>CM038673.1:447411081-449971081 GCA_021605145.1 Aegilops bicornis | reverse complement strand
ATGTGGTAAAGAACATGACACTTGCTTTGTGCTAAGAATCGGAGTAAGGAACAACACAAAGTTTCGAACTCATACCCTAGTTCGATGGTGAGATCGCTACGGCGGCAACAGTGGGGTTGAATTCCGTTGATGGCGACGGAGACCAGCGGCGGGAGGTCGCTGGCGATGAGAGGACGATCTCGAGACCTGAGGCGGCAGAGCAGGACACGCGCGGGATGAAGGGTTTTGGAGAAATTTCCAAAATTTGACCCGACGGTATATATATCCTGACACTGTCGGTGCGACAACAACTCGGTGGCACTGAGATGCAGAATCACAAGCGGTTACTACAACTCGGTGTGACCGAAAAGTTATAATCAGTTGCACTGAGATTGAAAACCTAGATCAACTCAGTGAACTCGGTCAGACCGAAAAGGATGAATCGGTCAGACCGAAATGCATAGAGAGGTTTTGGAAGTTTAAGTCTATGATGAATCGGGGACTCCGAGTGCTCCTCGCGCAGAGTGTTCGAATCTGACTTGATCAAACTTTGTGATGTAGCATGAATAGAGTTTGAGATGAGAAAAGCATAGATAGCTAGAGGAAGTTCTTAGGCATTCTTGTCCATCCATTTGGCAAAAGAAAAAGATCCAAACAAGCAAAGCAACAAATGGATGTCCTCGAATGAGTAAAATATGCAATCAACATGCTCAAACAATAAAATGCCAAATGAAATATGTGACAAAGCATGCACAAACACTCTAGCATCTATCAAGCAATTGGCGATGACTAGGTCATCTATATATGAGTATATTGACTTAGGAGTCAAATGAGAACATTTGATCATAGGTCATACTCATCGTTTAAGCACAAGTGGGGTTACCACTTTTACATAAAGCATTGTTGTGTTCACACCATTAGAGTTGCTTTAGCTCAATATTTAGAGTAAAGCTCCCCTAGATGTGATACCCCCATAAGAGGGATGAACTAACCTTGGGTTTTGTCGATGATGACTTCATGTAGATGTTGAAGATGTGGATGCTCAATGTTGATGTAGATCATTCGGAGCAACCCATTGGAGTGAGTTGCACTTTCAATACCTACATGGGTTAGTCGCACAAGGAACAAATAAGGATATCCATAGACATAGAGTGAAGTTCACATAAGATGATGTCCATGAAAGCTTTGGGTTACCTTGTCCCTTGCTTCCCAACAAGAGGGTTTGTGACTCCTTGAACTAGTGCAAGATGTGGAAGTTATTTGCACTTGTCCTTGCCAAGATGATATGAGTGAAGTATGTTGGCGGAGTCACCCTCAAGAACTCTCTAGTTCTTCTTCTTCGGGATCCACATCATCTTGATGGGAATCCTTGGAGTTGTAGTCGTACTTGATGAAGTATAACTTGATGTAGTCTTGGGAACCCACTTGACCAAGGCCTTGGGAGCTTCTTCAAGTGCATCAATCTCTTCTTGAAGCTTGTCCTTGCCTTTTTTCTTGTGGTCTTGTGGTGGAAGATCATTGTCGGTGTCAAAACCGGCGGATCTCGGGTAGGGGGTCCCGAACTGTGCGTCTAGGCGGATGGTAACAGGAGACAAGGGACACGATGTTTTTACCCAGGTTCGGGCCCTCTCGATGGAGGTAAAACCCTACTCCTGCTTGATTAATATTGATGATATGGGTAGTACAAGAGTAGATCTACCACGAGATCGAGAGGCTAAACCCTAGAAGCTAGCCTATGGTATGATTGTCGTTCGTCCTACGGACTAAAACCCTCCGGTTTATATAGACACCCGGAGAGGGTTAGGGTTACGTAGAGTCAGTTACAATGGGAGGAGATCTACATATTCGTATCGCCAAGCTTGCCTTCCACGCCGAGGAAAGTCCCATCCGGACACGGACAAAGTCTTCAATCTTGTATCTTCATAGTCCGTGAGTCCGCCAAAGGTCATAGTCCAGCCATCCGGACACCCCTAATCCAGACTCCTCAAGAGCCCATGAACCGGGCTTCAATGACGATGAGTCCAGTGATGCGGTGTCTTCGGCATTGCAAGGCGGGTTCCTCCTCGAATACTTCATAGAAGATTTTCAACACAAGGATAGTGTCCGCTCTGCAAAATAAGTTCCACATACCACCGTAGAGAATAATATTTACACAAATCCAATCTGGGCGTATTTAGCGTGACACCACGGCCAAGCCTTTATTGAATCATTTTTACTGTCCCACCTCGGCGCACTTAGCGAGGCGGTTTCCTTGGCACGCGTCTTGTTGAAGCAGAGATCGTGTCCCCTTATTCCGTGATTCTCATCAATACGGGCGTGGGTAACCCAACCGTGCCATTAATTTACGGCGCTTGGGAGATAAGCGAGTTTTACCAGGCTGGTGGGGGCACATAGTTTCGTCCGCCCATATAAGGGGATAAGGATCCACCTTTTCCATCTACGCCTTCTTCCTCCATCGCTTATCCAATTTCGCGCACTCGAGCTCAGACGCCCAAGTCCGCACATCCCACCTCAACCTTCTCCAGTCATGTCCGGAGCGGGAGGCAAGTGGATGGCCTCCTCCGTCACGGAGGGGCACATCAAAAAGCTGAGGAAGGCCGGATACTTGTCCAATGACATCGCGCACCGGCTCCCCGACAAGGGGCAGCTCATCCCCACCCCCAGGCCCCATGAGAGGGTGGTGTTCCTCACCCACTTCCTCCGCGGACTAGGCTTTCCACTTTACCCATTTGTCCGGGGGCTCATGTTCTACTACGGCCTGGATTTCCATGATCTTGCCCCGAACTTCATCCTCAACATCTCGGTGTTCATCGTCGTGTGCGAGGCCTTCCTCTGCATCCAGCCCCACTTCGGCTTATGGATGAAGACCTTCAATGTCAAGCCGAAGGTAGTGGGCGGCCGCCAAGCGGAGTCTTGGAGGTGCCATGGTGGGCAAGATGGCCAACGTCCTATGGCTCGAGGGCTCCTTCGTGGAGACCATAAAGGGGTGGCAATCGGGGTGGTTCTATATCACCGAGCCACGTGACCCTAAATGGGCAGCGGCCCCCGAATTCCGATCTGGCTTCCCTACACGGCTCACCTCCTGGAAAGAGACGGGCCTGTCGTGGGGTAATTCGGAAGAGCTGACCGGACTCCAAACCTGCGTCCAAAACCTGGTGAACAAGAAGCTCAAGCTCGTCAACGTAGTCCAGGTCATGCTCATCCGCCGGATCCTCCGCATTACCAACAACGGGCTTTTTAGCTTGTGGGAGTTTGATCCGGCACAAGACCAAACTCTGAGCGTGCTCTTCGACACTATGTACGAAGATGCACGGAAGGTGCTGTTCAACGGCGCCGAGGCTCCGCATCCGCTCATCGAGGATCGCGGATTCAGCGCGACATCAAGCCAACGCGGTAAGCTATTTTTTCCCTTTACGGGACACTTGTTTTTCATAGTTTGACTCTATGCGGGATCTAAACTCCCTTACCTTTGACAGATTGGCGAGGAGGACGTCCGGGTAGATTAACTGTCCGGCTCCCTTGCCAGAAGACCCAGCGGACGCCCGCTTGACGAGGCTGCTGGTTCCGGCACCTTACGTGGTGCCGGAGAAGAAGGCCACGTGAACTCAAAGGAGTTCTCGGCGCCAGGTGGTGTCGGACTAATCGTCCGATGACTCCAAGGCGGACTCCTCCCGTGAAAACGAGGAGGAGGAAAGAGAGGCCTCTCCCCTAGCGGGGGGAGAGAAGAAAAGGAAGGCCGCCCAATCGGGGGGAGGTCCAAGAAGGAAGGACCCTCCTCCGGACTACTCCACCAATGCCGACGACGGCGAAGAAGAGTGGCCACCAGGCCAAGCCCACAGCAAAATCGTAAGTATCCGGATACGAGAATAACTCACGGTGTTCCTCTCATTGCACAGTATCTTCGACGCCGAATACAATCATGCAGTCCGCCCAAGGCGGGCTCGGCCTTCGTCGAGCGGCTCCTGGGTTAGTCGGATGTGAATAGCACTTCACTTCCGGCCGCTTCCTCCCCTCGCCCAGCGGATGATGTCGAGGGGGAGTCCCAAAAGGGTCCAAGCCAGGAGGAGGTGGTCCTGGAGGCGCGGCAAGGCGACCTCCCGGACTCCAGGCGCAAAGGGGATAAGACCCCCAAGGGCTCCAAGTCCGGCCTGGGCCGACACCGTGACCGAACCTTCAGCGGTTTGAATCCGGCGGCCCCCTACTAAGAAGGGCAAGCCCTCGACGCGGTGACCTCTGTCCAACCGAGGCACGGATAATCTGCTGGAGGTGCTTAACGGCGCCTCCATCGACGAGGAGCACCGCACTACTATGAGTGTGGTGATCCAGAGGTTCAACCCGCCAAGAGCGGGCTGACTGGCATGTGCCAGCCTTCTAACAAAGCTTTGAGGTATGTATTTAAGATATGTAAAAATATTACCGCATAGACAGTAGCCCCTGATGCTCAGTTTGGTGTTCGGAAAGAAAAGCCGAATTGAGGATCAAAAAGATATACGCATGAGTCTAACGTAAGTATGTCAATATGGGAATGCAGGCTGCGCTGCTGACCTCTGCCGCACTGACTACGGTGGTCGATGCATTGAAGCAGAGCCTCGAGCGGTCCGAGAACGAGCTCGACCTTGCCAAGAAGCAGCTCGAAGACAAGGAAGGTAAGTAATACCTTATTTAAGTATATAAACAGATGTGGTTGCAAAAAATGACAGGACCAACGTGAGTATTGCAGGGGCCACAACCGAGGTGGCGACCCTGAAGGAAGCACTGTCCAAGGCCGAAAACAATGCGGCCGTGGAGCGCACCGAGCGAGAGAAGCAGGAGGCGCGGGTGGCGGAGGTGCAGCAAGAGCTCCAGGCTCTCATGGAAAAACACGAGAGGTTGGAGCTTGACTCAAAGACTCGAGAGTCCGAACTCGCCTCGGCCCTTGAGAACGCCAAATCTGCTAAGGCCGAAGCCCAAAAAGTCCTCCAGGAAATTGAGGCGATGAAGAAGATAGCGGCGGGTAAGGCATTCTTTATGCAAAGCAAGCACGTGAAAGTGAATTACTTGTTACTTACCCGAGTCCGGAGCTCTCCAGAGCATTCGCAGATCTTCCCGCAGCAGTCCGGCTGCCGCATTCTACCGAGCCGAGGAGGGAGCTCGACGGAGAAGGTGTTCTGGTCTCGATATCGAGGCGGACACCAGTGCCCTTGAGCGACCGGTGAAGCAGCTGGTCGAGCTCCATAAGGTGGCGAACAGGCCATGAAGGGTCTCGTAGTCCAGTGTGGCACAGGGAAGCCATGCGTGGGAGCTACTTGGCTGGTGAGGCGGCCGGTGGACGCCTGTCCATGGATTGAAGTCATCTGCGTTCCGTATGCATCGAAGGTGCCCGTAGGGCCTTGCCCGTGCTAAAGTGCACTGGGCAAGATGGACGCCGAGAAGCTTGTGACAGACGGACCACCGCCGGGCAAGGAGCATCGCAAGCCCAGATGTATTATGAGGCGTCTGAAGGGTGCCCGCCTCATAGCGGATGAGTGCTCCAAAGATGTAATTTTTGAGTAAACTCGCATTTGTGATCCTGACGTTGAAAACTTGTTCATATGCGCTAAAGCAACGCTTTTGAATTTAAAATATTACCTTACGTGCGGTCGCTTATTAAAATTGAGAGATGGCGAGTCGTGGTAAACACGCCCCCATGCCATGAGTCTTTGGGGTGTTGAGATAAACTTGAGCGCTCTTTTCCCATTATTGGGTCCTTCGAGGAGGCGCTCAACACAACGAACAAGGCAATCGGACTATAATGCTTGAACACTCTCACTTAGCCATAAAATTCTATAATTTTAAATTTCATGAAGCCCCTAGTATTCGGAAGACCGAGTTCGGGCGCTATCCACGCCTAGGCGGACAAAGCCGACTCCTCGCTCTAAGCGACATAAGTCTTTAGGGACTCGAAAACCTCTCGAACAGCGACCAGCTCTCGCCCTATCATGACGGTCAGTTTTAGCTTTGTCCACTGAGGTGCTTAGCCCAGCTCAACCGGGGCACAATCGTAGTGGTTCTCCCAATGCTACCTTAGCCGATATAACGGAACGTAAGGTACCAAAACATGGGAGCTGGGCAAACCCAACTATTGACCCAAGACATGATTCGGAGACGATGCATATAATGCTATAAGTTCGGGTGCCGCACTCATGAGAGTGTTCGGACTTCTCACACCATATTCTCGCATGCGTAAGCCCACTGGTGTATTGGCCGTACCAAAGTGTACGGTTGCATAATGTCATAACTGAACATATTTTTATATAAAAGGAATGCAATAATAGACAAAAGCTATGTATTGTTTATTCAAAAAGTCTGCGGTAAAAGCGTAGCGATACAAATAGTGAGATAAGCAAGAGATGGGAGTATTTGACATGTCCCCCTCCAGGGGCGAGCTGCGGGATGATATGTGAAACAAGTATACTGCTCGTTATAGAGACCACCTGGACACTCGACGTAGCTTTCTGCCTCCCTAGCTATTACATCGTGTGTTCGGTGATTGTACTGCCGGACCGGCCTTCCGGAAAGTGGAGTCCTAAAAGTAAAAAAAAAAAGAATGACAAAATCGGGAGCCCCTGGTGCGGTTGAGCCGTATTTTGGGCATGCCGTGGTCGTGCCCCTCCCCCTATACCCATGGTATTTCCAGAGCGTAGTTATGTACGCGTAGTACTGGTTTCGCGATTTCGCGAGGGCTGGGGTTGGGGCCGCATTGCTACCCGTGCTCGGAACGTGCCGAGCGGTCTTGTTGTAGGTTACTCGGGCGCCGCTTGACGGTGTCCGACGTTTAATGGCGGATCGAGAATTGCCTTGAGAGGCTGCTTTGTACTTCCGCCGCGAGGGCCGTTGTATGCTCCTCCGTTCGGAGAGAGCGTTCGGTGTTTCCATTGACCGTAATGACTCCTTGATGGCCTGGCATCTTGAGCTTGAGGTATGCGTAGTGCGGCACCATATTGAACTTTGCAAATGCGGTTCGTCCGGCAAAGGCGTGATAGCCATCAAGCGAACGGGACTATGTCGAAGATTAACTCCTCGCTTCGGAAATTATCCGGGGATCCGAAGACCACCTCAAGTGTAACTGAGCCTGTACAGTTGGCCTCTACACCTGGTATGACGCCTTTAAAGGTCTTCTTTGTGGGTTTAATCCTTGAGGGATCTATGCCCATCTTTTCGCATTGTATCCTGATAAAGCAGGTTCAGGCTGTTGCCGCTGTCCATAAGGACTCTAGTGAGGTGAAATCCGTCAATGATTGGGTCTAGAACCAATGTGGCGAATCCGCCATGGCGGATGCTAGTGGGGTGGTCCCTTGATCAAAAGTGATCGGGCAGAGGACCATGGGTTGAACTTTGGGGCGACCGGCTCCAATGCATATACGCCCCTCGAGTGCACGCCTCCGCTCCCTTTTGGGTATGTGGGTTGCGTATATCATGTTCACCGTCCGCACTTGTGGGGGAAGCCCTTCATCCCCTATTGTTCGGGCGGGCTCCTCCTCGTCATCGCTTATGCAGCCCCTTGTCATTGTTTTCGGCGTTTAACTTGCCTGCCTGCTTGAACACCCAACAATCCCTGTTGGTGTGGTTGGCTAGTTTTTCGGGGGTGTCGTGTATCTGGCACGAGCGATCGAGTATTCAGTCCAAATTGGACGGGCCCGGAGTATTTCTTTTGAATGGCTTTTTCCGCTGACCGGGTTTAGAGCCTCTAAATCCGGCATTAACTGCCTTATCCTCAGCATTGTCGCTGTTAATGCGGCACTTTTGCTTGTTGCGACGTGACCTGCCAATGTTGTCCTTGGTATCCGAATTACCAGGGCTCTTGGTCATGTTATTACTACGAGCTAGCCAGTTGTCTTCTCCCGCGCAAAAGTGGGTCATGAGTGTTGTGAGGGCTGCCATGGATTTCGGCTTTTCCTATCCTAGGTGCCGGGCAAGCCACTCATCACGGATGTTATGCTTGAAGGCTGCAAGGGCCTCTGCGTCCAGACAGTCGACTATTTGATTTTTCTTGGTTAGGAACCGTGTCCAGAATTGTCTGGCCGATTCCTCTGGCTGCTGAATTATGTGGCTTAGGTCATCGGCGTCTGGTGTTCGCACATAGGTGCCCTGGAAAGTTGTCGAGGAATGCGGCTTCCAGGTCCTCCCAACAACCAATTGATTCTGCTGGCAAGCTGTTAAGCCAATGCCGAGCTGGTCCTTTAAGCTTGAGTGGGAGGTATTTGATGGCGTGTAGATCATGGGCCGCGGGCCATGTGGATATGAAGGAGATAATCCTCGATCCATACCGCCGAATCTGTTGTGCCATCGTATGATTCAATGTTTACGGGTTTGAAACCCTCGGGGATTTGATGATCCATTACTTCATCTGTGAAGCATAGTGGGTGTGCGGCGCCTCTGTATTGGGCTATATCACGACGTAGCTCAAATGAGCTTTGTCTACTGTGTTCGGCCCGGCCGGATTTGCCATATCCAGCATGACGGTTATTGTCACGTGTCATGGGGCGCCCACGCGATCCGTAGATCGACCTTGTTTGCCTTGCCTTGTCCTCCAATATATCTCGCAGTGCGCGCGTTTCCCGTGCCTTGGTATTTTTGGGCGACGCAAGTGCGACTTGAGCGGAGGGCCGAGAGGCCTCTCTGTCGCGGCCACGGGGTGGCCGGTCGTCCGCATCATGCGCTGGTGATGTAGGTCTAGTTGCTTCCTCCTCTAATCGGGGTAGCAGCCTGCGTTTTGGGTAGCTCTTGGAGGGGCGTCCGAGTTCGTACTCTTAAATGCGCAAGGACTTATGATCCATCCGTCGGCTAGCAAGTCTTGGTCAGCTCGAGCTGTTGCTGTTTTCTTGAGGCTGCTCGCCGTGGCCATAAGCCTGCGTTTGAAACGCTCTTGTTCGACGGGATCCTCAGGCACGACAAATTCATCGTCGTCGAGGCTTGCCTCGTCTTCGGAGGGAGGCATGTTATTATCGTCCTCTACCTTTACATGCCGCTCTCTCATGAGGGCTGGTTTCTCCATCCTCCTGCGCTGAATCCTGCTGGAGGGGATTGTCTTCGGCACTATCCGGGGTGTTATTATCTCCCGTGCCGGAGTCGCCGTTTTTGCTGTGGCGGGATTTAGAGTGGCGCCGCTGACGCCGGCGCTTAGGCTGTTTCTTGGAGGGGTCATCCTCCGTTGTTCCATCGCCGTTCCCTTCTTTTGGGGTGTCCACCATGTATATGTCATACGACGGTGGCCTTCCGATTGCCTCTGTAGGCGCTGGTTCTTGGTCGTCTCCTGCATTGGCGTCCATACTGTCGATGTCTTCGGAGTCGAAGTCGAGCATGTCAGTTAAATCATCGACAGTGGCTACGAAGTGGGTTGTGGGTGGGCTTTGAATTTCTTCGTCGTCCGCATCCCAAACTTGCTGACCATAGTCCGGCCAGGCTCTCTGATAAAGAGAGACTTTAGTGAATTGAGAATGTCGCCGAAAGGAGAGTCCGAAGATGTCCGCAGCGGTGAACTCCATGATCGGCGCCCAATCGGATTCGATTGGCGGGGCACGGAAGGTTACGAGTCCGGAGAGGAGTCCGCACCTTGAGTCACGAAGCCATAAGGACAGGTATGGTGTTCGGTTTGATCGCCGTAGAGATTGCAGCCCCCGAGGCAGTGTCCAGCCACCCGTCCTCGATTGGCGTAGTCGGCTCCGAGCTAAGGGTCGGAGCGGACACTGGTGCGGCCTCGAGGCAATCGCTGCAGAGCTAGATCGTGCCCATCATGACAAGGCGGCGCGCGCTTGGCGTGGCTCGAACCCATCAAGATCAAGTCTCCGCGACGTCGGTCGTGTAGTTCAAACTTCCAAATCGACCGATGGCGGGCGTAGCTTTCGATCTGCTCCAGATGGCTGCGAATTGGCCCACAAAGGCAAAGCCGCCCGAATCTGAAGATCTGTCCGGGGAGAAAAGTCTCACCCTAGACCGCATCGTTGTTGACGATCGGAGGAGCCATCGGGCCTAAAGATGATGACACAGAGGAACTCTCAATGAAAGCACCAATGTCGGTGTCAAAATCGGCGGATCTCGGGTAGGGGGTCCCGAACTGTGCGTCTAGGCGGATGGTAACAGGAGACAATGGACACGATGTTTTTACCCAGGTTCGGGCCCTCTCAATGGAGGTAAAACCCTACTCCTACTTGATTAATATTGATGATATGGGTAGTACAAGAGTAGATCTACCACGAGATCGTAGAGGCTAAACCCTAGAAGCTAGCCTATGGTATGATTGTTGTTCGTCCCTACGGACTAAAACCCTCCGGTTTATATAGACACCAGAGAGGGTTAGGGTTACATAGAGTCGGTTACAATGGGAGGAGAACTACATATCCGTATCGCCAAGCTTGCCTTCCACACCAAGGAAAGTCCCATCCGGACACGGGACGAAGTCTTCAATCTTGTATCTTCGTAGTCCAGGAGTCCGGCCAAAGGTCATAGTCCGGCCATCCGGACACCCCCTAATCCAGTACTCCCTCAATCATCTTGAGCTTGTGTCCCTTAGAAAGAAGTAGGATCATACTTCTCTTGTTGAGGAACAAACTTCGTCTTGGGGTATTGATCTTTTTCCCACTCAACTCCATTGGCATTGAACTTTCGTTCAAAACCAACACCTTGATTCTTTCGGTGCCTTCCTTGCTTGCGTACAATTTCCTCAAATTGCTTACTTCCGACAAGGCTCTAGTAAACACCTTTCTCTATAATTCCCTTCAATAAGCTATTTTCTTGCTCAAGTGTAACCTGGCTAAAGGAGTCATTAGTGGAATCAAGAGAACTACTAGAAGCAACAATATTGGATTTAACATGATTATTGTTACTACTAGAAGAAGAATCTTTCTTACTCTTGTTGCTAGATTTTACTTGTGGCATGTGAGTAGACAAGAGTAAACGCTTGGCAATGTAAGAAGAACTTTTCTTGCGAAGATCATCATTGATTTCCTTTAAGAACCCATGCTCTTGCTCAAGGCTGAGCTTTTCAAAGCGTAACTTCTCACGAGTCTTTAAAAGTTCTCGATGATCTTCCAAGGTAGTTTCATGAGCTAACTTAAGAGTGTTTAGTTCTTTAGTTAGACGCTCAATCTCCTTCTTATCATCATCATTCGTTTTATCTTGATTAGCATGATTGATAGCAAGTTCATCATAGTTTTCATCACTAGAGTTGTCAACAAGTAAATCATCATCACCTAGCAAATTATCTTCATCACTATTGAAATCAACATACTCGGGGTGTGATACCTTTGGGCGTTTAGCCATGAAGCATCTTCCAATTCCTTCATTTGGTGAGTCAAATATGTCATAGGAGTTGGTTGACACAAGTGCTAGACCGACAACACCTTCATCTTGAGTACATTTGGAGTCGGAGTGATAACTTCTTTCGGAGTGATGGTCGGAGTTGGAGCCGGATACCCATACACCAACGTGAGCTTGATGTCTTCGTTTTGTGTAGCTCTTTGATGTTTTGTCCTTCCTTTCTGAATCCTTACTTCTCCGAGAGGTTCTTCGTTCATAACGATCATCTCTACTCCTTCTCTCTCTTGGAGGTGATTCTTCTCTTCTACTTCTCCTTTTGGGTGAATCTTCTCTTCTTTTGTAGGGAGCCGTACACTCATTGGAGTAGTGTCCGGGTCTTCCACAATTGTTTTTTTCTTGACCTTGAAGACTGCAGGGCTTGCCCCCCACAACATTTTATTAATAAAAAGATCACCAGTACAAGGATTCCTCAAGATGAGGAAAATAAAGAAACAAGAAAAGGAAACTACCAAAAGCTAAAGAAAGCTATACAAAGGGTCTTCCACAATTGTAGCAATTACGCTCACGACTCGAAGATCTTTTATCATTGTAGGACCTTGACTTGGAACTTCTTTCCTTGCTTCTACTCTCGTAGAACTTGTTGAAGTTCTTCACCATTAGGCTCAATTCCTCATTGAAGGTTTGCTTCTCACTTGATGATGTAGGAGCATCACATGAGGCTTTGTAATCACCACTTGAATTGTTGTGAAGATCTTCTTTATCTTGAGTGACATCTCATGAGCAACAATTCTTCCAATCACTTCCGTTGGCTTGAGATTTTTGTAATTGGGCATCATTTGGATCAATTGCACATGGTATCATATTTTCCATCCAAGGCTCTTAGGATCTTCTTGATGATGAATCTATCAGTCATCTCTTAACTTCCTAAGCCGGCAATCTCATTTGTGACGAGAGCAAGCCTAGAGTACATTTCAGCAACACCTTCACCATCCTTCATTTTGAACTTGTCAAGTTGACTTTGAAGCACATCCAATTTGGATTCCTTGACGGAGTCGGTACCATCGTGCATATCAATCAAAGTATCCCAAATTTCCTTTGCATTCTCAAGACGGCTGATTTTGTTGAATTTTTCGGGGCACAATCCGTTGAAGAGGATATCGCAAGCTTGAGCGTTGTATTGCAGCATCTTCAACTCTTCCGCGGTAGCTTCACGGTTCGGTTCTCTCCCATCAAAGAATTCACCTTGCAAGCCAATACACACAATAGCCCAAACGAAAGGGTTATGTCCAAGAATATGCATTTTCATCTTATGCTTCCAACTAGCAAAATTAGTACCATCAAAGTAAGGACCTCTACGGTGGTAATTTCCCTCGCTAGACGCCATACTCTCCTAGGTTATGAAACCAAGGCTATGATCATCAAAAGCAATGGAAATCAAGACAAATGGAAACCAAAGCTCTGATACCACTTGTAGGATCGAAAGTATGTCTAGAGGGGGTGATTAGACTACTTGACCAAATAAAAATCTAGCCTTTTCCCAATTTTAAGTCTTGGTAGATTTTAGCAACTTAGCACAGGTCAAGCAATCAACCTACACATGCAAGTCTAAGAGTATTGCAGCGGAATGTAAAAAATTTGCATATGAAGGTAAAGGGAGGAGTTTGGAGGGAGCAAACGCAATGTAGACACGGAGATTTTTGGCGTGGTTCCGATAGGTGGTGCTATCATACATCCACGTTGATGGAGACTTCAACCCACGAAGGGAAGCGGTTGCGCGAGTCCACGGAGGGCTCCACCTCCACAAAGAAGCAACCTTGTCTATCCCACCATGGCCATCGCCCACGAAGGACTTGCCTCACTAGGGTAGATCTTCACAAAGTAGGCGATCTCCTTGCCCGTACAAACTCCTTGGTTCAACTCCACAATCTTGTCGGAGGCTCCCAAGTGACACCTTACCAATTTAGGAGACACCACTCTCCAAAAGGTAATAGATGGTGTGTTGATGATGAACTCCTTGCTCTTGTGCTTCAAATGATAGTCTCCCCAACACTCAACTCTCTCTCACAAATTTGGATTTGGTGGAAAGATGATTTGAGTGGAAAGCAACTTGGGGAAGGCTAGAGATCAAGATTCTTGGGGTTGGAATGGAGTATCTTGGTCTCAACACATGAGTAGGTGGTTCTCTCTCAGAAAATGTATGCTGGAAGTGTGCCGTTGATTCAGAGATCTGTGGCTGAGGACTCGCGGTGAGATCTTCACGCACGGTATAAAATATTCAGAGAGTTAGGGTAAACCCATAGCCCCTTTCTCCCCCGCATACTTTGCACTCCATCCGGGGCAAAAATCGAGGCGTCGTGCCCCACTTTTCCCACTAAGCCACGACATTACCGCTTCCGTGCGTGCACACTCAATTTCGAATCCCAAAATTTCTATAGCCAATCAACCCGATTGATTGCTCACGCTCCTTTCCTAAAGGACACCAGTCAGCCCGACTAACCGCCCTCCACGGGTCACCGTGCACTCGGACACGTAAAACACTCGACTGAAGTCATCTTCAAGATCGCAATGGGATGAGCTTGGCATCCCTCCATGGGTTGACTTGTCCCTATTACTAGGCTCCAAGGCGCAAGACTCATAAATTTAGACCCAGAGCTGGCCCGCGCTGACATTCCCCTGGGATACGGAGTGGCTTCTCTCCGGAGATTCAGCCCACACGCCGGCATCGCCACTCGGGTTTTTATGGTATGTCCCCACTCGGACCACAAGTCTATCTCTCCCGAGAGACACATGAATGCCACTAAGTTTTGACCAACGATCAACATTGTCCGATCTCTCGGAAAACCTTTAGTCCAGAATTCATCGTGGTTTCACTCAAGGATAACCAATTGATACTGGACGCCGAGTGACCCGAATCACTCGGACCAGTCCAAAGACTCAAATCACCCATCCTGCGGAACGTCAATCGATTCGGGGGCTAATGATGGGTCACCTACTACTGGTGGGGTCAAGGACCTGACATCTAAGGTCAACCCGGGTTCCCACACCATCATTGGTAGCTCCCTGGACCACAGATGCATTTGGATGTGCATTGCAAGAAATCCACTTGGATACACCGATGACACTCGGGCGTCTTCCCTCCAATCGGCCCGGCCATCATCACTCAGACAAGGGAGTCGCAAGAGCGACGTGGGAGCTGCAACGGTCGAGTAGTCTTAAGTCAGGCTTAAAGCATAGTCATGGCTACCGTTACCGGTAACTACCGTAGTTGTGGCTATTAACACTTGTATCTGCCGTAGTTATAGCCATTAAACCACTCTTGTAACGTCAGAGTAAAGAGGCTATGACACACTCTATATAAGCCACTCTCCTCCTCCTTGGCAAGGGTTCAACTTCCATTGTAATCACCCTTAAGAAAAAATAAGCCTCTGAGAATGAGACGTAGAGCTGTTACCTTCTCGGAGAGGGACTGTACACTTAGGCCCTGTTTGATAGCAAAGTAATTTCTAAGTATTCTGAAAATACCACAGTTATTTTATTACTGCAGTTTTATTTACTGTGACCTATTTGGCTAGCACTAGAAATTGTGTTATTAAAACTAGAGTATTTCCAAAACCACAGTATTTCCTCTGTATAAAAAAAAGAACCTTGTACCTCTTTTTTAAAAACTGAGCAAGCAAAAAATGAGCCTGTCGCTATCTTCTTCCTCGCTTCAAGCCGCCACCGCTGCTCTCCTGCTCTTGGAGATCGTCTCCGTCGGCGCCCATGGACAAGACACGACGATGGATAGAACAGCGATTAGTATGTTGTCCTTCATCCTCCAACTTTCGCTCCTCCCTCTGTTTCCGATTATCCTTCAAATAGTCTCCTCCCGGTCTACGTCTTCTCCCTCACCGGCAGTGCCTCCCCTCCACGCCGGCTCTACCTTTTTTCACACAAGTTAGCAGAAGCAAACAACTATATGCACTCTGTTCCCCAGAGGGCACACCTCTCAATGCTCTTGGCTGAATTGTCCGCTCTCTTTTCTTCTCGAGTCGCATGGCATGTTTGCTTGCCGAGGATGAGAGACTGGACTGGAGGCTGGGATCAGTTAGGAAATATAGACCAAAGAAAAAATTACTCCCATGTTAGTCTCCCGGCCTCTTTCTTTCTTGCTTGATGTTTCATGTGCCATGCATGCCATATGTTTGAAGAAATGCCTGTGAGAAGCCACCACCTACCGGATCCACCGTAAGGCATCGAGTTTGGTCATGCGGTTCTAGATTGCATGCAGCTTCTGGTGCTCCTCAACAGTGGCGCGAAAGAAGGTCAAGCCGTTTCCATCCACGTAGCTCCGCCATGTGGTGCATCGCCGGCTACGCCGGCACGTCCTAGCTCCAGGCGCAGCTCCTGGTGCCCCTCAACGGCAATGCAGAAGACGGCTAAGGAGTTCGTGAGGTGACGCGCCGTGTGTAGTGGTTGTTGGACTGCCTCGCCGAGCTTTATGCATGGCCGTTCATTTTGGCCATGGCCTTCGTGCATGGCCGTTGAGTTTGCAACAGCCTTCTAGACAAGGAAATAACGGCTAGCTGGCAAATTTACTTTGCTTCATACAGCGGTAGCCAAACAGCTCAAAGTATTCTTAATACTCTAAATTACTCTGATATATTAAGGCTTTGTTTGGTAGCAAAGTAAAGTAAAAAACAGAATATTGAAAAACTGCAGTATTTGAGCTCGTTGGTGTAAGATACCACGGTTTTCACATATCAAACTATTTTAGAGTATTGACAATACAGTGACCTGTTTGGCTAGTGCGGTATGCAGCAATGTAAAATTGGTTTTAGGCTTTTAGCTAGCTTTGACGTTTCATGCAACCGATCAACCATGCATATTTACCATCCGCATGCACAAATTGAACATGACTGTACGGCCATTACATGGCTTGTAGCATGGAGGATGCTACGCAACACGACATAGACGATAACGCACAACAAGATGGCTTGGCCTTCTTCTGCGTCACCGTCGAGTCATGGTGGAGCTGCACCGTAATATGGCGTTGCAGGTGGTGCACCATGGGAGAAGCTGTGCGACTGCGGCACAGCCTGGCCTTCATCCAATTCTCCATCGAGGGGCCCTAGAAGCTGACCGTCAACTGTAACTGTGCGGCCAAGATAGCGTTCTGTGTCCACAGCCTGCTGCAAAGCCTTCTGTGCTTGCTACTGACTTCTCGTGCATCGTCGTCTCGTCCCGCCGCGCAGGTGCTTCCCGGCAGCCCATCCACCATGACAGCATTACATGGCCTCAGGAGCCGGCGTCGGCTTTCGTCAACGTTCCAGCGCCGTTCTGCGGCCCTGCATCCATGAGCATAGTCGGCAAGGTAGGCAGCCATGTGAGTAACCCATGGCTAGCTACCTCTGCACGCGGAAGCGCACTTACGGCTGAATCATGCATGATGAACTGGATTAGAACCCTTGTGCTAGCTTCTATCGTGGGTGACCAAGGTCAGCGTGCTGCCCAACTTCACAGCTGACGCAGAGGAACGGGCGGGGGGCAATGGGATTAGAACCAGCATACTCACTGCTATTCTTTCCTTTGTTGTCTCTTGGTTTGTCCATGGCTGGCAAAGAAGATCTTCAGAGACGACGGCGGCGTGAAGCGAAGAAGATAAGGACATCTAATTCTTTAGCGTGCTCAGTTTAAGAAAAAGAGGCCTGGGGTTCTTTTTTTAAAACAGAGAAAATACTATGGTTTTGAGAACACCGTAGTATTAATACTGCAGTTTTTGTGGGTAACCAAACACCTCACAGTAATTAATACTTTAGTATTCAACAAAACTGCAGTATTATCAGAATACCTTGAAAATACTTTGCTATCAAACAGGGCCTAAAACTGTAGTATCTTGCACTTATAGATTAAAATACTGGCGAACCAACCTATGGTTGAGATGGTTAGGTGGACAGTGGTATCCCCAACCCACCAGGGTTCAAATCCTGGTGCTCGCATTATTCCTGGATTTATTTGAGATTTCCGATCTTGCTTTCGATTGGGAGGAGACGTTCCCGTCGACGACGAGGCGCCTACGGTGGGTTTGAGGCGCCTACGGTGGGTTTGTAAATCTTAAGATGATATGCCGGCTCAGTCTCTCAGAGGTGCTCATAGGGGTAGGGTGTGCGTGCTCAGTCTCTCAGAGGTGCTCATAGGGGAGGGTGTGCGTGTGTGCGTTCATAGGGGTGAGTGTATGCGCGTGTATATGAGCGCTTGTGTCTGTACTGATGCTAAAAAAAAGTTAAAATACTGTAGTTTGCAATACTTTGATTTTTTAAATACTTTGTTGTCAAACGGAGCCTTATTATTTGTTTGTTGTTGGAGTTGCCCTAAATGCCCTCAACTTTACACCAACTGTACCACGTACTGTTTTGGTGACGACTGACCGGCTGAACCCAACCGCATAGTTGGCGCACCGCCACCGTCCGTCCTCTCCAAACCTCCCGGTTCGCAACCTCCGTCGGCGCGCGCGCCGGTGACACCGCCCTTCCTGACTACATCTATCTTCCTTCCATCGCCGGTGGCGGCAGCCCCGATCGCATCGCATGACCAGGAGCCACACCTCGAAATCCCTCGCCGTCCTGCTCCGTGCCAGGATGCACCCGGACTCTATCCCCTCGCCGCCGCCCGCTCCGTCACCCCCCGCCAGCCCCGAGCCCGACCCCAGTGCCCGGCCCGCCGCCGCCTCCTCCGTCCGCCACTGGCTCCACGCCTCAATCGGCGCGGCCTCCCCGCCTCCCGCCGCCCTCGAGTGCTTCTCCGACGGGTACCGCTCCCTCGACCGAGGCGGCCGCCACGAGATCCTCCGATCCCTCGCCACAGACTACGACGTGCCCCGCGCGCGGGTTCGCGACCTCATGCGCCAGTACGTGAGCGTCTCTGCCACCGGGGAGGGTGGGGGCGAGCAGCCGGGGGCGGAGAGAGAGGAGGGCGGCGCCGCATCGGCTTTGTACCGTATGGAGAGGGGGCTCCGGGACGCGCTCCGGCCCAAGTACGCCGGGTTCCTCGAGGCCATGAACGCGCAGCCTGGCGGGCTCAAGCTCCTGGCGGTCATCCGAGCCGATCTCCTCGCCTTGCTGGGGTGAGATTGGCATTGACATTGACACCTTGCTGTTGCCGTTACTGCCTGAAACTGGGGACATTAGGGGCTTAACCGAGATGTCCCCTTCCTGGTTCTCTGGGCTAATTGAAACTTACAAGTGCAACGCAGGGAGGAGAATGCTCCAGTGCTGCGTGCATTGGATGGGTACTTGAAGGAGAAGCTCGTGACGTGGCTCAGCCCAGCGGCACTGGCACTCCACCAGATAACCTGGGATGATCCTGCCTCCTTGCTGGAGAAGATTGTGGCTTATGAAGTCTGTGTTTGACTCACCATTAAATTGTTCAATGTGCTCTCTTGTGGTTTTGCTGATGATTTTGTTCTCTTTTTTTTTTCAGGCTGTGCATCCAATCAGGAATTTGATAGACTTGAAGAGAAGGCTGGGTGTGGGCCGACGTTGTTTTGGTTACTTCCATCCTGCGATACCAGGTTAGTTGGGACATTTTGTTTCTGATTGTGATTTTTGCACATTGGGACTATTACTGCTGATGCTACAACTGAAACTTATAAATTTTGACCACACATGACCAGATGTTGTACCAAGAGTTGATATTTAGATTGCACAATATCAGTGGTATTGCCTGCACATGTTTGAAATTTTCTTAGGGATAAAATAAACATATTTTCACAGTATTATAAACAGAGTGATTCACAGTTTCTAGGATGATGGTTTTAGATATCTTAGTAACTTTGGCTGAGTGCTATTACTGTCTTCATTAACACTAGGGGAGCCCCTGATTTTCATCGAAGTTGCTCTCCTCAAAGATATGGCCACATCTATACAGGTTAATATAGTTTGGATGATTTCTTTTAATAAATGGGTGCTCTACTCTACTTCTTTGCACCTTATGTTCTCTTGTCATATCAGGAAGTTTTGTTGGATGTCCCTCCAATCGCTGAATGTGAAGCTAAATGTGCACTGTTTTACTCAATATCGTCAACCCAGGTAAACAAAGTTTTTAAGGATTATAAATACCAAGGGAAGTATTGTGCTAGCTTGAGCGACAAACTCGCACCTATGAACTGATTGTCTATTGCTGTTGTCAGCCAGGCTTATCAGGTATTAATCTGGGAAAGTTTCTACTCAAGCGTGTCATTGACATGTTGAGAAAAGATATGCCTTCCGTACAGGTAACGCTTCTAATATCTCGATCATTGTTGTCTGGAAATGCAATAAACTGCATGCTTCTCTGGGTGTAGCGTCAATTATAAATGCATAATTCATCATGCGAAGAAAGTTTATTATAGCTATGTTTACTGATACATCTAATTTTATGTATTTATTTGTTGGTATTTTTTTTTTTACAGATTTTTGCTACTCTTAGCCCGATACCTGGTTTCATGCAATGGCTTCTCGCTAAGTTGGCCTCTCAAATAAAATTAGCAGAGACAGAGATGCAAGAGGGCAATTTGATAGAAGGTGCCAGTTCTACTTTCAGAGAATCCATCCTTTTCCCGGAGGAAGAGAAGATGATACACAGTGCCATGTATGTTCCATTTAAGGAAAAAAAATGGCGAATTTCACTTGACCCAGTTTCACCTTCTAAGGCTTCTATACATGTAGCCTTTTCTGAAATACTTTATTTTGTTCTTTTGGGAAGTTAGTGCCCATGACCTTTGTACTTTCTTTCATATACTTTGAATTGCTGAAGAAAGTGGGTGTCTTAATTTTAAAATTCTGCTGTGAATATTTAGGCTATTCATTTTAAAAACGAATAGGGTAAAGGATCACTTCTTGATTTATTGTCATTTGTGCTCTTACTGTTACTGCAGCGATCAAATCAACGGTAAACAAGGAATTGAACTTTTGCAAGATATATTGAAATCAAGTCAATGGGTAAAGTCTGACAAATTATCTGCTGCGCTGAAATCTCCTCTTATGCGTTTGTGTACAAGGTATGTAAAAAGATACATTGGAATTTGGGAATGTTACCAACGATTGGAGTTTAACACTATTCATTCTCTGAATGGATGGAACATTATATGTTATCAATTGCAGAAGCTGACAGCCTTCTCATATGGTGTATAGGTATCTTACCAGAGAGAAAATACGAGGAAAAGCTCTAGATGCTGTTGCTAATTTTCACTTGCAAAATGGAGCAGTAAGATACCCACTGTCACCCCATTCAGTTTTAACTTTCAATATTGATCCTGAGTATTGGATGTGGCTGTGCTGGGCTCAGACTTAAGAAACCAGATTGTTTTTTCTTTGGTCTTCTACCTGAAATTAAAATTCCAATGCTTGTCCCAGAACCACGTTGTAATTTCGTTTTCTAACGTGATGTACTGTTGCGTTTCTCCGTATGAACTTTGGGCTTAATTATATTGAGTTTCAAGGAGTAGCTGTTTGAAACAATTCAGTGGGCATTACATAACAGCTGAACACCACTTTTATTTTATGGTAGATGGTTGAGAGATTAAACTGGATGGCCGACCAATCCGAGAAGGGCATTGAACAAAGTGGAGGTATCATGGTCAATTATCTGTACAGGTATGCTTTTAGCCTTTTATCAAAACAAAACGTCAATCTGGATACCTTTGGATGGCTTTCACGGAGACTAGCTTCTCTAACACTATCAATATTTTCAGGTTGGAGAATATAGAAGAATATGCATCGTCTTATTCGGCTACAGGGATTATCCGTCGTCACCTAGCCTCTCCTAACATGTTGAGGTTAGCTCTGTGCTTGGCTGGTATGAGATTTTACATCTTATGCTATGACATGATGTTTTTCCTCTGCTGTACTTCAGTGTTATTACCGGTGTTTCACCAATTTTTCATTCTATCTTCAGTATCCTTACTGAGATATTCTGGAACAGCCACATATATATGAAACGGAGATGCAGTTGCTTCACATCAACACGTTGTATCTGTGTGTGATACACTCAATGAAGATGATTTACAGCGGAAGTATCTGACTTCTCTTCTGCGGTTTATTGTGGACATTCAAGGCACATGTTTAGTTTGGTAGTGGCTGTTCCTTCCATATACTACCTTCTAAAAGCCTAGAGGAGATATGAATTGATGACTCTGGCTAGCTCTTCATCCCTTCCGCTTTGGGAATCGTAGCAGAAAATACAACATGTATTTATATCTTGCATATGAACATGCAAAGGAACACACACTGCAAATTATTGTAAGACCATTTTTTCTGTACAATGTATAACATATATCACATCTGTTATTTGTGGAGCAAAATCTGATAGGCCGCAGGGTAGTGGTTGACCTTGTTCTTGCCGTTCTCTTTTTGGAATTGCCAAAACTCAGCTAGATGAGTTTTTTTTATGCACTGTCTGATCTGAAATGCGCGAAGATTTGTGCTGTGCTGTTGGGCGACCCATTATCTGTTTTGTGTGTGGCTATGGACTGAGCTTGTATTTTTTGTTGTTGTGTCTAATTCTTTTTGCAGTGTGGTCTGTTTTTATTTGTTGTTTGTACGAGGAACAAAAGTATGTGATCACATAAATAGTAAGAAAAAACAGATAATGGGTCGCCCAACAGACCACATACTTTTGATACGAGGAACAACTTTTTATGACACATATACCCATAAATGTGCTAGCTGCATGCCTTCTACCACTAGACAAGCAACTGTAAACGTTGTAACCCAACTGCAATTGTATGGTCATAAAACGACTGCAATAGGAGTCGGGATAGGGTGCTAACTCAACTCGGGTCGTGAGGGGGGGTTGTCGGGCAGTTGCATGTCAACCATCAGACATGCAACTACGAACACAGTAACTCAACTGCAATTGCACGAGCACAACTGGTGTCGAGAGGGGAGTTGTCGGGGCCGATTGTCCATCACTAGATATGCAACTGCAAACGTTGTAACCTGACTGCAAGGGCACAAAGCGACTGCAAATGGGGGTCTGAAGGGGAGTTATCGGGGCCAATTGCATGTCCACCATGAGACATGCAATTGCAAGCATTGTAACCTGACTGCAACTGCATGGACACGAAGGGGAGTTATCAGGGCCAATTGCATGTCCACCATGAGACATGCAATTGCAAGCATTGTAACCTGACTGCAACTGCATGGACACGAAGCGATTGTAATTGAGGTCGGGAGTGGAGTTGTCAGGGTTAGTTGCATGTCCACCACCAGACACACAACTTCAAGTATTGTAACACGACTGCAATTGCACTGACACAAAGCGACTGCAGCTGGGGTCAAACTTTCACACTAGTCACATGTGCGCAAGTTGCATGTGATGCACCCATGCACAATTCACCCATCGCAACACGTATGCAACTGGTGTCGACCTGTTTTTTTCCTACTAATTGCACATGTGCTAGTTGCATGCGACACATCCTTGCGCAATTGCAATTGTTGCAACACGTATGCAATTGGTGTTGGCCTGATTTCCCCCCTACTAATCATATGCGCATGAGTTGCACATGACACGTTCGTGCACAATTGCAATCGTGTAACTAGGCAAAGACAAAAACCCAAACTGACAACCGCAACTAAGAAACAACCCAATGACCCATGGGAATATCAAACGGAGTGAAAACAACATGTGGACGTAAGGTGAATGATACATAGTTATTTCTCAGCTAGATAGGATCCATTTGTCATATGATTTGGTAAGAATCACCATGACTTATCATCTATTTTATTAATAGACGACTAGTTGCGTCCTTGACGCAAAGAACGATGGTAGCCAAGCAATCTATGAACAACATGTTTTATGAATGATCCATAACTGGGCAAAAACCAAATGCAACTGACAAGTTAGGTAAACTATTTGAACGGTGTTTTCTTATCTGCAAATGATTATGTTCATACTGCATTTGTATTTGCCTTGTATTTACAAATGACAAATAACGATGACCATTGCCCATGGCTTTCTTTGGTGATACATAAGTGTTTGCTTAAGCAGGTGAATGGAATCTTAAGTTTATTTCATGCCCGAGCCTTCTTTTTTTTGAAATTGTGAAAATAATCGTGAGTTTAAATGGGATTGTCACCCTCCAAAAGTTGGGATTGTCACCCGCCAAAATTATGTTATCGATCTAGTATGTGGACGAAGCTGCACCTCGGGATGCGCATGTGGCTTTATTCATTGGAGGGGGTCAAAGAAAAATGGTTTACCGCAATACCAATGAACATAAGTGAAAGCTCCTCGTCTGCCGTTACATAGACACTCCACAAGAACATTGAGCTCCACCGTAGATCCTTCGCCGCTCGATCTCACCGCCATGGATCTACCCCATCGCCATAGAGCCCTCGACACCTACCATCACCCCTTCCGTCATCGCCTTGCCCCCGCCACTGTAAATGGAGCCGTTTGATATTCTATCGATCTGATCGATCGCACAGGAGGAGCTACACTAGTTGCAGCTGAAGTTGTGGAGGGAGCGAGCGACGGAGACGGAGCCGGTCGACACGCCACCAATCAGAAGATATTTTTTTATTACCACAAGAATTCATATAAGAGTTTTGAGGATACAGTCTAGCACCATTATTAGCAAAATTGTTCCTATAAGTATTGTTATTGAAATTGTTTCTATTTATGAAGTTCACGTCCACTTGATCATTATTTTGTTCAACAAGTGCAACAATAGAAACATCTTTAGGATAATAAGGAGCATGTTTATAAGCAAGCATAGACACATGCATATCAATCTTTTCAATAAGACAAGAGATATCTTCAACAAAATTTATCTTCTTACTTGTTGGAGCTCCTTTAGTGTGCCATTGGGTGTAGTTTGATGTCATCTCATTAAGAAGCTTTGTAGCATTCCCCAAGGTTACAGCCATAAAGGTGCCACCTACAGCCAAGTCTAACAGATTTCTTGACATAAAGTTAAGGCTAACATAGAAACTTTACAGAAGCATCCACTCACTTAAACCACGTGTAGTACAATTCTTAGTCATTGTTTTTAATCTTTCCCACGCATGGGTTACATGATCATGCTCAAGTTGTTTAAAATATATGATAAGATTCCTTAGTTGAATAATTTTAGTAGGAGTATTATATTTACCAATGAATACATCCTTACATTTATTCCAAGAATCAATATTATTCTTAGGCAGAGATAACAACCATGCTTTATCCTAGCTCTTAAAAGGAGCAAAAAAAGTTTCAACTTGACAATATAAGCTTGTACTTCTTTATATTTTTGCATACCACATAGTTCAACAAAATTATTTAAATCAAAAGTAGCATCTTCACTAGAAGAACCAACGAATTGTTCTTTCATTACCAAGTTCTACAAAACATGCTTAATTTCATAATATTCGGTACTAGTGGTTGGTGGAGCAATAGGCGTGGTAATGAAATCATCATTATTACTACTTGTGAAGTCATAAAGTTTGGTGTTTTGAGCAAATTAGACATGATTTCAAGCCTAAGTAACAACTTGCCAGGATTTAAATATTTTTGTGTTTTTTAGAAACCACAAAAGGAACAAAACAACTAAACAAAGTAACTAAGAAATATAGATAACAATGAAATAAATACAAAGAGTGTAGGACCTATGGTAGTGATCAAAGACTCCCTGGCAACAGCGTCAGAAAAGCCTTGCTTCCTCTAACCTAGGTAGGTGTTGGGCCCCCAAGTGCAAAGGTTTGTAGGGGAGCATCAATTTCCCTCAAGTGGATGACCTTAAGGTTTATTCCACCGGTAATATTTGATATCCACCAATTATCAATACCTGCACACATAAATACAAACTTGCCTCATCCCCCAACAAAACTAGTAAGATTGTTAGTCTTGCTACCCTTGCCAGTTAGGGGGATTAGAACAACTTGTGTTTGGAAGTATTGATTGTAGCAAAAGAAATACAAGCAAATAATTGTAAGAGTCTTTGATCGAGATTGAAAGCAATAGGGATGAATGGGCTAGGGCCCAATAGTTTCACTAGTGGAATCTCTCCAATAAAATATAACTTGGTGCGGTGAACAAATTACAGTTGTATCGATTAAGTTGTAGCTCAGTATGAATATATATGGCATAATTCCATATAGGCATCACGTCCAAATATTTGTAGACCATTATCCAACTGCATCTATAGCTAATGCTCCACCCTAGACCGTTATCCAACATGCATCACAAATTGTTAAGTAAAACAGAGTATTACATTAACTATGATGACATGACGTAGATAGTATATTATCTTCACCCCGCGTTCAAAGAGCAACTATCGTTTTATTCTTAGTGGCAACAACATACACGCATTTTCTGAAGGAAATATGCCCTAGAGGCAATAATAAAGTTGTTATTTATATTTCCTCATATCGTGATAAATGTTTATTATTCATGCTAGAATTGCAGGAAATATGCCCTAGAGGCAATAATAAAGTTGTTATTTATATTTCCTTATATCATGATAAATGTTTATTATTCATGCTAGAATTTTATTAACCAAAAACTTAATACATGTGTGAATACATAGACAAACAGAGTGTCCCTAGTATGCCTCTACTAGACTAGCTCGTTAATCAAAGATGGTTAAGTTTCCTAGCCATAGACATGTGTTGTCATTTGATGAACGGGATCACATCATTAGAGAATGATGTGATGGACAAGACCCGTCCGTTAGCTTAGCACTATGATTGTTTAATTATTGCTATTGCTTTCTTCATGACTTATACATGTTCCTATGACTATGAGATTATGCAACTCCCGAATACCGGAGGAACACTTAGTGTGCTACCAAACGTCACAACGTAACTGGGTGATTATAAAGATGCTCTATAGGTGTCTCCGATGGTGTTTTTTGAGTTGGCATAGATCGAGATTAGGATTTGTCACTCCGATTGTCGGAGAGGTATCTCTGGGCCCTCTCGGTAATGCACATCACTATAAGCCTTGCAAGCAATGTGACTAGGATGATGCGTTACGGAACGAGTAAAGAGACTTGCCAATAACGAGATTTAACTAGGTATGATGATACCGATGATCGAATCTCGGGAAAGTAACATACAGGTGACAAAGGGAACAACGTATGTTGTTGTGCGGTTTGACCGATAAAGATCCTCGTAGAATATGTAGGAACCAATATGAGCATCCAGGTTCCGCTATTGGTTATTGACCAGAGAGGTGTCTCGGTCATGTATACATAGTGCTCGAACCCATAGGGTCCGCACGCTTAACATTCGATGATGATTGGTATTATGAGTTTATGTGATTTGATGTACCGAAGGTTGTTTAGAGTTCCGGATGAGATCACAGACATGACGAGGAGTCTCGAAATGGTTGAGGCATAAAGATTGATATATTGGACCATGTTATTCGGACACCGGAAGTGTTCTGGTGAGTTCCGGATAAAATCGGCCGTAGTGCCGGAAGGGGTTACTCGAACCCCGGGAGAACTAATGGGCCTCTATGGGCCTTAGAGGGAAGAGAGGAAGGGCCAGGAGGGGCTGGCCGCGCCCCCCCTTGGGTCCGAATTGGACTAGGGGAAGGGGGCGGCACCCCCCTTTCCTTCCCTTCTCCTCTCTCCCTTTTGGTGGATTCCTACTAGGACTTGGAGTCCTAGTAGGATTCCCCTCTTGGGGAGCGCCCTAGGGGCCGGTCGGCCCTCCCCTCCTCTCTCCTTTATATACGGGGGAGGGGGCACCCATAGACACACAAGTTGATCTTTAGCCGTGTGCGGTGCTCCCTCCATAGTTTTCCACCTCGGTCATATTGTCGTAGTGCTTAGGCGAAGCCCTACGTCGGTAACTTCATCATCACCGTCACCACGCCGTCGTGCTGGTGAAACTCTCCCTTGGCCTCAGCTGGATCTAGAGTTCGAGGGACGTCACCGAGCTGAATGTGTGCAGATCGCGGAGGTGCCTTGCGTTCGGTACTTGATTGATTGGATCGCGAAGACGTTCGACTACATTAACCGCGTTACTAAACTCTTCCGCTTTGGGTCTATGAGGGTACGTGGACACACTCTCCTGGTCGTTGCTATGCTTCTCCTAGATAGATCTTGCTTGATCGTAGTTTTTTTTTGAAATACTACGTTCCTCAACAGTGGCATCCGAGCCAGGTCTATGCGTAGATGTTATATGCACGAGTAGAACACAAAGAGTTGTGGGCGATAATAGTCATACTGCTTACCAGTATGTCATACTTTGATTCAGCGGTATTGTTGGATGAAGCGGCCTAGACCGACATTACATGACCGCGTTCATGAGACTGGTTCTACCGACGTGCTTCGCACACAGGTGGCTAGTGGGTGTCTGTTTCTCCAACTTTAGTTGAATGGAGTGTGACTACGCCCTGTCCTTGTTGAAGGTTAAAACAACACACTTGACAAAAAATCGTTGTGGTTTTGATGCGTAGGTAAGAACGGTTCTTGCTAAGCCCGTAGCAGCCACGTAAAATTTGCAAAAGCAAAGTAGAGGACGTCTAACTTGTTTTTGCAAGGCTTGCTGTGATGTGATATGGTCAAGACGTGATGATATATAAATTGTTGTATGAGATGATCATGTTTTGTAACGCTTATCAAAGAATCGGCAGAGCCATATGGTTGTCGCTTTATTGTATGAAATGCAATCGCCATGTAATTTCTTTACTTTATCACTAAGCGGTAGCGATAGTCGTAGAAGCAATAGTTGGCGAAGACGACAACGATGCTTCGATGGAGATCAAGGTGTCAAGCCGGTGACGATGGTGATCATGATGGTGCTTTGGAGATGGACATCAAAGGCACAAGATGATGATGGCCATATCATATCACTTATATTGATTGCATGTGATGTTTATCCTTTATGCATCTTATTTTGCTTAGTACGGCAGTAGCATTATAAGATGATCTCTCACTAAATTTCAAGGTACAAGTGTTCTCCTGAGTATGCACCGTTAAATGGGTTAAATGTCGTGCGAGACACCACGTGATGATCGGGTGTGATAAGCTCTCGTTCACAAACAACGGGTGCAAGCCGGTTTTGCATACATAAAATACTCGGGTTAAACTTGACGAGCCTAGCATATGCAGATATGGCCTTGGAACACTGAGACCGAAGGTCGGCGTGAATCATATGGTAGATATGATCAACATAGTGATGTTCACCATTGAAAACTACTCCATCTCACGTGATGATCGGACATGGTTTAGTTGATATGGATCACGTGATCACTTAGATGATTATAGGGATGTCTATCTAAGTGGGAGTTCTTAAGTAATATGATTAATTGAACTTTAATTTATCATGAACTTAGTACCTGATAGTATTTTGCATGTCTACGTTGTTGTAGATAAATGGCCTGTGCTACTGTTCCATTGAATTTTAATGTGTTCCTAGAGAAAGCTAAGTTGAAACATGATGGTAGCAACTACACGGACTGGGTCCGTAACTTGAGGATTATCATCATTGGTGCACAGAAGAATTACGTCCTGGAAGCACCGCTAGGTGTACCACCCGCGCCGGCAACTGCAGACATTGTGAATGCATGGCAGTCGCGTGTTGATGACTACTCGATAGTTCTGTGTGCCATGCTTTACGGCTTAGAACCGGGACTTCAACGAAGTTTTGAATGTCATGGAGCATATGAGATGTTCTAGGAGTTGAGGTTAATATTTCAAGCAAATGCCCGGATTGAGAGATATGAAGTCTCCAATAAGTTCTACAGCTACAAAATGGAGGAGAATAGTTCTGTCAGTGAACATATACTCAGAATGTCTGGGTACCACAATCACTTGACTCAGCTGGGAGTTAATCTTCCAGTTGATAGTGTCGTGTGAGTTCTTCAATCACTGCCACCAAGCTACAAAAGCTTCGTAATGAACTATAATATGCAAGGGATGGATAAGACAATTCCCAAGCTCTTCACAATGCTAAAGGATGCGGAGGTAGAAATCAAGAAGGAGCATCAATTGTTGATGGTCAACAAGACCACCAGTTTCAAGAAGAAGGGCAAAGGGAAGAAGGGGAACTTCAAGAAGAACGGAAAGCAAGTTGTTGCTCAAGTGAAGAAGCCCAAGTCTGGACCTAAGCCTGAGACTAAGTGCTTCTACTGCAAAGGGACTGGACACTGGAAGCGGAACTACCCCAAGTATTTGGCGGATAAGAAGGATGGCAAAATGAAAGGTATATTTGATATACATGTTATTGATGTGTACCTTACTAATGCTCGTAGTAGCGCATGGGTATTTGATACTGGTTCTGTTGCTCATATTTGCAACTCGAAACAGGGGCTACGGATTAAGCGAAGATTGGCTAAGGACAAGGTGATGATGCACATGGGAAATGGTTCCAAAGTCGATGTGATCGCCGTCGGCACGCTACCTCTACATCTACCTTCGGGATTAGTTTTAGACCTGAATAATTGTTATTTGGTGCCAGCGTTAAGCATGAACATTATATTTGGGTCTTGTTTGATGCGAGATGGTTATTCATTTAAATCAGAGAATAATGGTTGTTCGATTTATATGAGTAATATCTTTTATGGTCATGCACCCTTGATGAGTGGTCTATTTTTACTAAATCACGATAGTAGTGATACACATATTCATAGTATTGAAGCCAAAAGATATAAGTTTAATAATGATAGTGCAACTTATTTGTGGCACTGCCGTTTAGGTCATATTGGTGTAAAGCGCATGAAGAAACTCCATGCAGATGGGCTTTTGGAATCACTTGATGCTTTCGAACCATGCCTCATGGGCAAGATGACTAAGACTCTGTTCTCCGGAATAATGGAGCGAGCAACAGACTTACTGGAAATAATACATACTGATGTATGCGGCCCGATGAGTGTTGATGCTCGCGGCGGGTATCATTATTTTCTAACCTTCACAGATGATTTAAGCAGATATGGGTATATCTACTTGATGAAACATAAGTCTGAAACATTTGAAAAGTTCAAAGAATTTGAGTGAAGTGGAAAATCATCGTAACAAGAAAATAAAGTTTCTACGATCTGATCCTGGAGGTAAATATTTGAGTTAAGAGTTTGGTCTTCATTTGAAACAATGCGGAATAGTTTCACAACTCACGCCACCCGGAACACCACAGCGTAATGGTGTGTCCGAACGTCGTAATCGTACTTTATTAGATATGGTGCAATCTATGATGTCTCTTACTGATTTAGTGCTCTCATTTTGGGGTTATGCTTTAGAGACGGCTGCATTCACATTAAATAGGGCACCATCTAAATCCATTGAGACGACACCATTTGAACCGTGGTTTGGCAAGAAACCCAAGTTGTCGTTTCTTAAAGTCTGGGGCTGCAATGCTTATGCGAAAAAGCTTCAACCTGATAAGCTCGAACCCAAAACGGAGAAATGTGTCTTCATAGGATACCCAAAGGAGGCTGTTGGGTACACCTTCTATCACAGATCCGAAGCCAAGATATTCGTTGCTAAGAATGGATCCTTTCTAGAGAAGGAGTTTCTCTCGAAAGAAGTGAGTGGGAGGAAAGTAGAACTTGATGAGGTAATCAGACTGCTCCCTCATTGGAAAGTAGTTCATCACAGAAATCAGTTCCAGTGATTCCTACACCAATTCGTGAGGAAGCTAATGATGATGATCATGAAACTTCTGATCAAGTTACTACCGAACCTCGTAGGTCAACCAGAGTTAGATCCGCACTGCAGTGGTACGGTAATCCTGTTCTCGAAGTCATGTTACTTGACCATGATGAATCTCTGAACTATGAGGAAGCAATGACGAGCCCAGATTCCATAAAATGGCTTGAGGCCATGAAATCTGAGATGGGATCCATGTATGAGAACAAAGTGTGGACTTTGGTTGACTTGCCCGATGATCGGCAAGCCATAGAAAATAAATGGATCTTCAAGAAGAAGACTGGCGCAGACGGTAATGTTACTATCTACAAAGCTCGACTTGTTGCAAAAGGTTTTCGACAAGTTCAAGGAGTTGACTACGATGAGACCTTCTCACCCGTAGCGATGCTTAAGTCTGTCCGAATCATGTTAGCAATTGCCGCATTTTATGATTATGAAATTTGTCAAATGGATGTCAAACCTGCATTCCTTAATGGATATCTTAAAGAAGAGTTGTATATGATGCAACCAGAAGGTTTTGTCAATCAAAAAGGTGCTAACAAAGTGTGCAAGCTCCAGCGATCTATTTATGGACTGGTGCAAGCCTCTCGGAGTTGGAATATACGCTTTGGTAGTGTGATCAAAGCATATGGTTTTATACAGACTTTTGGAGAAGCTTGTATTTACAAGAAAGTGAGTGGGAGCTCTGTAGCATTTCTGATTTATATGTAGATGACATATTATTGATCGGAAATGATACTGAATATTTGAATAGCATAAAAGGATACTTGAATAAGAATTTTTCAATGAAAGACCTCGGTGAAGCTGCTTATATATTGGGCATCAAGATCTATAGAGATAGATCAAGATGCTTAATTGGACTTTCACAAAGCACATACCTTGATAAAGTTTTGAAGAAGTTCAAAATGGATCAAGCAAAGAAAGGGTTCTTGCCTGTGTTACATGGTGTGAAGTTGAGTCAGACTCAATGCCCAACCACTGCAGAAGATACAGAGAGAATGAAAGTCATTCCCTATGCTTCAGCCATAGGATCTATCATGTATGCAATGTTGTGTACCAGACCTGATGTGTGCCTTGCTATTAGTTTAGAGGTACCAAAGTAATCCAGGAGTGGATCACTGGACATCGGTCAAGAACATCCTGAAATACCTGAAAAGGACTAAGGATATGTTTCTCGTTTATGGAGGTGACAAAGAGCTCGTCGTAAATGGTTACGTCGATGCAAGCTTTGACACTGATCCGGATGACTCTAAGTCACCGTAGGATCTTGAGAAGTGGTGTCTAGAGGAGGGGGGTGATTAAACACTAAGTACCAAATTTGCAGTTTTTAACTTCTTTAGGTTTAAGTGGAGTTTAGGCACAAGTTTAACATTCTCAATACATAACAAGCAAGCATGCAAAGAGTATGTGAGCAGCGAAAAGTAAAGCATGCAACTTGCAAGAATGTAAAGGGAAGGGTTTGGAGAATTCAAACACAATTGGAGACACGGATGTTTTTGTCGTGGTTCCGATAGGTGGTGCTATCGTACTTCCACGTTGATGGAGACTTCAACCCACGAAGGGTAGCAGTTATGCTGAGTCCACGGAGGGCTCCACCCACGAAGGGTCCACGAAGAAGCAACCTTGTCTATCCCACCATGGCCGTCGCCCACGAAGGACTTGCCTCACTAGCGGTAGATCTTCACGGTATGCGATCTCCTTGCCCTTACAAACTCCTTGGTTCAACTCCACAATCTTGTCGGAGGATCCCAAGTGACAACTAGCCAATCTAGGAGACACCACTCTCCAAGAAGTAACAAATGGTGTGTTGATGATGAACTCCTTGCTCTTGTGCTTCAAATGATAGTCTCCCCAACACTCAACTCTCTCTCACAGGATTTGGATTTGGTGGAAAGAAGATTTTGAGTGGAAAGCAACTTGGGGAAGGCTAGAGATAAGGATTCTTGTGGTTGGAATGGAATATCTTGGCCTCAACACATGAGTAGGCGGTTCTCTCTCAGAACTGGTAAGTTGGAAGTGTAGGTTTGTTCTGATGGCTCTCTCCACGAATGAAGAGGAGGTGGAGGGGTATATATAGCCTCCACACAAAATCTAACCGTTACACAGAATTTACCAAACTCGGTGGGACCGAATCATCGAACTCGGTCGGACCGATTTAGTAAACCTAGTGACCATTAGGTTTTTTGGTGGGACTGACATGCAACTCGGTAGGACCGATATGATTAGGGTTAGGGCATAACTAGTCTCGGTGAGACCGATTACACAAACTCGGTGAGACCGATTTTGGTAATTAGCTAACCAGAGAGTTGGTCAGGCAAACTCGGTGGGACCGATTACTCAAACTCGGTGGGACTGATTTTGGTAGTAAGTTATCCAGAGAGTTTGCATTGTAATCTCGGTAGTACCGATTACACAAACTCGGTGAGACTGATTTTGGTAATGGACATACACAGAGAGATTGCAATCCCATCTCAGTGAGACCGAGATCCCTATCGGTGAAACCGATTTTCCTAGGGTTTGTGGCAGTGGCTATGACATCTGAACTCGGTGGCGCCGGATAGAAAGAATCGGTAGGACCGAGTTTGACTTTAGGTTTAGGTCATATGTGGATGTGAGAAAGTAGTGGAGGGTTTTGGATCATATCACTAAGCACATGAAGCAAGAGGCTCATTAAGCAACACCTCATCCCTGCTTGATAGTATTGGCTTTTCCTATAGACTCAATGTGATCTTGGATCACTAAAATATAAAATGAAGAGTCTTGATCTTGAAGCTTGAGCCAATCCTTTGTCCTTAGCATCTTGAAGGAGTTCCCACATCCTTTAGTCCATGCCACTCCATTGTTGAACTTATCTGAAACATACTAGATGAAAGTGTTAGTCCAACAAGAGATATGTTGACATTAATTACCAAAACCACCTAGGGAGCACTTATGCTTTCAATCTCCCCCTTTTTGGTAATTGATGGCAATATACATCAAAGCTTTAGAGAAAGATATAAAGAATAGCAAGTAAAGCTTCGGAAAGACATGTAACAAGCATAGGCACCCCCTACATGTATGCAATCATGTGAATATGGAATATAGAAGCATGTGAGAGCATAACCATGATAGAGTAGGCAATGTGTTACATGTATCTTGGCCATATGCATCAGAGCAAATAATATTAAAGAAAATACCTCCATGTATGAGTCCTTCTTGCAAACTGTATGTACATCAGCAAGAATTCCTCATACACATGAGTGTGATGCATATACTTACCTTGTAGTCTTGAGTTGGCTTAGCGTGGAATGAACCTGCACAAACAAGGTTAGATAACACAGGTACATCTACTAGCGAAGCAAAGCAGAAGAAACCACAAGAATACCAATACTGGGATGACATGTAGAAAGTGAGTACTAAGTACCACATTGGATTAGACATGTCCCCAAGAGTAAAGATATGCAATGAATTTAAATGATTCATTTCCCTTAGATGTCTTGCTCCCCCTAAATCTAGCATGGGATACTGGGAGAAGATAGGGAACAGAAAATCAGGGCTGAAAGATATAAATGAACAGAGGTTAATGCAAATAAGCACATATGAACATGTCTTTCCCCCAAAAAGACATGTGGCATCTCTCCTCTTGAACACCAAGCATCTGGAATCCTTGAGAAACACTTTCTACTTGAGTATTCTCTCCCCTGGAGATCTCTTTCTCCCCCTTAATACTGTCTCCCTTTTGGAAGTGATAAGCTTTGATGTGATCTCTCTCTCCCCCTTTGACATCAATTTCCAAGAAGGGTCTTCTGGAATTTGTTGTGAATGGGTTTGGTCCTTGAGTCACAACACAAAGCACTAGATAAAATTGTGATGCTTGTAGAGGACAAGATTCATTCAGTGGAGCTGGATTTAGAAGAAACACCGAATAAGTGGCAAACTGTTTTTCCTATTGGGAAATCGCTGGCACCGAGTGGTATGCTTCAGTTGTACCAAAAGGATCCGGTTGGACCAAAAACAACAAATCGGTGAAACCGAGTCCATCACAGAGAAAACACTTATCACCTCAGCTCACTTGACTAGTAAGATCTCACAAAGATTTGCAAGGAATTTACTGAATGATGTGCAATGAATTGGATGCAAAAAATGCAGAGCAACAGAAAAGAAAAGAAAGAAATCTAGATGAAGTTTTTTTGTTTTTTTTAAAGGGGAAACAAATATGCATGAGACAAATGCAAAAACTCAGAAAAGAACACGAGAGAACTTCATCTAGAGATGGTTGGCGACAAAGTCACCTATGTTAGAGTATATTGACTTAGGAGTAAAGTGAGATCACTTGATCATAGGTCATACTCATCGTTTAAGCTCAAAATGGGGTTACCATTTTTCGTTTAAGCATCTTGATGTATTCACATCTTGTCGAGTTGCTTTAGCTCATGATTCGGAGTAAAGCTTCTCTAAGATGGAATAACATACCTTGGTTGGTGGTGTTGACCATGTAGTTGAACTTGTGTGGGTTGCTCAAGGTTGATGTAGCTCATCAAGAGTTGGGAGCACCACTTGGAATTTGAGTCCATCTACCTACATGGGTTAGTTCTTGCAAGGAGTAGCACTTGTGTATCCAAAACTGATAATCATGAAGCTCAACATAGAGTTTGTCAAAGGATATGTTTGAATGATTCCGTGCTTCCTTGTATTCAGCCACCATAGTGTAGAGACTTGGTGATGTAGAGATTGCTCAAGATGTGAGTAGATTACAATCTCATGGAATTTGTTTCAACCAAGTACCTACATGGGTTAGATAACATGCAAGATGAAAATATTTTATTTATAAGAGAGATATCATGGATTAGTCATAAGCTCATGTCTTGCATGTATCCAATGGAGTTTCTACTCCAAGTTTGAAACATCAATGATGTTCAATTCTCCTCTCAACCTGCAAAACACTTTCTCATCAAGAGGTTTAGTAAATATATCTGATAATTGCTTTTCGGTGCGAACATGCTTAAGATTAATGTCACCCTTAGCAACATAATCTCGAATGAAGTGATGACGAACTTCAATATGCTTAGTTCGAGAATGTTGTACGGGATTATGACCAATTTTGATAGCACTTTCATTGTCACAAAGCAATGGAACATGTTTCACATATATCCCATAATCTTTAAGAGTTTGGGTCATCCAAAGTAATTGAGCACAACATGAACCAGCGACAATGTACTCCGCTTTGTAGATAAGGATACCGAGTTTTGTTTCTTGGAGGACCAAGACACAAGAGATCTACCAAGAAATTGACAAGTACCGAAGTGGACTTTCTATCAACCTTGTCTCCGGCATAGTCCGAGTCGGAGTAGCCAACAAGATCGAAAGAGGCCCTCTTAGGATACCAAATGCCAAAATTTGGTGTATGAATTAAGTATCTCACTATCCTTTTTACGGCCTTAAGATGACATTCTTTGGGAGCAGCTTGATATCTTGCACACATGCACACACTTAGCATAATATCGGGACGTGAAGCACATAGGTATAACAATGATCCAATCATAGAGCGATAAACCTTTTGGTCAACTGGTTTACCATCTTTGGTCAAATCAAGATGTCCACTAGTAGGCATGGGTGTAGACATACCTTTGCACTCTTGATATTGAACTTCTTGAATAATTCCTTAGTGTACTTCGTTTGAGAGACAAAAGTACCTTCCTTAGTTTGCTTAATTTGCAACCCAAGAAAGAATTTGAGTTCACTCATCATTGACATCTCAAACTTCTCCGACATTAGCTTTCCAAACTTCTCACTAAAATGAGGGTTAGTTGATCCAAATATGATATCATCAACATAAATTTGGCATACAAATAATTCTCCATTAACCCTTTTAGTAAAAAGTGTGGAATCAATTTTCCCAATTTCAAATCCCTTTTCAAGAAACTTGGTCAAGATTTATACCAAGCTCTAGGAGCTTGTTTAAGACCATAAAGGGCTTTGTGAAGTTTGTAAACATGATTTGGTTTCTTAGGATTGACAAAGCCGGGAGGCTGTTTAACATAAACTTCCTCCTCTATTTCACCATTTAGAAAAGCACTTTTAATGTCCATTTGGTACAAGGTGATATCATGGTGATTAGCATAGGCAAGTAAGATGCGAATGGACTCAAGTCTAGCAAAGGGAGCATAAGTCTCACCATAGTCCATACCTTCGACTTGTGTGTAGCCTTGGGCGACGAGACGTGCTTTGTTGCAAACTACTTGTCCATCTTCATCTTGCTTGTTGCGAAACACCCATTTGGTACCGATGATGTTGTGGTTGTTGTCGGGCTTCTCAACCAATGTCCAAACTTGGTTTCTCTCAAAGTTGTGTAGCTCTTCATGCATAGCATTTATCCAATCTGGATCTTCCAATGCTTCTTCGACCTTCATAGGTTCAATGCTAGAGATGAAAGAATAGTTCTCACAAAAGTTATCTAAACGAGTTTTAGAGCGAGTGATTCTCCCGGTTTGAATATCATTGTAGATTTGCTCGACGGGATGGTCTTTAGCAATTCTTGCTCAAACTCGTGAAAGCTTTTGCTTGGGTCTCGGTTGAACATTTTCTTCATCTTGTTCTTCTTCTTCTTCTTCATGATCTTCTTCATTGTTGGCGTTGTCATTTTCTTGTCGTGGTGGAGAAGGAGGTTGTTGACGTTCGTGATGTTCTTCCTCGTTTTCTTCATCTTGGTGTGTTCCATTTGTGGATGCTTCCGTATCAACTCTTGGTTCACCTTGTCATGAAGTAGAAGCTTCCACTTGGACAGATGAGGTACTCTCCTTCACCTCCGTTGGACGGACCTTGCCAATAGACAAGTCTTGGATTGCTTAGAAGGGTCTTTGTCTCCTACATCAATTGGCAATTGCTCTACTTGCGAGCCGTTAGATTCATCAAACTTCACATCTACTGTCTCTTCAACCTTTCGGGTGAAATTGTTGTGAACACGGTAAGTGTGAGAGTTTGAGCCATAACCTAGTAGGAAACCTTCATGAGACTTAGGAGCAAATTTTGAGCAGCGATGCTTATCAAGAATGTAGCACTTTGAGCCGAATACTCGAAAGTATCCAACTTGGGGTTTGTTACCGGTGAGGATCTCGTATGCCGTCTTGCCGAGTAGCTTGTGAAGATACAAGCGATTTGTTGCATGACAAGCTGTCTCAACCGCTTCTGCCTAAAAAGTTCTTCTGGCGTCTTGTACTCATCAAGCATCGTTCTTGCCATTTCGATGAGCGTCCGGTTCTTCCTCTCAACAACTCCATTTTGTTGAGGTGTATGCGTAACCGAGAACTCGTGTGAAATCACTTCTTCGTCAATAATGGTGTCCACATTTGCGTTCTTGAACTCCGTTCCGTTATCGCTGCGAACCTTCTTGATCTTCACTTCAAACTGATTTTGGGCCTTCCTAGCGAAGTTTTTGAAGATCTTTTGGACCTGTGATTTATCATCGAGAAAGAACACCCACGTAAATCTTTAAAAATCATCAACTATAACTAGACCAAAAGAATTTCCGCCGAGGCTTTTGTAAGCGTTGGGACCAAAAAGGTCCATATGAAGTAGCTCGAGTGGCCTCCTTGTGGTCATGATGTTCTTCACGGGATGCCTTCCTCCAACCTGTTTACCTGCCTGACAAGCACTGCAAAGTCTATCCTTATCAAATATGACATCGTTAACTCCAAGGATATGATTTACTTTAATAAGCTTGTCAAGATTTCTCATGCCAACGTGACCTAGTCGTCTATGCCATAACCAACCTTTTGAGGATTTAGCAATGAAGCAAGTTTTAGGTTGTGCCTTTTTAGAGAAATCAACAATGTAAAGATCACTTCTACGTATACCGGTAAAGATCATTTCATGATTGTCTCGATGAAACACTTGGCAATCTACTTCAGTAAATAGGACATTGAAACCGAAATCAACAAGTCTAGATACTGTAAGTAGGTTGTAGCCAAGAGATTCAACGAGCATGACATTCTGAATGGAGCTATCATGTGAGATGGCCACCTTACCAAGGCCAACCACCTTACCCTTTGAGTTGTCACCAAAAGTGACATTCTTTCGAGGACTATCATTTTTAGCAAGCTCACGAAACATGTCTTTATCTCCGGTCATGTGATCGGTACATCCACTGTCAAGAACCCATTCCTTTCCTCCTGACGCATATCCCCGAAGATTTGCCATAAGACCAAAATGTCTCATTGCATCATCAAGATCGAAGTCACTATCATCATCCTCATCATAGTATCCATGTTCAACATCGTCATGTGGTGGATCAAGTCCTAGAGAGAGTAATTCGTTAGAGTGAGTTTGACAATGATCTTGCTTATGAATTCTTATAGCTTCGGAAATAATATCACCAATAACTCCAACATCTCCTTTGGCACGCATAAGGTCGGTGTCGGTGGGAACGACACCTATGGGATCACAAGAATCCCTACTACGGTCGCGGGGCGCGGGGTCGTGAGAAGAGCAGATCAAACAGATAGCACACGGTTTCCTTATCCAGGTTCGGGCCGCGAGGATGCGTAAAACCCTACTCCTGCTTTGGTGGTTTGTTTATCTGTGTTCTTGAACTAGCAATGGGGCGTGAGTAGCTCCAAAAAGCCGAATCCTCCACCTGGTCGCCTTGGGCCTCCTTTTATAGGGAAAGGGGTTGCCATAGTGGCACACAGGAGGTGGAAAGGGTACAGTGATGCGAGTTTATCCCGCGCATTACATGACAAGGCGCCTTTAATGCGTCTTGCTTAGGTGTCCTTGCTTTATCGGGGGACGGGGGAGAGCCCTGTCTCGTCCGTCGCCCCTCCCTTTCGTGTCGTCTGGCGCCTTGGCCGATGCCCGTGGTGCCATGTAGGCGTGCAGCCGGTGAGGTGGCGCAGCGGTGGGTCTCCTGAAGATCCGCTTGCCGCCATGCAAGTGCACCTGCCCAACTGGTTGGGTCGGCATTTGCATCTGAGCAGTGGTGGAGTTTGATTGGCGTGGGCCTGATGGTGGCCCTGCGGGTGTTCTTGGCAAGGGCCTCGCCGTAGCCCCGACAAGGGTCTTGCCGTGGCGCCTGCTGTCATCCCCGACAAGGCTCTTGCCGAGAGCCTTGTGGTCCTCCTTGGCTGGGATCCCGCCAAGGGTCGTCATCTTCTATAGTGTGTATCTGATCTTGAATGTCTTCACAAAGATCTGCATGCCACCAAGGGGATGTCTCCCGAATCCTTGCCCCATGGGGGCTATGGACTCAAGGGTGATTCGCTCCGTAGGTGTGGGGCGAGCCGCCCCGGCAAGGGTCTTGCCGGGTTTGCTAAAACCGCCTCCCGGCAAGGATCTTGCCGGGCGAGTCCGCAAATCCCCTTTCTCTTTGTGGTCTTGGTCTTGGCGTCGTTACTGCTCCTTTCGAAGCTTGGCCTTACCTTGGCTCACCTCCCTTGCCTTGCTTTCGGTCGGTGGTGCCCGCGGCTCGGGCGCCCGTGCACAATTATAGGGGTACAAAAGTGTACCCCTCTTTTTTGTACACCGGCAGAGCCCGGGCTGGGCCACACGTAAGCGCAATCGCGTCGTTGGGCTAGGCCCAAAAAGCGATCTTGTGCAGGCGGGGTGGTTTTTACCGTGGTAAGTCTCTTCACGCACTGCGCTTCCCATGCCTCCCGCGCGTGGCTCGGCGTGGGGAGGCGTGCGTGACGTGGGCGGCATGCGTGGGGCTGAGCTCTGCGCGCATGCGTCACGTCATAGTAAAGGGGGCGGTTCGCGCCTTCCCCATAAACATAGGGAGGCGTGGAGGCGCGGCCCATTTACTGAACGGGGCCGAGGCGTGGTCTTCAAGGCGTCCACTCCCCACGATCACGGGGTGGGGAGAGGTCGCCTCACCCGTCGCCTTGGTCCCGCACGCCTGCCACGTGGTTCTCATGCGCTTGGGGTGGCGAACGGTGGAGGCAGGAAACCGGACCGTCGCGGGCTGGGGCAGCGGGTTGGTCCTAGTTCCTTGCGCCTTCCACGTCTTGATTGGCTGAGCGGTGCGGCCGAGCCCCCACCCTGTTCCTTTATAAAGAGCGGGAGGGGGGGTGGCTTCCCGCATCCTCCCATCTCCTCCTTCCTTCAGCTTCTGCTCCCCCCTCCATCCGCCATGGAGAGAGGGAATCCTGGCCCTTCAACGGTGGCGGCGAGGGTCGCCGCTCGACAACGCGTCCTTCCTTCTCTGCACTGCGGTGGCGTGAGCCAGCCACGAGGGAAGGGGAGAGGCGAGGCCGTGGGCGAGGCCGAGGCGCTCGGGGAAGAGGAGGACGGGGCGGCGCGCCGGTGTCGCCTCCGCCAGTAGTTCCTCCCCCCATGGAGGGCCATGTTGGGGATGACCCTTGCGAGTTCTTCGTTAGGCTGCGCCGCCCACCTCGCTGTCGCCTTCGTCTCCCGACTCCATTCGCGCGGGAGATGGAGCTGGATCCGCCGGAGTCATTGCGGCTGCACATGAGGGGCTGCGGGATTAGCGGTACGCGAGTTCGCGTCGACTTCCCAGCCCCTCACGTGATGTATCTTCGTCGGGGATGGAAGACGTCCGCTCATATCCACTGCTTGACGGAGGGGCTCACTCTCCATTTCATGCTGATGGAGGGCGGCCTCCTCTCCGTCAAGGTCTTCGGGCTCTTCAGGACCCGGGCAAGGTGCTGCGTGGAGAGCTCTTCTGATAGCGAAGACCCCTCCTCGGGCGGGAGTGGCGAGGAGGACAGCGGTAGCGACAACGAGGGTAGTAGGCGGCAGGATGACGGGTCCGACTAGGTGTCGGGCGCCGCTCCGTGCGGCATCGGTGACCCCATCATCCGTGTCGCCGGCTCCCCGAACTTCTCGGGGTCGTCTCCTTGGGCGGCTGGCGTTGGGAGGCTGCGGAAGAGGAAGAGGGCGGGCGGCAAGGCCATCAAATCGGAGAACGCGGGCACCGATGCCTTCGACGCGTGCTGACGTCCCGCCGCCTCGTCTTCGAGCTCTGCTTCCGGTGCTGTCATCACCATCCAGCCTTCGGACGGCCACCGAGATGTTCTCTTGGTGTCTCCTGCCACCCGTAGCTCGCCTAGGGCGCCCTTTCGCCCTTTTTCGCCGCCTTGACCTGCCTCCCGAGGAGAGGGACAAGAAAGGGGTTCTGAGCACCTTATCTCTTTTAGCTTGTAAGCCTTTGGGCCTTGGCTGAATTTAAAACTTGTAATCCCATCATTCATGTTTTTCATTCCCCATGGGCTGTACTTGTGTGGAATGTTTTTAGTGCAAAAGGGATGCTTGTCGGGTCATTTGTTTGCGGGTAGAACCCGCGACAAGGAGTAAATCCTTGATATCCCTAAGATAAACATTTCCTTGCCCGGCAACAGGCCCTGCTGTCTTCCCACTTTGCTCGACCTTTCTCACGCTTTTGGCGGAGGCGGGGATGAGGTGGAGTTCGAGCTCCTCGTTTCATCCTTTTGCTACCGCTGACCACGATTGAAACCTGGCCCCGAGAACGAGTCCTAGGGCCTAGAGTTTTAGGGGAGCACGGTAGCTTTGGGAAAAACGAGGTTTCACATACCTCGATCCATAAGGGAATGCATGATAAGGGATGAAGAACTTATCTGAAGTCAGAGCCCCGGCAACTCGGGTTTGCCGTGGGTGAATCTTGCACTTACTTGCAGCCCCGGCAATCTTGGCTTGCCGGGGTCTAGATGCCGGCTGTCCCTCTTCTCTTTTCGTCCTCAAGTGATCCGGTAAGGATATTTGTGAGTCCTGCGAACCAAAGAAGACAAAAGAACGGCAAAGAGACGCACACTCTACCTCTAAGCTAGGGGTTAGTCGCCGCTAAGCACTATCAACCCTAACCAAGGACGAGACTCGACCTAGCATGCATGCTATAACTAAGGCGCCATCGCTTCATTTATTTATGCTCGTGGTCTGCTTTGGCTTTGTACAAAGGGTTACATGCATCATCGGCAATGCTTGTACAAAAGGTGGCTTGCCGGGGGCCCGGCAAGCCGCGCCTCCACGGTAAAACTTGCGAAGATGCTCAATGTTCCGGGAGTTACTCACGGAACGACATCTTCGGTCTCCGAGACTGCGCCGGGCCCGTGACTCGTATTACCCGATAAGGGCCTTCCCACTTTGGCGTCAACTTGTTGGAATTCTTGGCGATTGAGCGCGCCGAAGGACAAGGTCAGCTTCCTCAAGGCTTGGGCATGAACCTTGCGGCTATGGTAGCGGCACAAGGCTTGTTGGTAGCGTCTTTGCTCTCCACCGCCCAAGACGATCTTCCTCAAGGAGCATTGCGTCATCTTGGTGCAGTTGCTCTTGCTCAAGCTCATCATAAGCGAGCACTCGAGGTGACCCGTATATGAGTTCAGTGGGGAGAACTGCTTCTACCGCGTATACTAGGGCAAAAGGTGTCTGGCCGGTGGCTCGATTTGGCGTCGTCCTTATCGACCAAAGAACCGCCGACAACTCATCAATCCAGCGCCTTCCACTCTTGTGCAGCCTGTCAACGGTCTTGGTCCTTAAGCCTCGCGAAGATTTCAAAGATTTGCCCTCTCGGCTTGACCATTGCTTGGCGGGTGAGCAGCAGGCGAAAGCAGACTTTCTTTGCCGAGGTCTTGGGTATATTGTATGAAGGTGCGGCTTGTGAGAACTGTGTGCCGTTGTCGGTGATAACCTGTTGGATGCGTAAAGCGGCACACTAGTCCCTTGAAGAACTTGACGGCCGATCGAGCTGTGACCTTCCTCACTGCCTCCACCTCCGGCCACTTTGTGAACTTTTTCGATTGCAACGCGTACAATTACTCAAAGCCCCGACAAAGACGGGGAAAGGGCCCGATATGTCGAGCCCCGGACCGAGAAGGGCCGGGAGAGAGGAATGGTTTGAAGGGCTTGAGCTGGTGATGAAGCTTCTTTGAATGGAATCGACACGCTTCACACACGGTGACTAGTGTCGTCGCATCTGGAGGGTGGTGGGCGGAAGAAGCCTTGCCGAAATGCCTTGCCGGCAAGGGCCCTTGACCCAATGTGGGATCCACATATGCCTCCGTGTATCTCCACCAACACCTCCAGTCCTTCCTCTCGAGGGATACACTTCAATTTCACACCGTTCGGCTTCTTTCTGTACAGGACGTCATCGACGAACTGGTACATGGTAGAGCGATGGGCTACTTTTTCCGCTTCTTCCTGCTTCCTCGTGAAGTTCCCTGTTGGAGGAATCGGACGGTATCAGTGCCTGTTGGAGCACAGGGCTCGGCAGCAAGGACTAAAGGCATTTCCTCCGCTATAGGAGCGGTTGTCTCAACGGCAAGGGCTTGACGCTCCGCCGGAGCCAGTCGTCCCATGGCGGGCTCAGTATCCCCGACAACATCCTTGCCGGCGGCTCTGGGGAGCTCGACGGGAAAGTACTTGCCGGGCCCTGATTTCCTCCTCTTATTCTGCTCTGTTGATGGATCAACGGATGGCTGAGTTAGCTGAAGCACAAAGGTACCTGGTTCCACAGGTAGCTTGAGGGCAGCGCGTTTTGACAGATAATCGGCGATATCGTTCTCCGCTCGGGGAACGTGTTCAAATTTCAGATACCGTTAAACGCTCTTCCAGCTTTCTCACTTCATCGACGTAGGCCTTCATCAACGGGCTCTGGTAATCCTTGTTGACTTGCTTGACGACAAGCTGCGAGTCTCCCCTGACGATGAGTCTGCCGCGATCCTAAGACCGGCAAGCAGCCCTTCGTACTCTGCCGTATTGTTTGTCGACACCTCCCTGGGGAAGTGCATCTGGATCACGTACTTGAGGTGCTCTCCGGTGGGCGCGACAAGCAGTACGCCAGCCCCGGCGCCTTGCAAGGAGAAAGCTCCATCAAAGTACATGATCCAATCACAACTTGCCTCCTTGCCGGGGAGAGCAGTCTCTTGGGCTTCTTCGTCAGGCGTTGCGGTCCATTCTGCAATGAACTCCGCTAGGACTCGGCTCAATCGTCAAGTACTTTCAAACTTGAGGCCAAAGCTGGACAGCTCCAAAGTGCCCATTCCACAATTCTTCCCATTGCATCCGGATTGTGCAATATCCGTTGCAGAGAGGAGGCGAGTGACGGTGATCTCGTGTGCACGGAAGTAGTGACGCAGCTTCCTCGAGGCCATAAGAAGGCCGAAGAGCAGTTTCTGCATGCCGGAGTACCTTGATCTAGCCCCCTGCAGGAGGGAACTAACAAAGTAGACCAGGTGTTGCATCATTTTCTTCTTCGGCGGCACTTCAACTGGCTGTGTCGTCTCTACATTGGTGGTGTCGGGCTCTGCCGCTGCCATTACCTCGTCGCCAACCTCTCTCTGCGCCACTAGTGTGGCGCTGACCACCTGGTCCGTTGCCGCCAGGTATAGCAGCAACGGCTCCTGTGGCCTAGACGCAACTAGTATTGGCATGGAGGAGAGGTACTTCTTCAAACCTTGCAATGCTGCTTCGGCTTTTGGCGTCCACTCCATCGGACCCGCCTTTTTCAGGATCTTGAAAAAGGGAAGAAGCGCTTCGGCGGACTTGAAATGAACCTGCCCATGGCGGTGACGCACCAAACAAGCCGACGCACATCCTTGATTCGCTTGGGTGCTTCAATCTGCTCTATAGCTTTGATTTTGTCCGGATTGGCCTCTATGCCACGCCAGGACACCAAGAACCCGAGAAGCTTGCGGACGGGACGCCAAAGACGCACTTCTCGTGGTTCAGCTTGAGATTGATCTTGAGCAGGTTTGCAAATGTTTCTTGCAAATCTGGTATGAGGGTTGCCACATCCTTGGTTTTGACCACTATGTCATCCATATAAGCTTCCATATTTCTATGGAGCTGGGGTTCAAAACCAATCTGGACCGCCCTTGCAAACGCCGAACCAGCACTCTTCAACCCGAAAGGCATCCGCATGAAACAATACGTACCGCATGGGGTGATGAATGCTGTTTTCTCTTCGTCTTCTCTTGTCATGAAGATCTGGTGGTAGCCGGAGTAGGCGTCGAGGAATGACAACAGATCACACCTAGCCGTGGAGTCAACAATCTGGTCGATCTTGCGGCAACGGGAAGGGGTCTTTAGGGCAAGCCCTATTGATATCTGTGTAATCAATACACAGTCTCCACTTCCCATTTGCCTTGCGCACTACGACCGGATTGGCCAGCCACGTTGGATGGAGCACTCCTTTTACCAAACCCGCTGCTTCTAGTTTCCGGATCTCTTCTGTGATGAACTCTTGTCGTTCCAAAGCTTGCTTTCTGACCTTCTGCTTGACGGGCCGTGCATGAGGCGAGCATGCAAGGTGGTGCTCAATCACCTCCACAGGAACACCGGGGATGTCCGAAGCTTGCCATGCAAACACATCGACATTCGCCCGCAGGAAGGCGGCAATGGCGTCTTCCTATTTGTCATCAAGGGTGGAGCTTATGGTAAAAGCTCCTCCCGTGCCGTCCTCATTGACAGAAACCTTCTTGGTTCCCGGCGGTATGGCCCTGGTGTTGGGGCATGGTGATCTAGCCCACGAACACCTATGGGACCGGCGGACCGAGCCCCTTTCGGTTCGGCCGGGAGCAGAGGTCGCACGAAGAGCGGATCGAGGCGAAGCACATGAGAGTTTTACCCAGCTTCGGAGCTCTCCGGAGAGATAACACTCCTACTGCTGCATGTCTAGGTGTATTGCGTTCTTGCTCGGGGGCGCCAAGGTGCTACTGATACACAGCTGCTAACGAGACTGGGCGTAGGGCGGGGGGGGGGGGGACTGACCGACCTCCTGTACGTTGCGCATGGGCCTCCGTTTAGATGCTCAAGGGGTCTCCAACGGGTGGCAACGTAGACAAGGGGACAAATTGAAAAGAAGTTGTTGTTACACATACTTGTACAATTATGCGATGTACCATACCTAACCACGGCGGCGGGGGACAAAGGCATTAAATGCCCGTCTCGTCGCCCTAATAGTGCAAACAAGGACCGTCAAAGGCGCCACCGCTTGCCACGATGGCAATCTTGTCGGGCTGCTTGCCACCTCGCCGCTGCCTGACCTCTCGCCACGCTGCGCTGGAAAGGTCCCTGGTGACACGTTAGTGGATGCGCTGGAAGCGTAGGTCTGAGAGAGGTGGTCCGCCATGACAAGCGCCTTGCCGTGGTTGTTTTCTTGTCGCGCCCGGAAGCTTGTCGCTCATTGGGCCTTCCCGGCAAGCTCCTCTTGCCGGGGCCTTGCCTTCTAGGTGCCTTGGGTGGCCTTCCCGGCAAGCTCCTCTTGTCGGGGCCTTGTCTCCTTGGCTTGAATACTTTGTTCTTGGATGGCTCCAAAGGAACCACGGAGGACCTTGGCGGTCACCTGGTAAGCCTTGCCGCGGAGGGCTGCAACTGCCCGTGCACAAGTTCGGGATACTAGGGTACCCCTACTCTAGTACACCGGCAGAGCCCCAGGCCTGGGCCACACACGGTGCCGAGCGCTGTTGGGCCAGGCCCAAAACAGGGCACGGGCACACGCGGCCCGGGTCACGCCGTAACTCACCCCGGACCCTCCACGCCCTCTACGAACGGCACGCATCGAACGTGGCGTCGTGTGAGAGATCGTGAGCGAGATCGTGGGGGTTTCTTTATTCGGAATAACAGAACGTCCGCCCCTCCCTCTTTATAAGCAGGGGAAACAGGGGCAGTCCGCCCACCTTGCCAGTTGTTGTCCCATCTCGAGAAAACCTCCGCTGATCCCCCCTTCTTCCCAAGGCTGAAGAGAGCAGCGCTCCGCCCCCCATCACCACCAGCATCACCAACACCGTCGATCTTCTCCACCGCCTCCGCCATGGCTCTGAAAGCCGACAAGGGGATGGCCATGAAGTCGGCCGAGGCGCAGCGGCTTGTGGCGCTGCGGAAGGAGCGGGCCATCTTCCCTCCCCAGCTCGCCGCGAGGGAGCTGAGGGAGAACTACTACCTTTTCTGGTCGACGGAGACGCGAGCGCATCCGCGCACGAAGGTACTCCCCGCCGCTGCTTCGGAATTGGCCCCGACGGGTATCCCTTCTTCGCGCTCTTCTTCTACTGCGGGCTCTGCCCGCCCTTCTCTAATTCTTCAGGACATCATGAACACCCTACGGTTCCGCCTCCTTGATTTCACCCCCAATGTCGTTACGACCATGGCAGTTTTCGCACATCTCTGCGAAAACTTTGTCGGAGTCCACCCAACTGTAGCCCTTTTCCGCCACTTCTTTTTACCCCGAGTTGAGAGAGGGGAGCCACTTGCCGGAGGGATTGCTTGGATCTCCAGGGTCGGCAAGAAGGAAGCCTATCTGGAGGGAGAGCTTCATAGCAAATGGGAGGAGTGGAGGGCTGATTCGTGTTGGATTGTCGAGGAGAACCCGCAGCCATTTACCGCCCGGCGCCAAACCCCAGTAGTGCGTGGCAACGATTGGAGCAATTTGGCCCCGGAGGACGCTAGGCTGAAGATCGCAGTCACTCGAATCCTTCGCCTCAGACTTGCCGGACTCACCGTAGGCACCGCTTAGGCGCAGACTTTCTTCGCCGCCAGACGCTTCTTGCGTGAGAGAGGAGGAGACCAACCTGGGAGTTTCAGAATGCGGCAGATATCATGAGGCTGCGCCCAGGTCTCAACTTCAACTTCACCGTCTTGGAGCTTGACGCGATGCTCTTAGAGCGGTTCAAGCCCGATCCTGATCATCCAGAGATGTTTAGGTTGCCGAGGGGCGTCGTTCCGCTGTGCAACAATTCCTTGCTCGACCGCATCCGTGCAATGATGCCGTTGTGCGACTCGCATGGAATTGTCCCAACTTGGCCAGAGCCTGCAGATGACGTCGTCCGGCAGTTCTTTGACAATCTGGTAGAAATGCCGATCCGCCCCGATGAGCGTAGGGGCCTCACCCATGACACCACCGATGGCGAGATGCGGCGCCACCAGCTGGAAGAAAGCGGCGGCGGCCAGCGCTGCGGCGAAGTTTGGCTTCACCGTGAGGAGGCAGAGGCAGCAGAGGCGGCAAGCCTTGTCGAGCGAAAGGAGTTTGCGGCGAGGAGGAGCTTGCGAGCACAAGCCGAAGTCTAGCGAGCCGCCGAGGGCGCATCCTCCCCACCTTCAAGCAGCTTGCCGCGGCGAGCCCCCAGCTCCACCAAGACGGGCGTCTTCGCAAGGCCGAGACGAGGCGTGGCGGCAGACGGGCCCAACAGCGGCGCCGCAGCCGCGCTCCATGCGGCAAGCATCTGTTGCCGCGGAGCACCTCACGCCATGCGGCAACCGGGCCAGGGCCCTCGCAGACCACCGGTTCCGCTCCCGCCAAGCGTCCAAGGAACCACTCCTCCGCCTCGTCATACCGGAGGCGGGCTAGAATTGACCTCTCCGCTCAGCTCAAGCGATGAAGAAGAAGAAGAGTAAGATTCCTTGCCATACTTGTAATTCTTGATTTGTTGCTTTGTCTTGTATCTGATTTACTTTACTCTGAACCCATTCCTTTTCGTGACGCCGCCCGTAGAATGTCGAAGAGAGCCAAGACCCGGTGGTTGTCATCGAGACGAACCCATCTGCGATGACAGGAGGCGCGTCCGAGACCACCTTGCCGGACGCGGCAACTCTTCTTCAAAGCAGCCCCCAGCGCAGCCCCCAACGTAAGTATATGGTCTACTTCATGCTGTTCGGCGGGCATGGGTGCTCTTTTCTTTGCTGATATTTTACTGTCGATTTGTGTAGGAGCAGAGCAGCCTCCTTCTGCTTCGACTACGCCGCCAAGGGAGGGTTCCCCGGCAAGGGAGCGTTCTCCGGCAAGAGAGACTTCTCCGGCAAGGGGCAGCTCTCCGGCAAGGGACGGCACCAGCGATCCCTTGGCGGTGGAGACCGTGACCGCTGACCCCAGCACAGGTAATCTTCTCGCCTGAAAACTTCCTTTGTGTTCTTCTTCTTCTGATTTTTGAATATTTGCTTGATTTTCTTCATCCATCCGCCACAGAGCCAATGGAGACCGAGGCCGCCGGCGAGGAGGACGCGCGCGGCAACATTGACGACGCCGCCGCCACCAAAGAAGAAGCTGGTGCTGACGAGCCCGCCAAAGGAAGAGGTCAGCCGGAAGCTGCCGCAGGCCGGGCGAGGTCCGCGATCGACCGACGACCCCGAGGCCGCAGGAGCGCCAGCGCCACGCCAACCGCCGATCCTCCGCCCGCCGCAGCTGCCGGGCTCAAGAGCCCCAGCCCGGCGCCTACTTGAAGACCGGCGATGGCGTCTTCATCAAGCTCCCCTGGGCGTCGAGCTCCAGGGCTCCGGTCGAAGGGGAGACTTTTGACGAAGAGCTGCTCGCCTCCATTGGCCGACGCTGGTCGACGCGCTTAAGCAAAGCAGCGGCGAGCCTGAGGAGGAGCAAACTGCGAAGCTGTTGTCACTCTACCGCGCCCGACAAGCCAAGCTGGAATCCGGAGGCGCTTGTCGCGAAGGCGGGAGCAGACATCGAGAAGCTGCCGGAGGAGCTCCGGCCGCAACCGTGAAGCTCTCCGGTCCTTGGCGGAGGAGCGGAGCAGCCGCCAGAGCGCAAAGCCTTCCTCCTCGAGAAGGCTGAGGCTGAAAAACAACAACGGCTTCTTTGCCGCCGAGGAGCTATCTGCGCTGGAAGGCGAGTTAGGCGCAGCGGAAGGTTAACCTTCTGACCCACGAGGAGGATCTTGCTATCTGCGCGAGCAAACATTTGGCGGGGCTCTCAAGGAGGCAAAGGATCTTTGTCGCTTGCCGAGGCCGCTAAGAAGGAGGCTGGAGACGAAGGTGGCGCGGTTGGAGGCCAATCTCAAGGAGAGCGGCGAGGAGCTTGCTGCACTCAAGCACGAGCGCCGAGAAGGACGCCTACACTCTTGGCGAGCTGCAGGCTGCCTCGTCGAGAGGAGCAAGGAGCTCAGCGCCGCCAAGGACTCCAATGCAGATCTTGAGTTGAAGCTAACTACTTTGACTCGGGATGGGCCAGGCGCCAGAGCGAGAAGCGGTCTTGAAGGAGAAGATCAAGGCCGATTTAGGCGCCGCCTGGCGAAAGTCTTGTTGCCGCCCAGAGTGCCTTGAGGGAGAATGTGGAGCACCTTTGGACCGAGGGTCTCGTGAATGTTCTTTGCAGCCATCGACGAGGAGCCGGGCGCACTGGGATGGTGGATCTTGGGTATTCCTCCGACGAGCATCTCCAACCCAGCGCCAAACTCAGCTTGTTCTTCAAGGGCGTGGTGATGGCCCTCCAGCGACTTCGGGAAGAAGTCCCAAAACAGCTGGCCGATGAATCGCGCCAGATCTGCGAGGGGGCTCTTCAGAAGGTGCTGATGAAGGTGGCCTTCCGCAATCCAGGCCTCAACCTCAACAACGTCCTCAAGTCCCTGCCGCCGGATGCTGATGTGGAGGTGCTCAAGGCCCTTGTCGCACCCATCATGGACAGGGTGAGCGGAATCAAGAGGGTTGAGGGCGATCGCGTAGATTAGGCCGCCCGTTTTCTCTTTCTCTTGGCGCTGCTGGTCATGTCATAGGAACAATCCATTAGAGCTGCGGCAAGCTATCTTGTAATATAACTCTATTTTGGGTATCGATTGCTATGTTATTTCCTTTACTTGATTCCTTCCTTTGTATGCTTTTGCCCTACGCTTTTAGGGAACTTGTCGGCGGGCACTGAGCCATGGCCGAAGTCTTGAGACGTCGGCCTTCTTTGGCGGTGCCGCTTCGACAAGCAACCTTGTCGCAACTAGTCGCAGCTCACTTAAGTTGTTGAGCGGACTCGAAACAAAGTAAGGCGCGACTAGCTACGAAGTTGGTTCCTCTGCGCCTGAGTTTTCCATACAAAGTACGGTCGTTCGAGGAAGATAACTTAAAAAAAAATTAAAACTGCTTGCTCAAACTTTGGCAACTTAGCTTTTCTGTCGTTTGCTTCCCGGTAAGGCTAGACTTCCTTGAGCGACGCTTGGTCCACACCATTATCTTCTCCTTCCCCTACCTGGCGCGCCAAAGATGTCGGGGCGTGGTGATCTAGCCCACGAACACCTATCGGACCGGCGGACCGAGCCCCTTTTGGTTCAGCGGGGAGCGGAGGTCGCACGAAGAGCGGATCGAGGCGAAGGACACGAGAGGTTTACCCAGCTTCGGAGCTCTCCGGAGAGATAACACTCCTACTGCTGCATGTCTAGGTGTATTGCGTTCTTGCTCAGGAGCGCCGAGTGCTACAGTACACACGAGCTGCTAACGAGACTGAGCATGGGGGGGAACTGACCGACCTCTCTCTACGTTGCGCATGGGCCTCCTTTTATATGCTGAAGGGGTCTCCGACAGGTGGCAACGTAGACAAGGGTACAAATGGAAAAGGAGTGGTTGGTACACCTACTTGTACAAAGGTACGATGTACCATACCTAACCACGACGGCGGGGACAAAGGCATTAAATGCCCGTCTCGTCGCCCTAACAAAGGTAAACGAGGACCGTCGGCGCCACCGCTTGCCATGATGGCAATCTTGTCGCTGCCACATCTCGCATCACCGGCTGCACAACCTCTCGCCACGCGCGCCTGGAAAGGTCCCAGGGTGACACGTTAGTGGATGCGCTGGAGCGTAGGTACAGAGAGGTGGTCCGCCGCGGCAAGCGCCTTGCCGTGGTTGTTTTCTTGTCGCGCCCGGAAGCTTGTCGCTCATTGGGCCTTCCCGGCAAGCTCCTCTTGCCAGGGCCTTGCCTTCTAGGTGCCTTGGGTGGCCTTCCCGGCAAGCTCCTCTTGCCGGGGCCTTGTCTCCTTGGCTTGAATACTTTGTTCTTGGATGGCTCCAAAGGAACCACGGAGGACCTTGGCGGTCACCCGGTAAGCCTTGCCGCGGAGGGCTGCAACCTCCCGTGCACAAGTTCGGGATACTAGGGTACCCCTACTCTAGTACACCGACACCTGGGCTTCTTGTTTCCGCCGGTGGAGCTCTCTGGCACGTCCTCGACGGCAGCGCTACACTCCGAAGAGGTGCGCCTGCCAGAGTGGGTGTCCGAGGTCTCACCGGTCTTTTTCTTCTTCTTCCCTCCCGGGGTCCCAGCGGCAGGAGCAAGTGCCCTAGTGGCGGCATTCTGCTGGCCGCTTCTTTGGTATAGTTGGTCGGCGCAAATCAGCGCATCTTTCTTATCGGAGGGATGGTGATGATCGTCACAGTCCCGCATCTTCAGGTGTTGTAGGCGTAGTGTGACACCGCCATGAACTTGGCCGGTATTTGGTGACCAAGGATCCCGTTGTAGGGCAAGGGGATCTTGGCAACATCAAACACGATCCTCTACGTCACCGTAGTTCAGTCGCTTCCAAAAGTCACGGGCAGCGTGACCTTTCCCTTGGGTTGGCTTCTTCCGGGTTGACCCCTGAAGCGTGCCGTCTCTTCGAGGTCCCCATCAGAATCTGCAGTTTCTCAATCACGGCGAAGCGAGATCAAGTTCAGACCGGCCCCGCCATCGACTAGCATCTTACGTCACCTTGAGGTTGCGTATTGTTGGTGAAACCAACAATGGCAAGCACCGACCGTAGTAGTCGATCGGGGATCCTCGATTGTAAAAATGATAGGTGTCTTTGGACCACTTCAAACCTTTGGGCATCAAACGGCGACTCTGCGGCCAGTAATCTCTCGCGCCTTTGTTTAAGCGGCGGTGAGAAGTATGCAGCGAGCACCGCCGTCGGCCTTTATGGCCTCTGTAGCTTTCTGAAACTCTTGGTCGCCGGATTAAATGCGTCCTCTTCGTGATCGTCATCTTTTGGCTTTACATCACGGCCCGGGCGGGCTCTCTCGTTGTTTATCCTTGCCGCGACGGCTCGCTTTGGCCGTCACGCTTCTTGTCGGACCCCTCGGCACCGTGCGGGCCCTTCTCCTTGTCCCGCCTCTCATACTCAGCCCGCTGCTTCTCGTGAGGAGCTCAACCTGTCGGCAGTCTTGGAGAGCATGGCCTTTGGTGCGATGGATCTTGCGATATCGCTTGTCGGAGTTTCCTGGCTTCTCGGCGGCCAAGAAGGCGTGACGACACATCCAGCAACTTCCTTGCCGGGGTCATCTGCCTTGGTTTTCTTGGTGGAGCTGGCGTCATCAGATCCCTCGACGGCAAGCACGGCTTTACCTTTGCGCTTCCTGTTGCGGCGCCGGCCTTTCTTCGCCGGGGCAGCAATATCCTCATCTGAGGAGTCGGTTTCCACGCTGGCATCTTCGCCGGGGTACTTGCTTCCCTCTTCAGCCCGGGCACAACTGTCAGCAAGAACATAGAGTTCTGCTACATCTTTCACCTTGTTAATTGCCAGCTCTTCGCGCATCTAGCGGTTTCGCACGTTCTGATGGAACGTGCTGATGATGGCGGCAGGGTGAACATCAGGGATATTGTACTGTACCCGGCTGAACCTCTCAGATATACTTGCGGGACTCGCCTCCCTTACGGGGAATGACGTGCGGTCGCTTGCTTGGCCATGGGCTTGGTGGCCTCCGGTAAAAGCGCCCACGAACTCATGGCACAAATCCGACCAGGAGGAAATAGAGTCTACCGGGCAAGTGCATCAACCATGACATGGCATTGGGTTTAAGAGCCAACGGAAAGTAATTCGCAGCACCTTATAAATGCAGCTCCGGCAGCTTGCATCGCGATGGTGTGGATGCTGAGGAACTCGGATGGGTGGGTCTTGCCGCTGTACTTTTCGCCCACGTCGGGTTTGAAGGTGCGGTGAGTGGGCCACTGGAACTGCCGCAGCTCATGGGTAAAAGCCGGACAGCCTACCTCGTAAGGTAGGCCTCTAGGGCTCTCCGGTGCCGGGTGGCTCACAGCAGGCCCTGCTCGCCTGTCTGATTGGTGGCGCGCTCCGCGCCGGCGCTCGATAGTGGTTCGAGCGTCTTCATGTTCTCGTTCCCGAAGAACTTGGCGCTGGTCACAATGGGCCCATGGGTTGGGCGATGCTATGGAGATTTAAACGCTCGTAACGTCGTGGCGGGCTGGCGTCCGCATGATGCCGAGGCGAGGAGGCGAGTGCACCATGGTCGCGGCGCCGCCGGCTTTCCTGCCACTGGTGCGTGGGACTCCGTCGGAACATCGACCCGGGGGCTCCACTGGACTCGATTCGTCTTTGTTGGCCATCACAACAAGGCTCCGGATAGTGGCTCTCCATTCATCGAGTTTCCTCGTAGTGGGAGGAAAATCGAGGAGCAACTGCGCGCGCGCCAGGGCTTCTGTTGGCGTTGGTGGCAGCGAAACCTGCACGGATCGCGACACGCTTCGACTTCTGACCATGTCAGCAGGAGCTCTATCACGACCCCGCGGTCGCATGCCATCTTCACCAGCGCCTCGGCGAGCGGGCAGGTCTTCTAAATCCGGGAGTGGCGCTCGGGGCTCTTTCATGGCGACGCATACAGGTCCTCGGTGTGATTACACCGTTAAATGTCGCCGCTTGAGAGGAAGGCGCGCCATCGGCCGGCGTGGGAGTCTTGAAGCCCTCGCGCCGCCTTGGGCGGGTGGCAGCGATCTTGGAAGGCCCCGCGCCACCCGCGGAGGGCCTGGCTCCGTGTTTGGATTTGGCGGCATGCGGCCCGTTACCAGGCGCACGAACATCGCCGCCTCCCAAACTTCGGCTGCTGGGACGGTGTTGGTGTTTGCAAACGGTGCTCCGGGTCCTTTCCGCGACCGGTCCGCTGCTTGCCCGCGTCGGGACGGGATGTCCGGCTTCCGACGGGCCAACCGCCACTGTCATCTTCTTCTTGGGCGCCATGACGATGAAGAAGCGTCGAACTAACTGCTAGAGCCGATTCTCACAATTGCGCTCCCCTACCTGGCGCGCCAAAGATGTCGGTGGGAACGACACCTATGGGATCACGAGAATCCCTACTACGGTCATGGCGGCGAAGTCGTGAGAAGAGCGGATCAAGCAGATAACACACGGTTTCTTTATCCGAGTTCGGGCCGTGAGGATGCGTAAAACCCTACTCCTGCTTTGGTGGTTTGTTTATCATGTTCTTGAACTAGCAATGGTGCGTGAGGAGCTCCAAAGCGAATCCTCCTCCTGGTCGCCTTGGGCCTCCTTTTATAGGGAAAAGGATTGCCACAAATGGCACACAGGAGGTGGAAAGGGTATGCGATGATCTTGAGTTTATCCCCGCATTACATGACAAAGGCGCCTTTAATGCGTCTTGCTTAGGTATCCTTGCTTTATTGGGACGGGGAGAGCCCTATCTCGTCTGTCGCCTCCCTTTCGTGTCGACACGCGCATACGGCCAGCGATGCCCGTGGTGCCATGTAGGCAGCAGGCAGCCGAGGTGGCGTGGTGGTGGGTCTCCACGAAGATCCGCTGTTGCCACGCAGTGCCTGCCCTACTGGTTGGGTCGGCAGCTGCATGCGAACGGTGGTGGAGGTTTGGTTGGTGTGGGCCTGATGGTGGCCCTACGGGTGTTCTTGGCAAGGGCCTCGCCGTAGCCCCGGCAAGGGTCTTGCCGGGGCCCCGATAAGGGTCTTGCCGTGGCGCCTGCTGTCATCCCCGGCAAGGCTCTTGCCGGGGGCCTTGTGGTCCTCCTTGGCTGGGATCCCGCCAAGGGTCGTCATCTTCTATAGTGTGTATCTGATCTTGAATGTCTTCACAAAGATCTGCATGCCACCAGGGGAATGTCTCCCAAATCCTTGCCCCATGGGGGCAGTGGACTCAAGGGTGATTCGCTCCGTCGGTGTGGGGCGAGCTGCCACGGCAAGGGTCTTGCCGGGTTTGCTAAAACCGCCTCCCGGCAAGGATCTTGCCGGGGGAGTCCGCTTCGTCCCCTTTGCTCTTTGTGGTCTTGGTCTTGGCGTCGTTCTGCTCCTTTCGAGCTTCGCCTTACCTTGGCTCACCTGCCTTGCCTTGCTTTCGGTGCTTGGTGGTGCCCAGCGGCTCGGGCTGCCGTGCTGCAGTTATAGGGGTACAAAAAGTGTACCCCTCTTTTTGTAGACCGACAGTCGGTAAGTTCAAATAGACGATCACCAAACATAGGATCACTAGTATTCATCTTACTCAAGGCAATAGACTTATAGAAAATTTCATCTAGATTTTTTAAGGAATAATTTGGAAAGCGTTCCTCAAGAAATTTCCATATAGTGTAGGCACACTCAAGAGTAGGCAAGATTCTAATTAAGTTTCTAGGCAAGCCTCTAGTGATAAGATTAACAGTTCTAAGATTTCTAGTCATGTCAATAGATTCATCAAGGGTAGGATGCATAGGATCAACATGAGGTGCACAAGGGCTAGCAATGTACTTGTTCAAATGATATTGATTGAAAATTACAAGCATCTCATTTTTCCACTCATGAAAATACTCTCCATCAAGAATAGGCACTCTATGTCTAAGACTCCCCACAGTAGACTCATCCATCTTCCTCCAAAGGTGATTAAACCAAGGCAATGGAGACCAATGCTCTGATACCACTTGTAGGATCTTGAGAAGTGGTGTCTAGAGGGCGGGGTGATTAGACACTAAGTACCAAAGTTGCAGTTTTTAACTTCTTTAGGTATAAGTGGAGTTTAGGCACAAGTTTAACATTCTCAATACATAACAAGCAAGCATGAAAAGAGTATGTGAGCAGCGAAAAGTAAAGCATGCAACTTGCAAGAATGTAAACGGAAGGGTTTGGAGAATTCAAACGCAATTGGAGACACGGATGTTTTTGTCGTGGTTCCGATAGGTGGTGCTATCGTACATCCACGTTGATGGAGACTTCAACCCACGAAGGAGTAGCAGTTCTTGTGAGTCCACGGAGGGCTCCACCCATGAAGGGTCCACAAAGAAGCAACCTTGTCTATCCCACCATGGCCATCGCCCATGAAGGACTTGCCTCACTAGCGGTAGATCTTCACGAAGTATGCGATCTCCTTGCCCTTACAAACTCCTTGGTTCAACTCCACAATCTTGTCGGAGGCTCCCAAGTGACACCTAGCCAATCTAGGAGACACCACTCTCCAAGAAGTAACAAATGGTGTGTTGATGATGAACTCCTTGCTCTTGTGCTTCAAATGATAGTCTCCCCAACACTCAACTCTCTCTCACGGGATTTGGATTTGGTGGAAAGAAGATTTGAGTGGAAAGCAACTTGGGAAGGCTAGAGATCAAGATTCTTGTGGTTGGAATGGAATATCTTGGCCTCAACACATGAGTAAGTGGTTCTCTCTCAGAACTGGTAAGTTGGAAGTGTAGGTTTGTTCTGATGGCTCTCTCCTCGAATGAAGAGGAGGTGGAGGGGTATATATAGCCTCCACACAAAATCTAACCGTTACACACAATTTACCAAACTCGGTGGGACCGAATCATCGAACTCGGTCGGACCGATTTAGTAAACCTAGTGATCGTTAGGTTATTCGGTGGGACTGACATGCAACTCGGTAGGACCGATATGATTAGGGTTAGGGCATAACGTAGTCTCGGTGAGACCGATTACACAAACTCAGTGAGACCGATTTTGGTAATTAGCTAACCAGAGAGTTGGTCAGGCAAACTCGGTGGGACCGATTACTCAAACTTGGTGGGACTGATTTTGGTAATAAGTTAACCAGAGAGTTTGCATTGTAATCTCGGTAGTACCGATTACACAAACTCGGTGAGACCGATTTTGGTAATGGACATACACGGAGAGATTGCAATCCCATGTCGGTGAGACCGAGATCCCTATCGGTGAAACTGATTTGCCTAGGGTTTGTGGCAGTGGCTATGACATCTGAACTCGGTGCCGCCAGATAGAAAGAATCGGTAGGACCGAGTTTGACTTTAGGTTTAGGTCATATGTGGATGTGAGAAAGTAGTGGAGGGTTTTGGATCATATCACTAAGCACATGAAGTAAGAGGCTCATTAAGCAACACCTCATCCCTCCTTGATAGTATTGGCTTTTCCTATAGACTCAATGTGATCTTGGATCACTAAAATATAAAATGAAGAGTCTTGAGCTTGAAGCTTGAGCCAATCCTTTGTCCTTAGCATCTTGAAGGAGTTCCCACATCCTTTAGTCCATGCCACTCCATTGTTGAACTTATCTTAAACATACTAGATAAAAGTGTTAGTCCAACAAGAGATATGTTGACATTAATTACCAAAACCACCTAGGGAGCACTTGTGCTTTAAGTCACAAACCGGATACGTATTTATATTGAATGGTGGAGCTGTCGGTTGGTGCAGTTCTAAGAAGAGCGTCGTGGCAGGATTTACGTGTGAAGAGGAGTACATAGCTGCTTCGGAAGCAGCAAATGAAGGAGTCTGGATGAAGGAGTTCATATCCGATCTAGGTGTCATACCTAGTGCATCGGGTCCAATGAAAATCTTTTGTGACAATACTGGCGCAATTGCCTTGGCAAAGGAATCAAGATTTCACAAGAGAACCAAGCACATCAAGAGACGCTTCAATTCCATCCGCGATCAAGCCAAGGAGGGAGACATATAAATTTGGAAGATACATATGGATCTTAATGTTGCAGACCCATTGGCTAAGCCTCTCTCACGAGCAAAACATGATCAGCACCAAGACTCCATGGGTGTTAGAATCATTACTATGTAATCTAGATTATTGACTTTGGTGCAAGTGGGAGACGGAAGGAAATATGCCCTAGAGACAATAATAAAGTTGTTATTTATATTTCCTTATATCATGATAAATGTTTACTATTCATGCTAGAATTGTATTAACTGAAAACTTAATACATGTGTGAATACATAGACAAACAGAGTGTCCCTAGTATGCCTCTACTAGACTAGCTCGTTAATCAAAGATGGTTAAGTATCCTAGCCATAGACATGTGTTGTCATTTGATGAACGGGATCACATCATTAGAGAATGTTGTGATGGACAAGACCCATCCATTAGCTTAGAACTATGATCGTTTAGTTTATTGCTATTGTTTTCTTCATGACTTATACATGTTCCTATGACTATGAGATTATGCAACTCCCGAATACCGAAGGAACACTTAGTGTGCTATCAAATGTCACAACGTAACTGTGTGATTATAAATTTAGTGACCAGACCTCAAACAGTCTGATCTCTGTGCATCAGTGTCATCCCTGGATCGGTAATGCTGACACGCACAGTACTTGAGGATTTATAACAGAGTAGCAATCACACACTCATTACACCGAATGTCTCAAAAGAGAGCTTATTACAATAAATATGGCTTAAGGCCATCTAAGATCGATAACAGCGGAAGGCTTGGAAGATAAAATGAGTCCATCAACTCCAACGACATCACTGAGTGAAAGACAACGACCTATGGCAACTTACTCGTCGTCTGAAAAGTCTGCAACATGAACGTTGCAGCCCGAAATGGGCCAGCACATGGAATATGCTGGCGACGTAACACATAGAGTAATGAACAGAATGATTGCTATCACTATATGCATATTTCGCTGGTGGTAAGCTCTATGGTTACAGTTTTGCATAAAGCCAATTTTTCCCTACAACAAAGGAATAAATTTTATTTAACTATCATGGTGGTTGTTAAACATTGAGATGGTTCCTCCAACTCAATCCCAACTAAGCATCATCATTCAACCCAATCAATTTATTTTAAGAGTGATGAGATCAACATGATAATCCAAGATCCAGATACTCAAGATGTCCATTACCGGGGACACGGCTAACCATGATTAGTTTATACACTCTGCAGAGGTTTGCGCACTTTTCCCCACAAGACTCGAATACATCCATGGTCGGAGATTCGAGACACAGTCTTTCTGAAGCATTAACTCTCTACTCTGGATAGACAGTACCACCTACAACCCACTACATCTGCTAGTCTACCTCTTCAAGAGCTTCATGCAACTTACTCAACTATGCCAGAGCCCATAATGGCTTGTGGCTGCACATGGAAGTTTCTAGCATGAATAATCTTATGGTCCCTTTGAGCCTGGGTGGCAGACCGTAGGATGATCACACTGGTCCTCCGGGATATCCTAGGACAACACTGGATTCTCCAGATGCCCACAAGCAATCCACCCAGATGTGGATTTAAGTAGCCACCTTAAGTTAACCATTAATTAACAAACTCACATCTGTCATGGATACACTCAAACCCAATCCACGTCTACGAGCATAGCATAGCAATATAAGCAACGTAGAAGTAACTCCCATAGGTTTGAAAATAAACAGGTGAATAGGTACAACCTCATCTACTCCCCCAAACCCACAAGTTTAGTCAGATCATAACCATGCAATTGTTTGAGGATTGATCTAATGCAATAAAACTGGGTAGTAAAGAGGTATGATCAAAGTGTTACTTGCCTTGCTGATGATCCGCGAAACCTAGAGACTCGTAGTAGCACGCTTCACACTCCGGGTACTCTATCACAAACAAACAAGCATACAATAAGCACTCAACTAGAAGCATGGGTAAAACTCAAATAAGAGATCTAACCAGAAAGTTCAACTTAAGGACTCCGGTTTGCAAAAAGAATCAAACCAAACGAAGCAACGAAACTCAAACTGCGAATGAAACAAGATTCAATTACTAATCTGGACTAAAGTCAAATTTTACAGTAGAAAAATCTTGTTCAAGTTGGTTAAACAGAAAGAGGGATTCGAAACAAAGATCTAGGCGCTTGAATTGTCTGATTCCGATAAACGAGCAAAAAGATAAACTAAAACGAAAATCAGGGCAGAAATCGCGATCGAAAATAATCGCGGAAAATCCCTGGAAAAAGAAAAACTGACGAATAGGCTAACGAACGAATGTTCGTTGTCTGCGGTTAACGAGTGAAAACCGTTTGTTAAAACGAACGTACAAACGGGCGTTCGCTAAATAACTAAACCGAAAAAAAGAAAACCAATCTAAAAAGACGCATCTAGGTTTTCGTATAAAAACCAAGCGGTTTTTGGAATAAAACCGACGGCTACCTCGCGGATCGGGACAGCGGTGGCGGCGAACTCCGGCGGCGGCGGGCTACGGCAACGGGGCGACGGGGTGGCGATGGGGCGGGCTCCAGCGTCGGCGAGGCGGCCTGGCGAGGCAGCAGCGGCGGCAGTGGCGAATCCATGGCGGTGGCGCGGATTTTGAGGCGGGGCGAGGCGCTAGGGTTTGGGGCTGGGTGGCTCGGGCCTCGGCCTTAAAAAGGCCGGCCGGGTGCAGTGTCCTAGTCGGACACGGCCTGGTAAGGCGGTTGACTTTTTTTTTAAATAATTCCGACGCGCAGAAAAATGAAGAAAAGAAATATTAAACAGACTCCAAAAATCCTGAAATAAATTTTCCCCGTCCTCTAAAAATATAGCGGACAAGGTGAACATTTTTTTGGGCCTCTAATGCAATTTTGAAAAACGCATATTTTTCCTAATTCAAATAAAATAGCGATAAAACTTCGAATAAAATATTATTTGATTTTAATATTAAATCTCCAATATTTCTTTATTTTGGGGAAGTCATTTTATCCCCTCTCTTTTATTTTCATAAAGGAAATATTCAAAGAGAAAAATAATTAAAATCAAACGACCCTCTTTTCAAAATTTGAGAAAACTCAAACATGAAAATAACAAAATCCCCAACTCTCTGAGGGGTCCTTGAGTCGCGTAGAATTTCTAGGACCAAGACAAAATGCAATAAAATATGATATGCAATGATGATCTAATGTATAACATTCCAAATTGAAAATTTGGGATGTTACAAACCTACCCCCCTTAAGATGAATCTCGCCCTCGAGATTCAGGTTGGCCAGAAAAATAGGTGAGGGTGATCCTTCCATAGGTCTTCCTCTCGTTCCCAGGTGGCTTCATCCTCGGTATGGTGGCTCCACTGATCTTTGCAGAACTTGATAACCTTACTGCATGTGAATCGGCTGGAAAACTCAAGAATCTTGACTAGTTTCTCCTCGTAGGTCAAATCGGTATCCAATCAGATCGCTTCCGGTGTAATTGTATCTCTCGTGAGGAATATCGGCCATTTCTGCGTGGCACTTCTTCAACTGAGAAACGTGGAACACATCGTGAACTCCTGACAATCCTTCGGGCAATTCCAACTTGTACGCAGCTTCTCCCATACGTTCCAAAACCTTGTATGGTCCCACAAAACGTGGTGCTAACTTTCCCTTAACTCCAAAACGCTTCACTCCTCGAAGTGGTGATACACGAAGATACACTCTGTCTCCGACTTTGTAAATTGTCTCCTTGCGTTTAGAATCCGCATAGCTCTTCTGCCTAGACTGAGCCAGCTTGAGTCTATCGCGTATCAGCTTAAACTTCTCTTCAGACTCTTTAATCAAATCTGGTCCAAGCAACTGACGGTCTCCAACTTCATCCCACAACAATGGTGTCCTCCACCTCCTTCCGTACAGTGCTTCGAAAGGGGCCATCTTAAAACTGGCTTGATAGCTGTTGTTGTAAGAGAACTCTGCATAAGGCAAATTGTCGTCCCAACTAGGTCCATAGTCTAGCGCACAAGCTCTCAACATATCCTCCAGAATCTGATTGACTCTCTCAGTCTGTCCATCTGTCTGCGGGTGAAAGGTTGTACTGAACTCTAGCCTGGTTCCCAAAGTCTCATGCAACCGATTCCAAAACTTTGAGGTAAACTGGGTTCCTCTATCTGATACAATGGTCCTCGGAACTCCATGTAAACATACGATCCTAGTCATGTATATCTTTGCCAACTTAGCACTGGTCTAAGTGGTCTTCACTGGAATGAAATGAGCTACCTTCGTCAAACGATCGACTACAACCCATATCGAGTCATAGCCTGAACGAGTCTCGGGCAATCCCGTGATAAAGGCCATGCCTAGTTTATCCCACTTCCATTTGGGTATCAGCAATGGCTGTAACAATCCCGCTGGCTTCTGATGTTCTGCCTTCACTCTCTGACATACATCACAAACTGCTACATACTCTGCAATATCCTTCTTCATTCCGGTCCACTAGAAGCTATCCTTCAAATCCAGATACATCTTGGTATTTCCTGGGTGAATCAAATACGGCGAATCATGGGCCTCTTGCAGAATGAACTTCCTGATCTCCGGATCATTTGGCACATATACGCGGTCCTCAAACCATAGGGTGTCGTGCTCATCCTCACGAAATCCCTTAGCTTTTCCTTTGCTCATCCTTTCCTTTATCTCGGCAATCTCCTTGTCCGTCTTTTGAGCTTCTCGGATCTTATCCATCAAAGTAGACTGAATCTCCAATGCTGCTACATAACCTCTCGGAACTATTTCCAAACATAGTTCACGAAGATCCTCTGCTAACTCCTTGGGTAACTCTCCGGTCATGAGTGTATTGACATGACTCTTGCGGCTCAACACATCGGCTACTACATTAGCCTTTCCAGGATGATAATGCAACTTCATATCATAATCCTTAATAAGCTCCGACCATCTCCTTTGCCTGAGATTCAACACCTTCTGTGTGAAGATATACTTCAAACTCTTGTGATCCGTGTACACCTCACAATGTTTTCCAATGAGAAAATGTCTCCATGTCTTCAACGCATGCACTACGGCTGCTAACTCCAAATCATGGGTAGCATAATTCAACTCATGGGGTTTAAGCTGTCGTGAGGCATATGAAACAACTCTTCCCTCCTGCATAAGCACTGCTCCAAGTCCTCGACGAGAAGCGTCGCAATACACCTGGTAATCCTTGCGTTGGTCTGGAAGAATCAACACTGGAGCTGTAACCAAGTGTTTCTTCAACTCCTGAAAACTGGCATCACATTCCTCAGTCCATTTGAACTTGGTGTCCTTCTTCAACAACTCCGTCATGGGCTTTGCAATATTCGAGAAATTCTCAATGAACCTCCGGTAGTATCTTGCGAGTCCAAGAAAACTCTGGATCTCTCCAACTGACGTGGATGCTTCCCAATTTGTCACAGTGACAACCTTGGTAGGATCTACTGCTATTCCTTCTCCGGATATAACATGTCCAAGGAATCCAACTTCCTTCAACCAAAACTCACATTGCTGAACTTGGCATATAACTGGTGTTCTCTGAGCTTACCAAGTACCAGACGCAAATGCTCTTTATGCTCCTCTTCATTCTTCGAGTAGACTAGAATATCATCAATGAACACCACAACGAACTTATCCAAAAACTCCATAAACACCTTGTTCATCATGTTCAGAAAATAGGCATGTGCCTTAGTCAGACCGAATGACATAACGGTATACTCATATAGCCCGTACCTTGTGGTAAAAGCTGTCTTAGGTATATCCTGCTCTCGAATCTTCAGCTGGTGGTACCCTGGTCGCAGATCGATCTTGGAAAACACCTTAGCTGCTTGCAGCTGGTCAAACAAATCACTGTTCATCGGCAGTGGGTACTTGTTCTTGATCGTCACCTCATTGAACCCTCGATAATCAACAACCATCCTCAACGATCCATCCTTCTTCTCCAATAGAAGCAATGGTGATTCCCAAGGTGACGAGCTTGGGCAAATATAGCCTTTATCCAGTAACTCCTTAATCTGCTTCTTAATTTCCTCTAAATCCTTAGCGGGCATCCTGTACGGTCTCTTAGATATTATTACATGCTGGAAAAAGCTCGATCAAAACTCAATGTCTCTATTCGGTGGCATGCCTGGCAACTCTTCTGGAAATATATCTGGGAAATCCTTCACCACTGGTACTTCCTCCTGTACAACTCCTGATAAGGAATTCACTTGAGTCCTATTCAGCACATGCCGGGATACATACTTGATTCTTCTTCCTTCTGGGGTGGTAAGAAAAATCGACTTACTGGCGCAGTCAATGTTCCCTCCATACTTCAATAACCAATCCATGCCTAATATCACATCCAGTCCTTGTGACTCCAATACTATTAGGTCTGAGGGAAACAGGTAATTACCAATCATTAATGGTAACCGATCACACCATAGGCTAGCCATATACTCTGCTCCTGGTGAGGTTACTAACATGGGTGATCTAAGGGCTTGGGTTGGCAGTTTAAGCTTATCCACAAATCCCCTTGATATGTATGAATGCGATGCACCAGTATCAAAAAGAACGATTGCAGTAAATGACTTAATAAAAAACTTACCTATTACTGCATCGGGTTGCGCTTCAACCTCCTCCACGCTAACGTGGTTCACTTGTCCCCTGTTGAAAGGGTTGGGCTTCTTCCTAGAGCTTCCATTGCCATTCCCATTCTTTGCTTCAGAACACTCCGTGGCATAATGTCCATTCTTCGCGCACTTGAAACAAGTAATGTGACTTAGATCCTTCTTGGCGGGCGTTGCTGGGTTGGTACGGTTCTGGCCGTTTCTTCCTCCATTACCATTCCCGTTCTTGGGGCTACTATGGTTGTGCGACATCCCTCCATTGTGATTGTGACCTCCATGGTTATGTTGAAGGGGTCCTCCCGAGTTCGGGGTAAAACGGGGTCTCTGCTGAGCTCCAGAATTATACTTCCCTTGTCCATACTTCCTCTTGCGATTGTCAATCTGCTGCTGCTTCCCTTCAATCATGAGAGCTCTATCTACCAACTCGTGGTAGTTATTGAAAGTTGCCACCATCAAATGCATGCTCAGCTCATCATTCAGTCCTTCCAGAAACTTCTCCTATTTTGTTGCATCCGTAGCGACGTCATCTGGGGCATAACGTGCTAGCTTACTGAAGTCGTCCACATACTGGCCAACGGTGCGTCCTCCTTGGCATAAGTTGCGAAAGTCGCGCTTCTTCATGGCCATAGCTCATGTTGGTACATGGGTAGTGCGAAACGCCTGCTGAAACTGGTCCCATGTGACAGTGTCGATGGGGTAAGTGGCTGTGAAATTCTCCCACCATGATGTTGCGGGTCCATCAAGCTGATGTGCGGCAAAACGCACTCTCTCCGCATCTTTGCGTCCTGCAGTGGTCAACTCCCTTCCAATCTTGCGGAGCCAATCATATGCAACTATCGGCTCGGTGCTACTGGAGAACACCAGCGGATTCAGCCTTAGAAAATGTGCTAAGTGATCAACAGGTGGTGGTGGTGGTTGTCAGGACCGGTTTTCCAATAAAATATTTATTAAAAAATCGACCATTTTATCAGACCAGTATAGGAAAATCTTCCTTACTGGTAGACAAATCCTTGATATAGAAATCCAGAAGTACTAAATATTATACAACGTTGAGCTTAGGCTGCTCAACAATTTATTACAAGCACGCCAATGTTATACATAAAGGCGGATATGACACAAAGGGTATGGTGGCATAACTACTGACTCATAATAAAAGTGGTGGTGGATATGTCACAGTGAAGTGGGTGACATGACTCCAAATTCTTACAGCTCATCAAGCGCCAGAGTGGGGCTCGATGATTTTATTAGGGTAGCGAAGCGGATATAATACAAGTGACCAACTCGAGGATCGCACGAGGTATTTGGGACTCCTCTAGGCGTCGGACTGCTATCGCACTCTTCATCCATAAGATCGCCGTCGTCAACATCTGGCCAAATCAACAAGCCGTAAGTACTTTGAATGTACTTCAAGACAGATGCGGACATAAGATATAACAAATGCTAACATGATGCACATGAGCAGACTAGTAATGCGCACTCAGATAATAAATTTGCACTACATGATAATAAAAAGGAAGTCAGGCGGTAGTCCTCCCGAAATCCCAATAAGATAACTAAAGACCGATCGGGTGTCTTAAGCGATGCCTCGAAAGGTAAAAAAATAAAAATAAATTAACATGCCGCAGTCGGGCGTCAGGGCGACACCACATAAAGGGCTTATATTAATACGTAAATGAAAGTACATGCCACAGTCGGACGTCTAAGCGACATCTCGAAAAGGGCTTATAACGAAAGTAAATAACAAGGATGCCATAGTCGGACGTCTGAGCGACATCACATAAAGGGCTTATATCAAAAGTAAGTAACAAGAATGCCACAGTCGGACGTCTGAGCGACATCACATAAAGGGCTTATATCAAAAGTAAATAACAAGAATGCGACAGTCGGACGTCTGAGCGACATCACATAAAGGGCTTATATCAAAAGTAAATAACAAGAATGCCACAGTCGGACGTCTGGGCGACATCACATAAAGGGCTTATATCTCATAGTTCGAATTCAAGTAGCTCATAAAGGTAACATCGTTCCACGGAATACTTGGTACATGGTAATAAATTGGTTAGTCCATCCACATGAATAACATTTAGCCGGGTTACCACTCTCAGTTTCATGCTTATTCTCCGGACATCCATGGATCGACCTTTGAGACCGAGCATCGAGACCGACATCGACACTGAGATGTTGTTCAAGTCCTTGACCATGGACATGGTTACTCGAATGGTTTTGAATCTGCAGAGTTTGTACTCTTTACCCACAGCTAACGGATTTCAGTAGTCACAAAGGACTAGTTCCATTTACGGTATTTTAGAAGAAACACATCTAACCGGTACACACCCATTCCACATTCCGCTGCCAGGAATCACCCTAGGCAACGTTCAAGAAAAACTCTAAGACGGGGAGGCTACAACCTCGAATAGTATGGGATCAAATTTATATCGCGTGCTCTAAGGGGTGCCTCCTCTCGATCTAACCGGAAACACCCATGCCCCGACCGGATGACGGGCTTTAATCCGAGCCATGGAACCCTCATCATGGCCCCTCTATTTGGTGTGTACAAGGAAAGAGGTTTGCAACTTACTAAACCGCATTCTTCTGAGAAAACATGTGGTAGCACGGAAGGGGCGAATGGGAACAAGACTTGATCCACGTTAATCTTGGAGTTAAACAGTTGATATAAAACTGGCATGCTTCAACAATACCAGCTTACAACCCATCATGCCACCACATGATCAGGTTATCTCACCATCATATGAACACATCAAATTTTGAAGCTCACTTGTAGCTTGCCTTGCATGCAATATAACATTCACATATGCTTATTTAAACGTTCCATGAGAAAACCACTCAAGCAAACATGCAAAACACTCATCATATCAAAGGTTCAAACATGCTTGCCTGGTTCGGAGTAGTCGGAGTCTAGCTCGGCGAAGTTTGCGGCTCCGTCACCTCCTTCGATATCTACGTTGTAAAAGAAATCGGATACTAACGTAAATATCGTGCGTGCACAAAAATTGTTCCAAATATTTTTCAAATAAATATGATAAAAAATTAGATAAAAAAATAAAGGTGGCAGAAAAAGAATCAACTCAAAATCTTCTTTTGTTTAAAAGTTATGAAGGTTTTAGTTCAGGGACTAATCTGTGATGAAACAGAAACTTTCCAGGGGCTAGTTTAGAAAAACAAAAAATGCTTCGGTTATAAATACGCCAACCCAAAGGGAAAACATACTTTGCCCGAAGGTGCTTTCAAAAAACGGTTCGAATAAGAGAGGAGAGGCTGACGAGGGGGTTCCGCATGTCAGGTTTAAAAATCAGAACAGAGTCCCGCCGGCGCCCGAGGCTCGCGGTGGTCTCCGGTGTCGATCCACGGCGAGGTAGGGGGAGTGGAAGGTACCTACGGACTCACGGAGTTCTCCCGCGTCTGTGGGTGGTGGAGTTGGTCGTCGTGAGCACCACATCGACGGGCGGCCTCCACTCCGGCGGGCGGTTCGGTCGAGGATGGATCCCTCCGAAGAGAGCTGCAAACGCCAAATTGAAGCGCGGGTCAGGGGAGTGGGTGTACTAGGAGGCTACTGGCACGGTTTGGGAGGCGGGGGTACTCTCACCAGAGAGAATCTTGCCGGAGCCCGAAGCGGATCAGGGCGGCCGGAGTTGGGGAAGAAGGCCTCCTCGAGGTCCTTGGCTGATCGTGGTTCTGGTGAGGTGGAGGAGTGGTGCTGGGTCGAAGGAGAGCTCGGGGCCTCCATTTATAGCCGGCCCGAGGCGGTTGCCGAGAACGGGATCACTCGGCGAGCGATTGTGGCGAGGCAGTGGTCGGGCTGGAGGTTTAGGTGACTGGGCATCTTCGGATTGGTCCACTGGCTCCATTCAATAGCTAATCCTGGTACAACTTGGGCGATGCTCCAGGCCTTTGACGGAATGGCCTCATGGGCACGTCGGTGGCAGAGAGCGCGCTCTGCGCTTTTCAGGCCACGGCGACGGTTCTGCAGCGCGCACAGAGGAGAGGACGGCCACGCGGAGGCTCGGGATGGTGTGGGCGGTGCTGGACGGCACCGTTCCTCGCTGAGCTTCTCTGGCGGCGTATGCGCGTTCTTTGTCGCCCGCTCACGGAGGCGATGCACCCTGACTCACCACCGACGCCGCACCCGTCCGCAACGGCCGTCTTGTGCGCGATGGATAAGAAGGAGGAACAGGGAGCATGGCGCCACTGTAGTTACTGGTGAGATCGACGTGAAGCTTTGAAGAAAACGACACTAGCGACTGAACTAAACACTAAATTTTCTGAATTTGAACAGGAACAGTGCACAGAAGCTGCTCGATGAAATGTTTTAAGCATGTGGAAATTTTTTCTTGAGCTGAACCTTGGTGAGGTGATCTCTTGATGCATCTGGAGACTGCCTGAATTATCTCAGAATTTTTGGAAAAGAAAAAGAATGAATTTCACCAAAAATGGCAAATCTGGTCCAAACTTGCAGCAAGCAAATTTTGAAAATTTTGAACCGTGGACCAGCAGCTCTTGATGGATCTAGGTTCAGGGTACCAAGGAGTAGCTAGGGTAATTTGCTTGGGGTTTAAAAGCATATGTAATCTGGTACTTCCTTTGTAAATCCCATGAGTCCAAAATAAATTACAGAAAAAGATTTGAGGTAAAAATAAATAGGAATAAAATTAAAAGAGGTTGAAACTTGTTGGAATTGGATGCTTGGCTTGACCAAAAGTAGGGATGAGGGTTTAGGAAGAAAATATTTCTACATAGGTCATGGCAAGAGAGTGATCTTTGATTGGGGAGGGATAAATCCAAAAGAGATTATAGGAATACTTTTTAATAAAAGAATTAGTAAAACAACCCAAGAGTATTTGTGTTGAACCAACACATGTTGAAAAACCCTCAAGACCAAAATCAATATTGAGAAGGACACATAAAATATTTGTCATAAAAAGATTTGAGAAGGAGAGTCCCTCTTTTAGAAAAATTCAAATAACCTCCCTTAAATCAAATAAAGAATTTAATAAAAATCAAACCAAAAATTTTGTAGTGTTACAGTGGTGGGTTGTTGTTGTTGTTGTTGTTGTTGTTGTTGTTGTTGTTGTTGTTGTTGTTGTTGTTGTTGTTGTTGTTCCCCGATTCTGATTACGGACTAGTATGCGCATCAATGCATTCTGTCTTGGATCAACTGAGTGAGCTTCGGCGGGAAAGCAAATCCATTGTCGCGTCTCGGAGGCATCTGCTGGGTTTAGAAAAGGTGAGAAAACAGAATAGAATGAGGTCTAGGGGGAAAACACTACCCATATGCACATGAGACAAACACAATCATATCACTTCAATCAATTCAAACAAGGGCATACAATCAGTCTAACTATCGTTACAAAAGTGCTCGGACTATACTATATACATGGGGGAATTTCTACTACTGATATGGTGGTCGACTAGAAAAATTGATCGGTGGAAGACTCCATAATATCTGCTCCAGCTTCATCAACAAAGTCATCATTGCTATCTTCGGGGTCTGAGTCGGTGTCGTCGATGATGATGTAGTTCTCCGGGCAAGTGGAATCGTCGTCTTCTCCTCCTGGCGCGGGGTCTCCCACGAAAACTCCTAGCTTCCTTGTGAGGTCGTCATTCTTCTCCACGAGTATCGTCATTTCCTCCTCGTATCCATCATATGTAGACTTGAGTTCTTCCTCTAGCCCCGTGATCCTGGTCATTGCCTTCTTCAGATCTATCATGCCTACGCACATCTGGTTCTCCTGGCGACGAACGTGTTGATTTAACTCCTGGATGAAAGCTGCAATGGACCTGTCCTTCCTGGTGCTGATCATCTCCCATTGCTCATCTCGGCACCCACAAATCTGGTAGATAGTATCCTTGAGATCCTTGTGGTAAACTTCTCCAATGCGTCCCATGGTGATGTGGGCTGCCATGCTCTTGCCTAGACTCCAGGTTGGTGCATCAAAGAAAAACTCTATGGGCTCAGTGATTGGCGGGAAGGTCCTTCCTGGAACTTGAACTTGAATCATCCAGCGCTCCTCTTCTGGTAAAGTGACATTGTGAGTCCCGGTGAAGCTTGGTATTCCGATGTTCAAGTATCTAGTAACTTCCTTCAAATGTCGTCCAAAAGGTGTATCTTCATCCGGTTGTGCAAACTTGTTCCTCGAGTCCGCCATCCTAAAGAGTAGAAAAATGGAGAGGAGACAGAAATGAGAAGAGAGTAGTGTTCTAGGGTTTTAGCTTAGTGGTTGTGTCCTACAGTCAGCATGTGCTCTGATACCATCTTGTAGTGGCCAGACCACAAACAGTCTGATCTCTGTGCATCTATGTCATCCCTGGATCGGTAATGCTGACACGCACAATACTTGAGGATTTATAAAAGAGTAGCAATCACACACTCATTACATCGAATGTCTCAAAAGAGAGCTTATTACAATAAATATGGCTTAAGGCCATCTAAAATCGATAACAGCGGAAGGCTTGGAAGATAAAATGAGTCCATCAACTCCAATGGCATCACTGAGTGAAAGACAACGACCTATGGCTCCTTACTCGTCGTCTGAAAAGTCTACAACATGAACGTTGCAGCCCAAAACGGGTTAGCACATGGAATATGCTGGCAATGTAACACATAGAGTAATGAACAGAATGATTGCTATCACTGCATGCATATTTGGCTGGTGGTAAGCTCTATGGTTACAGTTTTGCATAAAGCCAATTTTTTCCTACAACAAAGGAATAAATTTTAATTAACTATCATGGTGGTTGTTAAACATTGAGATGGTTCCTCCAACTCAATCCCAATTAAGCATCATCACTAAACCCAATCAATTTATTTTAAGAGTGATGAGATCAACATGATAATCCAAGAACCAGATATTCAAGATGTCCATAAGCGGGGACACGGCTAACCATGATTAGTTTATACACTCTGCAGAGGTTTGCGCACTTTTTCCCACAAGACTCGAATACATCCATGGTCGGAGATTCGAGACACAGTCTTTCTGAAGCATTAACTCTCTACTCTGGATAGACAATACCACCTACAACCCACTACATCTGCTAGTCTACCTCTTCAAGAGCTTCATGCAACTTACTCAACTATGCTAGAGCCCATAATGGCTTGTGGCTGCACACAGAAGTTTCTAGCATGAATAATCTTATGATCCCTTTGAGCCTGGGTGGCGGAACGTAGGATGATCACACGGGTCCTCCGGGATATCCTAGGACAACACTAGATTCTCCAGGTGCCCACAAGCAATCCACCCAGATGTGTATTTAAGTATCCACCTTAAGTTAACCATTAATTAACAAACTCACATCTGTCATGGATACACTCAATCCCAATCCACGTCTACGAGCATAGCATAGAAATATAAGCAACGTAGAAGTAACTCCCATAGGTTTGAAAATAAACAGGTGAATAGGTACTACCTCATCTACTTCCCAAAACCCCCAAGTATAATCAGATCCTAACCATGCAATTGTTTGAGGATTGATCTAATGCAATAAAACTGGGTAGTAAAGAGGTATGATCGAAGTGTTACTTGCCTTGCTGATGATCCGTGAAACCTAGAGACTCGTAGTAGCATGCTTCGCACTCCCGGTACTCTATCGCAAACAAACAAGCGTACAATAAGCACTCAACTAGAAGCATGGTAAAACTCAAATAAGAGATCTAACAAGAAAGTTCAACTTAAGAACTCTGGTTTGCAAAAAGAATCAAACCAAATGAAGCAACGAAACTCAAACTGTGAAAGAAACAAGATTCGATTACTAATTTGGACTAAGTCAAATTTTTACAGTAGCAAAATCTTGTTCAAGTTGGTTAAACAGAAAGAGGGCTTCGAAACAAAGATCTAGGCGCTTGAATCGCCTGATTCTGATAAATGAGCGAAAAGATAAACTAAAACGAAAATCAGGGCAAAAATCGCGATCGAAAATAATCGCGGAAAATCCCTGGAAAAAGAAAAACTGACGAACAGGCTAACAAAGGAACGTTCGTCGTCTGCGGTTAAAGGGTGTAAACCGTTCGTTAAAACGAATGTACGAATGGGCGTTCGCTAAATAACTAAACCGGAAAAAATAAAACCAATCTAAAAAAACGCATCTAGGTTTTCGTATAAAAACACGGTTTTTGGAATAAAACCGACCGCTACCTCACGGATCGGGACGGCGGCGGCGGCGAACTCCGGTGGCCGCGGGCTCCAGCGGCCAGGCGGGGTGGCGAGGCGGCGGCTCTTGCGTCGGCGGCGGTCGGTGGTGGCGGCCGGACTCGGCCGGCGGTGGCGGCCGGACTCGGCGCGGCTACCGAATCGTGGCGGTGGATTTAGAGGTGGGGTGGGGCGCTAGGGTTTGGGGTTGGGCGGCTCGGGCCTCGGCCTTAAAAAGGCCGTCTGGGTGCAGTGTCCTAGTCGGACACGGCCCGGTAAGGCGGTTGACTTTTAAAAAAGTTTCCGACGAGCAGAAAAAGGAAGAAAACAAATACTAAACGGACTCCAAAAATCCTGAAATAAATTTTCCCCGTCCTCTAAAAATATAGCGGACAAGGTGAACATTTATTTGGGCATCTAATGCAATTTTGAAAAAAACGCATATTTTTCCTAATTCAAATAAAATAGCGATAAAACTCCGAATAAAATTTTATTTGATTTTAATATTAAGTCTCCAATATTTCTTTATTTTGGGGAAGTCATTTTATCCCCTCTCTTTTATTTTCATAAAGGAAATATTCGAAGAGAAAAATAATTAAAATCAAACGATCCTCTTCTCAAAATTTGAGAAAACTCAAATATGAAAATAACGAAATCCGCAACTCTCTCGTGGGTCCTTGAGTCGCGTAGAATTTCTAGGATCAAGCCAAAATGCAATAAAATATGATATGCAATGATGATCTAATGTATAACATTCCAAATTGAAAATTTGGGATGTTACAATAAAGATGCTCCACAGGTGTCTCCGATGGTGTTTGTTGAGTTGGCATAGTTCGAGATTAGGATTTGTCACTCCGATTGTTGGAGAGGTATCTCTGGGCCCTCTCGGTAATGCACATAACTATAAGCCTTGCAAGCAATGTGACTAATGAGTTAGTTGCCGGATGATGTATTACGGAACGAGTAAAGAGACTTGCGGGTAACGATATTGAAGTAGGTATGATGATACCGATGATCGAATCTCGGGCAAGTAACATACCGATGACAAAGGGAATGACGTATGTTGTCATTATGGTACGACCGATAAAGATCTTCATAGAATATGTGAGAACCAATATGAGCATCCAGTTTCCGCTGTTGGTTATTGACCGGAGAGGTGTCTCAGTCATGTCTACATAGTTCTCGAACCCGTAGGTTCCACACGCTTAACTTCTGATGACGATTGGTATTATGAGTTTATGTGATTTGATGTACTGAAGGTTGTTCGGAGTTCCGGATGAGATCAAGGACATGACGAGGAGTCTTGAAATGGTCGAGACATAAAGATTGATATATTGGACCATGTTATTCGGACACCGGAAGTGTTCCGGAGAGTTTCGGATAAAACTGGAGTGCCGGAAGGGGTTACCGGAACCCCGGGAGAACTAATGGGCCTCTATGGGCCTTAGTGGGAAGAGAGGAAGGGCCAGGAGGGGTTGGCCGCCCCTTGGGCGGGTGGACTAGGGAAGGGTGGCGCCCCCTTTCCTTCCCTTCCCCTCTTCCTTCCTTCCCCTCTCTCCTTTTGGTGGATTCCTACTAGGACTTGGAGTCCTAGTAGCTAGGATTCCCTCTTGGCGCGCCCTAGGGGCGGTCGGCCCTCCCCTCTCTCTCCTTTATATACGGGGAGGGGCACCCCATAGACACACAAGTTGATCTTTAGCCGTGTGCGGTGCACCCTTCCACAGTTTTCCACCTCGGTCATATTGTCATAGTGCTTAGGCGAAGCCCTGTGTCGGTACCTTCATCATCACCGTCACCACGCCGTCGTGCTGGCGAAACTCTCCCTTGGCCTCAGCTGGATCTAGAGTTCGAGGGACGTCACCGAGCTGAACGTGTGCAGATCACGGAGGTTCCGTGCGTTCGGTACTTGATCGGTTGGATCGCGAAGATGTTCGACTACATCAACTGCGTTACTAAACGCTTCCACTTTCGGTCTACGAGGGTACGTGGACACACTCTCCCCGCTCGTTTCTATGCTTCTCCTAGATTGATCTTTGCATGATCGTAGGAATATTTTTGAAATACTACGTTCCTCAACAAGAATTGTATTAACCGGAAACTTGATACATGTGTGGATACATAGACAAAACATCGTGTCCCTAGTAAGCCTCTACTAGACTAGCTCGTTGATCAAAGATGGTTAAGTTTCCTAACCATATACATGTGTTGCCATTTGATGAAGGGGATCACATCATTAGGAGAATGATGTGATGGACAAGACCCATCTGTTAGCTTAGCATATTGATCGTTCAGTTTTATTGCTATTGCTTTCTTCATGTCAAATACATATTCCTTCGACTATGAGATTATGCAACTCTCGGTGACCGAAGGAATACCTTTTGTGCTATCAAACGTCACAACGTAACTGGGTGGTTATACTCTACAGGTATCTCCGAAGGTGTTTGTTGGGTTGGCATAGATCGAGATTAGGATTTGTCACTTCGAGTATCGGAGAGGTATCTCCGAAGGTGACTGATGAGTTAGTTGCAGGATGATGTATTACGGAACGAGTAAAGAGACTTGCCGGTAATGAGATTGAACTAGGTATGAAGATACCGATGATCGAATCTCGGGCAAGTAACATACCGATGACAAAGGGAATAACGTATGTTGTCATTACGGTACGATCGATAAAGATCTTCGTAGAATATGTGGGAACCAATATGAGCATCCAGGTTCCGCTGTTGGTTATTGACCAGAGAGGTGTCTCGGTCATCTCTACATAGTTCTCGAACCCGTAGGGTCCGCACGCTTAACGTTCGATGACGATTTTGTATTATATGAGTTATGTGATTTTGTGACCGAATGTTGCTCGGAGTCCTAGATGAGATCACGGACATGACAAGGAGTCTCGAAATGGTCGAGAGGTAAAGATTCATATATTGTATGATGATATTCGGACACCAGAAGTGTTCCGGGGGTATCGGGCACATATCGGGTCACTAGAAGGGGTTCCGAGCATCCCCCCGGCAACTACATGGGCCCAATGGGCCAAGAAGGGGACAGACCGGCCCATAGGGGGCTGGTGCGCCCCATGTAGGCCGAAATAAGGGGGGAAGGAAAGAGGGGAAGAGAGAAAGGAAGGGGAGCAATTCGTTCTCACCCTTCCTTCTCTCCTCCCTCCTCCTTCCTTCCCCCTCCGGGTGAATATGGAAGGGGGGCGAATTGGGTGGCACCCAAGTAGGATTCCTCCTACTTGGGGTGCCCTCTTGGCTACCTCTCCTCCCCTCCAACCTATATATATGAGGGGGGCACCGCTAGAAGATACAACAACGATTGTTAGCCGTGTGCGGCGCCCCCCTCCACAGTTAACACATCAGGTCAGATTGTCGTAGTGCTCAGACGAAGCCCTACGCGGATCACGTCACCATCACCGTAACCACGCCGTCATGCTGTCGAAATTCTCCCTAGACACTTTGCTGGATCAAGAGTTCAAGGGACGTCATCGAGCTGAACGTGTGCAGAACTCGGAGGTGCCGTACATTCGGTGCTTGATCGGTCGAAACGAGAAGAAGTTCAACTACATCAACCGCGTTGTCAAACTCTTCCGCTTTCGGTCTACGAGGGTACGTAGACAAACTCTCCCCCTCTCGTTGATATGCATCTCCTAGATAGAACTTGCATGGACGTAGGAATTTTTTTGAATTTTCATGCTACATTTCCCAACAGTGGCATCCGAGCCAGGTCTATGCGTAGATGATATGCACGAGTACAACATAGAACACAAAGAGTTGTGGGCGCAGACTAAGGCATAGCCTAGTGGTGGGAAGGGGCTGATGCCTTCCCACCCACCCAGGTTCAAGGCACGGTACTTGCAATTGGGTTTGTTGCACCAATTATACTGTAGGGGGTTCCCTTATAGTCTTTCTGTCAAAAAAATGGAGTTGTGGGCGGCGACCGTCATACTGCTTACCACTAATGTCTTATTTTGATTCGGCGGTATTGTTGGATGAAGCGGCCCGGACCAACCTTACATGACCACTTCATGAGACCGGTTCCACCGACAGACATGCAACTAGTTTTGCATAACGGTGACTGGCGGGTGTCTGTTTCTCCAAGTTTAGTTGAATCAGATTTGACTGCGGACGGTCCTTGCTGAAGGTTAAAACAACAAACTTGATAAATCACCGTTGTGGTTTTTGATGCATATGTAAGAACAGTTCTTACTAGAAGCCCGTAGCAGCCACGTAAAACTTGCAACAACAAAGTAGAGGACGTCTAACTTGTTTTTGCAGGGCATGTTGTGATGTGATATGGCCAAGACATGATGTGATATACGTTATTGTATGAGATGATCATGTTTTGTAAAATTTATCGGCAACTGGCAGGAGCCTTATGTTGTCGCTTTTATTGTATGAAATGCAAACGCCATGTAATTGTTGGGGAACGTAGAATGCAATTTCTTAATTTTCCTACGCTCACGCAAGATCTATCTAGGAGATGCATAGCAACGAGAGGGGGAGAGTGTGTCCACGTACCCTCATAGACCAAAAGTGGAAGCGTTAGGTTAACGCGGTTGATGTAGTCGAACGTAATCACGATCCAACCGGTCTAGTACCGAACGTACGACACCTCCGAGTTTAGCACACATTCAACTCGATGACGTCCCTCGAACTCTTGATCCAGCAAAGGGCGGAGGGAGAGTTTCGTCAGCACGACAACATGGTGACGGTGACGGTGATGTGATCCGTGCAGGGCTTCACCTAAGCACTACGTGAATATGACCGGAGGAGTAAATCGTGGAGGGAGATGCCGCACACGGCTTGGAACAATTGATGTGTCTCCAAGGGGTGCCCTGCCCATGTATATAAAGGAGGGAGAGGGATGAGGCCGGCCCTAGGGGCGCGCCATAAGGGGGGAGTCCTACTAGGACTCCTAGTCCTAGTAGGATCCGGCCCTCCTTATTTTCCTTCTCATGGAGGTGGAAAGGGGGAAGGAGAGGGAGTAGGAGAAGGAAAGGGGGGTGGCGTGTAACGCCCCGGATACAATTTTCCATAATTGTAACTCCAACTCTTGCCATTTCCAGCTATGTGATATGTTTTTCCTCCATGGTTGGGTTTTTGTCTTTTGTTTTGCATTTAGTAGTATCATGCCATGCCTTTGTTTGCCATGATAAGTTCCTGTAACATGTCGTTTGATAGCTCTAAACATTGCAACCTGATGTTATTTCTGCAAAGTCTGAAACTGTCATTACTTGCAATCTTGCCATGTGTTTTGGAGCATGTTCTAGTGTTTTCTGGAGATAGCTCAGTGTTCATGTTTTGTCATGCTTTACCTGTACATCATGTCCATGCCTTTTGTTATCATGTTGGGGTGATGTAGCATGTTGTTTTGATGCTTGCAATATGCCTAGTTGCTGTTTTGGACAGATTGTTGCTATAACTTGTATAGAGTGTATGTGTTGAACCGTTGCTCCGTTTTGAGTGTGCTCTATATGAAACTTGCTTGAATTTGCATGTAGTTTCATATTATCATGTTGCATCCTTGTTTTGAGGTGTTTGCTTGATGTTTGTATGCATTTTGCATCAATGCCATGTTTAACTTGTTTTGCTCATATCTTCTAGGTCGTAGCTCCGAATTAAATGAATTTTATATGTAACTTTAGTAGAATTTCGTGTAGATCCTCTTGGTGCATCTTAACTTGCTGTTTAACAACTTCAACTTAATGTTTGTTCAGATCTGGACCAATTTCGAAATATGCATATGAGGACTTACCGGAATTGTTATATGTTGTTTCCGGCCTCATTTGAACTTGCTTTGATGTGTTGCTCTTGTATGCATCATCTCTTGACATCAGTAGCTTCATGTAGCCTTGTCTGCATCATGCTTGGTTGTGCATCATGTTTTGTATATGTGTGGTGTGTTTACCATGTTGTGTGCTTCTTCTCGATAGTTCCCGTTTCGTTGCAATCGTGATGATTCGTTCGTCTACGTTTGTTCGTCTTCATGGCTTCATCTTCTTCATGGACTCGTTCTTATTCCTAGCGGGATTTCAGGCAAGATGACCGTCACCTTGGATCTCATTACTATCATTGCTATGCTAGTTGCTTCGTTCTATCGCTATGTAGCGTTACCTAACACTTGCTGCTCAAGCCTCCCCAATTGCCATGAACCTCTAACCTTTGTCACCCTTCCTAGCAAACCGTTGTTTGGCTATGTTACCACTTTGCTCAGCCCCTCTTATAACGTTGCTAGTTGCAGGTGAAGATGAAGATTGCTCCATGTTGGATTATGTTTATGTTGGGATATCACAATATCTCTTATATATTTTATTAATGCATCTATATACTTGGTAAAGGGTGGAAGGCTCGGCCTTATGCCTGGTGTTTTGTTCCACTCTTGCCGCCCTAGTTTCCGTCATATCGGTATTGTGTTCCCGGATTTTGCGTCCCTAACGCGGTTGGGTGATTTATGGGACCCCCTTGACAGTTCGCTTTGAATAAAACTCCTCCAGCAAGGCCCGACTTTGGTTTTACCATTTGCCTCACCACCACCTATACCTTTACCTTGGGTCGGCCAACCCGAGGGTCATCTTTATTTTAGCCCCCCCCCCCCCGGGCCAATGCTTCTCTAAGTGTTGGCCCGAACGAAAGCAGATCATGGGCCACCTTGGGGAAACTTGAGGGTTGGTTTTACTCGTAGGATGTCTCATCCAGTGTTGCCCTGAGAACGAGATATGTGCAGCTCCTATCGGGATTGTCGGCGCATCAGGCGGTCTTGCTGGTCTTGTTTTTCCATTGTCGAAATGTCTTGTAAACTGGGATTCCGAGTCTGATCGGGTCTTCCCGGGAGAAGAAATATCCTTCGTTGATCGCGAGAGCTTATCATGGGCTAAGTTGGGACACCCCTACAAGGTATAAACTTTTGAGAGCCGTGCCCGCGGTTATGTGGCAGATGGGAATTTGTTAATATCTGGTTGTAGTAAACCTGAAGTAAACTCTTCTAAAATACACCAACCGTGTGCGTAACCGTGAGTGTCTCTTTTCGGGGTTGATCGAGAGGACAACATGGTTTTACGGGTTATGTCGACGTAAGTAGGAGTTCAGGATCACTTCTTGGTCATTACTAGTTGACGACCGCTTGCTTTGCTTCTCTTCTCGCTCTTATTTGGCGTAAGTTAGCCACCATACATTGCTTAGCCGCTGCTGCAACCTCACCACTTTACCCCTTCCTTTCCCATTAAGCTTTGCTAGTCTTGATACCCATGGTAATGGGATTCTTTGAGTCCTCGTGGCTCACAGATTACTACACCAACAGTTGCAGTGTACAGGTTATGTGATGATCTTGACGCCGAGAGCGATGTTACTTGTTCTGGAGTTCTTCTTACGCTTCTTCTTCGATCGGGGATAGGTTCCAGTCGGCACTGGGCTAGCGTGGTGGATGTCGTTTGAGTTTGTTTATGTTTCATCCGTAGTCGGATGTTGATCTTGTATATGATGTATTGTTGTATTCATGTGACATTGTATGTCTTGGATGTATCCCCACTATTATGTAATGTTGATGTAATGATATCCACCTTGCAAAAGCGTCTTCAAGATGCGCTTCTATCCTTGGTGGGACCTTCGAGTTCCTTTAGGATAGGGTCGCATCTTGGGCGTGACAAGTTGGTATCAGAGCCTCGACCGACCATAGGAGCCCCCTTGATTGTTGGGCGTTGTTGAGTCTAGAAGAAAACTATTTTGAGTCTTAGGATTATATATATCGGAGAGTAGGATTCTTTTTACTCCTCAGTCCCTTCGTCGTTCTGGTGAGACCCCCTGACGTAGATGTTTTGTCTTTCCTCTCCTCAAATTTCACAAAAAAAAAATTAGGATCACGCGGGTATCTTGGGATCGTTCCGATATTCTTGTGACAAGAACATTGTTCTTGGTGCCTCCTGACATTTAGGGGTTGTGGCAGTGTCCGGGAGTTGAGCTCGAGGTGTTGTCGTCACAATTTTATCGTTGCATTCTGGAATACGAAGTTTTGCCGACATTGAAAATCTCTTTTATGCAGTTGTTGGTGAGATAACCTCGACGCCACCCAAGATCGGGAGTTCGGGAGTATTGCCATAGCTTGTATAACGGATGCTTTTCAAGGTTGAGGTACACGATTTCGTAGTTTTCTTGGTTATGTGTTGACGGATGGATACAAATTTGGATCTAGGTATTGTTAGTTTGGGTGATATATTTTGTGTCCCCTGTATCCCCAACACCAGATTGCATAACCAGAAAGTTTCGGGAGTTTATAGGTGGGAATTCAAGTAGCTCCTAGAATATCTTTCCGATAGATGCATGATATGAGATTGGGTAAATCTCTATCATATGTATTTGTTCCGGCTTATTCTGCAAGTCAATCCTTTGTTTTGTTTTATTTGTGGTATTCGAGTTGCTTCGAAGTCAAATGTTGAATCCATACCTTTCAAGCAGTGTTCTCATATTTCTATGAGAGTGCTAATCCTTCTTGTTTATCGAGATTGTCATGTCAATTCTTTTCCCAACCGGCGTGCTTCTCTTCAAGTGGATCTGATCATTTCAACATCCGCAAGATCAACTCTAAGTTTTCTCACCGGTGTTTGTTTCATCCATCCCAAGTAGTCTTTGTTTTCCCGCCCTCCCACCCTTTTCTGCAAGGACTTATATATTGTAATCAAGTATCCATTTATTCATGTGAAGTCTCTTCACTCTTTTCAATCAATGTTTTGATCTAGTGATCCCTCATGAAGATGCTCAATAGCTCCAAGTTCATCATTCTTCATTCTCATATTCTTTTCCGGTGGATTTAACTCAAGCTTTCAGTGTTGATCATATTCCTTTCTTTGTTGCAAATGCTTTCTCTTGCCGATGCACCTCTTAATCATTCACTTCTTGCTATTCATTTGTTTTGGAGTGTTGAAGATATCTCAGAAGGCTCGTCTTTTCATTCCAGATCCGTTCAAGATATCTCGAGATTGTTATCTCATTCAAGCCATTTAATTCTATCGGTGCAACCTCTCTTTAAAATTGTTCAACGGTGTTTTCTTTTGAGTGGGCCCTAACCCACAGGTCTTTTCCCAGGATCTTACCTGACTCTTCTAATTTTCCCGGAACTATTCTCAAATTATTTTCAAGTGTGACGTAAGAATGGATTCCATCAGTCACATGCCTTCTCCAAGATCTCTTTCAAATTATTTTTCATTGTTGGCTCAACCTCTGTTTTTTCATTCTTCCGGAGTGCCTCAACAATTCATGGTGATGTTTCTCATCGTCATTCTCAACATTTGAAGACCGAAGAAGAGTTTCTCTTAAATCTTGATCCATTCTCTTCAAGATTCATGGTTCTAGCTTGATGCCATCCTCTCATAATTGTTTTTGATTGTGAGAATTGTTTTCACCCATCCGGAGCATTTCAGGAGTCTTTTCAGTTTGAGTATCCGGAGCAAATCATCTCAGAATTATTCATTCAAGCTTTCAGCTCTCGTTCTCCAAATCTTACCGGTGAATCGTTCAAATATCTTCTAATCAGTTCATGTTCTCTTCGTTCTCATGTATCTAAATTCTCTCAAGCATCTTCATTCGTTTTCCAATTCTTCCCGGTGAATTGTGCCTTTGCTACGTTCATTTTCAATTCTTATGGTGGTTCGTTCAAGAGTTCTCTTCCTTCGTTATCATATAGATCCATTCGTTCTTTCCAATCCTACCGGTGGTTCGTTGAAGACCTTCCCAAGTTTGCGCCATATCTATCTTAATCCCTCAAGAAGAATAAGTAGTATGCCAAATCCATTGCTTGTCATCAATGTAAATTGGTGAAGGATACGCATAACGTAATTCTTATTATTGTTTCATCCAAGTGATCTAGTTTCTTCTTTCCAGAGTTGTTCATCATGTCACATTCTCGGTTCGAGTTGATTCACCTTTCTTTTAGGAGTTCCAAGTTTTCGGCATTATCTCATCGCGAAGCTCCTTCTAAATCATCGCAAGGCTTCACCCTGTGTTTTCAACTTCTATTTCTTTTTATCATCCTTTTATTACCGGAGTTCTTCATGTAGGCTCTACATGGTGGTTCATCAACGACTCCTTTCATTCTTCAATTGTTCTTTAAGTTTTTCTCTCGGAGTCATGATCCGCCAAGCTACACTCTAAATTAAACATGGTGTTCAACAATGTTTTGTTTTGAGGAGCTCAAGTATTCTTCATCTTGCATTCCGAAGTGCAATTCTTCCTACCTTATCTTTTGAGGCGGTGTTATGTCATTCTTGACAATTTGAGTTCGTGTTTCATGATTCACATGTTGTCAAGAATGAGATATTTTAAATCCACCAATCTCTTCGTTGGAGTCATCTTGTGTCAGGTTACACCTAAAGCCTTCCCTAAGGAATGTTGCTAATTGTAGTGCCTATCGATAATCCAAGTTTCCTCCTATTCTCTCATTAAAAGGAGTTTTCATTTCCTTGCTGATCTCAATCCAATTAACTGTTTCCATCGGTGGCCGGTTGTCACCTCATCATTTTGAGATGTTTGCCATAAGCCCACAACAAGCTTGTTCTTTCGGTTGTTGATTTTGCAACAACTCTATTCAATTCTTCTTTGCAAGGTTGCTTTTCAAGATTATTTGTGGCAGAAGTTGGCATTTTCTTCTCCGTTCTTTTATTCCAATGATCTATCTCCTTTTCGTTCTTCCGGAGGCATGGTGATGTTGCTCTCTTCACTCATCATCTCGAATTGTGAGGATCGTGTTCTTTTCATGCTTATCCATTTAACCAGAGTGTCGTGTCCTCTTTTCAAGTTCTTCCCATTTTGTCAAGTCTTGCATCTCTTTTCAGTCGGAGTGTTGCCCAAATTATATCATTCTTCCTCTCTCATCTTGTTTTAACCGGAGTGGTTTCGAATTCTATCTTGTCCATTAAACTCTTGATTCATGTATTTGCAACCTTCAAGTTCTCGTAATACTCCTTGTTCCTCTTTTATACCCGATTGTTTGCAATCTCGTTCATCTCTGTTGTACTCTTGCTTTTAAATTGCCCAGCCTCTCAAGGTTCGTGGTTTCACTCGTTCGTCAAAGAAGCAACTTAGTTTTACCTCTTATCTTCCTCTTTCTTTTACCTCCGGTGCCATCCTAGATCTCGGGACGAGATCCTCTCGTAGTGGTGTTGTAACGCCCCGGATACAATTTTCCATAATTGTAACTCCAACTCTTGCCATTTCCAGCTATGTGATATGTTTTTCCTCCATGGTTGGGTTTTTGTCTTTTGTTTTGCATTTAGTAGTATCATGCCATGCCTTTGTTTGCCATGATAAGTTCCTGTAACATGTCGTTTGATAGCTCTAAACATTGCAACCTGATGTTATCTCTGCAAAGTCTGAAACTGTCATTACTTGCAATCTTGCCATGTGTTTTGGACCATGTTCTAGTGTTTTCTGGAGATAGCTCAGTGTTCATGTTTTGTCATGATTTACCTGTACATCATGTCCATGCCTTTTGTTATCATGTTGGGGTGTTGTAGCATGTTGTTTTGATGCTTGCAATATGCCTAGTGGCTGTTTTGGACAGATTGTTGCTATAACTTGTATAGAGTGTATGTGTTGAACCGTTGCTCCGTTTTGAGTGTGCTCTATATGAAACTTGCTTGAATTTGCATGTAGTTTCATATTATCATGTTGCATCCTTGTTTTGAGGTGTTTGATTGATGTTTGTATGCATTTTGCATCAATGCCATGTTTAACTTGTTTTGCTCATATCTTCTAGGCCGTAGCTCCGAATTAAATGAACTTTATATGTAACTTGACTAGAATTTCGTGTAGATCCTCTTGGTGCATCTTAACTTGCTGTTTAACAACTTCAACTTAATGTTTGTTCAGATCTGGACCAATTTTGAAATATGCATATGAGGACTTACCGGAATTGTTATATGTTGTTTCCGGCCTCATTTGAACTTGCTTTGATGTGTTGCTCTTGTATGCATCATCTCTTGACATCAGTAGCTTCATGTAGCCTTGTCTGCATCATGCTTGGTTGTGCATCATGTTTTGTATATGTGTGGTGTGTTTACCATGTTGTGTGCTTCTTCTCGATAGTTCCCGTTTCGTTGCGATCATGATGATTCGTTCGTCTACGTTTGTTCGTCTTCATGGCTTCATCTTCTTCATGGACTCGTTCTTATTCCTAGCGGGATTTCAGGCAAGATGACCGTCACCTTGGATCTCATTACTATCATTGCTATGCTAGTTGCTTCGTTCTATCGCTATGCAGCGTTACCTAACACTTGCTGCTCAAGCCTCCCAAATTGCCATGAACATCTAACCTTTGTCACCCTTCCTAGCAAACCGTTGTTTGGCTATGTTACCACTTTGCTCAGTCCCTCTTATAACGTTGCTAGTTGCAGGTGAAGATGAAGATTGCTCCATGTTGGATTATGTTTATGTTGGGATATCACAATATCTCTTATATATTTTATTAATGGATCTATATACTTGGTAAAGGGTGGAAGGCTCGGCCTTATGCCTGGTGTTTTGTTCCACTCTTGCCGCCCTAGTTTCCGTCATATCGGTATTGTGTTCCCGGATTTTGCGTCCCTAACGCGGTTGGGTGATTTATGGGACCCCTTGACAGTTCGCTTTGAATAAAACTCCTCCAAAGAAGGCCCAACCTTGGTTTTACCATTTGCCTCACCACCACCTATACCTTTCCCTTGGGTCGGCCAACCCGAGGGTCATCTTTATTTTAGCCCCCGGGCCAATGCTTCTCTAAGTGTTGGCCCGAACGAGCAGATCATGAGGCCACCTTGGGGAAACTTGAGGGTTGGTTTTACTCGTAGGATGTCTCATCCGGTGTTGCCCTGAGAACGAGATATGTGCAGCTCCTATCGGGATTGTCGGTGCATCGGGCGGTCTTGCTGGTCTTGTTTTACCATTGTTGAAATGTCTTGTAAACTGGGATTCCGAGTCTGATCGGGTCTTCCCGGGAGAAGGAATATCCTTCGTTGATCGCGAGAGCTTATTATGGGCTAAGTTGGGACAATCCTGCAGGGTATAAACTTTCGAGAGCCGTGCCATGGTTATGTGGCAGATGGGAATTTGTTAATATCCGGTTGTAGTAAACTTGAAGTAAACTCTTCTAAAATACACCAACCGTGTGCGTAACCGTGAGTGTCTCTTCTCGGGGTTGATCTAGAGGAGAACACGGTTTCTGGGTTATGTCTGACGTAAGTAGGAGTTCAAGATCACTTCTTGGTCATTACTAGTTGACGACCGCTTGCTTTGCTTCTCTTCTCGCTCTTATTTGCGTAAGTTAGCCACCATACATTGCTTAGTTGCTGCTGCAACCTCACCACTTTACCCCTTCCTTTCCCATTAAGCTTTGCTAGTCTTGATACCCATGGTAATGGGATTGCTGAGTCCTCGTGGCTCATGATTACTACCAACAATTCTGCAGTACAGGTTATGTGATGATCTTGACGCGAGAGCGATGTTACTTGATTCGGAGTTCTTCTTCTCGCTTCTTCTTCGATCGTGGGATAGGTTCGGGTTGGCAGCACTGGCTAGCGGTGGTGGATGTTGTTTGAGTTTCGTTTATGTTTCATCCGTAGTCGGATGTTGATCTTGTATATGATGTATTGTTGTATTCATGTGACATTGTATGTCTTGGATGTATCCCCACTATTATGTAATGTTGATGTAATGATATCCACCTTGCAAAAGCGTCTTCAAGATGCACTTCTATCCTTGGTGGGACCTTCGAGTTCCTTTAGGATAGGGTCGCATCTTGGGCGTGACATGGCGCCCCCCTTTCCCTAAACGAATTCGGCCTCCTCCCTTGTGGGGGCGCACCAGCCCCTTGTGGGCTGGTTAGCCTCCCTCCTATGGCCCATATGGCCCATATCTTTCCCCGGGGGGTTTCGGTAACCCCTCTGGTACTCCCGTATGTACCCGATACACTCCGAAGCCCTTCCATTGTCCAGATACTACCTTCCAATATATCAATCTTTACCTCTCGACCATTTTGAGACTCCTCGTCATGTCCGTGATCTCATCCGAGACTCCGAACAAACTTCGGTCTCCAAAACACATAACTCATAATAAAAATTGTCATCGAACGTTAAGCGTGCGGACCCTACGGGTTCGAGAACTATGTAGACATGACCGAGACACATCTCCGGTCAATAACCAATAGCGGAACCTGGATGCTCATATTGGTTCCTACATATTCTACAAAGATATTTATCGGTCAAACTGCAATAACAACATACGTTATTCCCTTTGTCATCGGTATGTTACTTGCCCGAGATTCGATCGATGGTATCATCATACCTAGTTCAATCTCGTTACCGGCAAGTCTCTTTACTCGTTCCATAGGCATCATCATGCAACTAACTCATTAGTCACATTGTTTGCAAGGCTTATAGTGATGTGCATTACTGAGAGGGCCCAGAGATACCTCTCCGATACTCGGAGTGACGAATCCTAATCTTGATCTATGCCATTCCAACAAACACCTTCGGAGACACCTGTAGAGCATCTTTATAATCACCCAGTTACATTGTGACATTTGATAGCACACAAAGTGTTCCTCCGGTATTCGGGAGTTGCATAATCTCATAGTCAGAGGAATATGTATAAGTCATGAAGAAAGCAATAGCAATAAAACTTAACGATCATTATGCTAAGCTAACGAATGTGTCTTTTCCATCACATCATTCTCTAATATGTGATCTCGTTCATCAAATGACAACACATGTCTATGGTTAGGAAACTTAACCATCTTTGATTAACGAGCTAGTCTAGTAGAGGCATACTAGGGACACTCTGTTGTGTCTATGTATTCACACATGTACTAAGTTTCCAGTTAATACAATTCTAGCATGAATAATAAACATTTATCATGATATAAGGAAATATAAATAACAACTTTATTATTGACTCTAGGGCATATTTCCTTTAGTAATTGCTTTACTTTATCACTATGCGTTAGCAGTAGTTGTAGAAGCAATAGTTGGCGAGACAACCACGACGCTACGATGGAGATCAAGGTGTCTAGCCGGTGACGATGGAGATCATGACGGTGCTTTGGAGATGGAGATCAAAGGCACAAGATGATGATGGCCATATCATGTCACATATTTTGATTGCATGTGATGTTTATCTTTTATGCATCTTATTTTGCTTAGTACGGCGGTAGCATTATAAGATGATACCTCACTAAAATTTCAAGGTATAAGTGTTCTCCCTGAGTATGCACAGTTGCTACAGTTCTTCGTTTCGAGACACCACGTGATGATCGGGTGTGATAGAATCTACGTTCACATACAACGGGTGCAAGACAATTTTGCACATGCGGAATACTCGGGTTAAACTTGACGAGCCTGGCATGTACAGACATAGCCTCAGAACACCGGAGATCGAAAGGTCGAACGTGAATCATATAGTAAATATGATCAACATAGAGATGTTCACCATTGATGACTACTCCATCTCACATGATGATCGGACATGGTTTAGTTGATTTGGATCACATATCATTTAGATGACTTGAGGGATGTCTATATAAGTGGGAGTTCTTAAGTAATTTGATTAATTGAACTTTATTTATCATGAACTTAGTCCTGATAGTATTTTCATATCTATGTTGTAGATCAATAGCTCGTGTATAGCTCCCCTGTTTTATTTTCGATATGTTCCTAGAGAAAAATAAGTTGAAAGCTGATAGTAGCAATGATGCGATCGGGTCCATGATCCGAGGATTATCCTCGTTCGCACACAAGAATTATGTCCTTGATGCACCGCTAGGTGATGGACCTATTGCGGGAAGCGTAAGCGGGCGTTATGAATGTTTGACAAGCTCGGTATGATGGCTACTTGATAGTTTAGTGCACCATGCTTTACGGCTTAGAACCGGGACTTCAAAAATGTTTTGAACGCCACGGAGCATATAAGATGTCCCAAGAGTTGAAATTGATATTTCAGACTCATGCCCATGTTGAGAGGTATGAGACCTCTGACAAGTACTTTGCCTACAAGATGGAGGAGAATGGCTCAACCAGTGAGGATGTACTCAGAATGTCTGGGTAGTACAATTGCTTGAATCAACTGGGAGTTAATCTTCCAGATAAGATAGTGATTGACAGAGTTCTCTAGTCACTATCACCAAGCTACTAGAACTTCATGATGAACTATAATATGCAAGGGATGACAAAAACGATTGCCGAGCTCTTCGCGATGCTGAAATGGCGAAGGTAGAAATCAAGAAATAGCATCAAGTATTGATGGTTAACAAGACAACTAGTTTTAAGAAAAAGGGCAAGGGAAAGAAAGGGAACTTCAAGAAGAATGGAAAGCAAGTTGCCACTCCCATGAAGAATCCCAAAGCTAGACCCAAGCTTGAAACTAAGTGCTTCTACTGAAAAGGAAATGGTCACTAGAAGCGGAACTACCCCAAATGCTTGGCGGATAAGAAGGATGGCAAAGTGAACGAAGGTATATATGATATACATGTTATTGATGTGTAACTTACTAGTGTTCATAGCAACCCTTGGGTATTTGATACCGGTTCAGTTGCTGAGTTTAGTAACTCGAAACAAGAGTTGCAGAATGAACAAAGACTAGTTAAGAGTGAAGTGACGATGTGTGTTGGAACTGATTCCAAGGTTGATACGATCACCATCGCACACTCCCTCTACCTTCGGGATTAGTGTTGAACCTAAAATAAATGTTATTTGGTGTTTGCGTTATGCATGAATATGATTAGATCATGTTTATTGCAATACGTTTATTAATTTAAGTCAGAGAATAATTGTTTTCTGTTTACATGAATAAAACCTTTTGTGGTCATACACCCCCAAGGTGAATGGATTATTGAATATTGGTCGTGTGATACACATATTCATAATCTCGATGCCAAAAGATGCAAAGTTGATAATGACAGTGCAACATATTTGTGGCACTGCCGTTTAGGTCATATTGGTGTAAAGCGCATGAAGAAACTCCATGCAGATGGACTCTTGGAATCACTTGATACTTGCGAACCATGCCTCATGGGCAAGATGACTAAAACTCCGTTTCCCGAAACAATGGAGCAAGCTAATGACTTATTGGAAATAATACATACTTATGTATGTGGTCCGGTGAGTGTTGAGGCTCGCGGCGGGTATCGTTATTTATTGACCTTCACAGATGATTTAAGCATATATTGGTATATCTACTTAATGAAACACAAGTCTGAAACATTTGAAAAGTTCAAATAATTTCAGAGTGAAGTGGAGAATCATCGTAACAAGAAAATAAAGTTTCTACGACCTGATCGCGGAGGCAAATATTTGAGTTACGAGTTTGGCCTTCATTTAAAACAACGTGGAATAGTTTCACAACTCACGCCACCTGGAACACCATAGCGTAATGGTGTATCCGAACGTCATAAACGTACTTCCTTAGATATGGTGCGATCTATGATGTCTCTTACCGATTTACCACTATCATTTTGGGGTTAGCATTAGAGACAGCTGCATTCACTTTAAATAGGGCACCATCTAAATCTGTTCAGACGACACCGTATGAACTATGGTTTGGCAAGAAACCTAAACTATCATTTCTTAAAGTTTGGGGTTGCAATGCTTATGTGAAAAAACTTCAGCCTGATAAGCTCGAACCTAAATCGGAGAAGTGTGTCTTCATAGGATAGACAAAAGAAACTGTTGGGTACACCTTCTACCATAGATACGAATGCAAGATCTTAGTTGCTAAGAATGGATCCTTTCTAGAGAAGGAGTTTCCCTCTAAAGAAGTGAGTGGGAGGAAAGTAGAACTTGATGAGGTAATTGTACCTTCTCTCGAATTGCAAAGTATCTCATCACAGAAAACCATTCTCGTGATGCCTACACCAACTAGAGAGGAAGCTAATGGTAATGATCTTGAAACTTCAGATCAAGTTACTACCAAACCTTGTAGGTCAACCAGAGCATGTTCCGCACCTGAGTGGTTCAGTAATCCTGTTCTGGAAGTCATGTTACTAGACCATGACGAACCTACGAACTATGAGGAAGCGATGATGAGCCCATATCCCGCAAAATGGTATGAGGCCATAAAATCTGAGATAGGATCCATGTATGAGAACAAAGTATGGACTTTGGTTGACTTGCCCAATGATCGGCGAGTGATGACCCACAAGTATAGGGGATCTATCGTAGTCCTTTCGATAAGTAAGTGTGTCAAACCCAACGAGGAGTAGAAGGAAATGATAAGCAGTTTTCAGCAAGGTATTCTCTGCAAGCACTGAAATTATAGGTAACAGATAGTTTTGTGATAAGATAATTTGTAACGAGCAACAAGTAACAAAAGTAAATAAAGTGCAGCAAGGTGGCCCAATCCTTTTTGTAGAAAAGGACAAGCCTGTACAATTTCTTATATAGAGAGAAGTGCTCCCGAGGACACATGGGAATTATCGTCAAGCTAGTTTTCATCACGTTCATATGATTCGTGTTCGGTACTTTGATAATTTGATATGTGGGTGGACCAGTGCTTGGGTGATGTCCTTACTTGTACAAGCATCCCACTTATGATTAACCCCTATTGCAAGCATCCGCAACTACAAAAGACGTATTAAGGTAAACCTAACCATAGCATGAAACATATGGATCCAAATCAGCCCCTTACGAAGCAACGCATAAACTAGGGTTTAAGTTTACATCACTCTAGCAACCCATCATCTACTTATTACTTCCCAATGCCTTCCTATAGGCCCAAATAATGGTGAAGTGTCATGTAGTCGACGTTCACATAACACCACTAGAGGAGAGACAACATACATCACATCAAAATATCGAACGAATACCAAATTCACATGACTACTAATAGCAAGACTTCTCCCATGTCCTCAGGAACAAACGTAACTACTCACAAAGCATATTCATGTTCATAATCAGAGGGGTATTAATATGCATATAGGATCTGAACATACGATCTTCCATCAAATAAACCAACTAGCATCAACTACAAGGAGTAATCAACACTACGAGCAACCTACAGGTACCAATCCCAGACTTAGAGACAAGAATTGGATACAAGAGATGAACTAGGGTTTGAGAGGAGATGGTGCTGGTGAAGATGTTGATGGATATTGGCCCCCCTCTCAATGAGAGGAGCATTGGTGATGACGATGGCGATGATTTCCCCCTCCCGGAGGGAAGTGTCCCCGGCAGAACAGCTCCGCCGGAGCCCTAGATTGGTTCCGCCAAGGTTCCGCCTCGTGGCGGCGGAGTCTCGTCCCGAAAGCTTGCTTGTGATTTTTCTTTGGACGAAAGACTTCATATAGCAGAAGATGGACACCGGAGGGCCACCAGGGGCCCACGAGGCAGGGGGTGCGCCCCCCACCCTCGTGGCCAGGGTGTGGGCCCCCTCTGGTGTTTCTTCCGCTCAATATTTTTTATTATTTCCAAAAATAACTTTCATGGAGTTTTAGGACTTTTGGAGTTGTGCAGCAAAGGTCTCTAATATTTGCTCCTTTTCCAAATTTAATTCCAAATTTCGCATTCTCCCTCTTCATGTAAACCTTGTAAAATAAGAGAGAATAGGCATAAGTATTGTAACATAATGTGTAATAACATCCCATAATGCAATAAATATCAATATAAAAGCATGATGCAAAATGGACGTATCAGCGAGCCATAGAGAATAAATGGATGTTCAAGAAGAAGACTGACGCTGATAGTAATTTTACTGTCTACAAAGCTCGACTTGTTGCGAAAGGTTTCGACAAATTCAAGGTGTTGACTATGATGAGATTTTCTCACTCGTAGCGGTGCTTAATTCTGTCCGAATCATGATAGCAATTGCCACATTTTATGAAATCTCGCAAATGGATGTCAAAATTGCATTCCTTAATGGGTTTCTTAGAGAAGAGTTCTATATGATGCAACCAGAAGGTTTTGTCGATCCTAAAGGTGCTAACAAAGTGTGCGAACTCCAGCGATTCATCTATGGACGGGTGAAAGCATGTCGGAGTTGGAATATACCGACCTATGGTAAAGCCTGTATTTACAAGAAAGCATGAGGTTCTATAAAGTATGCCATGCTGTGTATCAGACATATTGTGTACCTTTCCATGAGTTTTGGCAAAGGTGTACAATAGTGATCCAGGAGTAGATCATTGGACAGCGGTCAAAATTATCCTTAGTTACTAAGAGGACTAAGGAAATGTTTTCTCGGTTATGGAGGTGACAAAGAGTTCGTCGTAAAGGTTACGTCGATGCAAGCTTTGACACTGATCCAGATGACTCTGAGTCTCAATCTGGATACATATTGAAAGTGGGAGCAATTAGCTAGAGTAGCTCCATGCAGAGCATTATAGACATAGAATTTGCAAAATACATACGGATCTGAATATGGCAGACCCGTTGACTAGAACTCTCACACAAGCAAAACATGATCACACTCTAGTACTGTTTGGGTGTTAATCACATAGCGGTGTGAACTAGATTATTGACTCTTGTTAGCCATTTGGGTGTTGGTCACATGGCGATGTGAACAATGGGTGTTAATCACATAAAGATGTGAACTGTTGGTGTTAAATCACATGGCGATGTGAACTAGATTATTGACTCTAGTGCAAGTGGGAGACTGAAGGAAAGTTGTTATTTATATTTCCTCATATCGTGATAAATGTTTATTATTCATGCTAGAATTGTATTAATCGGAAACTTGATAAATGTGTGGATACATAGACAAAACACCGTGTCCCTAGTAAGCATGTACTAGACTAGCTTGTTGATCAAAGATGGTTAAGTTTCCTAACCATAGACATGTGTTGTCATTTGATGAACGGGATCACATCATTAGGAGAATGATGTGATGGACAAGACCCATTCGTTAGCTTAGAATATTGATCGTTCAGTTTTATTACTATTGCTTTCTTCATGTCAAATACATATTCCTTCGACTACGAGATTATACAACTCCCGGAGACTGGAGGAATACCTTGTGTATTATTAAACATCACAACGTAACTGGGTGATTATAAAGATGCTCTACAGGTATCTCCAAAGGTGTTTGTTGGATTGGCATAGATCGAGATTAGGATTTATCATTCCAAGTATCGGAGAGGTATCTCTGGGCCCTCTCGGTAATGCACATCATAATAATCCTTGCAAGCAATGTGACTAATGAGTTAGTTGTGGTATAGTAAATAGACTTGCCGGTAACGAGATTAAACTAGGTATGAAGATACCGATGATCGAATCTCGGGCAAGTAACATACCGATGACAAAGGGAATAACATATGTTGTCATTACGGTACGACCGATAAAGATCTTCGTAGAATATGTGGGAACCAATATGAGCATCCAGTTTCCGCTGTTGTTTATTGGCCGGAGAGGTGTCTCGGTCATGCCTACATAGTTCTCGAACCCGTAGGTTCCGCACGCTTAACTTTCGATTACGATTTTGTATTATATGAGTTATGTGATTTGGTGACCGAGAGTTGTTCGGAGTCCCGGATGAGATCACAGACATGACGACGAGTCTCGAAATGGTCGAGAGGTAAAGATTCATATATTGGACGATGATATTCGGACACCGGAAGTGTTCCGGGGGTACCGGGTACATATCGGGTCACCAGAAGGGGTTCCAGGCATCCCTCCGGCAACTACATGGGCCTAATGGGCCAAGAAGGGGACAGACCAGCCCCTAGGGGCTGGTGCGCCCCATGTAGGCCAAAATAAGGGGGGAAGGAAAGAGGGGAAGCGAGAAAGGAAGGGGAGTAATTTGGCCTCACCATTCCTTCTCTCCTCCCTCCTCCTTCCTTCCCACTCCGGATGAATATGGAAGGGGGGGGGCGAATTGGGTGGCGCCCAAGTAGGATTCCTCCTACTTGGGGTGCCCTCTTGGCTGCCTCTCCCCCCTCCAACCTATATATATGAGGGGGGCACCACTAGAAGATTCAACAACAATTGTTAGCCATGTGCGGCGCCCCCCTCCACAGTTTACGCCTCCGGTCATATTGTTGTAGTGCTTAGGCGAAGCCCTATGCAGATCTCTTCACCACCACCATCACGCATCGTCGTGCCGACGAAGCTCTCCCTAGACACTTTGCTGGATCAATAGTTCGAGGGACATCATCGAACTGAACATGTGCATAACTCGGAGGTGTTGTACGTTCGGTGCTTGATCGGTCGGAACGAGAAGAAGTTTGATAACCCACAAGTATAGGGGATCGCAACAGTTTTCAAGGGTAAGTATTTAACCCAAATTTATAGATTCGACACAAGGGGAGCCAAAGAATATTTGAAGGTATTAGCAGCTGAGTTGTCAATTAAACCACACCTGGAGATTAATTATCTGCAGCAAAGTGATCAATAGCAAAATAGTTTGATAGTTTTGATAGTAGTTACAATAGCAATAGTAACAGTAAGAGTGATAGCAGTAATTTGTAGCAAGTGTAACAGTGATGATAGCAATAGTAACGCAGCAAGATCAATAAGGATAAATTCGTAGGCATTGGATCGGTGACTTGTTGGATGATATTCATCATGTGACAGTTATAACCTAGGGCGATACGACACTAGCTCCAGTTCATCGATATAATGTAGGCATGTATTCCGTAAATAGTCATACGTGCTTTATTAAAAGAACTTGCATGACATCTTTTCTCCTGCCCTCCCGTGGCAGTGGGGTTCATATTGGAAACTAAGGGATATTAAGGTCTCCTTTTAATAGAGAACCAGAACAAAGCATTAACACTTAGTGAATACATGAACTCCTCAAACTACGGTCATCACCGAGAGTGGGCTCGGTTGTTGTCACTCCGGGGTTGTCGGATCATAACTGTAGTAGGTGACTATAACTTGCAAGATCGGATCTAAAACATGGATATAATGATGAATTCATAAATGGTTCAGATCTGAGTTCATGGCACCCGGCCCCAAAGTGACAAGCATTAAGCATATCAAAGTCATAGCAACATCAATCTAAGAACATAGTGGATACTAGGGATTGGGCCCTAACAAATCTAACTCGATTACATGATGAATCTCATCCAACTTCTCACTGACCAGCGAGCCTACGAAGGAATTACTCACTCCCGGTGTGGAGCATCATGGAATTGGCGATGGAGATGGGTTGGTGATGACAAAGAACGAAGACCCCCCTCTCCGAAGCCCCAAACAGACTCTAGATCTGCGCCCCCCCTTGAGGAAGAACAGGGCTTGGCGGCGGCTCCGTATCGTGGATCGCGATAATTCTTTCTCCCTGATTTTTTCTGGAAATATGTGATTTTATAGTATCAGGGGGTCATCAGCGGGGCCACCATGTGGGTACAACCCACCTAGGTGTGCCATGTAGCGACCCGACCCGAATGGATCAAGTCTCTGTGCTTTCGTGTCATCTCTGGATCGGTATGCTGACACACACAGTACTCGAAGGATTTATAACAGAGGTAAATCACATGTATAAAGTAACGTAAAAACTATTACCTCAATCTAAAACATAGCGGAAGCAACAAGGTTGTGGATTCCCATCAACACCAACGGCAAAGTTGAGTATAGGAAATCGTAACCCTAACGTATCACTTACTCGTAAATGCGAAAAGTCTCGCAACATGAAAAGTTGCAGCAAAAACAGTCAAGACACGGAATATGTGGCAATGTAACACATAGAGAGTAATGAAAGAATTGGCTATACTACATGCATATATGGCGGTGGAAAGCTCTATGGTTACAGCTTTTTGCGAAAAGCCAATTTTTCCCTACCGCAAAGGAATAAATTTAATTAACTATCATGGTGGTTGTTGAACATTGAGAATGGTTGTGACATCCTCAATCCCAACTAAAAGTACTCATTAAACCCAACAAATTATATTAAGTAACGTGATGAGATCAACAGGATATCCGTGTACTAGATACTCAAAATTGTCCATAACCGGGGACACGGCTAATCATGATTAGTTTATACACTCTGCAGAGGTTTGCACTTTTCCCCACAAGACTCGATCGCCTCCGTTTGGTTTCTCGTACTACTGAGGTGTTTGAGAAGCGGATGGCCGAGACATAGTCTTTCGTAGCGTTTGCACCTTACGATGGGTAGACCGTACCACCTACAACCCCTACATCTCGCTAGTCTACCACCGTAAGAGTTCACACGACTTAGTCAACTATGCCAGAGCCCATAATGGCTTGTGGCTGCACACGGAAGTTTCTAGTTTGAATAATCTCATGATCCCTTTGAGCACGGGTGGCGGTCCAAGAAATACAGCAAGTCACGGAAACCAGTGCCTAGACAGGCAAGTCTGGAGTAACCAGTGCCTCAATCCACCAGATGTGTGTTTAAGTTGCCACCTTAGATAAACCATTAATTATCAACCTCACATCTGTCATGGATATTCACTCAACCAATCCACGTCTACTTGCATAGCATGGCATAATAAGCAAACGTAGAAGTAACTCCCAAAGGTTTGATAATAAAACAGGTAATAGGTACTACCTCATCTACTTCCCATCCCACAATTTAATTAGATCCTAATCAATGCAATGGTTGAGGATAGATCTAATGCATAAAAATTGGGTATGAGAAAAGTATGATCAAAGTGTTACTTGCCTGCAAAGTTGATGAAGATGATTTGCACTCAAAACTCTTGATAGATCTACTCGTCACACTCCGGTCAATCTATCGTAATCAAGCAATAGTAACCACACATAAGCAATCACTCAAAAGATCAGAAAGATCGAAGAAAACAATTCGGAAAACATCAAAACCAAGCAAATAAATCTTGCAACATAAAACAATTTCTAACAGTACCAAAATTATGTGAATTTGGCCTTATCAGAAAGTTTAGGTCAAGAGCTTTGATTTGCAAAAAGAATCAACTAAATCGGAGTTAAGAAACTCAAGTTATGATCAAACGAAGTTCAAATACAAATCTGTTTGAATTCAAATTTTAAAACTTTGAAAAATATGTTTGAGTTGTTTTACTGGATAGAGGGGATCATAACGAAGAAGTGGGCGTTGGTTTCGTTGGATTCCGACTTACGAGTAAAAAGTTATGAGCGTTTGAAGATTAGGGACTAACGGATAGGTCCTCGACGGAAATTAAAAATAAAAGAAAAATCTATCGAGCTTAACGCCGCTAAACAAAACCGGAAAAAAAACGAGAAAACCGATCTAGGGTTTCGGAAAGAAAACCAAACGAAAAACCGATCTAGAAAAAGCAGAATGGAAACCGATCTAGAAAAGGTGGCCTTGTGAGCTAGTACCTCAAGAGGCGAGGGGCTCGGCGGCGGCGGTGTAGGGCGGCGGCAAGTGGCGGCGGCGGCCAATGGTGGCGTGGCGGGTGAGGGGCGGCTATGGCGGCGGCGGCATTGTCTTCTTCTTTATGCGGAGAGTAGAGGAGAGTTGATTTGATGTGTTGGAGGGATGCTTGGTTATTTATATGGGGGCGGGGCGGGGTTTTGCTTGGGGTAGGGGACAAGAAATAGATTAGGATTAGGAATCCTAGGAATAAAAAACGGAATAACAAAACGGGATCAAATCCTACTAGGATTTGTAAAAGAATAGGAAACTTGGGGCTCCCTGGCTCCCTAGGTGCATGCGTGCGATGGCCTTGGCCTTCGGCCGGCCGGTGGCTTTGGCGGCTTGGGCCTTTGGCCCAAGGCGCTGCGCTCCTTTTTTTTTAATTTCCAGACGAAAGAAAAATAATAAAATCAAATAAATAAATATATTATATAGGCATATAATATATCAAAATTTTCAGAAAAAGATTTCCTACATGATGAACATTATTCTAGCATTACATAAAATATACACAAATTTAAATAAAGCAAAGAGTGATTCTGGTCCAATAAAATCCAACAAAAATCATTTTTAAAAATACCAAAATGACTTCAAATTAATTTCTCTCCAATTTTCTGATGTAGGGAATCATGTTACCCTATTTTCCATATATTTTGTTTTTGGAGAAAAATATTTTGAATAAAACTCAAATAACTCCAAATTGGAAATAAATTCAAAAGAACTTTGGATTTAATTCTTTTAAAACTCCCAACTCATATTTCATTAATTTGAAGAAGTCATTTTATCTTCTCTCGTGAAAATCATTGAGTTGCATAAAGTTTCAGAATTAGAAATATTTTCCAAATGAAATTCAAATATTTTCAACACCCCTTGTCATTTAAATAAATGGAAGAAGTCATGTCATCTTCTCTCCAGGGTTTTGTGATGAAAAGAATTTGAATTTACGAAAAGCATAAAAGCAAAAATGAAAGTTTGGGAAAGTCCTTTTATTCCCTCTCATTTAAATTTCAAAAAGTTCTGACTTCACTCACTTTCAGTCAATCAATCAAACAATCAACCAAAACTATCTATGTGTTTATTACATTCCAAAATTTAGAATTTTGGGATGTTACAAACCTACCACCCTAAAAAGGAATCTCGTCCTCGAGATTCGGAGAGGCTAGCAAGAAATAGGTTAGGGTTTGGGGTCTTCTCAAAAATCCATCGATCATCTCCGGGGTCTCGGGTGCTACCACCCTTAGAAGCATTGTTACGGTTCCATCAAAACTCATATACTCCATCCTTATTGTTGACAGTGTCGGTCTTCTCAGGTCGGAAGGATAATTCCTTCTCTGGGCTCTTCCGGTAGTGGCATAACCTTTTCCTCAATTCTTTTGTCCTTTACTCTGGGTAAGGTTATTCCGTAGCTGGGTCTTCTTAGCTGACGGGTCTGGCGCCAATACTAATCAACTATCGATATCTCATGGTGGTCAACAATTTATGGTTTCTCCTGCAGAAAACGGGTCTGGGTTGAACCTCACCATATAACCTACGGTTGGCAACAACTGCCTTGTACAAGGGAAAAATGCTTATACCATTCTAAGGTTTAAACAGGGTTTTGATCATCGTCTCTCTACTATAGGTAAGTCACTCAGATTTACCATCCCATATAGCAAAGCGAATAATAAGAGTAAGTCGGTATGGTGATCAATCCATCCCGCACCCAAATCATTACTTTGTACATGGTTTAGCGAATCTCGCATTCTAACACTCGGTCATCCTCACAAGCATTGCAGAATTTCTCTTGTCGACGAACCAAGTTCGGATAAATCCATTGATTCTGCAAGCCAAACATACATCTATCGTTCCTTAACAACTCTCAGGTTTTGCGTAAACTCCTATAAGATCGTCGGTCGATAAAATCGCAACTTCTGCCAGGGTTTTTCCTTCAGCAAGAGTGTGCTTGCTTCTTGGCAGGTCCTGGGGCATGTGGGTTATGGCCCATCTCATCACTTAAAATCCTTGAACACATCATCGCGGGCAACTGATCATTATCCCAACATCCAACTTCCTGGCATACTTAAATCCATCCAATTGTACTGTCTTCCTTCCTTCTATTTGCACCAAACTAGGACATGATTACTCAGACTCATCATGGAATTTCCATTAATCCATATTTCCAACATCACACCTCCTTGCGTTATTGAGTATGCATAACTATTCTGCCTGGACTGAGCTACCTTCAGTCTATCTCGAATCAACTTAACATTCTCTTCTGACATCCTTGATCACATTTGGTCCAAACAACTGACGGTCTCCAACTTCATCCCACATCAACGGTGTCTGGCTCCTTCTCCCATACAAAGCTTCAAAAGGGGCCATCTTCAAACTGGCTGGGTAACTGTTGTTGTATGAGAACTCCGCGTAAGGTAGATTATCATCACTACTAGATCCAAAATTTAGCGCACACGCTCTCAACATGTCCTCCAGAATCTGATTGACTCTCTCGATTTATCCATCTGTCTGCGGATGAAAGGCTGTCTTGAACTCTAGCCTAGTACCCAAGGTTTCACGCATCGATTCCAAACTTTGAAGTAAACCGGGTTCCTCTATACGATACAATGGTCCTCGGAACTCCATGCGGACATACGATCCTGGTCAAATATATCTTGGCCAACTTCTCACTTGTATAGGTGGTTTTCACCGATAAAGTGATCCACTTTGGTCAAGAAAATCAACTACTACCGAGATAGAATCATATCCCAATCGGGTTCGGGAAATCGAAAATAAAATCCATGCCAAGCTTATCCTACTTCCATTCGCATCGGCATAGGCTGCAATAATCCTGGCTTCGATGCTCTGCTTTTACTTTCTCCGCATACATCACTTACGACTACATACTCCGCAATATCCTTCTTCCTACCAAATCCACCGTAAATGCTCCTTCAAATCCAAATACATCTTGGTGTTTCCAGGGCGAATCGAGTATGGTGAGTCATGAGCCTCCTGAAGTATTAACTTCCTGATCTTTGCATTATTAGTCACATATACACGATCCTCGAACCATAAGGTGTCATGCTCATCCTTACGAAAACCTTCGGCCTTTCCTTTGCTCATCCTCTCTTTTACCTCAGCAATCTCTTTGTCATCCTTCTTAGCTTCACGGATCTTTCCCAACAATGTAGACTGAACTTCCATTGCTGCAACAAAACCTTTGGGAACAATCTCCAACCGAAGTTCCCTGAGATCTCGGCTAACTCCTTTGGTAATCCTCTGCTTATGAGGGTATTCGTCCTTATTTTCTTTATGGTTGTGTCCTATTTCTCCACAAAGCTTCTATGCACAAGGTTTCTTCATATCCTTTCCATAAGGCCTCAACATCTGGGACACAAGACGAGATCTTTGCAGAGTCAACTTAAATTCTTCCCAAGTGGTTACTCCTTGCCATCCATTGATGGTTTGGTACCTCCACCAGATAGCAGCACCATCTTTCAAAGAACGAAGAGCATGTTGGGCCATATCCTTTCTGACTATAGGGTTGTTCTCCATATGATCCTCCCTGTTCTGAATCCATCGGTCTGTCTCCAATTGACTCATCGGTCCAGAAAATATGATTTCATCTCCATTCATCCTCTATTGGGTCCATGGGTTTGGGGTGGGATAAGAGAGATCGAGAGGGATGCACACAATACAAACAAAAGTTTTGAAAAGACAGATTTTATTGTGGCTGTCGAAAAAACATCAAACAAATGACAGCTCACAATCGCCGCATCTAACGCACGTATGTAATAGGGGTTAGGTCTTCTAAGGGTCAATAAATCTTCAACGCCATCAAACTCTTCAAGTCTTGTTCATGTCTCCGATGGCTTCTTCCAATCGTGCTTGTCCTGCTCAAGTTCTTTTGCCAGATCATCTCTGTTGACGCGAAGTCTCTAGCGACGTCATGTAATATTTCTGGAGCATTCCAAACTTCTGGTTTCAACTTCCTTGACATGAAGCATGGTCCTACTGTCCTTCAGTTCCTGACAAAACTTTGATGTCTCAAGGTTTTGCTCCTCAGCTTGTCTACTTTCGACCACGGATCCTGAGTTCTTCATGAAATACTTCCTTGTCAAAATTTAGCTTCTTGTGGGTCCATCTTAACTTTCGATGTAACACTCCGGATCCAATACACCTTGATCTCGGGTATTGATAACTTCCATGGTCCGTCAAATTCCATAAGCGTAACCTTCCTAGGTCATAAGATCCGGGAATTCTTGAGCCTTCAAAATCTCATAGTCTTGAGTCTTCAACAGTTGTAGTTTCCATTTATACGGTAAAATCCTCTTCATTCCAAATGGTCTTAGTTGTCCGATATCTTGTCTACTTGGAGTGGTCTCATCAGTCAAATCTTCGAGCGGTCAAAAGGGAAAAAGGGGTATGGTCTCACTAAAAAGGAATATTTGAATAAGCTCAGAAGAGAAAAGAGGTAAAAGGTCTTTTTGAAAAAGAAAGTTGTAGAGAAAAATCTTTCCTATGGGCTTGCCATTTTCTAGGGTCATGTCCTACAGTCAACATGTGCTCTGATACCATCTTGTAGCGACCCGACCCGAATGGATCAAGTCTACGTGCTTTCGTGTCATCCACTGGATCGGTATCTTTGACACACGATTACTCGAAGGATTTATAACAGATGTAAATCACATGTATAAAGTAACGTAAAACTATTACCTCAATCCAAAACATAGCGGAAGCAACAAGGTTGTGGATTCCCATCAACACCAACGGCAAAGTTGAGTATAGGAAATCGTAACCCTAACGTATCACTTACTGTAAATGCGAAAAGTCTGCAACATGAAAAGTTGCAGCCCGAAAACGGGCCAGCACATGGAATATGCTGGCAATGTGACACATAGAGAGTAATGAAAGAATTGGCTATACTACATGCATATATGGCTGGTGGAAAGCTCTATGGTTACAGTTTTTGCGAAAAGCCAATTTTTCCCTACTACAAAGGAATAAATTTAATTAACTATCATGGTGGTTGTTGAACATTGAGAATGGTTGATGACATCCTCAATCCCAATTAAAAGTACTCATTAAACCCAACAAATTATATTAAGTAACGTGATGAGATCAATAGGATATCCTGGTACTAGATACTCAAAATTGTCCATAACCGGGGACACGGCTAATCATGATTAGTTTATACACTCTGCAGAGGTTTGCGCACTTTTCCCCACAAGACTCGATCGCCTCCGTTTGGTTTCTCGTACTACAGGGTGTTAAGAAACGGATGACCGAGACATAGTCTTTCGTGCGTTTGCACCTTACGATGGGTAGACCGTACCACCTACAACCCCTACATCCGCTAGTCTACCACCGTAAGAGTTCACACGACTTAGTCAACTATGCGAGCCCATAATGGCTTGTGGCTGCACACGGAAGTTTCTAGTTTGAATAATCTCATGATCCCTTTGAGCACGGGTGGCGGTCCAAGAAATACATGCAAGTCCTGAAACCTGTGTGCCTAGACAGGCAAGTCTGGAGTAACCAGTGCCTCAATCCACCCAGATGTGTGTTTAAGTTGCCACCTTAGATAAACCATTAATTATCAACCTCACATCTGTCATGGATATTCACTCAACCAATCCACGTCTACTTGCATAGCATGGCATAATAAGCAAACGTAGAAGTAACTCCCAAAGGTTTGATAATAAAACAGATAATAGGTACTACCTCATCTACTTCCCATCCCACAATTTAATTAGATCCTAATCAATGCAATGGTTGAGGATAGATCTAATGCATAAAAACTGGGTATGAGAAAAGTATGATCAAAGTGTTACTTGCCTGCAAAGTTGATGAAGATGATTTGCACTCAGAACTCTTGATAGATCTACTCGTCACACTCCGGTCAAGCTATCGTAATCAAGCAATAGTAACCACACATAAGCAATCACTCAAAAGATCGGAAAGATCGAAGAAAACAATTCGGAAAACATCAAAACCAAGCAAATAAATCTTGCAACATAAAACAATTTCTAACAGTACCAAAATTATGTGAATTTGGCCTTATCGTAAAGTTTAGGTCAAGAGCTTTGATTTGCAAAAAGAATCAACTAAATCGGAGTTAAGAAACTCAAGTTATGATCAAACGAAGTTCAAATACAAATCTGTTTGAATTCAAATTTTAAAACTTTGAAAAATATGTTTGAGTTGTTTTACTGGATAGAGGGGATCATAACGAAGAAGTGGGCGTTGGTTTCGTTGGATTCCGACTTACGAGTAAAAAGTTATGAGCGTTTGAAGATTAGGGACTAACGGATAGGTCCCTGACGGAAATTAAAAATAAAAAGAAAAATCTATCGAGCGAAACGCTCGCTAAACAAAACCGGAAAAAAAAACCGTGAGAAAACCGATCTAGGGTTTGGAAAGAAAACCAAACGAAAAACCGATCTACAAAAGCAGGCGAAACCGATCTAGAAAAGGTGACGCTGAGGCTAGTACCTCAAGAGGCGAGGGGCTCGTGGCCGGCGAGGGCGGCGGCAAGTGGCAAGTGGCGGCGGCGGTGAGGGCGGCCGGTGAGGCGGCGGCGAATGGCGTACAGGGCGGCGGCACAACTATGGCGGGCGGCTCTGCTCACGGAGGAGAGGAGAGGAGAGTTGATTTGATGTGTTGGAGGGGGTGCTTGGGTATTTATATTGGGGAGGAGGGTTTTGCTTGGGGTAGGGGACAAGAAATAGATTAGGATTAGGAATCCTAGGAATAAAAAGCGGAATAACAAAAGCGGGATCAAATCCTACTAGGATTTGTAAAAGAATAGGAAACTTGGGGCTCACTGGCTCCCTAGGTGCGTCGTCACGATGGCCTTGGCCTTCGGCCGGCCGGTGGCTTTGGCGGCTTGGGCCTTTGGCCCAAGGCGCTGCGCTCCTTTTTTTTTAAAAAAAAATTTCCAGACGAAAGAAAAATAATAATATCAAATAAATAAATATATTATATAGGCATATAATATATCAAAATTTTCAGAAAAAGATTTCCTACATGATGAACATTATTCTAGCATTACATAAAATACACACAAATTTAAATAAAGCAAAGAGTGATTCTGGTCCAATAAAATCCAACAAAAATCATTTTAAAAATACCAAAATGACTTCAAATTAATTTCTCTCCAATTTTTCGATGTAGGGAATCATGTTACCCTATTTTCCATATATTTTGTTTTTGGAGAAAAATATTTTGAATAAAACTCAAATAACTCCAAATTGGAAATAAATTCAAAAGAACTTTGGATTTAATTCTTTTAAAACTCCCAACTCATATTTCATTTAATTTGAAGAAGTCATTTTATCTTCTCTCGTGAAAATCATTGAGTTGCATAAAGTTTCGAATTGGAAATATTTTCCAAATGAAATTCAAATATTTTCAACACCCCTTGTCATTTAAATAAATGGAAGAAGTCATGTCATCTTCTCTCGAGGGTTTTGTGATGAAAAGAATTTGAATTCTGAAAAGCATAAAAGCAAAAATGAAAGTTTGGGAAAGTCCTTTTATTCCCTCTCATTTAAATTTCAAAAAGTTCCGACTTCACTAACTTTCAGTCAATCAATCAAACAATCAACCAAAACTATCTATGTGTTTATTACATTCCAAAATTTAGAATTTTGGGATGTTACATGCCAGGAGAGGGGGCACGCCCTGGTTGGTTGTGCGCAACCAGGGGCCCCTTTCTGGTGGGTCTTGGCTCCAAAAATCCTTATTTATTCCATAATAAATCCTCGCAAAGTTTCGTTCCATTCCGAGAACTTTTATTTCTGCACAAAAACAACACCATGGTTGTTCTGCTGAAAATAACGTCAGTCCGGGGTTAGTTTCATCCAAATCATGCAAATTAGAGTCCAAAACAAGAGGAAGAGCGTGAGAAAAAGTAGATACTTTGGAGACGTATCAACTCCCCTAAGCTTAAACCTTTGCTTGTCCTCAAGCAATTCAGTTGATAAACTGAAAGTGAGAAAGAAAAACTTTTATGAACTCTTTTGCTCTTGTTTGCATAAATAAGCTTAAACAGCACCCAGGTTTTCAGCCAACATTATAACTAACCATGTCAACAATAACTCTTAAAGATTATAATGACTCATATCAATGACATAATCAGCTAGCGAGCAATAATAAGATATCTCAAACAACAACATGTTGTCAAAACAACCATGATATAATATGACAATAATGGTATCTCGCTATCCCTTTCTCAGATCACAAAACATAAATGCAGAGCACCTCCAAAGTTCAAGCAGTGACTAAACATTGTGATTCATGGTAGAAAAGAGCCAGTCATGATGCACCCAACATTAGCTATACACAATGCATAAATCATGATAGCTGTGCTCTACTCAGTTTCTGGCGCTATTTTTTACAAGGTGATGACACTGTTGGAAATATGCCCTAGAGGCAATAATAAAATGATTATTATTATATTTCCTTGTTCATGATAATTGTCTATTATTCATGCTATAATTGTGTTATCCGGAAATCGTAATACATGTGTGAATGCATAGACCACAACATGTCCCTAGTGAGCCTCTAGTTAACTACCTCGTTTATCAATAGATGGTCATGGTTTCCTGACCATGGACATTGGATGTCATTGATAACGGGATCACATCATTAGAAGAATGATGTGATGGACAAGACCCAATCCTAAGCATAGCACAAGATCGTGTAATTCGTTTGCTAGAGCTTTTCCAATGTCAAGTATCATTTCCTTAGACCATGAGATCGTGTAACTCCCGGATGCCGTAGGAGTGCTTTGGGTGTACCAAACGTCACAACGTAACTGGCTGACTATAAAGGTATACTACAGGTATCTCCGAAAGTGTCTGTTGGGTTGACACGTATCGAGACTGGGATTTGTCACTCCGTATGACGGAGAGGTATCTCTGGGCCCACTCGGTAATGCATCATCATAATGAGATCAAAGTGACTAAGTGGTTGGTCACGGGATCATGCATTACTGATGCAGTAAAGTGACTTGCCGGTAACGAGATAGAGCGAGGTATTGGGATACCGACGATCGGATCTCGGGCAAGTAACGTACCGATTGACAAAGGGAATTGCATACGGGATTACTTGAATCCTTGACATCGTGGTTCATCCAATGAGATCATCGAGGAGCATGTGGGAGCCAACATGAGTATCCATATCCCGCTGTTGGTTATTGGCCGGAGAGTCGTCTCGGTCATGTCTGCGTGTCTCCCGAACCCGTAGGGTCTACACACTTAAGGTTCGGTGACGCTAGGGTTGTAGAGATATTAGTATGCGGTAACCCGAAAGTTGTTCGGAGTCCCGGATGAGATCCCGGACGTCACGAGGAGTTCCGGAATGGTCTGGAGGTGAAGAATTATATATAGGAAGTGCCGTTTCGGCCATCGGGAAAGTTTCGGGGTCACCAGGTATTGTACCGGGACCACCGAAAGGGTCCCGGGGGTCCACCGGGTGGGGCCACCTATCCCGGAGGGCCCCGTGGGCTGAAGTGGGGAAGAAACCAGCCCCTGGTGGGCTGGTGCGCCCCCCACTTGGGCCCCCCTGCGTCTAGGGTTGGAAACCCTAGGGGTGAGGCGCCCACTTGGCTTGGGGAAGCCACCCCTTGGCCGCCCCCCTTGGAGATGGGATCTCCTAGGGTCGGCGCCCCCCCAGGGGACCTATATATAGTGGGGGGGAGGGAGGGCAGCCGCACCCTAGTCTCTGGCGCCTCCCTCTTCCCTCGCAACACCTCTCCCTCTCGCTGAGCTTGGCGAAGCCCTGCCGAGATCGCCGCTACTTCCACCACCACGCCGTCGTGCCTTTGGATCTCCATCAACCTCTCCCTCCCCTTGCTGGATCAAGAAGGAGGATACGTCTTCCCCAACCGTACGTGTGTTGAACGCGGAGGTGTCGTCCGTTCGGCACTAGGATCATCGGTGATTTGGATCACGACGAGTACGACTCCCTCAACCCCGTTCTCTTGAACACTTCCGCTCGCGATCTACAAGGGTATGTAGATGCAATCCTCTCTCTCATTGCTAGATGACTCCATAGATTGTTCTTGGTGAAGCGTAGAAAATTTTTATTTTCTGCAACGTTCTCCAACAGACACAACATAAAAGTAAATAGAAAGTCCCTTCGCAGAGGGAAGCAGTGATTTGTAGAGGTGCCAGAGCTCAATTTTTAAAATAGAGATAAATGATATTTTGAGACATGCACCCTTCTTATTCACTTCACGACCATCAGTTATCAACATCTTCCATGCTAAGCACGCTAATGGCGGTCCCCAAGCGGAAAGTAAAAGTTTTGACTCCATTGGGAGTTTTTGTTTGATTATTCAAGAGATGAACTCTTTTTCATATTTACAATTTGGGACTGGGCATCCCTAATACCGCCCATTTCCTCGTGTGATGGCGAGTGAGTAAACACTCGACCTGAGGATAACATGCTTAGCACGGAAGATATTGACCACCTCCCGTCGTTCCATGAATGATCCAGGCACACAAAAATGATAATTTTTTAGAAGTTTTTAGAGGTGGCACATGCAAATTTACTTAGGACGGGAGGGTAATAGCATGTATAGGTAGGTATGGTGGACTCATCTGGAATAACTTTGGGTTCAAGGTTTTGATGCACAAGCAAAATTCCCACTTAGTACAGGCGAAGGCTAGAAATTAAGATTGGGAAGCGGCCAGCTAGAGAGCAACAGCGGTCATGACCAGGCATTATGCATAAGTAACATTGGACACTAGCATGAGTAGGATATGAACACCATGAACATAAAAATTATAGAGGCTATGTTGGTTTTGATTCAACTACATGCATGAACATGTACCAAGTCAAGCCACTAGAACATTCGGAGGAGGATACCCTATCATCATACTACATCACAATCATTTTAACGCTATGTTGATATCCAAGATAAATCATTATCAACTCCCGGCTACTTATGCATGGCATGAGAAACTATAATCTCTAATTGTCATTGCAAACATGTTTAATCATAATGGGTTGAAGCCTGGATACTAGGTTAAACATATTTACACAGACAGAACAATCGGGTTCATACCAGTTTCTCTTTGCCACGGCCAGCTCATCGGATATCGTCATTATTGCCTTTCACTTGCACGACCGAATGATATGAAAATAATAATAGTAGTGCAAGAATGCCGTGGACTAAGATGGAATCTGCAAAACATTTTATGCAAGAGGAGAAGACAAGGTAAAATGGGCTCTTTATTAGATCAACACTTATTCATATGAGAACCAATCAACATTTTCATCGTGGTCTTATCCTCGGTACAACTCGAATAAAAAGAAAAGAAATTCAGAGAAACACACTGAAATATTTTTGGAGTTTTTGGTTTTCTTCAATAAGCAAATAAAAAGCAAAAACAAGGAAACCTATTTACATGGGAGAGCTCCCTGATACGTATCCAACGTATCTACTTTTCTAAACACTTTTGCCCTTGTTTTGGACTCTAACTTGCATGATTTGAATGGAGCTAAGCCGGACTGATGTTGTTTTCAGCAGAACTGCCATGGTGTTATTTTGTGCAGAAATAGAAGTTCTCGGAATGACCTGAAAATCCACGAAGACATGTTTTGGCATTAATAAAAAATACTGGCGAAAGAATCAACATCAGGGGGCCCACACCCTATCCACGAGGGTGCAGGGCGCGCCCACCCCCTGGGGCGCGCCCCCCTGCCTTGTGGGCCCCCTGAGGCTCCACCGACGTCAACCCTGACTCCATATATTCACGCTCGGGGAGAAAAAATCAGAGAGAAGGATTCATCATGTTTTACGATACGGAGCTGCCGCCAAGCCCTAATCTTCCTCGGGAGGGCTGAGTCCGTCCGGGGCTCCGGAGAGTCATGACGCTCACCGCCGTGTGTAAGTAATCCCATCGTAGGCTTGCTGGACGGTGATGGGTTGGATGATATTTACCATGTAATCGAGTTAGTTTTGTTAGGGTTTGATCCCTAGTATCCATTGTGTTCTAAGATTGATGTTGTTATGACTTTGCTATGCTTAATGCTTGTCACTAGGGCCCGAGTGCCATGATTTCAGTTCTGAACCTATTATGTTTTCATGAATATATGTGAGTTATTGATCCTGTCTTGCAAGTCATTAGTCACCTACTATGTGTTATGATCCCAAGAACCCAAGTGACAATAATCGGGACAACTCCGGTGATGACCGTAGTTTGAGGAGTTCATGTATTCACTAAGTGTTAATGCTTTGGTCGGTACTCTATTAAAAGGAGGCCTTAATATCCCTTAGTTTCCAATAGGACCCGCTACCACGGAGGGTAGGACAAAGATGTCACGCAAGTTCTTTTCCATAAGCACGTATGACTATATTCGGAATACATGCCTACATTACATTGATGAACTGGAGCTAGTTCCGTGTCACCCTATGTTATAACTGTTGCATGAGGAATCGCATCCGACATAATTATCCATCATTGATCCATTGCCTACGGGCTTTCCACATATTGATCTTTGCTTAGTTACTTTTCCGTTGCCACTGTTACGATTACTACAAAAACTACTGTTGTTACTTTTGCCACCGTTACCGTTACTTCCATACTACTTTGCTACTAAATACTTTGCTGCAAATATTAAGTCTTTCAGGTGTGGTTGAATTGACAACTCAACTGCTAATACTTGAGAATATTTTTTGCCTCCCATTATGTCGAATCAATAGATTTGGGTTGAATACTCTACCCTTGAAAATTGTTGCGATCCTCTATACTTATGGGTTATCAAGACTATTTTCTGGCGCCGTTGCCAGGGAGCATAGCTCTATTCTTTGAGTCACTTGGCATTTATATCTGTTGATCACTATGAGGAACTTTAAATATGAAAGAACCAAGATTTATCCCTCAACTACGAGGGGAGGTAAGGAACTGTCATCTAGCTCTGCACTTGATTCACCTTTTGTTTTGAGTAAACTTGTGACACCTACACCTATTATTGAGTCTGATATGTCGCATGTTATTGATGATGCCACTACTGCTTTGATGATGCTTATGATGAAACTACTTCTATGCTTGATAATATTGTGCCATTAGGTGAATTTATTGATGAACAACTTGCTAGGGTTAGAGAGAATGAAATTACTGAAACAGATAATATTGATGAAAGTGATGATGAAGATTCTCCCCCTAGATATGAATTGCCTGAGGGTTATGTTATGGATGAAGAAAGTGCTAGAGATCTTTTTGCTTGCAAAGATAGATATGATCTTAAGAAACTGTTAGCTAAGCTAAAAGAAAAGTCTTTGAATGCTAGAATGAAATATGACCCTGCTTTTGCTACTTCACCTATCTGTATTGCTGATAACGATTATGATTTCTCTGTTGATCCTGAGTTAATTACTTTGGTTGAATCTGATCCTTTTTTATGGCTATGAATCTGAAACTGTTGTGGCACATCTTATTAAATTGCATGATATAGCCACCCTATTCACTCATGAGAAAAAAAATTGTTACTACTATATCCTAAGTTATTTCCGTTCTCATTAAAGGGTGATGCTAAAACATGGTTTAATTCTCTTTCTCATGGTTGTGTGCGTAGTCCCCAGGATATGATTTATTACTTCTCGGCTAAATATTTCCCCGCTCATAAGAAACAAGCTGCCTTAAGGGAAATATATAATTTTGTGCAAATTGAAGAAGAGAGTCTCCCACAAGCTTGGGGAGGCTTCTCCAATTACTTAATGCTTTGCCTGATCATCCTCTCAAGAAAAATGAAATACTTGATATCTTTTATAATGGACTAACCTGTAACATCCCAAATTTTCAATTTGGAATGTTATACATAGATCATTCCTGCATATCATATTTGGCTGCATTTTGTTTCGCGATCCTCAAAATTCTAAGCAACTCAAGGACCCTCGGAGAGAGTTGGGGATTTCACTGTTTTCATATTTGAATTCTATCAAATATTGAAACAAGGATTTTTGGTTTTAATTATTTTTCTCTCCGAAACTATTACATAATAAAATATATGAGAGGAGATAATATGACTTCTCCAAAATAAATGAAGTATTGGAGGAAAAATATTCAAATCAAATATTTGATTTTATTCGGAGTTTATTGCTATTTTATTTGCATTAGAAAAATTGCACGTTTTTCAAAGTTGCATTTTAGGGCCAAGAAAATGTTCATCTTGTTCTAAATATTTTATTTAGACGGTGAAAATTTGTTTTGGCATTTTTAGTTTTTTATTTTATTTTCTAGGATTTAATTAAGTTTCGGTGAAATTATTAAAAAATCTTGATGCCGAAGCTCAATCGAGCAGTGCCATTAACCTTGGCCGTCTCCTCCAGAGCCGCGACCGCCACTGCCGCTGAAGTCCGACCGACTCTGTCCCGCCTTGGCCCCTCCCAAGCTAGCCCTCCTTATATACGCCTGCACTTCCCACCACCACCTGCCGCCGCTGCCCGAGCCGCTTGGCCAGCGTGGCGCCACCGTAATCGTCGTTTGCCGCCGCCACTGTCAGCCCGCGCCACCATGCCGCCAATGGGACCCACGAACCCGCCTCATGGGACCTCATGGGAGGTATAAGCCTTGATTCTTGCCGTTCGGTTTTATTTTTAAAACCGATTCGGTTTTTTTAGAAAACCCTAGGTTCATTTCTTTAGATTGGTTCACCGGTTTTCTCGTTTTAGTTTATTTAGCGGACGTTCGTCTGTACGTTCGTTTAAACGAAAGGTTTTCGCTCGTTAGCCGCAGACAGCGAACATTCGTTCGTTAGCCTGTTCGTAAGTTTTTCTTTTTCTCGGGTTTTTCGCGATTATTTTTCGATCGCGATTTCTGATCCGATTTTTGTTTCAGTTTATCATTTCGCTCGTTTATCGGAATCAGGCGATTGAAGCGCCTAGATCTTCGTCTCGAAACCCTCTTTCTGTTTAATCAACTACGAGTCCCTAGGTTTTGCGGATCGTCAACAAAGCAAGTAACACATTGATCATACTCTTTTCATACCCAGATTTTATGCATTAGCTCCAATCCTCAAACACTGCATGATTAGGATATGATTAACTTGTGGGTATTGGGAAGTAGTTGATGAGGTAGAACCTATTGCCCTGTTTTATTCAAATCCTTGGGAGTTACTTCTACGTATTGCCTATATTGCTATGCTATGCTCGTAGACGTGGTTTGGGTGAGCGAATCCATGACAGATGTGAGATGATTAATTAATGGTACAACTTAAGGTGGCAACTTTAATACACATCTGGGTGGATTGCTTGTCGGGCACCTGGAGAATCCAGTGTTGTCTTAGGATATCCCGGAGTACCCGTGTGATCATCCTAAGGTCCGCCACTGATAATCCCCAAGTGCAAGGAATCATCGTAGCACTTTCCAAAGGTGGAAGTGATAAGTATGGAGTGTCGAACCCACAAGGAGCTAAAGGTAAGATCAATATTCTCTCAAGCCCTATCTGCCACTGATACGACTCTACATGCACCGGACGTTTGCTTCCAACTAGCAACAAGAAATAAAACTACGTTGTGGCTATGAAGAGGATAACTTTGCATGATATCGGAGAGCTAAAATATAAAAGTAGGTGTTGTTATCATAAAGTTAGAATATATTACTAAATAATATAAATAGCGAGTGTGGAATAATGGTGGATCGGTGTGGAATTGTCCTAGGCAATTATTAACAAGACCGGTAATCACTATTGCAGTTTCATATGAGGGAGAGGCATAAGCTAACATACTTTCTCTACTTGGATCATATGCACTTATGATTGGAACTCTAGCAAGCATCCGCAACTACTAAAGATCATTAAGGCAAAACCCAACCATAGCATTAAAGCATCAAGTCCTCTTTATTCCCATCCGCAACAATCCCTCTTACTCGGGTTTAAGCTTCTGTCACTCTAGCAACCCACTATAAGCGAATCATGAACGTATTGCAACACCCTACATCGGGAATCCCTCACGCTTGCGTGACACGGAGGGCACCATAGGACAACACCAAAGTAAAACATACAACTCATACCAATCTAGATCATCAATCAACCCACGTATGTAAGATATCTACTCAAAACATCATAGGATGGCAACACATCATTGGATCATAATATGTGGCATAAAGCACCATGTTCAAGTAGGGGATTACAGCGGTGTGCGGGAGAGTGGACCGCGTAAAAGAGATGAGGATGGTGATGATGATGGTGATGTTGATGAAGACGATCACCATGGCGATGATTCCCCTCCCGATGGCACTCCGGCGCCATCGAAAGAGAGGAGGAGAGGTTCTCCCCCTTGTGCTTCCTCCTCCATGGCCTCCACCTTCTGGTCCTTGGTCTTCATGGTGATGAAGACCCCTCCGGGATACTCCTCCATGGCCACCGGTGATGATGGCCCCCTCCGTGATCTTGTGGGAGAGGGCCTAGATTGATTCTCGTGGCTCTGAGAGGCTTGCGTGCGGCGGAACTTCCGATCCAATCTCATTACGGAAGTTTTAGGGTACAAGAGTATATATGGGTGCGGGGAGGACGTCGGTGGACTTCGGCTGGCCACGAGGTGAGGCGCGCCCCCACCCTCGTGGGCAGACTGAACTCCCCAGTGAGCTTCACATGTACTCAATGGGCTTCTTCCGGTCCAAAAAGCAGGTTCCGTGGAGTTTCGTGTCTTTTGAACTCCGTTTGATATTCCTTTTCTTGAAACACCAAATAGGCTAAAAGCAATGATTACGGGCTGGGCCTCTGGTTAATAGGTTAGTCCCAAAAATAATATAAAAGTGGAAAATAAAGCCCAATATTGCCCGAAACAGTAGATAATATAGCATGGAGCAATCAAAAATTATAGATACGTTGGAGACGTATCAGTCATCCCAAGCTTAATTTCTGCTCGTCCTCGAGTAGGTAAATGATAAAAAGATAATTTTTGATGCGGAATGCTAGTAAGTGATTAAGTTTGATCAATGATAATTCCAACCACTTTTTCTAGCATCTATATGTGTCATAATAGCAGCTTATCTCATAAAACTTTTCATGATCAAGTAACAATCTATTCACAATGTCAAGCATGGTTCAGAAACTTCATTGAGAACTAACAAACTATAATCTCAGTCATTGAAGCAATTGCAATTTATCATAACATCAGAAAGAGTCAAGAATAGAGCTTTTCAGCAAGTCCACATACTCAACTATCATATAGTCTTCTACAATTGTTAACACTCACGCAATACTTGTGGTTATGGAGTTTCAGCAGGACACTGAGAAAGATAGGGGCTTATTGTGTTGCCTCCCAACATATTCACCTTTAGGTGATGTCAACAATAATAGCACATGCTAACTTACATCCAATTGGATATATATATCATGATCTTTCAAACACAAGGAGCTTGCCAAAGGATAAAATGAAAAAGGGAATGGTGAGGATCACCTTGACTCAAGCATAAAGTAAAAACATAAAGTAAAAAGATGTGCCCTTTGCGGAGGGAAGCAGAGGTTGCCATGCTGCGTTTAGGTTTGATGCACAAAATCTTAATGCAAAAGAACATCACTTTATATTGCCCCTTGTATGTGGACCTTTATTATGCAAATTGTCGCTTTTATTACTTCCACAACAAGTTCGTACAAAGCTTATTTTCTCTGCACTAATAAATCATGCATATTTAGAGAGCAATTTTTATTGCTTGCACCGATGACAACTTACTTGAAGGATCTTACTCAATCCATAGGTAGGTATGGTGGACTCTCATGGCAAAACTGGGTTTACGGTATTTGGAAGCACAAGTAGTATCTCTACTTGGTGCAAGGGATTTGGCTAGCATGAGGGAGAAAGGCAAGCTCAACATGTTTGGAAGGTCAATGACAATATACTTTAACTGAGATGTCGGAAAACATAAACCATTACATTGTCTTCCTTGTCCAACATCAACTCTTTTAGCATGTCATGCTTAATGAGTGCTTCACAATCATAAAAGATGTCCAAGATAATATATTTGTATGTGAACCTCTCTTCCCTTATTACTTCCTATTAATTGCAACGATGACCAAAACTACGCTTGCCAATTCTCAACAACTTTTATGCCTCATACTTTCTATGTGTGAAGTCATCACTAACCATGTTATAAGCATATGAAACATATAAAATTCAGATTTATGGCATTCAATTCATTCCCCCATTTACTCATAGGATAAACATGAAGCACATGAGTAAATGACAAACTACTCTAAAAGATATGAGTGAAAGACACTGAGTAGTCAAATAATTAACTAGCCATGGGAGGGTTCCTTTTCTAATCAATTAAATAATTCAGATCCAATGATTTTATTCAAACAGCAAGTAAAACAAAATAAAATGACATTTCAAGGATAGCACAACTCATGTGAAGAAGCAAAAACTTAGGCTCAACCGATACTAACCGATAGTTGTTGAAGAAGAAAGGTGGGATGCCTAACGGGGCATCCCCAAGCTTAGATGCTTGAGACTTCTTGAAAATTATCTTGGGGTGCCTTGGGCATCCCCAAGCTTGAGCTTTTATGTCTCCTTAATTCCTCTCATATCATGGTTTCTCTTTTTATCAAAAGCTTCATTCACAACAAACTCAACAAGAACTCATGAGATAGGTTAGTATAAACCAATGCAAAAACTTATCATTTACTACTGTAACAAATCACTAAAATTATTATTCAACATTGCATACTAAATGCCTCTGCATATTTAATACTCCTATCCTCAAATAGAATCATTAAACAAGCAAACATATGCAAACAATGCAAACATAACAGCAATCTGCCAAAACAGTATAGTCTGTGAAGAATGCAAGAGTATCAATACTTCCCTAACTCCAAAAATTATGAACTAAAATTCCCACTGTAATAAATTTATCATATCTGATTATGCAAAAGGTTTAAACATTATATCATGCTCTGAATTTTCTAGGGAATTTTTGCAACAACGGTAAACTTTCTGTTTTCAAACAGCAACAAGTATACTAGCAAAATAAGCATGGTAAAGGCTATCCTTGACATTTTTATTGATAATAAAGATGCAAAACACTATTATAAATAACATCTAGCTAATACTAACAAAATAAAATGACGCTCCAAGTAAAACACATATCATGTGACGAATAAAAATATAGCTCCGAGTAAGGTGTACCGATAGTTTTGAAGACGAAAGAGGGGATGCCTTCCGGGGCACCCCCAAGCTTAGGCGCTTGAGTCTTCCTTGAATATTACCTTGGGGTGCCTTGGGAATCCTCAAGCTTAGGGTCTTTCCACTCCTTATTCTCCTCATATCGATATCTCACCCAGAACCTGAAAACTTCAATCACACAAAACTTAGCCAAACTTCGTGAGATAGGTTAGTATGATAAAGAGCAAACCATTCACTTTGGTACTGAAAAAGAAAAGGTTCATAATTGTTTTCACACAATGCCTACTGTACCATATCATTTCTACAAATTATATTGAGAAATATAAGCCATAGAAACCAGAAAACAAGCAGACTATGCAATGAAAACAGAATCTGTCGAAAAGCAGAGCGATCTGTAATGATCTGAACAATAACCATACTTCTGCTACTCCAAAAATTATGAAATAAATTGGTGGACGTGAGGAAATTGTCTATTAATCTTCTGCAAAAATAATCAACTCAAAAGAACTCTTCTGTAAAAAATGACATCTATTCTCGTGAGCGCAAAGTTTCTGTTTTTTACAGCAAGATCACATTAACTTTCACCCAAGTTTTCCCAAAGGTCTTACTTGGCACTTTATTGAAATAAAAGCTATAAAACATGATTAATGCAGTAGATTAATCATGTAAACACACAAAAACAGTAAGGGTAAATATTGGGTTGTCTCCCAACAAGCGCTTTTCTTTAATGCCTTAAGCTAGGCATGATGATTTCAATGATGCTCACATAATAGTCAAGAGTTAAAACACAAAGAGAGCATCTTGAAGAATATGACTAGCACATTTAATTCTAACCCACTTCCTATACCTAGGGATTTTTTGAGCACACAACTTATGGGAACAAGAATCAACTAGCATAGGAAGGCAAAACAAGTATAACTTCAAAACTTTAAGCACATAGAGAGGAAACTTGATATTATTGCAACTCCTACAAGCATGTATTCCTCTCTCATAATAATTTTCAGTAGCACATGGATAGCAACTTTGTTCTCATACTCAATTGGAACCTTTTCCGAAATAGTGGAGTCATTACTAGCTAAAGTTGACACTCTTCCAAATCCACTTTCATAAATATCACACTAAGATTCAACATCCTCCAAAATAGTGGGATCACTAATTCCTAAAGTTGACACTCTTCCAAACCCACTTTGAATAATAGTATTATTCATACTCCAAAAGATATAAGTGAAGTTCATGGAGCATTCTACAACTAACCAATATACAAGCTCAAAATGTATAAGTGAAGCACATGAAGCATTCTATAAAACCATACTCAAAAGATTTAAGTGAAGCACAAAGAGCAATTCTATAAGATCATACTTAAAAGATTTAAGTGAAGCATATGAAGTATTCTATAAATCAATGAAGGGATATCTCATGCTAGCATGGTTCTTAACAAAAATACAAAGGACGCAAAACATGTGAACGAAGCAAAAACCGAGGTATACCGATATTTGTTGAAGAAGAAAGATGGGATGCCAACCTCAGCATCCCCAAGCTTGAACTCTTGCCTCTCTTTATTCTTCTCATATTGATAGCTCCTCGACCTTCGGACACTTCATCCACACAAAACTAACAAAAACTTGTGAGATCCGTTAGTGTAATAAAACAAAAGACTACTTTAAGGTACTGTAATGAACTCATTCTTTATTTATATTGGTGTTAAACCTACTGTATTCCAACTTCTCTATGGATCATAAACTATTTTACTAGCCATAGATTCATCAAAATAAGCAAACAACACACGCAAAATGTAATCTGTTAAAAATGTAACAGTCAGAGTAATCTGGAAGTTTTGTGAACTTCTGTAACTCCTAAAATTATAAACTAAATTTGCCAATTTGAACAATTTGCACATAAGTAATGTGCAAAAAGAATCAGACCCATTTGACTTTCCAGTAAAAAAAATGAAAATTCACGCACTACAGCCAAAACTTCTGTTTTTGTTTTGCACATAATAAACAAGCAATCTAATTATCCTAAAACCAAGGCTTGGCACATTATTTAAAACAAAAAAGAGGCTAGCCAACTCACCTCCAGGAGGCTCCCCCGATTGGGGCTTCGTTGGCCGTTGGATCTGGTCATCTAGCGTGCCTGAGCCGTTGGATCTTCACAGCAGTCAAATTCGATTTTCACTTCACGGTCATTTCCACTGGCCTATGACGGGTGGGCTCGTTTCGGGCGTTCATTGGCTGGGTCAGCCGTGCCCGCGTGCAGGAGATTTTGGCCAATCCACTCCGCGTGTTCCGCAACCAATCGCCCAATCCCTTCCTCGCCTCAGTCTCGTGCCAGCCGCTGCCCAAACCCTAGCCCCCGTTTCCCTCGATCCCCACAGCCTCTCCTGCCTCCTCCATCCCTCGTCCTCCCAGCCGCCGCCCAAACCCTAGCCCCTGTTTCCCTCGATCCCCACAACCTCTCCCGCCTCCTCCATCCCTCGTCCTCCCATCACCACGTCCTCTGCCATGGAGCCTCGCCACCGCGTGCTACTCCTCCACCACACTGCCCTTCCACCTCGCCATCCTTCTCCTCTCTGTCTATGCGGCCATCGGTGGCGCCTGGTTCCAAATCCGGCGCAAGTTAGCCGAGTCGGCCGATGGTGAGGTGAAGGAGCAGGGTAGGCGACCCGTCGCGATGGGATGAGGCTACAGGGAAGAGGGTCATGTCGCGTGGTGGCCCAGATGCAGCCGCCCCATGGCCGGCCTCGACGAGCACGGCCTCGATCCGGCCTCAGCCGGAGGACCTCGAGCCGAGGAGTGCAGCCTCGATTGGGACTCGGCATCTGGGGCGACGACGGAGGAGGAGGGGAAAGGAGGGAAGCAGCAGCTAGCATCTGGGGCGGCGGCGGCTGGACTCCATGAGCTGGCCGAGGTGCTTCATGTTAAGGAAGCAGCTGACAGTGCAAGGTATAGAAGAGGGAATCTGTGTGATTAGTCTCCTCCTTCCCTTCTCTTCTCACCATCTTCTCTTCTTTGGAGCTAGCTGAGTGATCCACGGCGAGGAAGATGGGGAAGACAGGGCCAACACCGCCGATTCCCACGGACCACTTCAGTTAGGTGCCTTCCGTACTTCCTCCTTCAGGATTTTCAATCCAAGCTTAGTTTTGCTTTGAATCTATATATGCTTCTACATGATATTTAGTTTCTGTACTATGCACTTGACAAAATGACAAGGCCGTGCAGCAGAGCATAAAATGGAGCCGGCAACAGGGATGATGGGAGAAACAATGGTGGCTGAACAGTGGACACCCGAAGCTGGCTGAGAAAGAGGGAGGCAGTGCGTGGCGGAAGAGGGCGTCCATCTGGTATCCGTTTCTGGTCATCTTCAGCTTGCAAGTTGCTGAATTTTCTCCTCTTTTGCTGCTTCTCTTTGATCAGTAGAACAAGTCGGACAACATGTGTTTGCATAAATGCTTCTCACAGATGAAGGCTTCTATGTGCAGGTGAGCGGTTTACTAAAATTGTAGCCAGTCCATACTACATGCTCCCAGAGGTATTAAAGCACAAGTGTGGCCCTAAAATCGATGTCTGGATTATAGGAGTTATACTTTACATACTTCTTTGTGGTGTGCAAACATTTTTGGAAGGTACTTCCTCTGTAAACTAATATAAGAGTGTTTAGATCACTAAAGTAGTGACCTAAACGCTCTTATATTAGTTTACGGAGGGAGTATTTACTTTCCTTGATTGGACAGAATATATGTTGTGAAGAAATTAAAAATCACCTTACAAATTGTTGTGATGTTGTGCAGATTCTGAACAGGGAGTAGCACAAGCAATTATGTGCTCTGTGGTAGATTTCAAAAGAGACCCAATGCCCGGAGTATCTGAGCCTGCTAAAGACTTTGTTCGACAGACGCTGGATCCAAATCCAATCACACGGTTTACTACAACACACGTACTCGGTGAGCATTAGTGATGTTACCTTTCCCATTATGTAATAGCATACAGAATGTTTTCTCTCTCTCATAATGGTGAATTCAATCTTACATTGGGGTATGTCTTTTTATGCCATAACCATGACCAATTGATAATTAACTTGCAGGGTTTTAATAATTGCATCAGACAATTTCACTATTTATTTTGTGGCATTGTTGATTGCATCAGTAGAACATCCATGGTTACATGATTCTAAAAAGAATCCTGACATTTCTCAATATAATAGGCGGTGTCTGTCGGTAGGATCTCCCTAAACATGTGTCATCAAATCCAACTGCAAGCTACACAACAAGCTATGATTGAAAACCATGTACAAGTATGGGGATAGAATCTTCCATGTAGCTATGAAGCTATGCTCTGTTGTATACTGACTTTGTTGCTTGCTGCAGCTGACCTGCTGATGTTGCTGCTGTGCTGGTCAGGGAGTGAGTCCACTGACATACGGACACAAGAGATATTCAGTTATGAGGATTAGGATATTAATGATCGTTCAGTCATTGAGGATTAAAAGAGGCATCAATGCTCCAGTGGAGGTGGTATTGAAGTCGTGGCTGTCAGTAGTCCTTTTATTGATGCTAACTACATGGTAAGGAAATAATGCTATATGATTTTCATATTTTGTGCTATGATATCTTCTGCAACTGAATTCGAAGTTAAACCGTTGAACTCAGTTTTGCAGTAGTTAGTTCAATACTACTTTGTATCAAAATTTCATCAAACCATGTTGCACTGTATTTCGAGCATAGAAGCATTTACTTTAACACCTAATTTTACGCAATTAGGTTCCTACTTTTTTCTGTTATTAGGTGCAACGACAAGAATCATCAAGTGTGTGCGTCCTTACTGCTGCCTTGCTGCGTGCGTGTGTTCTTGATTGTTGTGTGCGTGTTTCGCTAGGTTACTGCTGGTGCTTTGTCGCTGGGTGTTGGGCTGCTGCTGGCCTGATGCTGATGCTTTGCTATATATATTTGTATGATGCTTGTATCTTCTATGCAGTTATGCTTTGTTATATACTGACCTTGTTGCTTGCTTGCTGCTGAGATGCTGATTTTGTTGCTATCCTATCCATGGAGTGAGTCCAGTGACATACAGATATGAGATATATTCGGTTATGAGGATTGGGGAAATTAATGATCATTCAGTCATTGCGGATTTGAAAGGAGACATCAAGGCAGAAAATGGGGCAGCATTTTGATCTCATTTCATCTGACGCATTGAATATTTGTTGTCTTCTTTACATGCCACCAAGTTCATGTTGCTTTTCTTGTATGATTATTTTGTAGTCTGCTCCACTGTGAACTTAAATGAAGACCTAGGTTGATCTCTAATTTGTGAATGTCATTGAGTTGCTGCTACACACGCTGAAAGATTGGGTTGGTAGACTGATGTACATTTGTTCAGTTCTTCCATTGTTTAGCTGATTCAGAATTTTGCTCAGGCCAGTGGATAAAATATGCGTATTTGCATGGTTGCTGGTGTATGTTGGTCATGCATCTGAACTCACTTACTTCCCATGATTTTAGGATGGCTGCTAAGCTTCTCTTTTTGCTGAAAAATCTATGGGCGAATGTGTTGGTGTGGATAGCTTGCCTGTATGCAGAATCTATCCTTAGATTCTATGAGATGATGCATTGGTGTGGTCAGCCTGCCTGTGTGCATAATCTTTGTTACATTTTGTCAGAATTTTGCTTTCTTCCTTATTGTTCCCATGGCGGTCTGATCCTGTAGATAAATCGTGTGTGTGTCTATGATCTACTATGTCTGATGCATGTCTATGTAGTTATCCGATGCATGTCTATGTAGTTATCTGTTTAATAAACTTATACTTAGTTGGGTTGTCTGGAGAGTATAATATGGTTGAATGATTGTTTGCATGATCATATCATCATTTGGGGGATTGGTTTGAGTTCCTCAGGAAATTTAATTGTTCTGCCATAAAACTTCACTGTGAAAATTTTAGTTTCCAAGTTGACGTTCGGTCATATACAGGAAAAACTCACATTTATTTGTATCTCAACTTTATTGGTTTATTTAACTATGTATATTATAAGATTGGAGATGGAAAAACTTTTGGTTTTGAATGTATCTTCTGTAGTTAGCAAACTGTTGCTATTCTTGCAGTCTATGAGAGCTAAATTTACAGGGCGAGACTAGCTCCCATCTGTTTGGATTCATCGTGTGCATTGGAGCCACTGCTGCAAGAGCGTTGAACACTGTGTTGCAAGTAATTCTTCTGTCGTCCGAGGGGTAATCATTTTTTCTCTGCATTTGTGTGGATGACAGATTATGAACGGATGCTCTATACTATCCATGAGCAAAATATGTAGATAAAATATAGAAGCTTCTAGGATTTGTCTTTTTTTGGTATATATACCGGGTGTTGTGTATATACTTCTAGGCTGTGGTATTTAGGTATATCTTGGCTTTTCCCTCTAAAAAAGGTACATCCTGACTTTTGACTACTTTGTTGTCTTGTAGGGAGAAACTTAATTCTATGAACCTGCTCTTGTACATGGCTCCAATTGTTCTCATTCTCTTGCTTCCTGCTACCCTCTTTATGGAGGATAATGTTGTTGGCGTTACAACAGAACTGATCAAAAAGGATTTCACTATTGTTTGGTTGCTGTTGTTCAACTCTTGCTTGTAATATCCTGTCAATTTCACCAATTTCTTGGTGACGAAACATACTAGCGCATTGGCACTACATGTACGCCATGCTTTCTCACTGGTAATTAAATTCATTCTCATGCATAAGTTACTGGAGCATAGTTTAGCATGTTGTGCAAGAGGTTCTACCACCTTGTATTCCCTCCGTCCGAAAAAGCTTGTCTCTCAAATGGATGTATCTAGCACCAAGTTAGTGCTAGATACATCCATTTGAAGAACAAGCTTCGGACAAGTTTTTTTCGGACGGAGGGAGTAGATTTGATTTAAAAATGTAGTAAAATGATCTGTAATCATCAGTTCATGACAATGTATATAATTCACATCTGCAGCAGAGTATGGCTTTTAATTAACGTAATGTACCTTTGGAGGTAACATAGAGAATAGGGTTATAATATTTGTTCCAAATATGATGTAGACTACTTTTTGGATTATAATATTTGTTCCAAATATGGGTGGATGGCTGTTTTTTTTCATCTGTGTCAACCCCGGTCAGTTGCTGAGCTTACAAATATGCTTACTGCCACTATCTCTTTTTACTAGAAATGCTTATCACAATTCTTTATTTATTTTTCATAAGTCATATGGGGCACACAATTTTAGGGTTTTTTGACATTTTGTTATGTCGTCTTGTTCCACAATTAAGTGGAGTATACCTGATTTTTTTAATAATGGTATAACATGAATATGCCCTTGTTAATAGTATTGGCATCTGTGCCAAGTAAGCCCATAACTAAATTTAGCTGCGTATGTGATACACTTGAAGAATCTTATGGATTTGTTACCATATGTGCTTGCCCGCAACTAAACCATGAATTTTATTATTCAATACACATTTTGATTCAGTAGATCTCTGCGCCATTTGGCGATGACACTCTTGCTCTAAAAAAAGGCTCTATACTCAGTTTTATTCCATAGGTTCTAGGAGATCCTTTGTGTAAACGATAGGTTGCAAAAACGTTGTATATTTTGTGACATAGGGAGAAACTTTATCACCAACTAAAGGCTTTGATATGCAAATAATTCTCTGTTCAAAGTCAAGATCATATATGCCTAAGTTGAGAAAATAGTGGCTTTAAGTTCTTCATTTAAATTGGGCTTTCGCTCCACTTTGTTTCAAGTTCTCAACTGTTTGAATACGGAGAAGATAATTACAACCATTTTTTCTCCCGCCTTTATTACATCTTGATATTAGACGGCTGAAAATGACATTACATATTTTGAAAGAATTGTTCTTATCTTTACGCATTACAAAGATACAAACAATTGCTACATTGGAAAAGATTATTTTTCCAGATTTCTCTGGGTTTGACCTGGGACCTTGTGCCATTTGGCGCAACGGATAATTTTGTTCATGGTACTTGCTTATGACGTTTAAGTTGGCATACATGCCTGCCCATGAACAAGTCTTTTTTTTGTGGGAACCATGAACAAGTCTATTGATACATGTTCTTTTTTCAAAGCACACGTGTTAGTGAGTCTCAGCGCTATTTGCGAACATGATTTCAAATGGGTTTCTGCAAACATGGTAGCAAGTAGTTTGTGCTACAAAATTGAAATGTGTGTATACATCTCATTATGGATAACAATCCACCATGTTTCTTATTAAAGGGCATTAAACCATGGATACTTTTTTTCATTGTGCACATGGATTTAGCGTGCCTCCGCGTCATTTGGCACAATGGGTCCATGATAACCATATTGTCAAACAATGCTTCCTTAACTGGTGCACGTGTTATACACTTATACATTTTTTTTTCAAACTTCGATTTTGCAGCTTGATAATCATATTTGCAATATAGCATGGTTAAAAAAATGAGCTTTCTACTACCGATGTCGAATAGGTCCTTGCAAAATGAAACTATTTTCATCGACAACATGTCTTTAGCGGGTCTCTGCGCCATTTGGCGCAACGGGTCAACTAGTTTTTATAATACAAGGAATATATACAAGGGGATTATTATTTACAGAGAACCTTCCATGAAAAATTCTACGTTGTTTCCGTGAGCATGAGCACAAGTGCTCAAGGTCGACCCTCACTTCTTCAATGCAAAACCTTCCAATCACTTCTCTTTTTGAAAAACTTCTTAGGCGAGAGAGGCAAGTAATAATTTTTTTGTATTTTCATTTTTAATTTTTTTTTGTATGTTTCACCCACAACTAAACAGAAACAAAAAGGAAAAATAAAATCTACTAAGTGAAGAAAGCAAACAAGCACACACGAGAATATCAACCCCATGCTATTGCTCCCCGGCAACGGCGCCAGAAAAGAGCTTGATAATCCTCAAGTGCAAGGAATCATCGTAGCACTTTTCAAAGGTGGAAGTGATAAGTATGGAGTGTCGAACCCACAAGTAGCTAAAGGTAAGATCAATATTCTCTCAAGCCCTATCTGCCACTGATATGACTCTACGTGCACCGGACGTTTGCTTTCAACTAGCAACAAGAAATAAAACTACGTTGTGGGTATGAAGAGGATAACTTTGCATGATGTCGGAGAGCTAAAATATAAAAATAGATGCTGTTATCATAAAGTTAGAATATATTACTAAATAATATAAATAACAAGTGTGGTATAATGGTGGATCAGTGTGCGGAATTGTCCTAGGCAATTATTAACAAGACCGGTAATCACTATTGCAGTTTCATATGAGGGAGAGGCATAAGCTAACATACTTTCTCTACTTGGATCATATGCACTTATGATTGGAACTCTAGCAAGCATCCGCAACTACTAGAGATCATTAAGGTAAAACCCAACCATAGCATTAAAGCATCAAGTCCTCTTTATTCCCATACGCAACAATCCCTCTTACTCGGGTTTAAGCTTCATCACTCTAGCAACCCACTATAAGAGAATCATGAACGTATTGCAACACCCTACAATGAAATCCCTCACGCTATGCCGACACGGAGGACACCATAGGACAGCACCAAAGTAAAACATACAACTCATACCAATCTAGATCATCAATCAACCCACGCATAAAAGATATCTACTCAAAACATCATAGGATGGCAACACATCATTGGATCATAATATGTGGCATAAAGCACTATGTTCAAGTAGGGATTACAACAAAAGTGAGAGTGGACCGCGTAAAAGAGATGAGGATGGTGATGATGATGGTGATGTTGATGAAGACGATCACCGTGGCGATGAATCCCCTTCCGATGGCACTCCGGCGCCACCGAAAGAGAGGAGGAGAGGTTCTCCCCCTTGTGCTTCCTCCTCCATGGCCTCCACCTTCTGGTCCTTGGCCTTCATGGTGATGAAGACCCCTCGTGGATACTCCTCCATGGTCACCGGTGATGATGGCCTCCGCAAAGGCGCCGAGAGGGCCTAGATTGATTTCTCGTGGCTACAGAGGCTTGCGCGCTGAACTTGATCCAATCTCTGCTCGGAAGTTTTAGGGTACGAGTATATATGGGTGCAGTGAGGACGTCGGTGGACTTCCGGGTCACACGAGGTAGGGGGCGCGCCTGTGGGGTGGGCGCGCCACCCTCGTGGCAGCCCGGACTCCCCAGTGAGCTTCTGTACTCAATGGGCTTCTTCCGTCCAAAAACAGGTTCCGTGGAGTTTCGGGTCTTTTGGACTCCGTTTGATATTCATTTTCTTCAAACACCAAATAGGCTAAAACAAATGCCTGGCCGGGCCTCCAGCTAATAGGTTAGTCCCAAAAATAATATAAAAGTGGAAAATAAAGCCCAATATTGCCCAAATAAAGAGATAATATAGCATGGAGCAATAAAAATTATAGATACGTTGAGACGACGCCCACCTGTGCTCAAAGGGAATCGAGATATTTTCATGCTAGAAACTTCCGTGTGCGACCACATGCTATTATGGGCTCTAGCATAGTTGAGTAAGTTGCATGAGCTCTTGAAGAGGTGGATCAGCAGGTAGTAGGATGTAGGTTGGTATGGTCTACCCGGAGTAAAGAGTTAATGTTTCTGAAAGACTGTGTCTCGATCATCCGTTTCTCAAACACCATGTAGTGCGAGAAATCCAACGGAGGCGATCGAGTCTTGTGGGGAAAAGTGCTAAACCTCTGCAGAGTGTACAATCTAATCATGGTTAGCCGTGTCCCCGGTTATGGACATCTTGAGTATCTAGTACTTGGATTATCATAAGTATCTCATCACTCTAAATTAACATTGTTGGGTTGATAATTACTTTTTAATTGGGATTGAGTTGGAGGAACCTTCTCAATGATGTTTCAACTACCATGATAGTTAAATAAAACCTTTGTTGTAGGGGAAAATTGGCTTTTCACAAAACTGTAACCATAGAGCTTTCCGCCAGCCAAATATGCATGTAGTGATAGCATTATTCTGTACTTGCTCTATTGTGTTATATTGCCAGCATATTCCATGTGCTGACCCATTTCCGGGCTGCAACGTATTAAGTTGCAGACTTTTCAGAGGAGGAGTAAGGTTTGTTAGGTTGTTGCCGTGCAGCTCAGATATGCCGTTGGAGTTGATGGACTCACTTTATCTTCCAAGCCTTTCGCTGTTATCGTATTAGATGGCCTTAAGCCATATTTACTGTAATGAGTTCTCTTTTGATACATTCGATGTAATAAGTGTGTGATTGCTACTCTGTTATAAATCCTTCGAGTACTGTGTGTGTCAGCATTGCCGATCCAGGGATGACACCGGCTACGTAGACTTGACCGTTTGAGGTCGGGTCGCTACAAGATGGTATCAGAGCACACGCTGAGTGTAGTACACGACCACTAAGATAAAACCCATAGGTCACTCTTCTCTACTCATTTCTGAATTCTCTCCATTTTCTACTCTTAGGATGGCGGATTCAAGGAACAAGTTTGCACAACCGGATGAAGACACCCCCTTTGGACGCCACTTGAAGGAAGTCACTAGGTACCTGAACATCGGAATACCAAGCTTCACCGGACTTACAACGCCACTTTACCGTAAGAGGAGCGTTGGATGATTCAAGTTCAAGTACCAGAAGGACGTTCTCGCCAACCACTAAGCCCATAGAGTTTTCTTTTGAAGCACCCACCGGAGCCTAGGCAAGAGCATGGCAGCCCACATTACCATGGGACGATTGGAGAAGTCTACAAGAAGGATCTTAAGGACACTATCTATCGATATGTTGGCCGAGATGAGCAATGGGAGATGATCAACACCAAGAAGGACAGATCCATTGCAGCTTTCATCCAGAGTTAAACCAACACATTCGACGCCAGAGAACCGGGGACAAAGTCTTGCAGATATGATAGATTTGAAGAAGGCGAAGACAAGGATCATCCAGCTGGAAGAAGAACTTAAGTCTACACGCGATGGATATGAGGAGGAAATTGCAACACTATTGGAGAAGAATGACGACTTGATAAAGAAGATCGAAGCATTCATGGGAGACCCTGCACCGGGAGGAGAGGACGACGATTCCACTTGCCCAGAGAACTACATCATCATCGACGACACCGACTCCGACCCCAGTGAAGATGACTTTGAAGATGAAGCTGGAGCAGACATCATGGAGTCTTCCACCGATCAAAAGATGACCACCAAATGATTAGTAGTATTCCCCCATGTATATAGTAGTAGTTGAGCACTTTTTATGATAGTTCTAGACCGCTTGTATGCCCTTGCTTGATTGATTGAATGAAATGATTGTGTTTGTCTCATGTGCATATGGGTAGTGCTTTCTCACTAGACCCCTTTTCTATTCTAATCTCTCCCCTTTAAACCCGCCAGATGCCTCCGAGACGTGACACCGGATTTGCCTTCCTGCTAGAGCTCACTCAGTTGATCAAGCAACAGAATGCCTTGATGCAATTGTTAGTCCAGAACCAAGGCAACAACAACAACAACAACCCGCCTCTAGTTGACAACTTAGCTCGCTTTCTGAGGTTGCAGCCGCCGGTGTTTTCCAGTAGCACCGAGCCTATAGTTGCAGATGATTAGCTACGCCGTATTGGAAGGGAGTTGAGCACCGCAGGTTGCACAGGTGATGAGAAGGTGCGCTTTGCCGCACATCAATTGGATGGACTAGCAGCCTCATGGTGGGAGAACTATACGGCCACTTTCCCCATAGCCAATGTCACTTGGGATCAGTTTCAGCAAGCTTTCTGCACGGCCCATATCTCAACTGGAGCTATGAATATGAAGAAGTGTGAGTTTCGCAAATTACGCCAGGGGAACATTACTATAACTCAGTACGTGGATGAGTTTAGCAAGTTATCTCGCTATGCCCCTGATGATGTGGCCACAGATGCCGCGAAGCAGGAGAAGTTTATGGAAGGGCTGAATGATGAGATGAGCATGCAGTTGATGGTGGCAACATTCAACAACTACCAGGAGTTGGTAGATAAGGCTCTTATGATTGAAGGGAAGCAGCAGCAGATTGAAAGCCGTAAGAGGAAGTATGGGCAAGGAAGATACAACTCCGGAGCTCAGCAGAAACCTCGTCTAACCCCGAACTCGGGAGGACTAGTTCATAACCATGGAGGTCATAACCACACCGGAGGAAGTTCGCATAACCACAATGGTTCTAAGAATGGGACTGGGAACAGAACAAGCAACAATCAGAACCGCTCCAATCCAGCCACACCTGCCAAGAGAGACCTAAGTCACATTACTTGCTTCAAGTGCGGAAAGACTGGACACTATGCCACGGAATGCCTTGAAGCGAAGAATGGAAACGGTAACGGGATCACTGGGAAGAAGCCCAATCCATTCAATAAAGGACAAGTGAACCACGTTAACATGGAGGAGGTTGAAGAGCAGCTAGACGCGGTTATCAGTAAGTTTTTGGTTAAGTCTTTTACCGCCCTTGTTCTTTTTGACACCGGTGCATTGCATTCATACATATCAAGGGATTCGTGGATGAGTTTAAACTACCAACCCAAACCCTTAGGACCCCTCTCATTAGTGAGTTCACCGAGCAGAGTATATGGCTAGCCGATGGTGCGACCAGATACCCTTAACCATTGGTAGCCATGTTTTCCCGTCAGACCTAATAATTTTGGAGTCACAAGATTTTGGATGTGATATTAGGCATGGACTGGATGTCAAAGTATGGAGGAAGCATTGAATGTGCTAGTAAGTCAATTTATCTCACCACCCCTGAGGGAAAAAGGATTAAGTATGTATCTAGGCATGCGCCTAGGAGGAGCCAAGTAAATACCCTCACAGGAGTCGTTCAGGAGGAAGTGCCTGTAGTACAGGATTACCCAGATGTTTTTCCAGAGGAATTACCAGGCATGCCACCGGATCGAGACATCAAGTTTTTGATAGAGCTATTGCCAGGCACAGGGCCAATATCAAAGAGACCCTACCGGATGCCCGCAAATGATCTGGAGGAGATTAAGAAGCAGATCAAGGAGTTATTGGAGAAAGGTTACATTCGACGGAGCTCATCCCCATGGGGAGCCCCAGTGCTTTTGGTTGAGAAGAAGGATAAGTCTCTAAGAATGGTTGTTGATTATCGTGCGTTGAATGAGGTGACGATCAAGAACAAATACCCACTGTCGATGATCAATGATTTGTTTGACCACCTGCAAGGAGCTAAGGTGTTTTCAAAGATCAATCTGCGACCAGGATATCACCAGCTGAAGATTCAAGAGAAGGATATAACAAAGACAACATTCACCACACAGTACGGGTTGTATGAATATATGGTCATGTCATTTGGACTGACTAACGCCCCTGCTTACTTTATGAGCATGATGAACAAGGTGTTCATGGAATATTTGGATAAGTTTGTTGTGGTGTTCATTGATGATATAATTGTATACTCGAAGAATGAGGAGGAGCACAAGGAGCATTTACGTTTAGTTCTCGAAAAACTCAGGGAACATCAGTTGTATGCCAAGTTCAGCAAACGTGATTTTTGGTTGAAGGAAGTCGGATTCCTTGGACATGTTATATCAGGAGAAGGTATAGCAGTAGATCCCACCAAGGTTCAGTCAGTCACTGGATGGTTGGCACCCACTTCAGTTAGCGAGATCCGCGGTTTTCTTGGACTCGCAGGATACTATCGGAGATTCATTGAGCATTTTTCCAAGATTGCGAAGCCAATGACGGAGTTAGTGAAGAAGGATACCAAATTTAAATGGACGGAAGAATGTGAGGCGAGTTTTCAGGAGTTAAAGAAACGTTTGACTACAGCCCCAAAGGTTGATTCTCACGGATATACGCAAGGATTTCCAAGTGTATTATGGCGCCTCGCCTAGGACTTGGAAGTGTGCTTATGCAGGATGGAAGAGTTGTTTCAGAGTGTCTCACGACAACTAAAACCGCAGAATTGAATTATGCCACGCATGATTTGGAGTTGGCTGCCGTAGTGCATGCGCTGAAGACTTGGAGACATTACCTTATTGGAAACCGTTGTGATGTGTACACGGATCATAAGAGTTTGAAATACATTTTCACACAGCCTTGTTTATCCCACTTCCATTGTGATGTGTACACGGATCATAAGAGTTTGAAATCACTTTAGGAGATGCTACTAAACTCCTAGATAATATTATGGTTAATTATTCTCAATGGCACACTGAAAGATTTACTAATAGAAAGGTGCATGCGATAGAAGAAATCAATGTTTTGAGTGGAAAGATGGATGAACTTATGAAATTATTTGCTACTAAGAGTGTTTCTTCTGATCTTAATGATATGCCTTGGTCTACTTTATTGAGAATAATAATGAATCTATGGATGTGAATTTTGTTGGTAGGAATAATTTTGGTAACAACGCTTATGGAGGAAACTTTAATCCTAGGCCTTATCCTAGTAATTCCTCTAATAATTATGGAAATTCCTACAACAACTCTTATGGAAATTCTAATAAGAACCCCTCTGAATTTGAGACTAGTGTTAAAGAGTTTATGAATTCGCAAAAGAATTTTAATGCCTTGCTTGAAGAGAAATTGCTTAAAGTTGATGAATTGGCTAGGAACGTTGATAGAATTTCTCTTGATGTTGATTCTTTAAAGCTTAGATCTATTCCTCCTAAGCATGATATCAATGAGTCTCTCAAAGCCATGAGAATTTCCATTGATGAGTGCAAAGAAAGAACCGCTAGGATGCGTGCTAAGAAAGATGCCTTTATTAAAGCGTTTTCTTCTAATTCCTATGAAAATCAAGATGAAGATCTAAAAGTTATTGATGTGTCCCCTATTAAATCTTTGTTTTGCAATATGAATCTTGATAATGATGGGACTGAATATGATCCACCTTTACCTAGAAGGCGCTCCAAAAATTCAGAGTTTTTAGATCTTGATGCTAAATTTGATAAAAGTGGGATTGAAGAAATCAAAACCCTAGATGCTAATAAACCCACTATTTTGGATTTCAAGGAATTTAATTATGAATATTGCTCTTTGATTGATTGTATTTCCTTGTTACAACTGTGCTAAATTCTCCTCACGCTTATAGTCAAAATAAAGCGTTTACTAAACATATCGTTGATGCCTTGATGCAATCTTATGAAGAAAAGCTTGAGTTGGAAGTTTCTATCCCTAGAAAACTTTATGATGAGTGGGAACCAACTATTAAAATTAAGATTAAGGATAATGAATTCTATGCTTTATGTGATTTGGGTGCTAGTGTTTCCACTATTCCCAAAACTTTGTGCGATTTGCTAGATTTCCGCGATTTTGATGATTGCTCTCTAAACTTGCACCTTGCGGATTCCACTATTAAGAAACCTATGGGAAGAATTAATGATGTTATTATTGTTGCAGATAGGAATTATGTGCCCGTAGATTTTATCGTTCTTGATATAGATTGTAATCCTTCTTGTCCTATTATTCTTGGTAGACCTTTCCTTAGAACGATTGGTGCAATTATTGATATGAAGGAAGGGAATATTAGATTCCAATTTCTATTAAAGAAAGGCATGGAACACTTCCCTAGAAAGAAAATAAAATTACCATATGAATCTATCATGAGAGCCACTTATGGATTGCCTACCAAAGATGGCAATACCTAGATGTATCCTTGCTTTTATGCCTAGCTAGCGCTTGTTGGGAGGCAACCCAATTTTATTTTTAGTTTTTTGCTTTTTGCTTCTGTTTAGGAATAAATATTTGATCTAGCCTCTGGTTAGATGTGTTTTTATGTTTTAATTAGTGTTTGTGCCAAGTTAAACCTATAGGATCTTCTTGGATGATAGTTATTTGATCTTGCTGTAATTTCCAGAAACTTTCTGTTCACGAAAACAATTATTAAAAATCAACAGAACGTGATAAAATATTGATTCCAATTGCTTCTAATCAATAAACAAATTGCCTAGGTCTTCTTATTTTGGATGAATTTTTGGAGTTCTAGAAGTTTGCGTTAGTTACAGATTACTACAGACTGTTCTGTTTTTGACAGATTCTGTTTTTCGTGTGTTGTTTGCTTATTTTGATGAATCTATGGCTAGTAAAATAGTTTACAAACCATAGAGAAGTTGGAATAAATTAGGTTTAACACCAATATAAATAAAGAATGAGTTCATTACAGTACCCTGAAGTGGTCTTTTGTTTTCTTTCGCTAACGGAGCTCACGAGATTTCTGTTGAGTTTTGTGTTGTGAAGTTTTCAAGTTTTGGGTGAAATCTTTTGATGGATTATGGAACAAGGAGTGAAAAGAGCCTAAGATTGGGGATGCCCATGGAACCCCCAAGATAATCTAAGGACACCAAAAAGTCAAAGCTTGGGGATGCCCCGGAAGGCATCCCCTCTTTCGTCTACTTCCATCGGTAACTTTACTTGGAGCTATATTTTTATTCACCACATGATATGTGTTTTGCTTGCAGCGTCTTGTATGATTTGGGTCTTTGCTTTTTAGTTTACCACAATCATGCTTGCTGTACACACCTTTTGAGAGAGCCATACATGATTTGGAATTTGTTAGAATACTCTTTGTGCTTCACTTATATCCTTTGAGTTATATAGTTTTGCTCTAGTACTTCACTTATATCTTTTAGAGCACGGTGGTGGATTTGTTTTAAAGAAACTATTGATCTCTCATGCTTAACTTAGATTATTTTGAGAGTCTTAAATAGCATGGTAATTCGCTTTAACAATCCTAATATGCTTGGTATTCAAGATTTGTAAAAATTCCTTATGAGTGTGTTGAATACTAAGAAAAGTTTGATGCTTGATAATTGTTTTGAGATATGAAGATGGTGATATTAGAGTCATGCTAGTTGAGTAGTTGTGAATTTGAGAAATACTTGTGTTAAAGTTTGTGATTCCCGTAGCATGCACGTATGGTGAACCGTTATGTGATGAAGTCGGAGCATGATTTATTTATTTATTGTCTTCCTTATGAGTGGCGGTCGGGGACGAGTGATGGCCTTTTCCTACCAATCTATCCCCCTAGGAACATGCGCGTAATACTTTGCTTTGATAACTTGTTGATTTTTGCAATAAGTATATGAGTTCTTTATGACTAATGTTGAGTCCATGGATTATACGCACTCTTCTTCCTTCCACCATTGGTAGCCTCTTTAATACCGCCAAGACCTTTCACCAAAGATCATACACCCACCATCTACCTGCCTCAAAACAGCCACCATACCTACCTATCATGGCATTTCCATATCCATTCCGAGATATATTGCCATGCAACTTTCCACCGTTCCGGTTATTATGACACGCTCCGTCATTGTCATATTACTTAGCATGATCATGTAGTTGACATCGTATTTGTGGCAAAGCCACCGCTCATAATTCTTTCATACATGTCACTCTTGATTCATTGCATATCCTGCACATCACGGAGGCATTCATATAGAGTCATATTTTGTTCTAAGTATCGAGTTGTAATAGTTGAGTTGTAAGAAAATAAAAGTGTGATGATCATCATTATTAGAGCATTGTCCCAAGTGAGGAAAGGATGATGGAGACTATGATTCCCCCACAAGTCGGGATGAGACTCCGGACGAAAAAAAGAGAAAAGAGGCCATAAAAAAGAAGAGAGAAAAGGCCCAAATAAAAAAATAAAAAAAATGAGAGAAAAAGAGAGAAGGGACAATGTTACTATCCTTTTACCACACTTGTGCTTCAAAGTAGCACCATGATCTTCATGATAGAGAGTCTCTCATTTTGTCACTTTCATATACTAGTGGGAATTTTTCATTATAGAACTTGGCTTGTATATTCCAATGATGGGCTTCCTCAAAATGCCCTAGGTCTTCGTGAGCAAGCGAGTTGGATGCACACCCACTTAGTTTCTTTTGTTGAGCTTTCACATACTTATAGCTCTAGTGCATCCGTTGCATGGCAATCCCTACTCACTCACATTGATATCTATTAATGGGCATCTCCATAGCCCGTTGATATGCCTAGTTGATGTGAGACTATCTTCCCCTTTTTTGTCTTCTCCACAACCACCATTCTATTCCACATATAGTGTTATATCCATGGCTCACGCTCATGTATTGCGTGAAGATTGAAAAGTTTTGGGAATGTCAAAAGTATGAAACAATTGCTTGGCTTGTCATCGGGGTTGTGCATGATTTAAATACTTTGTGTGGTGAAGATAGAGCATAGCCGCACTATATGATTTTGTAGGGATAACTTTCTTTGGCCATGTTATTTTGAGAAGACATGATTGCTTTGTTAGTATGCTTGAAGTATTATTATTTTTATGTCAATATTAAACTTTTATCTTGAATCTTTCGGATCTGAATATTCATACCACAATTAAGAAGAATTACATTGAGATTATGCCAAGTAGCACTCCGCATCAAAAATTCTGTTTTTATCATTTACCTACTCGAGGACGAAAGGTGAATTAAGCTTGGGGATGCCTGATACGTCTCCAATGTATCTATAATTTTTGATTGCTCCATGCTATATTATCTACTGTTTTGCACAATATTGGGCTTTATTATCCACTTTTATATTATTTTTGGGACTAACCTATTAACCGGAGGCCCAACCCAGAATTGTTGTTTTTTTGCCTATTTCAGAGTTTCGAAGAAACGGAATATCAAACAGAGTCCAAACGGAATGAAACCTTCGGGAACGTGATTTTCTCACCGAACGTGATCCAGGAGACTTGGACCCTAAGTCAAGGAAGCTTCGAGGAGGCCACAAGGTAGGGGCGCGCCCGCCCCCCCCCCCCCCAGGCGCGCCCTCCACCCTCATGGGCCCCCTGTTGCTCCACCGAAGTACTCCTTCCTCCTATATATACCTCACGCACTTCAAACGATCGACACGGAGCCAAAACCTAATTCCACCGCCGCAACCTTCTGCATCCACGAGATCCCATCTTGGGGCCTGTTCAGAGCTCACACGGAGGGGTCATCCACCATGGAGGGCTTCTACATCATCACCATAGCCCTCCGATGAAGTGTGAGTAGTTTACTTCTGCACCTTCGGTCCATAGTTAGTAGCTAGATGGCTTCCTCTCTCTTTTGGATCTCAATACAATGTTCTCCCTCTCTCTCCTCAAGATCTATTCGATGTAATCTTATTTTTAAGGTGTGTTTGTTGAGATGGATGAATTGTGGGTTTATGATCAAGATTATCTATGAACAATATTTGAATCTTCTCTCAATTCTTTTATGTATGATTGGTTATCTTTGCAAGTCTTTTCAATTATCGCTTTGGTTTGGCCTACTAGATTGGTTTTTCTTGCAATGGGAGAAGTGCTTAGCTTGGGTTCATTCTTATGTGTCCTTTCCTAGTGATGAGGGGCAGCAAGGCACATATTGTATTGTTGCCATCAAGGATAACAAGATGGGGTTTTTATCATATTGCATGAATTTATCCCTCTACATCATGTCATCTTGCTTAAGGCGTTACTCTGTTTTCTTGAACTTAATACTCTAGATGCATGCTGGATAGCGGTCGATGAGTGGAGTAATAGTAGTAGATGCAGGCAGGAGTTGGTCTACTTGTCTCGGACGTGATGCCTATATACATGATCATGCCTAGATACTTCCATAACTATGCTCAATTCTGTCAATTGCTCAACAGTAATTCGTTCACCCACCGTAAAATACTTATGCTAATGAGAGAAGCCACTAGTGAAACCTATGGCCCCCGGGTCTATCTTCATCATATTAATCTTCCAACACTTTATTATTTCCTTTGCCTTTTAATTTGCTTTTATTTTACTTTGCATCTTTATCACAAAAATACCAAAAATATTATCTATCATATCTATCAGATCTCACTCTCGTAAGTGACCATGAAGGGATTGACAACCCCTTATCGCGTTGGTTGCGAGGAGTTATTTGTTTTGTGCAGGTACGAGGGACTCGCGTACCCTCCTACTGGATTGATACCTTGGTTCTAAAAAACTGAGGGAAATACTTACGCTACTTTGCTGCATCATCCTTTCCTCTTCAAGGAAATCCAACGCAGTGCTCAAGAGGTAGCAGGCGACGCAGGGAGCAGCGCAGGGCGACGGGCAGGGGGGATCACGGTGGCCAGCGGGCGATGGTCGGAGGCAAGGCTAGCAGCGGCGATGGGGAACAAAGAAGAATGAGCAGCAGCCATGGCAACAAAGCGGTGGCCAATGAAGCGCTGGAGCGAGGCAAGGCGGGGTCATGGGCGTGGGGAGGTGGCGACGGAGAGGGCGCAACCAGGAGCTAGGACAGTGGCAGGCGACAAAGGCGAGCAAGCAGGCGGGAGCGCGCGGTCCGGGGCAATGGCCGGAGTGGCTACAGGTGGCGCTATGGCGGCGGCAACGGCAAAGAATATGCATCGCGAACCCATCCACGCTGCTGGCGCACACCGGTACGTAGGCTGGGCGAGGCGGCGCAGTGGCGCGACGCGAAGCGAAGCGGGAGACCAGCGCTGCTGACCACGGGCGCGCGTATGCAGTGGTGCGAGGTTCGGCACGCCACAACGGGTTGATGACGAGCGGCGAAGGGCGACAAAGGTGACGAGGCCACGGTGGACTGCGGCAGCGGGAAGGGCCGGAGCGAGCGTGCACGGGGCCGCGGCGGGCGACGGCGTGGGAGGCGGGGTTGCGGCGTGCGCAGGGCGGGCGTGGCGCCGCGGTGGACGGGCAGAGGCGGTGGCAGCAGCGGAGCGTCGGCGATGCAAAGATGCGGGCGAAAGCTAGCGGCGGTGACCACGGGAAAAGGAGGAAGGAGGGGGGCCTCACGGGAGTTTCATAGGGCACGGGCAGCGGGGCGTGGGGAGGACGACGGAGATGGCGCGTCGCAGGGGAGGGAGTCCGGCGAGGAGGGGCTCCGGCGACCTGGCCTCCGGCGAGGTCCTGGCGGCGATGGACGGCGATGGGCCGTCGAGGGCGACGGGATCGGGTTCGACCCCGATCTAGATCGGGGGGAGAGAGAGCGAGTGGGGGAGATTAGTGGACAGTGGGTTAGGGTTTGGGTAGTGGGGTTATGGGGAGTGGGGTGGCCGGCCGGCTAGGCCAGGTGGGCTGGGCCGCCTGGTCCAGTGGGGGGTTTTGTTTTTCCCTTTTGTTTATTTTTCTTTTCTATTTTTTTGTTTTCTTTTAGTCTTTAATGTATTTTAGTTTAACTGAAATACAAAACAAACTTCTAAATTAGTATTATCTTTAAATCCACTGCCATAAAAAGTTTGACCCCTAATTAAGATGTTTAATATTATATAATTTATAAAAGGCATTTAATTAATGTTTTAGCTGTTGTTTTAATTACCTGAGTGCATTTAACTATCTTAAAAAAATGTGGTTTCTCCACCAATATTACCTATGAATTATTTGTCACATTTAGAACATTTTAGTTTTGACTTTTGAAAACTTTAACTGTTTGACTTCATTTTAAATTTGAAATTTGAACGGGATTTGAATCATCGCAAGATTAACAACAGTAATCGTGGTGACATGGCATCATTAGCGGAGGGTTACTGTAGCTTGAATATCCGGGCGTCACAATTCTCCTCCACTACAAGAAATCTCATCCCGAGATTTAAGAGGTGGAGTAAGGGGGGTTCTGGTTACGAAGTTCTAACGGATCTTGTCGGTCTTGGTTGCTATTCTTGAAGAGGTCGATCCATTACATTGATGTCTTCATTTCTCTGCTTCAGGTCATCATGTTGAAGTCAGCATCCTTTCTTCGGGAACTCCATCGTACTTATGAAAGAATAAAGGGGATAGTCCGGGAGAACAGACCTATGCAAGGTTGACTATTTGGTCGAAAATAACGGGGTAGGTGGCGGAAAGTAACTCCCGCATTGAAACTTAGGAAAATATCGAGAACACAATAAGGAGGTACCATGGGAAGTTTCGAGCAGGCAGGCAATCGTTCGATGCCTGATACAGAGCGTGAAAGGAGTTGAAAGCAACGGGAATAAGTATTGTGTCTGATACCAGAATTGATGATCTTTCCGACGGTGGCTCGTGAATCCCATACGAGGCCAGACACGAGGAATAACTTTGGGAACAGGGGGTGTACAAGAGAGTCAGGTTTCGATCATGTGGAACTGTGGGTTATGGGCCCACCATGTGGGTTAAAAGTAGGAAGGGTGGTGACGTCTTGCACGATCATGTAAGTAAGGCATGCCAGAGGATAGCCCATCAGTTATGTCGCCAACAACATCAGTACCAAGGGCAAGGGACGAAGAGAACTATTCTCCCGCTCGAGGAACGAGGCGGACCAATTAGGCAAAGTTCTCGTCCATCGGTGGCTACCAAAATGTCATCAACTATAGTAACAGGGTCTTACTGACATGGTTCTACACCAAGGTGTTTACATAAGTAGAAAAATATTACTTCTTAGATCATAAAGATCACAAGAAAAGTTACACAAAACAATGGGAAGGAAAAGGCGATTATCAGATTAAACAGAACAATGGAAAGGAAAATGTGTTTAAACACATATTTCAGGGGTATATCCTTCCCAATGACAAGCAGAGCATGATATCCATGACATGATATAATGTAGAAAACCCTTTAGGTAAGGGGAGAGAAATTTCATGACATTACCCATACAACGGTATCTGGATAATTGAGCAAGAAACATTCAGCATTGGGCTCCAAAGGCTCTTGTTGAAAATCGGAGTACACAGACATGCTTCGAGATAGCATTGACATGGTCTTCAAGCAAGGTCAGAGTTTGGATACTCAAAGGATCCATCAGGAACAACCCATAGAATAAGTGTTACATTTTCCTCATGAAAGAATGGATAACCTTGCTAAAAAGGAAAACTATAACAATGGGTACTCCGGCCCGGTGCGCTAGGCATGACATCACCTTACTGGGCTATACAAAGTCCAATGTTACGGCTTTTGTAAAATGTCACAACCATCATATTTGGCCGAGATTCAACATGATTGGTGTCAGGATACCTTAGACTCATGATGACTGAGAAGAAAAGGTGCAACACAATTTGATAGATGACATTCTGAGATTCTCGGAAATGATCTATGGAAGCGAGTTCCGAAACAAGAGTTCATCATTAAACCAAGGAGAGGATGAGGAGGTGGCTGATGGACTCAGTGACAATCCATCGAAATTTCCAGAAAGTTGGATTTCCACAAAAATGTGAACAAGGAAATAACATTAGTCAGATCAAATGATATAATGATGTATGCTCGAGGAAAACATACACAATTAAACATTGGTCAAAAAGGTGCACCCAAAATATGGGCCTAGGTAGCATGATCGACGCTTAGAATGGTGATTCGATAACCAATGATCTAAGAATGAAATGTCGACCATTAACTTCAAAGCAATAGGGTTGCTAGAAGTATAGAATCCAAACAACACCGTTCACTTGTTGGTATCCCGGTTAGAATCAAAACGGGAACCAAGAAAGAATGGTGATGGTGAGAAGTATCACTATTTTAAGAATTCTTAAGAGGTGGAGCAATCCTCACAACATCCTTGACGTAAAAGATGGTAATACTCCAAGGTAGAACATAACATAAGCTGGATAGCAAGGAACTCAAGGTACTACACGAAACATGAACAAGTTTGTGTTGGAGGGAGGACAATAAAGATGCCGATGATAACACAAATCATCAAGGGGCAAGGATAGTATTTCTCATCAAGAATTCGATAGATATCCCGGAAGAACCCAAAAGGTTGATGATGATCACAACAAATTTTGTCGAGAGGCTCCACGAGGGAGCAATCGAACAATGACTGCATCAAGCAAAGGGACACTTGCAATGAAAGATTATTGGATCCACGGATACAACATCAACTCGGGATCAAGCTTGTTGTTTGAGGTGGAACGATAAGACAAGGAAATCGACGTAAGCTTAGCTCATCATCGGAAGTCGTGCTCCGGGATTAAGGATCAGGTAGCACAGTTAAAATCAGCACGATAATGATATAGCCGATCAGGCTAGGAATGTCTTGAAGGATTATTAAAATCATAAGCAATGAAAATTAGTTAGGGTTATCGAACCGGAATGCGGGATTGGTTCACATATCGGTGTTCTCGGTTGACGACAACCCAGAACCCGGGAAAATTGGAATCGGTGAGAAATAACAGTTCATGAAGAACCCATAAGAAGTTATGCAGTTCCATGATATTCTTGAGATACCAGAGTCTAATACTCGACGATAGATCAAAGTAAAGGTTGGACAGGTGCAATGATCTGCAGAGGACAAGTGGTTTAACTTGTCAGAGAAATTGAATCAAGGGAACAATATGATCAGAACCACATTTGTAAATGATCAAACCACGGATACAAGAACTTATAACAAGGGGTTAACTATTTTACGAGAAGCTTCCATGATAAGATTTACATCGTGTCCATGGGCATGAACACAAAGTTCAAGGTCGACTCCCACTTCTCCAATGCGTAATCTTTCATTCACTCCCCGTCTTCGAAGAAGTTATAGAGTTGAAAATTTATCCGACAAAACACCAATAGATATAACCCGCATAAACTTCGGGTTCACACAGCCTAAAGAAGGCATAGGTTCGACCCATATTGGGCATCTTAGAAACATATACCACAAGCTTCGAGAGTAAATACCACCAGTTTGAAAGCAGAGCATGGTTGGCCAATCAGAGAATAGGATTTGCTAATGGCATTATGTATCCGGGAAGAATTCACAAGGCGATCAAATATGAAGGACATTTTAGAATAAAATCCAATAAAGGATCTGGTGGTCCACAAGGGATCTGATGTGAGCGTCGGTACTCAACTAGAAGAAGAAAGAAAGCAAGGAGATCGGATTATCGAAACAACTGACTAATTCAAAGCTCAAATGCAAAGGAATTATGAGATCCAAATCAAGGGAGCAGAAGCAAACACTCTGGTTAAGGATGGATAAGTTGAATAGACTTAGGGGTACAATCGATGGCAATTTGATTGGTCGAGATCTAGCTCATGTTAAAATGACGTCTGAGCCGAATGGATGAATTCTAGGATCTGATTAAGGATTGCGAACATTTGCGACATATTGAATCAAGGGACTCAAGATGATAAAGGCAAGGGATGCCAATAAGATTACGAGACTTGTGGGATTAACCATAATGCAAGCAAGCAAGAATTTCAAGAGCAATAGGCTGCTCAGGATTTTTGGAAGATCAATGGTATTTCGAAGTCGTTTGCGTAACACATGAGCAATTGGGAATGAGCGGATACTCGATAAGTGTGAGGAATTATCTGTAGGGGTATTCATGCGGTAAAGATATGTAATGCAATGGCTCAAGAGATTCTTAAAAGTCGAAGAACAATTCGATGCATCTTGTAATAACAAGAGCAGCTAGGGATGAATGTAAGAATGGCAAGGGTAAGAAGTTATCCATAAGGATTTACCGGTGGTCAGGAATAGCAAAAGCGGTGGGCACAAAGTCTCGAAAGAACATCGGAGAGTATCTTCAGAATCTTCTGGTGCACCAACCGATCATCTGGAGTGAAGGGCTCTCTGGGAGGAAGTAATTACGAGAACCTAGAGTCAGAGTTAGTAGAATCATTTAACCCGAATAGAAGAGAAATCAGAGTCCTAGAGTATAGATGAGGAATAAAAGATCCTAATACCACCCAATGGTGATGTGGGCCCATAGGCCACACATCCATGTTAGTAAAGGTTTTGCAATGACTAGACTCAACTTTGGCCAAGGAGTTGGAAAGGGGATTCCTACAGGTAGTCGGCTCTGATACCAACTTGTGATGCCCCCGATTCAATTGTACACTAATCATACATGCAAACGTGTACGATCAAGATCAGGGACTCACGAGAAGATATCACAACACAACTCTAAAATAAAATAAGTCATACAAGCATAATAATACAAGCCAGGGGCCTCGAGGGCTCGAATACAAATGCTCGATCATAGACGAGTCAGCAGAAGCAACCATATCTCAGTACAGACATAAGTTAAACAAGTTTTCCTTAAGAAGGCTAGCTCAAACTGGGATACAGATCGAAAGAGGCGCAGGCCTCCTGCCTGGGATCCTCCTAAACTTCTCCTGGTCGTCGTCAGTGGCCTGCACGTAGTAGTAGGCACCTCCAGAGTAGTAGGAGTCATCATAGATGGTGGCGTCTGGCTCCTGGGCTCCAGCATCTGGTTGCGACAACCAGGAAGAAATGGGAAGGGGGAAAAGAGGGAGAGAAGCAACCGTGAGTACTCATCCAAAGTACTCGCAAGCAAGGATCTACAATACATATGCATGGGTATCAGTGTAAAGGGGCGATGTCGATTGGGTGAATCGCAGAATGCCGTAATAAGAGGGGATAGCTAGTCCCGTCAAGACTACACTTCTGGCAGCCTCCATCTTGCAACATGTAGAAGATAGTAGATGGTAAGTTCACCAAGTATCAACGCATAGCATAATCCTACCCGGCGATCCTCTCCTCATCGCCTTGTTAGAGAGCGGTCACCGGGTTGTATCTGGGACTTGAAAAGGTGTGTATTATTAAGTATCCGGTTCTAGTTGTCATAAGGTCAAGGTACAACTCCGGGTCGTCATGATACCGAGGATCATGGCTCTTCAATAGATAAACTTCACTGCGCAGGGTGCACCACATTACCCAACACGCTCGATCCCCTTTGGCCGGACACACTTTTCTGGGTCATGCCCCGCCTCGGAAGATCAACACGTCGCAGCCCCACCTAGGCACAACAGAGAGGTCAGCACGCCGGGCTAAATCTTATGCGCGCATGGGTCTGGGCCCATCGCCCATTGCACACCTGCATGTTGCGTGGGCGGCCGGAGAGCAGACCTAGCAACCTCCATTTCAAAGGAAGTTGCGTTACGCGGTCCAACCCGCGCCGCCGCCGCCGGCCGACGCCACGAAGGCTTCGGTGATACCACGACGCCGAAAGTGCCCATAATCGCTCCCCGTGAGTTGGTTAGTGTGTATAGGCCAAAGGTCCGCACTTAGATCAAATACCAAGATCTCGTTAAGCGTGTTATTTTGGAGTAACCGCGGACGCCGACCAGGGCCAGGCCCACCTCTCTCCTAGGTGGTCACAACCTGCCCTGTTGCTCCGCCACAAAGATCCACCTAGAGGGCCGCCGGGACAAAGGTCCTTTCAGCCCCCAATCCGTGAATCACTCGCGGGTACTCTACGAGCCGACCTGACTTTAGTCACCACATGTATCATATATTATGTATATAAGTATATACCCGTGACCACCTCCCGAGTGATCACGGCCCGATAGTATAGCATGGCAGACGGACAAGAATGTAGGGCCACTAATGGAATACTAGCATCCTATACTAAGCATTTAGGATTGCGGTGTAAAGGTAACAAATGAGTAGCAAGGACAGGATATGCATCAGATAGGATAAACGGAAAGCGATAACATGCTACACTACTCTAATGCAAGCGTAGAGAGAAGAGTAGGCGATATCCGGTGATCAAGGGGGGCTTGCCTGGTTGCTCTAGCAAGGAGGGGTCACAACACCGTAGTCGTCTTGGGTAGCAAGCGCCGGTCTCGGTGTCGAGAGAAGAGGGGGAAGAAACAATAAATATAATGCAAACATATGCATGACATGACAATGAGCGGTGTTAGTTGTGCCCTAACGCGGTAGTAGGTGATACCGGCGAAGGGGGGGAATTCGGGAAAGTATTCCCGGTGTTTTCGCGTTTTTGGACAGATGAACCGGAGGGGAAAAGTTGCGTGTTCGTTATGCTATGGATGTGTGCCGGATGAACAGGCTGCGTATCCAGATTCGCCTCGTCGTTCTGAGCAACTTTCATGTACAAAGTATTTTCATCCGAGCTACGGATTATTTTATATTAATTTCTAAAGATTTAAATCATTTTTAGGATTTATTTAATTATTTTAAATCAACATTATCCAGAATAGTGTATGTTGACGTCATCATGATGTTAGCATGATGTCAGCAGTCAACACGCGTTGACTGGGTCAAACTGACATGTGGGTCCCAGCTGTCATTGACTGTTAACTAACCTAACAGATTATTTAACTAAAATAAGTGATTAGATTAATCTAATCAGGAGTAATTAAGTTAATTAATTATTTAATTAATTAATAAAATTTTAAATTATTTATTCATCTATTATTATTATTATTATTATTAATTCTTCTTTAATTTTTTATAAAAACGTTCTGGGGCTGGGCCCCCATGTGAGTGGCCGAGAGGGGCCTTAGTGGGTTTGGTCATTAGCGGGCGTCGGGCTCAACCCGATTCGGCACAGACAATGGCATCCCAAGGCCATGGCGCCTGACAGTATGTCAGAGGGAGCAGCGCAAGGCGATCGGCAGGGGTTCGCAGCGGCTGCAAGGCGGCGGCAAGGCAGGCTAGCAACGGTGGGGAACAAGAAGAACGAAAGCAAAGCAGCCATGGCAAAGAAGGGTGGTGCGCGCCAGCGAGCGTGGGAGCGAGGCAAGGCAGAGGGCTGTGGGCGCAGGGGGAGGCAGCGACGGAGAAGGCGTGACCAGGAGTGAGGACGGCGGCAGGCGACAGAGGCAAGCAGGCTTGGGCGCGCGGTCCGGGGCAATGGCCGGAGTGGCCACGGGCGGCAGCTATGGGCGGTCGAGCCCATCTCGCGGGCGCATGCCGGTACGTAGGTCATGGGCGAGGCGGTAGCAAGTGGCGACGCGGCGAAGGGTTCACAAGGCAGCAGCGCACCACGGGCGCGACAGATGCGGGGTGCGCGGGGGTCGGGCATGACCACGGCGAAGTTGACAGCGAGCGAAGTAGCGGGAGGCAAGGGTCGATGAAGCCGCGGCGGACTGTGGCAGCGGGAAGGGCCGGAGCAAGAGCGTGCACGGGGCCGCGGCGAGCACCGGCGTGGGAGGTGGGGCCATGCAGGCGTGTGCAAAGGCGGGCGTGCGTTCTTGGTGGGCCGGGCGGAGTGTGGTGGTCAGAATGAGCAAAGATCGACGATGCAAAGAAATGCGGGGCGAGCGAGCGGCGGTGACCACGGGAAAAGGAGGGAGGAGGGGGGCCTCAAAGTGGTTTCGTAGGGCACGGGCAGCGGGGCGTGGGAAGGACGACGGAGACGGCGCGTCGCAGGGGAGGCAGTCCGGCGAGGAGGGGCTCCGGCGACGTGGCCCCCGGCGAGGTCCTGGCGGCGATGGACGGCGACGGGCCATCGGGGGCGACAGGATCGGGTTCGATCCCGATCCAGATCGGGGGGAGAGAGAGTGTGAGTGGGGGGAGTAGTGGACGGCGGGTTAGGGTTTGGATAGTGGGGTGGCTGGCCGGCTGGGCCAGGTGGGCTGGGCCGCCTGGTCTAGTGGGGGGTTGTTCGGTTTTCCAATTTTTTTGTTAGTTTTGTTTTTCCCTTTTGTTTATTTTTTCTTTTCTATTTATTTGTTTTCTTTTAGTCTTTAATGTATTTTAGTTTAACTGAAATGCAAAACAAACTTCTAAATTAGTATTATCTTTAACCCACTCCCACAAAAAGTTTGACCCCTAATTAAGATGTTTTAATATTATATAATTTATAAAAGGCATTTAATTAATGTTTTAGCTGTTGTTTTAATTACCTGAGTGCATTTAACTATCTTATAAAGATGTGGTTTCTGCACCAATATTACCTATGAATTATTTGTCACATTTAGAACATTTTAGTTTTGACTTTTGAAAACTTTAACTGTTTGACTTGATTTTAAATTTGAAATTTGAATAGGATTTGAATCATCCCAAGATTAACAACAGTAATCATGGTGACGTGGCATCATTAGCGGAGGTTTACTGTAGCTTGAAAATCCGGGCGTCACAACGGGAGGGTAGGACAAAAGATGACATGCAAGTTCTTTTCCATAAGCACGTACGACTATATTCGGAATACATGCCTACATTACATTGATGAACTAGTTCTTTGTCACCCTATGTTATTGATCCATTGCCTACGAGCTTTTCACATATTGATCTTTGCTTAGTTACTTTTCCGTTGCCACTGTTACGATTACTACAAAAACTACTACTGTTACTTTTGCCACCGTTACCATTACTTCCATACTACTTTGCTGCAGATAGCAAGTCTTTCAGGTGTGGTTGAATTGAAAACTCAACTGCTAATACTTGAGAATATTCTTTGGTCCCCTTATGTCGAATCAATAAATTTGGGTTGAATACTCTACCCTCGAAAACTGTTGTGATCCCCTATACTTGTGGGTTATCACTCCCAACAAGCAAAATAAGAACAAGGAAATCTTTTTGGATTTTCTTTTTAGTACTACTACTAAGAATGCATAGAAAGTAAATTACTACATCTAATTTTTTTGGATTTTCTAAAGTTTTTCAAACACACAAGAAGAAAGCAAGAAAATAAATCTAAGCATGGATGATACAATGGAAAAGTGTGAGCACCGACAAATAGAATGATATGTAGACATGAATATAATGTCGGTGAGAAACACGTACTCCCCCAAGCTTAGGCTTTTGGCCTAAGTTGGTAATCGATTAGTAGTCTGGAGGGTAGTAGTCGGTGTGGTAGCTCACGGAGGCTCTCGGTGCGGAAGCCTCGGCACGCCGTGCCGCTACCACTGCTGTGTTGTGAGCTCGGGCCTCGCTCTCAAGAACAAAATATCTCTCCTTGCTGTTATAATCAAAGAGACCAGGCGCGGGCAAATATGTGTCCACAACATGTGATTGGTTAAACAACAAATTATAAGTGAGGTCATCAACCCTTCCCTTGAGAATCTTATGATCTTTTAGGGCATCAAAATCTAAATAACGAGTGGGTAAGATAGGGTCAAAGGGAAAAGGTGAAACACCCAGTCCTCGTGCTAATCGTGTGGCATAAATTCCACCATGGAACCAGCCACTTTTGGCGTTATGCTGAAGTCTACGTGCAACAATCGCTCCAAGGTTATAATTCCTTTCACCAGTGAGAGCGGTGTGAATGAGACTCAAGTTTGGCGAACAAAGTATGCTGCAGTCTTGCTTGCCTACTATGCATTTCCCGTTAAATAATGCAAAATACTGGATTGCGGGAAAGTGAACACTTTTTATTCTTCCTTGTCTCACTCCTCTCTATTTTCACCATAACAAAGGCTAGTCAAAAAGGTCTCATACTCAGCCTTTGCTGGCTCATCAAGCGAACCCCAAAATGGAAGTTTGCAGTGGTAAGACAAATTTCTAGTGAGATAGTAAATGGTTCATTATAAAGCATAAAAGACACCCTAGACTCACGTGGAAAATATTTAAATCCTTTGACAAAAGATTCAGTGAGAACATGGCATTGTTCACACTTATCTAGAGAGGTAGGGACCGAGATCGGCATTGTAAACATATTGCTCAAATTCCCCCTTGATGCCCACCTGCACCATATATTCATCGCAAGGCTATAAGCATGTTTTGGTGGTGGCATCTCGCGTGGAACTTTCACTTGGTTCAACATAGGACCGACGAGCAGAACTGTCACTAGAAGATGCCCCCGAGGATCGTTTCCTCGAGGAACTCCTTCCAAATAGGTTCATCATGTCCGCGTACAATTTTTCCTATGAACAAAAATCTGAATTTTTAGTTCACAATTTTTTTCCAACAAAAACTAATAGCAACTACTCATAGGGATACATAGAGGCCATAGCAAGCATTCAAACTACTTAGAAAACTAAGAATTGAACATGCAAGCACATCTACAGCAGCACCAAGAGTAGTGCTACGTCTTGAACTTGCGTTGGTTTTCCCCGAAGAGGAGAGGATGATGCAGCAGAGTAGCGTAAGTATTTCCCTCAGTTTTTGAGAACCAAGGTATCAATCCAGTAGGAGGCCACGCACAAGTCCCTCGTACCTACACAAAACAAATAACTCCTCGCAACCAACGCGAATAGGGGTTGTCAATCCCTTCACGGTCACTTACGAGAGTGAGATCTGAGAGAGATGATAGATAATATTTTTGGTATTTTTTTGGTATAAAGATGCAAAGTAAAATAAAGGCAAAGTAAAGAGCAAAGCAATAATAAAGCGTAGGAAGATTAATATGATGAAAATAGACCCGGGGGCCATAGATTTCACTATTGGCTTCTCTCAAGAGCATAAGTATTTTACGGCGGGTGAACGGATTACTGTTGAGCAATTGACAGAATTGAGCATAGTTATGAGAGTATCTAGGTATGATCATGTATATAGGCATCACGTCCGAGACAAGTAGATCGACTCCTGCCTGCATCTACTACTATTATTCCACTCATCGACCGCTATCCAGCGTGCATCTAGAGTATTAAGTTAATGAAAACAGAGTAACGCCTTAAGCAAGATGACATGATGTAGAGGAATAAATTCATGCAATATGATAAATACCCCATCTTGTTATCCTCGATGGCAACAATACAATACGTGCCTTGCAACCCTTTACATCCGGGTAAGGACACCGCAAGATTGAACGCAAAGCTAAACACTTCTCCCATTGCAAGAACTACCAATCTAGTTGGCCAAACCAAACGGATAATTTGAAGAGACTTTCAAAGATAACTCAATCATACATAAAATAATTCGGAAAAAATTCAAATATTGCTCATAGATAATCTTGATCATAAACCCACAATTCATCGGTCTCAACAAACACACCACAAAAAGAAGATTACATCGAATAGATCTCCACGAGAGAGGGGAGAACATTGTATTGAGATCCAAAAGAGAGAAGAAGCCATCTAGCTACTAACTATGGACCCGAAGGTCTGAAGTAAACTACTCACACTTCATCGGAGAGGCTATGATGATGATGTAGAAGCCCTCCATGGTGGAATCCTTCCCATGGAGCTCCTAATAGGCCCCAAGATGGGATCTCGTGGATACAAAAAGTTGCGGCGGTGGAATTAGGTTTTTGGCTCCGTATCTGATCTGTTGGGGATACGTAGGTATATATAGGAGGAAGGAGTACGTCGGTGGAGCTTCGAGGGGCCCACGAGGTAGGTGGGCACGCCCTAGTGGGGGTGCCCTCCACCCTCGTGGCCGCCTCGTGGCTTTCTTGATGGAGGGTCCAAGTCTCCTAGGTCCTATCTGATGAGAAAATCACGTTCCCGAAGATTTCATTCCGTTTGGACTGCATTTGATATTCCGTTTCTTCGAAACACTGAAATAGGCAAAAAACAGCAATTCTGTGATGGGCCTCCGGTTAATAGGTTAGTCCCAAAAGTAAAATAAAAGTGGAAAATAAAGCCCAATATAGTCCAAAACAGTAGATAATATAGCATGGAGCAATCAAAAATTATAGATACGTTGGAGACATATCAAGTAGCTATTTATTCAAAGTATAAACCACTAAAACAAAAACCAATTGGACAAATGATGGAGTCACATACCAAGCAACAATCCCCCGAAACAGTTTCAGGAACGGAGCTTCGAGCAAAGAGATCAAAATCCACGGGTTTGAGCTCAAGAACACGGGAGAGAGAGAGAGCAATGGGGATTTTTTTCTAGAGGTGAGTGATGATGTGGGCTAAAGAGATAAGTGAGGGGGCCCACGTGGGGACCACAATCCACCAGGGCGCGCTTGGGGGTCCTGGCGTGCCCAGGTGGGTTGTGCCCACCTGGTGCACCTCCCTGTGGTAATTTTTGCACCAAAAATTCTTAAATATTCAAGAAAAAATCATATAAAATTTTCAGGTCATTCTGAGAACTTCTATTTTTGGGTCATTTTTTATTGCACGGGAAATTCAGAAAACAGACAAATCATGGCATTTATTTTATTTAACTATAAAATAAAGAACAAAAAGTAGGGATAGAAGGTAGTGCTTACTAAATTCATCAACTTCATACCATTCAAAAATGATTCATTAATAAGGTTGATCAGGTCTTATTAACCACCAGTTTCGATTAGCATGAAACCGAAGAACTTTCATAAATCACTAAGTTACCCCAATGGCGTTTTGCATTTCCCCAACAATAAGCATTTCATATTTCTTTTTTATAGTAGGTAGAGGTATTTGAAAACTTCCAATAGTGATTGTTGGAGATTTTTCAATAACATTAATACCATTCACTTGGAATTGTTTCTTCGGAAAGTGCACCGTATGCTCATTACCATTAATATGAAAAGTGGCCTTGCTTTTATTGCAATCAATAACAGCCCCTGCAGTATTCAAGAAGGGTCTACCAAGGATAATCGACATGTTGTCGTCCTCAGGCATCTCAAGTATAACAAAGTCAGTCAAAATAGTAACATTAGCAACAACAACGAGCACATCCTCATAGATACCCATAGGTATGGTAGTTGATTTGTCAGCCATTTGCAAAGATATTTCAGTAGGTGTCAGTTTATTCAAGTCAAATATTTTATATAAAGAGAAAGACATAACACTAACACCAGCTCCTTAGTCACACAAAGCAGTTTTCACATAATTCTTCTTAATGGAGCAGGGTATAGTTGGTATTCCTGGATCTCCAAGTTTTTTAGGTACTCCATCTTTGAAAGTATAATTAGCAAGCATAGTGGAGATTTCAGCTTCCGGTATTTCTCTCTTATTTGTGATGATGTCTTTCATATACTTTGCATAAGGAGGCATTTTCAAGATATCACTGTTTAGTACGCGAAAAGATCGGCCTCGACATTTCAAAGAAAGCGTTCAAATTCTTCATCATCATTCTTTTTAGTTGACTTTGGTGGAAAAGGCATAGTTTTTGAACCAACGGTTCTCTTTCTTTACCGTGTTCTCTAGCAACAAAGTCTCTTTCATCATATCTTTTATTCTTAGCTTGTGGGTTATCAAGATCAACAGGTGGTTCTATCTCAACATCATTATCTGGTTCTTTTTCATTGGGTTGAGAGTCTTCATGAACCTCATCATTATCTTTTTCATTATCACTAGGTGAGTATTCATTACCAGATTGAGTTTCAGCATCTGAGGTAGAAGTTTCATTTTCATTATCAGGAGGTTTCTCTATTTTAGGTTCACTAGAAGTGTGCAAAGTCCTATCATTTTTATTTTTATTTTTCTTTTTAGAAGGACTAGGTGCACTAATTACTACTGCAGGATACTGCTAACGCGACACTACGATCAGAGACCCTTTGCCGAAACTGTGTGCGATGAAATAATTGCAAACGGTGGTGTAAAAACCCGTCAAAAAGGTACAAAACGTTTGCGATGATGGATGCATCAAACACGGTTAAGATTTTAGTTGCGTGTGCGATGCAGGGCATACAGTTAATCCATTCAAACTGTTTGCGATGAGGCAGAACAACAGAAACGGGCATCCATAACAACGTGTGTGCGATGCAGGACACATGGTTAATCCATTCGAACTGTTTGTGACGAGGTAGAACAATAGAAACGGGCAGCCATATCAATGTGTGTGCGATATACGACATACGGACTCGGACGAACTGTTTTCGATTAGTGAACACTACAGAAACGGTTCAACTTAACAAGATGTGTGTGATATGCAGCATATAGTTCACATGGATGAACTGTTTGCGATGAGCCAAAAGAACACAAACGAGTCGTGTAAACAAGATGTGTGTGATACATGGCAAACACCCGACTCGGCTGAACTGTTTGCGATGAGAATTACAACACAGACGGTCAATACAGTTACTTCGTGTGTGATTCTGTGTGTACGAAAAACTTTGAAAAATGCAAACTAGTTGCTTGCGGTGGCTAGGAGTATCGCACACGATGCGTCTGCGAGTACTCATGTGCGATGATTAGTATGTTACACATACGTTTCCTTATAAGAACATGTATGTGAATTTGCAATATGAACAGTTAATATGCAAATGCCTTCTGGACATCGGGCACACGCTTAAACTCAATGAACTGTGTACGATACTAATACTTTCCATGAAAATTTATGAACTTGGATAACAGCATTTGAGTAACATATATATAGTGGTTACACTATTCGACAAAAGGAGGATCTTCCTAACACGGTTTTGACAACCATATGGTCCATATCTACATACTTAACATAGTAACAACTATCACATTTTAAGAGGCTAAGGGCCAACAACCATATGGTCCATATCTACATACTTAACATATATAGTAACAGCTAGCACATTTTAAGAGGCCGAGGGCCAACAACCACAACTATCCACCGAAGCAGCTTGATCACGGCGACTCGGCATCTCGTCAATGAAAAGGAAGAGCCCTCTTGTTCCTTGGTAGAGCAGGAGTAGAACAGTGTCTCCAATTTTCCAATATGGATGCATTGCCATGAGAAGCGAGAACTTGTTAATTTGAATGGTTCCATTTTTGCAGGAAATGCAGTACCTTTCAATCACTTTGGTGTTATTAGCAGGCACAAGTGTAATTCGACCATGCCGGGAAATCGATCCAGGAACTGCTACAGGGGCAATTTCTGTTGACATGTAGAATAAAAAACAATTGTAACATATCGTTGAAGATATATATAGTTTATGAGCATCAACATTAAAATAAGACTTTTTACCAGCGCTTTGTGCACACAATTGGTCTTGTTTAGTGTGTGCACCATAGGTCTAATTAATCCCATCCAAAATTCAGCGTTCATACGCTGTGCTATCTCTGTCAGATTATCAACAAAGTTTATGACATGCTTCAAGTCCTTCGAGTGAAATTTGGTACGCTTAGTAACATACAGATCGTTCACTATGCATCCAACATATCCTGCTTAAAAGGTGGAAATGTATTATTTATTCAGAACATGGCGGAAGAATATATAGTGCACATAAATTGGTAAACATAATTTGTTACTGCCTAGGAATGGAGTCAGAATATGATATCACAATTGGTTGCTTAAATAGTGATCAATTGGTTGCTTAAATAGTAATATGAAAGCATGGAGAAAGTTGAAAGGACACTAACCTCGACCAGACTTTGATCGGCAGATGATGTTGGGGAAGTAAACATCCGTGTTAATTAGACCAGGTTGTGGTGCACGCACTAGAGTTTTATTTCCAGCTTTCAGTTCATAACACTTAGACATTTTTCTCCAAAGGTCTGCATTAAAATAGGATTGGCCATCTTTATCAAGTTTTACGCTAACCACCATTGTAAATCCATGTTGTGTTGTCAATATGACATCCTGGGAGTCATCAGCAAAGCAAAACCCAAGATTTCCTTCTACTCCTGTTCTTGCAAAGCAAGGGATGTACTGCTTGAAATGAAAATTAAGATCGTAAATTAGATATATTGAAATAACAGAGCAAGATGCAAATATGGGAGTAACTGATAGAACATATCCATATATAGATGCAAGCAAAGTACAAAATATAGAATTAAAAATAGATAATGTAACAAAGATTTGATGCAAATATATAGATAATGTAGCAACAGACGGTATATTTTCACAAATTTAGGCCATGCCGACCGTGGTAGGTTGAGATTTAACATAGTGAGCACTCCCTAAAGTCATCCAGAATGGTGAGACAGAACTTCGTTTCCGACTGGCCACGACCACAGTTGCCCGATTTGTGCTCGCACTGTGGACACATGAATGAACACCCATGAATCAGCTAGAACAAAAATGATTCCACGATGATTTCCGCCGGTTGATTAACAGCGAAGGACAGACTGCGATAAGAGATGAGTGAATATTTTTCTAATTAAGTTGATTACCTTCTCCATGAGAAAAATCCCCGGCCCAATCCCGCAGAAAAGCCCAGTCGGCCAGAGTTTAGAATATCGGTGCAGATAGGCGGCGGAAAGCGGTAGAGGCGAAATCCGGTGCCATTTGGAGAGCGACCTACGCCCGCCGCCAACAACCGTCGAGCTTAGGGTGCAGAGTTGCGGAGGAGTCTGTGGCGAGTGAGTGGGGACGAAGTGGGCGAGGGTTTTCTTTTCCTTTTGCATGTGTGAGTGAACACACAAAGTTCACAGAGGCGACGGAGATGAATCGTGTGCGATAGTAAATCACCGAGATTGAATGGGAATCCAAATTTCCTTTGTCCTCCATCCATGAGTTTTTTTCTACGATGAGCATAAACCCTGGTAATCACCATGTTCAAATTTGACACTTTTTCTGGTTCATTTAAAATATTTAGGGGATTATGTGCATTTTGTAGGCATTAATGCACGTAATTCAAATTCAAACAATCGGTGCATGAAAGGTTGCACAAGAACGGACTGGAAAAACCATACTCGTGGTATTTAGTAATTTCTCAAGCCTTTTACAAGGAATGGGCAGAGATTTCAATGGAATGTGTGGCAATAGTCAACCACAAATGCGTGATTTACTGGGTTATCAACTATAGAACAATGAAATATGTGCTTGAAAAACATGACGGCTGGCATGGTGCCATGGCATGGCCTCAGCGTGCCCTTGTTAAAAGCTGAGAAGGTTTGATTTATGTCGTCATGCACACCCTTCATAAATCGAACCATCACCGAGGAAGTTCAATGCTTTCGAGAGGGAAATCACCAAGATTGAAGGGGAATCCAAATTTCCGTCCTAGTTTGTCATTCAGTTTTTTCCAACAATCAACATACCGCCTCAAATGAAATGTGTTCAAATTTGACATTTTTCTGAACTCATTTACCATATTTAGGGGATTATCTGCATTTTCTAGGCATTAATTATGCACATAATTCAAATTCGAACAATCGGTGCATGAAAAGGTGCACAAGAACGGTCTGGAAAACCATGCTCGTGCTATTTAGTTCATTCTCATGCCTTTTCCAAGGAATGGGCAGATATTTCAAGGAAATGTGTGGCAATAGTCAACCATAAACGCGTTTCTTCGGGTTAACAACTATAAAAAAATGAAATACATGTTTGGAAAAACATGACACCTGGTGTGGTGCCATGGTATGACCTCACTGTGCCCTGGTAAAAATGTCGTCATGCACGCCTTTTATAACACGAACCATCACCGAGGAAGTTTCATGGTTTCGAGGGGGAAATCACCAAGATTGAAGGGGGATCAAAAATTCCTTTGTCCTTTGTCCACGAGTTTTTTCCTATGATGAACATACAACCTGCAAATCACCATGTTCAAATTTTGCACTTTTCCGGGTTCATTTGCCATATTTAGGGGATTACCTGCATTTCCTAGGCATTAATGCATATATTCAAGTTCAAACAATCGGTGCATGAAAGGGTCTACAAGAACGGCCTGGAAAACCATGCTCGTGCCATTTAGTAAATTCTCATGCCTTTTACAAGGAATAATGGATAGATATTTCATTAAAATGTGTGGCAATAGTCAACCACAAATGTTTGTTTGTTGGGTTTTCAACTATAGAAAAAATGAAATAAATGCTTAAAAACATGACGCCTGGCATGGTGCCATGGTATGACCTCACCATGCCCTGGTAAAAATTTGAGAAGGTTTGGCTTATGTCGTCATGCACGCCCTTCATAAATCGAACCATCACCGAGGAAGTTCAATGCTTTCGAGAGGGAAATCACCAAGATTGAAGGGGAATCCAAATTTCCGTCCTAGTTTGTCATTCGGTTTTTTTCCAACGATCAACATACCGCCTCAAATGCAACATGTTCAAATTTGACATTTTTCCGGGCTCATTTACAATATTTAGGGGATTATGTGCATTTTCTAGGCATTACATGGACATAATTCAAATTCGAACAATCGGTGCATGAAAAGGTGCACAAGAACGGTCTGGAAAACCATGCTCATGTTATTTAATACATTCTCATGCCTTTTACAAGGAATGGGTAGATATTTCAAGGAAATGTGTGGAAATAGTCAACCATAAACGTGTCATTTACTCGGTTAACAACTATACAAAAAATGAAAAACATGGTTGGAAAACATGACGCCTGGCGTGGTGCCATGGTATGGCCTCACCATGCCCTGGTAAAAATTGGAGAATGTTTTCCTTATGTCGTGATGCGCACCTTTCATAAAAAGAACCATCATCCGAGGAAGTTTCATGGTTTCGAGGGGGAAATCACCAAGATTGAAGGGGGATCCAAATTTCCTTTGTCCTTTGTCCACGAGTTTTTTTTCTATGATGAGCATAACCGTGTTCAAATTTGGCACTTTTCCGGGCTCATTTCCCATATTTAGGGGATTATGTGCATTTCCTAGGCATTAATGCTCATAATTCAAGTTCAAACAATCGATGCATGAAAGGGTCCACAAGAACGACCTAGAAACCCATGATCGTGCCATTTAGTAAATTCACATGCCTTTCACAAGGAATAATGCATAGATATTTCGTTGAAATGTGTGGCAATAGTCAACCACAAATGTTTGTTTGTTGGGTTTTCAACTATAGAAAAAAATGAAATAAATACTTAAAAACATGACTCCTGGCATGGTGCCATGGTATGACCTCACCATGCCCTGGTAAAAATTTGAGAAGGTTTGGCTTATGTCGTCGTGCACGCCCTTCATAAATCGAACCATCACCGAAGAAGTTCTATGCTTTCGAGAGGGAAAATCCCCAAGATTGAAGAGGAATCCAAATTCCGTCCTAGTTTGTCATTCAGTTTTTTTCCAACGATCAACATACCGCCTCAAATGCAACGTGTTCAAATTTGACATTTTTTCGGGCTCATTTACCATATTTAGGGGATTATGTGCATTTTCTAGGCATTAATGGACATAATTCAAATTCGAACAATCGGTGCATGAAAAGGTGCACGAGAACGGTCTGGAAAACCATGCTCGTGTTATTTAGCACATTCTCATACCTTTTACAAGGAGTGGGCAGATATTTCAAGGAAATGTGTGGAAATAATCAACCATAAACGCGTCGTTTACTCGGTTAACAACTATACAAAAAATGAAACACATGGTTGGCATGACGCCTGGCATGGTGCCATGGTATGGCCTCACCATGCCCTGGTAAAAAGTGGAGAATGTTTTCCTTATGTCGTGATGCGCGCCTTTGAAAGCACAAGTGCTCCCTAGGTGGTTTTGGTAATTAATGACAACATATCTCTTGTTGGACTAACACTTTTATCTAGTATGTTTCAGATAAGTTCAACAATGGAGTGGCATGGACTAAAGGATGTGGGAACTCCTTCAAGATGCTAAGGACAAAGGATTGGCTCAAGCTTCAAGCTCAAGACTCTTCATTTTACATTTTAGTGATCCAAGATCACATTGAGTCTATAGGAAAAGCCAATACTATCAAGGAGGGATGAGGTGTTGCTTAATGAGCCTCTTGCTTCATGTGCTTAGTGATATGCTCCAAATACCCTCAACTACTTTCCTACTTCCACACATTTGTCCTAAACCTAAAGTCAAACTCGGCCCCACTGATTCTTTCTATCCAGCGCCACCGAGTCTGGATGTCTTGCCACTGCCACAAACCCTAGGCAAATCGGTCTCACCGATAGGGATCTCGGTCTCACCGATAGGGATCTCGGTCTCACCGAGATGGGATTGTAATCTCTCTGTGTATGTCCATTATCAAAATCGGTCTCACCGAGTTTGAGCAATCGGTACTACCGAGATTACAATGCAAACTCTCCGTTAACTTATTATCAAAATCGGTCCCACCGAGTTTGATAATCGGTCAAACCGAGTTTGCCTGACCAACTCTCTGGAAAGCTTATTACCAAAATCGGTCCCACCGAGTTTGTGTAATCGGTCTTACTGAGATTACGTTATGCCCTAACCCTAACCGAATCGGTCCCACTGAGTTGCATTCCGGTCCCACCGAAAACCCTAACGGTCACATTATTTGCTAAATCGGCCTGACCGATTTTAACGATTCGGTCCCACCGAGTTTGGTAGATTGTGTGTAACGGTTAGATTTTGTGTGGAGGCTATATATACCCCTCCACCTCCTCTTCATTCGTGGAGAGAGCCATCGGACTGAACCTACACTTCAAGCATCCTATTTCTGAGAGAGAACTACCTACTCATGTGTTGAGGCCAAGATATTCCATTCCTACCATATGAATCTTGATCTCTAGCCTTCCCCAAGTTGCTTTCCACTCAAACCCTCTTTCCACCAGATCCAAATCCTATGAGAGAGAGTTGAGTGTTGGGGAGACTATCATTTGAAGCACAAGAGCAAGGAGTTCATCATCAACGCACCATTTGTTACTTCTTGGAGAGTGGTGTCTCCTAGATTGGCTAGGTGTCACTTGGGAGCCTCCGACAAGATTGTGGAGTTGAACCAAGGAGTTTGTAAGGGCAAGGAGATCGCCTACTTCGTGAAGATCTACCGCTAGTGAGGCAAGTCCTTCGTGGGAGACGACCATGGTGGGATAGACAAGGTTGCTTCTTTGTGGACCCTTCGTGGGTGGAGCCCTCCGTGGACTCACAAGAACTGCTACCCTTCGTGGGTTGAAGTCTCCATCAACGTGGATGTACGATAGCACCACCTATCGGAACCACGCCTAAAAACATCCGTGTCTCCAAATTGCGCTTTGAATCCTCCAATCCCTTCCCTTTACATTCTTGCAAGTTGCATGCTTTATTTTCCGCTGATCATATACTCTTTGCATGCTTGCTTGCTATATGTTGTGTATGTTAAACTTGTGCCTAAACTCCACTCAAACTTTAAAGAAACTTAAAAACTGCAACTTTGGTACTTAGTGTCTAATCACCCCCCCTCTAGACACCTCTTCTCAAGGTCCTACAGCCTTTCATAAATCGAACCATCACCGAGGAAGTTTCATGGTTTGAAGGGGGAAATCACCAAGATTGAAGGGGGTCCAAATTTCCTTTGTCCTTTGTCCATGAGTTTTTTCTGACGATTTAACGCATAACTTGCAAATCACCGTGTTCAAATTTGGCACTTTTCCGGGTTCATTTGCCATATTCAGGGGATTATGTGCATTTCCTAGGCATTAATGCGCATAATTCAAGTTCAAACAATCGATGCATGAAAGGGTCCACAAGAACGGCCTAGAAAACCATGCTCGTGCCATTTAGTACATTCCCATGCCTTTTACAAGGAATGGATAGATATTTCGATGAAATGTGTGGCAATAGTCAACCACAAATGTTTGTTTTTTGGGTTTCAACTATAGAAAAAATGAAATAAATGCTTATATACATGACGCCTGGCTTGGTGCCATGGTATGACCTCACCATGCCTCGGTAAAAATTTGAGAAGGTTTGGCTTATGTCGCCACGCACACCCTTCATAAATCGAACCATCACCGAGGAAGTTCCAAGCTTTAAAGGGAAATCCTCAAGATTGAAGGAATCCAAATTTTCTTCGTTCTTTGCCTCGAGTTTTCTTCACGATTTAACATACACCCTGCAAATCACCGTGTTCAAATTTGGCATTTTTCCGGGTTAATTTACCATATTTAGGGGATTATGTGCATTTTCTAGGCATTTAGCGCATATAAATCCAATCCAGCTACAATCGCGGCGCATCCAACGGTGCACACGCGCGATCCGCGTGGCTGGGGTTCCGACCAATCATAACGCAACCCACAATAGGCTCAGCGCACACTATTTCCAGAAGCGACGGAGATGAACCGTGTGCGATAATGAACGAGCAAAATTGTAAGGGAAGCCAAATTTCTGTTGTCGTTTGTGGTTGAGCTCTTGAATACCACCGTGATCAGCATACAGCTGCCCGGCCCCTCCGGCCCCGTAGCTCTCTCCAAAGGCCGCCCATGGTAATCAGCAGGCATAGTAACTGGTAAGGAAGCGATGGCATCCCGCCATGCCACATCCCTCGCCGCCCGCGACCGCACACATGGTAAGGAAGCGATGGCATCTCGCCGCGCCTAGTTCATCACCACCGCCGGCCAGACAGTTACATGGGCGGACTTTGAGGCTGCCATGGCCGAATGGGTGGTGGATCTAGAGGCGGCCAAAGCCGCACAGAAGGAGAGGAAAAGGCAGAAAGCATTCAAGAAAAGAGAGTCTCGCCGCCGCAAGAAAAAAGAGGCCGCGCGCCGTGGTGAGGAGAGCTTGGCGGAGATCGAAGCACGATGAGCTGCCGCCTACAAGGCCGGGAAGGAGAATGCCGATGTCTGGCCAGCATGCCCTGATGGCAGCATGTGAGAAGTAGTTTAAGTTTGTAGTATTAGAGCAAATTACCAGTAGTACTTTAAGTTTGTAGTATTAACGTACAATGTCGGTAAGAGCATCCTTTGAGGGCTTTGAGCGTTGATTAGCATGTGTGCCCATGTGCATTTTTTGCGTTAATCATTATAAGATCACAAAACACATGGTTTCTATGCCATACCTGTCTACGTTTTTTGCGTTAATGACCCATAAGTCAGTTACATGTGCGATATTTCCTAATAAACCAGGCGTACCATTGACCAAAAATCAAGTATACGTGTACATTTTTGGTGACGGGGTCTGCCAACTTCCTTTTTTATCGCACTCGAGTATTTTATGCGCTTCGTCTATGTTGTGTGTTTCCCCCGCCCAAGTTTCAAGTTTCGCACCGAAATTTTCATTAGGCGCGCGATTTCAGAACTTATTCCTCCAACCACATCCCCTTCCCCTCAGTATCCCCCCTCCCTCGCGCCTACCCGTACCGGCATCTCAAACCGCCGCCGCTGCAACCACAGCTTCAACCACATCTACGTTCTGCTCTGTCAGGTAATCCACCGATCTCTACCACGTCCCGGCCAGATTGCTTAAATGGCGCCAGTGAAACATCCTCATGCCTCCAAATCCCCCTGATACGTCCATTTTGCATCATGCTTTTATATCGATATTTATTGCATTATGGGTTGTTATTACACGTTATGTCACAATACTTATGCATATCTCTCTTATTTTACAAGGTTTACATAAGGAGGGAGAATGCCGGCAGCTGGAATTCTGGGCTGGAAAAGGAGCAAATATTAGAGACCTATTATGCACAACTCCAAAAGTCCTGAAACTCCACGGAATATCTTACAATAAATAATAAAAATCCTCGCCAAATATGAAGACCAGGGGGCCCACACCCTATCCACGAGGGTGGGCCCCCCCTCCTGGGCGCGCCCCCCTACCTCGTGGGCCCCCTGGTGGCTCTCCGATGCCCATCTTCTTCTATATGAGGTCTTTCGTCGAGAAAAAAATAAGAAGCAACCTTTCGGGACGAAACTCCGCCGCCATGAGGCGGAATCTTGGCGGAACCAATCTAGGGCTCCGGCAGAGCTGTTCTGCCGGGGACACTTCCCTCCGGGAGGGGGAATCATCACCAACATCATCACCAATGCTCCTCTCATCGGGAGAGGGCATTCTCCATCAACATCTTCACCAGCATCATCTCCTCTCAAAACCCTAGTTCATCTCTTGTATTCAATTCTTGTCTCCAAGTCCGGGATTGGTACTAGTAGGTTGCTAGTAGTGTTGATTACTCCTTGTAGTTGATGCTAGTTGGTTTATTTGGTGGAAGATCATATGTTCAGATCCTATATGCATATTAATACCCTCTGATTATGAACATGAATATGCTTTGTGAGTAGTTACGTTTGTTCCCGAGGACATGGGAGAAGTCTTGCTATTAGTAGTCATGTGAATTTGGTATTCGCTCGATATTTTGATGAGATGTATGTTGTCTAGCCTCTAGTGGTGTTATGTGAACGTCGACTACATAACACTTCACCATTATTTGGGCCTAGAGGAAGGCATTGGGAAGTAATAAGTAGATGATGGGTTGCTAGAGTGACAGAAGCTTAACCCTAGTTTATGCGTTGCTTCGTAAGGGGCTGATTTGGATCCATATGTTTCATGCTATGGTTAGGTTTACCTTAATACTTTTGTTGTAGTTGCGGATGCTTGCAATAGAGGTTAATCATAAGTGGGATGTTTGTTCAAGTAAGAACAGCACCCAAGCACTGGTCCACCCACATATCAAATTATCAAAGTACCGAACGCGAATCATATGAGCGTGATGAAAACTAGCTTGACGATATTCCCATGTGTCCTCGGGAGCGTTTTTCCTATTATAAGAGTTTGTCCAGGCTTGTCCTTTGCTACAAAAAGGATTGGGCCACCTTGCTGCACTTTATTTACTTCTGTTATTTGTTGCTTGTTACAAATTATCCTATCACAAAACTATCTGTTACCACTTATTTCAGTACTTGCAGAGAATACCTTGCTGAAAACCGCTTATCATTTCCTTCTGCTCCTCGTTGGATTCGACACTCTTACTTATCGAAAGGACTACGATAGATCCCCTATAATTGTGGATCATCAAGACTCTTTTCTGGCGCCGTTGGCGGCGAGTGAAGCGCCTTTGGTAGGTGGAATTTGGTAAGGAAAAATTTATATAGTATGCTGAAATTTACTGTCACTTGTTACTATGGAAAGTAATCCTCTGAGGGGCTTGTTTGGGGTATCTTCACCCGACCGAAGGAGCAAAGAGTTGCTCCTCAACCTAATGAACCTACTGAAAATGAATATGAAAATATTCCCTTTGAATTTCCTTCGAGTATGATGGAAAAACTGCTAGCTAATACTTTTGCAGGAGATGGAACCAAGCATCCTGATGAACACTTAATATATGTGGATGAGGTTTGTGGATTATTTAAGCTTGCAGGTATACCCGATGATGTTGTCAAGAAGAAGGTCTTCCCTTTATCTTTGAAGGGAGATACATTGACATGGTATAGGCTATCTGATGATACGAGATCATGGAACTACAGACGATTCAAATTGGAATTTCATCAGAAATTTTATCCTATGCATCTTGTTCATCGTGATCGGAATTATATATATACCTTTTGTCCTCGCGAAGGAGAAAGCATCGCTCAAGCTTGGGGGAGGCTTAAATCAATGTTATATTCATGCCCCAATCATGAGCTCTCGAGAGAAATAATTATTCAAAGTTTTTATGCTCGGCTTTCTCATAATAATCAAACCATGCTCGATACTTCTTGTGCTGGCTCTTTTATGATGAAGACTATTGATTTCAGATGGAATTTATTGGATAGAATTAAACGCAACTCTGAAGATTGGGACCTCGACGAAGGTAAAGAGTCAGGTATGACACCTAAGTTTGATTGTGTTAAATCTTTTATGGATACCGATATTTTCCGTAAGTTTAGCACTAAATATGGACTTGACTCTGAGATAGTAGCTTCTTTCTGTTAATCTTTTTCTACTTATGTTAATCTCCCCAAGGAGAAGTGGTTTAAATATCATCCTCCCATAGAAGTAAAAGTAGGTGCACCTATTAAAGTTGAAGAAAAGATTGTCACTTATAATGATCCTATTGTTCCTACCTCTTATGTTGAGAAACCACCTTTCCCTGTTAGAATAAAGGATCATGCTAAAGCTTCAACTGTGGTTCGTAAAAGCAATATTAGAACTTATACACCTCCTGAGCAAGTCAAAGTGGAACCTAATATTGCTATTGTTAAAGATCTCTTGTCTGATAATATAGATGGGCATGTTATTCAATTCTGCGGTGAAACTGCTAGAATTACCAAACCTAGTGCTAAAGATAAGCATAGACCTGTGGTAGGCATGCCTGTTATTTCTGTTAAAATAGGAGATCATTGTTATCATGGCTTATGTGATATGGGTGCTAGTGCTAGTGTTATACCTTATGACTTATATAAAGAAATTAAGCATGAAATTGCACCTGCTGAGTTAGAAGATATTGATGTTACAATTAAACTTGCCAACAGAGATACTATATCTGCAATGGGAATTGTTAGAGATGTTGAAGTCTTGTGTGGGAAAATTAAATATCCTGCTGATTTTCTTGTTCTAAGTTCCCCACAAGATAGCTTTTGTCCCATTATATTTGGTAGACCCTTCTTGAATACTGTTAATGCTAAGATAGACTATGAAAAGAATGTTGTTACCGTTGGCTTGGATAACATGATTCATGAGTTTAATTTCTCTAAGTTTAGTAAACAACACCGTGAAGAAGAATTGCCTAGTAAGGATGAAATTATTGGTCTTGCTTCTATTGCCGTACCTCCTAGAGATCCTCTAGAACATTATCTGCTAGACCATGAAAATGATATGTTTATGAATGAAAAGAAGGGAAATAGATGAAGTATTCTTTAAACAGGAACCTATTCTGAAACACAATTTGCCTGTTGAAATCCTAGGGGATCTTCCTCCACCCAAGGGTGATCGCGTGTTTGATCTTAAATCGTTGCCTGATAATCTTAAATATCCTTATCTTGATGAAAAGAAAATATATCCTGTTATTATTAGTGCTAACCTTTTAGAGCATGAAGAAGAGAGATTATTGAAAACTCTGAAGAAGCACCGTCGCTATTGGATATACTCTTGATGATCTTAAGGGCATTAGTCCCACTCTATGTCAACATAAATAAATTTGGAAGAAGATGCCAAACCGGTTCGTGATCATCAACGAAGGCTTAATCCTAATATGAAAGAAGTGGTAAGAAAAGAAATACTAAAGCTTCTTGAGGCAGGTATAATTTATCCCGTTCTGTCGATAGTCGATTGGGTAAGCCCTGTTCATTGTGTCCCTAAGAAGGGAGGTGTTATCGTTGTTCCTAATGATAAAGATGAATTGATCCCGCAAAGAATTATTACAGGTTATAGGATGGTAATTGATTTCCGCAAATTAAATAAAGCTACTAAGAAAGATCATTACCCTTTACCTTTTATTGATCAAATGCTAGAAAGATTATGCAAACATACACATTATTGCTTTCTAGATGGTTATTATGTTTTCTCTCAAATACCTGTATCGGCTAAGGATCAATCAAAGACTACTTTTACATGCCCTTTTGGTACTTTTGCTTATAGACGTATGCCTTTTGGTTTATGTAATGCACCTGCTACCTTTCAAAGATGCATGACGGCTATATTCAATGACTTTTGTGAAAAGATTTGTGAGGTTTTCATGGACGACTTTTCTGTCTATGGATCCTCTTTTGATGATTGCTTGAGCAATCTTGATCGAGTTTTGCAGAGATGTGAAGAAACTAATCTTGTCTTGAATTGGGAACAGTGCCACTTTATGGTTAATGAAGGTATTGTCTTGGGGCATAAAGTTTTTGAAAGAGGTATTGAAGTTGATAAAGCCAAAGTTGATGCTATTGAAAAGATGCCATGTCCCAAGACATCAAAGGTATAAGAAGTTTCCTTGGTCACGCCGTATTTTATAGGAGGTTCATTAAGGACTTCTCAAAAATTTCTCGGCCTCTGACTAATTTATTACAAAAAGATATGCCATTTGTCTTTGATGATGATTGTGTAGAAGCATTTGAAATACTTAAGAAAGCATTGATTGTCGGCGTTCTGGGAATGGGGGTACCCAGACTTGCCTGCCTGCGGCCTGCGGCGTGGCTCAAGGGGTGGCCCAGCACGGCCCATCTTCATCAGCACAAGCTTAAGACCCTCGCGAGGGGCCAAGCCTCGCGGGGCGGACGACAGAAGCTTCCTCGAGCACGCAGCATCGTCGAGTTGGCTCGCGAGGAGGCGGAGAGATCAAGGCGGGTACCTCACGAGGTGCTCATGACGCAAGCCATGACGACCAAGAGGCGCCCAGGCGGCGCCAGCCAGCTGTAGTGTCCTCGTTTCCTCTTTGGTGCAAAGGAGGCAAGCGCAGGTGAGAGTATCAAGCAAAGGCACCCGTTTCGGTGCAACAAGACCAAGACCATTGCAACGGCAGGAAGGAAGTCATCGTGGAACCCAAGCTGGCGTCACCGCCAGAGCCTTTGACAGGCGAGGACCAACTTTAGTCAGGATAAGTGTACTAGATGTTCCCCTTCAAAATGGCCGATTGTTGGAGCCCTTCCCGCTCAATATTTGGGAAGAGGCCCAGGGCCTTCGCCTATAAATAGGACTAGCCACACACAGGGCAAAGGGCATCTTGAATCTTAGAGAGAGAGACATCTCGCCTCATCTTAGCTTGATCCAATCCGATCGAGAGCCTAGCCACAAGAACACCTCACCCTCGCGAGGCTGTTCTTCCTTGTATTGTTCATCATCAGCCCAAGAGGCAATCCACCACACCACACACTGGAGTAGGGTGTTACACCACAATGGTGGCCCGAACCAGTATAAACCTTGTGTCTCTTGTGTTGTTCCTTTAGTAGTTTAGACCCTAGCGAGGCGACGAGGTGAAGGTAGGTAGGGGGCGAGATCTCCGTGCGCACCCCTGCAGTTCGAATCCTAGAGGGTCTCGCCGAACCCAAAATCCGACATTTGGCGCGCCCGATTGGGGGTGCGCGGAATCCGTCTTCCGCCGCCTGTTCTTCGCCGACCATCGTGCATCCATGTCGACGCTGTCGGGCCGCGCCGGCGCTAAGCCGCTCGCTACCTGCTGCCGCCAGATGGCCCTCGTTGCCGGCGCCGCTTCGCCGCCGTTTCGTCGCCGCCGTTAACGCCGCCACTGCTCAAGGGGAACGAGTAGCAAGCATCGCCCCAAGACTGGCCCATGAGGCGAGGACGGCCGTCTTGCTACTCCTTCACTCGCCCACTGGTTCTTCGTCTCAAGGCTCCAGCGCGCGGAAAACTCTAGCCGCGCTCATCACGGCAACGAGCTCTGCGCTACCGCCTGTCGGCGACTTCTACGAAGAATGGCTCGATCACGCCGCCGAAGCTTCGTCCGCGCCGCTGGGGCTCCCGCCTCGCCCTTCTCGTTGCAACGCCCGCCTTCGCGGGCGATGAAGCTCCAGGGGCGCCTCAGCCGCCTCCCCCCTCAAGAAGGCGCCTTGGCCCCAAGGCGCGTGGCCCCTGGGCGGAACCCACTTCGTCCGGCACCAGCGCTGCAAGAGCAGAGCTGTCAAGAGGTCCCTCGCCCCCAAGAAGCTGCCGAGTGCTCCTCGTGACCGGCTCACACGACCAGCGCTCGCTCCAAAGACGCTAAGACCTCAAGGCTGCTCCCAACGAACGCATGGGGACCTGCAAGACCAGGCTCTTCGTCACCAAAGGCCTCCCGTGGCCACAAAGGTTGACGTGCCTTCACCACCGAAGCTCTTGGCGCGTCGCGTGGCCCGGCAAGTTCAAGCCAGACCTGCCTCCTCGCTACGACGGCACGGCCGACCCTGCGGAGTTCCTTAAGCTCTACGAGCTAGGCATTGAAGCCGCCAACGGGGACGAGAAGGTCATGGCGAACTGGTTTCCCATGGCACACAAGGACGGAGCCCGCACCTGGCTCCTGAACCTGGCTCCTGGCACGATCTCCTCCTGGGACGAGATGCGCACCCGCTTCATCGCCAACTTCCAAGGTACTCGCGACCGGCCTCCTGCCGTGAGCGACATGCGCCGCATCAAGCAGCAGCCAGGGGAGACCCTGTAGAAGTACATCCAGCGCTTCAACAACGCACGCCTCAAGATTCCCAAGGTGACCGAGGAGGCCATCATCTCAGCCTTCTCCGACGGTGTGCGTGACGTCAAGATGAAGGAGGAGCTGGCGATGCATGAAGATCTGTGCACATCCTTGGAGCTGTTCAACTTGGCGACCAAGTGCGCCAGTGGCTAAGGAAGGACGCCTTCCCTCCTCGAGCTGCCAGCCGCAGACCCGGAAGAGAAGAAGCCCAAGGCCAAGGACGTGAAGCGCAAGGGGGCTGCCGTGCTCATGGCAGAACCAGATACCAAGCGAGGCAGAGATCAGCCCGAGTCTTCCAAGGGCAGCCGGTATTGTGTGTACCACGACCTCCACATCCACAACACCAATGAATGTCAAGAGCTCCGAGCCGTGCGAGAAGGGAGAATCGGTCGACGCCCCAACCGCAACGATCGAGGCTACGGCCGAGGAAGAGGAAGAAACACAGGACGCTGGGAAGACCGTGGCCCTCGCCAAGGGTGGCCTGACCGACCTCGCGAGGATCGCTGGCAGGATCAGCCTCGCGAGGGAGGCTGGAGGGATCAGCCTCGTGAGGATCGCCTGCAAGGAAACGCAGGCCTCCCTCCTCTGCCGCCGCAGCCAAGGAGAAATGAGGACCATCATCGACGAGGGGCTGGGGGCTTCCAGGAGCCGCGCACGATCGCTTGCATCATGGGCGGAGCTCAAGCCCCAGCCTCTCAACGCATCTTCAAGCAGTTCGCCCGCGAAGTGAATGCAGTCCTCCCCAAGCTCGAAGCCACGCGCCCACTCAGGTGGTCAGCATGCGCCATCACGTTCAGCTCAGCGGATCAGCTCAAGTGCGCGGCCATAGCCGGAGTCCTCCCGATGCTTTGTTCCCCAATCATCAGCAATGTGCAAGTCACCAGGACCCTCATCGATGGCGGAGAAGGGCTCAACGTCCTGTCCGTAGAGACATTCAACAATCTCCAAGTGCCTTACAATCAGCTTTAGCCAACCAAGACTTTTTCCGGAGTCACCGATGGCTCCACGATTCCGATTGGGCAGGTCCGCCTCCCCGTCACCTTCGGGGGGCGCGACAACTACCGCACCGAGCTCATCGACTTCGATGTCTCCCACATTCGCCTGCCATATAATGCCATCCTCGGGTACCCAGCTCTGGCCAAGTTCATGGTCGTGACTCATCACAGCTACAACGTCCTCAAGATGCCAGGAAGCGGCGGAGTCATCACGGTGCCTTGTGAGGAAAGAGACGCAGTGTGCTCCCTGGAGTGAGCTTTTCAAGCCGCATCACTTGAAGACCCAGACCGCAGGAGCGGGAGACTCCCCGAGACTGCTCCCAAGAAGAAGAAGACATCGCCAGGCCCGACCCCTTGGGAGGCAGGCCCCTCAGGGTCCGCGCCTGTTCAGGGGGCACCTCCTTCTGTCGCATAGGAAGGCGCACCCGGCGCCCTCCTCAAGCAAGGCTCGGGGGCTCTCTCCTGGAGGTCCACCGACCTTGCTAAGGTCACGAGGGAGGCGCTTGGGCACCACTTGGAGGCGTGTTTCAAAGCACGTTTCCCTCGTGAAGGAGCGAGGCAAGGAGGGCCATACCCTCGTGGAGTTCGTCAGGCAGATCATTCAGAGCTGCAGGAGTCAAGAGTCATGAGTGGCAGCCGCCACTCCGCCAGTAGCTCCCCATCCAGCGAGGATCGTGGGCTGCGCGTGCGCATCGAAATACTGTGGCCCAACCCGAACCGCCTCTCGGGAGCGCTTTCGCCCTCACGCTGGGCGCCGCGAAGGTCCACCCCACAGCTACGTTCGCATGCCCTACGGCGTGCAGCTTAACGCTGCCGCCACGCCAGCCGCCTCATGGAGAGCATCCTGAGGCTCAAGAGGCCAGCGTTCCGCAGTCTGGCGGAGATGGAGACGGTGCGCTAGGAGCCACCAGCGCCTCCGGAGCCTCCCGAGGCTCTCTGGGCACGGGGCTCGTGAAGATCGGCTTCCGCAGCCCACGACGTCCGCTACTTCAAAGCATCCCTTCGCCTTCAATGTTATCAGTGACATCCTTCAAGTTTCATTTCCGGTGGGAGCGCCCGTGGCTGCATCATTCCTGTGCCGCGTGGGTCCGTCCTGCGGCGTGTATCCCTTTTACTTCATGTTCCTAGCATACCTTATCGGGGCGCCCTCGGGCTGCATCATCCCCTAAGTCGCCGGGCCGCACCCAGCGACGCCCCGCTTTCCTCGCACCTATCTAAATGAACTTGCTCCTTCATGATTAACGTGCTTGACCTAGTTGCCCGCTCAATTGACACCAATCGATGAAGCTGCTCCCCAACGGCACGACGCTATGCGCATGGGTCCGTCCCTGCAACGCCGACAAACCTGAATGGCTGAGCTCTGGCCGCCGCAGCCCCGCACGGCGCCACCTCGTCAGGCCTTCAGTGCCTCGTCACCCCTCCAAAGCAACCAACGACTGACCGTCGCTTGTCATAGCGGACTCTTTTCCTCTTGTGGTGAGCCTGCAGGATCTCTTCAAGGCGCAACGCCAGGGGAGGCCCTCACGGAGTCTTCTTCACTCACGCCCGCGCGAACCGCTTGCACGTTAAAGGGGGGTACCTGAGCATCGTGACTCACGGGCTCCTACTGGCTCTCCAGCCCTCACCCTCTGGCCTTGTCCACGGCATCGCAACCTGGCATACCAGCGACGGCTGAGACCCGCTCGAGGGCCGGGAACCGAGGACGAGAGCGTAAAGGGGAGCAAAGGCGAGAGGGAAGAGGCACGCTGGGGACCTCGCCAGCAACCCCTACTTTGCCGATGTGCGGACCTAACGTCGCACCAGGAAGCGGTTCCTGACTCCCGAGATAAGTCACCCTCCGGAAACACTGGCTATCGCAGCGCCGACCTTGCACCTAATGCAATCCCGTGTTAGCGACGTCGCGCTCCTTTCTCGCCGAATGATGGCTGCTTGAGCGCTAAAGGGGACCTCCTGAGCATCACGACTCAAGGACTCTTACTGGACCCCTGGCCGCTCACCTCCTGGCCTTGACCACGGCATCGCGACCTGGCAAACCAGCGACAAATTGGCTTTGGGACCGGACCTGTCGCCACAGAGCAACAAGCCCTCGTGAGGTTCGAAAGGAAGAACTAAGCTAAGACGGAATGAGCATCTCGCACTACTTCACGGCAAGGATCATATTAACAAACAGAACCACAGGCACCTTACAAGCCCCCGCGGGGCGCGCTTTTCGATTCCTCGCAGGGAACAGAGGGAGCAGATCCTAAAGAACGCTAACTACACGCGCCTCCGCGAGAGACGCCATCATCAACAGTGGGCCGTAAGGCACCGGCGCCAACCTCATCCAGATCAGAGGTGGCGGCGGCCTGCCGAGCCTGCCCTGCTCCGAGAGCGGCACAAGCTCGAGGGCTCGTAGCTGTCGTCGCCCGTCTCCGGAGTCGCAAAGAGCTCGGTGGAGTCGCTGGACCCTCCTCCGCCTCCGCCGCCTGAGGAGCTGTTGAGGGAGCGATCGGCGAGCCCGGGTCTCGCCAAGGCGGTGGCCCTCGACCACCTCCCTCGTGGCAGCACTCCAGCAAGCGTCCTTCCGCGTCGAAGACCTTGAAGAGCATCATGGAAGCGCCGTCGTACTCCAGGTGTATCGCGAGGGCGCCCCTCGTCCTGCAGACCCGGGCGATCTCGCCCCAGCCTCGAGTCATGAAGACCTTCCCCGGAGCGACGACCGCGACCTCCGTTTTGGTCGCGGGGGTGTTGCAGTCGGCATGCTACAACCAGAGCTCCAAATATCCCCCCTGCGGCATCACGAAGGCGAAGGAGGGAGGAAGGCGGATCCAAGACTGAGGAGGCATGGCGGCGTGGACCACAAACTCTCGGGAGGATCCCTCTGCATGGACTCCTGTGAGGGACAACGCACAGCCGTGACCCGCCGGACGCCGACGGGCGTCGTCCATGGCGCCGGCGTCAACTCCTTTAGGAGCCCTCAAAGTGGGCGTACAAGGGCAGCGGGAACCTGGCGGCGGCCGCCGCACCAAGGCCTCGACACCTCTGCCGGGCGCCCTCATCTCGACGGCATAGGGCTAGCTGCTTTCTTCGCGGAAGCGGTCGGGACCCTCTCGGGAGCCTTTTCCTTCTCTTTCGCGGAGAACCGGTGGATCAAGCCATTGCTGCAAAGTGGAGCAAGGACGGAGAAGAAGGAGAAGCAAGAAGAGATGGATCGAAGGGCACGCGCCGTTCGCATTTTATGGCCGGGGAAGGCCAACCATCGACCTCCACGATCGCAGGTAATCATAACCCGCTTTGCATGCAGGGACTTGTCAATTCGTGCAGTTGCCGAGGCGTCGTGGGGGAGCAGAGCCGCCCACGTCCAATCAACCGCCACGCAGCAGCACCCAAGGCCGCGGTCGTTAGGGCCAGCGGCGCGCACTTGCCCCTTCGCTTCTCTCGCCGCCAAGTCCAGTGCGCCTTGGGCCCGGGGCTCTTGTCGCTTCGGGAACGGGGGTACCCAGACTTGCTCGCCTCATGCCCGCGGCGTGGCTCAAGGGGTGGCCCAAAGACGCCCATCTTCATCAAGACAAGCTCAAGACCCTCGCGAGGGGCCATGCCTCGCGGGCCGGACGACACGAAGCTTCCTCAGGCACGGCCTCGTCAGGCTGGCTCGCGAGGAGGCGGAGAGATCAAGGCAGGGTACCTCACGAGGTGCCCATGACGCAAGCCATGATGACCAAGGGCGCCAGGCGGGCGCCAGCCGCCAGTTGTCCTCGCTTCCTCTTTGGTGCAAAGGAGGCAAGCGCAAGTAGAGTATCAAGCAAAGGCACCCGTTTGATTGCAACAAGACCAAGACTGGCCGCAACGGCAGGAAGGAAGTCATCGTGGAGCCCAAGCCGGTGTCACCGCCAGAGCCTTTGACAGGCGAGGACCAACTTTAGTCAGGATAAGTGTACTAGATGTTCCCCTTCAAAATGGCCGATTGTTGGCGCCCTTCCCGCTCAATATTTGGGAAGAGGCCCAGGGCCTTCGCCTATAAATAGGACTAGCCACACACAGAGCAAAGGGCATCTTGAATCTTAGAGAGAGAGACATCTTGCCTCATCTTAGCTTGATCCAATCCGATCGAGAGCCTAGCCACAAGAACACCTCACCCTCGCGAGGTTGTTCTTCCTTGTATTGTTCATCATCAACCCAAGAGGCAATCCACCACACCACACACTGGAGTAGGGTGTTACACCACAATGGTGGCCTGAACCAGTATAAACCTTGTGTCTCTTGTGTTGTTCCTTTGGTAGTTTAGACCCTAGCGAGGCGATGAGGTGCAGGTAGGTAGGGGGTGAGATCTCTGTGCGCACCCCAGAGTTCGAACCTAGAGGGTCTGCCGGAACCCGAAATCCGACATTGATCTCTGCACCTATTGTTCAGCCACCTGATTGGAATTTACCCTTTGAAATTATGTGTGATGCTAGTGATTATGTTGTAGGTGATGTCCTAGGACAAAGAGTTGATAATAAATTAAATGTTATCCATTATGCTAGCAAAACTCTAGACAATGCTCAAAGAAATTATGCTACTACTGAAAAAGAATTCTCAGCAGTTGTATTTGCATGTGATAAGTTCACACCTTATATTGTTGATTCTAAAGTAACTATTCACATTGATCATGTTGCTATTAAATACCTAATGGAAAAGAAAGATGCTAAACCTAGACTTATTAGATGGGTTCTCTTGCTACAAGAATTTGATTTGCATATTGTTGATAGAAAGGGAGCTGAGAACCCCGCTGCGCATAACTTGTCTAGGTTAGAAAATCTTCTTGATGACCCACTACCTATTGATGATAGCTTTCCTGATGAGCAATTAAATGTCATAAGTACTTCTCGTAGTACTCCATGGTATGCTGATTATGCTAATTACATTGTTGCTAAATTTATACCACCTAGTTTCGCATACCAGCAAAAGAAAAAGTTTTTCTATGATTTGTGACATTACTTTTGGGATGACCACATCTTTATAAAGAAGGAGTAGATGGTGTTATTAGACGTTATGTACCTGAGCATGAACAGGAACAGATCCTACACAAGTGTCACTCCGAAGCTTATGGAGGACACCACGCTGGAGATAGAACTGCACATAAGGTATTGCAATCCGGTTTTTATTGGCTTACTCTCTTCAAGGATGCCCGTAAGTTTGTCTTGTCTTGTGATGAATGTCAAAGAATTGGTAATATTAGTAGACGTCAAGAAATTCCTATGAATTATTCACTTGTTATTGAACCATTTGACGTTTGGGGCTTTGATTATATGGGACCTTTTCCTGCCTCTAATGGATATACACATATTTTAGTTGCTGTTGATTACGTTCCTAAGTGGGTAGAAGCTATTCCAACTAGTAGTGTTGATCATAACACTTCTATTAAAATGCTTAAAGAAGTTATTTTTCCGAGGTTTGGAGTCCCTAGATATTTAATGACTGAGGGTGGTTCACATTTTATTCATGGTGCTTTCCGTAAAATGCTTGCTAAATATGATGTTAATCAGAGAATTGCATCTCCTTATCACCCACTGTCTAGTGGTCAAGTAGAATTGAGTAATAGAGAACTCAAATTAATTTTGCAAAAGACTGTCAATAGGTCTAGAAAGAATTGGTACAAGAAACTTGACGATGCATTATGGGCCTGTAGAACTGCATATAAAAATCCTATGGGTATGTCTCCGTATAAAATGGTTTATGGAAAAGCATGTCATTTACCTCTCGAACTAGAACATAAGGCTTATTGGGCTATTAAAGAGCTCAACTATGATTTCAAACTTGCCGGAGAGAAGAGGTTATTTGATATTAGCTCACTTGATGAATGGAGAACCCAAGCTTATGAAAATGCCAAGTTATTTAAAGAAAAAGTTAAAAGATGGCATGATAAAAGGATACAAAAGCATGAGTTTAATGTAGGTGATTATGTATTGCTATACAACTCTCGTTTAAGATTTTTTGTAGGAAAACTTCTCTCCAAATGGGAAGGACCCTACGTTATCGAGGAGGTCTATCGTTCCTGTGCCATAAAAATCAATAATTTTGAAGGCACAAATCTGAAGGTGGTAAACGGTCAAAGAATCAAACACTATATCTCAGGTAATCCGATAAATGTTGAAACCAATGTTATTGAAACCGTAACCCCGGAGGAATACATAAGGGACACTTTTCGGAACTTTTCAGACTCCGAAAATGAATAGGTATCGGGTACGGTAAGTAAACCGACTCCAAAACAATTTTTAAGGCAATATTTCTCCGTTTTGGAATATTTAGAAAAATAGAAAAATAAGTAGCAGTCCGGGAAGGACACTGTCGGATTTCGGGTTCCGGCAGACCCTTGAGGTTCGAACACTGGGGTGCGTGCAGAGATCTTTCCCCTACCAGCTCATGCGTGAATGGTTAGCGAGGGATCTAAACTACGAACGATGAACAACACAAGGGACACGAGGTTTATACTGGTTCGGGCCACCGATGTGGTGTAATACCCTACTCCAGTGTGTGGTGTGGTGGATTGCCTCAGGGGCTGATGATGAACAGTACAAAGGAAGAACATCCTCGCGAGGGGCTGTTCTTGAGCTGGTGCGACGAACTGCTTGGGTGAGTTCGATCGCCTCTCTCTCTCTCTCTCTCCCTCTCTCTCTCTCTCTCTCTCTCTCTCTCTTCTGCTAGGGCTCTATCAGATGCCTCTACTTTGTGGTGGCTAGCTCTATTTATAGAGGGAGGCCCTGGGCCTCTTCCCAAATAATGAGCGGGAAGGGCGCCAACAATTGGCCATTTTGAAGGGGAACATCTAGTACACTTATCCTGACTAAAGTTGGTCTTTGGCTGCCAAAGGCTCTGACGGTGACGCCGTCCTGGGCTCCACGATGACCTCCTTCCTGCCGCTGTGCTGGTCTTGGTCTTGTTGCACCGAAGCGGTAACCTTTGCTCGATGCCTTGGCACATGCTTGCCTCCTTTGCACCAAAGGGGAAATGAGGACACTGCGCAGGTCGGCGCTCGCCTGGCCTCGATCATCATGGCTTGCGTCACAGGGCACCCTCGTGAGGTACCCTGCCTTGATCTCTCCGCCTCCTCGTGAGCCTGCCTGACGAGGCTGCTCCTGAGGAAGGTTCTTGTCGTCCGCCCCGCGAGACTTGGTCCCTCGCGAGGGTCTTGAGCTTGAGCTGATGAAGCTGGGCCGTGCTGGGCCCCCACCTGAGCCACACCGCAGGCCGCAGGCAGGAATGTCTGGGGACCCCCGTTCCCAGAACACCGATAGTAGCCCCCGGGCCCAAGCCGCGCCCGGACTTGGCTTAGCAGAGGAGCGAAGGGGCAAGTGCGAAGCGCCGCGGGCCCCAACAGCCTGCGGCCTTGGGCGCCGCGTGGCGATTGGTTGGTCGTGGGCATCTCCGCTTCCCCACGACGCCTCGGCAACCGCATGACTGGACAAGTCCCTGCATGTAGAAATGGGTCATGATTACCTGTGATCGTGGAGGCCGACGGTTGGCCTCCTCCGGCTATAAGTACGGAACGGCGTGAGCCCTTCCAGTCCATCTCTTCTTGCTGCTCCTTCCTCTCCATCCTTGCCCTTGCTCCACATTGCGACAATGGCTCCGATCCGCCGGTTTTCTGCAGAAGAGAAGGGAAAGGCCCCCCGAGAGGGTCCCGATCCGCTTCCGCCGAAGAAATGGCTAGTCCTCTGCCGCCGAGATGAGGGCGCCCGGCAGGAGGTGTCGAGGCCCTGGTACGAGCGGCCACCGCCAGGGTTCCCGCTGCCCTTGTACGCCCGCATTGAGGGCCCTGGAGGAGTAGACGCCGAGCGCCACGGACGACGCCGCCGTCGGCGCCGGCGGGTCACGGCGGTGCGCGTTGTTCCCCCTGGAGTCCATGCCGAGGGCTCCTCCCGAGAGCTTGTGCTTCACGCCGCCATGCCTCCTCAATCTTGGATTCGCCTTCCTCCCTCCTTCGCCTTCGAGATCCCGCAGAGGGCTCTTCGAGCTCTGTTGCGACATGCTGGCTGCAAGACCCCTGCGACCGGAGCGGAGGTTGCGGTTGTCGCCCCGGGCAAGGTCTACATGACCCGAGGCTGGGGCGAGATCGCCCAGGTCTGCCGGACAAGGGGCGCCCTCGTGATCCACCTGGAATACGATGGCGCCTCCTTGATGTTCTTCAAGGTCTTCGACGCGGAAGGACGCCGGCTGGAATGCTGCCCCGAGAAGGGCGGTCGGGGCGTCATCGTCGCGAGGACTAGGCCCGCCGGTCGCCCCCTCGGCAGCTCCTCGAGCAGCAGCGAAGGGGACGGAGGGTCCAGCGCCTCCGCCGAGCTTCTGGCGACTCCGGAGACGAGCGACGATAGCTACGAGCCCCCGAGCTCGCGCCGCGCTCGGAGCCGGGCGGGCGCTTCAGGCTACCAGCGCCGGTGATCTGGATGGGGTTGGCGCCGGTGCCTGGCGGCCCACTGTTGATGATGGCGTCTCCTGCGGAGGCTTGCGTAGTAGGCGTTCCTTAGGATTAGCACCTTTTATTTCCTGCAAAGAATCGAAGTAGCACCCCGCGGGGGTATGTAAGGCGCTGGCCATGTTTTTGTGAATATTATATCCTCATGATGAATCGGTGCGAGATGCTTGTTCTGCCCCAGCTCAGCTCCCCCTTTCTTTCCTCACGAGGGCTTGGTGCTCTGCGCTGACAGGTCCCGGTCCCCAGGTAGGCTTCAGCCGTCGCTGGTATGACAGGTCGCGATGCCGTGGGTCAAGGCCAGGAGGTGAGCGGCCCGAGGTCCAATAAGAGCCCTGAGTCGCGATGCTCAGGAGGTCCCCTTTAGCGCTCAAGCAGCCTTCGCTGGGCAAGAAAGGTAGGCAGCTTCGCCGCGACAGAGCAGCAGTAGGCGAGGGTTTAGCGCTGAGTCGGATCAGTTTTTGCGTGACTTATCTTGCGGGTTTGGGATGAGGTGTCGTGTCTGCGCGACGGCAATTGAGGTGTTGTTGGGTCGGGACCTCATGAGCTTCTTCCCTCTCCCCCGCGCTTTCCTTAATGCTCTACGTCCTCAGGTCCCGGCCCTCGAGCGAGCTCAGCCGTCGCTGGTATGACAGGTCGCGATGTCGTGGGTCAAGGCGGGGTGAGGGGCTGAGAGCCAAGAAGAGCCCATGAGTCGCGATGCTCGGTACCCCCCCTTTTAACATGCAAGCGGGTCGCGCCGGAGAGGAGGAGAGAAGGCTCGTGATTCCGCCAGCGTTACTCCTGGAGCAGGTCCTGTGTATGAGTCACGAGGGGAAACAAGGTTCGTCGTTACGGTTGCCAGCCAACCATTGGTCGCTCCGAGGGAGTGATAGGGGGCACTGAGGGCTTGGTGAGGTGGCGCCTTGCGGGGCTGCCATGACGTGGCTCGACCACTCAGATTTATCGGTGTTGCAGGGACGGACCCGTGCGCAAGTGTCGTGCCTGAGCGAGCGGCTCCAAAGGTAGGTGTAAATCGAGCAGGCGATTAGGTCAAGCACGTTATGTATGAATAAGCAAATCCATCTAGACAGGTGCGGAGAAAGCATACGCCACTGGGTCTGGCCCGAGCAGCTTGGGGATAATGCAGCCCGAGGGGCGCCCCCAACAAGGTAAGTAAGGAACATAAACAGAACGGATACACGCCACAGGGACGGATCCACACGGCCTGGGAATGGTGCAGCCCGAGGGGCGCTCCCAGCTGAAAGCGGAACTTGGAAAGGTGTCACCTGATATGGTCGAAGATGGCGGGATGTTGAGGTAGCGGATGACGCGTGATGAAGTAGCCGTCCCTCACGAGCCCTCCGGACCTAGAGCCTTAGGAGGCTCCGGGGGCACGGGGGGTTCCTCGAGAGCCATCTCCATCTCTGCCAGGACCGCACGTTGCTTGTCCTCCTGAGCTTCCAGAGCGGACCTCAACAGGCGCTGATGGGCGGCAACCGCGTTCGGCAGGCCGAAAGGCATGCGAACGTAGCTGTGAGGTGGACCCTCGCAACGTCCCACGCGTGAGGGCCAGAGGCGCTCCTGAGACGCGGCCCGGTTGAGCCCTGGTATGTCGATGCAGATTCGCAGCCCAGCATCCTCGCCTGGATGTGGGGCCACGGCGGGCAGGCGGCGGCAGCCGCGCATGACTCTTGACTCCTGTAGCTCCTGGGTGTTCCTCATGATGAATTCCTGAGGGTTTGGCCCTCCTTGCCTCATACCTTCCTGAGGGAAACGTGCCTTGAAGCACGCCTCCAAGTGGTGCCTGAGCGCCTCCCTCGTGACCCCGACTAGGTCGGTGGCTCCCTATGAAAGAGCCCCCGAGCCCTGCCTAAGGAGGGCGTCGGGCGCGCCTCCCTATGCGACAGAGGGTGGCGCCCCTTGAAAGGGCGCGGGTCCTGTTGCCACACCTCCGGAGGTGCCTACCCCGCGAGGGCTTGGACCTGGCGAAGCCTTCTTCTTCTTAGGGATCCCCTCGGGAAGTCTCCCGCTCCTGTGATCTGGGTCTTCGATTGCTGCGGCTTGGAAGGCACGCTCAAGGGAGCACACTGCATCCCTTTCCTCACAAGGCACTGTGATGACTCCTCCGCTTCCTGGCATCTTGAGGACATTGTAGCCATGGTGAGTCACTGCCATGAACTTGGCCAAAGCTGGGTACCCGAGGATGGCATTGTATGGCAGGCGGATGTGGGCGGCGTCAAAGTCGATGAGCTCGGTGCGGTAGTTGTTGCGCTGCCCGAAGGTGACGGGGAGGCGAACTTGCCCTATCGGGACGGTGGAGCCATCGGTGACTCCTGAGAAGGGCTTGGTCGGCTGAAGCTGATCGTATGGCACTTGGAGATCGTTGAATGTTTCGACAGATAGGACATTGAGTCCTGCTCCGCCATTGATGAGGGTCCTGGTGACTTGCACGTTGCTGATGACTGGTGAGCAAAGCATGGGGAGGACTCCTGCCGTTGCCGCGCACTTGAGCTGATCCGCTGAGCTGAACGTGATAGCACACGACGACCACCTGAGAGGGCGCGTGGCCTCTGGCCTGGGGAGGACTGCATTCACCTCGCGAGCAAACTGCTTGAAGATGCGCTAAGAGGCCGGGGCCTGAGCGCCACCCAGGATGCAAGCGATCGCGCGCGGCTCCTGGAAGCCCCCAACCCCCTCGTCCTGATGATTGTCTTCGTACCTCCTTGGCGGCTGCGGCAGAGGTGGGAGCCCTGCGTTGCCTTGAGGTCGATCCTCGCGAGGTTGGTCCCTCCAACCTCCCTCGCGAGGCTGGTCCTGCCAACGGTCCTCGCGAGGTCTGTCACGCCATCCTTGGCGAGGGCCTCCCAGCGTCCTGCGCCTCTTCCTCCTCCTCGGCCGTAGCCCCGATCATTGCGCTTGGGGCGTCAGCCGATATGCCCTTCTTGCACGGCCCTGAGCTCCTGGCATTCGTTGATGTTGTGGGTGTGGAGGTCGTGGTACACGCAGTACCGGCAGCCCTTGGATGACTCGGGCTGATCCCTGCCTTGCTTGGTGTCTGGTTCTGCCGTGAGCACGGCAGCCCCCTTGCGCTTCACGTCCTTGGCCTTGGGCTTCTTCTCTTCTGGATCGGCAGCTGGAAGCTCGAGGAGGGAGAGGCGCCCTTCCTCAGCCCTGGTGCACTTGGTCGCCAAGTTGAACAGCTCTAGGGATGTGCACAGGTCTTCATGCATTGCTAGCTCCTCCTTCATCTTGACGTCACACACGCCACCATCGGAGAAGGCTGAGATGATGGCTTCCTCAGTCACCTTGGGGATTTTGAGGCGAGCATTGTTGAAGCACTGGATGTACTTCTGCAGGGTCTCTCCTGGCTGCTGCTTGATGCGGCGCATGTCGCTCACGGCCGGAGGCCGGTCGCGAGTGCCTTGGAAGTTGGCGATGAAGCGGGTGCGCATCTCGTCCCAGGAGGAGATCGTGACGGGAGCCAGGTTTAGGAGCTAGGTTCGGGCTCCGTCCTTCAGCGCCATGGGAAACCAATTCGCCATGACCTTTTCGTCCCCGTTGGCGGCTTCGATGCCCAGCTCGTAGAGCTGAAGGAACTCCGCAGGGTCGGCGGTGCCGTCGTAGCGAGGAGGCAGGTCTGGCTTGAACTTGCCGGGCCACGCGACGCTGCGTAGCTCGGCGGTGAAGGCGCGGCAGCCTGCAGTGGCTACCGAGGCTCTCTGCTGATGCGAAGCATGCTCTTGTGGGTTCCCGCGCACCGCTACCTGGAGCAGCGCGGGGTCTTGACGCGGTGACGCTGGAGCGTGGTCACAGCGCTCCGGTGCTGGAAGCACGCGAGCACCTTCTTGGGGACGAGGGATCTCCTGGCAGCTCCTTTCTTGGTGCGCGGGCGCCGGACGCGGAGGGTCTCGGCCCAGGGCCACGCGCCTTGGAGCCAGGGCGCCTTCTTGGGGAGGAGGTGGCGGGGGCACCTCCGGCTCCCTACCTCCCGCACGTGGTGCGGGGCGAGGCAGCGAGAGGGACGGCGCGGGGGAGCCTCCTGCGGCGCGGACGAGCTCGGCGACGCGGTCGAGCCACTCCTCGTAGACGTCGTCGACGGGGCGGTAGCGCAGGAGCTCGTTTGCCGCGATGAGCGCGGCTCGGGCCTCCATGGGAGCGCCTTGATGCGCGGGGCGAAGAACCAGCTGGGCGGCGAAGGAGTAGCAGTGCGGCCTTCTCGCCTCACCGATGGATGCAGGGGCGAGGCGCTGCTCGTTCCCACGTCGGGCAGTGGCGGCGGCGGCGAGAGCAGCGACGGGATGTCCGCCGACGGAGCCGTCTGGCGACTTCGGCGCCTTGAGCAACCAGCGCTTCGGCCTTGAAGCTTCGACGAAAGCGTCGACCATGGACACGACGGAAGATCACAGAAGACCAGCGGAAGAAAGATTCCGGCGCACCCCCACCTGGCGCGCCAAATGTCAGATTTTGGGTTCCGGCAGACCCTTGAGGTTTGAACACTGGGGTGCGCGCGGAGATCTTTCCCCTACCAGCTCATGCGTGAATGGTTAGCGAGGGATCTAAACTACGAACGATGAACAACACAAGGGACACGAGGTTTATACTGGTTCGGGCCACCAATGTGGTGTAATACCCTACTCCAGTGTGTGGTGTGGTGAATTGCCTCAGGGGATGATGATGAACAGTACAAAGGAAGAACAGCCTCGCGAGGGGCTGTTCTTGAGCTGGTGCGACAAACTGCTTGGGTGAGTTCGACCGCCTCTCTCTCTCTCTGCTAGGGCTCTATCAGATGCCTCTACTTTGTGGTGGCTAGCTCTATTTATAGAGGGAGGCCCTGGGCCTCTTCCCAAATAATGAGCGGGAAGGGCGCCAACAATTGGCCATTTTGAAGGGGAACATCTAGTACACTTATCCTGACTAAAGTTGGTCTTGGCTGCCAAAGGCTCGATGGTGACGCCGCCTGGGCTCCACGATGACCTCCTTCCTGCCGCTCTGCTGGTCTTGGTCTTGTTGCAATCAAGCGGTAACCTTTGCTGATGCCTTGGTATGTGCTTGCCTCCTTTGCACCAAAGGGGAAATGAGGACATCAAGCAGCCGGGCGCCTCACCGGCCTCGATCGTCATGGCTTGCGTCACAGGCACCCTCATGAGGTGCCCCGCCTTGATCTCTCCGCCTCCTCGTGAGCCTGCCTGACGAGGCTGCTCCCGAGGAAGGTTCCTGTAAATCCGCCCAGGCTTGGCCCATCGCGAGGGTCTTGAGCTTGAGCTGATGAAGCTGGGCCGCGCTGGGCCCCCACCTGAGCCACGCCACAAGCCGCAGGCAGGCAAGTCTGGGGACCCCCGTTCCCAGAACGTCGACAGACACGAGGGCTCCACGAGGGTGGAGGGCGCGCCCTACCCCCCTGGGCGCGCCCCCCTACCTCGTGGGCACCTCGTGTGCCTTCCGGACTCCGTTTTCTTGCACGATACGTATTTTGGTCGGTAAAAATTCATTATATATTCTCCCGGAGGTTTTGCCTCACGTATCACGCAAATATCCTCTGTTTTTGTTTCAAGCTGTCCTACTGCAGGTTAGATCAACATGTCGTCTCAAGATTCATAGGATGATTGCCCAGTTTCTTACCGGCCTTTAGATAAAAACATATTCAAGGATACCTATCCATATATATGGTACCCCGATGAGGAAGATGAAGATGAACCAGTTCCCCCTTGCTTCAAGCAAGAAAGCAAAGAGGCATTATGCAAAAGGATAATAAAGCTTGAGATCGAGAATGATGAGTTGAGGATTGATAATTTCACCCTCGACATGAAGTTGGAGAAAGAGAAGGGCAAGCCCGCATCATCGACAGCACCTCCACCTTCTTCACCAACAACAAAGGAGACATAATCACATGGGTATGGGCACTCCCCCTTGGCAACTGCCAAGCTTGGAGGAGGTGCCCTGGTATCGTATCACAACCACATATCCTATCTTTACCGTTTTTCTTAGTTCGATCCTATTAGTAGTATCTTGATCTAGTAGAATAAAGTTTATGGCATGATCTAGTTTTGAGTTTTGTTTTATGATCTCTTTATGTAATCGAGTCCGTGAGCTATATAATAAAGATTAGTGTTGAGTCAAGGGCTTGATTATTTTGCCATGATCTTGAGTGAGTAAAAGAAAGATAAAAAGAATAAAAGAGAAACAAAGAGTTCATATTGATCTTATTGAGAGTAATGACTTCACATAGAAAGGGTATGATGATTGAAAGTTGTTGGGAGTTGGCAAACATAGGTTTGGTCATCGTTGCAATTAATAGGAAGTAATAAGGAAAGAGAGGTTTCACATATAGATATACTATTATTGACATCTTTTATGATTGTGAGCACTCATTAAAATATGACATGCTAAAGAGTTGATGTTGGACAAGGAAGACAACGTAATGGGTTATGTTTTCTTATATATGAGATAAAGTATATTGTCATGGATCTTCCAACATGTTGAGCTTGCCTTTCCCCCTCATGCTAGCCAAATTCTCAGCACCAAGTAGAGATACTAGTGCTTCCAAAAACCCTTAAACCAGTTTTGCCATGAGAGTCCACCATATCTACCTATGGATTGAGTAAGATCCTTCAAGTAAGTTGTCATCGGTGCAAAGCAAGAAAAATTGCTCTCTAAATATGTATGATTGATTGGTGTGGGAGAAATAAGCTTTATACGATCTTGTGATGTGGAAGAAATAAAAGCGACGGACTGCATAATAAAGGTTCATATCACAAGGGGCAATATAAAGTGATGTTCTTTCGCATTAAGATTTTGAGCATCCAACCATAAAAGCGCATGGAAACCTCTGCTTCCCTCTGCGAAGGGCCTATCTTTTATTTATTATCCTCTACCTTATGCATGAGTCATGGTGATCTTCACCTTTCCTTTTAAAATTTTATCCGTTGGCAAGCACAGTGTGTTGGAAAGATCTTGATTGATATATCTAATTAGATGTGGGGGGGATGAGTTGTTATTGTTGACATTACCCTTGAGGTAAAAGGTTGGGAGGCGGAACTATAAGCTCCTATCTTTCTCTGTGTCCGATTAAAACTCCATAAACACAAGTATCGCGTGAGTATTAGCAATTATGAAGGACTAAATGATAGTTGAGTATGTGGACTTGCTATTAAGCTCTGACATAGACTCTTTTCGATGTTATGATAAATTGCAATTGCTTCAATGACTGAGATTATAGTTTGTTGGTTCTCAATAAAGTTTATAATTCGTACTCTGCATTGTGAATGGATTATTACTCGAACATAAGAAATCATATGACAACACCTATTTATGTTGCTGTTATGAGAATAATCATGATGCCTTCATGTCCATATTTTATTTTTATCGACGCCTCTACCTCTAAACATGGGGACATATTTATCGTTATCGGCTTTCGCTTGAGGACAAGCGAGGTCTAAGCTTGGGGGAGTTGATACGTCCATTTTGCATCATGCTTTTATATCGATATTTATTGCATTATGGGCTGTTATTACACGTTATGTCACATACTTATGCCTATTCTCTCTTATTTTACAATGTTTACATAAGGAGGGAGAATGCCGTAATTTGGAATTACGAAATTTGGAAAAGGAGCAAATATAAGAGACCTATTCTGCACAACTCCAAAAGTCCTGAAACTCCACGGAATATCTTACAATAAATAATAAAAAATCCTCGCCAAAGATGAAGACCAGGGGGCCCACACCCAGTCCACGAGGGTGGGGGGCACCCCCCCTCCTGGGCGCGCCCCCCTACCTCGTGGGCCCCCTGGTGGCTATCCGATGCCCATCTTCTGCTATATGATGTCTTTCGTCGAGAAAAAAATAAGAAGCAACCTTTCGGGACGAAACTCCGCCGCCAAGAGGCGGAACCTTGGCGGAACCAATCTAGGGCTCCGGCAGAGCTGTTCTGCCGGGGACACTTCCCTCCGGAGGGGGAAATCATCACCAACGTTCCTCTCATCGGAGAGGGCAATCTCCATCAAAATCTTCACCAGCACCATCTCCTCTCAAAACCCTAGTTCATCTCTTGTATTCAATTCTTGTCTCCAAGTCCGGGATTGGTACTAGTAGGTTGCTACTAGTGTTGATTACTCCTTGTAGGTGATGCTAGTTGGTTTATTTGGTGGAAGATCATATGTTCAGATCCTATATGCATATTAATACCCCTCTGATTATGAACATGAATATGCTTTGTGAGTAGTTATGTTTGTTCCTAGGGACATGGGAGAAGTCTTGCTATTAGTAGTCATGTGAATTTGGTATTCATTCGATATTTTTGATGAGATGTATGTTGTCTAGCCTCTAGTGGTGTTATGTGTGTTGGGGAACGTTGCAGAAAATTAAAATTTTTCCTACGGTTTCACCAAGATCCATCTATGAGTTCATCTAAGCAACGAGTCAAGGGAGAGAGTTTGCATCTACATACCACTTGTAGATCGAAAAGTGCGAAGCGTTCAAGGGATGGTGATGATGGAGTCGTACTACCGTGATTCGGATCACCGATGACCAAGTGCTGAACGGACAGCACCTCCGCGTTCAACACACGTGCAGTACGGCAGACGATGTCTCCTCCGTCTTGATCCAAAGCAAGGAGGAAGGAGAGGTTGAGGAAGATGGCTCCAGCAGCAGCCTGACGGCGTGGTGATGGTGGAGTGGATTCTCGGCAGGCTTCGCCAAGCACACGCGGAGGAGGAGAGGTGTTGGGAGGGAGGGCTGCGCCTTGGCTTGGTGTGCAGCCTCCCTCACCCCTCTATTTATAGGGGAAGGGAGAGGGGCCGGCCCCTCTAGATGGCATCTAGAGGGGGCGGCGGCCAAGGGAGGGGCTTGCCCCCAAGCAAGGGGCGCCTCTAGGGTTCCCCTCAACCCTAGGCGCAAGGGCCCAAGGGAGGGTGCGCCCAGCCCACCGTGGGCTGGCCCCTTCCCACGCAGCCAAGTGGCCCCCGGAGGGGTGGCCCCTCCCTGGACCTTCTGGAACCCTTCCGTGACCCCTGTACAATACCGATATGCCCCGAAACTTTTTGGTGTCCGCTTGACAACTTCCCTTATATAAATCTTTACCTCCGGACCCTTCCGGAACTCCTCGTGACGTCCGGGATCTCATCCGGACTCGAACAACATTCGGTAATCACATACAAGTCTTCCTAATAACCCTAGCGTCCACCGAACCTTAAGTGTAGACCCTACGGGTTCGGAGACATGCGAACATGACCGAGACGGCTCTCGTGTCAATAACCAATAGCGGGATCTGGATACCCATGTTGGCTCCCACATGCTCCTCGATGATGTCATCGATGAACCACGATGTCGAGGATTCAAGTAACCCGTATACTATTCCCTTTGTCAATCGGTGCGTTACATGCCCGAGACTCGATCGTCGGTATCCCAATACCTCGTTCAGTCTCGTTATCGCAAGTCACTTTACTCGTATCGTAATGCATGATCCCGTGACCAAACACTTGGTCACTTTGAGCTCATTATGATGATGCATTACCGAGTGGGCCCAGAGATACCTCTCCGTCATACGGAGTGACAAATCCTAGTCTCGATCCGTGTCAACCCAATGCACACTTTCGGAGATACCGTAGTGCACCTTTATAGTCACCCAGTTACGTTGTGACATTTGGTACACCCAAAGCACTCCTACGGTATCCGGGAGTTACACGATCTCATGGTCTAAGTAAGAGATACTTGACATTGAAAAAGCTCTAGCAAAACGAACTACACGATCTTGTGCTATGCTTAGGATTGGGTCTTGTCCATCACGTCATTCTCCTAATGACGTGATCCCGTTGTCAATGACATCTGATGTCCATAGTCGAAACTGCGTGACTATCTGTTGACCAACGAGCTAGTCAACTAGAGGCTTACTAGGGACGTATTGTGGTCTATGTATTCACACGTGTATTACGATTTCCGGATAATACAATTATAGCATGAATAAAATACAATTATCATGAAGAAGGAAATATAATAATAATGCTTTTATTATTGCCTCTAGGGCATATTTCCAACAGTCTCCCACTTGCACTAGAGTCAATAATCTAGTTACATTGTGATGAATCGAACACCCATAGAGTTACGGTGTTGATCATGTTTTGCCCATGGAAGAGGTTTAGTCAACGGATCTGCGACATTCAGATCCGTATGCACTTTACAAATTTCTATGTCTCCATCTTGAACATTTTCACGGATGGAGTTGAAGCGACGCTTGATGTGCTCGGTCTTCTTGTGAAACCTGGGCTCCTTGGCAAGTGCAATAGCTCCGGTGTTGTCACGAGAAGAGTTTGATCGGCCCCGACGCATTGGGTATGACTCCTAGGTCGGTGACGAACTCCTTCACCCAAATTTCTTCATGCGCTGCCTCCGAGGCTGCCATGTACTCCGCTTCACATGTAGATCCCGCCACGACGCTTTGCTTGCAGCTGCACCAGCTTACTGCTCCACCATTCAACATATACATGTATCCGGTTTGTGACTTAGAGTCATCCAGATCTGTGTCGAAACTAGCATCGACGTAACCCTTTACGACGAGCTCTTCGTCACCTCCATAAACGAGAAACATGTCATTTGTCCTTTTCAGGTACTTTAGGATATTCTTGACCGTTGTCCAGTGTTCCTTGCCGGGATTACTTTGGTACCTTCCTACCAAACTTACGGCAAGGTTTACATCAGGTCTGGTACACAAGATGGCATACATAATAGATCCTATGGCTGAGGCATAGGGATGACGCTCATCTCTTCTTTATCTTTTGCCGTGGTCGGGCATTGAGCTGAGCTCAATCTCACACCTTGCGATGTGCAAGAACCATTTCTTGGACTGATCCATTTTGAACTTCTTCAAAATCTTATCAAGGTATGTGCTTTGTGAAAGACCTATGAGGCGTCTCGATCTATCTCTATAGATCTTGATGCCTAATATATAAGCAGCTTCTCCAAGGTCCTTCATTGAAAAACACTTATTCAAATAGGCCTTAATGCTGTCCAAGAATTCTATATCATTTCCCATCAAAAGTATGTCATCTACATATAATATGAGAAATGCTATAGAGCTCCCACTCACTTTCTTGTAAACGCAGGCTTCTCCATAAGTCTCATAAACCCAAACGCTTTGATCATCTCATCAAAGCGAATGTTCCAACTCCGAGATGCTTGCACCATCCCATAAATGGATCGGCTGGAGCTTGCATACTTTGTTAGCATTCTTAGGATCGACAAAACCCTCCGGCTGCATCATATACGCTTCTTCCTTAAGATGCCCGTTAAGGAATGCCGCTTTTGACGTCCATCTGCCATATCTCATAATCATAGTATGCGGCAATTGCTAACATGATTCGGACGGACTTAAGCTTCGCTACGGAGAGAAGGTCTCATCGTAGTCAATCCCTTGAACTTGCCGATAACCCTTAGCGACAAGTCGAGCTTTATAGATGGTGACATTACCATCCGTGTCCGTCTTCTTCTTAAAGATCCATTTGTTTTCTATCGCCACGATCATCGGGCAAGTCACCAAAGTCCATACTTTGTTTTCATACATGGATTATATCTCGGATTTCATGGCTTCTAGCCATTTGTTGGAATCTGAGCCCGCCGTCGCTTCTTCATAGTTCGAAGGTTCACCGTTGTCTAACAACATGATTTCCAGGACAGGGTTGCCGTACCACTCTGGTGCGGAACGTGTCCTAGTGGACCCACGTTCAGTAGCAACTTGATCCGAAGTACCTTGATCATCATCATTAATTTCCTCTCCTATTGGTGTAGGCACCACAGAACATTTTCTGAGCTGCACTACTTTCCGGTTCAAGAGGTAGTACTTCATCGAAGTTCTACTTTCCTCCCACTTACTCCTTTCGAGAGAAACTCCTTTTCCAGAAAGGATCCGTTCTTGGCAACAAAGATCTTGCCCTCGGACCTTAAGTAGAAGGTATACCCAATGGTTTCTTTAGGGTATCCTATGAAGACGCATTTTTCCGACTTGGGTTCGAGCTTTCAGGTTGAAGTTTCTTGACATAAGCATCGCATCCCCAAACTTTTAGAAACGACAGCTTAGGTTTCTTCCCAAACCATAATTCATACGGTGTCGTCTCAACGGATTTAGACGGTGCCCTATTTAAAGTGAATGTAGCTGTCTCTAGAGCGTATCCCCAAAATGATAGCGGTAAATCTGTAAGAGACATCATAGATCGCACCATATCCAATAGAGTGCGACACGACGTTCGGACACACCATTACGCTGAGGTGTTCCAGCGGCGTGAGTTGTGAAACGATTCCACATTTCCTTAAGTGTGTACCAAATTCGTGACTTAAATATTCTCCTCCACGATCTGATCGTAAGAACTTTATTTTTCGGTCACGTTGATTCTCTACCTCATTCTGAAGTTCCTTGAACTTTTCAAAGGTCTCAGACTTGTGTTTAATCAAGTAGACATACCCATATCTACTCAAGTCATCTGTGAGAGTGAGAACATAACGATATCCTACGAGAGCCACAACACACATTCGACCGCACACATCGGTATGTAAGATATCCAAAAAGTTGGTTGCTCGCTCCATTGTTCCGGAGAACGGAGTCTTGGTCATCTTGCCCATGAGGCATGGTTCGCATGTGTCAAATGATTCATAATCTAGAGACTCCAAAAGTCCATCAAGATGGAGCTTCTTCATGCGCTTGACACCAATGTGACCATAGGCGGCAAGGCCACAAGTATGTGGGACTATCGTTATCAACCTTACATCTTTTGGTATTCACGCTATGAATATGTGTAACATTACGCTCGAGATTCATTAAGAATAAACCATTGACCATCGGAGCATGACCATAAAACATATCTCTCATATAAATAGAACAACCATTATTCTCGGATTTAAATGAGTAGCCATCTCGCATTAAACGAGATCCGGATACAATGTTCATGCTCAAACTTGGCACCAAATAACAATTATTAAGGTTCAAAACTAATTCCGTAGGTAAATGTAGAGGTAGCGTCGACGGCGATCACATCGACTCTGGAACCATTCCCGACGCGCATCGTCACCTCCTCGCCCTTCGCCAGCCTCCGCTTATTCCGCAGCTCCTGCTGTGAGTTACAAATATGAGCAACGCGGCACCGTATCAAATACCCAGGAGTTACTACGAGTAATCGGTAAGGTGCACATCAATTACATGTATATCAAATATACCTTTGGTGTTGCCGGCCTTCTTATCCGCTAAGTATTTGGGGCAGTTCCGCTTCCAAAGGACCCTTCCCTTGCAATAAAAGCACTCAGTCTCGTGCTTGGGTCCATTCTTTGACTTCTTCCCGATGGCGGCTTACCGGGCGCGGCAACATCTTTGCCATCCTTCTTGAAGTTCTTCTTGCCCTTGCCCTTCTTGAACTTAGTGGTCTTATTGACCATCAACACTTGATGTTCTTTCTTGATCTCAACCTCTGCTGACTTCAAAGATTGAAAATACTTCGTGAATGGTCTTCACCATCCCCTCGCATATTGTAGTTCATCACAAAGCTCTTGTAGCTTGGTGGGAGCGATCAAGGATTCTGTCAATGACCGCCTCATCGTGGAGGTTAATATTCACTTTGGGTCATGCGGTTGTGCAACCCGGACATTACGAGTATGTGCTCACCGACGTAACTATTTTCCTCCATCTTACAACTATAGAACTTGTCAGAGACGTCATATCTCTCGACCCGGGCGTGAGCTTGGAAAACTAGCTTCAGCTCCTCGAACATCTCATATGCTCCGTGATGCTCAAAACGCTTTTGGAGCCCCGGTTCTAAGCTGTATAGCATGCTGCACTGAACGAGGGAGTAATCATCAGCACGAGTTTGCCAAGCATTCATAATGTCTTGGTTCTCTGCACGGAGCGTCACCTAGCGGTCCTTCTAGGACATATTGTTTCCTGGCAGCTATGAGGATGATCCTCAGGTTCCGGACCCAGTCCATATAGTTGCTGCCATCATCTTTCAGCTTGGTTTTCTCTAGGAACGCGTTGAAGTTCAGGTTGACATGAGCGTTGGCCATTTGATCTACAAGACATATTTGCAAAGGTTTTAGACTAAGTTCATGATAATTAAGTTCATCTAATCAAATTATCTTAATGAACTCCCACTCAGATTAGACATCCCTCTAGTCATCTAAGTGTTACACGATCCGAGTCGACTAGGCCGTGTCCGATCATCACGTGAGACGGACTAGTCATCGTCGGTGAACATTCTCATGTTGATCGTATCTTCCATACGACTCGTGTTCGACCTTTCGGTCTTCGTGTTCCGAGGCCATGTCTGTACATGCTAGGCTCGTCAAGTTAACCCTAAGTGTTTTGCATGTGTAAAACTGTCTTACACCCGTTGTATGTGAACGTAAGGATCTATCACACCCGATCATCACGTGGTGCTTCGAAACGACGAACTTTAGCAACGGTGCACACTTAGGGGAGAACACTTCTTGAAATTGTTGTAAGGGATCATCTTATTTACTACCGTCGTTCTAAGTAAACAAGATGCATAAACATAATAAACATCACATGCAATTATATAGTAGTGACATGATATGGCCAATATCATATAGCTCCATTGATCTCCATCTTCGGGCTCCATGATCATCTTGTCACCGCATGACACCATGATCTCCATCATCATGATCTCCATCATCGTGTCTTCATGAAGTTGTCACGCCAACGACTACTTCTACTTCTATGGCTAACGCGTTTAGCAATAAAGTAAAGTAATTTACAAGGCGTTCTTCAATGACACGCAGGTCATACAAAAATAAAGACAACTCCTATGGCTCCTGCCGATTGTCATACTCATCGACATGCAAGTCGTGATTCCTATTACAAGAACATGATCTCATACATCACAATATGTCATTCATCATTCATCACAACTTATGGCCATATCACATCACATGACAATTGCTGCAAAAACAAGTTAGACGTCCTCTAATTGTTGTTGCATCTTTTACGTGGCTGCAATTGGGTTCTAGCAAGAACGTTTTCTTACCTACGAATAACCACAACGTGATTTTGTCAACTTCTATTTACCCTTCATAAGGACCCTTTTCATCGAATCCGCTCCAACTAAAGTGGGAGAGACAGACACCCGCCAGCCACCTTATGCAACTAGTGCATGTCGATTCGGTGGAACCGGTCTCACGTAAGCGTCGTGTAAGGTTGGTCCGGGCCGCTTCATCCCGCAATACCGCTGAAGCAAGATAAGACTAGTAGTGGCAAGCAAGTTGACAAGATCTCGCCCACAACAAAATTGTGTTCTACTCGTGCAATAGAGAACTACGCATAGACCTAGCTCATGATGCCACTGTTGGGGAACGCGTTGCAGAAAATTAAAAATTTCCCACGGTTTCACCAAGATCCATCTATGAATTCATCTAAGCAACGAGTCAAGGGAGAGAGTTTGCATCTACATACCACTTGTAGATCGAAAGTGCGGAAGCGTTCAAGGGGATGGTGATGATGGAGTCGTGACTTCGCCGTGATTCGGATCACCGATGACCAAGTGTTGAACGGACAACACCTCCGCGTTCAACACACGCACGGTGCAGACGACGTCTCCTCCGTCTTGATCCAGCAAGGAGGAAGGAGAGGTTGAGTAAGATGGCTCCAGCAGCAGCACGACGGCGTGGTGATGGTGGAGTGACAGTTCTCTGGCAGGGCTTCGCCAAGCACACGCGGAGGAGGAGAGGTGTTGGGGAGGGGAGGGGCTGCACCTTGGCTTGGGTGTGCAGCCCTCCCCTCACCCCTCTATTTATAGGGGGAAGGGAGAGGGGGGTCGGCCCCTCTAGATGGCATCTAGAGGGGGGGCGGCGGCCAAGGAGAGGGGGGCTTGCCCCTGCCAAGGGGCGCCTCTGGGGTTCCCTCAACCCTAGGCGCAAGGGCCCAAGGGAGGTGCGCCCAGCCCACCAGGCTGGCCCCTTCCCACGCAGCCCAGTGGCCCCTCGGGAGGTGGCCTCCGGTGGACCTCCGGAACCCTTCCGGTGACCCCAGACAATACCGATATGCCCCGAAACTTTTCCGGTGTCCGTTTGACAACTTCCCATATATAAATCTTTACCTCCGGACCCTTCCGAACTCCTCGTGACGTCCGGGATCTCATCCGGACTCAACAACATTCGGTAATCACATACAAGTCTTCCTAATAACCCTAGCGCCACCGAACCTTAAGTGTGTAGACCCTACGGGTTCGGGAGACATGCGTACATGACCGAGACGGCTCGTGTCAATAACCAACAGCGGATCTGGATACCCATGTTGGCTCCCACATGCTCCTTGATGATGTCATCGGATGAACCCACGATGTCGAGGATTCAAGTAACCCCGTATACTATTCCCTTTGTCAATCGGTACGTTACATGCCCGAGACTCGATCGTCGGTATCCCAATACCTCGTTCAGTCTCGTTACCGGCAAGTCACTTTACTCGTATCGTAATGCATGATCCCGTGACCAAACACTTGGTCACTTTGAGCTCATTATGATGATGCATTACCGAGTGGGCCCAGAGATACCTCTCCGTCATACGGAGTGACAAATCCAGCCTCGATCCGTGTCAACCCAATGTACACTTTCGGAGATACCTGTAGTGCACCTTTATAGTCACCCGATTACGTTGTGATGTTTGGTACACCCAAAGCACTCCTACGGTATCCGGGAGTTACACGATCTCATGGTCTAAGGAAGAGATACTTGACATTGAAAAAGCTCTAGCAAAACGAACTACACGATCTTGTGCTATGCTTAGGATTGGGTCTTGTCCATCATGTCATTCTCCTAATGACGTGATCCCGTTGTCAATGACATCTGATGTCCATAGTCGAAACTGCGTGACTATCTGTTGACCAACGAGCTAGTCAACTAGAGGCTTACTAGGGACGTATTGTGGTCTATGTATTCACACGTGTATTACGATTTCCGGATAATACAATTATAGCATGAATAAAAGACAATTATCATGAACAAGGAAATATAATAATAATGCTTTTATTATTGCCTCTAGGGCATATTTCCAACAATGTGAACGTCGACTACATAACACTTCACCATTATTTGGGCCTAGAGGAAGGCATTGGGAAATAATAAGTAGATGATGGGTTGCTAGAGTGACAGAAGCTTAAACCCTAGTTTATGCGTTGCTTCGTAAGGGGCTAATTTGGATCCATATGTTTCATGCTATGGTTAGGTTTACCTTAATACTTTTGTTGTAGTTGCGGATGCTTGCAATAGAGGTTAATCATAAGTGGGATGTTTGTTCAAGTAAGAACAGCACCCAAGCACCGGTCCACCCACATATCAAATTGTCAAAGTACCGAACGCGAATCATATGAGCGTGATGAAAACTAGCTTGACGATATTCCCATGTGGCCTCGGGAGCATTTTTCCTATTATAAGAGTTTGTCCAGGCTTTTCCTTTGCTACAAAAAGGATTGGGTCACCTTGCTGCACTTTATTTACTTATGTTATTTGTTGCTCGTTACAAATTATCCTATCACAAAACTATCTATTACCACTTATTTCAGTACTTGCAGAGAATACCTTGCTGAAAACCGCTTATCATTTCCTTCTGCTCCTCGTTGGGTTCGACACTCTTACTTATCGAAAGGACTACGATAGATCCCCTATACTTGTGGGTCATCAAGACTCTTTTCTCCCCCCCCCCCCGCCAGGAGCTGATGGCGGTCCATGGCGCGATGGCCGATGTGCGTGTTGACCCGGAGGAACACCTTGCCACCGCCGACATGGTGCAGGTTCTGGCCCAGATGAAGTCCCCCGGTGACTACCCCCCAGGACTTAACAGGTAAGATCTGACCAGCTAAATCTTACCAATACCACTTGCAACGGCTATGATTTGTACGGTTGATGTATTAAGCATGTTCATGCCTTTGTTTATTTCAGTAATACACATTGTGTGATGTTCAAATATTACAGTGTCCAGCTCAATTTCACCAATACCAGCAACAAACTTACAATACATGACTCAGGATATCACTATAGATGCTGCCCATTTGCTATTTTTAGTGGATGCTAACCCTGTTGCACTTAACATGCATGTCCATGTACTTACGCAGGGTCATAACGGCCAATGCTTTTGTTTGTCGTCGAGGTGAGTTGCATCCCATGTCTTACAGTATTTCACATAATTTGTGCAATTGCAGTTTAACTTCTACCCATTTACTAGTTGCCTGTAGGTACACATGTCAGTGGCACTAATCCACGCTACGACCCGGAGGAACAGCTCGCCTGCGCCGTCGCTGACTTTGGGCGAGCTCTCGCCAAGATGAAGTGCCCGAGCAACTACCTCTCAGGACTTACCAAGTATGTACTCACCAGTTCAATCTTACCAATACCAGTTGCAATTAATGGCTATGTTCTGTATGGTCAATGTATTAAGCATGTCCTAGTAAACATGCCTACCACGTTTTTTCTACTTTCCCTACCTTTTATAGACATCTGGGCCATTCTCTACTCTAGCAGCACCTGCCTTGTGATGTTTAACTATGCCAATTGCATTTTTATCAGTATCGGTTTCAATGTCTATTAAGCCTGTTGCAATTAACAGTTGAATCCATTTTTAAACAGTTGCATTTCAATGGCTACAAACTTACAAAACATGACTTAGGATGTTGTTAAGCCTGTTGCAATTAACAGTTGTATCATTTTTTAATCTGTCCATTTGCTACCATGCTACACTCCGCAATGAAGATATACTAGAGATGCTGCCCCATTTGCTATTTTTTGTGGATGCTAACCCTGTTGTACTTAATATGCTTGTCCATGCACTTACGCAGGGTCATAACGGCCGATCCTGTTGTTTGCCGTCAAGGTTAGCTGCATCCCATGTCTTGCAGTATTTCACATCATTTGTGCAATTGCAGTTTAACTTCTACCATTTAGTGGTTGCACAGCAGGTACACATGTCGCTGGCACCGATCCACGCTTGACCCAGGAACAGCTCGCCTCCGCCGACGCCGACTTTGGGCGGCTCGCCAAGATGAACTGCCCCAAAGAACTACCTCTCGGGACTTACCAAGTATGTACCCACCAGTTCAATCTTACCAATACCAGTTGCAATTAATGGTTATGTTTTGTCATCGATGTATTAAGCATGTTGTAGTAAACATGCCTAACACGTTGAGATATTTTCCCTACCTTTTTATAGACAAATGGGCCATTATCTGCTCTGGCAGCACCTGCCCTGTGATGTTTAACTCTGCCAATTGCATTTTTATCAGTATCGGTTTCAATGGCCATTAAGCCTGTTGCAATTAACAGTTGTATCCATTTTTAAAGAGTTGTATTTCAATGGCTACAAACTTACAAAACATGAATTGGGATGTTGTTAAGCCTGTTGCAATTAACAGTTGTATCCATTTTTTAATCCGTTCATTTGCTACCGTGCTACTCTTCCGAAATGAAGATATCACTACAGATGATGCCGTTTTATTACCATTTGCAATTTTTGGTGGATGTTAACCCTGTTGTAGTTAACATTGGCTTTCCATGTACTTACCCTGGGCTACAATGGGCGATGTTGTTGTTTGCCGTCGAGGTTAGCTGCATCCCATGTCTTATACACCATCTATTCCTAAATATAAGTATTTTTAGAGATTCCAATATAGACTACATAAGGAGCAAAATGAGTGAATCTAGATTCTAATCTAAACTATATCTATAATTCTATATACATCCGTATGTAGTTCATATTGAAATCTCAAAAAATACTTGTACTTAGGAACATAGGTAGTTGTATTTTACATCATTTGTGCAATCTCAGTTTAGCTTCTAACATTTACTGGTTGCTTGTAGGTACATATATGAGGGGTATTGATCCACGCTTCGATCCCTTTTGCGTATAGGGCAATGATATATTCATGAACAAGCGTCAAGTGAGGAAACTAAGAAAGATTGTTAGGCGAAAGAAACGGGTGATTGGAATTAAGCTCTTTATTTACACTTTGTCGAAGACAACAGCGAACTTTAGGATGGTAAGTAATGTGTTGCCTTTTCCCCCTGCCCACAACAAGTTACTGTATTAGACCTCATTATCTGATATTTTTCTCTTTTCAGTGGTTTCCGAAGCTATTTACTGATGATTGCCTTACAAACTACATGATCGGAGTGGAGGCAACTAAGGCCACACAGTTTTCTACATCAAATCGTGTGTGATGTAGTTAATGAAGGCAAACAGTTAACCAAGGCAGAGCGTGTGTGATAGTTACACCTTTCACACACGAGCGTATACATAAAACCGTGTGGGATGTACATCCAAACGGAAACGTTTTCCCTGGATTGACTGTGTGGGATGTACATAACAACGAAAACATATTCCTTGGATTGACTGTGTGTGATACACATACGAACGGAAATGTTTTTCTGGGATTCACCGTGTGGGATGTACATACCTACGGAAATGATTTTCTCGGATTACCGTGTGGGATGTACATACCTACGGAAATGATTTTCTCGGATTACCGTGTGGGATGTACATACATACGGAAATGATTGGGTTTTGATGCCTCGCCCGATCGCACACGGCCCTAGCCTGGGTCCTAGGAGGGCCTATCCCTGACGATTTCTGGGTCGTGTGGGAAGGACACCCTATCGCACACACTCACTTGGTGATGGTTCCAAATGCCGTTGCGGAAAGGTGTTAAAAACCGTGTGTTTAGGACCGACGTGCACTAGTGAGTGTTATCTCTTTGTGAATCTTGTTCAATTCTTTTTGGGTGTCCCTCAGGATAAAGTGGTTCCTGAGTCATTTTACCTCCTCTAGTTGCAACTCTAATAGCAAAGTCATGCATATTATGGTTCATTTCATCAAGTAATTCTCTTTGTGATTTAGCAACTTGTTCTAGTTGAGTTTGAACCATAGAAGCATGTTTTCCAACACCTCTAACATCATTTGATATTCTAAATAACAAGTCACTCAAGCGGGCAATCATATCAGAATTATATTTCAATTGTTTCATAACATTTGCATTGAAGTGATCTTGTTTTCTAATGTAGTTTTCAAACTCATAAAGGCATTGACTAGGATGCATACCGTGAGGATTATCATTTTCATTGACCTTCATAAGAGAATTTACCTCTACCACCTTAGGTAGTGGTGGTGTATTAAGCCCATGTATTTCTTCAATAGGAGGTAAATTTTTAACATCCTCAGCTTTAATGCCTTTTTCCTTCATTGATTTCTTCGCCTCTTTCATATCTTCGGGACTGAGATATAATATACCCCTCTTCTTTGGAGTGGGTTTAGGCGGTGGTTCAGGAATAGTCCAATCATCATAATTTTTCAAGATATTATTCAATAATTCTTCAGCTTGTCCAACAGTTTGTTCCTGAAAACACAACCGCACAACTATCTAGGAAGTCCCTAGAAGCATCGGTTAGTCCATTATAGAAGATATCAAGTATTTCATTTTTCTTAAGAGGATGATCGGGCAAAGCATTAAGTAATTTGCAAAGCCTCCCCCAAGCTTGTGGGAGACTCTCTTCTTTAGTTTGCACAAAGTTAAATATTTCCTGTAAGGCAGCTTGTTTCATATGAGCAGGAAAATATTTTTCAGAGAAGTAATAAATCATATCATGGGGACTACACACACAACCAGGAGTAAGAGTATTGTACCAAGCTTTAGCATCACCCTTTAATGAGAATGGATATAATTTGAGAATAAAGTAATAGCGAGTCTTCTCATCATGAGTAAAAAGGGTGGCTATATCATTCAACTTAGTAAGATGTGCCACAACAGTTTCAGTTTCATAACCATGGAAAGGATCATATTCAACCAAAGTAATTAACTCTGGGTCGACAGAAGAATTCATAATCCTTATCAGCAATACAGATAGGTGAAGTAGCAAACTTAGGATCACACTTCATTCTAGCATTCAGAGATTTTTCTTTATACTTGCATATTAATTTCTCTAGATCATCTCTATCATTGCAAGCAAGAATATCTCTAGTTGCTTCTTCACTCATAACATAACCTTCCGGTACCTTAGGCAATTCATATCTAGGAAGGCTAGTTCTAGCAGGTGTTTCAGGAGTTTCAGTTTCAGGCTCATCATCAGAATCAACATCATGTTGTATTACTCTAGCAATTTGTTTATCAAGAAAATCACCAAGTGGCACATCATCATTATCAAGCAAGGTAGTAGCATCATCATAAGCATCATTCATAGTAGAAGTAGCATCATCAATAACTTGCGACATATCAGAATTAATAGCATGTGGTGGTGTTGCAAGTTTACTAATAATAGAAGGTGAATCTAAAGAAGAACTGGATGTCAGTTTCTTACCTCCCCTCATACTTGAGGGAAATACCTTCGGTTTAGGATCCTTCAGATTCTTCATAGTGATAATATGATAATAATCCCAAGTGACTCAACAAATATAGCTATGCTCCCCGGCAACGGCGCCAGAAAAAGGTCTTGATAACCCACAAGTATAGGTGATCGCAACAGTTTTCGAGGGTAAGTATTTAACCCAAATTTATAGATTCGACACAAGGGGAGCCAAAGAATATCTGAAGGTATTAGCAGCTGAGTTGTCAATTCAATCACACCTGGAGATTAATTATCTGCAGCAAAGTGATCAATAGCAAAGTAGTTTGATAGTTTTTATAGTAGTTACAGCAGCAATAGTAACAGTAACAGTGATCGCAGTAATTTGTAGCAAGTGTAACAGTGATGATAGCAATAGTAACGTAGCAAGATCAATAAGGATAAATTCATAGGCATTGGATCGGTGACTTGTTGGATGATATTCATCATGTGACAGTTATAACCTAGGCCGATACGGCACTAGCTCCAGTTCATCGATATAATGTAGGCATGTATCCCGTAAATAGTCATACGTGCTTTATTAAAAGAACTTGCATGACATCTTTTGTCCTACCCTCCCTTGGCAGCGGGGTCCATATTGGAAACTAAGGGATACTAAGGCCTCCTTTTAATAGAGAACCGGAACAAAGCATTAACACATAGTGAATACATGAACTCCTCAAACTATGGTCATCACCAAGAGTGGGCCCGGTTGTTGTCACTCCGGGGTTGTCGGATCATAACCGTAGTAGGTGACTATAACTTGCAAGATCGGATCTAAAACATCGATATAATGATGAATTCATAAACGGTTCAGATCTGAGTTCATGGCACCCGGGCCCAAAGTGACAAGCATTAAGCATAGCAAAGTCATAGCAACATCAATCTAAGAACATAGTGGATACTAGGGATCGGGCCCTAACAAAACTAACTCGATTACATGATGAATCTCATCCAACTCCTCACCGACCAGAGAGCCTATGAAGGAATTACTCACTCCCGGTGGGGAGCATCATGGAATTGGCGATGGAGATGGGTTGGTGATGACGAAGAACGAAGATCCCCCTCTCCGGAGCCCCAAACGGACTCCAGATCTGCCCTCCCGAGGAAGAACAGGGCTTGGCGGCGGCTCCGTCTCGTGGATCGCGATAATTCTTTCTCCCTGATTTTTTTTCTAGAAATATGTGATTTTATAGTATCAGGGGGGTCATCAGCGGGGCCACCAGGTGGGTACAACCCACCTGGACGCGCCAGGAGAGGGGGGCGCGCCCTGGTGGGTTTTGCCCAACCAGGGGCCCCTCTCTGGTGGGTCTTGGCTCCAAAAATCATTATTTATTCCATAAAAAATCCTCGCAAAGTTTTGTTCCATTCCAAGAACTTTTATTTCTGCACAAAAACAACACCACGGTAGTTCTGCTGGAAACAGCGTCAGTTCGGGGTTAGTTTCATCCAAATCATGCAAATTAGAGTCCAAAACAAGAGGAAAAGCATGAGAAAAAGTAGATACATTGGAGACGTATCAAAGTTCGACTACATCAACCGGGTTGTCAAACGCTTCTGCTTTCGGTCTACGAGGGTACGTAGACACACTCTCCCCCTCTCATTGCTATGCATCTCCTAGATAGATCTTGCGTGGGCGTAGGATTTCTTTTTTGAGTTTTCATGCTACATTTCCCAACATTTTCAACTTTCTGCCACTATGGTAGATTACTTGCAAGACTAAACCCAACTAAGGCACACAACTCCTCTTGGGGATCATTCATCTAAACATGACCAGTGCAAGACTAACAGATCGGAGAACATATATGCCTATAAATTATGCAGCAAAGAAATCAAAAGAATCCAACAAAAATCATATGTAGATCTGATCATAAAGTGACAATTCATCACACCGCAACAAACACACCAATAAAGAGTACATCACATGGATCACAATCGTTAGGGCAGCTCATGTGATAATTGTATTAAAGAACAAGGGAAAGATTGCTATCTAGCTACTGCCATGAATCCATAGTCCAAAGGAAATTACTCACGGACAATCATGGTGGTAGCAAGGTTGATGTAGATGGCCACCGTGACGAATTCTCCATCAGACAGAGTACCAGAAAAGGCCTTTGGATTGGATCCCACCAAAACAGAGGTGTGCAGCGGCGGAAGAATTCCTTAATGATTATTTTTAGGATTTTGGGGGCAATATAAAATTGTGGGTGTCGAGAGGTGGTGGAACCACCCCTGGCCATGTGGTGGTTGTGGGCCACGGGCCACCCCTAGGTCGAGCCAGGGTCATCCGAAAGCTTCCTGATGCATAACTTTTTTCTGTGAATTTTCCCATTTTTTGGACTCTGTAAAATTGACTTTCTTGAAAGTCTGAAAACAAGCAGAAAATAGTTGCTCGCATTGGGCACTGAATTAATAGGTTAGTCCATAAAATTAATAAAAATTGGTGTGAAACTTTAAAAAGGTGATATAATAATAGCATGAAATAATAAAAACAATATAAATACATTCAGGACATATCAACATCACCTAGATTAATATCTGCTCATCCTGAGTAGATAGATGATAACAAAATAATTTTTGATTGTAAATTACCTTAACAGGAACATAATGAGTCTAATTTAGTCATAAGTGTGACTCATAAAAATAGCGATGCAATGTAATAATCTATAATTGACAACAAACAAGTAACATCAAAATGTGAAAATAAAATAACCCCCGCTTTTCATGGATCAATGCTTTCATATCATACTCACGATGCCTTTAGGTTTAGAAAGAATGTCACATGTATCATGAGGCATGGTACACTAAATCTTCATTGTAACAAAACATATTATCATAAACCGGTTGGAGTTTCAGCCAAGCACATAAATCACATAACTCTCTTGTTTCAACTAATTAACACATATGGAATACTTGAGCATGAGACTTGATCTTTGCATGAAAAAGAGAATGATGATGGGGGTATATATATATAAGAGGTCAAAAAAGGTAAGAAACTCTTGCGTCAACGCAGTTGATTGCTACGTCACCATCGCATCTATAATTTTTCACTGTTTCATGCCAATATTGTACAACTTTTACATACTTTTGGCAACAATTTATATTATTTTCTTGGACTAACATATTGATCCAGTGCCCAATGCCAGTTCCTGTTTGTTGCATGTTTTTTTACAGAATATCCCTATCAAACGAAGTCCAAACACGATAAAAATTTACGGAGAATTATTTTAGAATAAATGTGATTTTTGGGAAGCGAAATCAACGCGAGATGATGCACGAGGGGCCCACAAGCTCAAGGGGCGCGCCCCCTCCCCAGGGCGCACTTGGCAAGCTTGTGGCCACCCCGTAGGTCGGTTGGAGGTGTAGATCTCCGTTGTAGCACCTCTATGCAACGGTGTAACACCTCTTATTCCCTCTATGCAGCGGTGTAACACCTATTATCCCTGGTGTAATCTCTACTTAAATATGGTGCTCAACGCTATATATTATTATCAAATGATATGTGGCTATCCTATGATGTTTGAGTAGATCTGTTTTGTCGTATGGGTTGATTGATGATCGTGATTGGTTTGAGTTGTATGTTTTATTATTGGTGCTATCCTATGGTGCTCTCTGTGTCGCGCAAGCGTGAGGGATCCCCATTGTAGGGTTTTGCAATATGTTCATGATTCGCTTATAGTGGGTTGCGTGAGTGACTGAAACACAAACCCGAGTAAGTGGGTTGTTGCGTATGGGAGTAAAGAGGACTTGATACTTAATGATATGGCTGGGTTTTACCTTAATGATCTTTGGTAGTTGCAGATGCTTGCTAGAGTTCCAATCATAAGTGCATATGGTTCAAATAGAGGAAGTATGTTAGCTCATGCCTCTCCCTCATATAAAATTACAATAATGATTACCGGTCTAGTTATTGATTGCCTAGGGACAAATAACTTTCTTGTGACAAAAAGCTCTCTATTAAAACTAACTTAATTGTTTCTTTATCTAAACAGCCCCTAGCTTCTATTTACGTGGTCTTTATTATCTTGCAAATATATCCCTTTACACCTACAAAGTACTTCTAGTTTCATACTTGTTCTAGGTAAAGAAAACGTAAAGTGTGCGTAGAGTTGTATCGGTGGTCGATAGAACTTGAGGGAATATTTGTTCTACCTTTAGCTCCTCATTGGGTTCGACACTCTTACTTATCGAGAAAGGCTACAATTGACCCCCTATACTTGTGGGTTATCATTGATCATTAATAAATGGAGAGGCCTTATAATCGATGTTAATGCAAGGAGTAGGGATTGGCATGCAACGGATTACTAGAGCTAGCTATAAGTGTATGAAAGCTCTCCTAATGGACTAGTGAGGTGTGCATCCAACTTGCTTGCCCATGAAGACTTAAAGCATCTTGAGAAAGATCATCATTGGAATATGCATGCCAAGTTCTATAGTGTGAAAAAAAAATCCCCAACTAGTGTATAAACATGAAGCAAATAAAAACTCTCTATATGAAATGCAGTAGTGCTACTTTGAAGCACTTTATGATATCTGCTAAAACCAGATGCTACTTTGAAGCACTTTATGATATCTGCTAAAGCCAGATGCTACTTTGAAGCACAAATGTATACGAAAATGATAGTAGTGTTGCCCCTATTTCTTTTCTCTTTCTTTCTTGTTTTAATCCTCACATGTTAGGGCAACACACTAAAATGATGAATAATACATTTTACTGTACTCATAACTCAATTGAACAAAATAATAAATATGATGTAGAAACTATAACTGTCTTACCTAGGTTTTTTCATATGCACACAATTTGAATATTTAGAAAACATATTTATGTAGTATATCTTTGTTTTCAGTCCTTTTCAAGGTAGTTCACCAATGATTACCTCTCAAACCACTTGCACGATCAAGAGGCAAGGAATGTATTCAACAATACCCATGGTATAATATTGAAGACTTCCACAAGAGGGCGAAGTATGGGAAGATGATCATCCACTTGCCACGACATAATTTCGAAGGACCTTCAACATCGTCGAAGGCTTAATATTTCTCTTCCACTTCAGCAATTTTCCACATGAGATTCGGCTATCTATTTACCTCCTATGATGCTACTTTTCAAAGGTTCTAGATATTACACATGAAATTTGGTGCTTGTGTGCTATGGTGTACTATCTGTATGGCGTATTGTGATGTTAATTATGAAATCCTGGTGATATGAAATCATGGTGAACATTGTTCAATATTAATGTGAATTTGATTATTACAGGGATTAAATAATGGGGTAATAAATATGCTTACTGGATCATTGCATTGCACACAATTACTTAATAAGTTTTGTGGGCGATGACCACTTGTGACACACACACACACACACACAACTGCAACAAAATGAGTGGGTGGATCGATGAGCCACCACACACGATTTCGTCAAAGACAATGTGTGCGATAGACCAAGTAACTCACACGCTACCGGCATCGCATTGTGTGTGGTGAATGATACACCCCACACGATTGTTTGTCCACAACCATGTGCAATATGTTGTGTGGCCGCGAACGTTCCCAATGGAAAAAGCGTGTGCGATGGATCATCCTATCCCACATTGTTGTATATACAGTTTCGTGTGTGATATCATGTACTAGCGCAAACTCTTTCTTTACGCTGGTTTGTGGGATGTTCAACAGATCTCACACATTTTGTTCCGCTAGATTGTTTGTGATAGCTCTCCCATCACGCATGTTCACTTTTGTGTGTATCTTGTGCGATGGACAAAGCTATCACAGATAATTAACCTATATAGTGTGTGATGGACCATGTTATCGTGCATCTTCACATTTCTACGGTTCAAAATTTTGTCATCGAAAGGGGTTTTAACCTTTTGCTTTGGACGGTGCTGCACTAGTGGACGAAGACAAAAATAAGAACCGACAAGAACGGGAAAGAATAAAATTGACACAAATGTGTGCACCAAGGGAAAAAGGCTAAAAATTATAAAGAATCCGTGTGTGTAAATATGAGAGGTAATTACACAAAACCACCACGTATAAGGCTAGGGTAAGAATTTGGTACCACATTTGGGACAACTCACATGAAGCCACTGTTTTTAAGTCTAGTGAATAAAACAATGCATCGATCTTTCACTAAGCTTGTGAAAATAGCAAAATCGGGTGATGGGGCCCGCCTATCAGGCCGACGTGGCAAGCCTACATAGATAATGTGCTGATGTGGCCGAAGGCCTCACCTTTCGGCCTCATATCTTATCTGCACTCTCCTTCTTTCCCTCTCTCTCTTCCCCAAATCTTCTTTCTCCTTACCCCACAGTGGTTGCCGGCTAGACATGACTTCACTCTTCCCTCCAATCTGAGCTTTACTGCCACTCACTCTTTGTAACGCTCTAACAAAACCCACCGGTTTAACTACCGGCTCCTGGTCGGTGCGCATGGAATCTAGACTAGACCCACAAACCAACACTAGTCTTTCCTGCACGCTTTGTCCTCATTCGTGCACACCTGGGATCAACTTCATAGTCGGTTACCCATACTCGAATTGCTCCAAGCCGAACACGCTTAACTTTGAGGTTCCTTTCGGATGGGCTCCCAAAAAAGAAGGTGTGCCTTGTTGATATGAGTAGTCTATCATTCCTATTAAGTCAGGATGTGAAACTCTCCATCCATGGCTCCGTCGGGCACCACCACCAACACGCAAGAGTCGAGCTCGACATGCGGTAGAGAGAGGATCCCTCGGGGACAGGCACTGCGAGAAGAGGAGATTCAGTGGCACCTAGGGAAGTGTACACAGGAGCGTGACGAGCGCGGTGGCGCGAAGGGCGGATGGGGCGTGGAGGTCCCGGCCTTGCTAGGTCCATGGGAAATTGTTGCTGCTGTGTCGTGTCCCCTCGCTGCGCAATGAAGAGAGGAGACATCGGGGATGGGCACACTAGTAGAGAAATGGCTAGCGACAACTTTAATTGGCGGCACGCCATTTTCAATAAACACCACCACCATTTTTTCAAATAGTGCTGGTTTTGGCATATTTGGTATGCCAGCTTTACATCGTTAGTGTTAGTGTTGCTTTTTTCAAGCACGCCACAAATTGATGGGCCCAGTTGTATTTTTTTTATAGAAAGACTGTAAGGGAACCCCTACAGTATAATTGATGCAACAAATCCAAATTGCAAGTACCATGCTTTGAACCTGGGTGGGTGGGAAGGCATCAGCCCCTTCCCACCGCTAGGCTATGTCTTAGTCTGCGGGCCCAGTTGTATTGACCTGTGGCAACTTAGTGGTGGCGTTGGATTTCAATACACGCCCTAGATATTTAGTCTAGTGGTGGCGTGCGTTGTCCTTACACGTCACGAGTTACATTTTGTGTATATATAATAATATTGTTGGCAATCCTTGTTTCTCAAACAATTTCAGTTGCCTTCTCCACACAAATATTCTCTCTAACTAGCTATCCCTTATTCTTAAAGAGAAAATTCCTTATATAACACTCTTTTAAATGTTGTTTCCTTGTATGATATTGAAAAACTATTTCTTCCTTATCTAACACATTGTCTAAATTTTATGCCTTTTATGAAAATTTTGTCCATTTTAAGCCGTAACGGTGTTAAATGACACCTGAAAAGTCATATTTGCCCCTCATGTGATGTGTCACCAAAATTTTACGTGGTAGTTTAGCTTGAGTATGCGACTCTGTCTAGATGGCAAGTCTGGTAGATCTACTCTATTTGCTTCTGGGAGTAGCGCGTTGGTAAAGACAGGGTGCATGGTGGTCAATAAGGTCGCCGGTGTACATCGATAGTACATGGGACGGCACATACTCGATCGATAGTATACAACAAGTCAATATGTTAATATCGTAGTCAGTGCTTGTACATTTTTCTTGTGAAAAGTCAGTGCTTGTATGCGCACTACACAAAGAGCTGCGAAAGGCACTCATCAATTTTGCTTCGAAATTAAATCAGGCCTGGGGCAACTGGGCTGTAGCCCCAGGCGTGGCCCAACTAGTACCCATACACACATAGTAGTAAAATTTTCAGAATTTGTGATAGACAGAAGCCCAGCCCCAGTCTTCACATAGACGTACAAAGCCTCCAGCCCGTTAGCCCAACTCCATCGATCGAACAGAATAGAGAGCCGATCACGCACTAGGGCAACTCCTATACGCCGCATTTTGCGGCGAGTAGTCGCCCTTTCGCACAGAGCCAGCTCACCTGGGCCGGCCCATTTGCTGTAGGGGTGGAAAATCACAAAAATAAAAATGCTCCAGCAATACAACTCGAACACACAACCTCTCAGTAACGTGCGCCCTACGCTAGCCACCTCAACTGGCTACCACACGTGTAAACTTGCCATCGCGAATATTAAAGAACCTAGCTATAAAACTTAAAAAACACAAACCATAAGCCGTTGCAGATCTGATCTTTTTTCTAAAATTTTGAACGTCAATTTTTGAACCATGAACTTTATTTGGTAAAATAATTGTATTTATGAAAAAAAGCAAAAAAATGAATAGGGGAACTTTTCTAGAAATTAAAAACAGTTTTGAAAATGCAAACAAATTTATTTTTTGTTTCCTTTTCGTTTGAACAAATTGATGAAACCGCAAACACTTTTCAAAATGTGAATAAATTTTGAAACCGCGCATATTTTCAATTGTGAAAAAAATTTGAAACTGCAAACATTTTTCAAATTGTGAACAAATTTTGAAACATGAACAAATTACAAATTCGTGAAAAATTGAGGATATTTCTCGAATTGTGAACAAATTTTGAAACCGTAAACATTTTTCAAATGGCGAACAAATTTTGAAACATGAATAAATTTATAATTCGTGAACAAAATTATAAAAATGCAAACATTTTTTAATCCGCAAATTTTATAAAACTGCGAACATTTTTTGAATTGTGAACAAATTTTGAAACATGAACATATTTCAAATTTGTGAACAAAATTATAAAATTATGAACATTTTTAAAATTCTGAACAAATTTTGAAACCGTAATTGTTTTTCTAATTCTGAACAACTTTTAAAACATGAAGAAAATTCAAATTTGTGAAAAAAATTATAAATTATGAACATTTTTTGAATGTACGAACAAATTTCGAAAACTGTAAACATTTTTAAATTGTGAACAAATTTTGAAACATGAATAAATTTCAAATTCATGAACAAAATTGAAAAATGCGAACATTTTTGGAATATATGAACAAATTTTGAAACTGCGAACATTTTTCAAATTGCAAAAAAATATTTAAACATGAACAAATTTCAAATTCTTGAACAAAATTTTAAAATTGTGAACATTTTTCAAATTCCGAACAAAGTTTGAAACCATATTTTTTTATATTGTGAACAAATTTTAACACATGAATAAATTTCAAAATCATGAACAATAATTGTGAACATTTTTGAATCAGCGAACAAATTTTGAAAATCATGAACATTTTTGAATTGTGAACAAATTTTGGAACATAAACAAATTCAAATTCGTGAACAAAATTATAAAATTGTGAACATTTTTCGTTAAACTGCGAACATTTTTTGAATTGTGAACAAATTATGAAATATGATGCAATTCCAAAATTCGTGAACAGAATTATAAAATTGTGAACATTTTTCAAATTGTGAACAAATATTAAAACCGTAAAATTTTTTGAATTGTGATTTTTTTTAAACCGTGAACATTTTTTAAAATATGCACAAACTTTGGATCCGTGAATTTTTTTGAATTGTGCACAAATTTTAAATCAATAAAAAACGAAATAGAAACAAAAAAACAGAAAAAAGAAAATGAGAGAAAAGAAAAGAAAAAGGAAAAAATAGAAAACAGAATAAAGAAACAAAAGAAAAAACTAGAAAAGGGAAAATAAGAGAAAAGAAAAGAAAATAGAAAATAGAAAAAATGGACCAAAGAAAAAACTGATTCAAAAGAACCATCTAGAAGTTTCCCAAAACCAGAAAAAACCAGCTGGCCCAAAACCGGTGGCCTTCGAACAGTTAAACGGGCCGGCCTGTTGCGTCGCTGCTCGGACGCTCGCCTTTGCGAAGCGCCGGCTGTTTGACGCAACGAGCGGCAAATAGGATATTCCCAGGCCCTAGACCACGGTTGACGCTTCGATCTGTGATCTGTAGCCTGATCGTTAGTCAATCCAAGTCAAGGAAGAAAGCGGCTCAAAGAAGTTAAGAAAGAAAGAAAATTCCTTGCGTGATCTGCAACAGAGAAACCCTCGTTTCGCGTCGCTCCAACAGAGCACCCATGCCCTGCGCCGCCGCCGTCGTCAACACGCGATTCCCCGCTGCGCCAGCCGTCGGGTCCCGTGTCTTGACCTCTTATTCTTCTCCATCTAGTCAAGTTCTAAATTGCAGCGCAGGCACAGAGGCACCCAGGCCAACGCACACTGCTCAGGTAATACGTAGCCTATCTTCTAATTTCGTTTTCCCTATTTCCTTTATATTAGCCAAACCTACATAGTTGTTCTATTTTGAGCGTGATGTATTTGCAAGCGTTGATGATATTAAGATTATACAATTCTATCAAAAAATGAGGAAACTCAAGGGGCTACTACCTCGTGGTCTTTGTTTTAATGGTATAATGTGTTCTCTTTTTTCTTTTCTTTTTTGCAAATTTCATACGAACAATTGACTTAGTCTATGTCAAGTGTCTTGATTTTAGATATGCGATTTTATGTTTGCAGATCCAAGTACCTCTACTATTGCTGGTGAAGAAATTATGGCATCAGATTAAGCAAGTCTTTACTAATTAGGTACCAAACCATGTTCGCAACAATGCAATTTGCTAAACTAGTTGTTTTAAGGAATTTCCACTCATTATAATAATGAATTTGTATTTCATTTTAAATGAATTTGTGACATACTTCTGACGCACATTGGTGTGCGTGGGAGTATTTGACTTATATTTAGTCAGTTAGTTTTTTTTTTTTGAGATAGTCAGTTAAGTTTACCCCTAGGCTTTGAGAAATCCTAGTTCCGCCTCTGAAAATGTTGGAAATAAACCCAGCCCGTTCGTAACAACCGTGAGTTGAAATGGAAAGAAAGAAAATAAAGATGACTATGGTTTTGTGGCCATCAATCATCTCGTGTATTCGTGTTGTTGCTGAGATAATATCGCTAGCTTGGTTAGCTAGCCAGTCAACGCAGAATTGATCAAGCGAAAGATCGGCTGGTAGCTAGCTTCGTCTAGTACTACCTGCTTGTTTTTTGGTGTGCACGTACACGTCGCCATCTACATCTCGACGGATAGTACTCGAGCTAGCCTCCTACGCCTGCACGCCGAAATGCCCTCCGCTACAACGTCTTCGAGGCCAACACAAATCGAGTCGACCGGATGCACATACACGTAAATTTTTGGTCACATACCACATAAAGGGTAAATAGGTCTTTTTACGTGTCATTAAATAGCGTCAAGGCTTAAAATGGATGGAAGTGTCATAAAAGTCATAAAATTTAGACTCGGTGTTAAATAAGGACAGAAAAGTTTTTCAGTGTCAAATAAGGCAACAAACTTTAAGACAGTGTTAAATAAGGAATTATCTCATTCTTAAATGATTTTAATGTGTTTTAAGTATTTAATATTTTTTGTCAAAAAACTAGGAATAAGTTTTATTAAAGTAATCATATTATTTTTATTTAAATAAGAATATTATTTTGTAAATGGTAACATTTTTGTACTATATTTTGAGTCTTTTAGTTGTTTTTATTAAAGTAGAAATGGTGTATTACTTTTATTAAAGTAAGGTAATTATTTTGTAAATTGTGAAATTTTGATACTATATTTTGAGTATTTTATTTGTTTTTATTAAAGTACAAATTTTGTATTACTTTTATTAAAAAGTAAGGATTTATTTTATAAATGGTGACATTTTTGTGCTATATTTTGAGTCTTTTAGTTGCTTTTATTAAAGTAGATATGTTGTATTACGTTTATTAAAATAAGATAATTATTTTGTAAACGGTGAAATTTTTGTACTATATTTGAGTTTTTTATTTGTTTTTATTAAACTAGAAATTTTGTATTACTTTTATTAAAAACAATTTACTTTGTAAATGGTGACATTTTTGTACTATATTTTGAGTCTTTTATTTTATTAAAGTAGAAATGTTTATTTTGTAAATGGTGAAATTTTTGTACTATATTTTGAGTCTTTTATTTGTTTTATTAAAGTAGAAATGTTGTATTACTTTTATTAAAAAGTAACATTTTATTTTGTAAATGGTGACATTCTTATACTATATTTTGAGTCTTTTATTTGTTTTTATTAAAGTAGAATTATTGTGTTTCTTTTAGTTGTAATATATTTTCTTGATCAACTGGTAATTTTTTCTATTTTACTTTTTGTGCGTATTGGGCCAAGCCCGAAAGTGCGTTAGAGGCACTGGGTCTAAACCAAGGGAGCAATGCCCCTCCTCGCTCTCTCTGCCCGTGCTCTCTCTCTCTCTCTTTCTTTCTCTTTGCCGTCTCTCTCTCTCTCTCTCTCTCTCTCTCTCTCTCTCTCTCTCTCTCTCTCTCTCTCTCTCTCTCTCTCTCTCTCTCTTGATCCCATTTCTGTCTTCACTCATCGCCGGCTGATTCTGGCGGCCATCTTGACGGGCTCCGGTGCTGCAGTAACATCTACAACTCCCTCTCTTGCTGCCCTATCTCTAGACCCATTTGATTTTATTTAGTTTGATTTGCATCGCTAGGGTTTCGGAGACGGCGACGGAAACGATGGGTTGCTAGGGTTTTGGTTTGGCACAACATCGACTACAAATCATCGGCGAGTTCATCCCCTCCACCTTCTTTCTCCTCTCTACAAAATCATCGGTGAGTTCATCCCCTCCCGATTTGATTTGCATCTCCAGGGTTTTGGTTTGGCAGTGAAGTGAGTAGGCAAAATTAGTTTGACTGAGTAGGAAAAATTAGGGGTTTGAATCCATGGATAATTTGTATGGTAGTGTTGGATAGTTTGTATGGCACTACACTAGATAATTTGTAGAAACTTCCATGTGTTGGATAATTTGTAGAAACTTCCATGTGTTGGATAATTTTGTAGAAACTGCATGTGTAGAAAATGAGCGAGCATGGCAATTGAGTAAAAATTGCATATGTTGTCATGTGGTTACTGCCATGTGGCATATGTTGTCACGGTTCCGAAACATTGCAAACTTTTAGATGATTACAAACTGAAAAATAGTGCCAAATTTTTAGATGATTAGAAACTAGTGTACATTTTGTTGGATGATTGCAAAACAATGCCAAACTGCTAGTACATTCTGCTGGATGATTGCAAAGTATACATTATGCTAGATGGTTGCAAACTAGTGTGCCAAACTAAAAAACAGTGCCAAAAATTTACCAAATGTGTAGATGGTTGCAAACTAGTGTGCCAAAAGAGAAGCCATGAACTAGTGTTTTTGTTTGTTTGCCAAAGCTTTGATACTACCAAAACAGTGCCAAAGCTGGTATCAAAATAGTGCCTCCTCTAGCTCATATTTTTTAGTTGCATTCATACACTCTAGTTCATCCTCTAGTTCGTATATTCTTTTAGTTGCATTCATATACTCTAGTTCATATATTATTTTGGTTGCATTCATATACTATAAGTCATCCTTGGCATATGTTCTAAAGTGCCAAAATAGTTCATCCTCTAGTTCGTATACTCTAGTTCATCCTCTAATTCATACTCTAGTGGCATTCATACTCTAGTTCTAAAAACTAGTGTCAACTATGAAACTGTTAACTTGTTATTATTTTGTAGTTGGTGCCGATGAGTACCTACAACAGCCACACACAACTTCGCGGCGTATGCCAGCGGAGGCGAAGGGAGCACCAACCAGGTAGATTCCAAACACATCCATCATCATTGCAAGGAAATGCATATATCTAACCATTCATGATGATTGCAAACATACATGCATATCTAACAATTTCAAACATTTGACTTTGTAGGGATACAAACCGGATCCGACACCAATCGAGGAGAACGTCTATGATGTGTACATGCTCAAACGCCAACTTATAGAGTCTCATGAAAGTATTATCAAGGCCCTGAAGGAGGTGAATGCCGCGCTGAAGGCGGAGAGGGATCAATTAATTTACAAGAAGGTTGATCTCTTCGATAAGACTCTTAAGCCGAGGGACCAGAGGGGTCAGCTATCAAGGAGAGGTATCAACTGAAGAAGGAGAGAAAGCTCCTCAAGGGCGAGAGGAATGAGCTCAAGATGGAGAAAGCTCATTTTGAAAAGGAGGAAGAGAATAATAGGTACAAGATTCAACAGTTGAAGGCAATCCTTGATCAGGAAATGTGATGATGTAGTTTGGTTGAACAGTTTGTGAAATTAAACTAGTTTAGTTCTTGAACTACTAACTTTTATGAAGTTGAACTAGTTAAGTTGATGAGTACCTATCTAGTTTGTTAAGTTGAACTAGTTGATGCAATAGTATATCTTAAATTAGTTGATAGTTCACATAGTTGCATTTTTTATAAGCAAAAAATCAATTTGATGGCGTTGGGCCAACAAGGCATGTTAGTGGTAATATACACTTATTGTTGGCGTTGGCCATGGGGCACGCCATCGGTATCAAAACTACTGCTGACGTGTACTCCAACGCCACCGGTAAATTTTGTCACTAGCGCCATGTTGATGGCGTTGGAATCCAGCGCCAGCAAAGCCAATTTTGCCACACCATAGCTAGGATTTTCAGCGCTAGTGGCACTGCACACTTCCTTCGCTTCCTCGAAGGGCCATGATGAGGAAGGACGTGCCAGCTGGAGATGTGCCTCCTCGTCGATCTACGTCCGTCTCGCCACACCGTGCACACGTCCACGTCGTGGCTACCGTCGGAGCATGGAGCGATCCACGAGGAACTTCTGTGGCTCTTGCTACACTTCATTCCGACATGGACGGTGCCACCATGCTTCACCTGGCGGCTGCCAGTGTCATGGCGAAGGCGGCTGCGGCCACGCACATGTGTCGGATCGACTTCAGTGTCGGGCTCGTGCTCCTCATGCTGGATGAACTAGTTGTCAATCCGCCGTGCATCCGTTGGCCTTCTTCAATGCTCGCGTCCCTGTGTATGAGCATGACCAGGAGGTTCAGCACAGTGGTCACTGGTGACCGTAGGAACGGCAGCTTGCCACCCGAAAATTGCTCGAGGAAATGCCCGATAGGAAGAAGATGAAGATTCATTCATTGACATTTGGGACCCTCCTCTCCTCTGCCACCTCATTTTGTTATGACTTGCTTTTGGTCTTTGCCATGTCAGCTCGATAGGTGGGCCCAATCGGCCAGAACGACGTGAGCTTATGAGCTTATGCGCTGATCAGTGATATGTGTTACTAGTTAGACACACAAATATATATTTTTGACACTGAAGACAAAAAATATGGGTCAACATGAGTTGTCTAAAAAATGATATTCCCTTCATCTCATATTAATAGCCGTTCAAATAGAGTAGATGTATTTTAATGTTAGATACATCCGTTTGAGCAATAATTAATATGAGATCAGGCCAAGGGTGTACCTATATAGTACGCATTATCCTAGCACCATATGTGATGGTTTTGCGGTAGAGAGAGGCGTTTTGGAGGCCGAGCTCCATGGATACCTTTATTTTTCAAAATTTCAAATTCAAACTTTTATGGTTCAAAAATTTCTGAAAACAAATGTGCGTGTATGTAAGGATGTAACCTACACGTGTGTAAAAATTCATGATGAGATACCTTGAGTTGTGACCTGTACAAAAAAGACAAATTCATAGCCTGAAAGGATAAATAGTATCATATGTTAAATAGCCTCAGATTTGTCTTTTTTGCATAGCCTCATTTCAATGTTTTTTTGCGAGAACATTTCAATGTATTTTATACTGAAAATTTACACACATGTGTGTTATGCCTTCATGTATATCTGTAAAAAGATAGAATTTTTAAAATGTAGAAATATGAATTTTGATGAAATTTCAAATTTCATTTTGGAGGCCTCACTGAAGGCCGAGCTCCAAAAGGGATTTCTCTTTTGCGGTATTGCCTTTAAATCTAACGTTGTAGGAGTTGGCTGTAGCAATCTCGCAAAAGTATTGCGTGTGGGGATTTTCCGTTGCGTGAATCCAACCATGCAGAATCGTGTGACTTAGATCAGATGGTTGAGGTGCCCATCGGGGTGAAAGAACATCCAGGCGGATTGTAAAATAACAATCAGAAACGTGCAGGTAAAAAAGTCAAAATCTCCTTTCCGATATTTCAGCCGTGCGAGTAGTTTCACCGAAAGAAAAGTTCAGACCCAAAGCTTCTTAACCCAGGACGGGAGATATTTACCTCAGTTGGGGCATCTCCAAGGCGAACCTATAAATTGCTCGCAGCCGTTCAGACCACGCTGTCTGGACCGTGCCATCCAACATGGGCTTATATCGCTCTGTGACATGGTTCGGACGTGTTTTCTCTCATACTCCCTCCGTTTTAAATTAGTTGACTTGGATGTATCTAGATACGGATGTATCTAACACTAAAACATGTCTAGATATATTCGTATCTAGACAAGTTTGAGTCAACTAATTTGGAACGGAGGGAGTAAATTGAAAACAAAGTGGGGGAGGTTTGTAGGAGTCCTGACAAGAGATGTGTAGGGCTTTACACCTCGACCCACCTAATCCCCTCTCCCGATCTTATTTTCTTCTACTCCGCCCCTTCTTCTCTTGCTTTGCATCCGAATCCTCCACCTCCATTGTCGCCGCTGCATGTCTCCAGCCGCCACAGAGGCATTGCCGGACGTCTGCAAGTAGCACCTACGCGCCCGCTCGCCTGTACGATGGAGTTGTCCACCCTCGAGTCGTTTGTACCCAGGTACACTCCGTCCCCCTGTCGATGACGTCCATGGCGGATACCACACCCGGCAGGTGTTCGGTTAAATGCCATTGAGCTTATTTTCAAATGTCGTGTCGTTTTTTAAGTACGACGGATGGGAAGCTACTTGGCGATGGAGAATGAGTTGTTGTGCGATGCGTGGTTGGTCAGATCCGGGATTTCAGAGGCGTGGAAGCGGGCGGAGGCCTTCTAGCAACAAGCGCATGAAAAGTTTCACGCGCGAAAGCACATTGCGCCCAACGACATGTACATCATTCAACAACGTAACATGTGGTCGTTATCGTATCGCTGGTACACTATCCAGGCCAGTGTCACCAAGCTCGAGGTAAGGTGGCCATTGCACGCGACAGAGGACGGGATCGTAAGTTTTGCTTCCTCTTGCTCAACTTGTTGATGAATTCATTCACTTAATGTTGGTCTATACATTATATGTAGCCCATATTGCCGTGGTGTACCACAAGACAGAGGGACGGCCATTTACGTGCACACACTGTTGGATGAAACTGAAGGGGGAGTATGAGTGGAACGACATGATCCGTTGATGAAAAACTTGTTGGACATCCATAATCTAGTCGAATTTGAGACATTGTTGAACAAGACTTAATTTGCATGCTATATATGGATGATTTGTGCTATTTCTATCCGAACTTTGATAAATATTGGTCGGTTTGCATGAATTTCTTCCGATTTGTTTAAATGCGGGTTGAAATATATGCGAGCAGCGTTGGATGGCGGCCTCCCGCGTCCGTGTTCGTGGACTGGACCCCTATCCGTGGACAGATGCGGGAGAAAATTTGCGGGTTGTCGTTGGAGATGCCCTTAGAGCATCTACCATCGTATTTGGCAAATCCAACCCCTCAAACGCCCGCGTACGCGCCCGGGCCCGCCCGCAGACATTGACCGGTCAAGCCTCAAATTCCCCTTCTCACAATCGGACACCTCAATTAGCATGCATCAAATCCATGCAAACTCATGCAACTACGTGAACAATTCATTGCACACATCATCCGGTTACTATATAACTAACATGCCATCAGACTACCAAAATTTGGCATGTTTGACTATGGTGAAGAAGATCATCCACGACTGCCCTTGCGCTTTCCGGCGCCCTTATCGTCCTCACGGAAGTACCAGTCGAAAATGCAGTAGGGATCGAGCCGGATCTTCTCGTCGCCGAAGTTGTTTGACCCGTTGCTGACCTCCTTCTCCTCCTTGGGTGGCAGTTCGGCCGTGGCACGGACCGCCCGATTCTCGAGCGAGGGCATGCATGTTCCTCTATTGCCGCTTCTTTACAATGCGGGTGCAGATGGCTTCCTCCTCTGCGGCAGCCCGCACCGCTGCCTCAGCCGCCGCCATGTCGACAGCAAGGCGGACCTCCGCCGCCCTTATCCTCTCCTTCCCACAGCGGGCACACTGGTCCGGGTGGGACTCATACCCTGCCGGACCGGTGATGGGGAAGGGGAGATTTTAAGGCTCCTGGGACTGCGATGATCCAGCCCTGAAGGATCCGAGCGCCCGATGCGCTAACTCTATGGTGTCGCGCCGGACAGATCATGCCGTCGGCCGGACGCTATATTCTCGGGACCAGCGGCGTGCAATGCGGACGACCATTGCCTCCTCCAACCCGCACGGGATGACACCCCAGTCGACGGAACCGGACTGATCGGAGTCGTATCCGCTGCCCGTCATGCAGGAGAAGGCCGGAGATTGCAGGACGGGAGCTTGGGTGGTGGAGGAGAGTGAAGGGGAGTGGAGTGAAGTGGTTAGGGTTTTAATCCGACGAGCGGATGTGGAGAAATATATGTGGGGTCGGATGGGTTAGCGTGGGCTGAGACTGACGTGGCGGACATGCCCTGGTGCCTTATAGCAGTCTATATTTAAGATGGATATGAAGAGTGCTGATCAGCTCGAGCCTTTGAGACCCGTTTAAGGCTTTCGTCTACTCCCTCCGTTCCTAAATAATTGTATTTCTAGAGATTTCAACAAGTGACTACATACGGAACAAAATGAGTGAATTTACACTCTAGAACATATCTACATACATCCGTATGTTATAGTCCATTTGAGATGGCTAGAAAGACAATTATTTGGGAACGGAGGGAGTAGATTGCATTTTCGTGACATGTGAGTAACCGGGCCGTCTGCGTGAGCATCGAGGACGGGTTCGGTCCGCCGGCTGTAGATGCTCTTTTTTTTGGAAAGGCTGTAGATGCTCTTAACTCCCGACCTTGTCAGGCAAAAACGACAAATATGACATGTGAACGAAAAGAATTCACAAAATAAACTGTTATTGAAAAAATTTCGCTCCGCTGACCTTTTTGTTTAGCGCCCGACAGATAGGCGCCACACTACACTGTGCAGCGCCTGACTGACAGGCGCTACATGCATGACCAACGTCGCACTCTGAATTGCTAAAAATTGCTAAGTCAGTGTGCAACGCCTGAAAGCTAGGCGCTACACTATATAGTGCAGCGCCTAAGCACTAGGCGTTGCACTACTTACATTACAACAGCAGCAATAGTTTATGTTACGCCTCCGAGTCAAGTTCACAGCAACAATCGCTATAGTTTTCTTTCCCAATCTCCATGTTACTTTTCTTTTTATATTCTTTTGGTGGCCTGACGAGTGAAGTGATGACTGATCAGCAACAAGGCCTTGACGAGACGAAAGACAGTGCAGGCCCACTTATTTTACGAGAAAGATGATGAGTTAGGACAAAAAGGTCACACATGAAGACGACAGCTAGGTTCATATGGGTCTTTTACCACCGTAGATTCCGTGGCGGGAGCAGCAAGCGGCTCATGCATCTTGTCCTTTACCAAAGACGTGGAGTTGTTGTAAACTTGTAATGCAAGCGGTGCAGCGCTAGCACCAGCGCTATGATCAGATAGTGCAAGCCTAGCTCTTAGGCGTTGCACACTGACTTAGCAATTTTTAGGCAGCCCGATGGTCAGACGTGCAGCGCCCTAGAGCTAGGCGTTGCACAGTAAAGTGTGACGCCTTGTTATCGGGCGCTACACGAAAGGGTCAGCTGAGTGAATATTTTTTAAAAACAGGTCAGTTTGTAAAAAAAAAATCATGCACAGGTCAATTTTGTGTTTTTTGCCACCTTGTCATGTGCCGCCCAACGCTGCGCGGCGGCGTGATTGGATTTGCACAGGAGATCTCAAACGTCGTGTAATCTGATCTCTAACTGCTTTGGGGTAGTCTGGGTATTCCTTTACAAAGGTCAGATTCGTTATGGAAGACCTAATCACGCGGGAGGCTTAGCCTATATAAAGGCAGCCCTTTCCCTGCGTCCCCGTGGCCTCATCTTCGATTTGGGGATCTGGAGCTGGACTCCGCGGCTCGATCTACAAGGCGTTTTCGCATGGTGCTCCCTTCTGCCTTGCTTTATTTCTTATTTTTCTCTTGGATTTTGTTGTTTGGATGGAAAATGTTGGATTTGTTCTCTTGTTTGTTCAATTTTGTAAATTTCTCTTATTATTCTCTTAGATCTAATATATACATTTCTTGCCTCCTTCTCTTTCATCTCAACATTATGTGGTTCCAGATCTGCTCCCACACCTTTAAGCATGTTGACATCTTCTCTCTAGACAAGATCATGCTCTTCCGTGCTCGAGGCGACTGTTGCCATAGTCGCTCATCGCACCTTCAAGAACCTTTGAAGCATCTGACATTCTCAAACCCTAATCTTGGTTTAGATCTGTCAATACCCCTAAAGTCGGTGATGAAGAATTAAGGCAATGAAAGATGAATCTGCAACAAATTTCAAGGTTAGAATTTGTTTTTGTTTACCACTTTTTTGCAATCTTATTGTGATCAAGATTCAGATTGTAAGATTATTAAAGGCATTGAGTTAGTATCGAGTTTGTAAAGTCAACTCAGTTGATTTGTGATACTTATTATATTCATAACCAAAAGTTTGAACAATATTATAAAAATGCTATAGATACAAATTGAGTGTAGCTCATATGGTTGGGTTCTTTGTGTTGAACGTCCACCAGGGTTCAAGTCTTAGATTTAACATTGGTGCTTGTATTTTTCTAGATTTATTTCTGCCTTTCTAGCGAAAAAAAATTCTGTGTGAGGAGACGTTTCCGTCGACTGCCAAGATTATGTGAGCATCTACGTTATTACTGTGTTAAAACAAGTGTTATAAACATTAAAAAGATTCAAAAGTTCAAATTGGTCTTAGCACTATTATTTCAGTTAACACTAAATTGTACAGCTTACTTTCTTTAATGTGTTTAATTATACTTAATAATGTTTACTTATACTGTTCGTCTCAATTTATGTGTCATGTTTTATTTTATATTATGAGTAGGTTAGACTAGTCTAATTGTTGACCTCAATTTTGGTTCTTCATACTTAGTTTTCTTAATTGTGCTTACTAATACATTTAATGTGACATGTTCTAATTTATAATATACTTTATATTTACCTTTCCAGATGCACTTGCATCATTAACATTTAGCCTATGCAATTTAAGTTTGATGTTAATAGGTTGGTATTCAGTATTGTATACAAGACACTTCATAATTGGTCTTTTGTAGTGACCAAGTTTTGTTTAAAGTCAAACGATACAAAGTTTGACTAAGTTTGTAGAAAAAATATCAAAAATTATGATACCAAACAATAAAAATATATAGCATAGTAGTTAGAGGGTAGGCTGGCGAAGTGGTGAAGTCCTCCCCACTTGTGCGTCCTAGGTTCGAACCAGCCTATCTGCACTGCACTTCGCAGGGGTAAGGCTAGGTTCCTATAATCCCTCCCTGTGAGCTTCTATGCACTGAGTCTGTCCTTTTCTTTTAGTATTGTAGTTGTTGATAGTTTTTGTATAATGCACTAGAACAATGCTCGTGTTTTGCAACGAGATTAAATATTCTAGTATGTTAGCTTGTGATTTACTCCATCCGTCCTATAATATAAGAGCGTTTTTGACACTACACTAGTGTCAAAAACGCTCTTATATTATGGGACGGAGGGAGTACCTGTCAATAATAATGTGATTGTGCAAATAAATGCTTATCAAATTCTGACCGTGAATTAACTTATAATTTGATTAGAAGTTTGTAAGTAAATTAAAGTGAAATTGGTTCAGAAGGTAAGTAAATTAAGGTGGTTGATTGACGAAGGGGTGGTGAGAAGAAATGTGAAATGAGAACCTTACGTTCTTTTTAAGTAAAGATTGTTATTTTGACTATGTCTGGAAAAACATAATCTAGTGGTTATATTTGTAGCATATTGCATATGTTTTGTTGGTCAAATCAATGATCAAAGTTAGAGCTAGATCACAAGGTTACATGGACCGAGGGAGTAATGCTTGGTTAAAACCTTGTCTTAGTAATACAAAGTGCACCTTATATTATTATTATTTTGGAACGGATGAGTACATAATTATTTGTAATGTAATAAATGATATACCCCCTCCATCCCATCCATCGATCCATCTAAAAAGTAAGTCACGAAGGCTATGTGGGTAGCTATTGGATGCCCTTACGAAAAACTGAAGATAACATAATCATTTGTGACTTAAATAGTTTGCATTAGAGTAGATGGTAGTTTAAAGTAGGAGATGCTTAAAGCTTTGCCTGCAGTCGGTCACTAAGTTTTGGATCCAACTTGCACATTCTTATAGGTTTTTGAGCGTCTGCTTCCTAAGTATAGCTACATACGTATGATATATACATAGCTCCTATCCCTGCTGATTGAACTATTAGTGCAATGTGCATGTATAATATAATTCACAACAACAAAATAATACTTTATTTCTTCACTGAGCTCAACTAATTTCTACAGAGTACATCGATCTTTTGCATAGTCTACCTTTCCTCGGTTATTGTGCCAGAGAGCTTTTGGCAACACTATTCATTTTCATTTTACTCAACACCGTTGTTAGCAAGCCAACGGGGAAGAATGCCAATGCTTCTTCAGAATCTCCACGGCATGATCAACAGCATATATTATCATCTTCTTCACCTGCGCCAAATTGAAGGTAAGATTGTCAGTAATGGTTCATGGTTATCGATGTAAATTATTTACAAGTAAAATTAGTCATCGGAAAAGATAATGTGTGTTCTTTGTTGCAACATACATCAAAATTCAACTCGTATGGTCAGCCCTAAATTTCGGCCCAACTAAAAGCCCACCTGAAACAGTACCACTCTGGGATGCCCTAATCGACGCTTACGTCTCCGGAAATTACATCTCTTTGCAAAGGTCACCCCAAAATGCATTAGTGCCAACACGTGGTGGGTTTTCTCTACACAAATTTACAGAGGCTTTCTTTTTGCCATTGGAACAGAAAAGGCATGTTGTCTTTAACTTTAAAATGTTTTCACCTTGCATTTCCTTTCAGGACGTGTTTGGTAGTCTGCATACAGCCTCGCCTTGGTAGCCTGCATACAGCCCAGGCCCACTGGATGCAGCTTTTTTGGTTACATGCAAACGCAGTTGGGCCTGCACGACACAATTCTTGAAGTACCGTTTTGCCTGTTGAAAACACTCAAATTGACAGTTTTCAGCCAGGCCCGAGCGATGCTCTTGAACCTACGTGGATGGCTCTGACGACACATGCAAGTGGTTTGCAGGTATTTTCCTCTAATCATCTTTTAATCTCCTTCATCGCTTCTACATAATCGTGCTTCAATTCGAGAAAAGTTATACACGAAAAATATGCGCCTCGATGTTTTGATTCCATTCAAGCATAGTTTCGTTCATGTGTTGACTTTCATGTTCATATTTGAATCTTTTTTGGACGAAAATTTTGACATTCATGGCAAATGGTTGACTGTTAGAAGTTTCCTTTGACTAGTAGCTTCACCTCGCTGTCTTACACAACTTTCATGTTGTGGGTTTTTTGTTTCACAGATCATAAATGAGTAGATCTACATATGACCAGTGTATTGTAATCAATTCCTAATAGCAACTCCAATGCGCCGACCCAAACAGACATGCGCTCTGTTCGCTTTTTGTCGATTTGGGTCGGCCAGGCGGACGCCCACGTCCGCTTCCGCGTTTAGGTCAGCACATGTGCCCAACGCTGGCCCGACCCATTTTGACGTGTCGCGAAAAAAAAAAGAATACAAATATTTTGAAATAAAAACAAACATTAAAGCCGACCACGAAGGCCGGCGAGAGTCCAAGCGTCCACATTACATTAATTAAGCGTTAAAAAAACTAAACTACAAGGCGGCCCGGTGCCCTAGGCGTCCTCGTCGTCATCGGGCCGGTGAGGTCGATCAGAAGCCGTGTTCCAGACGAGGTGATGTCGGGCTCGGGCTATGCCACCGCGGGCTGGGCCTTGCGCGCCTCCTCCTCCTCACGCTCCTCCTCCTCGGCGTCGCGCTCTAGCTGCTCGAGGTACTCGCCCTCGCGGCGCTTCTCGGCCAGCCGTCGCTTGCGCCATTGCTCGAGGTACGCCGCCTCCTGCCGCCGCCGTCACCCCATCTAGATCGGCGGGGTGCTCACCCACTTCTCCCGTCCAGGAGTAGCGCTCAACGGGGTTCGGCTCTGGCTCGGCCTTGGTCGGGGCAGCGGGGCGGTGGCGGCCTGCAGCGACGCAGCCCGGACAGCGCCATGGCCTCCGCCATGCGTGCCTGGTACGCCGCCTCCTCCTTGTACGCCGTCCTGAGCCCCTCATCCTCCTCGCTCTCCCGAAGGACACCCGCCATGGTCGTGAACGACGATGGGCGGCGACGGTGAGCTATGGGAGACTTCGCGGACGTCACGCCGCCTGGCCTCCTCGTGCTTGAAGGCGAACCAGTGCGCCCAATAGGGCGAATTGCCGTCGTAGGCAGAGTCACGACGCTGCTCCGCCGTCAACAGCTCCCGTCGGCGCCGCACCTCCTCGTGCGCTTTTGCCGACCGCGGCGCCGTCGGCACTAAGATCCTCTCCGGATCCAAGTGTCGATCGTGCGGCAGGGTGATGTCGGAGTAGGGGAGAGGGACGCGGTGCTGCTAGTGCCACTTCGCCTGGTGCATTGGCATGCTCACGCGCTGCCTCGGCCGGCGAGAAGACACCGGCGAGGCGGGGGAGAAGGGTGGCGGGGGCCTTGCCCCTTTGGCTTTGCCCCAGTGGCGGAGCGTGACCAAAGTACAAGGAGGGGCCAACTCTATATAAAAGCAGCAATATGCAGAAAAAAAAAATACAAAAGGGCTTCCTGGTGTCCGCGGGGTGCAGCTCCAAGCCATCAACCAGACGAAGGAGATTGACCGATTGAGAAGGACCGGAGGAGGTTAGATGGACGGAGGATTTCATGGTTGTAGATCGTGAGACGGCTGGTCGTGGTCGAGTCCTGGAGTAGCGGAGCCGGATGCTGGCTGGAGGAGGATCTCACATGCGTGACCACGCGAGAACGCTGCTCTATCGTGTGTTCCAAGCCCGCTGCTGGGCTTTATCTCCGAATGGGCTGGGCTAAACTATTGAACATACCTATAGTATTTTTTGTTTTGCAATTACGGAAGGGGGGGCCAAGACCCAGTTTCGCCTCCACTACGCTCCGCCAGTGGCGTGCTCCCTATGATCAGCAGTTGCTTCGTGGTGTGCGCCGTAGCCAGCGTCGTCGCCGACCTTCTTGTGGCACTCGGGAAGCTTCATGGCATCTCGCCGCCAGTCTTGTTCTGCAATTAGGTGTGGCTGTCGGCGTCGGTTTGTTTGGCTTTAGTTGCGACGCCGTGGTAGGCCTTGTGCCCGACCTCTGCTGGTACAGCGGCATCGACCAGTAGTCGTGCCGTGGTTCCCTCTGTCGTAGTCTACCTGCCTTGTCACAGTCGTCCTGTCTGTGGTCGCCGAATGTGCATGTGCGTTCTACTGTAATCTTTATGTTCAAGTGTAGTTGTTACTTCCTCCGTTCCTAAATAATTATCTTTCTAGAGATTTCAACAAGTGACTACATACGGAGCAAAATGAATGAATCTACACTCTAAAACATGTCTACATACATCCGTATGTAGTAGTCCATTTGAGATGGCTAGAAAGACAATTATTTGGGAACGAAGGAAGTATTTGTTAACTCCTAATCACCATGCATGTATGTAACCAAATATCGGATGAAAATTGCTTTCCTGATATGCAGGCAACAAAACAACATGCAAGCGATCAAACAACATGCAAACATTGTGTTTTACCCTGTGTTTCCTCAACCAGTCTCCACATGGAAGTTCCAGCCGCCGGCCTTGGATGGGCTCCACTTTTATATCCGGTTGTATTTTACTTATCTTCAGTGCTCCCTCCGTTTTTAAATATAAGTCTTTCTAGAGATTTTAATATAGACTACATACAGATGTATATAGACATATTTAGAGTGTAGATTCACTAATTTTGCTCCGTATGTACTCTCTCCGTCCTAAAATTCTTGTCTTAGATTTGTCTAAATACAGATGTATCAAGTCACGTTCTAGTATTAGATACATCCATATCTAGGCAAATCTAAGACAAGAATTTTAGGACGGAGGGAGTAGTTCATATTGAAATCTCTAAAAGGACTTAAGGAACGGAAGGAGTAATATACAGGGGTAATTACTTTCCAGTTGTATAACTTTACAGGGATTCCAAGCGGGGCTTTATACTTCGCATCTACTTCCTCCGTTTCTAAATATAAGTTTTTTAGAGATTTTAATATAAACTATATACGAATGTATATAGACATATTTTAAAGTGTAGATTCATTTATTTTGCTCTATATATAGTTTTTATTGAAATCTCTAAAAAGACTTATATTTAGGAACAGGAGGAGGTAGCATACTTGTACTTCCCACATAGCTCAAGTTTAACTCTCCCACACATAACGCAAATGTACTCATCACCGTGTAGTGCACATGTACTCCCTGTGATTAGTGACTACACACTGAGTCGCACATGCGCACAAACCGTGCAGTAAACAAAAATAGAAAGAAAAAAACGGAAGAGGAAAAAGCATAGAAAAATTAGAAGAAAGCAGAGGCCACATAAAAATTGAAAACCAATACAGAAAACCCAACAGGGACACCAATAACGACCCTAGCGAGCTCCAGATCTTCACTACGTAAGATCAATGTGGGGGAGGGAAGTAGTTGCAAGTGGAAGGTTTAATGTGAACCATTAGTTAGGAAGGTGATTCGAAGCTACACGGACTTTGATCCATTGTCTGAACAATCAAGAAAATGTAAACCAAATTGTATGTGGCTAGAGAATTTTTGATAGAGCGGTGAAATGCATCGAGATAGAAAAGAACACCAACGGCAAAAACACTCTACTGGACCGACACTGACACCAAGACGAAAGCGGGAGCGAATGGATTAGAGAGCCCAATAGTTAAGACAACAATTATGGCTGTGTAGATGCAGTATTCCATGTTTCACTAAACAAAGACAGAGGGAGGTTGTAAGAGAGACCTGGTCAGCGTTTAAGAGAGGAACGTGTGTCGAGAAAAGACACCTATCCGGGGAGGTGCAAATGAGAGCTGCAAAGGGAAATGCAATTCAAAGGCAATCCTTTGTTGTTATCTGGTCCTTGAGAGAAAGAGGACCTTATCAAGAGTCCCTCACCTACTAATCACTGAAATAGCCTAGCTTTCCAAGCCAGGTGACCTTACTGTAGTGTAAGCAAGGCCAACGGGGAGAAGCTATAGCTTTGAGAGTTGCTGAATTAGTACATGTTCACACAAAATGTTGATAAACATAGGGCGTGAATTAGGGGAAACATCGTTCTTGCGAATCCGAATGGACTGGCAAGAACAATGGCAGCAAGGAGCACTTGTTTTGCATAAGCTTGTAGCTAGTAACTGGAGAGTTTCGTCATAGGTCGAGAGAGACGGGGACAACCACTCTAGCTAGGTGCAACCATAATCCCAATGACAACAATATTTGCATGGATTCTTTGGGTGGACAAGTCACAAACTTGGCAAACTAGGCAACTCTTGTGCAATAGCTTTTCCCAAACACGCCTACTTCAAATGATACATGTTTTATAGGGTTGAAAAGTAGACTCGATGACTACATTTAGTAGTATGCCCCATTGTCACGCTGCAGTTCGAGGATGTTGTTTCAACAACAAAAGATCAAAGGCAAGTGTTTTTTCTTTTCTTTTTGAACTTATCATAAGTGTTCAAAGCAATTCATTTATAACTTTGTTTCTGCAGGTTTGTTCCTTCAAGAACTGAAAAATGGTTGGCTTCCTCAACATGGCGCCTGAGTTTGATTAACAACAACGAAGATGAAAGGACAGCCATTCATCGAACTATAAGATAAACTCAAGTTAGCATTCACCTAATCACGGATTTGTTTGGCATGACTTCCTCTTATTGGTCCAACAATGGTTGGGGATGTGTCAACGATTGGTATCATTAAGTTCCATCTCACTAGTCATCCACTGGTGGTGGAGTGACTAGGCCCGCAACAGTGCACCATCGACTCCGAAGATTGCAGGCACCGTAAACATTTGACGTGATATTAAAGATGCGCTGACTCTTCTTCGGTGGGCTTACACGTCGCCCAAGCTCGCCGCCACCGTTAGCCTTCCTGTGGCTGATACGACAGAGTATCGGAGTCTTGTTGGGGCGTTGCAATACCTCACCTTCACGCGCCCCGATATCGCCGATGTTCAGCAGGTCTGCCTTCACATGCATGATCCTCATGAACAGCACCTTGCGGCCATCAAGTGTGTCTTGCGTTACATCAAGGGCACGCTCTCTCATGGCCTCCAGCTCTACTCCACATCGTCGGGTTCCATGATCACCTACACCGACGCCGACTGGCCTGGATGCCCTGACACTCGTCGTTCCACGTCGGGCTTCTGCGTCTTTCTTGGTGATAACCTCGTCTCTTGGTCGTCCAAACGCCAACATACTGTGTCCCGTTCTAGTGCCGAAGCTGAACATCGAACCATGGCCAATGCCGTTGCTGAGGCCAGCTAGATTCGGCAGCTTCTTCATGGGCTCCATCGCCCTTCACCGACCACCACGATTATCTTTTATGACAACGTCAGCGCCGTCTACACGTCGACGAACCCCGTCCAGCATCAGCGCACCAAGCACATCGAGATCGACCTCCACTTTGTTCGTGATCGTGTTGCCCTGGGGCAAGTGCGTGTACTGCATGTTCCCTCATCTCGCTAGTTCGCCGACATCCTCACGAAGGGTATCCCGTCATCACACAAGATTGGGACTACGCCGAGAACATCGCCTCGAGCAATTTAATGATGTGAGATGTACCTAAAACATGCCACTGAGCAAAACTACGAGGAGAGATGAACATACATATGGACTACATATTGAATCAGATATATAACACAAGATAAACACATTGGGACTTCCCTCGGATCACATCACCAGTTTGAAAGGACCAACTCTGCCACATCATTGGCACAAAAATTGGTGGGTCATGACTTCATGCACGACAAAATTAAGTTGCATGATGTCATATTCAACCGGGAGAACGGCCGGAATTTTCTATTCAAGGGCCATATATAATATCAAATAGCAAAACAAGTATACAGTTTTAGAAGAGTGCTCGTGATTGCTTGCCGGAATTTTTTTTTCTGTTTGATGGTCGTGGATTTGGACATTGTGTTGGAGAAACTAAACGAGAACTTTGTGGTCATCAATTCATGAAAAATCAGACAAAAACAAATGAGAAGGGATTCGTGCTGTTCATCACCTTCAGAAATGAACTTGATGGTCATGGCTCTTGGACATTGTGTTGGAGAAACTAAAGAACTTGATGGTCATCAAATCAGGAACAATCAGCCAAAAACAAAAGAGAAGGGATTCATGATGTTCATCACCTTCAGAAATTATCTTTAAAAAGACAAGGTTTACAAAGAGTGGATTTTGAGGACTGGAGAAAGCACAAAACGGAAGTGTCATGTTATCAGTTCAGAAATCCTCGTCAGCAAAAAGAAGAGAGATGGCTTGCGGGAGTGATGTTGTCAATAAGTGTTATGTTGCAGGATGATTGTGCACAGAAAACAGGAAGTCTGGAAGTAGGCGAGAAGAAATTGTGGCATATTCTCTGTAGCAATTATAATATTGAAGAGGTGCATAAAAGTTATTACAAATACAAATGCTTGTTTCTGCCGAAAAGGCGCCGGTTAGTCAACCTAATATACTGCCATCTCTTGTATTGCACGTGAATCCAATCTGTCTCCCTATAATATTCAACTCTAACTGCCATGTCATATTCTCATGGAACTGCCTTTTGCCCACACAGCGCTGACAGTGAGCGCTAGGGATAAAATTCCTGGCCGGTTTGCAACCATCTGCTCAAATATAATCTCTATGGATTCTTGCCTTTTTCAAATATAATGTAAGTGCCTCTAAACTTGTTTGCTTTGGGAGCTAGGACTTTTAATATGGGCACACTTTTTTTTCTTTTTTTTAAGCGCATGTTTACGCGACTTGCATTGGACATTGCCTGAGCCTGCAAAGGAGTGCAACCCTATGATTTGAATTGTGTTCCCGCTTGATCCAATGGCTACTGTCCAGTAGGTGATGTGGTTAATGAGGATTCATGATTGAGAGTCCGTTTTAGAATAAGGAGCGAAGGGATATTTCAAGAGTTGGGAACTAAGACCGCATTAATTTTGGGGATCACGGGACGTTTTGAGAAGTGGATGCTAAAGTGGGCAAATAATATCCGACTCCAATTGCAAGGAAAAAATGCAAAATGGGACATGAAAAAGTGTAATAAGAAAGAGAAAAGCTACAACAATCTCGTTCCTGAAATGCATGCCTAGAGACGGTCCAATATAATAATCCTACAGATGCTGCACTTCATCCTCCACCAACAACTGTGCACTGCTCTCCCCATCTCGTGACACCAACACGCATGCAGCTGCGGTAGTTAGTGTATAGAGTCATGCCGGTAGGAATATGACCAGGGTGGTGTGAGGTCCCAAGAGCAACAATCGCTTCGCCAGCAATGGCACAGAAGATGGGAGCACTGTAGGTCATGGTGATGACAGCAGAGGAACTTCACTGCAAGGGTTGAAACAGCAGCGGTGCTGGTGCCTTAAGTTCACTACAATGCATGCACAGCTGCGACAGCACAAAGAGGGAGAGACTGTGTCGGCAGCGACACTGCAAAGGCATAGGTCACGGCAGCCGCGGTAGCGTGAGGGTCACATCAGTGACTACACGTCAAGCCAACAAACACAGGAGGAAAGGTGATGCCAGGATGGATATCAAGGAGATGGTCGCCAGTGAGAAGGATGAAAAGATGAGGCAACACACAGTCAGAAGGAGGTTACTTTATGATGTAATGTGGCAGATTTAATTAGTTATACCCTTGCATAAAAGGAAGTTAAAAGGAAGTAACACAACTTCTGTTACAATCCAAAGTTAGGTACCGAGCATGTTCCAGCTGGTCTCAACAAAAGAGAAAAGAGCACACAGGAGCTCATCTTGCATTGTACTAATATATTAATTATAGTCCCAAGCTTAGCTTAATGCTGCTCGAAATGCATATATAATGCAGGATGGCTAAAATGGGTGCATTGAAAAAGTCTTAATTATGTTCATAAAAAAGGTCATACTTACCTCTAATTTATCTTCTTTTGCTCTGTGGTTCTTAGGAAGCACGCGGAATTGCTGAGTTAACTTGACACACTCCTGGACATTCTCAGGTGATACAAAATCTATAGCAATTTTCGTGCAAGACTGCAATGATAACAATAAAATTAATCAGGTACATAACATGCAAACTTAAATATTATTTCGCAGTTCTCCCTTATCTAGCACAGGTATGGAGTTGTGGCACTGCTATGGTAAACTGAGAACATTTACCTTGAGATTCCGTACTTGATGAGGGCACCCAGCAGGTATAAAAACTGCCTCTCCAAGTTTTTGTACAAATGTCCAAGGCTCGATTCCTAAATGGGAGTAACAAAAATTCAAGAAAATACAAACCAGACACTGCAACCATTTGCAGTAAAGAATTGGTAAAGTGTTACAAAAGCAGACAAACAGAACTCACCATGCTCCTCTTTAAGTCTCCTTTTATGTTCCTCGGTTAGATAGAATGTTTCATCATGTAGAGGGTTAAATGTCTGCAATCAAACATGGTGAAAGATGTTAAACATGATGGCAGCAAGTACAAGGTTGTTCATATCACACAATTACCAACCTTTTCAACTGGAGAACAATATATATGGCGAAATTCCTTGGAATGTTTACGAAGGTATGTTTCCAGTTTTGGAACATCCTCCCTCCTGAAAATATCCCATAAAGCACCTCCATCATCGTCCATGCTGTAGTTAGGAGAGGATGTGTGGTTTGAATCCAGACAGTTTTTATGACACGCATCACTTCCATCAATTGCAAAATTCCCACAACAGTCCTTTTCATCTTGTAGCTCATGTCTTGCTTTCAAGTTTTTTATTGCATTTTCTTGTCCTTCAGAAGGGGCAACTTTTGCAGTATGCATCAAAACGTTAACCTAACAATATCGAAGTTAACATAAAATAATTAAAGAGAAGCAAATCTCAGCAAGACTAGCACCAATCATGGTTCTACTATTGGTCCCACGAAATTGAATGTTCTACATTACAAGAAAATTAAGTTCTTTGAGGTAAGCAAGTGTGAAATTTTTCCTTTCATATATACACAAGAGATAGGAATTTGCTTCCAAGGTATTTGTGCTTCTCAATTGCTAAGGGAGTACAGCTATTTACTTACTGCATCAGATATATCACAATGAAGCTTCGTAACAGAATCTCCTCTGCCAAGTTCCTGCGCATAGCCATAAGCTATGTATGACTTTGGGCCCATGTCAATCTTTAGAATGTCATCAGGAAGCAATGCGGAGACACTTAGCAAGCCAGATTTCAAATTTGTGTACGGTTGAAAGGGTAAAGAATTGATGTATTCCACTCCATGCGAAGGTAAAAGCTCTTCAAAATGATTTGAAGTAGGCCAGTCCTTCAATTTAAGCATTTCGGGCCATTCATTTTGATACACCCGACCATAATAGTATCCATTGAAGAAATCCTGTGTGCGTATCTCGACCTGGATTATTTAAACACAAAAGGTGAATTTCCTTTCTGGGTAATGAGAAATGAAAAACATATGACTACATGATCAAGTCCGCATGAAACAGATTAATTCAACCCCTTCATCCATCCTAACAGAAATTTGTCTGAATATATGTTCTCTTGGAACCTTGCACTTGAATTAAATTACATATTTCAGACAACTGTGATGAGTTATTCCTGAAATAACCAAAGAAAAGTGTACTTCAAGACAGTAAACACTTTCCAGCTAATGAGCTCATGGGAGTGACCAAATTTTTGGGGTGACGGTGAACGAATTAATCAACACCAAGACCTTTTCAATATTCAGGATGCTAATAATTGTATTGAAACCGATGGATGGGTATAAAATGTTCATCATAATTATAGAAAATTGGTAAATGTGTAACACGATCAGCTACCAGATACCTTTGGAAAAAATTCTAGATCTTGGCAACAAAGTGTTTTTTTACACCTCAATATCTTATGTATTGGGAATCAGTTGACAAACAAATACTCCCTTCGTATCAAAATATAAGTGTCAAAAGGCGTCTTATATTTTGATACCGAGGGAGTACACTATAAAGGTATTCAAGAAATAAAAAAAATCCTAGATATGGAATGTTTTTCACTAACCTCACAACAAGATAAACAATCAATACACTTCACATTTTTCATATCAGGGGTAGTACTAGCACCATGTACTTCAGACCACATATGTGGTGGTTCCCAGCTCAAATGTGGCATTTTCTGTAGTACCCCTTGTACAATAACAGGTTCTCCTTTAACCCAGTGACTCTGGAAGTGAGTTAGATCGTCTGTTTTCTCATTATCTGATTTTGGACAGTATAGGCAGTTATCTGTTGAATTATCTCTGGTGGCAGCATGTCTGGCATTTTCATGTTTAGTACAGCACGGGCATTCATTTGTATGTCCGCTGACAATATCAGAAGGTTCTAGCTGCTTACTCAACTGTAGAGCATCGCTTTCAAGCTTATTTAACCAATCTTTTGGAAACATCTGTCTCAACTTAAGAGCATGATCACCACAACCACCAAGTTCAGGTGGGGGACAATTAATAGTCCCATCAGTATTAGCACACCACTTGGTAGTCTTAGGCTGGCAACTGGACAGGTCTGTTTGTACGCAGTTCATCAACTCAGGTGATGGATCACCACCATGCATATAGTCGATTCCTCTATGAGGATAAGATACCAGCTCTTCCCGACAAGAGCCCTTAAGATTATTTTCACGAAGCTCCTTACAGCACGCAATGCATAATTCATATGAGCAGTTTGGACAGCTTCTATGCAGATCAAAGATCGAAGTTCTGCAATTGTCACTAGACAAAATAGAAAAGAAATCATAACTACAAAGTAGGAGTAAAAATAACAACAGGAAGTAAAAAATCCGAAGTTGGATGAATGGAGCATTCAGTACCAGAACATCCTCTCATCATTCCGCAGTCAGCCTGTTCAACACTCAGTTCAGACAATTCCAACCCTGTTTGGCAGAAAACAGGGTAAGTACTAACAATTAGTTGCAAGGTTACTCTGTTTAGTTTCCACGTGTTCTGGAGAATCTAGTTTACCTTGAATTTTGGCCTCCATTTTTCTCTCAACCATCTGATCCCTGTTCAGGTCACTCAAACAAGGCAGCAGATAGTGCAACAGATATCTAGCATGTTTTACTTTAGTTTCACGAGCAATCTCATCAGCTCTTGCATCCAACGTATCTACCTTGTCTAATATGATCGATGTGCTATTAATCTCATTGGAGCTTAGGAAGGAGTTGTCATTTGCTTCGGTCTGTACCACCTCATTCCGAACCCTGGTTGACTTTACACCTGAGGTGTTAGTCTTCTTTCTCTTCGTTACATTGATCTACTGCCGCTATGCTTCCTCAAAACTGAACTCTATGAGGGGGAAAAATACATATTTTAGACCTCAGCACATGGCGTCGGTTTTTTTTTTACAGCTGTTATGGTTTCACAAATCTGTAAGTATGTCAAACACTGCAACCACTTGATAATAGATTTCCTTGTCACAATCTAACAACAATTTGTACTACAAGTCACAGCATTGTCAGTTGTCGCAACAGAGAAGAACTACATAATTTAAAACAAGAAATCTTATGAATGTAACCTACAAATCTGAAGTGCTGATATCTTGCTGAACTGCTGATGCGTTTGCACTATCAGAAATAACTCAACAAGCAACAAGATCATCACCTTGAGTTCACCCTGCTCCTTGGCAGTGCACCGTTTACAATTGCAGATTCCACGGCAGGACGGGCACCTGACTCTAACCTCGGCCAACGACAACTCCGGGTACCTGCAAACCCACAGGCCTCGCTGGTAACTCGGATGTCCATTCGTGCTAATAACCGAACAATACAAGCGGGTTGAGAAGAGAGATGTACATATCCTCGATGCAGGGGCCGCAGTAGATCTTCTCGCGGCATCGCTTACACTTGGTCATCTGCTGCTTCATCGCCGCCTTGCACTGGTGGCACGACCTCCTCCCTTGGCGCGGCCCGCGGCGCTAGTGCTCGGCGTCGCCTCCTCTGGTGCGGGCGCAGCCGTTTCCGCGGGCACGGCGACGGGGCGGCCCCTCTTGGCCCCGTTTCCGCTGCGCCGCCTCTTGGGCACGGCGCTCCACGACGGGGACCCGGAGTCGGACGACGCCGGCGAGGCGCAGAGCTTGGCGACGCGCCGCCGCTTGGGCACGGGGCTCGGCGACGGGGACCCGGAGTCGGACGACGCCGGCGAGGCGCAGAGCGTGGCGACGCGCCGCCGCTTGCGCGGCCGCGACGAGCGCGGCCCCTTCCTCTTCGTCCCCCTCCTCTCCATCTCGACCCCCCAGTCCTCGTCCGCCCCCTCCTCCTCCACGAGCGGCGCGTCCTCGTCCTCGCGCTCGTCCTCCTCATCCTCGAAGACGTACTGCCAGCCCACGGGCCCCCCGGCCCGACGGCAACCAATCGCCCCCATGGCCGCCGCCGACGCCGCGCGAACCCACGGACGATCAGGGCAAGCAACCCAGATTCGGGGATTCGATTTTGTTTCCAATCCGATCTCCCGGATTTAATACCTACGCCTATCCCGTCGAGCGCAATCTGGCCGGGGCGGGCAGGGCCGCAGCCCGCAGGTGTTTTCGTCGGAGGGGAGTGAGGGGCGGAGGGAGTAGCGACCACGTGGAATGCGCGTACGGGGCGGCCCGATACGAGGCTCGCTCCTCCCCGCTGCTGCCGCTGCTGGTTTTTGATTCGGTTTCCGGTGGGTTGGTCGCTCCTCGTGACTGGCGGGTGGGCGGGTTGGAATTTTTAGCTGCGGTAAAGGTTTTTCTGTGTGGGAAAAATGTACGGGTAAATGTTACTGTCGTTTATTACCTGCTGTATAGAGTATTTTTTACATAAAACGTAATTACAGGTGCGAAACGAAGGTTCGTTCGCTACGGCATGGGCCTGACTGACGTTGACGGGCGTGACAGGTCGTGCCAAGTCGTGACTTGTGAGGCGTGCCTCACAACTTTCGAGCGGTAGAAAGGTCCAACGAATCTTTTTTGTAGTACTAAACCGTTTCGCTCCCGGGAAAGTCGGGTCGCACGGGCGATCAAAGGAGGCGACGAGGCCGGTTCCCTTGCGTGCTGCCGGTGGCGCCGCCGGTTTCCTCTCTCTCCGTCGGCCGCTCCGGCGGCGGGAGGGAGGGGGAACCTCGGGTATGTCCGCTAGGTGGGTGTGTGGTAGGGTTAGGGTTAAGGGTGACACTGCCGAGACCGTTGCGGTGATGTCGCGTCGGAATAAGTTTATCCGGGCTCCGTTTGCGGTCAGGCGAGGCTTTTGCCTTCATTTAGGAGCCAGCGGGGTGGGGGATCCCCGGATCTCGTTGAGGTCGCGGGCTATGGTGACCGGAGGTCCATCAAGACAGCCATTTGGGTCCTCGGATGGGTGTTGGATGCGAGAGGCGAAGACCATTCTTCTTCCTTGTCGGTATGATTTGTCTTCTTTGTTCTTCTCCTTCCTCTGCTACGTCTTTGGAGGGAGATTACGCTGCCGGGCGGATGGCGGCGGTGATCTTCGGACCGGTCGGATGACTCGAGTTCTCTTCCTTCCGGAAGGGACATTTTTCATGATACTCAAAGCCAAAGATGGCGGCCAATTTATTGCGGTGTGTGTTGGATTGATGTCCATGTCCTCTCAAAGACTGGTGTCAAGAAAGGAGGAAGCGGCGTGGCGGCAATTGTACCGCGTGGTCGAAGATGATGACACCTTGCGCTTTGGTTGCAGATCCTTCTGCTGCAGAGGTCTTCTTTCAAGATTCAGGAATGATGTCACAAGACTCCGGAGATCTTCTTGTGTTATGGTTGACTTAAGGTACTCTTGGTGTTCATGGTCCTTTGTGTTTGCCTTTCAGTGTGCTTGTAAAGGTCAACTACTTTATAGTGCTTTGTGATTTGAATGAAAAACTTCTCAAAAAAAGAAAAGGTACAAAGTATAGGCCGGCCAGGAATTTGACACGTTTTCTATTTTTGACGGAAATATCAGGTTACGGCCGCGTTGAAAGCCTTGTGCCCGGGATGACCAGACATGTTCGCAATCAGGGAACGATTCTTGTTTGGCTCATGACATCTCCAACGGGAACCATAAAAATGCTCTTGCACCCGTCCACGGACGGAGGAACCACTTCACAAATACGGATGCGGAGGGACATCATTTAATCGTAGCGGCATATATTTTAAATTGTATTTTAACTAATCGGATGAAATTGATGTAAAGTGGCTGATATTCATCAAAGTTCGGATAGAAAATAGCACAAATCATTCATGCATAGCATGCACATTAAGTCTATTACAACAATGTCTCTAATTCGACAAGATCCCGGATGTCTGGTAAGTTTTTCATGAACGGATCATGCCGTTCCACACAAACTTCCCCTTCGGTTTCATCCAGCAGTGTGTGCACGCAAATGATCGTCTCTCTGTCTTGTGGTACACTACGGCGGTGCGTGCTTATAATGTGTAGACCGACATTGAGTGAATGAATCAATCAACAAGTTGAGCAAGAGAAAGTAAAACTTACCATCTCCTCCATGTCCGCGTGCAATGGCCAGCTTGCCTCGAGCTGACTGCACGCCCGCGATACGACAATGATCTCATGTTGCATCGTTGAATGATGTATGTGTCGTAGGGCGCAATATGCTTTCGTGCGTGAAACTTTTCATGCACTTGCTCCCACAAGGGTTTCCCTCTGCTCCTGCCTATGAAATCCAGGATATGGCCAGCGCATCGCACAACTCATCCTTCATGGTCGAGTAGCTCATCATCCTTCGTACTCCAAAAAATGACAGAGCATTCGAAAAAAAAGCTCAATGGCATTTGACCGGACACCTGTCGGGCGTGGTGTCCGCCATGGAGGTCGTTGATAGGGGCGGAGCATACCTGGGTACAAATGGCTCCAGGGTGGAAAGCTTCGTCGGAGCAGCGGCGAAGTCTTGTCAGTCTTTGCTTGTGGGCGTCAAGAATGCCTCTGTGGCGGCTGGAGACGAACAACGGCGGCGGAGGTGGAGAGTGCGGATGCAAATCAAGGGGGAAGGGCGGAGTGGAAGAAAATGGGGCCGGGAGGGGGATTGGGTGGGCCTGGGGTGTCGAAGTCCTACGTTTTATGTGTCCATACTCCCACAAACCTCCCACACTTTTGTCTTCAATTTACGAGAGAAAAGGTGTTCGAACCGCACCACGGATCGATACAGGTCGGCGTTGGATGGTTGCTTCCATGGTCCGGACAGCGTGGTCTGGACGGTTACGGGAGGTTTGTTGGTCCGCCTTGAAGATGCCATTAAGGCTTGTCTTTTGTTTTGCTTAAGGCTTGTCATAGTAGGGCGTAACTTACACTACTATCATGCATACAACAATAGTCTAGTCTATGCTACTACTTCCTTCATATCGGTGTATTACGTACATTACGAAAATCAAATAATCCTAGAACGTTTAGACATGGTGCATTAACTCTTACCTCATTTATTCTTTTTGACATGGATAAAAATCAACCAATAAAAGGCGTGGGGTGTGTATGCTTTCAATGACTTGAGATTACCTGGCACGACATGTAATGGTCAGTTCATTGCATGCAACAATATTAATTAACAAATAAACATTAAGTCGTCTCGTTTTTTCCCTCTGTCTTGATCGCGATGCGCAACCTAAGATCATGGTTAATAGTACAACAAAGAGCCGGCTATATGGAGTTGCCATGTCGTCACCCATACCTCTCGTGGCATTCTCGTCGCTGCTACTTGTGATAGGCATTGGGATTTTCCCGAAGAGGAAGGGTGATGTAGTATAATAGTAGATAGTATTTCCCTCAGTTAAGAACCAAGGTTTATCGAACCAGTAGGAGACTCACGCAAACAAACATCAACAATATCTACACACACACAACAAATACTTGCACCCAACGCGAACAAGAGAGTTATCGATCCCCTTGTACTCGTTAATTGTAAGGATTAATTCTAGTAGTGATAGATAGATAAATTGCAAATTAAATAAATTACAACAAGTAATTAGGGTTTTAGTAAATATAAAGTGAACGGACCCAGGGGCCATAACGTTCACTAGAGGCATCTCTCTCGTGAGCATAATAACGGTGGGTAAACAATTTACTGTTGGACAATTGGTAGAAAAGTGCATAGTTATGACGATATTTATGGCATGATCAATATATAGGCATTACGTCCAAGACAAGTAGATCGTTAATCTTACTAAATCTACTACTATTACTCCACATGCATCTTGAGGTATTAACTTCATAACAAACAAAGTAATGCTTGGAGCATGATGACATAATGTAGACAAGGTAGAATCAAGTAATATGATTAAACCCCGTCATTTTACCCTTAGTAGCAGCAATACAAACGCGTGTTTGACAACTCCTCCTGTCATAGAGTAAGAACACCACAAGATTGAACCTACTACCTGATACGTCTCCAACGTATCTATAATTTTTTTTATTGTTCCATGTTATTATAGTATCAACCATGAATGTTTTATATGCAATTTTATATCATTTCTGGACTAACCTATTAACCTAGTGCCAAGTGTCAGTTTTTGTTTTTGTTTCTTGTTTTTGGCTTTTAGAGAAATCTGTACCAAACAAAGTACAAACGCGACGAAACTTCATGATGATTTTTTGTGGACCAGAAGGACCCTAGAAGGTTTGGGAGGAGGCCAGAAGAGCTATGGGGGAGCGACAAGCTCGTAGGGCGCGCCCCTTGAGCTAGAAGGTTTGGGAGGAGGCCAGAAGAGCTATGGGGGAGCGACAAGCTCGTAGGGCGCGCCCCTTGAGCTTGTGGGCCCCTTGTAGCACGTCTTGAACTAATTCCACATCTATAAATTCAGAAATATTCCCAAACAATTAGAGAGCCACCCGAAACACTTTTTTCGCCGCTGCAAGACTTTGTTCTTCTGCAATCTCATCTAGAGGCCTTTTCTGGTACTCTTCTGGAAGGGGAATCGATCACGGAGGGCTTCTACATCATCCTTAATGCCTTCCGATGATGTGTGAGTAATTTACCACAGATCTTCGGGTCCATAGCTAGTAGCTAGTAGCTAGATAGCTTCTTCTCTATCTTTGATCTTCAATACCATGTTCTCCTCGATATTCTTGGAGTTCTATCCGATGTAATCTTCTGCGGTGTGTTTGTTGGGATCCGATGAATTGTGGGTTTATGATCTGAATATTCATGAGAAGTAATTGAGTCTTTTCTGAACTTTATTATGCATGATTTTTGTAGCTTTGTTTTTCTCTCTGATATATCTATTTGGTTTGGCCAACTAGACTGATTCATCTTTAGTGGGATAGGTGCTTTGTGATGGGTTCAATCTTGTGGTGCTCTATCCTAGTGACAGAAAGGGAAAATACACGTATTTGTATTATTGTCACTAAAGTTTAAACGATGAGGTTTATTCATATTAGTTGAGTTTAGTTTGTCTACATAATGTCATCTTGCTTAAGGCGTTACTCTGTTTTTATTAACTTAATACCCTATATGCATGCTAGATAGCGGTCGATAGGTGGAGTAATAGTAGTAGATGCAGGCAAGAGTCGGGCTACTTGTCTCGGACGTGATGCCTATATACATGATCATTGTCTTGAATATCGTCATAACAATGTGTTTTTCTATCAATTGCCCAACAGTAATTTGTTTACCCACCGTATGCTATGTGTTCGAGAGAGAAGCCTAAACTATGGCCCCCTGGTCTACTTTCATCATATATAAAAAAACCAAAATGTCCTTGCTGCAATTTTTATTTCCTTTTTTTTGCAATTCATCTATCTACCACTACAAGATTTAATCCTTGCAAGTAACGGCCAAGGGGATTGATAACCCTCTTGTTCGCGTTGGGTGCAAGTATTTGCTTTTGAGTGTGCAGGTGTTGTTCACGAGGCTTTGCGTGATTCTCCTTTTGGTTCGATAAACCTTGGTTCTCACTGAGGGATATACTTATCTCTACTGTACTGCATTTCCTCTACTCTTCGAGGAAAATCTGAACGCAGCTTACAAGTATCAGAAATAATTTCTGGCATTGTTGATGGGGATACATCATCAAAACCTCTCAAGTACCTTCACACAAACTATCATCTACTTGCTCTACTTTTTATTTGCCCTTTTATTTGCCTTTGCCTCTCTTTTTTGTCTCCCCCACTTCTCTAAAAATAAAAAATACCAAAAATATTTGTGTTACTAACTTTGTTTGTGTTGCCATGTGCCTTCTATTTGCTTGCATCTTGGCTTGCTAAAAATATATTGATATGGATCCTCGTCCACTTGATTATCTCTATGAAGTTTTGCTTGAAAATCATGAATTTGAAAATTGTGATGAAGTGTTGAAAGAAGAAATTTATCAAGTGATTCATGATAGCTCCTTGAATGAAAAGCATGATTGCGATGATGTTATTATAAATTCTATTAATATCAATTGTGCTAATAATATGCAAAACTATAAGCTTGGGGATGATGATTTTGTTATGTCCACTACTTATTGTAATGATCATGATTGGGGTGATGCTTCTTATGTTGGGTTCTATGGTAGGGTGCGTCGACTGCAAATTAAAATTTTCCTACGCGCAGAACAACCAAGAACATGCTAGAGGAGATGGATCACAGATTGTTACCACTAGACGTGCGATTAATAGTGCGGCGGAAGAAGAAATTGGGGCAAGCGTCCGCGTGGTTTGTCTTCTCCTCATTTGATCTCCCTCGAACAGCCGGTCGTCGGATCCCACGTACAAGTTCGCCGGAGCGACGCAGATGCACCGCCTCTAACGGTATCCGCGCGTGCAGGAGCAACACCGTGCGGCGGACTGCTAGGTCCGATCACACAGTCGGCGGCGAGTGGAGGTGTCTATTCGCAACACATGCAAACCCCAGTGACAGCGCCGAAGCGACCAATCGCATGAATGTGCTGCACCCCACTTTATATAGGCGTCCGTCGCAGGCTCAACACTTGGGCCTCGCATGGACCCTAAAGCCATAAGTCTACTCGACCACAATCCGAATACAGCTCGGATCACATCCAACCAGTGTCCTCGGATCCGACCTCGTAGGTTCCTTCCCTTAAGCGCGCGACCCCTTAGGTTCAAGCCGGCTCGGTCGTAGTTCAGATCACCTCCGAACTACATGGCTGGTAGTGGCCTCTAGCAAGGCGTGCCGACCACCAAGCAGACGATGAAGCTGGTTAGGTGAACCTGTACATCATACTTCCATTCCTTTTACCACATGATATTTGTTGTCGGGCTCAAGGCGAGTCTGTCATCCTTGTGCTAGCCCGACCTCTTTCTCGTTCCAATGATGCCGACCACAAACCAGATTATCTCATAATCCTTGTCGCATGGCCATGCTTATCCTGGTCGGATCACACGAGGGGCCCATGAAAGTGCAACTATCCCTAGGTGGTTTCGGTAATTCCTAACAACACATAGCTCATTTAGCTAATGCTATTTCAAGACAAATATTTCAGGAAAGCTCAATGATTGGCATGGCATGGATTAGAAAGTGGACCCTTCAAAATGCTAAGGACAAAAGATTGGCTCAAGCTCAAAGCACAAGACTCTACATTTTCTATTTTAGTGATCCAAGATCACATTGAGTCTATAGGAAAAGCCAATACTATCAAGAAGGGATGAGGTGTTGCTTAATGAGGTGCTTGCTCAAAGTGCTTAGTGATATGCTCCAAAACCCTCCACTACTTTCTCATATCCACATATGTCCCAAACCACTAGTCCAACTCGGCCCCACCGATTCTTTCTATCCGGCGCCACCGAGTTCAGTTGACATAGCCACTGCCAGAAACCCTAGTCTTTTCGGTCTCACCGATAGGGATCTCGGTCTCACCGAAATGGGGTTGTAATCTCTTTGTTTCCCTTCATAATGTTTCGGTCAAACAGAGATGAGCGATCGGTCCCACCGAGATTGCAATGCAAACACTCTGTTTCCTTTTTGTAACATTTCGGTCTAACTGAGATGAGCGAATCGTTCCCACCGAGTTTGCCTGACCAACACTCTGTTAGTCTTTTACCAAAATTGGTCTCATTGAGTTTGTGTAATCGGTCTCATTGAGATTACGTTATGCCCTAACCCTAATGATATCGGTCCCACCGAGTTGACGTGTCGGTCCCATCGAAACACCTAACGGTCACATTATGAACCAAATCGGTCTGACCGAGTTCTCTGAATCGGTCCCACCGAGTTTGGTGATTTGTGTGTAACGGTTAGATTTTGTGTGGAGGCTATAAATACCCCTCCACCCACTCTTCATTCGTGGAGAGAGCCATCGTAACATGCCTACACTTCCAATACATATTTTCTGAGAGAGAACCACCTACCCTTGTGTTGAGGTCAAGATATTCCATTCCAACCACATAAATCTTGATCTCTAGCCTTCCCAAGTTGCTTTCCACTCAAATATTCTTTCTACCAAATCCAATCCTATGAGAGAGAGTTGAGTGTTGGGGAGACTATCATTTGAAGCACAAGAGCAAGGAGTTCATCATCAACACACCATTTGTTACTTCTTGGAGAGGGTGTCTCCTAGATTGGCTAGGTGTCACTTGGGAGCCTCCGACAAGATTGTGGAGTTGAACCAAGGAGTTTGTAAGGGCAAGGAGATCGCCTACTTCGTTAAGATCTACCCTAGTGAGGCAAGTCCTTCGTGGACGACGGCCATGGTGGGATAGACAAGGTTGCTTCTTCGTGGACCCTTCGTGGGTGGAGCCCTCCGTGGACTCGCGCAACCGTTACCCTTCGTGGGTTGAAGTCTCCATCAACGTGGATGTACGATAGCACCACCTATCGGAACCACGGATAAAAATCTCCGTGACAACATTGTGTTTGCTCCCTCAAACTCATCCCTTTACCTTTATATGCAATTGTTTTACATTCCGCTGCTATACTCTTAGAATTGCATGTGTAGGTTGATTGCTTGACTTGTGCTAAGTTGTTTAAAATCTGCCAAGAACTAAAATTGGGAAAAGGCTAGATTTTTATTTGGTCAGTAGTCTAATCACCCCCCCTATAGACATACTTTCGATCCTACAAGTGGTATCAGAGCTTTGGTCTCCATTTGCTTTGATTTCCATAGCTTTTGGTGGTTATAGTCTTGGTTTCACAACCTAGGAGAGTATGGCGTCTAGCGAGGGAAATTGCCACCGTAGAGGTCCTTAATTTGATGGTACTAATTTTGCTAGTTGGAAGCATAAGATGAAAATGCATATTCTTGGACATAACCCCGCCGTTTGGGCTATTGTGTGTATTGGCTTGCAAGGTGAATTCTTCGATGGGAAAGAACCTAACCGTGAAGCTACCGCAGAAGAGTTGAAGATGCTACAATACAATGATCAAGCTTGTGATATTCTCTTCAACGGATTGTGCCCCGAAGAATTCAACAAAATCAGCCGTCTTGAGAATGCAAAGGAAATTTGGGGTACTTTGATTGATATGCACGAAGGTACCGACTCCGTCAAGGAATCCAAATTGGATGTGCTTCAAAGTCAACTTGACAAGTTCAAAATGAAGGATGGTGAAGGTGTCGCTAAAATGTACTCTAGGCTTGCTCTCATCACAAATGAGATTGCCGGCTTAGGAAGTGAAGAGATAACCGACAAATTCATCATCAAGAAGATCCTAAGAGCCTTGGATGGAAAATATGATACCATGTGCACATTAATCCAAATGATGCCCAATTACAAAGATCTCAAGCCAACGGAAGTCATTGGAAGAATTGTTGCTCATGAGATGTCACTCAAGGATAAGGAAGAGCTTCACAATAAGTCAAGTGGTGCTTACAAAGCCTCGTGTGATGCTCCCACATCATCAAGTGAGAAACAAACCTTCATTGAAGAATTGAGCCTAATGGTGAAGAACTTCAACAAGTTCTACAAGAGTAGAAGCAAAGAAAGAAGCTCCAAGTCAAGGTCCTACAATGACAAAAGATCTTCTAGTCGTGAGCGAAATTGCTACAATTGTGGAAGACCCGGACACTACTCCAATGAGTGTACGGCTCCCTAAAAAAGAAGAGAAGATTCTCCCAAAAGAAGAAGTAGAAGAGAGGAATCACCACCAAGAGAAAGAAGGAGTAGAGATGATAGTTATGAACGAAGACCCTCTCGGAGAAGCAAGGATTCGGAAAGGAAAGAAAAGTCATCAAGGAGCTACACAAAAAGAAGACATCAAGCTCATGTTGGTGAATGGGTATTCGGTTCCGACTCTGACAATCACTCCGAAAGAAGTTATCACCCCGACTCCGAATATACTCAAGATGAAGGTGTTGCCGGTCTAGCACTTGTGTCAACCAACTCCTACGACATATTTGACTCAATAAATGAAGGAATTGGAAGATGCTTCATGGCCAAAGGTCCAAAGGTAACACATCCCGAGTATGTTGATTTCAATAGTGATGAAGATGATTTGCTAGGTGATGATGATTTACTTGTTGACAACTCTAGTGATGAAAACTATGATGAAACGTCAATTAATCATGCTAATCAAGACAAAACGAATGACGATGATAAGAAGGAGATTGAGCGTCTAACTAAAGAACTAAACACTCTTAAGTTGGCTCATGAAACTACCTTGGAAAATCATCGAGAACTTTTAAAGACTCATGATAAGCTACGCTTTGAAAAGCTCAACCTTGAGCAAGAGCATGAGTTTTTAAAGTCAATCAATGATGATCTTCGCAAGAAAAGGTCTTCTCACATTGCCAAGCGTTTACTCTTGTCTACTTACATGCCAAAGTTAAATCTAGCAACAAAAACAAGAAAGATGCTTCATCTAGTAGTAGCAATAATCATGCTAAATCCAATGTTGTTGCTTCTAGTAGTTCTCTTGATTCCACTAATGATTCTCTTAGCCAAGTTACACTTGAGCAAGAAAATAGCTTATTGAAGGGAATTATAGAGAAAGGTGTTTACAAGAGCCTTGTCAAGTAAGCAATTTGAGGAAATTATGCGCAAGCAAGGAAGACACGGAAGAATCAAGGTGTTGGTTTTGAACGAAAGTTCAATGCCAATGGAGTTGAGTGGGAAGAAGATCAATACCCCAAGACGAAGTTTGTTCCTCAACAAGAGAAGTATGATCCTACTTATTTCAAAGGGACACAACCTCAAGATGATCTTCCACCACAAGACCACAAAGGCAAGGACAAGCTTCAAGAGGAAATTGATGCATTTGAAGAAGCACCTAAGGCCATGGTCAAGTGGGTTAACAAGACTACATCAAGTTCTACTTCATCAAGTACAACTACAACTCCAAGGATTCCCATCAAGATGGTGTGGATCCATAAGAAGAAGAACTAGAGAGTTCTTGAGGGTCACTCCGCCAACATACTTCACTCTTATCATTTTGGCGAGAACAAGTGCAAACAACTTCCATATATTGCACTAGTTCAAGGAGTCACAACCCCTCTTATTGGTAAGACAAGGGACAAGGTAACCTAATGCTTTCGTGGACATCATCTTGTGTATGCATCACTCTATGTCCATGGATATCCTTGTTTGTTCCTTGTGGGACTAACCCATGTAGGTATTGAAAGTGCAACTCACTCCAAAGGATTGCTCCGAATGATCTACATCAACATTGAGCATCTACATCTTCAACACCTACATGAAGTCATCATCGACAAAACCCAAGGTTAGTTCATCCCTCTAAGGGGGGATATCACATCTAGGGGGAGCTTTACTCTAATCAATTGAGCTAAAGCAACTCTAGTGATGTGAACACATCAATGCTTTATGTAAAAGTGGCAACCCCACTTGTGCTTAAACGATGAGTATGACCTATGATCAAATGTTCTCATTTGACTCCTAAGTCAATATACTCATATATAGATGACCTAGTCATCGCCAAATTGCTTGGTAGATGCTAGAGTTTTTGTGCATGCTTTGTCACATATTTCATTTGCCATTTTATTGTGTGAGCATGTTGGTTGCATATTTTACTCATTCGAGGACATCCATTTGTTGTTTTGATTGTTTGGATCTTTCTCTTTTGCCAAATGGATGAACAAGAATGCCTAAGAACTCCCTCTAGCTATCTATGCTTTTCTCGTCTCAAACTCTATTCATGCTACATCACAACGTTTAATCAAGTCAGATTTGAACCACTCTGTGTGAGGAGCACTCGGAGTTCCCGATTCGTCATAGACTTAAACCTCCAAAACCTCTTTGTGTATCTCGGTCTGACCGATTCATCCCTTTCGGTCCTACCGAGATCACTAAGTTGATCTAGGGTTTTCAATCTCAGTGCAAACGATTAGAACTTTTCGGTCACACCGAGTTGTAGTAACTCACTACAAAAAAAAGACACATCCGTGACATTTTGGGCCGAACGAAATTTTTTTTGTCATACATATGACACTTCTATGACGATAATTGTGACAAAACCCGGTATCATCATAGATGTGGTGGGCTCCTACTTCTATGACAAAAAATCATGACAGAAAATGGGCTTTTCATCTTGGGCGAGCCGGAGACGCAGCTGCATGACATTCTTTGGGCCGTCCATGACAGAAAAAACCATGGTAGAAGCGAGGGGGAGGAAAATTTCGGGAGTTGCGGTTACGGTGGGAGGTCGGGGGCGAGCGATGCTGCGTTCTCTCGTGCGTCTGTGGCGTGTGTGCGGCGTTGGCTCTAATCGAACCCGAGCAAGGCGTTGGGCTCTAATCGCGAACCCGGCGATTGCATGCGAGTTACGCGTTACTAAACCCGGCGATAGATCGATGGTCGTTAATCGAACCCGATGGAGCGATTCCTTGGCTGCTGCGCTAATCAAGCCGATCGATTGGATGAACAAAGTGAGTGTTGGGGGGTTGGATGATGAGCGATGGCGGTGGCGTTGCCTCTGGATGAACAGGAACCCGTGGTGTGGAGGGCTGGATGAATAGTAGACGGTGGAGGGTGGCCGTGGAGGGGTGGTTGAACAGACCCGTGGTGTTGAGGGCTGGATGAGCAGTGAGCGGTGGAGGGGTGGCCGTGGAGGGGTGGTTGAACAGGACCCCGTGGTGTGGAGGGCTGGATGAACAATAGATGGTGGAGGGGTGCCTGTGGAGGGGTGGTTGAACAGTAGCCGGTGGAGTAGCGCGCGGTGGAGGCTAGATGAGCAGGAGCCCGTGGAGGCTGGAGGAGGTCGACGGTGGAGATGAACGTATCTCGTGGAGTCCCGTTTTGCGATATTCCACACCCCTCCCAATGAACAGGACCCCCGTTTCGACCGTAGCGCTCCAACATAAGTCTGTTTCGTCCGTTTTGCGGTACGCCACACCCCTCCCGATCAACAGGACCCCTGTTTCGACCATAGGAGGTCCGTTTCCTCCGTTTTTGCGATGCGCCACACCCTCCCGATCAACGGGACCCCGTTTCGACCGTAGGAGGTCTGTTTCCTCCGTTTTTGCGATGCGCCGGACCCTCCCGATGAAAAGGATCCCGTTTGAGCGTGGCGGTCGAACACAAGGCCGTTTCCTCCGCGTTGTCGCGATACGCCAGCCTCGTTTCCATCGCATGTTCCGTCCAAGCCCTCCCGATGAACACGACCACGCATTACATTCCGACCCGGCCGGTTTGGCTCCCCATGAACACGACGACGGCGTTGTTTCTCCGTTCAAACCCAGCCATGTACACGAGCCCTCGCCAGACGTATGCGCGAGTAGGCGTTCGAGACCCGCCCGTATGACACATACGTGGCGCATTTTCTTTCTTGCACCACGGCGGCTATGCGTGCGTGTACATGCTACGTGTGCGCCTCTACTACGACACGTGCTGGCGCCTCTACAACGACCGGTATGTACGCATACCGTTCGCGACCGAATGACAACGCTACGTGCGCTTCGACCAGTGGGTCCCGATCGAGCACTTCCTTACTGCGAAGATGTAGCTGATGTGTCCCAACAGTCAGGGGGGCGAGTCGTTTTGGTTTTTTTGCCCGGACGCACTTCCTTACGTGCGGAGATGTAGCTGGTGGGTCCCACCAGTCAGGGGGCGAATATTTTTTTTTCGGACGCACTTCCTTGCGTGCGAAGATGTAGCTGGTGGGTCCCAGCAGACAGGGGGAAACATTTTTTTTCACGAAATACGGTGGCCCGTCCGGTGGGTCCCCATTGTCGGTGGAGGAATAATTATTTTCGCGGCGTAATAAGGAGGCACTTCCTTGCTGCGGCCGTGGACCCGGTATCGGCCTCTCCACGCACGATCCACGTCCGATGGAAGCCATTCCTTAACCACCTTAACCACGTCGCGCCCGAGAGCACCGTGGCGGTGGACGACGGCGAGGCCTAGGAAGGGACGACGGCGGTGGATGCCCACGCCAGAGAGGAGTATGAGGGTTCACTTTCGTTCGGCTGCGGTATGAGGCTGCCGTTGTCTCGAGAATAACGGGGGTGTGGGTGCGTGAGGGATGGCCCGCCAGCGGTGGGAGTAGTAGGGGGTGAGGCCTCAGCACATCCTGACCCGGCCACGCAGGCGGCGAGGAAGCGGCACGACCGGCGCTGCTTTGGTATTTGGAGCAAGAAGACCAGAGGTTGAAGAAGCACTACGGCCGTTGGATGGACATCGTACGGTCACTGGAGCTAGAATCGTTCATATATTGACTAAAGTTGACAAAGGCATCCGTCCCAGTCAACTTAGTAGGCCCACAAGTCAGCCTCCCACCAAGGTTGGTCCCAACTAGCAGGGGGTATTCATTTTTTTGTGCGTAATAAGGAGGCACTTCCGGTGGGTCCGAGCTGACAGCGGGGGGAACGTTTTTTCACGAAATACAGTGGCCCGACCTGTGGGTCCTAGAAGTCAGGGGGAAATTTCGCGAAATACTGGTGGCCCGTCCAGTGGGTCCCAGCTGTCAGGTGGAGGAATAATTATTTTCCGCGTAATAAGGAGGCACTTCCTTGCGGCTGCCGTGGACCCGGTATCGGCCTCTCCACGTCTGATACTCTTCCGATGGAAGTCGGTCGTTGACCACATTGACCACGCCACGCCGAGAGCACCACGGCGGTGGACGACAGTGAGGCCTAGGAAGGGGACGACGCGAGCGGGAAGACGCTGCAACCTTTGGAAGCCCAGCGGAGAGGAGTACAAGGGTTCACCGGTTGGTGCGGTGTGAGGCTGCCGTCGCCATGAGAATAACAGGGTGTGGGTGAGTAGAGGATGCCACGGCGGTGGGAGTAGTAGGGCGCCGAGGCTGCTTGGCAAAGACCTGGCCACAGAGGCGGAGAAGCGGTCCGGTCCCACGCCGCTTTGGCTGGAGCAAGAAGATCAGGATTGAAGAAACACGACGGCCGTTGGATTGACATCCAACGGTTACGTCTACTAGAATCGTTTGTTGACGTAGTATATATAATATCTAAAAAAATATTGCATACGCGTCAACTAAACAGGCCCACAAGTCAGACCACTCCCTCTTTTTTTAATAATTTATAAATAGCTCATGGCAACTTCTTATGCAATTTATTGCGATCGTTTTTGGTTGACGGGGCCAATTTAGCATATTTACGTGGGTTCCAAACTATTTTTAATACCGAAATGTCGAGCCAGATTTAAAGTACTTTGAAGATATATTTTAATTAGGTTAATGCCCAGTGAAATAGGAATCTGAAAATGTGAAAAAATCAGAAATTATAAAGTAATTTCCAATTTGTCATCTGTTTTTATATTTACTGCCCATTTCATATTACTTTCAAGATTTGCAGGCGTCTTGAAAGAGTTGCAGCCCATCGTATGTAGAAAAATAAGTAGGCCTGGATTGGGTATTCTTGAGAAAAAAATAAAGCTGGGCTCATTTTCACAAAAAAAATAGCCGGGCTGGTCACATGGTGAACATAAAATATAAGCACAGGCTAGACGGGCCTGACCAGTTCAAACCTGCTCTGTCTCAACAATACCATACAAAAAAAAATCTTTGCTTTCGAGTAGCTACGTCCCAGTGTCGGCCGATCTTGTGCTGTTCTCTTTTACATTGACTATATACGCTCACAATGTCGTGGGTCCCGGATGTCGAAAACACTAGGAGGAAGCATTTTATTTTTCCATATCTTTGGCGTGGTGGGCCCCTCTTGTCATCCTCTCCATGTACTGCCGATTCCTGTTGTTTGTTGACCATGTTGACAACGCAAGAAGAGGCGGCCTTGTGGCGCACCAAAGCATGCGGAGGACGTTGGCGTTAACGATTTAGGAGGCGGTGGGCGGCGATGCGTCTTGTTGAGGTGCAACCGGAGTGGGGAAGCGGCGGCCCGGCGTTTGGTTTAGTTTGGTGGAGGAAGACAGGACTAAAGAAACACGACATACTGTAAAAGCAGCAGGAGTATTTAACAACCTTAACTGAAACCAGCAGGGCACTTAACAACCAAAGCTGAAAGCAGTATGAGTACTTATACATGTTCAACTGTACAAAGCACGCCTCAAACAGTGCTACTTTGCCTACAGTTAACCAAGGGTGAGGCCGCCAAGGCCCAGGCGCCACCCCATGCATCCATAACCTTCTGAAAGCGGCTTCATCTCGCAACGTGGTCAATAAACAGGATATTCGCTTTAGAGCCATGGAAAAGCATGAACATAATCTTCTGTCCTATTCTCCAAGATGGACGGGCCTTCATTATCTGAGACCACCCACGAATAAGTATCTTTTCACCTCCCAGGGAATTGAGTAGGTCGACATAAACATCATGTTGTGACCAAGCGCCGTCGACCCGACCATGGTCAGCATCTATATAGGAACAATAGAACTTCGGCGGTTCTGTTTCAAGAAGATCACGGCAGTAAACTGTGTATAAGCAATAGTTTATGAACAACATATATAACATAAAACAGCTCATACCATAAGTTTCTCGACACGCTTGGACATGTTCAACGAGTGCAGCGATGGCACACATATCCCACGTGGCCTTCCACCATTGAAACGCCCCACAAGGACCTCAAGACGATCAATAAAGTGTAGGAACTTGTGGATGTCGATCCGGTCAACTTCAGTGCCATTAGTAATAGCCGAGTTATTGCAGAGTAACAAACGAGCAGACTGCTTAACTCTGAAAAAACCTACACGTGCCACCAATTATAAGAAAATATTAGTTAGAAGTAGCATCTTCGTGAGAGATTCGTTGCTACTTCTAAAGTTAAATTGTGATTAGTTAGACATAATAGGTGGATTAAGAAGTAATCGAGGCAACAAGCAAGAACCAGATACAAAACTAACATGGATGAACAATTGAACAACGTCGGGGTGGAAGATCGCAGTGAAGATGAGAGCAGGTTCTGCTATTTCCATCAACATTCGTGCGCCAACTTTCAGTCCGTAACACTTGAGAAAGTTTATCCAAGTTCGGCCATAAAAAAAGCAGCGATCTTCTTGGTTCATGAACCCAACTCGGAAGTAATATCCATGGCTTGTCTTCACTGTGACCATTAAACTAGTGTATTCAGTTATGGCAAGGCCGAGCATCTTGAGTACATGTGTTCTGGTAGAGCAAATAATACACTGCAGGAAAAATAATATGACACCACAACATGTTCAAAAAAAACCCCACCCTCCCGGATAGAGAAGAGGATTCTAGGAACATACTGTGCGCGTTTCAAAATGCTGTGGTAGGATGAGAAGGAACAAGTGTGGCGTCTACGAGGGCGCAGAATCAGAGGGTACTCGCACTTTGGGAAGCGCAAGCTGAAACACACTAGATTTAGTATGAAGAAAAAATGCATCAACGGCGGCTGCCATCCTAGGATTACCTGCGACCAAGGGACTTGGATTTATCAGGGATGGATGAAGAATTCGTACCTGGTTCTCCATGAGAAAACCCTATGCAGTCGCCGAGTGGGGGTTTTCTCTGAACAAGCAGATGAGGGAGAAGGGGATTCAGGCCCAGTGAAATATTGCTGCTTCGTCTGTCTAGCTTACTGCTAAAGCTGGAAAGGGGGGTTGTGATTTGAAGTCTCATTGGGCATTCTTCTTGGCGCTTCTGACCGGGGTGTGTCTACCGTGAAGTTGTGCACTCTAATTTGTGCATATGGCACGTGGACCCGTTGCGGTTGCCCACATATCAGCCGAAAGGAAGTAGAAAGACAGAGTAACTAGTTACACATAAATATATTTTTTGACAGAGATACTCCCTCAGTAAAGAAATATACAAATCTTTATATCACAGCTCACCTTGCCGAGAAATATACTCCCTCCGCAACGCACGGGCATTATGGGGTTCAGCTTTTTTATGGGGGTTCGGTGAGAATATAATACTCGAGATAGGCTCACGGTTACGGACTTCGCCGCAGCCGACCTCGCATGTTTGGGGCCCATGTGTTCTACCCGGCGCTTTTCATATTGCAAGCGATTGATGCTACTGGTTTTAGATGTTGTCGCAAGGCGAATACACAAAATTGAATAAAGCACGTCCACCGTTGGAATGAAATCGAATGACGGTTCCTAACCAGAATCAGAGTTGCAATTCTATCAACGATATACCATGTGATAAATAATACTGTCATTACTACTTATAGACACAGGACACTTGTTTCACCATGCCAGATTATTACATCAAAATCTCTCGGAGGATAGATCAGTTCGGCGATTGCGTCTTTGCTCTTGAAGAATTTCAAAGTTGATTTGGACCAGCTCTCCTTGCCGAGAAAGTTCGATTTTGACATCATCGCCTACCGCAAGATATGATTTAGATTTGAACCTTGACCATCCTTTAGCATCAATCATCATGCGACCATCCTTTGTACTTACGGTATATTGAGCAGGTTCATTCACACCAAGGCTGTGCATGGTAAGAGAAACTTGGCTGCGGTCGTCCGGATAGTTGAACGACTCCCTCGTTGCTCTAGAAATTCTCTGTTTGCAAACAAGAAGACATACCCAAACAGTTAGATCAACACGGTGAATCATGTGAAATAACATGGAAAGAAAAAAGAATGAAGCACTTGGGTGGCCAATGCTTACCAAGAAGGTGGACATGTCGGTTTTTGTAAGGACTTTGGTATATGAAGTGCGAACTGCAGCCCAGTCTGTTGCCGATGCAACTGCACGGGCCGGACCAAATGCAAGTGCAAGCTGATGCCGGAGATGGTGCTCCTTGTAGAGCTGGTGCCGGTGTCGATGCCCGATCCTCCGGTAGATCAGACTGATCTGCTGACGCGGTTGGTGCCCAATCCTCATTTGGATCGGGATCGAAGTTGCTACATTGCCGATGCTAGAGCAAGCTGCCGATGCTCGATCTGTGCGAGACAATGCGATCGTGTCTGATGCTGCTATGATCAGCTTTCTAACTTGACTAGGATCCGTGACCGTGATCCAGTTTTTTTCTTCATTTCTTTTAAACGCGAGAAGGACTAATTGTGGCGGTTTTGTTAAAGCAAACTGCAGTTCATCATAGGGATTCAGCTTGTACTCAGACAACAGACTGATCCAATTTTTTCCAGTAACACAAGTGATGGGGAGTGCCTTCATTACTGACACGAAATAAGAAGTGAAACCTGCAAAAATAGCCATCGTAGAGCAAACCGAACGGTTTATTCTGTGATGAATGTCACATGGCAAAACCTGCATCGTAAAATTGCAGGAAAAGAAAGAAAACATGACATTAAATCAATAAGATTTAGACATTAAATCAATAAGATTACTTGATTTGACACGAGTGAATCCTTACCAGGAAATCACTATGTTGAAGTACTAAACAGAAGATTGATCATCCAACTCTGGCGTGGCATGCGGGGCCCCGCCTACTCCCACAAGCGGGGACAGTCAAAGGCCGTGACAAATCGTATGGGCGGACATCCATGGGACTGGAAATCCTGGTGGATGCGATAAACCCTGCAATGCATACAGATATTGGAGTGTAATCGTAATTGATAAGCCGTCCTCACAAAAAATATGATATGGATACTTCAAAATATACAGATTGAATTGAGTGGACAGACATTAACATAGACCGTTCTCAGGACTGACCACACACCAAAAGCGGCAGTACTAATAAACAATACAGGGTTCACAAACACAAATCAAGTACTGAACAATAGTATTTACTACAGACAAGCAAAGTTGCACTAACTAAACTCTGCAGACTATTTCTTGCCACCGACCTACGGGATGAACCCCGCATAACTGACTAGGCCATGGACTTCGTGTGAGATGTCTACATGCACCATCACCATCTTGTCAACCTTGGAGAACCTAACAGAGTGGTCTTTCCACTCATAAACATGATTATGAAGACAAGCCACATCAGATTTGTTGGGAAGCTTTACAAGAACCACACCCTTCGTAATCGAAGGCACAACCAGGAAATTGTTGTGGTCAAGTACAACCTCGAGAACATGCCTGACAACAATGCTACAGAAAACACTAGTTCAAGACACGTGGCGACAAGGACACAACAAATTTGGATAGTTCAAAGAAGAGAACTCATCATCAGGTCTTACAGTTCACACAGCATGACTTTGAGAACTTCATCTCCACCGCAGACCTGGTTCTAATTCAAACAGAAACCATATTTCATTACTACCTCCGTTTAGAAATATAAGATGATTTTCGATATTATACTCCATATATGACTACATATACGCATAGAAATGAGTGAACAAAGACACTAGAACATGTTTCTGAGGCAAATATACCCTCTTAAAAGGTAGCATTGATGTTCATAAAGTACTCCCTCCGTCCCAAAATTCTTGTCTTAGATTTGTCTAGATACGGATGTATCAAGTCACATTTTAGTATTAGATACATCTGTATCTAGACAAATCTAAGACAAGAAATTTGGGACAGAGGGAGTAGTTGAAATAATCTATAAGAAATCAGTGTCAACCTCTCGCATGTTTTGGTCAAAAGAGGAATTTAGAACCGTCATTTGGCACACTAAAATCACATGCAAGATCACCCAGAAAGTTGTACTACCGGTACTAGTACTGCGTGTTAGATGAAAAAACACGATCAAGATCGAGAAAAAGATCGTCAACAAGAGACATTACCTGGACTTGCTTAATGAGGGATCCCAGAGAGGGGGGCTTGGACAGGGCGATGGCTTTGAGCTTGTCTGCGGTAGTCTCGGCGGGGTGCTTGCGCTTCTTCATACCATGAGCCTCGACGGTTTTGGCCAGAGCCATAGACATCACGTCGGCCGGTGCTCCGGCGTCCATCCAAGAGAGAGGAAGCCGAGAGAGAAGAGTGAAAGGAGGAACGAGATGAGGGAGAAAGCGAAGTGGGGGGTTTTCTTCAAGAGAGGAAGCTGAGAGAGAAGAGTGAAATGATGGTTGCTTCATTCCGTCCAACTTCTTCTTTGGAAAGGAGGGGTTTTGTGATTTGACGGCTCATTGGGCATTCTTGCGGCGGTTCGATCGGGGTAGTCTACCGTCACTCTACCACGGAGTAATTTAGTGCATGGCTGGTGGACCCAGTCTTTGGCTGTCCCACACGTCGGTGAAAGTGAGTAATTTAGTGCATGGTCGAGTAGGATCCGCACGGTAGAGCGTGTCCACTTGTTTTTCATTCTCAAGAAAAAAATGATTACAACAAGCGTATCCACTCTTCTGACGGAGGAGTGCGAAACACGGCAGCCACTTGAACATACAGTGCTCCTACTACTAGGCATGTGCGGTGGTTCATCGTCGATTACTACACAATCTTGTTGCTAGTGTAGTAAGATATGACGATAACAAATGATGTTGTGCGCATGTCAACTACTCCTATATGTAACATAGTACCGCTTTTTCGACTGTCCGGTCGAGAATGAACGGTGAGATCAATGTTAATAGAACTAGGTCCACAGCGCACGGAGAGTACGGTGCTACATTACTCCACGAAACATGAACCATATGAAGCACATCCTATAGTGTTAGACAGGGTGTATGAAGGGTGCACGGGATGGGAGCAAACATTCCCTTCTCGACCCACTTTTGGGTGTTTGGCAGAGTGCATGAAGGGTGCATGAGTCCACACTAGTAGGTTGACAAAAATACACGAAGAGGAAACAACTATATTGAGATGAGAATGCAACCAAACACGCCCACACGCTTTGTGCTACAGTGACTGATCTGCACCGTCTGAGTTTGATCCAATGGTCATGTTGCACCGAGACATGGACATGCCCATGCAGAGGGCGCCTAAACACCACCGAAGTCCCTCTGCTTCTCGAGGCGCACGACGTTGGTGATGCAGGGTGCAACCGCCCACAGAGCCCGCTCCCGGTCGATGGGAGCCAGCTCGTCAAAGACGGCGTCCAATGGCACGAATGGATTTCGGTGGCGGAGCCACGAAAGGATTCGCCGACAACGGCGGCGACGACAGCGCAACCCCTCCTTGTCCAGCTCAGCCCCCACCATCGCGCGGAGGCGGCTCAGCTCCTCGGAGATATAGGTGAAGAAGGAGACCAGGTCGAGGAAGCCGCAACTTCGTTGAAGTCGACCGGGTGGTCGAGCGGGTTTAGCCCGACGGCCCGGCATCGTTCTTGTGGCACGACGGTAGGCATCGCGCAGCCGCAACACGTCGCGTGGCAACTTGGTTCACCAAGTGGCCGAGGCGATCCTGGACCTCGTCACGATCGGCCGCTTGCGCTCCGGCCGGCTCCCCGACGGCCCTATCGTATCTCCGCTTTCTGCAGCAACGCCGCCGACGCCTCGAGCATCTTTGTGGTGGACGCCTGCCGCTTTTGAAGCTCCATGAACTCCCGCACATAACAGAGGAGCATGGCACTCCTCTCCTCCTTGAGCTCACGGAGCTCCACGTCCTTGGCCCTGAGCTCCGCATCCTTGGCATGGAGCTCCTGTGTCAGGCGCCTCACCTCGGACTCCGTGATCTGCTGTGCCGCCATGGCACCAGGTAGAAGCAATGGGGAGAGGAAGCAAAGGGGGTGAAACGGCTGAAAGGCAATGCAATCTATGGGAAGGCGGAGGGAGCCAGCCGAGGAGCGGGGAATCTTTTGATTTTCACCACGGTAAAACACCAGTCGACGACTTCTCACATCAGGGAGCAGTGGGTTTTTATAAGCGGAGTCATCATGACTAATTGCTACCGCGCCTGCTCCCATCAATCAAAAAATTAAAAATCCTGCCGCGCCTGCTCCCATCAATCAAAAAATAAAAAATCCTGCCGCACCCAAACACCAGAGCAACGCCGCGGTGGATATTTAAATTTACACCTGACAAGTAGATAAAAAAGGGGTGAAAAAACAAATGTGGCGGTGGCCTAGCTAATCGGTCGAACTAGCCCAACTAGCTAGCCACCGTGCTTCACCGATGTACTCGGCGGGAAAGGTGGTCTTTCGTGATTTGACGACTCATTTACTTGCTTCGCGCCACGACCGAGGAGGACCCGAAAACGCAGCGGTAGGGCGTCCCACGTCCGGAAGAATATATGCGTGCACCACCGGGAGGACCCCGAAACAGCGGTAGGGTGTGCCATGTCTCGACGCGGAGGAAAAATGTGCGTGTAAAAATATCTTTGTATCGGGCGTAGTACCTATGGTTCGACCTCGGGACCCAACCACCGGTCGAAAACACCCCACTAGCCACACAACTTCATCATGCAAACGTGGCACGGTTAGCTCTGGTCTCGACCAGCCACAACGTCTCTTGTTCTAGGCGATTCTTCTATTTTCCAAGCTTTTTTAGTTGTAATAACACCACGGCAAGCTAGCGCCGCTCTTCATGTGTGCCCGTGCAAAGGTTAGACGATGGAGAGAAGAGAGATTGAGATCGCAGACCTGGGACCCACCCGTAAGTGAGACAACGGTCATGCACGTGTTGACGAGGCACTCCCTCTACTCTACTCAACGCAAGTATCTTGTATAAAATCAAGTTATGGGACAAAGCCAACAACCATTCGTTTTTTCGGGCTATCGACTTACGCTTTGTAGTCCAGGTTGCCGATTCGAATCTCGTTTTCAGATTTGTTAGTTTTAGGTCCAAATTTGATTAATGACAAGTGGGACCCCAGTGTGTTGTTCCGATATTTCAGTGTAGGATGGTTTTTTTGAACAAACACTTTGCGCGGTTAGACAAGTAAGGGCACGAGTTACACGTATTTTGCAAGTTTACGAACAAAAATCACAGTGGCATAGAATATCACATCCACCCCGCAGCTTAGATACTATGGTGATACGAGTTTTTACACCGTTGGAAGTGAGATCCAATGGCTTGGGAGTAGTCTTTGTAATTATCCGCAATTTCTAAACTCTCCAAAGGTTTTTTTGCAAATAAAACATTCAGGCCTCGTGTGTGCCGCTGCATCTTCGATCCAACAGCTCCCCGATGCTCATATTAGGTGCTCCCTGTAGCTTAATTACCCGCTACGATGATATGAGCATCTAGGTCGTATGATCAGTGATCAGATGGCACATGCATAGTACTTGTAGTTTCTACGCATTTCCCAAACTCTATCAGCCATATATTGCAAAAACATTCAAACCTCCTATTGTGGGACGTTAGATCTCAGTGAACTCGTATCACCATAGAATCTACGGTGCAGGAGCACCTCATACTCTCCCGTGCGAGAAAACATAAGGTGCTATCGCAGCTTGGATGCTACGGTGATCTGAGCTTGGAGGTCGTTTGATCTAAGATCGATGGCATCTGGCGGTCTTTGTGCTTATGGCGATGGCGAACTCTTTTGGGGCTTTTACGCAAAAACCATTTGAACCACCGAGGAGGTGTTGGGTCACAAATCCAACGCCTCCTAAGAGCTGTATCACCAAAGCATCTAAGGTGTGGTAGCACATGATATTCTTACATACAGGGAGAATATGATGTCCTCCTTCATCCTAGATGCTACGGTGATCTGAGCTTGAGGTTGTTGGATATGGGATCAAAGGGCATCTAAGTAGTTTTTGTACAAATTGTGTGCAATTCTCAAACTCATCAAGGTTTCCTGCAAAAAAATTTAGACACATCATGTGAGATGCTATATCTCAGATCTACAAGCTCCAAGCAACTCGTATCGACATATAGCATCTAAGGTATGGGGGCACATGATATTCTCCCGGGGAGGAGGGGTGGGGGGTGCACAACCAATCTTTGACTGGGAGGGTGGGGACAAATATAATCTAAACAACCCTAAACAGAGCTCCACAATTTTATCTAAGGTCGAGGGGTTGACCCCCGACAATCATAGCTCCGCCTAAACACAACATTTGCATGCCTTTGTAGTACTAGACTTAATATTCATGTTTCAGTTTCATGTTCATTTTAAATATTGAACTGAGGACCATGGATGTCTTACATTTTACCCCTTCATTCCTAAATATTAGTCTTTTTAGAGGCTTCAAATGGGTAGCACATACGAATGTATATAGACATATTTTAGAGTCTAGATTCACTCATTTTGCTCCGTATGTAGTCACTTGTTGAACTATCTAAAAGACTAATATTTAGGAATAGAAGGAGTATTTTTGAACTCGTGTCATACATGCATGGGTTGGAAAAATAGATGCACTATACTTATTGGATTGTTGTTGTGTTAGATGCGTGTGTGTGTGTGTGTGTGTGTGTGTGTGTGTGTGTGTGTGGTCATATGCTTGATACATACAAAGTTTTCTCACCTCCATATTGTTCATCTTTTAAACTTGAATTTGCATTGGAAAACTTACTAGGGATACCATGAAATGTGAAATCCACGTTGAGATCACTATATCACAAATTCACTCTAATTCAACAACTCATCATAAATCAATTACCACGTTGAGATTAGTATTTGCAAGGAAAATACGGGTATTGTAATACACATAGATCCCTTCGGCAATTTAAAAGGTTCCTTTCGTATTCTCAAATGGTAGGACCCAACAGCGTACCAGCCAGACCTTGGCTCGTGTTGATCCTAAAAAAACGGGCTCGTGTCCTTGATTGGCGTGCGTGGTAAGCACATTAGGCAACCCCAACCGATCGAGCCTCGGCATTTCAAGTCGAAATATCTGGCGGCCGAATTCCAGCCCTAGGAAATTCCCCTCATGTCCCCGGTCCATAATGACTACCGATGAACAACGGAGGATGCTTAAGTAACTGAACAACGTTACCTACCGTGCCGAGCACGGTTCAATTCCTCGATGCGCCGCTCATCAAGGTCACCCGTCAACTGCATTGCCTAGTACTACTACTACTACACCGGGATGAGCACGGAATTGAGCCCGTTTGTTCGTGCCTAGTACTTGAGTTAATATATCGAGCAATGCCTTTGATGCGGAGGGATTATCCTTTTTCTCCCTCCTTTCCGGTTTATAGGGCTTATCTCAAAATTTTAGTTTTCCCATTTTATAAGTCTCAATTTGGTCGTTCCCCATCACATGGTCAGATTTCAAGGTGCAATAAATCATTACATGCAAGTATTAAGAGAAAATTGACCAATGCATGTACTTTATGCATGCATGCATTGCAATTAATGCATTCGTAAACACAATTTTTGAGGAAAACAAGCGCATTAATTGAGTGGTTTTGCAAACTACAACAATTGTTCGACCACTCACCATCTACCTTGGTTGGTGAGATTTTTGAATTGAGCCCTATAAACCAGAAAGGAGGTTTAACTAAGCAAAATGTTTGACCAAATCCTTTCTTAAGAAATACAACAGAGACAGATGTACGGCTTGAAAATTTATTGCATGATGCAGAGTTGTAATCTTGTTTGAATCCTGGATCTTAAATTTGATAAAATCCAAAAGTGAGCATAAATTCTTGAAAGCCGAGCATGGTCACGTGATATGGCACAAATATTACTTAGTAAGTTTTTCTTCAATTCGAGACAAGCTGCTTATGACAAGTTGCACAATGAAGAGCCAAGGTAATTTGGAACAAAGACCTGTCACGTTAAGGCGAACACTTTCACTATTGAAACCGTGGGCATTTACGTGCCGCCACGAGTGCCCGCTTCTCATCGGCAGGTGCCGTCCCAGCAAGCGTGTGTGAGTCGGCGGAGGCGTGCGAAAGCAGACCATCTTGTCGAGGCGTCGTGAGGCGAACCGCTATTGCGAACTCACCGGAAGGCGAGCCCTTTGACCAGGCTCCGCCGCCCACCGTCGTCCCAATCGCTCCCACTTTTAATGTCGCCGGCGCCCAGCTTTAAAATCAACCCGCACTACCCGGTATCACTACAATCCTCTCTCTTCCTCTCCGATTCTCCTGTCGTCTACCTCCAACTAGCTCGACCTAAACGTCGCCATGCCGCATCACGATGGTACGCCCTTAGTGTTCGATTTCATGAGAAGACACCCAACCGAGTTTCAAGAACATAAGGCGCTTTGGGGCGAGCTTGAATCGGCCTTGCGGGAAGGCGCGCGCTGTCCCGCTCCGTTCGGCTCCGTTGCCTCGTCTGCTCCAGCGCCCATCCCCGTGGCATTGATGGGCTGGGAGTCGCACATTGTCGCCGAGCTTGATGCCATGGGGTTCCACGAGGTCTCCGCCGACTTTCACGCGCCCGTGCACTGCCCGGCGCATGCGCCTGGCGTCTGGCGATCGCCTGCGCCCGTGCGGTGCCGATGCACACCGGCGCATGCGCGCTTGGCGTCTGCAGCGTCTTGCGCCCGTGCGGTGCCGATGCATCTGCCGGCGCATGCGCTTCGCGTCTGGCAGCGTCGCGCGCCGTCCGGTGCCCGTGCACACGAATGTCTTCGCCAGCGCCTTTGACGGCGCATGTCCCCCTTACGGGTGCGGTTCCCTCGGCGGCATGGATGGCCGCCGTCGACCGCTTCCTTGCACTGCGCCATCGCCTCCTCCCGCCCAGTTGACTTCGCTCCGAAGTCGAACATTTTGGCCTTCCTTGAAGCTAGGCCAACGTCGAGAAATACGCCAACAACGGCGCAAGACGCCGCCGTCACCGTCGGTCAGTGGCCCGACGACACACAGAGCAAGGCAGAGGAGCCGCTTCCCACCGCGAGACGCCCCCGCCGCCACCGCGTAATCTAAATTGGCCATGAAAAACTTTGGATTGCCATGATTAAAATCCGAATGTTTATCATTTCCGTTTATTTTATATCGATCATCGTATAATTTAAAGTCAGAGTCAGACTGAACGAAATGTATGGTTTGATTGAATGAATGTTCTGCTAGAGCCGTATCAAATTAAATATAAAACATCATCAAGCCACATGTATTCCTTGTCATCCAACGACCTAGACCGCTTCAATGTCGGCGCTCAACACGTTTAGCGTGCGATTAGTTTCATGCCAAAAATAGTGCTAATCACATGACAACACGCAAATAATATCCTAGTAGTTAATATCCGCATGCACTTAATATACTTCCAAATTAACGTGCATTCAAGCGACTAGTGCTTTGCTAATGCGTGAAACTGGTGCCGTGACTTGTGAGCAGCGTCCGGATATGGTCAGCAACAACATCGCCGTGAGTTCTTCCTGTTTGCCGCATGCGTCTAACGCAGAAGGGGAGGAGAGAGAGAGAGAGAGAGAGAGAGAGAGAGAGAGAGAGCACACATGGAACCCACCCGATGAAGTGAAAGGCGAATAGTACTAAAAATAATATTACATGTTATCCATTAATTAGGCTGTGGTAATATAAAAACATTATGTGAACAAAGGGGTACAACAAACATTGCTACTCTCATTATGTTGCCTATTGACGTGCGGCTTGAAGGCCGGTCGCATGTTCGATCCTCGTCCTTTATTTTTTAATTTGTATATGGGTCCAAATTTGTTTCATGACATGTGGGCCCCTCGGTGTGTAGTTTGTAGCACTTTAATTTGTGGGTGAAATTTGTTCCATTCCAAGTGGACTATCGGTGTGTAGTTTTGTAGCTTATTTATAATAATTAAAGAGAACAACATAGTTTTTCAATAATACCATGGTGCAACGTTGAAGGCGAGAAAGGGCGTGCGAGAGGCGATGACCGAGCAGGAGGAAATCAACTAGGGGAGTTGCGTGGGTTGCAACGGCGTTTGGAGTAGTTGTGGGCCGAATGCTACGAAAATATAATCTAAACCGACCGGAATAAATGCCTACACAAATTAATCCAAGGTTGGAGTGCCCCTCGCAATGTAAATAGCTCTGGCTTTGCGAGGGATGGAGAGGTAGTAGCTTAAATGCGTGGAAGATACGGTATGAGAAAGCGAGGTCAATCGAGAGACATATAGATAGAGAGACAAAGTGAGTGTGGTCCGACATTCATTGAACAAATATATATGCTCCGGAGAGATATTGTCCGATTGAGCTTTTGGTAAGGGTGAGGGCTATAAGATAGAGCTTGATAGATGATCCGATCCGCAGGCGTGTAGATATATTTTGTGCGTGGGAGGAAGCAAGGTCAACCGATCATATAGGGTCGTCGTGCGATCGAATGAGTGAGACGGGTTGGAGAGAGTGACCTAGATAGACGATGTGCGTGAGAGAGTATACAATGTGAATAGGTCGAATTAGGCTCAAACATGGTGATATATCGTTTTTGTCCGAGAAAGAGCGAGGTAAATCGAGACATACGGAGAGAGAGAGAGAGAGAGAGAGAGAGATTGAGTGAGCGTGGCCCACCATGAGGTCGAAAGAGTGGCGGCGGCTTGGATGGGTGACCTAGATAGACAATCTGCATGAGAGAGTATAGAGTGTGTCGATCGAGGCCCGAGCAGGGAGATATATCATTTGTGTGTGAAATAAAAGCGAGGTTAAGCGAGACTCGAGATAAAGAGAGATAGATTGAGCAAGTGTGGCCCGCCGTGCGAAGAAAGAGTGAGAGCAGTCTCGAGGGAGTGACCTAGATATACAACGTGCGTTAAATGCGCACGAGAGGTTGAGGCTAGATAGCCAATGCATGTATTTAAGCGAGAGGGTGAGAGGGAGAGGGGGAGAGCTCGACATGGGGTGCAATGGCGGGTGTGTGAGGTAAATACATTTAGTAGCAGGTGGAAAAAGGGGTTGTGTAGTTGAGAGATTTAGAGATCGAAACATGGAGAGAAAGAATGAGCGATGTGTTGGAAACCGATAGCTTGCTAAGGTGGTTAGGAGAGGAAGATTGACCGATACTGAGGAAGTATGTAGCGTTTGTCTTGTGCAGCCTTGTGGGGTTAAAAACAACATTTGAATGTACATAGTACGAGACTTAATATCAATATTTCAATTCGGTGTACATTGTAAGATTTGAACCGAGGACCAGGCATACGGGTAATTATTTTGAATTCGTGCCATACAAAGTTTTGAAAAGTTGACATTGGATCAATTTGTTGTGCTATTTTGTAGGTCATATGTTTGAATCCATCCAAAAGTTTTCTCACTACCATGGTGTTCATCATATACATATTAATTTGTATTAAAAAAGTAGTGTGGATATAGTGAAATGCGAAATCCATGTTAGAATTGGAGATCGCTACGTGACACACACTCTAATTCAAATAACTAACTACGTGACACACACTCTAATTCAAATAACTAATTATGTGACACACTCTAATCCACGTTAGCGTGGGTACCGTTTCAATTTTTTTCAAATAACTCCTCATTAATTAATTTATAGTACTCCCTATGTTCACTTTTATAAGACCTTGAAGACATTTCAGACAATGTGCAAAACAATTCATTTTAAGTTGTCTGAAACGACTTACAAAAGTGAATGGATGGAGTATCTCGTTTGAATGACTAGTTATTGCAAGGAAAACACGGGCATGGTAATACATACAGATTCATTTGCAAATGAAAGAAGATTCGTTTGCATTCTCAAATGTAGGCGCACCCAGGCGAGACCGAATTAGGTGTCGGGGTGGGCCTTGCCAGTGCCTTAAAGGCAACTGCCCTTGGGTGGTAGCAAGTGGGCCAGCCACTTGTTGAGCCCACATGTCATGGACACTAAGGCAGGTGCCTTAAGGCACCGGCATAGTCCTGTCGGGGTGGTCGCGTGTGTCGGATGGACGTAGCACCCAGCCACCCACCCCCTCCCCCAAAAAAGGGCAGCGACAATATAAGTTCGGCGCTTCCATGTTTGGATTGAAATATCTGGCGGCCCCAATTCCAGCCCTGCAAAATCTCTCTTCTCCACCGTCCCCTTCCGCGCCCAGTTGCTCAAATCCCTAATTAGCCGCCATCCCTCGAATCGCCCCTCGTCTCGTCTCTTTCCCCACGTTCCCCACCTACATGTGCGGACGGCAGCGAAGACGACGGTCGCGCTTCACCACCGCACCAGAGCTACCTCATCTACGCCCTCGTCCACCGCACCGGGTGGTCCACCGACAACGTCGGCAGCCGCAACCGACGTGCCTCCTAGACACCGAGTTCCACCGCATCAGGTGCGCTTCACCGACGCCGTCTCCCAGCTTACCAAGGCTACTTCACCGAGCACATCGTCGCACCTCCGCCCCCCGAGGCCGTTGGGGCTTCACCTGTGATCTCGTCCACCGCATCAGTGGCGCTCGCTGCCACTCAAGATCTGCATCCGTCTGCGCGCCAATAGCGCCGGCGCATCACCCTCAACGGCTCTGAAGTGACCCGCACTCTAGCTAGGCGAGCATGCCCAAACGCCAGCCCGAACTAGGTATCCACACATCACTCCCTTGTGCACTGTTCCGACGATGTTTGGATATCCTTTCACTGCTCTCTTAGTTTACGCGCCTATGCAACTCTGAATTTAACTCTTATTTCTTCTGGAGATACCATCTGAAACAAGCAAATCCATTTTTAGCGAAGCATGACGGGGCTACGAGATCTGGTACACATCCTGCACACCCGTATAACCTTGTAAGTATCTGTCCTCTGGTACAACATCAAGGTCGATTCCTCTTATTTGATCAACCATTCGCCGTGTCAATGCAGAGGGGATGCAAGGAGCACAAGGCCTGCACATCCAAGCAAGTGGTAACATGGACTTGTACATGGAACATCCCAAGCGCATAGCGAGCTGCGATGAGCATGTACAACGAGCTAGCGTAAGTCCACGCATTTCGTTTAATTCATCTTGGCATTCGTGTATGATTTGTGTGCGATGGTGATCCACAATTCAAGTTACCGAGGGTGAACATTTAACTTAAAAAATCTGAAGGCACTTGCACTCCGGAAATCAACATAACTTGAGAAATGTGAAGCTACATGCACTTTGAAAACCAGCTAATCATCCAAAGTAGTTCAGATTATAAACACTAAATGATGCAAGCACCAAAAAACACAAAATGCAACATGGTGTACAAGGACTACAAACATGGTGCATACACCTTGAATTATTCGTTCTCTGGCTGAAAATATCGAAGTGTAATCGCATCGTATAACCAGTCATAAACTGCATATCAATATATCTATCCTACACAAGTATGCCAATAGTTTCAAACAACAGATTAGAAAATTATTTATGCTATGTTGTCATGATACGGGGACTTTCTGGTAGATGGCCTCGACGTTTCCTCAAGCTATGAAAATGCACTATAATTTTCTTGTCATCAATGCCTGCAAATCTCTGTCTCTCTCAACATAGTAGATCATCATTAGACACTAAATCCTTCAATGAGCTTGCAAAATGATTGCATTAGACCCCTCATTAGACTCTATATGTTCATCACCAGGAGCATGTAAAATGTTTGCATCAAGTCCTTCATTAGCAGTCTGTTCATTAGACACTTCAGGCTCAAGAACAACATGAGCTTGTATGTTTGCACCGGAAACTTGATTAGATACATCAGATTCGGTCGATTCGGTATTGATTGGGGAGTTATAAAATATGTAGAAATTGGTTTCATTTTCTCATAGATTCCCTACATACAAGCAGTTTTACAACACCGTCGGGTTTAACTATTGGCGAAATTGAAGAGTTGAATTAGATATAATCGAGGATGTGATGTACACCTTTCGTTCGCATGCTACTCTTGCAAGCTACATTGTCCGTTTCATAAGCTCGATGCCATGCCGTCTTTGCCGCTGCCTCCCATGCAGGCTACACCCAGGGTTGGATCTTCATCTTCTTGTCCTTCCGTTCGCTTGAAGCCCGGCGACCGCCCTCCAACGAGGGCGCGAGGAAGTGCTGTGTCGGTCTGTCCAGCGGTGGCTAGGTTAGGAGCGAACCAGACTGGAGGCTGGAGCGAATGAATTGGGATTTTTCCTGCTGTCGATCGATATGGGAGGCGCTCGTTTGGGCCGCAAGCCTGCTATAGGGCATGCCTTGCACTTATGTTATTGGCCCATCCAAATTGAAACATTTTTCTTCATTTTTTACATTGCCTGCTCGTGCGTTGGGACGAACAAAACTAGCGTGGGCCAACCTGGGCGACTCAAACTAGGTGCACACTTTCCGACCACACGGCGGCCGCCCATACCAGCCCCTATGGTGGCGTCGCCCCTTTTTGCGTGTATGATTGGATAGTGAAAAATATTCTAGTGGCGCTTTTGATTTACCCACGGAATGGTTGAATTTCTTGTTTCTATGAATTGAGTTAGCCAATAATGTGAAGGATGCCGGTCTTTTCATCCTATTGTAGATTGCTTAGATCTCGATATGCCAAAAGTAATCACATGAAATATCTGATAAAAAGCGATGTGATGTGTTTGGCTACAACTAGTCTGACTACACGTCCTCATATAACATACCAAGGACGCACCATCTTACCAGATTAACCATTCGACTTACCCAAGCAGTGTGGGAAGAAAGAAGTATTGGGACTGCGTATCCAAGCAATTGATGCCATGGACTCCTTTGTACAACCTTGTAAGCGAAAAAGAAGTTGCGGTGTGCTGTACAAAGAACTAGCATAAGTTCGATTACACCTTCTCGGAATTTTAGTTAGCCACTTATTGCAAAATTGTTCAATTATGTTGCTTGGATTAATTTAGTTTGCTCTTGATTACATAATGGCACAACCTGTTAATCATATTGTAGACCGCCTATCTATGTGTTTGATACTTACTGTTAAGAATTACCTGTTTGCCTTAACTTAAATATCTACCTGTTTGTTTAAGCGCTTTCTTTGCTGCAACAACGGGTTACAATGATGTTAATAACTTCTCCCTCTGTCCCATAATATAGGGCGTTTTGACACTAGCACGGTGTTAAAAAGCGTCTTACATTATGGGACGGAGGAGTACTTTTCAGCATCCAATTGAAACTCTTTAATTCCTTGTTTGTTTAACTGGTTTGCTGTTATAACTCCCAGTTGAGATGTTTTGCTAACTTCAACTTTTTTGAATCCAATCGAAACTTTAATGGCAAAACAGGTTAGCCCAAGATCAAAGAGCGAGGTCCCCATGGACGTTGCATCATCCCACAGCAGTGGCACCGGCCCAATCATGCATTATGAATTGCCAACTGCTGATGCTCTAGAGGCTAAACTAGTGGTAGAAAGAGATTACATACGCACTTAGAGATGAAGTTGACATGTTGAGGAAGCAAACAGCACAATCACAAGCAGTACTCAAGACAACCATTAAATATTTGGTGGATTTCAAAAGCGAAGCAAGATGAGGCCCGACCAGATTGTTAAGGTCCTGAAGGAAAAAAGGAAATTAAATTCCTACTTGGTAAATCATAGGTGAAATGGTCTTTCCATAGTTTAATAACCTTTGTGTTGTCTGTTCATGTAATCAATCAAACCATTTGTTTTAGAGATCATGTAATAATTGTTTTTTTTTGTTTTTTGGTTTCTAATTTTATTTGAGCACAAGTCTGTATTAATTGATAAGACTCGGAGACATTTCATTTGGATTGTCGTGCCAGACCTACAAATATGCCAATCGGGCTGAATGTGCATTCAGCAATAATAGTAGTATAAATGGACCATAAGTGGCACGCATCGGAAAGGGCCAAGATCTTTGGCTAAAAAAGGATCTTTGTTGTAGCCCAAAAAAAGTACAATGACACGGCTTATGTATGTTAGTTGATATTATTGATCCATATACTCTATAAGTGTTTATATATATACATTAGTTACGTACATTCCTGGTTGATTGACTCGGTATTTGAATCTTGATACATAAACTTGTGTACATATCTAAATGGGAGTACACATTATGCTGCGTGTGACATTTGAGTTGGACATGAAGTGTTCCAAATATTCGAATTCACCTTAAACTGGATACTAGTTCTGAATTTGAGTATCGACATTTGTAAACCATATTCATATATGACAGTGGAATACATCTTTGTCGTCCTTTTGAAGAGATATAAAAACACGTAGAATGATTTATAAAGATTCATATAGGAATACAAAATGGATTCGATTTTAGTTGCCAGGGTAAACGTGGATGCTTATTGTCCCAAAATTCGAAAGAAGCAGCAAAATGTCCACTCCCATGTCGGCTGCCCGAAGCCAAGTGTTTGGGAGATGGAAATTACTGTCTACCCATTACACGGACAATCCATCGGCCCGATTTCCACTGCTCTAAATAGGGGTAGGTTAGTAAATTCAATTAGACGTGACACGACCGCCTCTGAGCCCATTCTGACACGGTGGGCGTCAAACATGGGTGGCAAAACACATTTGATTCAAGCTCGTCCGAAATACCTCTGTTTCTCCCTCCATTTCCCATTCATACACGGTGGGCGGCAAAACAAACTCGACTCGGCCGAAATCGATGTAGGCAAATATTTTCAATAGGGGCAGGTTTGTAACTTCACTCAGACGTGACACAACCGCCCTACCTGTTAGCCCCGTTCATACACCGTGGGTGCCAACCACCCTCTCCTCGCCCGAAATCGCTTTGGGAAAATATTGGCGAGATGCAAGATTACCATCCTATCCCCAACCGACGAGACGTCCAAATGTTAAACGGGGGCTAAGTTCGTAACTTTTCCATATTTCAGACATGCGCGTCCCAAAAACATGGTTCCCCGTACCTTTCCCTTCATTTTCCCATTCATACACCGTCCGCGCTAGAACACCCCATCCCCACACCAGCCTCCGTCCGCCACCCCATCCATCACCGCCGTCCTCCACCACATCCATCATACCGTCCTCCACCATCTTTGGAGCGCCTACCAAGACCGTGTCGTCCCTTTGCTAGAGATGGATGTTTCTCATCCACGGTGACGGACCAATAGCCTTCCTCTCGCTTCATCGGCGCCGTCGTCCTCTTTGCCGGGGCCGCTCACACGACCTTCACTTCCACCGCAACGGGACTTATCCCCCGATGCACCCGTCTACCGTCGCAGATCTGCTTCAACGCCACCGACAGACATCGCACCACCGATGCCTACAGGCGCCGCAAGAGAGGTGGTACTTCATATCTCCTCAAATTTTTATCTCAACGGAAAATAGATCTTAACATGGTTACTCTACTTTCTTTTCAGCTCTTAGAATTTAGTTCTTAGTTAAAAGCAAACAATGGATGCTAAATATCATTTCTCCGGTTTGCGACTTCAAATCTGCCATGGCACAGCCATATCTGGTTTAATTGATCATGCTTAGGGTTTAATTGATCATGTTGGTTCCGTGGTGGTTTCTTTAATAGAAATAGGAGGAAACCCTCTTTTGCTAAAAAAAAATATCTTTGAGAGTTTCCTCCTTTTATGATCACTATCTGATCGTAATCGTGCTTCGTGTCATAATAACATCGCTCACGCATCAAGCTAAACAAGCTTAGATGTTCAAATCTGAATCTGATATTATTAAAAGCGAGTTGTTTAATTGGTCAGCTAAATGTTTCTAAATTAGTTTGAAAATGCATGTTACTTCGCTCGGGTGTGTATCTCTATAGGGTGCCCACGGTGGGCCGGCCTACCACAGGATTTTGGGTTGTCCCAAGCCCGATTCCCTCTACATTGCATTCTTGGCGCTTCGATCTCTACTCGCCCCAGCCACCTGCCTCACCGGCGACTTGCCGTCCCCGGACGGCATGACTCTAGGAGGAGACGCCGGACTAACAGGAGTCCAGGAGCCGCTCGCCCAACAACGTCACCGCTGCCAGGGCGCGCCGCCGTGCCTACCTTCCCAGTCCGTTCAGGGCTCAGGTGTGCAACACCCACCAAGCCAACCCGATTTATCCTGAGATACGTCCTCAACACTCGTGACCACTCCTCATCACCCATTTTCTAATTGATTCATTACTCATTAGGCGGACTGTCATTAGGGTTTGTTGTGTGCTCAGTGCTACCTACACTTAATGGTTCAGATGTATTTCGGTAATCTTTAGTACCTCTAAAGTTCACAGGGTTTTCAAAATTCCGGCCCTCGGAACAGAAACTAGTCATTTTGGATTGTTGTTCGTAGTGACATTGACCCAGATTACTACTGCAAGCCAGGTTTGTTGACAATTTTACTTGTATTTCTTACTCATTCGATATAATATCCAATTATTCACGTCGATTAGTTGCAAACAATAAGTGCTAGACAAACTTCTTCATTCAGATTTTGGACGGTCTCTTACTGCAGTTATAATTATGCATACTTGTCCTAATAAGCTCACAAGTAAATGATTGATTCACTACATCTATGCTTGCCTTGTCATATTTGTTGTCAATATTCTTTTAGGGTGGACCACCCTGTTTCTAAATCTTTGGAACCGTATACGAGTGAATAGTATTTCTCTATGTGATCTCTTCCATCATGTGTGGGTAACGAACACTACATTGTATAGAAAGAAAGTGTCATTTCCAGCTTTTACATAGGTTTCGATCTTTTACATGGAATACAATCTTCCTACTTGCTTTGTGTCGCACTACCAACACTCCACCATTGAAGCTAAACATTACGCCACTCATAATTGCTTACTTTATTTGTTCAAATACGAATTTCATATGATTCTAATGTTCCTACTTCAGTTTTGAAATGTGTGCACACTGTTATAGAGACATAAGGGGTTTGTATTTACGTGTGTGTGATGCAGTCGGCACGGTTGGGGAGGTGAACTTTGCATATGCAGGGTTTATAGGGAGACACTCTCGAGTTGAATCCACAATGCATTCCATAGATAATCGACTACTTTTTATGTTTTCATGAATCTCAGATTACGAATAGCATCATAATGATTATGAGCTTGCGGCGCATGAAAAGAATAAAAGCGAGAACAATGCCATGGCTGTCAAACTTGGCATTAAGGGACTGAAATCAAGTCTGGATGCAATGCAATGCAAACGCTCTCCACCTCTGATTCATGCTCGTAATATGATCCTAACGGTGATTACGAGCTAGAGGGAGACCTAAGTCAATGTAGCTCCCTAGTGGAGGAGTGGAGGAAGATGCACTATCTTATTCACCCATCAAGGTACTTGCTCTAACTTTCCAAGGTTACATTGCTCGCACATATCTTGCAACTGATGCTTTGCATTGCTTCTACTTTGTTGAACTGCCATTAGCTTAGTTTTCACATCGTGTATGTGAATACACCCTGCCTATCCATTTTCAGTAGATATTCCATCTGTCATCATACCATATTTATCCATTCAAATGTTGTTCTTGTGTATCAGACGTTCAAAAGGAAGAGGGTGATTGCTGATCATGGAGGAGCACAAGCAAAGTATTTGGAAAAGGTAGTGGCACCTGATAAATCAAATAGCCCATTAGGTGTAGTTGTAATATCACCTAACCCACAAAGTACCCCAACTCTAGCAGACACTAGCCCTACTACACTAGTCATTTCTGATGCCCCAACTCAATGAGACCCCAAGCTGCAAAGAAAGCAGTATGATTATGCCAATTGACATAGCACCAAATTGTATGACGAAACCCCATTCCAAAGAAAGAGTACACCAAATCCGGTTGCCAAATCCCTTTTCAAACCAGAGAGAGCCCCAATTGCAGCAAATAGGACCCTTGTTCCATTTCTTCCCGATTTAGAAGACGAAGCTTATGTTGTTGTCGAACTTTGTGCGCATCTTTCCTTCATGGAAAGATTATACATGAACAAGAACAATTTCGATCTTCCTCCGCAACTTACGCATAAGTAATGTACTAATGTTATTCATGGTCATTCTTGCATATGTTTCACGATGTAAGAGACAAGATTTCATTCTTTTAAATAGGCGAGGAGCAAAGCTGGATTGTGATGAAGAGCAAGAGTTGGTTGCGCTTTTCAAGCACTCGTTGATGAAGTATCGTTCCTACCGAGGCAATCGCACTTCGATGGCAAGCCTCCGAACAAAATTTCTGTAAAGTCTCGGTGCTACATTTATCCAAGCGGTGATTATGCGGAATAATCTTGTTACACATTGGTCTCGGCTGCAGCGTAAGGTACTTGTCTATGATATCACATCACAATTTGAACTACATTTACGCATTTGCCTTAATGTCTCACTTGTACGAAAAATGTTAGCGAGAAGCACATTCGTTCTCAAGGGACCACATAATCTCATAACTATACCGCATTTGCATTGCTCTTGTGAGTACCTCTTGCCTGTATGACCATACTTACTTTCATAGCTGTTTGATTATGTAGCATCACCGCACATGTTAGCCTCAGTAATCGTCCATTTGGTGGACATTATAAGATCCGTATGGACTCTTACACAAATTTAGAATCAACCCAATGCTTTTGAAGAGGTTTAGCTCTGCGATCCTCTTGTAAGGACTGAACATGGTCTATCACCGTACTTACGTTAACAGCCTACTCCCTCCGGTCCCATAATATAAGAACGTTTTGTACAAGACACCGTTGTTCAAAACACTCTTGTATTATGGGAAGAGGGATTGGTTCATTTTGTAGCATTCGCATCTTATCTCCCTCGCCCACCATTTACTAAAAAGATCAGATCTATATTTAATCTTACCAACAAGTAGAATACACAGACAATGCCGGTCTGAAGTGTAGCCCATTGCTCTTGTCAAGACATTTTGTCCTGTAACGCTTGTACTTCCAGGGATTGGTAGTTGATTATGTAGCATCAATCTGCATCTTATCTTCATTATCCTCTATCCCTTCTAGTATTATCATATCTATAATTACTCTCTACAAAATGTAGAGTACAGGCAATGCTTATGAAGAAGATTACGTGCTGAAATTCTTGAGTTATCCTTCCCTTGACATGGAGAAGGGCATTATAAAGCCGGTGTTAACTGTTAATGCAAGTCAGTCCTTCTAAAGCCTTTATCCTCAACCGCTGTTTAATTTGCTCATACTCCCTATCGCTTTCTTTGTTTAGTTTGCTTTGTTTCTACCAAAATGCATGTTCGTAAGAACCGTAAGTTCTAAGTTTTACTTGTAAAACCAAATTTCTTATTCATACCATGCACATTACTTAATACTCCCTATATGTATGCTTGGTTTTGTGGATCTATAATCCGATTGTGTGGTGAAGCAGCCCACGTTTGCACCTTGTCATCTCCTGTTTTATCTTCTTGATGTGGTGATGATATGAACAACATGCCATGCACATTATCCAAAATAGATACAATGATTTTCTTTGCCCTTCATCTATGCTTGTTATGTTGACATGGTAATCCAGTAGTGTGGTGAAGCTCCCCGCATTATGAACAATGCCAAATTATGCTATTGATATTTTGAACTTACTCTTTATTTTATAATTTGAAATTGGATAGAATTGACAGAACATTTATCATCTTTGTTTATACACGTGCAAAATCTATCATCTCTCTGCTTTGTTTCAGGGTGATATGCCTGATGGCATGCACAAGTCTCTTTGAAGGTACGTGAGACAAACCCAACATATATTGCAAAGAAAGAAGGCAAAACATCTTGAAGATAGCGAGACAACCCCAAAGTCTTGTCTTGATGCGATGTTCAAGTTACTTGAGACTAACGGTCGAGACAAGCTCACAATTCGTTGTCTGAATCGGTTTGACTTCTTCATCCCAAGTTCTAGCGTAAAGGCATTACGCAACTCAACTTCGACTTGAAGCCCTATCTCTATGAAAGATTACGCGAGAACACCAATGAGAACCTCATCGCTAAACAGCTACACACAGAAGCTATGACCGACATGATAGGCCGGTCTCACGGCCTTGCTCGGCTGACTTGTAGCAGTTCCCCTTGCGGCTAACTTTTCTTGAACTATCTTGGAAGTGGTCTCGGTTCAAGATATTATTTTATTCTGTTTGCAATGGTGCCCAGTTTTTGTAATCTGCTTCTTCATTGCGCTTTATGATCACTGGTGGCGAACTTCGATGCCTAGTGGATGTAATATACCTTAAATCCTTTATTGTATAGTGTAGGTTTATTCTTAGTTACTATGCTGTAATTTCTTTATTGTATAGAGTAGGTTTGTTCTTAATTCCTACTAGTTATCGCCATCATTCGCTATCTGAAAAAAAATCAGATGTAGTCGTAGGGCCAAAACATTCGATAACGGGCGAGGTTTTTAGCGGGCCACAATTGGGCGGCTGCGTCTTTCTTGGGCCCGAATGATTGGGGCCTTCACACATTGCGCCAGCCCAAACTTACACCGACCTATATTTTAGTTGGGCCTTTTGTCGACCCAACGCTTAGTTTGGCCCAGGTAGCGTTGGGCCATTAACAGGCTGAATATTGTACTGGCCTGTTACGGCCGAATGAAACCACAGGCCTTTAGCAGGCCAAAATGCATGTTCGGCCTCAATTTTCACTAGTCCTCGACGGGCCTTCAGCAGGTCAAAATGTAGAACGGGCCGTTATGGGCCCAGTTAGCTCACGGGCCGTTACCAGGCCGAAGCATATCTCGGGCCTTAGTTGACCCACTGATATCATGGGCCTTTAAGAGGTCGAAAGCTTAGTACAGGCATCAACGGGCTGAATTACGCGACAGGCCTTTAACAGGCCCAAAGTCACGTTGGGCTTAACTGTTGCCACCTTTAGCACGGGCCGTTAGTGGGCCCGATGTCCCGTCGGACCATATATGGCCCATAGGCGTACGGGCCATTCGGGCGAAAGTCACACCGGGCTAAAATGGGCCCATGTCTACATCGAGCCTCTAACAGCCGAAATTCATCAGGTTGTAGTTGGGCCCGAATATTCGGCGAACAATTAACGGGCCAGATCGGCCGGGCATAAATGGGCCCAAATATTGGGCGAACAATTAACGGGCCAGATCGGCTTCGCGTAAATGGGCCCAAATATTGGGCAAACAATTAACGGGCGAATCTGGTTTCGTCAGTAAATGGGCCTTTATTAAGCAGGCCGTTATTGGGCTGGCCCACTAGTACCTGATTAAGTTCTACGGGCCTTTGACTGGGACGGCCCTTTTAACCTATATGGGCCTCTGTTGGGCCCAGCCATGTGTTGACGTACCATAGGCATGTCTTCTCCAATGGACGGGCGACATCTGGCCCACTGACGGCCAATCAGAATTTTACACATGGAAATTTCCCATTGGTCGGGGCTGCTAACGGGTTATCGGATCCAAAATCCGACCCAATAGCTTAACGTGGTTCCGTTACGGTGGATGCCACGTGTCGGTCACCCTTGACGAAAGTACTTCTGTGATGCGCGATTTATCGTCATGGAAGTGGACACTTCCGTGATGATAATTTTGGTAATGTCATGGAACACTTCTCGGCAACCACGGTATGACTATCTTGATTCTGTCATAAATTTGTCATGGATGTACATGCATGACAAAAAACGCGACCTACTGTGACAAACACGTATCATCACGGAAGTGTATTTTTTTTGTAGTGACTGCTTGCAGTTTTGCATCTCGGTGCCACCGAGTCGTTCCACTCGGTCACACCGACATGGTCAGGTTATATATACCGACGGGCCAAATTTTTGGAAATTTTTCCAAACCCTCTCGCCCGCGCATAGCCTGCTCTGCCTCTTCGGGTCTCCGGATCGTCCTCTTGTCGCCAGCGACCTCCTGCCGCTGGTCTCCGCCGCCGACAACGGAAATCTTCACCGCCGTTGCCACCGTAGCAAGTTAAATCGCCCGAACTAAGTGCGAACTTGATCATTGTGCTAATCCTTAACTCCGATTCTTAGCACATTGCTTTGCCATGATTCTTGCCACGATTGAAATCATCACATCGTGAAAACATCCCGTAGATTAGTTGTGAATTAAAAATTTAGGGTTAGGTCTCCGCCGAATTCATCTCGGACCGACCGAGTTGTAGAAATCGGTCTCACCGATTTTGGCTTAGGCCAGAGCACACGCACTTTCGGTCTGACCGAAAATTGCAAATCGGTGATACGTCTCCAACGCATCTATAATTTTTGATTGCTCCATGCTATATTATCTACTTTTTTGGACATTATTGGGCTTTATTATTCACTTTTATATTACTTTTGGGACTAACCTATTAACCGGAGGCCCAGCCCGGAAATTCTTTGTTTTTGCCTATTTCAAAGTGTTTGAAGAAAAGGAATATCAAACGGAGTTAAACGGAATGAAACCTTCTGGAGAAGTTATTTTTGGAAGGAAAGCTACCCGATAGACTTGGAGTGCACGTCAGGAAAGAAACGAGGGAGCCACGAGGTAGGGGGCGCGCCCTCCATCCTCGCGGGCCCCTCGTGGCTCCCCTGACGTACTTCTTCCGCCTATATATCTCAATATACCCTAAAAACTTCGGGGAACAGGATAGATCGGGAGTTCCGCCGCCGCAAGCCTTTGTAGCCACCAAAAACCAATCGGGACCTGTTCCGGCACCCTGCCGGAGGGGGGAACCCTCACCGGTGGCCATCTTCATCATCCCAGCGCTCTCCATGACGAGGAAAGAGTAGTTCACCCTCGGTGCTGAGGGTATGCACCAGCAGCTATGTGTTTGATCTCTCTCTCTCTCTCGTGTTCTTGATTTGGCACGATCTTGATGTATCACGAGCTTTGCTATTATAGTTGGATCTTATGTTGCTTCTCCCCCTCTACTCTCTTGTAATGGATTGAGTTTTCCCTTTGAAGTAATCTTATCATATTGAGTCTTTAATGACTTGAGAACACTTGATGTATGTCTTGCCGTGCATATCTGTGGTGACAATGGGATATCACGTGATTCACTTGATGTATGTTTTGGTGATCAACTTGCGGGTTCCGTCCATGAACCTATGCATAGGGGTTGGCACACGTTTTCGTCTTGATTCTCCGGTAGAAACTTTGGGGCACTCTTTGAGGTTCTATGTGTTGAATGAATAGATGAATCTGAGATTGTGTGATGCATATCGTATAATCATACCCACGGATACTTGAGGTGACATTGGAGTATCTACGTGACATTAGGGTTTTGGTTGATTTGTGTCTTAAGGTGTTATTCTAGTACGAACTCTAGGGCTGTTTGTGACACTTATAGGAATAGCCCAACGGATTGATTGGAAAGAATAACTTTGAGGTGGTTTCGTACCCTACCATAATCTCTTCGTTTGTTCTCCGCTATTAGTGACTTTGGAATGACTCTTTGTTGCACGTTGAGGGATAGTTATATGATCCAATTATGTTATTATTGTTGAGAGAACTTGCACTAGTGAAAGTATGAACCCTAGGCCTTGTTTCCTAGCATTGCAATACCGTTTACGCTCACTTTTACCACTTGATACCTTGCTGTTTTTATATTTTCAGATTACAAAAACCTATATCTACCATCCATATTGCACTTGTATCACCATCTCTTCGCCAAACTAGTGCACCTATACAATTTACCATTGTATTGGGTGTGTTGGGGACACAAGAGACTCTTTGTTATTTGGTTGCGGGGTTGTTTGAGAGAGACCATCTTCATCCCTCGCCTCCCACGGATTGATAAACCTTAGGTCATCCACTTGAGGGAAATTTGCTACTGTCCTACAAACCTCTGCACTTGGAGGCCCAACAACGTCTACAAGAAGAAGGTTGCGTAGTAGACATCAAGCTCTTTTCTGGCGCCGTTGCCGGGGAGGTGAGTGCTTGAAGGTATATCTTTAGATCTTGCAATCGAATATTTTTGTTCTTGTTTTGTCACTAGTTTAGTCTATAAAAGAAAATTACAAAAAAAATGGAATTGAGTCTGTCTCGTACGCTTCATCTTTTTAATATCTTTCGTGAGTATGATGGAAAGGAAAATTGTGCCAAAGTGTTAGAAGAAGAATGCATTAAAATGTTTGGCACTAAATCTTTGAATGATGAGCATGATTGCAATGTTGTTAGTATGAACTCCTTGAATATCCATAGTTCTAATGATGATTGCACTAGTTATGATGAAAATGTCTCCTGTAAACATGTCAATTTTTGTGGGGTGAATTGGGTTTGTGAGTACACACCAAATAGGGAAGATAGATATTGCAAGAGGCATAAGTACTTAGAAACTAAATTGTTGCAAGAGAGGCTAGATGATTGCACTGAAAGATTCAATATTTATCGCGCCCCTTGCGAACTTTACAATGAACATGGTCATTTAAAGCTCCAATGCTATTTGTTTCATGATCAAGTCGTGTCCAAAAATTGTGATAACTTGATTACTCTTGAGCATCATAAAGAGCTTAGTCTTCTTTTGGGTTATGAAGAAATGAAACGTATAACTGAGGGTATTCCAAAATTTAATCTTGATAAATTTCTTGATTTTGATCTAGAGAAGATTTATATGTATTGTGCGGTGAATTGCGTTGAAAATCATTATATTGCCAATTACATAAAGAAAAGAAAACAAGTAGAAGATGAAGAGAATGCTAACGAAAGGGAAGAGACTTCCCAATATCCTCCTATTATTTCTTATGATGAATCAGGTAACGAAGAGGAGCCTTCTATTCAACCAATCTCATTATTAAGGAGCTCCAAAAGGAGGATTGAACCCACACATGATGTGGTGAAGAAGAAGAAAAGAAAAAAGAAGAGAGGTAAAAAGGTATCTCTCCCAAATAATATTGCTCCTATTACTGTTGTGCCTCATGAAAATGAATCAAAAATAAGTATGGAAGATGATGCACTTGATGATGATCTCGTTATGCCTATTGCTTGTTGTGATGCTTATGATTGGGAAGATAACGATACTTCTTATGATCTTGAAAATCTTTTTGGCACTTGCTTGGAAGAATATGATAATTGCTATACTATTGGTGCTATCCATACTATTAATGATGAGAGTGATTATGCTTATGATATGAAAAGGCCCAAGCTTGGGGATGCTATGTTTGAAGAAGATGATGTTTTTGAGAATATATTTGCTGCAATTAATGTTTGTCTGAAGCTTGGGGATGCTATGTCTAATGAAGATGATATTTTTAGCCTCTCAAGTTTCGATATGCAAATTTATAATGATGATAGCATGCCTCCTACTTATGATGATTATATTGATGAAAGTGGGTTTGGAACAGTGTCAACTTTAGGAAGTAATGATCCCACTATTTTGGTTTATGAAAGTGGATTTGGAGAGGTCATGACTTTATTTAGTGATGTATCCACTATCTTGGAAGAGGTTTCAATCGATTATGATGAGAACAAAGTTGCTACTTATGATGATTATTGTGATGAAACTTATGCTATAAAGAGTAGTAATGATTATATTTATAAAACTTGTCATGATTATGATTACCCTTTTTCTGAACATTACTCTTTTAATGTAGAAACAATTTATAGTATTCAAGTCTCTTATGATACTCCCACTATCCCGAATGAGAAGAATTTTGCTTATGTGGAGAGTAGTAAATTTTCTATGCAAGTAGATCATGAAAAGAATGCTTTAGGTGCTGGTTATATTGTTGAATTCATTCATGATGCTACTGAAAATTATTATGAGGGAGGAATATATGCTTGTAGGAATTACAATAATATCAAGTTTCCTCTCTATGTGCTTAAAGTTTTGAAGTTATGCTTGTTTTGACTTCCTATGCTAGTTGATTGTTGTTCCCATAAGTTTTTTGCTCACAAAATCCCTATGCATAGGAAGTGGTTTAGACTTAAATGTGCTAGTCATATTCTTCATGATGCTCTCTTTATGTTTCAATTCTTATCTTTTATGTGAGCATCATTGAAATCATCATGCCTAGCTAGGGGCGTTAAACGTTAGCGCTTGTTGGGAGGCAACCCAATTTTATTTTAGTTTCTTGCTTTTTGGTTCTGCTTAGTAATAAATAATACATCTAGCTTCTGTTTAGATGTGGTTTTGTATTTTAATTAGTGTTTGTGCCAAGTAAAACCTTTGGGAAGACTTGGGTGAAGTCTTTATGATCATGCTATAAAAAAACAGAAACTTTAGCGCTCACGAGATTAGCTTCAACTTTTTACTGGAGAGTTATATTTAGTTGATTCTTTTTGAAGATGATTACTAGACAAATTACCCAGGTCCACCAATTTATTTTAGAATTTTTGGAGTTCTAGAAGTTTGCTTTAGTTACAGATTACTACATACTGTTCTGTTTTTGACAGATTCTGTTTTTCGTGTGTTGTTTGCTTATTTTGATGACTCTATGGCTAGTAAAATAGTTTATAAACCATAGAGAAGTTGGAATACAGTAGGTTTAACACCAATATAAATAAATAATGAGTTCATTACAGTACCTTGAAGTGGTGTTTTGTTTTCTTTTCGCTAACGGAGCTCACGAGCTTTCTGTTAAGTTTTGTGTTGTGAAGTTTTCAAGTTTTGGGTAAAGATTCGATGGACTATGGAATAAGGAGTGGCAAGAGCCTAAGCTTGGGGATTCCCAAGGAACCCCAAGATAATATTCAAGTACAACCAAGAGCCTAAGCTTGGGGATGCCCCGGATGGCATCCCCTCTTTCGTCTTTGTTCATCGGTAACTTTACTTGGAGCTATATTTTTATTCACCACATGATATGTGTTTTGCTTGGAGTGTCATTTTACTTTCTTTTGTTTTTCTTGCTGTATGAATAAAATACCAAGATCTGAAATTATTAAATGAGAGAGTCTTCACATAGTTGCATAATTATTCGACTACTCATTGATCTTCGCTTATATCTTTCGGAGTAGTTTGTCGTTTGCTCTAGTGCTTCACTTATATCTCTTAGAGCACGGTGGTGGATTTGTTTTATAGAAACTGTTGATCTCTCATGCTTCACTTAGATTATTTTAAGAGTCTTAAATAGCATGGTAATTTGCTTAAATAATCCTAATATGCTCGGTATTCAAGGATAGTAAAAATTCTTATGAGTGTGTTGAATACTATGAGAAGTTTGATGCTTGATAATTGTTTTGAGATATGAAGATGGTGATATTAGAGTCATGCTAGTTGAGTAGTTGTGAATTTGAGAGATACTTGTGTTAAAGTTTGTGATTCCCGTAGCATGCACGTATGTTGAACCGTTATGTGATGAAGTCGGAGCATGATTATTTATTGATTGTCTTCCTTATGAGTGGCGGTCGGGGAATGACGATGGTCTTTTCCTACCAATCTATCCCCCTAGGAGCATGCACGTAATACTTTGCTTTGATAACTTGTAGATTTTTGCAACAGGTATATGAGTTCTTTATGAATAATGTTGAGTCCATGGATTATACGGACTTTTCCTCCTTCCACCATTGCTAGCCTATCTAATACCGCACACTTTTCGCCTGTATCATACACCCACCATATACCTTCCTCAAAACAGCCACCATACCTACCTATCATGGCATTTCCATATCCATTCCAAGATATATTGCCATGCAACATACCACCGTTTCATTATGACATGCTCCATCATTATCATATTGCTTTGCATGATCATGTAGTTGACATCGTATTTGTGGCAAAGCCACCGTTCATAATTCTTTCATACATGTCACTCTTGATTCATTGCATATCCCGATCACGAGGCATTCATATAGAGTCATATTTTGTTCTAAGTATCGAGTTGTAATTCTTGAGTTGTAAGTAAATAAAAGTGTGATGATCATCATTATTAGAGCATTGTCCCAGTGAGGAAAGGATGATGGAGACTATGATTCCCCACAAGTCGGGATGAGACTCGGACTAAAAAGAGGCCATAAAAAGAGAAAAGGCCCAAATAAAAAAATGAGAGAAAAAGAGAGAAGGGGCAATGCTACTATCCTTTTACCACACTTGTGCTTCAAAGTAGCACCATGATCTTCATGATAAAGAATCTCCTATGTTGTCACTTTCATATACTAGTGGGAATCTTTCATTATAGAACTTGGCTTGTATATTCCAGTGATGGGCTTCCTCAAAATGTCCTAGGTCTTCGTGAGCAAGCGAGTTGGATACACACCCACTTGGTTCCTTTTGTTGAGCTTTCATATACTTATAGCTCTAGTGCATCCGTTGCATGGCAATCCCTACTCACTCACATTGATATCTATTGATGGGCATCTCCATAGCCTGTTGATACGCCTAGTTGATGTGAGACTATCTTATCCTTTTTGTCTTCTCCACAACCACCATTCTATTCCACCTATAGTGTTATGTCCATGGCTCACGCTCATGTATTGCGTGAAGATGAAAAAAGTTTGAGAACATCAAAAGTATGAAACAATTGCTTGGCTTGTCTTCGGGGTTGTGCATGATTTAAATATTTTGTGTGATGAAGATAGAGCATAGCCAGACTATATGATTTTATTGGGATAACTTTCTTTGGCCATGTTATTTTGAGAAGACATGATTGCTTTGTTAGTATGCTTGAAGTATTATTATTTTCATGTCAATATTAAACTTTTGTCTTGGATTTTTCGGATCTGAATATTCATACCACAATTAAGAAGAATTACATTGAAATTATGCCAAGTAGCACTCCGCATCAAAAATTATCTTTTTATCATTACCTACTCGAGGACGAGCAGGAATTAAGCTTGGGAATGCTTGATACGTCTCCAACGTATCTACAATTTTTGATTGCTCCATGCTATATTATCTACTGTTTTGGACATTATTGGGCTTTATTATTCACTTTTATATTACTTTTGGGACTAACCTATTAACCGGAGGCCCAGCCCAGAATTGCTGTTTTTTGCCTATTTCAGTGTTCCGAAGAAAAGGAATATCAAACAGAGTCGAAACGGAATGAAACCTTCCGGAGAAGTTATTTTTGGAAGGAAAGCTACCCGATAGACTTAGAGTGCACGTCAGGAAAGAAACGAGGGAGCCACGAGGTAGGGGGCGCGCCCTCCACCCTCATGGGCCCCTCGTGGCTTCCCTGACGTACTTCTTCCGTCTATATATCTCCATATACCCTAAAAACTTCGAGGAACAGGATAGATCGGGAGTTCCGCCGCCGCAAGCCTCTGTAGCCACCAAAAACCAATCGGGACCCTGTTCCGGCACCCTGCCGAAGGGGGGAACCCTCACCGGTGGCCATCTTCATCATCCCTGCGCTCTCCATGACGGGGAGGGAGTAGTTCACCCTCGGGGCTGAGGGTATGTACTAGTAGCTATGTGTTTGATCTCTCTCTCTCTCTCGTGTTCTTGATTTGGCACGATCTTGATGTATCACGAGCTTTGCTATTATAGTTGGATCTTATGTTGCTTCTCCCCCTCTACTCTCTTGTAATGGATTGAGTTTTCCCTTTGAAGTAATCTTATCGGACTGAGTCTTTAATGACTTGAGAACACTTGATGTATGTCTTGCCGTGCGTATCTATGGTGACAATGGGATATCACGTGATTCACTTGATGTATGTTTTGGTGATCAACTTGCGGGTTCCGCCCATGAACCTATGCATAGGGGTTGGCACACGTTTTCGTCTTGATTCTCCGGTAGAAACTTTGGGGCACTCTTTGAGGTTCTATGTGTTGGTTGAATAAATGAATCTGAGATTGTGTGATGCATATCGTATAATTATACCCACGGATACTTGAGGTGGCATTGGAGTATCTAGGTGACATTAGGGTTTTGGTTGATTTGTGTCTTAAGGTGTTATTCTAGTACGAACTCTAGGGCTGTTTGTGACACTTATAGGAATAGCCCAACGGATTGATTGGAAAGAATAACTTTGAGGTGGTTTCGTACCCTACCATAATCTCTTCGTTTCTTCTCCGCTATTAGTAACTTTGGAGTGACTCTTTGTTGCATGTTGAGGGATAGTTATATGATCCAATTATGTTATTATTGTTGAGAGAACTTGCACTAGTGAAAGTATGAACCCTAGGCCTCGTTTCCTAGCATTGCAATACCGTTTACGCTCACTTTTACCACTTGCTACCTTGCTGTTTTTATATTTTCAGATTACAAAAACCTATATCTACCATCCATATTGCACTTGTATCACCATCTCTTCGCCAAACTAGTGCACCTATACAATTTACCATTGTATTGGGTGTGTTGGGGACACAAGAGACTCTTTGTTGTTTGGTTGCAGGGTTGTTTGAGAGAGACCGTCTTCATCCTACGCCTCCCACGGATTGGTAAACCTTAGGTCATCCACTTGAGGGAAATTTGCTACTGTCCTACAAACCTCTGCACTTGGAGGCCCAACAACGTCTACAAGAAGAAGGTTGTGTAGTAGACATCAATCGGTGTGACCGAGTTCAATTCTCTGTGAAACCCTAGTAGTCTCGGTACCACCGAACTGTGACTCGGTCTAACCGAGTTCACTAGTTTAGGTTCCAAAAGCTGCTTCGGCGTCACCGAATTTACAAATTGGTAGATCCGAAATGCTTTCTTTGAAGAACTAAAACTGAGTTTTAAGTCATTTTTTTCAAAACTCCTATACTTTGTGATGCTCATCTACTCTACCTCATCTATAACCTATTCACGGGATCTGCTGTCAGAGAATTTGCAGAGATGTCTGATCAAAGTGACAGCCAGAACTCGTCTGAGCAACATGTGCAGTTGAGTGAGGGTTCAGATCCTTCCAGCAGTTATGATGATGGCAGCAGGAGCACTCCCAGCAATCTGCCAAAGGCTGCCACCAGGAAAAGGAAGAAGAGGAATTCTGACTCTGAAGATGAAGATTATGTGGCTGTTGAAGATGAAGCCACTTAAAGAAGAAGGTGCTTAAGAAAGAATATAGCTCAGCTGCTGCAACAAAACCAGGTCTGGAAACAAAGATGCCAGCAAGAAGACAACCCATGTCAAAGCCAAGGAAAGTTGCCACAGGTGAAACTATGAAGTTCACCATTGATTCTGAAAGAAGAGGCAGCTGGAGAAGATAAGAAGAAGAAGAGGGCCAGAACCACTACTGCCAGAGTTCTTGGCAAGCCCTCAATGAGGAGAGATTCAGAAGAAGAGGAAGAGGAAGAGGATGCTGCACTAGCACCCAAAGCTCAAAAGCTTATGGGAGATGCAATCAAATCAGGGGCTGCTCCATCTAAGCCCAAGCCTGCTGCTCCAGCTCCAAAGCCAAAACCCAAGAGGAGCACTAGGAACATACCTACAGAAGAGAAGAACAAGGCCCCAGTGCCTCAAGCTGCTGCTGAAGAAGAAGATGATTCTGTTGTGCTGACAAAGCTGAAGCCTAAGATCCTGACCACAATGATGCACACCCAGTGGCAGAGAACATGAAAATCAGGAAGGATGTAGGATTGAGACTATGGAGACAATCTAATCCATATGCTGTCAGGAGAAGAATTGCTGTGGACTACAGGTTTCACACTAAGGAACAGCAGGACTTCTATGAGACTATTCTGCTAGACAAGAAGCCCATTGTGTGTGATATGAGATGGGTTGACTGGGACTACATCAAGGAGAATGAGGATCACTTCCCTGGAGTGCTTGATAGCTTTAAGGCATGTGGACTGGACACTTTTGTTGCCCAAAAGCTCACCAAGTGAAATGATGAGCTCATCATGCAGTTTTACTCCACTGCCCACTTCTATCCAGATGAAAGAATTGTATGGATGTCTGAGGGTACTAGGTACCAATCTACAGTTGATGAGTGGGTCAAACTTATAAATGCTCCTGAGGAACATGAGGATGACTTGGACATTTACGCAAAGAAGAAGAAAAATCACAACACTATGGCTAACATGTACAAGGAGATCCCAGATGCTGCTCTGGATACACACAAGTTTGGATCTGTCCACCACTTGTTGTCTGGTCTGCCAACAATCAACTGGATCCTAAGGCACACACTCCTCCCCAAGTCAGGTGATCACAAGATGATCAGAGGACATGCTATAAACTTGCTGAACATATTTGATGTCCCACAGAAGTTCAAAGTCATGAGCCTGATTGTTGAAACAATCAAGAGGACTGCATCTGATCAGAAGAGGAGTTGTGAGTATGCTCCACACATTCAGGAGCTCATCAACTCAAAGATGCACACAGGCACATATCTTTTGGCCAAGGAGCACCTGCCCATCTATCCTGAATTTGAGGATAACACTGTTGTGACGGATGAGAATGAACCATCTTCAGCTCAAGCACAGGAGAAGAGAGAAAAGGCTAAGGCTGAGAAGGCTGCAAAGATGCCAACTGTGGAAGAGGCATCTCAGGTATTCTTGAAGAGCAAGCAAGAACAGCTTGGATATCTGATCCAATCCACCCTGAGGATTGAGAAGGGCTTGGCCACCCTGACCAAGAACCAGGAGAGTCTAGAGAGGATTATTGAGACAAAATTCTATGACCTTGATGTCAAGGTGACAGAGATCCAAACTGCAGTTGAGCAACTTCAGGAGGAAGCAGAGGAGAGGAAGGGCAAGTCTACCACAGATGCTTTTGCCAGAGTGCCCGGAAGGGCCAGATCTGCTGCGGTCAGTGACAGACACTAGAGCTACAAAGACGGCCACCCGAGCTACAGCTCCAGTTCCACCTCCAGCAGCTACTCCACTAGCTCCAGCTACTTCATCAGAAGCCTTCGTCCTTGGAGTTCTATGAACTGAAGGAAATATGCCCTAGAGGCAATAATAAAGTTATTATTTATTTCCTTATATCATGATAAATGTTTATTATTCATGCTAGAATTGTATTAACAGGAAACATAATACATGTGTGAATACATAAACCTACTGAGTGTCACTAGTATGCCTCTACTTGACTAGCTCGTTAATCAAAGATGGTTGTGTTTCCTAAACCATGAACAAGGAGTTGTTATTTGATTAACGGGATCACATCATTGGTTGAATGATCTGATTGACATGACCCATTCCATTAGCATAGCACCTGATCGTATAGTTTGTTGCTAGTGCTTTTCTTCATGACTTATACATGTTACTATGACTATGAGATTATGCAACTCCCGTTTGCCTGAGGAACACTTTGGGTGTTACCAAAGCGTCCTGGCAATCGGGTGATTATAAAGGTACATTACAGGTGTCTCCGAAGGTACATGTTGGGTTGGCATATTTCGAGATTAGGATTTGTCACTCCGATTGTCGGAGAGGTATCTCTGGGCCCTCTCGGTAATACACATCACATAAGCCTTGCAAGCATTGCAACTAATGAGTTAGTTGTGAGATGATGTATTACGGAACGAGTAAAGAGACTTGCGGTAACGAGATTGAACTAGGTATTGGATACCGACGATCGAATCTCGGGCAAGTAACATACCGATGACAAAGGGAACAACGTATGTTGTTATGCGGTCCGACCGATAAAGATCTTCGTAGAATATGTAGGAGCCAATATGGGCATCCAGGTCCCGCTATTGGTTATTGACGGAGAGGTGTCTCGGTCATGTCTACATAGTTCTCGAACCCGTAGGGTCCGCACGCTTAACGCTTTGATGGCGAGTTACTATGAGTTGTTATGATGTTTCTGCATCAAGGTTGTTCGAGTCCCGGATGAGATCACGGACGTGACGAGGAGTCTCGAAATGGTCGAGACATAAAGATTCATATATTGGAAGTCTATGTTTGGACATCGGAAATTGGGAATTTTACCAAGTGCAGGAGGTTACCTAACCCCGAATACTAATGGGCCAACATGGGCCTTAGTGGAAAGGAGAGAAGGGGCCCAAGTGCTGGTCAGCACCTTCCCCTTCCCTAGTCCTATTAGGACTAGGAGAAGGCGCCTCTCTCTCCCTTCCCACTTGGGGAAACCTAGTTGGACTAGGATTGGGGGAATCCTACTCCTAGTAGGAGTAGGACACCCTGGCGCACCTCCCTTGGCCGGCCAGCCCCTCCTCCTTCCCTCCTTTATATACAGGCAGAGGGCACCCCATGACACACAAGTTGATCCTTGAGATCTTTCCTTAGCCGTGTCTGGTGCCCCTTCCACCATATTACACCTCGAGAATACCGTGGCGGAGCTTAGGCGAAGCCCTGCGCCGGTGGAACATCATCATCGTCACCACGCCGTCGTCTTGTGAAACTCTCCTCAACACTCGGCTGGATCGGAGTTCGAGGGACGCCATCGAGCTGAACGTGTGCAGAACTCGGAGGTGCCGTGCGTTCGGTACTTGGATCGGTTGGATCGTGAAGAAATGCGACTACTTCCTCTACGTTGCGTCAACGCTTCCGCTGTGGGTCTCACGAGTGCGTGACGACACTCTCATCTCGTTGCTATGCATCACCATGATCTTGCGTGATCGTAGGAAAATTTTTGAAATTACTACGTTCCCCAACAAAGTGGCATCCGAGCCTAGGTTTTTATGGTTTGATGATATGCACGGTAGAACACAAGTGAGTTGTGGACGATACAAGTCATACTACCTACCAGCATGTCATACTTTGGTTCAGCGGTATTGTTGGAAAGACGATCCAGACCAACCTTACGCGTACTCTTCGCGAGACCGGTTCCCTCGGCGTGCTTTGCACATAGATGGCTTGTGGAAGACTGTCTCTCCAACTTTAGTTGAACCGAGTGTATACGCCGGTCCTTGAGAAGGTTAAAGCGGAGTCTATTTGTGAAGTATCGTTGTGGTTTTGATGCGTGAGGTAAGAACGGTTCTTGCTCAGCCCGTAGCAGCCACGTAAAACTTGCAAACAACAAAGTAGAGGACGTCTAACTTGTTTTTGCAGGGCATGTTGTGATGTGATATGGTCAAGACGTGATGCTATATTTTATTGTATGAGATGATCATGTTTTGTAACCGAGTTATCGGCAACGGGCAGGAGCCATATGGTTGTTGCTTTATTGTATGAAATGCAATCGCCTGTAATGCTTTACTTTATCACTAAGCGGTAGCGATAGTCGTAGAAGCATAAGTTTGGCGAGACGACAACGATGCTACGATGGAGATCAAGGTGTCACGCCGGTGGCGATGGTGATCATGACGGTGCTTCGAGATGGAGATCACAAGCACAAGATGATGATGGCCATATCATATCACTTATATTGATTGCATGTGATGTTAATCCTTTATGCATCTTATCTTGCTTTGATTGTGGTAGCATTATAAGATGATCCCTTACTAAATTATCAAGAAGTGTTCTCCCGAGTATGCACCGTTGCGAAAGTTCTTCGTCTTTGAGACACCACGTGATGATCGGGTGTGATAGGCTCTACGTTCAAATACAACGGGTGCAAAACAGTTGCACACGCAGTAATACTCAGGTTATACTTGACGAGCTATGCATATAAGATATGACCTCGGAACACGAGACCGAAGGTCGAGCGTGAATCATATAGTAGATATGATCAACATATTGATGTTCACCATTGAAACTACTCCATCACACGTGATGATCGGTCATGGTGTAGTTGATATGGATCACGCAATCACTTAGAGAATTGGAGGGATATTTTTCTAAGTGGGAGTTCTTAAGTAATATGATTAATTGAACTTTAATTTATCATGAACTTAGTCCTGGTAGTATTTTGCAAATTATGTTGTAGATCAATAGCTCGCGTTGTTGCTTCCCTATGTTTTTATGTGTTCCTAGAGAAAATAGTATTGAAAAATGTTAGTAGCAATGATGCGGATTGGATCCGTGATCTGAGGTTTATCCTCATTACTGCACAGGAGAATTACGTCCTTGATGCACCGCTAGGTGACAGACCTATTGCAGGAGCAGATGCAGACGTTATGAACGTTTTGCTAGCTCAATATGATGACTACTTAATAGTTTAGTGCACCATGCTTAACAGCTTAGAATCGGGACTTCAAAGACGTTTTGAACGTCATGGACCATATGAGATGTTCCAGAAGTTGAAGCAAATACCCGAGTTGAGAGATATAAAATCTCCAACAAGTTCTATAGCTAAAAGATGGAGGAGAATCGCTCAACTAGTGAGCATGTGCTCAGATTGTCTGAGTACTTCAATCGCTTGAATCAATTGTGAGTTAATCTTCCAGATAAGATAGTGATTGACAGAATTCTCTAGTCACCATAACTAAGTTAGTAGAACTTCGTGATGAACTATAGTATGCAAGGGATGACGAAAAGCGATTCCCGAGCTCTTCGTGATCAACGAAGGTAGAAATCAAGAAAAAAACATCAAGTGTTGATGATTGACAAGACCACTAGTCTCAAGGAAAAGGGCAAAGGGAAGAAGGGGACCTTCAAGAAGAACGGCAAGCAAGTTGCTGCTCGAGTGAAGAAGCCCAAGTCTGGACCTAAGCTCGAGACTAAGTGCTTTCGCTGCAATGGAACTGGTCACTAGAAGCGGAACTACCCCAAGTGATTGGTGGATAAGAAGGATGGCAAAGTGAACATAAGTATATTTGATATACATGTTATTGATGTGTACTTTACTAGTGTTCATAGCAACCCCTCAAGATTTGGTACTAGTTCAGTTGCTAAGAGTAGCAACTTGAAACGGGAGTTGCAGAATGAACAGAAACTAGTTGAAGGGAAGTGACGATGAGTGTTGGAAGTAGTTCCAAGATTGATATAATCATCATCGCACACTCCCTATACTTTCGGGGTTAGTGTGGAACCTAAATAAGTGTTATTTGGTGTTGAGCATAAATATGATTTGATCATGTTTATTGCAATACGGTTATTCATTTAAGTAAGAGAATAAATTGTTGTTACTGCTTACATGAATAAAACCTTATATGGTTACACACCCAATGAAAACGGTTCATTGGATCTCGATCATAGTGATACACATATTCATAATATTGAAACCAAAAGATGCAAAGTTAATAATGATAGTGCAACTTATTTGTGTGGCTTGCCGTTTAGGTCATCTTGGTGTAAAGCGCATGAAGAAACTCCATGCCGATGGATTTTTGGAATCACTTGATTATGAATCATTTGATGCTTGCGAACCGTGCCTTTTGGGCAAGATGACTGAAACTCCGCTTCTCGGAACAATGGAACAAGCTACTGACTTATTGGAAATAATACATACCGATGTATGCGATCTAATGAGTGTTGATGCTCGTGGCAAGTATCGTTATTTCTTGACCTTCACAAGATGATTTGAGCGGATATGGGTATATCTACTTGATGAAACACAAGTCTGAAACATTTGAAAAGTTCAAAGAATTCCAGAGTGAAGTGAAGAATCATCGTAACAAGAAAATAAAAGTTTCTACGATATGATCGCAGAGGAAAAATATTTGAGTTACGAGTTTGGCCTTGATTAAAACAATGTGAAATAGTTTCACTACTCACGCCACCGAACACCACAAAGCATAATGGTGTGTCCGAACGTCGTAACCACACTTTATTGGATATGGTGCGATCTATGATGTATCTTACCGATTTACCACTATCGTTTTGGGTTATGCATTAGAGACAAGCTGCATTCACGTTTAATAGGGCACCATCTAAATCCGTTGAGATGACACCGTATGAACTATGGTTTAGCGATGAAACCTAAGTCGTCGTTTCTTGAAGTTTGGAATTGTGATGCTTATGTGAAAAAGTTTTCACCTGATAAGCTCGAACCCAAATCGGAAAGGTGCATCTTCATAGAATACCCAAAAGGTAACTATTGGGTACACCTTCTATCACAGATCCGAAAGTCAAGACATTCGTTGTCAAGAATGGATCCTTTCTAGAGAAGGAGTTTCTCTCGAAAGAAGTGAGTGGGAGGAAAGTAGAAACTTGATGAGGTAATTGTACCTTCTCCCTTATTGGAAAGTAGTTCATCACAGAAATCAGTTCTAGTGATTCCTACACCAATTAGTGAGGAAGTTAATGATGATGATCATGAAACTTCAGATCAAGTTGCTACCAAACCTCGTGGGTCTTCCAGAGTAAGATCCGCACTGAGTGGTACGGTAATCATGTTCTGGAAGTCATGTTACTAGACCATGATGAACCTACGAACTATGAGGAAGCGATGATGAGCCCAGATTCCTGAAATGGCTTGAGGCCATGAAATCTGAGATAGGATCCATGTATGAGAACAAAGTATGGACTTTGATTGACTTGCTCGATGATCGACAAGCCATGTTAAATAAATGGATCTTCAAGAGGAAGACGGACACCGATAGTAGTGTTACTATCTACAAAGCTCGACTTGTCACAAAAGGTTTTCGACAAGTTCAAGGTGTTGACTACAATGAGATTTTCTCAACTGTGGCGATTCTTAAGTCTGTCCGAATCATGTTAGCAATTGCCACATTTTATGAAATCTGGCAAATGGATGTCAAAACTACATTCTTTAATGGATTTATTAAAGAAGAGTTGTATATGATGCAACCGTAAGGTTTTGTCAATCCTAAAGGAGCTAACAAAATGTGCAAGCTCCAATGATCCATCAATGGACCGTGCAAGCATCTCGAGTTGGAATATACGCTTTGATAAGATTGATCAAAGCATATGGTTTTATCTGAGACTTTTGGAGAAGCCTGTATTTACAAAGAAAGTGAGTGGGAGCACTACAAAGCATTTCGATAAGTATATATGAATCACATATTGTTGATCGGAAATAATGTAGAATTATTCTGCAAAGCATAAAGGAGTATTTGAAAAGGAGTTTTTCAAAGAAAGGACCTCGGTGAAGCTGCTTACATATTGAGCATCAAGATCTATAGAGATAGATCAAGACGCTTGATAAGTTTTTCAATAAATACATACCTTGTCAAGATTTTGAAGTAGTTCAAAATGGAGCAGTCAAAGAAAAGTTCTTTCTGTGTTGCAAAACGTATGAAATTGAGTAAGACTCAAATCCCGACCACGGCGTAAAATAGAAAAGAGAATGAAAGTCATTTCCTATGCCTCGACCATAGGTTCTATAAAGTATGCTATGATATTGTATACCTTGCTCCATATTTGGCAAGGGAGTACAATAGTGATCTAGGAGTAGATCATCGGACATTGGTCAAAAAACATCCTCGGTGAGGACTAAGGAAATATTTCTAATATGGAGGTGATAAAAGAGCCCGTCGTAAAGGGTTACGTCGATGCAAGTTTTGACACCGATCTGGATGACTCTAAGTCACGATCTAGATACATATTGAAAGTGGGAGCAATTAGCTAAAGTAGCTCCGTGCGAGCATTGTAGACATAGAGATTTGCGAGAATACTTACGGCTCTGAATATGATGTAACCCGTTGACTAAAATTATCTCACAAGGAAAACATGATCACACCTTAGTACTCTTTGGGTGTTAAACACATGGCGATGTGAACTAGATTATCGACTCTAGTAAACCCTTTGGGTGTTGGTCACATATCGATGTGAACTATGGGTATTAACCACATATAGATGTGAACTATTGATGTTAAATCACATGGCGATGTGAACTAGATTATTGACTCTAGTGCAAGTGGGAGACTGAAGGAAATATGCCCTAGAGGCAATAATAAAGTTATTATTTATTTCCTTATATCATGATAAATGTTTATTATTCATGCTAGAATTGTATTAACAGGAAACATAATACATGTGTGAATACATAAACCTACAGAGTGTCACTAGTATGCCTCTACTTGACTAGCTCGTTAATCAAAGATGGTTGTGTTTCCTAAACCATGAACAAGGAGTTGTTATTTGATTAACGGGATCACATCATTGGTTGAATGATCGATTGACATGACCCATTCCATTAGCATAGCACCTGATCGTATAGTTTGTTGCTAGTGCTTTTCTTCATGACTTATACATGTTCCTATGACTATGAGATTATGCAACTCCGTTTGCACGAGGAACACTTTGGGTGTTACCAAACGTCCACAACGTAATCGGGTGATTATAAAGGTACATTACGGTGTGTCTCCGAAGGTACATGTTGGGTTGGCATATTTTGAGATTAGGATTTGTCACTCCGATTGCTCGGAGAGGTATCTCTGGGCCCTCTCGGTAATACACATCACATAAGCCTTGCAAGCATTGCAACTAATGAGTTAGTTGTGAGATGATGTATTACGGGCGAGTAAAGAGACTTGCCGTAGCAGATTGAACTAGGTATTGGATACCGACGATCGAATCTCGGGCAAGTAACATACCGATGACAAAGGGAACAACGTATGTTGTTATGCGGTCCGACCGATAAAGATCTTCGTAGAATATGTAGGAGCCAATATGGGCATCCAGGTCCCGCTATTGGTTATTGACCGGAGAGGTGTCTCGGTCATGTCTACATAGTTCTCGAACCCGTAGGGTCCGCACGCTTAACGCTTCGATGGCGGTTACTATGAGTTGTTATGATGTTTCTGCGAAGGTTGTTCGAGTCCGGATGAGATCACGGACGTGTGAGGAGTCTCGAAATGGTCGAGACATAAAGATTCATATATTGGAAGTCTATGTTTGGACATCGGAAATTGGGAATTTTACCAAGTACCGGGAGGTTACCGGAACCCCCCGGAATACTAATGGGCCAACATGGGCCTTAGTGGAAAGGAGAGAAGGGGGCCCAAGTGCTGGCCGCACCTTCCCCCCTTCCCTAGTCCTATTAGGACTAGGAGACGGGGGCGCCCCCCTCTCTCTCCCTTCCCACTTGGGAAACCTAGTTGGACTAGGATTGGGGGGGGGGAATCCTACTCCTAGTAGGAGTAGGACACCTGGCGCACCTCCCTTGGCCGGGCCAGCCCCTCCTCCTTCCCTCCTTTATATCTGAGGCAGAGGGCACCCCATGACACACAAGTTGATCCTTGAGATCTTTCCTTAGCAGTGTGCGGTGCCCCTTCCACCATATTACACCTCGAGAATACCGTGGCGGAGCTTAGGCGAAGCCTGCGCCGGTGGAACATCATCATCGTCACCACGCCGTCGTGCTGAAGAAAATCTACCTCAACACTCGGCTGGATCGGAGTTCGAGGGACGTCATCGAGCTGAACGAGTGCACAACTCGGAGGTGCCGTACGTTCGGTAATTGGATCGGTTGGATCGTGAAGAAGTACGACTACTTCCTCTACGTTGCGTCAACGCTTCCGCTGTGGGTCTACGAGGGTACGTAGACGACACTCTCATCTCGTTGCTATGCATCACCATGATCTTGCGTGATCGTAGGAAAATTTTTGAAATTACTACGTTCCCCAACATGAACACCACCTCCCGAAGATCAAGCCTGAGAGTCGTTTAGCACCCTGCATTTTTGAACTTTTTGGTAACTTGTTGCCAAAGGGGGAGAAAAATGTGTAGATCATAGGAGGCTTCGAGAGAGAGAGAGAGTGTTGGTTTTTATCTCTCTTTACACTTATTTGGTTTGGTTTGAAACTTTATTATGTGCTTGTGTGAGCTACTTTATGTCCTTGTGAGATACTCATTTGATCATGGTTTGATCATATGCTACCCTTAATGCTTGTTGGATGATATTATCTCTTATATCCTAGATGATCATTCACTTGTTTTGGTGATGAGTGCATGCTTTAACTTCTATCATTTTGAGCGCTCCACCAAGATGCAAGTGACATAAAAGAGTAACCCATGATCCTAATCGATTGTGCATTTGCATTCAAAAGCAAATTCTAAATAATGCGCAAATTTAGGGGGAGCTCTTGCTTAACACATACTTCTCAAAGCGACGATGTTTTTCAAAACTATTTATCATTTGTCGAAGCTTTGATCTATATGTTGTCATCAATTACCAAAAAGGGGGAGATTGAAAGTGCAACTATCCCTAGGTGGTTTTGGTAATTCCTAACAACATATAGCTCATTGAGCTAATGCTATTTCAAGACAAATATTTCAGGAAAGCTCAATGATTGGCATGGCATGGATTAGAAAGTGGACCCTTCAAAATGCTAAGGACAAAATATTGGCTCAAGCTCAAAGCACAAGACTCTACATTTTCTATTTTAGTGATCCAAGATCACATTGAGTCTATAGGAAAAGCCAATACTATTAAGAAGGGATGAGGTGTTGCTTAATGAGGTGCTTGCTCAAAGTGCTTAGGGATATGCTCCAAAACCCTCCACGACTTTATCATATCCACATATGTCCCAAACCACTAGTCCAACTCATTTACCGATTCTTTCTATCCGCGCCACCGAAGTTCGCTTGACATAGCCACTGCCAGAAACCCTAGTCTTTTCGGTCTCACCGATAGGGATCTCGGTCTCACAGAGATGGGATTGTAATCTCTCTGTTTCCCTTCGTAACGTTTTGGTCAAACCGAGATGAGCTATCGGTCCCACCGAGATTGCAATGCAAACACTCTGTTTCCTTTTCTTAACATTTCGGTCTAACCGAGATGAGCGAATCGGTCCCACCGAGTTTGCCTGACCAACTCTCTGTTAGTCTTTTACCAAAATTGGTCTCACCGAGTTTGTGTAATCGGTCTCACCGAGATTATGTTATGCCCTAACCCTAATGATATCGGTCCCACCGAGTTGACGTGTTGATCCCACCGAAACACCTAATGGTCACATTATGAACCAAATCGGTCTGACCGAGTTATCTGAATCGGTCCCGCCGAGTTTGGTGATTCGTGTGTAACGGTTAGATTTTGTGTGGAGGCTATAAATACCCCTCCACCCACTCTTCATTCGTGGAGAGAGCCATCACAACATGCCTACACTTCCAATACATATTTTCTGAGAGAGAACCACCTACCCTTGTGTTGAGGTCAAGATATTCCTTTCCAACCACATAAATCTTGATCTCTAGCCTTCCCAAGTTGCTTTCCACTCAAATCTTCTTTCTACCAAATCCAATCCTATGAGAGAGAGTTCAGTGTTGGGGAGACTATCATTTGAAGCACAAGAGCAAGGAGTTCATCATCAACACACCATTTGTTACTTGTTGGAGAGTGGTGTCTCCTAGATTGGCTAGGTGTCACTTGGGAGCCTCCGACAAGATTGTGGAGTTGAACCAAGGAGTTTGTAAGGGCAAGGAGATCGCCAACTTCGTTAAGATCTACCCTAGTGAGGCAAGTCCTTCGTGGGAGACGGCCATGGTGGGATAGACAAGGTTGCTTCTTCATGGACCCTTCGTGGGTGGAGCCCTCCGTGGACTCGCGCAACCGTTACCTTCGTGGGTTGAAGTCTCCATGAACGTGGATATACGATAGCACCACCTATTGGAACCATGGATAAAAATCTCCGTGTCAACATTGTGTTTGCTCCCTCAAACTCATCCCTTTACCTTCATATGCAATTGTTTTACATTCTGCTGCTATACTCTTAGAATTGCATGTGTAGGTTGATTGCTTGACTTGTGCTAAGTTGTTTAAAATCTGCCAAGAACTAAAATTGGGAAAAGGCTAGATTTTTATTTCGTCAAGTAGTCTAATAACCCCCTCTAGACATACTTTCGATCCTACAGCCCATAGTATATCTCTCCTGATCGGAGGGGCAAATCCCATCTTGCTCGACCATGTCTCACATCATGGGTCTGGACAAGCCTGAAACCTACCTTTGTAACTACCCAGTCACGGAGTAGCGTTTGGTCGGCCCAAAGCAAGTCTGTCACCATCCCGAGTACATGTGCCAGCTCAGGTCTTAGGACATAGAACGTATGTTGTACTAGAGACTCACATATGACATATCGTTGCGTCTCATAGTTGGGTCTATCCGACTCGGACCTTATCTCGACTCGGATCCGACTACGTCGAATCCGACCAGATCCTTTCAAGTCCATATTATCCAGTTAGCATCCAATGATCCATGGCTAGTGAGACCAAGCCATCGACCGTGTCATATGCTAGTCTAGTTGGCTGTGCGTCCACACAGCCCTTTCGACTAGGGACCTTTTCGGACAGTCATCATACAATGCATAGTCCCACAAACAAGTCACGTGCATTTGCCGATACACATCATTGATAATGTCCAAGTACTATCTTTATTCATAAACACATAGGAAATATCATCATACATGATTGCCTCTAAGGCATATCTCCAACAGTCTCCCACTTGCACTAGAGTCAATCAAATAGACATCGAATGCCCATAGCTCTAACGTGCCTGTCGGTGTCAAAACCGGTGGATCTCGGGTAGGTGGTCCCGAACTGTGCGTCTAGGCGGATGGTAACAGGAGACAAGGGACACAATGTTTTTACCCAGGTTCGGGCCCTCTCGATGGAGGTAATACCCTACTCCTGCTTGATTAATATTGATGATATGGGTAGTACAAGAGTAGATCTACCACGAGATCAAGGAGGCTAAACCCTAGAAGCTAGCCTATGGTATGATTGTTCTTCATCTTACGGACTAAAACCCTCCGGTTTATATAGACACCGGATAGGTTAGGGTTACACAGAGTCGGTTACAATGGTAGGAGATCTACATATCCGTATCGCCAAGCTTGCCTTCCACGCCAAGGAAAGTCCCATCCGGACACGGGACGACGTCTTCAATCTTGTATCTTCATAGTCCAGAGTCCGCCAACGGTGATAGTTCGGCTATCCGGACACCCCCTATTCCGGGACTCCCTCAATAGCCCCCGAACCAGGCTTCAATGACGATGAGTCCGGCGCGTTGATTGTCTTCGGCATTGTGAGGCGGGTTCTTCTCCAAATTCCATATACTTGAATAGTGTCCGGCTTTTGATAAATGCTGCGCTCCTTGGCTTCTACGCCCAATAATGGCCATCTTCCACGTGTTTGAATGAATGCGAAAAACCAGGGTATTTTTACAGTTACCCCCCTAGCTGCGCAAATGAGCTGCCTATAAAAGGGGCGAGGTTCTAGATCTGAGTCACACCATCCCCCCTTCACGAGCTTTCATCGGAGTGCCTCTAACCAAAGCCCATTCCATCATGGACAGTCGACGCGGCTCCTCCTCTCGCGCTCATCAGCCCTCAGCCTGGAAATTGGGAGAGATGCTCAGTTCCGCATAGCGAGCTAGTTAAACTCCAAGCCAAGGGATTTCTTCCCCCGGCCTTCATGGTTCCGGTTCGAGCCGGACTTGCCACCTACAAGGGCGGAAAGCAAGCGGAGAGTGTCCCCGATCCCTCTAAAGGAGAGCGGGTATGCTTCATCTCTTATCTAGTAAGAGGACTCGGATTTCCAATCCATCCGTTTCTCCGGGGGCTCTTGGAGTTCTACGGCCTCCAGTTGCACCACCTTACTCCTGCCTCCATCTTGCACATCGCGGGCTTCGTGGCCCTTTGCAAACTGTTCTTGGGCGTCGAGGCTCATTTCGGGCTGTGGAAGAGATTATTCTGCCTAGTACCCCATTCTCATGAGGGGTCAATATATCAAGTGGGCGGAGCCGAGCTATGGCGCATCGCCGGGACCGGATACCTATCCGGAACCCGAAGAAGGCGTCCAAGACTGGCCTTCGAATGGTTTTACATGGAGGACGTCCGCTGCCGGATCCTATTCGGATCGGCCTTCCGAGTTCAGCAATGCTCCTCAAGAAGCGCCTAAGCCGGGCGCCTCGGAGCCCCCGGAGGGAAAATGACCGGATGTCCTCTACTTGATGAGCCGAATAAGATTATCGGCTCATGCCGGATTGACCATGATTGGAGTCATGGCAATCTGCATTATGAGGGGAGTGCAGCCGCTCCAATATAGGGGCCACCCCATGTGGGATTTCAACGGGGAGGACGATGCCACCCGCCATGGCCGCAAAGGGCCGGGATCGGTCGCCGAACTGGTGAAGATCTTGTCTGCCATGTATAAATGGGAGGAGGAGGATTTCCTCCGCGTCAATCCACTGAAGGAGTTTTCTTGGAATAATCCTCGTTGGGTAAGCAAACATCTTTGTGGCCTGTCCGATCCATGTTCCCGTGGTTAAATATCTCATTTCATGGTTTCTGCGAGGAACTGCGCCGGATCAGGAGAAGATACACAGCCCGCCCCCACAACCCGAGGATCCGGAACGGTCCCTCGATCCGACCTCCGAAGAGGATCCGGATATAAAGGAGGAGTTGATCGACGGGGTGTTCCACCAACTTAGCATCGACAATGCTTTGGTTGCCATCATGGCCGATTACCCCGGAATACTTCCAGCCTCACAGGTAACTGAGACCGAGGTCCCAATATTCTGATAATGACCCATCCGTGCTTATTTCTTGATCACCGTATACCAATGGTGTTTCGCAGGGGGTACCTTCGAGGCAGGAAGCCGAGCCCGCGGCGGCTAGCCAACAAGGGGAAGTACGGCCCCGCAGGCTAAAAAGGAGTGCGGTCCGAATTGAAACTCCACCGCAACGGTATGGCGTGTCACCATGTTCCTAGGATTGATTCCTGGAAGGCGTACTAATGCTGACGCTCTTTTCAGAAAAAAGAGCGCTCGCCGGACTAAGTCCGGAGAGGTTGCCAATCGAACCTCCGCCAGCCAGGCTCCAAAGCCGGGTCCAGAAGCGGAGGCGAACACGAGGCGTACGTCGGATGCTCCTCCGACAGAGGATGCCGACATATTGTCCGCCACCAACTCCGGGGCGGAGAGCGCCTTGAATCACAGGCGCCGCCAGACAGTTCTTCGTGACACATGTTTCTCCCAAGAGGCCTTGAATGGCTTCAATTCGGGAGATGCGCACCTCCGTGCTGCTCAAGATGGTCTAGCCAGAGCCACTTGAGCAGATGTAAAGGACATACGGGTAAGGAAATTTGTGATTATATATGCCAAGAGTCTCCGAGACTTAAAATAGTTAGAATAACTGATATAAGGATCATTTGTTATGCAGGATCTTACAAAAAGAATACCCGATCGTCCCAGAGCTTCAAGAGTGCAAGGCCCAACTTGAGGCCGCACTAGCCGCTTCTGAGGTGAGCCACAGAGACCCCTCCGTAATATACGCTTCAAAAGATAAATAGTTTATGAAGTGCGGCGGGTGTGTAAATCGACAAAAACATTGCAGATGGCGCGGACTAGATCCGGACAAGCAACAGCTCTTGCGCCAGCTAAAGGTCGGCGAGAGCGTGCTTACTAGGGTCTGTGAGGAGAAAAATAACCTCCAAGATGCCAACACCAAGCTGGGTGAGGAACTAAAGGATGTTCGTGCCCGGTTGTTTGACTCAAGTAAGGAGAATCGGCGGCTTCGTCGCGGCATTTTCAGTAAGTGCTTGAGCGAACTTTGAAATAGTTCGGCGAGGAAGGCGGCTAACATAAACATGTATGTAGGTTTGCTCACAGGTCGTCCTGAGGAGGAGATGCCCAGTTCTTCCGGTGATCTTCTTCCCGAATTAAATGCGCCACCGACGAACGAAGTCTGGCAGTGATGAAAGGCATCGGCCAGGCCTTGTGGCTATCTATCTCCCTGCCCAAGGCATTGGGGAGCTGGCAGAGCGGCTTCAAGGAGCACGACGGCGCTTTCGACTATGGAAGATATCGGCTGCCGTCAAAGGCGCCAGGAGGCTCGGGCCATGGTAAAGACGCAGCGGTACGGTTGTCGACCCAAACCACATGGCCGAGGTCGGACCTGTGGGGCCTGATGGGATGGAGATTCCTGTAAGCTTAGTGTACGGCCAAGTAGAATTGGCCGCCAAGTATTCCCATCAAGATTGTAAATTAGATAGCCTATTAGATGGCATTGAGGAGGAATACAATGAGTCGAGTTGACTATGTAAAAATATGACATGAAAAAATGTCTTCTAGCCGGATTGTAGATCGTTTGTCATAGCGGACCTTTTCGCTTCGACCTCAAGACCCAATAGTGCAGAGTGTGTCCGAATACCTTCGTGGTTATATAAGAACCGGGTATGCATGGAGACAAAGGCGTAGGGGTCATTATTGCTGTATGTCGCATAAGTGCCCAACTAGTTATGTTATATTACATGGGTAGTAAGAAACATCTTCCAGGAGAATAGTTCCGTTAAGGGTTCCTTTTCATGGGATGCATGCCCTAAAGTGCATGTCAAAGCTGCTACGAAGCAGTAAAATCATCTGGGGCAGATGGGTAAATGGTTAAAATCATCTTTCCTTAAGAACGCTTAGCTTTCGGCTTCACCCAGTCCGAGGTACACATCCGCCGACCTGGCAGTAACAATCGCAGAGGTGCTCCCTTTACCACCTAGCCGAACAATCGGGAACGTAGGGGTAAGCACAGGATCCAGGCAACCTAGCTTGGCCAAAACTTAAGTCATATCGATGCATATAATGGTGAATAAAAGGTACATGCGGAAGTTTAACGCATGTGTTGGGCGTGAAGCCCGTATAAATAAGCTTCTGTTAAAGAAGCCCCCAGGTATAATGAGCGCGGACAGCGCGTCAAGTATGTGCGAAAAAAGCGTAAACGAGCCTCTAGAGGCTTCAAGAAGGAGGAGGAAGGAGAGAAATAAAAGACAGCAAAAATGGAAAATGTGGACGGAGGAAGGAGACGAACTTGGAGTCCGGCGCTTAGGCGTAGAATCTTCGTAGCGGGCTGCGTTCCATGGGTTCGGCTCGAGTCGGTTATCCGATGCGTTTCGCAGATGGTATGCTCCGCCAGTTAGGACCTGGTCGATGATGAAGGGACCTTCCCATTTGGGCTTGAGTTTGTCCTTTTTCTTGTCCGGCAGGCGTAGAACTAGTTCGCCAACGTTATAAGCTTTGGCCCGCATTTCCTGCTTTGGTATCTTCGAGCCTGCTGTTGATAGAATGCGGAATGAGCTTTTGCCATGTCGCGCTCCTCCTCCAATGCGTCCAAACTGTCCTGCCGATCGAGCTCGGCTTCTCTTTCTTCATACATGCGCACGTGAGGTGAGTCATTTATTATGTCACAGGCAAGATCGCCTCTGCCGTACACCATAAAGAATGGTGTGAATCCGTAGTACGATTCACGTGGTCCGCAGCCCCCCGAGTATGGAGTGGAGCTCCTCAACCCAAGGCGTGTTAGATTCCTTGAGGGACCGCACTAGTCTGGGTTTAATGCCGCTCATGATTAGACCATTTGCTCGCTCGACTTGGCCGTTGGTTTGAGGGTGATAGATCGAGGCGTAATCGAGCTTGATGCCCATGTTTTTGCACCATAATTTGACCTCATCGGCCGTGAAGTTGGTGCCGTTATCAGTGATGATACTATGGGGGACACCGTAACGGTGCACTACCCCTGATATGAAGTCTATCACCGGTCCGGATTCGGCCGTTTTAACAGGCTTGGCCTCTATAGTACGGATGGCTTGAATAGCCGTTCCAGGAAGATGTTGGGCGGGACGACATCGCGTTTTGCACCGATGCGTGCCAATATAGCCGCTGCCTGGTTGTTGTCCCGGGTTATATGATGAAATTCGAGCCCTTCAAACCGTGTTGACATTTTTAGGACCGCATTGCGGTATGCTGCCATTTTCGGATCTTTGGCATCAAAGTCTCTGTTTATTTGAGATATCGCGAGGTTCGAATCCCCGCGCACCTCTAGGCGTTTAATGCCCATGGAGACTGCCATCCGGAGGCCGTGTAGAAGGGCCTCGTATTTGGCTGCGTTGTTGGAGTCCGTATACATTATCTAAAGGACGTATTGGACTGTGTCCCCGGTTGGGGACGCCGTGACGACGCCAAATTTCAAAGCCGCCAACATTTTGGAGCCGTCAAAGTGCATGATCCAATTGGAGTATGCGCCGTACTCTTTAGGGAGTTCGACTTCGGTCCATTCGGCCACGAAGTCGGCCAAAACCTGTGACTTGATAGCTCGTCGTGGCTTGTAGGTTATGTCGAATGGAAGGAGCTCTATGGCCCATTTAGCAATCCGTCTCGTCGTCAGCGGTTGTTTATAATGTCATTAAGAGGTACTTCGGAGGCTACCGTTATCGAACACTCTTGAAAGTAGTGTCGCAGCTTCCGGGATGCCATGAACACCGCGTATGCTATGTTTTGATAGTGTGGGTACCGGGATTTGCATGGATTTAGGACAGTGGACACATAGTAAACCGGTTTTTTAAGAGGGAACCGGTGTCCATCCGTTTCTCGTTCGACAACGAGCACCGCGCTGACAACTTGATGTGTTGCGGCGATATATAATAGCATTGGTTCGCCCGTTGAAGCGGCCAGACCGGATTTGTTGCCAAAATGGCCTTTATTTCTTCGAGTCCGGCCGTGGCGGCATCCGTCCACTCGAAGTGTTCGGTGCACCGGAGGAGGCGGTAAAGGGGTAACGCCTTTTCTCCCAAACGGGAGATAAAGCGGCTTAGAGCCGCTATGCATCCCGTCAATTTTTGTATTTGTTTGAGGTCTTTTGTAATATCCAATTGTGACAGAGCTTGGATCTTGGCTGGTTTTGCTTCAATTCCTCTACCGGACACAATGAAGCCCAGGAGCTTTCCGGCTGGAACGCCGAAGACACATTTTTCCGGATTGAGCTTGATGTCATATTTTCGAAGATTATCGAATGTGAGCCTCAAGTCGTCTACTAGAGTTTCGACATGCTTGGTTTTGACGACCACGCCATCTACATATGCTTCCACTGTTTTGCCGATCTGGTTTGCCAGACATGTCTGAATCATGCGCTGATATGTTGCGCCGGTGTTTTTGAGCCCAAAGGGCATTGTGTTGAAGCAGAACTGGCCGCATGGAGTGATGAATGCTGTTGCAGCTTGGTCTGGCTCCGCCATCTTGATTTGGTGGTAGCCGGAGTACGCATCGAGGAAGCACAATGAGTCGTGTCTCATCAGAAAGGCGTCAATAATTTGATCAATTCGAGGGAGGGGAAGGGATCCTTTGGGCAAGCCTTATTAAGGTCTTTAAAATCAACACATAGGCGCTGTGGATTTATCCTTCTTTGGTACCATCACCAGGTTTGCTAGCCAGTCCGGATGTTTTATATCTCTGATGAATCTGGCTTCCAGAAGTTTGGCTAGCTCCTCTCCCATGGCCTGTCTCTTGGGTTCGGAAAAGCGCCGAAGAGCCTGTTTCACCGGCTTGAATCCTTTTAGGATATTTAGGCTGTGCTCGGCCACCGACGTGGGATTCTGGCATGTCCGAAGGGTGCCGAGCAAAGATGTCCCGGTTTTCTCGTAGAAATTCTCGTAGTCTTGGCGTCTACATCGAGGGTTTAATTGTGCCCCAATGGAGGCCGTCTTTGTAGGGTCCGTTGGGTGGACTTGGAATTTGACTATTTCATCCGCTGGTTTAAAAGAGGTGGACTTGGATCTTTTATCAAGTATCACATCGTCCCTGTTCACCGTGGAGCGCATCGCGGTGAGTTCCTCGGCCGCTAGGGCTTCAGATAGTGCCTCGAGGGCTAGTGCGGCTGTCTTGTTTTCGGCGCGGAGTGCTATGTTCGGATCACTAGCAATAGTGATGATTCCGTTAGGTCCGGGCATTTTAAGCTTCATGTACCCATAATGGGGTATAGCTTGAAAAATTGTGAATGCCTCTCGTCCTAATAAAGCATGATATCCGCTGTTGAATGGGGCCACTTGAAATGTGACCTCCTCGGACCTGTAATTGTCCGGTGAGCCGAACACTACGTCCAGTGTGATTTTTCTTGTGCAGCATGCTTCCCGGCTAGGGATTATTCCTCTAAAGGTTGTGCTGCTTCGCTCAATGCGGTTCCAGTCTATTTCCATTTTTCGGAGGGTTTCCTCATATATGAGGTTTAGTCCGCTGCCGCCATCCATGAGTACCTTAGTAAGGCGAAGCCGCCCACTATCGTCTTGAGGACCAATGCGGTGGTGCTCGGGCTGTTCGAATTTAGGTTAAATCACTTGGCATTAAAGGTAATAGCCGTGTCACCCATGGATTTATTGTTGCTACTTGGTAGACTTCGCAAGGTTGCGGAGTGTTCGTTTCGCATGTTATTTGATGCGAAAGTCTCAAGACTGTTAGCACCGTCTTGGTGTTCTTTGGGCTGGGATTACGAGCTAGAAGCTCTTCGCCACTTTTGGCCACCTGCCGTAGTATCCAACATGCTCGAAGGCTATGAGTTGGAGTGGCGCCCTCTGTACTGTGAATTTTGCAGGGTCCGTTTAGCCAACCCTCCAGTACGGTTCCATACCCTTTAGGGGGTTTTGGTTTTTTGGTATTTAACCCAGGTGCTTGATGATGATGCACCCTTTTATTTCGGACTAGGGATGTATTCGGGGCCGGATTATCCCAAAATTTACTTTTGGTTTTCCAGGCGCTCTCCATCGCACAATACTTTAGTACTATGGTCACCAAGTCAGCAAAGCGTGTAATCTCGCGACGACTTATGGCGTTTAGGATTCCCTTGTCCGTGCAATTATTGCAGAAAATTGGGATTGCGTTCTCCTCTCTGCAGTCCTTTATCCTGTTCATAACCAGGAGGAATATGGCCCAGTAATGATGTACTCTTTCAGCGGGCTCTTGCCGAATTCGAGAGAGATCGCTAATGTTTGGGTGGGCGGGTGGAACTAGATCCGGAACCCTGTCCAATTTAGGACTCAGGGGCCGAGAAGTTTCCGAACTCGGAAGTTTGGAATTTTGAGTGTTATCCAATGAGTCCAACCCGCTGCCTGACTTTAAGTTCAGGGCTTGGTCGACATTCGTCCCTCTACGGGAATCCGGCATGGAGGGATCGGGAATCCGGACGTAGCTAGTCCTTAAGATAGAAGAAGAATTGCCGCATTGCTCCTCTATCACAGCAACATGATGGGTAGCCTGGGGAGAGTTGATCTCTCTCCGATCGGTTTTAGGCCCGATCCGGTCGTAGTCTGTGGCGACTCCTGTGGCGGCGATGCGATCCAAGAGCTCGTTACGGAGAAGAGCTCGATCGGATCTAACTATTCGGCAAGTTCGAATTAATATGGAGATTGGTTTCGATGACTGAGAGGTCATCGTCGGGCGCTGGTACGAATCGGGCGGTCATAAGAAAACCACCTAGCCGAAGAGTCTGACCAGCGGCCAAGGCTCCTTTGGCGATAGTATCGTCTTTAAAGACGGGATGAGGCATCCTACCTGACGGCGACGACACAGAGGAACTCTCAATGAAAGCACCAATGTCGGTGTCAAAACCGGCGGATCTCGGGTAGGGGGTCCCGAACCGTGTGTCTAGGCGGATGGTAACAGGAGACAAGGGACACGATGTTTTTACCCAGGTTCGGGCCCTCTCGATGGAGGTAATACCCTACTCCTGCTTGATTAATATTGATGATATGGGTAGTACAAGAGTAGATCTACCACGAGATCAAGGAGGCTAAACCCTAGAAGCTAGCCTATGGTATGATTGTTCTTCATCCTACGGACTAAAACCCTCCGGTTTATATAGACACCGGATAGGTTAGGGTTACACAGAGTCGGTTACAATGGTAGGAGATCTACATATCCGTATCGCCAAGCTTGCCTTCCACGCCAAGGAGAGTCCCATCCGGACACGGGACGAAGTCTTCAATCTTGTATCTTCATAGTCCAGGAGTCCGGCCAACGGTGATAGTTCGGCTATCCGGACACCCCCTAATCCGGGACTCCCTCAGTGCCCCTCATGCTTCATTTGCATCTGTGTGAATCTTGCATAACTCTACATCACCATTCTTTACGATCTTTCGTGTCAGGTGATATTTCCGATCTATGTGTCTGGTCTTGTGGTGATTCCTCGGCTCCTTGGCTTGTGCGATGGCACCAAAATTATCACAATAAAGGTCCAATGGTTTTACCGAGGCTGGGAAAATACCAAGATCATCCAGAAAATTTCGGATCCAAACACCTTCCTTTGCAGCTTCACAAGCCGCAATGTATTCGGCTTCTGTGGTAGAATCGGCTGCCGTATCTTGCTTGGAACTCATCCAGCTCACTGCTCCTCCGTTCATGACGTACACGAATCCGGACTGTGATCGACAATCATATTTGTCGGTTTGGAAACTAGCATCGGCGTAACCCCTTACGACGAGCTCTTCCTCACCTCCATAAACTAGGAACATCTCTTTAGTCCTTTTCAGGTACTTCAAAATAGTCTTTCGCTGCCCAAAGGACTCTCACAGGTTGGCCTGGTATCTACTTGTCAAGCTTATTGCAAAAGCAATATCAGGCCGCGTACATATCATGGCATACATGATGGATCCAATTGCCGAGGCATACGGAATCCTACTCATCCTGCTTCGCTCATCAGATGTTGAAGGACTCTGAGTCTCGCTTAGCCTTATACCATGTGAGAGTGGCAAGAACCCTTTATTTGCCTCACTCATGTTGAACCGCTTCAACACTTTATCTATGTACGTGCTCTGGCTTAAGCCGAGCAGCCTCCTCGATCTATCTCTATAGATCTTAATGCCTAAAATGTACATTGCCTCACCAAGGCCCTTCATCAAAAACTTGCCATTCAATGACTCCTTGACCGAGTTCAGCATCGAAACATCATTTCCGATCAGTAGTATGTCATCCACATACAAGATCAAAAACACTATTGAGCTCCCACATAACTTCTTGTATAAACAAGAGTCCTCTTCGCTTTTGATGAAACCGAGACTAGTGACGACCTCATCAAAACGAATGTTCCAGCTCGGAGATGCTTGCCTCAACCCATAAATGGATCTCTTGAGGTTGCATACCTTACTAGTGCTAGTCGGATCAACAAAACCCTCGGGCTATATCATATACACATCCTTGGTTAAATTTCCGTGAAGGAAAGCCGTTTTGACATCCATCTGCCATATCTCGTAATCAAAATATGCATCTATAGCTAGTACGATCCTCACCAATTTTAGCATCGCTACCAGCGAGTAAGTCTTGTCGTAGTCAATTCCTTGAACTTGTCCATAACCCTTAGCGACAAGCCGAGCTTTGTGGATCTGAACATTTCCATCCACATCGGTTTTCTTCTTAAAGACCCATTTGCAACCAATGGCTTTTACGCCAGACGGCAGATCAACCAAGTCCCAGACTTGATTCTCATCCATGGACTTTAACTCAGATCTCATGGCTTTTAGCCATGCCTCGGAATCTGGGCTCACCATCGCTTCCGCATATGTGGCCGGCTCGTCGCTTTCCAGCAATAATACATCGCGCACTCTGCGCAATCTTTCTGACCTCCGTGGTTCCCTGACTGACTCCGGTATGATATCATCACCAGCTGAGTCGTCCCCGAGTGGTCCTCGAATTTCTTTGAATCGGACCGTCCTCCCACTAGCCTCCCGACTGAGAAACTCTTTCTCAAGGAAAACCCCATTCCGAGCAACAAACACTTTGTTCTCTTCCCGGTTGTAGAAGCTATATCCCAAGGTTCCCTCGGATATCCCACGAATATGCATTTATCCGACTTGGCTGTAAGCTTGTCTGACATAAGTCGCTTGACAAATGCTTCACAACCCAAATCTGTAGAAAAGACAAACCGAGTCTTCCCGGTCCACATCTCATGTGGTGTCTTTTCTACGGATTTTGATGGTACCCTGTTAAGTGTGAAAGCTGCAGTTTCTAGAGCGTATCCCCAGAATGACAAGGCTAAATCCGATTTGCTCATCATTGATCGAACCATGTCCAACAAGGTACGATTCCTCCATTCCGACATGCCGTTTCTCTGTGGCGTACCCGAAGGTGTGAGCTGAGGTACTATACCTTGGCTTTTCAGATGATCATCAAACTCCTGGCTCATGTACTCACCTCCACGATCAGATCGTAGAAGCTTTATAGTCTTGCCGAGCTGATTCTCAACCTCGTTCTGAAACTCTTTGAACTTTTCAAAAGGTTCCGACTTGTGCCTCATCAAATAGGTATATCCATATCTACTCAAGTCATCGGTAAAAGTCACGAAGTACTGATAGCCACCTCTGGCAGTTGTGCTCATTGGTCCACACACATCACTATGTATAAGTTCCAATAGCTCGGATGTCCTCTCGCAACTCTTTGGGAAAGGAGACCTAGTCATCTTGCCAAGCAAGCATGATTCACATGTCTCGAACGACCCGAAGTCGTACGAAGTTAGGAGCCCATCATCATGGAGCTTCTCCATGCGTTTCAAACTAATGTGTCCGAGCCGGCAATGCCAGAAGTATGTCGGATTTATCTCATTTGGCTTATGCCTCTTGACATTCGCGTTATAGACTGGTTCCTGTTCTAGATTCAATATAAATAGCCCATCAACAATGGGCGCATAGCTGTGGAACATACCATTCAAGTAAAGCGAACAACCATGGTCCTTTAAATTGAATTCATAACCTTGACTCATCAAGCACGAGGCAGAAATAATGTTCCGACTAAGTGCAGGAATGTAATAACAATTATTCAATTCCAAAATAAATCCAGAAGGAAGCTGGAGCTGCATCGTGCCGACCTCCAACGCAGCAACTCTTGCTTTGTTGCCGACCCCGATGTTAATCTCCCCTTGTGCCACACGCCTAGTTCTTACTAGCCCCCTGCATCAAGTTGGAAATATGAACAACCGATCCGGTATCAAATACCCAAGAGCTACTAGGTATGTCAAGAAGGTAAATGTCTATAACATATGCAACAAGTGTACCTTTGCCTGAAGAAGCATTTCCGGCCTTCTTGCCATGCTCTGCAAGCCACTTGCTATAGTTCCTCTTCCAATGACCAGTTTCCTTGAAATGGTAGCAAATGGTCTTCGAGTCCGGTCCAGACTTCGGCGTAGCGGCAGAGTTTACCGGCTCCGTGCCCTTTGCCTTAGCCTTTTACTTGGACCAACTCTTCTTGAACTTAGCCGATTTCTGCACCATCAACACTTGATGCGTGCCTTTCTTAATATCCTTCTCTGCTACTTTGAGCATCCCATGCTATTCAGTGAGCTTCTTATCCATGCCATGCATATGATAGTTTGAGATGAACGTCCCATAGCTAGGCGGAAGAGAACCCAGAACTGCATCAGTAGCCAGCTCATCCAAAGAGCGGGAAGCCCAACCTATCCAAAGCTTGCAAATATCCGATCATGTCGGTGTACTAAAGTAGGGGTACCTTAGTACCCCGAACTTGTGCACGGGCAGTCGCAGCGTCCCCGCGGCAAGCCTTGCCGGGCGTCCGCCAAGACCCTCCGCAGCCATTCTGAAGGCAAGACCCCGACAAGAGGAGCTTGTCGGGAAAGGCCACCTGTGCACGCAGAAGACAAGGCCCGGCAAGAGGAGCTTGCCGGAAGGCCCAGCGCGACAAGCCTCCGGGCGCGACAAGGATTCGCCGCGGCAAGGCGCTTGCCGCTGCATGCAACTCCTCTCCGCCTCCGCTCCAGCTCACCCGGCGACGTGTCGCCATGGGACCGCTGCATGGGCATCGTGTCAGCGGCCGTGCAGCCAGCGGAGAGCAGCGACATCGCGCAGACAGCTCGCCATCGTGGCGGTGAGGCGCACTGACGGTCTCTGTTAATCGCTTAGGCGACAACGACAGTGCATTTATTGTTTTTGTCCCTTGCCGTCGAGTTAGGTATTTTTGCACCGTACATTGTTCAAGTAGGTGTACCAATCCCTATTTTTACGCTTGTACCCCGCCTATGTTGCCACTCGGAGACCCTTGAGCATATAAAAGGAGGCCCGAGTGCAACGTGAAGGAGGTTCCGCTGATTGGCCAAGGTTCAGTTCATTCGACCGCCATAGACTAGATACACTCACGCTTAGGTTTTGTAGCCCGCATTGCTCCCTAGCAAGAACACAATAGATCAAACAGCAGCGTAGGAGTTTTATCTCTCCGAGAGCTCCAAGCCGGGTAAACTGCCCGTGTGCATCGCCTCGATCCGCTCTTCGTGCGACCTCCGCCCCTCCGAACCACAAAGGGGCCCGCTCCGCCGGGCCCCATAGGTGTCCGTAGTACGATCAGCCCGACATCTCTGTGCGCCAGAAGGCGTCGAGGCCGTGTGAATCCGATCCGACATTCACGCGAAGCGGTGTCATCAAGATCTTCCTCAACATGCCACCGAAGAAGAAGGCTTCGCGGCAGCGAAACCGTCGCGTCGTGCCCACCCTCGCCGCAGCAAACGGGTGGTGGCACAGACGCTAGCGGAAGAACGGGCGCCGACTAAGGTGTTCGCGACGTTGCCAAGTCCAAGGACAAGGCACCGCAAACCTCGGCGTCCGCGCATCCCCCGCGCCCATCTCAGGAGACGCGGGACCAACAACGTCATGGCGTTCACAACGCCATACGTTCGTTGGATCGAGACCCTCAAGACCATCATACGCCGCCAAAGCATGTTGGCACGAGTGAGATACGCCGCCCGGACGGGCGCGCTACTTCTAACGAGGTTAGAAGTCCGAGCGCCGCCCCGCTCCTTGCACCGCTTCTCCAATGCCGCCTACTACTCCAGCGAAGCTCGGCAAGAGCTCAATCGCTCCTCGACTACCCTCCAACGGCCGACAAGGTCGACGAGTGGAGGGCCACTATTCGAGCCTCATCGGCTTTGCTAACGGCGACGCTCGCGACAACCAACGCCATCATCGTTGCCAAGCGAGGCGACAAAGCACGAGCCGGTGGCGACGACACTGTCGGAGGTGCAACCACCATGCACTCTCCGCCAAGAAGGCCAAGATCGCCGACTCACCGGATCCACCTCGACAGCGACTCCACCGCGTCGTCGGATCCGCGGACTCGCCGCGATCAGCGCCAAGTTCTTCATGAGCGACAGCAAGAGGACGCTCGAACTCGCATCGAGCGTCGAAGAGAAGCGCGACGTCAATCCGACAAGCGCGCTGGGCCTTCTGTTGACATGCACACGCCGGAGGGGCCAGGCGACTTGCCGTACGCGGTAGGTTGCCCTGCGTTCACTCGTGAGCTGCGGCAAGTCCAGTGGCCCAGCCAGAAAAACTTCAAACCAGACGTGCCGGAGAAGTACGATGGCAGGACGCATCCGTCGGAGTTCCTCGGCATCTACACCATCGCGGTGCAGGCTGCGGGGGACGGGACGACAAGATCCTCGCCAACTACTTCCGCTCGTGCTCCAAGCCCAACGTCGAGATCTTGGCTCATGCACTTGCCGAGACAGCTCCATATCCTCTTGGCAGACACTGTGCCATCAGTTTGTTGGCGCCTTCACAGTGGCCACAAACCTCATGGCCAAGAGAGTGACCTTCACTTACTCGCCCGTAAGGAAGGAGAGTCCCTGCGCCAAGTTCATTCAGAGATTCAGCCGTGTGCACTACAACATCCCAGACGTCCACCACTGCGGTGATCAGCGCATTTCATCGAATGTGCGGAACCGCAGGATGAGGGAGGAGATGGCGATGAGCAAAGTCAAGGACGTCGATGAGCTGTACGCCTTGGCCGACAAGTGTGCACGCCACGAGGAAGGGAGGAGACTCCGGGGAGAGGATGCGTAAGCGACATCGGCGGTGATGACACCGCCCCGGCGAAGAAGGGCCGGCGGCGAGGCAACATGAATAAGAAAAGCAGAGAAGTGCTAGCTGTCGAGCAGTCCGGCAACGGAGGCGGCGACAAGAATGCCAAGGCTGGTGTCTCCGGCAAGGAGGTCGCCGCTGATGCCAACCACCAGTCGGTGGCGGCCGCCGACAAGCAGGACAGCTCCGGCAAGCAGTACTGCAAGATCCACCGCACCAAGGGCCTCGATCTTCAGAGCTGCAAGAAGGTCGAGCAGCTCGACGAGCAGCGAAGAGCTGAGTACGAGCGACGCGACAAGGAGAAGGCCAGAAGGTGCTGGGGAGCAAGCAAGAAGCGTCCCGCCGGAGGACGCCGCGGCAAAGTCAAGCAGCGACAAGGAGATCGACCTCCCGCCGCGACAAGGATGAAGATGATGATGATGACGAAGATATGGAAGACGACGGCGCCGATGAGCAGGAGTTTCGAAGGCACAGAGGTTCTCTGCGTTGACGGAGGTGCTTCCTGCATACCTCCCACCGCCAACTCAAGCAATGGATGCGGGAGGTCAATGCTGCGGAACCATCCATAGAGTCACGCAGCTCCTCGAAGTGGTCCAAGACGCCTATCATTTTTGATATTGAGGACCACCCTGATCGCGCATAATCGCGGTCGGGTGCTTGCCGATGTTGGTCTCTCCAACCATCCGCAACCTCAAGGTCACAAAAATGTTAGTTGACGGCCGGGCCGGCTTGAACCTGATCTCCTCCGCGGTGCTCCGGAAGCTTCAAATCCTCGACAATGAGCTCGAAGAGACCGGAACCTTCCAAGGAATCAACCCGGAAGGAGCAAGCGAAGGGAAGATTACGTTGCGGTCACATTTGGCGTGAGCTGAACTTCGTGGATCGAGAGGGTTACATTTGACGTTGCCGATTTCCCATTGCCTTACAATGGGATACTTGGCCGTCCGGCACTCGCCAAGTTCATGGAGGCCTCTCACTACGCCTACAACCTTCTCAAGATGCCAGCCCGATAAGCGTCATCTCTGTCCATGGCGACAAGAAGGATGCCCTTGTGCGTGCCGACAAGATCTTCCGGACGCAGCGGCCGCAACAGATTTCCAGACACTTGTCACCGAAGCTCCCGGGGAAGAAGACCAAGTCCAAGTCCGGCAAGGGCTCGATGCTCACTCCGGCAAGCGCACCTCTTCGAGTGCTGCGCTACCGTCGAGGACGCGCCATCTAGCTCCACCGACAAGTGCAAGAAGATGGTGGCTCCGCCAAGACCAAGAAGGTGCCCACCAAGGAGGGGCGGCTGGTGGTACCTTCACCATCGCGCCTCTCGACCCCAAATAGGAAGGCGCTCGTTGCTTTCCTCATGCGGGCTTAACGTCGACGTGTTTGCATGGCAACCGTCGATATCCCGGTGTTCCCGTGAAAGTGATTGAGCACCGCCTAGCCATTTGTCCTCATCGCGGCCCGTCGAAGCAAAGAGTCAGAAACAAGCGGTGGAGCGCCAAGAATTCATAGTCAAGAGATCAAGAAACCGGAAGCGGCAGTCCTTGTCGAGGAGTACTCCATCCTACGTGGTTGGCCAATCCACAGTAGTCGTCGCCAAAGCAAATGGGAAATGGAGGCTTTGTATTGACTTCACGGATGTTAATAAAGCTTGTCCCAAAGATCCATTTCCCTTGCCGCGCATTGACCAGATTGTTGACTCCACGGCGGATGTGATTTGCTCGCTTCTTGATGCCTACTCGAGGATACCATCAGATCTTCATGGCTGAAGAAGATGAGGAGAAGACCGCATTCATCACACCATGTGGCACATCTTTGTTTCATACGGATGCCTTTCGGTTTGAAGAATGCTGGTTCAACATTTGCAAGGGTAGTCCATGACGCTTTTGAGCCGCAAATGCATGTAAATGTAGAAGCCTACATGGATGACATAGTGGTCAAGAGCAGGGACAAAGCAACTCTGGTTCAAGATCCGGGCGAGACCTTTGCAAATCTGCGTAAGATAAACCTCGAGCTCAACCCCGAGAAGTGCGTGTTTGGAGTCCCTTCCGCAAGCTTCTCGGGTTCTTCGTGGTCTCGGCCGAGGGATTGAGGCAAATCCCGACAAGATCAAGGCCATCGAAAGCAGATTGAAGCACCGAAGCGCGTCAAGGATGTACGAAGACTTGCTGGTTGCGTGGCTGCCCTCGGCGAGTTCATTTCTAGGTCTGGCTGGCGCGCCTGCCATTTTTCAAGATTTTGAAAAAGGCGGGTCCAAAGAAATGGACTCGAAGCGAGAGGCTGCGCTGCAGGACTTAAAGAGATACATCCTCTACTCCGACACTTGTCGCACCTAGGCCACAAGAGAAGTTGCTGCTATATATAGCGGCAACCAATCAAGTGGTTAGCGCTGCGTTAGTGGCGAGAGGGAGGCGGATGACGAGCCAGCAACGCGGCAAGCACATCCGGTGACAAGCGAGGGGCTTCGCCGACAAGCTCTGGTCCCGACAAGGACGAGTCCGCGAAGACACAAGAACGGTCTGAGAAAAGGATGGTGCGGCGCCCGGTTTACTTGCCGTCAGTTCCCTCTGCGAGGGGCTAGGTCAAGGTACTACGGTGTGCAAAAACTGCTTTTCGGCCTCCTCATGGCCTCGAGAAAGCCAGCCATTACTTCCAAGCACATGAGATCACAGCTTGTCACCGCTTTCCACGAAGAGGATACCGCGAGAATCCGTGGCAGGTGCAGGATTGTCGAGTGGGCACCGGAGCTATCAAGCTTTGGTCTTAAGTTTGGAAGCACATCAACTATCCAAAGCGAGCCTTGGCGAGTTCATAGCGAATGGACTCCAACGCCGGATGAAGAGATTCCGGAGACGAGCATTCCCGTCAAAGAAGCGAGCAAAGAGTGGTGATGTACTTTGATGGTGCCTTCTCGGCGCAAAGGCGCCCGGTCTTGCGTCTTGCTTATCGCACCCACCGGAGAGCACCTCAAGTACGTCGTCGGATGCATTTTCCCAAGGAGCAAGCGACAAACAATACCGCAGAGTACGAAGGTTTGCTTGCCGGTCTCGGGATCCCCGTGGACCTTGGGATCAAGAAGCTTATTGTCGGGGTGACTCGCAACTCGTCAGTCCGCCAAGTCAACAAAGATTACCAGAGTCCGTTGATGGTAGCCTACGTTGATGAAGTGAGGAAGCTAGAAGAGCACTTTGACGGCATGCAAATGGAACATGTTCCAAGAGCTCAGAATGATATTGTTGACGCCCTGTCAAAGTGTGCTGCGCTTAAGCTACTGTGGAACTGTGGACTTTCGTGCTCAAGCTGACTCAGCCAACCGTAACACCATCACCGGACAAAGCAGGAAGAGGAAGTTGGCCTCTGGTGACTACTTTCCGGCTGAGCTTCCGAAGCCGTCGTTGCAAAAGGTCCCCAAGATCAACACCAACAAGGTCTTTGAGGAGCGATCTGCTCAAGCACCCGTGGTTTGTTTCGTTGAAGCAAACGCTCCCGACAAGTCTTGCTCCGGCAAGCTTGTCGGGGAGCATCTAGCTCCGGCAGAGCCACAGGCTCTTGCCGTAGAAGCTGATGTTCCGCAACAGCAGCGAGCCTTTAGTCCTTGTTGTCGAGCCACAAGCTCCGGCAAAGATGGGCGCAGGATTGTCCAATTCCTTCAGACAGGAGAACTTCCCGAAGAGCGGAAGAAGCGGAAAGAGTAGCCCGGCGATCAAGTATGTACCAGTTTGTCGACGGCATACTTTATGCGTAAGAAGACTCAACGGTGTGAAATTGAAGTGTATTCCTGTGGAAGATGGATGGCTGTTGGCGAGAGATACATGGAGGCATATGTGGTCACCACATTGGCGCAAGAGCACTTGCCGCAAAGATTTCCGGCAAGGTTTCTTCCGCCGACAGCCCTCCGTGATGCAACTGCACAAGTAACCAAGTGTGAAGCGTGCCGCCCATTCCAAACAGATACACCGCCGGCTCAAGCTCTCCAGACGATCCCTTTATCCTGGCCATTTTCGGTCCGGGGCTCGACATCTCGGCCCCTTCCCCGAAGCCGTCGGGGCTTTGAGTACTTGTACATCGCCATCGACAAGTTCACAAAGTGGCGGAAGTGGAAGCGATGAGGAAGGTGACAGCCACGATCGGCCGATCAAGTTCTTGGTCGATTGTTTGCCGTTTCGGAATCCCTAACAGGATCATCACCGACAATGGCACACAATTCACGAGTCGCACCTTCATGCAGTACGTCCAAGACCTTGGCGCCAAGGTCTGCTTCGCTTCCGTTGCTCACCCGAGAAGCAACGGTCAAGCATAAAGGGCGAACACTGAAGCGCTGCGCGGACTCAAGACCAGAACTTTCGACAGGCTGCACAAGTGCGGAAGAAACTGGATCGAGGAGCTGCCGGTGGTTCTTTGGTCGATCAGAATGATGCCAAATCGAGCCACTGGCCAGGCACCCTTTGCTCTAGTCTATGGAGCAGAGGCAGTTCTCCCCACGGAACTTCGATACGGGTCGCCTCGAGTGCTCGCTTATGATGAGTTTGAGCAAGAGCAGCTGCGACAAGATGACGCTGCTCCTTGAGGAAGATCGTCTTCGATTTGTCAGCGAGCCGCCGCCCAGCAGAGCCCTCGCGTCGCTACCATGGCCGCAGGGTTAATGCCGAAGTCTCGAGGAAGGCGACCTTGTTCTTGGCGCTTTTCGATCCGCCAAGAATTCAAACAAGTTGACGCCAAAGTGGGAAGGCCCTTATTGGGTGAAACGAGTCACTAGGCCTGGCGCTGTCCGCCTTGAGACCGAAGGTGGCATTCCGGTGAGCAACTCCTGGAACATTGAGCATCTTCATAAGTTTTAGCCATAAGGCGCGGTTGTCGGAACCCGTTCCGGCAACCACCTTTTGTACAAGTCTTGCGCTGTTGCATGTAATCCTTCAGACAAAGCCGGGCGCAGACCCGTGCATCAAGAAGCCCATGTGTTGCGCACAACCCGTCAAGTTCATGCTTTCATCAAGTTATTGCATGTTTTGGCTAACACTTTGTGCAAAGAACCACCCCGGTAAGCGTAATCGAGCCACTAGGCTCTATAACGTTATTTCCTCTTCTTTCTCTTGTCGCAAAGAAGGGAGGCTCCCTCGCGCACAAGTTAACCCGGGGAGGAGGAGATAATACTATTGACCGTGCACCGCTCGAGGAAGTTTAAGCCTCATCGGGAAGCAAGAAATGTAAAGCTAAGTTGCCAAAGTTTGAGCAATCGATTTTTAAATTTTCGTTATCTTCCTCGAACGATAGTACTTTGTATGGAAAACACATGCGCAGAGGAACCGAATCGTGACTGGTCGCGCCTTACTTTGTTTCGAGTCCGCTCAACAACTTAAGTGAGCTGCGGCTAGGCGCGACAAGGTTGCTTGTCGGTAGCGACCCCCCGCCAAAGAAGCTCGAGTTCTGCACTCGGCCATGCGGCAAGGGTGCTCGCACCGACAAGTTTCCTAAATGCGCCAGGCAGAAACGCATAAAGGAAGAAATCAAGTAGAGGAAATAACATTGCATCGATCGGTTCGGATCAATAATAAATTTGTAAAGTTACCTTCCTGAACGACCGCGCTTTGTATGAGACACCCGTGGCGGAGGAACCAAATCGTGACTGGTCGCGCCCTTACTTTGTTTCGAGTCCGCTCAACAACTTAAGCGAAGCTGCGGCTAGTCCGCGACAAGGTTGCTTGTCGGTAGCGACCCCCGCCAAAGAAGTCAGTTCCGCACTCGGCGCTCGCGGCAAGGGTGCCTGCACCGACAAGTTTCCTTGAATGCGCAGGGCAGAAACATACAAAGCCAAGGGTCGAGTAAAGGAAGTAACGTAGCAGATGTTGCCCAGAATAAAGTTATGTTACGAAGATAACTTATTGCGGCACTGGCTAAATCGTCCGCAGAACTGAAATAACAGCGAAGAGGAGAAGAAGGGCGCGCCGGCACCCAAGCCCCGGCAAGCCAGAGTTGCCGGGGCTGCGGCAAGCCGAGTTGCCGGAGCTGCGGGAAGCCAGAGTTGCCGGGGCTGCAGCAAGCCGTAGTTGCTGGAGCTGCGGCAAGCCGTAGTTGCCGGAGCTGCAGCAAGCTGTGGTTGCCGGGCCGCGGCAAGCCGAGTTGCCGGGGGGCTGAGATATCAGATAAGCCCTTCGTCCTTTCTCAAACATCCCTTTTTCATTAAAAACATTCTACTCGGATACAATCCGTGGGGAATGAAAAACATGAAAGAGAGGATTACAAGCTTTAATTGCGGATAAGGCCCAAAGGCTTACAAGTTAAAAAGATAAGATGCCCGTAATCCTTTTCCTGTCCCTCTTTCCAGGAGGTAGGTCAAGGAGGCGGGGAGGGCAAAAGAAACGCCTAGGCAGAGCTACGGGTGCCGAAGACACCAAGAGAACATCCCGGAGCTCCTCGAGGGCTTGGCGGAGATGGCGGCGCCGGAAGCGGGTTCAAGACGGGCGGCAGGCGTCAAGACGCCGTCGAGGGCACTACGCCCTCGCATTCGACTTGACGGCCTTGTCGCCATCCCTCTTCCCCTTCCGCAGCCTCCCCACGCCCCGCCCAAGGAGACGACCCGAGGAGTTCAGGAGCCGGGCGACACGGATGATGGGGTCACCGATGACGCGAGGCGGCGCTCGACAACTAATCGGGCCCGCCAACCTCGTCGTCATTGTCGCTCCCTCCTCGTCACTCGCTCGAGGGGGAATCTTCGCTGTCGGAGGAGCTGTCTACGCAGCACTTCGCCCGAGTGCCAAGATCCCCGAAGACCTTGACGGAGAGGAGATCGCCCTCCATTAACTTAAAATGGAGGGTAAACCCGCCCTCAAGCTGTGGATGCGGTGAACATCTTCCACCATGGTCGAGATACATCACATTAGGGGCTGGGAATACAACGCGGACTCGCATGCCGCTGATTCCACAGCCCCTCATGTGCAATCTCAGTGTCTCGGGCGGATCCGACTCCATTGCGCTCGCAAACGGAGCTGGAAGCCGGAGACGACGACGAGGCGCCCAGCGCCTGACGAAGAACTCGCAAGGGTCGCCCCGGTATGGACCGCCAGGAGAGGAAACGCCCGGCCCGGAGGCGGAGACGGCGCGCCGCTCCAGGTCCGCCTCTTCCTCGACCTCGTCCTCGACCTCGCCCTCGACCTCGCCTCCCTCTTCCTCTTGGGGCTGGCTCTGCCGCCCGGGCGAGGTTGGGAGGAGCGCTGTCTAGCGGCGACCCTCGCTGCCACCGATGAAGAACCAATGCTCTTTTTCTCCATGGCGAATGAGAGAAAGGGGAGCAGAAATTTAAGAAAGGAGGAGATGGGAGAGTGCGGCCTTCTGCGCTCCCCTTCCGCCCTTTTTAAGGAAGCAAGGTGGGGGTTCAACCGCCCCGCTCGACGAATCAGGGCGTAGGAAGAGCAGGGAATCGGGGCCGACCTGCTGCCTCTGCTCGTGATGGCCCGGTTTCCCACTTCCACCGTCCGTGACCCCAAGAGCATGGGAACCACGTGGCGGGGATGCAGAACGGAGGCGACGGGTGGAGCGGCCCCGCACGCCGCCCACTTCCCCCACGACGCTGCAATCGACGCGTGCCGTTCTGGGGACGCGCGGATCTGAGTGGGTTTGGTTTGGACCTGTGCCGCGAGCCTGTGCCTGTTTTGGGCCCTGGCCCAACAGCGCCGCACCGTGTATGGCCCAGACCGGGGCTCCTGCCGGTGTACTAAAGTAGGGGTACCTTAGTACCCCGAACTTGTGCACGGGCAGTCGCAGCGTCCCCGCGGCAAGCCTTGCCGGGCGTCCGCCAAGACCCTCCGCAGCCATTCTGAAGGCAAGACCCCGACAAGAGGAGCTTGTCGGGAAAGGCCACTCCAGGCACGCAGAAGACAAGGCCCCGGCAAGAGGAGCTTGCCGGGAAGGCCCAGAGCGCGACAAGCCTCCGGGCGCGACAAGGATTCGGCCGCGGCAAGGCGCTTGCCGCGGCATGCAACTCCTCTCCGCCTCCGCTCCAGCTCACCCAACGACGTGTCGCCATGGGACCGTTCCATGGGCACGTGTCGGGCGGCTGTGCAGCCAGCGGAGAGCAGCGACACGCGGCGCAGGCAGGCTCGCCATCGTGGCGAGCGGAGGCGCACCTGACGGTCTCTCGTTACATCGTTTAGGCGACAACGACAGGCATTTATTGTTTTGTCCCTTGCCGCCGAAAGTTAGGTATTTTTGCACCGCATAATCGCTCAAGTAGGTGTACCAATCCCTGTTTTACGCTTGTACCCTCGCCTATGTTGCCACCTGCCGGAGACCCTTGAGCATATAAAAGGAGGCCCGAGTGCAACGTGAAGGAGGTTCCATGATTGGCCAAGGTTCAGTTCATTCACCGCCATAGACTAGATACACTCACGCTAGGTTTTGTAGCCCGCATTGCTCCCTAGCAAGAACACAATAGATCAAACAGGCAGCAGTAGGAGTTTTATCTCTCTGGAGAGCTCCGAAGCTGGGTAAACCGCCCGTGTGCATCGCCTCGATCCGCTCTTCGTGCGACCTCCACCCCCCTCCGAACCACAAAGGGGCCCGCTCCGCCGGGCCCCATAGGTGTCCGTGTGTACGATCAACCGCCCCGACAGATCATCTTGATCACATGTGGGCTCAGTGGATCACCTTCCTTCAGCTTGCAATCCATCAAGGATTGCCAGACGTTGAACCTTTCTGTCCTAGCCCGTGTCTGAAACATGCTCTTGAGACTCTCGATCATATCGCAAGCCTCGACATTTTCGAAATATTGTTGCAAATCGGGCTCCATACAAGCCAGCATCAGACAGCTGATCTCTATTGATTCATCAACGAGTTTCTGGTAGGCATTCTTAGTTGTGGTATTTAGCATTATCGGCAGGTTCCTCTGGAAGTGGATCCTCTAGAACATGTTCCTTTTTATCATGCTTGAGAACAATTCTCAGATTTCTATACCAGGTGGTAAAGTTTGTTCCATTCAGTTTATCCTTTTCCACAATTGATTTCAATGCAAAGTTGGGTTGAGCAGGTGTTTATGTTGAGTAATTCTAGCCTTAAACAGAAATACTCCCACTGAAGTCAGCATCCTCCGCAAACTCTCGATGATTCAGATCCGACTAGCACATGCGACTAGTGAGCTTTAGCATCAAGCTAGACCACATGCCTATCCGTAAGCAACTCCTTGCTAATCGTATCTCTATCGACTCACAGCCGGTCGGGTAGGTATCTTATACCCCGGCTCCCGACCTCCTTTGCCACAAGGCCCAAAACCGTTTTGATAGCCTTGTCAAGTTAACCTAATGCAGTGCATGTCCCTGTCCGACACGAACCCTTCAGTTCAAGGACACCTAGCAGCACCCCAATTTTATGAGCCCACTATTAGACGTACTTGACGTGTGAAGGTGCAACATCGGGAGTGGCAAATTTCTTAATATTAATGAGGGATATTTCTACCATTATAACATGCATAGAAAACAAGAAGCATAACAATCACAAATAAACATATATTGTGAAATAGTATGGCTCCTTCACGGACGTTCTTCCAGGTCAGCTCCGACTCCGATGACCATCTAGGAACTCCATCTTGTTTGTCACACCGGGACGCTAAGCCACCAACTTGATCTCTATTATCCAACTACTACAAATAGTAATGAATTTTACATAGAGTCACAAGTTGACACGCAGGTCGTTATACAATAAAATGATAGCACTTTGGCTCCTGCTGGCTGACAAACATGACACGCAGGCCATGTATAAATTACACACATGCATCACATACACATGAGCCATACTATTCACATCAAACCCTACAAAATAAAGTTATGCATATAATCGCATTCTACCAGTTTGAGTGATCGTGTACGAAATACAAGGCGCTACGCACACGGCAGTCCGATTCGGATTCGGATTTACGTTTCACTGTTAACCCCGATGGCGGATACCGACCGGTAGGGGTAGGTTGTGTCACGACCTCATCTACTTCGATTATTAGAAAACATAGCCACATCGATCCTCATGTGCAGTTGATCTCATCAGCCGTGCACATAGCCGATCTCATCAAGGACAACAGATCTCATCTGCCGCCTCCACATATCTAATATGCATACGATCTAAAACCAAATCCTATAGCAGAGGCTGTGATAGCACTATTGGGTTCTATGGTAGGGTGTGTCGACTGCAAATTAAAATTTTCCTACGTGCATAACAACCAAGAACATGCTAGAGGAGATGGATCACAGATCGTTACCACTAGACGTGCAGTGTCGTGCAGCGGAAGAAGAAATTGGGGCAGCGCGTCCGCGTGGTTCGTCTCCTCCTCGTCCGATCCCCCTCGAACAGCCGGTCGTCGGATCCCACGTACAAGTTCGCCGAAGCGGCGCAGATGCACCGCCTCTAACGGTATCCGCGCGTGCAGGAGGAACACTGTGCGGCGGACTGCTAGGTCCGATCACACATTCGGCAGTGAGTGGAGGTGTCTATTCGCAACACATTCAAACCCTAGTGATAGCACTGAAGCGATCAATTGCATGAGTGTGCTACACCCCAGTTTATATAGGCGTCCATCGCGGGCTCAACACTTGGGCCTTGGACGGACCCTAAAGCCCATAAGTCTACTCAACCACAATCCGAATACAGCTCGGATCACATCCGACCAGTGTCCTCGGATCCGACCTCGTAGGTTCCTTCCCTTAAGCGTGTGACCCCTTAGGTTCAAGCCGACTCGATCGCAGTTTGGATCACCTCCGAACTACATGGCTGGTAGCGGCCTCTAGCAAGGCATGCCGACGACCAAGCAGACGATGAAGCTGGTTAGGTGAACCTGTACATCATACTTCCATTCCTTTTGCCACACGATATTTGTTGTCGGGCTCAAGGCGAGTCTGTCATCCTTGTGCTAGCCCGACCTCTTTCTCTTTCCAGTGATGCCGACCACAAACCAGATTATCTCATAATCCTTGTCGCATGGCCATGCTTATCCTGGTCGGATCACATGAGGGGCCCAGAGTATATTTCTCCTGATCGGAGGGGCAAATCCCATCTTGCTCGACCATGTCTCACAAAGATGGGTCCGACAAGCACTGGAACCTACCTTTGTAACTACCTACCATGGAGTAGCGTTTGGTCGGCCCAAAGCAAGTCTGTCACCATCCCAAGTACATGTGCCAGCTCAGGTCTTAGGACATAGAACGTATGTTGTACTAGAGACTCACAGATGACATATCGTTACGTCTCATAGTTGGGTCTGTCCAACTCGGACCTTATCTCGACCCGGATCCGACTACGTCGAATCCGACCAGATCCTTTCAAGTCCATATTATCCGGTTAGAATCCAATGCTCCATGGCTAGTGAGACCAAGCCATCGACCGTGTCATATGCTAGTCTAGTTGGCTGCGCGTCCACACAACCCTTTCGAGTAGGGACCTTTTCAGACAGTCATCATACAATGCATAGTCCCACAAACAAGTCACGTGCTTGCCGATACACATCATTGATAATGTCCAAGGACTATCTTTATTCATAAACACATAGGAAATATCATCATACATGATTGCCTCTAGGGCATATCTCCAACATCTTATGACCTTCAAAATTTATTTGAGCCTCATGATGAATATGATATTGATAATAATGTTGATGATAATATTGAAAGTGGGTTTGAAAGAGTGTCAACTTTAAGTAATAATGACCCCTCTACTTTGGAAAATTATCAATCTCATGATTTTTTGATAAAAGTGAGTTTGGAGAGGTCATGACTTTAGGTTATGTTAATCCCACTATTTTGAAAGAGTATAAGACTTTTAAGCATGTGGATCATGAAGAGGATATTTTATATGATAGCTACATTGTTATATTTTATTATGATCCTACATGTAATTATTATGAGAGAGGAAAGTATGGTTGTAGAAAATTTCAGTTACTAAATTACCTCTCGTTATGTTGAGATTGTCAATGTTTTATTCTTTTTCCTTGCATATGCTAGATATTACCTATCTTGATAATTTGTTTGCTTATAAAATGGCTATGCATAGGAAGTATGTTAGACTTAAATGTGTTTGTCACGTGTTTTATGATGCTCTCTTTGTATTTCAATTATTATGTTTCATGTGAGCATCATTGAAATATCAAGCCTATCTTAATGGCTATAAAGAAAGAGCTTGCTAGAGGAAACCTAATAGTTATCCTATTTTCCTTTTTTGCTTTCTATTTTTTGTGTTCTGACACAATTTTGCTAATGTTATGATTGTGTTTTTATGTTTTAATTGGTGTTTGTGCCAAGTAAAGCCTTTGGGATGATTTGGTTGATGGTTGATTTGATTCTGTGGAAAAATAGAAACTTTTGCGCTTGGAACAGGAGTTCTTAAAAATCACTGGAACGTGATTTTGATCTGAAGTTTTTACACATGATTGATATACAAATTTCCCACGTTGTTCTAATTTTGCAGAATTTTTGGAGTTACGAAAGTATGGCATTCATTCAGATCATTCAAACTATTCTGTTTTAGACATATTCTGTTTTCATTGCATAGTTTGCTTGTTTTAATGATGCTATGGATTATACCGGGGGGTATAAGTAATGGATAAGTTAGAATACAATAGGTACTATGCAATAATAAAATATGAATGGGTTCACAACAATACCTAAAGTTTATGATTTACTTGTTATACTAACGAATCTCACGAGGTTGCTGTTGAGTTTTGTGTGCTGAAGTTTTCATGTTTTGGTGAGATCACGATGGATAAAGGAACAAGGAGTGGCAAGGCCCTAAGCTTGGGGATGCCAAAGGCACCCCAAGGTAATATTCAAGGAATACCCAAGCGTCTAAGCTTGGGGATGCCCCGGATGACATCGCCTCTTTTGTCTACAAACCATTGGTATATTACTTGGATCAACATTTTATTCATCACATGATATGAGTTTTACTTGGATCATCTTGTGACATAGTAGTTTTTGCTTTGTTTTCCTTTTGGTTTGACACAATCATCAGTTTCTGGACACATTTATTCGTGATTTGTTAGAATACTCTCTTTTGAGCTAGGCAATTGCTCTAGTGTTTCACTTATATATTTTAGAGCACAAACGGTGGTTGTATTTTAAAGAGATAGTTGCACTCTCATGCTTCACTTATATATTTTTGAGAGTTTAGTAAATAGTAATGGCAATATGCACATGTTATGAAATTGGTCCCGATATGATAGGTATTCAAGAGAGATATAATAAAAACTTTTATGTAGATCACTGAATATGATATGTTTGATTCCTTGCAATAGGTTTGCGATATTAAGATGGTGATATGTGGGAGGTACTAGTGAATGATTGTGATTTAGTAAGAATATTGGTGTTAAGGTTTTTGATTCCCGGAGCATGCACGTATGGTCTCTAGTAATTATGCTATGAAGTTGGAGCATGATTATTATTGAGTGTCTTCCTTATGAGTGGCGGTCGGGGCGAGCGATGGTCTTTTCCTACCAATCTATCCCCCTAGGAGCATGTGTAGTAGTACTTTGCTTCGAGGGCTAATAGGCTTTCTCAATAAGTATGTGAGTTCTTTATGATTAATGTGAGTCCATGGATTATACACACTCTTACCTGTCCACATTTTGCTAGCCTCTTCGGTACCGCGCATTGCCCTTTCTCACCTCGAGAGTTGGTGCAAACTTCGCCGGTGCATCCAAACCCCATGATATGATACACTCTATGACACATAAGCCTCCTTATATCTTCCTCAAAACAGCCACCATACCTACCTATCATGCATTTCCATAGCCATTCCAAGATATATTTCCATGCAACTTCCACCGTTCCGTTTTATGACATACATCTTCATTGTCATATTGCTTTGCATGATCTTCTAGTTGGCATATTATTTGTAGCTCAGCTATCGTTCATCATTTTTATACATGTTACCCTAGATCATTGCACACCCTGTTACACTGCTAGAGGCATTCATATAGATTCATATTGTTCTAGTTATCGAGTTGTGAGGAAATAAAAGTGTGATGGTCATCGTTATTAGAGCATTGTCCCAGTGAGGAATATTTAAAAAGAAGAAGCCAAAAAGAGCCCACAAAAAATGAAAGAAAAGAGAGAAGGGGCAATGTTACTATCCTTTTCCACACTTGCGCTTGAAAGTAGCACCATGCTTTTCATATAGAGAGTCTCCTGAGTTGTCACTTTCATATACTAGTGGGAACTTAACATTATAGAACTTGGCATGTATATTTCGATGATGGGCTTCCTCAAATGCCAAAGGTCTTCATGAGCAAGCAAGTTGGATGCACACCCGCTTAGTTTTGAGTTTGAGCTTTCATACACTTATATCTCTTAGTGCATCCATTTCATGGCAATCCCTACTCCTCGCATTGATATCAATTGATGGGCATCTCCATAACCTATTGATTAGCCGCGTCAATGTGAGATTATCTTCCTTTTTGACTTCCCCTTATTGACCTCTATCACCGCATTCTATTCCAGCCATAGTGCTATATCCTTGGCTCACACTCATGTATTGCATGGGAGTTGAAAAATCTTAAGCGCGTTAAAAAGTATGAACCAATTGATCAGTTTGTCATTAGGGATGTACATGATTAATACTTTGTGTTAGGAAGACCGAGCATGACAAGGCTATATGATTTTGTAGGGATAGCGTTCTTTAGCATTTTCATTTTGAAAGGCATGATTGTTTGTTGTTATGCCTGAGTATTGATGTCTTTATATCAAATTATAGACTATTGATTTGAATCACTCGTATCTTAAAATTCATACCGTAAAAGAGATTACATGATGAATATGTTAGGTAGCACTCCACATCAAAAATTCTATTTTTATCATTTACCTACTCAACGACGAGCAGGAATTATGCTTGGGGATGCTGATACGTCTCCAACGTGTCTATAATTTTTTATTGTTCCATGCTATTATAGTATCAATCTTGGATGTATTATATAAAATTATATGCATATTTATATCATTTCTTGGACTAACCTATTAACCTAGTGCCCAATGCCAGTTTATGTTTTTTTTGCTTGTTTTTGGCTTTTCAGAAAATCTGTACCAAACGAAGTCCAAACGCGATGAAACTTTACGATGATTTTTTCTGGACCAGAAGGGACCCTAGAAGGTTCAGGAGGAGGCCAGAAGAGCTACGAGGGAGCGACAAGCTCATAGGGCGCACCCCTCGGGCACCCCTAGAGCTTGTGCCCCCCTGACACGTCTTGACCTAATTCCACCTTTATAAATTCAGAAATATTCCCAAACCAACAGAGAGCCACCCAAAACACTTTTTCCACTGCCGCAAGCCTCTGTTCTTCCGCGATCTCATCTGGAGGTCTTTTCTGGTACTCTGCCGAAGGGATTCGTTCTCAAAGGGCTTCTACATCATCCTTGTTGCCTTCCGATGATGCGTGAGTAGTTTACCATAGACCTACGGGTCCATAGCTAGTAGCTAGATGGCTCTCTCTCTCTCTCTAATCTTCAATACCATGTTCTCCTTGATGTTCTTGGAGTTCTATCCGATGTAATCTTCTTTTGCGGTGTGTTTGTTGGGATCCGATGAATTATGGGTTTATGATATGAATACTCATGTGAAGTAATTGAGTCTTTTTCTGAACTTTATGCATGATTTTTATAGCTTTGTATTTCTCTTCGAGCTATTTGTTTGGTTTGGCCAACGAGATTGATTTATCTTTAGTGGGATAGGTGCTTTGTGATGGACTTAATTTGGCGATGCTCTATGGGAAGGGACATGGCACGTATTTGTATTGTTTCCATTAAGGATAAAATGACGGGGTTTATTCATATTAGTTGAGTTTAATTTGTCTACATCATGTCATCTTGCTTAAGGAGTTAATCTATGTTTATTCACTTAATACCCTAGATGCATGCTGGATAGCGGTCGATGGGTGGAGTAATAGTAGTATATGTTGGCGGGAGTCGGTCTACTTGTCTCAGACGTGATGCATATATACAGGATCATTGCCTTGAATATTGTTATAACCATGCACTTTTCTATCAATTTCCCAACAGTAATTTGTTCACCCACCATATGATATGTATTCAAGAGAGAAGCCTCTAGTGAAAACTATGGCCCCTGGGTCTACTTTTATCATATCTAAAAATACAAAATATATCCTTGCTGCAATCTTTATTTAGTTCTATTTTATTTTGCAAGTTATCTATCTACCACTACAAGATTTAATCCTTGCAAGTAACGGCCAAGGGGATTGACAACCTTCTTGCCCGCGTTGGGTGCAAGTTTTGCTTTTGTGTGTGTAGGTGCTGTTCATGAGGCTTTGCGTGATTCTCCTTTTGGTTTGATAAACCTTGGTTCTCGCTGAGGGAAATACTTATCTATTGTACTGCATCTCCTCTCCTGTTTGAGGAAAATCCCAACGCAGCTCACAAGTAGCACTACCAAGCACCTCTCCCACTGAAAATAAATCAATCTAATTGGTTAAAGAAGACGGATAGACCAGAGAGAAATACAAGGCTGCAAAATCACACATAATAAATCTCAGAAAATACTCAATTACATTCAATGAATAATATGATCATAAACCCACAATTCATTGGATCCCAATAGGCACATTGCAAAGATTACATCATATGGATCTTCGAAAGAGATCATTTTGAAGATCAGAGAGAGAGAGAGAGAGAGAGAGAGAGAGAGCCATCTAGCTACTGCTATGGACCCATATTTCCCGTGGGAACCACTCACACATCATCATGGAGGCAACAAGGTTGATGAAGATGGCCTCTATCATTGATTCCTCCTCTGGCAGAGTACCGGCGAAGGCCTCCAGATGGGATCACGGAAGAACAAAGGCTTGCGGCAGCGATAAAATTGTTTTGGGTCTCGCTATGGTTGTCTCTGGATTTATGGGAATTAATAGGCTTAGAATTAGCTTAGGCGGAGCTACATGGGGCCCACAAGCTCAGGTGGTGCCCCCCTAGGGGAGCGTCGTGTGATCCTATGGCTCTCCTGTAGATCTTCTGCCCCCTCTAAGCTTCTAGGGTCTCTCCTGGTCCAGAAAAAATCACCATAAAGTTTCATCATGTTTGTACTTCGTTTGGTATGGTTTTTCTATGAAACAAAGAAATAGGCAAAACTAGGAACTAGCACTGGGCACCGAGTTAATAGGTTAGTGTCCAAAGATGATATAAATGTCATATAAAGAATACATGATTGACAATATAATAGCATGAAACAATAAAAAAATTAGATATGTTGGAGACATATCAGCATCTCCTAGCTTAATTCCTACTCATCCTCGAGTTGCTGAATGATAAAAATTGAATTTTTTATGCGCTACCTAACATGTCTTAATATTGTAATCTTTCAGGTATGAATGTCGAGAAACGATGACTTAATAGATATCGAAACATAGTATAAAAGAATGCTACAAAATAATCTACTTTTCAAAATATCTATGCCAACGAATGTTATTCCTACTCATTTAATCATGCAAGCATGGCATAACTCGGTCTTCCTAGCACCAAGTATAAATCATGAACACCCCTGTGCCAAACCAAGCAATTATATCATACTTTTTCTTGCTTCAACATTTTTAAGTCCACTCAATACTTGAGCGTGATCCATGGACTTAACACTTTGAATGGCAAAGGGAAGACAAAAGTTGAGAAAGTATCGCATCAACTCGACAGATCGTTAGGCAATGGAGATGCCTTTTAATCAATATCGATGCAAGGAGTAGGGATTGCCATGCAATGGATGCACTAGAGCTATACGTGTAAGAAAGCTCACCACTGAAACTAAGTGGGTGTGCGTCCAACTTACTTGCTCATGAAGACCTCGGGCATTTGAGGAAGCCGGTCATCAAAATATGCAGTCAAGTTCTATAATGTAAAAATTCCCACTAGTATATGAAAGTGACAAATCATGGAGACTCTCTATATGAAGAACATAGTGCTACTTTTAAGCACAAGCGTGGTGAAAGATAATAGCATTGCCCCTTCTCTCTCTCTCTCTCTCTCTCTCTCTCTCTCTCTCTCTTTCCTTATCGTTTCTTTCTCTCATTTTCTCATGAACCTCATCCCTAGTTTTTGAGGACTCATTAGTCTCCATCAATCTTTCTCTCACTAGGACAATTTTAATGCCCGGATAATTATGTTACAGTAATCCCATGCTAACGATGCCATGTCATCACATTACTGTTGCTAATCTTCATTTGGTCCAAATCACTATTCAAATTCAAAAATGAGTTTAAAGTCCAAATTCAAATTTGTCAAATGTGAAAACTAAAATGTTCAAAGTGTGGCAAACAAACCCTGGATATTTGTCATATTGAAAACCATATTTTATAAAACTAAAAGTAAAATAAAATTAAAAGGGAAAAGAGAAACTTTTAGAAGGAAAAGTAAAAAGAATCTGAGAAAGGAAAGGGAAGCCCCTGCTCCCAGGCCTAGCCCACAGGTTGGCACAGAGCCCACCTCCCAGTCGCCTTCCTCCCCTGTTCCACTGAGGCCGAGCGCTTCCGCTCCACGGACCACCTCACCGCCCCCGCCGATGGGATAAGAACGCTGACGCGGCGCCTCCTCGGGCTCCCCACCCCACTTGCCCTGCTTGCTTTCTCGCCCCGTTGCCCTCTCCCTCTCGTTCTCCACCTCCCCTCCTCCAGATCCGCCGCGTCCACCGTTACCGTCGCCATGGATGACACCGCCCTCACGGTCTGCACACTCCCCACCACCTAGGAGCTCGCCAGAAGGACCCCCATCGTCCGCCTCATCTCCGCCGGCCGCGCACGCGAGCCAGGACGGCCCCACGATACCGCCCGACCCTTCTTCCTCCACTCCGGCCACCGCGAGCTGCCCAACGACTCCAGCCACCTCCACTCTCCCTCGGGCCTTCCCAGCAACTGCGGTGAGCACCGCGTGCTCCCCCTCCTCCTACCCCTCGGTTTCTACGCCCGTAGCCGTCCCGCCACGTTACCGAGCTCCATCGCACGGCATGGCCGCTGCCTGCGTGTCGTGCTAACTCCGGGGCGCCTGTGACTGCTTTGGGCGCGCTCCAGAACGCCCGCGGCGCCGTCCCGTGCCCGTGTATAGCCCCCTTAGTCGCCCCGCCTCGTTCTCGATTGAGGCCCGAGCGCCGCCGCCGCCTCTGCTCGACGCTGCCGTCGATGCAGCCCGCCTCAGCTCCACCGCTAGACGCGCCGCTCCTCCCGCTTCTGAACGAGCTTGGCCGCGCTCGAAACGGCTCCCTGTGGCGCGTTTCCGGCGAAGTCCCGAGCCCCGCCGCCGCCTCCCGCCGCATTGCCCCGCCTGCCATGGACTCGCCTCTGTAGCCGCCCTCTGCTGCTGCCGCTGCTGCAACCGCCGCCCACACCTGCCGCATCTGCCTTTGCCGCGCTCGCTAGCTCCCGCTAGCCCCTCCCGCTCCCCGTCGTCCAGTCGCTACCCCGTGGCGACGCCCGGGTCCGGCACCCCCGGGGCTCCTTTCGTCCATGCCCGCGAGCCCGTTAACCCGCTCCCGGCTGGGCCTATGAAATGTGGGCCCAACCTCGAAAAAAAGAATTAAAATTAATTAAATAGATTAATTATTTAATTAATGAATTAATTAACTTAATTAACATGTCTAATTAAACTAGCTAACTAAGTTAATTAGCTAACAATCTATGACAATGGGACCCCCCGTCAGTTTGACTGGTCAATAGGTCAAAGTTGACTACTGACATCACTCTGACCTCATGCTGACATCATTATTCTTTTTTTGTCGATTTTAATAATTAGTAATAATTTCAGAAAATGGCTAAAACTTTAATAATTCTTAGAAAATTATCCGTACCTTGGATGAAAAAGTTTTATACATGAAAGTTGCTCAGAATGACGAGACGAATCCGATTATGCAGTTCGTTCATCTGCCAGACGTCCCTAGCATAGAAAACATCAAACCTTTCCCCTCCGGTTCGTTTGTTCGAAAATGCCAAACCCCGGGGAAACATTCCTGGATGTTTTCCCCCTTCGCCGGTATCGTGTAGCACTACGATAGGTCACCCCTAGTGCCGCGTGTCATCATGTCATGCTTATGTTTGCTCGTATTTACTGTTTCTTCCCCCTCTTCTCTCCGGTAGACCCCGAGATCGCTCCTGATGCCCCTGTGATCGACTACATCGACGACGACCCTCCTTCCTTTTCAGTAGAGCTTCCAGGCAAGCTCCCCCTTTGATCATCCCAATATCGCCCATTCCATTCTCTCATGCTTGCATTAGATTTTGCTCTTGTAATTGATTGCTCCTATTCTGATGCATAGCCTGCTTTTGTAACCTGCTTATCCTAAACTGCTTAGTATAGGTTGGTTAGTGATCCATCAGTGACCCCCACCTTGTCCTTGTTGCCCCTGCTTCATCATCAATGAATCGATCAACGTGATCGATGACCAGAACCTGACACCTCACATCACATCACACCCCTTTTGTTGCTCGACTCTGCAGAGCTACTATCAAGTGTCGAGGGTGATACCTCATAACGCACTCCTGATGATGGCTCTCTAGTGTAGCTATTCGGTTATGGTCATCAAGGGTGATTCCTCCTTGACCACTCCCGATACGACTCTGTCGTGCAACCCCTCAAGTGTGAACCTCGAGGGCGGTTCCTCTTAAGTTCACCTTGATGATTACATCGAGTGGAATTCACCGAGGGTGATTCCTCGGGTTCCTCCTTGATGTTTTGGGCACATGGTTACCTTGACTTTACTTGAGACCTTTGTCAAAGTCGGGCGGGCTCGGAGAGCACCCGCAAGATAATTACATGGCACGGCCGGGCATTCTGGGCCCTTGACGTAAGTCCACAAGACGGGGCAACAGGGTCACATCGATCATGAGTCTCTGCTCGTCTCCGCAAGCTAATAATACACTATGGTTTGGGTATTTGTTCTGAGTTGGTCTCTGGCCTTTATGCACTAACCACCACGCGGGAATAGTTATGGGCCTCGGTGTCGTAGTATCAGCCGAAGCTTTGTCAGACGTCCAGTTCAGCATTGCGGCACGGCTGGGCCGGCACCATCCTATAGTAGTGGAGCCTGGACCCGCCCTACATGCAATCACCCAGAGTGCAACGGGCGATGGGCCCAGACCCCGGAGTGCTTAGGATGTAGACCGGCGGGGACCTCTATGCCGAGTCTAGGTAGGGCTACGACGTGTTGATCTTCGGAGGCCGGGCATTAACCCAGAAAAGTGTGTCCGGCCAGAGTAATCAAGCGTGTTGAAAAACGTGGTGCACCCCTGCAGGGAAGATTATCTATCAATAGTTGTGTCCACGGTAACGGACATTCGGACTTGTATCCTGATCTATTCAACTAGAAATGGATACTTGAGATATGTGGCCCCGGGATTGCTTTCTCACAGGGAGTCGAGGAAGGATCTCTAGGCATTAATGCTACAACATGCTTGTTAATTATAAATTGCTATTCTTTACTCTTCTACATGCTGCAAGATGCTTGGAGTTGCTTGAAGATGCTAGTATTTGATAGGCTAGGCCTTCCCCTCTATTCTGGCATTCTGCAGCTCAGTCCACATATACATACCTTCATTTGATACCAATGCATACTTAGTATAGATCTGTTGCTTGCGAGTACTTTGGATGAGTACCCATGGTTGCTTTGCTACCCCTTTCCCCCCTTCTTCCTTCTTTTCGGTTGTTGCAACCAGATGGTGGATCCCTAGAGCCAGATGCCACCGCCGACGGATACTACTACGTGGAGGCCGCCGATGACCAGGAGTAGTTAGGATGTCCCAGGCAGGAGGCCTTGCCTTTTCGATTGTTGATGTTTGTGCTAGCCTTCTTAGGGAAAAACTTGTTTAACTTATGTCTGTACTCAGATGTTATTGCTTCCGCTGACTCTTGTGTATCGAGCTATGTATTCGAGCCCTCGAGGCCCCTGGCTTGTAATATAAAGCTTGTATTATTTCGATTTCTGTCTAGAGTTGTGTTGTGATATCTTCCCGTGAGTCCCTGATCTTGATCGTACACATTTGCGTGTATGATTAGTGTACGGTCGAATCGGGGACGTCACAAGTTGGTATCAGAGCCGACTGCCTGTAGGATCCCCATTTCCAACTCCTTGGCTGAAGTTGAGTCTAGTCTTTGAAAACTATTTTACTAACATGGTTGTGTGGCTTACGGGCCCACGTCGCCATTGGGTGGTGATACGTCTCCAACGTATCTATAATTTTTGATTGTTCCATGCTGTTATATTATCAATCTTGGATGTTTTACAATCATTTATAGTCATTTTATATCATTTTTTGGTACTAACCTATTGACATAGTGCCAAGTGCCAGTTGCTTTTTTCCCATGTTTTTACATCACAGAAAATCAATATCAGACGGAGTCCAAATGCTCCAAAACTTTACGGAGAATTTTTATGGGCCATAAGGAACACAACGGGCCCTGGCTGCGCCTGGGGGGTGCCCTGAGCGGAGCACAACCCACCAGGGCGTGCCAGGAGGCCCAGGCGCGCCCTGGTGGGTTGTGCCCACCTCGGGTGCCCCCCGGACCGCCTCTTTGCTCTATAAATACCCAAATATTCCAGAAACCCTAAAGGCATCGACGAAATATTCATCCAGTAGCCGCAGAGTCCGTAACCACGGATCCAATCTAGACACCATCTCGGATGGGGTTCACCACCTCCATTGGTGCCTCTCCGATGATGCGTGAGTAGTTCTTTGTAGACCTTCGGGTCCGTTGTTAGTAGCTAGATGGCTTTCTCTCTCTCTCTCTCGTTGGATTCTCAATACAATGGTCTCTTGGAGATCCATATGTTGTAACTCTTTCTGCGTTGTGTTTGTTGGGATCTGATGAACTTTGAGTTTATGATTAGATCTATCTTTTTATATCCATGAAAGTTGTTTGAGTTTCTTTGATCTCTTATATGCATGATTGCTTATAGCCTCATATTTCTTCTCCGATACTTGGGTTTTGTTTGGCCAACTTGATCTATTTATCTTGCAATGGGAAGAGGTGCTTTGTAGTGGGTTCGATCTTACGGTGCTTGATCCCAAAGGATGTAAAGGGAAACGACACGTATGTATCGTTGCTACTAAGGATAAAATGATGGGGTCTATCTCTACATAGATAGATCTTGTCTACATCATGTCATCGTTCTTATTTCATTACTCCGTTTCTCCATGAACTTAATACACTAGATGCATGCTGGATAGCGGTTGATGTGTGGAGTAATAGTAGTAGATGCAGGCAGGAGTCGGTCTACTAATCTTGGACATGACGCCTATATAATGATCATTGCCTGGATATCGTCATAATTATTTGAAGTTCTATCAATTGCCCAACAGTAATTTGTTTACCCACCGTTTGCTATTTTTCTCAAAAGAAGCCACTAGTGAAACCTACGGCCCCCGGGTCTTCTTTTTCATATATTTTCCTTTGCGATCTACTTTTTCTCTTGCATTTATTTTCAGATCTATTAAACTAAAAATACAAAAATATCTTGCTGAAATTTTTCCTTATTTATTTTATTTGGTGTTCTATCTATCAATTTACTACAAAATTATCTCACATCCGTTTGCCTATCTTGAGCCGTACCCCGGAAGGGATTGACAACCCCTTTAACACGTCGGGTTGCGAGGATTTGTTATCTGTGTGCAGGGGCTGTTTATGTTGTGTTGCTTGGTTCTCCTACTGGTTCGATAACCTTGGTTTCATATCTGAGGGAAATACCTACCGCCACTGTGCTGCATCATCCCTTCCTCTTTGGGGAAATGCCGACGTAGCTTCAAGCAACATCAAAAGGAATTTCTGGCGCCGTTGCCGGGGAGGATCTTCAACATATACCAGGTTCCTAATCATAAATCTCATCTCCTCGCAATCTACATTATTTGGCATTTGCCTCTTGTTTTCCTCTCCCCCACTTCACAAAATTTGCCGTTTTATTCACCTCTCTTTTTCGTCCGCTATTTTCTTGCTTTCTAGTCTTGATGGCTAGCGTTCCTACTCCTCCTTTGTCACCAGATTTTGAAGTTCTTTACTTCAAGCAAAGACAAGGAGAAAATTTGAAGGATGCCTGGATAGCCTTATGGAATCTTATCATATTTCCAATTTAAAGGGGGACACTAAAGTTTTGCTTCTTAACTTCTACATAGGATTAGCTTTGCATCATAGACAACTCCTAGATTTTGCCGCTAAAGGGAATTTTATTGACCTTGATGCCAATGCTGCCTATGTAATTTTAGAAGGAATTTTGGGGGTTCCACCTCAAGAGAAGGGGTTCTATTTTACCCCTGAGGGAGTTCAAATGTTGGACAAACTTGGTGATTTACATAAACATATGGTTGAAATACAGAAATATAATGAACCCTCAAACACCTCAATGGTAGTATCAATCGCATGAATACCTTGATTACTCTCTGCAACAAGCGATTGGATATCTTGGATCTAAAGATGGTTTCTTTTCTGGAGAATTTGGGAAGCGTAAAGAGCCTCCCGGGTTTGAGAAAACCCTTACAAAAGTTGCCAAAACTTCGGAGGACAAAACTTAGATCCTTGCTTTATGCCTAGCTAAGGGCGTAAAACTATAGCACTTGTTGGGAGGCAATCAAATGAATAAATTTTATTTTTGCTTTTTTGCTTTCCGTTCTTGAGTGTTAGCACAATTATGCTACCGTTGTGATTGTGTTTTTTGTGTTTTAGTTAGTGTTTGTGCCAAGTAGAACCGATAGGATCTTCTTGGGTGATAGTTGTTTGATCTTGCTGAAAAAGACAGAAACTTTGCGCTCATGAAAATATTTTTCATTTTTTATCAGAAAGTGCTTTTGCCCCGATTCTTGTTGTAGAAGATTAATATACAAATTTCTCAGGTCGTCCTATTTTTTCAGAATTTTTGGAGTTCCAGAAGTTTTCGTCCAAGTCAGATTGCTACAAACTGTTCTTTTTTGACAGATTCTGTTTTTTTGTGTTGTGTGCTTATTTTGATGGCTCTATGGTTTTCTTTGATGAGTTTTTGCCATAGAAAAGTTGGAATATAGTATATATAATACGAAAACAAAATATGAATTGGTTTGATATAGTACTTATAGTAGTGGTTTGCTTTCTTACACTAACGGATCTCACAGAGGTTTTGTTGAGTTTTGTGTGATTGAACTTTTCAAGTTTTGGGTTATTTTACGATGGATGAAGGAAGGATAGAACAACCTAAGCTTGGGGATGCCCCAGCATCCCAATATATTATCCAAAAATGAGCAACCAACTAAGCTTGGGGATGTCCCCGAGTGGCATCCCCTCTTTCTTCTAACGACCATCGGTATTTTACTCGAAACTATATTTTTATTCGTCACATGATATGTGTTTTGCTTGGAGCGTCTTGCATGATATGAATCTTTACTTGTTTTATTTTGTGTTTTAAGTCATCAATCCTTGCTGGACACACCTATTTGAGAGAGCCAAAATTATGTCATGACTTGTTAGAATTGCTCTCTATGCTTCACTTAAATTTTTATGAGCTATGGACTTGCTCTAGTGCTTCACTTATATATTTTTTAGCACAGTGTGCTTTAGTATTTTTCAAGAAATGCTCTTTTGCTTCACTTAGATTTATTTGAGAGTTAGTAAAATTTTCAGGAAATTCTCTCTTGCTTCACTTAAATTAATTTGAGAGAAAGAAAAAAATTATGCTCATGATCTTCATTTATATTTGTTTGAGCTTATGAAAAGCAACACATGAAAATTAGTCGCAAAGTGATAGATATCCAAGAAGGGTATAATAAAAACTTACATGAATATCATTGGACAAAATAAACTTGATTCTTAGTAATAGTTTTGAGATATGATGATGTGATATGTGAGTTATGTTGGTGAGTAATTATGCTTTAGTAAGAATATTAGTGTTAAGGTTTGTGATTCCCTATGCAAGTACGAAAGTCAATAGTCATGCAATGAAATTATATCCTACTTGTGGTGCATTATTCGGTGTTATTTATGCTTAATGCTTGCTTATGAGATTATCTGTTTCTTGGTTGGTCGCTTCTCAATCTTTTGCTAGCCTTCATTTTGCACCAAGTATGATCTCTACTTGTGCATCCCAAACCCTTAAACCAGTTTTGCCACATGAGTCCACTACATCTACCTACATGCGGTATTCTTTTGCCATTCTAAGCAAATTTGTATGTGCCATCTCTAATTTTCAAAATAAACTTCTCTTTTGTGTGTTTGTTTCGCTCGCGGCATGGCGAGGGGTGGCTAATATTTTCCATGCTAGATGTGTTATTCTCACGATGACTGTTTATTCACTTATCATTGCACGAGAGTAAGGCAAAGGTATTAGGGATGTCCAGTCCTGAAATGAAAAATGAATTTACTTTATGTTATCAAATAATAAATTCCTTGGAAAGTGTTGGTATCAGGGCAACCGTGGATACGGCTAGCCATGGAAAGTGAAAGTATGTTTGAGTCTCCATCTTCTCTTATAAAAGCACCAACTAGGAGGCAATATGATCGTACTTGAGTATTGGGTGTAGCTAATATGCGAGTGTGTTTCATGAATGGATCAATGATCGAACATGATGGGATAGGGATAACTTATTTTAGTGTTGGTATTTTGAAAGACATGGTTGCTTGTTGATATGCTTGAGTATTTAAATTATCATGTCAAAACTAGACTATTGCTTTGAACAATATAAACGTCCAAATGTCCATGCTACAAATAAAAGAAATATGATATGACATGATAGGCAACATTCCACATCAAAAATTCTATTTTTATCACTTACCTATTCGAGGACGAGTAGGAGTTAAGCTTGGGGATGCTGATACGTCTCCAACGTATCTATAATTTTTGATTGTTCCATGTTGTTATATTATCAATCTTGGATGTTTTATAATCATTTTATATCACTTTTTGGTACTAACCTATTGACATAGTGCCAAGTGCCAGTTGTTGTTTTTTCATGCTTTTTTACATAGCAGGAAATCAATACCAAACGGAGTCCGAACGCAAAGAAACTTTACAGAGAATTTTTTTGGACCAGAAGACAAATAATGGGCCCTGGCTACGCCTGGTGGGTGCTCCGAGGAGAGCATAAGCCACCAGGGCCCGCCAGGAGGCCCAGGCTTGCCCTGGTGGGTTGTGCCCACCTCGGGTGCCCCTCGGACCACCTCTTTGCTCTATAAATACCCCAATATTCCCAAAACCCTAGGGGAGTCGACGAAATATTGATCCAGCCGCCGCAGAGTCCAAAACCACCGGATCCAATCTAGACACCATCTCGGATGGGGTTCACCACCTCCATTGGTGCCTCTTCGATGATGCGTGAGTAGTTCTTTGTAGACGTTCGGGTCCATAGTTAGTAGCTAGATGGATTCCTCTCTCTCGCTGAATTCTCAATACAATGGTCTCTTGGAGATCCATATGATGTAACTCTTTTTGTGGTGTGTTTGTTGGGATCGATGAACTTTGAGTTTATGATCAGATCTATCTTTTTATATCCATGAAAGTATTTGAGTTTCTTTGATCTCTTATATGCATGATTGCTTCGTCATATTTATTCTCCGATATTTGGGTTTTGTTTGGCCAACTTGATCTATTTATCTTGCAATGGGAAGAGGTGCTTTGTAGTGGATTCGATCTTACGGTGCTTGATCCCAATGACAGAAAGGGAACCGACACGTATGTAACGTTGCTACTAAGGATAAAATGATGGGGTCTATCTCTACATAGATAGATCTTGTCTACATCATGTCATCGTTCTTATTGCATTACTCCGTTTCTCCATGAACTTAATACACTAGATGCATGTTGGATAGTGGTCGATGTGTGATACATCTCCGTCGTATCTATAATTTTTGATTGTTCCATGCAAATATTATTCACTTCCGTATAATTTTTGGCAACTTTTTATATTATTTTTGGGACTAACATATTGATCCGATTGCCCGATGCAGTTCACATGCATTGCTTGTTTTATGTTTCGCAGAATATCCATATCAAACGGAGTCCAAAAGGGATAAAAACGGAGAAGCTTATGATGTAGGGCGGAATCCTAATCGGAGATCTTTCACGTTTGGAGGGGATCCTACGAGGAGAACACGACGAACAAGCGGAAGAACACAAGAACAAACACAGAAGAGGAACACTAAACCGACAAGTTTCGATTACACAAGGGCTAGATCACCGAACACATAAGGTAGCACAAGATTCAAAATCAACAAAGGAAAGATACACGAGTAACCGGTCTTCTCCGAGAGGAGGTCTTGATGGGGTCCACCCTAGAAGGGGGTCTTGAATCCGCTTGGGGATCTTCTCCGTAGAGGTCTGAGCTCGAGGAGAAGTAACCAAGTGGATGAGCAAAGCTCTCACACAAACATGAGCTAATCCTTTGCTAACCCTAACTAGGAGGAGGAGGAGGTCTATTTATAGTCTTAGTGCAAACGGGGGCGAAGTGAACGGGTACAAGGGCTCCAGCCCACGGTCGCGGTCACATAGGTGTCGGACGTCCGGGGCTTCGGGAAGGTCTGGACGTCCAGAGGTTGTCGGACGTCCGTAAATCCGGTTCGGGTGCTGGTCGGTCGGTCGTCCGGAGGCTTCGACCTTCCGTAGATTTGGTTCTGGTTGTTGTGCGTCGGTCGTCCGGAGAGGGTCGGTCGTTCGGGGCTTCGGGAAGGCCCGGACGTCCACTGAGCGTCAGACGTCCGTGGGTCGATTAGAGCAGGTCGTCCGGTGGCGTCGGTCACCCATGGCCTGGGTAGTCGTCGGACGTCCGTACTTGGTCGGACGTCCGATGCCTGTTGTCGGTGTCAAAACCGGCGGATCTCGGGTAGGGGGTCCCGAACTATGCGTCTAGGCGGATGGTAACAGGAGACAAGGGACACGATGTTTTTACCCAGGTTCGGGCCCTCTCGATGGAGGTAATACCCTACTCACTGCTTGATTAATATTGATGATATGGGTAGTACAAGAGTAGATCTACCACGAGATCAAGGAGGCTAAACCCTAGAAGCTAGCCTATGGTATGATTGTTGTTAGATCCTCTGGGACTAATACCCTCCGGTTTATATAGACACCGGATAGGGTTAGGGTTACACAAAGTCGGTTACAATGGTAGGAGATCTACATATCCGTATCGCCCAGCTTGCCTTCCACGCCAAGGAAAGTCCCATCCGGACACGGGACGAAGTCTTCGATCTTGTATCTTCATAGTCTTGGAGTCCGGCTGAGGGAGTTCCGGACTAGGGGGTGTCCGGATAGCCGAACTATCATCATCGGCCGGACTCCAAGACTATGAAGATACACGATTGAAGACTTCGTCCCGTGTCCGGATGGGACTTTCCTTGGCGTGGAAGGCAAGCTTGGCGATACGGATATGTAGATCTGCTACCTTTGTAACCGTCTTTGTGTAACCCTAACCCTATCCGGTGTCTATATAAACCGGAGGGTTTTAGTCCGTGAGGACTAACAACAATCATACCATAGGCTAGCTTCTAGGGTTTAGCCTCTTTGATCTCGTGGTAGATCCACTCTTGTAACACACATCATCAATATTAATCTAGCAGACGTGGGTTTTACCTCCATCAAGAGGGCCTGAACTGGGAAAACATCGTGTCCCTTGTCTCCTATTACCATCCGCTTAGACGCACAGGTCGGGACCCCCTACCTGAGATCCGCCGGTTTTGACACCGACATTGGTGCTTTCATTGAGAGTTCCTCTGTGTCGTCGCCATCAGGTAGGATGCCTCATCTCGTCTTTAAAGACGATGCTATCACCAAAGGAGCCTTGGCCGCTGGCCAGACTCTTCGGCTAGGTGGTTTTCTTGTGACGGCCAGCCCGGCCACCGTGCCGACGATGACCTCTCGAGTCATCGAAACCAATCTCCAGGTTAGTTCGGAACTTGCCGAACAGTTAGATCCGATCGAGCTCTCCTCCATACACGAGCTCTTGGATCGCATCGCCGCCATACTGAGTCGCCCACGGACTACGACGGATCGGGCCTAAAACCGATCTGAGAGAGATCAACTCTCCCCAGGCTACCCATCATGTTGCTGTGATAGAGCAGCAATGTGGCGATTCTTCTTGTATCTTAAGGACTAGTTCCGTCCGGATTCCCGATCCCTCCATACCGGATTCCCGCAGAGAGACGGATGTCGATCAAGCCCTGAACTTAAAGTCAGACGGCGGGTTGGACTCATTGGATAACACTCAAAAATCCAAACTTCCAAGTTCGGAAACTTCTCGGCCCTTGAGTCCTGAATTGGACGGGGTTCCGGATTTAGTGCCACCCGCCCACCCAAACATTAGCGATCTCTCTCGAATTCGGCAAGAGCCAGCTGAAACAGTACATCATTACTGGGCCAGATTCCTCCTGGTTATGAACAGGATAAAGGACTGCCGAGAGGAGGACGCGATCCCAATTTTTTGCAATAATTGCACGGACAAGGGAATCCTAAACGCCATAAGTCGTCGCAAAATTACATGCTTTACAGACTTGGTGACCATAGTACAAAAAATCTTGTGCGATGGAGAGCGCCTGGAAAACCGAAAGTAAATTTTGGGATAATCTGGCCCCGAATACATCCCTAGTCCGAAACAAAAGGGTGCATCATTATCAAGCACCCGGGTTGAATACCAAAAAACCAAAAACCCCTAAAGGATACGGAACCGTCTTTGGAGGGTTGGCTCAATGGACCTGCAAAATCCACGCGATGCGGCGCCACTCCAACACACAGCCTTCGAGCGTGTTGGATACTACGGCAGGTGGCCAAAAGTGGCGTAGGCTTTTTAGCCCCGGGCAACCAACCCAGCAGAAACAGTGCGGTATTAACAGTCTTCAAGACTTTCGCATCAAATAACATGCGGAAACGAACAATCCGCAGCCTCGCCGAAGTCTACCAAGTAGCAACAACAAATCCATGGAGCGACACGACTATCACCTTCAACCCCAGCGACGAACCTAAATTCCGAACAACTAGAGCACCAGCCGCATTGGTCCTCAATCTGATAGTGGACGGTTTTCGTCTTACTAAAGTACTCATGGATGGCGGCAGCGGATTAAACCTCATCTATGAGGAAACCCTTCAAAAAATGGAAATTGACTGGAGCCGCATTGAGCGAAGCAGCACAACCTTCGTGAGGATAATCCCTAGTCGAGAAATGCAGCTGCGCGGGAAAAATCACACTAGATGTAGTGTTCGGCTCACCGGACAATTACAGTCCGAGGAGGTCACGTTTCAAGTGGCCCCATTCGACAGCGGATATCACGCTTTGTTAGGGCGAGAGGCATTCACAATCTTCCAAGCTATACCCCACTACGGGTACATGAAGCTCAAAATGCCCGGACCCAATGGGATAATCACTCTCGCCAGTGATCCAGATACAACACTCCACGCTGAAAATAAGACAGCCCTTGCTTGGCCCTAGAGGCATTGTCCAAAGCCCTAGCAGCGGAGGAACTAACTTCGCTGCGCTCCCACTGTGGATAGGGACGATGTGATACTCGATAAGAGGTCCAAGTCCACCTCTTTTAAACCAGCAAACGAGATAGTCAAATTTCAGGTCCATCCAACGGACCCCACAAAGACAGCCTCCATTGGGGCACAATTAAGTCCTGATGTCGAAGCCGCACTACGAGAATTCCTTCGGAAAATTGGGACATTTTTGCCTGGCACCCTTCAGGCATGCCAGGAATCCCACGCAGTCGGCGAGCACAGCCTAAATATCCTAAAAGGATTCAAGCCAGTCAGACAAGCTCTTCGGCGATTTTCCGAACCCAAAAGACATGCAATGGGAGAAGAGCTAGCCAAACTCTTAGAAGCCGGATTCATCAGAGATATAAAACATCCGGACTGGCTAGCCAATCTAGTAATGGTACCAAAAAAGGACAAATCCTGGCGCCTCTGCGTCGATTTTAAAGACCTTAACAAGGCCTGTCCAAAGGACCCTTTCCTCCTCCCTCGCATCGACCAAATCATCGATGCTACCGCAGGGCGCGATTCATTGTGCTTCCTCGACGCATACTCTGGATACCATCAAATCAAGATGGCGGAGAAAGATCAGGCATAGCGGCATTCATTACTCCATATGGGCCATTACGCTTCAACATAATGCCCTTCGGACTCAAAAACGCCCGGCGCAACATATCGGTAGCATGATTCAAACATGTCTGGCTACCCGGATAGGCAAAAGCAGTAGAGGCATACGTAGACGATGTGGTCGTCAAGACCAAACACGTTGGAACTCTAGTAGAAGACTTGAGGGTGACATTCGACAACTTCCGAGCATATGACATTAAGCTCAATCCGGAAAAATGCGTCTTGGTACCCGGTAGGAAAGCTCTTGGGCTTCATCGTATCCGGTAGAGGAATTGAAGCAAACCCGGCCAAAATCCGAGCTCTGTCACAATTGGATATTCCAAAAGACCTCAAGCAGATACAAAAACTAACCGAATGCGTAGCGGCCTTAAGTTGCTTCATCTCCCGTTTGGGAGAAAAGGCTCTGCCCCTCTACCGCCTCCTCCGGCGCACCGAACATTTCAAATGGACGGATGCTGCCACAGCCGGACTTGAAGAAATAAAGGCCATACTGGCAACAAATCCGGTTCTGGCCACGCCCAACCTGGGCGAACCTATGTTATTATATATCGCATCAACACATCAAGTTGTCAGCGCGGTACTCGTCGTTGAACGAGAAGCGAAGGCACAAATTCCCTCTTCAAAAACCGGTGTACTACGTATCCTTTGTTCTAACTCCATGCAAATCCGGTACCCACATTATCAAAAGATAGCGTATGCTTTGTGTTCATGGCATCCGGAAGCTGCGACACTACTTTCAAGAGTGTTCAATAACGGTGGCCTCCAAGTACCTCTCAACGATATTATAAACAATCGCGGCCATAGCAGGCAGGATTGCAAAATGGGCTATCGAGCTCTTACCATTTGACATAACCTACAAACCACGGCGAGCTATAAAGTCGCGGAGTTACGGCTGACTTCGTCGCCCGAATGGACCGAAGCCGAACTCCCTAAAAATGCAGTAGCGTACTCTAACTGGATCATGCATTTCGACGGATCCAAAATGTTGGCTGGTGGCTTGAAATTTGGCGTCGTCTGGCGTCCCCCAATCGGAGACACAATCAATACGTACTTCAAATAATGTACATGGACTCCAACAACGCAGCCGAATCTGAGGCCCTCCTACATGCCCTCCGGATGGCAATCTCCATGGGCATTCAACGCCTAGAGGTCTTGCGGGGATTCAAACCTCGCAATATCCCAAATAAATGGAGACTTTGGCGTAAAGATCCAAAATGGCAGCTTACCATAGCGCCGTCCTAAAAATGTCAGCTCGGTTGAAGGACTAGAATTCCACCATGTAGCCGGGATAATAACCAAGCAGCAGACGTGTTAGCACGCATCAGCCTGAAACGAGACGCCGTCCTCCAAACATCTTCACAGAGCGGCTCTTTAAGCCATCCGTATTATGGGAAGAGGAGTCCGGAAATAACAAGCGGAGCCAGTGCATCACCTAACTCGAGACCATTACGACACAATCGGCGGCTCAGCCAATGAAATAACACCTTCACTCACGAAATAATGGCAGTAATTGCCCGTGGGACAGAACCATTCCTAGCCTACTTAATGCGGCAGAACTTCCGAAGACCAAAATGAGGCCCGCTGCATAGTTCGGCGATCTAAAGCCTACAAGGTCGATGAGGAGAACTTTATAAGAAAAGCACAACCGAGTCCTTCAAAGGTGTATCTCCGAAGAGGAAGGGCGAAATCTCCTGGCTGAAATTCACGCCGGACTCGGCGGGTACCACGCTGCAGCCCGGGCCCTTGTAGGCAAGGCCTTCCGTCTGAGGATTTTATTGGCCGACAGCCGAGGCGGATGCTCGGGACTTAGTCCAACGATGCGTCGGTTGCCAGCTCTTTGCTAATCGAGCCACATGCCACCCACCACCCTCAAAACTATACCCATTACACGGCCGTTCGCGGTGCAGGGCTTGACATGGTTGGATCCCTTAAAGGGGAACCCACAAGCACAAATACTTATTGGTCATGGTGGACAAATTCACCAAATGGATTGAGGCCAAGCGGTTAAAACGGCAGAATCCGGACGGTGATAGACTTCATATCCGTGGTAGTACACCGTTTGGCGTCCCCACATCATCATCACCGATAACGACCACGAACTTCACGGCCGACGAGGTTAAACTCTGGTGCAAAAATATGGGCATTAAGCTCGATTACGCTTGATCTATCACCCCCAAACTAACGGTCAAGTCGAGCGAGCAAATGGTCTAATCATGAGCGGCATCAAACCCGCACTAGTGCGGTCCCTCAAGGAATCTAACACGCCTTTGGGTAGAGGAGCTCGACTCCGTACTCTGGAGGCTGCGGACCACGCCAAACCGAACTACTGGATTCACACCATTTTTCATGGTATACGGCGCAGAGGCAGTTCTGCCCTACGATATAATTCATGACTCACCTCGTGTGTGCATGTACGAAGAAAGAGAAGCCGAGTTAGATCGGCAGGACAGTTTGGATGCCTTAGAGGAGGAGCGGGACGTGGCAAAGGCTCGTTCCGCATTTTATCAGCAGCAGGCTTGAAGATATCAAAGCGAGAAGCACGGGCCAAAACTTACAATGTTGGCGAACTTGTTCTCGCTGCCGGACAAGAAAAAGGACAAACTTAAGCCCAAGTGGGAAGGTCCCTTCATCATCGACCAAGTCGACCGGTAGAGCATACCGTCTCACGTAACGCATCGACAACCGACTCGAGCCGAACCCATGGAGCGCAGCCCGTCTCCGAAGATTCTCGCCCTAACGCCGGACTCCGGGTTCGTCTCACTCCCGTCCACCCTTTTTTCTTGTCTCTCGTCCTCCTCCTTCTTCCCACTTTTTTTTTTCAATACCTTTTATGGGCTGATTTAGCTTTGTTCACACACACTTGATGTGCTCACGGCACTCATTATACTCAGGGCTTCTTTAATGAGCTTATTCATCTGGGCTTCATGCCCAATACATGTCATACTTCCGCATGTACCTTTTATTCACCATTATATGCATCGATATGACTTAAGTTTTGGCCAAGCTGGGTTGCTGGCTCTGTGCTTACTCCCTCGTTCCCGATTGTTCGGCTAGGAGGTAAAGGGAGCACCTCTGTGATTATTCTCTTGCCCGAATTCACCGGATGTGTACCTCGGGGCCGGGTGAAGCCGAAGCTAAGCGTTCTTAAGAGAATATTCGGTCGGTGACTTGAAAGATGATTTATTACTTACTTATTTATCTGCCCCCGGATGTTTTTCTGCTATTTTCAATCCGGCATTGCACTTTAGGGCATGCCTCCCGAGAAAGGAACCCTTAGCGGAACTATTCTCCTGGAAGATGTTTCTTACTAACCATGTAATATAACATAACTAGTTGGGCACTTATGCGATAAAGCAATTATGACCCAGACGCCTTGTCTCCATGCATGCCACAGGTTCTTTTATAACCGTAAGGGTATTCGGACACACTCGGACTATTGGGTCCCGAGGTTGAAGCGAAAGCAGTCCGCAAAGACAAACGATCTACAATCCGGCTAGAAGGCATTTTACATGTCATTTCAAATTACATCGTCAAACCGGTGATTGTACTCCTCCTCAATCCCATCTAACAGGCTGTCTAATTTACAGATCTGTTGGGAATATTTCATGACGATTCTACTTGGCCGTACATCAACTCACAGGGATCTCCTTCCCATCAGGCCCTGCAGGTCCGACCTCGGCCATGTGGTTTGGGTCGACCTTGGGTAACGTGTCTTCACCATGGCCCGAGCCTCCTGGCGCCACGACGGCGAGCCGATATCTTCCACAAGCGGAGGCGTCGCCGTGCTCCCGAAGCTTCTCGGCAAGCTCACCAAGGCCCTCGGGTAGGGAGGCGGATGGCCATAAAGCATGAGCAGCGCCACTCATCGCTTTGCCGAACACGTTCGAGCAATTGCACTAGCTTCGGGAAGTTGGTCACCCGTTGACTCGGGCATTTCCTCCATGAGGTGACCTGTGAGCACACCTAAAGACATATTTACATCAATCGACTTCCTCGCCGAATTCCTCTTTTCAAAGGAATTTGTTCAAGCACTTACTATAAATGCCGTGGCCAAGCCGCTGATTCTCCTTCACGGAGCAGACAGGCTGGGCCCGAACACCTTTCAGCTCTTCTCCTCGCTGGGTGTGGGCATCTTGGAGCTTGTTTCTCTCTGCTGCACCTTCATAAGCACCCTCTCGCGGCCTTTAGGCAGCCTTGATGGCTGTTGCTTGTCCGGATCTAGTCCGGCGCCCTCTGCAATACTATTGTCGAGATCCACGCCGCACTTTGTTAAATAATTATCTTTTGAAATCGTCTTACCAAGTAGGGGTCTCTGTGGCTCCCCCTGGCGGCAGTCTTGGCCTCAAGTTGGGCCTTGCACTCTTGGAGCTCACAGGACAGATGGGTATTCTTCTCCGTAAGATCCTGCATCATAATTGATCCTTAAATCAGTTATTTCAACTAATTTAAGTCCGGGGGCTCTTGGCATATATAACTATTAAAATTACTTACCGTATGTCTTTCACATACTGCTCCGTGGCTCTGGTTAACCCATCTTGGCGGCACGGAGGTGCGCGTTCCGCTTCAAAGGCATTTAACGCCTCGGGGAGAAACACGCGTCACGAAGAACTTGTCTGCGGCGCTTTGTGATTCATGGCACTCTCCACCTCGGACCGGGTGGCGGACAGCTGTCGGCATCCTCCGTTGGAGGAGTGTCCGGCTCACGCCTTGTATTCGCCTCCCCTCCGGACCATGCGTTGGAGCATGGCGGCGGAGGCTTGATTGGCAACCTCTCCGGACACTGTCCGTGGCGCTCTTCTGGAAAAGTTATGAGCATTAATATACCTCCTAGGGATCCTTCCCTTAAAAATAGCGGTGCTCCGTGCCGTTCTTGGCGGCGTTCGGTTCACGTCGCGCTCCTCTTCCGCTTTGGGCGGATCGACCCTTGTTGGCGGCCGCCGCTGGTTCGGCTTCCACCTTAAAGGCACCTCCTGCGATGCACCATCGGTATGGGATGGTCGAATTGAGCGCGGATCAAATAATGGTGTCAAGACCTTGGTCGTAGTCACCAGGAGGCGGAAACAAAGCTGGGGTAGTCGGCCGTAATGGCGACTAGGGCATTGTCTATGCTATGTTGGTGGAACACCCCGTCAATCAGCTCCACCTTTATGTCCGGATCCTCTTCGGAGGTCGGATCAAGGGATCTTTCCGGATCCTCGGGCTGTGGAGTTAGGCTTCGTATGCCCTCCACGTCCCGGCGCAGCTCCTGCGTCGAAATCACAGAGTAAGATACTTGACTTTAAAAGTATGGATCGGGTAGACGAACATCCGCTTACCTAGCTCCGAGGGTTATTCATAGAAAATCCATTCAATGGATTCTTGCGGAGGAAGTCCTCCTCCTCTCCCTTGTACAAGCTGGACAGGATCTTTGCCAGATCGGCTACCGAGCCTGGCCCTTTGCGGCCATGATGGGTGGCGTCGTCTTCCCCGTTGAAATCCCACATAGGGTGGCCCCTATATTGGAGTGGCTGCACCCCTCACATAATGCTGCGTGGCCATGACTCCAATCATGGTCAATCCGGAGTGGGCGATAACCTAATCCGGCCCATCGGATAATGGGCGCTCCTATCATCTTCCCGTTGAGGGCTCATGAGCGCCAACTCAGGCGTTTCTTCAAGGGAGCATTGTTGAACTCCGGGAGGCTGATCCGAACTAGATCCGGCAGAGGGGCGTCCTCCATGTAGAACCATTTCGAAGGTCAGTCTTCAAACGCCTTCTTCGGGGTGCCGGATAGATATCCGGTCCCGGCGATGCGCCATATTTCGGCTCCGCCCACTTGATATATCGACCCCTCATGAGAACGGGGTACGAGACAAAACAATCTCTTCCACAGCACAAAATGGGGCTCAATGCCCAAGAACAGCTCGCAAAAAGCTACGAAGCCCGCGATGTGCAAAATGGAGGCGGGCGTGAGGTGGTGAAGTTGGAGTCCGTAGAACTCTAGGAGCCCCCGGAGAAACGGATGTATGGGAAATCCGAGTCCCCTTATTATATAGGGGACAAAGCATACCCGCTCCCGTTTGGAAGGGTTGGGGACGCTCTCCGCCTGCTTTCCACCCTTGTAGGTGGCTAGTCCGGCTCGAACCGGAACCATGAAAGCTGGGGGAAGATATCCCTCGGTTTGAAGTACCACTAGCTCGTTGTGTGGAACCGAGCATCTCCCCCAATCTCCTGGCTTAGGGCTGGGAGCGCGAGAGGAGGAGCCGCGTCGGCTATCCATGATAGAATGGATTTTTGTCAGAGGCGCTTCAATGAGAACTTGCGGATGGAGGATGGTGTGAGCTGGATCTAGATAAATGCGCCTCTCTTATAGGCGGCTCGTTCGCCTGGATAGGGGGTAAAATGTAAAAATATCCCAGCCTTTCGCATTAAATGCGACACGTGGAAGAAGGCCATTATTGGGCGTAGAAGCCAAGGAGCGCGACATTTATAAAGAAGCGGACACTATTCGGCGGGAACATGAAGATTGAAGGAGAACCCGCCTTGCAGCACGAAGACAATATCTGGCGCGGACTCGTCTCGCTGAAGCCCGGTTCGGGGCTCTTGAGGGAGTTCCGGACTAGGGGTGTCCGGATAGCGAACTATCATCATCGGCGGACTCCAAGACTATGAAGATACACGATTGAAGACTTCGTCCGTGTCCGGATGGGACTTTCCTTGGCGTGGAAGGCAAGCTTGGCGATACGGATATGTAGATCTCCTACCATTGTAACCGACTTTGTGTAACCCTAACCCTATCCGGTGTCTATATAAACCGGAGGGTTTTAGTCCGTGGGAGGAACAACAATCATACCATAGGCTAGCTTCTAGGGTTTAGCCTCTTTGATCTCGTGGTAGATCCACTCTTGTAACACACATCATCAATATTAATCTAGCAGGACGTGGGTTTTACCTCCATCAAGAGGGCCCGAACCTGGGTAAAACATCGTGTCCCTTGTCTCCTGTTACCATCCGCCTAGACGCACAGTTCGGGACCCCCTACCCGAGATCCGCCGGTTTTGACACCGACACCGGCCAAAGATGATAGTTCGGCTATGCGGACACCCCCTAGTCCAGGACTCCCTCAGTAGCCCCTGAACCAGGCTTCAATGGCAGCGAGTCCGTGGCATATTGTCTTCGGCATTGCAAGGCGGGTTCTTCCTCCGAATACTTCATAGAAGGTTTTGAACACAAGGATAGTGTCCGCTCGCAAAACAAGTTCCACATACCACCGTAGAGAGAATAATTTTTGCACAGATCTGCTGACGTATTCCGCGGCGTGACATCACACCACGGCCAGGCCTTTATACGAATCGTTTTTTTACTGTTCCACCTTAGCGCGTTTAGCGAGGCGGTTTCCTTGGCACGTCTTATCAAAGCGGAGATCGTGCCCCCTTATTCCGGGATTCCCATCAATACGGACGTGGGTAACCCATCCGCGCCATTGATTACGGCGCTTGGGAGATAAGCGAGTTTTACCAGGCTGGTGGGGGACGCATAGCTTCGTCCGTCCATATAAGGGGATAATGATCCACCTTTTCACCTACGCCTTCTTCCCCCTTTGCTCATCCATTTCCGCGCACTCGAGCTCCAGTGCCCAAGTCAGCACATCCCACCTCAACCTTCTCCAACTATGTCCGGAGCAGGAGGCAGGTGGATGGCCTCCTCCGTCACGGAGGGGCACATCGAAAAGCTGCGGGAGGCCGGATACTTGACCAGCAACATCGCGCACCGGCTACCCGACGAGGGGCAGCTCATTCCAACCCCCAGGCCCCATGAGAGGGTGGTGTTTCTCCCCACTTCCTCCATGGACTAGGTTTTCCACTTCACCCATTTGTCCAGGGGCTCATGTTCTACTACAGCACAGACTTCCACGATCTGGCCCCGAATTTCATCCTCAACATCTCGGCGTTCATCGTGGGTGTGCGAGGCCTTCCTCTCAGATCCAGCCCCACTTCAGCTTATGGCTGAAGATCTTCAATGTCAAGCCAAAGGTAGTGGGCGGCCGCCAAGCGGAGTGCGGAGGCGCCATGGTTGGCAAGATGGCCAAAGTCCTATGGCTTGAGGGCTCCTTTGTGGAGACCATAAAGGGGTGGCAATTGGGGTGGTTCTACATCACCGAGCCATACGACTCCAAATGGTAGCGGCCCCAATTCAGATCTGGCTTCCCACACGGCTCTCATCATGGAAAGAGAGGCCCGGCGTGGGGAATTGACGAGCTGTCCAGACTCAAAACCTGCGTCCGAAACCTGGTGGACAAGAATCTCAGGCTTGTCAACATAATCCAGGTGATGCTCATCCGCCGGATTCTCCCATGCCAACAACGAGCCTTCAAATTGTGGGAGTTCGATCCGGCACAACACTCAACTCTGAAAAGGCTCTTCGACACTACGTACGAAGATGCCTGGAAGGTGCTGTTCAAGCGCGCCGAGGCTCCCACATCCACTACCGAAGATCGCGGATTCAGCTCGCAGCGTCAAGCCCGGTGAGGTAAGTTATTTTACCCTTTATGGGACTCTTTTTTCATAGTTTGACTCTATGCGGGATCTAAAACTCCCTAACCTTTGACAGGAGTGGCTGAAGACGTCCGGACAGATTAACTGTCCGGCCCCTTGCCAGAAGAACCAGCAGACGCCCGATTGACAGGGCTGCTGGCTCCAGTACCTCATGTGGTGCCGGAGAAGAAGGCCAAGAAGGAGGCCACGGGAACTCGAAAGAGCTCCCGGCGCCAGGTGCTGTCGGACTCACCGCCCGACAACTCTGAAGCGGAATCCTCCTCTGAGGAAGAGGAGGAGGAAAAAGAAGCCTCTCCCCCAGCGGGGAGAGAGAAGAAAAGGAAGGCCTCCCAACCTGGGGAGGCCGGAGGGTCCAAGAAGGGAAGGACCCTTCATCCGGACTTCCCCACCAACGCCGACAACGACGAGGAGGAGTGGCCAACAAGGGCTAAGCCCTTGGCGAGATCGTAAGTGTCCGGATAACCATGGTTTTTATTCATTGCATAGTGTTCTCTAATGCCGAACAATCATGCAGCCCGCCCAAGCGCGAGTTCGCCGCTTCATCGAGCGGGTCCCTGAATTCGTCGGAAGTGGAGAGTACTTCACTTCCAGCCACCTCCTCACCTCACGCTGCGGACGACGCCGAGGTGGGCACCTGAGGGGGGCCTGGTCAAGAGGAGGTGGCACAAGAGGCGCCTCAAGGCAACCTCCCAGACTCCAGGCGCGTGGGGGGCGAGACCCCCAGAGGCTCTAAGCCCGACCCTCGTCCGGACTCCATACCGGAACCTTCAGCGGTTCCGAAGTCCGGCAAGCGGTCCCTTCGTAGGAAGGGTAAGACGCCGGTGTCCTCCGTCCAACCGGAGGCACCGGATAGCTTACTGGAGGCGCTTAACAGCGCCTCCATCAAGGAGGAGCACCGCACTATTATGAGTGTGGTGATCCAGAAAGTTCGATCCGCCAAGAGCGGGCTGGTAGAAGCTTATACCAGCCTTCTAACAGGCTTTGAGGTAAGTTTAGAATATGTAAAAATATTACCGCATCGACAGTAGCCCCTGATGCTGAGTTCGGTGTTCGGAAAGAAAAGCCGGACTAAGGATCTAAAAAGATATCCGCAGGAGTCTAACATAAGTATGTCAATATGGGAATGCAGGTTGCGCTGCTGACCTCTGCCGCACTGACTGCGAAGGTTAATGCATTGAAGCAGAGCCTCGAGCGGTCCGAGAATGAGCTCGGCCTTGCCAAGAAGCATCTCGAGGACAAGGAAGGTAAGTAATACCTTATTAAAGAAATACCTTATAGAAAGGAATTGGTTGCAAAAGATAACAGGAATAACATGGGTACTGCAGGGGCCACGAGTGAGGTGGCGACCCTGAAGGAGGCGGTGTCCGCGGCCGAAAACAAAGCGGCTGTGGAGCACACCGAGCGAGAGAAGGGGAGGCGCAACTGGTGGAGGTACGGCAAGATCTCCAGGCTCTCGTGGAAAAACACGAGGGTTTGGAGCGTGACTCGAAGACCCGAGAGTCCGAGCTTGCCTCGGCTCTTGAGAGTGCCAAAGCCACTAAGGCCGAAGCCCAAAAAGTCCTCCAAGAAATTGAATCATTAAAGAAGATAGCGGCGGGTAAGGCATTCTTTCTGCAAAGCAAGCATGTGAAAGTGAATTACCTATTACTTACCCGGATTCAGAGCTCTCTAGGAGCATTCGCAGATCTGCCCGTAGTGTGTATGCGATCTTTGCCGCATTCTACCGCACCAAGGAGGGAGCTCGGCGGAGAAGGTGTTCTGGTCTCGATATCTTTGAGGCCGACCGTCCGTGCCCTGAGCGACCAGTGAAGCAGCTGGTCGAGCTCCACAAGATCGCCGAACATGCCATGAAGGGCCTCATAGTTCGGCTATGGCCATTGGAAGCCGTACCTGGGAGCTATTTCGGGTTAGTGCAGCGGCTGGTGGGCGCGTGTCCATGGATTGAAGTCATCAAGCGCTCTGTCTGCATTGAAGGTGCCCGTAGGGCCCTTGCCCGTGCCAAAGTGCACTGGGGCAAGCTGTATGCGGAGAAGCTTGTGACGGACGGGCCACCGAAGGGCAAGGAGCATCGCACGCCCGAAATGTACTATGAGGGCGTCTTGAAGGGTGCCCGCCATTATAGCGGATGAGTGCTCCAAAGATGTAATTTTTCAATAGACTCGCATTTGTTATCCTGTCTGTTTGAAAACTTGTTCATATCGCTAAGCAACGCATGTTAATTTAAAATATTACCTTACATGCGGCCGTTTATCAAATTTGAGAGATGGCAAGTCATTGGCTTGATCCCCATGCCACGAGTCTTTGGGGTGTTCGGGATAAACTTGAGCGCTCTTGTTCCCATTCTTGGGTCCATCGAGGAGGCGCTCAACGCATAGCGAACAAGGCAACCGGACTTATAATGGTTGAACACTCTCACTTAGCCATATAATTCTATAATTTTAAATTTCGGTGAAGCCCCTAGTATTCGGAAGACCGAGTTCGGGGCGCTATCCACGCCTTGGCCGGACAATGCCGGTTCCTCGCTCTAAGCGGCATAAGTCTTTAGGGACCTGAAAAAACCTCTCGAACAGCGACCGGCTCTCGCCCCATCATGACGGTCAGTTTTAGCTTTCTGCACTGAGGTGCTCAACCCAGCTCAACCGGGGCACAATCGCAGTGGTTCTCCTGGTGCCGCGTTAGCCGATAGAACGGAACGTAAGGCAGCAAAACCACAGGAGCCGGGCAAACCCAACTATTGACACAAGACATGATTCGGAGCCGATGCATATAATGCTATAAGTTCGGGGTGCCGCACTTGTGAAAGTGTTCGGACTTATCACACCATAATTTTGGGGTACTTAAGCCCCTGGTGTATTGGCCATACCAAAGTGTACGGGTGCAACATGTCATGAAATGAACATATATAATGAGAAAGAATGCAATAATAGGCCAGAGCTATATATTGGTTATTAAAAAGAAAGCGCAAATAAAAGCAGAGCGATACAAATTGTGCGATAAGCAAGGGATGGGACTATTTAACATGTCCCCCTCCGAGGGTAAGCTGCGGGATGGTATGTAAAACAGGTATAATGCTCGTAATAGAGACCACACAGACGCCGGCGTAACTACGCTTCCACGGCTGTTGCATCATGAGTTCGGCAATTCTAGTGCCGGACAGACTTCCGGAAAACGGAGTCTGAAAGTAAAAAAAAGAAGAAAATAAAAAGAATGACACAATCGAGCCCACAGTGCGGTTGAGCCGCATTTTAGGCGTCTTGGTCGTGCCCTCCCTTATGCCCATGGTATTTCCAGGCGTAGTTATGTATGCAGCGTAATCGCTTCGCAATTTCGCGAGGGCTGGGGTTGGGGCGGATTACTCTGGCGTGCTTGAATCGTGCCAAGCGGTCTTGTTGTAGGTTACTCCGGGCGCGCTTGACAGTGTCCGGACGTTTAATGGCCGGACTCGAGAATTGCTGTGAGAGGCTGCTTTGCAGCTCCGCCGTGAGGGCCGCCGTGTGCTCCTCCGTTCGAAGAGAGCGTTCGGTGTTTCCATTGACCGTGATTACTCCTCGAGGGCCTGGCATCTTGAGCTTGAGGTACGCGTAGTGCGGCACCGCATTGAATTTTGCGAATGCGGTTCGTCCGGCGGTGCGTGATAGCCGGCGGAGCGGGACTATGTCAAAGATTAACTCTTCGCGGAAGTTATCCGGGATCCGAAGACCACTTCGAGTGTAACCGAGCACATACAATTGGCCTCTACACCTGGTATGGCGCCTTTAAAGGTCGTCTTTGTGGGTTTAATTCTTGAGGGTCTATGCCCATTTTGCGCCGTATCCTGATAAAGCGAGTTCAGGCTGCTGCCGCCGTCCATCAGGACTCTAGTGAGGTGAAATCCGTCAATAATTGGGTCAAGAACCAATGCGGCGAAACCGCCGTGACGGAGGCTCGTGGGGTGGTCCCTTCAATCAAACGTGATCGGGCAGGAAGACCATGGGTTGAACTTGGGCGACTGGCTCCATCGCATATACGTCCCTTAGTGCACGCTTCCGCTCCCTTTTGGGTATATGGGTTGCGTATATCATGTTCACCGTCCGCACTTGTGGGGGAAAGCCCTTCTGTCCTCTATTGTTCGGCGGCCGGGGCTCCTCCTCGTCATCGCTATGCAGCCCCTTGTCATTGAGTTCGGCACTTAGCTTGCCTGCTTGCTTGAACACCCAACAATCTCTGTTGGTGTGATTGGTTGGTTTTTCGGGGGTGCCATGTATCTGGCACAAGCGATCGAGTATTCGGTCCAAGTTGGGCCAGGCCCAGGTATTTCTTTTGAATGGCTTCGTCCGCTGACCGGGTTTAGAGCCTCTGAATCCGGCATTGACTGTCGTATCTTCATCGTTGTCTCCGTTAATGCGGCGCTTGTTCTTGTTGCAACGCGACCTGCCATTGCTGTCCTTGGTATCCGAACTACCAGGGTTTTTGGTCAAGTTGTTACTACGAGCTAGCCAGCTGTCTTCTCCCAGCATAGCGGGTCATGAGTGTGGTGAGGGCTGCCATGGATTTCGGCTTTTCCTGTCCTAGGTGCCGGGCTAGCCACACGTCGCGGATGTTATGTTTGAAGGCTGCAAGGGCCTCTGCATCCGGACAGTCAACGATTTGATTTTTCTTGGTTAGGAACCGTGTCCATAATTGTCTGGCCGATTCTTCTGGCTGCTGAATTATGTGGCTGAGGTCATCGGCGTCTGGTGGTCGCACATATGTGCCCTGGAAGTTATCAAGGAATGCGGCTTCCAGGTCCTCCCAACAACCGATTGACTCTGCTGGCAAGCTGTTGAGCCAATGCCGAGCTGGTCCTTTAAGCTTGAGTGGGAGGTATTTGATGACGTGTAGATCATCACCGCGGGCCATGTGGATATGGAGGAGATAGTCCTCGATCCAGACCGCAGAATCTGTGGTACCATCGTATGATTCGATGTTTACGGGTTTGAAGCCCTCAGGGATTTGATGATCCATTACTTCATCTGTGAAGCATAGTGGGTGTGCGGCGCCTCTGTATTGGGCTATATCACGACGTAGCTCATATGAGCTTTGTCTACTGTATTCGGCCCGGCCGAAGTTAATGTATTCGGCGTGACGGTTATCGTCACGTGTCGTGGGGCGCCCACGCGATCTATAGATCGATCTTGTATGCCTTGCCTTGTCCTCCAATATGTCTTGCAGGTCTGGCGCGTTTCCCCGTGCCTTGGTACTTTTCGGGCGACGCTAGAGTACGGCTTGAATGGAGGGTCTAGAGGCCTCTCTGTCGCGACCACGGGGTGGCCGGTCGGCCGCATAGTGCGCTGGTGATGTAGGTTTTGGTGCTGCTTCCTCTAATTGGGGTAGCATCCTGCGTTTGGGGTATCTCTTGGAGGCGTTGAGTTCATACTCTTGGTGCAAGGACTTCAGTCCATTTGTCAGCTAGCAAATCTTGGTCAGCTCTAAGCTGCTGCTGCTTTTTCTTGAGGCTGCTTGCCGTGGCCATAAGCCTGCGTTTGAAACGCTCCTGTTCGGCGGGGGTCCTTAGGCACGACAAATTCGTCGTCGTCGAGGCTTGCCTCTTCTTCGGAGGGGGCGCATAATTATCGTCCTCTACCTCTCTGTCTGCCGCACTGTCGTGCGGAATTGCTTCTCCCTCCTCCTGCGCCGAGTCCTGCTGGAGGGGGTCATCTTCGGCACTGTCCGGGGTATTATTGTCTCCCATGTTGGAATCGCCGTTTATACTGTGGCGGGATTTAGAACGGCGCCACTGACGTTGGCGCTTAGGTTGTTTCTTGGAGGGGTCATCCTCCGCCGTTCCATCGCCATTCCCATCTTTTGGGATGTCCACCATGTATATGTCATATGTGAGGTGGCCTTCCGATTGCCACAGGCCTTTGGGTCTTGGTGGTCTCCGGCATCGTCGTCCATACAGTCGATATCTTCGGAGTCGAAGTCGAGTATGTCGGTTAAATCATCGACAGTGGCTACAAAGTGGGTGGTGGGTTGGCGTTGAATTTCTTCGTCGTCCGCATCCCAACCTTCCTGACCGTAGTCCGGCCAGGGCTCTCCTGATAAAGAGAGAGACTTTAGTGAATTCAAGATGTCGCCAAAGGGCGAGTCTTGAAAAGATGTCATGGCGATGAACTCCATGACCGGCGCCCAATCGGATTCGATTGGCAGGGGCGCGGAGGGTTCGGAGTCTGGCACCTTGGAGTCACAGTCTTCGCAAAGGACAGGGATGGAGTTCGGCTCAATCGCCGTTGAGATCATAGCCCCCGAGGCGGTGTCCAACCACTCGTCCTCGATCAGGGGTGTCGGCTCCGAGCCAAGGGTCGGAGCGGACGCTGGGCGACCTCGAGGACCTTTGCTGGCAGAGCTAGATCGTGCCCATCGAGACAGTGCGACGCACTTGGCTGTGGCTCGAATTCATCGAAGATCAAGTCTCCGCGGATGTTGGCCGTGTAGTTCAAACTCCCAAATCTGACCTGATGGCCAGAGGCGTAGCTTTCGATCTGCTCCAGATGGCCAAGTGAATTACTGCGATTGCAAAGCTGCTGAATCTGAAGATCTGCTTAGGGAGAAAAATCTCACCTGGACCGCGTCGTTGTTGATGATCGAAGGAGCCATCGGGCCTATAGGCGACGACACAGAGGAATTCTCAATGAAAGCACCAATGTCGGTGTCAAAACCGGCGGATCTCGGGTAGGGGTCCCGAACTATGCGTCTAGGCGGATGGTAACAGGAGACAAGGGACACGATGTTTTTACCCAGGTTCGGGCCCTCTCGATGGAGGTAATACCCTACTCACCTTGATTAATATTGATGATATGGGTAGTACAAGAGTAGATCTACCACGAGATCAAGGAGGCTAAACCCTAGAAGCTAGCCTATGGTATGATTGTTGTTCGTCCTACGGACTTAAACCCACCGGTTTATATAGACACCGGACAGGGTTAGGGTTACACAGAGTCGGTTACAATGGTAGGAGATCTACATATCCGTATCTCCAAGCTTGCCTTCCACGCCAAGGAAAGTCCCATCCGAACACGGGACAAAGTCTTCAATCTTGTATCTTCATAGTCTTGGAGTCCGGCCAAAGATGATAGTTCGGCTATCCGGACACCCCCTAGTCCAGGACTCCCTCACCTGTAGCTTCAGCAGCTTTTCTTCTTCTTCTTCAACATGCTTGGGGTCCCCGTCGCCTTGGCTCTTGCAAGTAGTTGTTCCTTGGCTCGTTCCCAAGTACCTGATTACACATAGGGTTTCGGAATGAGGTAGTAGCCATGTCTCGTGAGTAGGAAGAGAGAGTTCGTAGAGGAGCGAGTTCACCTTATCTTCGATGGCCTTAGCTCGGGCTCGAGTCATGGGTCCACGTGGTGTTGAGGAAGATGTAGGTGCGTCCATGGCGATGAGTGAGGGATGCTCCGCATCATCTCCCCCCCTTGAGAGAGATCCGACCTCGGATCAAAAGCTTCATTTCCATGGCATGGTGCGAGGTCCTTGACGTTGAAGATGTCGCTCACATTGTACTTGTCTCGTGGTAGGTCGATCTTGTAGGCGTTGTCGTTGTAGCGTGCTAGCACCTTGAAAGGTCCATCGGCTCTAGAAAGAAGCTTGGACTTGCGTTTTTTGGGGAAGCGGTCCTTGCGAAGGTGTAGCCACACTAGATCACCAATGTTGAAGACCATGGGTTGCTTGTTGATGTTGATCTTGGTCGCTAGTCGTTGTACTTGGCGCTCGATGGTTTGTCTTGTATCCTCATGCATCTTCTTGATGTAGCTTGCCCATGCACTCGCATCCATGTTGGTGCGCTCTTGTAGAGGAAGAGGTAGAATGTCCAATGGGGACAACGGGTTGAAGCCGTAGATGACCTTGAAGGGGGACTTGCCGGTAGTCGAATGTCTTGCACGGTTGTAGGCGTACTCGGCGATGGGTAGACATGCTTCCCACTTCTTGATGTTCTTCTTGATCAAGACACGAAGTAGAGTGGATAGTGTACGTTTCGTCACCTCCGTTTAGCCGTCGGTTTGAGGATGGTATGCGGATGAGAACGAGAGCTTGATTCCGAGCTTGGCGCATAGGGTCTTCCAAAAGTAACTCAAGAACTTGACGTCACGATCGGAGACGATTGTCTTTGGTACTCCATGGAGTCGCAAGATTTCCCTACAAAAGAGATTTGCAATGTGTGAAGCATCGTCTATCTTGTTGCAAGGAATGAAATGTGCCATCTTAGAAAATCTATCCACAACAACAAACACGGAATCCTTTCCATTTTGAGTTCTAGGCAAAGCAAGTACAAAATCCATGCTAATGTCTTCCCAAGGTTGATAAGGAATAGGAAGAGGCATGTAAAGACCATGAGATTGAGCTTTAGACTTAGCTTTGCGACATGTAGAGCATTGGTTGGTGAAGCGTGAGACGTCGCGGTACATCTTGGGCCAAAAGTAGTTCTTGGAGAGCGTGGCGAATGTCTTGTCGCGTCCAAAGTGTCCCATGAGTCCACCTCCATGAGCCTCTTGCAAAAGGAGCAAACGAAGAGAAGACTCGGGAATGCATAGTTTGTTAGCTCTCATAAGATAAGCATCCTTGATGTAATATTGTTCCCAAGAAGTATGCGTCAAACACTTAGCATAAGGAATATCAAAATATTGGTCGTTAGCATACAATTCTTTTATATGCTCAAAGCCAATAACTTTCAACTCAAGTTTAGTGACAACCGTGCATATGCGTGAAAGTGCATCGACAACCACATTTTCTTTACCCTTAATGTACTTGATCACATAAGGAAAAGATTCAATAAACTCACTCCATTTGGCATGACGCTTGTTCAACTTAGTTTGAACTTTTAGGTACTTAAGCGTTTCATGATCGGTATGGATGACAAACTCATGCGGTCTAAGGTAATGTTCCCAAACATGTAGCACACGCACTAAAGCATACAATTATTTGTCATAGATGGGATAGTTAAGTTGAGCACCGGATAGTTTTTCACTAAAATATGCAATGGCTCGTTTTTCTTGCATCAAAACTCTGCCAATTCCGGTACCACTTGCATCACAATGGACCTCAAAAGTTTTGCCAAAATTAGGCAAAGCAAGAATCGGAGCATGAGTAAGCAAAGACTTGAGCTCATCAAAAGCGGTGGATTGCAAAGTTCCCCAAACAAAAGGAGTATTCTTCTTACTCAAAGCATGCAAAGGAGCGGCAATTGTGTTAAATTCTTTCACAAAGCGACGATAATAACCCGCAAGACCAAGAAAGCTACACACTTGTTGCAAATTGGTGGGTTGGGGCCAAGTTTTAATTGCTTCAATTTTAGATTCCTCAACATGGACACCCTTTGAGGATACTACAAAACCCAAGAAAACCACTTTGTCAACACCAAATGTGCATTTTTTTCATGTTTGCATAAAGACTTTCCTTGCGAAGGGTTTGCAAAACAGCCCTAATATGATCAAGATGTTATTTCATGGTTTTGTTAAAACACACGAATATCGTCGAAGTAAACCACAACAAAGACTCCAATATAAGGGCGAAGCACATGATGCATAAGGCCTTGCGAAAGTACCGGGAGCCTCCGAAAGACCCATAGGCATCACTAGCCACTCATATAAACCAAATTTGGTTTTGAAAGCAGTTTTCCATTCACCACCCTCTTGTATGCGGATTTGATAATAGCCACTTTTAAGATCAATTTTTGAGAAAAAGTTGGCTCCACTAAGTTCATCAAGCATATCATCTAAGCGAGGAATGGGATGCCTATAGCGAACGGTAATAGCATTTATAGGTCTACAATCGGAACACAAGCGGAAACTTCCATCAGGTTTAGGCACAAGTATAACAGGAACGGCACACGGGCTTAGGCTTTCACGTACATGACCATTGTCGATGAGTTGTTGTACTTGTCGTTGAATCTCCTTGGTTTCTTTGGGATTGACTCGGTATGGAGCTTTGTTTGGGAGAGGTGCTCCGGGGATGAGGTCGATTCGATGCTCAATGCCTCGAAGAGGAGGTAGGCCCGGAGGTAGCTCAAAACATCTTGGAATTCCTGCAAAAGAGATTGAAACACTAAAGGTAGCTCATGAGAGGTGTTAGTTGTTGGCTCTCTATCCTTGCACACAAGGACAAAGTGCATCACACTAGATGGGTTCTCACACACTTCTCTCATCTCACTTTTGGTGGCAAATAGGATGAGGGTTTTCTCTCTAGGCGAAGAGGCGCTCAGGTTTGGCTTGTGGCTCTCACTCACTTTTTGGTGGATCACTTTCTCACTCTTGTCTCTATGATGGGTGGCTTGCTTGTCGGCTATCACTTGACTAGGAGACATAGGTCGTAGAACATATTCCTTCCCTTTCATCTTGAAGCTATAGTGATTGGTGCGCTCATTGTGGAAGACACCACGGTCGAATTGCCATGGTCGACCAAGAAGAAGGTGGCAAACCATCATTGGGACCACATCACATTCCAAAGCGTCCTCATATGCACCAATTTTGAAGGAGACTTGGACCGTATGCTCAACTCGTATAGTGTCGGAGTCACTTAGCCATTGAACCTTGTAGGGATGCGGGTGCTTCCTCTTGACCAATTGAAGCTTGGAGCATAGTTCTTCACTTGCCAAGTTGTGAAAACTTCCTCCATCGATGATGACCTTGATGGACCTTCTGTTGATGTCGGCCTTTGTGTGGAAGATGTGGCATCTTTGGTCGTCTTCTTGTTGATGTTGAAGAGTCAAGACCTTGGAGACAACGAGAGCGGGGCTCGAATCCTCATCACAAAAGACTTGATCATCTTCATCTTCGTTCACTCGCCGGTGCATGGCCACTTGCTCAAGAGCTTCCATCTCCTCATCACTCATTGAGCCATAGGTGCCATCATCGTTGAGGATCATGGTGCGCTTGTTGGTGCATTCATAAGACTTATGGCCTCGTCCGCCGCAAGTGAAACACTTGAAGGAGCTTGTCTTGACGGTCTCATCGGTCGGAGTAGATGATGAAGCATGCGGCTTGAAGTTGCTTGTAGTAGGAGGAGGACGACTTGAACTTGTCGAATTTTTCTTGTAACTCGACTTGTCGTCGTTGTTTGTAGAAGGTTTGGTTGATGTAGATGTTGGAGGAGGTGTTGAAGCTTGGTTGTTGGAGAAGCCGTAGGTCTTGGACGAGTACTTGGCGTACTTGAAGTCATCTTGCACTTGATGTTCCGCCTTTGTAGCTTGATGTACGAGCTCAATGAGGGTGGAGTATGGTTGGAAGTCGGCGATCTTCTTGATGGGATGATTGAGTCCATTCAAGAAACGTGCCATAGTTTTCTCATCATCTTCCTTCACATTGGTCGAATCATGGCTATCTCCATTTTCTTGTAGTATTCTTCAACACTCTTTGTTCCTTGCTTGAGGAGTTGGAGTTTCTTGAAGTGGTCATGTTGTAGTAGGTTGGCACAAAACGTGCTCTCATGACATCTTTCATTTGAGCCCAAGTGGTGATTGGAGGTTCACCTCTTGCTTGTCCCCTTTCAAGGATTTGTTCCCACCATATGAGCACATAGTCTTGGAACTCAAGTGATGCCATAACGATTTTCTTCTCTTCATCGTAGTTGTGCAAACGAAAGATTTTGTCGACCTTCAATGCCCATGAGAGGTACTCTTCGGGGTCATTGCTTCCATTGAACTTGGGCATGGTGAATTTGAGCTTTCCATATCGTTGCTCTTCATTGTGTTGTTGGCGATGGTGATGATGACGTCCTTGACGTGGATGGCAATAGTCTTCATGTTGCTCTTGGTGTGGAGGAAGTCCATGATCAACTTGCTCTTGTTGAACTTGAGGTTGAGGTGTAGCTTGACGAGCTTGTGGAGGGGCTTGAGGAACTTGACGTTGTACATGGGGTTGGTAGTTCCTCTCTTGGATTTCTTCTCGAAGGGCTTCCTCTTGATTGCGCCGTTCGCGATTGCGGTTGGCGATGGATCGACTTGATTCTTGAAGGGCACGTTGCGCTTCAAGAGCTTGCGCTTCGCGTTGTTTTTGTTGAAGACGTTGAGCCTCGGCGTCTTGTTCGTCTTGGTGTAGACGTGCTCGTTCTTCCTCTTGGCGCCGTAGTCGTTGTCGTTCTTGAGCTTGGGCAAAAGCGGCTCGGTTTGATTGAGGACGAGGGACTTGCTCATCGACTTGCTCTTGTGAATGCTTGTCATGTAGCGGGTTGCGAGATGCATGACGGTCTTGACGCGCGGCTCGTCGAAGAGTGTTCGATGACGGTGTACTTGAGTCGTAGAAGGTGTCGTCGGAGTGTCGACTCGAGCGGCTCCGTCTTGATGATGATGAAGTGGAATTATGCCGGTTCCTCATCAAGGCGCGGATCTCGTCCATTCTTGCATCATTCTCTTGCTTGTGAGCATCGAACTTGTTGTCGAAGTAGTCTCTTGTACGTTGCTCGGAGAGTCGCAAGTCGGTGGCGAGGTTGTCAATGCGGTCGCTCATAGCTTGTTGCTCTTGGTGCAACACTCGTTGTGCACCAAAGAGGTGGCTCTTGGTGACGTATGATGACATGTCATTGTCTTGCTCGAGGAAGAGTGGGTTGGTAGAAGTACTTGGCCTATCCATCATTCCAAGCAAAAATATGTGAGTGGTAGAAGGAGAAGAACTTATACCAATGTACCTTTGACCGATTTTGATGATGAATCAAGTTCACTCAAATGCGGACAATGAAATAGCACTATTGGTACCAATCCTTGTCGGTTCTCACACCTACACAAATAAAAGCTTATGGTGGAGCTTGGTGAGGATGGTGGCACAAAATTTGATGCAATTGTAAGTGAGCTTCAATAATGTTGGAAAAGGTACACAAATTTGCAAATGCAACAAGTAGACCAAGAAAATAATGGTACATGGAAACACACACGCAAATAGATAAGTGGGATTGTGCAAACCAAAAGTGAGCCAAAATGTGGAATCCACGAAAATGCTCTTGTTGCACAATAGGCGGATACGGAACTTGTGCACAACCTACTAGGCAAAAATGCAACTATCTCTATCCCACATATGCTATATGTATGGTATTTTGGTGGTATGATCCAAGATGATCCAATGTGACAATCTTAATCTAGTATGATGCTATGGTTCTTGCTCATAAGCTCTTTGCTTATCTTTCCTCTTTGCTTAAAAGCTTGGGTGGCTCTTTCACTCTTGAGCTCTTTTCTCATGCAAAACTTCACGAACAAGATAGCAATTGTGTATGCTATGACAACTTTGTGACACACAAATGGATCCCAAGATATGCACCACGGTGGTATGGTACGTATGCTATGGAGTATGATCACTAATGTGCACAAGTCATGTTGCCGGCAATACTCAATGGCTAGTCTCGATGGGTAAGCTACGCAAAAGTAAGGCCATGTGGGTATCAATGCAATTGCAAGGTATGACAAAGATGTCGATGATGTTACCGTCCTTGGCGATGATGTGACCCTTGCGAAGATGAGTCGAGGTGATGAAGAAGTCGAACCGTACCTAGATAGACGAAACACAATAGGACACGGGAACCACAACTCAAAATCTCAAGGACCAAAATGTGGCAAAATCGTCATAGGATGTATTGGGGAGGATGGTGGTGTATGTGGTTTTGGAAGATGTGGTGGAAGGTGGGATGGTGGTGGTGGTTAAACTGAAGAATTTCAGTTTCGTCAGGGTTTCACGGACGTCCGGGATTTTTTCCGGTCGTTCCTGGGGCTCCGGACGTCCCTAAAGCGTCGGTCATCCGGGGGTCGGGGTCAACGCAAGTTGGGCCTGGGCGATTTTGAGGTGGAAGAAGATGGTGAGGTCAAAATTGAGCGGATTGATGGATGGAAAAGGGTGGGGAGGGTGGGAAAAGCTAGATCCACGCGTAGCAACTCAAATCCATGAACCAAATCCAACAAAATCTCAACTCACCAACAAATTACAAAAAAAAAATTGGGGCTATTTTTGGTGGGGAATTTTCGGATTTAGGACAAAAACAACAAAATCAAGCTAGAAAACACGGGGTAGGGGCTCCAAAAACGTGATCAACGTGGCTCATGATACCATAGATGATACGGGGCTATTTTTGGTGGGGATTTTTGGATTTAGGACGAAATCAACAAAATCAAGCTAGAAAACAAAGGGTAGGGGCTCCAAAAATGTGATCAACATGGCTCTGATACCATATATGATGTAGGGTGGAACCCTAATCAGAGATCTTTCACGTTTGGAGGGGATCCTACGAGGAGAACACGACGAATAAGCGGAAGAACACAAGAACAAACACACAAGAGGAACACTAAATCGACAAGTTTCGATTACACAAGGGCTAGATCACCGAACACATAAGGTAGCACAAGATTCAAAATCAACAAAGGAAAGATACACGAGTAACCGGTCTTCTCCGGGAGGAGGTCTTGATGGGGTCCACCCTAGAAGGGGGTCTTGAATCCGCTTGGGGGATCTTCTCCGTAGAGGTCCTGAGCTCCGAGGAGAAGTAACCAAGTGGATGAGCAAAGCTCTCACACAAACATGAGCTAATCCTTTGCTAACCCTAACTAGGAGGAGGAGGAGGTCTATTTATAGTCTTAGTGCAAACGGGGGCGAAGTGAACGGGTACAAGGGATCCAGCCCACGGTCGCGGTCACACAGGTGTCGGACGTCCGGAAGGCGTCGGACGTCCGGGGCTTCGGGAAGGTCCGGACATCCGGAGGCTGTCGGACGTCCGTAAATCCAGCTCGGGTGCTGGTCGGTCGGTCGTCCGGAGGCTTCGGTCTTCCGTAGATTTGGTTACAGATTCTTTGTCGTCGGCCCGTCCGGAGAGGGCGGTCGTCCGGGAGCCAGGAAGGCCCGGACGTCCGTGGATCGTCGGACGTCCGTAGATTCGGTTTTGGTACGGGTCGTCCGGTCGTCCGGTGGCGTCGGTCGTCCGTGGCGTAGGGAGTCGTCGGACGTCCGGACTTGGTCGGACGTCCGATGCCTGTAGCTTCAGCAGCTTTTCTTCTTCTTCTTCAACGTTCTTGGGGTCCCCGTCGCCTGGGCTCTTGCGAGTAGTTGTTCCTTGGCTCGTTCCCAAGTACCTGATTACACATAGGGTTTCGGAATGAGGTAGTAGCCATGTCTCGTGAGTAGGAAGAGAGAGTTCGAGAGGAGCGAGTTCACCTTATCTTCGATGGCCTTAGCTCGGGCTCGAGTCATGGGTCCACGTGGTGTTGAGGAAGATGTAGGTGCGTCCATGGGGATGAGTGAGGGATGCTCCGCATCAGCTTATTTTTGGAAAATATGGAAAATTCCGGAAGAAAAATCCACGCGAGACGGTGCCCGAGGTGGTCATGAGGTAGGGGGCGCGCCTCCCCCCTGGGCGCGCCGCCTACCATCATGAGCCCACCGTAAGGCGGTTGATGCTCTTCTTTTGCTACAAGAAAGCTAATATTCGGAAAAAAATCACGGCGAAGGTTTCAGGCCAATCGGAGTTATGGATCTCCATATATACGCGAAACGGTGAAACAGAGCCAGAATAGAACGCAGTAAGCAGAGATAGATCCAATCTCGGAGGGGCTCTCGCCCTCCCAAGCCATGGGAGCCAAGGACCCGGAGGAAACCCTTCTCCCATCTAGGGAGAAGGTCAAGGAAGAAGAAGAAGGAGGGGGCTCTCTCCCCCTCGCTTCCGGTGGCGCCGAAACGCCGCCGGGGGCCATCATCAGCACCGCAATCTTCACCAACACCTCGGCCATCTTCACCAACATATCCATCACCTTCCCCCCTCTATCTACAGCGCTCCAATCTCCCACAACCCGCTGTACCCTCTACTTGAACATGGTGCTTTATGCTTCATATTATTATCCAATGATGTGTTGCCATCCTATGATGTCTGAGTTGATTTTCGTTGTCCTATTGGTGGTTGATGAATTGCTATGATTGATTTAATTTGCTTGTGGTCATGTTGCTGTCCTTTGGTGCCCATCATATGAGCTGCCACGTGGATCACACCTTAGGGTTAGTTGTATGTTGATAGGACTATGTATTGGAGGGCAAGAGTGATGAAGCTTCAACCTAGCATAGAAATTGATGCATACGGGATTGAAGGGGGACCAATATATCTTAATGCTATGGTTGGGTTTTACCTTAATGAACGTTAGTAGTTGCGGATGCTTGCTAATAGTTCCAATCATAAGTGCATAGAATTCCAAGTAAGGGATGAATTGCTTAAGGGACAATTTCGCCACACCTATCATCACTTTTCCACACTCGCTATATTTACTTTAGTTGTGTCTTTACCTTAGCAGCCCCTAGTTTTATTTTCATGCTCTTTACTTTCTTGCAAGCTTATCCAAAACACCTACAAAGTACTTCTAGTTTCATACTTGTTTTAGGTAAAGCGAACGTTGAGCGTGCGTAGAGTTGTATCGGTGGTCGATAGAACTTTAGGGAATATTTGTTCTACCTTTAGCTCCTCGTTGGGTTCGACACTCTTACTTATCGAAAACTGTTGCTATCCCCTATACTTGTGGGTTATCAAGACCTTTTTCTGGCGCCGTTGCCGGGGAGCAATAGCGTGGGGTGAATATTCTCGTGTGTGCTTGTTTGCTTTATCACTAAGTAATTTTTATTTGCTGTTCTTAGTTGTTCTCTATATTTAGTTATGGACATGGAACACAAAATACCAAAAAAATTAGGTGTACTTGCTACTCATGAGGATGGGGTAACTCCTAAAACCCTCGATTCTCATCATGAGAAAAATATTTTGTACTACTTTGATAATCCTGAGAAAACCCCATTCAACTTTATAATGGGAGTAATGTTGGATCAACGTGAATACTTTAGGGATTATCGCTCGACACAAAAAGGGAAACTATTATGGGATCAAATTAATATGTTGTATTGGTATGCTAGGCAACTATGCGTGAGTTATGATTTTACTTGTTGCTCTAGAATGGAGGCTCCACACCTTCCCTTTTCATGCGAATTTAATGATAATTAAACCTTAGCTTCTTATGCTAGAGGTATATATGATTACTATGATGTGGAACAAATAGAAGAATTTGTTGCTTTTATGGGTGCTCATGAAATTGAAGCTATGTGTAAAGAGTTTGAGGATTTTGATTATGCTGTTTATAGATCTGAAAATTTAGCTATCCTAAAATATTGCTATGAGAATTATAAATACAATTATGAAATTAATGCAATTATTAAGAAAGCCTCCGCTGTCCAAGAAGAGACTAATATTTTGCATGAATCTATGGAAGAAGAAATTGATGAAACTATGAGCTCATTGGATGATAAAGATGATGAGGAGAGCGAAGAACAAAAGGAGGATGAGCGGATTAGCTACCCGTGCCCACCTTCTAATGAGAGTAACCCTCCAACTCATACATTATTTAATTCCCCTTCGTGCTTACCGAAGGATGATTGCTATGATGATTGTTATGATCCCGTTGATTCTTTTGACATATCCCTTTTTGATGATGCTTGCTATGCTTGTGGCCAAGATGCCAATATGAATTATGCTTATGGAGATGAACTTGCTATAGTTCCTTATGTTAAACATGAAATTGTTGCTATTGCACCCACACATGATAGTCCTATTATCTTTTTGAATTCTCTCGATTACTCTATATCGGAGAAGTTTGCACTTATTAAGGATTATATTGATGGGTTGCCTTTTACCGTTGCACATGATGATTTTGATAGGTATAATATGCATGTGCTTGCTGCTCCTATTTGCAATTATTATGAGAGAGGAACTATATCTCCACCTCTCTATGTTTCCAATACAATAAAATTGCAAGAAACTGTTTATACCATGCATTGTCCTTTACTATGTGTGCATGAATTGTTCTTTTATGACATGCCAATGCATAGGAAGAGAGTTAGACTTCGTCATTACATGATACATGTTACTTTGTGCTCACTACTAAATTACAAATCATTGCTAATTAAAATTGGCTTCGATATACCTTGGGATCCGGGTGGATTCACTGCTTGAGCACTATATGCCTAGCTTAATTGCTTTAAAGAAAGCGCTGCCAGGGAGACAACCCGGAAGTTTTAGAGAGTCATTTATTTCTGTTGAGTGCTTTCATATAGTTTAAAAACAACAAAAATAAAGAGGGGAACCCAAAACTTTTTCAAAAGAAAAGTGAAAGTAAGAGGCGAGCATTGTGAAAGTGGGGACGTCCTTAAACTTGTTCGGGCTCATGGGAACTTTGTGAATCTTAATTACATAAACTTTTCAATAAAAATAATTATCCCCTTGTACAATTCCATTGTATTATAAAAATAATGTGCCAAGGTTTGCCTTTATGACGTTTACAATGCTTGTTGGTTTGTGCGGTGCAGGACAGAAACTTTGGATGTAGTGCGCGAATTTAATTTTTTACTGGAACGTCAAATGGTTCTGATTCTTTTTGCATTGTCTTGCTGTACAATTTTTTTTATTTTTCATAATTTTGGCAGAATTTTTCAAGTAACATAAGTATGGTGAATGTTCAGATTGCTACAGAATGTTCTGTTTTAGACAGATTCTGTTTTTGATGCATAGTTTGCTTGTTTTGATGAAACTATCAATTTATATCAGTGGATTAAGCCATGAAAAAGTTATATTACAATATACACAATGCAAAAACAAAATATGAATTGTTTTTCAACAATACTTAGAGTAGTGATTTGCTTTATTATACTAACGGATCTTACCGAAGTTTTACATTGAAGTTTTGTGTTGATGTAGTGTCTAATCGAGGATGTTTCGATGTGAGAAGAAGGAAGAGAGGCAAGAGCTCAAGCTTGGGGATGCCCGAGGCACCACAAGTAAATATTCAAGGAGACTCAAGCGTCTAAGCTTGGGGATGCTGGGGAGGCATCCCCTCTTTCTTCAACAAGTATCGGTATGTTTCGGATTCGTTTCATTCATGCATTATGTGCAAGTCTTGGAGCGTCTTTTGCAATTAGGTCTTTATTTTTCTTTTATGCACCATGGTGGTATGAGATAGTCCTTGGTTGATTTATAGAATGCTCATTGCACTTCACTTATATCTTTTGAGTATGGCTTTATAGAATACTTCATGTGCTTCACTTATATCATTTGAAGTTTGGATTGCCTGTTTCTCTTTACATATACAACCACCATTTGTAGAATGCTCTCTTGCTTCACTTATATCTATTTAGAGAGATGACAGGAACTGGTCATTCACATGGTTAGTCATAAAATCCTACATAAACTTGTAGATTGCTGAATATGATATGTTTGATTCCTTGCAATAGTTTTGCGATATAAAGATGGTGATATTAGAGTTGTGCTAGTTGAGTAATTGTGAAATTGAGAAATACTTGTGTTAAGGTTTGCAAGTCCCGTAGCATGCACGTATGGTGAACCGTTATGTAACGAAGTCAGAGCATGAGGTGTTTATTGATTGTCTTCCTTATGAGTGGCGGTCGGGGAATGACGATGGTCTTTTCCTACCAATCTATCCCCTAGGAGCATGCGCATAGTACTTTCTTTCGATGACTAATAGATTTTTGCAATAAGTATGTGAGTTCTTTATGACTAATGTTGAGTCCATGGATTATACGCACTCTCACCCTTCCATCATTGCTAGCCTCTTGATCGCAGTGCATTGCCCTTTCTCACCTCGAGAGTTGGTGCAAACTTCGCCGGTGCATCCAAACCCCGTGATACGATACACTCTATCACACATAAGCCTCATTATATCTTCCTCAAAACAGCCACTATACCCACCTATTATGGCATTTCCATAGCCATTCTGAGATATATTGCCATGCAACTTCCATCATCATCATATACATGACTTGAGCATTCATTGTCATATTGCTTTGCATGATCGTAAGATAGCTAGCATGATGTTTTCATGGATTGTCCATTTTTTTATGTCATTGCTACGCTAGATCATTGCACATCCTGCACATCACGGAGGCATTCATATAGAGTCATATCTTTGTTCTAGTATCGAGTTGTAATATCGAGTTGTAAGTAAATAAAAGTGTGATGATCATCATTATTAGAGCATTGCCCAAAAAAAAGAGAGGCCAATGAAGCCTAAATAAAAAAATGGGGCCAAAGAAGCCCGCAAAAAAATATAAAAAGGGGCAATGTTACTATCTCTTTTTCCACACTTGTGCTTCAAAGTAGCACCATGTTCTTCATGTAGTGAGTCTCATATCTTGTGCTTCAAAGTAGCACCATGTTCTTCATATAGATTGTCTCCTATGTTGTCACTTTCATATACTAGTGGGAATTTTCATTATAGAACTTGGCTTGTATATTCCAACAATGGGCTTCCTCAAATGCCCTAGGTCTTCATGAGCAAGCAAATGCACACCCACTTAGTTTCTTTTGTTGACTTCCATACACTTATAGCTCTTAGTGCATCCATTGCATGGCAATCCCTACTCCTTGCATTGACATCAATTGATGGGCATCTCCATAGCCCGTTGATTAGCCGCGTTGATGTGAGACTTTGTCTCTTTTTTGTCTTCCCCACATAACCCCCATCATCATATTCTATTCCACCTATAGTGCTATGTCCATGGCTCACGCTCATGTATTGCGTGAAAGTTGAAAAGGTTTGAGAACGTCAAAAGTATGAAACAATTGCTTGGCTTGTAATCGGGTTGTGCATGATGTGAATGCTTTGTGTGGTGAAGATGGAGCATAGCCAGACTATATGATTTTGTAGGGATGAGCTTTCTTTGGCTTTGTTATTTCAATAAGATATAATTGCTTGGTTGGTATGCTTGAAGTATTATTGTTTTTATGTCAAAGGATAGACTATTTCTTTGAATCACTCGTGTCTTAATATCCATGCCATGATTAGACATATGATCAAGATTATGCTAGGTAGCATTCCACATAAAAAATTATTCTTTTTTATCATTTACCTACACGAGGACGAGCAGGAATTAAGCTTGGAGATGCTGATACGTCTCCGTCGTATCTACAATTTTTGATTGTTCCGTGCCAATATTATTCACTTTCATATACTTTTTGGCAACTTTTTATTTATTTTTGGGACTAACATATTGATCCAGTGCCCGGTGCAGTTCACATGCATTGCATGTTTTATGTTTATGAGAATATCCATATCAAACGGAGTCCAAACGGGATAAAAATGGACGGAGCTTATTTTTGGAAAATATGGAAAATTCCGGAAAAAAAAATCCACGCGAGACGGTGCCCGAGGTGGTCACGCGGCAGGGGGGCGCGCCTTCCCCCTGGGCGCGCCGCCTACCCTCGTGAGCCCACCGTAAGGCGGTTGATGCTCTTCTTCTGCCGCAAGAAAGCTAATATTTGGAAAAAAAATCACGGCGAAGGTTTCAGGCCAATCGGAGTTACGGATCTCCATATATACGCGAAAAGGTGAAACAGAGCCGTAATGTAACGCAGAAACAGAGAGATAGATCCAATCTCGGAGGGGCTCTCGCCCCTCCCAAGCCATGGGAGCCAAGTACCAGAGGGGAAACCCTTCTCCCATCTAGGGAGAAGGTCAAGGAAGAAGAAGAAGGAGGGGGGCTCTCTCTCCCTCGCTTCCGGTGGCGCCGGAATGCCGCCGGAGGCCATCATCATCACCGCAATCTTCACCAACACCTCCACCATCTTCACCAACATATCCTTCACCTTCCCCCCTCTATCTACAGCGCTCCAATCTCCCGCAACCCGCTGTACCCTCTACTTGAACATGGTGCTTTATGCTTCATATTATTATCCAATGATGTGTTGCCATCCTATGATGTCTGAGTAGATTTTCGTTGTCCTATTGGTGGTTGATGAATTGCTATGATTGATTTAATTTGCTTGTGGTCATGTTGCTGTCCTTTGGTGCCCATCATATGAGTGGATCACACCTTAGGGTTAGTTGTATGTTGATAGGACTATGTATTGGAGGGCAAGAGTGGGAGAAGCTTCAACCTAGCATAGAAATTGATGCATACGGGATTGAAGGGGGACCAATATATCTTAATGCTATGGCTGGGTTTTACCTTAATGAACGTTAGTAGTTGCGGATGCTTGCTAATAGTTCCAATCATAAGTGCATAGAATTCGAAGTAAGGGATGACATGCTAGCAGTGGCCTCTCCCACATAAAACTTGCTATCGGTCTAGTAAGGTAGTGAATTGCTTAAGGGACAATTTCGCCACACCTACCATCACTTTTCCACACTCGCTATATTTACTTTAGTTGTGTATTTACCTTAGCAGCCCCTAGTTTTATTTTCGTGCTCTTTACTTTCTTGCAAGCTTATCCAAAAATACCTACAAAGTACTTCTAGTTTCATACTTGTTCTAGGTAAAGCAAACATTAAGCGTGCGTAGAGTTGTATCGGTGGTCGATAGAACTTTAGGGAATATTTGTTCTACCTTTAGCTCCTCGTTGGGTTCGACACTCTTACTTATCGAAAACTGTTGCGATCCCCTATACTTGTGGGTTATCAATGTGTGGAGTAATAGTAGTAGATGTAGGCAGGAGTCGGTGTACAAGTCTTGGACGTGATGCCTATGTAATGATCATTGCCTGGATATCATCATGATTATTTGAAGTTCTATCAATTTACCAATAGTAATTTGTTCACCCACCATTTGCTATTTTTCTCGAGAGAAGCCACTAGTGAAACCTACGGCCCCCGGGTCTCTTTCTCATATTATTTGCCTTTGCGATCTATTTTCCTTTGCTTTTATTTTTAGATCTATTAAACTCTAAATACAAAAATACCTTGCTGCAATTTATTCTTTTTATTTTATTTTGCATTCGATATATCAATCTACTACAATTTTATCTCACGTCCGTTTGCCCATCTGGGGCGCCGCTACCCGAAAGGAATTGACAACCCATTTTACACGTCGGGTTGCGAGAAGTTGTTATTTGTGTGCAGGTGCTATTTATGTTGTGTTGCTTGGTTCTCCTACTAGTTCAATAACCTTGGTTTCACATCTGAGGGAAATACCTACTGCTGCTGTGTTGCATCATCCCTTCCTCTTTGGGGAAATACCAACGTAGCTTCAAGCCGCATCAAAGTACTACTCGCATGCCCCTAGGGAGGAGGTTGGGAGGATTTAACCATCACGCGCCCCTGATTCAGACACACAAAGGATATCAATCAAGCATAAGTTATGCTCCAACTTCCTCGCTATGCCATGACCGACACTTTAAAAGAATAGCGAATCACAAACCTTAACAACTATACTTTTACTAACTAATGTTTATTAACCAGTAAACGTCCATATTATAACTTCAATATCATTGATCATATGCTTCACATTCAGAGATCTACATGAAGGTTTTTATTATACCACTCTTGTATACCTACCATTTTTAGATTAAACATATAGCTCGTGCAAATTACCACTTCCTCTCTAACTCTCAAAAAGATATAAGTGAAGCATGAGAGTTCAAATTATTTCTATAAAATATAAGTATCACCGTGCTCTAATGATATAAGTGAAGCACATGAGCAAATTGCCTTAACTCAAAAGAAATAAGTGAATAATAAAGAGTATTCTAATAAATGATGATGAATGTGTGTCTCTCCTAATTGGTGTGTGATACGTCTCCAACGTATCTATAATTTTTTATTGTTCCATGCTATTATATTATCATTCTTGGATGTTTTACAATCATTTTATAGAAACTTTATATCATTTTTTGTGACTAACCTATTGCCATAGTGCCCAGTGCCAGTTGTTGTTTTTTGCTTGTTTTTTACTTTGCAGAATACCAGTACCAAACGGATTCCAAACGCAGCAAAACTTTTTGGAGAATTTTTCTGGACCAGAAGACACCTATTGGACCAAAGAAGTAACATAGGGAGGCTCCGAGGGGAGCATGATGTCTACTATGCAACCTTCTTCTTGTAGACTCGTGTTGGGCCTCCAAGCGCAGAGTTTTGTAGGACGGTAGCAAATTTCCCTCAAGTGGATAACCTAAGGTTTATCAATCTGTGGGAGGTGTAGGATGAAGATGGTCTCTCTCAAACAACCCTGCAACCAAATAACAAAGAGTCTCTTGTGTCCCCAACACACCCAACACAATGACAAATTGTATAGGTGCACTAGTTTGGCGAAGAGATGAGATACGTCTCCAACGTATCTATAATTTTTGATTGTTCCATGCTATTTTATTATCAATCTTGCATGTTTTATAATCATTTTATATCATTTTTGGTACTAACCAATTGACATAGTGCCAAGTGCCAGTTGTTGTTTTTTCCATGTTTTTACATCGTAGGAAATCAATATCATACGGAGTCCAAATGCCACAAAACTTCACGATGATTTTTTATGGGCCAGAAGGAAGGCAATGGCCCTGGTTGCACCTGGAGGGTGCCCCGAGGGGGGCACAACCCACCAGGGCGCGCCAGGAGCCCCAGGCGTGCCCTAGTGGGTTGTGCCCACCTCGGGTGCCCCCGGACTGCCTCTTTGCTCTATAAATACCACAATATTCCAGAAACCCTAGAGGAGGCGTTGAAATATTCATCCAGCCGCCGCAGAGTCTAGAACCACCAGATCCAATCTTGACACCATCACGGAGGGTTTCACCACTTCCATTGGTGCATCTCCGATGATGCGTGAGTAGTTCTTTGTAGACCTTCGGGTCTGTAGTTAGTAGCTAGATGGCTTTCTCTCTCTCTCTCTCTCTCTCTCGCTGAATTGTCAATACAATGTGGTCTCTTGGAGATCCATATGATGTAACTCTTTTGCAGTGTGTTTGTTGGGATCTGATGAACTTCAAGTTTATGATCAGTCATATCTTTTTATATCCATGAAAGTTATTTGAGTTTCTTTGATCTCTTATAGCCTCGTATTTTGTAGCAACCAGACCCGAATGGATCAAGTCTCTGTGCTCAGTGTCATCCCTGGATCAGTAATGCTGACACCACACAGTACTTCGAAGGATTTATAGCAGAGTAGCAATCACACACTTATTACATCGTTGTCCACAAGGGAACTTAATACAATAATATGGCTTAAGGCCATCTAATAATAACAACGAAAGACTTGGAAGATAAGTGAGTCCATCAACTCCATCGGCATCACTGAGTATAGAACCACGACCTAAACACCTTACTCGTCGTCTGAAAAGTCTGCAACATGAAAGTTGCAGCCCGAAAACGGGTCAGCACATGGAATATGCTGGCAATGTAGCACATAGAGATCAATGAAGGAATAAGCCTATACTACATGCATATATGGCTGGTGGAAAAGCTCTACGATTACATTTTTGCATAAAGCTAGTTTTTCCCTACAACAAAGGAATAATTTTATTTAACTATCATGGTGGTTGTTAAACATTGAGAATGGTTGACAGCATCCTCAATCCCAATTAAAAGTACTCATCAAATCCCAATAACATTTATTAGAAGTAACATGTTGAGATTCACATGATATTCAAGTACTAGATACTCAAGATGTCCATAACCGGGGACACGGCTAATCATGATTAGTTTGTACACTCTGCAGAGGTTTGCGCACTTTTCCCCACAAGACTCGATCGCCTCCGTTTGGTTCTCGCACTACATGGTGTTTGAGAAACGGATGACCGAGACACGCCTTCGAGCGCTAGCTCCTTACGATGGGTGGACCGGTACACCTACATCCCCTACATCTGCTAGTCCACCACTATAAGAGTTCGCACGACTTACTCAACTATGCGAGCCCATAATGGCTTGTGGCTGCACACGGAAGTTTCTAGTTTGAATAATCTTATGATCCCTTTGAGCACAGGTGGCGGTCCAAAGAAAAACAGGCAAGTCCTGATAGAAACCAGGTGCCTCAATCCACCCAGATGTGTGTTTAAGTTGCCACCTTAAATAAACCATTAAATTAACAATCTCACATCTGTCATGGATATCACTCACCCAATCCACGTCTACTAGCATAGCATGGCATAATAAGCAAACGTAGAAGTAACTCCCAAGGTTTCATAAGTAAAACAGTAATAGGTACTACCTCAATCTACTTCCCATCCCACAATTTAATTAGATCCTAATCATGCAAGTGTTTGAGGATTGATCTAATGCATAAAACTGGGTAGTAGAAAAGTATGATCAAAGTGTTACTTGCCTTGCTGATGATCCGCGAGACCTAGAGATTCGAAGTAACAAGCGGCGCACTCCGGGTGATCTAACGCAGACAAACAACAAGCATACAATAAGTACTCATCTAATGCACGGGAAATCTCGAATAAAAGATCTAACCAGTAGAGTTCAACTTAAGAACCCTGGTTGCAAAAGAATCGAATCAAATAAAGCATCGAAAGTCGAAACTCGAGAGAGAACGACTCGATTTAGCAATCTGAAACTAGGTAAAATTTTACAGTAGCAAAACTCAGTGTAAGTAGGTTAGTCGGAACGGCGGTTTCGTAACGAAACTCCAGGCACTTGAATCACCTGATTCCGATAAACGAGCGAGAAATTAAACAGATTTGAAAATTGAATTGGAAATCGAAATCAGAAAATAATGGATTAAATCCGATTAAAAGAAAACGACGAACGGATTAAACAACGGACGTTCGTTAACAGAACTAATCCAACGAACATGTTCATTGAAACGAACGGGTCGGTGAACGTTCACTAAATAAGAAAACCGAGAAATAAAAAAACCATCTAGGGTTTTGAAAAAAACCGAACATCTCGAGAAAAACCGGATCGGGTTTTTCTAAAAAAAACCGGATCGGGGCGGCGGCGAGGGGCTACCTCCGGCTAGTCGCCGGCGGGGCTTCGGCCTCCGGCGGGTGGCGGCGGGGTCGGGCGAGGGGCGGCGAGGGCGGTGGGTGGCGACGAGGGGCTCCGGCGACGGCGACAGGCGGCGGCCTTCAAGGCGGCAAGGCGGCTCGGGTGGAGGGCGGCGGCGGGATGAGGAGAGAGGGGGTGTGGCGGTATAAATAGGAGGGGGCTCCGGTGCCTTAGGGGAGGGGCACGGCGGCGGGTCCGCGTGAGCCGAGCCGACTCGGCGGGCGGCGGCGGGACTCCTCCCGCGGAAGGAAGGGGAGATGGGCCGGGGCGGCTGGCTGGGCCGGCTGGGCCTTGGCCCAGGCGGGCGGCGCGGATTTTTTTTTAAACAAAACTTAAACGAAATAAAATAAAACCAAACGAACTCCGAATTTAATAAAATTAATTTTCCCCGACTCCTAAAAATGAGTCGAACAAAATGAACTTTAAAAACGGGCAAATATGCATATTTTTTTTGCTCATTATTGCCTAAAGCAAATAAATCTTTCAAAACCAAATTTGATTTATTTATAAAATCTTCATTTTTTCCTAAATGTTGGGAAAGTCATATTATTCCCTCTCTTGATTGTTTTATCGGAAAAACCTTATGAAGATAATTAAATAAATCCAATGATCCTATTTTCAAAATTTGAGAAATCCCAAATATGAAAATAATGAAACTTCCAACTCTCTCCGAGGGTCCTTGAGTTGCGTGAAATTTTCTAGGATCGGAAAAATGCGAGAAAATATGATATGCATGATGACCTAATGTATAACATTCCAAATTGAAAATTTGGGATGTTACAAACCTACCCTTAAGATGAATCTCGCCCTCGAGATTCGGGTTGGCTAGAAAATAGGTGAGGGTGGTCCTTGAGCAAAACTTCCTCTCTTTCCCAGGTGGCTTCATCCTCGGTGTGGTGGCTCCACTTGAACTTTGCAAAACTTGATAACCTTGCTGCGGGTAACTCTGCTGGCATAATCGAGAATCTTAACCGTTTTTCCTCATATGTTAAGTCATCCTTCAACTGAATTGCTCCCAGTGTACTTTGTGTCTCTTAGCGGTACCTCTGCTATCTCGGGTGTCATTTCTTCAATCGAGAAACATGGAATACATCATGAACTCCCCGACAGTCCTTCCGCAATTCCAACTTATAAGCAACTTCTCCCATGCGTTGCAAAATCTTATACGGTCCGACGAAACGTGGTGCTAACTTTCCTTTAACTCCAAAAGCGTTTAACTCCTCGGCGGGATACTCGAGATATACTCTGTCTCCAACCTCATACTCAATCACTTTGCGCTTTGAATCGGCATAGCTCTTTTTATGCAGGTCGGGCTACCTTGAGCCTGTCTCGAATCAACTTAACTTTCTGTTCAGACTCCTTAATCAAATTTGGTCCAAACAACTGACGATCTCCAGTTTCGTCCCATGACAATGGTGTCCTGCACCTTTTTCATACAGAGCCTCGAAAGGTGCCATCTTCAAGCTGGTTTGGTAACTATTGTTGTAGGAAAATTCCGCATACGGCAAATTATCATCCCAACTAGACCCATAATCTAGTGCACAAGCTCTCAGCATGTCCTCCAAAATCTGATTGACTCTCTCGGTCATCCATCGGTCTGTGGGTGGAAAGCTGTCTTTGAATTCCACCTGGTTCCCAATGTTTCGTGCAACTGGTTCCAAAATTTTGAGGTAAACTGGGTTCCTCTGTCCGATACGATGCTCCTTGGAACTCCGTGTAAACACACAATTATGGTCATGTATATCTTTGCCAACTTAGCACTGCTATAGGTAGTCTTGACTGGAATGAAATGAGCTACCTTTGTTAAACGGTCGACTATAACCCAAATCGAGTCATAACCTGAACGAGTCTTTGGCAAACCTGTGATGAAATCCATGCCTAGTTTATCCCACTTCCATTCGGGTATCGGCAATGGCTGCAACAATCCTGCTGGCTTCTGATGTTCTGCCTTCACTTTCTGACATACATCGCAAACCGCTACATACTCCATAATATCCTTCTTCATTCTGGTCCACCAGAAAGTATTCTTCAAATCCAAATACATCTTGGTATTTCCTGGGTGAATCGAATAGGGTGAATCATGAGCTTCTTGCAAAATCAACTTCCTTATCTCTGGGTTATTGGGCACATAAACACGGTCTTCAAACCATAGGGTATCGTGCTCATCCTCACGAAATCCTTTAGCTTTTCCTTTGCTCATTTTCTCTTTTATGGAGGCAACTTCCTTATCTGCCTTTTGGGCTTCTCTGATTTTGCCCATCAGTGTTGACTGAATCTCCAATGCTGCTACATAGCCTCTCGGAACTATTTCCAAACATAGCTCTCGAAGGTCCTCGGCTAACTCATTGGGTATTCCTCCCATCATTAGGGTATTGACGTGGCTCTTACGGCTCAATGCGTCTGCTACAACGTTAGCCTTTCCGGGTGATAATGCAATCTCATATCATAATCCTTGATAAGCTCTAACCATCTCCTCTGTCGGAGATTTAATTCCTTCTGTGTGAAAATGTACTTCAAACTCTTGTGATCCGTGTACACTTCACAATGATTTCCAATGAGAAAATGTCTGCATGTCTTCAAGGCATGCACAACGGCTGCTAACTCCAAATCATGTGTGGCATAATTCAACTCATGGGGCTTAAGTTGTCGTGAAGCATACGAAACAACTCTTCCTTCCTGCATAAGCACTGCTCCAAGTCCTCGACGTGAAGCGTCGCAATACACCTCATAATCCTTGGTCTGATCTGGCAATATTAAACTGGTGAGGTAACCAATCTTTTCTTCAAATCCTGAAAACTTGCCTCACAGTCCTCAGTCCATATGAATTTGTTATCCTTCTTCAACAATTCAGTCATAGGTTTTGCAATCCTTGAGAAATTCTCAATGAATCTTCGGTAGTATCCTGCGAGTCCAAGGAAACTCCGAATCTCTCCAACTGTCGTTGGTGCTTCCCATTTGGTTACGGTCTCAACTTTTGTGGGGTCAACTGCTATTCCTTCTCCGGATATAACATGTCCGAGAAATCCAACTTCCTTTAGCCAAAACTCACATTTGCTGAACTTGGCATATAACTGGTGTTCCCTTAGTTTCTCCAAACCCAATCGTAAATGTTCCTTGTGTTCCTCTTCATTCTTCGAGAAAATCAAAATGTCATCAATGAACACCACGACGAACTTATCCAAAAACTCCATAAACACTTTGTTCATCAGGTTCATGAAATAGGCTGGTGCGTTAGTCAGTCCAAATGACATAACGGTATACTCATATAGTCCATATCTCGTGGTAAACGCTGTCTTGGGTATGTCCTGCTCCCGAATCTTCAACTGATGGTATCCTGATCGCAAATTGATCTTGGAAAACACTTTAGCTCCTTGCAAACGATCAAACAAGTCATTTATCATTGGTAGTGGGTACTTATTCTTGATTGTTACTTCATTCAATCCACGATAATCTACAACCATCCTTAACGATCCGTCCTTCTTCTCCACTAACAGATCAGTGATCCCCAAAGGCGAAGAAGTTGGGCGATAAAACCTTTATCCAATAGCTCCTTAATCTGCTTCTTGATTTCCGCCAAATCACATGCGGGCATCACGTATGGTCGCCGATATTGGGCCTGTTCACAGCAACAACTCGATCAAAAACTCAATGTCTCTATCCGGTGGCATTCACGGCAATTCCTCGTGAAATACATCAGGTAATCTTTTACTACCGCACCTCTTCCTGCACAACTCCCGATAGGCAATTTACATGAGCTCTCCTCGGCTCATGCCGTGATAATGCATTTTAATCCTTCTTCCTTCTGGTGTTGTGAGAAAAATCGTCTTACTTGCGCAATCGATGTTTCCTCCATACATCGACAGCCAATCCATACCGAGAATTACATCAAATCCTTGAGATTCCAAAATGATCAAATCCATCGGGAACACATGCCTTCCTATACTTAATGGCACTTGAAAACATCCTTGTCTGGCCATATACTCCGCTCCTGGTGAGCTTACTAGCAAAGGGTTTTTTAGAATCCTAGTAGGTAGAATATACTTGTCTTCAAATCCCCTTGTTATGTATGAATTCGATGCTGCGGTGTCGAAAAGAACTAGTGCGGTAAATGACTTAACCAATAACTTACCGATTACTGCCTCGGGCTGATCTTCAACCTCCTCCACATCAATGTGGTTCACTTGTCCCCTATTGAAAAGGTTTGGCTTCTTTCCAGAGCTTCCATTGCCACCTTGGCCTTCTGGACAGTCATTTGCATAATGCCCGGGCTTGGAACACTTGAAATAGGTGACATGGCTTAAGTCTTTCTTGGTTGGGGTTGATGGTGTGGTGCGGTTCTGTCCATTGCTTCCTCCATTCCCGTTCGCATTCTTGGTGCCATTATGGTTATGCGAATTACCTCCTCCATGGGTATGCTGAAACCGAATTCCTGATTTAGGGGTATAACGAGGTTTCTGCTGAGCTCCAGAGTTATACTTCCCTTGTCCATACTTCCGCTTGCAGTTCTCAATTCTTCTTTGCTTTCCTTCAATCATGAGGGCACGGTCTACTAACTCCTGGTATTTATTGAAACTGGCTACCATCAACGGCATGTGAACTCATCATTCAGTCCTTCTAAAACTTCTCCTGTTTAGCTGCATCGGTAGCAACGTCATCCGGGGCATAACGTGCTAATTTACTAAAGTCATCCACGTCTTGTGCCAACAGTCCTTCCTCCTTGGCGTAAGTTGCGAAACTCACGCTTCTTCATGGCCATAGCTCCTCTTTGAAACATGGGCGGTCACGGAAAGCTTGCTGAAATTGATCCCATGTGGCGGTGTCTACTGTGGTAAGTGGCTGTGAAATTCTCCCACCATCTTCTTGCGGGTCCTTCAAGCTGATGTGCTGCAAACTTCACTCTTTCTCCATCTGTGCATCCTGCAGTGGTCAGCTCCCTTCCTATCTTGCGGAGCCAGGTCATCTGCTACAATCGGCTCGGTGCTCTTTGGAATACACCGCGGATTTAGTCTAAGGAAGCGAGTCAGATGATCCGCAGTGGTGGTGGTGGTGGTGGGTTGTTGTTGTTGTTGCCACAGTTACGCACCAATGTTTGAATCAGGGTGATTCTGCTGCTGGATCAGTTGGGTGATCTCTGGCGGAAAACAAATCCGAGGTCGCGTCTGGAGGCATCTGATGGGTTTAGAAAAGAAGAGAAATTTAGAATAGAGTGAGGTCTAAGGGAATCACTACCCAAATGCACATGAGCAAATGCACACAAAATCACTTCATTCAATCAAACAAGGGCTTACAACGATCTAACTATCGCAAAAGTGCGTGTACTATAATGTTTACATGGAGGAATACTACTAATATGTGGGAGACTTCTACTAATTTGAACGGTGGAAGACTCCATGATGTCTCGCTCCAGCTTCGTCTTCAAAGTCGGGTTCACTTGGATCCGAATCGGTGTCGTCGATGTTGATGTAGTCGCTTGGGCAATCGACATCTTGGTCTTCATTCCTGGCGCCAACTTCTTCTTGAGTGCTTCGATCTCGTACTTAAGATCGTTGTTGTGTCTTGCTAGAGCTACGATCTCGTCCATGTAGTCCTTGCGTGTAGTCTTTAGTTCTTCTTCAAGTTCGATGATCCTTCCCTTTGAATTCTGCAACTCTAACATATCATTGCACATCTGGTTCTCCTGGCGTTGAATGTGCTGGTTTAACTCCTGGATGAAAGCCGCAATGGATCGGTCCTTCTTAGTGCTAACTATCTCCCATTGTTCATCTCGGCGTCCGCAAATCTGATAGATGGTGTCCTTGAGGTCTTCTTGATAAACTTCTCCAATGCGTCCCATGGTGATATGAGCTGCCATGCTCTTTCCCAGACTCCATGTTGGTGCACTGAAAACACTATCTATAGGCTTGGTGATTGGGGCGAATGTCCTTCTTGGTACGTGAGCTTGAATCTTCCAGCGCTCCTCTTCAGGCAGAGTGGCGTTGAACGTCCCGGTGAAACTTGGTAGTCCAATATTCAGGTACTTAGTGACTTCCTTCAAGTGAAATCCAAAAGGTGTGCCTTCATCCGGTTGGGTGTACTTGATCTTCGCGTCCTTCATCCTAAAAGAGTGGAAAAGATGAGGAGTTAGAAATTGAGAAGAGAGTAGTGATCTATGGCCTTAACTTAGTGGTCGTGTCCTACAGTCAGCGTGTGCTCTGATACCATTCTCTGTAGCGACCAGACCCGAATGGATCAAGTCTCTGTGCTCAGTGTCATCCCTGGATCAGTAATGCTGACACCACACAAGATGCCAAGGATTTATAGCATAGTAGCAATCACACACTTATTACATCGTTGTCCACAAGGGAAATTAATAAAATAATATGGCTTAAGGCAATCTAACAATAAAAAAGGAAGTCTTTGAAGATAAGTGAGTCCATCAACTCCATCTTCATCACTGAGTATAGAACCACGACCTAAACACCTTACTGTAAATGCGAAAAGTCTGCAACATGAAAGTTGCAGCCAAAACGGGTCAAGACATGGAATATGCTGGCAATGTAACACATAGAGATCAATGAAGGAATAAGCCTATACTACATGCATATATGGCTGGTGGAAAAGCTCTACGGTTACATTTTGCATAAAGCTAGTTTTCCCTACAACAAAGGAATAATTTTATTTAACTATCATGGTGGTTGTTAAACATTGAGAATGGTTGACATCCTCAATCCCAATTAAAAGTACTCATCAAATCCCAATAACATTTATTAGAAGTAACATGTTGAGATTCACATGATATTCAAGTACTAGATACTCAAGATGTCCATAACCGGGGACACGGCTAATCATGATTAGTTTGTACACTCTGCAGAGGTTTATGCACTTTTCCCCACAAGACTCGATCGCCTCCGTTTGGTTCTCGTGACTACATGGTGTTTGAGAAAGCGGATGACCGAGACACAGTCTTTCGTAAGCGCTTAGCTCCTTACGATGGGTGGACCGGTACACCTACATCCCCTACATCTGCTAGTCCACCACTATAAGAGTTCATACGACTTACTCAACTATGCCAGAGCCCATAATGGCTTGTGGCTGCACACGGAAGTTTCTAGTTTGAATAATCTTATGATCCCTTTGAGCACAGGTGGCGGTCCAAAGAAAAAACAGGCAAGTCCTGATAGAAACCAGTGCCTCAATCCACCCGGATGTGTGTTTAAGTTGCCACCTTAAATAAACCATTAAATTAACAATCTCACATCTGTCATGGATATCACTCACCCAATCCACGTCTACTAGCATAGCATGGCATAATAAGCAAACGTAGAAGTAACTCCCAAGGTTTCATAAGTAAAACAGGTAATAGGTACTACCTCAATCTACTTCCCATCCCACAATTTAATTAGATCCTAATCATGCAAGTGTTTGAGGATTGATCTAATGCATAAAACTGGGTAGTAGAAAAAGTATGATCAAGTGTTACTTGCCTTGCGATGATCCATGAGACCTAGAGATTCAAGTAACAAGCGGCGCACTCCGGGTGATCTAACGCAGACAAACAACAAGCATACAATAAGTACTCATCTAATGCACGGGGAAATCTCGAATAAAAGATCTAACCAGAGAGTTCAACTTAAGAACCCTGGTTGCAAAAGAATCGAATCAAATAAAGCATCGAAAGTCGAAACTCGAGAGAGAACGACTCGATTTAGCAATCTGAAACTAGGTAAAAATTTTACAGTAGCAAAACTCAGTGTAAGTAGGTTAGTCGGAACGGCGGTTTCGTAACGAAACTCCAGGCACTTGAATCACCTGATTCCGATAAACGAGCGAGAAATTAAACAGATTTGAAAATTGAATTGGAAATCGAAATCAGAAAATAATGGATTAAATCCGATTAAAAGAAAACGACGAACGGATTAAACAGCGGACGTTCGTTAACAGAACTAATCCAACGAACATGTTCATTGAAACGAACGGGTCGGTGAACGTTCACTAAATAAGAAAACCGAGAAAATAAAAAAAAACATCTAGGGTTTTGAAAAAACCGAACATCTCGAGAAAAACCGGATCGGGTTTTCAAAAAAAAACCGGATCGGGCGGTGGCGAGGCTACCTCGGCTAGTCGCCGGCGGGCTTGACCTCCCGTGGCGTGGCGGGTGGCGAGGGGCGGCGAGGGCGGTGGCGACGAGGCGGCGAGGCTCCGACGGCGACAAGGCGGCGGCGGCCTTGGCGGCGGCGGCTCGGGTGGAGGGAGGCGACGGCGGGATGAGGAGAGAGGGGGTGGCGGCGGTATAAATAGGAGGGGGCTCGGTGCCTTGGGGAGGGGCACGGCGGCGGGGTCCGGCGTGAGCCGGACTCGGCCGGGCGGCGGCGGACTCCTCCATGGGCACGCGCGAGGGAGGGAGGTGGGCCGGGCGGCTGGCTGGCCGGGCCTTGAGCCCAAAGTGGCGGCGCGGATTTTTTTAAAACAAAACTTAAACGAAATAAAATAAAACCAAACGAACTCCGAATTTAATAAAATTAATTTTCCCCGACTCCTAAAAATGAGTCGAACAAAATGAACTTTAAAAACGGGCAAATATGCATATTTTTTTTTTGCTCATTATTGCCTAAAGCAAATAAATCTTTCAAAACCAAATTTGATTTATTTATAAAATCTTCATTTTTTTTCCTAAATGTTGGGAAAGTCATATTATTCCCTCTCTTGATTGTTTTATCGGAAAAACCTTATGAAGATAATTAAATAAATCCAATGATCCTATTTTCAAAATTTGAGAAATCCCAAATATGAAAATAATGAAACTTCCAACTCTCTCCGAGGGTCCTTGAGTTGCGTGAAATTTTCTAGGATCGGAAAAATGCGAGAAAATATGATATGCATGATGACCTAATGTATAACATTCCAAATTGAAAATTTGGGATGTTACATATTTCTTCTCCGATATTTGGGTTTTGTTTGTCCGACTTGATCTATTTATCTTGCAATGGGAAGAGGTGCCCGGTAGTGGGTTCGATCTTACGGTGCTCGATCCCAGTGACAGAAGGGGAAATGACACGTATGTATTGTTGCTACTAAGGGTAAAAAGACGGGATCTATATCTCCCACCATATAGATAAACTGATCTTGTCTACATCATGTCATCGTTCTTATTGCATTACTCCATTTTTCCATGAACTTAATACATTAGATGCATGCTAGATAGCGGTCGATGTGTGGAGTAATAGTAGTAGATGTAGGCAGGAGTCGGTCTACTAATCTTGGACGTGATGCCTATGTAATGATCATTGCTTGGATATCATCATAATTATTTGAAGTTCTATCAATTGCCCAACAGTAATTTGTTTACCCACCGTTTGCTATTTTTCTCGAGAGAAGCCTCTAGTGAAACCTACGGCCCCCGGGTCTTCTTTCTCATATATTTGCCTTGTGATCTACTTTTCCTTTGCATTTTTATTCAAATCTATTAAACCAAAAAATACAAAAATACTTTGCTGCACTTTATTTTATTTGCGATCTATTACTTCAATCTATTACAACTTTCTCTCGTCAACTTGCCAATTTCTTGCGCCGTTACCCGAAAGGGACTGTCAACCCCTTTAACACGTTAGGTTGTGAGGTGTTGTTATTTGTGTGAGGTGTTGTTTATGTTTTGTTGCTTGGTTCTCCTACTGGTTCGATACCTTGGTTTCATAACTGAGGGAAATACTCTACCGTCGCTGTGCTACATCATCCCTCCCTCTCCGGGGAAATACCGATGTAGTTCCGGCTACCATCAAGGAGAATTTCTGGCGCCGTTGCCAGGGAGGATATTCAACATAACCATGTTCCTAATCACAAATCTCATCTCCTTGCAATTTACATTATTTTCCATTTGCCTCTCGTTTTCCTCTCCCCCACTTCACAAAAAAATGCCATTTTATTCGCCTCTCTTTTTCCGTTCGTCGTTTTCTTGCCGTATCTGTTTTTGAGTGCAATCTTGTCGTGTGGTCATCATGACTCAAGAGAACACCAAGTTATGTGATTTTTCAAATACCAACAACAATGATTTTATTGGCACTCTGCTTGCTCCTCCCGCCACTAGTGCGGGACTTGTAGTATTAATACCGCTTTGCTGAATCTTGTTATGAAAGACCAATTTTTCGGTACTCCTAATGAGGATGCCGCGTCCCATCTTAATACCTTCATGGAATTATGCGATATGAAAAATAAAAAAGATGTGGACATTGATGTGGTCAGGATGAAATTATTTCCGTTCTCTTTGCGTGAATCTGCAAAAATTTGGTTCTCTTCTTTGCCTTGCAATAGTATCGATTCTTGGAACAAGTGCAAAGTTACTTTTATCACTAAGTATTTTCCTCCCAAAAAATAATTTCCCTTAGAACCCAGATCATGAATTTCAAGCAACTTGAACATGAGCATGTTGTACAGTCTTGGGAAAGGATGAAAATGATGCTAAGGAATTGCCCAACTCATGGGTTAAATATTTGGATGATCATACAAAAAATTTATGCGGGATTGAATTTTGTCACTCGTAATTTAGATTCCACCGCGGGCGGTACCTTTATGGAAATTACTTTGGGTGAAGCAACCAAATTGCTTGATAATATCATGCAAATTATTCACAATGGCATACCGAAAGAGCTCCTACTAGTAAAAGAGTTAATTCGGTTGAAGAAATTTCCTTTTTGAGTGAAAAAGTTGATGCTCTTATGAAATTGGTTGCTACTAAAAGTGCTCCTATTTATTTTAATGATATGCCTTTGTCTACTTTGATTGAGCAAAATAGTGATGCCATTGATGTGAATTTTATCTCTAGAAATAATTTCAGCAACAATGCTTATAGAGGTAATTTTAATCCTAGGCCTTTTCCTAGTAATTCCTCTAATAATTATGGTAATTCCTATGGAAATCAATCTTACAATAATAATAGGAACACCTCTGATCTTGAGAATAATATTAAAGAATTTATAAACACACAAAAAGTTTTCAACACTTCCATAGAAGAAAAGTTGAATAAGATTGATGATTTGTCTAGAAGTGTTGATAAAATTGCTCATGATGTGGAAAATCTCAAGATGAAAATTTTGTGCCTAAAGTAGATGAATCAATTAAGGCTCTTTATGTTTCTATGGATGAAAGTAAGAAAAGAACTGCTATGCCTAGAGCTAAAAGAGAATTTTTAGAGAAAGCTTTTGCTAGTGATTATTCTTGCAAAAGTCATGAAGATCTTAAAATGATTGGTGTTTCTTCTATTGATTCCTTGTTTAGTGAAGTTAAGAATGATGAAAAAGGGACTGGAGAAGAGTCAACTTTAGGTAGAATGTGTCCCAATATTTCGGAGGGTGAAAATCTTGTTGAGAAAATTGATGAAAGTGGGTTTGGAGAGGTCAAAACTTTAGCTAGCACTAGTAGAAAAAGGGCCTATAGTCCCGGTTCATAAGGGCCTTTAGTCCCGGTTCGTGAACCGGGACTAAAGGGTCGGTACTAATACCCTCACCCTTTAGTCCCGGTTCTATCGAGCAGGACAGATCAAACCTCCACGTGGCCTGTCCACGAGCTCAGGCGGGAGGGCCTTTGGTCCCGGTTGGTGGCACCAACCGGGACCAATAAACATCCACGTCGACATTTCTTTAGCTCTGGTTTTTGTTTTTTTTCAAAAGAGGGGTGGGGGGTTTGGGGGTTTTGGGGGTTAATTTAGGGGTTTCATATATTGTGCTATAGCTAGCTAATTAATAGAGAAAAGTGTCCTTTCTTTTGTCCGTGCTTGGTCGACGCTTCGTACTATACATACGTATAGAGAGGACTAACTAGACATGCTAGCTAGCTAGTAATTAAGCAAGCAGAAGATCGTCATGAACATATATATGCATACAGAGAGAAGTGATATCGACCACCTCTCCTTCTCCGAGAGATTGGTCGAACAACAAGTTCTCGTGATATCTATCCGACGCTACTGCTACATATATACAATAATTATCTTCTAAAATACGGATAGCGTGGTCCACATGGTATTCCCGTCTTCAGCGATCACATAGTCAAGAAAGAATGCCGTCAATTCCTCTTGAATTGCTCGCATGCGATCTGGTGCTAGGAGTTCATCCACGCCGAAACATCTAATTTTAAGAAAGGGGTCAATACATATATATATAAATATATATATATATATAAATATATATATATATATATATATATATATATGAATGAATGAAACTCAACAGAAATGATGGTAATAAAATAAAAATGTGAATATTTTTATTTACGCACTTCAAATTGTTTGTCGGAGTAGCCCTCTCACAGGTCGTGTGGCGGATGGACTGTAAACGTAGTATCCATAGAAATCATTCCCTTGTTCCTGCCACAACCACTTTACAAGAAAGCAGAGGTCAATCAAACTGATAATTATATATAGCAAGCACATGCTAAATGGTATTGATGAAACTAGCGCTTGAATCACTAGGAGATGCGTGGAATATGCTACTATATAGTACTTACTTTCGGTGTCTAAATTGCAGCTTCTTGGTAGTCCCGGAGCTTTTTTGGTGAATTTTCCCCAAGCCCTGCCATACAAAGAAAACAATTACTTGATATCGAAATGAACAAAGTTGTTGATATGGTGGATAATGATCGATTTAACTTACTTCTCGAGCATTTCAGTCATTTCCGCATACTCCTTGGGATCTTTTCGTCTCGAGTCTAAGACAATTACTACTCCTGCTCAAGCTTAATCTCTAGGAGAATATAGTGGAACCTGCGCACGCATGCATAACTCATCAATAGTACATTTCTATAACCTGGACTAAATAAGGGAAACCGAATATGCCACAAGACAGTAACACTCACGTGTAGTTGTAAGGAAAGAGTATTGTATTTTCGTGTTCATTTATTTCCAACGATCGTAGCAAGTTGGCCTCGATTTCCTTGGCACGATATTTAACCTCATTTGCATCGATGAGATATGTGTTAATGAACCCAATATCACCCACTTGTTTTTTCTTCATTTCTGCGATCTTCAATCTGCATAATATAGTGAAGATATTTATAAATACATGCAATGAAAGAGCTGAGTTATATAGAGATACTTAATGATGAAGTAGTACTACTTACAGACGATGTAGCGGTGACCGTTGCTTTATCGATGGCCAATTGATTGAAAAACTGATAGAACTCCTCAAATGGAATAGGCAACAGTTCAATTCCAAGGAGGTCATGCTCCTTTTAACTCTCAAATACAAAGTATTCCTCCCGTCGAGACTCTTTGCAGGTTTTCATGTACCAATCATGCAATCTTAGCATCATCGTTGTTAGAGAGCTTTCATCTTTGACGAGAGGCTTCCCGTGCTCGTATCTTTGTATCTGCACCTCCAAGAAATCAAATTGTATATCGTCGGGCAAGTAATCTTGAGGATTGCCATAACGGGCACCATCCTCGGATCGGCGATGTCGCTAGCGAGCACCTTGAGCGGGGGCACGATTCCTTCGCTTGTTCGCCGAGCTGGGCAATTTGTTTCCCAGCTCGTCGTTCTTTCATCCTTTGATCACCGACAGTACTTCCCGATCTCTCCGCCTCGGCAAATGCCTTTCCAATAATGCGCTCATAGTTGCCTTTCGGCGGAGACTTGGGTGGTTTTGTCGGGGCAGCAATCTTGCGCTTTGGCCGGATCTACCTTCTCCTCGGGAGGTGGATGTCTCTTTGCTTTCAACCCTTGAAACCAGTCATCCACTTGATGCGCGATCTTGGCGTTTTCCTCCTCGCTCCTCTCGTCTGGTAACTTCTCTGGAGTCTTGAGAGAAGGACCGAATCAGATCTCCTCCCGCCTTTGGCAATCTTGCTAGACGCCGGCAGAAGCGAGCCAGGCGGATGTCTTCTTTCCTTGCTTACGAGGCGGAGGAGAAGGACTACGACGCGCCGGAGCAGCCGGGCGGCGGCGGTCTCTTCCGCCCTTGCCGACGAGGCGGAGAAGGAGGAGGCTGGCTGCCGGACGCGCCGGTGCGGCGGAGAAGGAGACGGAGTGCCGCCACGCCCGGAGAAGGAGCCGGCCGAGTGCCACGATCGTCACTCGCCCGGAAGAGGAGGCGGTGGAGGAGGCGGAGTGCCCTGACTCGCCGGAGGAGGAGGAGGAGGCGGTGGAGGAGGCGGAGTGCCTGACTTCACGGGAGGAGGAGGAGGAGGCGAGGCGTCGATTCGAAAGGTTGATGAGATCCTTCCGCCATAGGCATGGAGTCTTGAGCGAGAACCCGGCCGATACTCCCCTTCACCGTAGGGTGGTCAAGCCGGAGCTCCTCAAATCCCTCCGTTATTTCATCGACCATCACCTTAGCATATCCTTCTCGAATCGGCCGGCGGTGAAAAGTTGAGTCGGGTTTAGTGGGATAACAGAGCCAACAGCCGCCTTGACCTTTAAATTGCTCCATTGCGCCATAAGGTGGCAACTTTCAGCATCCGTGATAGCATCCACGGGATAGCTGGCGAGGAGCCGTCAAGGCATGCTGCTCTGGCTGAAGCAGCTCGGTGGAAGCCATGCCGCTTCTCCGCTGCGATGGCGGGGTAGCTTCGGGGGATGCTTCGTCTGGTCGTTTGTTGTGATCTGATGCTTCGCGGTCCTCTTCTCGTTCCTCTAGGCGCATTCCACTTTCGTGCAGCGGCTGCATTAGGGTTTGCTACAGTTTCTTCCTCCTCTCATGGGTTTTGTAACCCCCTGCGTCGAAATCCAGCCTTCCACGAAAGGGAGCTGGCGTGCCTCGTGTCCGTCCGAGGTGCTCGAGATTCCCGAGGGCCATTGTGAGCTCGTCCTTCTCCCCTGGAACGAACTTCCCTTGCTGCGCTGCTTCGATATAATGCTTAAGCCTCTTGGTGGTATGTCCAATTGTTCGTCCATCCAAATGCACTTCCCGTTATAGGGTCCAAGGATCCTCCGGCCCCGAAGAACCAAGTCCGCAGCGGTGCAGCGATTCATTGTCTCGGTTCGATCCCTTTATCAAGCGAGATCATTCTCAGCCTTGGACCACTTAGGCCGGGCTATGAGGTAGCCACGACCCGTGCGATGATGAAGCTTCTTCTTGTGGCATTTCTCTTGTTTGTCGCTGACATCTTTTTACTCTTTTCCGATGTCTTGTAGGCCACAAATGCGGGCCATCATCTCTGATCTTCTCATATTTGCCCGTGAATTCTGGTGTCTCATTTTTTTCGACATACGTGTTGAGGTCTTTCTTCCAATTCCTGAATAGTTCTGCCATCTTCTTAAGAGCAAAAGACTTGATTAATGGCTCTATTAATCGCTTCTCCGGATCATCCTCTGGCGGTAGGGTAAAATTTGACTTCAGCTCGGTCAAAGATCATTTTTACGCATATCATTGACATAAGACACCTCGGGGTCTTTGTTCTTAGGCTTATACCATTGGTGGATGCTGATCGGGATCTTGTCCCTAACCGTAACCCGCACCGAGCAACAAATGCCTTCTTTGTCCGGTAGGGTTCAATCGGTTGGCCGTCGCCTTGATTTGTATGATCTCAAACTTTTCATCCGAGCTCAACTTTTTCTTGGGCCTCGTCTCTTTACCGAAGTTGTGCTCGATCCGAGGGCTAGAAAAAGAACAAAGACGAGAGTTAATTAATATGTGTACATATATATATATACCAAAACAAAGGCGAGAGCTAGTCAAGACCTTGGCTTAACTAATATATATACCTGGCGGACTCGGTTTGGTGATCACCGGAGCCGTCCTCACGGTCTACTTCTTGCACCGGCATTGGGTCATCGGAGCCATGTAAATCATAGCCAGCTACTTCTTCACCCTCTCCTTCCAGACCATCATTATCGACGTTGAGAAACATCATCGAGGAGACGACATCACTTCCGTGTGCGATTATGTCCCTCAACAACGCTTCTTGTGCTTCGTCTCGGGGTGTCCATAGTTTCTACAAATATTTACAACATGGCAATTATTATTCAAACATGACAGATATGGATATATTAGTGCCAACGTAGAACTAGCTAGCTAATCACAATAAGGAATCATATTAGTGGCCTCGTATTTGCTTCTCTAGGGTTTGGGGTGGCCTCGACAACGCTTCAAGGGTTAGGGGTGGCCTCGAGAACGCTTCAAGCTAGGAGGGGTGCGTAATATCGACCCCCCACGTGTTGAAGCTATCGGGAGGGGGTCGGCGTTGAACAGTACATCTATGTCCCACAAGTAGGGTAGAGGGTCGTGGATCGCCGAGCGGTCGAGGGTCAAGGGTCGAAGATCGCCGAGGGTCGGGAGGTTGCCTAGTGTCAAAGGATTCAACAAAACCATGCCTTCATCATTAGAAATGCTTGGTGCATGATGGTGCGAAGCTCTCCAAAGTTGTTTTGGAGCGGAGTCCCGAGATAGGATAATTAAGCTTTTTGGTACAAAGTTCAGCAAAAAGGCAAATTATCCTATCTGGACTCCATTCCGAAACAACTTTGAGGACTTCTGCACCATCATGCCATGGTTACTCCGGCTAATGATGAAGCGATGTATTTCTTCAATACTTTGACACTATAGGAAGAAGGAAGAAGAAGAAGAAAAAAAGAAGAAAATAGAAGAAAGGAATAGAAGAGAAGAGGAGAAGAAGAAAGGAATGAAGAGAAGAAGAAAGGAATAGAAGAGAAGAAGAAAAATAGAATTTTTTCTATTTTTTCTTCTTCTCTTCTATTCCTTTCTTCTTCTCCTATTCTTTTTCTTCTTTTTTCCTCTTCTTATTTATTTCTCCTCTTCTTCCTCTCTTTTTCTTCTCCTTTCTTCCTCTTCTTATTTTCCTTTTTATATGAACATATCATCATAAATATGAACATACATTTTCTTTTGCATATGCATATGAACATACATACATACATTTTTCTTTCATATGAACATACATACATACATTTTCTTTGCATATGACCATACATACATTTTCTTTGCATATGACCATTCATACATTTTCTTTGCATATGCTTTGCATATAAACATACATACATATGAACATACATACATACATATAAACATAACATACATACACAAAAATTTTAAAATCTGCCTAAAAATCTAAAAATCTGCCTAAAATTATCCATCCATCCATCCATCCATATAATGAACATATATAATGAACATATAAAAAGCATGCATACATCATCCATATTATGTTCATATAATGAACATATATACATGAACATAAATCTACCTAAAAAATTATATGAATTTTTTATGAAGAGGACGAGGGACAGGAGGAAAGGGGGGGCGGAGCCGGACCGAGCAGGAGGAGGCGGCGTCGAGGCAGGGGCGGCAAGGCGGGCGCCGACGGCGAGGTGGGGGCGGGCAGGCGCAGGGGCACGGGCGGCGGCCGGCGTGGGGCGCAGGGCGCGGCCGTGCGTGCTCGTGGGACGGGCAGGGGCACGGGCGGCGATCGCGTGAAGCGCAGGGCGCGGCGTGCGTGCCGGGACGGGCAGGGGCAGGCGGCGGCCGGGCGTGGGGGCGCGGCCGTGTGCTTTCGGGACGGGGCAGGGGGGCGGCGGCCGACGTGGGCTCGGGCGCGGGGGCATGGGGAGACGGGATGGCGGCCGGTGGTGGCGGCGACGAGGAGCGCCGATTTGGGCAACTGGCGGCGGGGGCAACTGGCTAGGGAGGCGAGGAGATGTGAAAATTTCACAAGTCTTGCTTATATAGAAAGAGCATTGGTCCGGTTAGGTAGCACGACCGGGACTAATGCTTTAGTCGGTTGGTGCCACCAACCGGGACCAAACAAATTTCAGCAGCCCAAAGAGGCGGGAAGCGGCCTTTGGTCCCGGTTGGTGGCACCAACCGGGACTAAAGGGTGGCATTAGTCCCGGGTCAGGCCATGAACCCACCTTTAGTCTCGGGTGGTGCCACCAAACGGGACCAAAGGCCTGTGCTGCCCCGCGGCAAATGTGTAGTCCCACCTTGCTAGTTGAAGGCGCCAGACCTTTGGTTTATAAGCTACGGTGTCGTCCCCTTTCGAGCTCCTCTCAAATGCAAGGCTTTGGGCCTAATCATGCTCTTGCTGTGGGCCTATTGGGCCTCTGCGGGCCTGAATCTGGCCCATGTAGGGTTTCTAGTCGTATTCAGCCGTGGGGGCCTAGTAGGTGGTAGTTTTTTTGCTTTATATTTTATTTCTTTTTGCTTTTAGTTTTAGAAAAAATATAAACTTTCTATTAGTGCCATTAGTTTTAAAATTTGAAAACACTTTTTTGTTTTCTTTGTTGCTTTATTTATTTTATTTTGTTTCTACTTACAACAAAATACTTATTGTTGCTATTTTTATTTTTTCAAGTTTTTTTGTTTTGTTTTCTGCATTATTTATTTTCTTTTGGTTTTTGCTTTATTTTTTAATTCTTTTTGCTTTTAGGTCAGCAAAATTATAAGCTTTCTGTTAGTGCTTTTAGTTTTAGAAAAAATATAAACTTTCTGTTTGTGCCATTAGTTTTAAAATTCAAAAACACTTTTTTTGTTTTCTTTGTTGCTTTATTTATTTTATTTTGTTTCTACTTACAACAAAATGCTTATTGTTGCTATTATTATTATTATTATTATTTTCAAGTTTTTTTGTTTTGTTTCCTGCATTATTTATTTTCTTTTGGTTTTTTGCTTTATTTTTTAATTCTTTTTGCTTTTAGGTCGGCAAAATTATAAACTTTCTGTTAGTGCCATTTGTTTTAGAACAATTATAAACTTTCTGTTTGTGCCATTAGTTTTATAAAATTTGAATTCTTTGAAATTTGTGTGAATCACAAGTTTGTGAGCTCAACAAGGCGTAGAGGGACGGGCTTATAAACCGGTGTGAGCGCCCTTGATTGGCAAGGTTCTCAAAGTTGGCATAGTATGTTCATGAACAAAAGCGGACAATGGTATCATACTCGTGTGTTACAAAGTTGGCATGGTATCATCGTAATAGTTGCGGAGAAAGTCTTCACTTTTTCTTCGCTTGTGTCGTTTGCTTATTGCTGTAGTAACCATGGATAATCTTCATCATTTATCGGGATGCTTGGGTCAGCCTTGACTTTGAAGGGGAATTTCATGAAACTTTTCATACTCTTGAGACATGTCCATCTTGCCCTCCACTCCCGGGATGTCCCTTTTTCCCGAAAGAACTATGTGGCGCTTTGGCTCATTGTATGATGTATTCGCTTCCTTATCTTTTCTTTTCCTCGATGCAGTAGACATGTCCTTCACATAGATAACTTTGTGCCACATCATTGGCTAGGACGAGCGGTTCGTCGATGTACCCAAGATTTTTCAGATCCACTGTTGTCATTCCGTCTTTGTGGGTCTACACATGCCCGCCTCTGACAGATTGACCCACTTGCACTTAAACAAAGGGACCTTAAAATCTACTCCGTAGTCAAGTTCCCATATGTCTACTATGTAACCATAATATGTGTCATTTCCCTTGTCGGTTCTTTGCATCAAAGCGGACACCGCTGTTTTGGTTGGTGCTCTTTTCATCTTGGTCAATCGTGTAAAATGTATTCCCATTTATCTCGTATCCTTTCCAAATCATTACAATCGAAGATGGTCCCCTGGACAACAAGTACAACTCATCACAAACAGTCTTGTCACCTCACGAGACGTGTTTCCAACCAAGCTGCTGAAAGTCCCGATGTGTTCACATGTAATCCGATCGTCGCCTTTGCTCCGGGTGTTTGGAGCCTTGACATTCTTGTGTTCATCGACATACGGGTCACCAAGGTAGAGTTACGTAGAATCGTAGTGTGCTTGAGACCAAGAATATCCGTCCACTGCATATTATTGAGTCTCTTCCAAGCGTGCCTTTTCGGTCGATCTCCCCTCATACCGCGATTTAGGGAGACCTATCTTATTAAGGCCAGGAATGAAGTCAACACAAAACCCGATGACATCCTCTCGTTTGATGGCCCATGGAGATGCTTCCTTCCGCCTAGCACGATTCTGAACATATTTCTTTAGGACTCCCATGAACCTCTCAAAGGGGTACATATTGTGTAGAAATACGGGCCCCAGAATGACAATCTCGTCGACTAGATGAACTAGGGCGTGCGTCATGATATTGAAGAAGGATGGTGGGAACACCAGCTCGAAATCGACAAGAGATTGCGCCACATCACTCCTTAGCGTTACTCTGATTTACGGATCGATCACCTTCGAGATATTGCATTGAGGAATGCACATAGCTTCACAATGGCTAATCGGACGTTTTCCGGTAGAAGCCCTCTCAATGCAACCGGAAGCGATTGCGTCATAATCACGTGGCGATCATGAGACTTTAGGTTCTGGAACTTTTTCTCGACATATTTATTATTCCCTTTATATTCGACGAGAAGCCGGTCGGGACCTTCATCTTGAGCGAGCATTGAAAGAATATTTCTTTCTCTTCTTTCAGAAGAGCGTAGCTGGCGGGACCTTCATACCGCTTGGAGGCATGCCCTCTTTTTTAGGTAAGCGTTGCAGGTCCTCTCGTGCCTCGTGTGTATCTTTTGTCTTCCCATACACGCCCAAGAAGCCTAGCAGGTTCACGCAAAGGTTCTTAAATCACGTGCATCACGTCGATCGAAGAGCGGACCTCTAGGTCTTTCCGAGGGTAGGTCCCAAAATATAGATTTCTTCTTCCACATGGGTGCGTGATTCTCGGCGTCATTCGAACAGCTAGTCCGGGACCCTTTCCAAAGATTACGTGTAAATCATTGACCATAGTAAATGCGTGATCACCGATGCGCATGGCGGGCTTCTTCCGTGATCTGCCTCGCCTTTGAAATGCTTGCCTTTCTTTCGACATTGATGGTTGGTCGGAAGAAATCAACGATAGCCTGTACACATTCTTCCCGCAGCTTCCGGTATATACTATCGGTGTCAAGTAAGCAGTGCGTGCATCGTGGTATCCCTTGTTTGTCTGTCACGAAGGTTCTTGAGAGCGGGCCAATCGTTGATTGTCACGTAACAAGCAACGCCTTCAGGTCAAATTCCTCCTTTTGTGCTCATCCCACGTCGTACACCGTTTCCATTCCACAGCTGTAAAAGTTCCTCAACTAATGGCCTTAGGTACACATCAATGTCGTTGTCGGGTTGCTTAGGGCCTTGGGCGAAGCGGCATCATAATGAACTTTTGCTTCATGCACATCCAAGGAGGAAGGTTATACATACATAGAGTCACGGGCCAGGTGCTGTGATTGCTGCTCTGCTCCCGAAAGGATTAATGCCATCCGCGCTTAAAGCAAACCATACGTTCCTTGGGTCCTTTGCAAACTCATCCCGATTACTTTCTCTCGATTTTTCTCCACTGCGACCCGTTAGCGGGTGCTCTCAACTTCCGTCTTTCTTACGGTCCTCACTTTGTGCCATCGCATCAACTTGGCATGCTCTCCGTTTACGAGCAGACGTTTCAACCGTGGTATTATAGGAGCATACCACATCACCTTCGCAGAACCCTCTTCTGGGAGGCTCGCCGTCAACATCACCGAGGTCATCTCGTCGATCTTATACCGCAATGCACCGCATACCGGGCATGCGTTCAGATCCTTGTAGGCACCACGGTAGAGGATGCGATCATTAGGGCATGCATGTATCTTCTCCACCTCCAATCCTAGAGGGCATACCACCTTCTTTGCTGCGTATGTACCGTCAGGCGGTCGTTATCCTTTGGAAGCTTCTTCTTCATTATTTTGATAGCTTCTCAAATCCTTTATCGTGCACAGCATTCTCTCGCCTTCCACTGCAGCAATTCGAGTACTGATGCAGAGCTTTGTGTTGCCATCTTCGCAATTGGGGTACAACCCTTTTTGTGATCCTCTAACATGCGATCGAACTTCAGCTTCTCCTTTTGACTTTCGCATTGTGTCCTTGCATCGACAATGACCCGCGGAGATCATCATCATGGGGCACATCGTCTGGTTCATCTTGATCTTCAGCAGCTTCGCCCGTTGCGGCACCATCGTGCACATCGTCAGTGCAACTTGATGTTCGATAGCATCACCGTATTCATGGGGCACATAGTTGTCATCGTACTCTTCTTCCTCGCCGTCTTCCATCATAACCCCTATTTCTCCGTGCCTCGTCCAAACATTATAGTGTGGCATGAAACCCTTGTAAAGCAGGTGGGTGTGAAGGATTTTCCGGTCGAGTAAGACTTCAGATTCCCACATATAGGGCATGGACAACACATAAAACCATTCTGCTTGTTTGCCTCAGCCACTTGAGAAAAGCATGCACGCCCTTAATGTACTCGGAGGTGTGTACGTCACCGTACATCCATTGCGGTTCATCTGCGTTCATTATATATAATTTAGTATGTCAAAAATCATTTGAGAACATCATGAATTGATAATTAAATGACCAAATTAATAGAAGTTCATCATCACATAAAAACCAAAGTACATACATAGTTCTCATCTAACAACATAAAGCTCTGCAGAGCATCTAAATTAATTAAACCATACATTGAAACTATGTAAAACATTTCAATGTGAAAACAAATACGATCATAATCGCAACCAAGGTAACAACTGATCCAACGGCATAATGATACCAAGCCTCGGTATGAATGGCATATTTTCTAATCTTTCTCATCTTCAAGCGCATTGCATCCATCTTGATCTTGTGATCATCGGCGACATCCGCAACATGCAACTCCAATATCATCTTCTCCTCCTCAAGTTTTTTATTTTTTCCTTCAAGAAATTGTTTTCTTCTTCAACTAAATTTAACCTCTCGACAATAGGGTCGGTTGGAATTTCCGGTTCAACAACCTCCTAGATAAATAAAATCTATGTCACGTTGGTCGGCTTAATTTTCATAAACAATAAATGAACCAATAGTTATGAAAAGATAATATATACCACATCCGAATCATAGATGTGACGAGGGCCGACGGGGCGGATACCAAAACCATCGCACTATATAAGATGCAATAATAAAAGTAAGAAAATAATACAAGTAAGAATATTTTTCCTTTCGGAAAGAAGATAAGAACAAGAGGCTCACCACGGTGGTCTTGGCGATGAGATCGCCATGGTGATCGGCAATGGTGAAGACGGGACGGGCGTGACGGACCGCTAAACCTAGACAAATATTGAGGAAAATGGAGGTTAGAGGTCGAGCTTGGAGAGGAGAAAGCTTAAGTAGTGTGGCTCGGGCATTCCATCGAACACCTTGTGTGCATAGGAGGTGAGCTAGAGCACCACCAAGCCCCTCCCCTCGGCCGGAAAAAGCAGGCGGTGTGCTCGCTCTTCTTGTGAGGGGCTATATATAGGAAGCACCATTAGCCCGGTTGGTGGCATGAGCCGGGACTAAAGGGAAGCCTTTGGTCCCGGTTCATGCCACCAACCGGGACCAATAGTGGTGGGCAGGAGCCAGGACCATTGGTCCCGGTTCGTCCCTGCCAACCGGGACCAAAGGTCCAGACGAACCGGGACCAATGGCCCACGTGGTCTGCCGGCCCCCCAGGCTCACGAACCGGGATAAATGCTCGCATTAGTCCCGGTTCTGGATTGAACCGGGACTAATGGGCAAAACATGCCTCAACGATAGCCCCTTTTTCTACTAGTGTAGTGATGTGCCCACACTTTTGGATTACAAAGACTTTAATTATGATAGTTGCTCTTTGATTGATTGTATTTCTTTGTTGCAATCCATGATAAATTCACCCCATGCTTATGAACAAAACAAAGCTTTTACTAAACATATTGTTGATGCTATGATGAAAGCTCTTGAAGAAAAATTGGAATTAGAAGTATCAATTCCTAGAAAATTGCATGATGAGTGGGAACCTACTATCAAAGTCAACATTAAAATTATGAGTGGTTTGCTTTGTGTGACTTGGGTGCTAGTGTTTCTACAATTCTGAAATCTTTATGTGATGTGCTTGGTCTTACCAATCTAGAAGAATGTTCTTTGAATTTGCACTTGGCGGATTCTACTATTAAAAAGCCTATGGGAAGAATTAATGATGTTCTTATTCTTGCAAATAGGGATTATGTGCCCATAGATTTTATTGTTCTTGATATTGATTGCAATCTTTATTGTCCAATTATTCTTGGTAGACCATTTTTACGCATTATCGGTGCCGTGATTGATATGAAAGAAGGCAATATTATGTTTCAATTTCCTTTGAGGAAAGGGATGGAACAATTTCCTAGAACTAGAATTAAGCCACCTTATGAATCAATCATGAGGGCATCTTATGGATCTCAAACCAAGGATGACAAAACTTAGATCCCTCCTTTACGCCTAGCTAAGGGCGTAAAACTATAGCGCTTGTTGGGAGGCAACCCAATGAATACAATTTATTTTTGCCTTTTGCTTTCTATTCTTGAGTGTTAGCACAATTATGCTACTATTATGATTGTGTTTTTTGTGTTTTAATTAGTGTTTGTGCCAAGTAGAACCAATAGGATCTCTTGGGTGATAGTTGTTTAATCTTGCTGATAAAGACAGAAACTTTGTGCTCACGAAAATAATTGCCAAAATTCACCGGAACGTGATAGAATGTTAATTACTTTTGCAGAAGATCAATATAAAAATTATCTAGGATGTCTTGCTTTTTCAGAATTTTTGGAGTTCCATAAGTGTTCGTTTAAATCAGATTGCTACAGACTGTTCTGTTTTGACAGATTCTGTTTTCTTTGTGTTGTGTGCTTATTTTGATGGCTCTATGGTTTTCTTTGATGAGTTTTTGCCGTAGAAAAGTTGGAATACAGTAGATATAATACAAAAACAAAATATGAATTGGTTTGATACAACACTTATAGTAGTGGTTGCTACCTCTTGAGCATGCGTTGGTTTTCCCTTGAAGAGGAAAGGGTGATGCAACAAAGTAGCGTAAGTATTTCCCTCAGTTTTTTAGAACCAAGGTATCAATCCAGTAGGAGACTACACGCAAATCGCCTAGTACCTGCACAAACAATCAAGAACCTTGCAACCAACGAGATAAAGGGGTTGTTAATCCCTTCACAGCCACTTGCAAAAGTGAGATCTGATAAAGATAATAAGATAAATATTTTTGGTATTTTTGTTGTATAGATTGGAAAGTAAAGATTGCAAAATAAATAGTAAACTAGAATTATAGACCGGAAACTTATATGATGTAAAGTAGACCCGGGGGCCATAGGTTTCACTAGTGTCTTCTCTCTCAAGATAGCATACATTACGGTGGGTGAACAAATTACTGCCGAGCAATTGATAGAAAAGCGCATAGTTATGAGAATATCTAGGCATGATTATGAACATAGGCATCACATCCGTGTCAAGTAGACCAAAACGTTTCTGCATCTACTACTATTACTCCACACATCGACCGGTATCCAGCATGCATCTAGAGTATTGTGTTCATAAGAACAGAGTAACGCATTAGGCAAGATGACATGATGTAGAGGGATAAACTCAATAAATATGATATAAACCCCATCTTTTTATCCTCGATGGTAACAATACAACACGTGTCGTTTCCCTTTCTGTCACTGGGATCGAGCACCGCAAGATTGAACCCAAAGCTAAGCACTTCTCCCATTGCAAGAAAGATCAATCTAGTAGGCCAAACTAAACCAAAAATTCGAAGAGACTTGCAAAGATATTAAATCATGCATATAAGAATTCAGAGAAGAATCAAATATTGTTCATAGATAATCTGGATCATAAACCCATAATTCATCGGATCTCGACAAACACACCGCAAAAGAATTACATCGAATAGATCTCCAAGAAGATCGAGGAGAACTTTGTATTGAGATCCAAAGAGAAAGAAGAAGCCATCTAGCTAATAACTATGGACCCGAAGGTCTGTGGTAAACTACTCACACATCATCGAAGAGGCTATGGTGTTGATGTAGAATCCCTCCGTGATCGAATCCCCCTCCGGCAGATCACCGGAAAAGGCCCCAAGATGGGATCTCACGGGTACAGAAGGTTACGGTGGTGAAATGTGGTTTCGTGGCTCCCTGGATGTTTTAAGGGTATAAGAGTATATATAGGCGAAATAAGTAGGTCGGTGGAGCTATGAGGGGCCCACGAGGGTGGGGGGCACGCCTACCCCCCCAGGCGTGCCCTCCTACCTCGTGGCCGCCTCGTTGCTTCCTTGACGTCCACTCCAAGTCTCTTGGATTGTGTTTGTTCCAAAAAAGATCCTCGCGAAGGTTTCATTCCGTTTGGACTCCGTTTGATATTCCTTTTCTGTGAAACACTGAAATAGGCAAAAAAAACAGCAATTTGCACCGGGCCTTCGGTTAGTAGGTTAGTCTAAAAAATAATATAAAAGTGCATATTAAAGCCCATTAAACATCCAAAAAAGATAATATAATAGCATGGAACAATAAAAAATTATAGATATGTTGGAGACGTATCAAGCATCCCCAAGCTTAATTCCTGCTCGTCCTCGAGTAGGTAAATGATAAAAACAAATTTTTTGATGTGGAATGCTACCTAACATAATTTTCAATGTAATTTTCTTTATTGTAGCATGAATGTTCAGATCCGAAAGGTTCAAGACAAAAGTTTAATATTGACATAAAAATAATAATACTTCAAGCATACTAACTAAGCAATTATGTCTTCTCAAAATAACATGGCCAAAGAAAGCTCGCCCCTACAAAATCATATAGTTTGGCTATGATTCATTTTCGTCACACAAAATGCTCCCATCATGCACAACCCCGATGAAAAGCCAAGCAATTGTTTCATACTTTAGAATTTTCAAACTTTTTCAACTTTCACGCAATACATGAGCGTGAGCCATGGACATATCACTATGTGTGGAATAGAATATGATGATGGAGGTTGTGTGGAGAAGACAAAAAAGGAGAAAGTCTGACATTGACGCGGCTAATCAACAGGCTATGGAGATGCCCATCAATTGATGTCAATGCGAGGAGTAGGGATTGCCATGCAACAGATGCACTAGAGCTATAAATGTATGAAAGCTCAACAAAAGAAACTAAGTGGGTGGGCATCCAACTTGCTTGCTCACCAAGACCTAGGGCATTTGAGGAAGCCCGTTGTTGGAATATACAAGCCAAGTTCTATATTGAAAAATTCCCACTAGTAAATGAAAGTGAAAATATAACAAACTCTCTATCATGAAGATCATGGTGCTACTTTGAAGCACAAGTGTGGAAAAAGGATAGTAGCATTGTCCCTTCTGGCCTTTCTCTTTTTTTGCCTTTCTCTTTCTTTCTTTTTTGGCCTTTCCATTTTTTATTTGGCCTTTCTTTTTTTCTTCGGGACAATGCTCTAATAATGATGATCATCACACTTATATTTATTTACAACTCAAGGATTACAACTCAATAGTAGAACAAAATATGACTCTATATGAGTGCCTCCGGCGGTGTACCGGGATGGGCAATGAAACAAGAGTGACATGTTTGAAAAATTATGCATAGTGGCTTTGCCACAAATACGATGTCAACTAGATGATCATGCAAGGCAACATGACAATGATAAAGCGTGTCATAATAAATGGAACGGTGGAAAGTTGCATGGCAATATATCTCGGAATGGCTATGGAAATGCCATAATAGGTAGGTATGGTGGCTGTTTTGAGGAAGATATAAGGAGGTTTATGTGTGATAGGGCGTATCATATCACGGGGTTTGGATTCACCAGCGAAGTTTGCACCAAATCTCAAGGTGAGAAAGGGCAATACACGGTACCGAAGAGGCTAGCAATGATGGAAAGGTGAGAGTGCGTATAATCCATGGACTCAACATTAGTCATAAAGAACTCACATACTTACTGCAAAAATCAACAAGTCATCAAAACTAAGCACTATGCGCATTCTCCTAGGGGGATACGTTGGTAGAAAAAGACCATTGCTCGTCCCCGACCGCCACTCATAAGGAGGAAAATCAGAGAAATCTTGAATAACTCCTTTTCCAATAATATTACCAATACCAAGCCGAAACTTTTTAGTGTGTAGAATAGTAGATTCTTCATGTAGATTATCAAAAGCATCAAGGTTTCCCCCATTGCTACTATTATCTTTTTTGACAATAACCTCCCCAATTTCAGACATGATGGCAAAAAATCGCACTAAGAACGGGCACACAAGAAGCAAGCGGGAAGAGACGAAGAAAAAAGGGCGAATAAAACGGCAAAGGTGAAGTGGGGGAGAGGAAAACGAGAGGAAAATGGCAAATAATGTAATGCGAGGGAGAAGAGTTTGTGATGGGTACTTGGTATGTCTTGACTTGTGCGTAGATCTCCCCGGCAACGGCGCCAGAAATCCTTCTTCCTACCTCTTGAGCATGCGTTTGTTTTCCCTTGAAGAGGAAAGGGTGATGCAGCAAAGTAGCGTAAGTATTTCCCTCAGTTTTTGAGAACCAAGGTATCAATCCAGTAGGAGACTACACGCAAATCGCCTAGTACCTGCACAAACAATCAAGAACCTTGCAACCAACGCGATAAAGGGGTTGTTAATCCCTTCACGGCCACTTGCAAAAGTAAGATCTGATAAAGATAATAAGATAAATATTTTTGGTATTTTTGTTGTATAGATTGGGAAGTAAAGATTGAAAAATAAATAGTAAACTAGAATTATAGATCGGAAACTTATATGCTATAAGTAGACCCGGGGGCCATAGGTTTCACTAGTGGCTTCTATCAAGATAGCATATATTACGGTGGGTGAACAAATTACTGCCGAGCAATTGATAGAAAAGTGCATAGTTATGAGAATATTTAGGCATGATCATGAACATAGGCATCACGTCCGTGTCAAGTAGACCGTAACGATTCGGCATCCACTACTATTACTCCACACATCGACCGCTATCCAACATGCATCTAGAGTATAGAGTTCATAAGAACAGGGTAACGCATTAGGCAAGATGACATGATGTAGATGGATAAACTCAATCAATATGATATAAACCCCATATTTTTATCCTTGATGGCAACAATACAACACGTGTTGTTTCCCTTTCTGTCACTGGGATCGAGCACCGCAAGATTGAACCCAAAGCTAAGCACTTCTCCCATTGCAAGAAAGATCAATCTAGTAGGCCAAACTAAACCGAAAATTTGAAGAGACTTGCAAAGATATTAAATCATGCATATAAGAATTCAGAGAAGAATCAAATATTGTTCATAGATAATCTGGATCATAAACCCACAAGTCATCAGATCTCAACAAACACACCGCAAAAAGAATTACATCGAATAGATCTCCAAGAAGATCGAGGAGAACTTTGTATTGAGATCCAAAGAGAGAGAAGAAGCCATCTAGCTAATAACTATGGACCCGAAGGTATGTGGTAAACTACTCACACATCATCGGAGAGGCTATGGTGTAGATGTAGAAGCCGTCCGTGATCGAATCCCCCTCTGGCAGATCGCCGGAAAATGCCGCAAGATGGGATCTCACGGGTACAGAAGGTTGCGGCGGTGGAAAAGTGGTTTCGTGGCTCCCTTGGATGTTTTAAGGGTATAAGAGTATATATAGGCGAAAGAAGTAGGTTTGTGGAGCTACGAGGGGCCCATCAGGGTGGGGGTGTGCCTACCCCCTGGGCGCGTCCTCCTGCCTCGTGGCCGCCTCGTTGCTTCCTTGACGTCCACTCCAAGTCTCCTAGATTGCGTTTGTTCCAAGAAAGATCCTCGCGAAGGTTTCGTTTCGTTTGGACTCTGTTTGATATTCCTTTTCTGCGAAACACTGAAATAGGCAAAAAAATAGCAATTTGCACTGGGCCTTCGGTTAGTAGGTTAGTCCCAAAAATAATATAAAAGAGCATATTAAAGCCCTTTAAAACAGATAATATAATAGCATGGAACAACCAAAAATTATAGATACGTTGGAGACGTATCAGTGGTTTATTTTTCTTACACTAACGGATCTCACGAAGGTTTTGTTGAGTTTTGTGTGATTGAAGTTTTCAAGTTTTGGGTTATCTTACGATGGATGAAGGAAGGATGTAAGAGCCTAAGCTTGGGGATGCCCCGACATCCCAAGCTATTATCCAAGAATGAGCAACCAACTTAGCTTGGGGATGCCCCCGAGTGGCATCCCCGCTTTCTTCCAACAACTTTCGGTATTTTACTCGAGGCTATATTTTTATTTGTCACATGATATGTGTTTTGCTTGGAGCGTCTTGTATGATATGTGTTTTTGCTTGTTTTATTTTGTGTTTTAAGTCATCAATCCTTGCTGGACATGCCTATTTAAGAGAGCCAAAATTATATCATGACTTGTTACAATTGCTCTCTATGCTTCACTTAAATCTTTTATGAGCTAGGACTTTCTCTAGTGCTTCACTTATATCTTTTGGAGCACGGTGTGCTTTGTTATTTTTGAAGAAATGCTCTCTTGATTCACTTAGATTTATTTGAGAGTTAGTAAAATTTTAAAGAAATTCTCTCTTGCTTCACTTAAATTATTTTGCGAGAAAGAGAATTTGTTATGCTCATGATCTTCACTCATATTTGTTTGAGCTTATGAAAAGCAACACATAAAAATTATTCCCAAAGTGATAGATATCCAAGAAGGATAAAGTAAAAGAAAATGTCATGAAGATCATTGGACAAAATAAACTTGATTCTTAGTAATAGTTTTGAGATATGATGATGTGATATGTGAGTTATGTTGATGAGTAATTGTGCTCTAGTAAGAATATTGGTGTTAAGGTTTGTGTTTCCCTATGCATGCACGAAAGTCAATAATCATGCAATGAGAATTATATCCTACTTGTGGTGCATTATTCGGTGTTAATATTGTTAGATCACGGGTTCCAGCAAAACCCTCAAGGTTCAAACACTGGGGTGCATACGAAGATCTCCCCCTACCGATCCACGTCCTAGCTTTGCTAAGATCTCACGGGCTAACTCGACGAACTCACAAAACAAAGGACACAATATTTATACTGGTTCGGGCCATTGTTGTGGTGTAATAACCTACTCCAGTGTGGTGGTGGTGGATTGCCTCTTGGGCTGGGGATGAATAGTACAAAGGGAAAGAATAGCCTCCTGAGGTTGAGGTGTTCTTGCGCTAGGTGAACTTGTGTGGGTGAGGATTCGATGCCTCCTACTGTGGTGGCTAGTCCAATTTATAGAGGCCCTAGTCCTCTCCCCCAATATTGAGCGGGAAGGGAGCCAACAATGGCCAATTTGAAAGGGGACAGCTAGTACAGCTTATCCTGACAAAAGCAGTCTTCGCTTGCAAAGGCTCTGGTGGTGAAGCCACCTTGGGCTCCATGGTGACCTCCGTCTTGCCGTCCTGCTGGTCTTGGTCTCGTTGCACTGATATGGAAACCTTTGCTTGACGCCTCGGTACTCCGCACCTACGCTTGGCTCCTTAGCACCAAAGAGGAAACGAGGACACTGTGCGCGCTGGCGCCCACCTGGCACCCGCCTGGTCTCGGTGGTCATGGATCACGTCACGAGAACCTCGCAAGGTTTTCCTTGCCTTGATCTCTCCGCCCCTCGCGAGCCAGCCTGGTGAGGCCACTCCCGAGGAGGTCTTGTGTCGTCTGCCTCACGAGGTTTGGCCCCTCGCGAGGGTCTTGAATGCCTTGTTGATGAAGATGGGTCGTACGGGCCTGCTAGCAGAGCCACGCCGTGGGCATGAGCAGTGCAAGTCTGGGACCCCATTCCCGTAACACCGGCAGTGGCCCGGGCCCAAGGCGTGCTCAGGCTTGGCTTCGCGGTGAAGCCAAGGGTCAAGTGCGGAGCGCCGCGAGCCCCAATAGCCTGCAGCCTTGGTTGACGTGTGGTGGTTGAATGGACGTGGGCGTCTCCACTTCCTCATGCTGCCTCGGCAACTGCCCGGCCTGAAAAAAAGGCTGGCGTGGAAAACACTTGTCTTCACTGCTTCCCTTTGCCTTGCTTAGATCCCCTTTCTTGCGCCCTGCCTTCGAAATCCCCAGACCTGCTTCCATCCTCCACCGCATCAGCGACCAATGGCGCCACGCAAGGTCAAGCCCTCCTCGTCGCCGACTTGGTACGAACCCGCTCTTGACACGCCCAACATCTCGGAGAAGAGCCTCGCCGCCACACGTTTGCTGACGGCACGGGAGAGCAACGAGAGGGGGAAGATGGAGCTCCGGGTTGCCTCTGACACGCCGGAGCCTGAGGGGAGTACCTTTTTCCCCTTCTTCAAGAGTAGCATCGCCGTGGGGCTGGTTCCCCCCTTTTCTGACTTCTTCTATGAGGTCCTTGGCCACTACGGGCTGCATTCGCCGCACCTTCATCCCAACTCCATCCTTCTCTTATCCATCTTCGCCTACTATTGCAAGGCGTATCTGGGCGTGATGCCATCCGTGGCTCTGCTTCGCCACCTCTTCTTCCTCCGCGTCAGCGAGGGTCATATCTCCCGGTGCGCCAATTTCGTCGCGTCCGGCAAGGCCAACTCGATCTCGAACACCGGGAAGAAGGCCGACAACCTCAGGGCCAAATGGGTCATGATGGGCGCCAAGTGCGTCCATCCCCGCTTGGCGCTGCCGATGGAGATGCCCCAATCCGACAAGGGGTGGTCTTGTGCGAAGCTTACTAACGAGCGGGCGTCGTCGGTGTTGGAGCATATGAAGGCCGACTTGAAGCCTGGCAACGCGAGGGCTTCTGAGGGAATTCTTGACGCTGCGGTTTGCTCCACTTCAGGCGCGTGCGCGTCCCTTGTGGAGGCTTGGAGATGAAGAGGACAAGATTCACCTGAGCCTGGAGGCCTTGCCCGACGATGAGCTGTCCGCGGTTTTGCGCCTCTTGGTCGGGGACAACCATGAGTATCCGCCGAGCGCCTTCGTTCCCCTATTCCGCCGCAAGGACTGGGAGCAGATCGTGGCTTCCAGGTCGACCTTCGACGGTCGCGGGCTGGTGCCGCCGGCGCCTACCGGGGCCCTTGCGGCGCCGAAGCCGGTGGAGCTGTCTTCCGATGAGTCCCACGGGGAGGAAGAGGGGGAGGAGGAAAACTCGAAGGTGACTCCCGAAGGGATGGGGGAGACCTCCCCCTTGAGCAAAGCTGACATCCTCCGCACCCTTCCTGACGACGCCGAGGCTGACGCTCACTAGGAGAAGGGGGGGCTACATGTAATCCCGACAAGGGGCAGATTGTCGCTGGTCTCCCGGGATGCTACTTTTGTTCTGACGCTGACTGGTGCTGCTTCTGGCCCCTCCGCTGCCCCAGTTTATGCTCCTGGAGCTGGTGCGCCCGCGCCTCAAGCCTCGAGGCTCTCGGGCTTCAAGCTCACCAAGCGGAGGGTGGACTACGCCGCAGTGGACCAGTAAGTGCTCGAGCCTTGCCTTGTCCTTGCTTATATTGCTGCTTCCTGACGTTCGTCCTTGGTAGTCCAGGCCGTTGCCTTCGGCAAAGAAGAGGAAGGAGGGCGCAGCGGCCGCGCCCCCTTCCGCGGAAAAAGGAGACGAGAACACTCGCACCTCCTCAGCCCGGTCGCCACCGCGAGACCAGGAGGAGCGTCGTCACGAGGAGCTAGCCCCCGTAGGGGTAAGCACAGGAGCCAGGCAACCCAGCTTGGCCAAAACATAAGTCATATCGATGCATATAATGGTGAATAAAAGGTACATGCGGAAGTTTAACGCATGTGTTGGGCATGAAGCTCAGATAAATAAGCTTCATTAAAGAAGCTCCGAATTATAATGAGCGTGGACGGTAGCGTCAAGTATGTGCGAAAAAGCGCAAACGAGCCTCTAGAGGCTTCAAGAAGAAGGAGGAAGGAGAGAAATAAAAGACAGCAAAAATAGAAAATGTGGACGGAGGAAGGAGACGAACTTGGAGTCCGGCGCTTAGGCGTAGAATCTTCGTAGACGGGCTGCGTTCCATGGGTTCGGCTCGAGTCGGTTATCCGATGCGTTTCGCAGACGGTATGCTCCACCGGTCAGGACCTGGTCGATGATGAAGGGACCTTCCCATTTGGGCTTGAGTTTGTCCTTTTCTTGTCCGACGTAGAACTAGTTCGCCAACGTTATAAGCTTTGGCCCGTACTTCCCTGCTTTGATATCTTTGAGCCTACTGTTGATAGAATGCGGAACGAGCTTTTGCCACGTTGGCTCCTCTTCCAATGCGTCCAAATTTTCCTGCCGATCGAGCTCGGCTTCTCTTTCTTCATACATGCGCACGCGAGGTGAGTCATGTATTATGTCGAAGGGCAAGACTGCCTCTGCGCCGTACACCATAAAGAATGGTGTGAATCCAGTAGTACGATTCGGCATGGTCCGCAGCCCCCAGAGTACGGAGTCGAGCTGCTCAACCCAGTGTGTGTTAGATTCCTTGAGGGACCGCACTAGTCTGGGTTTAATGCTGCTCATGATTAGACCATTTGCTCGTTCGACTTGGCCGTTGGTTTGAGGGTGATAGACTGAGGCGTAATCGAGCTTGATGCCCATGTTTTTGCACCATAATTTGACCTCATCGGCCGTAAAGTTGGTGCCATTATCAGTGATGATACTATGGGGACACCGTAATGCTGCCACGACCCACGATATGAAGTCTATAACCGGTCCGGATTCGCCGTTTTGACAAACTTGGCCTCTATCCATTTGGTGAATTTATCCACCATGACCAATAGGTATTTTTGCTTGTGGGTTCCTCCCTTAAGGGGTCCAACCATGTCAAGCCCCGGACATGACGGCCAGGTGATGGGTATAGTTTTGAGGGCGGTGGGTGGCATGTGGCTTTGGTTGGCAAAAAGCTGGCAACCGCATCGTTGGACTAAGTCCTGCTGCGTCTGCCGGGCCGTCGGCCAATAAAATCCTGTCACGGAAGGCCTTGCCTACAAGGGCCGGGCTGCGGCGTGGTGCCCACCCAGTCCGGCATGAATTTCAGCCAGGAGGTTTCGCCCTTCCTCTTCAGAGATACACCTTTGAAGGACTCTGGTAGTGCTTTTATTATAAAGCTCTCCCTCATGGACTTTATAGGCTTTAGATCGCCGTACTATGCAGCGAGCCTCATTTTGGTCTTCGGGGAGTTCCTGCCTAGTTAGGTAGGCTAGGAATGGTTCCGTCCACGGGGCGATAACCGCCATTATTTCGTGGGCAGAGGGTGTTATCTCGGTGGCATGGCCTCCGATTGTGTCAGAGTGTTTGGCGTCAGGCAGTGCGGTTGGGTCCGGATTGTTATTGCCGGACTCCCCTTCCCATAGTAAGGATGGCTTGAACAGCCGTTCCAGAAAGATATTGGGTGGGACGGCATCGCGTTTTGCACCGATGCGTGCCAATATGTCCGCTGCCTGGTTGTTATCCCGGGCTATATGATGAAATTCGAGCCCTTCGAACCGTGCTGACATTTATAGGACCGCATTGCGGTATGCTGCCATTTTCGGATCTTTGGCATAAAAGTCTCCGTTTATTTGAGATATCGCGAGGTTCGAATCCCCGCGCACCTCTAGGCGTTTAATGCCCATGGAGACTTCCATCCGGAGGCCGTGCAGAAGGGCCTCGTATTCGGCTGCGTTGTTGGAGTCCGTATACATTATCTGAAGGACGTATTGGACTGTGTGTCCCCGGTAGGGGGACGTCGAGACGACGCCAGCCCCAGACCGGCCAACATTTTGGAGCCGTCAAAGTGCATGATCAATTGGAGTATGCGCCAGTACTCTTTAGGGAGTTCGGCTTGGTCCATTCGCCACGAAGTCGGCCAAAACCTGCGACTTAATAGCTCGTCGTGGCTTATAAGTTATGTCGAATGGAAGGAGCTCTATGGCCCATTTAGCAATCCGGCCCGTCGCGTCGCGGTTATTTATAATGTCGTTGAGAGGTACTTCGGAGGCTACCATTATCGAGCACTCTTGAAAGTAGTGTCGCAGCTTACGGGATGCCATGAACACCGCGTATGTTATCTTTTGATAGTGTGGGTACCGGGACTTGCATGGAGTTAGGACGGTTATTTTTGTATTTGCTTGAGTTCTTTTGGTCTTTTCTTGAGGTCTTTTTGTATTTGCTTGAGGTCTTTTGGAATATCCAATTGTGACAGAGCTCGGTTCTTGGCTGGGTTTGCTTCAATTCCTCTACCGGACACAATGAAGCCCAGGAGCTTTCCGGCCGAACGCCAAGACGCATTTTTCCGGATTGAGCTTGATGTCGTATTTTCAAGATTGTCGAATGTGAGCCTCAAGTCGTCTACTAGAGTTTCGACGTGCTTGGTTTTGACGACCACGTCATCTACATATGCTTCCACTGTTTTGCCGATCTGGTCTGCCAGACATGTCTGAATCATGCGCTGATATGTTGCGCCGGCGTTTTTTAGCCCAAAGGGCATTGTGTTGAAGCAGAATGTGCTGTATGGAGTGATGAATGCTATTGCAGCTTGGTCTGACTCCGCCATCTTGATTTGGTGGTAGCCGGAGTACGCGTCGAGGAAGCACAATGAGTCGTGTCCTGCTGTAGCGTCAGTAATTTGATCGATTCGAGGGAGGGGGAAGGGATCCTTTTGGCAAGCCTTATTAAGGTCTTTGAAATCAACACATAGGCGCCAGGATTTATCCTTCTTTGGTACCATCACCAGGTTTGCTAGCCAGTCCGGATGTTTTATATCTCTGATGAATCCGGCTTCCAGAAGTTTGGCTAGCTCCTCTCCCATGGCCTGTCTCTTGGGTTCGGAAAAGCGCCGAAGGGCCTGTTTGACTGGCTTGAATCTTTTAGGATATTTAGGCTGTGCTAGGCCAGCCGACGTGGGATTCCTGGCATGTCTGAAGGGTGCCAGGCAAAGATGTCCCAGTTTTCTCGTAGAAATTCTCGTAGTGCAGCGTCTACATCAGGGTTTAGTTGTGCCCCAATGGAGGCCGTCTTTGCGGGGTCCTTTGGGTGGACTTGGAATTTGACTATTTCATCCGCTGGTTTAAAAGAAGTGGACTTGGATCTTTTATCAAGTATCACATCGTCCCTATTCACCGTGGAGCGCATCGCGGTGAGTTCCTCGGCCGCTAGGGCTTCGGATAGTGCCTCGAGGGCTAGTGCGGCTATCTTTTTTTCGGTGCGGAGTGCTATGTTCGGATCACTAGCGAGAGTGATGATTCCGTTAGGTCCGGGCATTTTAAGCTTCATGTACCCATAATGGGGTATAGCTTGAAAAATTGTGAATGCCTCTCGTCCTAATAAAGCATGATATCCGCTGTTGAACGGGGCCACTTGAAATGTGACCTCCTCGGACCTGTAATTGTCCAGTGAGCGAACACTACGTCCAAAGTGTGATTTTTCCCATGCAGCATGCTTCCGGCTAGGGATTATTCCTCTAAAGGTTGTCTTTGCTTCGCTCAATGCGGTTCCAGTCTATTTCCATTTTTCGGAGGGTTTCCTCATAGATGAGGTTTAGTCCGCTGCCGCCATCCATGAGTACCTTAGTAAAGGCGAAAAGCCATCCACTATCGGATCGAGGACCAATGCGGCTGGTGCTCGGGCTGTTCGAATTTAGGTTAAATCAGCATTAAAAGTAATAGCCGTGTCACTCCATGGATTTATTGTTGCTACTTGGTAGACTTCGGCAAGGTTGCGGAGTGTTCATTTTCGCATGTTATTTGATGTGAAAGTCTCGAAGACTGTTAACACCGTACTAGTGTTGCTGGGCTGGGATTCTGAAGCTAGAAGCTCCTCGCCACTTTTGGCCACCTGCCGTAGTATCCAACATGCTCGAAGGCTATGAGTTGGAGTGGTGCCCTCTGTGCTATGAATTTTGCAGGGTCCGTTTAGCCAACCCTCCAAGACGGTTTCGTACCCTTTAGGGGTTTTGGTTTTTGGTATTTAACCCAGGTGCTTGATAATGATGCACCCTTTTATTTTGGACTAGGGATGTATTCGGGGCCGGATTATCCCAAAATTTACTTTCGGTTTTCCAGGCGCTCTCCATCGCACAGTACTTTTGTACTATGGTCACCAAGTCAGCAAAGCATGTAATTTCGCGACGACTTATGGCGTTTAGGATTCCCTTGTCCGTGCAATTATTGCAAAAAATTGGGATTGCGTCCTCCTCTCGGCAGTCCTTTATCTTGTTCATAACCAGGAGGAATCTGGCCCAGTAATGATGTACTGTTTCAGCAGGCTCTTGCCGAATTCGAGAGAGATCGCCAATGTTTGGGTGGGCGGGTGGAACTAGATCCGGAACCCCGTCCAATTTAGGACTCAGGAGTCGAGAAATTTCCGAACTCGGAAGTTTGGATTTTTGAGTGTTATCCGATGAGTCCAACCCGCCGCCTGACTTTAAGTTCAGGGCTTGATCGACATCCTTCCCTCTGCGGGAATACGGCATAGAGGGATCGGGAATCCGAACGTAGCTAGTCCTTAAGATAGAAGAAGAATCGCCGCATTGCTCCTCTATCACAGCGACATGATGGGTAGCCTGGGGAGAGTTGATCTCTCTCAGATCGGTTTTAGGCCCGATCCGGTCGTAGTCTGTAGCGACTCCCAGGGCGGCGATGCGATCCAAGAGCTCGTTTACGGAGGAGAGCTCAATCGGATCTAACTGTTCGGCAAGTTCCGAATTAACATGAAGATTGGTTTCGATGACTCGAGAGGTCATCGCCGGTGCGGTGGCCGGACTGGCGGTCATAAGAAAACCACCTATCCGAAGAGTCTGGCCAGCGGCCAAGGCTCCTTTGGCAATAGTATCGTCTTTAAAGACGAGATGAGGCATCCTACCTGATGGCGGCACGCAGAGGAACTCTCAATGAAAGCACCAATGTCGGTGTCAAAACCAGCGGATCTTGGGTAGGGGGTCCCGAATCGCATGCGTCTAGGCGGATGGTAATAGGAGACAAGGGACACGATGTTTTTACCCGAGTTCGGGCCCTCTCGATGGAGGTAATACCCTACTCTGCTTGATTAATATTTATGATATGGGTAGTACAAGAGTAGATCTACCATGAGATCAAGGAGGCTAAACCCTAGAAGCTAGCCTATGGTATGATTGTTGTTCGTCCCTCTGGGACTAAAACCCTCCGATTTATATAGACACCGGATAGGTTAGGGTTACACAGAGTCGGTTAAAAATGGTAGGAGATCTACATATCCGTATCGCCAAGCTTGCCTTCCACGCCAATGAAAGTCCCATCCGGACATGGGACGAAGTCTTCAATCTTGTGTCTTCATAGTCTTGGTGTCGGTGTACTAGAGTAGGGGTACCCTAGTATCCCGTACTCGTGCACGGACAGTTGCAGCACCCCGTGGCAGGGTTTGCCTCGTCACCGCCAAGATCCTCCGTGGCTCCTTTGGAGCCATTCAAGAACAAAGTATTTGATTAAGAAGACAAGGCCCCGGCAAGAGGAGCTTGCCGGGAAGGCCACCTCGTGCATGCAGAAGACAAGGCCCGGCAAGAGGAGCTTGCCGGAAGGCTCGGAGCGACAAGCCTCCAGACGCCGAAAAGGATTCGTCAAGGCAAGGCGCTTGCCGCGGCAAGCAACCTCTCTCCATCTCCGCTCCAACTCATCCAACAGCGTGTCGCCATGGGACCATTCCATGCATCGCCATGTCGAGAGGCTGTGCAGCCAGCGGAGAGCAGCGATAAGCGGCGCCGACAAGCTTGCCATCGTGGCGGCCGGTGGCGCACTGACGGTCTCTGTTGCACTGTTTGGGCGACAACGACGGAATTTATTGCTTTTGTCCCTTGCCGCCGAGTTAGGTATTTTGCATCATACACTCGCTCGAGTAGGTGTACCAACTCCTGTTTTACATTTGTACCCTCGCCTATGTTGCCACTGTCGGAGACCCTTGAGCATATAAAAGGAGGCCCATGTGCAACGTGAGGGGGTTCGAGGTTCGGTTCATTCGACTCAGTCGAGACCATATACGCTCACGCTAGGTTTTGTAGCTCGCATCGCTCCCTAGCAAGAACACAATACATCAAACAAGCAGCAGTAGGAGTTTTATCTCTCGAAGAGCTCCGAAGCTGGGTAAACTGCTCGTGTGCCTCGCCTCGATCCGCTCTTCGTGCGATCTCCGCCCCTCCGAACCACAAAGGGGCCTGGTCCGCCGCCCCATAGGTGTTCGTGGGTACGATCAGCCTCCCCTACATCTTTGGCGCGCCGGTAGAAGCGTCGAGGCCGTGTGAATCTGATCCGACGTTCACACGAGCAGCGTCCTCCACATCTTCCTCAACATGCCACCGAAGAAGAAGGCTTCAGCGGGCAGCAGAGCCGTCCCGCTGCACTCCACCCTCACCGCAGCAAACGGGTGGTGGGGCGGACGCTGGCGGAGGAACGGGCGCCGACGAAGGTGTTCGCGACGTTGCCAAGTCCAAGGACAAGGCCCCGCAAACCTCGACATCCGCGCATCCCCCGCGCCCATCTCAGGAGACGCGGGACCAACAACGTCATGGCATTCACAATGCCATACGTTCGTTGGATCGAGACCCTCAAGACCAGCATGCGCGCCAACATGCTTGTACGAGTGAGATACGATCGCCCGGACGGGTATCTTGCTCCTTCTAACATAGTTAGAAGTCCGAGCATATCCCGCTCCTCGCACCGCTTGCCAATGCCACCCACTACTCGGCAGGAAGCTGGCGAGAGCTCAATCGCTCCTCGACTACCCTCCAACGGCCAACAAGGTCGACGAGTGGAGGGCCACTATCCGAGCCTCATCGGCTTTGCCACGGCGACGCTCCACGGCAACCAATGCCATCATTGCAGCGGCAAGACGACAAGGCACGAGCCGGTGGCGGCAGGCTGTCGGAGGTGCAACCACCGTGCACTCTCCGCCACGAAGGCCAAGATCGCCGACTCACCGGATCCACCTCGACAGCGACTCCACCGCGTCATCGGATCCGCGAGCTCGCCGCGATCAGCGCCAAGTTCTTCATGAACGACAACAAGAGGACTCTCGAACTCGCATCGAGCGTCGGAGAGAAGCGCGACGTCAGTCCGACAAGCGCGCTGGGCCTTCTGTTGACGTGCGCGCGCCGGAGGAGCCAGGCGACTTGCCGTATGCGGTAGGTTGCCCTGCGTTCACTCGTGAGCTGCGGCAAGTCCAGTGGCCCAGCCAGAAAAACTTCAAACCAGACGTGCGGAGAAGTATGATGGCAGGGCGCATCCGTCGGAGTTCCTCAAAGCATCTACACCATCGCGGTGCAGGCTGCGGGGGGACGGGACGACAAGATCCTCGCCAAGTACTTCCCGCTCGTGCTCAAGCCCAACGCCAGATCTTGGCTCATGCACTTGCCGGACAGCTCCATATCCTCTTGGGCAGATCTGTGCCATCGGTTTGTTAGGCGCCTTCACGGTGGCCACAAACCTCATGGCCAAGAGAGCGACCTTCATCTGCTTTCGCTCGGAAGGAAGGAGAGTCCTTGCGCAAGTTCATTCGAAGATTCACCGTGTGCACTACAACATCCCGGATGTCCACCGCCGCGGTGATCGGTAGCGTTTCATCAGAATGTGCGGAACCGCAGGATGAGGGAGGAGATGGCGATGTGCAAAGTCAAGGACGTCAGTGAGCTGTACGCCTTGGCCGACAAGTGTGCCCGCGCTGAGGAATGGAGGAGACTCCCAGGAGAGAATGCGAAAGCAGGATCTGGCAGTGAGGAGACCACCCCGGCAAAGAAGGGCCGGCGGCGAGGCAACAGGAAGAAGAAAGGTAGAGAAGTGCTAGCTGTTGAGCAGTCCGACAACGGAGGTGGCGACAAGAACGCCAAGGCTGGTGGCTCCGGCAAGGAGGTTGCCGCTGACGCCAACCACCAGTCGGTGGCGGCCGCCGACAAGCGGGGACGGCTCCGCAACAAGATTGCAAGATCCACCGCACCAAGGGCCACGACCTCCAGAGCTGCAAGAAGGTCGAGCAGCTTGTCGAACAGCGAGAGGGCTGAATACGAAGCGCGACAAAGAGAAGGCCCAAGAAGGTGCTGGGGAGCAAGCAAGAAACGTCGGCCGGGGAGGACGCCTTGTGCAAGGCCAAGCAACGGCAAGGAGACAGACCTCCCAGCGCGACAAGGATGAAGATGATGAAGACGACGAAGATATGGAAGGCAGCCGCCCGATGAGCAGGAGTTTCAGAAAGCCACAGAGGTCCTCTGCGTTGGCGGAGGTGCTTCCTGCATACCTCCCACCGCCAACTCAAGCAATGGATGCGGAGGTCAATGCAGCGGAACCATCCGTAGAGTCACGCAAGCCTCGAAGTGGTCCGGCACGCCTATCATCTTTGATATTGAGGACCACCACGATCGCATAATCTGCGGTCGGGTGCTTACCGATGTTGGTCTCACCAACCATCCGCAACCTCAAGGTCACCAAAATGCTAGTTGACGGTGGGGCGGCTTGAATCTGATCTCCTCCGCGGTGCTCCGGGCTTCAAATCCACGGCAATGAGCTCGAAGAGACCGCACCTTCCAAGGAATCAATCCGGGAAGGAGCAAGCGAAGGGAAGATTACGTTGCGGTAACATTTGGCAGCGAGCTGAACTTTAGGACCGAGAGGGTCACATTCGACGTTGCCGATTTCCCATTGCCTTACAATGGGATACTTGGCCGTCAAAGCACTCGCTAAGTTCATGGCAGCCTCTCACTCGCCTACAACTTACTCAAGATGCCAGGCCCGATAAGCGTCATCTCTGTCCATGGCGACAAGAAGGATGCCCTTATCTGTGCCGACAAGATCTACCGGGATGCAGCAGCAGCGACAGATTGCCAAACACTTGCCCCTGAAGCTCCGGGGAAGAAGACAAAGTCCAAGTCCGGCAAGAGCTCGATGCTTACTCCGGCAAGCGCACCTCTTGGTGCTGCGCTACCGTCGAGGACGCACCATCGAGCTCCACCGGCAAGTGCAAGAAGATGGTAGCTCCGCCAAAGACCAAGAAGGTGCCCGCCAAGGAGGGCGGCACCGGTGGTACCTTTACCATCGGTGCCTCTCGACTCCCTAAATAGGAAGGCGGCGCTCGTTGCTTTCTGCGGGCGAATGTCGGCGTGTTTGCATGGCAACCGTCGACATCCCAGTGTTCCTGTGAAAGTGATTGAGCACCGCCTGGCCGTTTGTCCTCATGCACGGCCCGTTAAGCAAAAAGTCAGGAAGCAAGCAGTGGAGCACCAAGAATTCATAGCAGAAGAGATCAAGAAACTGGAAGCAGCAGGCCTTGTCAGAGGAGTGCTCCATCCTACGTGGTTGGCCAATCATGTAGTCGTGCGCAAAGCAAATGGAAAATGGAGACTTTGTATTGACTTCACGGATGTTAATAAAGCTTGTCCCAAAGATCCATTTCCCTTGCCGCGCATTGACCAGATTGTTGACTCCACGGCTGGATGTGATTTGCTTTCGTTTCTTGATGCATACTCGAGATACCATCAGATCTTCATGGCTGAAGAAGATGAGGAGAAGACCACATTCATTACACCATGTGGCACATCTTGTTTCATATGGATGCCTTTCGGTTTGAAGAATGCCGGTTCAACATTTGCAAGGGTAGTCCATGGCGGCTTTTGAGCCGCAAATGCACGAAATGTAGAAGCCTACATGGATGACGTAGTGGTCAAAAGCAAGGACAAAGCAACTCTGGTTCAAGATTTGGGCGAGACCTTTGCAAATCTGCGCAAGATCAACCTCAAGCTCAACCCGAGAAGTGCGTGTTTGGAGTCCCTTCCGCAAGCTCCTCGGGTTCTTCGTGTCTCAACGAGGGATTGAAGCTAATCCCGACAAGATCAAGGCCATTGAGCAGATTGAAGCACCAAAGCGCGTCAAGGATGTCACGAAGACTTGGCGGTTGCGTGGCTGCTCTCGGCGAGTTTATTTCTAGGTCTGCTTGGCGCGCCTGCCGTTTTCAATATTTTGAAAAAGGCAGGTCCAATGAAATGGACTCGAAGCGGAGGCTGCGCTGCGAGACTTGAAGAGATACTGTCCTCCACTCCAACACTTGTCGCACCTAAGCCACAAGAGAAGTTCTTTGCTATATATAGCAGCAACCAATCAAGTGGTTAGTGCCGTGTTAATGTAGCGGAGAGGGAGGCGGATGACGAGCCGACAACCATGGCAAGCACATCCAGCGACAAGCGGGGGCCGCCCGGCGAGGCTCTGGTCCCGACAAGGGCGAATCCACGCAGACGCATGACCGGATCACGAGAAAAGGATGGTGCAGCGCCCAGTCTACTTTGTCGATTCCCTCCTGCAGGGGCTAGGTCGAGGTACTCGGTGTGCAGAAATTGCTTTTCGGCCTCCTCATGGCCTCGAGAAAGCTGCGCCATTACTTCCAAGCACATGAGATCACAGTTGTCACTCGCTTTCCGGCTGAAGAGGATACTGCAGAATCCGTAAGCAACGGGCGGGATTGTTGAGTGGGCATTGGGCTGTCAAGCTTTGGTCTCAAGTTTGAAAGCACATCAACTATCCAAAGCGTAGCGTTGGCAGAATTCATAGCAGAATGGACGCCAACGCCGGATGAAGAGATTCCGAGACGAGCATTCCCGTCAAGGAAGCAAGCAAAGAGTGGCTGATGTACTTTGATGGTGCCTTCTCGCTGCAAGGCGCCGGTGCCGGCGTGCTGCTTATCGCACCCACCGGACAGCACCTCAAGTACGTAGTCCAGATGCACTTTCCCAAGGAGCAAGCGACAAACAATACTACAGAGTATGAAGGTTTGCTTGCAGGTCTCAGGATCGCCGTAGACCTTGGGATCAAAAAGCTTATTGTCAGGGGTGACTCGCAACTTGTCGTCCGCCAAGTGAACAAAGGTTACCAGAGTCCGTTGATGGAAGCCTACGTTGATGAAGTGAGGAAGCTCGAAGAGCACTTTGACGGCCTGCAAATGGAACATGTTCCAAGAGCTCAGAATGATATTGCTGACGGCCTGTCAAAGTGCGCGGCACTTAAGTTACCTGTGGAACCAGGGATTTTCGTGCTCAAGCTGACCCAGCCAACCGTAACACCATCAACTGGACAAAGCAAGAAGAGGAAGTTGATCTCTGGTGACTACTTTCCGGCAGAGCTTCCCGAAGCCGTCGTTGCGAAGGTCCCCAAGATCAACACCAACAGTGCTGAGGGGCAGTCTGCTCCGACGAGCCCCAGGGTTTGTTTCGTTGAAGCAGACGCTCCCGACAAGTCTTGCTCCGGCAAGCTTGCCGGGGAACATCAAGCTCCGGCAGGGCCGCAGGCCCTTGCCGTGGAAGCTGGTGTTCTCGCAGCAGCAGCTGTGCCTTTACTCCTTGTTGTCGAGCCACAAGCTCCAGCATGGGCGCAGCAGATTGTCCATTTCCTTCAGACAGGAGATCTTCCCGAAGAGCAAGAAGAAGCGGAAAGAGTAGCCCGGCAGTCAAGTATGTACCAGTTTGTTGACAGCATACTGTACAGAAGAAGACTCAACGGTGTGAAATTGAAGTGTATTCCCAGGGAAGATGGACAACAACTGTTGGCAGAGATACACGGAGGCATATGTGGTCACCACATTGGCGCAAGAGCACTTGCCGGCAAAGCTTTCCGGCAAGGTTTCTTCTGGCCGACAGCCCTCCAGGATGCAACTGCACAAGTAACCAAGTGTGAAGCGTGCGAGTTCCATCCAAACAGATACACCAGCCAGCTCAAGCTCTCCAGACGATCCCTTTATCCCGCCATTTTCGGATCCGGGGCTCGACATCCTCGGCCCCTTCCCCGAGCTGTCGGGGCTTTGAATACTTGTTCGCCGCCATCGACAAGTTCACAAAGTGGCCGGAAGTGGAAGCGATGAGGAAGGTGACAGCCGCGATCGGCGATCAAGTTCTTCAGTCGATTGTTTGCCGTTTCGAATCCCTAACAGGATCATCACCGACAACGGCACACAATTTACTGAGTCGCACCTTCATGCGATCGTCCAAGATCTTGGCGCCAAGGTCTGCTTTGCTTCCGTTGCTCACCCGAGAAGCAACGGTCAAGCAGAGAGGAAAATGCTGAAGTGCTGCGGGCTCAAGACCAGAACTTTCGACAGGCAGCACAAGTGTGGAAGAAACTGGATCGAGGAGCTGCCGGTGGTTCTTTGGTCGATCAGGACGACGCCAAATCGAGCCACCGGCCAGACACCTTTTGCTCTAGTCTATGGATTAGAGGCAGTTCTCCCCACGGAACTCGTATACGGATCACCTCGAGTGCTCGCTTATGATGAGCTTGAGCAAGAGCAGCTGCGACAAGATGACGCGCTGCTCCTTGAGGAGGATCGTCTTTCTTTGTCTTGAGCCGCCGCCAGACAGCAGGCCCTGCGTCGCTACCATGGCCGCAGGGTTAATGCCGAAGTCTCGAGGAAGGCGACCTTGTTCTTGGCGCACTCAGTCCGCCAAGAATTCAAACAAGTTGACGCCTTGAAGTGGGAAGGCCCTTATCGGGTGAAACGAGTCACTAGGCCTGGCGCTGTCCGCCTTGAGACCGAAGATGGCATTCCGGTGAGCAACTCCTGGAACATTGAGCATCTTCGTAAGTTTTACCCATAGGGCGCGGTTGCCGGAACGGTATGGACTAGGCACCGCTCGAGGAAGTTTCGCCTCATCGGGGAGCAAGAGACAGAAAAGCTAAGTTGCCAAAGTTTGAGCAATCAATTTTTAAATTTTTAAGTTATCTTCCTTGAACGAGAGTTCTTTGTATGGAAAACCTGTGCGCAGAGGAACCAACTCGCAGGCTAGTCGCTCCCTTACTTTGTTTCGAGTCCGCTCAACAACTTAAGTGAGTTGCGGCTAGTCGCGACAAGGTTGCTTGTCGGAGACGGCACTGCCAGCAGGCTGCTGACGTTCCACACTCAGCGCTCGCGCCAAAAGTGCCCGCACCGACAAGTCCCCCAAATGCGTAAGGCAGAAACGTACAAAGGAAGGAATCAAGTAGAGGAAATAACGTTGCATTGATCGCCTAAGATAGAGTATATTACAAAATAACTTGTCGCTGATCTAACAAAGTGTTCTAAACATGATCAGCAACGACAAGGAAAGATAAAATTGGCGGCCTAGTCTAGGCGGTCGCCATCGATCCGCTTGATCTTGTTCACCTTGTCCACAATGGGTGCGACAAGGGCTTTGAGCTCCTCCACGTTGGCATCTGGCGGCAAGGATCTGAGGACGCCGTTAAGGTTGAGGCTCGGATTGCGGAAGGCCACCTTTATCAACACCTTCTCGAGGGCTCCTACACAGATCTGGCGTGATTCCTCGGCCAGCTGCTTTGGGACCTCTTCCCGGAGTCGCTGGAGACCCATCACCACGCCTTTGAAGAATAAACTGAGTTTGGCGCTGGGTGGGAGATGCTCGTCGGAGGAGTATGCAAGGTCCGCCATCCCCAGCTCCATCAGCTCGTTGTGGATGTCGGCGGCGGTGTCCACAAGACCTTCAGTCCAGTGCTCCACGCTCTCCCTCAAGGTGCTCTGGATGGAGGCAGCATTCGCTAGCAGCTCCTCCTTGGCCTTGATCGTCTCCAACAAGCCCACCTCCCGCCTCCTCGGTGCCGCCCAACGTCTGCGTCAGTGGTCAGCTTCAGCTCAAGATCCGCCTTGGAATCCTTGGCAGCGTCGAGCTCCTTGCCTCTATCGGTGAGCGACTCTGCAGCTCGCCAAGAGTGTAGGCATCCTTCTCACGCTCATGCTGGCGCGGCAAGCTCTTCGCCGCTCTTCTTGAGGCTGGCCTCCACCTGTGCCACCTTCGCCTTCAACTCTTCCTTGGCGGCCTCGGCGGCTGCGGCAGCGTCGCCCGCTTCCTTAAGCGCCCGCCAAGTGACTCGCCGCTGCAAGGTCTTCTTCGTGCCTGTCCAGGTTGACCTTTCCGCTGCGCCAGCTCGCTTTCCTCGCGGAGAGCTTCTCGGCAGCCAGCCGCTCCTCCTCGGCCAAGGCCTTCTCAAGGATGAAGGTCGTGCGCTCTTCAAAGTTGCCCCAGCGCTTACGCTTCGTCGCGGAGAGCTTCTTGGTTGGCGCTCCGGAGCTCTTCTGCGCGCTTCTCCATATCCGCTCCTGCCCTCGCAAAAAGTGCTTCCCGGGACTCCAACTTGGCTTGTCGGGCGCGGTAGAGCGATAGCAGCTTCTTCAGCAGCTGCTCCTCCTCAGACTCGCCGCTGCTGCTGCTTGGCGCGTCCACCAGCGTCAGCCCAGCAGAGGCGAGTAGCTCGCCGTCGAAGGTCTCTCCCTCGACCGGCGCCCTGGAGCTCGGTTCCCAGGGGAGCTTGATGAAGACACCCTCGCCGGCCTTCAGGTAGGCGCCGGGCTGGGGCTCCTCGGAGCCTGACGCCTTGCGGCGGGAGTCGGCTGTCGATGTAGCGCTGGCGCTCCCTGCGGCCTCGGGGCGTCGATGCGATCCCGACCCCTCGCCAGCTGCTGCATCGGCGGCCTCGGCGGCCTTCTCGCCAACAAGCTCGTCGGCGACGGCCTCTTCTTCCACAGCAACGACCTCTTCTTCCACGACGGCGGCCTCGTCGGTGTTGCCGCGCGCCTCCTCCTCGCCGGTAGCCTCGACCTCCATCGGCTCTGCGTCAGACGAAGAAAGAGCGATCAAGCAAATGTTCAAAAGAGAAACAAAAGAAAACGAGCCCAAGGGAAATTTTCGTAAGGAAATTACCTGGCAACGGGATCCGCAGCCATGGCTTCGACCACCGGAGGGTCATGGCGCTGTCCCTTTCCGGGGTAACCTCCCTTTCCGGAGTAGCCTCCCTTGTCGGAGGGCGCTCCCTTGCCGGAGAATCCTCCCTTAGCGGCGTAGTGGCAGCAGGCAGGATTTCGGGGGCGGCTTCCGAGCCCTCTTGGTGAGGCTGCTCTGCTCCTACACAAGCAAACAATCAGGTACCAACGAAGAAGGGGCACCCCTGCACACCTAATAGTAAGGAGAAAACTGCACACTTACTCTGGGGGCTGTCTTTGGGGGCTGCTCTGAGGAAGGGTTGCCGGTCCGGCAAGGGGTCTCGGACGCGTCCCCTGTTGCCCGCAGGAGAATCGTCCTCAACGACGACCGTCGGGATCTTAGCCCTCTTCGACGCTCTGGGCCAGCGTCCTGAAAAGGAAAGAGTCCAGAACAAAGCAAATCAGGTTCAAGATGAAGCAATAAAATTGAAGAAATACAAGCACAATCTCAAGAGCTTACTCTTCGCCTTCCTCCTCGGAGCTGAGCGCGGAGAAGTCAAACTCCGGCTCGCCTCCGGTGCGACGAGGCAGGGGAGTGGGCTCTCTTGGCCGCTTAAGCGGGCGTCGGCGGTGGCTCGAGAAGATCCCGCCCGGTTGTCGCAGCAGCAGTGAGGCGCTCCCGCGGCAACATCGCTTGCCGCGGTAGAGCGCGTCGCGTGGCGCTGCTGCTGTGGGCCAGTTTGCCGCCCCGACTCATCTCCAGACTTGCAGAGACGCCTCTTCGGTGGAGCCGGGGGCTCCACTGGCGGCAAGTCGCTGGGTGGTGGAGAAGAAGCGCCCTCGGCGGGTCCACTCGACCCGGCCTCGGGCTCGACAAGCTCGTCCTCGCCGGGCGATCTCCCTCGCTCGGCAAGGCTTGCCGCCGCGTCATTCCGCCTCCTCCACGGTATACCCGAAGGCTCCGGTGATGGCGGCTGCTGCCGCCTCCTCCACCCTGGTGGCAATGCGTGCCATCTCCTCGTCGGTGGTGTCGCGGGTGAGCCTTTTCTGCTCGTCGGAGCGGATCGGCACTTCCTCCAAGTCGTCGAAGAACTGCTGCACAACCTCGTCGGGGGCTCTCGCCGGTTGGGACGATCCCATGGGAGTCGCTGGCGGCATCATGGCGCGGATGCGGTCGAAGCGCCGAAGTTGTTGCACAAAGGGGCGACCCCCTCGGCAACCTAAACCACTCGGGGTGGTCAGGTCGTTCTTGAACAGCTCTAGCAGCATCGCATCCAACTCCAAGACAGTGAAATTCCATTCAGGCCCGGGCGCAGCCTCATGATGTCTGCCGCATTTTGGAACTCCCAAGCAGGCCTCCTCCTCTCCTGCAAGGGAAGCGTCTGGCGGCAAAGGAAGTCTGCGCCAATCGCGCTTACGGTTAATCCGGCAAGCCCGAGGCGCAAAATCCGGTCACAGCTATCTTCAACCGCATCCTCCGGCGCCAAGTTACTCCAATCTGCCAGCGTACTATTGGGGTTTGGCGCCCACGATCGAAGGGCTGCGGGTTCTCCTCACGACCCAACACCAATTGGCTCTCCACTCCTCCCACTTGTTGCGGAACTCTCCTTCCAGATAGGCTTCTTTCTTGCCGATCCTGGAGACCCAAGCTATCCCTCCGGCAAGCGGCTCTCCTCTCTCGATGCGGGGCACGAAGAAGTGGCGGAAGAGTGCCACATTTGGGTGGACTCCGACAAAGTTTTCGCAAAGATGCACGAAAACTGCCATGGTCAAGACGGCGTTGGGGGTGAAATCAAGGAGGTAGAGGCCAAATGTGTTCATGATATCGCAGAAGAACTCGGAAAAGGGCGGGCAAAGCCCGCAATAGAAGAAAAGGGCTAAAATGGGGTACCATGTTGGGGCCAAAGCGGAGGCGGGGAGTACCTTCGTGCGCGGATGCGCACGCGTCTCCGTCGACCAAAAGAGATAGAAGACATCCCGCAGCTCCCTTGCGCCGAGCTGGGGGGGGGGGGGGAAGATGGCCCGCTCCTTGCGCAACGCCGCGAGCCGCTGCGCCTCGGCCGACTTGACGCCCTTCTCCTTGTCGGCTTTCGGAGCCATGGCGAGGGCGGCGGAGGAGGCCGACGGCGGTGAGCGCGCTTGTGGCGAAGGGGGGCGGGGCGCTGCTCTCTTCGCACTGGAGAAGAAGGGGGGAGCGGCGGTGGTTTTCTTGACAAGACAACAATGGCGGAGTGGATGGCCTGCCCCTGTTTCCTCCGCTTATAAAGAGGGGGAGGGGGCGGACGTTCCGCTTTTCCTAATAAAGAAACCCCCACGACCACGCCCACGATCTCTTGCACGGCGCCACGTCCGGTGCGTGCTGTTAGTGGGGTCGTGGTGGGTCCGGGGCGATTTGCGACGTGGTCGAGGCCGCGTGTGACCGTGCAATGTTTTGGGCCTGGCCCGACAGCGCTCGGCACCGTGTACGGCCCAGGCCCGGGGGCTCCTGTCGGTGTACTAGAGTAGGGTTACCCTAGTATCCCGTACTCGTGCACGGACAGTTGCAGCACCCCGCGGCAGGGTTTGCCTCGTCACCGCCAAGATCCTCCGTGGCTTCTTCGGAGCCATTCAAGAACAAAGTATTTGATTAAGAAGACAAGGCCCCGGCAAGAGGAGCTTGCCGGGAAGGCCACCTGTGCATGCAGAAGACAAGGCCCGGCAAGAGGAGCTTGCCGGAAGGCTCGAGCGACAAGCCTCCGGACACGACAAGGATTCGGCGCGGCAAAGGCGCTTGCCGCGGCAAGCAACCTCTCTCCATCTCCGCTCCAGCTCATCCAAAGCAACGTGTCGCCATGGGACCATTCCATGCACGCAGCGTGTCGAGAGGTCAGGCAGCCGGCGGAGAGCAGCGATAAGCGGCCGACAAGCTTGCCATCGTGGCGAAGCGGTTTCTCACCGACGGTCTACTGTTGCCTGTTTGGGCGACACGACGGGAATTTATTGCTTTTGTCCCTTGCCGCCGAGTTAGGTATTTTGCATCGCATAATCGCTCGAGTAGGTGTACCAACTCCTGTTTTTACATTTGTACCCTCGCTTATGTTGCCACCTGTCGGAGACCCCTTGAGCATATAAACGGAGGCCCATGTGCAACGTAGAGGGGGTTCGAGGTTCGGTTCATTCGACTCACTAGAGACCAGATACGCTCACGCTAGGTTTTGTAGCTCGCATCGCTCCCTAGCAAGAGCACAATACATCAAACAAGCAGCAGTAGGAGTTTTATCTCTCCGGAGAGCTCCGAAGCTGGGTAAACTTCTCGTGTGCCTCGCCTCGATCCGCTCTTCGTGCGATCTCCGCCCCCCTCCGAACCACAAAGGGGCCTGGTCCGCCGGCCCCATAGGTGTTCGTGGTTACGATCAGCCTCCCCGACACTTGGAGTCCGACTGTGATGATAGTTCGGCTATCCGGACACCCCCTAATCCGGGACTCCCTCAATCTCCCCTATTTTCTTTGTCGTGACCTAGCTGACTGGCGCGGGGACGAGGGAAGCCTCGCCTTGTGCAAGTTGATGCTGCTTGATAATGATACGTATGATGTGAAGATGCCATCGCTTGAGGGCAAGGTTTGGGCAGGCACAAATGGAGATTGGGTTGTTTATATTGGGTACAACTACGAGTGGGAACTTGTGAATGTGTACAATCGTCATCGGGTTCCACTTCCAAAAATCTCAGACGACTGCCCAGAGGTTGAGTACACCGGTATTCTATGTGAGTTCAAATACGATCATGGTGACGGTCGTGTATGGAAGATAGCAATTTGTCGAGTTCCCAACCGCTATTGGGATTACTCGAACTATGAAGTTGTTGCTATCTTCGACAAGATTGTTGCCTTCCTTACTTCCACGCCTCGATGGATATTGCTCAAAAATCAATTTCTGTAAACGGATGAGTACTGTGATGCAATTCAATACGAGGTTCTTGTGTTTGCTGCCACCACTCGTGGCACTATTTTTGCATGGAATCATCAAGCTTTCGGTACGTTTGTCTTCCACCGTAATTATAATTATTTCATCCATATGCACGTAGGTTAGCTAGTTTCCCTTTACTAATTAATTAACATTCTTGTGTTTCCAAGGTCCTGTGAACATTCCACCACCTATAGTTGAAAACTTTTATAATCAAGGGGGAGATGACGATGTTGATGATCACGAGCATGAGGACGAGCTGGACCCATATACTCAGTGGCGTCTGGCAACTTATTTCGATGGATCACCTCTTCCTGTGTGTATACAGGGCACTGCTGATGTTACTAAGGAAGCAGGTGTTGTCTCGCATGGTCGCACTCTTCGGACCTATTCCAACATCCCTTGCAGGGTATTCGGGATGGATACTAGTGTACTAGCGCCAACACCTTCTCCCTGGTTCAGTATTGAAAGTCTTGGAGGAAACTCACTCTTCCTTGGACAAAACAAAACTATCCAATGATGGTGGAAGGCGATCCAGCTGCTGTTGACACAACATCACTACCATTTATGAGAAGCAACTGTATCTATACCTCGGACATTGCTATGCTTCCCTACCGTCCCAAGATGGGTCCTGACATAGTCCGCTTCAGCCTGGATGATCAGTCCTGCGTTGGTATCGAGACTGACAGTAGTTGGCCCTTCCCAGAGAATCACTTCTGGTTCAAAGCAAGCGTTTCCAACACCGACGAGTGGTTGAGCTGAAGTTCATTTCATCGCTTTGTTATTTGTTGTGTGAGAAAAACTTTACTAGAATGATTTGTTGGAAATGATCTATAATCCAATGTGTATCCTCGTTGTTGTTGTGAGCTGATGACTTGTTGTATGTAATCAATGGTACATTTGCATATGCGTCCATCAACTCACGCCTGCTAGTGGTGTCCATATGAACAGTGCTAGTGATTTTAGTTGCAAAAATTAGATAGCGCTAGTGATTTTTAGCTGCATATTTTGACAAATCGCAGTGTTACAAGGTTCACAAATGGCAATGTTGCTAGATAAACAATTGTCAATCTTTCCAGTTTGACAAATGGCAACATACCCAAAATGACAGATATGCAAATCTTACCCAATTGTTTGTACGTGGTTGCACACGGGTCATGCAAAACAATCGTTTGCATTGAAGGGATGCAGAAATCCTGCTCGGCACATTTTCCCTTGGCTTCCTGGGGAAGCTGTCGGTTTGCATCCGGGTGTTCTAACTAAAACGTTTGCGATGAGTGTTTTATATTTAAAAACCATTGACGTTTTTTCAAAAGAAAATCGTTTGATAAGTCTATACATTAAGAGAGAAAAATGCAAGTTCATTCAAACCATATCTTTCATTCAGTCACACTACGAATTTATATTCATATGATCGAGAATTCGAGATACAATATTAAACCCTAAAAAAACTATTTCCGGCGATGGCGGAGGCGGCGTGCCGCACCGTTGTTGTCGTTGTCGTCCTCCGGGACGCCATTGTTGAAGTCTTCAAGGCAGCACAAAATGTTCTTCACTTGTAAATCAAACATAATGTCGTCGCGCGATCGACGGGCAGGGCGCGGGAGGACGACAACTGGCGCCGCTGAGAGGTAGCGGTCGACGGCAGCGTCCCATGCCGCTGAGGGGGGCACGTGCATGGGCACGGGCACGGTGGGTGCAGCTAAACACACGGGGGCCGACGCCATGGTCGGTGGAGGGGCATGCACGGGCATGGGTACGGGCGCTGGTGCTGGCATGTACACGAGCTCGTGCGGGCCCGTGGAGACCTCGCTGACGCCCGCGGCTTCCAGCTCTGCGATAGTGCTCGACGACCAGCCCGTCTATGCTACGGATGGTCAGCCAAGGCGCTGAGGATGGGAGCTGGGACGGGAGCGGGGGCAGCAACCGCCACGGCCAGCTCTTTCTGGGCCATGTCCATGAGGCCCCATTCCTCCTTATTTTCTATCTCCTCCGGCTCGGAGTCGACTTCACCAAACTTGAAGACTAGTGGCAGATGTTCGTTTTGCGCCATGGCGTTGGTGGAGGTCTGTGGGAGGGAGGGGAATGGGAGGCGAACAGTAAGGCCGCTCGTATTAAACAGCGGCTTGGGCGCCATTAACGGAGAGGAAGGCCGGCGGTCATGGAAGTCAAAGGGCTCGCTTCCCAGTGAGCCTGCGCAGCATACAGCTCGCATGCTTCCCGGTGAGCCTACGCATTGGAGGACAACTTGCACGCCTCTCGGTCAGCCTGCACACCAGATTGCGCTCGCATGCTTCCTGCAGTCAAGGTCAAGCAGCTGTCTACACGGCACCTCCTACGGCCATTAGAACCAAGACATGTGGTGTTACGTGAATGGTTAAAAGAACGCACACGGTTTGAATTCTACAAACGTTTGAGATATTAATGTGGCAGCTATTTTTCAAAATGCCTTTGTTGCCTGTCATTATTCAAGTGCCTCTTCTCTCAAAATGGACACGAAAAATGCCACAGCATGTCGGGTGCCATTCCATGATAGCATGCCAAGTTTCATGAATTTCACACGAGTTTTGGATTTACTAGAATTTTAAAACCAGACATCTCAATGTTTTGCCGGCAATCAACGGTGCCCTAGTGTTTGAAATTCATTCCCATTTCTTGCATGGGACCTAAGCATGCACCCAAGGACACAGATTTGTTTTTTCAACCAATTTATATGCACTGGAGCATGTGCATGTAGTTCAAATTTGAATTATGCACATAAATGCATTAAAAACACAGTTAATGCATAAAAATATCCAAACGAACCACAAAAAATCCCAAAAATTGACACAACACTCTTGTTGTTCTATATTGACACGAGAATTTTTTTGAAAGCAATAAGAGGCAATGGATATCGTTTCGTACCCAAAGGTGGGACGTTCCCTACCCAAACCATCATGCTTGTTGTGAGAAGCTATGGTTTGTGAGAAGCGTAGACCCAAACCTGCCCCGAATGGAACATTGTTTTTACCACGGCATGTTGATGCCGCTCCATGATAGCATGCCAAGTTTCATGAATTTCAAACGAGTTTTGAATTTACTAGAATTTAAAAACCGGGCATCTCAACGTTTTGCCGGCAATCAACAGTGCCATGGTGTTTGAATTTCATTCTCATCTCTTGCATGGGACCTAGAAATTCACCCAAGGACACGGATTTGATTTTTCAACCAACTTTGGTGCATTGGAGCATGTGCTTTTAGTTCAAATTTGAAATATGCACATAAAATGCCTACAAAACCCAGTTAATGGATAAAAAAGGCCAAACGAACCCCAAAAAATTCCAAGATTAAACACAACACTCATGTTGTTCTATGTTGACACTAGAAATTTTTTGAAAGCAGTAAGAGGCAACGGATATCGTCCCGTCCCCAAAGGTGGTACGTTTCCTATCGAAACCATCATGCTTGTTGTGAGAAGCTCTGGTTTGTGAGAAGCTTATGCCCAAACCTGTCCCAAATGGGACAAAATTTTCACCACGGCATGTTCATGTTGCTCCATGATGGCATGCCAAGTTTCATGAATTTCAGACTAGTTTTGGATTTACCAGAATTTAAAAACCAGGCATCTCAATGTTTTGCCGACAATCAACAGTGCCCTGGTGTTTGAAATTAATTCACGTCTCTTGCATGGGACCTAAGCATGCACCCAAGGACACACATGTGATTTTTCAACCAATTTATATGCACTGGACCATGTGCATGTAGTTCAAATTTGAATTATGCACATAAAATGCCTAGAAAACTCAGTTAATGCATAAAATGTCCAAACGAACCCCGAAAAATCCCAAAATTCGACACAACACTCCTGTTGTTCTATGTTGACACGAGAAATATTTTGAAAGCAATAAGAGGCAATTGATATCGTTTCGCCCCCAAAGGAGGGATGTTCCCTACCGAAACCATCATGCTTGTTGTGAGAAGCTTTGGTTTGTGAGAAGCATATACCCAAACCTGCTCCAAATGGGACAATTATTTCACCACGACATGTTGATGCCGCTCCATGATAGCATGCCAAGTTTCATGAATTTTAGACGTGTTTTGGATTTACCAGAATTAAAAAACCAGGCATCTCAACATTTTGCCGGCAATCAACGGTGCCTTGGTGTCTGAAATGCATTCCCATCTCTTGCATGGGACCTAAGCATGCCCCCAAAGACACATATTTGATTTTTCAACCAATTTATATGCACTGGAGCATGTGCATGTAGTTCAAATTTGAATTATGCACATAAATGCATTGAAAACTCAGTTAATGCATAAAAATGTCCAAACGAACCCCGAAAAATCCCAAAAATTGACACAACACTCTTGTTGTTCTATGTTGACACGAGAAAAAAATTGAAATTAATAAGAGGCAATGGATATCGTTTCGTCCCCAAAGGTGGGACGTTCCCTATTCAAACCATCATGCTTGTTGTGAGAAGCTCTGGTTTGTGAGAAGCATATACCCGAACCTGCCCCAAATGGGACAATGTTTTTACCACGGCATGTTGATGCCGCTCCAAGATAGCATGCCAAGTTTCATGAATTTTAGACAAGTTTTGGATTTATTAGAATTTAAAAACCAGGCATCTCAACATTTTGCTGACAATCAACAGTGCCCTGGTGTTTGAATTTCATTCCAATCTCTTGCATGGGACCTAGAAATTCACCCAAGGACACACATGTGATTTCAACCAACTTTAGTGCATTGGAGCATGTGCTTGTAGTTCAAATTTGAATTATGCACATAAATGCCTACAAAACTGAGTTAATGTATAAAAAAGGCCAAACGAACCCCGAAAAATTCCAAGATTAAACACAACACTCCAGTTGTTCTATGTTGACACTAGAATTTTTTTGAAAGCAACAAGAGGCAACGGATATCGTGCCGTCCCCAAAGGTGGTACGTTCCCTATCGAAACCATCATGCTTGCTGTGAGAAGCTTTGGTTTGTGAGAAGCTTATACCCAAACCTGCCCCAAATGGGACAAAAAAATTCACCACGGCATGTTAATGTCGCTCCATGATAGCATGCCAAGTTTCATGAATTTCAGACGAGTTTTGGATTTACTAGAATTTAAAAACCAGGTATCTCAATGTTTGCTAGAAAACCAGTTTATTGTATAAAATGTCCAAATGAACCCTGAATAATTCCAATTCGTTTACGACACACATATAGTTGCATGATCACTGCAGATAAAAGGTCTAGCAATTCAAACAGCGTCCATTGCCGTTGTGACCCCATTTTGTAATTCAAATCAAGTAGATCCCACACAGTTTATTATCACCAACCATGTGAGATGTAGTACAAAATATCTTGGAGCACCGTCGGTGTATAGTACGCCTATGGCTTACGCGAGAAGGTGCGTCGGCTACAGTCCATAGCCGGCGTGTCAAGCACACTAGCTCACTCCCCAAAAACTCTCGCCTATGCATCCCTCGTAATCTCGAAAATATCTACCGCCTGGAAGGTTTTAATGTTTGATAGCACACGATTACTATGTGCGGACCGTGTGCGATGTTTGTTAATCCCGCTCTGCTTCAGTCCCTTGATTCAAATTTTCAGTAGCCCCGGCATTTTACTCCCGCCTCTACATCCCTCGCAATCTCAAAAATATATGCTTGCCCTTGATCCAAATTTTCAGTAGCCCCGCCTTTTTACTCCCGCCTAGTAAAATTTTCAGTTCCGCATACCTCAAACACACACTTGCCCCCCCTCCACACACACCCCAAAACCTCCGCACACACAGACATGCAGAACCCTCGAAACCACTGGTAGGTCGCCGCCATTGCCGGTGCCTCCATCCTCAACCTCTGCCCCGTGTGCCGGGGAGCTCGAGGAGCCAATGGCCAAAAAGAGGTTTATCGCGGCCTTTTCGCCCGACGCCGGCGAGGTGGCCGCCGAGGTGTCCCCGTCATCCTCCGCGGGCCCGATCCATCATCGCCGGTCCCCCGATCTGCCCGCCATCGCGCCCCTACGCTGGTTTGAGGACTTCCCCGTCCTCCCTCGGACCCGGCAGCTGACGAAGTCCTACCTCGGGGTCCGGCAGCGGCTGTGGGGACGTGGGTCGCCGAGATTACAGATCAAGAGACCCACACCCGTCAGTGGCTCGGTAGCTTCCACACGGCCGAGCTCGCGTCCATGGAATACGTCCGCTGGTAGGTCCGCTACCACGGCGTGGCGGCTAGGCTCAATTTCCCCTTCGGCACACGTCCGCTCCACCTCGTTCTGCCGGAGCCAGGGTGGTGAGCTCAGCTATGGCGCGGGAGGACCGCGTGCCATGGGAGCGCCTCGAGGCCGAGGCCGCCGACGAGTCCTACATGCAAGAGCTCCGCCGACAGCACCCGGAGCTCGTGGAGGCGGAGCGGGCGATCTTTGCCGCCGCGGAGGGCGGCGAGGTTATCGCGCTCTCCTCTAATGACGAGGTCGAAGGCGGCGACGACGGCGGTGTGGAGGGCGTCGAGGTGGGCCCCAAGGATGAGGAGACCGACGTCGACGAGTGGAGGAGTACCTTCCCCAACGACCCTGATGATGGTACTGGCCCGGACCCGGCTTGCGGCACAGCGTACATGACGAGGAAGGATTGGCTCGACCTCTACTTGGACTGAAAGTAGTTTAGCTTAGTTTAAATTTATGTTTTATGTTCGGTTATGCAAAGCTATCTATGTTTATGTTTGAATGCATGCTACTTTTGGTTGAACCTACTTTGAACTTGATCAAATTGAAGTTTACAACCTTAAGTTTAGGGGATCGACTAGAAAAGGCCAAAAATTGCTGGAGTATATATATATCCACTACGGGTTTTAGTCCTTTAACTTTTTAAGGATCGCCAAGAGATGTCCTCATGACTTGTTTATTTTAGTTCTTCACAATGTGATGCTCTATATGTGCAACTATTTTCCGTGCAGTTCAATTTCATCAATAACAGTTTCAACAATACCACTATGAATTACGATATTTGGTTGCTGTTAAGGATATTGCAGTTAACAGGCATTTTCATTTTTCAATTGTTGTTTAGCAACATGCGTTGTATTGAATGACTAAATATGCAATCCCAGGCTACATAGCAACAAGGAAGAGTGTTACCTTAATGTTCTGATGGCGTCTAGAAATACATGTAATAAAATCTTATATAATGGGATGGATGGAGTGTTGTACTACATCATTTTTCAATTGTTGTTTCGCTTCTAATATTAACTTGGTGCTTTTAGGTACATATATCATTGCCAAAGATCCACACTTCGACCCTTTCTGCATATGGGGCAATGAGATATTCATAAACCAACATCAAGTGAGGAAACTGATAAAGATTTTTATTAAAATGGGTCAAAAGATGTAATTCAAACTATTTGTTTACACTTTATGCAAGACAACAGTGAACTGCAGGATGGTAAGTAAGAATCATGTAGCCTTCTTTTTACTGCCCGTAATGAGTTGTGTTAGATAACAATATCTGAATCTTTTTTCTTTTGCAGTGGATCCTGAAGAAGTTTACTCAACATTACCTCTCAAACTACATGATTGGCGGTCGGCCATCACAAGGGGTTGGACTAGAGTCTTGCATGCCTTTTGCATCCTGGAGAGCACAATAGGGCCATTCCGCTTCACCTTGTTCAGCAACTGGAATGTCTGTCGCCTCTTTCTTTACCATCTGTAATAGTACAAGTATAGAACCCTGGTACATCATTATTTATTTGGTGCTTATGTAATTCTTAAACATATGTACCTGTGAATTGAATAATGCATTGGTTGTTTGAACCTGATGGATATGAATAAAGCTATAGCCTACTTTCAAGTTTAAATTAGGTACAATTTTAAATAGCAACAATTAAATTAGGGCGAAATTACGTTGTGCAGGTCATTATGGCACACACGATTGGTAGAACACAAACGTTTGCGAGTTTGCGATATACACCATAATCCGAGACGGTTCACAGAGAGGAAACGTGTGCAAGCATGCACACAGTTGCCGTTTGCAAAGCGTATGTGATGTCAGACACTATCACATACGGTGCGGGAAAACTAAATGTGTGTGTTTGTCTACCCATCGTACACGGTTTATAATCATGAATTGTTTGTGATGTGCCAGGCATCGTAAAACTCTCGTGCCTAGAATATGCCTGGAAAACTCCCATGCTTGGAATCTGCCTGGTTTTAGGCAGAACCACAAAACTCCGACTGCGATGGCAATGCAAGCACAAACGAGTTGCAAGGATGAAGCATTTGGGATCTTTGAGATATCGGAAACGGTTATATAGGGACAACTGTATGCATCAAGGCTCCCTATCCTCGACGGTTTCTGGGTCGTGTGGGGAGGACCCCCCTATCGCCCACACTCACTTGGCGACAGTTCCAAATGCCATCGTGGAGACGGGTAAAAAAATGTTTGTTTAGGACCGACGCGCACCAGTGGGTGGTGATACAAGTTCAGTAATGATAATAGATATTGATTTTTGTAATAGCAACAATAAAAAATAGCAAGGTAACAAGTAACAAAAGTGAGCACAAATGGTATTGCAATGCTTGAAAATGAGGCCTAGGGTTCGTACATTCGCTAGTGCAATCTCTCAACAATGCTAATCTAATTGGACCATATAACCATCCCTCAGCGTGTGATGAAGAATCACTCCAAAGTTCTTATCCAGCAGAGAACATAAGAATAAATTGTTTGTAGGGTGCGAAACCACCTTAAATTTATTCTTTTCGTTCGATCTATTCAAGAGTTCATACTAAAATAACGCAAAGTTATTCTTTCTGTTCGAGCTATCCAACAGTTCATACTAAAACAACACCATATGATACGCATCAACCAACTCTAATGTCACCTAGATACTCCAATGTCACCACAAGTATCCATAAGTTAATTATATGATATGCATCAAACAATTTAAGATTCATAATACTCAATCCAACACAAAGAACCTCAAAGAGTGCCCTAAGATTTCTACCGGAGAATGTAGGACGACAGTGTGCATTGATACATCTCCAACGTATCTATAATTTTTTTTGTTCCATGCTATTATATTATCTGTTTTGGATGTTTAATGGGCTTTAATATGCTCTTTTATATTATTTTTGGGACTAACCTACTAACCGAAGGACCAGTGCAAATTGCTGTTTTTTTTTCTATTTCAGTGTTTCATAGAAAAGGAACATCAAACGGAGTCCAAACGGAACAAAACCTTTGCGAGGATCTTTCTTGGAACAAACACAATCTAGGAGACTTGGAGTGGACGTCAAGGAAGCAACGAGGCGACCACGAGGTAGGAGGGTGCGCCCCTGCCCTCGTGGGCCCCTCATAGCTCCACCGACCTACTTCTTTCGCCTATATGTACTAGTATACCCTGAAAACATCCAGGGGATCCACGAAACCACTTTTCCACCGCCACAACCTTTTGTACCAGTCAGATCCCATCTTGGGGCCTTTTCTGGCGATCTGCCGGAGGGGGATTCGATCACGGAGGGCTTCTACATCAACACCATAGCCTCTCGGATGATGCGTGAGTAGTGTACGACAGACCTTCGGGTCCATAGTTATTAGCTAGATGGCTTCTTCTCTCTCTTTGGATCTCAATACAAAGTTCTCCTCGATCTTATTGGAGATCTATTTGATGTAATTCTTTTTGCGGTGTGTTTGTCGAGGTCCGATGAATTGTGGGTTTATGATCCAGATTATCTATGAACAATATTTGATTCTTCTCTGAATTCTTATATGCATGATTTAATATCTTTGCAAGTCTCTTCGAATTTTTGGTTTAGTTTGGCCTACTAGATTGATCTTTCTTGCAATGGGAGTAGTGCTTAGCTTTGGGTTCAATCTTGCGGTGCTCGATCCCAGTGACAGATAGGGAAATGACACGTATTGTACTGTTGCCATCGAGAATAAAAAGATGGGGTTTATATCATATTGATTGAGTTTATCCCTCTACATCATGTCATCTTGCCTAATGCGTTACTCTGCTCTTATGAACTTAATACTCTAGATGCATGCTGGATAGTGGTCGATGTGTGGAGTAATATTAGTAGATGCAGAATCGTTTTGGTTTACTTGACACGGACGTGATGCCTATGTGCATGATCATGCCTAGATATTCTCATAACCATGCGCTTTTCTATCAATTGCTGGTCAGTAATTTGTTGACCCACCGTAATATATGCTATCTTGAGAGAAGCCACTAGTGAAACCTATGGCCCCCGGGTCTACTTTACATCATATAAGTTTCTGATCTATAATTCTAGTTTACTATTTATTTTGCAATCTTTACATTCCAATCTATACAACAAAAATATCAAAAATATTTATCTTATTATCATTATCAGGTCGCACTTTTGCAAGTGGCCGTGAAGGGATTGACAACCCCTTTATCGCATTGGTTGCAAGGTTCTTGATTGTTTGTGCAGGTACTAGGCGATTTGCGTGTAGTCTCCTACTGGATTGATACCTTGGTTCTCAAAAAATGAGGGTAATACTTACATTACTTTGCTGCATCACCCTTTCCTCTTCATGGGAAAACCAACGCAGGCTCAAGAGGTAGCAAGAAGGATTTCGGGCGTCGTTGCCGGGGAGATCTACGCTCAAGTCAAGACATACCAAGAACCCATCACAAACTCTTCTCCCCCGCATTACATTATTTGCCATTTGCCTCTCGTTTTCCTCTCCCCCACTTCACCCTTGCCGTTTTATTCGCTCTTTTTCGTTCGCTTCTTTCCGCTTGCTTCTTGTTTGCTTGTGTGTTGGATTGATTGTTTGTCATGATAGCTCAAGATAATACTAAATTGTGTGAATTTTCCAATACCAACAACAATGATTTTATTGGCACTCCGATTGCTCCTATTACCGATGTTGAATCTTGTGAAATTAATGCTGCTTTGTTGAATCTTGTCATGAAAGATCAATTTTACGGCCTTCCTAGTGAAGATACCGCTACCCATCTAAACAACTTTGTTGATTTGTGCGATATGCAAAAGAAGAAAGATGTGGATAATGATATTGTTAAATTGAAGCTATTTCTGTTTTCGCTTAGAGATCGTGCTAAAACTTGTTTCTCTTCTTTGCCTAAAAATAGTATTGATTCATGGAATAAGTGCAAAGATGCTTTTATCTCTAAGTATTTTCCTCCCGCTAAGATCATCTCTCTTAGAAACGATATTATGAATTTTAAGCAACTTGATCATGAGCATGTTGCACAAGCTTGGGAGAGGATTAAATTAATGATACGTAATTGCCCTACACATGGTTTGAATTTATGGATGATTATACAAATATTTTATGCTGGATTGAATTTTGCTTCTAGAAATCTTTTAGATTGACGCTGGAGGCACTTTTATGGAAATCACTTTAGGAGAAGCTACTAAACTCCTAGATAATATTATGGTTAATTATTCTCAATGGCACAATCGAAAGATCTACTAGTAAAAAGGTTCATGCGATTGAAGAGATTAATGTTTTGAGTGGAAAGATGGATGAACTTATGAAATTGTTTGCTAATAAGAGTTTTTCTTCTAATCCTAATTATATGCCTTTGTCTACTTTGATTGAGAATAATAATGAATCTATGGATGTAAATTTTGTTGGTAGGAACAATTTTGGTAACAACGCGTATAGAGGAAACATCAATTCTAGGCCATTCCCTAGTAATTCCTCTAATAATTATGGTAATTCCTGCAACAACTCTTATGGAAATTTTAATAAGATGCCCTCTGATTTTGAGACTAGTGTTAAAGAATTTATGAATTCGCAAAAGAATTTCAATGCTTTGCTTGAAGAAAAATTGCCTAAGATTGATGAGTTGGCTAGGAATGTGGATAGAATTTATCTTGATGTTGATTCTTTGAAACTTAGATATATTCCTCCTAAGCATGATATCAATGAGTCTCTCAAAGCCATGAGAATTTCCATTGATGAGTGCAAAGAAAGAACCGCTAGGATGCGTGCTAAAAAAGATTGCTTTGTGAAAGCGTGTTCTTCTAGTTTTCATGATAATAATGGTGAAGATATAAAAGTGATTGATGTGTCTCCTATTAAATCTTTGTTTTCCAATATGAATCATGATAAAAATGGGACGGGAGATGAGTCAAGTTTAGTTAAAAGGCATCCCAATGATTCAGAGTTTTTAGATCTTGATGCAAAAATTGGTAAAAGTGGGATTGAAGAGGTCAAAAGTTTACATAGCAATGAACCCACTATTTTGGATATCGAGGAATTTAATTATGATAATTTTTATTTGATAGATTGTATTTCCTTGTTGCAATCCGTGTTAAATTCCCCTCATGCTTATGATCAAAATAAAGCTTTTACCAACCATATTGTTGATGCTTTAGTGCAATCTTATGAAGAAAAACTTGAATTAGAAGTTTCTATCCCTAGAAAACTTTATGATGAGTGGGAACCTACTATTAAAATTAATATTAAAGATCATGAATGCTACGCTTTATGTGATTTGGGTGCTAGTGTTTCCATGATTCCCAAAACTTTGTGTGATGTGTTAGGTTTCCGTGAATTTGATGATTGTTCTTTAAATTTGCATCTTGCGGATTCCACCATTATGAAACCTATGGGAAGGATTAATGATGTTCTTATTGTTGCAAATAGGAATTATGTGCCCGTAGATATCATTGTTCTTGATATAGATTGCAATCCTAAATGTCCTATTATTCTTGGTAGACCTTTCCTTAGAATGTTTGGTGCAATTATTGATATGAAAGAAGGAAAATTAGATTCCAATTTCCATTAAGGAAAGGCATGGAACACTTTCCTAGGAAGAAAATTAAATTACCTCATGCATCTATTATGAGAGCCACTTATGGATTGCATACCAAAGATGACAATACCTAGATCTATTCTTGTTTTTATGCCTAGCTAGGGGCGTTAAATGATAGCGCTTGTTGGGAGGCAACCCAATTTTATTTTTGTTCCTTGCTTTTTGTTCTTGTTTAGTAATAAATAATTCATCTAACTTCTGTTTAGATGCGGTTTTATGTTTTAATTAGTGTTTGTGCCAAGTAGAACCAATAGGATCTTCTTGGGTGATAGTTGTTTGATCTTGCTGAAAAAGACAGAAACTTTACACTCACGAAACTAATTGTTAAAACTCACAAGAACGTGATAAAATACCAATTCTTTTTGCAGTAGATCAGTATACAAATTATCCAGGTTGTCCTAGTGTTTCAAACTTTTTGGAGTTCCATAAGTATTCGAACAAATCATATTACTCTGATTTGTTGTGTTTTTTGATGATTCATTTTTTCGTGTGTTGTTTGCTTATTTTGACAGAAGTTGGAATACAGTAGGATTAACACCAATATAAATAAAGAATGAGTTCATTATAGTACCTTAAGGTGGTGCTTTGTTTCCTTGCACTAACAGAGCTCATGAGATTTTCTGTTTAAGTTTTGTGTTATGAAGTTTTCAAGTTTTTGGTAAAGATTTGATGGGTTATGGAATAAGGAGTGGCAAGAGCCTAAGCTTGGGGATGCCCAAGGCACCCCAAGGTAAAATTCAAGGACAACCAAAAGCCTAAGCTTGGGGATGCCCCAGAAGGCATCCCCTCTTTTGTCTTCGTCTATCGGTAACTTTACTTGAGGCTATATTTTTATTCACCACATGATATGTGTTTTGCTTGGAGCGTTGATACGTCTCCGTCGTATCTATAATTTTTTATTGTTCCATGCCAATATTATACAACTTTCATATACTTTTGGCAACTTTTTATACTATTTTTGGGACTAACATATTGATCCAGTGCCCAGTGCTAGTTCATGTTTGTTGCACGTTTTTTGTTTCGCAGAAAATCCATATCAAACGGAGTCCAAATGGGATAAAAACTTATGGAGATTTTTGGTGGAATATATGTGATTTTTGGGAAGAAGAATCAATGCGATACGATGCCCGAGGGGGCCACGAGGCAGGGGGGCGCCCCAGGGGGTCAGGCGCGCCCTGGACCCTCGTGGCCACCCCGTAAGGCAGTTGGAGCCCTTCTTTCGCCACAAGAAATCTAATTTCCGGATAGAGATCGTGTCCAAAATTCAGCCCAATCGGAGTTACAGATCTCCGAAAATAGAAGAAATGGTGAAAGGCCAGATCCGACAGCGCAGAAACAGAGAGAGACAGATCCAATCTCGGAGGGGCTCTCGCCCCTCCCATTCCATGGAAGCCAAGTACAAGAGGGGAAACCCTTCTCCCATCTAGGGATAATGTCAAAGAAGAAGAAGAAGGAGGGGGGCTCTCTCCCCCTCGCTTTCGGTGGCGCTGGAACGCCGCCGGGGCCATCATCATCACCGCGATCCACACCAACACCTCCATCATCTTCACCAACATCTCCATCACCTTTCCCCATCTATCTACAGCGGTCCACTCTCCCGCAACCCTTTGTACCCTCTACTTGAACATGGTGCTTTATGTTTCATATTATTATCCAATGATGTGTTGCCATCCTATGATGTCTGAGTAGATTTTCGTTGTCCTATCGGTGATTGATGAATTGCTATGATTGATTTAATTTGCTTGTGGTTATGTTGTTGTCCTTTGGTGCCCATCATATGAGCGCGCACGTGGATCACGCCATAGGGTTAGTTGTATGTTGATAGGACTATGTATTGGAGGGCAAGAGTGACAGAAGCTTCAACCTAGCATAGAACTTGATGCATACGGGATTGAAGGGGGATGTAACATCCCAAATTTTCAATTTGGAATGTTATACATAGAGCATCATTGCATATCATATTTTTCGTTGCATTTTTGCTCGATCCTAGAAATTCTACACAACTCAAGGACCCACGGAGAGAGTTGGGGATTTCGTTATTTTTCATATTTGAGTTTTCTCAAATTTTGAAAATAGGATCGTTTGATTTTAATTATTTTATCCTCAATTATATCTACTATCAAAATATGAGAGAGGGAATAAAATGACTTTCCCAAAATAAAGAAATAATGAAGATTTAATAATAAAATTAAATAAGATTTTATTTTGGAGTTTTTCGCCTTTTTATTTGAATTTAGGAAAATGCTGCGTTTTCAAAATTGCATTTAGGCCCCAAATAAATGTTCATTTAGTTCGCTTGATTTTAGAAGTCGGGGAAAATTTATTTCGGATTTTTGGAGTCTGTTTAGTATTTCTTTTATTTTTCTTTATGAAATTATTTAAAAAAGCAGCATAACCGACCTTCAGGCCGTGCAGCGGGACTCACTTGGGCGCCTTTTAAATAGCGCCTTGAGCCCCCAAGGCCGTCGGCCGCCGCCGCCGAGCCCACCCAGCCCGTCGCCCCACCCTTGAAACCCTAACCTAGCCCGCGCCATGCCCGCCACTTGGCCCGGACCACTGCCGCTGAGGTTCGCCGCCTCGTAAACCGTCATTGCTTTTTTTAAAACCGGGCGGTTTTTCTTCGGTTTATTTTTGGTTTTTTTAGATTTTGTTTTTTAGATCGGTTTTTTCGGTTCGGTTAAATAGCGAACGTTCGTTCGTTTTTAACGAACGCGTTCATCAGATTAGTTTAGTTAACGAACGTCCGTTTGTTAACCCGTTCGTCGTTTTTCTTTTTCTCAGATTTAATTTCTGATTTTTTCTATCGCGATTCCTGATCCGATTTTCGTTTTAGTATAACTTTTCATTGCTTATCTAATCAGCGATTCAAGCGCCTAGAGTTTCGTCTCAAACCCTCTTTCCGAATAACCTACTTAAACAAGTTTTTGCTTCTGTAAAATTTGACCTAGATCCAGATTAGTAAAACGAAGCTGTTTTCTTTCGCCGTTTGACTTTCGTTGCTTCGTTTGATTTGTTTCTTTTTGCAAACCGGAGTTCTTAAGTTGAACTATCTGGTTAGATCTATTTGAGTTTTACCTGTGCATTAGATGAGTACTTATTGTATGCTTGTTTGTTTATCTGCGATAGAATACCCGGAGTGCGCCGCATGTTACTTCGAGTCTCTAGGTTTCGCGGATCATCAGCAAGGCAAGTAACACTTTGATCATACCTTTTCTACTACCCAGTTTTTATGCATTAGATCTATCCTCAAACATTGCATGATTAGGATCTAATTAAATTGTGGGTTTTGGGAAGTAGATTGAGGTAGTACCTATTACCTGTTTATTATCAACCCTTGGGAGTTACTTCTACGTTTGCATAGTATGCCATGCTATGCTAGTAGACGTGGATTGGGTGAGTGTATCCATGACAGATGTGAGATTGTTAAATTAATGGTTTATTTAAGGTGGCAACTTAAACACACATTTGGGTAGATTGAGGCACCTGGTTTCCATCAGGACTTGCCTGTATTTTTTTCGGACCGCCACCCAGGCCCAAAGGGATCATGAGATTATTCAAACTAGAAACTTCCGTGTGCAGCCACAAGCCATTATGGGCTCTGGCATAGTTGATTAAGTCGTGTGAACTCTTACGGGAAGACTAGCAGATGTAGGGGAAAGTAGGTGTACCGGTCTACCCACATGTAAGGTGCTAGCACTTCCGAAAGACTATGTCTCGGTCATCCGTTTCTCAAACACCATGTAGTGCGAGAAATCCAACGGAGGAGATCGAGTCTTGTGGGGAAAAGTGCGCAAACCTCTGCAGAGGGACGTCTTGAGTATCTAGTACTTGGATATCATGTGAATCTCATCATGTTACTTCTAATTAATATTGTTGGGTTTTAATGAGTACTTTTAATTGGGATTGAGAATGCTGTCAACCATTCTCAATGTTTCACAACCACCATGATAGTTAAATAAATTTATTCCTTTGCAGTAGGGAAAAATTGGCTTTACGCAAAAACTGTAACCATAGAGCTTTCCACCAGCCAATTATGCATGTAGTATAGCTTAATCCATTATTATTTCTCTATGTGTTACATTGCCAGCATATTCCATGTGCTGACCCGTTTTCGGGCTGCAACGTTTCATGTTGCAGACTTTTCAGACGACGAGTAAGGTGCTTAGGTCGTGGTTCTATACTCGGTGATGCCGTTGGAGTTGATGGACTCGCTTATTCTTCCAAGCCTTCCGCTGTTATCGTATTTAGATGGCCTTAAGCCATATTTATTTTATTAAGTTCCCTCTTGAGACATTCGATTGTAATAAGTGTGTGATTGCTACTCTGCTATAAATCCTCCGAGTACTGTGTGGTGTCAGCATTACTGATCTAGGGATGACACTGAGCACAGAGATCAGACTGTTTGAGGTATGGTCGCTACAGGGGACAAATATATCTTAATTCTATGGTTGGGTTTTACCTTAATGAACATTAGTAGTTGCGGATGCTTGCTAATAGTTCCAACCATAAGTGCATAGAATTCCAAGTCAGGGATGACATGCTAGTAGTGGCCTCTCCCACATAAAACTTGCTATCGGTCTAGTAAAGTAGTCAATTGCTTAGGGACAATTTCACAACTCCTACCACCACTTTTCCACACTCGCTATACTAAATTTATTTTGTATTTATCTAAACAGCCCCTACTTTTTATTTACACGCTCTTTATTATCTTGCAAACCTATCCAACAACACCTACAAAGTACTTCTAGTTTCATACTTGTTGTAGGTAAAGCGAACATTAAGCGTGCATAGAGTTGTATCGGTGGTCGATAGAACTTGAGGGAATATTTGTTCTACCTTTATCTCCTCGTTGGGTTTGACACTCTTACTTATCGAAAGAGGCTACAATTGATCCCCTATACTTGTGGGTTATCAAGACCTTTTTACGGCGCGCCGTTCTTGGGAGTTATAGCGTGGGGTGAATATTCTCGTGTGTGCTTGTTTGCTTTATCACTAAGTAATTTTTATTTGTTGTTCTAAGTTGTTCTCTATCTTTAGTTATGGATATGGAACACGAAATACAAAAAAAAATTAGGTATACCTGCTACTCATGGAGATGGGGAACCTTCTAAAACCCTCGATGTTGGTTATGTGAAAAATATTATGTACTACTTCGATAAGCCTGAGAAAACCCCATTCAATTATGTAATGGGAGACACGTTGGATCAACGTGAATACTTTAGGGATTATCTCTTGACTCAAAAAGGGAAACTATTAAGGGATCTAATTCGTATGTTGCATTGGTATGCTCGCGAACTATGCTTGAGATATGATTATACTTGTTGCTCTAGGATGAAGGCTCCACACCTTCCCTTTTCATGCAAATTTAATGATGATAAAACCTTGGCTTCTTATGCTAATGGTATATATGATTACTATGATGTGGAACAAATAGAAGAATTTTTTGCTTTTATGGGTGCTTATGAAATTGAATCTTTGTTTAAAGAGTGTGAAAATCTTGATGATGCTGTTTACAGACCTGAAAATATTGCTATACTTAAATATTGCTATGAGAATTATGAATTCAATTCCGATATTGATGATTTTATTGAGAGAGTCTCCGCTGTCCAAGAAGAGATTAATATTTTGTAGGAGTCTATGGAAGAAGGAATTGATGAAGCTGTGGGCTCATTGGATGAAAAAGATGATGAGGAGAGCGAAGAACAAAAGGAGGAAGAGCGGATTAGCTACCCGTGCCCACCTTCTAATGAGAGTAACTCTTCAACTCATACATTGTTTAATTTCCCTTCGTGCTTACCGAAGGATGAATGCTATGATGATTGTTATGATCCCGTTGATTCTTTTGAAATATCCCTTTTTGATGATGCTTGCTATGCTTGTGGCCAAGATGCCAATATTAATTATGCTTATGGAGGTGAACTTGCTATAGTACCTTATGTTAAACATGAAATTGTTGCTATTGCACCCACGCATGATAGTCCTATTATCTTTTTGAATTATCCCGACTACACTATATCGGAGAAGTTTGCACTTATTAAGGATTATATTGATGGGTTGCCTTTTACCGTTGCACATGATGATTTTGATGAATATAATATGCAATTATTATGAGAGAGGAACTATATCTCCACCCCTCTATGTTTCCAACATGATAAAATTGCAAGAAACTGTTTATACTATGCATTGGCCTTTACTTTGTGTGCATGAATTGTTCTTGTATGACATGCCGATGCATAGGAAGAGAGTTAGACTTCGTAATTACATGATATATGTTACTTTGTGATCACCACTAAATCACAAATCATTGTTAATTAAAATTGGCTTTGATATACCTTGGGATCCGGGTGGATCCATTACTTGAGCACTATATGCCTAGCTTAATGGCTTTAAAGAAAGCGCTGCCAAGGAGACAACCCGGAATTTTTAGAGAGTCATTTACTTCTCTTGTGTGCTTTTATAAAGTTTAAAACCAAAAAAAAATAAAGAGGGGAACCCAAAACTTTTTCAAAAAGGAAAGTGAAAGTGAGAGAGACAAACATTGTTGAAGTGGGGGAGCTCCTTGAACTCTGTTCATGCTCATGAAAATTTTGTGAATCTTGATTACAGAAAATTTCCAACAAAAATAATTATCCCCTTGTACAATTCCATTGTATAATAAAAATAATGTGCCAAGGTTTGCCTTTAGGATGTTTACAATGCTTGTTGGTTTGTGCGGTGCAAGACAGAAACTTTGGTTGTAGTGTGTGATTTTACATTTTTTACTGGAATGTCAAATGGTTCTGAAACTTTTTGCACTGTCTTTCTATACAATTTTTTTATGTTTCCTAATTTTAGTAGAATTTTTGGAGTACCAGAAGTATGGTGAATGTTCAGATTACTACAGACTGTCCTGTTTAAGACAGATTCTGTTTTTGATGCATAGTTTGCTTGTTTTGATGAAACTATCAATTTCTATCAGTGGATTAAGCCATGGAAAAGTTATATTACAGTAGCTACAATGCAAAAACAACATATGAATTGGTTTGCAAAAGTACTTAGAGTAGTGATTTGCTTTATTATACGTACTTAGAGTAGTGATTTGCTTTATTATACTAACGGATCTTATCGAGTTTTATGTTGAAGTTTTGTGTGGATGAAGTGTTTGAAGATCGAGGATGTCTCGATATGAGGATAAGGAGGAGAGGAAAGAGCTCAAGCTTGGGGATGCCCAAGGAACCCCAAGTAAATATTCAAGGAGACTCAAGCGTCTAAGCTTGGGGATGCCCCGGAAGGCATCCCATCTTTCTTAATCAAATATCGGTATGTTTTCGGATTCGTTTCGTTCATGCGATATGTGCAAATCTTGGAGCGTCTTTTGCATTTATTTTTCACTTTTCTTTTATGCACCGTGCTGGTATGAGATAGTACATGGTTGATTTATAGAATGCTCTTTGCAATTCACTTATATCTTTTGAGTATGGCTTTATCGAATGCTTCATGTACTTTGCTTATATCATTTGAAGTTTGGATTGCCTATTTCTCTTCACATAGAAAACCGCCATTTGTAGAATGCTCTTTTGCTTCACTTATATTTGTTAGAGTGTGGGCATACCTTTTGTAGAAATAATTAAACTCTCTTGCTTCACTTATATCTGTTAAGAGAGATGACAGGAACTGGTCATTCACATGGTTAGTCATAAAATCTTACATAAAACTTGTAGATCACTGAATATGATATGTTTGATTCCTTGCAATAGTTTTGCGATATAAAGGCGGTGATATTAGAGTCGTGCTAGTTGAGTAATTGTGAAATTGAGAAATACTTGTGTTGAGGTTTGCAAGTCTCGTAGCATGCATGTATGGTAAACGTTGTGTGACAAATTTGAAGCATGGGGTGTTCTTTGATTGATTTCTTATGAGTGGCAGTCGGGAACGAGCGATGGTATTTTCCTACCAATCTATCCCCCTAGGGGCATGCGTAGTAGTACTTTGCTTCGAGGGCTAATAAACTTTTGCAATAAGTATATGAGTTCTTTATGACTAATGTGAGTCCATGGATTATACGCACTCTCACCCTTCCATCATTGCTAGCCTATTCGGTACCGTGCATTGCCCTTTCTCACCTCGAGAGTTGGTGCAAACTTTGACGGTGCATCCAAACCCCGTGATACGATACGCTCTATCACACATAAGCCTCATTATATCTTCCTCAAAACAGCCACCATATCTACCTATCATGGCATTTCCATAGCCATTCCGAGATATATTTCCATGCAACTTCCATCATCATCATATAAATGACTTGAGCATTTATTGTCATATTGCTTTGCATGATCGTAAGATAGCTAGCATGATGTTTTCATGGCTTGTCCATTTTTTGATGTCATTGGTACACTAGATCATTGCACATCCCGGTACACCGCCGGAGGCATTCATATAGAGTCATATCTTTGTTCTAGTATCGAGTTGTAATATTGAGTTGTAAGTAAATAAAAGTGTGATGATCATCATTATTAGAACATTATCCCATGTGAGGTTATCAAAATAAAAGAGGCCAAAGAAGCCCAAATAAAAAAAAGAGGCCAAGGAAGCCCACCAAAAAAAAAGAAAAAAAAGAAAAAAAAGAGAAAACAAAAAAATGAGAGAAAAAGAGAGAAGGGGAAATGTTACTATCCTTTTACCACACTTGTGCTTCAAATTAGCACCATGTTCTTCATATAGAGAGTCTCTTGAGTTATCACTTTCATATACTAGTGGGAATTTTCATTATAGAACTTGGATTGTATATTTAGATGATGGGCTTCCTCAAATGCCCGAGGTCTTCATGAGCAAGCAAGTTGGATGCACACCCACTTAGTTTTGTAGAGACCCAACCTCAGATGGTCAAGTCTCTGTGCTTCAGTGTCATCCCTGGATCAGTAATGCTGACACACACAGTACTCGAAGGATTTATAACAGAGTAGCAATCACACACTTATTACATCGAATGTCTCAAAAAGAGAACTTATTACAATAATATGGCTTAAGGCCATCTAATACGATAACGACGGAAGGCTTGGAAGATAAAGTGAGTCCATCAACTCCAACGACATAGCTGAGCTGCACGGCAACGATCTAACGAACCTTACTCCTCGTCTAAAAAGTCTGCAACATAATACGTTGCAGCCCGAAAACGGGTCAGCACATGGAATATGTTGGCAATATAACACAATAGAGCAAGAACAGGATAATACTACCACTACATGCATATTTGGCTGATGGAAAGCTCTATGGTTATAGTTTTGCGAAAAGCCAATTTTCCCTACAACAAAGGAATAAATTTTAATTTAACTATCATGGTGGTTGAAACATTGAGAAGGTATAACCCCAACTCAATCCCAATTAAATTAATTAACAACCCAACAATATTAATTAAGAGTGATGAGATACATGTGATAACCCAAGTACTAGATACTCAAGATTTGTCCATAACCGGGGACACGGCTAACCATGATTAGATTGTACACTCTGCAGAGGTTTGCGCACTTTTCCCCACAAGACTCAATCGCCTCTGTGGATTTCTCGCACTGCATGGTGTTTGAGAAACGGATGACCGAGACACAGTCTTTCTGAAACATTAACTCCCTACTCCGGGTAGACCATACCAAACCTACAAAACCCACTACCTACTGATCTACGTCTTCAAGAGCTTCACGTACTCAACTATGCTAGAGCCCATAATAGGTTGTGGCTGCACACGGAAGTTTCTAGCATGAATCATCTCAGTTCCCTTTAAGCCTGGGTGGCAAAGATCACACGGGTACCCCAGGATTTCCAGAAAAAATACAGACAACACTGGGTTCCCCAGGTGCCTCAATCCACCCAGATGTTAATTTAAGTTGCCACCTTAAGTTGAACCATTAATTAACAATCTCACATCTGTCATGGATTCACTCAAACCCAAACCACGTCTACGAGCATAGCATGGCAATATAAGCAACGCGTAGAAGTAACTCCCAAGGGTTTGATAGTAATAGGGCAATAGGTTCTACCTCAATAACTACTTCCCAACCCACAAGTTAATGACTTCCTAATCATGCAATGTTTGCGGATTGAACTAATGCATAAAAACGGGGTATGAAAAAGAGTATGATCAATGTGTTACTTGCCTTGCTGACGATCCGCGAATCCTAGAGACTCGTAGTAACACACTTCGCACTCCGGGAATTCTATCGCAAGCAAACATAACATACATAAGCAACAAGCAAATATGCACAAGAAAAACTCAAATACAAGAGGTTGACCAGAAAGTTCAACTTAACAACTCGGGTTCGCAAAAAGAATCAAATCAAACAGAGCAACGAAACTCAAACGGCGAAAGAAACAAGATCCGTTTACTAATCTGAACTAAAGTCAAATTTTACAGTACCAAAATCTTGTTTAAGTTGATTAAACGGAAAGATGGTCTCGAGACGAAACTCTAGGCGTTTGAATCGCCTGATTCCAACTAACGAGCGAAAAGATAAACAGAAACTAAGATCAGATCGGAAATCACGATCGAAAATAATCGCAGATAAATCCGATAAAAAGAAAACTGACGATCAGACTAACGAACGAGCGTTCGTTATCTGCAACTAACGGAAGAAAACCGTTCGTTTAAACAAACGTACGGACGAGCGTCCGCTTAATAAAAGAACCGAGAAAAACCGGCGAACCGATCTAAAAAAACCGAACTAGGGTTTCTAAAAAAACCGAACGGTTTTTAAAAAACCGGCGACGACGGATCCGGCGCGGTACCTCCGGCGAGGTAGCTATGGCGAGGCGGGGGTTGGGCGGCGAGGCTCGGCGACGGCGCGGGCGGCAAGCAGCGGCGGCTGCGGCTCGAGGCGGTGGTGGTGTCGTGGTGGGGGTCGGGGGAGGGAGTATATAAGGAGGGGGCGGCGTGGCTTGGAGGAGGGGCCAAGGCGGCGGCGGTGGAGTCCGGCTCGGACTCCTCGTCCGAGTCGGCGGTGGCAGCGCGCACGCGAGGAAGGCGGTGGCGCGCTTGGGCCGGCCTGGCTTGACTGGCGCACGCGAGGATTTTTTTAAATAATTTCCCCAACAGAAATAAAATCCTAGAAAATAAAATAAAACCTTAAAAATGACAAAACAAATTTTCACCATCCAAATAAAATATTTAGAACGAATGAACATTTTCTTGGCCCAAAAATGCAATATTGAAAACGTGCAATTTTTTTCTAATGCAAATAAAATCCAAATAAAATCAAATAAATGATTTTAACATTTTCCTCCAATATTTCAATTATTTTGGAGAAGTCATATTATCTCCTCTCATATTTTTTTATATGAAATATTTTTCGGAGAGAAAATAATTAAAATCAAAATCCCCGTTTCATTATTTGATAAAAATCAAATATGAAAACCGGAAAATCCCCAACTCTCTCCGAGGGTCCTTGAGTTGCTTAGGATTTCAAGGATTGCGGAACGAGAATGCAATAAAATATGATGCGCAAGAATGACCTGTGTTTAACATTCCAAATTGAAAATTTGGGATGTTACAAGTTTCCAATTTGAGCTTTCATACACTTATAGCTCTTAGTGCATCCGTTGCATGGCAATCCCTACTCCTCACATTGACATCAATTGATGGGCATCTCCATAGCCCGTTGATTAGTCGTGTCTATGTGAGACTTTCTCCTTTTTGTCTTCTCCACACAACCTCCATCATCATATTCTAATCCACCAATAGTGCTATGTCCATGGCTTGCGCTCATGTATTGCGTGAGGGTTGAAAAGGCTGAAGCGCGTTAAAAAGTATGAACCAATTGCTCGGCTTGTCATCGGGGTTGTGCATGATGGGAGCATTTTGTGTGACAAAAATGAAGCATGGCCAAACTATATGATTTTGTAGGGATGAGGTTTCTTTGGCTATGTTATTTTGAGGGGACATAATTGCTTGGTTGGTATGCTTGAAGTATTATTGCCTTAATGTCAAATGATAGACTATTGCTTTGAATCACTCGTGTCTTAATATTCATACCATGATTAGATTACATGATCAAGATTATCCTAGGTAGCATTCCACATCAAAAATTATCTTTTTTATCATTTACCTACTCGAGGACGGGCAGGAATTAAGCTTGGGGATGCTGATACGTCTCCGTCATATCTATAATTTTTTATTGTTCCATGCCAATATTATACAACTTTCATATACTTTTGGCAACTTTTTATACTATTCTTGGGACTAACATATTGATCTAGTGCCCAGTGCCAGTTCCAGTTTGTTGCATGTTTTTTGTTTCGCAGAAAATCCATATCAAACGGAGTCCAAACGGGATAAAAAATGACGGAGATTTTTTTGGAATATATGTGATTTTTGGGAAGAAGAATCAACGCGATACGATGCCCGAGGGGGCCACGAGGTAGGGGGCGCGCCCCAGGGGGTCAGGCGCGCCCTGGACCCTTGTGGCCACCTCGTAAGGCCGTTGGAGCCCTTATTTCGCCACAAGAAATCTAATTTTTGGATAGAGATCGTGTCCAAAATTCAGCCTAATTGGAGTTATGGATCTCCGGTTAAAAGAGAAACGGTGAAAGGCCAGATCTGAGAGCGCAGAAACAGAGAGAGACAGAGAGACAAATCCAATATCTGAGGGGCACTCGCCCCTCCCATGCCATGGAAGCCAAGGACCAAAGGGTAAACCCTTCTCCCATCTAGGGAGAAGGTCAAGGAAGAAGAAGAAGGAGGGGGCTCTCTCCCCCTCGCTTCCGGTGGCGCTGGAACGCCGTCGGGGCCATCATCATCACCGCGATCCACACCAACACCTCCATCATCTTCACCAACATCTCCATCACCTTCCCCCATCTATGTACAGCGGTCCACTCTCCCGAAACTCAATGTACCCTCTACTTGAACATGGTGCTTTATGCTTCATATTATTATCCAATGATGTGTTGCCATCCTATGATGTTTGAGTAGATTTTCATGGTCCTATCGGTGATTGATGAATTGCTATGATTGATTTAATTTGCTTGTGGTTATGTTGATATCCTTTGGTGCCCATCATATGAGCGCGCACGTGGATCACACCATAGGGTTAGTTGTATGTTGATAGGACTATGTATTGGAGGGCAAGAGTGACAGAAGCTTCAACCTAGCATAGAAATTGATGCATACGGGGTTGAAGGGGGACCAATGTATCTTAATGCTATGGTTGGGTTTTACCTTAATGAACGTTAGTAGTTGCGGATGCTTGCTAATAGTTTCAATCATAAGTGCATAGAATTCCAAATCAGGGATGACATGCTAGGAGTGGCCTCTCCCACATAAAACTTGCTATCGGTCTAGTAATGTAGTCAATTGCTTAGGGACAATTTCGCAACTCCTACCACCACTTCTCCACACTCGCTATACTAACTTTATTGTGTATTTATCTAAACAGCCCCTACTTTTTATTTACACGTTCTTTGTTATCTTGCAAACCTATCCAACAACACCTACAAAGTACTTCTAGTTTCATACTTGTTTTAGGTAAAGCGAACGTCAAGCATGCATAGAGTTTTATCGGTGGTCGATAGAACTTGAGGGAATGTCAGGACCCCGATTCCAAGTCACATCGATCTAGCCGGTAACACTTCATATCACTTTGCGGCCTCACGCACGGTATTCCCACGGGTGTCGCCTTACCATGGCCCGGGACCGCTTGCGCCTTTTGGCTCACGTATATGATAGTGTCGCTAGCATCCATATGACAAAGAACCCGGGCTGAAATGGCTAGTCGTGAACCCAAAGCGGCACTAACCCATGGGGACAGGCATACATGAATCACATCGAGCATGTCGGTCAGCAGCGTCTGAATTCGAAAGTAACCTTTGGGCTAAGAGGACTCCAGAACCCGGCTGTAGCAGGCTAGGCAGGACTCCGGATGTCACCGCGTTTCATTTCCCGAAGGACAGAACCTGTGAATGAAGTGAGACACACGCCGCCAGTCAAGTGTCCTAAGCGATCTTCTTTGGGCTAGCAGGACTCCGGTGAACTGGCTGTAGCGGACTACTATGGCTCAAGGAAGCACTAGACTACATTTCCCCATAAGAGAGGCTGCCAAGGATAAACAACTAGATAGTCGGATCCCACACATACCAAGCATTTCAAACATACACACAATATGCTCGATATGTGTAAATACAACATGGCATCACAACATAACTCTACGACTCAATTATTTATTCATTAGGCTCCGAGGAGCGAGATATTACAAACATGGGTCTCTCGACCCAGCATTCAGAGCATACAAGTCAAACACATGCGGAAGCTTAACATGTCTGAGTACAGACATCTACAAATGAAAAAGGCTGAGAAGCCTGACTATCTACCAGATCCTGCCGAGGGCACAAGATCGTAGCTGAGGTAACAAGCTAAACGTCGAAGTCCACACGGAACTACTAGTGAGACTGAAGTCTCTCTGCAAAAACATAAAATAGGCAAACGTGAGTACAATTTTACTCAGCAAGACTTACATCAGAACTAACTACATATGCATCATTATCAACAAAGGGGGTGGTGGAGTTTGACTGCAGCAAGCCTGCTTTGACTCGGTGGCTATCCTGAACTACGACTGCAAGTAACTCTTTTGAGGTGGCGCACACGAGTCCACATATTCACCATATCAATACACCACTATGGATCCGCTCCCGTCTCCCTACGAGAACGCCATCCATAGCACTCACGCTTATCTTGCGCATTTTAGAGTATCCACTTTCAGTCTATGAACCTGTACAGCAACCCGAAGTCCTTTTCGCGGACACGGCTATTCGAATAGATCATATTAACCCTGCAGGGTGTACTTCTTCACACACGCTCTCGCCACTTACTACCATGTACACGTCGTGCATCTCGGCAACCTTCAAGCGGAAGCTTTGGCGAGGAGTCGGCCACGACCGACTAACCACACAAGTCTCTCATCCGGGTTTATCGCCTATTCGGGTTCCATCCGCAAGGAGATCCGGCCGGGTGTCGCTCACGGCCCCAAACGATGTGAGCAGGGTTCCCGAGACACCAAGCGGGCAGCGGTACACCGTGCCACGGTGTATCTACCGCAACATAGCCCAGGGTCAGCGCTTCATACGGCCCCCAACACATATCCTACAAACACCGAAACTAGTTGCAACTCACGGACAGAGATCGAGGCGATTAATAAGCCGAGAGGGGTCGAGTTACCGGAACCCAATGTGTGGTAGTAACTGTTTCATGGATCACAAACACATAACTCAGTTCCTGAGGACGGCTGCAATGAGACAACCCACCATGTACTCCTACATGGCCTCTCACCGCTACCTTTACCAAATCGTGTTCACACACTTAGCTCTCAACAGTAGGACATGTTCACCCACCTCCGATTCATCCCTGATGAATCAGACCTGACACAACTCTAAGCAATAGCAGGCATGACAAACAAGCATGAATGAGTAGGCACATCAGGGCTCAAACAACTCCTACTCATGCTAGTGGGTTTCATCTATTTACTGTGGCAATGACAGGTCATGCAGAGGATAAAGGGGTTCAGCTACTGCAGCAAACAACAGATGAATTGTTGTTGTCCTAATGCAGTAAAAGAGAGTAGGAGTGAGAGAGTGGGATTGTATCGGAATGAACAAGGGGGTTTTGCTTGCCTGGCACTTTTGAAGATAATATAGTTCTTCATCGGTGTCATTGAACTCATCGTCGGTACGTCGTCTACTGAGAGGGGACAAACACCGACAAACAAAGGAGAAACACAATCAATGCCATGCAACAATATGATGCATGAAGGTGACATGGCGATATGCTGTTGATTGGCATAATGCATCTAGCAACAAGTTAAATGGGGTTGGTTTGAACACTAGGTTCAAATTCAAACTCCATATGTGAGAGTTTAAATGCCATTCAATTGATTTGACCTGATCATCAGGTATAAGTTGTTCCAATATGCATGAAAATGCTACAGATGGATAGATTGGATTTTTCTGATCATTTTTCATATATAATTTATCTTATTTGGAGTTACGGTTGAATTTCTATGAATTTTCAAAGTTTGCAACATTTTCTGAAATAAATAAATCATTTAAGATTTATTTAAATTCTAGAAAAGGATTACTGCGTCAGCCTGACATCATCATGATGTCAGCAGGTCAACGGGGCACGGTCTAGGTCAAAACTGACCAGTGGGACCCACTTGTTAGTGACCCAGTGACATTTAGTGTCACAGACAAGTGGGTCCGGTCAACGGCCACGTCCGCGAGGTCAACGCCGACACGTGGGGCCATTGTGTTTAGATTAATCTTAACCTATTTTTATTAGCTGGTTAGTTAGGCAGTGGGGCCCGCATGGCAGTGGCTCTAGGGGTGGTTAGCTGGGTCATTAGCGCTAATTAACCGGCGCCACGTCAGCAGGTGACACCGGCGACCACAGCAGCGGCGGGAACTCGCCGGAGTTGGTCGGGGCGGCGCTACAGGCAACGGCTGGGGGTGCGGCTTGCTCCTATGGGCTGCTGGCGCTCTCGTGCATCCAGGGGAGGCACGCGGGAGGGCGCGGGGTGGCCGGAGCTCACCGGAACGAGCTTCATGGCGGCGGCAAGGTACGGCTTCGAAGCGTGGGCTATAGGGCACGGCGAATCGAAGTAGTTAGCGCGCTCGTCTCCTGGAGACGCGGCGAGCAGGAGGGTGCTACTGGGGCGAGCGGAGGAGCTCGGGAGCGTGGGGCGCGCTGGCCATGGCGGTGGCCGGAGCTCGGTGCTCACGGGAACAGCAGCTAGGAGGAGTAAACGGGTGCGGGGAGAGAGGGGTTCGGTAGAGGGGCTCACGGCGATTCTTTTGGCGCAGACGTCGAGGCCGGGGAGGTACTGGTTCCGGCGAATCGATGATGACGACCTTCGGTGCCCGTGGAAGAAGAAGACGATGGAGCCGGCGTTGCAGGGCGTCCGGCGAGGCATGGCTCGTCGAGGTGAAGCCGAGTCGTCTGAAGCTTCGAGGCGGAGATGGAGCGAGGAGTGGCTGGCCGGGTGGTTCTTGGCGGTGGCCATGGCGGTTTCGACCATGAGGGGAGAGCGAGGCGAGAGGAGGGTCAGCGGGTTCCAGATGGCCACGGGGTGGCGATCACTAGCGTCCTTGGCCGAGGAGGGCAGGCGAGGCAGTGCGTGCCACCCGCCAGACCCCGTCTCAGCCTCACCTCTGCCGATGGCGGAGAGGTTGAAGACAGTATGCCCACAGTGGGGTGGTGGGCGGTTAACTGGGCCGCCCGGGTAAGGAGGCCCAAGTGGGTGAGGCCAGGTGAGTATCTTCTCTCTCTCACCCTTTCCTATTTTCTGTTTTTCTATTTATTTGCTCTGTTTTGATTTAGTTTATAAACCAAATCATTTTAATAAATCCTGAAAATAATTGTGGGCATTAACAGAATTATTACAGACGCCCTTAACTATTTTCAGAATTGTTGGAGCATTGAAAAATATTAATAGTATTTAAATGCCCCAATTCAAATACAATATGGTTTATTCAAAAATCCAAAATGTCCTGGAAAAATTTGCATCATCTCTGGATATGGTTTTCACCCTTTTCCATAAATCATGAACATTTTTGCGCACCAATTTGGTTCATTGAAAATATTTTGAAGTTGAACCTATTTGCATTATTTTGGTGCTAGGGGTTTGATCAATCCCCACTTCAAGTTTAAAAGAAATTTAGACATGATGCAACAACCAAACTAGTCCAAGTGCATAGCAAGGCTAGGGATGTTACAACTCACCCCCAGTAAACAAGTATCTCGTACCGAGATTCAAGACGTGAGGTAAGAGGAAAGGGGGTCCAAAAACTATCACAATGTCCATGATCCATTTGCCCTTCTCGAAGATGTTGATTCATTGCTTCAAATTGATCTTGACGTCTTTGCTTTCGAGATCTTCATCTAGCATGATGGCGATAGAGAGAAACTCTACAGGAATTGATCTCCTCGAAGATCGAGCACTCAAGATCAACTCACGGAGTGAGACGTAAGAACACCTCTTGAGTTGATACACAAAACACACACCAGGAGCAACGGAAGAAGTAGATGACGGAGGTTCACTACGTAGACACAATTCCACACTTAAGAAGGTGGTGAACGGTTGTCAAAGTAGCGAGGAGTTGATTTTCCGTAATACCATAACGAGACATCTTAAGGAAGGTGACTCGCAGAAATATTCCCTTAAGTGGCAAAAGAATTACTTTTGTTTCAGAGATCATTGAAACTCTTTATACCAGCCTAAGGCAATCACAGTCGATCATTGACGGAGTTCGAGGGAATGACATACTCAGGCTAGAATGGATGATGTGGACTACCTTGTTGAAGACAACACGATGGATGATTTCTGCTTATCATCGAGGAAGGATAGGGCCCAGGTAAGTCCACCTTTGAAGATGATCCTGGATGACAAATACCGAGAAGGCAGACCATAGAAAAATGGCACAGAGGCGGGTGCAAGCTGGGAATAGAATGTAATTGTTGGGAATGTTCCAACCACCATATCTGCCTGAGATTCAGATCTGGTTGGTAACAGGATATTTCAGACATCATGTTTGGAAAATAAAGTTTGCAACACAAATCGACAAGACGATGTTGCGAGATTCTCGGGAAACGAACTGCAATAGCAAGCTCCAAAACATGAGCTGGTTCTGCTACACACATGTGAACACGCGGTCCCAGACAAGCATGACCACACAGTAGTCTTACAACGAAACACTACCGAGTTCAGGTGGGGAACCATCGTCGAGGATATCGAAGTCTTGTGCATTACCATCGATTAGCACTTGACTCCTTCTCCTATAACAAATCAGTCAGTGGCTTGGTGTGCTAGGGAATACATATGGAGTGGAGGTAATTAATCTACCAAACCATAGAATACATTCGCACATGCATAACTGACCTGGGATGGTACCAGAGGAAATAAAAACCATCTTTCTCGGACTCACGGCGGCAACTTGAACCAAATGCACATGAATTCGAGGAGGTCACTTCTTCCATCCAAGCATAGGCTTCATGAATGGAACACGAAGGCATTGCTTACAAAGTTTTCAACACTAGGTTGATGTTCAACATGAATCATGGGGGAGACAAACTGCTACTGATGGGCTCAACAACAACTCATGAGAATTTCCATATCACTGGACTTCCACCATCATGTGAACACGGTAATAGCATTGGTCTGACCCAAAAGATATAATGGTGTATGCTCGAGGGATCAACCACGAGTAAGACAACACTACAAACATCGTTGGTTCTAATTTGATTTGACGATAGCCCATACTCAAATCAAGGGTTGGATAAGACAATAGCACCGACAACTGATCACGAGGATCAATCAACGAAGATATCATCTTTCTTCAACACACACAAACACAAAGATATCCCTTCAGAAAGAACCAAATTCGGCAAAGCTTTTATCTTCCAACTCTCCAAGTTGTTGTTTAGCTTAACCAACTAGCCCAGGGGTATCCAACACAGATTCTTGGAGAATGGGTGGTTTGGAGGAAAACCAACATGATCACAAACTCAACATAGCGGTCACGTGACAACTTGGTGATACTTCCAAGAAGATAATCGGAATATCACGAACCACCGGTATGTTACTAAGCTTGAGAACAACCTTGCTTTTCAGGGCAAGACGATATGATCAAATAAGCGAGGGATTGGCACAATCCTAACTCATTGATCGAAGTGTGCACCAGAAATAAGGACTAAGTAGCACGATCAATCTAAGGATGATGATTTAATAACCAACGCGCTAAGAATGAGAATATTGTCCATTAACTACCAAGCAAGGGGGTTGCTAGGCGTATCGATTTCACACACCACAATTCACTTGTCGGCATTCCGGTTACAACAACACGGAACCGAGGAATGAATAATGATGGTGAGAAGTATCACTACGTCAAGAATTCATAAGGGAAGGTGCAATTCTTATGACGTTCCTGACATAAAGTGGGTAATACTTCAGGGTGGAACAGAACAAAAGCTAGATTGGCATTTTGATCTGCGGAATACAACTACTTTGACCACTCCAAGAAATGGAGGAGGTGCTGGAGTTTGTTTCTCCTAGTCATTCCAGAACAGAATGGCTTGACGGACCACAAGAATAATGGGCATCGATGATCATGAGTGCACGACTACTCCTGACTATCAACTGATAGACGGGGATCGGAATACAACTAAGGAGAAACAACTCGAGGAACATATAACTTTCTGAGTTGTGGATGCATAGATTAGTATGTCGAGCGAAGCTCAACATTTCTTCCGGATAACCCATGCGGAAAGGGTAGAACTGGCAGATTCACAATTATGGATGGAGAACTCCTCAAGAGTACTCTGATTGTGATCCTTCAGTTCAGCGAGGAACTTCTGCCATAAGCGGTTCATAGTATTTGGAAGGAGGAAATACCGCGGACCTCGAGGACTATCGCAAAGTTACTAATATCCTAAAGGAACTAGCAAACACTATCAACAGGAGGTAAGTAGGGTGAACCTCGGGTTTAAGAACCCAGGGATAGAATACCTACTAACTAAATGGCATCACGGGATGCTTTCGAGAATAATGGCCAGAATCATCACACCGGGAACACAAAACATGGCTAGATTACTAGGTGACTCCCTAAAACACCTAGGTTCATAATAATAGCTCCAACATATATGCCGAGGCAGCGGAGTACCTGAACACACTAATTTGTGTGATTAATCTGGCCCAAATGAACATTAGAAACAGAGAGAAGGGATTTGAAAATGCATCAAACTATTTAGAAACCTGGGATGACTCGGACAACATAACGGTTGTAAATGCTCAAAATGATTTGAGCCATCCTGCAAAATAGTGGCATAACCACTCGATCATCACAATATCAAAAATCTGAGACCAGCTATGAATACACATAAGTAGTAGCAACTGAACTGAGGCTTGAATTCATCAATCCTATAAGTCTACGGATTAGTAACACGTCATCCTGATAGATAGATGAGAAGGCCTAGTTCTTAATCCCCGTAGAAAAGAAGAGGCTGACTCGGATCAGAAGGGCATAAGGTATAAGAAGTAAAAAGAGCCTTACGTTCCCTTCCACAATCAATTCCCTTATATAACTAAAGCATTTCTAGACACAACTTCGACCGGTTTGGCTTGGTACTCCTACAGCAACAAAGCTCGATACCAAAGCTGTCAGACCCCGATTCCAAGTCACATCGATCTAGCCGGTAACACCTCATATCACTTTGCGGCCTCACGCACGGTATTCCCAGGTGTCGCCTTACCATGGCCCGGGACCGTTTAAGCCTTTTGGCTCACGTATATGATAGTGTCGCTAGCATCCATATGACAAAGAACCCGGGCCGACATGGCTAGTCGTGAACCCAAAGCGGCACTAACCCATGGGGACAGGCATACATGAATCACATCGAGCATGTCGGCCAAGAGCATGTGAATCCGGGCTGTAGCATGGCTAACAGGACTCCGGGAACCCGGCTGTAGGCTAGGAAGGACTCTAGATGTCACCGCGTGACATTTCCCGAAGGGATGTACACGGAACGAAGTGAGACACATGCCGCCAGTCAAGTGTCACGAGCGGTAGTCTTTGGGCTAGCAGGACTCCGGTGAACCGGGCTGTAGCGGACTACTATGGCTCAAGGAAGCACTAGACTACATTTCCCCATAAGAGAGGCTGCCAAGGATTAAAAAACTAGATAGTCGGATCCCACACATACCAAGCATTTCAAACATACACACAATATGCTCAATATGTGTAAATACAACATGGCATCACAACATAACTCTACGACTCAAGTATTTATTCATTAGGCTCCGAGGAGCGAGATATTACAAACATGGGTCTCTCGACCCAGATTCGTGAGCATACAACTCAAACACATGCGGAAGCTTAACATGTCCGAGTACGTACATCTACAAATGAAAAAGGCCGAGAAGCACGAATATCTACTGATCTGCCGAGGGCACAAGATCGTAAATGAGGTAACAAGCTAAATGTCAAGTCCATGCGGAACTACTAGTGAGACTGAAGTCTCTGCAAAAACATAAAATAGGCAAACGTGAGTATAAATGTACTCGGCAAGACTTACATCGTAACTAACTACATATGCATCATTATCAACAAAGGGGTGGTGGAGTTTGACCGCAAGAAGCCAGCTTTGACTCGGTGGCTATCCTGAACTACGATTGCAAGTAACTCTTTTGAGGTGGCGCACACGAGTCCACATATTCACCATATCAATACACCACTATGGATCCGCCTCCGTCTCCTCACGAGAACGCCATCCATAGCACTCACGCTATCTTGCGCATTTTAGAGTATCCACTTTCACTTGTCTATGAACCGTGCAGGCAACCCGAAGTCCTTTTCCGCGGACACGGCTATTCGAATAGATCATATTAACCCTGCAGGGTGTACTTCTTCACACACGCTCTCGCCACTTACCACCATGTACACGTCGTGCATCTCGGCAACCTTCAAGCGGAAGCTTTGGCGAGGGAGTCGGCCACGACCTGACTAACCACACAAGTCTCTCATCCAGGTTTATCGCCTATTCGGGTTCCATCCGCAAGGAGATCCGGCCGGGTGTCGCTCACGGCCCCAAACGATGTGAGCAGGGTTCCCGAGACACCAAACGGGCGCACGGTACACCGTGCCACGGTGTATCTACCGCAACATAGCCCACCCCTAGGGTCAGCGCTACGCACGGCCCCCAACACATGTCCTACAAACGCCAGAAACTAGTTGCAACTCCTAGACAGAGATCGAGGCGATTAATAAGCCGAGAGGGGTCGAGTTACCAGAACCCAATGTGTGGTAGTAACTGTTTCATTGATCAAAAACACAGAACTCAGTTCCTGAGGACGGCTGCAATGAGACAACCCACCATGTACTCCTACATGGCCTCTCACCGCTACCTTTACCAAATCGGGGTCATACACTTAGCTCTCAACAGTAGGACATGTGCACCCACCTCCGACTCATCCCTGATGAATCAGACCTGACACAACTCTAAGCAATAGCATGCATGACAAACAAGCATGAATGAGTAGGCACATCAGGGCTCAAACAACTCCTACTCATGCTAGTGGGTTTCATCTATTTACTGTGGCAATGACAGGTCATGCAGAGGATAAAGGGGTTCAGCTACCGCAGCAAACAACAGATGAATCATTGTTGTCCTAATGCAGTAAAAGAGAGCAGGAGCGAGAGAGTGGGATTGTATCAGAATGAACAAGGGGGTTTTGCTTGCCTGGCACTTCTGAAGATAATATAGTTCTTCATCGGTGTCATCGAACTCATCGTCGGTACGTCGTCTACTGAGAGGGGACAAACACCGACAAACAAAGGAGAAACACAAACAATGCCATGCAACAATATGATGCATAAAGGTGACATGGCGATATGCTGTTGATTGGCCTAATGCATCTAGCAACAAGTTAAATGGGGTTGGTTTGAACACTAGGTTCAAATTCAAACTCCATATGTGAGAGTTTAAATACCATTCAATTGATTTGACCTGATCAGCAGGTATAAGTTGTTCTAACATGCGTGAAAATGGTACAAATGGATAGATTGGATTTTTCTGATCATTTTTCATATATAACTTATCTTATTTGGATTTACGGTTGAATTTCTATGATTTTTCAAAGTTTGCAACATTTTCCGAAATAAATAAATCATTTAAGATTTATTTAAATTCCAGAAAAGGATTACTGCGTCAGCCTGACATCATCATGACGTCAGCAGGTCAACGGGGCACAGTCCAGGTCAAACCTGACCGATTGGGACCCACCGGTCGATGACCCAAGAACATTTAGTGTCACAGACAAGTGGGTCCGGTCAACGGCCACGTGAGCGAGGTCAACGCCGACGTGTGGGGCCATTGTGTTTAGATTAATCTTAATCTATTTTTGTTAGCTGGTTAGTTAGGCAGCAGGGCCCGCATGGCAGTGGCTCTAGGGGTGGTTAGCTGGGTCATTAGCGCTAATTAACCGGCGCCACGTCAGCAGGTGACACCGGCGACCACAGTAGCGGCGGGAACTCGCCGGAGTTGGTCGGGGCGGCGCTACAGGCAACGGCTAGGGGTGCGGCTTGTTCCTATGGGCTGCTGGCGCTCTCGCGCACCCAGGGGAGGCACGCAGGAGGGTGCGGGGTGGCCGGAGCTCACCGAAACGAGCTCTTGGCGGCGACCGAGGTATGGCTTCGATCGGGCGTGGGCTACAGGGCACGGCGAATCGAAGTAGTTAGCGCGCTCATCTCCTGGGGACGCGGAGAGCAGGAGGGTGCTACTGGGGCAAGCGGAGGAGCTCGGGAGCGTGGGGCGCGCTGGCCATGGCGGTGGCCGGAGCTCGGTGCTCACGGGAACAGCAGCTAGGAGGAGTAAACGGGTGCGGGGAGAGAGGGGTTCGTAGAGGGCTCACGGCGATTCTTTTGGCGCAGACGCCGAGGCCGGGAGGTCTTGGTTCCGCCGAATCGATGATGACGACCTTCGGTGCCCGTGGAAGAAGAAGACGATGGAGCCGGCGTTGCGAGGCCGTCGGCGAGGCATGGCTCGTCGAGGATGAAGCCGAGTCGATACGGAGCCTGTGGAGGCGGAGATGGAGCGAGGAGTGGCTGGCCGGGTGGTTCTTGGCGGTGGCCATGGCGGTTTCGACCATGAGGGAGAGAGCGAGGCAGCGAGAGGGAGGGGGCTGGTGGTTCAGATGGCCACGGGTGGCGATCCCTAGCGTCATGTTGGCCGAGGAGGCCGAGGCAGGCAGCAATGCGTGCCCGGCCAGCCAGCGAGCGCCGTCTTTCGGCCTCGCCTCTGCCAGTAGGCAGAGGTTGAAGACAGGTATGCCCCTGGTGGGCTGGGCCGGTTGGCTGGGCCGCCAGGTAAGGAGGCCCAAGTGGGTGAGGCCAGGTGAGTATCTTCTCTCACTCATTTCCTATTTTCTGTTTTTCTATTTATTTGCTCTGTTTTGATTTAGTTTAGAAACCAAATCATTTTAATAAATCCTGAAAATAATTGTGGGCATTAACTTAATTATTACAGAGGCCCTTAACTATTTTCAGAATTGTTGGAGCATTGAAAAATATTAATAGTATTTAAATGCCCCAATTCAAATACAATATGGTTTATTCAAAAATCCAAAATGTCCTGGAAAAATATGCATCATCTCTGGATATGGTTTTCACCCTTTTCCATAAATCATGAACATTTTTGCAGACCAATTTGGTTCATTGAAAATATTTTGAAGTTGAACCTATTTGCATTATTTTGGTGCTAGGGGTTTGATCAATCCCCACTTCAAGTTTAAAATAAATTTATACATGATGCAACAACCAAACTAGTCCAAGTGCATAGCAAGGCTAGGGATGTTACAACTCACCCCCACTAAACAAGAATCTATGTAGCGACCCGACCTCAGACGGTCAAGCCTCTGTGTTTCTGTGCCATCCTCGGATCGGTATCTTTGGCACACACACAGTACATCAATGTATATATCAAAGTGCAATCACTTGTATAATTAACGTAAAACTGATATATACCTCATAAGTCACAGCAGAAACAAATAGTCGGGTGTGGAGTCCCATCAACGCCATCGGCAGGTTGAGTGTAGACCGTAACCCTGTATCGTACTCTTACTCGTCGGAAGAAAGTATCTGCAACATGATACGTTGCAGCCGTGTAGGTCAGTACATTGAATGTACCAGCAAGATCACAACATGAGAAAACAGATGATAAACTATACTATATGCAGTATGGCTTTGTGGCTCGTATCCAGTTTTGTTTATGTAAAAGCTGATTTATTTTCCCTACATCAAAGGAATAAATGTAGTCTGTACTATGGAATTTCCTATCATGACATGGTTCCGCCAACCGATGTCTCATAGCCCAAAATCATCATAAGTTGCCCACAATTAAGTTATCAATCCGGTGTTGAGAGTTCCGAGATAGATCCAAGTCCAGATGCTCAAATTGTCCGTGAATCGGGACACGGCTAATCGATTAGGTTTTAACCCTCTGCAGAGGTTTGTACACTTTACCCGCAAGATTCGATCCCTCTCTTTACGTTCTCGCACTTCGTGGTGTTTGAGAACAAGATGACCGAAACATGGTCTTCCAAGAGTTCCTCCGACCACCGTCCGGTGCTCATCCCATCCTACCGTAGTTCTACATCCTGCTAGCACCGTCCCAGCCAGAGTCACAACTAAGGTCAACCAAGCGAGCCCATATTGACTTGCGGTTGCACGGGTAAGCTTCCGGCATGAAGTATTCTTCCGCCTCTCCGAGTCCGGGTGAAGCTTTCCGCAAGATGTCATGGCGCTTCTCCATGCATCCCGCCAACCACCGGTTTCTCCAGGTGCCCGTCAACAATCCTTCACCCAGAGTGTGTATTGAATTCTTGTCTCGAGTCTTGAAGTCTTGAGGCCTTGAAGATGCAGTCCTTGCGGGTTCCATCATGGAGTTGTCGTCATTGACGTAGAGTCCTCCTTCTTCACACCACTCTCGAGCACTCATACCAAACCCCGTCTACTATAGCGTAGCATTAAAATAAAATATCGTCCGGGCTTGGTAACAGGTGATGGGTTCCTACCTCATGCATACTACTCAACTACAAGAATTCAATATCACTATCGAGGGCGGTTGCAAAGATGCCACTAAATGCAATAAAACATAGGTATGAAAGCATGGTCAAAGTGAACTTGCCTTCTTGCCGACGATCTTCGAAAAACTAGGGACTCGTGGTAGCAGGCTTCAGACCGGAAATTCTACCGAGGCAAACAATAACCATAATAAGCACATAGCATATGATCACTTAACACAATAGCATAGTAACATAACACACCAAAACAAACGAATCAAAACCCAAAGGAAAACTCAAGAAATCCAACTCAAAGTTTTCCTACTTCAAGCAACAACTAAAACTAGTTTTTCATAACAAATTTTTTCTTAACAGAACCTAAGCAAGGGTTTATGATACCTAACGAGAAAAGAATCCATCATGCAACTAGGAGCAAAAAGAATCATCTTAAAAGCTATTTTAAAACTCCTATTAGGCCTAATTCAAATTCTATTAAGAAAATTAAAATAAAAGTTTTATTTATTATAAATAAAAGTTCATGCTATAAAGTGACAGAAACTATCCTAGAATAATCAATCCCATGTGAAAAATAAATTTATTTGCTAATTAAAATAATAGGAAAACAGTAGCTAGTTAATTAATTAAGAATAACATGATTCTGACTAAAACTATTTTTTATTAATCCTAAAATACCCAAATTAAGTCCTACGGTTTGGCAATGACAAAACTAAGTTGTGACAAAAAGAATCATATAAAAATAATTTTCCTAACTCATTTTATAGCAGATTTACTATTCTGACTAAAATTAAAATAAAGCAATTTTAAATAATTTTAACATAGCTAATTATATTTTCTACAGAAACTATATGAAATTTGCAAACCAACAAAAAAATAATCACTTAAAAATATTAAGTAGATTAAAAGATATGAATTTTTCAAATCTGAAACTATTCTGTTAAAACAGAAAACTAAAAATAAAAACTAAAACGAAAACTGGGCTAATGGGCCTATATAACGCTTCGGCGTAATATAACTAAACTACGCCCTAGGGTTTAAAACGAATCGGCCGGTTTAAATAAAAACCTAACTAATCGATATAAACCGGAAATAAACCGGTTCACTAACAACTAACCTAATAAAACCATACCCCTTCGGGGGATCTAATCCTAACCCTAGAAAACAGATCGGACGGCGGAGGGTGATCTCCGGCGACTCACCGCGGGGAAGACGCCGGCGACGGTCGACGGCGGCTCGGGCGACGTTGGTGCGGGGGCTCCGGTGCTCGAGGACGACGGCGGGGAGCTCCGTGGTCTTGTGCGACGAGGGGGCTCGAGGTGGAGTCAGGAGGTCGAGGTGGCCGAGGCGTTGGTCTTGAGGCTAATGGCGGCGGCGGCGCACTTGGGCTCCGTGAGCAATAGCGGCGAGAGGGAGGGTCAAGAGGGGAAAAGTGAGGAACGCGAGGGAGGGGTATATATAGGGGCGACTTGGGCGAGGCGGATCGGGAGGATCGGCGAATCCGGATCGGCGGGATCCCGGCCGGCGAGGTGTGGCGTGGGGAGGAAGAAGACGGTGGGGGTCCACCTGTCGGTGAGAGGAAGCGGGGGACGGGTCAGGCGGCCGGTCCAGAAGGGTTCGGCTAGGGCTCGGTTGGCTCGGCTGGTGGGCCAGCCAACCCATTGGCTGGCAGTTAGCCTAATGGCGCTGAGGTCTCTTTCCACCCCCCCCTTTTTTTATAAAACATAGACAACAAAACAAAACAACTAAATAAATAAATAATATTATATAGACATATAATATATCAAAATGATCAGAAAAAGATTTCCTACAACATGAACTATTTTTCAAGTTCAAATAAAATACACAAAAATTCAAATAAAGCAAAGAGTGTTTCTGCCCTAATAAAATCCAATAAAAATCATTTTAAAAATACCAAAATGACTTCAAATTTATTTTCTCCTAATTTTCCATAGAAGGGAATCATTTTACCCTAATTTCCATTTATTTATTTTTAGGAGAAAAATAATTTGAACAAAATCCAAATAATCCCAAATTTGAAGGGGGTTTCAAAATACCTTCAAATGACTTTCAATTTGATTCTTTTTAACTTCCAACTCATATTTCATATAATTGAAGAAGTCATTTTATCTTCCCTCATGAAAATCATTGAGTTGCATAAAGCTTTGAATTTGAAATATTCTCAAATGAAATTCAAATCTTTTCAAAACCCTTTTCATTTCAAATGGAAGAAGTCATTTCATCTTCACTCTAGGGTTTTGGTGTTGGAATGGAATAGAATTCATTGAGATCCAAAAAGGGCAAAAGGGATAGTTTTGGGAAGGTCATTTTATTCCCTCTCATCCAACTTTCAAAAGTTTCAAATTCCACTCAATTTCACTCAATCAATCAAACAAACAATCAGACAACAAGCATAGTTATTTATCTAATCTAACATTCCAAAATTTAGAATTTTGGGATGTTACAATCTCGTCCCGAGATTCAAGACGTGAGGTAAGAGGAAAGGGGGTCACAAAACTATCAGAATGTCCATGATCCATTTGCCCTTCTCAAAGATGTTGATTCATTGCTTCAAATTGATCTTGACGTCTTTGCTTTCGAGATCTTCATCCAGCATGATGGCGACAGAGAGAAACTCTACAGGAATTGATCTCCTCGAAGATCGAGCACTCAAGATCAACTCACCGAGTGAGACGTAAGAACACCTCTTGAGTTGATACACAAAACACACCAGGAGCAACAGAAGAAGTAGATGACGGAGGTTCACTACGTAGACACAATTCCACACTTAAGAAGGTGGTGAACGGTTGTCAACGTAGCGAGGAGTTGATTTGTCGTGATACCATAACGAGACATCTTAAGGAAGGTGACTCGCAGAAATATTCCCTTAAGTGGCAAAAGAATTACATTTGTTTCAGAGATCATTGAAACTCTTTATACCAGCCTAAGGCAATCACAGTCGATCGTTGACAGAGTTTGATGGAACGACATACTCAGGCTCGAATGGATGATGTGGACTACCTTGTTGAAGACAACACGATGGATGATTTCTTCTTATCATCGAGGAAGGATAGGGCCCAGGTAAATCCACCTTTGAAGATGATCCTGGATGACAAATACCGAGAAGGCAGACCATAGAAAACTGGCACAGAGGCGGGTGCAAGCTGGGAATAGAATGTAATTGTTGGGAATGTTCCAACCACCATATCTGCCTGAGATTCAGATCTGGTTGGTAACAGGATATTTCAGACATCATGTTTGGAAAAGAAAGTTTGCAACACAAATCGACAAGACGATGTTGCGAGATTCTCGGGAAACGAACTGCAATAGCAAGCTCCAAAACATGAGCTGGTTCTGCTACACACATGTGAACACGCGGTCCTGCATAAGCATGACCACACAGTAGTCTTACAATGAAACACTACCGAGTTCAGGTGGGGAACCATCGTCGAGGATATCAAAGTCTTGTGCATTACCATGGATTAGCACTTAACTCCTTCTCCTATAACAAATCAGTCAATGGCTTGGTGTGCTAGGGAATACATATGGAGTGGAGGTAATTAATCTACCAAACCATAGAATACATTCGCACATGCATAACTGACCTGGGATGGTACCAGAGGAAATAAAAACCATCTTTATCGGACTCACGGCGGCAACTTGCACGAAATGCACATGAATTCGAGGAGGTCACTTCTTCCATCCAAGCATAGGCTTCATGAACGGAACACGAAGGCATTGCTTACAAAGTTTTCAACACTAGGTTGATGTTCAACATGAATCATGGGGGAGACAAAATGCTGTTGATGGGCTCAATAACAACTCATTGGAATTTCCATATCACTGGACTTCCACCATCATGTGAACACAGTAATAGCATTGGTCAGACCCAAAAGATATAATGGTGTATGCTCGAGGGATCAACCACGAGTAAGACAACACTACGAACATCATTGGTTCTGATTTGATTTGACGACAGCCCATACTCAAATCAAGGGTTGGATAAGAAAATAGCAACCGGCTAACCCATCACGAGGATCAATCAACGAAGATATCATCTTTCTTCAACACACACAAACACAAAGATATCCCTTCGTAAAGAACCAAATTCGCAAAGCTTTTATCTTCCAACTCTCCAAGTTGTTGTTTAGCTTAACCAACTAGCTCAGGGGTATCCAACACAGATTCTTGGAGAATGGGTGGTTTGGAGGAAAACCAACATGATCACGAACTCAACATAGCGGTCAGGTGACAACCTGGTGATACTTTCGAGAAGATAATCGGAATATTATGAACCACCGGTATGTTACTAAGCTTGAGAACAACCTTGCTTTTCAGGGCAAGACGATATGATCAAATAAGCGAGGGATTGGCACAATCCTAACTCATTGATAGAAGTGTGCACCAGAAATAAGGACTAGGTAGCACGATCAATCTTAGGATGATGATTTAATAACCAACGCGCTAAGAATGAGAATATTGTCCATTAACTACCAAGCAAGGGGGTTGCTAGGCGTATCGATTTCACACACCACAATTCACTTGTCGGCATTCCGGTTACAACAACACAGAACCGAGGAATGAATAATGATGGTGAGAAGTATCACTACGTCAAGAATTCATAAGGGAAGGTGCAATTCTCATGACGTTCCTGACATAAAGTGGGTAATACTTCAGGGTAGAACAGAACAAAATCTTGATTGGCATTTTGATCTACGGAATACAACTACTTTGACCACTCCAAGAAATGGAGGAGGTGCTGGAGTTTGTTTCTCCTAGTCATTCCAGAACAGAATGGCTTGACGGACCACAAGAATAATGGGCATCGATGAGCATGAGTGCACGACTACTCCTGACTATCAACTGATAGACGGGGATCGGAATACAACTACGGAGGAACAACTCGAGGAACATATAACTTTCTGAGTTGTGGATGCATAGATTAGTATGTCGAGCGAAGCTCAACATTTCTTCCGGATAACCCATGCGGAAAGGGTAGAACTGGTAGATTCACAATTATGGATGGAGAACTCCTCAAGAGTACTCTGATTGTGATCCTTCAGTTCAGCGAGGAACTTCGCCATAAGCGGTTCATAGTATTTGGAAGGAGGAAATACATGGACCTCGAGGACTATCGCAGTTACTAATATCCTAAAGGAACTAGCAAACACTATCAACAGGAGGTAAGTAGGGTGAACCTCGGGTTCAAGAACCCAGGGATAGAATACCTACTAACTAAATGGCATCACGGGATGCTTTCGAGAATAATGGCCAGAATCATCACACCGAACACAAAACATGGCTAGATTACTAGGTGACTCCCTAAAACACCTAGGTTCATAATAATAGCTCCAACATATATGCCGAGGCAGCGGAGTACCTCAACATACTAATTTGTGTGATTAATCTGGCCCAAATGAACATTAGAAACAGAGAGAAGGGATTTGCAAATGCATCAGACTATTTAGAAACCTGGGATGACTCGGACAGCATAACGATTGTAAATGCTCAAAATGATTTGAGCCATCCTGCAAAATAGTGGCATAACCACTCGATCATCACAATATCAAGAATCTGAGACCAGCTATGAATACACAGAAGTAGTAGCAATCGAATCGAGGCTTGAATTCATCAATCCTATAAGTCTACGGATTAGTAACACGTCATCCTCGATAGATAGATGAGAAGGCCTAGTTCTTAATCCCCGTAGAAAAGAAGAGGCTGACTCGGATCAGAAGGGCATAAGGTATAAGGAGTAAAAAGAGCCTTACGTTCCCTTCCACAATCAATTCCCTTATATAACTAAAGCATTTCTAGATACAACTTCGACCGGTTTGGCTTGGTAATCCTACAGGCAGTCAGGCTCTGATACCAAAGCTGTCAGGACCCCGATTCCAAGTCACATCGATCAAGCCGGTAACACCTCATATCACTTTGCGGCCTCACGCACGGTATTCCCACGGGTGTCGCCTTACCATGCCCCGGACCGCTTATGCCTTTTGGCTCACGATATGATAGTGTCGCTAGCATCCATATGACAAAGAACCCGGGCCGACATGGCTAGTCGTGAACCCAAAGCGGCACTAACCCATGGGGACAGGCATACATGAATCACATCGAGCATGTCGGTCGCCAGCGTGTGAATCCGGGCTGTAGCACTGGCTAACAGGACTCAGGGAACCCGGCTGTAGCAGGCTAGGCAGGACTCAGATGTCACCAGCGTGACATTTCCCGAAGGGACGTACACGGAACGAAGTGAGACACATGCCGCCAGTCAAGTGTCCCGAGCAAGAGTGTTGGGCTAGCAGGACTCCGGTGAACCGGGTCAGAAGCGGACTACTATGGCTCAAGGAAGCACTAGACTACATTTCCCCATAAGAGAGGCTGCCAAGGATAAACAACTAGATTGTCGGATCCCACACATACCAAGCATTTCAAACATACACACAATATGCTCAATATGTGTAAATACAACATGGCATCACAACATAACTCTACGACTCAAGTATTTATTCATTAGGCTCCGAGGAGCGAGATATTACAAACATGGGTCTCTCGACCCAGCATTCAGAGAATACAACTCAAACACATGCGGAAGCTTAACATGTCTGAGTACAGACATCTACAAATGAAAAAGGCTGAGAAGCCTGAATATCTACCAGATCCTGCCGAGGGCACAAGATCGTAGCTGAGGTAACAAGCTAAATGTTGAAGTCCATGCGGAACTACTAGTGAGACTGAAGTCTCTCTGCAAAAACATAAAATAGGCAAACGTGAGTACAAATGTACTCAGCAAGACTTACATCAGAACTAACTACATATGCATCATTATCAACAAAGGGGTGGTGGAGTTTGACTGCAGCAAGCCAGCTTTGACTCGGTGGCTATCCTGAACTACGATTGCAAGTAACTCTTTTGAGGTGGCACACGAGTCCACATATTCACCATATCAATACACCACTATGGATCCGCTCCTGCCTCCCCACGAGAACGCCATCCATAGCACTCGAGCTTATCTTGCGCATTTTAGAGTATCCACTTTCACTTGTCTATGAACCGCATGTGCAACCCGAAGTCCTTTTCCGCGGACACGGCTATTCGAATAGATCATATTAACCCTGCAGGGTGTACTTCTTCACACACGCCTCGCCACTTACCACCATGTACACGTCGTGCATCTCGGCAACCTTCAAGCGGAAGCTTTGGCGAGGAGTCGGCCACGACCGACTAATCACACAAGTCTCTCATCCAGGTTTATCGCCTATTCGGGTTCCATCCGCAAGGAGATCCGGCCGGGGTGTCGCTCACGGCCCCAAACGATGTGAGCAGGGTTCCCGAGACACCAAACGGGCGCGCGGTACACCGTGCCACGGTGTATCTACCGCAACATAGCCCACCCCTAGGGTCAGCGCTACGCACGGCCCCCAACACATATCCTACAAACACCAGAAACTAGTTGCAACTCCTAGACAGAGATTGAGGCAATTAATAAGCCGAGAGGGGTCGAGTTACCAGAACCTAATGTGTGGTAGTAACTGTTTGATGGATCAAAAACACAGAACTCAGTTCCTGAGGACGGCTGCAATGAGACAACCCACCATGTACTCCTACATGGCCTCTCACCACTACCTTTACCAAATCGTGTTCACACACTTAGCTCTCAACAGTAGGACATGTTCACCCACCTCCGATTCATCCCTGATGAATCAGACCTGACACAACTCTAAGCAATAGCAGGCATGACAAACAAGCATGAATGAGTAGGCACATCAGGGCTCAAACAACTCCTACTCATGCTAGTGGGTTTCATCTATTTATTGTGGCAATGAAAGGTCATGCAGAGGATAAAGGGGTTCAGCTACCGCAGCAAACAACGGATGAATCCTTGTTGTCCTAATGCAGTAAAAGAGAGCAGGAGCGAGAGAGTGGGATTGTATCAAAATGAACAAGGGGGTTTTGCTTGCCTGGCACTTCTGAAGATAATATAGTTCTTCATCGGTGTCATCGAACTCATCGTCGATACGTCGCTCTTGAGAGGGGACAAACACCGACAAACAAAGGAGAAACACAAACAATGCCATGCAACAATATGATGCATGAAGGTGACATGGCGATATGCTGTTGATTGGCCTAATGCATCTAGCAACAAGTTAAATGGGGTTGGTTTGAACACTAGGTTCAAATTCAAACTCCATATGTGAGAGTTTAAATGCCATTTAATTGATTTGACCTGATCAGCAGGTATAAATTGTTCTAACATGCGTGAAAATTGTACAGATGGATAGATTGGATTTTTCTGATCATTTTGCATATATAATTTATCTTATTTGGAGTTACGGTTGAATTTCTATGATTTTTCAAAGTTTGCAACATTTTCTGAAATAAATAATTCATTTAAGATTTATTCAAATTCCAGAAATGGATTACTGCGTCAGTCTGACATCATCATGACGTCAGCAGGTCAACGGGGCACAGTCCAGGTCAAACCTGACAAGTGGGACCCACTGGTCAGTGACCCGGTGACATTTAGTGTCACAGACAAGTGGGTCCGGTCAACGGCCACGTCAGCGAGGTCAACGCCGACGCGTGGGGCCATTGTGTTTAGATTAATCTTAATCTATTTTTGTTAGCTGGTTCGTTAGGCAGCAGGGCCCGCATGGCAGGGGCTCTAGGGGTGGTTAGCTGGGTCATTAGCGCTAATTAACCGGCGCCACGTCAGACAGGTGACACCGGCGACCACAGCAGCGGCGGGAACTCGCCGGAGTTGGTCAGGGCGGCGCTACAGGCAACGGCTGGGGGTGCGGCTTGCTCCTATGGGCTGCTGGCACTCTCGCGCATCCAGGGGAGGCATGCGGGAGGGCGCGGGGTGGCCGGAGCTCACTGGAACGAGCTAACGGCGGCGACCGAGGTACGGCTTCGAGCGGGCGTGGGCTACAGGGCACTGCGAATCAAAGTAGTTAGCGCGCTCGTCTCCTGGGGACGCGGAGAGCCGGAGGGTGCTACTGGGGCGAGCGGAGGAGCTCGGGAGCATGGGGCGCGCTGGCCATGGCGGTGGCCGGAGCTCGGTGCTCACGGGAACAGCAGCTAGGAGGAGTAAACGGGCACGGGGAGAGAGGGGTTCGGTAGAGGGGCTCACGGCGATTATTTTGGCGCAGACGTCGAGGCTGGGGAGGTACTGGTTCCGGCGAATCGACGACGACGACCTTCGGTGCCTGTGGAAGAAGAAGATGATGGAGCCGCCGTTGCAGGGCGTCCGGCGAGGCTTGGCTCGTCGAGGATGAAGCTGGAGTCGATGCGGAGCTCAGGGAGGCGGAGATGGAGCGAGGGAGTGGCTGGCTGGGGTGGTTCTTGGCGGTGGCCATGGCAGTTTCGACCATGAGGGGGAGAGCGAGGGGGCGAGAGGGAGGGGGTCAGCGGGTTCCAGATGGCCACAGGGTGGTGATCCCTAGCGCTACTGGCGGGGAGGGCCAGCAGTGCAAGGTGCTGCCTGCCATGAAAGGTGGTTGCCTCGCCTCTGCCAAAGATGGCGAGGTTGAAGACAGTATGCCCCTGTGGCTGGGTCAAGTTGGCTGGGCCGCCAGGTAAGGAGGCCCAAGTGGGTGAGGCCAGGTGAGTATCTTCTCTCTCTCCCTTTCCTATTTTCTGTTTTTCTATTTATTTGCTCTGTTTTGATTTAGTTTATAAACCAAATCATTTTAATAAATCCTGAAAATAATTGTGGGCATTAACTGAATTATTACAGAGGCCCTTAACTATTTTCAGAATTGTTGGAGCATTGAAAAATATTAATAGTATTTAAATGCCCCAATTCAAATACAATGTGGTTTATTCAAAAATCCAAAATGTCCTGGAAAAATATGCATCATCTCTGGATATGGTTTTCACCCTTTTCCATAAATCATGAACATTTTTGCAGACCAATTTGGTTCATTGAAAATATTTTGAAGTTGAACCTATTTGCATTATTCTGGTGCTACGGGTTTGATCAATCCCCACTTCAAGTTTAAAAGAAATTTAGACATGATACAACAACCAAACTAGTCCAAGTGCATAGCAAGGCTAGGGATGTTACAGGGAATATTTGTTCAACCTGTAGCTCCTTGTTGGGTTTGACACTCTTATCGAAAGAGGCTACAATTGATCCCCTATACTTGTGGGTTATCAAGCGTCTTGTATGATTTGAGTCTTTGCTTTTTAGTTTACCACAATTATCCTTGCTGTACACACCTTTTGGAGAGACAGACATGAATCAGAATTTATTAGAATACTCTATGTGCTTCACTTATATCTTTTGAGCTAGATAATTTTGCTCTAGTGCTTCACTTATACCTTTTTAGAGCACGGTGGTGGTTTTAATTTATTGAAATTATTGATCTCTCATGCTTCACTTATATTATTTTGAGAGTCTTTTAGAACAACATGGTAATTTGCTTTGGCTATAAAATTAGTCCTAATATGATAGGCATTCAAGATGGGTATAATAAAAACTTCCATATAGAGTGCATTGAATACTATGAGAAGTTTTATACTTGATGATTGTTTTGAGATATGAAGATGGTAATATTAGAGTCATGCTAGTTGAGTAATTGTGAATTTGAGAAATACTTGGGTTAGAGTTTGCAAGTCCCATAACATGCACATATGGTAAACGTTGTGTGACAAATTTGAAGCATGAGGTGTTTCTTTGATTGTCCTCTTTATGAGTGGCAGTCGGAGACGAGCGATGGTCTTTTCCTACCAATCTATCCCCCTAGGAGCATGCTTGTAGTTCTTGGTTTTGATGACTTGTAGATTTTTGCAAAAGTATGTGAGTTCTTTATGACTAATGTTGAGTCCATGGATTATACGTACTCTCACCCTTCCATCATTGTTAGCCTCTTCGATACCGTGCATTGCCCTTTCTCAGCTTGAGAGTTGGTGCAAACTTCGCCGGTGCATCCAAACCCCGTGATATGATACACTCTATAACACATAAACCTCCTTATATCTTCCTCAAAATAGCCACCATACCTACCTATTATGGCATTTCCATAGCCATTCCGAGATATATTGACATGCAACTTTCCACCGTTCCGTTTATTATGACACGCTTTAATATTGTCATGTTGCCTTGCATGATCATGTAGTTGACATCGTATTTGTGGCAAAGGCACCATGAATAAATTTTCACACATGTCACTCTTGTTTCATTGCCCATCCCGGTACACCTCCGGAGGCACTCATATAGAGTCATATTTTATTCCACTATCGAGTTGTAATCCTTGAGTTGTAAATAAAGAGAAGTGTGATGATCATCATTATTAGAGCATTGTCCCGAAGAAGAAAAAGAAAAAAAAAGAAAAAAAAAGAAAGGCCAATAACAAGGAAGGCCAAAAAAAGAGAAAGGCCAGAAGGGACAATGGTACTATCCTTTTTCCACACTTGTGCTTCAAAGTAGCAACATGATCTTCATGATAGAGAGTTTCTTATATTGTCACTTTCATATACTAGTGGGAATTTTTCATTATATAACTTGGCTTGTATATTCCAACAATACCGCAGAATCAAAGTATGACATGCTGCTAAGCAGTATGACTATTATCGCCCACAACTCACTTGTGTCCTACTCGTGCATATAAAATCTACGCATAGACCTGGCTCTGATACCACTGTTGGGAACGTAATAATTTCAAAAAAAATCCTACGCACACGCAAGATCATGGTGATGCATAGCAACGAGAGGGGAGAGTGTCGTCCACGTACCCTCGTAGACCGTAAGCGGAAACGTTATGCCAACGCGGTTGATGTAGTCGTACGTCTTCACGATCGGCCGATCCTAGTACCGAATGTACGGCACCTCCGCGATCTACACACGTTCAGCATGGTGACGTCCCACGAACTCACGATCCAGTAGAGCTTTGAGGGAGAGTTTCGTCAGCACGACGGCGTGATGACGGTGATGATGAAGCTACCGACGCAGGGCTTCGCCTAAGCACTGCTATGATATGACCGAAGTGGAATATGGTGGGGGGGGGGCACCGCACACGGCTTGGAACAATCAACTTGTGTGTCTTAGGGTGCCCCCTGCCCCTCAGATATAAAGGAGCAAGGGGCCAGCCAGCCCTTGGTGCGCCTAAGGAGAGGAGGAATCCTCCTCCTAGTAGGAGTAGGATTCATCCTTTCCTAGTCCTACTAGGAAGGAGGAAGGGGAAGGAAAGAGAGGGAGCGGAGAGGGAAGAGGGCCGCGCCTCCCCTAGTCTACTTCGGACTCCCCTTGGGAGGGGGCGCGCCACCTCCTGGGCTGCTGCCCTCTCTCTCCCATAAGGCCCACTAAGGCCCAATACTTGCCCGGGGGGTTCCGGTAACCCCTCCGGCACTCCAGTTTTCTCCGAAATCACCCGGAACACTTCCGGTGTCCGAATATAGCCGTCCAATATATCAATCTTTATGGCTTGAGCATTTCGAGACTCCTCGTCATGTCCGTGATCACATCCGGGACTCCGAACTATCTTCGGTACATCAAAACACATAAACTCATAATACCGATCGTCATCGAACGTTAAGCGTGCGGACCCTACGGGTTCGAGAACTATGTAGACATGACCGAGACTCATCTCCGGTCAATAATAAATAGCGGAACCTGGATGCTCATTTTGGTTCCGACATATTCTACGAAGATCTTTATCGGTCAAACCGCATAACAACATATGTTGTTCCCTTTGTCAACGGTATGTTACTTGCTCGACATTCGATCATCGGTATCTCAATTCCTATTTCAATCTTGTTACCGGAAAGTATCTTTACTCGTTCCGTAATGCATCATCCCGCAGCTAACTCATTAGTCACATTGCTTGCAAGGCTTATATTGATGTGCATTAGCGAGAGGGCCCAGAGATACCTCTCCGACAATCGGAGTGACAAATCCTAATCTTGATCTATGCCAACTCAACAAGTACCATCGGAGACACCTGTAGAGCACCTTTATAATCACCCAGTTACGTTGTGACGTTAGGTAGCACACAAAGTGTTCCTCCGGTATTCGGGAGTTGCATAATCTCATAGTCATAGGAACATGTATAAGTCATGAAGAAAGCAATAGCAATATACTAAACGATCAATTGCTAAGCTAACGAAATGGGTCAAGTCAATCACATGATTCTCTAATGATGTGATCCCGTTAATCAAATGACAACTCATGTCTATGGTTAGGAAACTTAACCATCTTTGATTCAATGAGCTAGTCAAGTAGAGGCACACTAGTGACACTCTGTTTGTCTATGTATTCACACATGTACTTAGTTTCCGGTTAATACAATTCTAGCATGAATAATAAAACATTTATCATGATATAAGGAAATATAAATAACAACTTTATTATTGCCTCTAGAGCATATTTCCTTCAGTCTCCCACTTGCACTAGAGTCAATTATCTAGATTACACAGTAATGATTCTAACACCCATGGAGTCTTGGTGCTGATCATGTTTTGCTCATGAGAGAGACTTAGTCAACCGGTATGCAACATTTAGATCCTTATGTATCTTGCAAATCTCTTTGTCTCCCTCCTTGACTTGATCGCGGATGGAATTGAAGTGTCTCTTGACGTCCTTGGTTATCTTGTGAAATCTGGATTCCTTTGCCAAGGCAATTGCACCAGTATTGTCACAAAAGATTTTCGTTGGACCCGATGCACTAGGTATAACACCTAGGTCGGATATGAACTCCTTCATCCAGACTCCTTCATTTGCTGCTTCCGAAGCATCTATGTACTCCGCTTCACATGTAGATCCCGCCACGACGCTTTGCTTAGAACTGCACCAACTGACAGCACCACCGTTCAATATAAATACGTATCCATTTTGTGACTTAGTGTCATCCAGATCAGTGTCAAAGCTTGCATCGATGTAACCATTTACAACGAGCTCTTTGTCACCTCCATAAACGAGAAACATATGCTTAGTCCTTTTTAGGTATTTTAGGATGTTCTTGACCGTTGTCCAGTGATCCACTCCTGGATTACTTTGGTACCTACCTACTAAACTTATAGCAAGGCACACATCAGGTCTGGTACACGGCATTGCATACATGATAGAGCCTATGGCTGAAGCATAGGGAACACCTTTCATTTTTTTTCTCTATCTTCTGCAGTTGTCGGGCATTGAGTCTGACTCAATTTCACACCTTGTAATACAGGCAAGAACCCTTTCTTTGCTTGATCCATGTTGAACTTCTTCAAAACTTTATCAAGGTATGTGCTTTGTGAAAGTCCAATTAAGCGTCTTGATCTATCTCTATAGATCTTGATGCCCAATATATAAGTAGCTTCACCGAGGTCTTTCATTGAAAAACTTTTATTCAAGTATCCTTTTATGCTATACAGAAATTCTATATTATTTCCAATCAACAATATGTCATCCACATATAATATTATAAATGCTACACAGCTCCCACTCACTTTCATGTAAATATAGGCTTCTCCGAAAGTCTGTATAAAACCATATGCTTTGATTACACTATCAAAACGTTTATTCCATCTCTGAGATGCTTGCACCAGTCCATAAATGGATCGCTGGAGCTTGCACACTTTTTAGCATCCTTTGGATCGATAAAACCTTCAGGTTGCATCATATACAACTCTTCTTCCAGAAATCCATTCAGAATGCGTCTTTACATCCATTTGCCAAATTTCATAATCATAAAATGCAGCAATTGCTAACATGATTCGGACGGACTTAAGCATCGCTACAGGTGAGAAGGTCTAATCGTAGTCAACTCCTTGAACTTGTCGAAAACCTTTCACAACAAGTCGAGCTTTGTACACAATAATGCTACCTCTTGAGCGCTGCATTGGTTTTCCTTTTAAGAGGAAAGGGTGATGCAGTAAAGTAGCGTAAGTATTTCCCTTAGTTTTTGAGAACCAAGGTATCAATCCAGTAGGAGGTCACCCTCAAGTCCCTTGCACCTACACAAACAAATAAGAACCTTGCAACCAACGTGATAAAGGGGTTGTCAATCCCTTGACGGTCACTTACGAGAGTGAGATCTGATAGAGATGATAAGATAATATTTTTGGTATTTTTATGATAAAAAGTAAAAGTAAAGAATGCAAAGTAAACAGCAATGGAAATAACGGGAGATTAATATGATGGAAAATAGACCCGGGGGCCATAGGTTTCACTAGTGGCTTCTCTCAAGAGCATAAGTATTACGGTGGGTGAACAAATTACTGTCTAGCAATTGATAGAATTGAGCATAGTTATGAGAATATCTAGGTATGATCATGTATATAGGCATCACGTCCGTGACAAGTAGACCGACTCCTGCCTGCATCTACTACTATTACTCCACACATCGACCGCTATCCAAAGATGCATCTAGAGTATTAAGTTCATAAGAACAGAGTAACGCTTTAAGCAAGATGACATGATGTAGATGGATAAACTCATGCAATACGATATAAACCCCATCTTTTTATCCTCGATGGCAACAATACAATACGTGTCGTTTCCCCTACTATCACTGGGATCGAGCAACGCAAGATTGAACCCAAAGCTAAGCACTTCTCCCATTGCAAGAAAGATCAATCTAGTAGGCCAAACCAAACTGATAATTTGAAGAGACTTGCAAAGATAACCAATCATACATAAAAGAATTCAGAGGAGATTCAAATATTGTTCATAGACAATCTTGATCATAAACCCACAATTCATCGGATCTCGACAAACACACCGCAAAAGAAGATTACATCGAATAGATCTGCAAGAGAATCGAGGAGAACTTTGTATTGATATCCAAATAGAGAGAAGAAGCCATCTAGCTAATAACTATGAACCCGAAGGTCTGAGGTAAACTACTCACACATCATCGGAGAGGCTATGGTGTTGATGTAGAAACCCTCCATGATCGAATCCCCCTCCGGCAGATCATCGGAAAAGGCCCAAAGATGGGATCTCATGGGTACAGAATGTTGCGGCGGTGGAAAAGTGGTTTCATGGCTCCCCTGGATGTTTTCAGACTATAAGAGTATATATAGGCGAAAGAAGTAGGTCGATGGAGCTACGAGGGGCCCACGAGGGTGGAGGGCGCGCCTGGGGGTAGGCGCGCCCCCTGCCTCGTGGCCGCCTCGTTGGTTGCTTGACGACCACTCAAAGTCCTCTGGATCACGTTTGTTCCAAAAATCACGCTCCCGAAGGTTTCATTCCGTTTGGACTCCGTTTGATATCCTTTTTCTGCGAAACACTAAAATAGGCAAAAAATTGCAATTTGGGATTTGCCTCCGGTTAATAGGTTAGTTTCAAAAATAATATAAAAGTGTATAAATAAGTCCATTAAACATCCAAAACAGAATATATAATAGCATGGAACAATAAAAAATTATAGATATGTTGGAGACGTATCAAGTAACATTACCGTCAGTGTCAGTCTTCTTCTTGAAGATCCATTTATTCTCGACGGCTTGCCGATCATCGGGCAAGTCAACCAAAGTCCACACTTTGTTCTCGTACATGGATCCCATCTGAGATTTCATGGCCTCAAGCCATTTCGTGGAATCTGGGCTCATCATCGCTTCCTCATAGTTCGTAAGTTCGTCATGGTCAAGTAACATGACCTCTAGAACAGGATTACCGTACCACTCTGGTGAGGATCTTACTCTGGTTGACCTACGAGGTTCGGTAGTAACTTGATCTGAAGTTACATGATCATCATCATTAGCTTCCTCACTAATTGGTGTAGGAGTCACAGGAACAGATTTCTGTGATGAATTACTTTCCAATAAGGGAGCAGGTACAGTTACCTCATCAAGTTCTACTTTCCTCCCACTCACTTCTTTCGAGAGAAACTCCTTCTCTAGAAAGGATCCATTCTTAGCAACAAATGTCTTGCCTTCGAATCTGTGATAGAAGGTGTACCCAGCAGTCTCCTTTGGGTATCCTATGAAGACACATTTCTCCGATTTGGGTTCAAGCTTATCAGGTTGAAGCTTTTTCACATAAGCATCGCAGCCCCAAACTTTAAGAAACGACAACTTTGGTTTCTTGCCAAACCACAGTTCATAAGGTGTCGTCTCAACGGATTTAGATGGTGCCCTATTTAACGTGAATGCAGCTGTCTCTAAAGCATAACCCCAAAACAATAGCGGTAAATCAGTAAGAGACATCATAGATTGCACCATATCTAGTAAAGTACGATTACGATGTTCGGACACACCATTACGTTGTGGTGTTCCGGGTGGCGTGAGTTGCGAAACTATTCCGCATTGTTTCAAATGAAGGCCAAACTCGTAACTCAAATATTCTCCTCCACGATCAGATCATAGAAACTTTATTTTCTTGTTACGGTGATTGTCCACTTCACTCTGAAATTCTTTGAACTTTTCAAATGTTTCAGACTTATGTTTCATCAAGTAGATATACCCATATCTGCTCAAATCATCTGTGAAGGTGAGAAAATAACGATACCCGCCGCGAGCCTCAACACTCATCGGACCACATACATCAGTATGTATGATTTCCAACAAATATGTTGCTCGCTCCATTGTTCTGGAGAACGAAGTTTTAGTCATCTTGCCCATGAGGCATGGTTCACAAGTACCAAGTGATTCATAATCAAGTGATTCCAAAAGTCCATCCGAATGGAGTTTCTTCATGTGCTTTACACCAATATGACCCAAACGGCAGTGCCACAAATAAGTTGCACTATCATTATCAACTCTACATCTTTTGGCTTCAACATTATGAATATGTGTATCACTACTATCGATATTCAAAAAAATAGACCACTCTTCAAGGGTGCATGACCATAAAAGGTATTACTCATATAAATAGAACAACCATTATTCTCTGATTTAAATGAATAACCTTCTCGCATCAAACAAGATCCAGATATAATGTTCATGCTCAACGCCGCACCAAATAACAATTATTCAGGTCTAAAACTAATCCCGAAGGTAGATGTAGAGGTAGTATGCCGACCGCGATCACATCGACTTTGGAACCATTTCCCACGCGCATCGTCACCTCGTCCTTAGCCAATCTTCGCTTAATCTGTAGTCCTTGTTTCGAGTTGCAAATATTAGCAACAGAACCAGTATCAAATACCCAAGTGCTACTGCGAGCTAAGGTACACATCAATAACATGTATATCACATATACCTTTGTTCACCTTGCCATCCTTCTTATCCGCTAAATACTTGGGGCAGTTCCGCTTCCAGTGACCAATCCCTTTGCAGTAGAAGCACTCAGTCTCAGGCTTAGGTCCAGACTTGGGCTTCTTCACTTGAGCAGCAACTTGCTTGCCATTCTTCTTGAAGTTCCCCTACTTCCCTTTACCCTTTTTCTTGAAACTGGTGATCTTGTTGACCATCAACACTTGATGCTCCTTCTTGATTTCTACCTCCGCAGCCTTTAGCATTGCGAAGAGCTCATGAATTGTCTTATCCATCCCTTGCATGTTATAGTTCATCATGAAGCTCTTGTAGCTTGGTGGCAGTGATTGAAGAATTCTGTCAATGACACTATCAAAAAGGAAATCAAGTGTTCATTGTCAATGAGAATTCTGGTAATGAGTCTCCCTCCTCTAGACCAGGATGTAATTCTTCTGTGCAGCAATGAGGATAATCCTCAAGTTATGGACCCAGTCCGTGTAGTTGCTACCATCATCTTTCAACTTAGCTTTCTCTAGGAACACATTAAACTTCAACAGAACAACAACACGGGCCATCTATCTACAACAACATAGACATGCAAAATACTATCAGGTACTAAGTTCATGATAAATTAAAGTTCAATTAATCAAATTACTTAAGAACTCCCACTTGATAGACATCCCTCTAATCATCTAAGTGATCACGTGATCCAAATCAACTAAACCATGTCCTATCATCACGTGAGATGGAGTAGTTTTCAATGGTGAACATCACTATGTTGATCATATCTACTATATGATTCACGCTCGACCTTTCGGTCTCAGTGTTCCGAGGCCATATCTGCATATGCTAGGCTCGTCAAGTTTAACCCGAGTATTCTGTGTGTGCAAAACTGGCTTCTACCCGTTGTATGTGAACGTAGAGCTTATCACACCCGATCATCACGTGGTGTCTCGGCACGACGAACTTTCACAATGGTGCATACTCAAGGAGAACACTTAGACCTTGAAATTTAGTGAGAGATCATCTTATAATGCTACCATCGATCTAAGCAAAATAAGATGCATAAAAGATAAACATCACATGCAATCAATATAAGTGATATGATATGGCCATCATCATCTTGTGCCTTTGATCTCCATCTCCAAAGCACCGTCATGATCACCATTGTCACCGGCGCGACACCTTGACCTCCATCGTAGCATCGTTGTCGTCTCGCCAACTATTGCTTCTACGACTATCGCTACCTCTTAGTGATAAAGTAAAGCAATTACATGGCGATTGCATTTCATACAACAAAGAGACAACCATATGGCTCCTGCCAGTTGCCGATAACTTCGTTACAAAACATGATCATCTCATACAATAAAATTTAGCATCATGTCTTGACCATATCACATCATAGCATGCCCTGCAAAAACAAGTTAGACATCCTCTACTTTGTTGTTGCAAGTTTTACGTGGCTGCTACGGGATGTGGAAGCACCGTTCTTACCTACGCATCAAAACCACAACGACATTTCGTCAAGTATGTGTTGTTTTAACCTTCACAAGGACCGGGCGTAGCCACACTCAATTCAACTAAAGTTGGAGAAACTGACACCCACCAGCCACCTGTGTGCGAAGCACGTCGGTAGAACCAATCTCGCGAAAGCGTACGCGTAATTTCGGTATGGGCCGCTTCATCCAACAATACCGCAGAATCAAAGTATGACATGCTGCTAAGCAGTATGACTATTATCGCCCACAACTCACTTGTGTTCTACTCGTGCATATAACATCTACGCATAGACCTGGCTCTGGTACCACTGTTGGGGAACGTAATAATTTCAAAAAAATTCCTACGCACACGCAAGATCATGGTGATGCATAGCAACGAGAGGGGAGAGTGTTGTCCACGTACCCTCGTAGACCGTAAGCGGAAGCATTATGACAACGCGGTTGATGTAGTCATACGTCTTCATGATCGACCGATCCTAGTACCGAACGTATGACACCTCCGCGATCTGCACACGTTCAGCTCGGTGATGTCCCATGAACTCACGATCCAGTAGAGCTTCGAGGGAGAGTTTTGTCAGCACGACGGCGTGATGACGGTGATGATGAAGCTAGACGCAGGGCTTCGCCTAAGCACTGCTACGATATGACCGAGGTGGAATATGGTGGAGGGGGCACCGCACACGGCTTGGAACAATCAACTTGTGTGTCTTAGGGTGCCCCCCTGCCCCCGTATATAAAGGAGCAAGGGGGGCCAGCCAGCCCTTGGTGCGCCCAAGGAGAGGAGGAATCCTCCTCCTAGTAGGAGTAGGATTCATCCTTTCCTAGTCCTACTAGGAAGGAGGAAGGGGGAAGGAAAGAGAGGGAGCGGGAGAGGGAAAGAGGGGCCGCGCCCCCCTCCCCTAGTCTACTTCGGACTCCCCTTGGGAGGGGGCGCGCCACCTCCTGGGCTGCTGCCCTCTCTCTCCCATAAGGCCCACTAAGGCCCAATACTTTCCGGGGGGGGGGGGGGTTCGGTAACCCCTCCGACACTCTGGTTTTCTCCGAAATCACCCGGAACACTTCCGATGTCCGAATATATCCGTCCAATATATCAATCTTTATGTCTTGACCATTTTGAGACTCCTCGTCATGTCCGTGATCGCATCCGAAACTCCGAACTATCTTCGGTACATCAAAACACATAAACTCATAATACCGATCGTCACCGAACATTAAGCGTGCGGACCCTACGGGTTCGAGAACTATGTAGACATGACAGAGACTCATCTCCGGTCAATAACCAATAGCGGAACCTAGTTGCTCATATTGGTTCCTACATATTCTACGAAGATCTTTATCGGTCAAACTGCATAACAACATACGTTGTTCCCTTTGTCAACGGTATGTTACTTGCCCGAGATTCTATCGTCGGTATCTCAATACCTAGTTCAATCTTGTTACTGGCAAGTCTCTTTACTCGTTCCGTAATGCATCATCCCGCAATAACTCATTAGTCACATTGCTTGCAAGGCTTATATTGATGTGCATTAGCGAGAGGGCCCAGAGATACCTCTCCGACAATCGGAGTGACAAATCCTAATCTTGATCTATGCCAACTCAACAAGTACCATCGGAGACACCTGTAGAACACCTTTATAATCACCCAGTTATGTTGTGACGTTTGGTAGCACTCAAAGTGTTCCTCCGGTATTCGGGAGTTGCATAATCTCGTAGTAATAGGAACATGTATAAGTCATGAAGAAAGCAATAGCAATATACTAAACGATCAAGTGCTAAGCTAACGGAATGGGTCAAGTCGATCACATCATTCTCTAATGATGTGATCCCGTTAATCAAATGACAACTCATGTCTATGGTTAGGAAACTTAACCATCTTTGATTCAACGAGCTAGTCAAGTAGAGGCATACTAGTGACACTCTGTTTGCCTATGTATTCACACATGTACTAAGTTTCCGGTTAAAACAATTCTAGCATGAATAATAAACATTTTTCATGATATAAGGAAATATAAATAACAACTTTATTATTGCCTCTAGGGCACATTTCCTTCATCGCCCAGGGGGTAGGCGCGCGCCCCACCCTCGTGGGCCCCTCGTAGCTCCACCGACCTACTTCTTTCGCCTATATATACTCTTATACCCTGAAAACATCCAGGGGAGCCACGAAACCACTTTTCCACCGCCGCAACCTTCTGTACCCGTGAGACCCCATCTTGGGGCCTTTTCCGACGATCTGCCGGAGGAGGATTCGATCACGGAGGGCTTCTATATCAACACCATAGCCTCTCCGATGATGTGTGAGTAGTTTACCACAGACCTTCGGGTCCGTACTTATTAGCTAGATGGCTTGTTCTCTCTCTTTGGACCTCAATACAAAGTTCTCCTCGATCTTCTTGGAGATCTATTCGATGTAATTCTTTTTGCGGTGTGTTTGTCGAGATCCGGTGAATTGTGGGTTTATGATCCAGATTGTCTATGAACAATATTTGATTCTTCTCTGAATTCTTATAAGCATGATTTAATATCTTTGCAAGTCTCTTTGAATTTTCGGTTTAGTTTGGCCTACTAGATTGATCTTTCTTGCAATGGGATAAGTGCTTAGCTTTGGGTTCAATCTTGTGGTACTCGATTCCAGTGACAGAAAGGGAAACGACATGTATTGTATTGTTGCCATCGAGGATAAAAAGATGGGGTTTATATCATATTGATTGAGTTTATCCCTCTACATCATGTCATCTTGCCTAATGCGTTACTCTGTTCTTATGTTCATGATCATGCCTAGATATTCTCATAACCATGCGCTTTTATATCAATCGCTCGGCAGTAATTTGTTCACCCACCGTAATATATGCTATCTTGAGAGAAGCCACCAGTGAAACCTATGGCACCCGGGTCTACTTTACACCATATAAGTTTCCGATCTATAATTCTAGTTTACTATTTATTTTGCAATCTTTACTTTCCAGTCTATACAACAAAAATACCAAAACTATTTATCTTATTATCTTTATCAGATCTCACTTTTGCAAGTGGTCGTGAAGGGATTGACAACCCCTTTATCGCGTTGGTTGCAAGGTGCTTGATTGTTTGTGGAGGTACTAGGCGATTTGCGTGTAGTCTCCTACTAGATTGATACATTTGTTCTCAAAAACTGAGGGAAATACTTACACTACTTTGTTGCATCACCCTTTCCTCTTCAAGGGAAAACCAACTCATGCTCAAGAGGTAGCATGCATCAACCCCTATGCATAGATTACCCCAATGTCACCTCGGGAATCCGTGAGTTGAGTGCCAAAACATCTATCAAGGGAATCAATATAATACCCCATTGTCACCATGGGTATTCATATGCAAGACATATATCAAGTGCTGTCAAATCCATAAAAAATATTAAATCCGATAATAACAAAATCTCAAAGGAAAACTTAATTCATTACAATAAGATAGAGAGGGAGAAACACCATATGATCCAACTATATTACTAAATCCCGTGATACATCAAGATTGTGGCAAATCAAGAACACAAGAGAGAGAGAGAGAGATTAAACACATAGCTACTGGTACAAACCCTCAGCCCCGAGGGGAGACCATGGGGATGATGAAGATGGCCTCTGGTGATGATTTCCCCTTGTGGCAGGGTGCCGGAACGGGCTCCCGATTGTTTTTTCTGAAGGAAATATGCCCTAGAGGCAATAATAAAGTTTTTATTTATATTTCCTTATATCATGATAAATGTTTATTATTCATGCTAGAATTGTATTAACCAGAAACTTAATACATGTGTGGATACATAGACAAAATAGAATGTCCCTAGTATGCATGTGCTTGACTAGCTCGTTAATCAAAGATGGTTAAGTTTCCTAAACCATAGACATGTGTTGTCATTTGATGAATGGGATCACATCATTGGGAGAATGATGTGATGGACAGGACCCGTCCATTAGCTTAGCATATTGATCGTTCAGTTTTATTGCTATTGCTTTATTCATGACTTATACATATTCCTCTGACTATGAGATTATGCAACTCCCGTATACCGAAGGAACACCTTGTGTGCTATCAAACGTCACAACGTAACTGGGTGATTACAAAGATGCTCTACATGTGTCTCCAAAGGTGTTTGTTGAGTTGGCATAGGTCGAGATTAGGATTTGTCACTCCATGTATCCGAGAGGTATCTCTGGGCCCTCTCGGTAATGCACATCACTATAAGCCTTGCAAGCAATGTGACTAATGAGTTACTTGCGGGATGATGCATTACAGAACGAGTAAAGGGACTTGCCAATAACGAGATTGAACTAGGTATGATGATACCGACGATCGAATCTCGGGCAAGTAACATACCGATGACAAAGGGAACAACGTATGTTGTTATGCGGTTTGACCAATAAAGATCTTCGTAGAATATGTAGGAGCCAATATGAGCATCCAGGTTCCGCTATTGGTTATTGACCGGAGATGTGTCTCGGTCATGTCTACATAGTTCTCGAACACGTAGGGTCCGCACATTTAACGTTCGATGACGAGTTTCGGGTTTTGATGAATCGAAGTTTGTTCGGAGTCCCAGATGAGATCACGGACATGACAAGGAGTCTCAAAATGGTCGAGACATAAATATTCATATATTGGAAGGCTACATTCGGACACCGGAATGGTTCGGGTCGTTTCGGAGTACCGGGGGTTGCCGGACCCCCCCCCCCCTCCTTCCTCCTCTTCTTTTCGTCCTTCCCTTCTCCCCCTACTTGGACTAGGAAAGGGGGGACCGAATCTTACTTGGACCAGGAGTCCAAGTAGGACTCCCCCCTATGGTGCGCCCCCTATAGGGCCGGCCTCCTCCTCCTCCCCCCTTTATATACGTGGGAGGGGGTGTCGGTGTCAAAATCGGCGGATCTCGGGTAGGGGGTCCCGACTTGTGCGTCTAGGCTGATGGTAACAGGAAGCAAGGGACACAATGTTTACCCAGGTTCGGGCCCTCTCGATGGAGGTAAAACCCTACTTCCTGCTTGATTAATATTGACGATATGAGTAGTACAAGAGTAGATCTACCACGAGATCGTAGAGGCTAAACCCTAGAAGCTAGCCTATGATGGTATGATTGTAATTGTGATCGACCTTCTAAGGACCATCCTCTCCGGTTTATATAGACACTCGAGAGGGCTAAGGTTTACATGGAGTCGGTTACAAGGAAGGAAATATATTATCCGGATCGCCAAGCTTGTCTTCCATGCAAAGGAGAGTCCCATCCGGACACGGGACGGAGTCTTGAGTCTTGTATCTTCACGCTTCAATAGTACGGACGGTGTATATAGTCCAACTGTCCAGATACCCCCTAATCCAGGACTCCCTTAGTAGCCCCTGAACCAGGCTTCAATGACGATGAGTCCGGCGCGCAGTCTTGTTGAAAGTGTGTTATATCGACTAGAGGGGGGTGAATAGGCGATTTTTATGAATTCTTCAATGAGGAATTATCCGGTGAGGAAATTCCTAAGTGAAGAACTACTTGCAGCGGAATAAGTACTCAGAGGTAAGCATAAGAGAATGCGGGCATGGTTATCATAATGAAATGAAGACAATCAAAGAGTACAGAAAGCGTAAACACAGTATGGCACAAGATGAAGACAAACAGACTGAAGAAATTGAACTGAGGAAATTGAGAAAGTCTTCAGTCAAAGTCAACACAGATATGAACGAACACTCAACACAGTAATGAGGAAATGAAAGAGTTGAGGAAATAGAACCCGATTAGGTTGGTGAAGACAATGATTTGGTAGACCAGTTCCAACTGTTGTCTCAGGTTATGCGTCACGGTTGGAGCAATTTGAGTATTTAAACTTCGAGGACACACGATCCGGACACCCAGTCGTTGAGCACGCAGCTCAGGACACCAAGTCCTCACCGTATTATCCTTGAACTAAGGTCACACAGACCTAGTCCAATCACTCGAGGTAAGTCTTCAGGCGACTTCCAAATCTTCACAGACTTGGTCACTCGGCGATCCACAATTCCTCTTGGATGCTCTAGACCATGACGCCTAACCGTCTGGAAGAAGCACAGTCTTCAAAGGTAACAAGTGTCGGACCCACGCAGGATCAATCTCTTCAGTGATGCTCAATCACTTTGGGTTTGTAGGGGTTTGGTTTTTGGGTTTTTTCCTCACTCGATGATTTTCTCTCAAAGTCCTCGGAGGATGGGTTGCTCTCAAATGACAAGTGTCAAGTTCTCTCGGAGCAGCCAACCAGCTAGTGGTTGTAGGGGGCGGCTATTTATAACCTAGGGAGCAGCCCGACATGATAAGACATAAATGCCCTTCAATAATATGACCGTTAGGTGGATAAGATATTTTGGGACAGTGGCCAAGAAGACAAAGAATGGTCGGAAATTTGACTCTCAAATTCCTCGTAGCTATCATGTTCCTCATCGTAGGCAATCCGCCTTTGGCGAATTCCTAACTCCTCGGTCGAACAAATTCCTCAACGACCAAAAGAACTTCGTCTCTGCTATTGAAGAAATTGACTGAATCAGTATGAGATTTCCAAAGGCTTCACTCGAAGGGATTGGTAGGTGTAGGATTTTGAGTTGAGCATCACATGGAAATTTTTCCTTAGTATTTCCTCGACCCCTTTAACAAGACGGTGTTTCCTATGACTCAAGAAAGAGAAAACGAAACTACGAAAACAAAATTCTTCACCCTTCATGTTCCTCAAATGAATACCAAGTCTTCAAGGTCACACCAATTTCTTCACTTTCAAAGTCTTGAGAAAGTCTTCGTAATATCAAAGTCTTGATCGAAGAACTTCATTTTTAGGGTCGACTTTCTCTGTAAATATCAAACTCCTCATAGACTTATAGACATGTGTACACTCATAAACACATTACTCCCTTAACCTATAAGTCTTCAATACACCAAAATCACTAAGGGGCACTAGATGCACTTACAATCTCCCCCTTTTTGGTGATTGATGACAATATAGGTTAAGTTTTCAACGGGGATAAACATATGAAGTGTAAATACTGATATTGAGGAATTTGATTGCAAGATATAGAAGAACTCCCCACAGTAGATGTGCATAGTGAGGAATTTTCTTTTGAGGCAATGCACATTTGAAGAGTTGAATCATGGAGATCTCCCCCTATATCTTGTAATTCATACACGCATTTGACATATAATATGAAGAATTTGAAATGCATGATGAAATATGGTGCTTGATGAAATTCAGCATGCGTGCAATAACATTAATGAGGAACAAGAGTATCAGAGCACAGTGCATCAAAAGTATCAGAGCACCATCGGGTTTAAGATTACAACTCGATCCAATAAAACTTTCAGAAGAACGAGAGTTGTAACTTAACAAAAAAATGCCCATATAATAGACCCGCTTGAAGACTAACTCAAATTTCTCCCCCTTTGTCATCAAATGACCAAAAGGATCGAAACTGAGGACTAACGCCCCTGAAGAATTTCAAGTTGATGAAGGAGTGTCAGTGTTGTTGGGGTCGGTTGTCGTAGTAGGGCCTGCCGCAGTGTCGTCCAAGTCATCATTTTCATCAGTGTCTCGCGATGAAGAATAGGAGCTGGCCACCAAGGAAGGAACTTTGACCTTCTTGTATTTCTTCGGTGGAGGTGCAGACCAGTCAAAGTCTTCCTTGAGACCCATTGTCTTCAGTTCTTCCCCGATGTAGACATTAGAAAGAACAGCCAGTGCGGTTGAAGGTTTCATGGAGGTAGTATTGGTTTTTCTTCACCGCATTGTGTGTAGAGGTCATGTTGTGAAGAATTGGACCAAACCGACGCTTGACCCATCTATGATTGCGATCAACCTTCTGATGAAGACTGAGGAGTAACTCACGATCAGTCATCACCCTGGGTGCTGTGGCTTGAGGACTTTGCTTGGCTGAGGTATTGGCGGCAGAGTCATCATTGGTGGAGTAGGATGCAGCTTTGCGAAACTGAACATCCAATGGACGAGTGCCTTCATCTATCACAGCAGTTGCCTTGCCCTTGTCATCAGCTAAGGAAAATGTCTGTTTGAGGACTTCAATCGGGGGCAAGTAGCTGCAGTGGTTCAGAGTATCAGCCTTGTAATTGAGTGAAGACCTTGTCCTGATGAACCTCATTATCCATGGTGCATAAGGCTTCAGCTCAAATGGTGACATAGCAATATTCGCCAGAGTCCTCATGAAGAAATCATGAAAGTTGACGGGAACGCCATGAATGATATTGAAAAGCATATTCTTCATGATGCCAACGACTTCTTCATCATTTGAGTCGTGGCCTTTGATAGGAATCATTGTCTTCGTCAGAATCCGATAGATAGTCCGAGGCACATATAGTAATTCCTTGACGAGGAATTTGGTTCGAGGTGGCTGTCCCAAGCTTCAAAGGCTTCATCAAGACTTGCATGTAGTGATTTGAAAGCTTCGGGTTCATTGTAGATACAACGAGCACCATCAAGGGGAGGATCGAGTGGTAGGGCACGAAGCAATTCGATTCTTTGGTGCCTTGTAGTGAGTATTTTCAGACATCCAGTCCAACACCCATGAGTTCACATCTTGGCGTCTCCGGTGATGTGCAGCGTCGCATAGAATTGAAGAATGAGTTCTTCATTCCAATCACGTATATCGGTCAGTGCAGAAATTCAAAAGTCCTGCATCATGAAGAACACTGAGGACTGGCTCGAAGCCTGGCAGAGATTCCATGTCCACATGAGGAATATGTGCATGATCGAAGACTTTGTCTTTGTTGAAGAGCACAGAGGAATAGAAGTTGGCTTGACTAGCAGTCCAGAAACGCCTCTTCCTTATGCGAGCAGAGTCGTATGGGTTGTAATCTGTGAAGAAAATGTGCTCGCCAAAGAAGTCTTCAGCCTTGAACTTTTGTTTCGTTGAGAATGGATTCTTTGGCTTTGGCAATGGAGTGTCAGTGAGTTGCATCACGACCTCTGGAATCGCAATCTCAGGTTCTTCAGTGAGGAATTTCTGTTTCCTCTACATGTGCAGTCGAGGATCAGCAGAAGAAGTTCATCGGTAGCTTAGTGGCTGGAATTTCTTCATGTACGAGATGAAGTGGGATGAGTTTCTTGAGCCCATTTGAACTGTTGGAGCAGGGACCGAGGAATCTGTTGGATTGGGGTGAAGAGTGGAGAATTTGGATGCTGAGTTTCCCAAAAGTCATCGTTCATCACTGGCGTTGTACTTCCAATATCCACATCTTCTTCAATTTCCTCAACACCGGCCTCTTCAGCTGTAAACTGAGGCATAGGGTTGAAGGGATTGCTTCCACTTCAATTTCTTCATCAGTCTGTTCTGACGAAGCAGCAGAGTGATTTTCTTCATCAGATCCGCTTGGGATCTCATAATCTTCACCAAAAGGAACAAGGTCCTTTGATGGCATGGAGGAAATTGGAACAGCATCAATGGGATTGTCAAATGAGCTGGTCATTGTCTTCATCTTCTTCGGGTGAAGAATTTGAAGCGATAGATGCTTTCCTTTTCTTCACCGCAGCTTGTTCTGCAGCCTTGGTCTTCTTCACATCGATGCGTATGGAAGGATTGGAGTTGGTGTAGGCGCAGGAGGAGCCGAGGAATCAGGTTGAATTTCCTCAGCGCAATCGATGCAATTGCCCTAACTTCTTCGCTTTCTTCAGCGCACCACTAGTGGATGCCCCGCAATTTCTTGAGCGGCCGGAATGGGATCATCGGCCCGAACTAGCATTGTCTTCAGCAGCTGAACTTCATCAGGTCTTGACATGTTCTTCGGTCGGTGGCAGAGGCTCCGGCTGAGGAATTGCTTGTTGCGTTGGGGCTGCAACATTTAGAACTTCTTCGTCAGTTGATTTAACTGACTTTGGCTCCTTGCCAATCAGCATAATAGGAATCAAATTTGTCGCTGAGGGCTTTGATGTCAGCCTGCATCTTGATAAGTTCTTCAGTTGTCATCTTGACAACGTTTTTCTTCAACAGTTTCTCTTTTCTGTACTGTGATTTCTTGATCTCTCCGTCAGATCAAATTTCCATTTCTCCTCTTGGATGAAATGAGTCAAGATGTGACTTTGGCCATGTGTCAACTTTAAGTCGTGCATAGGAGTGTTTGGGTCCTTGTGCCGTAGATCAATGTAGTCTAGGATCGCTCTTGGATCCAACAAAGCGCACAGTGTGCCTTTGGCTCTAGCGGCCCTTTCTTGGCGGTATCTGATGATCTCCGCAAGTTCATCATCATCAGCCTCATCATCTTCAGGTGGCTCTTGGAAGGCGACCTGTTTCTTCTTGGGACTTGGCCGAGGACCTCGTCCATCTGTGGCCTTAGTCTTCAGCAAAGTTTGGGCAGATGAAGAATTTGGTGCAGCTGAGGAACTTGGTCAAACACCGGAGGCAATGGAGATGCCTACAGATCCTTTGGCATGTGGCCGATGCACAGTGTCTTGAGGACTTTGTCGGAACTGCTGAGGACTTTGTAGGAGCGACTGAGGACTTGGGAGGAGCAGGAGCTGCATGAGGAATTGGCCGTGAGGGCACAGCTGAGGAACTTGGCCGTGAGGGCACTGTTGGTGAAGCACTTGGCTTGTGTGCGGGCTTCTTTGCCATAGATTTTCTTGGCTTGACAGAGGCCTCAGTGGCAGCAGCAGAGAGAGTCCTCATTAAATTTCCTCACTGCCTCGTTGGCTTGTCTTGCCAATTTGGCTTGGCGCTTGGCCCATTCTTCAGGAAAGTCCTCACCATGCTTGATGCTGGTGGGGTCAGCTTCTTGACCAGGTGCAAATGGAGCTCTTGGGCATGGAGGATTGAGAGCGAATTTCTTCATGTACTTTGGAGTAACATATCTGTACTCCCTCCATTCCCTTGCCCATCTCCGTTCAATCCTTTGAATGCGCACCTTGCGCTGATTTTTGTTTTCTTTGCCGAACTCGGCTTCATCAAGTGTGCAATAATTAGCATAGATTTCCTCAGGAATCTCAAACGCAGTCATGACCTTAGGCCTCTTTCCTCCTTTCTGTGGCTTCTTTCCTTCTGCCATATTCTTCAGCTGAGAAATTTGAACAATCGAATTCTCTGAAGAAGTATGCAACTTTTCTTCGAGGAACGCTGCATATGAGTTAAGTTGATGAGAACCTAGTGATTCAGCAGCGGACATGAGTACCTGTGAACAGAGTATAGTTGCGAGGAATTTGGGGAGGTCATATGCGTTCTCAGAAGGTTTTTCAAAAAGAACTAGTTTGAGGAATTTGACCAGATGAGCCTTGAAGAATTTCACTAAGCGATCTTTGTCTTAGGTTCCAGAGTTGTATAGATCGAGGATCCACACTGAATCTTGAAGAAAAATCATTGCTTAGAGACACGAATCAAGAGCATATTTTGTTTGAGGTGTTCATATGTGTGAAGATTTGAAGAATAAACACCTTTGAAGATTTTCAGGAAGGTTTGAGAATCAAAGCGACTAAATAAAAGTAACTTTTAATTACCCGAACTCAAGAAGACGATTTAACTAAGAAGAACAGATGGGAAGTTCATCGTTAGATCTTCCACGCCTAACTCGGCGGAGGAAGACAACTACGGCGGCGGGCGGAGTGAAGATTTCCGCGGTCGGGCGCAGTCTGACGGGCGACGAGGTCGAGGCAAGAAGCTCTTCCTCACCGGGCGACGATGGAGAAGCGGCGGCGCTTAGGGTTTGAGAAGCTCGAGCGAGAGAGAGCAGTCGAGCGGAGTAAAGGAAGTGAGGAAGGGGAGAGGGGGGTATATATAGAGCCACGGTGAAAAATTGTTCGCCCGAAGATTTGGGACGAACGTGCCCCTGACCCTTCTCATTCGCTTGACATGTGTCACCCACGTACCGAAAAGTGGAGATTGTGTTAGATCGTGGGTGAATAGATAAATCTATCATGGGATGCGGAACGGTTTGAGCGGCAAAAACAAAAGTTTGGATAAGATCAATTTTAAAGTTCCTTTCGCAATTTCTTTAGCTGACAAGCACACAGTGAAGATTTTGAACGAGTTTCAAATAGAACGCACATGAAGAATTTGTGAATAGATTGGGTTGAGTATAGCATAGAGGGGGAAGGGTCCGATCACATTCACTTAGCAGAAAAAGCAACTTGAAGAAATAGCCATAAGTGAATGCTGTAGAGGACATAAACCCATGTATATATATAGCGAATGAAGAAAAACGATGGAAACAGTGAAGATTTTGCAAAGTTGAAGAATTTGAAAAACTGAAGAATTTCAAAATTGAGGAAAAACTCAAATTGAAGATTTTCAACTTTGGTGGTGGCGTGACCCACCGTATAAGAATGATGATTTCGGACACCGCGTACAATTGTCGAGGGTTACGAGAGTCAAATTCTTCATTTATTTCTTCACACTTAGAGTGTTATTCTTCATTGATTGAAGAAAACGTTTCTTCATGTGTTGCACATCTAAGTCATCAATTTTGCATAAGTGTCGGATGTGTGTCCTTTTCAAAGAACATTTGAAGATTCTAAGATATTTAGCTCACACCGCAACTTGCTAAATCTCTTCTCATCCAAAGGCTTTGTGAAGATATCGGCTAGTTGTTCTTCGTCTTCACATGCTCGATGGAGATGTCGCCTTCAACACATGATCACGAAGAAAATGATGACGAATTTGAATGTGCTTTGTCTTCGAAAGTGCTGAATCGGGTTGTGAGCAATCTTGATGGCACTCTCATTATCACAATAGAGAGGCACATTCTTCACGTTGATGCCGTAGTCCTTGAGAGTTTGCTTCATCCACAGCAATTGAGCACAACAAGAGCCAGCGGCAATGTATTCAGCTTCCGCAGTAGACAGTGATACGCAGTTCTGTTTCTTCGAGGACCAACAGACCAAAGATCGTCCGAGGAAATGACAAGTACCAGATGTTGACTTGCGGTCCACACGATCACCAGCATAGTCAGAGTCCTAATATCCAATGAGATCAAAAGTTGAGCCCTTGGGGTACCATAATCCTAGTGTTGGTGTGTGAGCTAGATATCGAAGAATATGCTTCACGGCCTTATGGTGTGATTCCTTCGTGTAGCTTGAAATCGGGCACACATGCAAACACTAAGCATTATATCTGGCCTAGATGCACATAAGTACAATAAAGAACCAATCATGGAGCGGTATACCTTGTGATCAAGTCAATACCATTTTCATCGATTGCATAGATGGCCATTTGTGGGCATAGGAATTTTGACACCTTTGCAATCTTGCATGCCGAATTTCTTCAGACATCTTTGAGGTATTTCTCTGAGATATGAATATGCCATTGTGTTGTTGATTTAATTTGAATACCTAAGAAGAATTTCAACTCTCCCATCATAGACATTTGATATTCTTCACTCATCATATAGGCAAATTCATCACTATAACGTTGGTCAGTACAGCCAAAGATAATATCATCAACATATATTTGGCACACAAACAGTTCACCATCATATGATTTAGTAAAAAGAGTGGGGTCGATCGAACTGGTGTGAAGCCATTCTTCACGAAGAATTCCTTCAATGTATCATACCACTTGGTGGGGCCTGTTTAAGACCATAGAGGGCCTTGTTGAGTCTCAAGACTTTGTCGGGATTCTTTGGATCTTCAAAACCAGGTGTTGAGCAACATATACTTCTTCCTCAAGCTTACCATTGAGGAATGCACTTTTCACATCCATTTGATATAAAGTGATATTATGATGGTTAGCATAAGCAAGTAATATGAGAATAGCCTCAAGTCTAGCAACAGGTGCAAAAGTTTCATCAAAATCAATTCCTTCAACCTGTGTGTAGCCTTGAGCTACAAGTCGTGCCTTATTCCTCACCACAAGGCCATTTTCATCTTGCTTGTTGCGGTAGATCCACTTTGTGCCAATGATATTATGCTTGCGAGGATCTGGACGTTTGACCGGTTCGAGACATTGTTGAGCTCGAATCGATGTAATTCTTCTTGCATTGCCTGAATCCACTCAGCTCCAGAATGCTTCATCTACCTTAGTGGGCTCTATGATAGAGACAAAAGCATAGTGCCCACAAAAGTTAGATAAATGTGAAGCTTTTGAGCGTGTGAGAGGACCTGGTGCTTCAATGTCATCGATGATCTTGTCAACTTGCACTTCTTTTGCAACGCGAGGATGAGCTGGTTGTCGTCGAGGAATTTGATCAAGATTTTCTTCAAAGCACCATTTTCTTCAAAGATTATCTTCAGTGCATCACCGACGTTCTTCACAGACAGAATGAATTCTTTAGCAGATTCTTCAGTAGGAATGACATCCTCAGTTGCCTTGAACTTGATAGATTCCTCAGGTGCAAGTTCATCAAGATAGGCATCAAGACCGGAATTCTTGAACTCAGTTCCATTGTCACTCCTGATGTGTCTGATCTTCACACCAAAGTTAGTTTAAGCCCTCGAGGAAAATCGTTTGAAGACTTCCTGCACTTCATTTTTGTAAGTAACAATGTGTACCCATGTGTAATGAGAGTAATCATCAACAATAACAAAGCCATGAGATGCATCATTAGTGACTGCTGAGTAATGATTAGGACCAAAGAGGTCCATGTGAAGCAATTCGAATGGATGAGTAGTGGTCATGATAGTCTTCGCTGGATGCTTGGCCTTGGTCATTTTTCCAGCTTCACAGGCTCCACACAAGTGATCCTTGAGGAATTTGACATTTTCAATGCCAATGACATGCTTCTTCTTCGCAAGCGTGTGCAAATTCCTCATGCCTGCGTGACCAAGTCGCCGATGCCATAGCCAGCCTTCTGAAGCTTTTGCAAGTAGACACACGGCTGGTTGTGGTCCTGTAGAGAAATCAACAATATACAAGTCTCCTCTCCTAAAGCCTTCGAAGACTTTGGAATTGTCAGCTTCCATGATCAGAACACAACGATACTTGCCAAAGACAACAACCATATCAAGATCACAAGCATTGAGACTGACATGAGGTTGTATCCTAAGGACTCAACAAGCATGACTTTGTCCATGTGTATGTCCTTAGAGATCGCAACCTTACCAAGACCCAATACCGACTTTTGCCTTTGTCAAAGAAGATGATATGCTTCAGATGTGACGGTGATAAGGAAGCATCCATCAATAGATTCTTGTCACCAGTCATGTGATTTGTACATCCACTATCGAGGACCCACTCATTGGCTTTGGGTTGATCATCCTGCAGATGAATTAGTGCAACTTACGATCTCATATACTTCATCAGTGAAGAATATGATATCAAGTTCATCGATGAATTTCATCGAGCAAAGATAATGTATAAGCAAAGATGAGGACGTGTGAAATGAAAGTTCATTTCTTCATGATTAGCCTGCGTCCTTTCGTGCATTTTTGTCGTGCCCCAAGAAATTCTTCAGACGTTAAAGCACGCCCGAGACCTGAACCTGCAGAAGAGATTAGTTCCTTTTCTTCACCACCCACATCTGAAGGGGTGGCAAAGAGTTCATCACTATGCGAGCTCCATATGAGAATGGTGGCATAGAGGCCAATCCATTTCGTTTCACATAAGAGGGGTCAGGTAAGCATATGAATAAGCAGAGAAATTCTTCGAGGACTTATGAACATATTGGTTTGAAGAATAATGCACATATTCATAGCCCTTAGCTCTACCCTGCGAAACAGAGTTGTTAGCACGATGATAATCATATGAGGACTTTGATCCTTTTGAGGAATTTGATCCACGTGAGGAATTTGGTCCATATGAGGACTTGGATCCATATGAAGAATTTGGTCCATATGAAGAGTTTGATCTGGGGTTCCTTTTCTTCATAGGTGGTGTCATGAGGACATTCACCTGAAGACTTTCAAGGCACTTCTTTGGAACCCAGATTTTCTTCATAGGGGAACCGTTCCTGCAGTTAGTGCCAACATATCTAGCAAATACTTCACCATTCTGATTTTTGAACAGTTTATAGTTGGAGTCAAATGACTCATCAGAAGAATGAGGAGATTCGCATGTAAATCCAGATAAGTTAGACGGATCAACTGGAGGTCCCTTTGCAGCAACCCATGAGGTTTTGGGGTACTGCTCAGGCTTCCAATATGTTCCATCAGCATTGAGTTTCCTCTCAAAGGCAATACCCTCTTTCCTAGGGTTCTGTTGAGGATCTCGCTTTTAAGCACATCACAAAGAGTCTCGATGCCCTTTGAGGCTTTTGTACATGCATGTCATGTACAATTCCTTCAGCCCCGCATCGTCAAGGATACTAGCAATGTCCTCGGATGAGGAATTAGTGATAGCAGGAGCAGGTGAAGAATTTGTAGCAGTTGAAGCATTTGAACATTCAGGTGAAGAATTAGCGATTCACGTTCAATGCACTTTAAGCATGGAGGAACAAATTCTTCCCGAGAAGCTTGATTTGTTGAGCAAGTAATGAATCGCGCTCCTTCGAAGATCTTCATAACTCACTCTTAGCTTCTCAAGATCTTGCTTTCTTTGAAGAAATTCATAAGAAAGTTTCTCATGATCGAGACAAGAGAGTGTTATGATGACCTTGAAGGTTGTCAAACCTAGATCAAGTCTCAAGATTTTCGATCGAGGGCTTTAGTGCGATCCATTTCTTCACCTAACATATCATAACTTTTATCTAGCATGTTTTGAACCTTTTCAAAATCCCTTTGTTGTTGTACAGCAATCTTAGCAAGTTTTGATTAGCTGGGCTTTAGATCTTCATCAGATTCATTTTCACTAGATTTAGAGGAGGTATATTTGAGTACCTTGGCACCCTTTGCCATGAAGCAAAAGGTGGGAGCGTAGTCATCACTATCTTCATCAGCTTTGTTGGTGAGTTCATTTTCTTCAGAGTTGAAGATGGGCTTGCTGACGAAAAGATGGCGAGAGCCAGACTCGCCACACACTGCACTCGGATTCTTCTGATGCCTCCTCTTCCTCATGTTCCTCAGATTCAGCTTCAGAGTCCATTTCCTTGCCAATGAATGCCCGAGCCTTCTTGGAGCTTCTCTTCTTGTGAGAAGAAGGCTTTGAGGATTTTGATGATGAAGACTTCGACGATTTCTTCTTCTTCTTAGCGTCATCAGAACTGTAATCCTTGTATTTCTTCTTCTTTAATTCATTTTCCCACTGAGGACAAACTTGAATGTAGTGACCAGGTTTCTTGCATTTGTGGCAAAGTCTTCTTTATAGTCACTGGATGGGGAATCACTGCTCCTTGAGGATTTTCCAAAGCGACCACGTCTTGAGAACTTCTGGAATTCCTTCACGAGCAGTGCTAGCTCCTGGCTCAATTCTTCAGGATCTCCAAGGCTACTACCAGAGTCTTCACACTAAGATTCGCATACGCCTTGGCCTTCGTGGCACGTGATTTTCCATAGCTAGAACCATAGAGATCTCTCTTTTAAAAGCTGGAACTCATGAGTATTTAGCCTCTCGAGGATATCAGCTGGATCAAGTGACTTGTAGCCAGCACGCTCTTGTATCATCAGTGCCAGAGTATCAAATTAGGAATCAAGCGATCTCAACAATTTCTTCACCACCTCATGATCGGTGATGTCAGTAGCACCAAGCGCTTGAAGCTCATTTGAGATGTCAGTGAGGTGATCGAAGGTTTGTTGAACATTTTCGTTGTCGAGTCTTTTGAAGCGGTTGAAGAGATTGCGAAGAACATCAACTCGAGATTCATGCTGAGTTGAGACTCCTTCATTGACTTTGGACAGCATGTCCCAGATGAGCTTAGCAGTTTCCAAAGCACTCACTCTTCCATATTGTCCTTTGCTCAGATGGCCACGTATGATATTCATTGCTTGAGAATCGAGTTGCTTGAATCTCTTCACATCGGCAAGATTCGTGAGAAGGTGTGACTGAGGGAACACCATTTTCCACAACATACCAGAGATCGTTGTCAATTGTCCCAAGATGCATTCACATCTTGTTCTTCCAGTAGGGGTAGTCCGTCCCATCAAAGGTAGGACACCCAGCTGAGACCTTGATCATACCTGCGGTCGACATAACTAAAACTCCAGGTGGTTAAACCAAAATCACACAGAACAAGGGAGTACCTCGCTCTGATACCAATTGAAAGTGCGTTATATCGACTAGAGGGGTGAATAGGCAATTTTTATGAATTCTTCAATGAGGAATTATCCGGTGAGGAAATTCCTAAGTGAAGAACTACTTGCAGCGGAATAAGTACTCAGAGGTAAGCATAAGAGAATGCGGGCATGGTTATCATAATGAAATGAAGACAATCAAAGAGTACAGAAAGCGTAAACAGAGGATAGCACAAGATGAAGACAAACAGACTGAAGAAATTGAACTAAGGAAATTGAGAAAGTCTTCAGTCAAAGTCTTCAAACACAGATATGAACGAAAACTCAACACAGTAATGAGGAAATGAAAGAGTTGAGGAAATAGAACCAGTTAGGTTGGTGAAGACAATGATTTGGTAGACCAGTTCCAACTGCTATCTCGGTTGTACGTCTGTTGGAGCGGTGAGTATTTAAACTCGAGGACACACGATCCCGGACACCCAGCTTGTCGAAAGCACGCAGCTCAGACACCAAGTCCTCACCGTATTCTCTTTGAACTAAGGTCACCTGCACCTCGTCCAATCACTCGAGGTAAGTCTTGAGCGACTTCCAAACCTTCACAGACTTGGTCACTCGGCGATCCACAATTCCTCTTGGATGCTCTAGACCATGACGCCTAACCGTCTGGAAGAAGCACAGTCTTCAAAGGTAACAAGCGTCGGATCCATGCAGGATCAATCTCTTCAGTGATGCTCAATCACTTTGGGTTTGTAGGGGTTTGGTTTTTGGGGTTTTTCCTCACTTGATGAATTTCTCTCAAAGTCCTCGGAGGATGGGTTGCTCTCAAATGACAAGTGTCAAGTTCTCTCGGAGCAGCCAACCAGCTAGTGGTTGTAGGCGGCTATTTATAGCCTAGGGAGCAGCCCGACATGATAAGACATAAATGCCCTTCAATGATATGACCGTTAGGTGGATAAGATATTTTGGGACAGGTGGCGCTTGTGACAGACAGATCGGAAATTTGACTCTCAAATTCCTCAGGGCTATCATGTTCCTCACTGTGTAGGCAATCCGCACTGGCGAATTCCTAACTCCTCAGTCAGAACAAATTCCTCAGCGACCAAAAGAACTTCGTCTCTGTCACTGAAGAAATTGACTGAACTGTATGAGATTTCCAAAGGCTTCACTCGAAGGGATTGGTAGGTGTAGGATTTTGAGTTGAGCATCACATGGAAATTTTTCCTTAGTATTTCCTCGACCCCTTTTAACGATGACGGTGTTTCCTATGACTCAAGAAAGAGAAAACGAAACTACGAAAAAAGTCTTCACGCTTCATGTTCCTCAAATGGATAACAAGTCTTCAAGGTCACACCAATTTCTTCACTTTCAAAGTCTTCGTAAAGTCTTCGTAATATCAAAGTCTTCAAATCGAAGAACTTCATTTTTAGGGTCGACTTTCTCTCAGAATATCAAACTCCTCATAGACTTATAGACCTGTGTACACTCATAAACACATTAGTCCCTTAACCTATAAGTCTTCAATACACCAAAATCACTAAGGGGCACTAGATGCACTTACACTTGTCTTCGGCATTGCAAGGCGGGTTCCTTCTCCGAATACTCTGTAGTAATTATCGAACACTTAAACCGTATCCGGATCTGCAAAATGATTTTCACACATACCACCATAGAGAGAATGATATTTCACAAATGCAATATGCTGACAACTTTTTTAGACAACGTGACATGTCATTACGGTCGGGTAATTATTCGAACTGTTTTTCCACAACCGGCCACAGCGCACATTGCGAGGCGGTTTCCTTGACACGTCTTGTCAAAGCAGAGATCGTGTCCCCTTATCACGGGATTTTCATCAATATGGGTATGGATAATCCCACCGCGCCATCAATCGTGGCGCTTGGGAAGTGAGCGATCCTCAACGGGTAAGTGGGGAGGCGCACCGCTTTCGTCGCCTCTATAAAGGGATAAGAGTTCCCCATTTTTACCCACGCCTTCTTCCTCCCTTGCTCACTGATACGTCTCCAACGTATCTTTAATTTTTGATTGCTCCATGCTATATTATCTACTGTTTTAGGCAACATTGGGCTTTATTATCCACTTTTATATTATTTTTGGGACTAACCTATTAACCGGAGGCCCAGCCCAGATTTGTTGTTTTATGCCTATTTCGATTTCGAGGAAAAGGAATATCAAACGGAGTCAAAACGGAACGAAATCAACTGGAGAAGTTATTTTTGGAAGGAAAGCCACCCGATGGACTTGGAGTGCACGTCAGGAAAGAAGGGAGGTGCTCACGATGGTGGGGGGCGCGCCCACCCCCCTAGGGCGCGCCCCCTGCCTCGTGGGTCCCTCGTGGCTCCCCTGACGTGCTTCCTGCACCCATATATACTCACGTACCCTAAAACTTCCAGAACAGAAGATAGATCGGGAGTTCCCCGCCGCAAGCCTCTGTAGCCACCAAAAACCTCTCGGGAGCCTATTCCGCCACCCTGCCGGAGGGGGAACCCATCACCAGTGGCCATCTTCATCATCCCGGCGCTCTCCATGGCGAGGAGGGAGTAGTTCACCCTCAGGGCTGACGGTATGTACCAGTAGCTATGTGTTTGATCTCTCTCTCTCTCTCGTGTTCTTCATTTGGCATGATCCTTATGTATCCCGAGCTTTGCTATTGTAGTTGGATCTTATGATGTTTCTCCCCCTCTACTCTCTTGTGATGAACTGAGTTTCCCCTTTGAAGTTATCTTATCGGATTGAGTCTTTTATGAGAACACTTGATGTATGTCTTGCCGTGTTTATCTGTTGTGACAATGGGATATCACGTGCCACTTGATGTATGTTTTAGTGACCAACTTGCGGGTTCCGCCCATGAACCTATGCATAGGGGTTGGCACACGTTCTTGACTCTCCGCTAGAAACTTTGGGGCACTCTTTTAAGTACTTTTATGTTGGTTGGATGAATCGGAGATTGTGTGATGCATATTGTATAATCATACCCACGGATACTTGAGGTGACATTGGAGTATCTAGGTGACATTAGGGTTTTGGTTGATTTGTATCTTAAGGTGTTATTCTAGTACGAACTCTAGGGTTGTTTGTGACACTTATAGGAATAGCCCAACGGATTGATTGGAAAGAATAACTTTGAGGTGGTTTCGCATCTACCATAATCTCTACGTTTGTTCTCCACTATTAGTGTCTTTGGAGTGACTCTTTGTTGCATGTTGAGGGCTTGTTATATGATCTATCTATGTTATTATTGTTGAGAGAACTTGCACTAGTGAAAGTATGAACCCTAGGCCTTGTTTCCTATCATTGCAATACCGTTTACGCTCACGTTTATCACTTGTTACCTTGCTGTTTTTATATTTTCAGATTACAAATACCTTTATCTACCATCCATATTGCACTTGTATCACCATCTCTTCGCCGAACTAGTGCACCTATACAATTTACCATTGTATTGGGTGTGTTGGGGACACAAGAGACTCTTTGTTATTTGGTTGCATGGTTGTTTGAGAGAGACCATCTTCATCCCTCGCCTCCCACGGATTGATAAACCTTAGGTCATCCACTTGAGGGAAATTTGCTACTGTCCTACAAACCTGTGCACTTGCAGGCCCAACAACGTCTACAAGAAGAAGGTTGCGTAGTAGACATCACTCCCCCCTGCCCCCTCGAGCTCCAACGCCCTAGCCCAAGTTTTCTCCGCACAGCTAAACATGTCCGGAGCGGGAGGAAAGTGGGTGGCTTCCACTGTGAAGGAGAAGCATATCTTGAATCTTTGGGCGGCCGGATACTTGGCCGCAGACATAGCGCACCGGCTACGACGGGCAGGTCATTCCAACTCCGCTACCCCACAAGAGGGTCGTGTTTGCCGCCCACTTCATCCGAGGACTGGGATTTCCACTTCATCCCTTCGTCCGCGGGCTCATGTTCTACTTGTTGGAAATATGCCCTAGAGGCAATAATTTAGTTATTATTATTATATTTCCTTGTTCATGATAATCGTTTATTATCCATGCTATAATTTTATTGATAGGAAACTCAGATACATGTGTGGATACATAGACAACACCATGTCCCTAGTAAGCCTCTAGTTGACTAGCTCGTTGATCAATAGATGGTTACGGTTTCCTGACCACGGACATTGGATGTCGTTGATAACGGGATCACATCATTAGGAGAATGATGTGATGGACAAGACCCAATCCTAAGCCTAGCACAAAGATCATGTAGTTCGTATGCTAAAGCTTTTCTAATGTTAAGTATCATTTCCTTAGACCATGAGATTGTGCAACTCCCGGATACCGTAGGAATGCTTTGGGTGTACCAAAGCGTCACAACATAACCGGGTGGCTATAAAGGTGCACTACGGGTATCTCCGAAAGTGTCTGCTGTTGGGTTGGCACGAATTGAGACTGGGATTTGTCACTCCGTGTGACGGAGAGGTATCTCTGGGCCCACTCGATAGGACATCATCATAATGTGCACAATGTGACCAAGGGGTTGATCACGGGATGATGTGTTATGGAACGAGTAAAGAGACTTGCCTGTAACGAGATTGAACAAGGTATCGGCATACCAATGATCGAATCTCGGGCAAGTACAATACCGCTAGACAAAGGGAATTGCATACGGGATTGCTTGAATCCTTGACATCGTGGTTCATCCGATGAGATCATCGTGGAACATGTGGGAGCCAACATGGGTATCCAGATCCCGCTGTTGGTTATTGACCAGAGAACGTCTCGGTCATGTATGCATGGTTCCCGAACCCGTAGGGTCTACACACTTAAGGTTCGGTGACGCTAGAGTTGTTATGGGAAATAGTATGTGGTTACCGAAGGTTGTTTGCAGTCCCGGATGAGATCCCTGACATGACGAGGAGCTCCGGAATGGTCCGAAGGTGAAGATCGGTATATTGGACGAAGGGTATTGGAGTCCGGAATTGTTCCGGGGGTACCAGGTGATGACTAGCGTGTCTGAAAGGGGTTTGGAGGCCCGGCAAGCTTTGGGGGGCCTTATGGGCCAAGGGAGAGGGCACATCAGCCCACTAAGGGCTGAGCGCCTCCCACTCCATCTCACGTAACCTAGAGAGGTGGGGCACCACCCCTAGGGCAGCCACCCCTCCCGGCTTGGGGGCAAGTTTCCTAGGGGGTGGGGGCGCCAAAACCCATCTAGGGTTTCCCCTATGGCCACCGCCCCTCCCCTAGGGAACCCTAGGGCGCCTCCCCCTCCTCCCTTCCCCCTATATATAGTGAGAGAGAGAGAGAGAGAGGGCAGCCGCACCCTTCCCCTGGCGCAGCCCTCTCCCTCCTCCTCCGTAGTGCTTGGCGAAGCCTGCTTGGGAGAACCACGAGCTCCATCACCACCATGCCGTCGTTGTCGGAGTTCTCCTCAACTTCTCCTCTCCCCTCGCTGGATCAAGAAGGAGGAGACGTCCCCGGGCTGTACGTGTGTTGAACGCGGAGGCACCATTGTTCGGTACTTAGATCGGAATCAACCGCGATCTGAATCGCTGTGAGTACGACTCCTTCATCCCCGTTCTCTTGAACGCTTCCGCTTAGCAATCTACAAGGGTATGTAGATGCACTCTCCTTCTCTCGTTGCTAGTCTCTCCATAGATAGATCTTGGTGACTCGTAGGAAAATTTTGAATTTCTGCTACGTTCCCCAACAGTGGCATCATGAGCTAGGTCTATGCGTAGTTTCTATGCACGAGTAGAACACAAGTTGTTGTGGGCATTGATTTTGTTCAATATGCTTGCCGTTACTAGTCCAATCTTGGTTCGACGGTATTGTGGGATGAAGCGGCCGGACCGACCTTACACGCATTCTTACGTGAGACAGGTTCCACCGGCCGACATGCACTTGTTGCATAAGGTGGCTAGCGGGTGCCGCCTCCCACTTTAGTCGGATCGGATTCGATGAAAAGGGTCCTTATGAAGGGTAAATAGCAATTGGCATATCACGTTGTGGTTTTTGCGTAGGTAAGAAACGTTCTTGCTAGAAACCCATAGCATCCACATAAAACATGCAAACAACAATTAGAGGACGTCTAACTTGTTTTTGCAGGGTATGCTATGTGATGTGATATGGCCAAAAGAATGTGATGAATGATATGTGATGTATGAGATTGATCATGCTCTTGTAATAGGAATCACGACTTGCATGTCGATGAGTATGACAACCGGCAGGAGCCATAGGAGTTGTCTTGATTTATTGTATGACCTGCGTGTCATTGAACAACGCCATGTAATTACTTTACTTTATTGCTAAGCCGTTAGCCATAGTAGTAGAAGTAATAGTTGGTGAGACAACTTCATGGAGACACGATGATGGAGATCATGATGATGGAGATCATGGTGTCATGCCGGTGATGATGATGATCATGGAGCCCCGAAGATGGAGATCAAAAGGAGCAAAATGATATTGGCCATATCATGTCACTATTTGATTGCATGTGATGTTTATCATGTTTATGCATCTTATTTGCTTAGAACGACGGTAGTAAATAAGATGATCCCTCATAATAATTTCAAGAAAGTGTTCCCCCTAACTGTGCACCATTGTGAAAGTTCGTTGTTTCGAAGCACCACGTGATGATCGGGTGTGATAGATTCTAACGTTCACATACAACGGGTGTAAGCCAGATTAACACACGCGAAACACTTAGGTTGACTTGACGAGCCTAGCATGTACGCATACGGCCTCGGAACACAAGAGACCGAAAGGTCGAGCATGAGTCGTATAGTAGATACGATCAACATGAAGATGTTCACCGATGATGACTATGTCCATCTCACGTGATGATCGGACACGGCCTAGTTGACTCGGATCATGTAATCACTTAGATGACTAGAGGGATGTCTATCTGAGTGGGAGTTCATTAGATGAACTTAATTATCCTGAACATAGTCAAAAGGTCTTTGCAAATTATGTCGTGGCTCGTGCTTTAGTTCTACTGTTTAGATATGTTCCTAGAGAAAATTCAGTTGAAAGTTGATAGTAGCGATTATGCGGACTAGGTCCATAAACTGAGGATTGTCCTCATTGCTTCGAAGAAGGCTTATGTCCTTAATGCACCGCTCAGTGTGCTGAACCTCGAACGTCGTCTGTGGATGTTGCGAACATCTGACATACACGTTTTGATAACTACGTGATAGTTCAAGAATGTTAAATGGTTTAGAGTTAAGGCAATCAAGACGATTTGAACGTCGCGAAACATCTGAGATGTTTCAACGGCTGAAATTGGGATTTCAGGCTCGTGCCCACGTCAAGAGGTATAAGACCTCCGACGAGCTTCTTGACCTACAAACGAAGGGAGAAAAGCTCAATCGTTGAGCTTGTACTCAGATTGTCTGGGTACAACAATCACTTGAATCGAGTGGGAGTTAATCTTCCAGATGAGATAGTGATGTTTCTCCAAAGTCATTGCCACCAAGCTACTAGAGCTTCATGATGAACTATAACATATCAGGGATAGATATGATGATCCTTGAAGTATTCGCGATGTTTGACGCCGCGAAAGTAGAAGTCAAGTAGGAGCATCAACTGTTGATGGTTATTAAAACCACTAGTTTCAAGAAGGGCAAGGACAAGAAGGGATACTTCATGAAACGGCAAAACAGTTGCTGCTCCAAAGGACAACCCAAGGTTGAACCCAAACCCGAGACTAAGTGCTTCAGAATGAGAGGAACGGACACTAAGCGTAACCACCCTAGATACTTGGTAGATAAGAAGACAGGCAAGGTCGACGGAAGTATATTGGATATACATTATGTTAATGTGTACTTTACTAGTACTCCTAGTAGCACTAGGGTATTAGATACCGGTTCGGTTGCTAAGCATTAGTAACTCGAAATAAAGGCTACGGAATAAACGGAGACTAGCTAAAGGTGAGCTGACGATATGTGTTGGAAGTGTTTCCAAGGTTGATGTGATCAAGCATCGCACGCTCCCTCTACCTTCGAGATTGGTGTTAAACCTAAATAATGGTTATTTGCTGTTTGCGTTGAGCATAGACATGATTGGTTTATGTCTATCGCAATACGGTTATTCATTTAAGGAGAATAATGGTTACTCTGTTTATTTGAATAATACCTTCAATGGTCTTGCACCTAAAATGAATGGTTTATTAAATCTCGATCGTAGTGATACACATGTTCATGCCAAAAGATATAAGATAGTAATGATAGTACCACCTACTTGTGGCACTGCCATGGAAGTCATATTGGTATAAAACGTATGAAGAAGCTCCATGTGGATGGATCTTTGGACTCACTCGTTTTTGAAAAGTTTGAGACATGCGAACCATGTCTATTGGTGTATATGCATGAAGAAACTCCATGCAGATGGACCGTTTGGACTCACTTGATTTTGAATCACTTGAGACATGCAAAACATACCATATGGGCAAGATGACTGAAAGCCTCGTTATCAGTGAAATGGAACAAGAAATCAACTTGTTGGAAGTAATACATTTTGATGTGTGTAGTCCAATGAGTCTTTGAGGAGCCTTGTGATGGATATTGTTATGTTCTTACTTCACAGATGATTTGAGTAGATACTGAGTATATTACTTGATGAAACACAAGTCTGAATTATTAAATGGTTCAAGTAATTTCGGAGTGAAGTTGAAGATCTTCATGACAAGAGGATAAAATGTCTATGATATGATCACAGAGATGAATATCTGAGTTACGAGTTTTGGCACGCAATTAAGACATTGTGGAAATTGTTTCACAATTAATACCGCTCGAACACCATAGTGTGATGGTGTGTCCAAACATCATAGTTGCACCCTATTGGATATGGTGCGTACTATGATGTCTCTTATCGAATTACCACTATCGTTCATGGGTTAGGCATTAGAGACAACCGCACTCACTTTAAATAGGGCACCACGTAATTCCGTTGAGATGACACCGTATGAACTATGGTTTGGAGAAACCTAAGTTGTCGTTTCTTAAAAGTTAGGGCTGCGACGCTTATATGAAAAAGTTTCATCCTGATGAGCTCGAACCCAAAGCGGATAAATACATCTTCATAGGACACCCAAAAAAGTTGGGTATACCTCCTATTTCAGATCCGGAAGCAAAAGTGATTGTTTCTAGAAACGGGTCCTTTCTCGAGGAAAAGTTTCTCTCGAAAGAATTGAGTGGGAGGATGGTGGGGACTTGATGAGGTTAATGAACCATCACTTCAACCAAGCAGGTAGCAGGGCACGTGAAGTTGTTCCTGTGGCACCTACACCAATTAAAGTGGAAGTTGATGATAGTGATCATGAAACTCGGATCAAGTCACTACCGAACCTCGTAGGGTGACAAGGATGCGTACTACTTCAGAATGGTACAGTAATCATGTCTTGAAGGTCATGTTGCTAGACAACAATGAACCTACGAGCTATGGAGAAGCGATGGTGGGCCTGGATTCCGTCGAATGGCTTGAGGCCATAAAATCCGAGAGAGGATCCATGACTTTGGAAGAAATACTTGATGGTCGTAAGGCTGTTGGGTACAGATGGATTTTAAAAGGAAGACAGACAATGATGGTAAGTATCACCATTAAGAAAGCTCGACTTGTCGTTAAGATGTTTTCTGACAAGTTCAAGGAGTTGACTACGATGAGACTTTCTCACCAGAGCGATGCTAAGAGTCTGTTGGAATTATATTAGCAATTACTACATGATTTATGAAATCTTGCAGATAGGATGTCAAAACATTATTTCCTCGATGATATCCTTGAGGAAAGGTTGTATGTGATACAACCAGAAGGTTTTGTCAATCCTGAAAGACGCTAACAAGTATGCAAAGCTCCAGCAATCCTTCTAAGGACTGGAGTAAGCATCTCGGAGTTGGAATATACACTTTGATGAGATGATCAAAGAATTTGGGTTCATACAAAGTTTATGAGAAACTTGTATTTCCAAAGAAGTGAGTGGGAGCACTATATCATTTCGATGAGTATATGTTGTTGACATATTGTTGATCGGAAATGATGTAGAATTTTGGAAAGCATATAGGGTTATTTGAAAAGTGTTTTCAATGGAAAACCTGGATTAAGCTGCTTGAACATTGAGCATCAAGATCTATGAGGATAGATCAAAATCGCTTGATAGTACTTTCAAATGAGCACATACCTTGACATGATCTTGAAGGTGTTCAAGATGGATCAGTCAAAGAAGGAGTTCTTGCCTGAGTTGTAAGGTATGAAGTTAAGACTTAAAGCTCAACCACGGCAGAATAGAGAGAAAGGACGAAGGTCGTCCCCTATGCTTAGACGTAGGCTCCATAGTATGCTATGTTGTGTACCGCACCTGATGTGTGCCTTGCCATGAGTCAGTCAAGGGGTACAAGAATGATCCAGGAATGGATCATTGGACAGCGGTCAAAATTATCCTTAGAGGAATAAGGAAATGTTTCTCGATTATGGAGGTGATAAAGAGTTCGCGTAAAGGGTTACGTCGATGCAAGTTTTTAACACCTATCCGATTGACTCGAGTAGCAAACCGGATACGTATAGTGGAGCAACCATTTGGAATAGCTCCAAGTGGAGCATGGAAGCAGCATTTACAATATGACCTAGAGATTTATGCGAAGTACACACGGATCTGAATGTTGCGCACCCGTTGACTAAAACCTCTCTCACAAGCAAAACATGATCAAACCCCGTAACTCATTGAGTCTTAATCACATGATGATGTGAACTAGTTTAGTGACACTAGTAAACTCTTTGGATGTTGGTCACATGGCGATGTGACCTGTGAGTGTTAATCACATGGCGATGTGAACTAGATTATTGACTCTAGTGCAAGTGGGAGAATGTTGGAAATATGCCCTAGAGGCAATAATAAATTAGTTATTATTATTATATTTCCTTGTTCATGATAATCGTTTATTATCCATGCTATAATTGTATTGATAGGAAACTCAGATACATGTGTGGGTACATAGACAACACCATGTCCCTAGTAAGCCTCTAGTTGACTAGCTCGTTATTCAATAGATGGTTACGGTTTCCTGACCATGGACATTGGATGTCGTTGATAACGGGATCACATCATTAGGAGAATGATGTGATGGACAAGACCCAATCCTAAGCCTAGCACAAAGATCGTGTAGTTCAGTATGCTAAAGCTTTTCTAATGTTAAGTATCATTTCCTTAGACCATGAAATTGTGCAACTCCCGATACCGTAGGGAATGCTTTGGGTGTACCAAACGTCACAACGAATCGGGTGGCTATAAAGGTGCACTACGGTATCTCCGAAAGTGTCATTGGGTTGGCACGAATCGAGATCGGATTTGTCACTCCGTGTGACGGAGAGGTATCTCTGGGCCCACTCGGTAGGACATCATCATAATGTGCACAATGTGACCAAGGGGTTGATCACGGGATGATGTGTTACGGAACGAGTAAAGAGACTTGCCTGTAACGAGATTGAACAAGGTATCGGCATACCAATGATCGAATCTCGGAAAAGTACAATACCGCTAGACAAAGGGAATTGCATATGGGATTGCTTGAATCCTTGACAGCGTGGTTCATCCGATGAGATCATCTTGGAACATGTGGGAGCCAACATGGGTATCCAGATCCTGCTGTTGGTTATTGACCGGAGAACGTCTCGGTCATGTCTGCATGGTTCCCGAACCCGTAGGGTCTATACACTTAAGGTTCGGTGACGCTAGAGTTGTTATGGGAAATAGTATGTGGTTACCGAAGGTTGTTCGAGTCCGGATGAGATCCTGGACATGACGAGGAGCTCCGGAATGGTCCGGAGGTGAAGATCGGTATATTGGACGAAGGGTATTGGAGTCCGGAATTGTTCTGGGGTACCAGGTGATGACCAGCGTGTCCGAAAGGGGTTTCGGAGGCCCCGGCAAGCTTTGGGGGGGCCTTATGGGCCAAGGGGAGAGGGCACATCAGCCCACTAAGGGGCTGAGCGCCCCTCCCACCCCATCTCACGTAACCTGGAGAGGTGGGGACCACCCCTAGGGCAGCCATCCCTCCCGGCTTGGGGGGCAAGTTTCCTAGGGGGTGGGGGCGCCAAAACCCATCTAGGGTTTCCCCTATGGCCGCCGCCCCTCCCCTAGGGAACCCTAGGGCGCCTCCCCCTCCTCCCTTCCCCTATATATAGTGAGAGAGAGAGAGGGCAGCCGCACCCTTCCCCTGGCGCAGCCCTCTCCCTCCTCCAACACCTCCTCCTCCTCCGTAGTGCTTGGCGAAGCCCTGCCGGAGAACCACGAGCTCCATCACCACCATGTTGTCGTGTTGTAGGGGTTCTCCCTCAACTTCTCCTCTCCCCTTGCTGGATCAAGAAGGAGGAGACGTCCCCAGGCTGTACGTGTGTTGAATGCGGAGGCACCGTTGTTCGGTGCTTAGATCGGAATCAACCACGATCTGAATCGCTGCGAGTACGACTCCTTCATCCCCGTTCTCTTGAACGCTTCCGCTTAGTGATCTACAAGGGTATGTAGATGCACTCTCCTTATCTCGTTGCTAGTCTCTCCATAGATAGATCTTGGTGACTCGTAGGAAAATTTTGAATTTCTGCTACGTTCCCCAACACTACTACGGGCTATATTTCCATGATCTAGCCCCAAATTTCGTCCTCAACATCTCGGCGTTCATTGTCGTATGCGAGGCCTTCCTCCGCATCAAGCCTCACTTTGGCTTGTGGCTACAAATCTTCCGCGTGAAGCCGAAGATCGTGAGCGGCCAGCAAGCGGAGTGCGGAGGGGCCATGGTGGGCAAGATGCCTAACGTCACCTGGCTTGACGGCTCCTTTGCGGAGACCGTGAAAGGGTGGCAATCGGGGTGGTTCTACATCACCGAGCCGCGCGGCGCCAACTGGGCGGCGGCCCCCGAATTCTGATCCGGAACCCCTACGCGGCTCACCTCCTGGGAAAGGAAGGGCCTGACCTTGGGCGAACCTGCAGAGCTGGCCGGACTCCAAAATTGCATCAAAAATATGAAGGACAAGAACATCAAGCTTGTCAACATGGTGCAGGTCATGCTCGTCCGCCGGATTATCCCGTGCCAAAGACATGTATTTAATCTGTGGGAGTACGTCCCGGCCGAACACCGCACGCCTGAAGTTTCTACGACATGACGCACAAAGGCGCATGGAAGGTGTTGTTCAAGGCCTCCAAGTACCTCCCCACATCCGAGGACCGCGGACTTCATGCCGCGCGGCCCCCCATCCGGTGAGTTTTATGGCTACCACCGGATTCAGTTCTTCCTAATATATTCATGGGGGAGTCTTAAGTCACTGTGTGTATTTAATCAGGATTATGTGAAGATAGCGAGCGGATTGACCGTCTGCTCCGGCCCGCTGGAAGGCCTAGCTGATGCTCTCCTGATGGAGATGCTGGTCCCGGCGCCCTACAAGGCACCGGAGAAGAAGGCCGAAAAGAAGGCCCCGGGGATCAGGAAGGGTCTCCGGCGTAAGGTTGTACCGGAAGCCTCGTCCGAAGACGATGCGGCAAGCTCCTCCCCCGAAGGGGAGGGAGAATAAGAAGGTGCCGCCCATCCGAGGATGGGGGGCCTGAGAAGGCAGACTAGGGGGTCGGGAAAGGCCTCCGGTGCAAGGCCATCATACCCACGTCGTCCGAAGACGACGAGACAGATTCCTTCCGCGGAGGCGGGGGGAAACATGAAGAAGTTCTCCCTCCACGCAACGGGGGGGGGGAGAAGAGGAAAGCCGCCCCAGAAGGGGAGGCCAGGGCGTCCAAGAAGGGAAAGGCATCCCTTCCGGACTACTCCACCACGGCCGCTCACAGTGATGAAGAGTGGCTGCCAAGGGGGAAGCCCCTAGCGAGATCGTGAGTCTCCGCACTCAATTGTACTTTTAGCGCGACTTTGTTTCATAGTCTTGTTATAACGCCGAACATATATGCAGTCCGGCAGGGTCCATCCCTAGGTATCGTCTTCGGATGGGTCCTTGAGTGCTTCAGCGATGAACTCGCTCCCGACGGCCACTACTCCTCAGCCTACGGATGACACAGAAGTGTTGTCCCAAAGGTTCCCAGAGCGGGGGGAGGTGACTCTGGAGGCGCCCCAAGGTGGAATTCCAGAGTCGGACACGCGGGGTTTAAGATCCCCGCGGATCGTGTTGATGAGAGCAGTGGTAAGCCGGGCTCTCAGCCGAATACTGTTCTGGAACCTCGAATTGTTCCGGACTTAGGAGGGCAGCCCCTCGTTAGGGAGGGCGAGCCGTCCGTGCCGAAGACTTCCGTTACGCCCGAGGCGCTGATTGTCACCTGGAAGCGCTTCGCGGCGCTTCCATGAATGAAGAGCACCGTACTCTTATGAGTGCGGTGATTCAGAAGGTTCTGTCTGCCGGAAGCGGGCTAACCGAAGCCTGCACCAGCCTCCTAATAGGCTTTGAGGTAAGTAGGTAATATGTAAAATTACCACCCGTTAGGTAGTAGCCTCGACATACTGCTCGGTGTTCGAAGGAAAAGCCGAACAGAGGGTCAATTATAATCCGCAGGAGTCTAATAGTAAGTATGTATTTTGAATAAGCAGGCTGTGCTTGCCGCTGTCCGCACAGCCGAGGTTGCCGGACTAAAGCGGGACCTGGAGCAGGCGCAGGGGGAGCTCGACCTCACAAAGAGGCAGCTCGAAGAGAACAAATGTGAGTGATTCCCCGCTCTCATGTAATGAAGGATAGATAAAATTGGTTATTCTAACAACGAATCGTCGTGACTGTGTAACAGGGGCCACCACCGAAGTGGCGTCTCTGAAGAAAGCGCTGTCCGAGGCCGAAAACAAGGTGGCCTTGGAATGCAAGGAGCACGAAAAGCAAGATGCTAGAGTGGGCGAGGTACAGCAAGAGCTCCATGAGCTCGGCAAGAAGTTCGAGTCCATGGAGCATGAGCTTAAGATGAAAGAGGCCGAGCTTGCGAAGGCCCTTACAAGTATGAAAGACGCCAAGGCCGAAGCCGACAAGGCACAGCAGGAAATCCAGGCGGCCCAGAAGATAGCGTCGGGTAAGACATTCTTTATGCAAAGCAAACATGTGGAGGAGGCGTTTCTTTTACTTACCCAAATTCGGAGCTCTCCAGGGGCATTCGCAGATCTGCCACGCAGCGTCTCAGACGCCGCGGAGTTCTACCGTGCCGAGGAGGGGATCTCCACGGGGAAGCTGTTCTGGTCCCAATATGCTGGGGCCGAACACCCAATGCCTCTGAGTGAACAACTGAAGCAGTTGGTTAACTCCACAGGGCGACCGAAGTGGCTATGAAAGATTTCATAGTCCGAATGTGGCCTGGTGAGCCCCTGCCCACTAGCTACTTCGGCCTGATCAAGCGGATGGTGAATGCATGTCCGCCACTTGAGGTTATCAAGCGATTCGTTTGCATTGAGGGTGCCCGCTGGCTCGCCGGGCGCTCGGGAACGGGGTCCCCAGACTTGCTCGCTCACAAGGCGTGGCTCCAAGGGGGGCCCAGCACGGCCCATCTTCATCAACACAAGCTCAAGAGGCCTCATCAAGCTGGCTCGCGAGGAGGCGGAGAGATCAAGGCGGGGTACCTCACGAGGTGCCCATGACGCAAGCCATGATGACCAAGGGCGCCGGTGAGCGCCAGCCAGTTGTCCTCCTTTCCTCTTTGGTGCAAAGGGAGCAAGCGCAGGCGAGAGCATCAAGCAAAGGCATCCATTTCGGTGCAACAAGACCGAGACCAGCCCAACGGCAGGAAGGAAGTCATTGTGGAGCCCAAGCAGGCGTCACCACCAGAGCCTTTGACAGGCGAGGACCAACTTTAGTCAGGATAAGTGTACCAGATGTTCCCCTTCAAAATGGCCAATTGTTTGCGCCCTTCCCGCTCAATATTTCGGGAGAGGCCCAGGGCCTTTGCCTATAGATAGGACTAGCCACCCACAGGATAGAAGGGAGGAGAAAAAGAGAGAGAGAGAGAGAGAGAGAGAGAGAGAGAGAAAGGTGGCTGAACTCCTCCAAGCAGTTCACCACCCCGGCCAAGAACAGACCCTCGCGAGGCTGTTCTTCCTTGTATTGTTCATCACCATCAGCCCAAGAGGCAATCCACCACACCACAAACTAGAGTAGGGTATTACACCACAATGGTGGCCCGAACTAGTATAAACCTTGCGTCTCTTGTGTTGGTCCTTTCAGTAGTTTAGATCCTAGCGAGGCGGCGGGTGCGAGTAGGTAGAGGGCGAGATCTCCGCGTGCACCCCAAAGTGTTCGAACCTCAATGGTCTGCGGAACCCGAAATCCGACATTTGGCGTGCCGGTAGGGGGCGCCATTCTGCCTTCCGCCGCCTGTTCTCCGTCGACCACCGCATCCATGTTCGACGCTCGCCGGGCTCAAGGCCGAGCGCCGAGCCGCACTCGCTTCCCGCGTCGCCCAGACGGCTCCGTCGGCAGGCGCCCTCGTCATTCCCCGTCGCCTGCCGTCAACGCCGCCACCGGCCCGGTGGGGAATGAGCAGCAAGCATCATCCTAGCATCCCTCCGTGAGGCAAGACGGCCACACTGCTACCCCCTCACTCGCCCCAGCTGGTTCTTCGTCTCGCGCGTTCCGCGCACCCATGGAGGCTCGTGCTGCGCTCATCGCGGCAAACGAGCTCCAGCGCTACCGTCCAGTCGACGACGTCTACGAGGAGTGGCTCGACCGCGTCGCCGAGCTCGTCCGTGCCGCAGGGGGCTCCCCCACGCCGTCCGTCCCGCTGCACCACACCCCGCCCTGCGCGGGCGACGAAGCTCCGGGGGCGCCTCAGCCGCCTCCCCCTCAAGAAGGCGCCCTGGCCCCAAGGCACGTGGTCCCTGGGTGGAACCCGCTCCGTCCGGCGCCAGCGCGGCAAGAGCAGAGCTGCCAGGAAGTCCCTCGCCCGCAAGAAGCTGCCCGAGTGCTCCCCGCTCCAGCTCGTCGCAACCACGCTCCTACTCCAGCATGTCAAGACCCCGCGCTGCTCCTAGCTGCAGCGCATGGGGACCCGCAAGACCAAGCTCTTCGTCACCCAAGGCCTCTCGTAGCCCACGGTACTGGCTGCCGTGCCTTCAAGACCGAAGCTGCAGCGTCGCGTGGCCCGGCAAGTTCAAGCTGCACCTGCCTCCTCGCTTCGGACAGTGCGGCCGACCCGCGAGTTCCTCCAGCTCTGAGCTGGGCATCAAGCCGCCAACGGAGACGAGAAGGTCATGGCGAACTGGTTTCCCATGGCGCTCAAGGACGGGCCTGCACTGCTCCCGAACTCGCCTGTGCACGATCTCCTCCTCGACGAGATGCGCACTCCGCTTCATCGCCAACTTCCAAGGTACTCGTGACTGCCACCCGCCCTGAGCGACATGCACCGTGATCAAGCCGCAACTGTGGGAGACCCTGCAGAAATACATCCAGCCTTCAACAACGCACGCCTCAAGATTCCCAAGGTGACCGAGGAGGCCATCATCTCCGCCTTCTCCGATGGTGTGCGCGCGACGTCAAGATGAAGGAGGAGCTGGCGATGCATGAAGACTTGTGCACTTCCTTGGAGCTGTTCAACTTGGCGACCAAGTGCGCCAGGCCAAGGAAGGGCGTCTCTCCTCCTCGAGCTGCCCGCCAGACTCCATAAGAGAAGAAACCCAAGGCCAAGGATGTGAAGCGCAAGGCTGCCGTGCTCGCGCGCGTAACCCGGACACCAAGCGGGCGCAGATCAGCCTGAGTCTTCCAAGGGCAGTCGGTACTGCGTGTACCACGACCTCCACACCCACAACACCAGCGAATGTCAAGAGCTCCAAGCCGTGCGAGAAGGGAGGATCGGCCGACGTCCCAACCACAGCGACCGGGCTACGGCCGAGGAGGAGGAAGGAACGCAGGGGCCGGAAGACCGCGGCCCTCGCCAAGGGTGGCGCGACCAACCTCGCGAGGATCGCTGGCGGGACCCGCCATGAGGGAGGCCGGAGGGATCAGCCTCGCGAGGATCGCCTGCAAGGCAACGTGAGGCCTCCCTCCTCCGCCACCGCAGCCAAGGAGAAATGAATACCATCGGGGACGAAGAGCTGGGGGCTTCAAGAGCCGACGCGATCGCTTTGCATCATGGGCGAAGCTCAAGCCCCAGCCTCTCAACGCATCTTCAAGCAGTTCGCCCGCGAAGTGAATGCAGTCCTCCCCAAGCTCGAAGCCACACGCCCCCTCAGGTGTTCGGCGTGCGCCATCATGTTCAGATCAGCGGATCAGCTCAAGTGTGCGGCCACAGCCGGAGTCCTCCGACGCTTTGCTCCCCAATCATCAGCAACGTGCTAGTCACCAAGACCCTCATCGATGGCGGGGCAGGGCTAAATGTCCTGTCCGTGGAAACGTTCAACAATCTCCAAGTACCTTACAATCAGCTTCAGGCGACCAAACCTTTCCCTGGGGTCACCGACGGCTCCACGGTCCCGATTGGGCAGGTTCGCCTCCCTGTCACTTTCGGCGCGCGCGACAACTACCGCACCGAGCTCATCGACTTCGACCTCGCCCACATTCGCCTGCCATACAACGCCATCCTCGGGTACCCAGTGCTGGACAAGTTCATGGCCATAACCCACCACGGCTACAACGTCCTCAAGATGCCAGGAAGTGGCGGAGTCATCACGGTGCCCTGCGAAGAGAAAGACGTGGTGTGCTCCCTGGAGCGAGCCTTTCAGGCCGCATCACCGAAGACCCGGATCGCGGAAGCGGGGAGGCTTCCGAGACCGCCCTAAGAAGAAGAAGACATCGTCTGCCCGCCCCTCAGAGGCAGGCCCCTCGAGTCCGTGCTCGCTTAGGGGAACCTCCTTCTATCGCATAGGAAAGCGTGCCGGCGCCCTCCTCGAGCAGGGCTCGGGGCTCCCCCACGGAGGGCCACCGCCTTGCTAAGGTCACGAGGGAGGCGCTTGGGCACCACTTGGAGGCGTGAGCCAAGCACGTTTCCCTCAAGAAGGAGCAAGGCAAGGAGGGCCAAACCCTCAGGAGTTCGTCAGCAAGATCATTCAGGAGCTGCAGGAGTCAAGAGCCATGAATGGCAGCCGCCGCTTACCTGTCGTAGCTCCCCATCCAGGCGAGGATGGTGGGCTGCGCGTCTGCATCGACATACCAGGGCTCAACTGAGCCGCCTCTCAGGAGCGCCTCTAGCCCTCTCACGTGGGGCGCTGCGAAGGTCCACCCCACAGCTACGTTCGCATGCCTTATGGTCTGCCGAACGCGGCTGCCATGCGCCAGCGCCTCATGAGGAGCATCCTGGAGGCTCAAGAGGTCAGGCGTTCCGCAGCCTTGGCAGAGATGGAGATGGTCCACGAGGAGCCACCAGCGCCTCCGGAGCCTCCCGAGGCCCCCGAGCACAGGGGCTCGTGAGGATCGGCTCCCGCAGCCCACCGAGTCTGCTGCACCAACACCCTTTCGTCTTCAACGCTATCAGGTGACATCTTTCAAGTTTCATTCCCAGTTGGGAGCGCCCCCCCAGGGCTGCATTATTCCCAGGCCGCGTAGGTCCGTCCCTGCGGCGTGTATCCCTTTTACTTCATGTTCCTAGCTTACCATGTTGGGGGCGCCCCTCGGGCTGCATCATCCCCAAGTCGCTCGGGCCAGACCCGGCGGCATGTATCCCTCTTGCGTTTATTTCGGGTCATGCGTTCGACCCATCATGATTGTTATTTGATGCCAATCCATGGCACCTTTTCTTCATTCATGTCGACCGCTTGCATGTTAAAGGAGGGGGGGGGTACCTGAGCATCGTGACTCAGGGCTCCTACTGGCTCTCCAGCCCTCACCCTCTGGCCTTGTCCACGGCATCATGACCTGGCATACCAGCGACGGCTGAGACCAGCTCGAGGGCCGGGACCCGTGGGACGAGAGCTACGCATCTAACCAAATCTGCGGGAACACATCACAAGATAAGGCCAGTGCAGGCGCAACCCGCCTTGAGGTAGGGCCCGTGAGTCCCAGCTGGCTCACGGGTGCCCAGATACACCTCGTCAGCCCTACCATGCTAGCCACGTGTCGTATGGGCCGCATGCCCCGGCTCCTCCCGAGGGGAGCCCCCTCCCACGCACCAGTGGAAGCACCATGCTCCGCGCTGGCTGACGACACTGCCGAGGAGCGGCTATGCCCATACACATACGGAAGCGCTATGCTCCGCGCTGGTGATAAACAACTGAGGGTGGCCCCCGGGCTGCATCAACCTCAGGGAGCCCAAAGCTCAGTGTCTGGCCTCATCGCAACGCCTCCCCTCGGGAGTGCCGCGCGAGGGGGCTGGGCACGGGGGATGCGCCTGGGTCACGCCCAGACGCACGCCACCCAGCCAGGCCCCTCGGGCCTGGTTCGTCACGCCCCTCCCGAGCCGAAGCCAAGGTACGAAAGGCCGTTTGAGCGTCAAGGGGACTCCACAGCATCGCGACTCAGGAGCCTAACTGGTCACGTAGCCCCTCACTCCTTAGTTCCGAAAGGCTAACGGCGGTTGAGGTATGGGCGGGGCCAGGCTCTGCAGACGTAGAACGGTAGATCCACCCACATCTCACCTCCCTACTTGTTGTTCGTGCGCCAAGGGGGACTCCTGAGCATCGCGACTCGGGAGCCTAACTTGTCACGTAGCCCCTCACTCCTTGGTCCCGTCCTGGTTTCCGGTCGGGGCTAACAGCGGCTGAGGTATGCGCGGGGCCGGGCTCTGCCGGCGTACATAAGCAAGTAGGAAGGAAAAGCGCAAATTTCAAGGAATTCAAAAGCAAATATTACAGTCCATAACTGTTATCACAACGCCAAATGCAAGTTTAAACGCCTCCCCGAGGCATGATACATGTGCAGGAATTAAAAGTAGAACAGGAGCCGCAACGGAGTCACTTGTCGGTGGTGGAGCTGCGAGCGGGTTCGCCTTGTGGAGCCGCAGGTTGGCGGCGCCCGCTTGACTTGGTGCTGAATGCCCGAACTTCCCAGTGAGCCGCACGACCCTTCACGGCCTCAGCAGCGGCAGCGGCAAGCTCGCCGCTCGCTGGCTCCAGCAGGCTATCGAGGTCGGCGTTGGGATCGCGAAGGTAGATGTGGGTGAGGACCCGCGTCATCACTGCAGAAGACAAGACACGCGCCTCGGCCTCAGCCGTAGGGCCAAGGCCAAGGGTGACATCTTCAAGAGCGCGAACCAGGAAGGGAAGCAGCTTGGCGGGGCCGTCCTCTGCCTTGGGCCAGCGGGCTCTCAAGCCGCTCTCATAAAGCGTCCTCAGCAAGGTGTGAGCCTTCACCTCCATCTCCGTGAAGGCCACACGATCCTCGGCAAGGACCCGTGCCTTGCCGTCCAGCTCGACCTTCCTCGCCTCCAACTCTTGCTCCAGCGCGCCTAGGCGGTCACGGCGCTTCTTGAGCTTGGCGACCCGGTCCTTGACGGCCACCTCATGAGCTTTCATGCCTTCCTCCTGCTCTTGGCGAAGGCGGGCCTCCTTGGCGAGCTGGTCCCACAGGCCCTGCAGCTCGCTCTCCAGCGCCCTGCAGCGACCTCGGACATCGGCTACCTCCCCCAAGGCGGCGTCGCGAGCAGCCTTCGCCCCAAGGACGGCCTGCTTCTCCTCGTCGCAAGCCGTCGAGGCCTGGACCAGCGCCGCCCGAATCGAAGCGTCGGAGCGAATCCAGCCAGAAGCCAGCTCCAAGCGCCCGGACACTAGATGAGGGTCGGCGCCCAAAAGATCCTGCTGCAACCGGTCCAGTTCGGCAGCAGCACGATCCAGAACGGTAGGAGGAGTCGGAGAGACAGCAGTCGGTGGGGTAGGAGGAGAAGGCGGCAGCATGACCACAGTATCCTGAGGCGGAGCCTACTGCGCCCAACGGCTGTGGTGGCAGCATCTGGCAAGGGCACCTCAGGAGTCGCTTGGAACGTGGGGGCTGAGCTCGCCCCAGCCGGCTAAGCTAGGCCTCGTGAGGACGACCGGGCAGGAGAGGCCCGTGCGTTGCGGTCACCTTCTTTCGCGGGCAGAGGCGCTGCCCCAGACGGAACCTCAGGAGATCCCTTTGGCTTCTTTGCCGCGGGCGCCAGCCTAGCCAAGAGATACAGACCTCAAGCCTCAGCGACAAAACAAGAATAAGATAGGAATCGAGCACTTACTGGTCGTCACTCGCGGGCTCGAGCAACCTCCGGCCATACTTGAAGCCCGAGAGCCGGCTGCAAGGATCAGCCTCAAGGAGCTCGGGAGCAGAAGGCGCGCCTACGGATCGCCTCGGGGCCGGGGCAGACCATGAGGATCAGCCGGTCCTGTCCTTCTTCGGGATCGAGGGCAAGCTCCCGCCGCCCTGCTCGTCATCATCCTCGTCGTCGTCGTTGCTCGGGGAGCGGCGGAGAATGCGGAACTTGCGCCGAGGGAGGGGAGCCCTCGACTCTCTGTCGGTCGCCTCGGAGTCGAGCCCTCCTTCCCGCTCCCCTTCTCCCTTCTCTTTGCTGGAGTCGCCGGAGGACACGTCCACCGGGTCCTCGGGACCCTCCAAGGGCACGGGCCCGTCCCGTTGAAGATGGGCATGGACTCCACTACCTGCTCCCGGTCTTGGCGGAGGAACAGGGCGTGGGCGCCCTCCAACCTCGCCACGTCGCCCCAGACCAAAGATTGGAGAACCGCAGCCAGGTCTTCGTCGGCCAAGACCGCTGGGCTCGGGTGGGGCCTCCACATCGGAAGTGAGTATCGGACGGAGCCAGCTAGTGCTCCAGAATTCCCTCAGCGATCGCCCGGTCAACCGCCGCCGCCATGCTGGCGGGCCTCAGATCCGTGTCCATCTTCTCCAACACCGGCCTCGCGCGGGGGTCCACGAGCTCCACTCGAGACCAATCGTCGGAGCTTGTGGGGTGATCCGTGGGCAAGATTAGCCGAGGGTGGATGCGCCCAACATCTACCAAGACCCACTTGCTCCTGAAGCCCTCAATCCTCTTCCCGGGGTTTGAAATGGCGATGGAGCTACCGTCTGCAACAAAACTCACAAGACGCAGAGATGGGACCACGAGAGGTCCCGGGAGGGAGAAATAGTGGCGCAGCAGGGCCACTGAGGGCTGCACCCCGACGTGAGCCCCACAATAGTAGGCGAAGATTGCCAGAAGGAGAACATAGTTGGGGTGGAGATACAGAGCTTGTAGCTTGTAATGGCGGAGGACAGAGAAGAAGAACTCAGAAAAGGGAGGCACCAGACCGACAACAATGGCGCTTACAAAGAGCGGATAGAAGGTGCTCCCTTGGCCCTCAGGGAGGGCGGAGCTGGCCTTGAACACCTTCGCCCCGTCGATGCCTTGCGCCGCCACCATCTGGCGCACCCGAGCAAGGTTCGCCTCCGACACGTTTCACGAGTCTAGGGCAGGCGAGTACCAAGCTCCGGCCGGGGTCTGGCGAGGCGCCATGTCTTGCTAGGGCGTGCAGTCGAAGTGGATCTGAAGATTTTGGAGGCAGGAAGGAGAGGCGCAAGAAAGGGGATCTGAGCAGTAACCAGAGAAAGCAAGGGAAGCAAAGCCTAGGTAGACGTCGCTCCTTTATCAACTCACGCGAATCTTGTGAGCGGAGCCACTGGTGCTCTGTGAATTCCCTCGGCCGGCGATGTGCGGTCAGCTTCACCGCCGCCATGCTGGCCGGCCTCAGATCTGTGTCCATCTTCTCCAACACCGGCCTCGCGCGGGGGTCCACGAGCTCCACTCGAGACCAATCGTCGGAGCTCGTGCGGTGATCTATGGGCAAGATTAGCCGAGGGTGGATGCGCCCAACATCTACCAAGACCCACTTGCTCCTGAAGCCCTCAATCCTCTTCCCGGGGTTCGAAATGGCGATGGAGCTACCGTACGCACCAAAACTCGCGCACGCAGAGATGGGACCAAGAGAGGTCCGGAGGGAGAAATAGTGGCGCAGCAGGGCCACTGAGGGCTGCACCCCGACGTGAGCCCCACAATAGTAGGCGAAGATTGCCAGAAGGAGAACATAGTTGGGGTGGAGATGCAGAGCTTGTAGCTTGTAATGGCGGAGGACAGAGAAGAAGAACTCGGAAAAGGGAGGCACCAGACCGGCAACAATGGCGCTTATAAAGAGCGGATAGAAGGTGCTCCCTTGGCCCTCAGGGAGGGTGGAGCTGGCCTTGAACACCTTCGCCCCGTCGATGCCTTGCGCCGCCACCATCTGGCGCACCCGAGCAAGGTTCTCCTCCGACACGTTTGGCGAGTCCAGGGCAGGTGAGTACCAAGCTCCGGCCGGGGTCTGGCGAGGCGCCATGCCTTGCTAGGGCGTGCAGTCGAAGTGGATCTGAAGATTTTGGAGGCAGGAAGGAGAGGCGCAAGAAAGGGGATCTGAGCAGTAACCAGAGAAAGCAAGGGAAGCAAAGCCTAGGCAGACGCCGCTCCTTTATCAACTCACGCGGTTGCTAAGGCACCCACGTCCAATCAACCGCCACACGGCGCCCAAGGCCGCAGGCTGTTAGGGCCCGCGGCGCTTCGCACTTGCCCTTTCGCTTCTCTGCTCGGCCAAGTCCGGGCGCGCCTTGGGCCCGGGGGCTACTGTCGGCGTTCTGGGAACGGGGGTCCCCAGACTTGCCTGCCTGCGGCGTGGCTCCAAGGGGGGCCCAGCACGGCCCATCTTCATCAACACAAGCTCAAGACCCTCGCAAGGGGCCAAGCCTCGCGTGGCGGATGACAGGGAGCTTCCTCAGGCACGGCCTCATCAGGCTGGCTCGCGAGGAGGCGGAGAGATCAAGGCGGGGTACCTCACGAGGTGCCCATGACGCAAGCCATGACGACCAAGGGCGCCAGGCGGGTGCCACTGTAGCAGTGTCCTCCTTTCCTCTTTGGTGCAAAGGTAGCAAGCACAAAGTAGAGCATCAAGCAAAGGCATCCATTTCGTGCAACAAGACCGAGACCAGCCCAACGGCAGGAAGGAAGTCATTGTGGAGCCCAAGCAAAGGCCACCACGAGCCTTTGACAAAGCGAGGACCAACTTTAGTCAGGATAAGTGTACCAGATGTTCCCCTTCAAAATGGCCAATTGTTGGCGCCCTTCCTGCTCAATATTTGGGGAGAGGCCCAGGGCCTTTGCCTATAAATAGGACTAGCCACCCACAGGATAGAAGGGAGGAGAAAGAGAGAGAGAGAGAAAGGTGGCTGAACTCCTCCTAGCAGTTCACCGCCCCGGCCAAGAACAGACCCTCGCTAGGCTGTTCTTCCTTGTATTGTTCATCACCATCAGCCCAAGAGGCAATCCACCACACCACAAACTAGAGTAGGGTATTACACCACAATGGTGGCCCGAACTAGTATAAACCTTGCGTCTCTTGTGTTGTTCCTTTCGTAGTTTAGATCCTAGCGAGGCGGCGGGGTGCAGGTAGGTAGAGGGCGAGATCTCCGCGTGCACCCCAGTGTTCGAACCTCATGGATCTGCCAGAACCCGAAATCCGACTTGGCCTTTGCCCGTGCAAAGGTGCATTGGGGCAAACTGGATGCGGAGAAGCTGGTGAAGGACGGGCCGCTGGAGGGCAAGGCGCATCGCTGTCCCGAGAAGTATTATGATGGCATTATGAAGGGCACTCGTCTCATGGCCGATGAATGTACCAAGGACAAGATCTTTGAATTAATGTACCTCTGTCACTGTTGTAATATAAAGACAAAGTTGCTTGTGCTATGTAGCACTGTTTGATTTAAAATATTACCTTCTGTGCGGCTGTTTATAGAATTCTGAAAGTAGGCCAGTCGTCGGCTTCCACCCCTGCGTAACTAGTACCGGGATGTTCCTGGAAAAACCCGGATACTCTTTATCCAAATTTTTGGTCCCTTAAGGAGGTATCCGGTGCAGCGAACAAGGCAATCGGACTATGCGGCTTTATAACTTTAACTTAGCCATAGAAGTCTACAATTTTAAATTTCGGCGAAGCCCCTAGAATTCGGAGGGCCGAATTGGGGTGCTATATACGCCTAAATCGGACGAGGCCGATTCATCGCCTAAAGCGGGAAAATCTTTACGGATTTTAAGACCTCTCGAACAGCGACCAGCTATCGCCGCATCATGCTGGTCAGTTTTCGGCTTTCTCTATTGAGGTGCTCATCCGGAAGAACCGGGACACAATCGCAGTAGTTCTCCCTGCGCTACCTTAGCCGATATAACGGAACGTAAGGTACCAAAACAAGGGAGCCGGGCAAACCCAACTATTGACCCAAGACGTGATTCGGAGCTGATGCATATAGTGCTATAAGTTCGGGTGCCGCACTGTTGAAAGTGTTCGGACTTGTTATGTCGTATTATGAGGTGTCATCGAAGCCCTCGCAAACTAACCATACCAAGGTGTACGGATGCAATATTAAATAAACATTTGCAAGAAATATGCGCAAATAGGAATAATAAGCTGGCGCTATGTATTGTTTCCCATTGATGAATAATATGTTTAAGCGTATATTTACAACGGTAGCATTAAGCAGAAGTAAATAGGACTATTTAACATGTCCTATCCAAGGGTAGGCTGCATGTAGGTATGTAAAACAGGTATAACGATCGTGAATAGATTCCACCTGGGTGTTTCTTTCTGTGCGCAAAGCCTGTTGCCTCCTTGGTTTTATCTCCTATGTAAGTCCGACAATCCGGCTCTTCTGAAGAGGTTGCTCTAAAGCAATTTCCTGAAAAATAAGAAGGATGGGTTATGAAGGTATGTAGCGGTTATACCGCAATGTTGACTGAGTCATTGTTGCGCCTCCGCCTATGCCCATGGTATTTTGAGTGCGTAATCGTGTACGTGTGGCACGAATGCTGCTTTTATGGGGCTTAAGTGGAGGCCGGACTGCTAGTCGCGCTCTTGGCGTGCCTGATGATCCTGTTGCGGGGTGCTCCAGACTCGCTTGAAGGTGCTCGAGGTTGTTGTCGCCGGATTGGTTTGTCGGAGGAGGCCGCATTGTACTTCCGCCGTGAGGGCTGCAATATGCTCTTCTGTTCGGAGAGAGCGGTCCATGTTTCCGTTGACTGTTATGACCCCGCGTGATCCTGGCATCTTGAGCTTGAGGTATGCGTAGTGTGGTACCGCATCGAATCTAGCGAATGCGGTTCGTCCGAGCAGTGCGTGGTAACCACTACGGAAAGGGACGATATCGAAGATTAACTCTTCGCTTTGCAAGTTATCCGGAGATCCGAAGACTACTTCCAATGTTATAGAGCCCGTGCAACGGGCCTCTACTCCAGGAATCACACCTTTAAAGGTGGTTTTGGTGGGCTTGATCCTTGAAGGATCAATGCCCATTTTGGCGACCGTGTCCCGATAAAGCAGTGTTCAGTTGCCGCCGCCGTCCATAAGGACTCGCGTGAGGTGGAATCCGTCGATGATTGGGTCTAGGACCAATACGGCTAAGCCGCCGTGACGGATGCTAGTAGGGTGATCCCTACGATCGAAGGTGATCGGACAAGCTGACCATGGGTTGAATTTGGGGGCGACTGGCTCCATCGCATAGACGTCCTGTAGTGCACGCTTCCGTTCCCTCTTGGGAATGTGAGTGGCGTAGATCATGTTGACCGTTTTCACCTTGGGGGGCAATTTCTTCGTCCCCCGTGTTGGACCTTGGGGCTCTTAAATAAATCGTCGTCGTCGTTGTGCAGCCCCTTGTCCTTGTCTTCGGTGTTTATTTTGCCGGCCTGCTTGAACACCCAGCATTCTCTGTTGGTGTGATTGGCTGCCTTGTCCAGGGTACCATGAATTTGGCACGAGCGCTCCAGTATACGGTCCAGACTGGACGGTCCCTGATTGTTTCTTTTGAACGGCTTCTTCCGCTGACCGGACTTGGATCCGCTGAATCCAGCGTTGACTGCCGTGTCTTTAGTGTTGTCGTCGTTGTTCCGTCGCTTATGTATGTTACGCCGTGGCTTGCCGCTATTGTCGCAGCCATCCGAAGTGCCAGAGTGTGGCGTAGTGCTGCTGCGAGCCAACCAGCTGTCCTCGCCCGCGCAAAAGCGGGTCATTAGTGTTGTGAGAGCTGCCATGGACTTGGGTTTTTCCTGGCCGAGGTGTCGGGCGAGCCACTCGTCACGGATATTATGCTTAAAAGCCGCCAGGGCTTCGGCGTCCGGACAGTCGACTATTTGGTTCTTTTTAGTTAAGAACCGAGTCCATAATTTCCTGGCTGACACTCCGGGCTATTGAGTAATGTGGCTCAAGTCATCGGCGTCCGGTGGTCGCACATATGTGCCCTAGAAGTTGTCGAGGAATGCGTCTTCCAGGTTTTCCCAACTGCCAATGGAATTTGCTGGCAGGCTGTTTAGCCAGTGTCGGGCGGGTCCTTTGAGCTTAAGGGGTAGATACTTGGTGGCGTGTAGATCGTCTCCGCGGGCCATGTGAATGTGGAGAAGGAAATCTTCAATCCATACTGCGGGGTCTGTTGTGCCATCGTATGATTCGATGTTTACGGGTTTGAACCCTTCTGGGAATTCATGATCCATCACTTCGTCAGTGAAGCAGAGGGGTGCGCGCGCCTACGTGGTCGGGCTATGTGGCTACGCAGTTCGAATTGCTCTGGGTGGCTGTGTTCGGCCCGACCAGACTTGTTGATAGTGTGTCAGGCGTGATGGTTGTCGTCGCGCGTTTGGGCGCGCCCCCGTGATCGGTAGATCGATCTTGGCTGGTATTCGGGCTGATACACTGTTTTATCCCAGCCACGAGGTGGTCGGTCAGCCGTGTGGTGCTCGGGTCCATATTCCTCGGCTGCCAGGATTTCAGTCCATCTATCTATGAGCAGGTCTTGATCAGCTTGAAGTTGCTGCTGCTTCTTTTTCAGGCTCCTTGCAGTGGCCATAAGCCGACGCTTGAAGTGATCCTGCTCTACGGGATCCTCAGGCACGCCGAACTCGTCATCGCCGAGGCTAATCTCGCCTTTGGAGGTGGGCATGTAGTTGTCCTCCTCCGGATATCCATCCGTCGCCTGTTTGTCTGGGCTGACCTACTCATCTTCCTGCTCGGCCTGCTCGATGGCGGGCTGATCAGGGTTGTATTCCTCTTCGTCACCATCCGGATTGTTTTCTTCTCCTGGGCCAATGTTACTGTGGCGAGGCTTGGGGCGGCGTTGACGACGCCCGTGCTTTGTTTTTCTCCCTGAGGGGTTATCCTCCGTTGCCTCATCGCCATTGGTTTCCTTCGGAGTGTCCACCATATATATATCATAGGAGGAGGTTGCTGTCCACCGCCCCGTGAGCAGTGGTTCATGTTCTTCTCCTGCATCGTCGTCCATACCGTCGATGTCTTTGGAGTCAAAGTCAAGCACGTCGGTTAAATCATCGACCGTGGCAATGAAGTGGGTGGTGGGTGGGCAACGAATTCCTTCGTCGCCTGCTTCCCACTCGAGCCGGACATAGTTCGGCCCAGAGCCTCCTGACAAAGAAAGAGACTTTAATGAGTTCAGCATGTCGCCAAAGGGCGAGTGCTAGAAGATATCCACATCGGTAAACTCCATTACCGGAGCCCAACCAGGCTCGGCGGGATCGGGAGCGCGCGGACTGGAACCTATAACCGGATACGAGTCCGGGGGTCCGGAGTCACAGGCTTCTACAGAGGTGAGACCTGTGTTCAGCTCCAACACCGATGAGTGTGCGGCCTGCGGGGCGGGGTCCATCCCTCCGTCCTTAGGCAACGCAGCCTGCTCCAGATTTAGGTCCAGGGCTACTGCAGGGGTGATATCTTGAGTGTTGTCCGACAACAGGTCTAAGTCGTGCTCATCGTGACTATTCGGTGCTCCGGGCACAGGCCCGAATCCGTCGAAGATCAAGTCTCCGCGAATGTCGGCCATGTAGTTCAAGTTTCGAACTCGACACGGCTGTGGGCGTAGTTGTCGATCTGCTCCAGATGGCCAAGCGAATTGGCGCGCAACGCGAAGCCACCGAACACGAAGATCTGTCCGGGGAGAAAAGTCTCACCCTGGACCGTGTTGTTGACGATTGAAGGTGCCATCAAGCCTTGCAGCGACGGCACAGAGGAACTCTCAATGAAAGCACCAATGTCGGGTAGGGGGTCCCGATCTGTGCGTCTAGGCTGATGGTAATAGGAAGCAAGGGACACAATGTTTACCCAGGTTCGGGCCCTCTTGATGGAGGTCAAACCCTACTTCCTGCTTGATTAATATTGACGATATGAGTAGTACAAGAGTAGATCTACCACGAGATCGTAGAGGCTAAACCCTAGAAGCTAGCCTATGATGGTATGATTGTAATTGTGATCGGCCTTCTAAGGACCATCCTCTCCGGTTTATATAGACACCAGAGAGGGCTAGGGTTTACATGGAGTCAGTTAAAAGGAAGGAAATATACTATCCGGATAACCAAGATTGTCTTCCACGCAAGGGAGAGTCCCATCCGGACACGGGACGAAGTCTTGAGTCTTGTATCTTCACGCTTCAATAGTCCAGACGGTGTATATAGTCCAAATGTCCGGATACCCCTAATCCAGGACTCCCTCAGGTGGCACACCAAGTCTTCTCTTAGCCGTGTGCAGTGCTCCCCTCCATAGTTACACACCTCGGTCATATCGTCGTAGTGCTTAGGCGAAGACCTGCGCCGGTAACTTCATCATCACCGTCTCCACGCTGTCGTGCTGACGGAACTCTCCCTCGGCCTCAACTGGATCAAGATCTTGAGGGACGTCATCGTGCTAAACGTGTGCTGAACACGGAGGTGTCGTACGTTTGGTACTTGGATCGGTTGGATCGCGGCGCGTTCGACTACATCAAACCTGTGTTACTAAACGCTTCGCTTTAGGTCTCACGAGTGGTGGACACACTCTCCCTGCTCGTTGCTATGCATCTCCTAGATAGATCTTGCGTGATCGTAGGTAAAAAATTTAAATACTGCGTTCCCCAACATTTTCGGGGCTACAGAGGCTTGCGGCGGCGTAACTTCTGATCTAGGGTTATTTATGGGGGTTTCAGTATTTATAGGATTTTTTGGCGTCGATTTCACGCTAAGATGGGCCTTGAGGTGACCAATACCCATCTGGGCGAGCCAGGCCCCTCTAGCGCGGCCTGGTGGGTTGTGCCCACCTCGTGGCTCTTCTGGCCCTCCCACGAAGCTTCTAGTGCCTCTTTTGTTCCAAAAAAATCATCAAAATGTTTCATTTCATTTGGAGAACTTTTATTTCTGCACAAGAAACAACACCACGGTAATTCTGCTGAAAACAGCGTCAGTCCGGGTTAGTTCCATTCAAATCATACCAAAACCATATAAAATTCTTGTAAACATGGCATGAATACTTCATAGATTATAAATACGTTGGAGATGTATCACGCCACTTGTGTCGCCTATGGATACGTGTGAAGGAACTTTGGAAGTAGAAGGGTTGGCCGTCGTGACGCCCTTCTTCTTGAGTGCCATTGACGGCGACGATGGCGATGAAGCTTGATGAAATCAACTTGCAATCTACTGATTTGGGTTTACGCAAGTGATCCCCCTACCTGGCGCGCCAAAGATGTCGTGGGTACGACCATCTATGGGACCATCTAGCCCCTTTGTGTTTTGGCTAGGGAGATGCACAAACGCAAAGAGCGGAATCAATAGAAGATGCAAAGACTTTTACCCAGGTTCGGTCCATCGTGAGGTGTAATACCCTACTCCTGCTTTGTATATTGAGTGTATGAGAGCACAAGTACAAGGAGCGCTACTCAGGAAAGGTGCATGGAGGGAGTAGCTACACATGCAAGTTGTGCAAAAGTTCCAACCTTGTAAAAGTTGCCTTGCCCTCCTTTTATAGATTAAGGGGTTACCACACTGGCAAAACAGTAATCATGTGTTGATTAGATAACAAACAGTGCTACCATACCTAACTCTGTCGGAATAGGACAAAAGCATTTAATGCTCCATTAGGTGTCATGCAGAGGAGGAGCCCCAGCAAGGTTTCCACACTGCTCGCCCAGCTACCTCCTATTAGCTTGACACGCCATCTGGACGAGTATCATTAATGGTAAATCTCCTTCCAAAGATGTTGCCACGTGCTGACAAGTCCCGCCTAATCGCCTGCAGTTCGACAGCTCATCGATTAGCTACTAGCTGCTTGATGAGGTGCAGTGCTGACAACTAGCGAGAGCTTGTCGGGCCTTCACCTTGCTGGCTGGGCCTTGCCGGCAAGGGTTGTCTCTGGTATTTGTCTTGATGCTTTGTATTGTTCTTCTCCTTAGTAGTTTCTCTTCAATTTGGATCTTAGACTTGGACTTGGCAATCTCCGGCAAGCCTTGGCCAACAGGGAAGGCTACTACTATTTGTGCATAAATCAGGGTATAAAATACCTATGTTTTATACACCAACACCCTAACAAACGTCACCGCGTAGATGCTCAGCCCTTGATCCTCTGTATGCTACATCTTGGACTGATACTCCCACCACCTCTACCTCACGGTCGGATTCGATGAATCTGTCTGCTCCATGGCCCAGAGGAGCAGCTCTATGTACTCCCGTGCGACTCCCTCCGGGAGTATCGCCGCCTTTTTGCCTTGTTCTAGATATTTGGCCATCGTTGTCGTCGTCGCCGCTAATTGTTGCGGGTTGTCAAACCAAGACTGTATCTCCATCATCCTGGCTAGCTTCACAGGGTCACCGCCTGCGATCGTCACATATCGCTTGTACTCCTCGATCGGTTTACTTCTTCACAGCACCTTCACTCGCTGGCGGTGGTTTGCAATGGAATAGGAGCGGCGCTGGTTTTGGATTGGAATAGAAGAGGAGCAGCGGCGGTTTTGAAATGGATGAGGAGAGGAGCGGCGGTGGTCTTGGAAGTTTTTGTTTTGTTTTGAGGTGATGGTCTTGGAAGTCTTAATGCAACAAGAGTGGCGGGTGTTGGTTTTGGATTGGACGAGAGCGGCGGCGCAGTTTGAGTGGGTCCCTCCTACTACCTTCGTGTTGGTTTACTAGCCCCTTCGTATTTTGGGTCAAAGTTTGACCACATACTGTATTTGACAAGCAAACTGTGAATGTATGTCATCAAAAATTATATCGTTGGATTCGTATATGAATGTACTTTCCAATTATATTACTTTTGCAATGTACAACATATATTTTATTTGTTAATATCATGGTCAAAATATGACCCAGAATTCAAGGGAGACTGGTTAATGTGGGGTCTCTTAATTGAAGGGTAAATTGATTTTGATTTTGATCCAGTCACAGCGAGCCGCCCCTGTCGTTCAATCCTAAACCGTCGCTACACGCTGCTCTCCCTCTTCTCCATTGAAAACTCACCCCCTCTCCTCTCCATTTCTCCATTCTAGAACCACCGCCTCGCCTCTCCCTCTTCTCCATTGCAAAACCACCCCCTCTCCTCTCCATCTTCTCCATTGCAAAAACCACCATCTCGCCTCTCCCTCTTCTCCATTGCTAGATCACCATCCTCTCATCTTCCAAAGCCAGTATCACACCTCTCAGAAGCACATCGATGGAGAGGATGCAGAAGTGGTGCAGATCGCCAGCGGCGACCAGGCAAAGTTAGCCAGGTTGAAGGAGATCCTTACTTGGTTTTGAGAACAAGTGGGAGATTTCGAGGACGGTGATGGCCATGTGGCAATGTATGAGAAAGAGCGAGACAGAGGCGATGAGGGTGGCGATGTACTCCCCGGTGGCAGTCACGCTGCAGTCCTTCGAGTTCATCGAGTATCTCCTCAGGGCGATGGAGCAGACAGATTCGCCCAAGAGAAAGTCAGGCGGAGGTGGTGGGCGTACAGATTGAAGGTCAAGCATCCAGAGGATGTCAAATCGATCAAGTATGGTGTGCCGTTTGTGAGGGTGCAGTGCCAGCCAGATCCATCGGAGTATTCGTTCTCCCACCACAAGAGGAGGTCATATGGCGCGACATCGCTTCCCTACCATTCTCCATGGTTCCCTCGCCACTCGCCTCATCTCTAAGGCGGCGGTAAGGTTTAAGGTAAGCTTCGCACTAGACCTAATCTTCCATCTGCTGATGCTTACAATCAGTGTGCCGACTAATAAAAATCATACGGGTAAGTACTGGGTAGTACTCCGAGTACTACTCCAATCACCCTAAAAGAGCTCTCGAACTAAAACAAGGTTGTGAGAATGTGTACGAATAAAGATAAATCCATTGGCTCTTCTTTCAGAAAAGAGTACTCCCTAGAAAAGTGCCAATATAAGCTACTGCTCCCTCCGTTCATAAAAGCTTGTCCCTCAAATGGATGTATCTAGCACTAACTTGGTGCTAGATACATCTATTTGAGGGACAAGATTTTTCGGACGGAGGGAGTATTTGTTAAGAGGATTTGTTGCAACACTGAAACAAGTAAAGTGTCCCCCCCAAAAAAGTAAATTGCATGTCATACACCGGCAGATTAAAATGTCCTGCAGCGGGTCGGCAAGAACTTGAGGAACCATCCGATCATTTGTGCTTTTCCAAGCCACGTTTATGTTAGATATTGGCACCTTGCACACTGCATATATGCTCGTTCCATCCGAACATTTGTGCAGTTCCACTAAAATGTAGCTGAATAACTCTGTTTGCACAGATAATGAAAAAGCATGATTTCATTATAGGGCACCGCTGATGAAACATACACTAATAAATAGAAGAAACTTCATTTTCTTAGTGGGAAAAGATTGTGATACAATACCTTTATTAAAAAATACAACAGTATGACAGTATGCCATGTTGCGAGGGGGAGATGGGCCCTGTGATGCCTCGCATTTATAGGTCCTGACATCGAAATTTACCCAATTCTCCCGGATACACCTTCTGCAAGTGATGAACATGAGTCTACAGTGGTAGTACAAGGAGGGGCCTTGAGCCATTCCAATCTCTATTTTTGTGCAGCTCAACTAAAATTAAGCATCCTTGTACTACAAAGAGAAGCACTTTCATTATCTACATTGGAAATGAAATGATAGAGAAGACAATAGCCCTATTTTAATTGCATTATTACTTCATTTTATCAGTGGCACTAGGGTCGAGCAGGTGGCAAGTGAGGTGTACCGTGCGTCGCAAGGATGGAGGCCGGGGGTGCTTAGACTGGGATGCTGATGCTGGCTCTTTCAGTCCCTATCTTCCCCCCTAATGTTTCTGTGGTAGCTTTTGGGTTGTAATACGAACTTGGTTGAGCTGAGGCAGCGTCCCCCTACTTACCTAGCTTATGTGGCAAACTTGTCTCCTGCTAGTATTAAGTCCTTTCTAGTAGTAGTTACATGACTGCTCGTTTAGACTGGAATGTTATCGGGTAATGGTTCTTTATGGTTGGGTTTCTTTAATGAGATCAGAGGGAAACCCTCTTTTGATAGAAAAACAGGGGTACTAGCGGTGCCAAAACATTGCCTCAAATTGATAGTGCCACTAGATTAAGGTGCAAAATAATAACATTACCGCTTCATCATGGCAGCGCCAAAATAGTAGCACAAGAGCAGAGTCAACATGCAGTATCGTTTAGGCAAATGGTAGTACCAAAAAGTAACATACCTCGTCATGGGAACCATATCTGCACACTGCAGTCAATGCCATTGTAGAAGGGATGACACCAGTCACCAACATGGATGATTCAATTCATGCGAGCTTTTTATGCAATTCACCTAAAGCAATGTTTGCATCATGCAGTTAGCAAGTGAGGGAGTCCTGGACTAAGGGGTCCTCGGGCGTCCGGCCTGTTAGCCGTGGGCCCGACTGATGGGCTGTGAAGATACGAAGACCGAAGATTGCACCCATGTCCGGATGGGACTCTCCTTGGCGTGGAAGGCAAGCTTGGCAACCAAATATGTAGATTCCTTTCTTTGTAACCGACCTTGTGTAACCCTAGATCCTCCCGGTGTCTATATAAACCGGAGGACTTAGTCCGGAGGAGGGAGACTCATTACCATAGTCATATAGGCTAGACTTCTAGGGTTTAGCCACTACGATCTCGTGGTAGATCCACTCTTGTAATACTCATATTCATCAAGATAAATCAAGCAGGAAGTAGGGTATTACCTCCATAGAGAGGGCCCGAACCTGGGTAAACATCGTGTCCCCTGTCTCCTATTACCATCGACCTTAGACGCACAGTTCGGGACCCCCTACCCGAGATCCGCCGGTTCTGACGCTGACATTGGTGCTTTCATTGAGAGTTCCAATGTGTCGTCCTCAAAAGGTTTGATGGCCCCTTCAATCGTCAACGATAAAGCTGTCCAAGGAGAAACTTTCCTCCTCGGACAAATCTTTGTGTTCGGCGGCTTCGCACTGTGGGCTAACTCATTTGGCCATCTGGAGCAGATCGATAGCTACGCCCCTTGCCATTAGGTCAGATTTGGGAGCTTGAACTACGTCGCAGACATCTGTGGAGATTTGATCTTCGCCGGATTCGAGACCGCGGCGACCGCTCCTGGTCACCCCGATGAACATGACCTAAATCTGTCATCGGACCGCATTCAAGAGATAGCTCATGTAACTGCTCTGGCCTTAGATCCGGAGCATACTGCGCCATCCAAGGACCGGAGGCTCAACCCCACCACGAAGGCCACAGATTCCCTAGCGTTGGAGCCCCACATGGACTTAACCTCACATGATATCTGTGTCACCGAAACTCCGGACTCGTCTCTGGTTATAAGTTCCGAACCATGTGAGTCCGCGGACGTCGAACTTGATCGTTTGTCGATCTTCCAGTTCAGCCTCGCAGACATCTTCCAGCACTCGCCCTTGGGCTGTGCTAAACTCATTAAAGAACCTGTCCTTGGCGGGGGACTCACAGCCGAACTATGTTCGGTTCGAACTAGGGGCTGATGATGGAGAATCTTGCTTCCCACCCGCCACCCACTTCATAGCCACAATCGAGGATTTAACCGACACGCTTGATTACGGCTCCGAAGACATCGACGGTATGGATGACGATGCTGATGAGGAGCAAAACCAAAATCCGCCATTTACTGGAAGCTGGACGGCCACTTCTTCGTACGATGTGTACATGGTGGATACACCCAAAACAACCAACGACGATGACAAAGAAAATCCAGTCGAGAATAAACCTCCTGAGACACAGCAAAAACGACGACGTCCTCGGCGCCGCTCTAAGTCACGTCGTTCAAAAGACACCAATGCTGGCACCGGAGAAAATAATACTCCGGACGATGCCGAAAACAATGAAGACCTTGCTGACGTAACATCCGAACAGGAGGAGCAAGAAAACGGGCAAGCTAGCCCCGACGAACAGGCCAGGCCCAACGACTCGGAGGAAGGTAGTTATCATCCGCTCTCCGAGGATGAGGAAAGCCTCGGCAACGAAGATTTCATCGCGCCTGAGGAACCTCTCGAGCAGGAGCGCTTCAAGCGCCATCTAATAGCCACCGCAAGGAGCCTGAAAAATAAGCAACATCAGCTTCAAGCTGACCAAGATCTGCTCGTCGACAGGTGGACTGATGTTCTGGCAGCCGAAGAATACGGCCTCAAACGCTCAGCCAAGAGTTACCCGAAGCGAAGGTTTCTACCTCAGTTCAATGAAGAGGCGTCGGAGCCCATACCTCCCTCGTGTAATGGGGCTGATCGACCACTACGCGGTCGGGACAGTGCGGCGGACCGACCACCACGTGGTCGGGATAGAGCGGCAACTCAAGCCAAACAGCAGCCTGCCCCACCGCCATGTAAAAATAAAGACAAAACAGTTCGGTGTCATACATTCGACCTCTGGTAGGCCCTGGATAGTAGAGCAGGATATACCCAATCAATTTACAGATCGCGAGGACGCTCCTTGACACGAGGTGATGGCTACCTATTCGGGTGTGACAAACCTAGTCACGCCCGAGCCGACAACCACAGACGGACTCCATCGGAGCTACACCGTGATGCGGCCAGGTATAGAGGCGCCGCACACCCTCTTTGCTTCACTGATGAAGTAATGGATCATGAATTCCCCGAAGGGTTCAAACCCATGAATATTGAATCATACGACTAGACAACTGATCCCGTGGTATGGATCGAGGACTTTATCCTCCACATCCACATGGCACGCGGAGATGACCTCCACGCTATCAAATACCTCCCACTAAAGCTTAAACGACCAGCTCGGCACTGGTTAAACAGCCTGCCTGAAAATTCTATCGGCAGCTGGGAGGACTTGGAAGAGGCCTTCCTCGACAACTTCCAAGGTACATATGTCCGGCCACCAGACGCCGATGACTTAAGCCACATAGTTCAACAGCCCGGGGAGTCAGCCAGGAAGTTCTGGACTAGGTTCCTAACTAAAAAGAACCAGATTGTCGACTGTCCGGATGCCGAAGCCCTAGTGGCCTTTAAACATAGCATCCGCGATGAATGGCTCGCCCGCCACCTCGGCCAAGAAAAGCCAAAATCCATGGCAGCCCTCACGGCACTCATGACCCGCTTTTGCGCGGGTGAGGATAGTTGGCTGGCTCGTAGTAAAAACACAGCCAGCGAGGCAGGACCCTCCAAGGTCAAAAACAGCAAAGGCAAGCTCCAACGCAATAGACACAAACGCCAAAGTAATGGCGATAATACCGATGACACAACAGTCAACGCCGGATTCAGCGGCTCCAAGTCCGGCCAGCGGAAGAAGCCGTACAAAAGAAACAATTAGGGACCATCCAGCTTGGACCGCATACTCGATCGCCCATTCCAGATACATGGCAACCCAGACAAACTAGCCAATCATACCAACAGAGATTGTTGGGTTTTTAAACAGGCCGACAAATTAAACACCGAGAACAGGGAAAAGGGATCACAAAGCGAGGACGACCACGAGGAGCCCCGGCAACCGAACACAGGGGGACAGAAGAAGTTTCCCTTTCAAGTCAAAACATTGAACATGATATATGCTACACACATCCCCAAAAGGGAGCGCAAGCGCGCACTAAGGGACGTCTACAAGATAGAGCCAGTCGCCCCAAAATTCAATCCATGGTCGTCATTCCCGATCACCTTTGATCGTCGGGATCATCCGACTAGTATCCGTCATGGCGGTTCAGCCGCACTAGTCCTCGACCCAATCATTGATGGATTTCACCTGACGCGCGTCCTTATGGACGGAGGTAGCAGCCTCAATCTGCTCTATCAGGATACAGTGCGAAAAATGGGCATTAATCCATCACGGATCAAGCCCACAAAGACTACCTTCAAAGGAGTCATACCAGGTGTAGAGGCCCGTTGTACGGGCTCAATCACGCTAGAGGTTGTCTTCGGATCTCCGGACAATTTCCGAAGCGAGGAGTTAATCTTCGACATCGTCCCCTTTCGCAGCGGCTATCACGCACTGCTCGGACGAACCGCATTCGCTCGATTCAATGCAGTACCACACTATGCTTATCTCAAACTCAAGATGCCCGGTCCACGCGGCGTCATAACGGTCAATAGAAATACGGAACGCTCCCTCCGTACAAAAGAGCACACAACTGCCTTAGCAACAGAAGTACAGAGCGGCCTTCTCAAGCAGAAGCTTAATTCGGCTGCCGAGCCCACGGACATCGTTAAGAGGGTCCGAATTACCCTGCAGCAGGACAGCTCGGCTTGTCAAGAGCTCGACTAGCAATACGGCCTCCGTCTCAGTCCCGATCAAGTGGTGGCATTCGTGCCGCGCGTACATAACTATGCACTCAAAATTCCATGGGCATCGAGGGATGCATAGCTAGCTTGTGATCCATAGTACGGCTCAACCGGCACCGGATACACACATACTTTCACTTTTCCTTTTTCCTTTTTCAGGTCTCAATCCCAGAGGCCCCATCTGATGGCCTGATCATCGGTCCTCTTGAAGGACAAACACACCAAGACGGCAAGAAACACAAACATATGGGGGACTTTCTAGGTGGTTTCGTTAACGATCACTCTACCTGTTTTTCAGGACCCACATGTAGCTCTCCCTTGGTTTTGGCATGTTAAATAGCATGTTGCTCGTCACACTACTTGCATCAAATGCGCCTTGACGTATTAATCAAATTACAATGGAAACAGTTTGCCTCCAGGCTCAGGGGCTACTGAGGGAGTCCTGGACTAAGGGGTCCTCGGGCGTCCGGCCTGTTAGCCGTGGGCCGGACTGATGGGCTGTGAAGATACGAAGACCGAAGATTGCACCCGTGTCCGGATGGGACTCTCCTTGGCGTGGAAGGCAAGCTTGGCGACCAAATATGTAGATTCCTTTCTTTGTAACCGACCTTGTATAACCCTAGATCCTCCCGGTGTCTATATAAACCGGAGGACTTAGTCCGAAGGAGGGAGACTCATTACCATAGTCATACAGGCTAGACTTCTAGGGTTTAGCCACTACGATCTCGTGGTAGATCCACTCTTGTAATACTCATATTCATCAAGATCAATCAAGCAGGAAGTAGGTTATTACCTCCATAGATAGGGCCCGAACCTGGGTAAACATCGTGTCCCCTGTCTCCTGTTACCATCGACCTTAGACGCACAGTTCGGGACCCCCTACCCGAGATCCGCCGGTTTTGACACCGACAGCAAGTACTTGGTCCCATGAGCTGCAGCTTCTTCTTCACTAGTTGCAATAAAATTGAGCAACATCAAGGTTGGTCGTCAAGCTCGTGGAATGTGCAACTCTAATTTGGATAGCCTTTTGTGCAGTTCAACTAAGATCAAACATCCATGTTCGTGAACCAAATATGTGGAAAGTGCCATTTGGTGACGGTGATGGCTAATTAACTGTTGGAGGAGATTACCTGCAGAGTTCGACGAGGTGAAATGTATATCTCTGTTTGCACAAAAAGGTGGAAAGGAGGGTGACTAACGAGTGATTAAACATACATGAAATGAAAAGAAGCACGTTCTTATCTGAATGACAATCATACAAGGATAGTAGAAATTTCTGAAGCGACAGCATTGCTAGATATTAGTGTGGGCATTAATATTAACTATGACAACCGTTAATATGACATTACTTTAATGGTGCCATTGCTTCATTTTACCAGCAACATTATATTAACAGTTGCTAAAGAGTTGGTATAAGGGCACGGGAGAGTAGGCAGACCAGGACAGCTGCATTTCTAACGAAAAGAAGCAACTTACTTATGTTGAAATATAGCAGGACATGAAAAGTAGTGCCATTGATTCATATTACTAGAGGCATTACATTGAAAACAACATTGCTTTAACGTGTCCTAACTTTAACAGTGGGATTCCTACATTTTACCAGTGGCATTAGATTAGACGGGCTCGGGACAACAAACACCAAACAGGATATTTGGGTTGGTCCCATTTTTGTTCAGTATAGCCACCTTTTACTGTGCGAGGGCAGCAAATCTAGTACTGGACATGCTCAGTTGACTTGTCCCCCAGTCCCCACTTTCTTTCCTTTTTCAACCAATTGATCGGTTCTATATCAAGTTTGTACTACGTTTTCCTTTATTTCCCTCCTAGACCAAGAGACCAGTTGGATAGTTAGTCTCTGCTACTTTTCGCCCCCATTCTTTCCTCTTTTGACCAAGTCCTAGATTTAGGCTACAACTCCCCCCTTTCCTCCCTGTTTGAAGCAAGAACTAGATACGACTGCATGAAATAGTTTTACCTCTTATAATAGTAAAAATTTAGGTGGCTTTCGAATAGTCGATCGATCCTATCTACGAGGGGGGCTGAGAAGTAGAAAAGGATACACATGCAGTGACGTGAGGAGCTGGGGCAGTAGAGCAAGGCCGGTTTCGAAGGAAGTTATACTAGGTGGGCGGAGGGAGGCCGGATCTGCCCACACTACGACAGCGAGGAAGAAGGGGTCAGAGGCCCTCCCTAGTCGGCGTTGCGTGGGAGACAACGGCAAGGCATGCTTACCGAGACACGCCGGCAGTGAGCTAGAGCCGTCACCACTGACGATCACGTGAAAATTGCACCTTCTCACCTTCCCCGGCGGAGGGGATCCAGCCGGATCTATGACCAACGAAGAGAGAGAGAGAGAGAGATAGAGAGAGGAGAGAGAGAGAGAGAAAGGCCACCGCTGTCGTGTTTAGATCTGGAGAGGACGAGAGTGTGTGAAAAGAGCAACCCTAGCAAGCAAGCACGGAGACTCCTACCTATATAGTGGAGTAGTTTTTTTTTCTCTCCATAAAAACAATCGTTTCAAATGGCATAGGTGTCAAGTCGCACTTTGTATTGTTCACTTCTGGTCAGCAGCCCTCGGTTAATCGAACAACCACACGGGTCAAATTATCACAGGTGAAAATATAAAGTGAAAAGCCCGAACTCATTTGAAATTGAGATGTGGATGGCAGCGTTTGAACACATTGCATCCATTGACAAAGTAGTTTGAATTTGAGGTAATGTGTGGGTTTTGCAATTCACATCTAAATGGAGGCACACCATACATTTTGTTTGATTACCATGTTATACATATAAAACATGCATAATTTATATTTCAAGCTAGACGAGAATCAAAGCTCAAATTAAAGACAAACTCATAGAAAAGGAGCCAATCGATTTCACTGCAATCCTAAATAACATAGTCGGCTTGACCTTGATGGCAGCCGAGTAGTCTCCGTGCATGTGCCTCCAATGACCAGCGCCCTGGAGCTCGCCGCCAGCACTGCCGCTGCTGGTTGCGCGTTGGAGGTCCGGCCACCGCCAACATTTGTTTGTCGTTGTGTGCCAACGTTTGACGTTGCCTTAACTGGGAAGGACAATTTGAGGAGCATGGTTGTTTGGTAGAAAATATGAGGTGTCAGAACAGACACGTCTGGTCACTATCTTGGACGTTCGAGGGGCAAAATTTGCCCATTGTGGTTGTAGATGCCCTACCAGAGCGAGGACAATTTTCGTGTTTTGACCCTTTTGTTAAAGTTTAGCTGGATCTAACCCTTGTTTGAAAAAAATTCGGGATATAGCCATTTTTCCTATTGCCATAGTCTCTGGCGGTAGGATTTAACTGCGCCCTCACGGCCATTTAACGTGCAAAATAGCCTACCACCAAAGTACTTGCGGTAGGCTGTGTAACCCTACCGCCATGGTACTTGGCGGTAGGCTATTCACTATTACGAGATGCATGTGAGTGCATGCGAGGCGTGGTTTCTGACACACTGCAGTAACATTCTCTCGCATCCATCTCTCCCTTTCTCTTCTCACCCACATGCATCAGTACTACTCCCTCCGTTCCTAAATAATTGTCTTTCTAGAGATTTCAACAAATGACTACATACGGAGCAAAATAAGTGAATCTACAATTTAAAACATGTCAACATACATCCGTATGTTGTAGTTCATTTGAGATGGCTAGAAAGACAAATATTTAGGAACGAAGGGAGTATTAGAATATTACGTAGTTTCTAGCTTGGACATGCAACAAACTTAAACAATTGATGGGATGCATGGGTAGCTAGCTAGGCAGGCAGTAGGCAGCGCATGTAGCTTGCACATTTGCAACCGCATAATTGCAAAATGCCACCATGCCAAAGCCAGCATGCACGCACGAGCGACCTCATTTTCAAAGAAAAGGTAATGCCAGTCCCTACCGTCAAAGGCCTTGGCGGTAGGGTATAATGGTCTACCGCCGAAGACTTTGACGGTAGGGTATTTTTCATGTTATAATGACATCATAACGCAGTTAAATCCTACCGCCGAAGATCGTGGCGGTAGGCAGTGTTATCCTACCGCCAAAGACTATAGCAGTAGTAAAAGAGTCAGATCCCAAAATTATTTCGAACCAGGGTCAGATCCTGTTAAAGTTTCACAAAAGGGTCAAAACACGAAAATTGTCCCCAGAGGGACACCTTGGTAAGGCGAGATAAAACATGGGCCTGTCAGTTTATTGGACAACAACTGTTTAGCATTTTAAATAGTCTGCTTTCATCCCGGAGAATACTACACACAAATGACTTTACATGATAGTTCAGGCTTACAATATCAGGTGGCAGCAGTTCCGGTTAGATCGGAAATGGCTACCCCATCATGCCACGGAGAAATTCTCTTATGAAGGCACAAGTCTCGCGATGCATGACGCGGACCTGTGCTGCTCCGGGAGTGTCTTCCACCATATCACAAAGGATGAGCTGCTCAGAAACACATCCCTGCCAAGATTTCCCGAGGTGAACCATCCAAGTGCATCGCTCTCGAGTTTACCCACCCTGTCTTTCAGATCCTCGAATGATTTGCCGTTGATCATCTCAGCCTGCAGCTCCTCTGACATTGCCCAGAAGCACGACTCGAGGCTGGAACCCAAGGGGATGCGGTGCGACTGCTCGCGCCATTTCTGGGTGTACTTGTAACGTCTCGGCCTGCCCTTGGAGAGGTAGGAGCCGGTGTCCTCATTCTTGGAATGCCTGTAGTAGTTTGCAATGTCCAGGGGCTCAACCAGCCGGCGGTACGAGGTCCCCAGGTTCACCCACTCTTCTCGCCCTTCGAACGCGTCTGGAAGCTCACGCCTTCGCAACATCTCAATTATCTCGTCCCAAAAGCCAGCTAGTTCCAGCCTCCGTACATTTGAATTGAAGTCATGCACTTCCCGCTGAAGCTTGAAGGAATCATAGTAGCTCACTTCATGCAGCTCGCATGTTCTTTTGTACTCGTTCAGGGACTTGAGGGCTTCCTGAATTTTACTGCAGTTTGCGTCTATCTTTGCTTGGTTTATCTCTCTTTGCTTCTCCCATTGTGCAGCAGCAGCAAGGCTCAGCATAGCTTCCTTACTCTGTAATATGAAAGTGACAACTGTAATATTATGTGATTGGACTGGACTGGTTATTACATTTACTGGTGGTTTAAACTTAGGGAAAACACCTTTTGTGGAGATGGAAATGGAACTAGTAACTGGAGAATTGTGTTATCAGAAACAGCTACTGATATAAATTTGATGTGTACATTACCATTTATCCTAGGCTACAAACATCTGTTGCATTTGGGTACACCCTAAATGAATGATCAGATGCTAAAATGCAACACTGAGGGTTTCCAGACTAAGACTGCCTTCACACATACAGTTCACCAACATAACAGACGTTTACAGTGGCAAACCACAGTTGTTTATGGAAGAAGAGGGGTCATTGCTTACCAGTTCAAGGCCACCAATTGCTGTCCCATTCATCTGTCTACCAGGAAGGGATGATGAAATTGCTCTTAAGTAATCCACACAAACTATCTCTTGCATCACACTTTGCTTAATCGATTCATATTCCCAGTGAGCACTTAAACTTCTGGCGGCAGCATCAAGCAATTGTTGTTGGGGATCCAATTGAAGGCAGTAAAATAGCAACTGTAATACAGCATCTGAGTTTGTGAGAATAATCAGTTGATCGGTACTTGTCAAGAAAAGGTAAGTCCCACAGGGTCTGTACGGGGATAGCTCAATAAAGGAAGTCAGCGTTCCTAGGATTGAGCTAGTGCATCCCATGAAAGAACAGGCCTCGTAGCTGGCAATAGATAGGGTGCTTCTCAACAAAGTCTCATAAAACTCTGGAATAACAAGCGAATTCCCAACAGGTGAGAAGTTTGGACTGTGAGGAGATAACCAATCCAGAACAGCCTGAATTTGTTCTTTAGAGGATGCAAGGGGGGCCAGCGGTATTCGTGGGATGATGTCCAGTGGCATGATGAAATGCAAAATACACTGCGACCAGCCCTCCCTTCTAACAGCATGGTTGAAAACATTATCGCCAACAAGAGGTGCCCCAAAGGTCACGCAAAATGGCTGTGCTTGATTGACACTTCCCCGTCTCGTGCAGTTCTCAAGAAACCATATGGCAGCAAGGGTGGCTATTGAACCCCCAGATGAATGGCCTGTGAATACGACACGTTTCTCCTCTGCCACCGCTTTAGATACCTGTAATACAAAGTGATAAAAAAACACCACTTTTCTTTCAGGTGAAAATGCAGTTACACTGAAATTCACCATGGCAAGACTATCACTCTGTTGGTACGAAGATAACATAATATGAGGTAAGACTACGAAAGGTCTATGACCACAGCAAGAGCAAAAAGTAAGTGGAGTCGAACTCGGTAGAATTGCTAAACTCACAGTGGGCACTTCATTTTCCTGTCATCAAATTAATAAAGCACCTAGTTCATTTTACCTATTTTCACGGAGCATAAACGACACCAAGCCAAACTACCTTGTAGCCCTTTATGTACTACTATCAGTCTGAAACTGTAGTGGCCATGGATCTCATCACCTCCCTCATTATGTTTCATAAGCTCAAATCAAACTAACTGAACCATAAAAGCACTATGAAAATCAAAACCGACCAAAGAGATAAATCTTTGAAATAAAAAGGCATAAATCTTCAAAAGTATTATTACCAATATGGGCAAATATATATCAGGCAAGAAAAAGAGGTAGTCCCTTTCTAGACAGAACCACTGACAGATCTCCAAGTCCACAGGACTGCACCCCATTGCTCGGGGTGACACAATCACTGCAGCAACAATTTACAACAATCCTTTGTGCGAACTAAAACCAATATAAATGTAGCCTGTAGAGAATTCAGAGCAACAAGGGTTTGTTGATGCAAAGGGGGCGTTTGAAAATTGAAATGTTTCTTTCACAGCCGGAATGAAGCTGTTGTTCTACACACAAGAGGGAGAAGGTTTCCTGAAACAATATGCTCTTAGTTCCTACGTACGGCGGAAGGAAGTAGCAAAGCGCAAAAGGTCTCAGAGACTGCACTTCACTTCTGTGCGGCAACCACGGCTTCTCGGCAGAATGGTTTATGAAGTAGCGATGGCAGAAGGCCCTCACCTCGGTCCGGAGCGGCGAGCCGTCGAGCAGGCCCCTGAAGGCGGCGACGAACGCGGCGCTGGCGCGCGCGGGGACGCCGCTCCCGACGCTGCGCAGCGACGGGAAGAGCGCGGGGTCGACCTCCGCGTCCCCAAACGGCGCGCGGCCGCCGGCGTCGGGGGAGGAGGGCATCCAGCCGGCAGCGGACCAGGTGGGCGGGAAGACGAAGGCGGCGCAGGGGTAGGGGCGGGACGCGTGGTGCACCTGGAAGGAGGCGGAGGAGGCGGCGGCGGAGGGCGGGGAGCGGGCGGCGGAGGGGAAGGAGAGCGCGGCGCAGTGGGCGACGAGGAGGCGGTCGTCGTCGGACAGCGCCGCCCCGCGCGGCGGCGGGGTGTCCATCGGCATAGTGGTGGGTCAGTGGAGGAGCTGGGGCACCTGGAGGGTGAATGCCGCCCTTCCTCTGCTAGCCTTTGATGCTTGAGCTCGCACGCTGCCGGGTTGACTTGTCGCCCCTGTGTTGAGCAGTTTGGAGTCTCTTCGCCGTCTTCGCCGGTGGTTGATACGATACCATTACGAGAGTACGGAGCGGTGGCAGAGCCCGACGGCAAGAATGAGCGGCCAATATAATTGTAGCACTACTTACTTATATGTGATTTGCTTGCAAAACCTAATTTGCACACGTATGAGCATCGTTATAAATAGGTCTCATCAAAAAATGTATATGAGAAGGCATACACATAAACTAGCATACATATTGTTTTTTAATTATTTGTTGATATGATGATATCTAACCGATGTTATGGACGTCCATTAAGTAAAACCGACTTTGATAGACCCACTTACGAGATGGTGGGTGAGCATGTCCTTTCATGTCATCGTTATACTCCCTTCATTTCTGAATATTTGTCTTTTTAAAAAATTTAAATGAACTACCACATACAGATGTATCTAGATATATTTTAAAATGTAGATTTATTTATTTTGTTTCGCATGTAGTCATTTGTTAAAATTTCTAGAAAGACAAATATTTAAAAACGGAGGGAGTATCTCATATGCATTATGTGTGTCTACATCCACATGGATGACATCATGGTCCACACTAAGGATATTGACTGATTTGCTTAGGCTTCTCAAACTTTATTTGGTAGCAATGTAATTAATAATACTGAATAGTTGGTTTTCACTAACTCTAATTCTATCAACATGCGGCCCACTTTACCAAGTGTGTTATGTTAGCATCCACTAATGCTCCCTCTAGAAAGAAATATGAGAGTGTTTAGATCTCTAATGTTTTGCAGTCTCATGCAACCCACATGCAGACTCTTTGTTCACATACAGTGCAAATATGAAACATAAAAAATAATAGCTTTTGATTTAGACCATTTTCTTCATGCATAATTCATCTAAAATTAATCTTTAAATTCCTACCGCAACACGCAGAAAAATCACCTAGTTATAAATGTGATTTGGGTTAACTGCAAGGCATGCCGTCAGTTGTGGATTCGTGAAGATGGAATTTTCCCTTCTGGTGATGCACATGATGCACGCAGATGGAATTTTGTTGCATATTGTGTAGATTTTAGGTAACTTGCCACTCCACTGTCTAAATCTTTAACTGGCATAACTATTCGCACACGAACACGTCACCGTGTACCTCCAACACCGAGGGTGATGCACCGCAAACTCATTTCGAAGGAGACCCGTCCGTAAGCGCGGTACGCAAGTAATCCGGCGAGCGCTTTTCAGCACCAAAAACCCCACGCATCCGGGAGGGACCCCGTCTGGATGTGCGGCGGCTATGGGCTGCCCTAGGTCGGTTTGCCCGCCGCTAGAGCCTCGAGGATCGCTGCCCTTCAACACGAAGAACGAAGGAAGAACGAGAGAGAAAATAAGGGAAAGATGTAAAACTAGGGTAAAAAGTACATGGGTTTTGCGATTATGTGTTGTTGTTCAATCGGCCTTCACCTCTTATATCTATATAAAAGGTGGATGGACTTCACGTACAAGAAAAGGACTTGCCTTGTAGTCCAAATCATCGAAACCTAACAAAACACAGACTATTCACAACCTCCGGCCCGGATGATCCGGCCAAGCCCAGTCTTTTGACAGCAGTTCACTAATTGGGCTGTAATTTTTGCATACGAACTTGGATTGAGACGACTTTTATAACAAAATCAACCATTTCGACGACACGCACAACTTTTATGTTGAACACTTTTTGATCTGAGGCCATCTTGAGGGGGTCTCGGGCTGTTTTCTAAAGTCTGCAGCAGAAAAAAGTTGTCTGAATGTCCGGACTTTGCCCGGATCGTCCGGCCTCCACCCGGATCATCCAGGTCTACTCGGCTTCGCCCTTATGCTTCTGTTGTTTGGTCTTTCATTCGTCCCTGATACGTCTCCGTCGTATCTATAATTTTTTATTGTTCCATGCCAATATTTCACAACTTTCATATACTTTTGGCAACTTTATATACTATTTTTGGGACTAACATATTGATCCAGTGCCCAGTGCCAGTTCATGTTTGTTGCATGTTTTTTTGTTTCGTAGAAAGTCCATAGCAAACGGAGTCCAAATGGAATAAAAACTGACAGAGAATTTTTTTTGGAATATATCTGATTTTTGAGAAGTGGAATCAACGCGAGACGATGCACGAGGGGGCCACGAGGCAAGGGGGCGCCCCTGACCCTCGTGGACACCCCGTAAGGCGGTTGTTGCCCTTCTTTCGCCGCAATAAAGCTAATATCCGGATAAAATCATGTTCAAATTTCAATCCAATCGGAGTTACGGATCTCCGGTTATAAAAGAAACGGTGAAAGGCCAGATCTGGGAACGCAGAAACAGAGAGAGACAGGGAGACAAATCCAGTCTCGGAGGGGCTCTCGCCTCTCCATGCCATGGAGGCCATGGACCAGAGGGGAAACCCTTCTCCCATCTAGGGAGAAGGTCAAAAAAGAAGAAGAAGGAGGGCTCTCTCCTCTCTCCGGTGTGGCGCGGAACGTCATTGGGCCATCATCATCATCACCGCGGTCTACACCAACACCTCCGTCATCTTCACCAACATCTTCATCACCTTCCCCCATCTATCTACAGCGGTCCACTCTCCCGCAAGCCGCTGTACCCTCTACTTGAACATGGTGCTTTATGCTTCATATTATTATCCAATGATGTGTTGCCATCCTATGATGTCTGAGTAGATTTTCGCTGCGGTAATTGATGAATTGCTACGATTGGTTTAATTTGCTTGTGGTTATGTTGATGTCCTTTGGTTCCCATCATATGAGCACGCTGTGATCACACCATAGGGTTAGTTGTATGTTGATAGGACTATGTATTGGAGGGCAAGAGTGACAGAAGCTTCAACCTAGCATAGAAATTGATGCATACGGGATTGAAAGGGGACCAATATATCTTAATGCTATGATTGGGTTTTACCTTAATGAACATTAGTAGTTGTGGATGCTTTCTAATAGTTCCAATCATTAGTGCATAGAATTCCAAGTCAGGGATGACATGCTAGCAGTGGCCTCTCCCACATAAAACTTTCTATCGATCTAGTAAAGTAGTCAATTGCTTAGGGACAATTTCGCAACTCCAACCACCACTTTTCCACACTCGCTATACTAACTTTATTGCTTCTTTACCTAAACAGCCCCTAGTTTTCATTTACTTGCTCTTTATTATCTTGCATACATATCCAACAACACCTACAAAGTACTTCTAGTTTCATACTTGTTCTAGGTACAGCGAACGTCAAGCGTGCGTAGAGTTGTATCGGTGGTCGATAGAACTTGAGGGAATATTTGTTCTACCTTTAGCTCCTCGTTGGGTTCGACACTCTTACTTATCGAAAGAGGCTACAATTGATCCCCTATACTTGTGGGTTATCAAGACCTTTTTCTGGCGCCATTGACGGGGAGTTATAGCGTGGGGTGAATATTCTCGTGTGTGCGTGTTTGCTTTATCACTAAGTAATTTTTATTTGCTGTTCTTAGTTGTTTTCTACCTTTAGTTATGGGTAGGAAACGCAAAATACAAAAAAAATTAGTGGTAGCTACTGAACCAATGGTTGAAGAACCACTCAAAATCTATCACACTACTGAAGCTTTTTACTTGGATCATCTTCGATCCCTTTGTGCTCGGGCTGAAACCCTAACTAGCTTAGTTGAGGGAAAATCTTTAGATGAGCATGCTTGTTATGTGCGACACCGCTTATCTCAAAAGGGAAACTTTTACTAGATCAAATTCATTGTTTGCAATGCTATGCTTGGAATTTATGTGAAATATATGATGTTACTTGTTGTTCTGAAAACCCTAAGAAACATCTTCCCTACCAATGTGAGTTTAGTGATAATGGAATCGTATCTTCGTATGCTAAGGGTGTTTATAATTACTATGATGTTCAACAAATTGAAGAATTTGTTGCTTTTAAGGGTGCTTATGAAATTGCTTCTTTGATTGAAAAGTATGATGCTACTCTTTACAAATCTGAAAATTTTGTCATACTTAAATATTGTTATGATAATTATGCTTCTAATGCCTATGTTAAACCATATATTGAGGACTCCTCCGCTGTCCAAGAAGAGATTAATATTTTGCAGGAGTCTATGGAAGAAGAAATTGATGAAACTGTGAACTCTTTGGATGAAAAAGATGAGGAGGAGAGCGAAGAACAAAAGGAGGAAGAGCGGATTAGCTACTTGTTGGGGATACAACTACTGAGCGTGAACCGCCCCGAAGGGGCCGGTTTACCCTCGTCCATGATTCAGGCCCACGGAGGAGGCCTGGAGCCCAGAGGCGAACTAAGGTCCATTTATGTAAACCGCCTTAGTATCGTAACTTGTGTTGTAAGTTAAGAAAGGAGACCGAGCCGACGCTTGTATGAGCCGGATCGGGACTCAGAGACCGCCGAGGCGTCAACCCGTGTATATAAGGGGACGACCCAAGCGAAGTTAGGGAGAGGATTCGAGGCTAAGGCAAAGCTATTGCTCCCTAGTCGCCAAATCATATCAATCACATCACAACCGGACGTAGGCTTTTACCTTCATCGAAGGGCGAACCAAAGATAATTCCCGTGTCTTGTGTCCGCTTTAACCCCTCTAGGTTAACCCGTACGATGGCCCTACGACTAAGTCCTTTCATGAGGACATCTGCCCTGACAATTCCACGACAGTTGGCGCCCACCGTGGGGCTCGAACCCACGACCACAAGGTTCACCATCAGTGCCAACTTGGATCCTAAATAGGAAAGCGCGCTCATCGAGTTCATCCGTGAGAATCGGGACATTTTTGCATGGAAGCCTTCTGACATGCCAGGTGTACCGAGGGAACTCGCTGAGCACACTCTCAATGTTGACCCAAAATACAAACCGGTAGCGCTTTCTTCGCCGGTTTAATGAGGAAAGGCGCAAGGCCATCGGAGAAGAAGTTGCTAGGCTCTTGGCAGCGAGGGTTTATCGTCGAAGTCTTTCGTCGAGTGGCTTGCCAATCCGGTGTTGGTTCTTAAGAAGAATGGCACTTGGCGCATGTGTGTGGATTACACAGATCTCAACAAGGCCTGTCCAGTGATCCTTTCGCCCTCCCCGCATTGACCAGATTATTGATGCTACGGCGGGTTGTGAGCGTTTGAGCTTTTGGATGCGTACTCGGTTATCGCCATTAAGATGGCAGTGAAGGACCAGGAGAAGACAGCGTTTATCACCCCCTTTGGAGCCTTCTGCTATGTATCTATGCCTTTTGGACTCAAGAGCGCCCAAGCGACTTATCAACGTTGTGTTCAGAGTTGCTTGCACGAACAGATCGGCCGTAACGTGCATGCTTATGTGGATGATATCGTGGTTAAGACAAGGAAGAAGGAAACCTTGATTGAGGATCTAAAGGAAACCTTTGACAACTTGCGGGTGTACAAGATGATGCTCAACCCGCCAAGTGCGTTTTGGTGTTCCGCAAGTTATTGGGTTTTCTCGTGTCCAACAGGGATCGAAGCTAATCCGAGAAAAAATTACGGCTATCACCTCCTTGGCTAAGCCGAAGTGCATCAATGACGCCCAGCGTTTGGCGGGCGGATTGCTGCGCTTAAGCCGGTTTATCACCGTCTGGCGAGAAGGCCATTCCTTTGTACCAGATGTTGAAGAAAACGGATCGCTTTGTCCGGAGTTCACCACGATGAAGCATTGGAGGATTTGAAGCGGCGGTTGGCCAACCCGCGGTTCTAGCCGCCCATTGACAAAGAGCCGCTGCTGCTATATGTTGTCTTTGCTAATGCCGAAGCGATTAGCGTGGCTATCGTGGTGGAGCGGAAGGAGGCAGGAAGGAGTATCCGGTTCAACGGCGGTTTATTACATCAGCGAGGTCCTCATTGAGTCTAAACAGAGATATCCGCATTGGCAGAAGCTGGTATACGGGGTTTTTATGGCAAGCCGGAAGCTAAGGCAATATTTCCAAGGGCACCCCATCACAATGGTCAGTTCGGCTCCCTTGGGCGATATCATACAGAACCGGGAAGCGATCGGCGGATTGCTAAGTGGGCTATAGAACTTGGGCCGCACGGTTTAAGATATGTGCCTCGGACGACCGTAAAATCTCGTGCACTTGTGGATTTCATTAATGATTGGACGGAGTTGCAAGCGCTGAAGAGAAGCCGGATCATACCTATTGGACCATCCACTTTGATGGGTCCAGCAATTGAGGGCTCGGGGCCGAGTCGTATTAACTTCCCCACGAGGTGACAAGTTCATTACGTTCTCCGCCTAATGTTCCCTTGTACTAACAATGCAGCTGAGTATGAAGCTTTGCTCCATGGTCTCCGGATGGCTAAGGAAATGAATCTCAGCCGGTTAAATGCTTTGGTGACTCGGACTTGGTGGCCCGGCAAGTATCGTGTACTTGGGATTCCAAAGATCCACTCATGGCTGCATATCGTCGGGAGGTGGATGTCGTTGCAGGTGACATTTTAAAGGATATCAGGTGGACCATGTGGATCGTCGGAAGAACGAAGCGGTTGATGCTTTAAGCGGCCGGGCTCTCAACGTAAACCGGTCCCGCCTAACGCCTTCCTTGATGTATCGCATAATCCGGCCGCTTAAGCTTCCCGATGAAATTGATTTGGCTATCCTCGATCCGGAGGCTCAATTGGTGGCGGCCCTGCATGTCACTCCGGATTGGACGCTCCTTATTTGGCATACATGAACCGGGCGAAGTTACTGTAAGATGAGACGCTTGGCTGACAGATAGTTCGGCGGTCTAAGTCTATGACCATTGTTAATGGCGAGTTGCACCATTGCGTGTGTCGAGGGCATTTCGGCATTGTGTGTCCCCAAGAGGGCTGTAAGATATTGCGAGAGATCCATGAAGGGGATTGTGGTCACCACGCCGTTCAAAGTCCTTGGTGGCCAAAGCGTTACGCCATGGTTTCTATTGGTTGACCGCCCATACTGATGCGGAGGATCTGGTCGACGATGTGATGGTTGCCAAAAGTTCTCTAGGCGTGCTCATGTGCCACCCAAGAATTGAGGATGATTCCAATTACTTGGCCGCTTATGCGACTTGGGGCTGGATATGGTTGGACCTTTCAAAAGGTCCAAGGACAAAAAGACCCACCTGTTGGTGGCGGTTGATAAATTTACCAAGTGGGTTGAGGCGAGCCTGTTAGCAAGTGTGATGCGCCACGGCGGTTCAGTTCATCAAAAGGTGATTTTCCGGTTTGGGTTTCCACACGGTATCATCACGGACAATGGCACCAATTTGGCCAAAGGAGCTATGAAGGAATTTTGTGAACGAGAGCACATCCGCTTGATGTTTCGTCAGTAGCCCACCCGCAATCCAATGGTCAAGCGGAACGAGCTAATCAGAGATCTTGAAAGGTATCAAACCCGACTTATGGTCCCTTTAGAGAGGACGCCGGGTTGTTGGGTGGAAGAGCTACCATCGGTGATATGGAGTATAAATACTACCCCAACCGATCCACGGATACACGCCGTTCTTTATGGTCTATGGAGCGGAGGCGGTCCTTCCCAATGATATCCGTCACGACTCGCCTCGAGTGGCAGCTTATGTTGAGGCAGATAGCGAGGCAGCACGGCAAGACGATTTGGATCGACCGGATGAAGAGCGCGATATGGCAGCTGCTCGTTCGGGCGGTTTACCAGCCAGGATCTTCGTCGGTATCACAGCCGGCGGGTTAAAACCAGAACCTTTCGTGAAGGAGACTTAGTGCTGCGGCTCATTCAAGACCGTAAAGATATGCACAAGCTATCCCCACCTTGGGAGGGGCCTTTTGTGGTCAGCAAGAATCTATACAACGGGTCCCATCTTGTCGATTGATGTTCGAGAGCCGAAAGGACTCACGCACGCGTCGAGGAGGAGACCAACGAGCCGTGGAACATAGCTCATCTTCGCCTTATTATACCTGAGCCATCGGCTCCACTTATGTACATATTAAGACAATGTATATATTATGAATAAAGGCAATAAACCGGATCCTCGGCCAAAGCGGGGTATCTGTTCTGTATCAAAGTCCGGTTTGGGTACATGGAGATGCTATCGTGAAGTGGCCTCCGGTTTAACCCTTGGCCTTGCTTTTGTGAAATTTTTGTCATTTGGGGGCTTGGTCGTGTCCGAACCAATGCAACACCTCTTGACAGGCGAAAGCCACCAGATCATTTGGGGACATGGTCACGTCTGAACCAGTCACGCCTCTTGGTCGGCCTAAGGCCATAGAATCACTTGGGGCTTGGTCGAACCCGAACCAATGCAATGCCACTTGATCGGCGTAATGCCACGATGTCGATTGGGGACTGGCTGACTTGAACCATCGCTACACCTTATAGGAGCTTGGTCCTGTCCGACCATGGTAACGCCATCCGATCAGCTCAATAAAGCCTCTTCTTGCAAACAGTCTTTGTTATTGTTTTTGCTTCCATGTGTTTTTATACATATAATTTGGCTTTTGTTTGTTGTCTTAAACCGACAAACCTTCTTTCAACCGGCTTCAAGTTTTCAGAATTTGGTCCATTTTAAATCCGCGATCGATTGTTCCGGATTGATTTTGCTGTTAACATCCCATTATGGAGTAACAGGGGCTTGTTCATGTTCGACCACGATTTACACGGTAAATCGGTATTATACACACAGGATTGTTCTCCTTGACGGTGATGGTTTATAAAGCCTCCGCTTCAGATTGGCTAAAGCCACCGTGTGCCCGACAATCGCGTGTATGTTTGTATCACAAATTTTTCTTATATAAATATATTGGCATCACAATCCGGCCGAGGCGCAAGCCGCCATGGCGGGTTAAGAATTTGTGATTGCGGTGCACAATATGTTGAAGGATTCACTACTTCAAAACCAAAGTATCCGGCACCGCCATGCAAAAGTTTACAGACTGAGGTTGTAACGACATTGTTCAAAACAAAGTACTGACTATCCTATTACAAAGCCTTTTGAGGCCCAGCGTTTCATGTGGGGTTATGCTTTGAAGCTTCGGAGGCGTCACCCGGCTTGACGAATTACGCTGCTTCGCCGGGTTGACGTGAGGTAGAGGGGGCGCCTGACGTCGGTTCAACTTCTTCTTCTTCCTCACCCAAAGCCCGGAAGTCATTGGTAGACCACCAATCCGGTTAAGGCACGAAGACAGCTTCTTCACTTATCAGCTCAGCCGGATCAACGTCGTGGCATAAGTGTGCTTACGGATTGGGGGAACAAGGCTCGCACTTCGTGGATGACAAAATCCACCCGCTTGTTGTTGGCGTCATAAAAGGAGCGGTGAACCGTCAGTTGGCTTCCGTCGCTTGACTTCGCCCAATGACGCATTTCCTTTGTGATCCGCTTGTATGCCGTTATCAAAGGCTTCACCATTCTCTTGAGCACTGGGAAACCTTTGGCTATGTCACCGGATCAAGATCTCGCTATCCACGCCTTGGCGCTGCCGAGCCAAGAAGGTGCCAGCCCGAGCCGCGGATCGCTTCAACTCTTCAAGCTGCCCGGAACCATGGACAACCGTCCAGGTTTCTCCGATCGTGGACGGCGCCGTGTTGTCGTATGATGTAGCACAGATGACTCGCTGGGCGCCGGTATACAACTGCTCAATCAGCGTATAAGCGGCCTTGAGTTTCTTCCGCACATCAGAGCCCATATGTGCAATACGTTTGCCTGCACCGGTTTAAGACAACTCAAGATAAACCGGCGGAAATATCAAAATTAAGATAGTCAGTGCATAGTTTCTTACCAAAGACGGCAGAGGTCATGGCATGCACTTGGCGCTTGAGTCCGTAAGCTCTTGATCACCGGTTTAAGGGTCGCCGGCTTCTTCCGCCTGCTTTTTCAAACCGGCCTTCTCGGTGTCCCATTGGCTTGTTCGGATTTATACCACTCCTTCACTGTTCCATAGTGGCCAAGGCCGTTCTCGGTTCGTCCTTGGCCTTAGTGGTTTCTCGCTTCTTTGAGTCTCCAGATTGGCTCGCAGGTCTTTGAGTTGCACGCTTTCTTTGCTCTATTTCATTCTCGTAACAAAGGAAGCATGTTAGGTGTCTCATTATCAAGTCCCAAGCTCAATATACATATTCACCTTGGCACTTGGGGGCTAATGGCTAATTGATCTCAGTTTGCCATTTGGGTACATAAATTAAGTCCCGGTTTAACTATGCTAAGTTGAACCGACCCTTGGGGGCTACTATACAGCTAAAGTACAGGAAAGACATAATTCATTACCTCATAGCGGTCCTTCATCCGGTTTACTGCACCAGCTTCAAGGTCACGGCTGGTATAGAGCCGTTCGTAAACCCGAGTGCAGTTCTTGGGCGTAGAAGTTGTCGTGGTCGATGTGTCTGTTTTGCCTTTATCTTTACTCATGGCGGCCGACTCGCCCTTGGCACTATGTTTTGTTAAAGCGATCGGTTGGCTAGGAGCAGCGTAGCGCTCGCCACAATAACATCGTCATTTTCGCGCCTTCTTTGGGCTGGATGCTTGCTTACTCGCTCGGCGGTTCAACTATTACGACTCGCTCTATCGGCGGGTTTGGTGGAGCAGCTGTGAAGTTTCCATTTGGACCTCCGGTTCAGCTTTCCGCGGATCAAGATGATCGTCTTTGTACAACTCGCCAGAGCTATCCTTGGCGACTTCAGGATTTTCGTGGGTTTGTTCCGGGTCTTTTACGGATCAACATCCGCAGAGGGTCAAGGGTTTTCTTTCTTACTCAAGCGAGCCTTGGTGCCGCAATGTTCGTAATTGGATTAAGGCAAATCAACCAAGGCAGTTGTAAATCGAATCGATGGACAGCGATTACATACCCTGCAAGAACTTTAAGTGGAGGCGATTGCGTGGTTGATGAACCGCCAGAGGAGTTGGAAGAGGCCCGATAATTCGGTCGACGGATTGAGAGGACATCGGAAGAAACCTTTTAAGGGATAACGCTTTTCAGAGAACAAGTCACCTCTGGACGACGCCCGGTTGGTGTATCTGGTAAACCGGAGGAGAGAATCTGTTGACCACTGTGCCGGGTTGTACGGCGCTCTTTACCCTGCCGTGTCTTCAGATAAGCATAGGAATGAGATTTTTTCACTTTCCGAACGGCGCGACGAATTCTTTTAACCGGCACGAGGTCGGGGTCGGAAGAAAGAAGGATTACCTCAAAATGGTCGGCATGGCTGGCTTGGCATCATCACAGGAATTAAATTTGTCGATGAAGGGAAGAATAAAGAGGGATAAATCATAAGAAGAAATACAAGGAGGAGAGCCGGTTTCTGGCGGCTCCCTCGTAAGGATATCAAGTTTTACCTCAGCTTCAGATTCTTCTTCTTCCGCGGATCAAGACCCGACGGTTTTCTTGCCAGCCTTTTTGGTAGCCTTGGACTTTATACGGAGCTCGGGCCGGTTTGGTCCGTCTCCGTATGAGCTGTCACCGCGAGGTAGCAAGGATTAATGAATATCAACAAAATGTTAAAAGCCCGAAAAAGCGGTGAGCAAAGTCTTATCGCAGGTGGCGGGTTGGCAACACAGAACGGAGCCAACCCGGTTAGGCTGCAGACGGAGATTGGTTCATCAAGCATCTTTTTTACAGCCTCTGTAACCTCAATTTCAGTTATTGGTAATTCGTGACGTCTTTGAGGGTCTTTGAGGCTGCCAAGATACTGCAGCATCAATCCGCCGGGCGGCTTAAGGGCAAGATGCCCCAAGAAACCCAAGATCGCACAAGGTCCACACCAGTTAGTCCATTGGCCATTAGAGCCCGGAGTTTTATGATCTAAGGTGCAAAGTTCTTCCGTTCCGCGCGGTTAAGCGTGAAGGCAGCGGATGGTTGTTGCGAGCCGGTGAGGACGGTAACCCGGCAAGGGATTCTCGTTGGCGGAGCGGTGTTCCGGCAATAGAACCAGGTTTGGTTCCAATCCTTTGGATGGCTGTGGTGTTTGGCGTGAGGAAAGTCCGCTTCCTTCCTTTTTCTCGGATTGAACGCCGCCTAGTTACGTGTTGGGACCATCAGAAAACTCCGTGCGGCGGTTCAAGTGAAAGAAGTCCCGGAATAGCTCCACAGAGGGCTCTTCCTGAAGATAGACTTCACAGAAGACTTGAAATTTGCATATGTTTGACACAGAGTTCGGGCCGATATCCTGCGGATGGAGTTGCAAGCTTGCAAGGACGTCCCGGGAAATTTTTGAACCGGGCGGCGTAACCCCTGGTCTAAATGCTGCATAAACACAATTACTTCCCCCTCTTGTGGCTCCGGAGGAAACTCGCCATCCGGAACACGCCAGTGGAGGGCATTTTTTGGAGCCAAACCGCCAGTGGTGACATAGCCGTTGAGTTGCGTTTCAATGATTTTTGACCGGAGCCAATTGCAAGCCGAGAATTGAGGAGCCATTCCGGAAGACTAAGCTATGGAATAAAGGGAGAAACGGTTCACCATCAAACGGTTCAGGCATATTATGCATTGTTAAACCGGTGATTCAGCGGCCGGCCCCCCATTCCGGTTTAACTAAGGGCTAATGGAGTGACGGATTAGCTATCAAAAGTTAAACCGCCGAATAAGGCAGAATTGAAAAATCCGCTAAGTATGGACAGAAACAGTTTTCACATGCGAAGGGAAGTAATCAAGGTCTACCGAAGTTCCAGTAAGAAAAAACCTTCACGACCTATGCAAACCTCAAAAAGAACAGGAGGGTTCGGGTATTCTAAACTCGAGGATCTACGGAAAAAGGCCGATGCGTGAAAGGATAGATGGACGGCGGGGCAGTCCTCGCACAGATATACGATGCGATCGATCGCATGGCCATGGCGAGCAGGTGTGAAGAAGCCGAGATGAATCAAGGGATGAACAGGTCTACGATGCAATCTAGGGGTTGGAAAAGGACCTTACGATGAGCGAAGCCGAGGAGGAGCGCCGGAAGCCTCCGATACGGTCAGGTTGATGCGGCGTTCGGCGCTTATGCTGCGTCGTTCGAAGGTCGGAGGCGACGGCGGAGCTTCAAGACTGGAGCGGCGCGAGGAAGGAGAAGAAGAAGAGACAGGAGGCGGCCGGTCTATTTATAAGGAACCGGAGCAATCAACGGGCGCGAGATTCGAGGAGTCAAAAGCGGCGGACGGTCAAATGACGCCTCGATTTCCGGGATGGCATTAAATGCGTGGAATCTTACTGTTTGGATTTCTTTATTAAAATGACGCTAAGACACCCCGACACGCCGGATCGGAAGATGACATCACGGCGGTTCAAGCAGGTGGCGGTTTACAAAATGTGAAAAGAGATCAAGAGTTTCGAAGGTGTTGAAGATTAACATGAACCGTTCAAGTCAATCTGGGGCCTAATGTTGGGGATACAACTATCGAGCGTGAACCGCCCGAAGGGGCCGGTTTACCTCGCCCATGATTCAGGCCCACGGAGGAGGCCTGAGCCCGTGAGGCGAACTAAGGTCCATTTATGTAAACCGCCTTAGTATCGTAACTTGTGTTGTAAGTTAAGAAAGGAGAGACCGAGCCGACGCTTGTATGAGCCGGATCGGGACTCTCAGAGACCGCCAAGGCGTCAACCCGTATATAAGGGGACGACCGCGGCGAAGTTAGGGAGAGGATTCGAGGCTAAGGCAAAGCTATTGCTCCCTAGTCGCCAAATCATATCAATCACATCACAACCGGACGTAGGCTTTTACCTTCATCGAAGGGGCCGAACCAGTATAATTCCCGTGTCTTGTGTCCGCTTTAACCCCTCTAGGTTAACCCGTACGATGGCCCTACGACTAAGTCCTTTCATGAGGACATCTGCCGTGACAATTCCACGACACTACTCGTTCCCACCTTCTAATGAGAGTAACTCTCCAACTTATACATTATTTAATTTCCCTTCGTGCTTACCGAAGGATGATTGCTATCACTACTGGAAACAGAGTATTTGCCATCAGCCAGCTCTTTGCCATCTGCCAGCTGATGGCAAAGAACGTCTTTGCCATCTGCTTATAAACAACAGATGGCAAAGAACTGACAGACGGCAAAGAACATGGTTGCCATCAGCCAATTCTTTGCCATCTGCTAGTGGATGGCAAATAATCTTTGCCATCTGCCCGGCCAGATGGCAAAGAGGTTGGCAAATCTGTTGCCGTTAAGAGTGTAACGGCGTACCAGCCCCACCTCTTTACCATCTGCCGCCAAATAGACGGCAAGATTCTTTGCCATCTGTGGCGGATGGCAAAGAGATGGGGTTATTTTTCCGTAAAAAACTGTGGGGTTATTTTTGTTCTCATTGGTTGAAATGTTTGTGTCATGGATTGATGACATGGCATCCATCCATCCATCCATCCATCCCATTTATCTAAACAAAAAAAGAGAAAGAAAGGAAAAGAACCCCCACCATCCCGCAGCCCAACCACCCAAACCCTATCCCATCCCACTCCATCGTCGCCGCCCCCAGATGCAATCTCGCCGCCGCCACGCTCGCGCACGCTCGCCGCCGCCATCCATCCATCCTCTCGAGATCGCGCACGCTCGCCGCCGCCACGTCCGCAGTCGCGGTAGCGTCGTGAAGCTTCAGCTGCACGCGCTCAAGCACCCGGCAGCGGCTGTCAACGGGCTCCTCGTCGGCCGCTGGCGGACCCGCCGCTTTCCCCGCCGTCGTCTTGCCGCCGACGCCGTGCCGCTCTCCCACCAGCCGCACCACCTCCCGCTGCTCCCCACGCTCGAGCTCGCGCTCACCCTCGTCGAGGACCACTTCCAGGCGCAGGGCCTCGCCGTCGTCGGATACTACCACGACAACGCGCGCCGCGACGACGCCGACCTCCGCGCCGTCGCCAAGCGCGTCGGGGACCACATCTTTCGCTACTTCCCCCGCGCCGCCGTGCTGTTGGTCGATGCTGTGCTTTCCTCTGTTTCCCCTGTCTTGAGCGGTTATGGGGGTGCGGAGATCTCGCTTGGGTGCTGATTTGGGTTCTCCTTTCTGATTTTGTGTTGATTCGATCAGCTGGACAACGTGAAGCTCGAGGAGGTGGTGAAGGGGAGCAGCCGCGATGCAGTTGTTCAGGTACTCGCCCATGATCTATGGAAATCAGTATCCCTTCATTGCTTTCAAATTGATAGCGATTAGTATGTTTCCTTAGATACTGTATCTTCTATTAAGTTTTTACCAGTAACTACGAAAATTAGACCATGTATTGACTTTCTTCCTAGTGATGGAATAGATCTTGCAGCAATATTATTGACTTGTGAGACTCCCACTAGATAATTCACTTCTTGCTAGGCATAGTATGCTGTCTTGCAAGTTAATTGCTTAATTTGTTCGAATGCTCGATTATTTTTGGTTAAGTTTGAACTAATTCTTAAGAAATCCTCTCATGCACCCCAGCCCTCTAATCAATATGTTCAAATGATGAATGGTCAACATGAGCATTATTTTCTCTCTCTAGGCCTTTTTTCCATCATTTTCATGCATTGAACTAATTGTGCAAAGGGCTTTGGAAAGAGAAGGTTTGCTTTATAGCTGCTTAAGTGTATACTTTCCTAATCATTGTAGAATTATAACTTTCAACTAATATGCACCTTTGCCTCCACATGGCTACCATGTTTCATCTCACAAATCAGTAAGTTACCTAAGAATTAACTGAACACTAGCATATTCGTTGAACTTAGCGTCTTAACCACTATGAGCAATGCATATATTTTAATTTATCACAACTTAATTTGAAAAGTTGCTGAACCAACATGCAGACTATCATATGCCCATCTAAATGCCATGAAATGTACGCAGCCATCTTCTGCATGAAATAATTATTTATGCTTGGGTTGCAGCAATATGTTTGGGCATATGTGTTCTATGCCTACTAACAGAGATAGCAGTGTTACACTGTTACTTCATTACCTTATGACTTAAGAATCAGTTCTGGAGTTGTCATATAATTTGTTGAGTTGTCATATAAACGGTCGTCTCCTTCGAGCGCAAAGACGGGTCTGCGGTGGATGCTGGGTTGCAGCTCAGGTCGATGGTGCGGCCATGGACACAACCTCCTCAACCTCGACAACCAATGCGTCGGCAGGGGAGCAACTAATTCTTGAACCTTTGCTTCTCCTCTTTGAATTCGAAGTTCTTAGTTTAGTTCCAGATTTCTATGCATGCCACCTTGATATGTTTGATGTTCATCGATCGTCAGATTTACTAGCACACCAGATAGAATTTGGGACTGTTGCCATTCAATAGATTTTCTAGACATTTTATTGTGTCTCATGCTGAAAAAGAAAATGCACAATGAGCTTGTTTGACTTTTTTGATGCTTAGAGTATACTTGATCAGGGGCAGTGTTATTTCATGTGATCTTTCATGTCATTTGCTAGTGTGATGCTTCATGATGACAAATTTAAAAACCTAAACTATTGTAAATAAGCGTTACGCATCTTGAGCATTTAAATGTGAGCACTTAACCATTGTACAGCTTTTTCATATTTTGTTTTGTATTTCTTTTATAAACTAAGCGGGGTGACCATGCATTTATGCCGACTAGATTTTACAAAAGATGTATCTCTCCTAATATAGAGATTGTCTTGAATACTCTACCTGGACCATTGTTTCTTATATGAACATGTTTTTTCCTGGAAAACAATACTTTGAAAACAAACCATTAATGGAATATTCCTTGATGTAATCAAGCTAAAGCTTTAAAATGTTGATAGTCATTCTTAAAAATGTTTAAGTGTACAAATTTTCTCTATAGCTTTTAGGATTCATTGTCTATAGCTAATTAGAAACCAAAGGAGTAACATGTTGAGGTTATGCTTTAAGAAATCCTTTCACATAATTTAAAAGTTCAAATCTAAACATTGTTAGAAGCTCTCTTCTACACTGTTCTCATCAAAGCATTTCTTTTTAAATCATGCATATAGTTTTCATCTAGTAATTAAGTGAAACTAATATGACTTATCACGTATTTGATATTATTTCTTACTTTGAATATTTACTCCTGTATGATGTAACCATTCGTGATGGCTTCAGATAGTTCTTAACATGAGAAAGACATAAAATTTGAGTTGCCAAAACTCAACTCTCTTCCACAATCCCATCCAACTCAATCTTGTCGATACATATATTACATTTTTCTATGTTTTGTTGACAAAGCAACCAACGTATCTTGATACATCTGCTGCATGTTACATTCACATGGGTTATCCGTTTTCATATTGTGCATGGTACAGAAAATAAATGAAATTCTAATTTTATTTGAAACTGGATCCGTGTTTCAAAGACCTTTTTAGTTCCAAAGTTGCTTAGATTTGTTTATGTTCAAAAAGAATGTACATTACATTATATTATGTCTTAAAAATAAGCATGGTGTATCTTTATTCTGTTAAAATAGTTTAGTTAGGATCCTGGACATGAAAGATGTACCTCACCTTCCTCCTAGAACTAATGTATATACATGTGAAAATAGATGGGTCTTACATTGCGCTTCCACCTTTAATTATTTCTATCAAGTTACGTTTACCGCAAAATTCAGGCCCCATTTGGAGTTCTATAAAGTGTGATATTCTCGCAAAATTAAAAAAAAGGAGTAAAGCTTGATATTCCTAAAAAATATTATAATTTAAATCAAATGCCCACCGTAAAAAAAATTAAATCAAATGCATTACTTCTTGTTAGGGATTTCATATGCAGATCGGACTGCTTTCCTCTTTCTTTTCGTACTTTTCTTTAGCTATGGACATGGACGTGACATTGGTTTAGGTGGCAGGTTTGCCTCTGTGTAGCGCTGGCTTTGTTTTTTTTCTCCTATTAGAATTCAAATCAGAATTGGGCATGTGTTGTTTTGCGTGCAAGTGTCCTTTTCATATACGTTGACAATCCATGCATATTTCTGCATCATAATAATCTTCTTCTTCTAACTTTCTTCTTTCCCATTTTACAGATTTGCTTAAGATCACGGAAGCTTGGGTTGATGGAGTGCTTGTATTTAGTTTTGTTTTATCTTGTGAAACTTGCTACCTATGGATGAAACTGTAATATTGATGAAACTACGTGTATGTACGGATGAAACTTGCTACTATTGTTAACATGTGTTGGATATATATGTGTTCATGACTATTGGTAATATGTGTTGAATATGCTATATTGGTCATATAAATATATTTGTGTTTGATTTTCTGTGAAAAGGAACTGATATAAGAAAAAATCAAAATTAAATGGGGCAATATAGTCACTTTGCCATCTACTGGCAGATGGCAAAGAGCTTTGCCATCAGCTTGCAGATGGCAAAAAGGCCACGTGTCATCTACATGTAAAATTTGGGCTGGCCTATTTGGGCTCTTTGCCATTTGCCAGCAGATGGCAAAGCTCTTTGCCATCTGCTGGCAGACGGCAAAGCATGCAGCCTTTGCCATGTGCTGGCAGATGGCAAAGAGTTTCAGACCTTGCCATCTATTTGGCGAGATGGCAAAGTATGCCGTTAACCTTCTAACGGGCTAACCCAGTTAATAGGCTTTGCCATCTGCCACCGGTGATGGCAAAGCCTGAGCTCTTGCCATCAGCCGGCAGATGGCAAAGAAGCCTTCTTGGCGAGGTTTCGCATTTAACTGTTTGTTATCTGGCTGGGCCGATGGCAAAGCCTTTGCCATCCGCCGAACATGCCTTTGCCATCTGCCATGGCAGATGGCAAAGTGCCAGATTCCAGTAGTGTATGATGATTGTTATGATCCCGTTGATTCTTTTGAAATACCCCTTTTTGATGAACTTGATGCTTGCTATGCTTGTGGCCATGATGCCAATATGAATGATGCTTATGGAGATGAACTTGCTATAGTCCCTTATGTTAAACATGAAATTGTTGCTATTGCACCCACGCATGATAGTCCTGTTATCTTTTTGAATTCTCCCGACTACACTATATCGGAGAAGTTTGCCCTTATTAAGGATTATAGTGATGGGTTGCATTTTACTATTACACATGATGATTTTGATAGATATAATATGCATGTGCTTTCTGCTCCTACTTGCAATTATTATGAGAGATGAACTACATCTCCGCCTCTCTATGTTTCCAACATTATAAAATTGCAAGAAATTGTTTATACTATGCATTTGCCTTTACTAGGTGTGCATGAATTGTTCCTTTATGACATGCTGATGCATAGGAAGAGAGTTAGACTCCGTCATTACATGATATATGTTACTTTGTGCTCACTACTAAATTCTAAATCATTGTTGATTCAAATTGGCTTTGATATACCTTGGGATCCTGGTGGATCCATTACTCGAGCACTATATGCCTAGCTTAAATGGCTTTAAAGAAAGCGCTGCCAGGGAGACAACCCGGAAGTTTTAGAGAGTCATTTATTTCTGTTGAGTATTTTTATAAAGTTTAAAAAATATATAGAGTGGAACCCAAAAATTTTCAAAAAGGAAAGTGAAAGTGAGAAAGACAAGCATTGTTGAAGTGGGGGAGCTCCTTGAACTTTGTTCATGCTCACGGAAACTTTGTGAATCTTAATTACAGAAACTTTTCAACAAAAATAATTATCCCCTTGTACAATTCCATTGTATTATAAAAATAATGTGCCAAGGTTTGCCTTTAGGATGTTTACAATGCTTGTTGGTTTGTGCGGTGCAGGACAGAAACTTTGGCTGTAGTGCGTGATTTTACATTTTTTACTGGAACGTCAAATGGTTCTGAAACTTTTTGCACTGTCTTTCTATACAAATTTTTTATTTTTACTAATTTTGCAGAATTTTTGGAGTACCAGAGGTATGGTGAATGTTCAGATTACTACAGACTATCATGTTTAAGACAAATTCTGTTTTTGATGCATAGTTTGCTTGTTTTGATGAAACTATCAATTTCTATCAGTGGATTAAGCCATGGAAAAGTTATATTACAGTAGCTACAGTGCAAAAACAAAATATGAATTGTTTTGCAACAGTACTTAGAGTAGTGATTTGCTTTATTATACTAACGGATCTTACCGAGCTTTACATTTGAAGTTTTGTGTGGATGAAGTGTTCGAAGATCGAGGAGGTCTCGATATGAGGAGAAGGAGGAGAGGCAAGAGCTCAAGCTTGGGGATGCCCAAGGCACCCCAAGTAAATATTCAAGGAGACTCAAGCGTCTAAGCTTCGGGATGCCCCGGAAGGCATCCCATCTTTCTTCAACAAGTATCAGTATGTTTTCGGATTCGTTTCGTTCATGCGAAATGTGCAAATCTTGGTGCGTCTTTTGCATTTAGTTTTCAATTTTAGTTTATGCACCATGCGGGTATGAGATAGTCCTTAGTTGATTTATAGAATTCTCTTTGCACTTCACTTATACCTTTTGAGTATGGCTTTATAGAATGCTTCATGCGCTTCGCTTATATCATTTGAAGTTTGGATTGCATGTTTCTCTGCACATATAAAACCACCATTTGTAGAATGCTATTTTGCTTCACTTATATTTGTTAGAGCGTGGGCATATCTTTTGTAGAAAGAATTAAACTCTCTTGCTTCACTTTTATCTATTTAGAGAGATGACATGAATTGGTCATTCACATGGTTAGTCATAAAATCCTACATAAAACTTGTAGATCATTGAATATGATATGTTTGATTCCTTGCAATAGTATTGCGATATAAAGGTGGTGATATTAGAGTCGTGCTAGTTGAGTAATTGTGAAATTGAGAAATACTTGTGTTGAGGTTTGCAAGTCCCGTAGCATGCATGTATTGTAAACATTGTGTGACAAATTTGAAGCATGGGGTGTTCTTTGATTGCTTTCCTTATGAGTGGCAGTCGGGGACGACTACCAATATATCCCCCTAGGGGCATGCGTAGTAGTAATTTGCTTCGAGGGCTAATAAACTTTTGCAATAAGTATATGAGTTCTTTATGATTAATGTGAGTCCATGGATTATACGCACTCTCACCCTTTCATCATTGCTAGCCTCTTCGGTACCGTGCATTGCCCTTTCTCACCTCGAGAGTTGGTGCAAACTCCGCCGGTGCATCCAAACCCCGTGATACGATACGCTCTATCACACATAAGCTTCCTTATATCTTCCTCAAAATAGCCACCATACCTACCTATCATGGCATTTCCATAGCCATTCCGAGATATATTGCCATGCAACTTCCATCATCTTCATATACATGACTTGAGCATTCATTGTCATATTGCTTTGCATGATCATAAGATAGCTAGCATGGTGTTTTCATGGCTTGTCCGTTTTTTGATGTCATTGCTATGCTAGATCATTGCACATTCCGGTACACCGTCGGAGGCATTCATATAGAGTCATACTTTGTTCTAGACATCGAGTTGTAATATTGAGTTGTAAGTAAATAAAAGTGTGATGATCATCATTATTAGAGCATTGCCCTAGTGAGGAAAGGATGATGGAGACTATGATTCCCCCACAAGTCGGGATGAGACTCCGTACTTTAAAAAAATAAAAGAGGCCAAAGAAGCCCAAATAGAAAAGAGAGAGGCCAAAGAAGCCTACAAAAAAGAAAAAAAGAAAAAAAGAAAAAAATGAGAGAAAAAGATAGAAGGGGCAATGTTACTATCCTTTTATCACACTTGTGCTTGAGAGTAGCACCATGTTCTTCATATAGAGAGTCTCGAGAGTTATCACTTTCATATACTAGTGGGAATTTTCATTATAGAACTTGGCTTGTATATTCTGATGATGGGCTTCCTTAAATGCCCGAGGTCTTCATGAGCAAGCAAGTTGGATGCACACCCACTTAGTTTCCAGTTTGAGCTTTCATACACTTATAGCTCTTAGTGCACCCGTTGCATGGCAATCCCTACTCCTCACATTGACATCAATTGATGGGCATCTCCATAGCCCGTTGATTAGCCGCGTCGATGTGAGACTTTCTGCTTTTTTTGTCTTCTCACACAAACCTCCATCATCATATTCTATTTCATCCATAGTGCTATATTCATGGCTTGCGCTCATGTATTGCGTGAGGGTTGAAAAGGCTAAAGCGCGTTAAAAAGTATGAACCAATTGCTCGGCTTGTCATCGGGGTTGTGCATGATGGGAGCATTTTGTGTGACGGAAATGAAGCATGGCCAAACTATATGATTTTGTAGGGATGAGCTTTCTTTGGCTATGTTATTTTGAGAGGACATAATTGCTTGGTTATTATACTTGAAGTATTATTGTCTTAATGTCAAATGATAGACTATTGCTTTGAATCACTCGTGTCTTAGTATTCATTCCATGATTAGATTATGTGATCAAGATTATGCTAGGTAGCATTCCACATCAAAAATTATTTTTTTATCATTTACCTACTCGAGGACGAGCAGGAATTAAGCTTGGGGATGCTGATACGTCTCCGTCGTTTCTATAATTTTTGATTGTTCCATGCCAATATTCTACAACTTTCATATACTTTTGGCAACTTTTTATACTATTTTTGGGACTAACATATTGATCCAGTGCCCACTACCAGTTCCTGTTTGTTGCATGTTTTTTTGTTTCGCAGAAAATCCATAGCAAATGGAGTCCAAACGGAATAAAAACTGACGGAGTTTTTTTTGAAATATATCTGATTTTTGGGAAGTGGAATCAACGCGAGGGGCCACGAGGCAGGGGGCGCCCCAGGGGGGCAGGCGTGCCCCTGACCATCGTGGACACCCCATAAGGCGGTTGTTGCCCTTTTTTCGCCGCAAGAAAGCTAATATCCGGATAAAAATCATGTTCAAATCTCAATCCAATCGGAGTTACGGATCTCCGGTTATAAAAGAAACAGTGAAAGGCCAGATCTGGGAACGCAGAAACAGAGAGAGACAGAGAGACCGATCCAATCTCGGAGGGGCGAGCCCCTCCCATGCCTTGGAGGCCATGGACCAGAGGGGAAATCCTTCTCCCATCTAGGGAGAAGGTCAAAAAAGAAGAAGGAGGAGGGGGCTCTCTCCCCCTCTCTCCCGGTGGCGCCGGAACGCCGCTGGGGCCATCATCATCACCGCGGTCTACACCAACACCTCTGTCATCTTCACCAACATCTTCATCACCTTCCCCCATCTATCTACAGCTGTCCACTCTCCCGCAACCCGTTGTACCCTCTACTTGAACATGGTGCTTTATGCTTCATATTATTATCCAATGATGTGTTGCCATCCTATGATGTATGAGTAGATTTTCGTTGTCCTATCGATAATTGGTGAATTTCTATGATTGTTTTAATTTACTTGTGGTTATGTTGCTGTCCTTTGGTGCCCATCATATGAGCGCACGCGTGGATCACACCATAGGGTTAGTTATATGTTGATAGGACTATGTATTGGAGGGCAAGAGGATGTAAGCTTCAACCTAGCATAGAAATTGATGCATACGAGATTGAAGGGGGGCCAATATATCTTAATGCTATGGTTGGGTTTTACCTTAATGAACGTTAGTAGTTGCGGATGCTTGCTAATAGTTCCAATCGTAAGTGCATAGATTCCAAGTCAGGGATGACATGCTAGCAGTGGCCTCTCCCACATAAAACTTGCTATCGGTCTAGTAAAGTAGTCAATTGCTTAGGGACAATTTCCCAACTCCTACCACCACTTTTGCACACTCGCTATACTAAATTTATTGCTTCTTTACCTAAGAAGCCCCTAGTTTTTATTTACGTGCTCTTTATTATCTTGCAAACCTATCCAACAACACGTACAAAGTACTTCTAGTTTCATACTTGTTCTAGGTAAAGCGAACGTCAAGCGTGCTTAGAGTTGTATCGGTGGTCGATAGAACTTGAGGGAGTATTTGTTCTACCTTTAGCTCCTCGTTTGGTTCTACACTCTTACTTATCGAAAGAGGCTACATTGATCCCCTATACTTGTGGGTTATCAGCCCCCGGCCGGACGATCTGGACCCCGGTCCGGATGATCCGGCCAAACATTACTGCAGCACGCGGTTTTTGCTTTAGAATTCGCATACAATCTTAGATGGGGACGATTTTTATATCAAAATCGCCCGTTTCAACGAGACGAAGAACTTTCATGTTGAAACTTTATTCATTCGAGGACATTTTAATGTTGGTTTGGTCATGCAAAAATCTGGTGTCAACCCATGCCCCACTGTTTTTTTTGGCAAAACTAGCGTGCCAAAATATATATTATACCGTATTTGCTCTAAGGACGATGTCAACACTTCATCGGCCATTTATATGCTCAGGGCGATAATTCTATATCGGCCATGTTCATGCTTAGGGCGATAATTCTATATCGGCCATGATCATGCTTAGGACGATAATTCTATATTGGCCATTGATTTTAACTTCTTGTTTACATCATACCTTGGAATCAATTACCATCAATCGGCTTTAAAGATATGTGAATGAACCCGTTCCTTGTAGCACTAAGGAAATCAAACTCCGAGAGGTCACGCCCTATTAGGCAAGTAACATCGGGATGATTCCAATCTACCGATGCATCGGCCAAAGCAACACAAGCCGAATTATCTGCGTGAATGACTTCTACCTCATTGTCGACCCATTGTATTAATAATTGATGCATGGTAGATGGCACACATTAGTTAGCTGAACCCAATTGCGGCCTAATATAACATTATATTTACCTTGCTCCTCGACGATGAAGAATGTGGTGGCCAAAGTTTTGCTTCCCACGGTGAGTTCCATGCACATCAGACCTTTGGCCTCTGTCTTTTCTTTACCCTCAAATCCATTAAGTACCATATTGGTCTTCATCAATTCACAATTATCTAACCCCAACTTCTTGAAGACCGAATAGGGCATAAGATTTACCACAACACCACCATCAACGAGCATCCTAGCAACCGGCGATCCGTTCATATTACCTTTGAGGTACAATGGCTTCAAGTGTTTCACCAGTTCTTTTGGCTTCTCGAAGATGGCGTTCTTAAGACCAAAATCCAGCTGCGCCACCTCCCCTTCCTCACCTATAGCACGAAACTTGACAGGTAAGTAATAGACCATATTAATATTCATACCTTCCCGAACCAGCATAGATTCGTAATCGACCATCTCATCTTCATCTCCCAATGCGTATATTGGACTTGAAGTTTCCTCAATTGAAGTGGATGTTTCAGGTGGCATGGACGATGTAATAGGGATCGCATCATCCTCTTTTGGTGGTGTAGGTGTTGCTATAGCCAATGTAGAAGCATCTGCATTTTCTTTTTGTTTAGGCCTCCATAGTTGTTTTGTGAATGCCATGGGCCGAATTTCATTGAACAATTCGTCCCTTTGCTTCTATTCTTTGCGCTCTACCTCCTCGTGGTTCCTCATGAGTTGTAATCTCCTTTTCATGGTCTTAGTTAAACCAGGTGGACACCACTTAGCTTGAGTATATTTTGGATCCCTAGGTTTGGCCTTGTTTGTGTTAGCCTCATGATCATTAACCATGGAACCCTTTTTATTGACCTTGCTTGGAGAAATTTATTTGGCCGATTAGCACCATGTCTCAATGGCCTTGTGTGGGATAATAAAGCCTCTCGCGGGCAAGACTTCTAGGTGTTGCCCGCCCCATATGAAAAGCATAAGGAGCCATTGGGGGCTATCCCTAACCTCCATTGAAGTCTCCCATGTAATATGGTGTATAGGGGAGTGGCAACATCCACGGTGTCAATGCCCATGACCCATATGGCCTTGCATAATGTCGAAATTCTTGCTTCAGAGGTGATCTTGAATGCTTCAAAGGTGATGGCTGCTTGGAGATAGAACCGGCCGCTTGACTGGCATATTTGGATAGCAACATATCAAAAGTTGGCTTGATTCGCTTGAGCTTAGCTTCACTCTTTTTCCACTTGCCAACTTTTGCATTCTCGGGCTTGGTAATTTTAACACGATTATCCTCTTGTATTTGCGGTTGCCCCCCGAGTGCATGATTTCTTATGGTAATCTTCAATACCTCCTTGCCATGGGTTTTCATATCAAGCACAACCTTTCTTCCCAAGACTTTGTCGCCCTCCTTGATTTTCCTGGGTTCACCAGTAACAACATTATATTTATTAGCAAATTCGGCTGGCCGAATTAACATTTTCTTTCCTTCCAAGTCCATGGTGTTTATCGGGAAGGGTAGTTTATCAACTTGCATCTCAGCAAAATTCAATCGTTGGTCATTAATGGTCGATTGTATCTATCGCCGAAAAATATTGCAATCATTAGTAGCATGAGAAAATGAATTATGATACTTGCAATAAGCACGCCGTTTCAGCTCCTCAAACGACTGTATGGTGTGTGATATTCTAATCATCTATCTTGCAAAAGAGCATCAAATATTCTATCACACTTAAATATATCAAAAGTAAACTTCATCTCATCATCACGATTCTTGCAAATCGGCTTAAGAGCATTGCATGTATAGGGTTTGGCCTTTGAGGACCAAACAAATTCAGTAGTATAGACATCAACCTCATCGTCTGAATTATCATCATTGTATTCAACCATATGCATTCTAGGACAGTCGGTTGTAGATCTATGAACCTCTTTACTTCGACTCTCTTGAGCCAAAGCTTTTTGCAAGACTTGGTTAATATTCAGAAACTCATGACTTTCTAGCCTCTCTTTAATATGAGTTTTCAAGCCATTAAGAACAAGATCCGCCAAGTCTCTCTCGCTTATCACTAAGTTATAACATCGGTTTTTATAGCTCTAAATCTCTTGACATAATCAGTGACCGATTCATCATGTTTTTGCCTAACCGATGTAAGATGTGACAACTTAAGCTCATTATCGCCGCTATAAAAGTGACCATGAAACTTTTGCTCTAATTGCGACCATAAGAGAATTGAACCATGTGGTAAAGCAGCGAACCATGATAATGCGGTACTAGTTAAAGATAATGAAAATAGACGCACTTTCAATTCTTCTATGGAACCCGCTTCACCCAACTACGCTAGATACTGACTAACATGCTCCCATGTTGTTTCATGCCCTCTCCACTAAATTTGACAAAATCAGAAACTTATAACCTTGAGGGTACAAAACTGCATCAAAGTGTTCAGATAAGGCTTTTGGTACACATGACTCTTTACTTTCAGCTCGTTTCAAAAAGTTTCTAGAAACATCTTATGCAAATACTCTCTTAATTTAGCTAAAATTGGGTCCGAGGTAGATGAAGATGTTTGTGGCAATGACATAGGAGCAACCTGAGTACTAGCTAGTGGTGCAACTTGTGGGATGGGCGCCGAACCATAATTCGGTGGAAGACCAAACATGCCCGCGCCTATGGGTGGTGTTACAAAGTGATTCGGTGTTGACGCCGAATTGTGCACACTCATAATAGGATTACGATATGCAGGTGCAGCCACAAGCCGGTTGGTTTAACTAGGGTAAAAATTCAACGGCATACTATATTGTTGTTATATAGGAGGTGCCGATGAAATAGGTAAAGTTGGACTAGGGTTTTCAGATATACCAACAGTAGGCATATTTTTCTTAGCATTAGTATTTGCCACAAAAGAATTGTACGTCATCACATTACCCTTACTAACAAGACATTCAATCACAACCACTTGCTCATTAATCAAAGATGGTTAAGTTTCCTAGCCATAGACATGTGTTGTCATTTGATGAACGGTATCACATCATTAGAGAATGATGTGATGGACAAGACCCATCCGTTAGCTTAGCATAATGGTCGTTTAGTTTATTGCTATTGCTTTCTTCATGACTTATACATGTTCCTATGACTATGAGATTATGCAAGTCCCGAATACCGGAGGAACACTTAGTGTGCTATCAAACGTCACAACGTAACTGGGTGATTATAAAGATGCTCTACAGGTGTCTCCGATGGTGTTTGTTGAGTTGGCATATATCGAGATTAGGATTTGTCACTCTGATTGTTGGAGAGGTATCTCTGGGCCATCTCGGTAATGCACATCACTATGAGCCTTGCAAGCAATGTGACTAATGAGTTAGTTACGAGATGATGCATTACGGAACGAGTAAAGAGACTTGCTGGTAATGAGATTGAACTAGGTATGATGATACCGACGATCAAATCTCGGGCAAGTAACATACCGATGACAAAAGGGAACAACGTATGTTGTTATGCGTTTGACCGATAAAGATCTTCGTAGAATATGTAGAAACCAATATGAGCATCTAGATTCCGCTATTGGTTATTGACCGGAGATGAGTCTCGGTCATGTCTACATAGTTGTCGAACCCGTAGGGTCCGCACGCTTAATGACGATCGATATTATGAGTTTATGTGTTTTGATGTAACGAAGGAAGTTCGGAGTCCCGAATGAGATGACGGACATGATGAGGAGTCTCGAAATGGCCGAGACATAAAGATTGATATATTGGATGACTATATTCAGACACTGGTGGGCTGGGGATACCACTATCCTCTTATCCATCAACCACGGATTGGTTCGCAAAGGGATATGGGTCTATTTGGTTGTCTCGTCGTTTTTCTTTTTTGCTACTTTGTGTATTTGTCCTAATTAAGCTTGGTTGAGCAAATGAAGGCAAAAAATCATTTTCTGCATATCGTTTGGTTGCCTGCATACCCTCTAACCTGACTTTGAAGAAACGCAAATCGTGTTGTTTGGTTGCAGGCTTGTTTAAACACAAACGCAAGTCAGACTGTTTGGTTAAATGCAATACATGTTGTCTGGTAATCTCCTTTTAGAGTAGCAAGCATACCAGTTCACTCGCAGGCAGTGTTGGAAATATGAGCAATTTATCATAAGATTTAATTAGCAGAAACAATAAATAAAACATGACTAGAATGACAGAGATAAGACAAGCCATGCAATTTAACAAAGAGTATGCAAATATCATATGTACTTGTGAACTTGAACAGAACATGTCTAGTGCAAACACTTGAACAAGAAACTCTAGCATGATCTTCAATAGAAATACATGAATACATACTGGGCAGCAGAGGAAGCATTAGCGTTGGTGCTAATGTTATCCCCCATGTCGCCGAAGAGGTTTTTGGGGAAGAAGTCGTAATTGAGGAAGTGATCGTCGGCGTCTGTGGCATCCAGGATGAAGAGTTCAGTAGTCACACGGAGCACTTCCTAAAAACCTTATCAACCTTCTCTCGTACAGGACTCGAAGCGGCAAGGTTTTATAGGTCTACTATCCCGACATGCGGTGCACGCCGGAAGCCAAGATGGGAAGGAACCTAGCGGTAACTCAGTGCTTGAAACTTGGTAGCATGAGGCATATGTTGTTCTGATGTGTCTCAGTGGAGAGGAGCGACGTCCCTTTTATAGGCACGGAAGGAGAAGGCGAATGAGTAGCGATGGGAGGTGAAACGAAGAGATGGGAGACGAAACGAACAAGCAGCGGTCGAAGGGTGCATCGTTCGTATTCAATCTCAACTACAACAAAAACTTTTCAGCTTTCGTGCCATCTTACATATGCCAATCATGTGTCCCATGAATCAATGCTATTTTGTGGTAAAGATGAAAACCATGCTTTAGCTCGATCTCTAACAGAGATATTTTTTTCAATTTCACAGTATCATTATCCATATCTTTTTTTTGCATATCACATAATTCAATGAAAGTACTATGATGAGATGCAGCATCTTTATTAGGATTTTCAGTAAATTGTTCTTTCATAACAAGATTTAACAACACATAATTATATCATATGACTCCACACTAGTGGCGGGAGTAGCAAACGGTGTACTACTAAAATTATTATTAGTAGTTTTCGAGAAATCACACAACTTAGTTTTTTTAGTAGACACGGTGGTGATTCAAGCAAAGATGGCACACAAGGTATTTTTGGGATGTGGTTTGTGGGATTTTTTTTAGATGTGGTTTGTGGATTTTTATTGATGACCGCTCGAAGCAGCAAAATCAAGTGTCACGCAATACTCCGTATTAGAAGTATGCAAGTTCAAAAGGAAAAGATGATACACTTACAACACGTCTGTCACATTCACGTTGCACCCGGACATGGTCGGTCCAGCACGATCGCTCACCGAATGGAAAATGCATCTTCTTATGTTTTCGCTCGCTTGTGGGACCGAAGTTGAGAGCAAACCGACAGTAGGAAAATGCCCGCCCCCATCGCCGCCTATGTTGGTTGAATTGAGAAGAGAGAGACGAGGAAGGAGAGATTGTAGCACATGTTGGGGAACGTAGCAATTTCAAAAAATTTCCTACGCACACGCAAGATCATGGTGATGCATAGCAACGAGAGGGGAGAGTATTGTCTACGTACCCTCGTAGACCAAAGCGGAAGCGATCACAACATAGAGGAAGTAGTCGACGTTCTCCTCGCGATCCAGCCGATCCCAGCGCCCGTTACTCGGCGCCTCCGAAGTTCTTGGCACACGTTCAGCTCGATGGCGCTCCTCGGGCTTCGATCCAAAGCTCCGGGAGAGGGAGTTCCACAAGACGACGGCGTGGTGACGATCTTGATGTTCTACCGACGCAGGGCTTCGCCTAAGCACCGCTACGATATGACCGAGGTGGAATATGGTGGAGGGGGGCACCGCACACGGCTAAGGAACGATCTCAAGGATCAACTTGTCTGTCCTAGGGTGCCCCCCTGCCCCCGTATATAAAGGAGCAAGGGGGAGGGCCGACCGGCCCTAGGAGGTGCGCCAAGGGAGGGGGAAGTCCTCCTCCTAGTGGGAGTAGGATTCCCCTTTCCTAGTCCAACTAGGAAGGAGGAAGGGGGAAGGAAAGAGAGGGAGAGGGAGAGGGAAGGGGGCGCCCCCTCCTTGTCCAATTCGGACTCCCCCATGGGGGCGCCACCTCTGGCGCAGCCCTCTCTCTCCCCTCTTGGCCCAATAAGGCCCATTACTTCCCGGGGTTCCGGTAACCCCTCGGCACTCCGTCTTTCTCCGAAACTTCCGGAACCTTTCCGGTGTCCGAATATAGCCGTCCAATATATCAATCTTTATGTCTCGATCATTTCGAGACTCCTCGTCATGTCCGTGATCACATCCGGGACTCCGAACTCCTTCGGTACATCAAAATACACAAACTCATAATATAACCGTCCTTGAAACCTTAGCGTGCGGACCCTACGGTTCGAGAACAATGTAGACATGACCGAGACACATCTCCGGTCAATAACCAATAAGCGGGACCTGGATGCCCATATTGGTTCCTACATTTTCTACGAAGATCTTTATCGGTCAGACCGCATAACAACATACGTTGTTCCCTTTGTCATCGGTATGTTACTTACCCGAGATTCGATCGTCGGTATCCAATACCTAGTTCAATCTAGATTCTTGGTAAGTCTCTTTACTCGTTCCGTAATACATCATCTCACAACTAACTCATTAGTTGTAATGCTTGCAAGGCTTATGTGATGTGTATTACCGAGAAGGCCCAGAGATACCTCTCCGGCAATCGGAGTGACAAAACCTAATCTCGAAATACGCCAACCCAACAAGTACCTTTGGAGACACCTGTAGTACTCCTTTATAATCACCCGATTCGTTGTGACGTTTGGTAGTACCCAAAGTGTTCCTCCCGTAAACGGGAGTTGCATAATCTCATAGTTACAGGAACATGTATAAGTCATGAAGAAAGCAATAGCAATATACTAAGCGATCAAGTGCTAAGCTAACGGAATGGGTCATGTCAATCACATCATTCTTCTAATGAGGTGATCCCATTAATCAAATGACAACACATGTCTATGGTTAGGAAACATAACCATCTTTGATTAATAAGCTAGTCTAGTAGAGGCTTACTAGTGACTATTTGTTTGTCTATGTATTCACACATGTATTATGTTTCCGGTTAATACAATTCTAGCATGAATAATAAACATTTATCATGATATAAGGAAATAAATAATAACTTTATTATTGCCTCTAGGGCATATTTCCTTCAGTCTCCCACTTGCACTAGAGTCAATAATCTAGATTACACAAGAATGATTCTAACACCCATGGAGTCTTGGTGCTGATCATGTTTTGCTCGTGGAAGAGGCTTAGTCAATGGGTCTGCAACATTCAGATCCGTATGTATCTTGCAAATCTCTATGTCTCCCACTTGGACTTGGTCCCGAATGGAGTTGAAGCGTCTTTTGATATGCTTGGTCCTCTTGTGAAATCTGGATACATTTGCCAAGGCAATTGCACCAAGATTGCCACAGAAGATCTTCATTGGTCCCGATGCACTAGGTATGACACCTAGATCGGAAATGAACTCTTTCATCCAGACTCCTTCATTTGCTGCTTCAAGCAGCTATGTACTCCGCTTCACATGTAGATCCCGCCACGGCGCTTTGTTTAGAACTGCACCAACCGACAGCTCCACCGTTTAACAAAAACACGTATCCGGTTTGCGATTTAGAATCGTCCGGATCGTTGTCAAAGCTTACATCGGCGTAACCATTTACGACTAGCTCTTTGTCACCTCCATATACGAGAAACATATCCTTAGTCCTTTTCGTATTTCAGGATGTTCTTGACCGCTGTCCAGTTGATCCACTCCTGGATTACTTTGGTACCTTCCCGCCAAGCTTACACCTAAGCATACGTCAGTGCGGTACACAGCATTGCATACATGATAGAGCCTATGGCTGAAGCATAGGGAACATCTTTCATTTTCTCTCTATCTTCTGCGTGGTCGGGCATTGAGTCGACTCAATCTTACACCTTATGTAATACAGGTAAAAACCTTTCTTTGCACGATCCATTTTGAATTTCTTCAAAACTTTATCAAGGTATGTGCTTTGTGAAAGTCCAATTAAGCGTCTTGATCTATCTCTATAGATCTTGATGCCCAATATGTAAGCAGCTTCACCGAGGTCTTTCATTGAAAAACTTTTATTCAAGTATCCTTTTATGCTATCCAGAAATTCTATATCATTTCCAATCAATAATATGTCGTCCACATATAATATCGTAAATGCTACAGAGCTCCCACTCACTTTCTTGTAAATACAGGCTTCTCCAAAAGTCTCAGATAAAACCATATGCTTTGATCACACTATCAAAACATTTATTCCAACTCCGAGAGGCTTGCACTGCACCATAAATTGATCGCTGGAGCTTGCACACTTTGTTAGCACCTTTTGGATCAGCAAAACCTTCTGGTTGCATCATATACAACTCTTCTTCTAGAAATCCATTCAAGAATGCAGTTTTTACATCCATTTGCCAAATTTCATAATCATAAAATGCGGCAATTGCTAACATGATTCGGACAGACTTAAGCATCGCTTCTGGTGAGAAAGTCTCATCATAGTCAACCCCTTGAACTTGTCGAAAACCTTTTGCAACAAGTCGAGCTTTGTAGACAGTTATATTACCATCGCGTCAGTCTTCTTCTTAAAAATCCATTTATTCTCAATGGCTTGCCGATCATTGGGCAAGTCAACCAAAGTCCATACTTTGTTCTCATACATGGATCCCATCTCAGATTTCATGGCTTCCAGCCATTTCATGAATCTGGGCTCACCATCGCTTCTTCATAGTTTGTAGGTTCGCCATGGTCAAGTAACATGACTTCCGTAATAGGATTACCGTACCACTCGGGTGCGTATTTTATTCTGCTTGACCTCTGAAGTTCAAGAGCAACTTGATCTGAAGTTTCATGATCAACATCATTAGTTTCCTCACCAATTGGTGTAGTTGTCACAGAACCGTTTCTTGTGATGAACTACTTTCCAATAAGGGAGCAGAATCTGATTATCTCATCAAGTTCTACTTTCCTCCCACTCACTTCTTTCGAGAGAAACTCCTTCTCTAGAAAGGATCCGAATTTAGCAACGAAAATCTTGCCTTCAGATTTGTGATAGAAGGTGTACCCAACAGTTTCCTTTGGGTATCCTATGAAGACACATTTCTCCGATTTGGGTTCGAGCTTATCTGGTTGAAGTTTCTTTACATAAGCATCGCAGCCCCAAACTTTAAGAAACGACAACTTTGGTTTCTTGCCAAACCACAGTTCATACGGTGTCGTCTCAGCGGATTTAGATGGTGCCCTATTTAACGTGAATGCGGCCGTCTCTAAAGCATATCCCCAAAATGATAGCGGTAAATCAGTAAGAGACATCATAGATCGCACCATATCAAGTAAAAATGCGATTACGACGTTCGGACACACCATTTCTCTGTGGTGTTCGGGTGGCATGAGTTGCGTAAACTATTCCACATTGTTTCAAATGTAAACCAAACTTGTAACTCAAATATTCTCCTCCACGATCGGATCGTAGAAACTTTATTTTCTTGTTACGATGATTTTCCACTTCACTCTGAAATTCTTTGAACTTTTCAAATGTTTCAGATTTGTGTTTCATTAAGTAGATATACTCATATCTGCTCAAATCATCTGTGAAGGTGAGAAAATAACGATACCCGCCGCGTGCCTCAACATTTATTGGACCACAAACATCAGTATGTATGATTTCCAACAAATCAGTTGTTCGCTCCATAGTTCCGGAGAACGGCGTTTTAGTCATCTTGCCCATGAGGCATGGTTCGCAAGTACCAAATGATTAATAATCAAGTGATTCCAGAAGCCCATCAGTATGGAGTTTCTTCATGCGTTTTACACCGATATGACCCAAACGGCGATTGCCACAAATAAGTTGCTTTATCATTATCAACTCTGTATCTTTTGGTTTCAACACTATGAATATGTGTATTACTACTATCGAGATTCAATAAAATAGACCACTCTTCAAGGGTGCATGACCATAAAAGATATTATTCATATAAATAGAACAACCATTATTCTCTGTCTTAAATGAATAACCGTCTCGCATCAAACAAGATCCAGATATAATGTTCATGCTCAACGCCGCACCAAATAACAATTATTTAGGTCTAAAACTAATCCCGATGGTAGATGTAGAGGTAGCGTGCCGACCCGCGATCACATTGACTTTGGAACCATTTCCCACGCCAAGCACGTCACCTCGTCCTTAGCCAATCTTCGCAATCCGTAGTTCCTGCTTTGAGTTGCAAATATTAGCAACAGAACCCGATTATCAAATACCAGTACTCATGCGAGTATTAGTAAGGTACACATCAATAACATGTATATCACATATACATTTTATCACCTTGCCATCCTTCTTATCCGCCAAATACTTGGGGCAGTTCCGCTTCCGAGGTCCGGTTTGCTTGCGGTAAAACACTCGGTTTCAGGCTTAGGCCCGGACTTGGGTTTCTTCTCTTGAGCAGCAACTTTCTTGCTGTTCCTTTTGAAGTTCCCTTCTTCTTTCCTTTGCCCTTTTCTTGAAACTAGTGGTCTTGTTGACCATCAACACTTGATGCTCTTTCTTGATTTCTACCTCCATGACTTTTTAGCATTGCGAAGAGCTCGGAATTGTTTTGGTCATCCCTTGCATATTATAGTTCATCACGAAGCTCTTGTAGCTTGGTGGCGATGATTGGAGAATTACATCAATGACACTATCATCCGGAAGAGTAACCCCAGTTGAATCAAGTGGTTATTATACCCGGAGATTTTGAGTATATGTTCACCGACGTAACTATTCTCCTCCATTTTGCAGCTATAGAACTTATTGGAGACTTCATATCTCTCAATCCGGCATTTGCTTGAAATATTAACTTCAACTCCTGGAACATCTCATATGCTCCATGACGTTCAAAACGTCGTTGAAGACCCGGTTCTAAGCCGTAAAGCATGGCACACCGAACTATCGAGTAGTCATCACTTTGCTCGCCAGACGTTCACAACTTCTCGGCGTTGCTCTGCAGAAGGCACTGGCACCCAGCCGGTGCTTCCGGGGCGTAATTCTTCTGCAGCAATGAGGATAATCCTCAAATTACGGACCCAGTCCGTGTAATTGCTACCATTTTCTTTCAACTTTGCTTTCTCAAGGAGCATTAAAATTCAACGGAACAACGACGAGCCATCTATCTACAGTAAACATAGACAAGCAAAATACTATCTGGTAGTAAGTTCATGATAAATTTAAGTTTTAATTAATCATATTAAAAACTCCCACTTAGACAGACATCTCTCTAGTCATCTAAGTGATTACGTGATCCAAATTAACTAAACCATGTCCGATCATCACGTGAGATGGAGTAGTTTCAATGGTGAACATCACTATGTTGATCATATCTACTATATGATTCACGTTCGACCTTTCGGTCTCCGTGTTCCGAGGCCATATCATTATATGCTAGGCTCGTCAAGTTTAACTCGAGTATTCTGCGCGTATGCGCAATCTGTTTTGCACCCGTTGTATTTGAGCGTAGAGCCTATAACACCCGATCATCACGTGGTGTCTCAAAGACGAAGAACTTTCATAGCGGTGCATACTCGGGAAAACACTTCTTGATAATTTTAGTGAGAGATCATCTTATAATGCTACCATCAATCAAAGCAAAATAAGATGCATAAAGGATAAACATCACATGCAATCAATATAAGTGATATGATATGGCCATCATCATCTCGTGCTTGTGATCTCCATCTCCGGCACCGTCGTGATCACCATCGCCACCGGTAGCGACACCTTGATCTCCATCGTAGCATCGTTGTCGTTTTCGCCATCTATTGCTTCTACGACTATCGCTACCGCTTAGAGATAAAGTAAAGCAATTACAGGGCGTTTGCATTTCATACAATAAAGCGACAACCATATGGCTCCGGCCAGTTGCCGATAACTTCGGTTACAAAACATGATCATCTCATACAATAAAATATAGCATCACGTCTAGACCATATCACATCACAACATGCCCTGCAAAAACAAGTTAGACGTCCTCTACTTTGTTGTTGCAAATTTTACGTGGCTGCTACGGGCTTAAGCAAGAACCAATCTCACCTACGCATCAAGACCACAACGATACTTCGTCAAATAGACTCCGTTTTAACCTTCTCAAGGACGGGCGTAGCCACTTGGTTCAATTAAAGTGAGAGAGACAGACACCCGCCACCACCTTTAAGCACGAGTGCTCGTAGCGGTGAAACCAGTCTCGCGTAAGCGTCTGGCGTAATGTCGGTCCGGGCGCTTCATCTCACAATACCGCTGAACCAAAGTATGACATGCCGGTAGGCGGTATGACTTGTATCGCCCACAACTCACTTGTGTTCTACTCGTGCATATGACATCAACGCATAAAACCAGGCTCGGATGCCACTGTTGGGGAACGTAGCAATTTCAAAAAATTTCCTACGCACACGCAAGATCATGGTGATGCATAGCAACGAGAGGGGAGAGTATTGTCTACGTACCCTCGTAGACCAAAGCGGAAGCGATCACAACGTAGAGGAAGTAGTCGTACGTTCTCCTCGCGATCCAGCCGATCCCAGCGCCCGTTACTCCGGCGCCTCCGAGTTCTTGGCACACGTTCAGCTCGATGGCGCTCCTCGGGCTTCGATCCAGCAAAGCTCCGGGAGAGGGAGTTCCGTCGACCTGACGGCGTGGTAGCGATCTTGATGTTCTACCGGCGCAGGGCTTCGCCTAAGCACCGCTTCTGATATGACCGAGGTGGAATATGGTGGAGGGGGCACCGCACACGGCTAAGGAACGATCTCAAGGATCAACTTGTCTGTTCTAGGGTGCCCCCCGCCTGTATATAAAGGAGCAAGGGGAGGGCCGGGCCGGCCCTAGGAGGTGCGCCAAGGGAGGGGGAAGTCCTCCTCCTAGTGGGAGTAGGATTCCCCTTTCCTAGTCCAACTAGGAAGGAGGAAGGGGGAAGGAAAGAGAGGGAGAGGGAGAGGGAGAGGAAGGGGCGCGCCCCCTCCTTGTCCAGTCGGACTCCCCATGGGGGGGCGCAGCGCCACCTCCCTGGTGCAGCCCTCTCTCTCCCCTCTTGGCCCAATAAGGCCCATTACTTCCCGGGGGTTCGGTAACCCCTCGGCACTCCGTCTTTCTCCGAAACTTCCGGAACCTTTCCGTGTCCGAATATAGCCGTCAATATATCAATCTTTATGTCTCGATCATTTCGAGACTCCTCGTCATGTCCGTGATCACATCCGGACTCCGAACTCCTTGGTACATCAAAATACACAAACTCATAATATAACCGCCATCGAAACCTTAAGCGTGCGGACCCTACGGTTCGAGAACAATGTAGACATGACCGAGACACATCTCCGGTCAATAACCAATAGCGGGACCTGGATGCCCATATTGGTTCCTACATTTTCTACGAAGATCTTTATCGGTCAGACCGCATAACAACATCGTTGTTCCCTTTGTCATCGGTATGTTACTTACCCGAGATTCGATCGTCGGTATCCAATACCTAGTTCAATCTCATCTTGGTAAGTCTCTTTACTCGTTCCGTAATACATCATCTCACAACTAACTCATTAGTTGTAATGCTTGCAAGGCTTATGTGATGTGTATTACCGAGAAGGCCCAGAAGATACCTCTCCGAGCAATCGGAGTGACAAAACCTAATCTCGAAATACGCCAACCCAACAAGTACCTTTGGAGACACCGTAGTACTCCTTTATAATCACCCGATTACGTTGTGACGTTTGGTAGTACCAAAGTGTTCCTCCGTAACGGGAGTTGCATAATCTCATAGTTACAGGAACATGTATAAGTCATGAAGAAAGCAATAGCAATATACTAAACGATCAAGTGCTAAGCTAACGGAATGGGTCATGTCAATCACATCATTCTTCTAATGAGGTGATCCCATTAATCAAATGACAACACATGTCTATGGTTAGGAAACATAACCATCTTTGATTAATAAGCTAGTCTAGTAGAGGCTTACTAGTGACTATTTGTTTGTCTATGTATTCACACATGTATTATGTTTCCGGTTAATACAATTCTAGCATGAATAATAAACATTTATCATGATATAAGGAAATAAATAATAACTTTATTATTGCCTCTAGGGCATATTTCCTTCAGCACATATTCCAAAAATGTTGTTGAGTGTGAGGCGGCCATGTGTTAATAAAGTGTACTAGGAGCACTCCATATTCTAGTGTAGATGTTGTGAGTGCTCCAGTATATTGGATTGGCTACACGTGACAAAACCCCGTAGCAAGCGCATGCGTGAGAAAAAGCATTCACGTGTTTGTATACTAAACCATTTCCCATTTGAATTATGTGATTGTACATATATTTGAAGAAAATATGCCCAAGAGGCAATAATAAAGTTGTTACTTTATATTTCCTTATTCATGATAAAGGTTTATTATTCATACTAGCATTGTATTGATCAAAACCTTAATACATGTGTGAATACATAAACAAACACTGTGTCCATAGTGAGCCTCTACTGGACTAGCTCGTTGATCAAATATGGTTAAGGTTTCCTAACCATTGACATGAGTTGTCATTTGATAACAGGATCACATCATTAGGAGAATCATGTGATGGACAAGACCCATACGTTAGCTTAGCATAATGATCGTTCAGTTTTATTGCTATTGCTTTCTTCATGTCAAATACATATTCCTTCGACTATGAGATTATGCAACTCCCGGATACCGGAGGAATGCCTTGTGTGCTATCAAACGTCACAACGTAACTGGGTGATTATGAAGATGCTCTACAGGTATCTTCGAAGGTGTTTTGTTGAGTTGGCATAGATCGAGATTAGGATTTGTCACTCCAAGTATCGGAGAGGCATCTCTGGGCCCTCTCGCTAATACACATCATAAGCTTGCAAGAAAATGACTAAGGAGTTAGTCACGAGGTGATGTATTATAGAACGAGTAAAGAGACTTGCCGGTAACGAGATTGAACTAGATATACCGACTATCGAATCTCGGGCAAGTAACATACCGATGAACAAAGGGAATTACGTATGTTGTCATAACGCTTTGACCGATAAAGATCTTCGTATAATATGTAGGAGCCAATATGGGCATCCAGGTTCCGCTATTGGTTATTGACCGGAGAGGTATCTCGGTCATGTCTACATAGTTCTCGAACAGGTAGGGTCCGCACGCTTAACGTTCGATGACGATATAGTAGTATATGAGTTATGTGATTTGGTGAGCGAATGTTGTTCGGAGTCCCAGATGAGATCACGGACATTACGAGGAGTCTCGAAATGGTTGAGAGGTAAAGATTGATATATAGGACGATAGTATTCGGACACCGGAAGTGTTTCGGGGGTTACCGGCTCACCGGAAGGGGTTCCGAGCACCCCCGGCAAAAGATATGGGCCTTATGGGCCAAGAGGGGAAACACACCAGCCACAAGGGGCTAGTGCGCCCCCCATATGGGTCGACCAAGGTGGAGAAGGAAAGGGGAAGGAGGAAAGGCAAGTGTGGAATAGGATTCCCACTTCCTTCTCCCCCCCTCTTTCCTTCCCCCTCCGATAGATATGGCACGGGGGCGCGCGGCTTGGTAGGAGCCCAAGCAGGATTTGGTCCTACTTGGGGCGCCTCCTGGCCTCTCTCCTCCCCCTCCCACCTATATATATGTGTGAGGGAGGCGCCTAGCACACCCCAGACAGTTGTTTAGCCGTGTGCGGCGCCCCTCCATCGTTTACACCCCCGGTCATATTTTCGTAGTGCTTAGGCAAAGCCCTGCGAGGATCACTTCACCATCTCCGTCCCCATGCCGTCGTGCTGACGAAACTCATCTACTACCTCGACGTCTTGCTGGATCAAGAAGGCGAGGGACGTCACCGAGCTGAATGTGTGCAGAACGCGGAGGTGCCGTGCGTTCGGTACTTGATTGGTCGAAGCGCGAAGAAGTTCGGCTACATCAACCGCGTTAAGAAACGCTTCCTCTTATGGTCTACGAGGGTACACAGACACACTCCCCCTCGTTTCTATGCATCTCCATGGATTGATCATTGCGTGTGCATAGAATTTTTTTGTTTTTCCATGCAACGATTCCCAATAGTGGCATCATGAGCCAGGTCTATGCGTAGATGATATGCATGAGTAGAACACAAAGAGTTGTGGGCGGTGATAGTCATGCTGCTTACCACCAATGTCTTATTTTGATTCGGCGGTATTGTGGGATTAAGCGGCCCAGACCAACCTTACATGTCCACGCACATGAGACCGGTTCCACCGACAGACATGCTACTAGTTTTGCATAAAGGTGGCTGGCGGGTGCTTGTTTCTCCTACTTTAGTTGAATCGAATTTGACTGCGGCTGGTCCTTGAAGAAGGTTAAAACAACAAATTTTATGAAACACCGTTGTGGTTTGATGCATAGGTAAGAACTGTTCTTGCTAGAAGCCCGTAGCAGCCACGTAAAACTTGCAACAACAAAGTAGAGGACGTCTAACTTGTTTTTGCAGGGCATGTTGTGATGTGATATGGTCAAGACATGATGTGATATACGTTATTGTATGCGATGATCATGTTTTGTAAAAGTTATTGGCAACCGGCAGGAGCCTTATGGTTGTCTCTTTATTGTATGAAATGCAAACGCCATGTAATTGCTTTAATTTATCACTATGGGTTAGCGATAGTTGTAGAAGCAATAGTTGGAGAGACGACCACGACGCAACGATGGAGATCAAGGTGTTGAGCCGGTGACGATGGAGATCATGACGATGCTTTGGAGATGGAGATCAAAAGCACAAGATGATGATGGCCATATCATGTCACATATTTGGTTGCATGTGATGTTTATCTTTTATGCATCTTATTTTGCTTAGTACGGCGGTAGCATTATAAGATGATCCCTTAACTAAATTTCAAGGTAAAAGTGTTCTCCCCGGGTATGCACTGTTGCTACAGTTCGTCGTGTTGAGACACCACGCGATGATCGGGTGTGATAGACTCTACGCTACGTGACAAATACTTGTCTTAAACTTGACGAGCCTAGCATGTACAGACATGGCCTCGGAACACTAGAGACCGAAAGGTCGAACGTGAATCATATAATAGATATGGTCAACATAGAGATGTTCACCATTGATGACTACCCCATCTCACATGATGATCGGACATGGTTAGTTGATTTGGATCATGTATCACTTAAATAACTTGAGGGATGTTAATTTAAGTGGGAGTTCATTAGTAATTTGATTAATTGAACTTAAATATATAATGAACTTAGTCTTGATAGTATTTGCATATCTATGTTGTAGATCAATAGCTCGCGATATAGCTCTTATATATTTCTGATATGTTCCTAGAGGAAACTAAGTTGAAAGATGATAGTAGCAATGATGTGGACTGGGTCCGTGATCTGAGGATTATCCTCATTGCTGCACAGAAGAATTATGTCCTTGATGCACCGCTAGGTGGCAAACCTGTTGCAGGAGCAGATGCACACGTTATAAACGTTTTGCAAGCTCGATATGATGACTACTTGATAGTTCAGTGTGCCATGTTTTACGGCTTAGAACCGGTGTCGGTGTACAAAAGAAGGGGCGCATCTTTGTACCCCTTACTTGTGCACGGGCAGTCAGAGCCGCGCCCACGACTGCACCAAGCAGAACATGGGAGGTGAACCAAGGTAAAACCGAAGCCCAAGACAATCAAGATGATGCCAAGACCGAGACCACAAAGAAGCAGAGAGGCGAAGTAGGTTCCCCTCGCAAGATCCTTGCCAGGGCGGCTCGCCCGCGCCAGCGGAGTGAGCCACCCTCGAGACCAGAGGTTCCAACTCAACCAACCACGTTGGAACTAGGGCTCGGGAGGCACCTCCATGGTGGCATGCAGATCTTTGTGAAGACAAGAAATATTCAAGATCAAATAAGGATTAAAAGACGACGGTCCTCGGCAAGACCCTTGCCGAGGAGAGCCACAAGACCCCCGGCAAGATCCTTGCCGGGGACGACAGCACGCCACGGCAAGACCCTTGCTGGGCCACCCGGCAAGGCCCTCACCAGGGGCGCCAGCGGGGCCCCGCGCCAACCAAGTCACCACCGCCATTTGCATGCAGCTGCCAGCCCAACCAGCTAGGCAGGCACCTGCGTGGCAACATGCAGCTTCCAAGCCAACTCCGCACACGCCTGCGTGGCGACATGCAGACCTTCGTGAAGGCTCCACCACCGCGCCACCTCAGCTGCCTGCCTGCCTACATGGCACCGCATGCATCGCTGGCCAGGGCGCGTGTCGAAGCAAGGAGGAGCGGCAACGGACGGGACGGGCCTCGCTCCCGTCCCCGATAAAGCTAGGGGACACCTTAGCGAAGCATTAAATGCGTCTTGTCCTGCAATACGAGCGATAAGCTTGTATCATTCTACGCCTTTCCACCTCCTGTATGCCACTGTGGCAGCCCCTTTCGACTATAAAAGGAGGCCCATGGCATACTGGAGAAGGATTCGGCTCTTTGGAACCACGCACCCCACCATAGCTAGTTTGAGAGCTCAAGAACTCTCTCGAAATACACCCACCAAAGCAGGACTAGGGTTTTTACGCATCTTGGCGGCCCGAACACAGGTAAACGATCCTTGTGCTGATTACTAATCCTGCTCTTCTCGCAACCCTGCGCCCCGACAACCGTAGTAGGGATTCTTGTGATCCCATAGGTGCCGTTCCACACCGACATCTTTGGTGCGCCAGGTAGGGGGCGCAATTGTGAGAATCTGGCCTAGTAGTTAACCTAGCAGTTCTTCATCGCCATGGCTCCCAAGAAGGAGACGGCCAGGAGAAAACACGGTGCCGCCTGCGAGCGCGAAGGACGCCAGCGTGGTGACAGAAAAGCTAAGTCATTTAGAGCCTTGAGTTATTTCCTTTTATACATAAGGTTATCATCCTCAGAGATCTTGCCTATTTATGAAAAACCTGCATGCAAAGCCCCCCCCCCCCCGCGATTGGCAACGCCCTTGTTCTCTTTCGAGTCCGCTCAACAACTCAATCGGCCGTGTCGAGAGTGGCGGGGTAGCCTTCCGCACTTGGCAACACTCCCGATTCTGAATCGAGTCAAGCTCGACAGTTCGGGCGGCCGCGCTAAGGGCGGTAAGGTGGTTCGCCCGGCAGCACGCACACCCGGCAGGCCAATGGGGGTCCGTCCCCAAGACGCCGCCCTGGGTTTACGCACCGACAAACCTACCCAGTTAACGTAGGGTGGACATACAAAGGGAGATCGAACAGGAAAATAACATGCATAATCTCAAAGTACTGCAGAGTTATATTACATGAATTGTTGCTGTGGTTCTAACTAAAGATAGAAATTGTCTTGGCCAACGATAAGAAACGGGGTGCCTAATCCCGGCGGTGGCCCTCCACCCTCAGAATTCCGCCGACACTGCTGATGATGGGCTTGATGCGCTCCCTGAGCGGCGCGAGGTCAGTATCCTCCGGCAAGCTCTCCAGCATGACGTCGAAGTCGAGGTCGGGGTACCAGTATGCCACCTTGGTGATAACCTTGGTCGTGGCACCCTGGCAAAACCTCCGGGCCTCGTCGGCCAGCGAGGCCTTCCGGTTGGCGTGAAGGTGCTCCAGAGCCCCGAGAACACACTCGAAGCACAAGGTCAGCTTGGAGTTGATGGTCCCGCTGTGCTCTGGGTTGTACCTCACGTTTGGCATCCCTATGGTAGCCAGTTGCACGGTGATCCTGCCGGCGACGTCCTCGAGGCAGCCGATCCAACGGTTCACGCCCTCCTTGAAATCCTTATGCTTGGCGGCCTCGTTCCTCTGCAGCTGCTTCCCGGTCTCCAGCTCCTTGGCCAGGGTCCCCTCCCGGGCTTTGGCCTCCGTGAGCATCCCCTCGAGGCCCTCCAGCTTCAGCGTGAGGTCCTCGATGGACTTGTTGGCCTCTTAGAGCTCCCCGGCCTTCCTGACGGTCGTGCCCTGCGCCTTCGTCAGGGCGCTGTTAAGCGTGTCCTTCTCCTGGGACAGTTTTAGGGCCTGCTCCTTCAGCCTATCCCGCTCCACCTCCAACTCCTTCACCTTGCCGGCATGCACCTGGGCCTGGGCATCGAGCGCCTCTTTGTGCCTCTGCTCCAGCTCACGGGTCCGCTGCAAGACAAGCTTCTCCACCTCCCTGTCCTTGGCGCGGAGTTTGGCGTCGAGGTCCGCCTCGCGCTTAGCAAGGTCCTCCTCCTGGTAGTTCAGTGCGGCTTGGTGTTGAGTCCGGGCGGCCTCGGCTGCCGCGGCTAAGCCCTCCGCCGTCTCCTGGGCCTTCTGGATGTCGGCCATCTTCATGGTGAGCTCTACGTCGCGCTTGGCCAGCTTGCCCTGGGCGGCCTTCAGCTCCTCGTGAGCCTGGCGGAACCAGTCCTGCGTCTCGGCAACGTGCTTCTGGAGGTCCGCCTCCGCCTTCTCCACCACCGTCGTCCTGGACTTAGCCTTGTCCAGGTGGGTGTGGTGGAGCGCCTGGAGCTTCCGGAAGCTGGCGCCCATGGAGTGGAGGAGCCGCTCTTCCTGGGAGCCGTTGCCACCAATGCTCAGCTCGTCGACGACCTCAATCCCGGCGGCGGCAAGCACTTCGTCGTCGAACACCTCTCCCTCAACGGGTGTCCTGGTGCTCAATGCGCCTGGAAGGTGGACAAACAAGTCGTCACTCACCCTCGGGTACTTGCCGGAGCTGAAAGAAGCAGAGGAGGAAGGCCGGTCATCAGCCACCTCCTCCTCCTCCTCGGCAGCGGCCCTGCCGGCCTCCCCGGCAGGCCCCTTGCCGGTCTCCTCAGTGGCGGCCTTGCCGGCCTCCCCGGCAGGCCCCTTGGCGGCGTCCTCAGCAGAGCCCTTGGCGGCCTCCTCGGCAGCGATCTTCTCGGCGTCCGCCTCGGCGGCCTTGGTGACGTCCTCGATGATGACGTCCACGTCCTCTGGGTTCACCGAGGAGGAATCTGGACACCAAAGAAGGGAGTGAGGCAAGGCCAAGACCAAGAGTCAGAAAGAAAAAGGAACAGTGAAGAAGGGAAGGCGAGCAGAGGCTTCCAAGATTGGGATTGCACGGAGGGTAAAGGAACAGTGCACTCAGGTTATCCCTTTTTATGGGGAAGGTGCGGGTCGCGCTACCCATTTACTGTGATGTGACGCATGCGTGCGGGAACCGACCCACGCATGCCGCCCACGTCACACGCTCCCCACCACGTCGCGCGCGGGTCGTGGGAAGCGCAGCACGCGAACAGTTTTACCATGGTAAAAACCGCCCCGTCTACTCGCGCACCGTTCTGGGACTGGCCCAACAACGTGTCGCGCTTATGTGTGGCCCAGGCCCGGGGGCTCCTCTCGGTGTACAAAAGAAGGGGCGCATCTTTGTACCCCTTACTTGTGCACGGGCAGTCGGAGCCGCGCCCACAACCGCACCAAGCAGAACAGGGGAGGTGAACCAAGGTAAAATCGAAGCCCAAGACAATCAAGACGATGCCAAGACCGAGACCACAAAGAAGCAGAGAGGCGAAGCAAGTTCACCCGGCAAGATCCTTGCCGGGGCAGCCTCAGCGGCCCTAGCAAGGCCCTTGCCGGGGCGGCTCACCCGCGCCAACGGAGTGAGCCACCCTCGAGCCCACGGGTTACAACTCAACCAACCACGTTGGAACTAGGGATCGGGAGGCACCTCCATGATGGCATGCAGATCTTTGTGAAGACAAGGAATATTCAAGATCAAATAAGGATTAAAAGACGACGGTCCTCGGCAAGACCCTTGCCGAGGAGAGCCACAAGACCCCCGACAAGATCCTTGCCGGGGACGACAGCATGCCACGGCAATAACCTTGCCGGGCCACCCGGCAAGAAGGCCCTCACCGGGCGCCAATGGGCCACAGCCAAAGGCCAACCAAGTCACCACCGCCGTTCGCATGCAGCTGCCAGCCCAACCAGCTAGGCAGGCACCTGCATGGCAACATGCAGCTTCCAGGCCAACTTAGCACACGCTTGCATGGCAGCATGCAGACCTTCGTGAAGGCTCCACCACCGCGGCACCTCAGCTGCCTACCTGCCTACATGGCGCTGCATGCATCGCTGGCTAGGGCGCGTGTCGAAGCAAGGAGGAGCGGCGACGGACGGGACGTGCTTCGCTCCCGTCCCCGATAAAGCTAGGCGACACCTCAGCAGCGCATTAAATGCGTCTTGTCCTGTAATACGAGTGATAAGCTCATAGCACTGTACGCCTTTCCACCTCATGTATGCCACTGTGGCAGCCCCTTTCGACTATAAAAGGAGGCCCATGGCATACTGGAGAAGGATTAGGCTCTTTGGAACCACGCACCCTACCATAGCTAGTTTGAGAGCTCAAGAACTCTCTGAAATACACCCACCAAAGCAGGACTAGGGTTTTACGCATCTTCGCGGCCCGAACCTGGGTAAACGATCCTTGTGCTGATTACTAATCCTGCTCTTCTCGCAACCCTGCGCCCCGACAACCGTAGTAGGGATTCTTGTGATCCCATAGGCGTCGTTCCACACCGACAACCGGGACTTCAAAAATGTTTTGAACGCCACGAAGCATATGAGATGTTGCAAGAGCTGAAATTGGTATTTCAGACTCATGCTCGTGTCGAGAGGTATGAGACCTCTGACAAGTACTTTGCCTACAAGATGGAGGAGAATAGCTTAGCTAATGAGAATGTGCTCAGAATGTCTGGGTACTACAATCGCTTGAATCAAGTGGGAGTTAATCTTCCATATAAGATAGTGATTGACAGAGTTCTCTAGTTACTATCACCAAGCTACTAGAACTTTGTGATGAACTATAATATGCAAGGGATGACGAAGATGATTCCCGAGCTCTTCGCGATGCTGAAATCGGCGAAGGTAGAAATCAAGAAAGAGCATCAAGTGCTGATGGTTAACAAGACCACTAGTTTGAAGAAAAAGGGAAAGGGAAAGAAAGGGAACTTCTATAAGAATGGCAAGCAAGTTGCCACTCCCGAGAAGAAGCTCAAAGCTGGACCCAAGCCTGAAACTGAGTGCTTCTACTGTGAAGGAAATGGTCACTGGAAGTGCACCTGCCCCAAACATTGGGTGGATAGGAAGGATGGCAAAGTGAACAAAGGTATATTTGATATACAGATTATTGATGTGTACCTTACTAGTGTTCGTAGTATCCCCTGGGTATTCGATACTAGTTCAGTTGCTAAGATTAGTAACTCGAAACAGGAGTTGCAGAATGAACAGAGACTAGTTAAGGGCGAGGTGACGATGTGTGTTGGAAGTGATTCCAAGGTTGATAAGATCACCATCGCACACTCCCTCTACCTTCGAGATTAGTGTTGAACCTAAATAAATGTTAATTGGTGTTTGCGTTGAGCATGAAATATGATTGGATCATGTTTATTGCTATACGGTTATTCATTTAAGTCAGAGAATAATTGTTGTTCTGTTTACATGAATAAAACCTTCTATGGTCATACACCCAATGTAAATGGTTTATTGAATCTCGATCATAGTGATACACATATTCATAATATTGATGCCAAAAGATGCAAAGTTGATAATGATAGTGCAACATACTTGTGGCACTGCCCTTTAGGTCATATTGGTGTAAAGCGCATAAAGAAACTACATCCAGATGGCCTTTTGGAATCACTTGATTATGAATCATTTGATACTTGCAAACCATGCCTCATGGGCAAGATGACTAAAACTCCGTTCTCCGGAAAAATGGAGCGGACCAATTACTTATTGGAAATAATACATACCGATGTATGCGGTCCAATGAGTATTGAAGCACGCGGCAGGTATCATTATTTTCTGACCTTCACAGATGATTTGAGTAGGTATGGGCGTATCTACTTGATGAAACACAAGTATGAAACATTTAAAAAGTTCAAAGAATTTCAGAGTGAAGTAGAGAATCATCGTAACAAGAAAATAAAGTTTCTACGATATGATCACGGAGGCGAATATTTGAGTTACGAGTTTGGCCTTCATTTAAAACAATGTGGAATAGTTTCACAACTCACGCCACCTGGAACATCACAGTGTAATGGTGTGTCCGAACATCGTAACCGTACTTTATTAGATATGGTGTGATCTATGATGTCTCTTACCGATTTACCACTATCGTTTTGGGGTTATGCATTAGAGACAACAACATTCACATTAAATAGGGCACCGTCTAAATCCGTTGAGACAACACCGTATGAACTGTGGTTTGGCAAGAAACCTAAGCTGTCATTTCTTAAAGTTTGGGGATACAACACTTATGTCAAAAGGCTTCAGCCTGATAAGCTCAAACCCAAATCGGAGAAGTGCGTCTTCATAGGATACTCTAAGGAAACAATTGGGTACACCTTCTACCACAGATCCGAAGGCAAGATCTTTGTTGCCAAGAATGGAACCTTTCTAGAGAAGGAGTTTCTCTCGAAAGAAGTGAGTGGGAGGAAAGTAGAACTTGATGAGGTAATCGTACCTTCTCGCGAATTGGAAAGTAGCACATCAGAGAAATCTGTTCCCGTGATGCCTACACCAACTAGAGAGAAAGCAAATCATAATGATCATGAAACTTCAGATCAAGTTGTTCCTAAACCTCGTAGGTCAAATAGAGCACAATCCGCACCAGAGTTGTACGGTAATCCTGTTCTGGAAGTCATGTTATTAGACCATGGCAAACCAAAGAACTATGAAGAAGCTACGATGAGCCCAGATTCCGACTGATGGCTTGAGGCCATGAAGTCTTAGATAGGATCCATGTATGAGAACAAAGTGTGGACTTTGGTGGACTTGCCCGATGATAGGCATGCCATTGAGAATAAATGGATCTTCAAGAAGAAGTAGACAAACGCTGATGGTAATGTCACCATCTACAAAGATTGACTTATCGCGAAAGGTTTTTGAAAAGTTCAAGGGGTTGACTACGATGAGACTTTCTCACCCATAGCTATGCTTAAGTCTATCCGAATCATGTTAGCAATTGGCGCATTTTATTATTATGAAATCTGGCAAATGGACGTCAAAATTGCATTCCTTATTGGATTTCTTAAAAAAGAGTTGTATATGATGCAACCAGAAGATTTTGTCGATCCTAAAGGTGCTAACAAAGTGTGCAAGCTCCAGCGATCCATATCTGGACTGGTGCAAGCATCTCGGAGTTGGGATATACACTTTGATGAGGTGATCAAAGCATATGGTTTTATACAGACTTTCGATGAAGCCTGTATTTACAAGAAAGTGAGTGGGAGCTCTGTAGCATTTCTAATATTAAATGTAGATGACATATTGTTGATTGGAAATGATATAGAATTTATGGAAAGCATAAAAGGATACTTGAATAAGAGTTTTTCAATGAAAGACCTTGGTGAAGCTGCTTATTAGGCATCAAGATCTATAGAGATAGATCAAAACGCTTAATAGGACTTTCACAAAGAACATACATTGACAAAGTTCTGAAGAAGTTCAAAATGGATCAGTCAAAGAAAGGGTTCTTGCCTGTGTTACAAGGTGTGAAGTTGAGTAAGACTCAAAACCCGACCACGGCAGAAGATAGAGAGAGAATGAAAGTCATTCCCTATGCCTCAGCCATAGGTTCTATAAAGTATGACATTCTGTGTACCAGACCTACTGTGTACCTGGCCATGAGTTTGGCAGGGGGTACAATAGTGATCCAGTAGTAGATCACTGGACAGCGGTCAAAATAATCCTTAGGTACCTAAAGAGGACTAGGGAAATGTTTCTCGGTTATGGAGGTGACAAAGAGTTTATCGTAAAGGGTTACGTCGATGCAAGCTTTGACACTGATCCGGATGACTCCGAGCCTCAACTTGGATACATATTGAAAGTGGGAGCAATTAGCATGAGTAGCTCCGTGCAAAGCATTGTAGGCATAGAAATTTGCAAAATACATACTGATCTGAATATGGCAGACCCGTTGACTAAACCTCTCACACAAGCAAAACATGATCACACCTTAGTAGTCTTTGGGTATTAATCACATGGCAATGTTAACTAGATTATTGACTGTAGTAAACCCTTTGGGTATTGGTCACATGGCGATGTGAACTATGGGTGTTAATCACATGGCGATGTGAACTATTGGTGTTAATCACATGGCGATGTGAACTAGATTATTGACTCTAGTGCAAGTGGGAGACTGAAGGAAATATGCCCTAGAGGCAATAATAAAGTTGTTATTTTATATTTCCTTATTCATGATAAAGGTTTATTATTCATGCTAGAATTGTATTGATTGGAATCCTTAATACATGTGTGAATACATAAACAAACACCGCGTCCCTAGTGAGCCTCTACTGACTAGCTCGTTGATCAAAGACGGTTAAGGTTTCCTAACCATTGACATGAGTTGTCATTTGATAATGGGATCACATCATTAGGAGAATGATGTGATGGACAAGACCCATCCATTACCTTAGCATAATGATCGTTCCGTTTTATTGTTATTGCTTTCTTCATGTCAAATACATATTCCTTCGACTATGACATTATGCAACTCCCGGATACCGGAGGAATGCCTTGTGTGCAATCAAACGTCACAACATAACTGGGTGATTATAAAAATGTATCTCCGAAGGTGTTTTGCGAGTTGGAATAGATCGAGATTAGGATTTGTCACTCCAAGTATCGGAGATGTATCTCTGGGTCCTCTCGGTAATACACATCATAAGCTTGCAAGCAAACGACTAAGGATTTAGTCACGAGGTGATGTATTATAGAACGAGTAAAGAGACTTGCCGGTAATGAGATTGAACTATGTATACCGACGATCGAATCTCGGGCAAGTAACATACCGATGGACAAAGGGAATTATGTATGTTGTCATAACGGTTCAACCGATAAAGATCTTCGTAGAATATGTATGAGCCAATATGGGCATCCAGGTTCCGCTATTGGTTATTTACAGGAGAGGTATCTCGGTCATCTCTACATAGTTCTCGAACCCGTACGGTCCGCACGCTTAACGTTTGATGACGAAATAGTATTATATGAGTTATGTGATTTTGTGATCGAATATTGTTCAGAGTCCCGGACATGATGAGGAGTCTCGAAATGGTCAAGAGGTAAAGATTGATATATATATGATGATAGTATTCAGACACCGAAAGTGTTTGGCGGGTTACCGGGTACTTATCGGGTCACCGGAAGGGGTTTCGGGCACCCCCGGCAAAAGATATGGGCCTTATGGGCCAAGAAGGGAAACACACCAGCCACAAGGGGCTCGCCCCCCCCCGTATATGGGCCAGCCAAGGTGGAGAAGGAAAGGGGAAGGAGGAAAGGCAAGTGCGGAATAGGATTCCCAGTTCCTTCTCTCTCCCCCCTCTTTCCTTCCCACTCCAATAGATATGGCAGAGGGGGCGCGCGGCTTCGGAGGAGCCCAAGTAGGATTCGGTCCTACTTGGGGCGCCTCCTGGCCTCCCCCTCCCCTCCCACCTATATTTATGTGGGAGGGGGCGCCTAGCACACCCCAGACAATTGTGTAGCCGTGTGCGGCGCCCCCCTCCATCCTTTACACCCCCGGTCATATTTTCATAGTGCTTAGGCGAAGCCCTGCAAGGATCACTTCACCATCACCATCAGACCGTCGTGCTGACGGAACTCATCTACTACCTTGACGTCTTGCTGGATCAAGAAGGCGAGGGACGTCACCGTGCTGAACGTGTGCAGAAAGCGGAGGTGCCATGCGTTCGGTACTTGATCGGTTGAAGCGCGAAGAAGTTCGACTACATCAACCGCGTTGAGAAATGCTTCCGCTTATGATCTATGAGGGTACGTAGACACACTCTCCCCCTCGTTGCTATGCATCTCCATGGATAGATCATTGCTTGTGCGTAGAAATTTTTTGTTTTTCCATGCAACGATTCCCAACAATATTCTACGTTGAAAAGCAAAACAAAGATTGAATGCTCTTTATATATGATTTACTAATGCTATGATCACCAGTTCAAATATTTGAATCCATTTTATGTTGAATTCTAATATTTGAAACTATTTTATGTTGGATTCAAATATCATGTGTGTTTCTTATGCATAATGTGTCTCACACAGCCAACATAGAGTGTACTCATGTTTTTTCGTTGACACACGCTCTCTTTGTATTACACTATTATACACCCACCCGATCTCTCTTCATTTCATGTAGGGATCTCTATCTCTCTCTTTCCTCACTCTCTCTCACACACACACACACACATACCGCCTCTCTTTATCTTTCTACATGTCACACTTGATAGAAAAGCGCATAGTTATGATGATATTCAAGGCAATGATCATGTATATAGGCATCATGTTCGAGACAAGTAGACCGACTCCTGCTTGCATCTACTACTATTACTCCACCAATCGACCGCTATCCAGCATGGATATATGGTATTAAGTTCATTAAAAATAGAGTAACGCCATAAGCAAGATGACATGATGTAGACAGAGTAAACCCAAACAATATGAATAAACCCTGTTGTTTTACCCTTAATGGCAACAATACAAATACATGTCTTATCCCTTTCTGTCACTCGGATGTGTAGCATCGCAAGATTTAACCCATTACAAAGCACCCCTCCCACTGAAGCTAAATCAATCTAGTTGGCCAAACTAAGCAGATAGATCGTAGAGAAATACAAAGCTATAACAATCATCTATAATAAAGTTCAGAAAAGACTCCATTACTTCTCATAAATATTCAGATCATAAACCCACAACTCATCGGATCCCAACAAACACAATGCAAAAGAAGATTACATCGATAGAACTCCAAGAACATTGAGGAGAACATTGTATTGAATATCAAAGAGAGAGAAGAAGCCATCTAGCTACTAGCCCTTGACCGATAGGTCTGTGGTAAACTACTCATGCACTATCCGAAGGCAACAAGGATGATGTAGAAGCCCTCCGTGATTGATTCCCCCTCCGACAGAGTACCGGAAAAGGCCTCCAGATGGGATCACGGAGAACGGAATCTTTGCAGCGGCGGAAAAATGTTTTAGGTGGCTCTCTGTTGGTTTCCCAATATTTGAGAATTTATAGATGTGGAATTAGGTCAGAGGAGCCTCGAGGGGCCCACAAGGTAATAGGGCGCGCCTGAGGGAGTCCTGGACTAGGGGGTTCTCAGTACGCTAACCTATCTCCCATGGGCCGGACAGGTGGGCCACGCTACAATTAATCGCTAGACGGCCAGACTATGAGGCATCTTCGTATCAGGACAGGAGATCTTTGGTGCCTTGGTGTGTCTTCCAAGTCAAGATAAGAAGAATCAGCATGATTATTCCTTCCTTGTAACCGACTATGTGTAACCCTAGTACCCCTGGTGTTTATATAAACCGGAGGGTTTAGTCCATAGAGGATAGAACAACAACCATCATCCTACTCGCCTAGGGTTTAGTTCATCTGATATCATGGTAGATCGACTCTGTAATCATCCTATACAGTTCAATATAATCAATATGTTGTCGTGATCTCACGGCTAGGATGGCTAAAGAGGGGGATAAACACAAGGGCACCGGTGGGCTCCAGAAGCGAGGTTGTTACGAGCAAGTGCGTGACACGAGACGTACCCAGGTTCGGGGCCCTCCGGAGAGATAACACCCCTAGTCCTGCTGAGTGTGGTTTATATGAGGTGGATACAAGCTTGCTCCTAGAGTTGTTCTGGGGAGGAAGGAAGACTGGCTAGTGCATAGGGGATTCCCTCACCGTGTGTGTATGTGTTCTACTGATGATTGCCTGTTGGCTGCCCGCGTACATGGAGGGCTCCTGGGGGTCTTATCGGCTGAGCCCCAGGGTTAGAATGGTAAAGATACAAAGCCCTGGTGTCAGCGTCTACGAGCAGGCAGTGGGGCCACTGGGTCTGCCGGGTCCGTCGGGTGCGGGTCTCACCGGGTCCGTAGGGTGCGGGCCATACCGGGGCCTCCGGGCGTGGATACGAACGACTGTTGGGTCTTGTGGCATGCCTCACTAGGCGTCATGGGATGGTCAGTGCCACCCTGCTACAGGACCGTGCCCCCAGGACACCGCCCGCCCTGGGCAGGGGCGTGGGAGCACCGATGCCGCGCCCGCCGGGGCCGACATAAAGGGGGAGCACATTAGCCATGCTTGCTTGTCGCCGGGGTTGACTTCTGATGGACGGCCGGCATGTGCTAGCCGGCTGGCCGGGTCGCGGAACCAGGCCGGCTCACACTGGGGAGTCGGCCAAGGGCGAGCCGGATTGAGGGGCTTTGCCTGCCCCGATGTTTTTGAAAGAGATCGGGGTTCCATTGCCTTCCCGAGGGTCATACCCCTGAAAGTAGTCCCCGAAGTTGTGAAGGCTCACTGGCTCCAAACAGGGGGGCCTTCGTAGTTTTACCCCCCTGAGGAGGCGGCTGGGTTGATGAAGCTTCCGGACGCTGGGTCCCGGCAACACCCATTGTGTGCTGAGTCTTGAAACCGAGGCATCAGCCGTGTCTTGAAGGGGGAGGACACGCCTCCCGCGGCTCGATGCAGCGCCACGTGGTGAACAGTGGCCGGCGAGGCCCTGCCAGGCCACGCGCACGATGGGGACGCAACAGTGGGCTGGGCCCTGCCATGCCGCGCCCTCGGCCCACACGTGGGGTATTTATTGTGGCCGTGGTAGGCGGTTGCACTTCTCCGCATAGTTAAGTCATGGGGGGAAACGTGCCCACACAATGTGGAGAAGTGGAATCATGGGCACAACCGATCCCACTTTCCCACGTCTCATCGTGGTTATAAAATGGAGGGAGGGGCACGGCGAAAACGCTCTCGCACGCTCCGCTCACTCTTCCTTCCTCTTCCTCTTCTCCTTCTCCTCCAACTCTCGAGCACTCCCTCGCCACAGCGCGCCCGCGGCACCCGTCGACCGCTCCGGCCTTCTTCTTGCCATCGTGCACCACGCCTTCGACAAGCTCCGTTGATGGCGCAACCAAAGGGGTCTTGGGAGGGATCCGAGGCTAATGAGGAGAAAATACAGTACCTCCACGACACCAGGCGGCTGCCGCTGGCGATGGAGGTGGCTCCGCGCGTGGCGGACGATAAGGAGGAGCCATAGCCACAGGAGGGTGAACATGTGGTCTTCCTCAGCCACTTCAAGCACGGGTTCGGCCTCCCCACGAGCACCTTCTTCTGCTCCTTCTTGAGCTTCTTCGGGCTGCAGCCGCACCACCTTGGTGCCAATGCCGTGCTATAGCTCGCCGGCTTCGCCACACTCTGCGAGGGCTACCTGGGCCTGGAGCCGGATGTAGAGCTCTGTGTCCACCTCTTCTTCCGTAAGCAACAGGGGCCGACGACCGGGACCATGTCCGACTGTGGGGTAGCCGTCATTTTGGGACGGCTGAACGGGCTGTTCCCCAAGATGCCCTTGGAGGATTCTACCAAGAAGTGACAGAATTCTTTCTTCTATGTGCACAACATCGGTGTGGACCGCATCAACCTGCCACCCTTCGTCAACGAGCAGCCCCTCGCCAAGATGAACTGGGGCTACCTGTCGAAGAACCAGCCGCAGGGGATGCTGAACTAGTGTAGCCGGATCGCCGAGATGACTGCGCGCAAAGGGCTTACCGAGACGGATCTCATCTCCGCCTTCATCGCATGCCGGGAGCTGCCACTACAGCGCCGGGCTCATATCATCGCCAAGATGGGAGACCGGCAGGAGCCCACCTGAATGTTGGCCCGGGAGCTGAAGTTGGTGCAGGTCGCCGACCAGGCGAATACCATCCCCAAGCCCGAGATGGCCGCCGGTTGGCGCTTCAGGAAGGCGCCCTACAACAATGAGCGCCCAACACCGGCGGTGAGTCACTGTTCTCCATTTTTTTGCAATGTCTGAACTTTTCTTTCGTCCTGACGCGACAAGAGAGAGGAAGCTCCTCGCGGTCCAATAAATCTATGACATGCCAAGTACGCAGGTCTTGGCCGCCGAGCGAGCCGGCTCGGATGGGGATGAGTCCTTTGTCGAGCACGCGGAACCGGCCGAAGTGCAGCCGGCTGGTGCGGAAGCTGGCACGGCATGCCACGTAGGTAAGTCTCCGCACCCAGACCTCTTGCGAGACTGGCCAAATGACGAGGAAGAGATCCTAACGGACGTTGGCGGTGCATCGTAGATGACAGGAGGGGATGACAGCATCGAACCCCAGAGAGGGCCGAAGAAGACGACTCAGGCCGGGTCGTCCAGCCAGCCGACGACGGCATTCCGGCCGCACGAGAAGGACACGGTGGTGCCGAAGCCCGCCCCGAAGCACCCGGCGGAGACACCGCCGACGCATGGCAAGACGACCGCCAAGAAGGAGCGCCGAGCCGCCTCGGCCATGCCGCCGAGACGGGCCATCTCGACAGTGATTGGGTAAGTGCCTTTGCTGATTTCTGTCCGCTACTTGGTTGTATTTTTCTTACGCTATCTTTGCGTCGCACAGGGCGCCTCTCGATATGGCACTGGCGGCCATGGCGGCCGCGTCTAGGGACGACTTCGTGTTCCGGAGGAACCGGAGCAGCACCATAGATCGGGTGGAGAGCTCGCCTGAGGAGGACCTCGGCCTGGACCCGGAGGACACCGAGCGCATCGCCTGGTGGGACTGAAACAAGGCTGAGGGGGAGTTGGCGCCGCCCGCCGAGGCGGTAAAGGAGGCCTCGGCCCAAGCGTGGGCGAGTGCCGCCGAGGCAAGGAGGCGGGCCACCGCGGACCCGGCCTGGCTGGAGTGGGCGGAGGGCGTGACGCCGACAGAGACAGTCGTCGAGCCGCAGACGGAGGAGGGGCGTGACCCGGAGGTGCGGCCGTAGGCAGACGATGGTGACTACGAGATGATGTTTGTCACCCCGCCCCGGAATGACTCGGCCGAGCCGACGGGGGCCGGGGGAGAAGGACGTGAGGAGGAGGCGGCCTTAGACGGGGCGCTGCAGGTGATACATCTCCATCGTATCTATAATTTTTGATTGTTTCATGCCAATATTATACAACTTTCACATATTTTTGGCAACATTTTATGATTTATTGGACTAACCTATTGATCCAGTTGTCGGTGTCAAAACCGGCGGATCTTGGGTAGGGGGTTCCGAACTGTGCGTCTAAGGTCGATGGTAATAGGAGACAGGGGACACAATGTTTTTACCCAGGTTCGGGCCCTCTCTATGGTGGTAATAACCTACTTCTTGCTTGATTGATCTTGATGAATATGAGTATTACAAGAGTTGATCTACCATGAGATCGTAATGGCTACAACCCTAGAAGTCTAGCCCGTATGACTATGATTATGATTGTTCACCTCTACAGACCTAGCCCACCGGTTTATATAGACACCGAGGGGAACTAGCGTTACATAAAGCCGGTTACAGAGAAAGGAATCTTCATATTCGGACGCTCCAGCATGACTAGCGCTCCCAGCTCCTCCTCCCGCCCCTGCGGCCCAGAAAAAGGCGAGGGAGAGATGATGTGTATCCCACAATCAGCTGGTGAAGCTGCACACACAGGGATTTCTTCCCCCCGCAGATTTGGCCCCTGTTCGGGCAGGATTGACCTCCTTCAATGGCGGGGCCCAGGCAGAGAATTTCCCCAATACATCTGGGGGGGATGAGTGTGCTTCGTTCCCTACTTGCTAAGAGGCGTCGGATTTCCAATTCATTCGTTCCTCCGAGGGATTCTGGAGTATTATGGCCTCCAATTGCACAACTTCACTCCCGCCTCCATCGTGTATATCGCGGGTTATGTCACTCTTTGCGAGCTATTCCTGGGTTGCGAGGCCCATTTTGAATTGTGGAGAAAGCTATTCTGCCTTGTCCCGCATAACCACGAGGGATCAATATTTGAAGTAGGCGGAGCCGAAATATGGCGCATCGCCGAGACCGGATACATGTCCAGCACACCAAAGAAGGCATCCGAAGAATGGCCTTCTGAATGGTTCTATATCGAGGACATCGCACTTCCTGACCCAGTTCGGAGGGGTCTTCCCGAGTTCACAAGCGTTCCTTTGAAGAAACGCCACAACTGGCGCCCTCGAAGCCTCGAGGAGGAAGATAGTGCGGAAGTTCGTCAACTCATGAGCAAGATAAGGACGCTCGCCCAGTCCGGATTATCAATAGTCGAGGTCATGGCGACTTCCATAGTACGGGGGGTTCAACCACTCCAATACAGAGGGCTTCCCATGTGGCACTATAATGGAGAGGATGACGCCTCCCGCTGCGGCCGGAAGGGTCCGGACACCCCCGCCGCTCTGGCCAAAATATTAGCCGAACTGTTCAAAGGGTAGGAAGAGGAATTTCTTCGTATCAAGCGCAGAGATGGATTTTCCATGTACAATCCTCCTAGCTGGGTAAGTCCCAACACCTCTGCTCTACTCACTTCACTCCCTGAGCCACTTTCAATGAATATTAATCCATCCATTTATAACAGCAATGGCAAAAGATCTCCGAGGGGCTTCACAGCCCCGCCCCGCAGCCAGAGGGCCATAACCAGGACCTTGACCTCGGATTCGAAGAGGATCCGAATATATTCATGGTGCTCGAGGATGCGGTGTTCTACCAGGCGAGCTATGACGGCACGGAAGTGGCCATCACCGCCGACTATCCCGGTCTTCTTCCTACTTCGCACGTAAGTAATCAGGAGACATCTCCCCCGAAAGTGTTTCCTCGTTCTGCCTCACCCACCGCACTGTCTCGTGCTCCAAAGGGGAGGCATTTGGCGCGCCATGCTACCCCAGAGGCTACTCCAAAGAGAGCGGCCCCCACGCCGAGCAAGCCTTCGAAGAGGAAGGCAAACGAAAGCACGGCCGAGCCTTCATCGAAGAGGTATGGATTTGTAAATATGCCTCTTGGTAGTCGCATCCAACTGTGACTTTTTCGTTTTGTCCCATATCAGGAAAAGAGTTCGCCGGACTATGTCCGGGGGTCCGGCCGATCATACTCCCAACAGCCGGGATCCAGATCCTGCCGCAAGGACAGGGGCTGATGCAGGGGCGAGGCCGGATTGTCTTTGCAGAGGATTCGGATGATGTATCTGTCATAAACTCGGAAGTGGAGAGCGCCATGAATCATCGGCGCCGGAGGGCCATTCTACGCGACCCCAGCTTTACCAAAGAGGCATTCAATTCCTTCAGCTCGGCTGATGCATACATCCGAGCTGCTCGAGACGGGCTTAACAGAGCCACAGAACATCATTTAAAAGATATGCAGATAAGTTTACATTGTCAAATATGATAATTATACACCAGTAGCCCCCGAGACTTGAAGCAGTTGATACAACTGATTTAAGGATCGTTGTATAACCAGGTGCTTACGAAGAAGAACAACCTGTTGTCTCGAGAGCTAGAAAGGTGTCGGACACAACTAACTGTTGTTACCGCCGAACTGGAGAAATCCAAGAAGGCGTCACCTGGTAATATTCCCCTCCATCGAGGAATGATAATTATATGCCAGCTATGCTAATACTGTTTCTTATCTCATGACATGATCGTCAGATCAACTGGAGGAGCAACTAAAAGCCGCTCAAGCGGAGAGAAAGAATCCAAAAGACTACTCGCCGCGGGCGAACGTGTGCTGACCCGATTCAGGGAGGAGAAAAACAAGCTCCAAGATTCCAACACCTAGCTGGGCGAAGAACTGAAAGATGTGCGGGCCCAGCTGGCTGACTCCGTGAAGGAAAATAAAAGGCTGCGAGGCGGCATATTCAGTATGTGGTCAAACTTACCTTCGAGTAATTCGGAGATGAAAGGAAATGATAGAGTTATGTTTGTAGGTATGCTGACGGGCCGTCCTGAAGAGGAGATGTCCGGATCGTTGGGAGATCTGCTGCAAGAGATGTTGCAAATGCATGAGCAAGCTCGGCAGGTGATGCGCAGTGTTGCCAAGGCCTTATGGACATTGCCTCCCCTCCAGGAATTATGGAGGAGCTTGTACATCTATTCAAGGGAGCGCGGCGGTATTTCCGATTATGGAAAATATCGGCCTGCCGGGAAGGTCCACGAGAGGCCTGGGCCATGGTGAAAACACGGTATACCAAGCTTGATCCGAATTGTATGGCCCGGGTCAGACCTCTAGGGTCAGATGGAAAAGAAGTTCCTGTTAATTTGGTATATGACCAAGTAGAAGTAGCCGCCAAGTATTCCCAGCAGGATTGTAAGTTAGACAGCCTACAGGACGGTATAGAGGAGGAAACTTTTGAGTCCAAGTGACTATGTACTTTCCTTGACATATGTAACTCTAGCTAAATTGTAAAACGATTGTCATGGCAGACCTTTTCGCTTCGACCTCTGGACCTGAAGGTGCGGAGTGTTTCCGAATACCTGAGCGGTAAAATAGACCGGGGCATGCGTGGAAACCAGTCGTAGGGGTCATAGTTGCTTGAACAGACAAGTTGTATCCGGCTAATTATGTTATATTACATTATGATTGTAAGAAACATCTTCCAGAGAGAATACTTCCGTTAAGGGTTCCTTTCCCTGGGTGTGCATGCGTTAAAATGCATGTCCGAACTGTGATCGGAAAAATCGCAGTATACGTAATATCTGGGGGTTCACAATGAGGTGAATGCAAAAACATCTTTAATCCACCGACCGAATATTCCCTTAAGAACGCTAGCTTTCGGCTTCACCCAGTCTGAGGTACACATTCGGATGACCCGGCACTAACAATCGCCGAGGTGCTTCCTTTATGCCCTAGGAAAACTAACGGGAACGTAGGGCATAAGCACAGGAGCCAGGCAATCCAACTTGGCCAAAACTTAAGTCATATCGATGCATATAATGGCGAAGAAAAGGTACATATGGGAAAAAACGCATATGTGATGAGTTTGATGCTCGGAAAATAATAATAATAAGCTTCCGTCCGGGAAGCCCCCAGGTATAGTGGACGTACATGTTCGAGGATGTGTACGTCACAGGTGCACAGTTTAGCCGCATGAAAGCTTTAAGGCTAGAAAAAAAGGAAAAGACAAAAAGAGAGGAAAATAATAATGGAAACAACAGGGAGAAGGAGACGAACAAATAGTTCGGCGCTAGGCATAGAATCTTTGGAGTCTGGCCATGTTCCAGGGGTTCGGCTCTAGGCGATTGTCTGATGCATCACGCGGGCGATACGCTCCTCCAGTGAGAACTTCATCAATGATGAAGGGAGCCTCCCATTTGGGCTTGAGTTTGTCCTTTTTCTTCTCCCGCAAGCATAGAACAAGTTCGCCAACATTATAAGTCTTGGACCGTACTTCTCTGCTTTGATATCTGCGGGCCTGTTGTTGATAAAATGCGGAACGGGCTTTTGCAACATCGTGCTCCTCCTCTAGGGAATCTAGGTTGTCCTGCCGATCAAGCTCGGCCTCTCTCTCTTCGTACATGCGCACTCGAGGTGAGTCATGAATAATATCACAGGGCAACATAGCCTCCGCGCCGTACACCATGAAGAAAGGTGTATATCCAGTAGTGCGGTTGGGCGTGGTCCGCAGCCCCCAGAGTACGGAGTCGAGCTCCTCAACCCAGTGCTTGTCTGATTCTCTCAAAGACCGCACTAGTCTGGGTTTAATGCCGCTCATAATAAGACCATTGGCCCGTTCGACTTGACCGTTTGTTTGCGGGTGATAGACAGAGGCGTAATCGAGCTTAATGCCCAGATTAGCACACCAGGTTTTCACCTCATCGGTTGTGAAATTGGAGCCGTTATCAGTGATGATGCTGTGTGCAACACCATAATGGTGCACAACGCCGGATATGAATTCTATCAATGGCTCGGCCTCGGCCGTTTTAACTGGTTTGGCCTCTATCCACTTAGTGAATTTATCCACCATGACCAGCAGATACTTTTTCTTATCGCTTCCTCCTTTAAGGGGTCTGACCATATTGAGCCCCCAGACCGCGAAAGGCCAAGTGATGGGTATCGTTTGTAGGGCAGTGGGTAGCATATGGCTTTGGTTGGCGAAAAGCTGACATCCGACGCAATGTTGGACAAGGTCCTGTGCATCTGCTCGGGCCGTTGGCCAATAGAAACCTGTACGGAAGGCCTTGCTTACGAGAGCCCGAGCCGCGGCGTGGTGACCACCGAGACCGGCATGAATTTCAGCCAAGGGCTGCCACCCTTCTTCCTCAGAGATACATCTTTGAAGTACTCCGGTAGCGCTTTTCTTATAGAGTTCTCCGTCGTGAACCTTGTAGACTTTCGAACACCGGACAATGCGGCGAGCCTCATTCTGATCCTGAGGGAGCTCTCGCCTATTAAGGTAGGCCAAGAAGGGTTCAGTCCATGGGGCAATGACTGCCATGATGAGATGGGTCGACGGTGTTATTTCGGTGGCTGAGCCCTCGATGGTGTTAGTGTGTTCAGAATCTGGGCTGGTGTTACCACTCTCCCCTTGCCACACCACGGAAGGCTTAAAAAGCCTTTCCAGAAACATATTGGGTGGTACGGGGTCGCGCTTGGCGCTGATGCAAGCAAGGACATCCGCCGCTTGATTGCTTTCTCGAGCCACATGATGGAACTTGAGCCCCTCGAATCGAGCTGACATTTTGAGAACGGCGTTAGGGTAAGCTGCCATCTTTGGATCTTTGGCATCGAAATCTACATATTGCAAGGTTTGAGTCCCCGCGCACTTCCAGGCATTATATGCCCATGGAGACAGCCATCCGAAGACCATGCAATATGGCCTCGTATTCCGTTGCGTTATTGGAGTGTGTGTAAATTATTTGGAGTATGTACTGGACTACGTCTCCAGTGGGGGACGTTAAAACAACGCCCGCTCCTAACCCTGCCAGCATTTTGGAACCATCGAAACACATAACCCAGTTGGAACATGTGTCGTACTCTTTAGGGAGTTCGGCCTCTGTCCATTCGGCGGCGAAGTCCGCCAGTACTTGGGATTTAATGGCTCGACGCAGTTTGTATGTTATGTCGAATGGAAGGAGCTCAACGGCCCATTGGGCAATCCGACGCGTAGCATCGCGTTGATTATGTCACTGAGTGGTACTTCGGAAGCCACCGTGATCGAACACTCCTGGAAGTAGTGTCGTATTTTCCGGGATGCCATGAAGACCGCATATTCTATCTTTTGATAATGAGGGTATCGGGATTTGCATGGTGTGAGGACAGTGGATACGTAGTATATCGGCTTCTGAAGTGGGAATTTGTGTCCATCCTGCTCTCGCTCAACGACGAGCACGACTGTAACGCCCTCGATGCGGCTATATCTCCCACGTGTCAAAGCACGACTTAGAGGCATAACCGCATTGAAAGCAATGTCGCAAGTGAGGTAATCTTCACACAACACATGTAATACAAAAGGGAAAGAGATACATACTTGGCTTACATTATCCACTTCACACAATACATAAATAAACATCCATCATCCAGATTACACTCAAGGTCCGACTACGGAACCAAAATAAAAGAAGACTACCCCAAATGCTACACAGATCCCCGATCGTCCCAACTGGGCTCCACTCATCGATCATCGTGAAAGACACATAGTAACGACCACGTTCCTCATCGAACTCCCACTTGAGCTCGGTTCGTCATCTGCACCGCATCGCCGGCACTCGCAACTGTTTTGGTAGAATCTGTGAGTCACGGGACTCAAAGCAATCTCACACCCGCGAGATCAAGACTATTTAAGCTTATAGGAAGGACAGAGTTGTGAGGAGGAGCTGCAGCAGTTTACTAGCATATATGGTGGCTACATTCGCAAAAGAGAGCGAGAAGAGAAGCAAGGCGCGGTCATGAAGCTAGTAGCGATCAAGAAGTGATCCTGAACTACTTACGCCAAACATAACTCCAACACCGTGTTCACTTCCCGGACTCCGAGAAGAGACCATCACGGTTACACACGCGTTGATGTGTTTTAATTAAGGTCAACTTCGGGTTTTCTACAACCGTACATTAACAAATTCCCATCTGCCTCATAACCGGGCACGGCTTTGAAAGATAATACCCTGCAGGGTGTCCCAACTTAGCCCATTATAAGCTCTCACGGTCAACGAAGGATATTCCTTCTACCGGAAGACCCGATCGATCTCGGAATCCCGGACTACAAGACATTTCGACAAAGCAATAAAACAAGACCAGAAAGCCGCCCGATTGTGCCGACAAATCCCGATAGGAGCTGCACATATCTCGTTCTCAGGGCACATCCGGATGAGACTAGCTACGAGTAAAACCAACCCTGAAGTTTCCCCGAGGTGGCCCCGCAGTATTTCGATTCGTACCAACACTCGAAAGAGCACCGCCCGGGGGTAATAAAGATGACCCTCGGCTCGCGAAAACCCGGGGAAAAAGGCTTAGGTGGCAAATGGTAAAACCAATGTTGGGCCTTCTTTGGAGGAGTCTTATTCAAAGCGAATCGTCAAGGGGGTCCCATAAATCACCCAACCGTAAGGAACGCGAAATCAAGGAACATAACACCGGTATGACGGAAACTAAGGCGGCAAGAGTGGAACAAAACACCAGGCATAAGGCCGAGTTTTCCACCCTTTACCAAGTATATAGATGCATTAATTAAACAATAGATATTGTGATAACCCAACAAGTAAACATGTTCCAGCAAGGAACAACATCTCCATGTTCCAACAAGGAACAAACTTCATCTTCACCTGCAACTAGCAACGCTATAAGAGGGGCTGAGCAAAGCGGTAACATAGCCAATCAACGGTTTGCTAGAAAAGGATGGTTAGGGGCTCGACATGGCAATATGGGAGGCATGATAAGGAAGTGATAGGCATCGTAGCATAGGCATAGCAAAAGAACGAGCATCTAGCAAGCAAAGATAGAAGTGATTTCGAGGGTATGGTCATCTTGCCTGCAAAGTTCTCAGAGTTGTCGAAAGCTTGATCCTCGTAAGCGTTCTCAACAGGTTCCTCGTTCATGTACTCGTCTCCCGGCTCTACCCAAAGCAAGAACACAAACAATGGAACCACAATAAATCACGGGCGATGCACAAACAACGTGATGCAAAACATGGCATGATATGCGAGATGTGAGATGCAATGCATATGCGTGCTCGGAAGGAAAATGATGAACCAGGCATCAACTTGGCAAACCAAGTATGCCGCTGAAAAGGTGAGATGATTTCGTTGAAATCGATATAAAGATCACCGGAATCGGATGCACGGTTTGCAAATGACAAGCAAAACAAGAATGGCACAAATCTGTCATTAACAGCATGATGCCACATAGCAAGCAACAAGAAATTCAGCTACTGCACCCAAACATATCGACAAAGCATATGGTAGTGATCTACTCAAGATGCTTGACAAAATATGAACACTGAGCTACGGCTAATTCACACCACAACAAGTCCAAACAAGCATGGCAAAAGTGCAAAATATATCAGCTTCACAGACTTGGTGAAATTACTGAACATGGCAGAATCAGCATCACGAAGCAATGTTCAGAGCAAGCAAACAACACGCTACAGGAACTTATAATAGCAAAACAAGGCACGGCATGAATCTACTCAAAGCATAAAACAAAAGTCCCTTACTGACCATGAGCCAAAAGGGATCAGAAAATGCAATAGCACCTATGCCAATATAGCAAGTTTCGTTAATAGATTCAGCAAACAGGGCATGACATTGACAGAATTAAGTAGGCATCTTCGTGAGCTCGATGCACTCACTACAGAGCATTTCGTGATAAACCAAGCATACATCCATCAAGAATACATGGTATAGAAGCTATACATGACAAGAACAACATCATAGCATACACGGATCAACTACAACAACCTTGGCAAAATTGAATAACATGTAAACAACCTGCCAGGAAACATTTTATAGCAAAAGTAGAGCTCGATTGACTCAAACTATGGCACTCCATAATTGCAAACAATGGCATGGATGGATAGAGAATAACCATATGTTAAAAACATCATTATTGAAGTATCTCAAAATATGCATGGATCTCTCTGTAGCATCAAGTTTACATGGCATAAAAATATCAGCAAAACAGGGGCTGAAATCAGCAACATCAAGAAGCCTAGTTTGCATGCATGTGCTAGTCACCACAGACATCACAAAAATACATGGCATACACCCCTGTAAATATGGCATGGCGTATTACAAAACACATGTAGGACTCGAGATCATAGGGTGCACACATCAATCATGGAAAAAATGACAAAAGTGCATGTTCTGATAAGAATCTGAAACTAACATCACATAGCCCTCTTCCAACAGCATTTCGGGCATCAATATGAGCTCGAATTAAAATGATGCAATAAGAGGGAGTGATGTACTCATCGAGGCGAACAATTCGGTATGCTACACGCCCAAAACGAAGCTGCGGGTGCGAAGTTATGGTGCGATGAAAATGCAACAAAATTATCACAGATAATGGAAATTTCGGGGGAGAAGGAAAGTCAACCGAGATCGGATCCGGGCGCGGACTTCGAGGCAGGCCGGAGCCTCGCCGGAGTTGGAGCCGGAGGGGAGGAAGACGGCCGGGGGAGGCGCGGGCCGACCGGATCTCGCCGGATCCGGCGCCGGCGGAGGCGGGGAGGCGACGGGGAGGCGCCGGGCGCGGCGGTCATGGACGCGGCGCGGCGGCGGGGCGACGGGCGGCGGAGAAGCTCGGGCGGTTGGGGTTAGCGGCCGGCGCATCGCTGGAGGAGGGAGGGCGCGCGCCCGGGCGCTGGAGGCGGCGTCTTGGCCAGCGCGAGGGCTGGCGCTGGCCTCAGCGCCGGCGGCGATGTGGGGCGCGGCCTGTCATGTGGCGGCGCGCGGTTGGACGGGCGGCGGCGGACGGACGCGTCCGGTCCGATCAGGACGTGTCCGGCGGCGGAGGAGGGATTTCGTCTAGGGTTAGGGGTGGAATTGATCCGGGATTTCGGGGGAGGGGGTGTTTTTATAGGTAGAAGGAGCTAGGAAGCTCCAAATGGAGTGTAGTTTTCGCCCACACGATCGTGATCGAACGGCGATGGACATGGAAGTGACTTAGATGGGTTATTGGGCTGTTCTGAAGGGGTGTTGGACTGCAACCCAAAAGAGGCCTTTGCGGTTATGCGGTTAACCATTGGAGTATCAAACGACCTCCAAATGACCCGAAACTTGACAGGTGGTCTACCGGTGCTATACCAGGGCCACTTGGCAAGGCTCGGTCCATTCCGAGAACGTTTAACACCCGTACACGAAAGAAGACCAGAGGGGTGCGCCGGGGGACATAGGAGTGCCGGATTGCAAAACGGACAACGGGGAAAATGCTCGGAATCATGAGACGAACACGTATGCGAATGCGATGCACATGATGACATGATATGAGATGCATGACATGGACAAAATGCAAAACCAAAGACAAAAACCCAACCACGGAGGGAATATCATATCACAATGCCGAAAATGGCAAGAGTTGGAGTTACAAATATGGAAAGTTACATCCGGGGTGTTACAACGACGCTCACCACCTGGTGTGTTGCCGATATGTATAATAACATGGGTTCGCCGATGTTCGGCGCGACCAGGATTGGGTTGCTTGCTAGAAGGGCTTTTATTTCTTCCAGTCCGGCCATTGGCGCATCCGTCCACTCGAAGTGATCGGTGCGCCAGAGAAGGCGATAGAGTGGCAATGCCTTTTCTCCCAATCTGGAGATAAAGCGGCTTAAAGCTGCCATGCATCTGGCGAGTTTTTGAACCTGTTTAATGCCCGTTGGCGTAGCCAATTGTGATAAAGCTCAGATTTTGGCTGGATTTGCTTCAATTCCTCTATTGGAAACAATGAAGCCCAGCAGTTTTCCAGCGAGGGCGCTGAAAACACACTTTTATGGATTGAGCTTGATGTCATATGCACAGAGGTTGTCAAATGTGAGACTTAGATCGTCTATTAGTGACTCGACGTGCCTAGTTTTGATGACGACATCGTCAACGTATGCTTCAACTGTCTTGCCAATCTGTTTCTCCAGGCATGTTTGAATCATGTGTTGGTAGGTGGCCCCGGCATTTTTGAGCCCGAAGGGCATGGTGCTGAAGCAGAATGGCCCATTTGGGGTAATGAATGCCGTTGCGGCTTGATCGGACTCCTCCATTTTGATTTGATGGTATCCAGAATATGCGTCGAGGAAGCACAGTGAGTCGTGTCCTGCGGTAGTATCAATGATTTGGTCGATGCGGGGGAGGGGGAAGGGATCCTTAGGGCAGGCCTTATTGAGGTCTTTGAAATCGACGCACAGGCGCCAGGATTTATCCTTCTTTGGCACCATCACCAAGTTTGCTAGCCAGTCCGGGTGTTTTATTTCTCTAATGAATCCAGCCTCGATTAGCTTGGCTAGCTCCTCCCCCATAGCTTGAAGTTTGGGTTCGGAAAAGCGCTGCAGTGTTTGCTTGACCGGTTTATATCCCTTCAATTTATTGAGGCTGTGTTCGGCCAACCTGCGTGGGATTCCTGGCATATCAGAAGGGTGCCAGGTGAATATATCCCAGTTCTCGCGCAGGAACTCTCATAGCGCGGCGTCGACCGTTGGGTCTAGTTGTGCCCCGATAGATGTTGTCTTCTTGGGGTCCGTTGGATGGACTTGGAATTTAACTGTTTCTTCTGCTGGTTTGAAGGAGGTGGATTTGGGTCGTTTGTCCAGGATTACATCGTCCCTATCCACCGTGGAGCGCAATGCGGTTAATTCTTCGGCCGCGAGGGCTTCACATAATGCCTCAAGGGCCAGGGATGCGGTTTTATTTTCAGCGCGGAGTGCTATGTCCGGATCACTGGCGAGAGTGATTATGCCGTTGGGCCCGGGCATCTTGAGCTTCATATACCCGTAGTGAGGTATAGCTTGGAAGCGTGTAAATGCATCTCGCCCCAATAGGGCGTGATATCCACTGTTGAAAGGGGCCACTTGGAAGGTTATTTCTTCGGACCGATAATTCTCCGGTGTGCCGAATACCACGTCGAGCGTGATTTTTCCCGCGCATCGTGCCTCCCAACTGGGAATAATTCCTTGGAAGTTCGTGTTACTTTGCTCAATGTGGCTCCTGTCTATTTCCATTTTGCTGAGTGTATCCTCGTAAATGGGGTTTAGTCCGCTGCTGCCGTCCATGAGAACCTTGGCGAGCCGAAAGCCGTCCATGATCGGACTGAGGACCAAGGTGGCTGGTGCCCGGACTGTCCTGAATTTTGGTTCGTCACCAGCATTAAAAGTTATGGACGTGTCGTTCCAAGGGTTTATTGCTGCGATTTGGCAGACTTCGGTGAGGTCGCGGAGTGCCCTTTTGCGCTTATTGTTTGAAGTGAAGGTCTCGAAGACTGTCAATACTCTGAGGTTGTCGTATTCCGGGGATGTTGCTCTGGGGCATTTTTGGTGAGGATATCCTCGCCGCTCTTGGCCACCTGCCGGAGTATCCAACATGCTCTAAGGCTGTGGGTTGATATGGTATCCGTTGTTGTGTGTATTTTGCATGGCCCATCGATCCACCCCTCTAGAACGGTTTCGTGCCCTGTAATGGGCTTATATTTTTTTACTATTGGGCCGGGCGTGCCGCGAGGGTGCGTCCTTTTCGTGCATTTTTTCTCCCCCATGACTCATGTTGAACATCAACCTAGTGTTGGAAACTTTTATAAGCATTATCTTCAGGTCCCCTTCGTGAAGAATATCTTGGATGAAAGAAGTGACTTTCTCTGATTCACGTGCATTTGGTGCAAGTTGCCGCCGTGAGTTCGAGAAAGATTGTTTTGTTCCCCTGGTACCATCCCAAGTCAGTCATGCATGTGCGAAGTATGCTATGGTTTGACAGGCTCGCAACCTTCATTCCTTATGTATCCCTAGCACACCAAGCCACTAACTGATTTGTTCAAGGAGAAGAAGTTTCTTCATAAGAGCTAATCATATGACTTATGCAAGGACTTCGTTACCCGCGATAATGGTTCCCAACCAGAACTCGGTAGTGTTTTATTATAAGACTACCATGTGGTCATGCTTGTCTAGGACAGTGTGTTCACAGGGGTGTAGCAGAACCAGCTCAAATTTTGGAGCTTGCTATCGTAGTTCATTCCCCGAGAATCTCGCAACGTCATCTCATCGATTTGTGTTGCGAACTTTCATTTTTATTTCTAGACTTGGTGAGTCTGGAATTTCCTGACACCAGCCAGATCTGAATCTCAGGCAGATATGATGGTTGGAACATTCCCGACGTTTGCACTTTTTTCCCAGCTTGCACCGCTTTGTGCCAATTTCTCTTGGACTGCCCTTCTCAGCAATTGTTGTTCAGGATCATCTTCAAAAGTGGTCCTACCATGGGTCCCATCCATTTCCGATGATAAGAAAAATCATCCATTGTGTTGTCTTCAACAAGGTAGTCCACATCATCCATTCTGGTATGAGTATGCCATTCTTTCGAATTCGTTCACACGATCGTTTGTGATTGCCTTAGGCTGGTATAAAGAATTTCAATGATCTTTGTATCAAAAATAATTCTTTTTACCACTTAAGGGAATAGTTCTTCGAGTCACTTTCCCTGAGGTGCCCCGTTTTGGAATCATGGCAATTTTCCTCGCTAATTTGAAGCCCTCGTCAAATTGTTTCTTCTGTCGCTCCTGATGCATGCTTTGCCTCTCAGCTCCAGAGATGTTTCTATGTCTCATCCCGTGAGTTGATCTTGTGATCATTAAGACGGTCCTAAATTGCTCGAACCTCAAGAAGATCGATTCTTCTAAAAACCTCCCTTTCTTTTCGTTGTCATGTTGGATGTAGTTCTCAAAGCAAGACGTCGAGATCAAGGTGATGCAATGAGTCAATATCCTCGAGGAAGACATCTGGGTCGTGAAGATTGTGTTAGTTTGCGTTCCCCCTTCCATCTTACCCTACGCTTGAATCTCGGGACGAGATTCTTGTTTAGTGGGGGTGAGTTGTCACATCCCTAGCTTCTGGCTTTGCACTAGGCTAACTTCATGTGTGTATCATGTTTAAATTCCTCAGAAACTTGAAATGGGGATGACAGAACCCCCAGCACCCCCCTTAAACCAACTAGGGTTTACTAAAATCATTTTCAATTAACCCAAAATGCCCTTCTAAAATGTTCATCCTCTTTGCCTTGGTCTAGAACCTCTGAAAAAAATGGTGCACAAATTTCTAGGTCATACAAAGGTCACTGGATTGAATCATATGTTATTTGAATTTGGGAATTTAAATGCTAGTAAATATTTTAAATGCCCAAATAATCCTAAACTGAAATGTTCCATGTTGGATATATTCTATACAGTGGGCATGTGCAGTTTGGTGATTTTTGAAAGGGTCTAGCTACTTTATATGACAATTTGAATTAATGGCATTTGAAATGTCATATATGGAGTTTGAATTTGAATCTTAGATTCAAACCAACTCCATTTAACCTTCCACTAGTTGCATTAGCTCAAACCACATCATATTTCCATGTCATGATCATGCATCATATTGTGCATTGCATTGATTGTGTTTCTTCTTTGTTTGTCGGTGCTTGTCCCCTCTCAGTAGACGTGTACCGGCGATGTGATCGATGACACCGATGAAGAACTATACTATCTTCAGAAGTGCCAGGCAAGCAAAACCCCCTTGTTCATTCTGATACAAACCCACTCTCTCGCTCTGCTCTTTTTACTGAATTAGGACAACAACGACTCATGTGTTACTTGTTGCGATAGCTGAACCCCTTTTCCTCTGCATGACCTTGCCACAGTAAATAGATGAAACCCACTAGCATGAGTAGGAGTTGTTTGAGCCCTGATGTGCCTACTCATTCATGCTTGTTTGTCATGCCTGCTATTGCTTAGAGTTGTGTTAGGTCTGATTCATCGGGGATGAATCCGAAAGTTGTGAACATGTCCTACTGTTGAGAGCTAAGTGTGTGAACACGATTTGGTAAAGGTAGCGGTGAGAGGCCATGTAGGAGTACATGGTGGGTTGTCTCATTGCAGCCGTCCTCAGGAACTGAGTTTTGTGTTTGTGATCCATGAACAGTTACTACCACACATTGGGTTCCGGTAACTCAACCCTCTCGACTTATTAATCAACATGATCCTGTCCAGAGTTGCAACTAGTTTCGGTGTTTGTAGGTAGTGTTAGTAGTCTACCAAGTGGCACCTGCAGGTGGGCTTGGGACAGACTAGGCACCATGGCACGGTGTACCAAGCGTAGCTCCACCCGTCGAGGTGGGCTTGGGAACCCTGCTCACATCGTTTGGGGCCATGAGCGACACCCCGGCCGGATCTCCTTGTGGATGGAACCCGAATAGGCGATAAACCTGGACGAGCGACTTGTGTGGTTAGTCAGGTCGTGGCCGACACCCTCGTTGGGCTTCCGCTTGAAGGTTGCCGTGTACATGTCGTGTAAACGGCGATAAGTTGTGAGAGCGTGTGTGAAGAAGTACACCCCTGCAGGGTTAACATCATCTATCCGAAAAGCCGTGTCCGCGGTAAAGGACTTCTAGGTTGCCTGTACAGTTAATAGACAAGTGAAAGTGGATACTCTAAAACTCGCAAGATAAGCGTGAGTGCTATGGATGGCGTTCTCGTAGGTAGACGGGAGCGGATCCATAGTGGTGTATTGGTATGGTGAATATGTGGACTCGTGAGCGCCACCTCAAAAGAGTTACTTGCGTCGTAGTTCGTGATAGCCACCGAAGTCAAAGCTGGCTTGCTGCAGCTTAAACTCCACCACCCCTTTGTTGATACCGATGCATATGTAGTTAGTTCTGATGTAAGTCTTGCTGGGTACATTTGTACTCATGTTTGCCTATTTTATGTTTTGCAGAGAGACTTCAGTCTCGCTAGTAGTTCCGCGTGGACTTCGACGTTTAGCTGGTTACCTCAGCTACGATCTTGTGCCCTTGGCAGGATCTGGTAGATAGTCAGGCTTCTAAGCCTTTTTCATTTGTAGATGTTTGTACTAAGACATGTTAAGCTTCCTCTTGTGTTTGACTTGTATGCTCTGAATGTTGGGTCATGAGACCCATGTTTGTAATATCTCGCTCCTCGGAGCCTAATGAATAAATACTTTGAGTCATCGAGTTTTGTTGTGATGCCATGTTGTATTTACACATATCGAGCATATTGTGTGTATGATTGAAATGCTTGGTATGTGTGGGATCCGACAATCTAGTTGTTTATCCTTGGCAGCCTTTCTTATGGGGACATGTAGTCTAGTGCTTCCATGAGCCATAGTAGTCCGCTACAGCCCGGTTCACCGGAGTCCTGCTAGCCCAGCACTACTTCTCAGGATGCTTGACTGGCCGGCATGTGTTTCACTTCGTTCACGTCTGCCCTTCGGGAAATGTCACGCGGTGACTCGAGTCCTGCCTAGCCTGCTGCAACCCGGGTTCCCAAGTCCTGTTAGCCAGTGCTACAGCCCGGATTCACACGTCAATCGACATGCTCAAAGTTAATTCATGTATGCATGTCCCCATGGGGTAGTGCCGCTTTGGGTTCACGACTAGCCATGTCGGCCCGGGTTCTGTGTCATATGGATGCTAGCGACACTATTATATACGTCAGCCAAAAGGCGCAAACGGTCCCGGGCCATGGTAAGGCGACACCCGTGGGAATACCGTGCGTGAGGCCGCAAAGTGATATGAGGTGTTACCGGCTAGATCGAGGTGACTTCGAATCGGGGTCCTGACACCCTGGTGGGTTGTGCCCACCTCGGGTGCCCCGGACCGCCTCTTTGCTCTAAAAATACCCCAATATTACAGAAACCCTAGGGGAGTCGACGAAAATCAATTCCAGCCGCCGCAGAGTCCAGAACCACCAGATCTAATCTAGACACCATCTCGGATGGGGTTGACCACCTCCATTGGTGCCTCTCTGATGATGCGTGGGTAGTTCTTTGTAGACCTTCGGGTCCGTAGTTAGTAGCTAGATGGCTTCCTCTCTCTTGCTGAATTCTCAATACAATGGTCTCCTGGAGATCCATATGATGTAACTCTTTTTGTGGTGTGTTGTTGGGATCGATGAACTTTGGGTTTATGATCATATCTATCTTTTTATATCCATGAAGGTATTTGAGTTTCTTTGATACCTTTTATGCATGATTGCTTATAGCCTCGTATTTCTTCTCCGATATTTGGGTTTTGTTTGGCCAACTTGATCTATTTATCTTGCAATGGGAAGAGGTGCTTTGTAGTGGGTTCGATCTTACGGTGCTTGATCCCAGTGAAAGAAGGGGGACTGACACGTATGTATCGTTGCTACTAAGGATAAAATCATGGGGTCTATCTCTACATCGATAGATCTTGTCTACATCATGTCATCGTTCTTATTGCATTACTCTGTTTTTCCATGAACTTAATACATTAGATGCATGCTGGATAGCGGTCGATGTGTGGAGTAATAGTAGTAGATGCAGGCAGGAGTCGGTCTACTAATCTTGGACGTGATGCCTATATAATGATCATTGTCTGGATATCGTCTTGATTATTTGAAGTTCTATCAATTTCCCAACAGTAATTTGTTCACCCATCGTTTGCTATTTTTCTCGAGGGAAGCCACTAGTGAAACCTACGGCCCCGGGATCTCTTTCTCATATTATTTTCCTTTGTGATATATTTTCCTTTGCTTTTATTTTCAGATCTATTAAACCAAAAATACAAAAATACCTTGCTGCATTTTATTCTTATTTATTTTATTTGGCGTTTGATCAATCAATCTACTACAGTTTTATTCCCGCTTGTTTGCCCATCTTGGGGCGCGGTACCCGAAAGGGATTGACAACCCCACTTACACGTCGGGTTGCGAGAAGTTGTTATTTGTGTGCAGGTGATGTTTACGTTGTGTTGCTTGGTTCTCCTACTGGTTCGATAACCTTGGTTTCATATCTGAGGGAATTACCTACTGCCGATGTGCTGCATCATCCCTTCCTCTTTGGGGAAATACCAACGTAGCTTCAAACCGCATCAAAAGGAATTTCTGGCGCTATTGCCGGGGAGGATCTTCAACATATACCAGGTTCCTAATCACAAATCTCATCTCCTCGCAATTTACATTATTTACCATTTGCCTCTCGTTTTCCTCTCCCCCACTTCACAAAAATTTGCCATTTTATTCGCCCCTCTTTTTCGTTTGCCATTTTCTTGCCGGATCTATTTTTTAGTGTAATCTTGTTGTGAAGTCATCATGACTCAAGAGAACACCAAGTTGTGTGATTTCTCAAATACCAACAACAATGATTTTACCGGCACTCTGATTGCTCCTCTTGCCACTAGTGCGGAGTCTTGTGATATTAATACTGCTTTGCTGAATCTTGTTATGAAAGATCAATTTTCCGGTACTCCTAATGAGGATGCCACGTCCCATCTTAATACATTCGTGGAATTATGCGATATGCAATAGAAAAAAAGATGTGGACAATGATGTTGTGAAGATGAAATTATTTCCGTTTTCTTTGTGGGGTTCTGCAAAAAATTGGTTTTCTTCTTTGCCTCGCAATAGTATTGATTCTTGGAATAAGTGCAAAGATGCTTTTATCACTAAGTATTTTCCGCCCGCAAAAATTATTTCCCTTAGAACCCAGATCATGAATTTCAAGCAACTGGAACATTAGCATGTCTGCACAATCTTGGGAAAGGATGAAAATGATGCTAAGAAATTGCCCAACTCATGGGTTAAATCTTTGGATGATCATACAAATTTTTTATGCGGGGTTGAATTTTGTTTCTCTAATCTGTTAGATTCAGCCGCGGGTGGTACTTCTATGGAAATTACTTTGGGTGAAGCCACAAAATTTCTTGATAGTATTATGGCAAATTATTCACAATGGCATACCGAAAGAGCTCCTACTAGTAAAAAAATTAATTCGGTTGAAGAAATTTCTTCTTTGAGTGAAAAAGTTGATGCTCTTATGAAATTGGTTGCTAGTAAAAGTGCTCCTATTGAATTTATGGATATGCCTTTGTCTACTTTGATTGAGAAAAATAGTGATGCCATAGATGTGAATTTTATCTCTCGAAATAATTTCAATAACAATGCTTATAGAGGTAATTTTAATCCTAGGCCTTTTCCTAGTAATTACTCTAATAATTATGGTAATTCCTATGGAAATACTTATAATAATAATAATAGGAACACCTCTGATCTTGATAATAATATTAAAGAATTTATCAACATGCAAAAAAATTTCAACACTTCCATAGAAGAAAAGTTGAATAAGATTGATGATTTGTCTAGAAGTGTTGATAGAATTTCTCATGATGTGGAAAATCTCAAGATGAAATTTTTTGTGCCTAAGGTTTATGAATCAATTAAAGCTCTTTATGTTTCTATGGATGAAAGTAAGAAAAGAACCGCTATGCTTAGAGCTAAAAGAGAATTTTTAGAAAAAGCGTTTTCTAGTGATTACTTCCGCAAAAGTGATGAAGATCTTAAAATGATTGGTGTTTCTTATATTGATTCCTTGTTTAGTAAAGTTAAGATTGATGAAAAAGGGACTGGAGAAGAGTCAACTTTAGCTAGAAGGCGTCCCAATATTTTGGAGGGTGAAAATATTGTTGAGAAAATTGATGAAAGTGGGTTTGAAGAGGTCAAAACTTTAACTAGTGATGTGCCCACTCTTTTGGATTACAAAGACTTTAACTATGAGAGTTGATCTTTGATTGATTGTATTTCTTTGTTGCAATCCATGATAAATTCACCCCATGCTTATGAACAAAATAAAGCTTTTTCTAAACATATTGTTGATGCTATGTGTCAGGACCCCGATTCCAAGTCACATCGATCTAGCCGGTAACACCTCATATCACTTTGCGGCCTCACGCACGGTATTCCCACGGGTGTCGCCTTACCATGGCCCGGGACCATTTACGCCTTTTGGCTCACGATATGATAGTGTCGCTAGCATCCATATGACAGAGAACCGGGCCGACATGGCTAGTCGTGAACCCAAAGCGGCATTAACCCATGGGGACAGGCATACATGAACCACATCGAGCATGTCGGTCATCAACGTATGAATCCGGGCTGTAGCACTGGCTAACAGGACTCCGGTAACCCGGGCTGTAGCAGGCTAGGCAGGACTCCGGATGTCACCGTGTGACATTTCCCCGAAGGGACAGACACGGGAACGAAGTGAAACACATGCCGGCCAGTCAAGTGTCCAAAGCAGTAGTGCTGGGCTAGCAGGACTCCGGTGAACCGGGCTTTAGCGGACTACTATCGCTCAGGAAGCACTAGACTACATTTCCCCATATGAGAGGCTGCCAAGGATAAACAACTAGATTGTCGGATCCCACACATACCAAGCATTTCAAACATACACACAATATGCTCAATATGTGTAAGTACAACATGGCATCACAACATAACTCTCGACTCAAATATTTATTCATTAGGCTCCGAGGAGCGAGATATTACAAACATGGGTCTCATGACCCAACACTCGAAACATACAAGTCAAAGCACAAGCGGAAGCTTAACATGTCCGAAAGTACGTACATCTACAAATGAAAAAGGCTGAGAAGCCTGACTATCTACTAGATCCTGCCGAGGGCACAAGATCGTAGCTGAGGTAACAAGCTAAACGTCGAAGTCCAAGCGGAACTACTAGCAAGACTGACGTCTCTTTGCAAAACATAAAATAAGCAAACGTGAGTACAAATGTACTCAAAGAAGACTTACATCAGATCTAACTACATATGCATCATTATCAAAAAGGGGTGGTGGAGTGTAATGAGCAAGCCAGCTTGACTCGGTGGCTATCCCTGAACTACGATTGCAAGTAACTCTTTTGAGGTGGCGCTACGAGTCCACATATTCACCATATCAATACACCACTATGGATCCACTCCGCCTCCCTCGAGAACGCCATCCATAGCACTCACGCTTATCTTGCACATTTTAGAGTATCCACTTTCACTTGTGTATGAACTGTTATAGGCAATCCGAAGTCCTTTACATGGACACGGCTATTCGAATAGATCATATTAACCCTGCAGGGATGTACTTCTTCACACACGCTCTCGCCACTTACCGCCATGTACACCTTGTGTATCTCGGCAACCTTCAAGCGGAAGCCTGGCGAGGGAGTCGGCCATGACCTGACTAACCACACAAGTCTCTAGTCCAGGTTTATCGCCTATTCGGGTTCCATCCGCAAGAAGATTCGGCCGGGGTGTCGCTCACGGCCCCAAACGATGTGTGCAGGGTTCCCAAGCCCACCTCGACGGGTGGATCTACGCTTGGTACACCGTGCCACGGTGCCTAGTCTGTCCCAAGCCCACATGCAAGGTGCCACTTGGTAGACTACTAACACTACCTACAAACACCGTAAACTAGTTGCAACTCCTGGGACAGAGATCAAATTGATTAATAAGTCGAGAGGGGTCGAGTTACGGAACCCAATGTGTGGTAGTAACTGTTCATGGATCACAAACACAGAACTCAGTTCACGAGGACGGCTGCAATGAGACAACCCACCATGTACTCCTACATGGCCTCTCACCGCTACCTTTACCAAATCGTGTTCACACACTTAGCTCACACACAGTAGGACAGTTCACCACTTTCCAATTCATTCCCGATGAATCAGACCTGACACAACTCTAAGCAATAGCAGGCATGACAACAAGCATGAATGAGTAGGCACAACAGGGCTCAAACAACTCCTACTCATGCTAGTGGGTTTCATCTAATTACTGGAATGACAGGTCATGCAGAGGATAAAGGGGTTCAGCTACCGCAGCAAGTAACACATGAGTCGTTGTTGTCCTAATGCAAGAAAATAGAGCAGAGGCGAGAGAGTGGGATTATATCGGAATGAACAAGGGTTTTGCTTGCTCGGCACTTCAAGATAATATAGTTCTTCATCGGTGTCATCGAACTCATCGTCCGTCGCCGCTCACCGAGAGGGGACAAATACCGGCAAACAAGGAGAACACAATCAATGCAATGCAACAATATGATGCATGAATGTGACATGGCAATATGCTATGGTTTGAGCTAATGCAACTAGCAAAGGAGTTAAATGGAGCTGGTTTGAACACTAGGTTCAAATTCAAACTCCATGTAAGGCATTTCAAATGCCATTTATTCAAATTGTCTTATACAGCAACTTTAAGTTGTTCAAACATGCATGGAAATGGTACAGATGGAAATGGAAACAAGCGGCGGAGGGCACCCGCGGGGAGCTGGAGCTCGCTCGCATCCAGCACAGCAAGCAGCAGCGGCTAGGGAGGCCGGAGCTCGTCGGAACGAAGCTCGAGGCGGCGGCGGTCGAGCGCAAGTAAGCAAGCGGCTATGGCGTGCGAGAGGAAAAACAGATGGAGGGAGAAGAGTCAGTGGCTCACGGCGGTTGCGATGGCCGTCAAAGTGGGCTTGGGGAGGCGTCGGAGGCGACATATGGGCGGCGGCGATCTCCGGTGGGCGACGAGGGAAACGGCGATGTTGGCGGCGTCCAGGGGCTTCCGGCGTCTTCAGGATCGGTGAGGAGGAAGAGGTCATCGGGCGGAGCTCAGAGATCTGCTCGGGGTGTCGCTGGGACCATGTGGTCGCGGCAGAACGGCGAAGCGGCGATGGGTGGTTCGGTGGCGTCGTAGGGAGAGAGCAGAGGAGGGAAGAGGTCCGTGGGGAGAGGAGAGAGGTGCAGGGGTTAGGCGTCTCGAGCGAGCAATTTGGACTTCATGAGGCGGCCGGCTGAGCAGGAGGTGGAGGCCTCCGGTAGCGTCGTCTTGCCGCCTCACCCTCTTGGCAGAAGGAAGACGATGAGCGAGGGGGTAAGTGGGCTGCTGGGCTGGGCTGGTGGGCTGGCTCTGGTGGGCCGCACAGGTAAGTCCAGGTGAGCTCTTTCTCTCTCTCTCTCTCTCTATTTTTGTTTCTGTTTTCTATTTCTTCTGTAGCTTTAGGGCTTTATTTAAAATACCAGAACAAACCCAAAAATCAAGGAACTGCTCATGGAAAAACTATAGAATATTACAAAAAAAAAAAAATATAGTTCATGATTATTTGGACATTAAAAATAATTAATAGCATACAAATGCCCAAATGCAAATAGAGTATGATTTAATCCAGAGCCCAAATATGTCATGGAAAAATGTGCATCACCTCACAGTTCTTTGTTTCAAAGATTTTCCAAGAATGATGAACATTTTTGGAAGCCATTTGGATTTCTGGAAATATTTTGGTTGAACCTAGTGAATTCCTTTAATGCTAGGGTTTAGGCAATCCCCATTTCAAGTTTCATAAAATTTAAACATGATGCATGGATGCTAAAGCAAAAACAAGCAAGGCCTGAACTGGGGATGTGACAACTCACCCCCACTAAACAAGAATCTCGCCCCGAGATTCAAGACGTGAGGTAAGAGGAAAAGGGGAGTCACAAAACTATCACAATCTTCATGATCCATTTGCCCTTCTCAAGATGTTGATTCATTCCATCATCTTGGTCTTGACGTCTTTGCTTTCGAGATCTTCACTCGACACGACAACAGAAAGAGGGGGAAACCCTACAGGATTTAATCTTCTTGAAGATCGAGCAACTCAAGATCAGTTCATGGAGTGAGACGTAAGAACATCTCTTGAGTTGAGACACCAAACACACATTAGGAATGATGGTAAAGAAATGGATGACGAAGGTTCAAATTGGTAGGCAACCATTCCACGCTTAGAAAGATGGTGGATGGTGTCAAGGTGGCAAGGAAATAATTGCCATGATTCCATAGCGGGACACCTCGGGGAAGGTGACTCGTTGAATTATTCTCTTAAGTGGCAAAAAGAATTACTTTTGACACAGAGATCATTGAAACTCTCTATACCAGCCTAAGGAAAATCACAAGCAATCATCTGAAGGAGTTCGGAGAAGTGGCATACTCAGATTGGAAAGCAAACTATGGTTATAGAACAAGTCGGCAAACGGGAGGCACAATCTAATTGATACCAAGGATATAACCTAGTGACTGAGTGCGCTCTCAAGAACTTGAGCATTTCCATATTCATCAGGGTTTTACCAACATCCGTGCCGAGGATCCTGGCATCAAATCTTACTACCATGATGAATAGTGATGGACAATGCGGATACAAAGGAAGATAACACCTTCTCAGACTTAACCTTATCGAGGCTCAGGAGACAGAATCTGGATGATCGATCGAGAGACATTTAGCACTCCGTTTCTAATGTTCTCCTTGATGTGCTAGCGTAATCCATTCATAGATATGGTTTGATATCTAGGATATCAAGTAAAAGGTCGGACTTCGGAGAACAAAGGATCCATAAGGAACAACTTCTAAAATAAGTCGCATGACATCCCTATGGAGAGGATGGTCAACTTGCTCGATTAATATGCTACAATAATAGATCTTGACTAGGTGTGTCGGCCGAACATCAACCTTGTCGGAACCTACATCATAGATCTTGGAAAGGTTCCAACCATCATATCTGCACGAGATTCAGATCTGGTTGGTAACATGATATTCCGACTCATCAAGTCTAGAAAGGAAAATAAAAGTTTGCAACACAAACCGACGAGATGACGTTGCGAGATTCTCAAGAGATGAACTACGATAGCAAGCTCCAAAACATGAGCTAGTTCTGCTACACACATGTGAACACGCTGTCCTAGACAAGCATGACCACGTAGTAGTCTTACAATAAAACACTACCGAGTTCAGATGGGGAACCATCATTGGGGATATCGAAGTCCTTGTATAAGCCCGGGTCTTAAGACGGAACTTCTTTCCCTTGAACAAATCAATCAGTGGCTTGGTGTGCTAGGAACACATATGGAGTGGAGGTAGCTAATCTCACAACCCAAAGTATACTTCGCACATGCATGACTAACTTGGGATGATTCAAGAGGAAGCAAAAACAATGCATCTCGAATTCATGGCGGCAACTTACATCAAATGCACAAGAATTCGAGGAAGTCACTTCTTCCATCCAAGCATAAGCTTCATGAACGGAACACGAAGGCATTGCTTACAAAATTTTCAACACTAGGTTGATGTTCGACATGAATCATGGGGGAGAGAAAATCCTGCTGATGGGCTCAACAACAAATCATCGGAATTTCCATATCACGGACTTCCGCCATCATGTGAACACGGTGATAGTATTGGTTAGACCAAAAGATGTAATTGTGTATGCTCGAGGGATCAACCACGAGTAAGACAACATTACGAGTATCGTTGGTACTGATTTGACTTGACAATAGCCCATCCTCAAGTCAAACTTCTGACAAGGCAATAGATCCAACAACTGATCTCGAGGACCAATCAATGGAGATATCATCTTTCTTCAACACACACACGCATCGGAAGATATCCCTAAGAGATGAACTAAGTTAAGCAAAGCTTTATCTCCCAACTCTCCAAGTTGTTGTCTAGCTTAACCAACTAGCTCAGGGGTATCAAACACAGATTCTTGGAGAAGGGGGTGGTTACAAGGAACCAACTTGATCACGAGCTCAACATAACAGTCGGTGGCGGCTGGTGATACTTCCGAGAAGATCTTCGGAAAATCACGAACCACCGATATGTTACTAAGCTCGAGAACAATCTTGCTTTTCAGGGCAAGATGATATGATCAAAAGAGTGAGGGATTGACACAATCCTAACTCCTGATCGAAGAGTGCACCAGGAAAAATGGACTAGGTAGCACGATCAATCTTAGTATGATGATTTAATAACCAACACGCTAAGAATGAGAATATTGTCCATTAACTACCAAGCAACGAGGTTGCTAGGAGTATCGATTTCACACATCACAATTCACTTGTCGGCATTCCGGTTACATCAACACGGGACCGAGGAATGAATAATGATAGCGAGAAGTATCACTACGTCAAGAATTCATAAGAGAAGGTGCAATTCTCACGATGTTCCTGACATAAAGTGGGTAATACTTCAGGGTAGAACAGAACAAAAGCTGAATTGGCATTTGATCTACGGAATACAACTGCTTTGACCCAATCCTGGATATGGATGAGGTCTTTGAGTTTGTTTCTCCTAGTCATTCCGGAATAGAATGGCTTGACGGACCACATGAGTAATAGGCATCGATAACATGAATGCACAACTACTCGACTACCAACCGATAGACGGGATCGAATACAATGCAATGGAAATAACTCAAAGGATCATATATCTTTATGAGTTGTGGATGCATAGATTAGTATGTCGAACCAAGTCCAACATGTTTCTTCTGGATAACCCATGCAGAGAGGTAGGACCGGCGAGTCACAAAATAGAATGGAGAACCCATCGAGAGCACTCTGTTGTGATCTTTGATCCAACAAACTTCTGCCAGAAGTGGTTCATAGTATTTGGAAGAGGGAAATACCACGGACCTCGAGGACTATCGCAAAGGTTACTAATATCCTAAAGATACGACCAACACTAACAACATGAAGTAAGTAGGGAAATCTCGGGTTCAGAAACCCAGGAGTAGAATACCTACTACTAAGTGGCATCACGGGATGCTTTCGAGAATGGTGGCCAGAATCATCACACTGGGAACACAAAAACATGGCCATATTATCAGGTGATCCTTTAAGATGCCTAGGGTCAAAATACTAGTTCCAACATATATGTCATGGCAATAATTACCTCAACGCACCGGTTGGTGTGTTTAATCTGGCCCAAAAGGGCATCAGGAACGGGAGGAAGGGATTTGCAAATGCATCAGACTATTTTAGAAACACAGGATGACTCGGACAGCATAACGGTTGTAAATGCTCAAAAGATTTGAGACATCATGCAAAATGGTGGCATAGCCACTCAACAACATCATATCAAGGTTCAAATCAACGGTTAACATACGGAAGTAGTAGAAATTGAACTAGGGCTTAAAACCAACAATCTTAAGGTCTATGGATTAGTAACACGTCATCCTGATAGATAGATGAGAAGCCTAGTTCTTAACCCCATAGAAGAGAAGGGGTTGACTCAGATCAGAAGGCCATGAGGTATAAGGAGTAAAAGAGCCTTACGTTCCCTTCCACAATCAATTCCCTTACATAACTAAAGCATTTCTAGACACAACTTCGACTAGTATGGCTTGGTAATCCTACATGCGATCGGGCTCGATACCAACGCTGTCAGGACCCCGATTCCAAGTCACATCGATCTAGCCGGTAACACCTCATATCACTTTGCGGCCTCACGCACGGTATTCCCACAGGTGTCGCCTTACCATGGCCCGGGACCGTTTACGCCTTTTGGCTCACGTATATGATAGTGTCGCTAGCATCCATATGATGAAGAACCGGGCCGACATGGCTAGTCGTGAACCCGGCGGCACTAATCCATGGGGACAGGCATACATGAATCACATCGAGCATGTCGGTCATCAACGTATGAATCGGGCTGTAACCTGGGCTATGAGGACTCTGGTAACCCGGCATAACGAGCTAAGCGAGGACTCGGATGTCACCAGCGTGACATTTCCCCGAAGGGACAGACATAGGAACGAAGTGAAACACATGCCGGCCAGTCAAGTGTCCAAGCAGTAGTGCTGGGCTAGCAGGACTCCGGTGAACCGGGCTGTAGCGGAGTACTATCTCTCGGAAGCACTAGACTACATTTCCCCATATGAGAGGCTGCCAAGGATAAACAACTAGATTGTCGGATCCCACACATACCAAGCATTTCAAACATACACACAATATGCTCAATATGTGTAAATACAACATGGCATCACAACATAACTCTACGACTCAAATATTTATTCATTAGGCTCCGAGGAGCGAGATATTACAAACATGGGTCTCATGACCCAACACTCGAAACATACAAGTCAAAGCACAAGCGGAAGCTTAACATGTCCGAGTACGTACATCTACAAATGAAAAAGGCTGAGAAGCGACTATCTACCGAGATCTGCCGAGGGCACAAGATCGTAGCCGAGGTAACAAGCTAAATGTCGAAGTCTAAGCGGAACTACTAGCGAGACCGACGTCTCTTTGCAAAACATAAAATAAGCAAACGTGAGTACAAATGTACTCAAGAAGACTTACATCAGATCTAACTACATATGCATCATTATCAAAGGGGTGGTGGAGTGTAAGCTGCAGCAAGCCGACTTGACTCGGTGGCTATCCTGAACTACGATTTGCAAGTAACTCTTTTGAGGTGGCGCACGAGTCCACATATTCACCTATCAATACACCACTATGGATCCACTCCGTCTCCCTACAAGGACGCCATCCATAGCACTCATGCTTATCTTGCGCATTTTAGAGTATCCACTTTCACTTGTCTATGAACTGTTATAGGCAACCCAGAAGTCCTTTACCGCGGACACGGCTATTCGAATAGATCATATTAATCCTGCGGTGTACTTCTTCACACGCTCTCGCCAACCGCCATGTACACCACTGTGTATCTCGGCAACCTTCAAGCGGAAGCTTTGGCGAGGAGTCGGCCACGACTTGACTAACCACACAAGTCTCTAGTCCAGGTTTATCGCCTATTCGGGTTCCATCCACACGGAGATCCGGCCGGCGTGTCGCTCACGGCCCCGAACGATGTGAGCAGGGTTCCCAAGCCCACCTCGACGGGTGGATCTCGCTTGGTACACCGTGCCACGGTGCCTAGTCATCCCAAGCCCACATGCAGGTGCCACTTGGTAGACTACTAACACTACCTACAAACACCAGAAACTAGTTGCAACTCCTGGACAGAGATCATGTTGATTAATAAGTCGCGAGGGTCGAGTTACCGGAACCCAATGTGTGGTAGTAACTGTTCATGGATCACAAACACAGAACTCAGTTCTGAGGACGGCTGCAATGAGACAACCCACCATGTACTCCTACATGGCCTCTCACCGCTACCTTTACCAAATCGTGTTCACACACTTAGCTCACACACGATGGGACATGTTCACCACTTTTCAATTCATTCCCGATGAATCATACGACACAACTCTAAGCAATAGCAGGCATGACAAACAAGCATGAATGAGTAGGCACATCAGGGCTCAAACAACTCCTACTCATGCTAGTGGGTTTCATCTAATTCTTGTGAAATGACAGGTCATGCGAGAGGATAAAGGGGTTCAGCTACATGACAAGTAACACATGAGTCGGTGTTGTCCTAATGCAGTAAAATAGAGCAGGAGCGAGATAGTGGGATTATATCGGAATGAACAAGGGGTTTTGCTTGCACAGCACTTCGAAGATAATATAGTTCTTCATCGGTGTCATCGAACTCATCGCCGATGCGTCGCTCACCGATAGGGGACAAATACGGAAAACAAGGGAGAACACAATCAATGCAATGCAACAATATGATGCATGAATGTGACATGGCAATATGCTATGGTTTGAGCTAATGCAACTAGCAGCAGGTTAAATGGAGCTGGTTTGAACACTAGGTTCAAATTCAAACTCCATGTAAGGCATTTCAAATGCCATTTATTCAAATTGTCTTATACAGCAACTTTAAGTTGTTCAAACATGCATGGAAATGGTGCAGATGGATAGATTGCATTTTTTGATAATTTTCATATATAAATTATTTCATTTGGAGTTACGGTTGAATTTCTATGATTTTTAGAAGTTTAGGACATTTTCTAAAATTTATAAATCATTTCCTGGTTTATTTAAATTCCAGAAATACTTTACTACGTCAGCATGATGCCTGTGTGACGTCGATGAAGTCAACAGGGTTTGACCAGAGTCAAACCTGTCGCGTGGGACCCTGTGTCAGCTGTAGGGCGATTTAATAGAGCTTAATTAGCCTAATTAATTAATTAGTCGGTTAATTAAACATTAGGGCCCACATGTCAGTGAAACAGTGGCTAATTAGGTTAGAACAAACTAAACTAATTAACAGGGGGCTGGCCCCACCTGTCATCGACCGAGGGGAGGTCAAACCCTCAGTCAACACGGCCTAACCAGGTGGCCCGTCGCCCGGCAAGAGGTGTGCGAGGGGCTCGGGTTCGCTCTCCGGCGCCCAAACAAGCGGCGGAGGGCACCCAGCGAGGCTGGAGCTCGCTTCGCATCCAGCAACAAGCAGCGGCTAGGGAGGCCGGAGCTCGTCGAAAGCAGGCTCGGGGCAGCGGCCGTGATCGAAGCGCAAGTGGCGCGGCTATGGCGTCTTGAGAGGAAAAACGGATGGAGGGAGAAGAGTCAGTGGCTCACGGCGGTTGCGACGGCCGTCGAAGTGGGCTTGGGGAGGCGTCGGAGGCGACATACGGGCGGCGGCAATCTCCGGTGGCCGACGAGGGAAACGGTGATGTTTTCGGCGTCCAGGGGCTTCCGCGTCTTGAGATCGGTGAGGAGGAAGAGGTCATCGGTGAGCTCGTAGACTTTCGGGTGTCGTCGGGACGGCCGGTGGTCGCAACAGCGAGCAAGCGATGGGTGGTTCGGTGGCGTCGTAGGGAGAGAGCGAGAGGAGGGAAGAGGTCCGGGGAGAGGAGAGGTGCAGCGGGGTTGGGCGTCTCGAGCGAGCAATTTGGACTCATGGCGCTGCCAGAAGCAGGAGGTGGAGGCCTCCTAAGCAGCAGCGTCTTGCCGCCTCTGCCCTCTTGGCGAAGGAAGACGACAGCGAGGGGTAAGTGGGCTCTTTGAAATTTTGGAGCTCTTGGGCTGGCCACAGTGGAAATGGCTCTGGTGGGCCGCCTGCAGGTAAGTCAGTGAGCTCTTTCTCTCTCTCTCTATTTTTGTTTCTGCTTTCTATTTCTTACAGCAGCTTTAGGGCTTTATTTAAAATACCAGAACAAACCCAAAAATCAAGGAACTGCTCATGGATACTGTTTAGAATATTACCAACAGCAAACATTTTAGTTCATGATTATTTGGACATTTAAAATATTTTATAGCATTCAAATGCCCAAATGCAAATAGAGTATGATTTAATCCAGAGCCCAAATACGTCATGGAAAATGTGCATCACCTCACAGTTATCAAGTTTCGACATTTTCCAAGAATGATGAACATTTTTGGAAGCCATTTGGATTTCTGGAAATATTTTGGTTGAACCTAGTGAATTCCTTTAATGCTAGGGTTTAGGCAATCCCCATTTCAAGTTTCATAAAATTTAAACATGATGCATGGATGCTAAAGCAAAAACAAGCAAGGCCTGAACTGGGGATGTGACAACTCACCCCACTAAACAAGAATCTCACCGAGATTCAAGGCGTGAGTAAGAGGAAAAGGGAGTCACAAAACTATCACAATCTTCATGATCCATTTGCCCTTCTCGAAGATGTTGATTCATTCCATCATCTTGGTCTTGACGTCTTTGCTTTCGAGATCGTCACTCGACACGACAACAGAAAGAGGGGGAAACCCTACAGGATTTAATCTTCTTGAAGATCGAGCAACTCAAGATCAGTTCATGGAGTGAGACGTAAGAACATCTCTTGAGTTGAGACACCAAACACACATTAGGAATGATGGTAAAGAAATGGATGACGAAGGTTCAAATTGGTAGGCAACCATTCCACGCTTAGAAAGATGGTGGATGGTGTCAAGGTGGCAAGGAAATAATTGCCATGATTCCATAGCGGGACACCTCGGGAAGGTGACTCGTTGAATTATTCTCTTAAGTGGCAAAAAGAATTACTTTTGACACGAGATCATTGAAACTCTCTATACCAGCCTAAGGAAAATCACAAGCAATCATCTCAAGGAGTTCGGAGAAGTGGCATACTCAGATTGGAAAGCAAACTATGGTTATAGAACAAGTCGGCAAACGGGAGGCACAACCTAATTGATACCGAGGATATAACCTAGTGACTGAGTGCGCTCTCAAGAACTTGAGCATTTCCATATTCATCAGGGTTTTACCAACATCCGTGCCGAGGATCCTGGCATCAAATCTTACTACCATGATGAATAGTGATGGACAATGCGGATACAAAGGAAGATAACACCTTCTCGGACTTCCCTTAGCGAGGCTAAGGAGACAGAATCTGGATGATCGATCGAGAGACATTTAGCACTCCGTTTCTAATGTTCTCCTTGATGTGCTAAGCGTAATCCATTCATAGATATGGTTTGATATCTAGGATATCAAGTAAAAGGTCGGACTTCGGAGAACAAAGGATCCATAAGGAACAACTTCTAAAATAAGTCGCATGACATCCCTATGGAGAGGATGGTCAACTTGCTCAGTTAATATGCTACAATAATAGATCTTCGGCTAGGTGTGTCGGCCAGAACATCAACCTTGTCGGAACCTACATCATAGATCTTGGAAAGGTTCCAACCATCATATCTGCCTGAGATTCAGATCTGGTTGGTAACATGATATTCCAGACTCATCAAGTCTAGAAAGGAAAATAAAAGTTTGCAACACAAACCGACGAGATGACGTTGCGAGATTCTCGGGAAATGAACTACGATAGCAAGCTCCAAAACATGAGCTAGTTCTGCTACACACATGTGAACACGCTGTCCTAGACAAGCATGACCACGTAGTAGTCTTACAATAAAACACTACCGAGTTCAGATGGGGAACCATCATTGGGGATATCGAAGTCCTTGTATAAGCCCGGGTCTTAAGACGGAACTTCTTTCCCTTGAACAAATCAATCAGTGGCTTGGTGTGCTAGGAACACATATGGAGTGGAGGTAGCTAATCTCACAACCAAAAGTATACTTCGCACATGCATGACTAACTTGGGATGATTCGAGAGGAAGCAAAAACAATCTGTCTCGAATTCATGGCGGCAACTTACATCAAATGCACAAGAATTCGAGGAAGTCACTTCTTCCATCCAAGCATAAGCTTCATGAACGGAACACGAAAGCATTGCTTACAAAATTTTCAACACTAGGTTGATGTTCGACATGAATCATGGGGGAGAGAAAATCCCGCTGATGGGCTCAACAACAAATCATCGGAATTTCCATATCACTGGACTTCCGCCATCATGTGAACACGGTGATAGTATTGGTTAGACCAAAAGATGTAATTGTGTATGCTCGAGGATCAACCACGAGTAAGACAACATTACGAGTATCGTTGGTACTGATTTGACTTGACAATAGCCCATCCTCAAGTCAAACTTGACAAGGCAATAGATCCAACAACTGATCTCGAGGACCAATCAATGGAGATATCATCTTTCTTCAACACACACACGCATACGGAAGATATCCCTAAGAGATGAACTAAGTTAAGCAAAGCTTTATCTCCCAACTCTCCAAGTTGTTGTCTAGCTTAACCAACTAGCTCAGGGGTATCAAACACAGATTCTTGGAGAAGGGGGTGGTTACAAGGAACCAACTTGATCACGAGCTCAACATAACGATCGGTGTGGCCTGGTGATACTTCGAGAAGATCTTGGAAAATCACGAACCACCGATATGTTACTAAGCTCGAGAACAATCTTGCTTTTCAGGGCAAGATGATATGATCAAAAGAGTGAGGATTGACACAATCCTAACTCCTGATCGAAGAGTGCACCAGGAAAAATGGACTAGGTAGCACGATCAATCTTAGTATGATGATTTAATAACCAACACGCTAAGAATGAGAATATTGTCCATTAACTACCAAGCAACGAGGTTGCTAGGAGTATCGATTTCACACATCACAATTCACTTGTCGGCATTCGGTTACATCAACACGGGACCGAGGAATGAATAATGATAGCGAGAAGTATCACTCGTCAAGAATTCATAAGAGAAGGTGCAATTCTCACGACGTTCCTGACATAAAGTGGGTAATACTTCAGGGTAGAACAGAACAAAAGCTGAATTGGCATTTGATCTGCGGAATACAACTGCTTTGACCCAATCCTGGATATGGATGAGGTACTGGAGTTTGTTTCTCCTAGTCATTCCGGAATAGAATGGCTTGACGGACCACATGAGTAATAGGCATCGATAACATGAATGCACAACTACTCCTGACTACCAACTGATAGACGGGGATCGGAATACAGCTGCAATGGAAATAACTCAAAGGATCATATATCTTTATGAGTTGTGGATGCATAGATTAGTATGTCGAACCAAGTCCAACATGTTTCTTCTGGATAACCCATGCAGAGAGGTAGGACTGGCAGAGTCACAAAATAGAATGGAGAACCCATCGAGAGCACTCCTGTTGTGATCTTTGATCCAACAAACTTCTGCCGTAAGTGGTTCATAGTATTTGGAAGAGGAAATACCACGGACCTCGAGGACTATCGCAAAGGTTACTAATATCCTAAAGATACGACCAACACTAACAACATGAAGTAAGTAGGGAAATCTCGGGTTGAAACCCGTGAGTAGAATACCTACTACTAAGTGGCATCACGGGATGCTTTTCGAGAATGGTGGCGGAATCATCACACTGGGAACACAAAAACATGGCCATATTATCAGGTGATCCTTTAAGATGCCTAGGGTCAAAATACTAGTTCCAACATATATGTCATGGCAATAATTACCTCAACGCACCGGTTGGTGTGTTTAATCTGGCCCAAAAGGGCATCGTGAGCAGGAGGAAGGGATTTGCAAATGCATCAGACTATTTTAGAAACCTGGGATGACTCGGACAGCATAACGGCTGTAAATGCTCAAAAAGATTTGAGACATCATGCAAAATGGTGGCATAGCCACTCAACAACATCATATCAAGGTTCCGAAATCAACAGTTAACATACGGAAGTAGTAGAAATTGAACTAGGGCTTAAAACCAACAATCTTAAGGTCTATGGATTAGTAACACGTCATCCTGATAGATAGATGAGAAGCCTAGTTCTTAACCCCATAGAAGAGAAGGGGTTGACTCAGATCAGAAGGCCATGAGGTATAAGGAGTAAAAGAGCCTTACGTTCCCTTCCACAATCAATTCCCTTACATAACTAAAGCATTTCTAGACACAACTTCGACTAGTATGGCTTGGTAATCCTACATGCAGTCGAGCTCGATACCAAAGCTGTCAGACCCCGATTCCAAGTCACATCGATCTAGCCGGTAACACCTCATATCACTTTGCGGCCTCACGCACGGTAGTCCCACGGGTGTCGCCTTACCATGGCCCGGGACTGTTTGCGCCTTTTGGCTCACGTATGTGATAGTGTCGCTAGCATCCATATGACAGAGAACCCGGGCCGACATGGCTAGTCGTGAACCCGAAGCGGCACTAATCCATGGGGACAGGCATACATGAATCACATCGAGCATGTCGGTCATCAACGTATGAATCCGGGCTGTAGCACTGGGCTAACAGGACTCTGGTAACCCGGTACATAACAGGCTAAGCAGGACTCGGATGTCACCGCGTGACATTTCCCGAAGGGATGAGACAAGAACGAAGTGAAACACATGCCCGGCCAGTCAAGTGTCCAAAGCAGTAGTCTTTGGGCTAGCAGGACTCAGTGAACCGGGCAGAAGCGGACTACTATCGCTCGAGGAAGCACTAGACTACATTTCCCCATATGAGAGGCTGCCAAGGATAAACAACTAGATTGTCGGATCCCACACATACCAAGCATTTCAAACATACACACAATATGCTCAATATGTGTAAATACAACATGGCATCACAACATAACTCTCGACTCAAATATTTATTCATTAGGCTCCGAGGAGCGAGATATTACAAACATGGGTCTCATGACCCAACACTCGGAAACATACAAGTCAAAGCACAAGCGGAAGCTTAACATGTCCGAGTACGTACATCTACAAATGAAAAAGGCTGAGAAGCCCGACTATCTACCGAGATCTGCCGAGGGCACAAGATCGTAGCTGAGGTAACAAGCTAAATGTCGAAGTCTAAGCGGAACTACTAGCGAGACTGACGTCTCTTTGCAAAACATAAAATAAGCAAACGTGAGTACAAATGTACTCAGCAAGACTTACATCAGATCTAACTACATATGCATCATTATCAAAAGGGGGTGGTGGAGTGTAACTGCAGCAAGCCAGCTTGACTCGGTGGCTATCCTGAACTACGACTGCAAGTAACTCTTTTGAGGTGGCGCACGAGTCCACATATTCACCTATCAATACACCACTATGGATCCACTCCCGTCTCCCTACGAGAACGCCATCCATAGCACTCACGCTTATCTTGCGCATTTTAGAGTATCCACTTTCACTTGTCTATGAACTGTTATAGGCAACCCAGAAGTCCTTTACCATGGACGCGACTATTCGAATAAATCATATTAACCCTGCAGGGTGTACTTCTTCACACACGCTCTCGCCAACCGCCATGTACACCTGTGTATCTCGGCAACCTTCAAGCGGAAGCCGGCCACGACCTGACTAACCACACAAGTCTCTAGTCCAGGTTTATCGCCTATTCGGGTTCCATCCACAAGGAGATCCGGCCGGGGTGTCGCTCACGGCCCCAAACGATGTGAGCAGGGTTCCCAAGCCCACCTCGACGGGTGGATCTACGCTTGGTACACCGTGCCACGGTGCCTAGTCTGTCCCAAGCCCACCTGCACGGTGCCACTTGGTAGACTACTAACACTACCTACAAACACCGTAAACTAGTTGCAACTCCTGTCAGAGATCAAGTTGATTAATAAGTCGAGAGGGGTCGAGTTACGGAACCCAATGTGTGGTAGTAACTGTTCATGGATCACAAACACGTAACTCAGTTCACGAGGACGGCTGCAATGAGACAACCCACCATGTACTCCTACATGGCCTCTCACCGCTACCTTTACCAAATCGTGTTCACACACTTAGCTCACACACAGTAGGACATGTTCACCACTTTTCAATTCATTCCCGATGAATCATACCTGACACAACTCTAAGCAATAGCAGGCATGACAAACAAGCATGAATGAGTAGGCACATCAGGGCTCAAACAACTCCTACTCATGCTAGTGGGTTTCATCTAATTACTGTGAAATGACAGGTCATGCAGAGGATAAAGGGGTTCAGCTACCGCAGCAAGTAACACATGAGTCGGTGTTGTCCTAATGCAGTAAAATAGAGCAGGAGCGAGATAGTGGGATTATATCGGAATGAACAAGGGGGTTTTGCTTGCCTGGCACTTGAAGATAATATAGTTCTTCATCGGTGTCATCGAACTCATCGCCGATACGCCGTCTCATCGATAGGGACAAATACCGGAAAACAAGGAGAACACAATCAATGCAATGCAACAATATGATGCATGAATGTGACATGGCAATATGCTATGGTTTGAGCTAATGCAACTAGCAGCAGGTTAAATGGAGCTGGTTTGAACACTAGGTTCAAATTCAAACTCCATGTAAGGCATTTCAAATGCCATTTATTCAAATTGTCTTATACAGCAACTTTAAGTTGTTCAAACATGCATGGAAATGGTTCAGATGGATAGATTGCATTTTTCTGATAATTTTTCATATATAAATTATTTCATTTGGAGTTACGGTTGAATTTCTATGATTTTTAGAAGTTTAGGACATTTTCTGAAATTTATAAATCATTTCCAGATTTATTTAAATTCCAGAAATACTTTACTACATCGACATGGCCTTTGTGTGACGTCGATGAAGTCAACAGGGTTTGACCAGAGTCAAACCTGTCGCGTGGGACCACTGTGTCACCGTAGGGCGATTTAATAGAGCTTAATTAGCCTAATTAATTAATTAGTCGGTTAATTAAACATTAGGGCCCACATGTCGGTGAAAGCAAAGGCTAATTAGGTTAGAACAAACTAAACTAATTAACAGGGGCTGGCCCCACCTGTCATCGACCGAGGAGGTCAAACCCTGGTCAACACGGCCTAACCAGCCGGTGGCCCGTCGCCGGCGGCAAGAGGTGCGGCGGAGGGGCTCGGGTTCGCTCTCCCGGCGCCCAAACAAGCGGCGGAGGGCACCCGCGGGGAGCTGGAGCTCGCTCGCATCCAGCGCAGCAAGCAGCAGCTGCTAGGGAGGCCGGAGCTCGTCGAGAACGAAGCCTCGGCGGCGGCCGTGATCGAGGCGCAAGTGGCCTTGGCGGCTATGGCGTGCGAGAGGAAAAACAGATGGAGGGAGAAGAGTCAGTGGCTCACGACGGTTGCGACGGCCGTCGAAGTGGGCTTGGGGAGGCGTCGGAGGCGACATACGGGCGGCGGCAATCCCCGGTGGCCGACGAGGGAAACGGTGATGTTTTCGGCGTCCAGGGGCTTCCGGCGTCTTCAGGATCGGTGAGGAGGAAGAGGTCATCGGGGCGGAGCTCGTAGACTGCTCGGGGTGTCGTCGGGACGGCGGTGGTCGCGGCAACGGCGAACGGCGGCGATGGGTGGTTCGGTGGCGTCGTAGGGAGAGAGCAGAGGAGGAAGAGGTTCGTGGGGAGAGGAGAGAGGTGCAGCGGGGTTGGGCGTCTCAGGCGAGCAGTGGACTCATGAAGCTGCCAGTATGAAGCGAGGTGGAGGCCTCCTAAGCAGCGTCTTGCTCGCCTCTGCCCTCTTGGCGAAGGAAGGCAGCGAGGGGTAAGTGGGCTCTTTGGGCTGGGCTGCTTTGGGCTGGCCCAGTGGGCTGGCTCGTGGGCCGCTTAGGTAAGTCCAGTGAGCTCTTTCTCTCTCTCTCTATTTTTGTTTCTGCTTTCTATTTCTTCAGTAGCTTTAGGGCTTTATTTAAAATACCGTAACAAACCCAAAAATCAAGGAACTGCTCATGGATACTGTTTAGAATATTACCAACAGCAAACATTTTAGTTCATGATTATTTGGACATTTAAAATATTTTATAGCATTCAAATGCCCAAATGCAAATAGAGTATGATTTAATCCAGAGCCCAAATATGTCATGGAAAAATGTGCATCACCTCTGGTTATCAAGTTTCCGAGATTTTCCAAGAATGATGAACATTTTTGGAAGCCATTTGGATTTCTGGAAATATTTTGGTTGAACCTAGTGAATTCCTTTAATGCTAGGGTTTAGGCAATCCCCATTTCAAGTTTCATAAAATTTAAACATGATGCATGGATGCTAAAGCAAAAACAAGCAAGGCCTGAATCTGGGATGTGACAACTCACCCCTCACTAAACAAGAATCTCGCCGAGATTCAAGGCGTGAGGTAAGAGGAAAAGGGAGTCACAAAACTATCACAATCTTCATGATCCATTTGCCCTTCTCAAGATGTTGATTCATTCCATCATCTTGGTCTTGACGTCTTTGCTTTCGAGATCGTCACTCGACACGACAATGTAAAGAGGGGAAACCCTACAGGATTTAATCTTCTTGAAGATCGAGCAACTCAAGATCAGTTCATGGAGTGAGACGTAAGAACATCTCTTGAGTTGAGACACCAAACACACATTAGGAATGATGGTAAAGAAATGGATGACGAAGGTTCAAATTGGTAGGCAACCATTCCACGCTTAGAAAGATGGTGGATGGTGTCAAGGTGGCAAGGAAATAATTGCCATGATTCCATAGCGGGACACCTCGGGAAGGTGACTCATTGAATTATTCTCTTAAGTGGCAAAAAGAATTACTTTTGACACGTAGATCATTGAAACTCTCTATACCAGCCTAAGGAAAATCACAAGCAATCATCTCAAGGAGTTGAGAAGTGGCATACTCAGTTGGAAAGCAAACTATGGTTATAGAACAAGTCGGCAAACGGGAGGCACAACCTAATTGATACCAAGGATATAACCTAGTGACTGAGTGCGCTCTCAAGAACTTGAGCATTTCCATATTCATCAGGGTTTTACCAACATCCGTGCCGAGGATCCTGGCATCAAATCTTACTACCATGATGAATAGTGATGGACAATGCGGATACAAAGGAAGATAACACCTTCTCAGACTTCCCCTTAGCGAGGCTAAGGAGACAGAATCTGGATGATCGATCGAGAGACATTTAGCACTCCGTTTCTAATGTTCTCCTTGATGTGCTAGCGTAATCCATTCATAGATATGGTTTGATATCTAGGATATCAAGTAAAAGGTCGGACTTCGGGAGAACAAAGGATCCATAAGGAACAACTTCTAAAATAAGTCGCATGACATCCCTATGGAGAGGATGGTCAACTTGCTCGATTAATATGCTACAATAATAGATCTTGACTAGGTGTGTCGGCGAACATCAACCTTGTCGGAACCTACATCATAGATCTTGGAAAGGTTCCAACCATCATATCTGCTCGAGATTCAGATCTGGTTGGTAACATGATATTCCGCACTCATCAAGTCTAGAAAGGAAAATAAAAGTTTGCAACACAAACCGGCGAGATGACGCTAAAGATTCTCGGGAAATGAACTACGATAGCAAGCTCCAAAACATGAGCTAGTTCTGCTACACACATGTGAACACGCTGTCCTAGACAAGCATGACCACGTAGTAGTCTTACAATAAAACACTACCGAGTTCAGATGGGGAACCATCATTGGGGATATCGAAGTCCTTGTATAAGCCCGGGTCTTAAGACGGAACTTCTTTCCCTTGAACAAATCAATCGCTGGCTTGGTGTGCTAGGAACACATATGGAGTGGAGGTAGCTAATCTCACAACCCAAAGTATACTTCGCACATGCATGACTAACTTGGGATGATTCGAGAGGAAGCAAAAACAATCTGTCTCGAATTCATGGCGTCAACTTACATCAAATGCACAAGAATTGAGGAAGTCACTTCTTCCATCCAAGCATAAGCTTCATGAACGGAACACGAAGGCATTGCTTACAAAATTTTCAACACTAGGTTGATGTTCGACATGAATCATGGGGGAGAGAAAATCCTGCTGATGGGCTCAACAACAAATCATCGGAATTTCCATATCACTGGACTTCCGCCATCATGTGAACACGGTGATAGTATTGGTTAGACCAAAAGATGTAATTGTGTATGCTCGAGGGATCAACCACGAGTAAGACAACATTACGAGTATCGTTGGTACTGATTTGACTTGACAATAGCCCATCCTCAAGTCAAACTTCTGACAAGGCAATAGATCCAACAACTGATCTCGAGGACCAATCAATGGAGATATCATCTTTCTTCAACACACACACGCACGGAAGATATCCCTAAGAGATGAACTAAGTTAAGCAAAGCTTTATCTCCCAACTCTCCAAGTTGTTGTCTAGCTTAACCAACTAGCTCAGGGGTATCAAACACAGATTCTTGGAGAAGGGGGTGGTTACAAGGAACCAACTTGATCACGAGCTCAACATAACAGTCAGGTGACGGCCTGGTGATACTTCCGAGAAGATCTTCGGAAAATCACGAACCACCGATATGTTACTAAGCTCGAGAACAATCTTGCTTTTCAGTGGCAAGATGATATGATCAAAAGAGTGAGGATTGACACAATCCTAACTCCCGATCGAAGAGTGCACCAGGAAAAATGGACTAGGTAGCACGATCAATCTTAGTATGATGATTTAATAACCAACACGCTAAGAATGAGAATATTGTCCATTAACTACCAAGCAACGAGGTTGCTAGGAGTATCGATTTCACACATCACAATTCACTTGTCGGCATTCCGGTTACATCAACACGGGACCGAGGAATGAATAATGATAGCGAGAAGTATCACTACGTCAAGAATTCATAAGAGAAGGTGCAATTCTCACGACGTTCCTGACATAAAGTGGGTAATACTTCAGGGTAGAACAGAACAAAAGCTGAATTGGCATTTGATCTGCGGAATACAACTGCTTTGACCCAATCCTGGATATGGATGAGGTACTGGAGTTTGTTTCTCCTAGTCATTCCGGAATAGAATGGCTTGACGGACCACATGAGTAATAGGCATCGATAACATGAATGCACAACTACTCCGACTACCAACCGATAGACGGGATCGAATACAGCTGCAATGGAAATAACTCAAAGGATCATATATCTTTATGAGTTGTGGATGCATAGATTAGTATGTCGAACCAAGTCCAACATGTTTCTTCTGGATAACCCATGCAGAGAGGTAGGACTGGCAGAGTCACAAAATAGAATGGAGAACCCATCGAGAGCACTCCTGTTGTGATCTTTGATCCAACAAACTTCTGCCAGAAGTGGTTCATAGTATTTGGAAGAGGGAAATACCACGGACCTCGAGGACTATCGCAAAGGTTACTAATATCCTAAAGATACGACCAACACTAACAACATGAAGTAAGTAGGGAAATCTCGGGTTCAGAAACCCAGGAGTAGAATACCTACTACTAAGTGGCATCACGGGATGCTTTCGAGAATGGTGGCCAGAATCATCACACTGGGAACACAAAAACATGGCCATATTATCAGGTGATCCTTTAAGATGCCTAGGGTCAAAATACTAGTTCCAACATATATGTCATGGCAATAATTACCTCAACGCACCGGTTGGTGTGTTTAATCTGGCCCAAAAGGGCATCAGGAACGGGAGGAAGGGATTTGCAAATGCATCAGACTATTTTAGAAACCTGGGATGACTCGGACAGCATAACGGTTGTAAATGCTCAAAAAGATTTGAGACATCATGCAAAATGGTGGCATAGCCACTCAACAACATCATATCAAGGTTCCGAAATCAACAGTTAACATACGGAAGTAGTAGAAATTGAACTAGGGCTTAAAACCAACAATCTTAAGGTCTATGGATTAGTAACACGTCATCCTCGATAGATAGATGAGAAGCCTAGTTCTTAACCCCATAGAAGAGAAGGGTTGACTCGCATCGTAAGGCCATGAGGTATAAGGAGTAAAAGAGCCTTACGTTCCTTCCACAATCAATTCCCTTACATAACTAAAGCATTTCTAGACACAACTTCGACTAGTATGGCTTGGTAATCCTACATGCGGTCAGCTCACGATACCAAAGCTGTCAGACCCCGATTCCAAGTCACATCGATCTAGCCGGTAACACCTCATATCACTTTGCGGCCTCACGCACGGTATTCCCACGGTGTCGCCTTACCATGGCCCGGGACCGCTTATGCCTTTTGGCTCACGTATATGATAGTGTCGCTAGCATCCATATGACAGAGAACCCGGGCCGACATGGCTAGTCGTGAACCCGAAGCGGCACTAATCCATGGGGACAGGCATACATGAATCACATCGAGCATGTCGGTCATCAACGTATGAATCCGGGCTGTAGCACTGGGCTAACAGGACTCTGGTAACCCGGGCTGTAACAGGCTAGGCAGGACTCCGGATGTCACCGCGTGACATTTCCCCGAAGGGACAGACACAAGAACGAAGTGAAACACATGCCGGCCAGTCAAGTGTCCAAAGCAGTAGTGCTGGGCTAGCAGGACTCCGGTGAACCGGGTCAGAAGCGGACTACTATCGCTCAGAAGCACTAGACTACATTTCCCCATATGAGAGGCTGCCAAGGATAAACAACTAGATTGTCGGATCCCACACATACCAAGCATTTCAAACATACACACAATATGCTCAATATGTGTAAATACAACATGGCATCACAACATAACTCTACGACTCAAATATTTATTCATTAGGCTCCGAGGAGCGAGATATTACAAACATGGGTCTCATGACCCAACACTCGAAACATACAAGTCAAAGCACAAGCGGAAGCTTAACATGTCTGAGTACAGACATCTACAAATGAAAAAGGCTGAGAAGCCTGACTATCTACCAGATCCTGCCGAGGGCACAAGATCGTAGCTGAGGTAACAAGCTAAATGTCGAAGTCTAAGCGGAACTACTAGCGAGACTGACGTCTCTTTGCAAAACATAAAATAAGCAAACGTGAGTACAAATGTACTCAGCAAGACTTACATCAGATCTAACTACATATGCATCATTATCAAAAGGGGGTGGTGGAGTGTAACCGCAGCAAGCCAGCTTGACTCGGTGGCTATCCCGAACTACGATCGCAAGTAACTCTTTTGAGGTGGCGACGCAGTCCACATATTCACCTATCAATACACCACTATGGATCCACTCCCTCTCCCTACGAGAACGCCATCCATAGCACTCACGCTTATCTTGCGCATTTTAGAGTATCCACTTTCACTTGTCTATGAACTGTTATAGGCAACCCAGAAGTCCTTTACCGCGGACACGGCTATTCGAATAGATCATATTAATCCTGCAGGGGTGTACTTCTTCACACACGCTCTCGCCAACCGCCATGTACACCCTGTGTATCTCGGCAACCTTCAAGCGGAAGCTTTGGCGAGGAGTCGGCCACGACCGACTAACCACACAAGTCTCTAGTCCGTGTTTATCGCCTATTCGGGTTCCATCCACAAGGAGATCCGCCGGGTGTCGCCACGGCCCCAAACGATGTGAGCAGGGTTCCCAAGCCCACCTCGACGGGTGGATCTACGCTTGGTACACCGTACACGGTGCCTAGTCTGTCCCAAGCCCACCTGCATCGGGTGCCACTTGGTAGACTACTAACACTACCTACAAACACCGTAAACTAGTTGCAACTCCCGGAAAGAGATCAAGTTGATTAATAAGTCGAGAGGGTCGAAGTTACCGAACCCAATGTGTGGTAGTAACTGTTCATGGATCACAAACACGTAACTTCGGCCTCGAGGACGGCTGCAATGAGACAACCCACCATGTACTCCTACATGGCCTCTCACCGCTACCTTTACCAAATCGTGTTCACACACTTAGCTCACACACGATGAGGACATGTTCACCACTTTTCAATTCATTCCCGATGAATCATACCTGACACAACTCTAAGCAATAGCAGGCATGACAAACAAGCATGAATGAGTAGGCACATCAGGGCTCAAACAACTCCTACTCATGCTAGTGGGTTTCATCTAATTACCGTGAAATGACAGTCATGCAAGAGGATAAAGGGGTTCAGCTACCGCAGCAAGTAACACATGAGTCGGTGTTGTCCTAATGCAGTAAAATAGAGCAGGAGCGAGATAGTGGGATTATATCGGAATGAACAAGGGGGTTTTGCTTGCCTGGCACTTCTGAAGATAATATAGTTCTTCATCGGTGTCATCGAACTCATCGTCGGTACGTCGTCTACTGATAGGGGACAAATACCGGAAAACAAGGGAGAACACAATCAATGCAATGCAACAATATGATGCATGAATGTGACATGGCAATATGCTATGGTTTGAGCTAATGCAACTAGCAGCAGGTTAAATGGAGCTGGTTTGAACACTAGGTTCAAATTCAAACTCCATGTAAGGCATTTCAAATGCCATTTATTCAAATTGTCTTATACAGCAACTTTAAGTTGTTCAAACATGCATGGAAATGGTGCAGATGGATAGATTGCATTTTTCTGATAATTTTTCATATATAAATTATTTCATTTGGAGTTACGGTTGAATTTCTATGATTTTTAGAAGTTTAGGACATTTTCTGAAATTTATAAATCATTTCCAGATTTATTTAAATTCCAGAAATACTTTACTACGTCAGCATGACGCCTGTGTGACGTCAGTAAGTCAACAGGGTTTGACCAGAGTCAAACCTGTCGCGTGGGACCCTGTGTCAGCTGTAGGGCGATTTAATAGAGCTTAATTAGCCTAATTAATTAATTAGTCGGTTAATTAAACATTAGGGCCCACATGTCAGTGAAACAGTGGCTAATTAGGTTAGAACAAACTAAACTAATTAACAGGGGGCTGGCCCCACCTGTCATCGACCGAGGGGAGGTCAAACCCCTGGTCAACACGGCCTAACCAGCCGGTGGCCCGTCGCCGGCGGCAAGAGGTGCGGCGGAGGGGCTCGGGTTCGCTCTCCCGGCGCCCAAACAAGCGGCGGAGGGCACCCGCGGGGAGCTGGAGCTCGCTCGCATCCAGCGCAGCAAGCAGCAGCTGCTAGAGGCCGGAGTTCGTCAAAACGAAGCTCGGGCGGCGGCCGCGGTCGGGCGCAAGTGGCCGCGGCTATGGCGTAGAGGAAAAACGGATGGAGGGAGAAGAGTCGGTGGCTCACGGCGGTCATGACGGCCGCCGGCGGGCTTGGGGAGGCGTCGGAGGCGACATACGGGCGGCGGCAATCTCCGGTGGCCGACGAGGGAAACGGTGATGTTTTCGGCGTCCAGGGGCTTCCGGCGTCTTCAGGATCGGTGAGGAGGAAGAGGTCATCGGGGCGGAGCTCGTAGATCGCTTTCGGGTGTCGCTTGGACGGCGGTGGTCGCGTAACGGCGAACGGGCGGCGATGGGTGGTTCGTGGCGTCGTAGGGAGAGAGCAGAGGAGGGAAGAGGTCCAGGGGAGAGGAGAGAGGTGCAGCGGGGTTGGGCGTCTCGAGTAGCTGGACTTCATGAAGGCGCTGCCAGGTAGCAGGAGGTGGAGGCCTCCTAAGCAGCGTCTTCGCCTCTGCCATCTTGGCAGAGGAAGACGACGAGCGAGGGGTAAGTGGGCTGCTTGGGCTGGGCTCTTTGAGGCTGGGCTCTTTGGGCTGGCACTGGTGGGCTAGCTCACAGTGGAGCCGCCAGGTAAGTCCAGTGAGCTCTTTCTCTCTCTCTCTATTTTTGTTTCTGCTTTCTATTTCTTCAGTAGCTTTAGGGCTTTATTTAAAATACCGTAACAAACCCAAAAATCAAGGAACTGCTCATGGATACTGTTTAGAATATTACCAACAGCAAACATTTTAGTTCATGATTATTTGGACATTTAAAATATTTTATAGCATTCAAATGCCCAAATGCAAATAGAGTATGATTTAATCCAGAGCCCAAATATGTCATGGAAAATGTGCATCACCTCCGTTATCAAGTTTCCAAGATTTTCCAAGAATGATGAACATTTTTGGAAGCCATTTGGATTTCTGGAAATATTTTGGTTGAACCTAGTGAATTCCTTTAATGCTAGGGTTTAGGCAATCCCCATTTCAAGTTTCATAAAATTTAAACATGATGCATGGATGCTAAAGCAAAACAAGCAAGGCCTGAACTCGATGTGACAACTCACCCCACTAAACAAGAATCTCGCCCGAGATTCAAGACGTGAGGTAAGAGGAAAAGGAGTCACAAAACTATCACAATCTTCATGATCCATTTGCCCTTCTCGAAGATGTTGATTCATTCCATCATCTTGGTCTTGACGTCTTTGCTTTCGAGATCGCCACCGACACGACAATGTAAAGAGGGGGAAACCCTACAGGATTTAATCTTCTTGAAGATCGAGCAACTCAAGATCAGTTCATGGAGTGAGACGTAAGAACATCTCTTGAGTTGAGACACCAAACACACATTAGGAATGATGGTAAAGAAATGGATGACGAAGGTTCAAATTGGTAGGCAACCATTCCACGCTTAGAAAGATGGTGGATGGTGTCAAGGTGGCAAGGAAATAATTGCCATGATTCCATAGCGGGACACCTCGGGGAAGGTGACTCGTTGAATTATTCTCTTAAGTGGCAAAAAGAATTACTTTTGACACAGAGATCATTGAAACTCTCTATACCAGCCTAAGGAAAATCACAAGCAATCATCTGAAGGAGTTCGGAGAAGTGGCATACTCAGATTGGAAAGCAAACTATGGTTATAGAACAAGTCGGCAAACGGGAGGCACAACCTAATTGATACCGAGGATATAACCTAGTGACCGAAAAGTGCGCTCAAGAACTTGAGCATTTCCATATTCATCGTGGTTTTACCAACATCCGTGCCGAGGTTCCTGTCATCAATTCTTTCTACCATGATGTTTAGTGATGGACATTGCGGATTCATAGGATTATAACACCTTCTAAGAATTCCAATTAGCGAGGCTAATGAGACTGAATCTGGATGATCGACCGAGAGACATTTAGCACTCCGCTTCTAATGTTCTCCTTGATGTGCTAGCGTAATCCATTCATAGATATGGTTTGATATCTAGGATATCAAGTAAAAGGTCGGACTTCGGGAGAACAAAGGATCCATAAGGAACAACTTCTAAAATAAGTCGCATGACATCCCTATGGAGAGGATGGTCAACTTGCTCAGTTAATATGCTACAATAATAGATCTTCGGCTAGGTGTGTCGGCCAGAACATCAACCTTGTCGGAACCTACATCATAGATCTTGAAAGGTTCCAACCATCATATCTGCACGAGATTCAGATCTGGTTGGTAACATGATATTCCGCACTCATCAAGTCTAGAAAGGAAAATAAAAGTTTGCAACACAAACCGACGAGATGACGTTGCGAGATTCTCGGGAAATGAACTACGATAGCAAGCTCCAAAACATGAGCTAGTTCTGCTACACACATGTGAACACGCTGTCCTAGACAAGCATGACCACGTAGTAGTCTTACAATAAAACACTACCGAAGTTCGGATGGGGAACCATCATTGGGGATATCAAGTCCTTGTATAAGCCCGGTCTTAAGACGGAACTTCTTTCCCTTGAACAAATCAATCAGTGGCTTGGTGTGCTAGGAACACATATGGAGTGGAGGTAGCTAATCTCACAACCAAAAGTATACTTCGCACATGCATGACTAACTTGGGATGATTCGAGAGGAAGCAAAAACAATCTGTCTCGAATTCATGGCGGCAACTTACATCAAATGCACAAGAATTCGAGGAAGTCACTTCTTCCATCCAAGCATAATCTTCATGAACGGAACACCTAAAGCATTGCTTACAAAATTTTCAACACTAGGTTGATGTTCGACATGAATCATGGGGGAGAGAAAATCCCGCTGATGGGCTCAACAACAAATCATCGGAATTTCCATATCACTGGACTTCCGCCATCATGTGAACACGGTGATAGTATTGGTTAGACCAAAAGATGTAATTGTGTATGCTCGAGGGATCAACCACGAGTAAGACAACATTACGAGTATCGTTGGTACCGATTTGACTTGACAATAGCCCATCCTCAAGTCAAACTTCTGACAAGGCAATAGATCCAACAACTGATCTCGAGGACCAATCAATGGAGATATCATCTTTCTTCAACACACACACGCACGGAAGATATCCCTAAGAGATGAACTAAGTTAAGCAAAGCTTTATCTCCCAACTCTCCAAGTTGTTGTCTAGCTTAACCAACTAGCTCAGGGGTATCAAACACAGATTCTTGGAGAAGGGGGTGGTTACAAGGAACCAACTTGATCACGAGCTCAACATAACAGTCAGGTGACGGCCTGGTGATACTTCCGAGAAGATCTTCGGAAAATCACGAACCACCGATATGTTACTAAGCTCGAGAACAATCTTGCTTTTCAGGGCAAGATGATATGATCAAAAGAGTGAGGGATTGACACAATCCTAACTCCTGATCGAAGAGTGCACCAGGAAAAATGGACTAGGTAGCACGATCAATCTTAGTATGATGATTTAATAACCAACACGCTAAGAATGAGAATATTGTCCATTAACTACCAAGCAACGAGGTTGCTAGGAGTATCGATTTCACACATCACAATTCACTTGTCGGCATTCCGGTTACATCAACACGGGACCGAGGAATGAATAATGATAGCGAGAAGTATCACTACGTCAAGAATTCATAAGAGAAGGTGCAATTCTCACGACGTTCCTGACATAAAGTGGGTAATACTTCAGGGTAGAACAGAACAAAAGCTGAATTGGCATTTGATCTGCGGAATACAACTGCTTTGACCCAATCCTGGATATGGATGAGGTACTGGAGTTTGTTTCTCCTAGTCATTCCGGAATAGAATGGCTTGACGGACCACATGAGTAATAGGCATCGATAACATGAATGCACAACTACTCCTCGACTACCAACCGATAGACGGGATCGAATACAGCTGCAATGGAAATAACTCAAAGGATCATATATCTTTATGAGTTGTGGATGCATAGATTAGTATGTCGAACCAAGTCCAACATGTTTCTTCTGGATAACCCATGCAGAGAGGTAGGACTGGCAGAGTCACAAAATAGAATGGAGAACCCATCGAGAGCACTCCTGTTGTGATCTTTGATCCAACAAACTTCCGCCGTAAGTGGTTCATAGTATTTGGAAGAGGGAAATACCACGGACCTCGAGGACTATCGCAAAGGTTACTAATATCCTAAAGATACGACCAACACTAACAACATGAAGTAAGTAGGGAAATCTCGGTTCGTAAACCCGTGAGTAGAATACCTACTACTAAGTGGCATCACGGGATGCTTTCGAGAATGGTGGCCGTAATCATCACACCGGGAACACAAAAACATGGCCATATTATCGTGTGATCCTTTAAGATGCCTAGGGTCAAAAATACTAGTTCCAACATATATGTCATGGCAATAATTACCTCAACGCACCGGTTGGTGTGTTTAATCTGGCCCAAAAGGGCATCAGGAACGGGAGGAAGGGATTTGCAAATGCATCAGACTATTTTAGAAACCTGGGATGACTCGGACAGCATAACGGTTGTAAATGCTCAAAAAGATTTGAGACATCATGCAAAATGGTGGCATAGCCACTCAACAACATCATATCAAGGTTCCGAAATCAACAGCTAACATACGGAAGTAGTAGAAATTGAACTAGGGCTTAAAACCAACAATCTTAAGGTCTATGGATTAGTAACACGTCATCCCGATAGATAGATGAGAAGCCTAGTTCTTAACCCCATAGAAGAGAAGGGGTTGACTCAGATCAGAAGGCCATGAGGTATAAGGAGTAAAAGAGCCTTACGTTCCCTTCCACAATCAATTCCCTTACATAACTAAAGCATTTCTAGACACAACTTCGACTAGTATGGCTTGGTAATCCTACATGCAGTCAGGCTCTGATACCAAAGCTGTCAGGACCCCGATTCCAAGTCACATCGATCTAGCCGGTAACACCTCATATCACTTTGCGGCCTCACGCACGGTAGTCCCACGGGTGTCGCCTTACCATGGCCCGGGACTGTTTGCGCCTTTTGGCTCACGTATGTGATAGTGTCGCTAGCATCCATATGACAGAGAACCCGGGCCGACATGGCTAGTCGTGAACCCGAAGCGGCACTAATCCATGGGGACAGGCATACATGAATCACATCGAGCATGTCGGTCATCAACGATGAATCCGGGCTGTAGCACCGGGCTAACAGGACTCGTAACCCGGGCTGTAACAGTTAGGCAGGACTCCGGATCTCACCGCGTGACATTTCCCCGAAGGACAGACACAGGAACGAAGTGAAACACATCCCGGCCAGTCAAGCGTCCTGAGCAGTAGTGCTGGGCTAGCGTGACTCAGTGAACCGGGCTGTAGCGGACTACTATCGCCAGAAGCACTAGACTACATTTCCCCATATGAGAGGCTGCCAAGGATAAACAACTAGATTGTCGGATCCCACACATACCAAGCATTTCAAACATACACACAATATGCTCAATATGTGTAAATACAACATGGCATCACAACATAACTCTACGACTCAAATATTTATTCATTAGGCTCCGAGGAGCGAGATATTACAAACATGGGTCTCATGACCCAACACTCGTGAGCATACAAGTCAAAGCACAAGCGGAAGCTTAACATGTCCGAGTACGTACATCTACAAATGAAAAAGGCCGAGAAGCCCGACTATCTACCGAGATCTCGCCGAGGGCACAAGATCGTAGCTGAGGTAACAAGCTAAATGTCAAGTCTAAGCGGAACTACTAGCGAGACCGACGCCTCTTTGCAAAACATAAAATAAGCAAACGTGAGTACAAATGTACTCAAGAAGACTTACATCGATCTAACTACATATGCATCATTATCAAAAGGGGTGGTGGAGTGTAATCAAGAGCAAGCCAGCTTGACTCGGTGGCTATCCCGAACTACGATCGCAAGTAACTCTTTTGAGGTGGCGCACGAGTCCACATATTCACCTATCAATACACCACTATGGATCCACTCCCGCCTCCCTCTGAGAACGCCATCCATAGCACTCACGCTTATCTTGGCGCATTTTAGAGTATCCACTTTCACTTGTCTATGAACTGTTATAGGCAACCCAAGTCCTTTACATGACACGGCTATTCAATAGATCATATTAACCCTGCAGGGTGTACTTCTTCACACACGCCTCGCCAACCGCCATGTACACCCTGTGTATCTCGGCAACCTTCAAGCGGAAGCTTTGGCGAGGGAGTCGGCCACGACCGACTAACCACACAAGTCTCTAGTCCAGGTTTATCGCCTATTCGGTTCCATCCACAAGGAGATCCGGCCGGGTGTCGCCACGGCCCCAAACGATGTGAGCAGGGTTCCCAAGCCCACCTCGACGGGTGGATCTACGCTTGGTACACCGTGCCACGGTGCCTAGTCATCCCAAGCCCACCTGCATCGTGCCACTTGGTAGACTACTAACACTACCTACAAACACCGTAAACTAGTTGCAACTCCCTGGACAGAGATCAAGTTGATTAATAAGTCGAGAGGGGTCGAAGTTACGGAACCCAATGTGTGGTAGTAACTGTTCATGGATCACAAACACGTAACTCAGTTCCCGAGGACGGCTGCAATGAGACAACCCACCATGTACTCCTACATGGCCTCTCACCGCTACCTTTACCAAATCGTGTTCACACACTTAGCTCACACACGAGGGACATGTTCACCACTTTTCAATTCATTCCCGATGAATCATACCCGACACAACTCTAAGCAATAGCAGGCATGACAAACAAGCATGAATGAGTAGGCACATCAGGCTCAAACAACTCCTACTCATGCTAGTGGGTTTCATCTAATTATCGTGAAATGACAGTCATGCAAGAGGATAAAGGGGTTCAGCTACCGCAGCAAGTAACACATGAGTCGGTGTTGTCCTAATGCAGTAAAATAGAGCAGGAGCGTAGATAGTGGGATTATATCGGAATGAACAAGGGGTTTTGCTTGCTCGCACTTCTGAAGATAATATAGTTCTTCATCGGTGTCATCGAACTCATCGTCGATACGTCGTCTACTGATAGGGGACAAATACCGGAAAACAAGGGAGAACACAATCAATGCAATGCAACAATATGATGCATGAATGTGACATGGCAATATGCTATGGTTTGAGCTAATGCAACTAGCAGCAGGTTAAATGGAGCTGGTTTGAACACTAGGTTCAAATTCAAACTCCATGTAAGGCATTTCAAATGCCATTTATTCAAATTGTCTTATACAGCAACTTTAAGTTGTTCAAACATGCATGGAAATGGTGCAGATGGATAGATTGCATTTTTCTGATAATTTTTCATATATAAATTATTTCATTTGGAGTTACGGTTGAATTTCTATGATTTTTAGAAGTTTAGGACATTTTCAAATTTATAAATCATTTCCAGATTTATTTAAATTCCAGAAATACTTTACTACGTCAAGATGACGCCTGTGGTGACGTCAAGAGTCAACAGGGTTTGACCAGAGTCAAACCTGTCATGGGACCCCTCGTGTCACCGTAGGGCGATTTAATAGAGCTTAATTAGCCTAATTAATTAATTAGTCGGTTAATTAAACATTAGGGCCCACATGTCGCTGAAACAAAGGGCTAATTAGGTTAGAACAAACTAAACTAATTAACAGGGGGCTGGCCCCACCTGTCATCGACCGAGGGGAGGTCAAACCCCTGGTCAACACGGCCTAACCAGCCGGTGGCCCGTCGCCGGCGGCAAGAGGTGCGGCGGAGGGGCTCGGGTTCGCTCTCCCGGCGCCCAAACAAGCGGCGGAGGGCACCCGCGGGGAGCTGGAGCTCGCTCAAGATCCAGCGCAGCAAGCAGCAGCTAGAGGCCGGAGCTCGCCGTAAACGAAGCTGGGCGGCGGCCGTGGCGGTCGGGCGCAAGTGGCGGCTATGGCGTGCGAGAGGAAAAACAGATGGAGGGACACGCGTCAGGGGCTCACGACGGTTGCGACGGCCGTCGAAGTGGGCTTGGGGAGGCGTCGGAGGCGACATACGGGCGGCGGCAATCCCCGGTGGCCGACGAGGGAAACGGTGATGTTTTCGGGCGCCCGTGGGCTTCCGCGCCTTCAGGATCGGTGAGGAGGAAGAGGTCATCGGGCGGAGCTCAGAGATCGCCGGGTGTCGCTGGACGGCGGTGGTCGCGCAACGCCGAACGGGCGGCGATGGGTGGTTCGGTGGCGTAGTAGGGAGAGAGCAGAGGAGGGGAAGAGGTCCATGGGGGAGAGGAGAGAGTTGCAGGGGGTTGGGCGTCTCCAGGCGAGCAGCTGGACTCATGAAAGCGCTGCCAGTATGAGTGAGGTGGAGGCCTCTAAGCAGCAGCTCGCCTCTCGCCATCTTGGCAGAGGAAGACGACGAGCGAGGGGTAAGTGGGCTCTTGGGCTGGGTCATTGGCTGGCCCTGTGGGCTGGCTCGTGGGCCGCATGTAAGTCCAGTGAGCTCTTTCTCTCTCTCTATTTTTGTTTCTGCTTTCTATTTCTTCCGTAGCTTTAGGGCTTTATTTAAAATACCGTAACAAACCCAAAAATCAAGTAACTGCTCATGGATACTGTTTAGAATATTACCAACAGCAAACATTTTAGTTCATGATTATTTGGACATTTAAAATATTTTATAGCATTCAAATGCCCAAATGCAAATAGAGTATGATTTAATCCAGAGCCCAAATATGTCATGGAAAAATGTGCATCACCTCTCGTTATCAAGTTTCCGAGATTGTCCAAGAATGATGAACATTTTTGGAAGCCATTTGGATTTCTGGAAATATTTTGGTTGAACCTAGTGAATTCCTTTAATGCTAGGGTTTAGGCAATCCCCATTTCAAGTTTCATAAAATTTAAACATGATGCATGGATGCTAAAGCAAAAACAAGCAAGGCCTGAACTGGGATGTGACAACTCACCCCACTAAACAAGAATCTCACCGAGATTCAAGACGGAGGTAAGAGGAAAAGGAGTCACAAAACTATCACAATCTTCATGATCCATTTGCCCTTCTCAAGATGTTGATTCATTCCATCATCTTGGTCTTGACGTCTTTGCTTTCGAGATCGCCACCGACACGACAATGTAAAGAGGGGAAACCCTACAGGATTTAATCTTCTTGAAGATCGAGCAACTCAAGATCAGTTCATGGAGTGAGACGTAAGAACATCTCTTGAGTTGAGACACCAAACACACATTAGGAATGATGGTAAAGAAATGGATGACGAAGGTTCAAATTGGTAGGCAACCATTCCACGCTTAGAAAGATGGTGGATGGTGTCAAGGTGGCAAGGAAATAATTGCCATGATTCCATAGCGGGACACCTCGGGAAGGTGACTCGTTGAATTATTCTCTTAAGTGGCAAAAGAATTACTTTTGACACGTAGATCATTGAAACTCTCTATACCAGCCTAAGGAAAATCACAAGCAATCATCTGAAGGAGTTCGGAGAAGTGGCATACTCAGATTGGAAAGCAAACTATGGTTATAGAACAAGTCGGCAAACGGGAGGCACAACCTAATTGATACCGAGGATATAACCTAGTGACCGAAAAGCGCTCTCAAGAACTTGAGCATTTCCATATTCATCGTGGTTTTACCAACATCCGTGCCGAGGATCCCGCATCAAATCTTACTACCATGATGAATAGTGATGGACAATGCGGATACAAAGGAAGATAACACCTTCTCGTACTTCCCTTAGCGAGGCTAAGGAGACAGAATCTGGGTGATCGACCGAGAGACATTTAGCACTCCGCTTCTAATGTTCTCCTTGATGTGCTAGCGTAATCCATTCATAGATATGGTTTGATATCTAGGATATCAAGTAAAAGGTCGGACTTCGGGAGAACAAAGGATCCATAAGGAACAACTTCTAAAATAAGTCGCATGACATCCCTATGGAGAGGATGGTCAACTTGCTCGCCATTAATATGCTACAATAATAGATCTTGACTAGGTGTGTCGGCCGAACATCAACCTTGCTCGGAACCTACATCATAGATCTTGAAAGGTTCCAACCATCATATCTGCACGAGATTCAGATCTGGTTGGTAACATGATATTCCGCACTCATCAAGTCTAGAAAGGAAAATAAAAGTTTGCAACACAAACCGACGAGATGACGCTAAGTAGATTCTCGAAATGAACTACGATAGCAAGCTCCAAAACATGAGCTAGTTCTGCTACACACATGTGAACACGCTGTCCTAGACAAGCATGACCACGTAGTAGTCTTACAATAAAACACTACCGAAGTTCGGATGGGGAACCATCATTGGGGATATCAAGTCCTTGTATAAGCCCGGGTCTTAAGACGGAACTTCTTTCCCTTGAACAAATCAATCAGTGGCTTGGTGTGCTAGGAACACATATGGAGTGGAGGTAGCTAATCTCACAACCCAAAGTATACTTCGCACATGCATGACTAACTTGGGATGATTCGAGAGGAAGCAAAACAATCATCTCGAATTCATGGCGGCAACTTACATCAAATGCACAAGAATTCGAGGAAGTCACTTCTTCCATCCAAGCATAAGCTTCATGAACGGAACACGAAAGCATTGCTTACAAAATTTTCAACACTAGGTTGATGTTCGACATGAATCATGGGGGAGAGAAAATCCTGCCGATGGGCTCAACAACAAATCATCGAATTTCCATATCACCGACTTCCGCCATCATGTGAACACGGTGATAGTATTGGTTAGACCAAAAGATGTAATTGTGTATGCTCGAGGGATCAACCACGAGTAAGACAACATTACGAGTATCGTTGGTACTGATTTGACTTGACAATAGCCCATCCTCAAGTCAAACTTCTGACAAGGCAATAGATCCAACAACCGATCTCGAGGACCAATCAATGGAGATATCATCTTTCTTCAACACACACACGCACGGAAGATATCCCTAAGAGATGAACTAAGTTAAGCAAAGCTTTATCTCCCAACTCTCCAAGTTGTTGTCTAGCTTAACCAACTAGCTCAGGGGTATCAAACACAGATTCTTGGAGAAGGGGGTGGTTACAAGGAACCAACTTGATCACGAGCTCAACATAACAGTCAGGTGACGGCCTGGTGATACTTCCGAGAAGATCTTCGGAAAATCACGAACCACCGATATGTTACTAAGCTCGAGAACAATCTTGCTTTTCAGTGGCAAGATGATATGATCAAAAGAGTGAGGGATTGACACAATCCTAACTCCCGATCGAAGAGTGCACCAGGAAAAATGGACTAGGTAGCACGATCAATCTTAGTATGATGATTTAATAACCAACACGCTTAAGAATGAGAATATTGTCCATTAACTACCAAGCAACGAGGTTGCTAGGAGTATCGATTTCACACATCACAATTCACTTGTCGGCATTCCGGTTACATCAACACGGGACCGAGGAATGAATAATGATACCGAGAAGTATCACTACGCCAAGAATTCATAAGAGAAGGTGCAATTCTCACGGCGTTCCCGACATAAAGTGGGTAATACTTCAGGTAGAAACAGTAACAAAAGCTGAATTGGCATTTGATCTGCGAATACAACTGCTTTGACCCAATCACGGATATGGATGAGGTAATCGAGTTTGTTTCTCCTAGTCATTCCGGAATAGAATGGCTTGACGGACCACATGAGTAATAGGCATCGATAACATGAATGCACAACTACTCCTGACTACCAACTGATAGACGGTGATCGGAATACAGCTGCAATGGATATAACTCAAAGGATCATATATCTTTATGAGTTGTGGATGCATAGATTAGTATGTCGAACCAAGTCCAACATGTTTCTTCCGGATAACCCATGCGAGAGAGGTAGGACTGGCAGAGTCACAAAATAGAATGGAGAACCCATCGAGAGCACTCCTGTTGTGATCTTTGATCCAACAAACTTCTGCCAGAAGTGGTTCATAGTATTTGGAAGAGGGAAATACCACGGACCTCGAGGACTATCGCAAAGGTTACTAATATCCTAAAGATACGACCAACACTAACAACATGAAGTAAGTAGGGAAATCTCGGGTTCGTAAACCCAGAGTAGAATACCTACTACTAAGTGGCATCACGGGATGCTTTTCGAGAATGGTGGCCAGAATCATCACACTGGGAACACAAAAACATGGCCATATTATCAGGTGATCCTTTAAGATGCCTAGGGTCAAAATACTAGTTCCAACATATATGTCATGGCAATAATTACCTCAACGCACCGGTTGGTGTGTTTAATCTGGCCCAAAAGGGCATCAGGAACGGGAGGAAGGGATTTGCAAATGCATCAGACTATTTTAGAAACCTGGGATGACTCGGACAGCATAACGGTTGTAAATGCTCAAAAGATTTGAGACATCATGCAAAATGGTGGCATAGCCACTCAACAACATCATATCAAGGTTCAAATCAACAGCTAACATACGGAAGTAGTAGAAATTGAACTAGGGCTTAAAACCAACAATCTTAAGGTCTATGGATTAGTAACACGTCATCCTCGATAGATAGATGAGAAGCCTAGTTCTTAACCCCATAGAAGAGAAGGGGTTGACTCGCATCGTAAGGCCATGAGGTATAAGGAGTAAAAGAGCCTTACGTTCCCTTCCACAATCAATTCCTTACATAACTAAAGCATTTCTAGACACAACTTCGACTAGTATGGCTTGGTAATCCTACATGCAGTCAAAGCTCGATACCAAAGCTGTCGGGACCCGATTCCAAGTCACATCGATCTAGCCGGTAACACCTCATATCACTTTGCGGCCTCACGCACGGTATTCCCACGGGTGTCGCCTTACCATGGCCCGGGACCGTTTAAGCCTTTTGGCTCACGATATGATAGTGTCGCTAGCATCCATATGACAGAGAACCCGGCCGACATGGCTAGTCGTGAACCCGAAGCGGCACTAATCCATGGGGACAGGCATACATGAATCACATCGAGCATGTCGGTCATCAACGTATGAATCGGGCTGTAGCACTGGCTAACAGTGACTCGTAACCGAGGCTGTAACAGTTAGGCAGACTCGGATGTCACCGCGTGACATTTCCAAGGACGGACACAAGAACGAAGTGAAACACATGCCGCCAGTCAAGTGTCCAAAGCAAGAGTGCTTTGGGCTAGCAGGACTCCGGTGAACCGGGCAGAAGCGGACTACTATCGCCAGAAGCACTAGACTACATTTCCCCATATGAGAGGCTGCCAAGGATAAACAACTAGATTGTCGGATCCCACACATACCAAGCATTTCAAACATACACACAATATGCTCAATATGTGTAAATACAACATGGCATCACAACATAACTCTACGACTCAAATATTTATTCATTAGGCTCCGAGGAGCGAGATATTACAAACATGGGTCTCATGACCCAACACTCGAAAGCATACAAGTCAAAGCACAAGCGGAAGCTTAACATGTCCGAGTACGTACATCTACAAATGAAAAAGGCTGAGAAGCCTGACTATCTACCGAGATCTGCCGAGGGCACAAGATCGTAGCTGAGGTAACAAGCTAAATGTCAAGTCTAAGCGGAACTACTAGCGAGACTGACGTCTCTTTGCAAAACATAAAATAAGCAAACGTGAGTACAAATGTACTCAGCAAGACTTACATCAGATCTAACTACATATGCATCATTATCAAAAGGGGGTGGTGGAGTGTAACTGCAGCAAGCCAGCTTGACTCGGTGGCTATCCTGAACTACTTAATCGCAAGTAACTCTTTTGAGGTGGCGACGAGTCCACATATTCACCTATCAATACACCACTATGGATCCACTCCGTCTCCCTACGAGAACGCCATCCATAGCACTCACGCTTATCTTGCGCATTTTAGAGTATCCACTTTCACTTGTCTATGAACTGTTATAGGCAACCCGAAGTCCTTAACCGCGGACACGGCTATTCGAATAGATCATATTAACCCTGCAGGGGTGTACTTCTTCACACACGCTCTCGCCAACCGCCATGTACACCCTGTGTATCTCGGCAACCTTCAAGCGGAAGCCTGGCGAGGGAGTCGGCCACGACCTGACTAACCACACAAGTCTCTAGTCCAGGTTTATCGCCTATTCGGGTTCCATCCACAAGGAGATCCGGCCGGGGTGTCGCCACGGCCCCAAACGATGTGAGCAGGGTTCCCAAGCCCACCTCGACGGGTGGATCTACGCTTGGTACACCGTGCCACGGTGCCTAGTCTGTCCCAAGCCCACTGCATCTGGGTGCCACTTGGTAGACTACTAACACTACCTACAAACACCGTAAACTAGTTGCAACTCCCGGACAGAGATCAAGTTGATTAATCAGTCGAGAGGGGTCGAGTTACCGGAACCCAATGTGTGGTAGTAACTGTTCATGGATCACAAACACAGAACTCAGTTCTCGAGGACGGCTGCAATGAGACAACCCACCATGTACTCCTACATGGCCTCTCACCGCTACCTTTACCAAATCGTGTTCACACACTTAGCTCACACACGTGAGGACATGTTCACCACTTTTCAATTCATTCCCGATGAATCATACCGACACAACTCTAAGCAATAGCAGTGCATGACAAACAAGCATGAATGAGTAGGCACATCGTGGCTCAAACAACTCCTACTCATGCTAGTGGGTTTCATCTAATTACCGTGAAATGACAGGTCATGCAGAGGATAAAGGGGTTCAGCTATCAAGCAGCAAGTAACACATGAGTCGGTGTTGTCCTAATGCAAGAAAATAGAGCAGGAGCGAGATAGTGGGATTATATCGGAATGAACAAGGGGTTTTGCTTGCACGGCACTTCTGAAGATAATATAGTTCTTCATCGGTGTCATCGAACTCATCGCTTGTACGCCGCTCATCGATAGGGGACAAATACCGGAAAACAAGGGAGAACACAATCAATGCAATGCAACAATATGATGCATGAATGTGACATGGCAATATGCTATGGTTTGAGCTAATGCAACTAGCAGCAGGTTAAATGGAGCTGGTTTGAACACTAGGTTCAAATTCAAACTCCATGTAAGGCATTTCAAATGCCATTTATTCAAATTGTCTTATACAGCAACTTTAAGTTGTTCAAACATGCATGGAAATGGTACAGATGGATAGATTGCATTTTTCTGATAATTTTTCATATATAAATTATTTCATTTGGAGTTACGGTTGAATTTCTATGATTTTTAGAAGTTTAGGACATTTTCTGAAATTTATAAATCATTTCCTGATTTATTTAAATTCCATAAATACTTTACTACGCCAAGATGACGCCTGTGTGACGTCAAGAAGTCAACAGGGTTTGACCAGAGTCAAACCTCGCGTGGGACCCCAATAAATTTGTAGGGCGATTTAATAGAGCTTAATTAGCCTAATTAATTAATTAGTCGGTTAATTAAACATTAGGGCCCACATGTCGCTGAAACAAAGGGCTAATTAGGTTAGAACAAACTAAACTAATTAACAGGGGCTGGCCCCACCTGTCATCGACCGAGGGAGGTCAAACCTCGGTCAACACGGCCTAACCAGCAGTGGGTCTGTCACGTGGCAAGAGGTGCGCGAGGGGCTCGGGTTCGCTCTCCCGGCGCCCAAACAAGCGGCGGAGGGCACCATGGGAGCTGGAGTTTCGCCGCATCCAAATGGGCAGCAAGCAGCAAAGTTAGAGGCCGGAGCTCGTCGAACGAAGCTGGGCAGCGGCCGCGGTCGGGCGCAAGTGGCGCGGCTATGGCGTGCGAGAGGAAAAACGGATGGAGGGAGAAGAGTCAGTGGCTCACGGCGGTTGCGACGGCCGTCGAAGTGGGCTTGGGGAGGCGTCGGAGGCGACATACGGGCGGCGGCAATCTCCGGTGGCCGACGAGGGAAACGGTGATGCTTTCGGCGTCCAGGGGCTTCCGGCGTCTTCAGGATCGGTGAGGAGGAAGAGGTCATCGGGGCGGAGCTCAGAGATCGCTTTCGGGTGTCGTCGGGACGGCGGTGGTCGCGGCAACGGCGAACGGCGGCGATGGGTGGTTCGGTGGCGTCGTAGGGAGAGAGCAGAGGAGGGGAAGAGGTCCAGGGGGGAGAGGAGAGAGGTGCAGCGGGGTTGGGCGTCTCCAGGCGAGCAGCTGGACTCGCTGGGCGCTACACAAGGTGGAGGTGGAGGCCTCCTAAGCAGCAGCGTCTTTCGCCTCACCTCTTGGCAGAGGAAGACGACGAGCGAGGGGGTAAGTGGGCTGCTGGGCTGGGCTGCTGGGCTGGCCCTGGTGGGCTGGCTCTGGTGGGCCGCACAGGTAAGTCCAGGTGAGCTCTTTCTCTCTCTCTCTATTTTTGTTTCTGTTTTCTATTTCTTCTGTAGCTTTAGGGCTTTATTTAAAATACCAGAACAAACCCAAAAATCAAGGAACTGCTCATGGATACTGTTTAGAATATTACCAACAGCAAACATTTTAGTTCATGATTATTTGGACATTTAAAATATTTTATAGCATTCAAATGCCCAAATGCAAATAGAGTATGATTTAATCCAGAGCCCAAATATGTCATGGAAAAATGTGCATCACCTCTCGTTATCAAGTTTCCAGCATTTTCCAAGAATGATGAACATTTTTGGAAGCCATTTGGATTTCTGGAAATATTTTGGTTGAACCTAGTGAATTCCTTTAATGCTAGGGTTTAGGCAATCCCCATTTCAAGTTTCATAAAATTTAAACATGATGCATGGATGCTAAAGCAAAAACAAGCAAGGCCTGAACTGGGATGTGACAACTCACCCCCACTAAACAAGAATCTCGCCCGAGATTCAAGACGTGAGGTAAGAGGAAAAGGGGAGTCACAAAACTATCACAATCTTCATGATCCATTTGCCCTTCTCAAGATGTTGATTCATTCCATCATCTTGGTCTTGACGTCTTTGCTTTCGAGATCGCCACTCGACACGACAATGTAAAGAGGGGAAACCCTACAGGATTTAATCTTCTTGAAGATCGAGCAACTCAAGATCAGTTCATGGAGTGAGACGTAAGAACATCTCTTGAGTTGAGACACCAAACACACATTAGGAATGATGGTAAAGAAATGGATGACGAAGGTTCAAATTGGTAGGCAACCATTCCACGCTTAGAAAGATGGTGGATGGTGTCAAGGTGGCAAGGAAATAATTGCCATGATTCCATAGCGGGACACCTCGGGGAAGGTGACTCATTGAATTATTCTCTTAAGTGGCAAAAAGAATTACTTTTGACACAGAGATCATTGAAACTCTCTATACCAGCCTAAGGAAAATCACAAGCAATCATCTGAAGGAGTTCGGAGAAGTGGCATACTCAGATTGGAAAGCAAACTATGGTTATAGAACAAGTCGGCAAACGGGAGGCACAACCTAATTGATACCAAGGATATAACCTAGTGACTGAGTGCGCTCTCAAGAACTTGAGCATTTCCATATTCATCAGGGTTTTACCAACATCCGTGCCGAGGATCCCGCATCAAATCTTACTACCATGATGAATAGTGATGGACAATGCGGATACAAAGGAAGATAACACCTTCTCAGACTTCCCCTTAGCGAGGCTAAGGAAACAGAATCTGGATGATCGACCGAGAGACATTTAGCACTCCGCTTCTAATGTTCTCCTTGATGTGCTAGCGTAATCCATTCATAGATATGGTTTGATATCTAGGATATCAAGTAAAAGGTCGGACTTCGGGAGAACAAAGGATCCATAAGGAACAACTTCTAAAATAAGTCGCATGACATCCCTATGGAGAGGATGGTCAACTTGCTCAGTTAATATGCTACAATAATAGATCTTCGGCTAGGTGTGTCGGCCAGAACATCAACCTTGTCGGAACCTACATCATAGATCTTGGAAAGGTTCCAACCATCATATCTCACCGAGATTCAGATCTGGTTGGTAACATGATATTCCAGACTCATCAAGTCTAGAAAGGAAAATAAAAGTTTGCAACACAAACCGACGAGATGACATTGCGAGATTCTCGGGAAATGAACTACGATAGCAAGCTCCAAAACATGAGCTAGTTCTGCTACACACATGTGAACACGCTGTCCTAGACAAGCATGACCACGTAGTAGTCTTACAATAAAACACTACCGAAGTTCGGATGGGGAACCATCATTGGGGATATCGAAGTCCTTGTATAAGCCCGGGTCTTAAGACGGAACTTCTTTCCCTTGAACAAATCAATCAGTGGCTTGGTGTGCTAGGAACACATATGGAGTGGAGGTAGCTAATCTCACAACCCAAAGTATACTTCGCACATGCATGACTAACTTGGGATGATTCGAGAGGAAGCAAAAACAATCCGTCTCGAATTCATGGCGGCAACTTACATCAAATGCACAAGAATTCGAGGAAGTCACTTCTTCCATCCAAGCATAAGCTTCATGAACGGAACACGAAGGCATTGCTTACAAAATTTTCAACACTAGGTTGATGTTCGACATGAATCATGGGGGAGACAAAATCCTGGCGATGGGCTCAACAACAAATCATCGAATTTCCATATCACCGACTTCCGCCATCATGTGAACACGGTGATAGTATTGGTTAGACCAAAAGATGTAATTGTGTATGCTCGAGGATCAACCACGAGTAAGACAACATTACGAGTATCGTTGGTACTGATTTGACTTGACAATAGCCCATCCTCAAGTCAAACTTCTGACAAGGCAATAGATCCAACAACTGATCTCGAGGACCAATCAATGGAGATATCATCTTTCTTCAACACACACACGCACGGAAGATATCCCTAAGAGATGAACTAAGTTAAGCAAAGCTTTATCTCCCAACTCTCCAAGTTGTTGTCTAGCTTAACCAACTAGCTCAGGGGTATCAAACACAGATTCTTGGAGAAGGGGGTGGTTACAAGGAACCAACTTGATCACGAGCTCAACATAACAGTCAGGTGACGGCCTGGTGATACTTCCGAGAAGATCTTCTAAAATCACGAACCAACCGATATGTTACTAAGCTCGAGAACAATCTTGCTTTTCAGGGCAAGATGATATGATCAAAAGAGTGAGGGATTGACACAATCCTAACTCCCGATCAAGAGTGCACCAGAAAAATGGACTAGGTAGCACGATCAATCTTAGTATGATGATTTAATAACCAACACGCTAAGAATGAGAATATTGTCCATTAACTACCAAGCAACGAGGTTGCTAGGAGTATCGATTTCACACATCACAATTCACTTGTCGGCATTCCGGTTACATCAACACGGGACCGAGGAATGAATAATGATACCGAGAAGTATCACTACGTCAAGAATTCATAAGAGAAGGTGCAATTCTCACGACGTTCCTGACATAAAGTGGGTAATACTTCAGGGTAGAACAGAACAAAAGCTGAATTGGCATTTGATCTGCGGAATACAACTGCTTTGACCCAATCTCGGATATGGATGAGGTAATCGGAGTTTGTTTCTCCTAGTCATTCCGGAATAGAATGGCTTGACGGACCACATGAGTAATAGGCATCGATAACATGAATGCACAACTACTCCTCGACTACCAACCCGATAGACGGGATCGGAATACAGCTGCAATGGAAATAACTCAAAGGATCATATATCTTTATGAGTTGTGGATGCATAGATTAGTATGTCGAACCAAGTCCAACATGTTTCTTCTGGATAACCCATGCAGAGAGGTAGGACTGGCAGAGTCACAAAATAGAATGGAGAACCCATCGAGAGCACTCCTGTTGTGATCTTTGATCCAACAAACTTCGCCGTAAGTGGTTCATAGTATTTGGAAGAGGGAAATACCACGGACCTCGAGGACTATCGCAAAGGTTACTAATATCCTAAAGATACGACCAACACTAACAACATGAAGTAAGTAGGGAAATCTCGGTTCGTAAACCCGTGAGTAGAATACCTACTACTAAGTGGCATCACGGGATGCTTTCGAGAATGGTGGCCGTAATCATCACACCGGGAACACAAAAACATGGCCATATTATCGTGTGATCCTTTAAGATGCCTAGGGTCAAAATACTAGTTCCAACATATATGTCATGGCAATAATTACCTCAACGCACCGGTTGGTGTGTTTAATCCGCCCAAAAGGGCATCAGAACGGAGGAAGGGATTTGCAAATGCATCGCACTATTTTAGAAACCTCGATGACTCGGACAGCATAACGGCTGTAAATGCTCAAAAAGATTTGAGACATCATGCAAAATGGTGGCATAGCCACTCAACAACATCATATCAAGGTTCCAAATCAACAGCTAACATACGGAAGTAGTAGAAATTGAACTAGGGCTTAAAACCAACAATCTTAAGGTCTATGGATTAGTAACACGTCATCCTCGATAGATAGATGAGAAGCCTAGTTCTTAACCCCATAGAAGAGAAGGGGTTGACTCGCATCGAAGGCCATGAGGTATAAGGAGTAAAAGAGCCTTACGCCCTTCCACAATCAATTCCCTTACATAACTAAAGCATTTCTAGACACAACTTCGACTAGTATGGCTTGGTAATCCTACATGCAACAAAGCTCGATACCAAAGCTGTCAGACCCCGATTCCAAGTCACATCGATCTAGCCGGTAACACCTCATATCACTTTTGCGGCCTCACGCACGGTAGTCCCACGGTGTCGCCTTACCATGGCCCGGGACTGTTTGCGCCTTTTGGCTCACGATGTGATAGTGTCGCTAGCATCCATATGACAGAGAACCCGGCCGACATGGCTAGTCGTGAACCCGAAGGCACTAATCCATGGGGACAGGCATACATGAATCACATCGAGCATGTCGGTCATCAACGTATGAATCCGGGCTGTAGCAGGCTATGAGGACTCTGGTAACCCGGGCTGTAACAGGCTAAGCAGGACTCGGATGTCACCGCGTGACATTTCCCCGAAGGGATGTATACAAGAACGAAGTGAAACACATGCCGGCCAGTCAAGTGTCCAAAGCAGTAGTCTTTGGGCTAGCAGGACTCCGGTGAACCGGCTGTAGCGGACTACTATCGCCAGAAGCACTAGACTACATTTCCCCATATGAGAGGCTGCCAAGGATAAACAACTAGATTGTCGGATCCCACACATACCAAGCATTTCAAACATACACACAATATGCTCAATATGTGTAAATACAACATGGCATCACAACATAACTCTACGACTCAAATATTTATTCATTAGGCTCCGAGGAGCGAGATATTACAAACATGGGTCTCATGACCCAACACTCGTGAGCATACAAGTCAAAGCACAAGCGGAAGCTTAACATGTCCGAAAGTACGTACATCTACAAATGAAAAAGGCCGAGAAGCCTGACTATCTACCAGATCTGCCGAGGGCACAAGATCGTAGCTGAGGTAACAAGCTAAATGTCAAGTCTAAGCGGAACTACTAGCGAGACCGACGCCTCTTTGCAAAACATAAAATAAGCAAACGTGAGTACAAATGTACTCAAGAAGACTTACATCGATCTAACTACATATGCATCATTATCAAAAGGGGGTGGTGGAGTGTAACTGCAGCAAGCCAGCTTGACTCGGTGGCTATCCTGAACTACGACTGCAAGTAACTCTTTTGAGGTGGCGCACGAGTCCACATATTCACCTATCAATACACCACTATGGATCCACTCCCGTCTCCCTACGAGAACGCCATCCATAGCACTCACGCTTATCTTGCAAGTTTTAGAGTATCCACTTTCACTTGTCTATGAACTGTTATAGGCAACCCAGAAGTCCTTTACCGCGGACACGGCTATTCGAATAGATCATATTAACCCTGCAGGGGTGTACTTCTTCACACACGCTCTCGCCAACCGCCATGTACACCCTGTGTATCTCGGCAACCTTCAAGCGGAAGCCTGGCGAGGGAGTCGGCCACGACCTGACTAACCACACAAGTCTCTAGTCCAGTTTATCGCCTATTCGGGTTCCATCCACAAGGAGATCCGCCGGGTGTCGCCACGGCCCCAAACGATGTGAGCAGGGTTCCCAAGCCCACCTCGACGGGTGGATCTACGCTTGGTACACCGTGCCACGGTGCCTAGTCTGTCCCAAGCCCACCTGCACGGGTGCCACTTGGTAGACTACTAACACTACCTACAAACACCGTAAACTAGTTGCAACTCCCGGACAGAGATCAAGTTGATTAATAAGTCGAGAGGGTCGAGTTACCGAACCCAATGTGTGGTAGTAACTGTTCATGGATCACAAACACGTAACTCGGTTCCTCGAGGACGGCTGCAATGAGACAACCCACCATGTACTCCTACATGGCCTCTCACCGCTACCTTTACCAAATCGTGTTCACACACTTAGCTCACACACAAGAGGACATGTTCACCACTTTTCAATTCATTCCCGATGAATCATACCCCGACACAACTCTAAGCAATAGCAGGCATGACAAACAAGCATGAATGAGTAGGCACATCAGGCTCAAACAACTCCTACTCATGCTAGTGGGTTTCATCTAATTCATGTGAAATGACAGTCATGCAGAGGATAAAGGGGTTCAGCTACCGCAGCAAGTAACACATGAGTCGGTGTTGTCCTAATGCAGTAAAATAGAGCAGGAGCGAGATAGTGGGATTATATCGGAATGAACAAGGGGGTTTTGCTTGCCTGGCACTTCAAGATAATATAGTTCTTCATCGGTGTCATCGAACTCATCGCCGGTACGTCAGTCTCACCGATAGGGACAAATACCGGAAAACAAGGGAGAACACAATCAATGCAATGCAACAATATGATGCATGAATGTGACATGGCAATATGCTATGGTTTGAGCTAATGCAACTAGCAGCAGGTTAAATGGAGCTGGTTTGAACACTAGGTTCAAATTCAAACTCCATGTAAGGCATTTCAAATGCCATTTATTCAAATTGTCTTATACAGCAACTTTAAGTTGTTCAAACATGCATGGAAATGGTGCAGATTCATAGATTGCATTTTTCTGATAATTTTTCATATATAAATTATTTCATTTGGAGTTACGGTTGAATTTCTATGATTTTTAGAAGTTTAGGACATTTTCTGAAATTTATAAATCATTTCCTGATTTATTTAAATTCCAGAAATACTCTACTACGTCAGCATGACGCCTGTGTGACGTCAGCAAGTCAACAGGGTTTGACCAGAGTCCAACCTGTCGCGTGGGACCCGTGTGTCAGCTGCAGGGCGATTTAACAGAGCTTAATTAGCCTAATTAAATAATTAGTCGGTTAATTAAACATTAGGGCCCACATGTTCGTGAAACAATGGCTAATTAGGTTAGAACAAACTAAACTAATTAACAGGGGGCTGGCCCCACCGTCATCGACCGAGGGAGGTCAAACCCTGTCAACACGGCCTAACCAGCCGGTGGTCTGCCGCGTGGCAACAAAAGGGCGGAGGGCACCATGGGAGCTGGAGCTTCGCTCGCATCCAAGACAAAGCGGCAATGGTTAGAGGCCGGAGCTCGCTTGAACGAGCTCGGGGCGGCGGCCGGCGGTCGGGCGCAAGTGGCGCGGCGGCTATGGCGTGCGAGAGGAAAAACGGATGGAGGGAGAAGAGTCAGTGGCTCACGGCGGTTGCGACGGCCGTCGAAGTGGGCTTGGGGAGGCGTCGGAGGCGACATACGGGCGGCGGCGATCTCCGGTGGCCGACGAGGGAAACGGCGATGTTGGCGGCGTCCAGGGGCTTCCGGCGTCTTCAGGAGAGGAGGAAGAGGTCATCGGGGCGGAGCTCGTAGACTGCTCGGGGTGTCGTCGGGACGGCGGTGGTCGCGGCAACGGCGAACGGCGGCGATGGGTGGTTCGGTGGCGTCGTAGGGAGAGAGCAGAGGAGGGGAAGAGGTCCAGGGGGGAGAGGAGAGAGGTGCAGGGGGGTTGGGCGTCTCCAGGCGAGCAGCTGGACTCGCGGGGGCGCTGCCAGCGCGAAGCAGGAGGTGGAGGCCTCCCGGCTACAGCGTCTTGCCTCGCCTCTGCCCTCTTGGCAGAGGAAGACGACGAGCGAGGGGGTAAGTGGGCGGCTGGGCTGGGCTGCTGGGCTAGCCCTGGTGGGCTGGCTCTGGTGGGCCACACAGTAAGTCCAGGTGAGCTCTTTCTCTCTCTCTATTTTTGTTTCTGTTTTCTATTTCTTCCAGAGCTTTAGGGCTTTATTTAAAATACCGTAACAAACCCAAAAATCAAGGAACTGCTCATGGATACTGTTTAGAATATTACCAACAACAAACATTTTAGTTCATGATTATTTGGACATTTAAAATATTTTATAGCATTCAAATGCCCAAATGCAAATAGAGTATGATTTAATCCAGAGCCCAAATATGTCATGGAAAAATGTGCATCACCTCTGTTATCAAGTTTCCAGATTTTCCAAGAATGATGAACATTTTTGGAAGCCATTTCGATTTCTGGAAATATTTTGGTTGAACCTAGTGAATTCCTTTAATGCTAGGGTTTAGGCAATCCCCATTTCAAGTTTCATAAAATTTAAACATGATGCATGGATGCTAAAGCAAAAACAAGCAAGGCCTGAACTGGGGATGTGACACTATGATGAAAGCTTTTGAAGAAACATTGGAATTAGAAGTTTCAATTCCTAGAAAATTGCATCATGAATGGGAACCCACTATCAAAGTCAAGATTAAAAATTATAAGTGTTTTGCTTTGTGTGACTTGGGTGCTAGTGTATCAAATATTCCGAAATCTTTATGTGATGTGCTTGGTCTTACCGATCTTGAAGAATGTTCTTTAAATTTGCACTTGGCGGATTCTACTATTAAAAAACCAATGGGAAGAATTAATGATGTTCTTATTCTTGCAAATAGGAATTATGTGCCCATAGATTTTATTGTTCTTGATATTGATTGCAACCCGTCTTGTCCAATTATTCTTGGTAGACCGTTTTTACACACTACCGGTGCCGTGATTGATATGAAAGAAGGCAATATTAAGTTCCAATTTCCTTTGAGTAAGGGTATGGAACACCTCCCTAGAAAAAGAATTAGGCCACCATATGAATCAATCATGAGGGCATCTTATGGATCTCGAAACAAAGATGACAAAATTTAGATCCTTGCTTTATGCCTAGCTAGGGGCGTAAAACTATAGCGCTTGTTGGTAGGTGATACGTCTCCAACGTATCTACTTTTCCAAACACTTTTGCCCTTGTTTTCGACTCTAACTTTTACGGTTTGAATGGAACTAACCCGGATTGACGATGTTTTCAGCAGAACTGCCATGGTGTTACTTTTGTGCAGAAATAAAAGTTCTCGGAATGACCTGAAAATCCACGGAGACACGTTTTGGAATTAATAAAAAATATTGGCGAAAGAATCAGCATCAGGGGGCCCACACCCTGTCCACGAGGGTGCAGGGCGCGCCCCCTACCTCGTGGGCCCCCTGGGACTCCACCGACCTCAACCCCAACTCCATATATTCACATTCGGGGAGAAAAAAATCAGAGAGAAGGATTCATCGCATTTTACGATACAGAGCCGCCGCCAAGCCCTAATCTTCCTCGGGAGGGCTGATCTGGAGTCCGTTCGGGGCTCCGGAGATGAGAATCCGTCACCATCATCATCATCAACCATCCTCCATCACCAATTTCATGATGCTCACCGCCGTGCGTGAGTAATTCCATTGTAGGCTTGCTGGACGGTGATGGGTTGGATTAGATCTATCATGTAATCGAGTTAGTTTTGTTAGGGTTTGATCCCTAGTATCCACTATGTTCTGAGATTGATGTTGCTATGACTTTGCTATGCTTAATGCTTGCCACTAGGGCCCGAGTGCCATGATTTCAGATGTGAACCTATTATGTTTTGATGAATATATGTGAGTTCTTGATCCTATCTTGCAATTCTATAGTCAATTACTATGTGTTATGATCCGGCAACCCCGAAGTGACAATAATCAGGACCACTCCCGGTGATGACCATAGTTTGAGGAGTTCATGTATTCACTATGTGCTAATGCTTTGTTCCGGTACTCTATTAAAAGGAGGCCTTAATATCCCTTAGTTTCCATTAGGACCCCGCTTCCACGGGAGGGTAGGACAAAAGATGTCATGCAAGTTCTTTTCCATAAGCACGTATGACCATATCCGGAATACATGCCTACATTACATTGATGAACTGGAGCTAGTTCTTTGTCACCCTATGTTATAACTGTTGCATGAGGAATCGCATCCGACATAATTATCCATCATTGATTCATTGCCTACGAGCTTTTTACATATTGATCTTTGCTTAGTTACTTTTTCGTTGCCACTGTTACGATTGTTGCAAAAAAAACTGCTACTGTTACTTTTGCCACTGTTACCGTTACTTCCATACTACTTTGCTACTAAATACTTTGCTGCAGATATTAAGTATTTTAGGTGTGGTTAAATTGACAACTCAACTTCTAATACTTGAGAATATTCTTTGGCTCTATTCTTTGCTGCAGATATTAAGTATTTTCTGGCGCCGTTGCCGGGGAGCATAGCTCTATTCTTTGAATCACTTGGGATTTATATCTGTTGATCACTATGAGGAACTTGAAAGATGAAAGAACCAAGATTTTTCCCTCAACTACGAGGGGAGGTAAGGAACTGCCATCTAGCTCTGCACTTGATTCACCTTCTGTATGAGTAAATTTGCGACACCTACACCTGTTATTGATTCTGGTATGTCACATGTTATTGATGATGCCACTTCTGCTATGCATGATGCTTATGATGAAACTACTTCTATGCTTGATAATACTGTGCCATTAGGTGAATTTCTTGATGAACAACTTGCTAGGGTTTGAGAGAATGAAATTATTGAAACAGATAATATTGATGAAAGTAATGATGAAGATTCTCCCCCTAGATATGAGTTGCCTGATGTGCCCGAGGGTTATGTTATGGATGGAGAAACTGCTAGAGACCTTTTTTCTTGCAAAGATAGATATAATCTTAAGAAACTGTTAGCTAAGCTGAAAGAAAAGTCTTTGAATGCTAGAATGAAATATGACCCTGCTTTTGCTACTTCACCTATCTGTATTTTTGATAAGGATTACGGTTTCTCTGTCGATCCTGAGTTAATTACTTTGGTTGAATCTAATCCTTTTTATGGCTATGTATATGAAACTGTTGTGGCACATCTTACTAAATTGAATGATATAGCCACCCTATTCACTCATGAGGAAAAAATTCGTTACTACTATATCCTTAAGTTATTCCCGTTCTCATTAAAGGGTGATGCTAAAACATGGTTTAATTCTCTTGCTCCTGGTTGTGTGTGTAGTCCCCAGGATATGATTTATTACTTCTCTGCTAAATATTTCCCCGCTCATAAGAAACAGACCACCTTAAGGGCAATATATAATTTTGTGCAAATTGAAGAAGAGAGTCGCCCACAAGATCGGGGGAAGCTTCTCCGATTACTTAATGCTTTGCCTGATCATCCTCTCTCAAGAAAAATGAAATACTTGATATCTTTTATAATGGACGAACCGATGCTTCCAGCGACCACCTGGATAGTTGTGTTGGTTTTGTTTTCAGGGAAAGAACTGTTGAGCAAGATGAATTGCTATTGAATAATATATTGAGTAATGATAATGATTGGACACTTCCTGAACCAACTCCTAAGCCAACTCTGAAGAAAAGGGGTATTCTATTTCTCAGTCCTGAAGATATGCAAGAGGCAAAGAAATCTATGAAAGAAAAGGGTATTAAAGTTGAAGATGTTAAGAATTTACCACCTATTGAAGAAATACATGGTCTTAATAACCCGACACAGGTAGTAAAGGTAAATTCTCACTATAGATTTGATGAAGGTGATATTCCTTGTAATAAGTATGCTAGCCAATGCTTGGATGAGTTTGGTAATTTTATTGTTAAATGATAAAACTTCAATGCTTATGCTAGTAGACAATTGAAATGTAATGCTTATATGGTTGAACACTTGAGTGATTATATGTCTAGAGTTAAAGGTGACCTCAAAATTATTAGTAAACATGCTTCTATGGTTACCACTCAGGTAGAACAAGTGCTTAAAGCACAAGATGATTTTCTCAATGAATTAAATAATAAGAAAAATGATAATGTTGTTAGAGTTATGACTAGAGGGGGTAGAATGACTCAAGAACCTTTGTACCCTGAGGGCCACCCTAAGAGAGTTGAGCAAGATTCTTAGAGAACTAATGTTGAGACATCTAGTCCTTCTAAGAAGAAGAAAAAGAAAAATGATAGGACTTTGCATGCTTCTAGTGAACCTGTTGTTGACACATCTGAGAATCCCAATGATATTTCTATTTCTAATGCTGAAACACAATCTGGTAATGAAGATGAACCTAGTGATAATGTTAATGATGATGTTCATGTTGATGCTCAACCTAGCAATAACAATGATGTAGAGATTGAACCTGTAGTTGATCTTGATAACCCACAATCAAAGAATTAACGTTATGATAAGAGAGACATTGTTGCTAGGAAGCATGGTAAAGAAAGAGAACCATGGGTTCAGAAACCCATGCCTTTTCCACCTAAACCATCCAAGAAAAAGGATGATGAGGATTTTGAGCGCTTTGCTGAAATGATTAGACCTATCTTTTTGCGTATGCGTTTGACTGATATGCTTAAAATGAATCCTTATGATAAGTATATGAAAGATAATTTTTACAAATAAAAGAAAGATACCAGAAGCTGAAATTTCCACCATGCTTGCCAATTATACTTTTAAAGGTAGAATACCTAAGAAACTAGGAGATCCAGGAGTACCAACTATACCATGCTCCATTAAAAGAAATTATGTTAAAACTGCTTTATGTGATCTCGGAGCCGGTGTTAGTGTTATGCCTCTCTCTTTATATCGTAGACTTGATTTGAATACGTTGACACCTACTGAAATATCTTTGCAAATGGCCGATAAATCAACTGCTATACCTGTCGGTATTTGTAAGGATGTGCCAGTTGTGGTTGCAAACGTTACTATTTTAACGGACTTCGTTATTCCTGATATTCCCGAGGACGATAGTATGTCTATTATCCTTGGTAGACCCTTTTTGAATATTGCAGGGGCTGTTATTGATTGCAACAAAGGCAATGTCACTTTTCATGTTAATGGTAATGAGCATACGGTACACTTTCCGAGGAAACAACCTCAAGTCCACAGTATCAATTCTATTGGAAAATTTTCAATGATGACTATTGGAGGTTTTGAATTCCCTCTTCCTACTGTCAAGAAGAAATATGATATTCTTATTGTTGGGGACATGCATATCCCCGTTGAGATAACCTAGTGTTATTCGAAAATTCTCCGGTTTCATGCGATTAAGAAAGAGTTTGTTAACAAGACTTGATCAACCTTGTTAGTGGATTCCTTTTGATGAGCACGAGATGGATGAAGTTAGAAAGCACAAGTCTCTGTACCCTCTTTTAACTTTCTGTTATTTAGATTAAATAAAGTAAAAATAGTATTTTCTGTCTGTTATCTGAATTATCCTTGCAATAAAAATACCTCGAAAATAAAAGTTCTCCAAACGTCCTGAAAATGAAATATGATTTTTTGTAGAATATTTAAGAATTTCTTGCACTAAGAACACACCAGGGGGGGCACCATTTGGACACGAGGGAACAGGGCGCGCCCACCCCCTGCCTCGTGTGCCCCACGTGGACCCCCTTGATAACCCACAAGTATAGGGGATCAATTGTAGCCTCTTTTGATAAGTAAGAGCGTCGAACCCAACGAGGAGCTAAAGGTAGAACAAATATTCCCTCAAGTTCTATCGACCACCGATACAACTCTACGCACGCTTAACGTTCGCTTTACCTAGAACAAGTATGAAACTAGAAGTACTTTGTAGGTGTTGTTGGAAAGGTTTGCAAGATAATAAAGAGCACGTAAATAAAAAGTAGGGGCTGTTTAGATAAAGACACAATAAATTAAATATAGCGAGTGTGCAAAAGTGGTGGTAGGAGTTGCGAAATTGTCCCTAAGCAATTGACTACATTACTAGACCGATAGCAAGTTTTATGTGGGAGAGGCCACTGCTAGCATGTCATCCTTGACTTGGAATTCTATGCACTTATGATTGGAACTGTTAGCAAGCATCCGCAACTACTAACGTTCATTAAGGTAAAACCCAACCATAGCGTTAAGATATATTGGTCCCCCTTCAATCCCGTATGCATCAATTTCTATGCTAGGTAGAAGCTTCTGTCACTCTTGCCCTCCAATACATAGTCCTATCAACATACAACAAACCCTACGGTGTGATCCACGCGCGCGCTCATATGATGGGCACCAAAGGACAGCAACATAACCACAAGCAAATTAAATCAATCATAGCAATTAATCAACCACCGATAGGACAACAAAAATCTAATCAGATATCATAGGATGGCAACACATCATTGGATAATAATACGAAGCATAAAGCACCATGTTCAAGTAGAGGGTACAACGGGTTGCGGGAGAGTGGACCGCTGTAGATAGAGGGGGAAAGGTGATGGAGATGTTGGTGAAGATGGCGGAGGTGTTGGTGAAGATCGCGGTGATGATGATGGTGGCCACGGCAGTGTTCCGGCGCCACCGGAAGAGAGGGGGAGAGGGGCCCCCTTCTTCTTCTTCTTCTTCCTTGACCTCCTCCCTAGATGGGAGAAGGGTTTCCCCTCTGGTCCATGGCCTCCATGGCATGGGAGGGGCGAGAGCCCCTCCGAGATTGGATCTATCTCTCTCTGTTTCTGCGTTCTGGTATTTTGCCCTTTCACCGTTTCGTATATATATGGAGATCCGTAACTCCGATTGGATTGAAACCTTCACCCAGAATTTTCTCCGAAAATTAGCTTTCTTGCGGCTGAAGAAGAGCAGCAACCGCCTTACGGGTGGCCCACGAGGGTCAGGGGCACGCCCAGGGGGGCAGGCACGCCCCCCTGCCTCGTGGACACCTCGGGCACCGTCTCGTGTTGATTCTTCTTCCCATATTCTCCAAATATTCCAAAAATATTCTCCGTCCTTTTTTATCCCGTTTGGACTCCGTTTAATATGGGGTTTCTGCGAAACAAAAAACATGCAACAAACAGGAACTGGCACTGGGCACTGGATCAATATGTTAGTCCAAAAAATAGTATAAAAAGTTAACAAAGGTATATGAAAGTTGTAGAATATTGGCATGGAAAAATCAAAAATATAGATACGATGGAGACATATCAACATCCCCAAGCTTAATTCCTTCTCGTCCTCGAGTAGGTAAATGATAAAAAAGATAATTTTTTGATGTGGAATGCTACCTAGCATAATCTTGATCATGTATCTAATCATGGCATGAATATTAAGACATGAGTGATTCAAGGCAGTAGTCTATCATTTGATATAAAAACAATAATATCAAGCCTACTAATAAAGCAATCATGTGTATTGAAAATAACAAGGCCAAAGAAAGTTATCCCTACAAAATCATATAGTCTGGCTATGCTCCATCTTCACCACACAAAATATTCACATCATGCACAACCCCGATGACAAGCCAATCAATTTTTTCATACTTTTGACATTCTCAAACCTTTTCACTTTCACGCAATACATGAGCGTGAGCCATGGATATAACACTATAGGTGGAATAGAATATGATGGTGGAGGTTGTGTGGAGAAGACAAAAAGGAGAAAGTCTCACATAGATGCGGCTAATCAACGGGCTATGGAGATGCCCATCAATTGATGTCAATGCAAGGAGTAGGGATTGCCATGCAACGGATGCACTAAGAGCTATACGTATATGAAAGCTCAAACTGAAACTAAGTGGGTGTGCATCCACTTTGCTTGCTCATGAAGACCTCGGGCATTTGAGGAAGCCCATCATTGGAATATACAAGCCAAGTTCTATAATGAAAATTCTCACTAGTATATGAAACTGATAACTCAAGAAATTCTATATATGAAGAACCTGGTGCTACTCTGAAGCACAAGTGTGGTAAAAGGATAGTAACATTTCCCCTTCTCTCTTTTTCTCTCATTTTTTTATTTTCTCTCTTTTTTTTTGGTGGGCTTATTTGGCCTCTCTTTTTTTATTTGGGCTTCTTTGACCTCTTTTATTTTGATAACGCCACATGGGACAATGTTCTAATAATGATGATCATCACACTTTTATTTAATTACAACTCAATATTACAACTCGATATCTAGAACAAAGATATGACTCTATATGAATGCCTCCGGTGGTGTACCGGGATGTGCAATGATCTAGCGTAGCAATGACATCAAACAGACAAGCCATGAAAACATCATGCTAGCTATCTTACGATCATGCAAAGCAATATGACAATAAATGCTCAAGTCATGTATATGATGATGATGGAAGTTGCATGGCAATATATCTCCGAATGGCTATGGAAATGCCATAATAGGTAGGTATGGTGTCTGTTTTGAGGAAGATATAAGGAGGCTTATGTGTGACAGAGCGTATCATGTCACGGGGTTTGGATGCACCGGCGAAGTTTGCACCAACTCTCGAGGTGAGAAAGGGCAATGCACGGTACCGAAGAGGCTAGCAATGATGGAAGGGTGAGAGTGCTTAATCCATGGACTCAACATTAGTCATAAAGAACTCACATACTTATTGCAAAAATCTATTAGTCATCGAAACAAAGTACTACGCGCATGCTCCTAGGGGAATAGATTGGTAGAAAAGACCATCGCTCGTCCCCGACCACCACTCATAAGGAAGACAATCAATAAATAAATCATGCTCCGACTTCATCACATAACGGTTCACCACACGTGCATGCTACGGGAATCACAAACTTCAACACAAGTATTTCTACAATCCACAACTACCCACTAGCATGAATCTAATATCACCATCTTTATATCGCAAAACTATTGCAAGGAATCAAACATATCATATTCGGTGATCTACAAGCTTTACGTAGGATTTTATGACTAACCATGTGAATGACCAATTCCTGTCATCTCTCTAAATAGATATAAGTGAAGCAAGAGAGTTTAATTCTTTCCACAAAAGATATGCCCACGCACTAACAAGTATAAGTGAAGCAAAAGAGCATTCTACAAATGGTGGTTTGCTATGTGAAGAGAAACAGGCAATCCAAACTTCAAATGACATAAGTGAAGCACATGAAACATTCTATAAAGCCATACTCAAAAGATATAAGTGAAGTGCAATGAGCATTCTATAAATCAACCAAGGACTATCTCATACCAGGATGGTGTATAAAAGAAAAATGAAAACTAAATGCAAAAGAAGCTCCAAGATTTGCACATATCGCATGAACGAAACGAATCCGAAAACATACCTATACTTGTTGAAGAAAGAGGGGATGCCTTCCAGGGCATCCCCAAGATTAGATGCTTGAGTCTCCTTGAATATTTACTTGGGGTGCCTTGGGCATCCCCAAGCTTGGGCTCTTGCCTCTCTTCCTTCTTCTCACATCGAGACCTCCTCGATCATCGAACACTTCATCCACACAAAACTTCAATGTAAAACTCGGTAAGATCCGTTAGTATAATAAAGCAAATCACCACTCTAAGTACTGTTGAAAACCAATTCATATTTTGTTTTTGCATTATGTCTACTGTAATATAACTTTTTCATGGCTTAATCCACTGATATAAATTGATAGTTTCATCAAAACAAGCAAACTATGCATCAAAAACAGAATCTGTAAAACGAAACAGTCTGTAATAATCTGAACATTCACCATACCTATGGTACTCCAAAATTTCTTCCAAAATTAGGAAAAATAAAATTTGTATAGAAAGACAGTGCAAAAAGTTTCAGAACCATTTGACGTTCCAGTAAAAAATTAAAAACCGCGCACTACAGCCAAAGTTTCTGTCCTGCACGCACAAACCAACAAGCATTGTAAACATCCTAAAGGCAAACCTTGGCACATTATTTTTATAATACTATGGAATTGTACAAGGGATAATTATTTTGTTGAAAAGTTTCTGTAATTAAGATTCACAAAGTTTCCATGGGCATGAACAAAGTTCAAGGACGTCCCCCACTTTAACAATGCTTGTCTATCTCACTTTCACTTTTCTTTTTGAAAAGTTTTTGGGTTCCCCTCTTTATTTTTTTGTTTTTAATAAAATATATAAAAGCACTCAACAGAAATAAATGACTCTCTAAAACTTCCAGGTTGTCTCCCTAGCAGCGCTTTCTTTAAAGCCATTAAGCTAGGCATATAGTGCTCAAGTAGTGAATCCACCCGGATCCCAAGGTATATCAAAGCCAATTTTAATTAACAATGATTTAGCATTTAGTAGTGAGCACAAGGTAACATATATCATGTAATAACGAAGTCTAACTCTCTTCCTATGCATCGGCATGTCATAAAAGAACAATCCATGCACACCTAGTAAAGGCCAATGCATAGTATAAGCAGTTTCTTGCAATTTTATCGTGTTGGAAACATAGAGAGGTGGAGATATAGTTCCTCTCTCATAATAATTGCAAGTAGGAGCAGCAAGAAGATGCATATTATATCTATCAAAATCATCATGTGCAACGGTAAAAGGCAACCCATCAATATAATCCTTAATAAGGGCAAACTTCTCCGATATAGTATAATCGGGAGAATTCAAAAAGATAATAGGACTATCATGCGTGGGTGCAATAGCAAAAATTTCATGTTTAACATAAGGAACTATAGCAAGTTCATCTCCATAAGCATAATTCATATTGGCATGTTGGCCACAAGCATAGCAAGCATCATCAAAAAGGGATATTTCAAGAAAATCAACATGATCATAACAGTCGTCATAGCAATCATCCTTCGGTAAGCATGAAGGGGAATTAAACAATGTATGAGTTGAAGAGTTACTCTTATTAGAAGGTGGGCACGGGTAGCTAGTACGTTCTTCCTCCTTTTGTTCTTCGCTCTCCTCGTCATCTTTTTCATCCAATGAGCTCACAGTTTCATCAATTTCTTCTTTCATAGACTCCTGCAAAATATTAGTCTCTTCTTGGACAGCGGAGGAGTCCTCAATATATGGTTTAACATAGGTATTAGAAGCATAATTATCATAACAATATTCAAGTATGGCAAAATTTCCAGATTTGAAAAGAGTAGCATCATACGTTTCAATCAAAGAAGCAATTTCATAAGCACCCCTAAAAGCAACAAATTCTTCAATTTGTTGAACATCATAGTAACTATAAACACCCTGAGCATACGAAGATACGATTCCATTACTGATAAACTCACATTGGTAGGGAAGGTGTTTCTTAGGGTTTTCAGAACAACAAGTAACATCATATATTTCACATAAATTCCAAGCATAGCATTGCAAACGATGAATTCGATCCAGTAAACGTTTCCCTTTCCAGATATGCGGTGTCGCACATAACAAGCATGCTCATCTAAAGATTTGCCGTCAACTAAGCTAGTTGGGGTTTCAGCACGAGCACATAGGGATCGAAGATGATCCAAGTAATAAGCTTCAGGAGTGTGATAGAGTTTGAGTGGTTCTTCAACCATTGGTTCAAGAGGGTACAACTAATTTTTTGGTATTTTGCGTTTCCTACCCATAACTAAAGATAGAAAACAACTAAGAACAGCAAATAAAAATTGCTTAGTGATAAAGCAAACAAGCACACACGAGAATATTCACCCCACGCTATGACTCCCCGGCAACGGCGCCACAAAAAGGTCTTGATAACCCACAAGTATAGGGGATCAATTGTAGCCTCTTTCGATAAGTAAGAGTGTCGAACCCAATGAGGAGATAAAGGTAGAACAAATATTCCCTCAAGTTCAATAGACCACCGATAGTACAACTCTACGCACGCTTAACGTTCGCTTTACCTAGAACAAGTATGAAACTAGAAGTACTTTGTAGGTGTTGTTGGAAAGGTTTGCAAGATAATAAAGAGCACGTAAATAAAAAGTAGGGGTTGTTTATATAAAGACACAATAAAGTAAATATAGCGAGTGTGGAAAAGTGGTGGTAGGAGTTGCGAAATTGTCCCTAAGCAATTGACTACGTTACTAGACCGATAGCAAGTTTTATGTGGGAGAGGCCACTGCTAGCATGTCATCCCTGACTTGGAATTCTATGCACTTATGATTGGAACTATTAGCAAGCGTCCGCAACTACTAACGTTCATTAAGGTAAAACCCAACCATAGCATTAAGATATATCGGTCCCCCTTCAATCCCGTATGCATCAATTTCTATGCTAGGTAGAAGCTTCTGTCGCTCTTGCCCTCCAATACATAGTCCTATCAACATACAACAAACCCTATGGTGTGATCCACGCGCGTGCTCATATGATGGGCACCAAAGGACAACAACATAACCACAAGCAAATTAAATCAATCATAGCAATTCATCAACCACCGATAGGACAACAAAAATCTACTCAGACATCATAGGATGGCAACACATGATTGGATAATAATATGAAGCATAAAGCACCATGTTCAAGTAGAGGGTACAATGGGTTGCAGGAGAGTGGACCACTGTAGATAGAGGGGGGAAGGTGATGGAGATGTTGGTGAAGATGGCGGAGGTGTTGGTGAAGATCGCGGTGATGATGATAGTGGCCACGACAGCGTTCCGGCGCCACCGGAAGAGAGGGGGAGAGGGGCCCCTTCGTCTTCTTCTTCCTTGACCTCCTCCCTAGATGGGAGAAGGGTTTCCCCTCTGGTCCTTGGCCTCCATGGCATGGGAGGGGCGAGAGCCCCTCCGAGATTGGATCTGTCTCTCTGTCTCTCTCTGTTTCTGCGTTCTGGTATTCTGCCCTTTCACCGTTTCGTATATATATGGAGATCCGTAACTCCGATTGGATTGAAACCTTCGCCCAGATTTTTCTCCGAAAATTAGCTTTCTTGCGGCCGAAGAAGAGCAGCAACCGCCTTACGGGTGGCCCACGAGGGTCAGGGGCGCGCCCAGGGGGCAGGCGCACCCCCTGCCTCGTGGCCACCTCGGGCACCGTCTCACGTTGATTCTTCTTCCCATATTCTCCAAATATTCCAAAAATATTCTCCGTCAGTTTTTATCCCGTTTGGACTCCGTTTAATATGGGGTTTTTGCGAAACAAAAAACATGCATCAAACAGGAACTGGCACTGGGCACTGGATCAATATGTTAGTCCCAAAAATAGTGTAAAAAGTTGCCAAAAGTATATGGAAGTTTTAGAATATTGGCATGGAACAATAAAAAATAATAGATACGACCGAGACGTATCACCCCTCCACTTATTCCAGCACCCACTCACTTTGTCTTCCTCTAGAAAAAATCCTCCCATAGCTCAAACCCGTGTTCTAGATCATCTTGCTGCCATTTTCGATCTCTTTGCTCAAATCCCAACTCACAAAACTGTTTGGGAGATTGTTCTTGTGTGACTCCTCCAATGGTCCAATCGGTTTTTGTTCTAGTGCTTTATTTATTGCAATTTTTTGCTACTGAGGTGACCCTGTTCTTGAGCTTGCATGTCAAATTTATATGGTTCAAAGTAGTTTTAATGAATGATATAGCCTCTAGGAACTTATGGGAGTAGTTGCTATCAATCTTGTTGAGTTTGGTTCACTTTTATTTGAGTCACTAAAATTTCAGAAATTTTTCAGAGAAAGAAAAATGCATAGGAAAATGTACCAAGGTGGTTCCTCAAGGAAGCAAGGACCAAGGCTCGCGATACGTGAGCCGGACGATGAACCACCGAGGGAAGCTCAAGAGCGGCCTTGTGAATGGACGTCAGAGGAGTTTATGGTCCAGGCAGGCATCAAGGATGAATTAGACGTGTATGTGTGTAATGTCGATCTTGAGGACTTCGTGTTAGGTTCTTTAACTTTCAGGAAAAAAGGAGATATGTTATAACCAGGGAGGAGGCAAACGAGTATGAGAGGAGGATGGAGGCAGCTAACCTCCAAGCTGCAGCTCGTCAGGTAGTAGCTGCTGCATCTCAGTATGACCCCAGCTACGACTTCGGATATCCACCAGGCCAGCAGTGGCCATAGACCAACTTAGGCCAAAAGCCTAAGCTTGGGGGAGTACGTATTTCTCACCGATAATACATTTATGTTCACAAACTCATGCTAGTTGTCGGTGTCAAAACCGGCGGATCTCGGGTAGGGGGTCCCGAACTGTGCGTCTAGGTGGATGGTAACAGGAGACAAGGGACACGATGTTCTTACCCAGGTTCGGGCCCTCTCGATGGAGGTAAAACCTTACTCCTGCTTGATTAATATTGATGATATGGGTAGTACAAGAGTAGATCTACCACGAGACCAGAGAGGCTAAACCCTAGAAGCTAGCCTATGGTATGATTGTTGTTCATCCTACGGACTAAAACCCTCCGGTTTATATAAGCACCGAAGAGGGTTAGGGTTACATAGAGTCGGTTACAATGGTAGGAGATCTACATATCCGTATCGCCAAGCTTGCCTTCCACGCCAAGGAAACTCCCATCCGGACACGGGACGAAGTCTTCAATCTTGTATATTCGTAGTCCAGGAGTCCGACCAAAGGTCATAGTCCGGCTATCCGGACACCCCCTAATCCGGGACTCCCTCAGTAGCCCCCGAACCAGGCTTCAATGAAAACGAGTCCGGCGCGTAGATTGTCTTCGGCATTGCAAGGCGGGTTCTTCTCCAAATCCTGTGTACCTGTTTGAATAGTGTCCGGCTTCTCGTAAATATCGCGCTCCTTGGCTTCCACGCCCAATAATGGCCATCTTCCACGTGTTGAACGAATGCGAAAAGCTAGGGTATTTTTACATTTACCCCCCTAGCTGCGCAAATGAGCTGCCTATATAAGAGACGAGGATCTAGATCCGAATCACACCATCTTCCCTTCGTAAGCTTTCATCGGAGCGCATCTGATGAAAACCCATTCCATCATGGGCAGTCGACGCGGCTCCTCCTCTCTCCCTCCCAGTACTCAGCCTGGAGATTGGGAGAGATGCTCCGTCCTGCACAGCGAGCTAGTGATGCTCCAAACCAAGGGGTTTCTTCCCCTAGCCTTCATGATTCCGGTTCGAGCCGGACTCGCCACCTATAAGGGCGGAAAACAAGCGGAGAGCGCCCCCAGTCCCTCCCAAGGAGAGCGGTATGCCTTGTCCCTTATTTGATAAGAGGGCTCGGATTTCCAATTCATCCGCTTTCTCCGGGATCACGGAGTTCTATGGCCTCCAGTTGCACAACCTTACGCCTGCCTCCATTCTCGCATATTGCGGGCTTCGTGGCCCTTCTACGAGCTGTTTTTGGGCATCGAGGCTCATTTCGTGGCCGTGGAAAAGGTTGTTACGCCTCGTACCCGTTCTCGGGAGGGGTCGATATATCAAGTGGGCGGAGCTGAACTATGGCGCATCGTCGGGACCGGATATCTATCCGAACCCCAAGAAGGCGTCCGAACACCGCCTTCGGAATGGTTTTATATAGAAGATGTCCCCCTGCGGACCCTGTTCGGATCGGCCTCCCGGAGTTCGATAATGCTCCTTTGAAGAAACGCCTAAGTCAAGCGCCCACGGAGCCCTCGTGAGGGAAAATGATAGGGACGTCCTTTACGATGAGCCGAATAAGGTTATTGGCTCATTCGGATCGACCATGATCGGGTCATGGCCACATGCATTATGCGGGAGGTGCAGCCGCTCCAGTATAGGGGCCACCCCATGTGGGATTTCAACGGGGAGGATGATGCCACCCGCCATGGTCGTAAGGGGCCGGGATCGGTCGCCGATCTGATGAAGACCTTGTCCGCATTATACAAGGGAGAAGAGGAGGAATTTCTCCGCGTCAATCCACAGGACGGGTTTCTATGAACAATCCTCCAAGCTGGGTAAGCAGACATATCTTTTTGTCCATTCGATCCATATTCCCATAGTCAAGTATCTCATTTTGTGATTTCGACGCAGGAACTGCGCCAGGCCGTAAAGGATATAAACAGCCTGCCTCCGCAACCTGAAGATCCAGAACGGTTCCTCGATCCGGCCTCCCAAGAGGATCCGGACATATCGGTGGAGCTGATCGATGGGGTATTTCACCAGCTGAGCATTGATAATGCCCTGGTTGCCATTACGGCCGATTACCCCTGAATACTTTCCGCCTCGCAGGTAACTGAGACCGAAGCCCCAATACTTTGAGAATGATTCATCCTTGCTTATTTTTTATCACCGTACACCAACGGTGTTTTGCAGGGGGAGCCCTTGAGGCGGAAGGCCGAGCCTCCGGAAGGCATACTAACACTCGTGCTCTCTTCAGGAAAAAGAGCGCTCGCCGGACTATATCCGGAGAGGTTGCCAATAGAGCCTCCGCCAGCCAGGCTTCAAAGCCAGGCCCAGAAGCGGAGGCGAACACGAGGCATGCGTCGGATGCTCCTCCGATAGAGGATGCCGACAGATTGTCCGCCACCAACTCCGAGGTGGAGAGTGCCATGAATCACAGGCGCCGCCGGACAATTGTTCGTGACACATGTTTCTCCCAAGAGGCGTTGAACGCCTTCAATTCGGGAGATGCGCATCTCCGTGCCGCTCAAGATGGTCTAGCCAGAGCCACGGAGCAGTATGTAAAAGACATACAAGTGAGGAAATTTAACAGTCATATATGCCAGTAGCCCCTGGGACTTGAAATAGTTAGAATAACTGATTTAAGGATCATATATTATGCAGGATCTTACAGAAAAGAATACCCAACTGTCCCAGGAGCTCGAAGAGTGCAAGGCCCAACTTGAGGCTGCACAAGCCGCGACAGGGGAAGCCAAAGAGACCCCTCCGTAATATACGCTTTTAAAAGATAAGTATGTTGTGAAGTGCGGCGTGTGTATAGATCTGACAATAGCATTCCAGATGGCGCCGGGGTAGATCCGGACAAGCAACGGCTCTTGCGCCGGTTAAAGGCCGGCGAGAACGTGCTTACGAGGGTGAGGCAGGAGAAAAATAATCTCCAAGATGCCAACACCCAGCTGGGTGAGGAACTAAAAGACGTTCGTGCCCGGTATGCGACTCCGTTAAGGAGAATCGGCGGCTTCGACGCGGCATTTTTAGTAAGTGCTTAAACGAACTTTGAAAAAGAGTTCGGCGAGGAAGTCGACTAACGAGTTATGTCTCAGAGGTATGCTCACGAGCCGTCCTGCAGAGGAAATGCCCGGTTCTACGGGTGACCTTCTTCCCGAGCTCTTACAACTGCACGAACGAGTTCGGCAGGTGATGAAAGGTGTCGCCCAGGCCTTGTGGCCATCTGTCTCCCTGCCCGAAGGCCTTGGGGAGCTTGCATAGAGGCTCCAGGGAGCACGGTGGCGCTTCCGGATATGGAAGATATCGGCTTGTCGTCAAGGCGCCAGGGAGGCCTGGGCCATGGTGAAGACGCGGTACACGAAGGCTGACCCAAACCACATGGCCGAGGTCGGACCTGTGGGGCCTGATGGGAAGGAGATCCCTGTGAGCTTACTGTACGGCCAGGTAGAATTGGCATAAAGTATTCCCAGCAGGATCAGAACTAGACAGCCTGTTAGATGGCATTGAAGAGGAATACAATCAGTCAAATTGACTATGTAATTTAAGGTGACATGTAAAATGCCTTCTAGCCGGATTGTAGATCGTTTGTCATAGCGGACCTTTTCGCTTCAACCTCGGGACCCAGTAGTCCGAAGTGTGTCCGAATACCCTCGCGGTTATATAAAAACCGGGGCATGCGTGGAGACCAGGCGTAGGGGTCATTAGTGCTTTATCAGACAAGTGCCCAACTAGTTATGTTATATTACATGGTTAGTAAGAAACATCTTCCAGGAGAATAGTTCCGTTAGGGTTCCTTTCCTCGAGGCATGCCCTAAAGTGCATGTCCGGACTACGAAAAAAGCAGAAAAACATCTGGGGGCAGATAAATAAATAGGTAATAAATCTTCTTTTAGTTCACCGACTGGATATTCTCTTAAGAACGCTAGCTTTCGGCTTCACCTAGTCTGAGGTACACATCCGGCTGACCCGGCAGTAACAATCGCAGAGGTGCTCCCTTTACCACCTAGCCAAACAATCAAGAACATAGGGGTAAGCACAGGAGCCAGGCAACCCAGCTTGGCCAAAACTTAAGTCATATTGATGCATATAATGGTGAATAAAAGGTACATGCGGAAGTGTGACACATCTATTGGGCATGAAGCCCTTATAATTAAGCTTCTGTGAAAGAAGCCCCCAGGCACAATGAGCGCGGATAAGCGTCAAGTGTGTCTTGAACAATGCGCTAACGAGCCTTCAAAGGCTGGAAAGAAAAAGGAGGAGAAGGAGAAAAATAGAAGACAACTAAAATGTAAAATATGGACAGAAGAAGGAGACGAACTCAGAATCCGGCGCTAGGCGTAGAATCTTCGGAGGCGGGCTGCGTTCCATGGGTTCGGCTCGAGTCGGTTATCCGATGCATCTCGCAGACGGTACGCTCCACCGATCAGGACTTGGTCGATGATAAAGGGACCTTCCCATTTGGGCTTTAGTTTGTCCTTTTTCTTGTCCGTGAGCGTAGAACTAGCTTCGCCAACATTGTAAGTTTTGGCCCGTGCATTTCTGCTTTGATATCTTGAGCCTCTTTGTTGATAGAATGTGGAACGGGCTTTTGCTACGCCACGCTCCTCCTCCAAGGCGTCCAAACTGTCTTGTCGATCGAGCTCGGCTTCTCTTTCTTCGTACATGCGCCTTGAGTGAGTCATGAATTATGTCATGGCGTAACTGCCTCTGCGCCGTATACCATAAAGAATGGTGTGAATCCGGTCGTGCGATTCAGAGTGGTCCGCAGCCCCCAGAGTACGGAGTCGAGCTCCTCTACCCAGTGTGTGTTAGATTCCTTGAGGGACCGCACAAATCTGGGTTTGATGCCGCTCATACTTAGACCATTTGCTCGCTCAACTTGACCGTTGGTTTGAGGGTGATAGACTGAAGCGTAGTCGAGCTTAATGCCCATGTTTTTGCACCAGAGTTTGACCTCGTCGGCCGTAAAGTTTGTGCTGTCATCAGTGATGATGCCGTGGGGGACACCGTAACGGTGTACGACCCCTGATATGAAGTCTATCACCGGTCCGGATTCGGCCGTCTTGACAGGCTTGGCCTCTATCCATTTGGTGAATTTATCCACCATGACCAGTTGGTATTTTTGCTTGTGGGTTCCCCCTTTAAGGGGTCCGACCATGTCAAGCCCCCAGACCGCGAAGGGCCAGGTGATGGGTATAGTTTTGAGGGCAGTGGGTGGCATGTGGCTTTGATTAGCAAAGAGCTGGCATCCGACGCATCGTTGGACTAAGTCCTGAGCATCTGCCCGAGCTGTCGGCCAATAAAATCCTGTACGGAAGGCCTTGCCTACAAGGGCCCGGGCTGCGGCGTGGTGCCCGCCAAGTCCGGCATGAATTTCAGCCAGAAGATTCCGCCCTTCCTCTTCGGAGATACACCTTTGAAGGACTCCGGTTGTGCTTTTCTTATAAAGCTCTCCCTCATGGACTTTATAGGCTTTAGATCGCCGCACTATGCAGCGGGCCTCGTTTTGGTCCTCGGGAAGTTCCTACCTGGTTAGGTAGGCTAGGAATGGTTCTGTCCACGGGGCAATGACTGCCATTATTACGTAATTTGAGGGTGTTATTTCATTGGTAGAACCACCAACTGTGTCAGAATGTTTGGTGTGGGGCAGTGCGGTTGGGTCCGGGTTGTTATTTCCGGACTCTCCCTCCCATAATACGGATGGCTTGAACAGCCTCTCTAGGAAGATGTTAGGGGGGGACAGCATCGCGCTTTGCGTCGATGCGTGCCAACACATCTTATGCCTGGTTGTTATCCAGGGCTATATGGTGAAATTCGAGCCCCTCAAACCGAGCTGACATTTTTAGAACGGCATTGCGATAGGCTGCCATTTTCGGATCCTTGGCATCAAAGTCTCCATTTATTTGGGATATCGCGAGGTTCGAATCCCCGCACACCTCTAGGCGTTGAATGCCGATGGAGACTGCCATCCGGAGACCATGTAGAAGGGCCTCGTATTCGGCTGCGTTGTTGGAGTCCGTATACATTATCTGGAGTACGTATTGAACTGTATCTCCGGTTGGGGACGTCGACGCCAGCTCCCAGGCCAGCCAACATTTTGGAGCTGTCGAAGTGCATTTTCCAGTTGGAATATGCGCCGTACTCTTTCGGGAGTTCGGCTTCGGTCCATTCGGCGACGAAGTCGGCCAAAACTTGCGACTTAATAGCTCTCTGTGGCTTATAGGTTATGTCGAACGGGAGTAGCTCAATAGCCCATTTGGCAATCCGGCCCGTCGCATCGCGGTTGTTTATAATGTCGTTAAGGGGTACTTCGGAGGCTACTGTTATTGAACACTCTTGAAAGTAGTGTCGCAGCTTCCGGGATGCCATAAACACCGCGTACGCTATCTTTTGATAATGCGGGTACCGTGACTTGCATGGAGTTAGGACAGTGGACACGTAGTAAACTAGTTTTTGAAGAGGGAACTTGTGTCCGTCCGTTTCTCGTTCGACAACGAGCACCGCGCTTACAACTTGATGAGTTGTCGCGATGTATAATAGCATTGGTTCACCCATGTTGGGCACGGCCAGGACCGGGTTTGTTGCCAATATGGCTTTTATTTCTTCGAGTCCGGCCGTGGCGGCGTCCGTCCACTCGAAGTGTTCGGTGCGTCGGAGGAGGCGATAAAGGGGTAATGCCTTTTCTCCCAAACGGGAGATAAAGCGGCTTAGAGCCGCCACGCATCCAAATAATTTTTGTATTTGTTTGAGGTCTTTTGGGATATCCAATTGTGACAGAGCTCGGATCTTGGCTGGGTTTGTTTCAATTCCTCTACGGATACAATGAAGCCCAAGAGCTTTCCGGGTACGCCGAAAACGCATTTTTTCGGGTTGAGCTTGATGTCATATGTTCGGAGATTATCGAATGTGAGCCTCAAGTCGTCTACTAGAGTTTCGACATGCTTGCTTTTGACGACCACATCGTCTACGTAAGCCTCCACTATTTTGCCGATCTGGTTTGCGAGACATGTCTGAATCATGCGCTGATATGTTGCGCCGGCGTTTTTGAGCCCGAGGGGCATTGTGTTGAAGCAGAATGGGCCGTATGGAGTGATGAATGCCGTTCTTGGCTTGGTCGCTCTGCCATCTTAATTTGGTGGTAGCCGGAGTATGCGTCGAGGAAACACAATGAATCGTGTCCTCACGGTAGCGTCGATGATTTGATCGATGCGGGGAGGAAGGGATCCTTTGGGCAAGCCTTGTTGAGGTCCTTGAAATCGACGCATAGGCTCCGTGATTTGTCCTTCTTTGGTACCATCACCAGGTTTGCTAGCCAGTCGGGTGTTTTATATCTCTGATGAATCCGGCCTCCAATAGTTTGGCTAGCTCCTCTCCCATGGCATGTCTCTTGGGTTCGGAGAAACGCCGAAGAGCCTGTTTGACTGGCTTGAACCCTTTTAGGATGTTTAGGCTGTGCTCGGCTAGCCGGCGTCGGATTCCTGGCATGTCTGAAGGGTGCCAGGCAAAAATGTCCCAATTTTCGCGTAGGAATTCTCTTAGTGCGGCGTCTACATCAGGATTTAATTGTGCCCCAATGGAGGCCGTTTTTGTAGGGTCCGTTGGATGGACTTGGAATTTGACTATTTCGTCCGCTGGTTTGAAGGAGGTGGACTTGGATCTCTTATCGAGTATCACATCGTCCCTATTCACCATGGAGCGCAGCGCAGTGAGTTCCTCGGCCGCTAGGGCTTCGGATAGTGCCTCAAGGGCCAGTGCGGCTGTCTTATTTTCGGTGCGGAGTGCTATGTCCGGGTCACTAGCAAGAGTGATGATTCCATTGGGCTTGGGCATTTTGAGCTTCATGCACCCATAATGGGGTATAGCTTGAAAAATTGTGAATGCCTCTCGCCCTAATAGAGCGTGGTATCCGCTGCTGAACGGGGCCACTTGGAACGTGACCTCCTCGGACCTGTAATTATCCGCGTGCGAACACCACATCCAGTGTGATTTTTCCTGTACAGCGTGCTTCCCGACTGGGGATTATTCCTCTAAAGGTTGTGCTGCTTCGCTTAATGCGGCTCCAGTCTATTTCCATTTTTCGGAGGGTTTCCTCGTAAATGAGGTTCAATCCGCTGCCACCGTCCATGAGTACCTTGGTAAGGCGAAAGCCGTCCACTATCGGACTGAGGACCAATGTGGCCGGTGCTCGGGTGTTCGAATTTAGGTTAAATCACTTGGCATTAAAGGTAATAGCCGTGTCACTCCATGGGTTTATTGTCGCTACTTGGTAGACTTCGGCAAGGCTACGGAGTGTTCGTTTCTGCATATTATTTGATGCGAAAGTCTCAAAGTCTGTTAATACCGTACTGGTATCCCTGGGCTGGTGCTCTAGAGCTAGAAGCTCTTCGCCACTTTTGGCCACCTGCCGTAGTATCCAACATGCTCTAAGGCTATGAGTTGAAGTGGCGCCATCTGTACTATGAATTTTACAGGGTCCATTGAGCCATCCCTCCAGTACGGTTCCATGCCCTATAGAGGGTTTTTGCTTTTTGGTATTTAACCCAGGTGCCTGGCGATGATGCACCCTTTTATTTCGGACTGGGGTTGTATTCAAGGCCGGATTGTCCCAAAATCTTGCTTCGATTTTCAAGGCGCTTTCCATCGCACAGTACTTTCGTACTATGGACGCCAAGTCGGTAAAGCGTGTAATGTCACGGCGACTTATAGCGTTGAGGATCCCGTTGTCCGTGCAATTATTGCAGAAGAATGAGATTGCGTCCTCCTCGCGGCAATCCTTTATCCTGTCCATAACCAGGAGGAATCTGGCCCAGTAATGGTGTACTGTTTCTGCGGGCTCTTGCCGAATTTGAGATAGGTCGCTTATGTTTGGGTGGGAGGGTAGAATTAAATCTGAAACCGCGCCCAATCTGAGACTTAAGGGCCAAGGAGCTTCCGAAATTGGAAGCTTGGATTCTTGGATGTTGTCCAATGAATCTAGCCCGCTGCCTGGCTTTAGGTTCAAGGCTTGCGTGACGTCCTCTCCTCCGCGGGAATCCGGCATGGAGGGATCGAGAATCCGGACATAGCTAGTCCTTAAGATAGAAGAAGGGTCACCGTATTGTTCCTCTACCACAGCAACGTGGTGGGTAACCTGGGGAGAGTTAATCTCTCTCAGATCGGGTTTAGGCCCAATCTGATCATAGTCTGTAGCGACTCCCAGGGCGGCGATGCGATCCAAGAGCTCGTTTAAGGAAGAGAGCTCCATCGGATCTAACTGCTCAGCGAGATCCGAGTTAACGTGAAGATTGCTTTTGATGACCCGAGAAGTCATCGTCGGCGCGGCGGCCGAACAGGCGGTCATAAGAAAACCGCCTAGCCGGAGAGTTTGGCCGATAGCCAAAGCTTCTTTAACCTTGATGCCGTCTTTAAAGACGGGATGAGGCATCCTTCCCGACGGCGACGACACGGAGGAACTCTCAATGAAAGCACCAATGTCGGTATCAAAACCGGCGGATCTCGGTAGGGGTCCCGAACTGTGCATCTAGGCGGATGGTAACAGGAGACAAGGGACACGATGTTTTTACCCAGGTTCGGGCCCTCTCGATGGAGGTAAAACCCTACTCCTGCTTGATTAATATTGATGATATGGGTAGTACAAGAGTAGATCTACCACGAGATCGTAGAGGCTAAACCCTAGAAGCTAGCCTATGGTATGATTGTTGTTCGTCCTACGGACTAAAACCCTCCGGTTTATATAAGCACCGAAGAGGTTAGGGTTACACAGAGTTGGTTACAATGGTAGGAGATCTACATATCCATATTGCCAAGCTTGCCTTCCACGCCAAGGAAAGTCCCATCCGGACACGGGACGAAGTCTTCAATCTTGTATCTTCATAGTCCAGGAGTCCGGCCAAAGGTCATAGTCCGGCTATCCGGACACCCCCTAATCCGGGACTCCCTCACTAGTTGTCAGTGCTCATACTTTCTCATTGTACTATCCATGCTAGTTTATTTTCTTTTCTAAGCCTTCTTCTTGTGTGTTTGAAAAACCTTAAGAAAAACCAAAAAAATAGTTGTAGCTTTTAGCTAGTTCTGTTTCCATACCTGTTGTAGTAGTAATTATAAGAAAACCCAAAAAGATTTCTCGTTCTTCTTTTGCTTGTTGGGAGCTTTCCCGTGTAAATAGTTTTATTTCCTTTCTTATTCTTTGGGGGTCGAGAGGAGAAGACCATGATGAAAATATTGAATGGCTCTCATATGCATTATTGTTGATTTAACCAAGAGCCCATATTACCTTGTCTTCTCCCTTGTATTGAATGCTTGCAGATTCCAGCTTAGTCCAATGCACGTGCACTATTATTATTATCCACACCGTTCGGTCGTGCGAGTGAAAGGCAATAATGACGATGATGGATTGATTGAGATGAGAGAAGTTGGTATGAACTTGACCTATCTTGTTTTTGTAAATATGATTAGTTCATCATTCCTGATTCAGCCTATTAAGAATGAAACATGTTTCCAATGACAATTAGAGATTATAGTTGCTCATGCCATGCTTAATTAGCTAGGAGTTTATAATGGTTTACCTTATGCCAACATGCTATTAAAATGGTTGTGATGTGGTATGATAGGGTGGTATCCTCCTTTGAACGATTCGAGTGGCTTGACTTGGCACATGTTCACGCATGTAGTTGAAACAAAATCAACATAGCCTCCACGATATTTATGTTCATGGTGATTTATATCCTAGTCATGCTTGCACTCATTGTTAATTAATCTTAATGCATGTTCATGACTGTTGTCGCTCTCTAGTTGGTCGCTTCCCAGTCTCTTTCTATCCTTCACTTGTACAAAGCGGGAATACTGCTTGTGCATCCACTTCCATAAACCCCAAAGTTATTCCATATGAGTCCACCATACCTTCCTATATGCGGTATTTACCTACCGTTCCAAGTAAATGTGTATGTGCCAAACTCTAAACCTTCAATGAAATTTTGTTTTGTATGCTCGAATAGCTCATGTACCAACTAGGGATGTCTATATTTTCCATGCTAGGTGGGTTATTCTCACGATGAGTGGACTCCGCTCATCATTCATGAGAAAATGGCCGGTAACCGGGATGCCCGGTGCCATGCTCAAATCAAAATAATTGCAAACAAAACTCCCCCAAGATTGTTGTTAGTTGGACGGCACCCGTTGTTTCGGACAAGCCATGGATTGATGTTTGTTGGTGGTGGGGGAGTATAAACTTTACCATTCTGTTTGGGAACCGCCTATAATGTGTGTAGCATGGAAGATATCGAGATCTCTTGGTTGTTATGTTGACAATGAAAGTATGCCACTCAAAAAATTATTTATCTCTGTTTCAAAACTCGAGCTCTGACACCTCTGCAAATCCCTACTTCTCTCTGCAAACGACCTATCTATTTACTTTTATGTTGAGTCATCACCCTCTTATTAAAAAGCACCAGTTGGAGAGCACCGCTGTCATTCGCATGCATTACTATTAATTTACATTGAGTATGATTGTGGCTGGATCTCTTTTACCATGAATTACAATGTCCAATCAGTCCTTGATCTTCAGGGGTGCTCTACATTTATGTTTTGCAGTCTTAGGAAGGGCTAGCGAGATACCATCTTGTTATATCATGTTATGATTGTTTTGAGGAAGTCTTTTCATCTGAGATTTATTATTATTGCTCGCTGGCTGATTATGCCATGGATATGAGTAAACATGAGACCTAAATGTTATTGTGAATATGGTTAGTTCATAATCTTTGCTGAAAACTTGAATGCTGGCTTTACATATTTGCAACAACAAGATCGAACAGAGTTTGTAAAAAGTTTTTCTTTATCACTTTCAGATTGTCAACTGAATTGCTTGAGGACAAGCAAAGGTTTAAGCTTGGGGGAGTTGATACGTCTCAAACGTATCTACTTTTCCAAACACTTTTGCCCTTGTTTTGGACTCTAACTTGTATCATTTGAATGGAACTAACCCGGACTGACGTTGTTTTCAGCAGAACTGCCATGGTGTTATTTTTGTGCAGAAATAAAAGTTCTCGGAATGACCTGAAAATCCACGGAGACACGTTTTGGAATTAATAAAAATATTGGCAAAAGATTCAACATCAAGGGGCCCACACCCTGTCCACGAGGGTGCAAGGTGCGCCCCCCCTGGAGCGCGCCCCTGCCTTGTGGGCCCCCTGGGACTCCACCGACCTCAACCCCAACTCCATATATTCACATTCGGGGAGAAAAAAAATCAGAGAGAAGGATTCATCGCGTTTTACGATACAGAGCTGTCGCCAAGCCCTAATCTTCCTTGGGAGGGCTGATCTAGAGTCCGTTCGGGGCTCCAGAGAGGGGAATCTATCGCCATTGTCATCATCAACCATCCTCCATCACCAATTTCATGATGCTCACCGCCGTGCGTGAGTAATCCCATCGTAGGCTTGCTGGACGGTGATGGGTTGGATGAGATTTACCATGTAATTGAGTTAGTTTTGTTAGGGTTTGATCCCTAGTATCCATTATGTTCTAAGATTGATGTTGCTATGACTTTGCCATGCTTAATGCTTGTCACTAGGGCCCGAGTGCCATGATTTCAGATCTGAACCTATTTTGTTTTCATGAATATATGTGAGTTCTTGATCCTATCTTGCAAGTCAATAGTCACCTATTATGTGTTATGATCCGGCAACCCCGAAGAGACAATAATCGGGACCACTCCAGGTGATGACCGTAGTTTGAGGAGTTCATGTATTCACTAAGTGTTAATGCTTTGGTTTGGTACTCTATTAAAAGGAGGCCTTAATATCCCTTAGTTTCGAATAGGACCCCACTGCCACGGGAGGGTAGGACAAAAGATGTCATGCAAGTTCTTTTCCATAAGCACGTAATACTATATTCGGAATACATGCCTACATTACATTGATGAACTGGAGCTAGTTATGTGTCACCCTATGTTATAACTGTTGCATGAGGAATCGCATCCGACATAATTATCCATCATTGATCCATTGCCTACGAGCTTTTCACATACTGATCTTTGCTTAGTTATTTTTCTATTGCCACTGTTGCGATTGCTACAAAAAACTGCTACTGTTACTTCTGCCACCGTTACCGTTACTTCCATACTACTTTGCTACTAAATACTTTGCTGCAGATAATAAGTCTTTCAGGTGTGGTTGAATTGACAACTCAACTGCTAATACTTGAGAATATTCTTTGGCTCCCCTTGTGTCGAATAAATAAATTTGGGTTGAATACTCTACCCTCGAAAACTGTTGATGTCCCCTATACTTGTGGGTTATCAGGAGGCAACCCAATGAATAAAATTTATTTTTCCTTTTGTGCTTTATGTTCTTGAGTGTTTGCACTATTATGCTATTGTTATGATTGTGTTTTTTGTGTGTTTTAATTAGTGATTGTGCCAAGTAAAGCCTTTAGGATCTTCTTGGGTGATAGTTGTTTGATCTTGCTCAAAAACAGAAACTTTTGCTCTAACAAAAAAATTCTCATTTTTTACCAGAGCGTGCTAAAACGCCAATTCTTTTTTTAGTAGATTAACATACAAATTTCTCAGGTCTTCCTAATTTTTCAGAATTTTTGGAGTTCTAGAAATTTTTTAAATAGTCAGATTACTACAGACTGTTCTGTTTTGACAGATTCTGTTTTCTTTGCGTTGTGTGCTTGTTTTGATGGCTCTATGGTTTTCTTTATGATTTTTTGCCATAGAAAAGTTGGAATACAATAGATATAATGCAAAAACAAAATATGAATTGGTTTGGCACAATAATTATATTAGTGATTTGCTTTCTTTTACTAACGGATCTCACGAAGGTTTTGTTGAGTTTCGTGTGATTGAAGTTTTCAAGTATTGGGTTATCTTACGATGGATGAAGGAATAAGGAGTAAGAAGAGCCTAAGCTTGGGTATGCCACGGCATCCCAAGCTATTATCCAAAAGAGAGTAAGCAACTAATCTTGGGGATGCCCCGAGTGGCATCCCCTCTTTCTTCTAACGACCATCGGTATTTTACTCGAAGCTATATTTTTATTCGTCACATACTACGTGTTTTGCTTGGAGAATCATGTATGATATGAGTCTTTGCTTGTTTTATTTTGTGCTTTAAGTCTTGATTCCTTGCTGGACACACCTATTTAAGAGTGCCAAAATTATGTCATGACTTGTTAGAATTGCTCTCTATGCTTCACTTAAAAAATTTATGAGCTATGGACTTGCTCTAGTGCTTCACTTATATCTTTTTGAGCACGGTGTGCTTTAGTATTTTTGAAGAAATGCTCTTTTGCTTCACTTAGATTTATTTGAGAGTTATCAAAATTTTCAAGAAATTCTCTCTTGCTTCACTTAAATTAATTTGAGAGAAAGAAAAATTATGCTCATGTTCTTCACTTATATTTGTTTGAGCTTATCAAAAGCAACACATGAAAATTAGTTCCAAAGTGATAGATATCCAAGAAGGATACAATAAAAACTTTCATGAAGATCATTGGAAAAAATAAACTTGATTCTTAGTAATAGTTTTGAGATATGATGATGTGATATGTGAGTTATGTTGATGAGTAATTATGCTTTAGTAAGAGTATTGGTGTTAAGGTTTGTGATTCCCTATGGAAGAACGGGAGTCAATAATTATGCAATAAAATTATATCCTACTTGTGGTGCATTATTCGGTGTTAATTATGCTTAATGCTCGCTTATGAAATTATTCTTTCTTGGTTGGTCGCTTCTCAATCTTTTGCTAGCCTTCGTTTTGCACTAAGTATGATCACTACTTGTGCATCCAAAAACCTTTAAACCAGTTTTGCCACATGAGTCCACTATATCTACCTATATGCGGTATTCTTTTGCCGTTCTAAGCAAATTAGTATGTGCCATCTCTAATTTTCAAAATAAACTTCACTTTTGTGTGTTCGTTTCGCTTGCGGAGCGGTGAGGGGTGGCTAATATTTCCATGCTAGATGTGTTATTCTCACGATGAGTGTTTATTCTCTTGTCATTACATGAGAGTAAGGCAAGGGTATTAGGGATGCCCAGTTCCGAAATGAAAAATGAATTTACTTTATGTTGTCAAATAATAAATTCTTTGGAAAGTGTTCGTATGGAAGGCAACCGTGGATACGGCTAGCCATGGAAATTGAAAGTATGGTTGAAAAAGGAATAAACTTTATTTTCTATTTGGGAACCGCCTATGTTATATCTAGCATGGAAAGTGTTGGGAACTCTAAGTCGTTTTTGTTGGTGGGAAGGACACACCTCTCAATTTTTTCGCTTTGAGCTCTGGCACCTCTACAAATCCCTACTTCCCTCTGCGAAGGGCCTTTATTTTACTTTACACATTTTATATTTTTGAATTTGAGTCTTCATCTTCTCTTATAAAAGCACCAACTAGGAGGCTATATGATCGTACTTGAGTATTGGGTGTAGCTAATATGCGAGTGTGTTTCATGAATGGATCGATGATTGAGCATGATGGGCTAGGGATAGCTTATTTTAGAGTTGATATTGTGAAAGACATGATTGCTTGTTGATATGCTTGAATATTTAAGTTATCATGTCAAAGCTAAACTATTGCTTTGAACAATATAAAAGTCCAAACGTCCATGCTATGAAGAAAAGAAATATGATATGACATGATAGGCAGCATTCCACATCAAAAATTCTGTTTTTATCACTTACATACTCGAGGACGAGTAGGAATTAAGTGTGGGGATGCTGATACGTCTCCAGTGTATCTATGAATTTTTATTGTTCCATGTAGTTATATTATCAATCTTGGATGTTCTATAATCATTTTATAGTCATTTTATATCAATTTTTGCTACTAACCGATTGAGATAGTGCCAAGTGCCAGTTGTTGTTCTCTGCATGTTTTTTACATCGCAGAAAATCAATACCAAACGGAACAAAAATTCACAGAGATTTTTTTGGACCAAAAGACACCTAATGGGCCAAGGCTGTGCCTGGGGGGTGCTCCGAGCAGAGCACAACCCACCAGGGCGCGCCAGGAGGCCCAGGCGCGCCCTGGTGAGTTGTGCCCACCTCGGGTGCCCCCGGACCGCCTCTTTTCTCTATAAATACCCCAATATTCCAGAAACCCTAGGGGAGTCGACGAAAATAAATTCCAGCCGCCGCAGAGTCCAGAACCACCAGATCCAATCTAGACACCATCTCGGATGGGGTTCACCACCTCCATTGGTGCCTCTCCGATGATGCATGAGTAGTTCTTTGTAGACCTTCGGGTCCGTAGTTAGTAGCTAGATGGCTTCCTCTCTCTCGCTGAATTCTCAATACAATGGTCTCTTGGAGATCCATATGATGTAACCCTTTTTGTGGTGTATTTGTTGGGATCGATGAACTTTGACTTTATGATCAGATCTATCTTTTTATATCCATGAAAGTATTTGAGTTTCTTTGATCTCTTTTATGCATGATTGCTTATAGCCTCGTATTTCTTCTCTGATATTTGGGTTTTGTTTGGCCAACTTGATATATTTATCTTGCAATGGGAAGAGGTGCTTTGTAGTGGGTTCGATCTTACGGTGCTTGATCCCAGTGACAGAAGGGGAACCGACACGTATGTATCATTGCCACTAAGGATAAAACGGGTCTATCTATACATAGATAGATCTTGTCTACATCATGTCATCGTTCTTATTGCATTACTCCATTTTTCCATGAACTTAATACACTAGATACATGCTGGATAGCGGTCGATGTGTGGAGTCGGTCTACTAATCTTGGACGTGATGCCTATATAATGATCATTGCCTGGATATCGTCATGATTATTTGAAGTTCTATAAATTTCCCAATAGTAATTTGTTCACCCACCGTTTGCTATTTTTCTCGAGAGAAGCCACTACTGAAACCTACGGCTCCCGGGTCTCTTTCTCATATTATTTGCCTTTGCGATCTATTTTCCTTTGCTTTTATTTTCAGATCTAATAAACCAAAAATACAAAAATACCTTTCTGCGTTTTATTCTTATTTATTTTATTTGGCGTTCGATCTATCAATCTACTACAATTTTATTCATGTCCATTTGCCCATCTTGGGGAGCCGCTACCCGAAAGGGATTGACAACCCCTTTTACACGTCGGGTTGCGAGAAGTTGTTATTTGTGTGCAGGTGCTGTTTACGTTGTGTTGCTTGGTTCTCCTACTGGTTCGATAATCTTGGTTTCATATCTGAGGGAAATACCTACCGCCATTGTGCCGCATCATCCCTTCCTCTTTGGGGAAATACCGACATAGCTTCAACCCGCATCAACCGTCAACACCAATTTTCTCCCCTTCTATGCAGTTGTGTAACACCCCTTCTCCCCGCTGTAATCTCTACTAAAACTTGGTGCTCAACTCCATATACTATTTCCCAATGATATATGGTTATCCTATGATGTTCGAGTAGATTCGTTTTGTCCTATGGGCTAATCGTGATCTTGGTTCGTATGAGTGTATATTTTATTTATGGTGTTGTCCTATGGTGCCCTCCGTTTCGTGCAAATGTGAGGGGTCCTCGCTATAGGGTGTTGCAATATGTTCATGATTCGCTTATTGTCGGTTGTGGGGGTGATAGCAGCCTAAACACGGATACATGGGTTGTTGCGTATGGGAGTAAAGAGGACTTGATACTTAATGCTATGGTTGGGTTTCACGATCCTAATGATATTTAGTGGTTGCGGATGCTTGCTAGAGTTCCAATCATAAGCGCATCTGATCGAAGTAGAGAAAATATGTTAGCTCATGCCTCTCCCTCATATAAAATTGCATGAATGATTACCGGTCTAGTTATTGATTGCCTAGGGACAAATAACCTTCTTGTTGACAAAAACCTTTCTACTAAGCAACTAAATTTAATTATCTCGCAAATTACTCCTAGTTTTATTCTTGCAAAGTAGCTCTAGCATCACACCTACAAAATAGCTTCATACTTGTTTTAGGTAAAGCAAACGTCAAGTGTGCGTAGAGTTGTATCGGTGGTCAATAGAACTTGAGGGAATATTTGTTCTACCTTTAGCTCCTCGTTGGGTTCGGCACTCTTATTTATCGAAGAAGGCTACAAATGATCCCCTATATATACTTGTGGGTTATCAGTAGGTGATGCCGGGTAGCGCGCCGGGATCGACGCCGGCCACGGAGATGCCGGTCAGGGAGGGCAGCGCCCTGGTTGTCGTGCTGCCGCAGGCCACCGAGATGCCGGAGCGAGCACCGGGAAGCAGCCCTACCGCCAGATGTCGTGGTCGGGTCGCGCGATCTGGAGGAGGCGGCGATGGATGCCGTGCGCCAGCAGCTCTGTAGGCGCGAGGGCCGTCTGCAGGCCTTTGTCCAGAGCGAGCTAGAGTGGACGCGGGAGCTGGAGCGCGCCGTGGTGGTAAGGTTTCTTCACTTGGCTTGGTTCGCGGGTGATCAGAGGGGGCGCGCCAGCGCACCCACTAGGTGTAGCCCCCGAGGCCCGGGTCGGGTCTTATGTGCACTTTTAACTACTGATGACACTTGCTCTCCTGCAGCATCTGGATGGCCTGCGAGTCGGCACACATAACTGGTTGCTGGAGAAATACCGCGCCATCATGGCGCAGCTTGCCGTCAAGGAGGAGGCGCTTTGCCTGGCCAATCGTATGCCTTGCATGCCTTCATGGGGGGGCACTAGCGCACCCACTGGGTGTAGCCCCCGAGATTCGGGCCAACTACGAAGCAGAATGGTCGACTCTTAAGGCATTTTTCTTCTTTCTTCCGGCATCTGACTTGAGATTCTGCCCTGCAGGCACCACGACTATGCTGCCCGACCTCCGAACCCGGCTGGCCGAAGCCGGCCAGCTGCCCGACCAAGCGACCGCCGACAACAACCAGCTCCAGGCCGAGGTGGAGCGGCTGAAGGCGGATCCTGCCAAGGCAAGGGAGGACCACCAGGCGGAGCTCGTCCGGCAGAGGGATGAGCGCGAGAAGGCAGCTGCCACGAAGGATGACGAGCTAAAGACGGCCGTCGAGAGGCATGCTGAGCTCGAGAAGGCGCTTGAGGCACGCGACCGCGTGTGGGACCTATAGCGGAACGATATGTTGTGTGAGGCATAGCATTTGGACGAAGTCCTCCTCTGTAAATGTTTCTTCGATTGCCCAACCGGTTTGTGAGCCGGACAAACCTTTGCATGGCTGACTGATTCCCTTCTTCTTGCACCAGGGGCCTTCCCAAGTATGCAGGATATGGCAGAGGAGGATGTGCACCACCAACGGATCACCCAGATGGATGCGGGTGCCACGGTCGACCTGCACGTAGCCTGGACCTTCGCGGAGCTTGTCCTTGCCGCCGAAGCTCGCCTGAAGACCCTCGACAAGCAGATGTTGAGGTTGTTCAAGGCCACGTTGGGCATGACAACCTCCCTTTGGCCAGAGGCGGTGGCGCCTAACAGCGTCACGTGGTTGGCGCGCTGGCTGGAGGCCGGCGTGGGACAACTCCATGCATGGCGAGTCTCCACAGCTCACGTCGGCACAGACTTGGCCCTGCGCTTTGCCATGTCATGGTATCCAGACCTAAGTCTGGAGCATCTGGCGTCCTAGCAGCTTGGCGCAGAGGCCTACCTAGAGGAGCGGGCACGCCGGATCACTGGGTGAACCAGCTATCTTGCCTCATTCGCCGCACGACGAGTTCAACATGGAGCGGACGGAAGATGATACATCTCCAACGTATCTATAATTTTTTATTGTTCCATGCTGTTATATTATCATTATTGGATGTTTTACAATCATTTATAGTAATTTTATATCGTTTTTTGCTACTAACCTATTGACATAGTGCCAAGTGCCAGTTGCTGTTTTTTCCATGTTTTTTACATCGCAGAAAAACAATATCAGACGGAGTCCAAATGCCCCTAAACTTTACGGAGAACTTTTATGGGCCAGAAGGAACACAACGGGCCCTGGCTGCGCCTGGGGGATGCCACGAGGGGGGCACAAACCACCAGGGCGCACCAGGAGGCCCAGGCGCGCCCTGGTGGGTTGTGCCCACCTCGGGTGCCCCCCGGACCTCCTCTTTGCTCTATAAATACCCCAATATTCCAGAAACCCTAGGGGAGTCGACAAAATGTTCATCCAGCCGCCGCAGAGTACAGAACCACTAGATCCAATCTAGAAACCATCTCAGATGGGGTTCACCACCTCCATTGGTGCCTCTCCGATGATGCGTGTGTAGTTCTTTGTAGACCTTCGGGTCCGTAGTTAGTAGCTAGATGGCTTTCTCTCTCTCTCGCTGGATTCTCAATACAATGGTCTCTTGGATATCCATATGATGTAACCCTTTTTGTGGTGTGTTTGTTGGGATCGATGAACTTCGAGTTTATGATCAGATCTATCTTTTAAATCCATGAAAGTTAATTGAGTTTCTTTTATCTCTTATATGCATGATTGCTTATAGCCTCGTATTTCTTCTCCGATATTTGGGTTTTGTTTGTCCAACTTGATCTATTTATCTTGCAATGGGAAGAGGTGCTTTGTAGTGGGTTCAATCTTACGGTGCTTGATCCCAGTGACAGAAAGGGAAACGACACGTATGTATCGTTGCTACTAAGGATAAAATGATGGGGTCTATCTCTACATAGATAGATCTTGTCTGCATCATATCATCGTTCTTATCGCATTACTCCATTTCTCCATGAACTTAATACACTAGATGCATGCTGGATAGCGGTCGATGTGTGGAGTAATAGTAGTAGATGGAGGTAGGATTCGGTCTACTAATCTTGGACGTGATGGCTATATAATGATCATTGTCTAGATACAGTCATAATTATTTGAAGTTCTATCAATTTCCCAATAGTAATTTGTTCACCCACCGTTTGCTATTTTTCTCGAGAGATGCCACTAGTGAAACCTACGGCCCTCGGGTCTTCTTTCTCATATATTTGCCTTTGCGATCTACTTTTTCCTTGCATTTATTTTCAGATCTATTAAACCAAAAATACAATAATACCTTGCTGCAATTTTTATTTAATTATTTTATTTGGTGTTCGATCTATCAATTTACTACAAATTTATCTCACGTCTGTTTGCCACTTGAGGCGTCGTACCCCGAAAGGGATTGACAACCCCTTTAACACATCGGGTTGCAAGGATTTGTTATCTGTGTGCAGGGGTTGTTTACGTTGCGTTGCTTGGTTCTCCTACTGGTTTGATAACCTTTGTTTCATATCTGACGGAAATACCTACCACCGTTGTGCTGCATCATCCCTTCCTCTATGGGGAAATACTGACGTAGCTTCGAGCGACATCAGAGGACGTCGGAGAGTTTCTGACTGACAACTTTGGCCTGGCGCTCGACGGTCCGGCCGGCAGCTCCACCAAGACGGATGCCTACGCGGACAACAAGGCCACTCTGGACGACACCGGCGTCTCGGCGGACCCGGAGGCCAACGCGGAGGAGCCGACACAGACTGATGCCGGCGCGGCGACTGCGACCAGCACGAAGGAGCCGGCAAGCGCGCAACCCAATGCGGCTACTTCTTGATGCCAACCTGTCCTTTTTGTTTTTAACTTTGTTAAGTAGCGGGTCCACCCACTTGGGGTAGGGGAATGTAATGAACTCCGGCCATGGGCCTTTTGTGATGTAAATATTTTGCGGGTGTTCATGCCCTTGCTTTCTTGTCTTAGGCTTTTTCTCGTTTGCCCCCACTTCATGCGGCAACATAGTGCGGTGGTGCCAGATGGGATGATCCAGCCGATCCAACTTATCAAATCTCTGTGTTCCGGCGCGTTTGGCCCTTCCCACTTGCCAGCCGAATAGCCGGAGCCAGACTATGGCTTAGGGCGAAGGGGAGGGCCTTGGCGACTCGGAAATGCCGAAATGGACTAAGGGGGATGACGGGTGTGGTCGTCGGCGAGCCCGTGAGTCCCCGAGCCAGATGAACCGACCCGGCAGGGGAACGAAAAATTGCAAAGGTGTGCGGGACATGGTATTTGATAGAAAAGGTAGCCCCCGAGTGTCGTTCGGGGGTTCTACTACTTTCATTAAACTTCAATAAGGTAGCGATACGTACGTGCATACGGCTAACTATAAAACGGGTGGAGGAGCTCTGCATTCCATGGTCGGCTTGTCTCTTCGCTGGTTGTGTCTCTCTTGCGTTTGTTCCACTTGCGTGCATTGATGAGGTAGTAGGCGTTGTCGTCACATAGGGCTTTGCTGACGATGAATGGGCCCTCCGAAGGGGAGGGTAGTTTGTGCTGGTCGGCTTGCTGCTGGACGAGTCAGAGTACGAGGTCGCCGTTGCGGAATGCGAGGGGCTTGATCTTCTTGCTGTGGTAGTGCCGTAGGCTCTCCTGGTAGATGGCTGATCGGCTGAGGGCCGATAGGCATGCCTCCTCAAGCAGGTCGACGTCATCTTCGCAGGCTTCCTTGGCTTCGGCTTCCGTGTACATGGTGACTCGGGGCGAGTCGAACTCGCTGTCGGTCAGGATGATTGCTTCGGCTCCATATATGAGGAAGAACGGGGTGAACCCGGTCGAATGATTCAGTGTTGTCTAGAGACTCCATAGGACGGCCAACAGCTCGTCGAGCCAGCTTCCGGGTGAGCGGGTGAGAGGCTCGACGAGTCGTGGCTTAATGCCGGCTAGGATCAGGCCGTTTGCCCGCTTGACCTGGCCGTTGGATCGGGGGTGAGCGACGGAGGCCAAGTCAAGCCGGATGGTGGATACCGAGCAGTGTTGCACCAGCGCGCCCTTGTCAAAGTTGGTGATGTTGTCCGTGATGATGTCGTGCGATATGTTGTAGCGAACCGTGATGTCTTTGATGAACCGAATGGTCGTTGGCCCATCCAGTTTCTTGATCGACCGTGCCTTGATCAACTTGGTAAACTTGTCGACGCCCGCCAACAAGTGTGGCATGCTGCCTCGGGTGGTGTTGAAGGGCCCAACCATGTCGAGCCCCCAGACTGCAAAGGGCCAGGTGATCGGGGTGGTTTGGAGGGCTGAAACTGGCTGGTGGCTGCGCTTGCTGAAGCGTTGGCAGCCCTCACACTTGAGGACGAGTGACTTGGCGTCTTTGAGGGTCGTGGGCTAGTAGAAACCATTGTGGAAGGCTTTGGCCACCAGCGACCTCGACTGGTGGATGTCTGCACTCGTCCTGGTGGATGTCGAGGAGGATCTCTATGCCCTTGTCCTGCTCAACACAGCACTGGAAAACACCCGTCGCGCTGCACTTGACGAGCTCGTTGTCGATGACTCTGTAGGTGGACCCCGATGCTACATTTGCCGGGCCTCGGTCTCGTCCATGGGAAGCGCTTCGCTTTCTAGGAAAGCAAGGATTGGCTAGGCCCAAGTTGGAGCCGTCACCACAGTGAAGACGGCCACTTGGACGGGGTCTGGGGCGGCAGCCTCCACGCCGGAGCTGGCAGCCCCTGGGACCAGGGCAACAGCCCCCGAGCCAGAGCCGGCAACCCCTGGGACTGGGCTAACAACCCTCGAGTTGGATCCGGCAGCCACCGGTCCGGAGCCGACAGCCCTCGAGACTGGGCCGGGGTCTTCAGGTTTGGGTTGGGGCGCCGCGGGGTCGTCTGGGATGAAGATGGACTCAGAGTCCGGAGACGGCTTGATGGACGGCTCTCGCAAGTGCTCGAGGGAGACACTGGGTGGGATTGCTTGTTGGGTGAAGCCTATCTTGGCCAGGGTGTCGGCAGCCTCGTTCTCCATGCGCGGTACATGGAGGAACTCGCAGCTGTCGAAGTTGCCGGAAAGCTGCTGGACCAAGAAGCTTTAGCTAGCCATGTTGGCGTGTCGGCCGTCCCAATCGCCAGAGGCCTGTTGCACCACCAGATCCAAGTCACCGTAACAGAGGATGCGCCAGATGCCGATCTCTTTGGCCACCCAGAGGTCGTGCACGAGGGCTTTGTACTCAGCAACGTTGTTGGAGGCGGCGAAGTGGATTTGTAGCGCATACCGCAGTGATTTGCCCTTCGGGGAAGACAACACAATGCCGGCTCCCAAGCTGGATCGCATCTTGGAGCCGTCGAAGTGCATGCGCCGTGCGTCGAGTCGGGTGGCGGCGGCAGATACTGGCTCTCTGTCCAGTCGACGAGGAAGTCGGCTAGCGCCTGGGACTTGATGGTGGTGCGGGGCTCGTAGAGGATAGTGTGGTCGGCTAGCTCGATGGCCCACTTGGCCACCCGGCCAGAGGCGTCCCATCAGCCCATGATCTCGCTGATGGGGGCGTGCTCACCACGATGATGACATGCTCTTGGAAGTACTGTCTCAGCTCCTTGGCGGTGAAGTACACGCGTGATGACCCACAAGTATAGGGGATCTACCGTAGTCCTTTCGATAAGTAAGAGTGTCTAACCCTACGAGTAGCAGAAGGAAATGACAAGCGGTTTTCAGCAAGGTATTCTCTGCAAGCACTGAAATTATCAGTAACAGATAGTTTTGTGAGAAGATAATTCGTAACGGGTAACAAGTAACAAGTGTAACAAAGGTGCAGCAAGGTGGCCCAATCCTTTTTGTAGCAAAGGATAAGCCCGGACGAACTCTTATATGAAGCAAAGCGCTCCTGAGGAAAAATGGGAATTATTGTCATGTTAGTTTTCATCTTGCTCATATGATTCGCGTTCGTTACTTTGATAATTTGATATGTGGGTGCACTACTGCAGGATGCTACTAACGCGGCACTACAATCAGAGACCCTTCAACGAAACTATGTGCGATGCATTAATCACAAAGGGTGATGTAAAAAAATTGTCAAAAAGGTGCAAAATGTTTGTGATGGCGGATACATCAAACACGGTTCAGATTTTAGTTGCGTGTGCGATGCTAGGCATATGGTTCAGTTCAATGAATTGTTTGCGATGAGGCAGAACAACAGAAACGGGCAGCTAGATGAAGGCATGTGCGATATACGGCATACAGTTCACTCGGATGAACTGTTTGTGATTAGGAAACACAAAAGAAATGGCCAGCCATATCAAGGTGTGTGAGATATACGACATACGGTTCACTCGGATGAACTATTTGCTTTGAGCCAAGAGAACAAAAACAGTTCAATTTAACAAGATGTGTGTGATACGCGACAAACAGGTCTGTAATCGGAAAGGTGTGCGAAGACCGATAATAATACAGACGATTGCTGCTAATAATCCATGTGTGTTGTGGGCAAATGCTTGCTGGTATACAATTGTCAGCAATTGATGAAATCATCACCGACGGGTTCCCTAGTATGGTCCGTGTGTGATGTCATTGCACACAGAACAACAACATATCTACTTATAAATTATAAGGACTTGATTCCATAAACAAATTGAACATCCAATTACATAGGTGGCTAGTACACACATGACCTTTGCACACACCAAAGTATGTTCCAAAATGCCTAGAAAATTCAAATAATGTATAAAAAGGAAAAATGAACCCTGAATAATTTCATATTTTTAGGACGACGCTCCAATAGTTGCATGTTGCCTCTGTAAAATAAATCAAGGCGGGAAGAGATAGCGTATGTCGTTTTGCACACATAGGTGACAAGTTCCCTCTCAGAACCATGAGCCTTTTTGAGAGAAGCTCTGGTTTTTAAGAAGTTTATACCAAAACTTGTCCCAAATTGGACTAATTTTTTACCACAACATGTTGGTGCCATGTCATAAGACCATGCCAAGTTTTATGATTTTGAGGCGAGTTTTGGATTTACAGTAATTTTAAAACTAGGTTTCTCAATGTCTACTGTCGAGTCGGCACCACCCTGGATAGGCTTTTTCCTCATGGATCCCAAAAGAAAGATCTAAATCTGTCACTACCATGCAGCTTTTCTTATTAAGAATTAAGCCCATTTAGTGTGCTAGCTGAAAATAAGTTTGTGGGTGCTGGTGGGCGCTAAGAACTTGTGGGTTCTGTAGTGAACAAAGATCTCAAGGATCCCGCGAGAGTGATGTTCTTTCCCTATGTTATGAATGCTTATAAAATGTATGGGTTTATTAAAGAAATGGCAAGCCATTGTCCCAGTATGAATGAAAATATGGGTCAAAGCCGAGTTGAAAAGGGAAACAATATCTAACTCCAGCTTACAACAACAACACAAAAGCACGAGGATTAATTGCTCATCAGGTTTAGACAAAATCCAGATTGAACAGGACAATGACATCTAACTCAACCAAAGTTTTCAGTAGTCACAATCAAATGGATCGGTCTGATCCATAAAATCAAGATCTCGGGCCATAAATTCTACTGGTAAATGAGGACAAGCTGTTGTAAATAGAAGCCGAGCACGATCAGAAGCCCTTAGGTCCACCTGAAACTTCTTTTTATGCTGTTCAACACTTGCAGTCGTGAGAAATTTCTTGCCGAAAAACTTAATCCTCATGGACAATAGTGCCCTCGCATTCAACATGAATAATGTGACAAAGCTAGTGTTTGCATTGTCATGAGATCTGAGAAAATCCCGCTGTTTCTTGAACCATCAATTGGTTATACCTTTTTCTCCATGTGTTAGTGCCTAAATAGAGATGAAGATTGAAAAAAATTAATGTTGAAAAAAGATTATGTTGAAAGAGTGATAGTTGAACGATTAATTATAGTACATTATATATGGGCTTTCAATGTGCGTGAAATCGTCACTTTTATATACAGATTCTCCAGACATGGAAAGCATTGAAACAAGCCAATAATCGTGTTCAGATCAAAACACCACATACTGAGATGTAAGGTCTTGACAGAATCCACCACCACTGATAGGATGGACAAGCTCTTCATTGAGCATAGAACATAATATTAGTACCAAAAGTGTACTCCAAGATGATACTTAACTTATGCGCATAAATGAAAAAGCAGATTACAAAAGTTTACATGAATAATATACAGTACCTCAATAGGTGTGGAGCCAAACACCATCTTGAACCATCTAAAAGGATCACGAATTGCACCCAAGGTCTCCAGTTTAGGCGCAGAGACTACAATTATTTGCGAAGGTACTATAGTAGAATCAAGGAGCAACCTTTGAAGTGAAGGGGCATCTTTGATGATGAGATCATGTCCAAAAAAACAAATTTCCATGCTTACAAGGTGGTGCGACTTTATTTTGAGACAACGGATACGAATTTCTATTCCAAAAACAAGCAGCAAGCGCTCTAGGGCAAGGCAGCTGGAGTGGATGATGTTGTGCAGTGCGGCCTCCGACATATCAACCACCACAAGCGCAAGTTTTTTAGAAGTGGGAGTCGAAGCATCACTAGTACAGCGAGGTGATATACAAACGGTTTTTAACCCCTTTCCGCGATGACATTTGGAACCTTCGCCTAGTGAGTGTGGGCGAGAGGGGGGTCCTTCCCACATGACCCAGAAACTGTCGGGGATATGCCCTCCTGGCACACAAGCTCAGCAAAATGAGGTCGTGTGCGGCCGGTGAGCGATCAAATACAGTTATACTTACAGTAGTGCTAAAAAATACAATTATACATGCGAAATCATTTCCGGTCGTAAGTACATCACACACAGTCAGTCCCCGCTAAACGTTTACGTTCGTATATACATCCCACACAGTTGTTCCAAGGAAAACGTTTCAGTTTGCAGGTACATCACACACAATTTTCCCCGTTAAATCATTTGTGATAGCGTTTCCATTGCACACGGTATTAATAATTTTATCGTTTGCGTTAGTGAATGCATCACACACAGTGCATAGAAGAAACTGTGTGGCAAAGGTTGTCCATCACAAACAGTTTTCAAGAGGATGTCGTGTGTGATTATTCATTAATCCAACACGGTTTATTCCTAGAGACGGTGTGCGTTGCCTGAGGTAATCACCCACGGTGTTTTCTCAATAACCGTTTGCTGTTTTCTCAATAACTGTTTGCAATATAGGAAAAACCCAATTAGCAGGATAATTATCCTATTATTAATAATCCATTTATTCATCTAATTGACATTTCATATTAAGCACACAATATATTTCATTTTCATAATTGAAATACATCAGAGTACAACATCATATAGCTTCAAAGACTCAGCTACCCCATTACACAACCGCACGCGCACCAAGTTTCACATGCAACATCTATAACCTTTCAAAATTAGCATCATAGACGGTACATAGATGTAAGTATCTCATTTGGAAAATCACAAGGTATATTAATATTGAGCCTTCATTGATGTTGAAGGTGTTTGCAACTTTAGGCCAGTGCCTGTGGATGATTGACCGTCCATCCTTCGTCCTCTTCAGAAACACTTCAATATTGAACCGTGGGTGTTGTATGAATACCTTCCTCGCCTCCTAACCATGCAGGTGGTTTGAGAGGAAATCATCAGTGAACTGCTTTGGAAAGGCCTGAAAACAAGGATGTGCATAAATATCTTCTCTATATTGGAAATTGGGTAAAGGAATAGAAAAGGCAAGGTATAATAGTTAGTACCATCCTCAGAGTGAACTGATGTCTTCTTCATTGTGTAGACAAAGATCTTGTTGTTTTTTGTCGCTAATTTCTTTATCCTAACAATCTTTCTGAGTTTGTTTACTTGACTGATATTCCTGGACAACTCATTTCCCCATATGCAAAAAGGGTCGAACAGTGGGTCAAAACCTCTGACAGCAGGACCTACATGTGCAAGACCAAATTGTTAGAAACCTAAATATTAGAATGGTTCCTGCAATTGGACAATAATGCGCTATTAGACAACGGACCATGCACGTGATAACCTCGATTGTAAACCTCAGTGCTTCCCATTGTTTCCCTGCAACACACATAAGGTAGTTAGTCATTAGGTTAAGTAAGGGTTCGCATGCTATCAATAAAATATGTTGATGAAAAATAAGCACATTGCAGATTCATCAGATTAATTCAAGCCACATGAAAAATCCATTTATCCAAACCAAGCATGATTAAGAACTAGGAAATATAGCACTTGTATATGCTTCTCATGTATTAAGTGCAGTCAAATTCTATTTATTCCTCACACGCACAACAATACAAAATTCTACACCCGACAATTGGACATCGCATTGCAGAATTGAACCAAGCAGTGAACTAAACACCACAACAAATGAACCAAACATTAACTGAGCACCACATTGCACAATATAGCATACTCCTAATAGAAGATCAGACAATTAACCAAACCAAGCATGCTTAACAACTCGGAAATATAGTAATTGTATTTGTTTATCATGTATTTAGTACAACCAAATTGGATTTATTTCTCACATGGTATACAATAACAGAATGCACCCACAATAGTTGAACATCGCATTGCAGAATTGAACCAAGCAGTTAACTAAACACCACAACAAATGAACCAAACGTTTAACTGAGCACCACATTGCACAATATAACATACTCCTAATAGAAGATCAGACAGTTAACCAAACCAAGCATGCTTAACAACTTGGAAATATAGCAATTGTATTTGTCTCTCATGTATTTAGTACAACAAAATTTGATTTATTTCTCACATGGTATACTATAATAGAATGCACCCACAACAATTAAACATCGCATTGCAGAATTGAACCAAACAGTTAACTAAACACCACAACAAATGAACCAAACGTTAACTCAGCACCACATTGCACAATGTATAACATACTAGAAGATCAGACAGTCAACCAAACCAAGCATGCTTGACAACTTGGAAATATAGCAATTGTATTTTTTTCTCATGTATTTTGTAAATAAAAATTCAATTTATTTCTCACATGGAAGACAATACAAAATTGCACCCTGAAGAATTGAACATCACATTTGCAGAATTGAACCAAACAGTTAACTAAATACGACAACTAATTAAGCAACGGTTAATAAATGAGCACCACATTACACGACATATATAACATATACACTAGAGCAACATATTGCATGGTAAAAGTAGATAGCACAATTCACTAGAATTTGTTAAGGAAAGGTAGTACCTAGCAAACTAAACATGGGTCCTTATAGTGAGCTAATAAGACAAGCTACTCCTCATTGTTGGAGATATCAATGACGATTGGCTCCTTGGACATGGAAGAGGGTGAGGCCTCTGCATCGTGGGTGCCCTCGTTGTAGTGGTGAGTTGCCTGAGCCGCTCCGGGCACCAACCTACTGGCTCTCGAGATGAGGTAAGCACGTGCACACTGAGAAAACACCTCGTAGTCTTCATCGAAGGCACCAAGGGTGGCCTCGAGAAAACGCCACGAACTGTCGTTTAAAGCAGCCAACTGCGTCGTGGCAGCGGCGTGCGAGGTGTCGATGGTGGCCTCGATGGCGAGGTGCTTCTTCAAGATCTGGGGGTTGGCATGAATGGCAGCCAACGCGACCTCATCCGCGCGTGCGGCCGCGATTTGCTTCTCCGCTGCCAAATGCTACTTGAGATCCTGGCTATACTGCATGCACCATGGCTTAGCGCGGCACTTATTTGGTGGAGGGGTTGGTGATTTGGGTAAAAGGTGTCGCACCAGTGGTAGGGGCATGTGGGATGTGGGAGGAGGAGGATGGGGGTCAGGTGTGGATTACCTGCCTGGATAGACGAGGCCGAGCAGCGTGAAGGAGGGTCGCCGGCGAGGAGGCGGCGCTGCAAGCAAGGGGTGAAGGTTTCAACTTGGAAAGGAAGGCAGAAATAGGGTAAATGTGGCTTTTGGTAAGGGGGAGGGGCAGTGACGTAGATATTTCCGCGGAAGCCAAAAATTAGGAATCGGTTCAGAGAAAAAACTGGCACGCAAAGTGTCATTAGACACGGTCCCTTATTCAGAACTGTGTACGATATGTGAACAACACAAACGATTCAGATAGCTTAACCCGTGTGTGATGAGTTTGAACGTCAAAAAAATTGGTTCGAATTTCCCTGGTTATAGTGGTCATCCACGTCATTGCACAATTTGGGTACACAAAGGAGACTACACACACCTGGTTACAGTGACATTTTTATACATTAACTGGGTATTCTTTGCATTTTATGTGCATAATTCAAATTTGAACTACATGCATATGCTCCAGTGCATATAAATTGGTTGAAAAATCAAATATGTGTCCTTGGTTGCATGCTTAGGTCCCATGCAAGAAATGGGAATGAACGTCAAACACCCTGCCACCGTCACTCGGCCGCAAACATTAAGATACCTGGTTTTTAAATTCTAGTAAATCGAAAACTCGTCTAAAATTCATGAAACTTGGCATGCTATCATGGAGCGGCATCAACATGTCGTGGTAAATTTTTTGTCCCATTTGGGGCAGCTTTGGGTATAAGCTTCTAACCAGAGCTTCTCACAACAAGCATGATGGTTTCGGTAGGGAACGTGCCACCTTTGGGTACGAAACAATATCCGTTCCCTCTTATTGCTTTCAAAAAATTTCTAGTGTCAACATAGAACAACAAGAGTGTTGTGTTAAATTTTGTAATTTTTCGGGGTTCGTTTGGACATTTTTATATATTAACTGGGTTTTCTAGGCATTTTATGTGCATAATTCAAATTTGAATTACATGCACATGCCCAGTGCATATAAAATTGGTTGAAAAATCAAATATGTGTCCTTGGTTGCCTCCTTAGGTCCCATGCAAGAAATGGGAATGAATGTCAAACACCCTACCACCGTCACTCGGCTACAAACATTGAGATACCTGGTTTTAAAATTCTAGTAAATCCAAAACTCGTCTAAAATTCATGAAACTTGGCATGCTGTCATGGAGCGGCATCAACATGCCATGGTAAAAAATTTGTCCCATTTGGGGCAGGTTTGGGTATAAGCTTCTCACAAACAAGAGCTTCTCACAACAAGCGTGATGGTTTCGATAGGGAACGTGCCACCTTTGGGGATGAAACGATATCCATTGCCTCTTATTGCTTTCAAAAAAATGCTAGTGTCAACATAGAACAACAGGAGTGTTGTGTTAAATTTCAGAATTTTTCCGAGTACGTTTGGACATTTTTATACATGAACTGGGTTTTCTAGGAATTTTATGTGCATAATTCAAATTTGAACTACATGCACATGCTCCAGTGCATATAAATTGGTTGAAAAATCAAATATGTGTCCTTGGTTGCATGCTTAGGTCCCACGCAAAAAATGGGAATGAATGTCAAACACCCTGCCACCGTCACTCGGCCGCAAACATTGAGATGCCTGGTTTTTAAATTCTAGTAAATCCAAAACTCGTCTGAAATTCATGAAACTTGGCATGCTATCTTGGAGCGGTGTCAACATGTCATGTTAAATCTTTTGTCCCATTTGGGGTAGGTTTGGGTATAAGCTTCTCACAAACCAGAGCTTCTCACAACAAGCGTGATGGTTTCGGTAGGGAATGTGGCACCTTTGGGGACGAAACAATATCCGTTGCCTCTTATTGTTTTCAAAAAATTTCTAGTGTCAACATAGAACAACAGGAGTGTTGTGTTAAATTTTGGAATTTTTCGGGGTTTGTTTGGACATTTTTATACATTAATAACTGGGTTTTCTAGGCATTTTATGTGCATAATTCAAATTTGAACTACATGCACATGCTCCAATGAATATAAATTGGTTGAAAAATCAAATATGTGACCTTGGTTGCATGCTTAGGTCCCATGCAAGAAATGGGAATGAATGTCAAACACCCTCCCACCGTCACTCGGCCGCAAACATTGAGATACCTAGTTTTTAAATTATAGTAAATCCAAAACTCGTCTGAAATACATGAAATATGGCATGCTATCATGGAGCGGCATCAACATGTCGTGGTAAAATTGTTGTCCCATTTGGGGCAGGTTTGGGTATAAGCTTTTCACAAGCCAGAGCTTCTCACACAAGCGTGATGGTTTCGGTAGGGAACGTGACACCTGTGGGGACGAAATGATATCTGTTGCCTCTTATTGCTTTCAAAAAATTTCTAGTGTCAACATAGAACAACAGGAGTGTTGTGTTAAATTTTGAAAAATTTTGGGGTTCGTTTGGACATTTTTATACATTAACTGGGTTTTCTAGGCATTTTATGTGCATAATTCAAATTTGAACTCTATGCACATGCTCCAGTGCATATAAGTTGGTTGAAAAATGAAATCTATGTCCTTGGTTGCATGCTTAGGTCCCATGCAAGAAATGGGAATGAATGTCAAACACCCTGCCCGTGTCACTCGGCCGCAAACATTGAGATACCTGGTTTTTCAATTCCAGTAAATCCAAAACTCATCTGAAATTCATGAAACTTGGCATGCTATCATGGAGCGGCATTAACATGCCGTGGTAAAATTCTTGTCCCATTTGGGGCAAGTTTGGTTATAAGCTTCTCACAACAAGCGTGATGTTTTGGGTAGGGAATGTGCCACCTTTGGGACTAAACGGGAGGTGTGCGAGCTGTACTCCAATGTGGAGGCTCACTAGGAAGCATGTGAGTTGTATGCCGCGCAGGCTCACTGGGAAGCGAGCCCTTTGACTACCATGGTCGCCCGCCTTACTCGCATCCTCTCCATTGATGGTGCCCAAGCCGCAGTTTATACAGTTTTTAAATATAAAACACTCATCGCAAACGTTTTAGTTAGAACAACTGTATACAAACTGACAACTTCCCCAGGAAGCCAAGGTAAAATGTGCCGAGCAAGATTTGTGCAGCTCTTGATCGCAAACATTTTAGTTAGAACACCCGTATGCAAACCGACAGCTTCCCCAGGAAGCCAAGAGAAAATGTGCCGAGTAGGATTTCTGCAGCTCTTGATCGCAAACGTTTTAGATAGAACACCCGTATGCAAAGTGAGAGCTATGGTCTTTCCCCTTAAGTCGAGGGAAAATTCGCAATGCAGGATTTGTGCATCCCTTCAACACAAACGATTGTTTTGGATGCCCCGTGTGCAACCACGTACAAACAGTTTGGTAAGATTTGCATCTGTCATATTGGGTATGTTGCCATTTGTCAAACTAGAAAGATTGACATTTGTTGATCTAGTAAAATTGTCATTTGTCAATCCTTGTAACACTGCGATTTGTCAAAATATGCAGCTAAAAATCACTAGCACTATCTAATTTTTGCAACTAAAATTCAGTAATTAAGCATAGATTTCATTCATAGATTAAGCAGTCATTCTTGATTTATACAAACAGTTCATGTCACAGCCCCAGATCAGCCCTTGTTTGTTTTTGCTTTAGCATCCATGCATCATGTTTAAATTTTAAGAAACTTGAAATGGTGATTGCCTAAACCCTAGCATTAAAGGAATTCAAATAGGCTCAACCAAAAATATTTTTCAGTGATTTCAAATGGCTTTAGAAAATGTTCATAATTTCTGGAAAAATGCTTTAAACCGTAACCGGAGGTGCGCACATTTTTCATGACATATTTGGTCACTGGATTAATTCATTAAGTATTTGCATTTGGGCATTTAAATGCTATAAAATATTTTAAATGCTCAAATAATCATAAACTTAAATGTTTGCTGTTCCAAACAGTAGGCTTGAGCAAGTTTCATGATTTTTGGGATAGTATTAGTATTTTTAATAAAGCCCTAAAGACTACAGAAAAATAGAAAACTAAAATAAATAAAAGAGAGAGAGAGAAGGACTACCTGGCGCTCACCTCTCAGGCCACCCGACCGGCCCAGCACTGCAGCTGGCCGGCCCAGCCCACCTACCCCACCGCTCATCGTCTTCCTCTGCCAGAAGGCAGAGGCGAGGCGTGTGGCGCCAGCGATGCCGGGGCCTCCTCACCGCCTGTCACCCCCCCTCGAGGCCCTTCCAGCGCCACGGAGACAGCCACGCCCCCCCAGGCCTCCCACTCTCTCCCCGAGCTCCTCTCCCTCCTCTGTCTCGTTCCCTCTCGCACCACCGAACGCAACCGCCGCCGCCGACGGGCACTACCCCGGCCACGGCCATCCCCGAGCCGCCCCGAGCCATCCTCGAGCCCCGCCACTCCATCCTCGCCCTCCTCGCCGTCACTCGCGACCGGAGAAGCCCCGAGGCGCCGTCCCGTCGCTTTTCCCCTCCGCAGACCCGGCGATCGCCGCCGCTCGATTCGCAGCACCGAAGACGCCCCCGAGCTCGCCGTTTGCTCCAACCGACTCGCCTGAGCTCCTTGCCGCCATGGCCAGAGGCCGTGTTAAATCGCTCCCGGCACGCGTTAAGCGTGCTCGAACTTCGCCGAGAACCCAACCCGCACCTAACTTCGCTCTCTCGAAGCGCTGCAACCGCGTTCCGCGCAGCCGAACTCCGGCCGCCCGCTCATTCGCCGCCGCCGCTTCTGCTGCACCTTGGCACCTTCCGCTGCCTCCTTTAGATCCGCCGCACCGCCACTCGCCGTAGCCGCAAACCCGAGCAAAAGGGTGCATCGTGGGCGAAACCCGAGCCACTCCGGTGCACACCCGCCGGATTTGGTCGCCGGCGATCACACGCCGGTGGTGATGATGTGGCATCGTCATTAGGTGCTAATGACCCACTTAATCACCCCCTGACCCACTGACATGCGGGCCCCGCCCGGTTAGTTAAGTTAGGTTAGTACTAACTAAGCTAGGTTAGATTAGTTAGGCACTGACAATCGGGACCCACAGGTCAGATTTGACCTGGACAGCGCCGTTGACTTGCTGACGTCACACTGATGTCAGGCTGACGCAGTAATGGATTTCTGGATTTATTATAATTCAGGAAATTTCAGAAAATACCCCAAACTTCAAATATTCATAACTTTTAATCTGTAACTCCAAATTAAATAATTTATATATGAAGAATGATCAGAAAAATATGAAGAATCTGTTTATGGCACTTTAATGCATGATTGAACAAGTTAACCTCACTGAATAGGATGAATCATGATTAGGGCAATTTATGAAATAACATTTGGAGTTGGAATTTGTTCTTGTTTGAATTCCACTTCAATTAACCTGGCTAGACATTGCATTAGGTGAATTCAGTACCTTAACATGACATGTCATTCATGTGAATGTGCATTGCATTGATTGTGTTCTCTCTTGTTTGCGGAAATTGTCCCCTCTCGATGAGCGGACGTCGACGATGAATTCGATGACACCGATGAAGAACTATATTATCTTCGTAAGTGCTGTGCAAGCAAAACCCCTTGTCCATTCCGATATAATCCCACTCTCTCGCTCCTGCTCTATTTTATTGCATTAGGACAACAACGACTCATGTGTTACTTGCTGCGGTAGCTGAACCCCTTTATCCTCTGCATGACCTGTCATTCCACAGTAATTAGATGAAACCCACTAGCATGAGTAGGAGTTGTTTGAGCCATGTTGTGCCTACTCATTCATGCCTGTTATCGTGCCTGCTACTGCTTAGAGTTGAGTCAGGTCTGATTCATCGGGAATGAATTGGAATGGTTGTGTGAACATGTCCTCACGTGTGTGAGCTAAGTGTGTGAACACGATTTGGTAAAGGTAGCGGTGAGAGGCCATGTAGGAGTACATGGTGGGTTGTCTCATTGCAGCCGTCCTCGTGAACTGAGTTCTGTGTTTGTGATCCATGAAACAGTTACTACCACGCATTGGGCCCGAAACCAATGGACCCTCTCGGCTTCTTAACCACTCTTGTCCTCGGTCCGGAGTTGCAAGTAGTTTCGGTGTTTGTAGTATCTTTGGGGCCGCATAGCGCTGACCGTAGGGGTGGGTTGTGTTGCGGTAGGCACCGTGTCTGATGTACCGATTCGCCCGTTTGGTGTCTCGGGAACCCTGCACACATCGTTCGGGGCTGTATGGGAAACCTCGGCGGACTCCTGCGGATGGAACCCGAATAGGCGATAAACCTGGACACAGGACTTGTGTGTTTAGGTAGGTCGTGGCCGACACCCACGTTGGGCTTCCGCTGAAGGTTGCCGAGTACATGTCGTGTAAACGGCGGTAAGTGGTGAGCGTGTGTGAAGAAGTACACCCTGCAGGGTTTAATATGATCTATTCGAATAGCCGTATCCACGGAAAAGGACTTCAGGTTGCCTATATCAGTTCATAGACAAGTGAAAGTGGATACTCTAAAATGCGCAAGATAAGTGTGAGTGCTATGGATGGCGTTCTCGTAGGGAGGCGGGAGCGGGTCCATAGTGGTGTATTGATATGGTGAATATGTGGACTCGTAGCGCCACCTCAAAAGAGTTACTTGCAATGTAGTTCAGGATAGCCACCGAGTCAAAGCTGGCTTGCTGCAGTCAAACTCCACCACCCCTTTTGATAATGATGCATATGTAGCTAGTTACGATGTAAGTCTTCTTTGAGTACGTTTGTACTCACGTTTGCTTACTTTATGTTTTGCGAGAGAGACTTCGGCCTCGCTAGTAGTTCCGCTTGGACTTCGACGGTTAGCTTGTTACCTCAGCTACGATCTTGTGCCCTCGGCAGGATCTGGTAGATAGTCAGGCTTCTCAACCTTTTTCATTTATAGTTGTCTGTACTCAGACATGTTTATCTTCCGCTTGTGTTTTGACTTGTATGCTCTGAGTGTTGGGTCATGAGACCCATGTTTGTAATATCTCGCTCCTCGGAGCCTAATGTATAAATGTTTGAGTCGTAGAGTTATGTTGTGATGCCATGTTGTATCTACACATATTGAGCATATTGTGTGTATGTTTGAAATGCTTGGTATGTGTGGGATCCGACAAACTAGTTGTTTATCCTTGGCAGCCTCTCATATGGGGAAATGTAGTCTCGTGCTTACGAGCGATAGTAGTCCGCTTCAGCCCGGTTCACCGGAGTCACGCTAGCCCAAAGACTACTGCTTGGACACTTGACTGGCCGGCATGTGTTTCACTTTGTTCCTATGTCTGTCCTTCGGGAAATGTCACGCGGTGTTATTCGAGTCCTGCCTAGCCTGCTACAGCCCGGGATACCGGAGTCCTGTTAGCCAGTGCTACAGCCCGAATTTATACGTTGATGACCGACATGCTCGATGTGATTCATGTATACTGTCCCCATAGGTTAGCGCCGCTTTGGGTTCCACGACTAGCCATGTCGGCCCGGGTTCTTTGTCATATGGATGCTAGCGACACTATCATATACGTGAGCCAAAAGACGCAAACGGTCCCGGGCCATGGTAAGGCGACACCCGTGGGAATACCGTGCGTGAGGTCGCAAAGTGATATGAGGTGTTACCGGCTAGATCGATGTGACTTGGAATTGGGGTCCTGACAGCGTTGGTATCAGAGCCTGACTGCATGTAGGATTACCAAGCCAAACTGGTCGAAATTGTGTCTAGAAATGCTTTAGTTATGTAAGGGAATTGATTGTGGAAGGGAACGTAAGGCTCTTTTTACTCCTTATACCTCATGGCCTTCTGATCTGAGTCAACCTCTTCTCTTCTACGGGGTTAAGAACTAGGCTTCTCATCTACCTATCGTGATGACGTGTTACTAATCCACGGACTTTTAAGATTGTTGGTTTTAAGCCTCGATTCAGTTCCTACTATTTCGTATGATAATTGCTGATTTCGAACCTTGATATTGTGATGTTGGGTGGTTATGCCACCATTTTTTGCAGGATGTCTCAAATCATTTTGAGCATTTACAGCCGTTATCTTTGTCAAAGTCATCCTGTGTCTCTAAATAGTCTGATGCATTTGCAAATCCTTTCCTTCCATTTCCGATGTCCTTTTTGGTCAGAATAAGCACACCAATCGGTGCGTTGAGGTAATTTATTGCCTTGACAGATATGTTGGAACTATTATTATGACCCTAGGTGTTTAGGAAGTCATCTAGCAATTTAGCAATGCTTTTGTATCCCTAGTGTGATGTTTCTGACCATTATTCTTGAAAGCATCCCGTGATGTTATTAGTCAGTAGGCATTCTACTCCTGGGTTTCTGAACCCGAGATTCACCCTACTTCATGTTGTTAGTATTTGCTAGTTCCTTTAGGATAGTAGTAACTTTGCGATAGTCCTCGAGGTCCGTGGTATTTCCTTCTTCCAAATACTACGAACCGCTTATGGCATAAGTTCTTTTGAACCAAAATATCACGACCAGGGTGCTCTTGAGGAGTACTCCATTCTATATTGTGACTCTGCCAGCTTCTACCTTCCCGCATGGGTTATCCGGAATAAATGTTGAGCTTTGCTCGACATACTAATCTATGCATCCACAACTCAGAAAATCATATGTTCCTTCGAGTTATTCTTTTTAGTTGTATTCCGACCCCGTCTGTCAATTGATAGTCAAGAGTATGTGTGCATTCGTTTATCGATGTCTATTATCCTTGTGGTCCGTCAAGCCATTCTATTCTGGAATGACTAGGAGAAACAAACTCCAGTGCCTCATCCATTTCTAGGATTGGGTCAAAGCAGTTGTATTCCGCAGATCAAAATGCCAATCCAGCTTTGATTCTACTCTACCTTGGAGTGTTACCATCTTTATGTCAGGAACATCATGAGAATTGCACCTTCTCTTATGAATTCTTGTCGTAGTGATACTTCTCATCATCATCATTCATTCCTCGGTCCCGTGTTGATGCAACCGGAATGTCGACAAGTGAATTGTGATGTGTGAAATCGATACTCCTAGCAACCTCGTTGCTTGGTAGTTAGTGGACAATATTTTCACTCTTAGCGTGTTGGTTATTAAATCATCATACTAAGATTGATCGTGCTACCTAGTCCTTATTTCTGGTGCACACTTCGATTGATGGGTTAGGATCTTGTCAAGTCCTCACTCATTTGATCATATCGTCTTGCCCTCAAAAGCAAGATTGTTCTTGAGCTTAGTAACATATCGGTGGTCGTGACTTTCCAAATATCTTCTTGGAAGTGTTACCGGGTTGTCTCCTGACTGTTATGTTGAGCTCGTGATCAAGTTGGTTCCTGTAAACCACCCATTCTCCAAGACTCTGTGTTGGATATCCCTGAACTAGTTGGTTGAGCTAGACAACAACTTGGAGAGTTGGAAGATAAAAGCTTGCATGAATTAGTTCGTGACAAAGGGATATTCTTGTGTAGTGTGTGTTGAAGAAAGATGATATCTTCATCAATTGGTCCTTGTGATCGATTCTTGGGACCTATTGTCTTATTAATCCTTTGATTTGAGTGTGGGCTATCGTCAAATCGAATCAAGACCAATGATGCTCGTAATGTTGTCTTACTCGTGGTTGACCCCTCGGGCATACACCATTACATCTTTTGGTCGACCAATACTATTACCGTGTTCACATGATGGTGGAAGTCCAAAGGATATGGAAATTCCGATGAGTTGCTTTATTGAGCCCATCGGTAGCATTTTGTCTCCCCCATGAGTCATGTTGAACATCAACCTAGTGTTGGAAACTTGTGTAAGCATTTCTTCGTGTTCCGTTCAGGAAGCCTATGCTTGGATGGAAAGAGTGAATTCCTCAATTCATGTGCTTTAGGTGTAAGTTGCCGCCATGAATTTGAGAAAGGTTTGTTTTGTTTCCTTTGGAATCATTCCAAGTCAGTCATGCACGTCTGAAGTATTCTATGGTCTCGATAGATCGATCATCTTCATTCCATATGAATTCCATAGCACACCAAGCCACTGATTGATTGGTGCAGGGACAAGAAGTTTCTTCATAAGAGCTAATCATATGACTTATGCAAGGACTTTGATATCCTCGTTGATGGTTCCCCACCTGAACTCGGTAGTGTTTTATGATAAGACTACTATGTGGTCATTCTTGTCTTGGACAACATGTTCACATGTTAGTAGCAGAACCAGCTCATGTTTTGGAGCTTGCTATCGTAGCTCATTCCTGAGAATCTCGCAACATCTTTCCGTCGATTTGTGTTGCAAACTTTCATTTTTCTTTCTAGACTCGATGAGTCTGGAATATCCTAACACCAACCAGATCTGAATCTCAGGCAGATGTGATGGTTGGAACATTCCCAGCATTTGCATTTTGTTCCCAGCTTGCATTCCGTCGTGCCAATTTTCCATGGGCTGCCTTCTCAGCAATTGTTGTCTAGGATCATCCTCAAAAGTGGACTTACCATGGGTCCCATCCATTTCCGGTGATAAGCAAAAGTCATCCATTGCGTTGTCTTCAACAAGGTAGTCCACATCATCCATTCTAGTCCGGGTGTACCATTCCTTTGCACTCCACCAAGCGATCGTTTGTGATTGCCTTAGGCTGGTATAAAGAGTTTCAATGATGTTATATCAAAAGTAATTCTTTTTGCCACTTAAGGGAATAGTTCCTCGCGTCACCTCCCCTGGGGTGCCCCGTTATTGAGTCGTGGCAATTTTTTTTTCCTCGCCACCTTGACACCATCTACCATCCTTCTAAGCATGGAATTGTTGGCCACCAATCAAACCCCGTCGTTGTTCTTCCATCCCTCTCGATGTGTTTTTGTGTCTCAACTCAAGATGTTCACCCTCTCATTCCGTGAGTTGATCGTGAGATGCTCGATCTTCAAGAAGATTAAATCCTGTAGGGTTTCCCCCTTCTTTCTGTTGTCATGTTGAGTGAAGATCTCGAAAGCAAAGACGTCAAGACCAAGATGATGGAATGAATCAACATTTTCGAGAAGGGCAAATGTATCATGAAGTTTGTGGTAGTTTTGCGACTCCCCTTTTCCTCTTACCTCACGTCCTGAATCTCGGGGCGAGATTCTTGTTTAGTGGGGGTGAGTTGTCACAGCCCCAGATCAGCCCTTGTTTGTTTTTGCTTTAGCATCCATGCATCATGTTTAAATTTTAAGAAACTTGAAATGGGGATTGCCTAAACCCTAGCATTAAAGGAATTCAAATAGGCTCAACCAAAAATATTTTTCAGTGATTTCAAATGGCTTTAGAAAATGTTCATCATTTACGGAAAAATGCTTTAAACCGTAACCAGAGGTGCTGCACATTTTTCATGACATATTTGGTCACTGGATTAATTCATTAAGTATTTGCATTTGGGCATTTAAATGCTATAAAATATTTTAAATGCTCAAATAATCATAAACTTAAATGTTTGCTGTTGGATATTTTCCAAACAGTAGGCTTGAGCAAGTTTCATGATTTTTGGGATAGTATTAGTATTTTAATAAAGCCCTAAAGACTAAAGAAAATAGAAAACTAAAATAAATAAAAGAGAGAGAGAGAAGGACTACTGGCGCTCACCTCTCAGCCACCCGACCGCCCAAAGATCGCACTGGCCGGCCCAGCCCACCTACCCCACCGCTCATCGCCTTCCTCTGCCCGAAGGCGAGGCGAGGCGTGGCGAAGGCCGGGCGACGCCGTGGCCTCCTCCCCGCCTCTCACGCCTCGAGGCCCTTCCAGCGCCACGGAGACAGCCACGCGCCCCCCCCCAAGCCGCCCCCGCTCGCCCCGCGCTCCGCGCCCTCCACTGTCGCGTTCCCTCTCGCACCACCGAACGCAACCGCCGCCGCCGACGGGCACTACCCCGGCCACGGCCATCCCCGAGCCGCCCCGAGCCATCCTCGAGCCCCGCCACTCCATCCTCGCCCTCCCCGCCGTCACTCGCGACCGGAGAAGCCCCGAGGCGCCGCCCCATCGCTTTTCCCCTCCGCGGACCCGGCGATCGCCGCCGCCGATTCGCGAAGATCGAAGACGCCCCCGAGCTCGACGTTTGCTCCAACCGACTCGCCGTGAGTCGCTGCCCCCTTTCCCTTGCTCCCGTGCTCTTATTCTCGCCATGGCCACCGTTCCGCCGGTGACCGACTTGCGCTGCCGCCTGAGCTCCTCGCCGCCATGGCGAAGGTCAGTGTTCGCCGCTTCCTGGCACGTGAACGTGCTCGTAACTCGCCAGAACCCAACCCGCACTTAACTCGCTCTCTCGAGCGCTGCAACCGCGTTCCCGCACCTGGCCGAACTCCGGCCGCCGCTCCGCCCGTCGCCGCCGCCGCTACACTGCACCTTGGCACCTTCCGCTGCCTCCTTTAGATCCGCCGCACCGCCAGCTCGCCGTAGCCGCAAACCCCGAGCAAAAGGGTGCACCGTGGGCGAAACCCGAGCCACTCCGGTGCACACCCGCCGCGGATTTGGTCGCCGGCGATCACACGCCGGTGGTGATGATGTGGCATCGTCATTAGGTGCTAATGACCCACTTAATCACCCCCTGACCCACTGACATGCGGGCCCCGCCCGGTTAGTTAAGTTAGGTTAGTACTAACTAAGCTAGGTTAGATTAGTTAGGCACTGACAATTGGGACCCACAGTCAGATTTGACTCGACAGTTGTTGACTTGCCGACGCCACATCGACGTCAGTCATGCAATAATGGATTTCTGGATTTATTATAATTCAGGAAATTTCAGAAAATACCCCAAACTTCAAATATTCATAACTTTTAATCAGAACTCCAAATTAAATAATTTATATATGAAAAATGATCAGAAAATATGAAGAATCTGTTTATGGCACTTTCATGCATGATTGAACAAGTTAACCTCACTGAATAGGATGAATCATGATTAGGGCAATTCATGAAATAATATTTGGAGTTGGAATTTGTTCTTGTTTGAATTCCACTTCAATTAACCTGGCTAGACATTGCATTAGGTGAATTCAGTACCTTAACATGACATGTCATTCATGTGAATGTGCATTGCATTGATTGTGTTCTCTCTTGTTTGCGGAAATTGTCCCTCTCGATGAGACGACGTCATCGACGATGAATTCGATGACACCGATGAAGAACTATATTATCTTCGTAGTGCCGTGCAAGCAAAACCCCTTGTCCATTCCGATATAATCCCACTCTCTCGCCTCCTGCTCTATTTTATTGCATTAGGACAACAACGACTCATGTGTTACTTGCCATGTAGCTGAACCCCTTTATCCTCTCGCATGACCTGTCATTCCACAAGAATTAGATGAAACCCACTAGCATGAGTAGGAGTTGTTTGAGCCATGTTGTGCCTACTCATTCATGCCTCGTTATCATGCCCGCCATCGCTTAGAGTTGAGTCAGTCCGATTCATCGGGAATGAATTGGAATGGTTGTGTGAACATGTCCCACTGTGTGAGCTAAGTGTGTGAACACGATTTGGTAAAGGTAGCGGTGAGAGGCCATGTAGGAGTACATGGTGGGTTGTCTCATTGCAGCCGCCCTCAGAACTGAAGTTCTGTGTTTGTGATCCATGAAACAGTTACTACCACGCATTGGGCCCGAAACCAATGGACCCTCTCGGCTTCTTAACCACTCTTGTCCTCATCCGGGAGTTGCAAGTAGTTTCGTGTTTGTAGTATGTTGGGGCCGCACGCAACGCCGACCGTAGGGGTGGGTTGTGTTGCGGTAGGCACCGTGGCCCGGTGTACCGATTCGCCTGCTTGGTGTCTCGGGAACCCTGCACACATCGTTCGGGGCTGTATGGGAAACCTCGGCCGGACTCCTGCGGATGGAACCCGAATAGGCGATAAACCTGGACTTGGGACTTGTGTGTTTAGGTAGGTCGTGGCCGACACCCACGTTGGGCTTCCGCTTGAAGGTTGCCGAGTACATGTCGTGTAAACGGCGGTAAGTGGTGAGAGCGTGTGTGAAGAAGTACACCGCTGCAGGGTTTAATATGATCTATTCGAATAGCCGTGTCCATGGAAAAGGACTTACGGGTTGCCTATATCAGTTCATAGACAAGTGAAAGTGGATACTCTAAAATGCGCAAGATAAGCGTGAGTGCTATGGATGGCGTTCTCGTAGGGAGACGGGAGCGGGTCCATAGTGGTATATTGATATGGTGAATATGTGGACTCGTGCGCCACCTCAAAAGAGTTACTTGCAAATGTAGTTCAGATAGCCACCGAGTCAAAGCTGGCTTGCTGCGGTCAAACTCCACCACCCCTTTTGATAATGATGCATATGTAGCTAGTTACGATGTAAGTCTTGCTGAGTACGTTTGTACTCACGTTTGCTTTATGTTTTGCAGAGACTTCGGTCTCGCTAGTAGTTCCGCTTGGACTTGACGGTTAGCTTGTTACCTCAGCCACGATCTTGTGCCCTCGGCAGGATCTCGGTAGATAGTCGCTTCTCAGCCTTTTTCATTTATAGTTGTCTCAGACTCGAGACATGTTTATCTTCCGCTTGTGTTTTGACTTGTATGTTTCGAGTGTTGGGTCATGAGACCCATGTTTGTAATATCTCGCTCCTCGGAGCCTAATGTATAAATGTTTGAGTCGTAGAGTTATGTTGTGATGCCATGTTGTATCTACACATATTGAGCATATTGTGTGTATGTTTGAAATGCTTGGTATGTGTGGGATCCGACAAACTAGTTGTTTATCCTTGGCAGCCTCTCATATGGGGAAATGTAGTCTCGTGCTTCCGGCGATAGTAGTCCGCTTCAGCCGGTTCACCGGAGTCCTGCTAGCCCAAGACTACCGCTTGGACACTTGATCGGCCGGGCATGTGTTTCACTTCGTTCCTATATGTCCGTTCTTTCGGGAAATGTCACGCGGTGTAATTTGGAGTCCTGCCGCTTAGCTCACAGCCCGGGATACCGGAGTCCTCATAGCCAGTGCTACAGCCCGAATTTATACGTTGATGATCGACATGCTCGATGTGATTCATGTATGCCTGTCCCCATAGGTTAAGCGCAGCTTTGGGTTCACGAATAGCCATGTCGGACCGTGTTATTTGTCATATGGATGCTAGCGACACTATCATATACGTGAGCCAAAAGACGCAAACGGTCCCGGGCCATGGTAAGGCGACACCCGTGGGAATACCGTGCGTGAGGTCGCAAAGTGATATGAGGTGTTACCGGCTAGATCGATGTGACTTGGAATCGGGATCCTGATTCAACTCGACAGTTGAACCGACCAAAATTTTCCCCAATTGTTGCCAACCACGTACTGAAATAACTAGTGCAACTATATACTAGCTAATTTTAAGTACGTTGTACAGTTCCACCACACATCTATAGTCAGATGAACTGAACAAAATAGCCCCTAAATACTACTACTACGGAGGGGCTTTGTGCTACTTCCGGCAGCCTCTCCTCTGCCGAGCGTGCTCAGTAAGAGGCAGAGGAGGAGGAGGAGCCTACTGACAAGCTGGACAAATGCAATACGGTGCCTGCCGCTGCTGCACGTTCAGTGCCGCTCGCCAGCTCGAACGCCCACTGTCGCTCCAGACGATCCCTCTTGAAGCGGCTGGAGTGCTCATAGATCTCTCTATTCCCCGCCTCTGCGTCGGTGTTTGCCGCGGCCACAGCTGCGGTAAGGCTCTTTGCATGCTCGATGAGGCGCTCCTCCTCCTCCCGCAGGAACTCGAAGTAGCACGCAACGTCGCTGACGCACTATCGGTGTACAAAAATAGGGGCACATTTTTGTACCCCTTTACCTGTGCACAGGCAGTCAGAGTCGCGCCCACGGCCACACCAAGCAGGACGAGGAAGGTGAGCCGAGGTAAGACCAAAGCCCAAGACGGTCAAAGCAACGCCAAGGCCAAGACCACAAAGAGCAGAGGGACGAAGAAGGTTCCCCCGACAAGATCCTTGTCGGGCGGCCTCAGCGGCCCCGGCAAGACCCTTGCCGGGACAGCTCGCCCCACACCAGCCGAGCGAGCCGCCCTTGAGCCCACCAACGCTCAGACAAATGCGTTGGGACAGGGCTCGAGAGGCACCTCCGTGGTGGCATGTAGATCTTTGTGAAGACATAGAATGCTCAAGATCAAATGAGGATAAGAGGGCAACCATCCTCACTGAAGAAACCCACAAGACCCCCGGCAAGACCCTTTGCCGGGAGGCCAAGACGCCACGGCAAGACCCTTGCCGGAGGCCAATACACAAGAAGACCCTTGCCGAGCCACAAGGCAAGACCCTTGCCGGGCCACCCGACAAGGCCCTCGCCAAAGCACACCACCGGGCCATCGCCAGTGGCCGCACCAGATAAGTCTTCGCCGCCGTTCGCATGCATTGCCGACCCAACCAGTCAAGGCAGGCACCTACGTGGCAGCATGCAATCCTTCGTGGAGGCTCCACCACCGCGCCACCTCAGCTGCCTGCCTGCCTACATGGCACCGCATGCATCGCTGGCCAGGGCGCGTGTCGAAGCAAGGAGGAGCGACGACGGATGGGACGGGCCTCGCCCCCGTCACCAATAAAGCGAAGGGACACCTAAGCCTCGCATTAAATGTGTCTGGTCCTGTAATAGGAGGGATAACCTCGCAGCGCTGTACCCTTTCCACCTCCTGCTTGCCACTGTGGCGACCCCTTTTCCTATAAAAGGAGGCCCGAGGCGACCAGGGAAAGGATTCGGCTTTTTGGAACCTCGCAGCACCTAGAGCTAGTTCGAGAGCTCAAGAACAATAAATACATACACCAAAGCAGGACTAGGGTCTTACGCATCCTCGCGGCCCGAACCTGGGTAAAATCCCTTTGTGCTGTCTGCTGGTCCTGCTCTTCTCACGATCCCTGCGCCCCGCAACCGTAGAAGGGATTCCAGTGATCCCATAGGTGTCATTTCCCACCGACATCTTTGGCGCGCCAGGTAGGGGGACGCAATTGTGAGAATATGGTCTGGTAGTTGGCCTGGCAGTTCTTCATCGCTTTCGGTTTCTAAGGAGGAGGCGGCTAGAAAACGATGTCGGCTCAGCAACAGAAAAGCTAAGTCATTCAGAGCCTTGGGTTATTTCCTTTTATACTTAAGGTTATCGTCCTCGAGGATCTTGCCTATGTATGGGAAACCTGCATGCAAAGGGGCCCCCCGCGATTGGTAACGCCCTTGTTCTGTTTCGAGTCCGCTCAACAGCTCAAAGCGGCCGCGTCAAGAGTGACGGGGTAGCCTTCCGCACCTGGCAATGCTCCTGACACTGACTCGAGTCAAACTCGACAGTTCGGGCGGCCGCGCTCAGGGCGGTAAGGTGGTTTACCCGGCAGCAAGCACACCCGACAGGCCAGTGGGGATCCGTCCCCACGACGCCGCCCCGGGTTTACACGCCGGCAAGCCTACCAAGTGACGTAGGGTGGACATACAAGGAAAAATCAAACAGGAAAATAGCATGCATGATACTAAGAAGTGCTACAGAGTTATGTTACAACAAATTGTTGTTGCGGTTCTAACTAGAGATAGCAATTGTCTTGGTTGTGAACCTGCAGCGGCGGTAAGAGAACGGGATGCCTAATCCCGACGCTGGCCCTCCACCCTCAGAATTCCGTGGACATGGCTGACAATGGGCTTGATACGCTCCCTGAGCGGCGCGAGGTCAGTACCCTCCAGCAAGCTCTCCAGCGCGGCGTCGAAGTCGAGGTCGGGGTACCAGTGCGCCACCTTGGTGAGAACCTTGGCCATGGCACCCTGGCAAAGCTTCCGTGACTCGTCGGCTAGTGAGGCCGCCCGGTTGGCGTGGAGCCGCTCCAGAGCATCGACGACCTTATCAAAGAACATGGTCAGACTGCAATTGGCGCTCACACTCCGTTCCGGGACGTACCTCACGTCCGGCATCCCCATGATGGCCAGCTGCGCGGCGGCCTGATTGGCGACAGTGGCGAGGCGATTGAGCCAACGGTTCTCGCCCTCCACGTGATCCGCGAAGTTGAGGCCCTCGTTCTTCCGCAACAGCTTCTCGGCCTCCAGCTCCATGGCGAGGGTCCCCTCCCGGGCGTGGGCCTCCGACAACACCTTCTCGAGACTCTCCAGCTTTAGCTTGAGGTCTTTGATGGAGTTGATGGCCTCGGAGAGCTCCCCGGCCTTGCTGACGACCGCGCCCTGCGCCTCCGCTGTGGCACCGCTGAGCGTGTCCTTCTCCGGGATAGCTCCAGAGCTCGCTCCTTCACTGTCGCGCTCTGCCTCCTGTGTCCTCCACCTTGTCGGCGTGAGCCTGGGCCCGCATTGAGTGCCTCTTTGTGCCTCTGCTCCAGCTCACTGGTCCGTTGCAGGACAAGCTTCTCCACCTCTGCATCCTTGCCGCGAAGCGTGGCGGCAAGCTTCTCCTCGCGTGCAGCGAGGTCCTCCTCCTGGGAGTGCAGCGCGGCCTCATGCTAGGTCCGGGCGGCTTCGGCAGCCGCGGCCAAGTTCCTCGCCGTCTCTTGAGCTTTCTCGACGTCGGCGAGCTTCATGGTGAGCTCCACGTAGCGCCTGGCCAACTCGCCTTGGGCGGCCTTGAGCTCCTCGTGGGCCTCGCGGAACCAGTTATGCATCTCGGCAACGCGCTCCTGGAGGTCCGCCTCCGCCTTCTCCACCACCGCCGTCCTGGACTTAACTATGTCATGGAGGAGCTTCCGGAAGCTAGCGCCCATGGCATGGAGGAGCCGCTCCTCCTGCGAGCCGTCGCCACCAACGATTGGCTCGTCGACGACTTCAAGCCCGGCAGCGGCAAGCACTTCGTCATCGAACACCTCTCCCTCGACGGGTGTCCTGGTGCTCGACGCGCCTGGAAGGTGGACGAACAAGTCGTCATTCCCCCTCAGGTACCTGCCGGAGCCGGAAGCAGCGGAGGAGGAAGGCCGGTCGCCAGCCTCCTCCTCCTCCTCCTCCTCGGCAGCGGGCCCGCCGGCCTCCCCGGCAGGCCCCTTGCCGGTCTCCTTAGCGGCAGCCTTGTCGGCCTCCCTGGTGGGCCCCTCGGCGGCGTCCTCGGCAGCGTCCTTGGCAGCCTCCTCAGCGGCGATCTTCTCAGCGTCCGCCTCGGTGGCCTTGGCGACGCCCTCGATGACGGCGTCCACGTCCTCTAGGTTCACCGAGGAAGAATCTGGGTGCTGAAGAAGGGGGTGAGGCAAGGCCAGGACCAAGAGACGGAAAGAAAAAGAAGCAGAGACGAAAGGCGAATGACTTACTAGTGCCAGCGCCCCGCTGGGAAACGGAAGTCCCCTCCTCCGGCGCCCAAGTTCTCTTCCCCCTCCTCCATGTGTGTGGGCTCGGTGCTTGGCGCCCTTGTCGGGGACGTCCCTCGGGGCGGCGTGGTCGATGGGGGCGGCGTGTTGGAGTAGCCCTCTGTGGCTCCTCCTGCATACCTGGCGAGGTCAGCACCAAAGTGCCGTGCCCCTGACATATGTCAAATAGGGGAGAATGATGAACTTACGCTGGGGGCTATGCCGGGGGCTGCTGTCCGGGGTGCTCAACACCACCAGGGGCGCCCTCGAAGTGCCAGCCGGGGGCTGGCCACCCGCCGAGACCTTGGCCTGCTTCACTCTCTGGGCCAGCGTCTCCACATCCCTGTAAGGATTACGACAAGTCAAGACAAGCAACACAGAGTGAGGAGACAGAGATAACGAAAAAGGAACCAGATGCTTACTCGTCGTCCGCTTCCTCCTCTGCCGTCTTCCTCTTCCTCCTCGGGCTGAGGGATCCATAATCGAAGGTGACCTCCATGTCAACACCTGCCGGAGGAGGGGAAGGAGGCGGCGTCTGGGCACGCTTGGATGAAGAAGGGGCGGCTGTCTTCTTCTTCACCGTGACCTTCGCCGTCGCGGCCCTCGTGTGGGGTCGGGACCCCTCCAAGGTCAGCTGCGGCTGCGCAGCCCTGCCAGGCTGGATCAGCTCACCGAAACTGGCCTGGTGCAAGACTCGCCCCCTCCCCATAAGTGGCATCAGGTCTGCGGTCTCGGCTTCCTCCTCCGATGACTCGCCGGTCACATCCTCAACCAGAGGAGCCTCGGTATCGGCGCTGCTGGCTCCCCCGGCGGCTGCCGCCCACCGGGCGGGCTCCTCCTCCTCCGCGGCCGTCGCGGCCTTGTCCTCCACTCCGCCAGCATTGCCGGCCTTCCTGGCAAGTTGCGCCTCCCTCGCCCTGGTGGTGATGTAGTCCAGCTCCGCCTGGGAGGTGTCCTGGACAAGCAGCCGCTCGGCGTCGGCGTTGACATACACCTCTGCTACGTCTTGAGCTTGCGTTGGTTTTCCCTGAAGAGGAGAGGATGATGCAGCAGAGTAGCGTAAGTATTTCCCTCAGTTTTTGAGAACCAAGGTATCAATCCAGTAGGAGGCCACACACAAGTCCCTCGTACCTACACAAAACAAATAGCTCCTCGCAACCAACGCGAATAGGGGTTGTCAATCCCTTCACGGTCACTTAGGAGAGTGAGATCTGATAGAGATGATAGATAATATTTTTGGTATTTTTGGTATAAAGATGCAAAGTAAAATAAAAAGGCAAAGTAAAGCGCAAAGCAATAATAAAGCGTAGGAAGATTAATATGATTGAAATAGACCCGGGGGCCATAGATTTCACTAGTGGCTTCTCTCAAGAGCATAGGTATTTTACGGTGGGTGAACGAATTCTGTTGAGCAATTGATGTAATTGAGCATAGTTATGAGAATATCTAGGTATGATCATGCATATAGGCATCATGTCCGAGAAAAGTAGACCGACTCCTGCCTGCATCTACTACTATTACTCCACTCATCGACCGCTATCCAGCATGCATCTAGAGTATTAAGTTAATGAAAACAGAGTAACGCCTTAAGCAAGATGACATGATGTAGAGGAATAAATTCATGCAATATGATAAATAACCCATCTTGTTATCCTCGATGGCAACAATACAATACGTGCCTTGCTGCCCCCATCACATCGGGAAAGGACACCGCAAGATTGAACCCAAAGCTAAGCACTTCTCCCATTGCAAGAACTACAAATCTAGTTGGCCAAACCAAACGGATAATTCGAAGAGACTTGCAAAGATAACTCAATCATACATAAAATAACAGAGAAGATTCAAATATTTCTCATAGATAATCTTGATCATAAATCCACAATTCATCGGTCTCAACAAACACACCGCAAAAAGAAGATTACATCGAATAGATCTCCACGAGAGAGGGGGAGAACATTGTATTGAGATCCAAAAAGAGAAAAGAAGCCATCTAGCTACTAACTATGGACCCGAAAGTCTGAGGTAAACTACTCACACTTCATCGGAGAGGCTATGATGTTGATGTAGAAGCCCTCCATGGTGGAATCCCCTTTCGGCGGGGCTCCGGAACAGGCCCCAAGATGGAATCTCGTGGATACAGAAAGTTGCGGTGGTGGAATTAGGTTTTTGGCTCCGTATCTGATCTGCTGCGGGTACGTAGGTATATATAGGAGGAAGAAGTACGTCGGTGGAGCTTCGAGGGGCCCACGAGGCGTGGCGCGCTTAGGGGCGCACCCTCCACCTCGTGACCGCCTTTGTGGCTTTCTTTGACGGAGGGTCCGAGTCTCCTGGGTCTTATCCGATGAGAAAATCCGTTCCTCAAGATTTCATTCCGCTTTGGACTCGTTTGATATTCCGCTTCTTCAAACACCGAAATAGGCAAAAACTGCACTCGGGTTGGGCCTCCGGTTAATAGGTTAGTCCCAAAAGTAATATGAAAGTGGAAAATAAAGCCCAATATAGTCCAAAACAATAGATAATATAGCATGGAGCAATCAAAAATTATAGATACGTTGGAGACGTATCAACCTCATGCAAGGTGTCAAAGAACTGCTGCACTTCAGCATCCTCCGGCTCCTTCCAGCTCAGGACGGGGCCGTGCGCGTTGCACTCCGGCATCATGGCAATGATCTCGGACCGACGCGAGTTGTTGCACAACGGGACCGCCCCTGTCGGCAGCTTGAACAGAGGCCCCTTGAGGACCTTGCCGGCCTTCGCAGTGTCCCTCGCGACCTTGCCGGTCCGCTCAACCTCGTCGCCGCGGCCCACGTCAAGCTGGAAGATCTGTTGGCAGAAATGGGCATGCGCCATCACTGTGAAGTTGTGGTCGAGGCCAGGGCGGAGCCGCATGATGTCGGCAGGGTTCATGAAGAGCCAAGTTGGCCTCCCCTTGTTATGCAGAGGAGGATCCGGCAACGGATGAAGTCTGCCCCGATCATTTCAAGGGTGAGCCCGGCCTGGGTGAGCTGGAGGATCCTGGTGGTGGCAACCGTGAGCCTTCCGTCGTCGACGTCGATGTCGCTCCAATCACTTCCGCGAACCGGCGGCGCCCGGCGAACTCTGCAGAACACCGACGGGTCCTTCTCTTTGATCCAGCACCACCGGCCCCGCCATTCCTCCCACCTCTCCTTCATGGCACTGTCCGGGTACGCTCCCTTGGATTTTGGGATCCAGGCGATGCACCCCGAGATGGCACTCCCGTTTGGATCCGAGGGAAGAAGTAATGGCGGAAGAGCGTCGTGTCGGGGTGCACCCCGGCGAAGCCCTCCTAGAGGTGCGCAAAAAGGGCCATGCGCGCCACCACATTCGGAGTAAAATCCAGGAGGCGGAAGCCGAAGGTATGCATGATGTCGCTGAAGAAATCGGAGAAGGGAGGACAGAGCCCACAAGAAAAATAATCCACAAAGAACGGGTACCGATATGGGGCAGGCTCGGCGCAGTCAGCGGGGATAACGCGCGTGGCTGGATGCCCTGAATCCCCCCCCTCCCCCCCGTCTTCACTCCCCACAGGGGCCTGAAGGTGTCCCGAAGCTCGAACACGTCGACCGTCGAGGGGAAGAAGAAGGCGGACTGCATCCGCTGCCCCGCCAGTGCGCTCTCCGACGGCTCCACAGCTCCAGCGTCCTTGGCCACCCCCTTGCCCTTGGCAGATTTTGGCGCCATGGTGGCTGGAGGAGGAGGGCACGACAGAGGGTGGTGGAAGTACAACGGCGGCGAGCAGAAACGAAGCTCGGAGAAGAAGAGAAAGTCGGCCGGAGGTTTCTGAGATTGGGGTTGCGCGAAGGGTAAAAGGAACAGTGCACCCGCGGTTATCCCTTGTCATGGGGAAGGCGCGGGTCATGCTGCCCATTTACTGCGACGTGACGAGTGCGTGCGGGAACCGCCCCCACGCATGCTGCCCACGTCACGCACACCCCTCCATGCCGCGCCATGCGCGCGGGTCGTGAGAGGCGGAGCGCGCGAAGAATCTTACCATGGTGAAAACCGTCCCACCTGCCCGCGCACCGTTTTGGGCCTGGCCCAACAACGTGTCGCGCTTATGTGTGGCCCAGGCCGGGGGGCTCCTATCGGTGTACAAAAATAGGGGCACATTTTTGTACCCCTTTACTTGTGCACGGACAGTCAGAGCCGCGCCCACGGCCACACCAAGCAGGACGAGGAAGGTGAGCCGAGGTAAGACCAAAGCCCAAGACGGTCAAAGCAACGCCAAGGCCAAGACCACAAAGAGCAGAGGGACGAAGCAGGTTCCCCCGGCAAGATCCTTGCCGGGCGGTTCAGCTGCCCCTGCAAGACCCTTTGCCGGGACAGCTCGCCCACACCAGCCGAAAGCGAGCCGCCTTGAGCCCACCAACGCCGCACAAATGCGTTGGGACAGGGCTCGGGAGGCACCTCCGTGGTGGCATGCAGATCTTTGTGAAGACATAGAATGCTCAAGATCAAATGAGGACAAGAGGGCAACCATCCTCACCGAAGAAACCCACAAGACCCCCGGCAAGACCCTTGCCGAGGAGGCCAGCGCGCCACGGCAAGACCCTTGTCAGGGAGGCCAGCGTGCCACAGCAAGACCCTTGCCAAGCCACCCGGCAAGACCCTTGCCGGGCCACCCGACAAGGCCCTCGCCAAAGCACACCAGCTGAGCCAATGCCAGGCCCGCACCAGATAAGTCTTCGCCGCCGTTCGCATGCAGCTGCCGACCCAACCAGCTAGGCAGGCACCTTCGTGGCGGCATGCAATCCTTCATGGAGACTCCACCACCGCGCCACCTCAGCTGCCTGCCTGCCTACATGGCACCGCATGCATCGCTGGCCAGGGCACGTGTCGAAGCAAGGAGGAGCGGCGACGGATGGGACGGGCCTCACCCCCGTCCCCAATAAAGCAAAGGGACACCTAAGCCTCGCATTCAATGTGTCTAGTCCTATAATGCGAGGGATAACCTCGCAGCGCTGTACCCTTTCCACCTCCTGCTTGCCACTGTGGCGACCCCTTTTACTATAAAATGAGGCCCGAGGCGACGAGGGAAAGGATTCGGCTTTTTGGAACCTCGCAGCACCTAGAGCTAGTTCGAGAGCTCAAGAACACTAAATACATCCACCAAAGCAGGACTAGGGTTTTACGCATCCTCGCGACCCGAACCTGGGTAAAATCCCTTTGTGTTGTCTGCTGGTCCCGCTCTTCTCACGATCCCCGCGCCCCGCAATCGTAGAAGGGATTCCAGTGATCCCATAGGTGTCATTTCCCACCGACACGCACATGCGGGCCTCCACCTCCGCCTCCCTCCTTCGGGTGGCGGTGGCAGAGCGGGTGATGATGCCGGCGGTTGACGGTGGGCTAGCGGCCACGGCGGCCGACGATGGGGTGGCGGCCACAACGGCCACCTTCCACCTTCGGGCCGCGGTGGCAGAGCGGGTGATGGCTGGAAGTGGGGTGGTGGCCACGACGGCCACCTCCCGCCTTTGGGCCGCGGTGGCGGACCGGGTGATGGTCGGCAGTGGGGTGGCGGCTATGAAAGCCACCTCCCGCCTTCGAGCCACGGCGGCGGAGCGGGCGATGGCCCCGCCTTTCGACGGTTGTGCGGCGGCAACAGCGGCCGACAACAGCTCCCGACGGGCACCGGCGATGGAGCGTGTGGTCGGTGTTCCACGCACACCCAACCGGGACGCCACGCGCACTACACTATGTCGGGGACTGAGCCGCCGCCGGGGTGTAGTCTCCCAGCTAGAGCTGTCCTCTGATGACAGCGGACTAGCTCAGCAACAACGACGGACCGGTGCCATTGGCGTTTGTGGGAGCAGCAGATGAGATAAGCTATAGGGAGGGAGGGGAAATGCGACGCAGCACTCGCCGACCATGAGGGTTTATATAGCAGGCCGGTAAGCATTGGGATTTGGGGGGATTTTACCGAGTCGGGCGGGAAGTTTGCGCGGGAACCTGCGAGGTTGCGCAGGAACGGGCTCACCGACAATTCATTGGCGCCACTGATACGTATCCAATGTATCTATAATTTTTGATTGTTCCATGTTGTTATATTATCAATCTTGGATTTTTTATAATCATATTATAGTCATTTTATATCATTTTTTGGTACTAACCTATTGACATAGTGCCAAATGCCAGTTGCTGTTTTCTGCATGTTTTTTTTACATCGCAGGAAATCAATACCAAACGGAGTATAAATACAACGAAACTTCAAGGAGATTTTTTATGGACCAGAAGATACCCAATGGACCAAGGCAGCGCCTGGGGGGTGCTCCGGGGGGCGCACAACCCACCAGGATGCACTAGGAGGCCCAGGCGCGCCCTGGTGGGTCGTGCCCACCTCGGGTGCTCCCCGGACCACCTATTTGCTCTATAAATACCCCAATATTCCAGAAACCCTAGGGGAGTCGACGAAAATTAATTCCAGCCGCCTTAGAGTCCAGAACCACCAGAGCCAATCTAGACACCATCACGGAGAGGTTCACCACTTCCATTGGTGCCTCTCCGATGATGCGTGAGTAGGTCTTTGTAGACCATCGGGCCCGTAGTTAGTAGCTAGATGGCTTTCTCTCTCTCGTTTGATTCTTAATACAATGGTCTCTTGGAGATCCATATGATGTAACTCTTTTTGCGGTGTGTTTGTTGGGATCGGATGAACTTTGAGTTTATGATCAGATCTATCTTTTTATATCCATGAAAGTTATTTGAGTTTCTTTGATCTCTTACATGCATGATTGCTTATAGCCTCCTATTTCTTCTCCGGTATTTGGGTTTTGTTTGGCCAACTTGATCTATTTATCTTGCAATGGGAAGAGGTGCTTTGTAGTGGGTTCGATCTTACGGTGCTTGATCCAAATGACAGAAGGGGAACCAACACATATGTATCATTGCTACTAAGGATAAAACAATGGGGTCAGATACTACATCATGTCATCGTTCTTATTGTATTACTCCGTTTCCCCATGAACTTAATACACTAGATGCATGCTGGATAGCGGTCGACGTGTGGAGTAATAGTAGTAGATGCAGGCAGGAGACGGTCTACTAATCTTGGACGTGATGCCTATATAATGATCATTGCTTGGATATCGTCATGATTATTTGAAGTTCTATCAATTGCCCAACAGTAATTTGTTTACCCACTGTTTGCTATTTTTCTCGAGAGAAGCCACTAGTGAAACCTACGACCGCCGGGTCTCTTTCTCATATTATTTGCCTTTGCGATCTACTTTTCCTTTGCTTTTATTTTCAGATCTATTAAACCAAAAATACAAAAATACCATGTTATAATTTATTCTTTTTTTTACGGTTAACGACAGTGGGAGAGGCTCCCACTGACTTTCTATTACTCACAAGAGAATAATTACATCAAGGTTACAAATGGGTTTTTGGTGGCCCCCCGGCCAAGCTCAGAAGAAACAAAGCTAGGCAAGTGTTACAAGGAAGGTTACAAGCTTTGTATGTAAGCGTTTAGGTAGGGATGAAGATCCTCTCTACAGTTATGCAATAAAAGACATAGCGAATTCCTGAATCTAGCAAGCCATGAGTCAAGTGAATGTTGGATCCCTCTGAAATAAACATTGTTCCTTTCCATCCACAGACTCCAGGCTACCATCAAGAATATGTCCATAAACAAAGGCTGATGCCAGCTTTCTTTGCCTCCATGAATCAAAGAGATTCTGTCTCCCATCGCTGGCCAAAGCATGCCAACTTTGGCCCAGCAGCGCTGACTAAACGGGCAGGCAAAGAACAGGTGCTCCACTATTTCCTCAGGTGGGATTTGACAAAGCATGCAGGTATAAACGTTGTTAGCCACATTATAGTGTCTACGTCTCAGCATGTTCCTTGTGTTCAGGCGATCAACCAGCAACAGCCACCCAAACATTTTGAATTTGATTGGGCATTTAGCTTTCCAGAGCCAGAGAAAGGCCTTGTCCGCAACAACCTCCCTGAAACAGTGTTCATAAAACTTCTTCGAGGAGTAAGTTCCATCGAGGGTGCACTCCCAGGCATCATATTGATCACTATCCAAGACTGTATGCAACGAGCCCTGTTGGATCTCTCTAACCTCTCCCCTGGCCTGTGGTGACAATGGCAGATGGAAGAGTAAGTTGGGGTCCGTGGTCATGAAGACATCAGCGACAGATGCATCTTCATTCAAATGTAATGAGAAAGCTCGGGGTAGAGCTCCATGAGGGGGGCCCGCGGTCAAGACCGAACCAGGCATCTTTCCAAAAGAGGAGGAGGACCCATCTCCCAACAGGATAAAGGTAATCCCACGGAAGACGCCGAGAGTTGCGTAACATCACGCCACCGTAAAGAACCAACCGGTCCACAAAGATGCGGAATCTTGCCAAGATAATACGCATCCCAAATCATGGTCACCTGTGGTACATCATCATGATTGTAAAATTTGAAGAGATGCTTCAAGAGAAGGGCCATATTCTGCGTCTTGATGTCAATAATCCCCAGGCCGCCCTTGTGTTTTGGTCTGCAGACTAACTCCCAGGCAGCCAGTGAGTTATTTTTAACGCCATCTTCAGAGTTTTTAGCCCGTGAGGAAGTACTGCAGGCAATTTATCCAAATGCTCAATCACTCTAGGGTGCAGTTTGATCGTGCACATGGCATAGATCAGCATCGAAGTCACTGCTGAATTGACCAACGTGAGTTTGGCCCCGGACGACATTAGGGACAGAGCTGTGGACATCTTTCTCTCCACATTATGCACTAGAGGCATGAGTTCCAGAAGTGTGGGTCTAGTCGTGCCCATGGGGAGGCCAAGATATGTGAACGGGAGACTCCAACAGTAGCCAAAAACTCCGCGCTTAATTCAATCGCATATGGCTGATCTATCTTAATGGGGATCAATGTAGATTTATGGAAGTTGATCTTCAACAATGTAAGTAGCATAGTCCTCCGTAATGATTTTCATGCGGGCTGCTTGATCAAGGCAGTCGGCATCACTAAGATGGTATCGTCCGCGTATTGAACTACTGGGTAATCACCACAGCGGTTATTCGGGATTGGCAAGTCCAACAGCCCTTGAACGAACGCATCATTAACCGCAGCTTGCAGAAGATCAGCTGCGAGCACAAAAATTAGTGGCGATAGGGGGTCTCCTTGCCTCACCCCACATTTACAAGAGAACTTTCTGCCCGGAGTTCCATTGAGAAGTACAGAAGAGACACTTGAACCAAAATTAGTTTTCATCCAGCCTAGCCACTTGTCATCAAAGCCCATGTGTCGCATGATCTCCATCATTGGTGCATGTTCAATTGTATCAAAGGCTTTGGCAAAGTCAAGTTTGAGCAGTATAATCTGTCGAGAGGATGCCTGACATTGATGTATATACTCAAATGTCCACGCCAGACAGTCCTGATTGGTTCTCCCTTTAAGAAATCCATACTGATTCCTATGGATGATTTTCAGAATAATTTTTTGCAGACGATTAGCCAAAATTTTGGTGATGATCTTGAGGTAGCAGTTAAGCAGAGTTATTGGCCTGTACTCATTAGCGGTTTGCGGGGAATAGATCTTGGGGATCAAGGTTATATACCCCTCGCTAATGCTGGAAATATCCAAGTTCCCCTCATGAAAATCCTCACACAATTTATAGAAATCCTCTTTAATGATTGGCCAACAGCTTTTAAGAAAACACCCGTTAAAACCATCCGGGCCAGGGGCTCTATCAGCTCGCATTTCTTTGATGACAGCATCGATCTCGCCTCTTGAGAAAGGCGCCGACAACTCCTCCAAGCCATCGACCCGTCTGATGATCCGGGCGAGGTCAAAACGCATACAGGTGGGTTTAGAAGAGCCCAAGCGATCCTTGTATGTTTTATAAAGGATCCCTTCTTTGCCAACATGATCGTTAATGATAGTATCCCCATCTCTCAGGCTAGCAATAGAGTTATGCCTAAACCTTTCGGTCGCAAGGGACTGGAAGAGTTTAGTGTTTTCGTCGGCAAACCGAAAGTATCTGACAGTGCACCTTTTCCTCCAGTACTCATTCTGATATTTCAACAAAGAATCGAGATGTGATTTGAGAATACACCTGAAATTCTTTTCTTGGGTAACAAGGAGACGCTTTTCCTCAATATCATCCAACCTGAGAAGAGCCTCGTTACTGTTCTGAATCATGATCTTTAGATTAGAGATACCCCGGCTCCAACGTTTAAGATCGTAATGTAAGTGTTTGATCTTCTACGCATTTAGGGCCGCAGAATTAGGGGCATAGCATGGTTTGGACCAGAGCCAAGCAACGACATCAAGGAAACCTGCATGATTGACCCAATAGTTCTCAAATCGGAAGAGTTTGGATTTGGGTATTTTGGATTCGATAGCCACAACACAAGGAGTGTGATCAGATACAGGTTTGCCCGAAGGCAGCACCATGGTGTTGGGATATGACGTGGTCCAGTTAGAGGAGGAGAAAAACCAGTCAAGTTGCTCAAGCAGCGGGTCATCCTGCATATTACTCCAGGTGAACGATCGGCCTTTAACTGGCAGTTCCATCAGAGACTGTGCACATATTATTTCATTGAACACGAGCATATCATTGGCGTCTCCTCCTGGCTTGTTTCGGTTGGACGGTGAGCGGATGAAGTTAAAGTCACCGAGGATTAGCCAGTTCTCATCATCAGGTATATGAAGATCAAAAATCCAAGAACTAAAATCTAGACGTTTCTGACCAGTACAAGGGCCATAGACATTGACAAGTTTCCAAGATTCATTCGATTGTGTTGAAACAAAAGAAATCCCCAAAGCAAAAGACTCCGTAAGCCACGGTGTGCCCACAAACAAAGAGTTGTTCCAAATAGTAATCAGGCCACCAGAGGCACCTACTGAAGGCACAAAGACAAATTTATAGAAACGCTTAGGACAGAACGTTTTAATAAAAGCTAGATCAAAGGACTCACGCTTAGTTTCTTGGATGCATAGCACCGAACACCCGCTAGATTCAATAGCGTTCCTAAGAGCCAAAAGTTTACCATCAGAGTTTATGCCTCTGATGTTCCACGACAAGACATTCCATGATTTATTCATGACGAAGACAAAGATCAGTTGCCGCCATCAGGAGCCGACGACTGGTCATCCAAAGCAGCCAAAGAACGAGATCTTCGTGGAGGAATACTATTGACCGGGCGCCCACCTGCTGGATTTCTTCGACAGAGGTGGGGGCAGGGCAAGCAGTGGCAGCTGAAGAAGTAGGAGCAGCAGCCATAGAAACAGCACGAAATGTTGGCACCACACGAGCTCTCACTCGTGACCTAGATTGCCTGTTGTCAGAGATCTGGTTGACCTTAAAGCCATCATATTTGTTGGATCTTATACTTCTTCTGACAGCAGTAGTGTCAAGGGGGACCCTGGTGCAACTGGAAGCTCTGGTAGCAAACAAGGACGAGGAGGCAATCATCTGTAGAGCAGACCCATGGCCCAACCGGACTGCAGGAGCGGGTTCAGTGCACACAGGCTCGGGAGCAAATTGTGTAGAGATTGCCTTGAGCCCAGGGGAGTGGGCAGCCTCCTCCCAATCCATAACGGCAGTTTCAACCGCAACTTGTGTGCCACTTTGCAGCAAGAGACGAGGACCAATACAGACTCCTGACTGAAAACGATCACTGAAGATACGTGCCATGACATCAGGCTCAGGGGTGACATTCATCACATAGGCAACAGCAATGGAATTGGAGTGATTCTAGATGACCCTAAAAGGATTGAGCGGGAGCATCACACTGCCCCTGTGTGCATCTGTAAGGGTTCGTGTGTATATGCGTTTAAGCATACCACCCAGCCAAGTCAAGAACTCCATATCCATCGCAATCAGCAGATTAACAAGATCACCTCCAGCTCGACAAAGGCCAATCGTGCAAGAGGGGTTGCCAAGGACAAAACGGTGAGCGAGAGCTTCAATCGCCTCAATCTCAAAGATCGACGACCACACATCGCATGTGATTATCTTGGATATTGTGTTCGTGGATCAACTCCATCCATTAGAGATGGCCCTCATACCGAAAAGAAAGTTCAAACTGAAACCAGAGTAGGGAGGGGGATGATCGGCCAGGCTCGCCATCCATTCTCCTGCAGCTCCTCCCCGCCTCGCTCGAGCATTCCAGCAGCATCATTCAGAAGGCCTTATGCAGCCATCTCATCGATTCGGGCTTGCTGCATGAGAGTGTAGAATGGCAATTCATAAGGATGCGGAGAAGCATTTAGGAGGGGAGGAGCTTCCTCCGTGCCCAACAAGCCAGGGATAGTGTTTCTCCCATTCAAAGACATAAACAGAATGCACCAAGAGCGTCCAAGACCAGGCAACAAACCAACTCGAGTCACCAATAAACTGTGAGGAACTTCTGCAACATCTTTGATGTGGCATTTGACAAGAACACGAGCCTTGTTCTGTCCCGCACGCGGCCAAACCAAAAGTTTACCGAAATTGGAGACTGCCTTGTGAATATAGTGTTCAGTCTGATAATCCATGGGAAAAGCAAGAAACATAATCCAGACTTCGTACTCAAACGCAGGCATGCGCATATTGATGCTCTCGTCGTGCGGAACTAATGAAAAGTGTGAGTCATCAGTGAGAGCATGGGTCCTTCCCTAATCGCAGCATTTCTACTCTCCATATCCGCAAACACCATGCACCCAATACCAAGCGGGTAAACAAAATCATCCAGCAGGTCATACTCAAGATCAATGGTGATGATGCGGCAAACTTCTGCGAGCTAGAACTCCTTCTGATGATCGGGGACAGGAGGGTGAACAGAAACAATGGCGTACCTATCATGGTTGAGCGGGGAGTCATCCACCACCATGACATGGCGCTGCACGCGGTGAGCTGGGCCTCTGTCAAAGGTCGAACCTTCAGGAGCAAAGGCGAACGGGCCCACCGGGAAGTTGGCCATCGGAGGTGTCGAAGAGCAGCCGGCTGGGGCGAAGGTGAGCGGCAGCGCAGCCCAGGCGGTGGTTTTAGGCGATGGCAGAGGTGGTGTGCTCGAGGGAGGTGTTACTGCGGTCGATTGGTGATTCTGGCCGGTGGAATTGACTGCCCGTGGAAAAGGGAGGCGTATCGACAGGCAATGGGAAGGAGCCACGTCCAAAGGGATTTTCTATTTTTTAACCCAGACCATACACGCCTGTGGATTCCGAAAAGCACGGGGCACACCAACAACCTCAGAATTATCCATCTTAGAAGATGTCGAGATATGCTGGGACCGGATCTCAGCCAATTCAGTTCCGTGTAGTCGCATTTGTACCCAACCTAGTTTAGGAAGCCTGCGGCATTGAGTGGGCTTATGGGCCCTATGGCCAAGATGGTTACAGAAGGAGCAACGGAGCAGCCCAGGGCAGTTCACAGTCTGGTGGCCAATAACAGAGCAAGCCAACATGTGACTGAACGATCAGACCGGCCCATTATGCATGGCTCATGACGAGACAAGGTGTGAGCAGCTCGGTTTGAATCCTGGCCGGAGATCGATGAAGAACAAGAGCACGATCCAGATGTATCACCACAAGCTTGACAGAAAAAACCAGTACAAATTGATGGCGAGTGACCAAACCTATCACAGTTAGAGCAGTGCTTAAGCCGTTCATAGATATACTCCTTTGAGGGTATAAAAGAGAGACCCACCATGAGCTGAACGCTGGTGTTATCATATCCAGCCTGCCATCCATCGAGGATATGGAAAAGCGTATCCTCAGGAATATCATCCCAAACTTTGTGGAAAAACCGATGTCCCCGAAAATATGGCAACGTGACATGAGATCTGGGCAATATCGGTACATTGATGGACCCAAAACGAAAACGAGAGATATCCTCCTGAGAACCCGGGCCCGAAAAACTTCCAAATGTGATCACCGGCAAAGAACCCTCGCCGGAATGTCTTACCGTCGGCGGTGGAGCGAGCCCCAAATTTTGGAAAACTGATAACGATGTGGGATCAATAACATCTTTAGATTGATTGGTGAGCCATTTAGATTTAATCGCTGGACCCGGGGAAGAAGCCAAATCATTAAGCTTAGCATCTGCATGCCACCCCATAATCTGAGTAGGGGTAGAATTCACACCTCTATGGAGATGAAAGTGACAAACAAAGTCCGGCCAGATGCGATCTCTTAGGCCAAAAATGAATGACCCACCCGATTCGAGGCCACAGAGAACCGAAAACGGCGATCACCCAAACGAAGCACATTGAAACCATCACAGAGACCTCCAATGCAAGATTGCAAGGCCAAGCCCACTGATTCTTCCGAGAGGTGAAAGGAGGCTAAGGAGAAGGAAACTTCAAGGAAGAATTCCTTGGAGTTGGGGTTGGGGACGAAATGGACCGTAGATCCAAACCGTGAACGCACCTGTTCCTCCACACGAAGACCGGGTGAGAAGTCCCAATGGAGGAGCCCATCCATTGGTGTCGCTGGCGGTGGAGACTTAGGTCAGAGACCGGAGTCGCCACGGGAGTCGCCATGGGAGGGAGAGGGTGGTGGTGGAGTCACCATTCATTCTTATTTATTTTATTTGCGTTTGATCTATGAATCTACTACAATTTATTCACGTCCATTTGCCTATCTTGGGGCGCCGCTACCCGAAAGGGATTGACAACCTCTTTTACACGTCGGGTTGCGAGTATTTGTTATTTGTGTGCAGGTGTTGTTTACGTTGTGTTGCTTGGTTCTCCTACTGGTTCGATAACCTTGGTCTCATAACTGAGGGAAATACCTACCGCCGCTGTGTTGCATCATCCCTTCCTCTTTGGGGAAATACCGACGTAGCTTCAAGCCGCATCAAAAGGAATTTCGTGTCATTGCCGGGGAGGATCTTCAACATATACCAGGTTCCTAATCACAAATCTCGTCTCCTCACAATTTACATTATTTGCCATTTACCTCTCGTTTTCCTCTCCCCCACTTCAAGAAAAAATTGCCGTTTTATTCGCCCCTCTTTTTCGTTCGCGCTGTCTTGCTTACTAGTCTTGATGGCTAGCGTGTCTACTCCTCCTTTGTCACCAGACTTTGAAGTTCTATACTTTAAGCAAAGACAATTAGAAATTTTTGAAGATGCTTGGTATAGGCTTATGGAATCTTATCGTATTTGCAGTTTAAAGCGGGATGCTAAGATCTTGCTTCGTAATTTTTACATAGGATTGGCTTTGCATCATAGACAACTATTAGATTTTGCCGCCAAAGGGGATTTTATTGAGCTTGATGCCAATGTTGTCTATGAAATTTTAGAAGGAATTTTGGGGGTTCCGCCTCAAAAGAAGGGGTTTTCTTTCACCCCAGAGGGAGTTCAAATGTTAGATAAACTTGGTGATTTGCATAAACATATGGTTGAATTACAAAAATATAATGAACCCCTCAAACATCTCAATGGTAGTATCAATCGCATGAATACCTTGATTTCTCTTTGCAACAAGCGATTGGATATTTTGGATCTAAAGAGGGTTTCTTTTCCGGAGAATTTAGTGAAGCGTAAAGAGCCTCCCATGTTTGAGAAAACCCTTACAAAAGTTGCCAAAACTACGGATGACAAAACTTAGATCCTTGCCTTATGCCTAGCTAAGGGCGTAAAACTATATAGCTTGTTGGGAGGCAACCCAATGAATAAAATTTATTTTTGTTTTTTGCTTTCTGTTCTTAAGTTTTTGCACAATTATGCTACTGTTATGATTTTGTTTTTTGTGTTTTAATTAGTGTTCGTGCCAAGTAAAGCCTTTAGGATCTTCTTGGGTGATAGTTGTTTGATCTTGCTGAAAAAACAGAAACTTTTTCGCTCATGAAAAATATTCTCATTTTTTACCAGAGCATGATAAAATGCCAATTATTTTTGCAGAAGATTAATATAAAAATTGCTCAGGTCGTCCTAAATTTTCAGAATTTTTGGAGTTTCGGAAGTATTCTAAATATCCAGATTGCTACAGACTGCTCTATTTTTGATAGATTCTGTTTTCTTTGCATTGTGTGCTTGTTTTGATGGCTCTATGGTTTTTTCTGATGAGTTTTTGCCATATAAAAGTTGGAATACAGTAGATATAATGCAAGAACAAAATATGAATTTGTTTACTACAGTACTTATAGTAGTGATTTGCTTTGTTATATTAATGGATCTCACGAAGGTTTTGTTGAGTCTTGTGTGATTGAAGTTTTCAAGTTTTGGGTTATCTTACGATGGATGAAGGAATAAGGAGTAAGAAGAGCCTAAGCTTGGGGATGCCCCGGCATCCCAAGCTATTATCCAAAAGAGAGCAAACAACTAAGCTTGGGGATTCCCCGAGTGGCATCCCCTCTTTCTTCTAACAACCATCGGTATTTTACTCGAAGCTATATTTTTATTCGTCACATACTATGTGTTTTGCTTGGAGCATCTTGTATGATATTAGTCTTTGATTGTTTCATTTTGTGTTTTAAGTATTGATTCCTTGCTGGACACACCTATTTGAGAGAGCCAAAATTATGTCATGACTTGTTAGAATTGCTCTCTATGCTTATTTTTATGAGCTATGGACTTGCTCTAGTGCTTCACTTATATCTTTTTGAGCATGGTGTGCTTTAGTATTTTTGAAGAAATGCTCTCTTGTTTCACTTAGATTTATTTGAGATTTAGTAAAATTTTAAGAAATTCTCCCTTGCTTCACTTAAATTAATTTGAGAGAAAGAAATATTATGCTCATGATCTTCACTTATATTTGTTTGAGCTTATCAAAAGCAACATATAAAAATTAGTTCCAAAGCGATAGATACCCAAGAAGGATATAATAAAAACTTTCATGAAGATTGTTGGACAAAATAAACTTGATTCTTAGTAATAGTTTTGAGATACGATGATGTGATATGTGAGTCATGTTGATGAGTAATTATGCTTTAGTAAGAATATTGGTGTTAAGGTTTGTGATTCCCTATGCAAGCACGAAAGTCAATAATTATGCAATGAAATTATATCCTAGTTGTGGTGCATTATTTGGTGTTAATTATGCTTAATGCTCGCTTATGAGATTATTCATTTCTTGGTTGGTCGCTTCTCAATCTTTTGCTAGCCTTCATGTTGCACTAAGTATGATCACTACTTGTGCATCCAAAAACCTTTAAACCAGTTTTGCCACATGAGTCCACTATACCTACCTATATGCGGTATTATTTTGCCATTCTAAGCAAATTTGTATGTTCCATCTCTAATATTCAAAATAAATTTCTCTTTTGTGTGCTCGTACCCCTAACAAGGAGGTGAGGGGTGGCTAATATTTTCCATGCTAGATGTGTTATTCTCATGGTGAGTGTTTATTCACTTGTCATTGCATGAGAGTAAGGCAAAGGTATTAGGGATGCCTAGCCCCGAAATCAAAAAATGAATTTACTTTATGTTATCCAATAATAAATTCCTTGGAAACTGTTGGTATGGAGGGCAACCATGGATACGGCTAGCCATGGAAAGTGAAAGTATGGTTGAAAAAGGAATAAACTTTAATTTCTGTTTGGGAACCGCCTATGATATATATAGCATGGAAAGTGTTGGGAACTCTAAGTCGTTTTCGTTAGTGGGAAGGACACACCTCCCAAAATGTTTTTATCTCTAAGTTTTTTGCTTTGAGCTCTGGCACCTCTACAAGTCCCTACTTCCCTCTACGAAGGGCCTTCTTTACTATGTGCAATTTTTATTTTTATTTTGAGTCTCCATCTTCTCTTATAAAAGCACCAACTAGGGGGCACTATGATCGTACTTGAGCATCGGGTGTAGTTAATATTCGAGCGTGTTTCATGAATGGATCAATGATTGAGCATAATGGGCTAGGGATAGCTTATTTTAGCGTTGATATTTTGAAAGACATGGTTGCTTGCTGATATGCTTGAGTATTTAAGTTATCATGTCAAAACTAGACTATTGCTTTGAACAATATAAAAGTCCAAATGTCCATGCTATAAAGAAAAGAATATGATATGACATGTTAGGCAGCATTCCACATCAAAAATTCTGTTTTATCACTTACCTACTCGAGGACGAGCAGGAATTAAGCTTGGGGATGCTGATACGTCTCCAACGTATCTATAATTTTTTATTGTTCCATGCTGTTATATTATCAATCTTGGATGTTTTATAATCATTTTATAGTCATTTTATATCATTTTTTTGGGTACTAACCTATTGACATAGTGCCAAGTGCCATTGCTATTTTCTGCATGTTTTTTACATCGCAGGAAATCAATACCAAATGGAGTCCAAATGCAACGAAACTTCACAGAGATTTTTTATGGACCAGAAGACACCCAATGGGCCAAGGCAGCGCCCCGGGGGTGCTCCGAGGGGAGCACAACCCACCAGGGTGCACCAGGAGGCCCAGGCGCGCCCTGGTGGGTTGTGCCCAACTCAGGTGCCCCCCGGACCGCCTCTTTGCTCTATAAATACCCCAATATTCCAGAAACCCTAGGGGAGTCGACGAAAATAAATTCCAGCCGCCGCAGAGTCCAGAACCACCAGATCCAATCTAGACACCATCACGGAGGGGTTCACCACTTCCATTGGTGCCTCTCCGATGATGTGCGAGTAGTTCTTTGTAGACCTTCGGGTCCGTAGTTAATAGTTAGATGGCTTCCTCTCTCTCATTTGATTCTCAATACAATGTTCTCTTGGAGATCCATATGATGTAACTCTTTTTGCGGTTTGTTAGTTGGGATAGGATGAACTTTGAGTATATGATCAGATATATCTTTTTATATCCATGAAAGTTATTTTAGTTTCTTTGATCTCTTATATGCATGATTGCTCATAGCCTCGTATGTCTTCTCCGATATTTGGGTTTTGTTTGGCGAATTTGATCTATGTATCTTGCAATGGGAAGAGGTGCTTTGTAGTGGGTTCGATCTTACGGTGCTTGACCGCAGTGAAAGAAGGGGAACCGACACGTATGCATCGTTGCTACTAAGGATAAAACGATGGGGTCTATCTCTACATAGTTAGATCTTGTCTACATCATGTCATCATTCTTATTGCATTACTCCGTTTCCCCATGAACTTAATACTCTAGATGCATGCTGGATAGCGGTCGATGTGTGGAGTAATAGTAGTAGATGCAGGCAGGAGTCGGTCTACTAATCTTGGACGTGATGCCTATATAACAATCATTGTATGGATATCGTCATGATTATTTGAAGTTATCAATTGCCCAATAGTAATTTGTTTACCCACAGTTTGCTATTTTTCTCAAGAGAAGCCACTAGTGAGACCTACGGCCCCCGGTTCTCTTTCTCATATTATTTGCCTTTGCGATCTACTTTTCCTTCGCTTTTATTTTCAGATCTATTAAACCAAAAATACAAAAATACCTTGCTGCAATTTATTCTTGTTTATTTTGTTTGGCGTTCGATTTATCAATCTACTACAATTTATTCATGTCTGTTTGCCTATCTTGGGGCACCGCTACCTAGAAGGAATAGACAACCCCTTTTACACGTCGGGTTGCGAGTATTTGTTATTTGTGTGGGGGTGTTGTTTACGTTGTGTTGCTTGGTTCTCCTACTGGTTTGATAACATTGGTCTCATACTGAGAGAAATACCTACCACCGTTGTGTTGCATCATCCCTTCCTCTTTGGGGAAATACCGACGTAGATTCAAGCCGCATCAGCCACCGTTTCGCCAAAAGAACGCCCCCGCGCGCTGCGCAAGCTTGCGCTGTAAGCCGTCTGCGGCAGCGGGGTGACAAGATGTGCGAGAGGAGCACGAAAGTACACATACACATACGGTTAATACAAAAAAAACTTTTGCGATTTAATTACCTACTATACCCCCGTTCGGGTTTATAAGTAGGATTTAACTAATAAAATACGAATGCATGTCGCCAAAGATTATATCATTGGATTCGTATTTGAACATAGTTTCCAGTTATAAAGTTTTTGTAAATGCATTAACACTTTTTTGGTTAAATTTAAGATTATATACCAGCAAGCGTTTGTCCGCAACACACATGGCTTATTCCATCACAAACAGCTCGGATGGATCAACTGTATGCCATGTATCGCACATGCAACTCTAATCTGATTCGTTCGTGATGTCTCCGACATCGCTCGCACAGTTCGTCTTATTTTCTACGTATCACTGTGCTGGCCTTTGCTCGTGTCCCTCGGCAAGCTCTGCTTGCCGTTAGGTGTCGCGACGTGCTCTGCTCGCGTCCGATGGTGCGCTCTGCTCATGTCCGTCGGCGTGCTCGGCTTGTGGACAGCTTTTCCTTGCGTGTTCAACTGCTATATGCATATATATATATATATGGTTGCTCGTCGTTGAGGCTACCGGGAGCGCTCTGCTCGCGTCCCTCCGCGCGCGCTCTGCCAGCGGTTGGGCGTCCGCACGATCACGTCGGGGGCCCCATATGCATGCGGTTGCGTCGCTGCTGTTACACGCGCTTTGCGATTCGCGTGCGGTACAATGGAGTTACACGCTGCAAATTAGAACTGCCATCAGGGCCTGCCGATATTCCTGGCCGTCCGACTTCCCCTTTAATTCTCGCGGCCATTATAACCTTAGTCTCTTCAACCTTTCGATGGCGCCCCACAACACAACAAGCACACCCACGACAACACATAGAGAGGGGATGTCTAGCGGCGCTCCAATGGCGTTCGGCGAGCATAGAGTGGAGACCCACGCTAGGGAGACAGATCTCTCGGTGGTGTACACCATCGACCTGGCCGTGGTGGACGGCTACATCAACAACGTTGAGCAGTTGCTTGCTCGAGACAAGTACAAGGTGGTCGGCATCGACCTCCAGTACACCACCAGTCGTCCCAACATAGATCAGAAGGTTGTCGTCGCCTAGTTGTGCGTGCGCCATCATGTCCTCATCTACCACTACTGTATGGCCACAGAGCCTTGCAACCGTTTCAACAGGTTTGTCAACAGCACCAACTACAAGTTCGCCACGGTGGAAACCGCTGACGATGTAAAAGCGCTCAGTGTTACAGGCTTGGCCTGCAAGAACCTTGTCGAAATCCGTGAGCACTACAGGGTCTAGGGCAGCACGAAGAAGGACTCCCTGGTTGAACTCTCCTCGGCCAGCATTGACCCCTACTACGAAAAGATGAAGCAGGATGTGCAGAGAACAAGTCCTGTATCCTGGCACAGGGCCTGGATGCGGCAAGTGGATGAACCTCACCTCAGGTTCACGGCCAGGAGCGTGTACACATGCTACGAGATGCACAGGCGGATCGTTGACATGAGGAAGTGCCTCGTTACCCAAATCGACGAGCCCGGATCGAGCCACAATAAGCAGAGGAAGCGTCACAAGAATTAGATGATGATCAGATGATCGTTTATGCTAGTTAATCATGCATGTAATATATAGTTTACTTTATTGGTGTGTGGAAATGTCATGTGTGTAGTAGCCACCTATGTAATTATGCATGTAATAGTTTACTTTGGTGTGTGCAAATGCCATGGTTCTAGTAGCAACCTATGTAAGTGCATGTTTAATTTGGTTATGCAACCATGTCCTTATAAGTGTGTATATATATGTTGTTGTTCTGTATGCAATCCCATCGCACAACACACACGTCTTATTAGAAGCAATCGTCAGTGTTATTATCGGTCTTCGCACACATTTCTGATTACAGGCCTGTTTGCCGCGTACCACACACATCTTGTTATATTGAACCATTTCTGTTCTCTTGTCTCGACACAAACAGTTCATCTGAGTGAACCGCATGCCGTATATCGCACACACCTTGATCTGGCTGACCATTTCTTTTGTGTTGCCTAATCACAAATAGTTCATCCAAGTGAACCGTATGTTGTATATCGCACACACCTTCATCTGGCTGCCCGTTTCTTTTGTTCCTCCTCATCGCAAACAGTTAATTGAGCTGAACCGTATGCCCTGCATCGCAACTAAAATCTGAACCATCTTTGATGCATCCGTCATCGCAAACGTTTTGCACCTTTTTGACGAGTTTTTTACACCATCGTTTGTGCTCATTGCATCGCACATAGTTTCGTCGAAGGGTCTCTGATCGTAGTGTCGCGTTAGCAGCATCCTGCAGTAGTGGATGCTCTACAGGTATCTCCAAAGGTGTTTGTTGAGTTGGCATAGATCAAGTTAGGATTTGTCACTCCGAGTATCGGAGAGGTGTCTCTGGGCCCTCTCGGTAATACACATCATAAGCTTGCAAGCAAATGACTAAGGAGTTAGTCACGAGGTGATGTATTACAGAACGAGTAAAGAGACTTTCCAGTAACGAGATTGAACTAGGTATGAAGATACCGACGATCGAATCTCGGGCAAGTAACATACCGATGGACAAAGGGAATTACGTAGGTTGTCATAACAGTTCGACCGATAAAGATCTTCGTAGAATATGTAGGAGCCAACATGGCCATCCAGGTTCTGCTATTGGTTATTGACCGGAGAGGTGTCTCGGTCATGTATACATAGTTCTCGAACCCGTAGGGTCCGCACGCTTAACATTCGATGACGATACAGTATTATATGAGTTATGTGATTTGATGACTGGGGTCCCGGATGAGATCATGGACATGACGAGGAGTCTCGAAATGGCCGAGAGCTAAAGATTGATATATATGATGATGGTATTTGGACACCGAAAGTGTTTCGGGGGTACCGGGTACTTATCGGGTCACCGGAAGGGGTTCCAGGCACCCCCGGCAAAAGATATGGGCCTTATGGGCCAAGAGAGGGAACGCACCAGCCACAAGGGGCTGGTGCGCCCCCCATCGCAGGGCGGCCTAGGAGAAGAAGGAATGGGGGAAGGAAAAAGAAAGTATGGATTAAGATTCCCACTTCCTTCCCTCTTCCCCTCTTTCCTTCCCCCTCGGTTATATATGGCAGGGGACGCGGCTTGGGAGGGACTCCAAGTAGGATTCCTCCTGCTTGGGCGCCTCCTACGGCTGCTCCTCCCTCCCTCCCACCTATATATATGTGGGAGGGGCGCCTAGTGAAGGAAATATGCCCTAGAGGCAATAATAAAGTTATTATTTATTTCCTTATTTCATGATAAATTTTTATTATTCATGCTAGAATTGTATTAACCGGAAACATAATACATGTGTGAATACATAGACAAACAGAGTGTCACTAGTATGCCTCTACTTGACTAGCCCGTTGATCAAAGATGGTTAAGTTTCCTAACCATAGACATGAGTGGTCATTTGATTAACGGGATCACATCATTAGAGAATGATGTGATTGACTTGACCCATTCCGTTAGCTTAGCATTTGATTGTTTAGTATATTGCTATTGCTTTCTTCATGACTTATACATGTTCCTATGACTATGAGATTATGCAACTCCCGAATACCGGAGGAACACTTTGTGTGCTACCAAACGTCCACAACGTGAATCGGGTGATTATACAGGTGCTCTACAGGTGTTTCCGATGGTACTTGTTGAGTTGGCATAGATCGAGATTAGGATTTGTCACTTCGATTGTCTGAGAGGTATCTATGGGCCCTCTCGGTAATGCACACCACTATAAGCCTGGCAAGCAATGTAACTAATGAGTTAGTTGCGGGATGATATATTACGAAACGAGTAAAGAGACTTACCAGTAACGAGATTGAACTAGGTATTGGATACCGACGATCAAATCTCGGGCAAGTAACATACCGATGACAAAGGGAACAACGCATGTTGTTATGCGGTTCGACCGCTAAAGATTTTCGTAGAATATGTAGGAGCCAATATGGGAATCTAGGTTCCACTATTAGTTATTGACCACAGAAGTGTCTCGGTGTGACGCCCCCAATTCAATCATACACTAATCATGCACGCAAACGTGTACGATCAAGATCAGGGACTCACGGGAAGATATCACAACATAACTCTAAAAACATAACTAAGTCATACAAGCATCATAATACAAGCCAGGGGCCTCGAGGGCTCGAATACAAGTGCTCGATCATAGACGAGTCAGCGGAAGCAACAATATATGAGTATAGACATAAGTTAGACAAGTTTTCCTTAAGAAGGCTAGCACAAAACTGGGATACTGAGACGAAGAGGCGCAGGCCTCCCGCCTGGGATCCTCCTAAACTACTCATAATTGGTCGCCGCCGCTGGCACACTTGCGTAGTAGTAGGCACCTCCGGTGTAGTAGGAGTCGTCGTCGACGGTGGCGTCTGGCTCTGGGCTCCAACATCTGGTTGCGACAACCAGGTAGAATAGAAAGGGGGAAAAGAGGGAGAAAAGCAACCGTGAGTACTCATCCAAAGTACTCGCAAGCAAGGATCTACACTACATATGCATGATATCTGTGTAAAGGGGCAATATCGGTGGACTAAACTGCAGAATGCCAGAATAAGAGGGGGATAGCTAGTCATGTCGAAGACTACGCTTCTGGCAGCCTCCATCTTGCAGCATGTAGAAGAGAGTAGATGGTAAGTTCACCAAGTATCATCACATAGCATAATCCTACCCGGCGATCCTCCCCTCGTCGACTGTGTGAGAGCGGTCACCGGGTTATATCTGGCACTTGGAAGGGTGTGTTTTATTAAATATCCGGTTCTAGTTGTCATAAGATCAAGGTACAACTCCAAGTCATCCTGTTACCGAAGATCACGGCTATTCGAATAGATAAACTTCCCTACAGGGGTGCACCACATTACCCGACACGCTCGATCCCTCTGGCCGGGCACACTTTCCTGGGTCATGTCCAGCCTCGGGAGATCAACATGTCGCAGCCCTACCTAGGCTCAACAGAGAGGTCAGCACGCCAGTCTAAATCCTATGGCGCAGGGGTCTGGGCCCATCGCCCATTGCACACCTGCATGTTGCGAGGGCGGCTGGAAGCAGACCTAGCCTCCCTAATACAAGAGCAGGCGTTTCAGTCCAATCCGGCGTGCACCGCTCAGTTGCTGACGTCAAAAAGAGATTCGGTTGATACCACGACGCCGGTTGCCCATATCTTGTCCCACGTGGCGGTTAGTGCGTATAAGGTCAACGACCCAACTCAGATCAAATACCAAGATCTCGTTAAGCGTGTTATTATGAAGTAACCGTGGACGCCGACCAGGGCCAGGCCCACCTCTCTCCTAGGTGGTCTCAACCTGCCTTGTCGCTCTGCCACAAAGTAACAGTCGGGGGCCGTCGGGAACCCAGGCCCACCTCTACCGGGATGGAGCTACCTGCCCCTTCAGCCCCCATCTCCGAACAGTATCGTAAGTAATGTATAACAGTATAAAGTATATAGCATATGCCCGTGATTACCTCCCAAAATGATCACAGCCCAGTGGTATAGCATGGCAGACGGACAAGAGTGTAGGGCCACTGATGGAATACTAGCATCCTATAGTAAGCATTTAGGATTGCAGGTAAGGGTAACAACTGTAGCAATAATGATAGGCTATGCAGCAGAATAGGATTAATCGAAAGCAGTAACATGCTACACTACTCTAATGCAAGCAGTAGAGAGAAGGAATAGGCGATATCTGATGATCAAGGGGGGCTTGCCTGGTTGCTCTGGCAAGAAGGAGGGGGTCGTCGTCGATGTAGTCGATCACGGGGGTATCAGCGGCGGTCTCGAGGTCTACCGGAAAGAAGTAATGGAGGGGGAACACAAATAAATAATAGAGCAATCAAAGCAACACAAAGCATAACATGGCAATACGCGGTGCTAGGGGTGACCTAACGCAATAGTAGGCGATACCGGCGAAGGGGGGAAACATCCGGGAAAGTATTCCCGGTGTTTGACATTTTCAGACAGATGAACCAGAGGTGGATTGTTGCATGTTCACTATGCTAGGTATGTGTGGCGGGCGAATGGACTGCGTATTCAGATTCGTCTCGTCATTCTGAGAAACTTTCATGTACAAAGTATTTTCATCCGAGTTACGGTTATTTTTCTATGATTCTCCGGGGTTTAATGCAATTTATCGATTTTCTTTTATCTACTTAGTTTATCATTAAAAATAAAAGAAAAACATATTGTACCCACTAGGAACTAGCTCTAGTGGATGACAAGTGGGGTCCAGGGTGGCTAAGTCAGCAGTACAATCAGCGTTGACTGGGTCGAAGTTGACCAGTCAACAGGGTCAAAGGGGCCCGCATGGCATAGACTTAATTTAGCAAGTTAACTAACTTGTTTAATTAAAGGGGTGGTCAACGTCGCTGACTAACTAAAGGAGGATTAGCAACTAACTAGTTTTAAGCCTAATTAAAAAGTGGCAGGGCCCGCCTTGCAGTGGCTTAAGCCACCAACAGGGGATGTGTATTCACGCACGAACAAAAATACAGGGCGCCGGCGGCGGCCGAAGCCAGCATCGCAAGCACCGTGCAGCAGCAGGGGCCGGCACGAGCCACGATGGCTAGCGGCGGGTGTGGGCCGGCGGACGGAGGTGACGGGTCAGAGGCGGGGCATCGCCAGGGAGTCGAGCAGCAGCGGCCCGCAGAGGAGCAGGGCGGACAGCCGCGGGCGCGAGTGGCGCGGTGGCGGGCGGTGTCGGCGAACACTACAGCGGGCGGCGCCGACGCGACGAAGCGGCCAGCAGCGCAGTGGCGAGGCTAAGGGGGAGGCTGGGCAAGCAAAGGCAGGGTAGAACAACAGCAGGCGGGGGTGCCGGGCAACATCAGAATGGCGGGCGGCAACGGTAGAGGCAGGCGCGTGCGGAGGGGAAACGGGGGCGACTAGGCGAGGCGGGCACGCAGCCAAGCGGGTATACGCTCATGAGCGGTGTGGGTCGCGGCCGGGCACGACCACGCGAGGTAGGGGCCCGGCTACGTGCGTGCGGGGTGACCGGGAGCAGCTGCGGGAAGCGCGAACATTGGGGCTCGATCGGTTCCGGCGTACGGCCTCTACGATAATGGAATCATGGGGGAAACAGGGGGAATCGGGGGAGAAGATCACCTAGGAGCGCAAGGAAGGCTCGGTGATAGCTTAGCAGCGCCGATGGTGGCCAGATTCGACGAAGACACCGGCGACCGCAGGTTGAAGAGGAGCTCGATCCGCTCGATGCTGTCCTCCCCGGCTCGAGCTGATCATCGTAGTCGAAGTAGAGGAGGCAGGCGAAGCCCATGGCAAAGTCTCAGTCGACGGGGAGGAAGGTGGCCGCATGGACGGAGGAGGACATGGCGATGGTGGATTGGCCTTGTGCAGGGGAAGAGGAAATAGGCGAGGGGAAGAGGAGGGAGACGATCTAGGGTTCCGGAGAGGGAGAGAGGGGCAGGGGCTGCCCTTATGCGTGACGGAGAACCACGGGATGGTCGCCATGCACCCACAGCCGCGGCCATGGTGGTTCGGATGAGTGCCACCACCCCCTTTGTTAATAGGGTGGAGGAGGATGGCTCCTGGTGGGTTGGGTCTGCACTGTGGCCACTAGGGCCCAGTGCAACAGTAGCAGTTCCTCTACCTCTTTCCTTTTCTAAAACTTTTCTGTTTTCTGCCTTTTCTTTTAATTGCACTGTTTTATTTAACTAAGCCATCAAATGATTTTTGCAAATTATGGAACTTGGTCCAAAATTGGTGTTGCATTTTTAAGCACTGCCACAAAAGGTTTTATCCCCGAACAAAATAGTTTAGTATTTTATAAAATCCAAAATGCATTTATTTAATAGTTTTACCTACTATTTTAATTACTTAAGTGCATTTAAACCTTTTATAAAAATGTGGTTTCTCCATCATAATTACCTATGCATTATTTGACACAACCCGAACAATTTAGTTTTAATATTTGAAAAGTTTTGTTGTTTGCCTTTATTTTGAATTTGAATTTCGAATCGGTTTTGAACTAACGCGAGATTTAACAACAGTAACCGGGGTGATGTGGCATCATTAGTAGAGGGTTACTGTAGCTTAATTATCAGGGCGTCACACTCGGTCATGTCTACATAGTTCTCGAACCCGTAGGTTTCGCACGCTTAACATTCGTTGACGATATAGTATTTATGAGTTATGTATGTTGGTAACCGAATGTTGTTCGGAGTTCTGGATAAGATTACGGACATGACGAGGAACTCCAGAATGGTCCGGAGATAAAGTTTGATATATGGGATAATAGTGTTTGGTCTCCGGAAGGGTTCCGGAATTCATCGGAAGGGGTTCCGGATGTTTCCCGAAATGTTTGGGTACGAGAACACTTTATTTGGGCCAAAGGGAAAGCCCACAAGGTTTTGGAAAGCGCAAAGGAAGTTTTATGAGTCCAGGGGCCAGACGCCAGGTCCTGGCGTGCAGGTCTAAACGCCGAACCCTAGCGTTCGGCCCCGAGTCCGAGAAGGACTCCTGCCTTTCGGGTGAAACCGACTTTGTGGAGGCTTTTGCTCCAAGTTTCGACCCCAAGGCTCAACATATAAATAGAGGGGTAGGGCTAGCACCCAAGGCACATCAAGAAACACCAAGCCGTGTCCCGGCAACCCCGTCCCCTCTAGTTTATCCTCCGTCATAGTTTTCGTAGTGCTTAGGCGAAGCCCTGTGGAGATTGTTCTTCACCAACACCGTCACCACGCCGTCGTGCTGCCGGAACTCATCTACTACTTCACCCCTCTTGCTGGATCAAGAAGGCGAGGACGTCATCGAGCTGAACATGTGCTGAACGCAGAGGAGTCGTACGTTCAATACTTGATCGGGACGGATCGTGAAGGTGTACGACTACATCAACCGCGTTGATAAAACGCTTCCGCTTACGATCTACGAGGGTACGTAGACAACACTCTCCCCTCTCGTCGCTATGCATCACCATGATCTTGCGTGTGCGTAGGATTTTTTTTTGCAATTACTACGTTCATAGCGGTGGTATCGAGCCAGGTTTATGTGTAGATGTTTTCTGCCCGAGTAGATCACAAGTGAGTTGTGGGCGATACAAGTCATACTGCTTACCAGCATGTCATACTTTGGTTCGGCAGTATTGTTGGATGAAGCGGCTCAGACTGACATTACGCGTACGCTTACGCGAGATTGGTTCTACCGACGTGCTTGCACACAGGTGGCTGGCGGGTGTCAGTTTCTCCAACTTTAGTTGAACCGAGTGTGACTACGCCCGGTCCTTGAGAAGGTTAAAACAACATTAACTTGACGAACTATCGTTGTGGTTTTGATGCGTAGGTAAGAATGGTTCTTGCTCAGCCCGTAGCAGCCACGTAAAACTTGCAACAACAAAGTAGAGGACGTCTAACTTGTTTTTGCAGGGCATGTTGTGATGTGATATGCTCAAGACATGATGGTATATTTTATTGTATGAGATGATCATGTTTTGTAACGAAGTTATCGGCAACTGGCAGGAGCCATATGGTTGTCGCTTTATTGTATGAAATGCAATCGCCCTGTAGTTGCTTTACTTTATCACTAAGCAGTAGCGATAGTCGTAGAAGCAATAGTTGGCAAGACGACAACGATGCTATGATGGAGATCAAGGTGTCGCGCCGGTGATGATGATGATCATGACGGTGCTTTGGAGATGGAGATCAAAGGCACAAGATGATGATGGCCATATCATATCACTTATATTGATTGCATGTGATGTTTATCCTTTATGCCTGTTATTCTGCTTTGATTGACGGTAGCATTATAAGATGATCCCTCACTAAATTTCAAGATAAAAGTGTTCTCCCTGAGTATGCACCATTGGCAAAGTTCGTCGTGCCGAGACACCACGTGATGATCGGGTGTGATAAGCTCAAAATTCATCTACAATGGGTGTAAGACAGTTTTACACATGCAGAATACTCGGGTTAAACTTGACGAGCCTAGCATATGCAGATATGGCCTCGGAACACTAAGACCAAAAGGTCGAACGTGAATCATATAGTAGATATGATCAACATAGTGATGTTCACCATTGAAAACTACTCCATTTCACGTGATGATCGGTTATGGTTTAGTTAATTTGGATCACGTGATCACTTAGATGATAAGAAAGATGTCTATCTAAGTGGGAGTTCTTAAGTAATATGATTAATTGAACTTAAATTTATCATGAACTTAGTACCTGATAGTATTTTGCTTGTCTATGTTGTTGTAGATAGATGGCCCTTGTTGTTGTTCCGTTGAATTTTAATGCGTTCCTTGAGAAAGCAAAGTTGAAAGATGATGGTAGCAATTACACGGACTGGGTCCATAACTTGAGGATTATCCTCATTGTCGCACGGAAGAATTACGTCCCGGAAGCACCGCTGAGTGCCAGTGCCTGCCGCAGATGCTACCGATGACGTTAAGAACATCTGGCGAGAGCAAAGTTGATGACTACTCGATAGTTCGCAGTGCCATGCTTTACGGCTTAGAACCGGGGCTTCAACGACGTTTTGAACGTCATGGAGCATATGAGATGTTCCAGGAGTTGAAGTTAATATTTCAAGAAAATACACCGACTGAGAGATATGAAGTCTCCAATAAGTTCTACAGCTGCAAAATGGAGGAGAATAGTTCTATCAGTGAACATATACTCAAAATGTCTGGGTATAATAATCACTTGATTCAAAGATAGTGTCATTGACAGAATTCTTCAATCACTGCCACCAAGCTACAAGAGCTTCGTGATGAACTATAATATGCAAGGGATGGATAAGACAATTCTCGAGCTCTTCGCTATGCTAAAGGCTGCGGAGGTAGAAATCAAGAAGGAGCATCAAGTGTTGATGGTCAACAAGACCACCAGTTTCAAGAAAAAGGGTAAAGGGAAGAAGAAGGGAAACTTCAAGAAGAACGGCAAACAAGTTGTTGCTCAAGAGAAGAAACCCAAGTCTGGACCTAAGCATGAGACTGAGTGCTTCTACTTCAAACAGACTGGTCACTGGAAGCAGAACTGCCCCAAGTATTTGGCGGATAAGAAGGATGGAAAGGTGAACAAAGGTATATGTGATATACATGTTATTGATGTGTACCTTACTAGAGCTCGCAGAGCACTGGGTATTTGATAATCTTGGTTCATTGCTAATATTTGCAACTCGAAACAGGACTACGGATTGCCGAAGACCGGCTAAGGACGAGGTGACGATGCGCGCATGGGAAATGGTTCCAAAGTCGATGTGATCGCCGTCGGCACGCTACCTCTACATCTACCTTCGGGATTAGTTTTAGACCTGAATAATTGTTATTTGGTGCCGGCGTTAAGCATGAACTTATATCTGGATCTTGTTTGATGCGAGACGGTTATTCATTTAAATCTGAGAATAATGGTTGTTCTATTTATATGAGTAATATCTTTTATGGTCATGCACCCTTGAAGAGTGGTCTATTTGTGTTGAATCTCGATAGTAGTAATACACATATTCATAATGTTGAAGCCAAAAGATGCAGAGTTGATAATGATAGTGCGGCTTATTTGTGGCACTGCCGTTTGGGTCATATTGGTGTAAAGCGCATGAAGAAACTCCATACTGATGGACTTTTGGAATCACTTGATTATGAATCACTTGGTACTTGCGAACCATGCCTCATGGGCAAGATGACTAAAACTCCGTTCTCGGAACAATGGAGCGAAAGCAACAGATTTGTTGGAAATCATACATACTGATGTATGTGGTCCGATGAATATTGAGGCTCGCGGCAGGTATCGTTATTTTCTCACCTTCACAGATGATTTGAGCAGATATGGGTATATCTACTTAATGAAACATAAGTCTAAAACATTTCAAAAGTTCAAATAATTTCAGAGTGAAGTGGAAAATCATCATAACAATAAAATATAGTTTCTGCAATCTGATCGTGGAGGAGAATATTTGAGTTACGAGTTTGGTCTACATTTGAAACAATGCAGAATAGTTTCGCAACTCACGCCACCCGGAACACCACAACGTAATGGTGTGTCCGAACATCGTAATCGTACTTTACTAGATATGGTGCGATCTATGATGTCTCTTACTGATTTACCGCTGTCGTTTTGGGGTTATGCTTTAGAGACAGCTGCATTCACGTTAAATAGGGCACCGTAGAAATCCGTTGAGACGACACCTTATGAACTATGGTTTGGCAAGAAACCAAAGTTGTCGTTTCTTAAAGTTTGGGGCTGCGATGCTTATGTAAAAAAGCTTCAACCTGATAAGATCGAACCCAAATCGGAGAAATGTGTCTTCATAGGATACCCAAAGGAAACTGTTGGGTACACCTTCTATCACAGATCCAAAGGCAAGACATTTGTTGCTAAAAATGGATCCTTTCTAGAGAAGGAGTTTCTCTCGAAAGAAGTGAGTGCGAGGAAAGTAGAACTTGATGAGGTAATTGTACCTGCTCCCTTATTGGAAAGTAGTTCATCACAGAAACCGGTTCCTGTGACACCTACACCAATTAGTGAGGAAGCTAATGATGTTGATCATGAAACTTCAGATCAAGTTACTACCGAACCTCGTAGGTCAACCAGAGTAAGATCCGCACCAGTGGTACGGTAATCCTATTCTAGAGGTCATGTTACTTGACCAAGGCGAACCTACGAACTATGAAGAAGCGATGATGAGCCCAGATTCCGCAAAATGTCTTGAGGCCATGAAATCTGAGATGGGATCCATGTATGAGAACAAAGTGTGTACTTTGGTTGACTTGCCCGATGATCGGCAAGCCATAGAGAATAAATGGATCTTCAAGAAGAAGACTGACGCTGACGGTAATGTTACTGTCTACAAAGCTCAACTTATTGCGAAAGGTTTTCGACAAGTTTAAGGGGTTGACTACGATGAGACTTTCTCACCCGTAGCGATGCTTAAGTCTGTCCGAATTGTGTTAGCAATTGCCGCATTTTATGATTATGAAATTTGGCAAATGGATGTCAAAAGTGCATTCCTGAATGGATTTCTGGAAAAAGAGTTGTATATGATGCAACCAGAAGGTTTTGTTGATCCAAAGGGAGCTAACAAAGTGTGCAAGCTCCAGCGATCCATTTATGGACTGGTGCAAGACTCTCGGAGTTGGAATAGACGTTTTGATAGTGTGATCAAAGCATATGGTTTTATACAGACTTTTGGAGAAGCCTGTATTTACAAAAAAGTGAGTGGGAGCTCTGTAGCATTTCTAATATTATATGTGGATGACATATTACTGATTGGAAATGATATATAATTTCTGGATAGCATAAAAGGATACTTGAATAAGAGTTTTTCAATGAAAGACCTTGGTGAAGCTGCTTACATAATGGGCATCAAGATCTATAGAGATAGATCAAGACGCTTGATTGGACTTTCACAAAGCACATACCTTGACAAAGTTCTGAAAAAGTTCAAAATGGATCAATCAAAGAAAGGGTTCTTGCCTGTGTTACAAGATGTGAAGTTGAGTTAGACTCAATGCCCGACCACTGCAGAAGATAGAGAGAAAATGAAAAGTGTTCCCTATGCTTCAGCCATAGGCTCTATAATGTATGCAATGCTTTATACCAGACATGATGTGTGCCTTGCTATTAGCTTAGTAGGGCGGTACCAAAGTAATCCAGGTGTGGATCACTGGACATCGGTCAAGAACATCCTGAAATACCTGAAAAGGACTAAGGATATGTTTCTCGTTTATGGAGGTGACAAGGAGCTCGTCGTAAATGGTTACGTCGATGCAAGCTTTGACACCGATCCAGACGATTCTAAATCGCAAACCGGATACTGCTACCTCTAGAGCACTGCGTTGGTTTTTCCTTGAAGAGGAAAGGGTGGTGCAGTAAAGCAGCGTAAGTATTTCCCTAAGTTTTTGAGAACCAAGGTATCAATCTAGTAGGAGGCCACGCACGAGTCCCTCGCACCTACACAAACAAATAAAATCCTCGCAACCAACGCAATAAAGGGGTTGTAAATCCCTTCACGGTCACTTATGAAAGTGAGATCTGATAGATATGATAAGATAATATTTTTGGTATTTTTATGATAAAGATGCAAAGTAAAATAAAAGAAAAATAAACGGCACAAGAAATAGCTTGTTGTCGGGAGATTAATATGATGGAAAATAGACCCGGGGGCCATAGGTTTCGATAGTGGCTTCCCTCGAGAGCATAAGTATTACGGTGGGTGAACAAATTACTGTTGAGCAATTGATAGAATTGAGCATAGTTATGAGAATATCTAGGTATGATCATGTATATAGGCATCACGTCCGTGACAAGTAGACCGACTCCTGCATCTACTACTATTATCTTGCACACGTCGACTGCTATCCAGCATGCATCTAGAGTATTAAGTTCATAAGAACAGAGTAACGCTTTAAGCAAGATGACATGATGTAGAGGGATAAACTCACGCAATATGAAATAAACCCCATCTTGTTATCCTCGATGGCAACAATAGAATACGTGCCTTGCTGCCCCTACTATCACTGGGAAAGGACACCGCAAGATTGAACCCAAAGCTAAGCACTTCTCCCATTGCAGGAAAGATCAATCTAGTAGGCCAAACCAAACTGATAATTCGAAGAGACTTGCAAAGATAACCAGTCATACATAAAAGAATTCAGAGAAGATTCAAATATTGTTCATAGATAAACTTGATCAAAAACGCACAATTCATCTGTCTCAACAAACACACCGCAAAAGAAGATTACATCGAATAGATCTCCACAAGAGAGGGGGAGAGCATTGTATTGATATCCAAAAAGAGATCAGAAGCCATCTAGCTAATAACTATGGACCCGAAGGTCTGAGGTAAACTACTCACACATCATCGGAGAGGCTATGGTGTTGATGTAGAAGCCCTCCGTGATCAATACCCCTTCGGTGGACGCCGAAAGGCCCCAAGATGGGATCTCACGGGTACAGAAGGTTGCGGCGGTGGAATTAGGTTTTTGTGGATGCTTCTGTTGCTTTGGGGGTACGTAGGTATATATAGGAGGAAGAAGTACGTCGGTGGAGCAACATGGGCCCCACGAGGGTGGAGGGCGCCCCCCCCATACCTTGTGCCCTCCTGGTTGCTTTCTTGACGTAGGGTCCAAGTCCTCTGGATCACGTTTGTTCCGAAAATCACGTTCCCGAAGGTTTCATTCCGTTTGGACTCCGTTTGGTATTCTTTTTCTGCGAAACACTGAAATAGGCAAAAACAGCAATTTTGGGCTGGGCCTCCGGTTAACAGGTTAGTCCCAAAAATAATATAAAAGTGTATAACAAAGCCCATTAATCATCCAAAATAGAATATAATATAGCATGAAGCAATCAAAAATTATAGATACTTTGGAGACGTATCAAGCATCCCCAAGCTTAATTCCTGCTCGTCCTCGAGTAGGTAAATGATAAAAACAGAATTTTTGATGCGGAATGCTACTTGGCATAATTTTTAATGTAACCCTCTTAATTGTGGTATGAATATTCAGATCTGAAAGATTCAAGATAAAAGTTTAATATTGACATAAAAGTAATAATACTTCAAGCATACTAACTAAGCAATTATGTCTTCTCAAAATAACATGGCCAAAGAAAGTTCATCCCTACAAAATCATATAGTTTAGTCATGCTCCATATTCGTCACACAAGAATGCTCTCATCATGCACAACCCCGATGACAAGCCAATAAATTGTTTCATACTTTAGTAATCTCAAACTTTTTCAACCTTCACGCAATACATGAGCATGAGCCATGGATATAACACTATGGGTGGAATAGAATATAATGATGGGGGTTATGTGGAGAAGACAAAAAAGGAGAAAGTCTCACATCAACGCGGCTAATCAATGGGCTATGGAGATGCCCATCAATTGATGTTAATGCGAGGAGTAGGGATTGCCATGCAACGGATGCACTAGAGTTATAAATGTATGAAAGCTCAACAAAAGAAACTAAGTGGGTGTGCATCCTATAGGTTTAACTTGGCACAAACACTAATTAAAACATAAAAACAAATCTAACCAGAGGCTAGATCAAATATTTATTCCTAAACAGAAGCAAAAAGCAAAAAAATAAAAAATAAAATTGGGTTGCCTCCCAACAAGCGCTATCGTTTAACGCCCCTAGCTAGGCACTGAGATTTCAATGATGCTCACATGAAAGACAAGAATTGAAGCACAACGAGAGCATCATAAAACACGTGAAAAACACATCTAAGTCTAACATAATTCCTATGCATAGGCATCTTAAAGGCAAACAAATTATCATAGCAAGCAAAAACTAGCATATGCAAGGAAGAGGAAAGAAACAATAGTAATCTCAACATAACGAGAGGTAATTGTAACATCCCAAATTTCCTATTTGGAATGTTTTACAATTATAGCTAAGCATCCTATGCATCCTGTTTGAATTTGAATGCCATTTGGAGTTTCAGAGAATTTTGAGTTTTGAATTTGAATTCAAACTTTGGCAAGTGGGAAACATTTCAAAAACTAAGCACGATTAATACTTGATCAAAAGTATGAGAGGAGTAAACATGACACTCCAAAAATATCAGAGGAAAAACATTGCCAAAAGTTTTGGATTCAAATCTGAATTTTATTTGAATTTGAAAAAATGGATTTTTATAAAGTTTGGATTTTTCCTTTGGAAAAATGTTCAAATGATAGGAATATTCCCTGATCATTTTGGTATATATATACCCTATATAAAATATTTATAGATTCTGTTTTATTTTTGTTTTTGTTTTATTAAAAAATTCAAAAATTAGAAAACCCCAGGCGCCAAACCCCCCCCTGGCCCAGCCAGCGCCGAAACCCCCCACCAGCCGGCCCACCGAGCGGCCCAGAGGCCAGCCCAGCGCCGACCGAGCCGGCCTCACCTCACCCCGCACCCGAACCCCTTTGGCGTCGGTCGCCCGCTCGCCCGCACCCCCTCCCTCTCTCTCTGGCAGGTGGCCCCCGCCACCTTCGTCAACCCCCGCCCCACGCCACTCGCCACCGCCGCCGATCGCCGGATCCCGTGGGATCCGGGATGTCGATCCGCCCCCGATCGCCCCCCGAAGCATGGCCGAGGCCCCCGACTATTTAAGCCGACGCCCAACCCCATCCCCCTAGCCCCTCGCGGACCCTCTCCCTCTCACCCGAGCTCACCGGAGCCCGAGCCTTCCGCCGCCATTCTCGTCGCCGTCGCCGCCCTAGACCACCCCGATCTCCCCCGAATCCACCAGAAGCCCCCACTCGACGCCCCGCACCCGCCCGGCTACTTCCCCGACCGCCCCGACGAACGAACCCCTCAACACACTCATCGCCGCCGCCGCCGAGGTCCGGTAAGTCGCCGAATCCTCCCGCCGTCCGATGCGTGATGAGCAGGCGTAGATTAGACCTCAAGGGTACAACGTTTAAAATAAAACCGGCCCGGTTCGTCCGGTTTATTTTAGTTAGGTTTATTTTTATTTAGCCGGCCCGTTTTAGTTTAACCCAAGGGCCCGTTTAGGTTATTTTACGCCCAGTGCGTAGTTTAGGCCCATTAGGCCGTTTTCTAGTTATTTTCGTTTTCTGTTTTAACAGAATAGTTCCTGTTTTGAAAAATTCATATCTTATATTCTGAATAATATTTTTAGGTGATTCTTTTTGTTAGTTTGCAAATTTTCTATAGTTTCTGTAGAATATATATTTAGCTATGTTAAAATTAACTAAAATTGCTTTATTTTAGTTTTAGTCAGAATAGTAAATCTGTTATAACATGAGCTAGGAAAATTATTTTTATATGATTCTTTTTGTCCCAACTTTATTTTGACATTGCCAAACCATAGAAATTAATTTGGGTATTTTAGGACTTATAAAAAAAATAGTTTTAAGCAGAATCTTGTTAATCCTAATTAATTAACTAGCTACTGTTTTCCTATTATTTTAATTAGTAAATAAATTTATTTTTAACATGTGATTGATTATTCTAGGATAGTTTCTGTCACTTTATAGGATGAACTTTTATTTATAATAAATAAAAGTTTTATTTTATTTTTCTTAATAGAAATTTGAATTAGGCCTAATAGGAGTTTCATAATAGATTTTAAGTTAATTCTTTTTGCTCCTAGTTGCTTAATGAAATCTTTTCTGTTAAGTTAACATAAAACCATGATTAGGTTATGTTGAGAAATTTTTTGTTATATAAAACTATTTTAGTTATTGTTTGAAGTAGGAAAAACTTTGAGTTGGTTTTCTTTGAGTTTTCCCTTTTGATTTTGCTTTGTTGGTTTTGGTGTGTTATGTTGCTATTGTTATGCTATTGTATTATGTGATCCTATGCTATATGCTTATTGTGATTATTGTTTGTCTCGGTAGAGTTTCCGGAGTGCGAAGCTTGCTACTACGAATCTTTAGCTTACGAAGATCATCAGCAAGGCAAGTTTTGATCATGTTATTTATATACCTATGTTTTTGTGCATTAGAGTTGTCACCACCCCACCATGCATGCAGTAGTTGAAATTTTGAAGTTATTAATCTTGAGTAGTATCATGTGGTAGGATGAACCAATCCTTGTTACCATGACCCCGGACTAAGTAGTTTACTTTGCTATGCTCAGAGACGGGTTTTGGGTTGAGTGAAATTCATAAGCAAGATGTGAGAGTCAATGATGATGACAACCCCATGAACTACAATGATCAAGATGGACTTGAATTCACTCTTTGGGTGGAGGACGGTTGACGGGCGCCCTGGAGAACCCAGTGGTTGGCCGGGATGCATGGAGAAGTGCCATGACATCTTGCGGAAAGCTTCACCCAGCCACGAAGAGACGGATGGATGCCCCATGACCGGAAGCTTACCTATGCAGCCGCAAGCCATTATGGGCTCTGGCTGGGTCAACCCTAGTAGTGACGCTGGCTGGACGGTACTACGAGATGTAGAAGAACGGTAGGATTGGATGGGTACCGGCAGTAGCTAAGAACTCTTTGGAAGACCCTGTTTCATTCGTCCGTCTTCAAACACCATGAAGTGCGAAGACTTTAAAGGAGGGAATGATTCTTGCGGGAAAGTGCAAACCTCTGCAGAAAGTTAAAGATCTAATCGATTAGCCGTGTCCCCTTACGGACATTTTGAGCCTCTGGAACTTGGAAGTATTCGGATATCTCAACACTAAAACTAATGAATTAATTTGAGGGTTTATGACTTAATAATTTGGGAACGAGATTTTGGTTGGCGGAACCATCTCAATAACTACCAACAATTTGTAGTAATTTGCAAATAAGTCCACTGTAGTAGGATAAAATTGGCTTTTCGCAAAATGATGAAACTTAGAGATCCACAGCCAAAATGCATATAGTGTTAGTAACTTTATTATTGTTATTCTTCATAACTTGCCAGCTTATTCCAAAAAGCTGACCTACATGGCTGCAACGTCTTATGTTGCGTAGGTATATTCCGATCAGAGTGAGGCTACGCTCGGCTTGGCGATTGCCCTTTGGAGTCGGATGGACTCGCTTTACTTGACGCTCAAAGCATTAGTAGTTTATTCTCATGAGTTGGCCTTGAGCCAAATTTATTCTCTTGTAATAAAGACTCTATATGAGAATCGTGTAATAAAATTCAGGTGTGATTGAACTTTGATTACTTTATAGATGTACTGTGAGTACCAGCATTCTTGGGATGGTATGCATACGTAGATTTGACCGATTTTGGGTCAGGTCGCTACAGAGATGGTATCAGAGCACACGCTGACCGTAGGATCGTAACCCCTAGGATCGGAAAGCCATAGGAAGAGACCATTTACTTTATATCCTTATCATTCCGTAATTCTCCCCTGTTCAATTCTGACTCTTCTCCTATTTTCAACATTCTAGATGGCCGTCGAGTTCACCCCAGTTTTGCAACCGGAGTTTTGCCAGCCCGATGAGACGATGCCCTTCGGAAGAAAGCTGGTCCAGATGGTGAAGAAGCTGAAGATTGCTCTGCCCTCGATCACCGGGAAGCAAACCAATGCACTTCCGACGGACACCCGCTACAGGATTGAGGTGCATATCCCAGGGAGAACCTTCGGAGGACACACGGAGCCTATTGACTTTGAGTTCACCGAGTTCAACTGGATCATCGGAAGGGACGTGGCGATCTATCGAGCACTTGGACATCTCCGAGAGGAGTACAGGGCGAGCTCGATCCCTCGAGACTCGCCATGGTTTCTCGCAGAGCAAGGAATGGAGATATCATCCGCACCGTGAGGACGACTCCACTCTCTTATATCCGGGACTTGGAGTGTCTTCTCGTGAAAGCGGGAGATTCAGACTCGCCGTAACTCGAAGACACACCGGAAGCTTTTGTTCCGTGAACTGGAACTGGAGGAGAAGGCACACGCAGACTTCCTTGACCATGAGGAAGAAATCGCAGACTTCATGGAGACAGTCGACGACCTGAAGATGAAGCTTGCCGCAATAGAGGAGAAGATGGACCTGGGAGAGGACCTTTATCCGAGTGGAGATGATGGACCTCTCGTGAGCAATGATCAGGATTATGAAGGGAGTTCCACCGAGAAAGCCACAAGAGGAGACGCCAGCAGAGGACGCCACACCGGAGGACATCGCACTGTGAGGACGCAAGGATTATCGATGAAGACATTTAGTCGACCACCATGTTATTTTACTTTTTCGTCGATCAGTTAGGCCGATATTTTCGATTAGTCATGAGCTTTTGTAATCGAGATTGAACCATGTTTGAGTGGAATGAATAAATGATTGGTGTGATTATGATTGTGCATTCATATGGGTAGTGATATTTTCTCATTAGACCCTTGTTCTATTCTAATTTTCTCATCCACTCCAAAACACCGGATGCCTCCGAGACATGACACCGGTTTTCCGCCGAGCTCACCCAGCTACTCCAAAGCAGAATGCCCTCATGCGAGATACTCATCCAGAATCGTAACAACAACAACAACAATCCACCGCCACCACCCTCGCTGACAACTTGACTCGATTCCTAAGGCTGAATCCGCCGGTGTTCTCTAGCGACCTTGGAGCCGATTGTGGCCGATGATTGGCTCCATAAGGTCGGAAGAGAGCTAATCAACATGGGATGCACCGATGCGAGAGAAGGTGCGCTTTGCCGCACATCAACTTGATGGTCCTGCAGCTTCTTGGTGGGAGAACTACACCGCCACTTATCCCATCGGCACCATCACGTGGGATCGGTTCAAGAGCCTTCCGCACCGCTCATGTTTCACCGGAGCCATGAGTCCGAAGAAGCGTGAGTTCCGCAACTTACGCCAGGGGAACCGCATCGCGGGCACAAGACGTGGATGAGTTCAAAGAAGCTAGCCCGCTATGCCCCGATGATGTGGCCACAGATGCCGCCAAGCGGAGAAGTTTCTCGAGGGACTCAATGATGAACTGGTATGCAGCTTATGGTGGCTACTTTCACCAACTACCGTGAGTGGTAGACAAGGCCATCATACTTGAAGGCAAGCAAAGCGGCAGATTGAAAGCATAGCGGAAGTACAACCAGGAAGCACAACTCAGAGCTCAGCAGAAGCCCGTTATGCCCCATACTGGGAGGGCACACCCATCACAACCATGGAGGCCATAACCATGGAGGAAATGGGAACAACCGCAACCAGGACAACAAGTCGTGCAATGGCAATGGCAATCAAGATCGCCCCGCCCCTTGGCCCAAGGATCTGAGTCACATCACCTATTTCAAGTGCCGTAAAACAGGGCACTATGCCACCGACCGCCGAGAGGCCAAGCGGAGGAATGGAAGCGGCAATGGAAGCTCAAATAAGAAGCCCAACCCTTTCCCTCGTGCTCGGGTGAACCACATTGACGTGGAGGACGTCTATGATCAGCCGGACAATCGTGGTTGGTAAGTTTTATTGAATTCACGTTTAGTATTGGTACTCTTTGATTACGGTGCAACGCATTCATTCATATCAAGGGTAGTTGTGGAAAAGTATGGGTTGCCCACTAAAACCCTTAGAAGCCCCTTCAAGGCCGGTTCAGCGGGAGGAGAAATGATGGCGAGCTTAGGCTGTCATGCAACCCTCAACATCGGGAACCATAAATTTCCCTTGAGACCTCATAGTGTTGGAAACCCAGACCTTGGATGTAATCCTAGGCATGAATTGGTTGTGAAGTTTGAAGGAAACATAGACTATGCCCGCAAGTCGATTCTGCTCACCACCCCGAGCGTAAGAGGATCAAGTATGTAGCCAGCACAGCCGGATGAAGAATCAGTGCATTCCCTCACGGGAGTTGTTCAGAGGAAGTGCCGAGTGCAAGACTTTCCGATGTGTTTCCGAGGAATTACCAGAATGCCACCGGACAGGATATTGAATTTCTGATTGAGTTATTGCCCTGACAGCCCCAATATCCAAGAGACCTTATCGGATGCCACCGAATGAGTTGAAAGAGATCAAGGATCAAATTAATGAGTTATTGGAGAAAGGATATATTCGACCAAGCTCATCACCTTGGGGAGCCCCAGTTCTTTTGGTAGAGAAGAAGGATGGAAGCTTGAGGATGGTTGTGGATTATCGTGCGTTGAACGAAGTAACCATCAAGAACAAGTACCCTCTGCCGATGATTAATGATCTGTTTGATCAGCTAGTTGGAGCCAAGGTATTCTCCAAGATCGATCTTCGATCAGGGTATCATCAGTTGAAGATCCGTGAAAAGGATATACCCAAAACAGCATTCACTACGGTATGGTTTATATGAGTATACCGTCATGTCATTTGGAATGACTAATGCCCTGCATACTTCATGAATTTGATGAACAAGGTATTTATGGAATATCTGGACAAGTTTGTCGTGGTGTTCATCGATGATATACCGATTTTCTCCAAGAGCGAGGAAGAGCATAAGGAACATTTGCGTCTAGTTCCGAGAAACTTCGAGAACATCACCAGATGCCAAGTTCAGCAAATGTGAATTTTGGCTGAAGGAAGTTGGATTCCTCGGACACGTTATTTCGTGAGAAGGAATAGCAGTTGATCCCGCCAAGGTTGAATCAATCACCGATTGGCAGTCACCCACCTCAGTCAAGGAGATCCGCAGTTTTCTCGGACTCGCAGGATATTATCGGAGGTTTATTGAGAACTTCTCGAAGATTGCCAAGCCCATGACTGAGCTGTTGAGAAAGGAAGCAAAGTATGTTTGGACCGAGGAATGTGAAGCCAGCTTTCAGGAATTAAAGAAACGGTTGGTCACAGCCCCAGTGTTGATTTTGCCAGACATACATAAGGAATAGCAGGTTTATTGTGACACTTCTCGTCAAGGACTCGGAGGAGTACTAATGCAGGAAGGAAAAGTTGTAGCTTATGCCTCCAGACAGCTACGACCTCATGAGATGAATTATGCCACACATGATTTGGAGTTAGCAGTGTAGTGCATGCACTCAAGACACAGAGACATTTCCTCATCGAAAACCGTTGTGATGTTTACAGATCACAAGAGCCTCAAGTATATTTTCACGCAGAAGGAATTGAACCTCGTGCGAGAGGAGATGGCTAGAGTTGATAAAGGACTATGACATGAGATTGCATTACCACCTGTGGAAAGCTAATGTTGTAGCAGATGCTTTGAGCCGTAAGAGTTATGTGAATACTCTTACGGCGGGAGGATTACCCTGTGAGTTAGTCGATGACCTCGAGATCTCCGACTGGAGATAGTTCCGAGAGGATTCGTTGCAACTCTGGAAGTTCAGTCCACTTTGACCGAAAGGATTCGTGAAGCCCAGAAGTCGGACAAGGAAATTGATGAGATAAAGCAAAAGATGGATGAAGGAAAAGCTAAAGGATTTCGTAAGGATGAACACGGAACTATATGGTTCGAGGATCGTATTTATGTGCCCAATGATCCCGAACTCGTGAAGCTAATTCTTCAGAGGCTCATGATTCACCAGACTCGATTCACCCGGTAACACCAAGATGTACCTGGATTTGAAGGAAAGTTTACGGTGGACAGGTATGAAGAAGGATATTGCCGAGTACGTAGCGATGCGATGTTTGTCAACGTGTAAAGGCGTAACATCGAAGCCAGCGAGGTTACTTTAACCTTTGCCGATTCGATTGGAAATGGGAGAAACTTGGAATGGATTTCATCACAGGATTACCCAGACCCGTTCAGGTTATGATTCTATCTCGGGTAGTGGTTGATCGTTTGACCAAGGTAGCTCACTTCATTCCCGTGAAGACTACCTATACCAGTGCTAAGTTGGCCAAGATATACATGACCAGGATCGTATGTCCGCATGGAGTTCCGAGGAAAATCGTGTCGATAGAGGAACACAGTTTACCTCAAAGTTTTGGAAGCGATTGCATGAAACTTTGGGTATGAGGCTGGAATTCAAGACAACTTTTCATCCGCAGCATGGATGGATGGGACCGAGAGTCAACCAGATTCTGGAGGACATGTTGAGAGCTTGTGTGCTAGACTATGGGTCTAGCTGGGATGATAATTTGCCGTCAGCAGTTCTCATACAACAACAGTTATCAATCCAGTTTGAAGATGGCCCTTCAAGCTCTATACGGAAGGAGGTGCGAGAACACCATTGCCGTGGGATAGTGTTGGAGATCGATCACTTTTGGTTCCGATCTTATCGAGGATTCCAAGAGAAAGTCAAGTTGATTCGGGACAGACTCAAGATAGCTCGATCGAGATGAAGAGTTATGCCGACAAAGAAGCGCAAGGAAGTGACTTACGAAGCGGGGACCGAGCATATCTTGGCGTGTCTCACTTCGTGGAATCGAGAGGTTTGGTGTCAAAGGAAGTTAGCACCCGATTCATTGGCCCCTACAAAATCCTCGAACGTCGTGGAGAAGTTGCTTACAAGTTGGAATTGCCGGAAGGATTGTCCGAGTTCATGATGTCTTCCATGTTTCTCCGTCAAGAAGTGTCATGCCGACATGGCCGATGTTCCGTTGAGAGACACAAAGGCCCCTAGAGGCCATACAGCTTGACAAAGTGATCTGACTTATAAGGAGAAACCCGTCCGAATTCTCGAGGCTGAAAGCAGAGTCACCCGCAGCAAGGTCATCAAATTTTGCAAGGTGCCGTGGAGTCACCACACCGAGGAAGAAGCCACTGGGAGCGCCAAGAAGACCTTCTTCGAGATCACCCGCACCTATTTGTTAGTTAACCCGAATCTCGAGGGCGTAGATTCATCTTAAGGTGGGTAGGTTTGTAACATCCCAAATTTCCTATTTGGAATGTTTTACAATTATAGCTAAGCATCCTATGCATCCTGTTTGAATTTGAATGCCATTTGGAGTTTCAGAGAATTTTGAGTTTTGAATTTGAATTCAAACTTTGGCAAGTGGGAAACATTTCAAAAACTAAGCCTGATTAATACTTGATCAAAAGTATGAGAGGAGTAAACATGACACTCCAAAAATATCAGAGGAAAACATTGCCAAAAGTTTTGGATTCAAATCTGAATTTTATTTGAATTTGAAAAAAATGGATTTTTATAAAGTTTGGATTTTTCCTTTGGAAAAATGTTCAAATGATAGGGAATATTCCCCTGATCATTTTGGTATATATATACCCTATATAAAATATTTATAGATTCTGTTTTATTTTTGTTTTTGTTTTATTAAAAAAATTCAAAAAATTAAAACCCCAGCGCCAGCCCTGACCCCCCGGCCAGCCGAACCCCCCACCACTGCCCACCGAGCGGCCCAGAGGCCAACCCACGACCGAGCCGGGCCTCACCTCACCCCAGACCAACCCTTTGGCGTGGTCGCCGCCCGCCCGCACCCCTCCCTCTCTCTGGCAGGTGGCCCGCCACCTTCGTCAACCCCGCCCCACGCCACTCGCCACCGCCGATCGCGGATCCCGTGGGATCCGGATGTCGATCCGCCTCGATCGCCCCGGCATGGCCGAGGCCCCGACTATTTAAGCCGACGCCCGCACCCCATTCCCCCTAGCCCCTCGCCGACCCTCTCCCTCTCACCCGAGCTCACCGAGCCAGAGCCTTCCCGCCGCCATTCTCGTCGCCGTCGCCGCCCTAGACCACCCCGATCTCCCCCGACTCCACCAGAAGCCCCCACTCGTCGCCCCGCACCCGCCCGGCTACTTCCCCGACCTCCCCGACGACCGAAGCCCTCAACACACTCATCGCCGCCGCCGCCGCCGCCGCCGAGGTCCGGTAAGTCGCCGGAATCCCCTCCCCCCGTCCGATGCGTGATGAACGGCGTAGATTAGACCCCGAAGGGGTACGCGTTTTAAAATAAAACCGGCCCGGTTCGTCCGGTTTATTTTAGTTAGGTTTATTTTTATTTAGCCGGCCCGTTTTAGTTTAACCCAAGGGCCCGTTTAGGTTATTTTACGCCCGGTCGTAGTTTAGGCCCATTAGGCCGTTTTCTAGTTATTTTCGTTTTCTGTTTTAACAGAATAGTTCCTGTTTTGAAAAATTCATATCTTTTATTCTGTTTAATATTTTTAGGTGATTCTTTTTTTGTTGGTTTGAAAATTTTCTATAGTTTCTGTAGAATATATATTTAGCTATGTTAAAATTAACTAAAATTGCTTTATTTTAGTTTTAGTCAGAATAGTAAATCTGTTATAACATGAGCTAGGAAAATTATTTTTATATGATTCTTTTTGTACCAACTTTATTTTGACATTGCCAAACCATAGAAACTAATTTGGGTATTTTAGGACTTATAAAAAAATATTTTTAAGCAGAATCTTGTTAATCCTAATTAATTAACTAGCTACTGTTTTCCTATTATTTTAATTAGTAAATAAATTTATTTTTAACCTATGATTGATTATTCTAGGATAGTTTCTGTCACTTTATAGGATGAACTTTTATTTATAATAAATAAAAGTTTTATTTTATTTTCTTAATAGAAATTTGAATTAGGCCTAATAGGAGTTTCATAATAGATTTTAAGTTAATTCTTTTTGCTCCTAGTTGCTTAATGAAATCTTTTCTGTTAAGTTAACATAAAACCATGATTAGGTTATGTTGAGAAAATTTTTGTTATATAAAACTATTTTAGTTATTGTTTGAAGTAGGAAAAACTTTGAGTTGGTTTTCTTTGAGTTTTCCCTTTTGATTTTGCTTTGTTGGTTTTGGTGTGTTATGTTGCTATTGTTATGCTATTGTATTATGTGATCCTATGCTATATGCTTATTGTGATTATTGTTTGTCTCGGTAGAGTTTCCGGAGTGCGAAGCTTGCTACTACGAATCTTTAGCTTACGAAGATCATCAGCAAGGCAAGTTTTGATCATGTTATTTATATACCTATGTTTTTGTGCATTAGAGTTGTCACCACCCCACCATGCATGCAGTAGTTGAAATTTTGAAGTTATTAATCTTGAGTAGTATCATGTGGTAGGATGAACCAATCCCCTTGTTACCATGACCCCGGGATGAAGTAGTTTACTTTGCTATGCTCGTAGACGGGTTTTGGGTTGAGTGAAATTCATAAGCAAGATGTGAGAGTCAATGATGATGACAACCCCATGAACTACAATGATCAAGATGGACTTCGGAGTTCACTACTGGGTGGAGGACGGTTGACGGGCGCCCTGGAGAACCCAGTGGTTGGCCGGGATGCATGGAGAAGTGCCATGACATCTTGCGGAAAGCTTCACCCAGCCACGAAGAGACGGATGGATGCCCCATGACCGGAAGCTTATCTGTGCAGCCGCAAGCCATTATGGGCTCTGGCTGGGTCAACCCTAGTAGTGACGCTGGCTGGAAGGTACTACGAGATGTAGAAGAACGGTAGGATTGGATGGGTACCGGCAGTAGCTGTAAGAACTCTTTGGAAGACCCTGTTTCATCTGGCCCCGTCTTCAAACACCATGAAGTGCGTAAGACTTTAAAGGAGGGAATGATTCTTGCGAGGAAAGTGCTAAACCTCTGCAGAAAGTTAAAGATCTAATCGATTAGCCGTGTCCCGATTACGGACATTTTGAGCCTCCGAACTTGGAAGTATTCGGATATCTCAACACTAAAACTAATGAATTAATTTGAGGGGTTTATGACTTAATAATTTGGGAACGAGATTTTGGTTGGCGGAACCATCTCAATAACTACCAACAATTTGTAGTAATTTGCAAATAAGTCCACTGTAGTAGGATAAAATTGGCTTTTCGCAAAATGATGAAACTTAGAGCTCCACAAACCAAAATGCATATAGTGTTAGTAACTTTATTATTGTTATTCTTCATAACTTGCCGACTTATTCCAAAAAGCTGACCTACATGGCTGCAACGTCTTATGTTGCGCAGGTATATTCCGATCAGAGTGAGGCTACGCTCCGCTTGGCGATTGCCCTTTGAGTCGGATGGACTCGCTTTACTTGACGCTCCGCAGCATTAGTAGTTTATTCTCATGAGTTGGCCTTGAGCCAAATTTATTCTCTTGTAATAAAGACTCTATATGAGAATCGTGTAATAAAATTCAGGTGTGATTGAACTTTGATTACTTTATCGATGTAATCGTGAGTACCAAAGATTCTTGGGATGGTATGCATACGTAGATTTGACCGATTTTGGGTCAGGTCGCTACAGTAATTTAGCAACATGAACATTTCTACAACCATATTTTCCTCTCTCATAATAATTACATGTGGTATCAAAAGCAAATTTAACAAAATAGCTATCACATAAAATATTTTCAACACAATCCACATGCATGCGAAGTTGACACTCTTCCAAAATAGTGGGATCAACATTAACTAAACTCATGACCTCTCCAAACCCACTTTCAATATTATTATCAATCTCATATTCATCATGGGGAGTAAGTAAATTTTCAAGATCGTAAGAAGAATCACCCCAATCATGATCATTGCAACAAGTAGAGGACATAGCAAAACTAGCATCCCCATGCTTAGGTTTTTGTATATTATTAGCACAATTGACATCAAGAGAATTTATAGTAAAATCATTGCAATCATGCTTTTCATCAACGGGACTATCAAATATGGGTGCAATAGCAATGATCTCATGTTTAACATAAGGAACCATAGCAAATTCATCTTCGTAAATATTGGCATCATGGCCACAAGAAGCATCATGTTCATCAAGGGATATTTCAATCAAATCATCGGAATCATAATTATCTATAGATTCATGCATATCATTATTTTCTTTAGAAGCGACGGTCATTCTTTCAACAAATTCTTTGATATAGACATTATGAGCATAGTTTTCATAGCAATATTCAAGTATTTCAAAATTTTCAGATTCGTAAAGAGTAATATCATACTTTTCAATCAAAGAAGCAACTTCATAAGCACCCTTAAAAGCAACAAATTCTTCAATTTGTTTGATATCATAGTAACTGTAAACACCCTTTGCATAAGAAAACAAGATTTCATTTTCATTAAACTCACATAGGTAGGGAAGGTGTTTTTTAGGGTTCTTAGAGCAACAGGTAATATCACAAATTTCACAAAGATTCCAAGCATAACACAACAATTTGTTTATTTGATTCCATAAGAGTCTCCCTTTTTCAGATAAACGGTGACGCACAAAATGAGCATGCTCATCTAAAGATTTCCCATCAACTAGGCTAGTTGGGGTTTCAGCACGAGCGCATAGGGATCGAAGATGATCCAAGTAGAACACTTTAAGCGGATCCATATCAATAGATTTTTAGCAAGCAAAGATGAAAGCACATAGAAGGCACATGGCAACACAAGAGGCAAGCGAAAAAAAGGCGGACGGAAAGAGAGGGCGAATAAAACGGCAAGGGTGAAGTGGGGGAGAGGAAAACGAGAGCCAAATGGCAAATAATGTAATGCGGGAGATAAGAGTTTGTGATGGGTACTTGGTATATTGACTTTTGCACAGACTCCCCGGCAACGGCGCCAGAAATCCTTCTTGCTACCTCTTGAGCATTGCGTTGGTTTTCCCTTGAATAGGAAAGGGTGGTGCAGTAAAGTAGCATCAGTATTTCCCTTAGTTTTTGAGAACCAAGGTATCAATCTAGTAGGAGGCCATGCACGAGTCCCTCTGCTACGTCTTGAGCTTGCGTTGGTTTTCCCCAAAGAGGAGAGGATGATGCAGCAGAGTAGCGTAAGTATTTCCCTCAGTTTTTGAGAACCAAGGTATCAATCCAGTAGGAGGCCACGCACAAGTCCCTCGTACCTACACAAAACAAATAGCTCCTCGCAATCAACACGAATAGGGGTTGTCAATCCCTCCATGGTCACTTACGAGAGTGAGATCTGATAGAGATGATAGATAATATTTTTGGTATGTTTGGTATAAAGATGCAAAGTAAAATAAAAAGGCAAAGTAAAAAGCAAAGCAATAATAAAGCGTAGGAAGATTAATATGATGGAAATAGACCCGGGGGCCATAGATTTCACTAGTGGCTTCTCTCAAGAGCATAGGTATTTTACGGTGGGTGAACGAATTACTGTTGAGCAATTGACAAAATTGAGCATACTTATGAGAATATCTAGGTATGATAATGTATATAGGCATCACGTCTGAGACAAGTAGACCGACTCCTACCTGCATCTACTACTATTATTCCACTCATCGATCGCTATCCAGCATGCATCTAGAGTATTAAGTTAATGAAAACAGAGTAACGCCTTAAGCAAGATGACATGATGTAGAGGAATAAATGCATGCAATATGATAAATACCCCATCTTGTTATCCTCGATGGCAACAATACAATACGTGCCATGCTGCCCCTACTGTCTCTGGGAAAGGACACCGCAAGATTGAACCCAAAGCTAAGCACTTCTCCCATTGCAAGAACTACCAATCTAGTTGGCCAAACCAAACGGATAATTCGAAGAGACTTGCAAAGATAACTCAATCATACATAAAAGAATTCAGGAAAGATTCAAATATTGCTCATAGATAATCTTGATCATAAACCCACAATTCATCGGTCTCAACAAACACACCGTAAAAAGAAGATTACATCGAATAGATCTCCACGAGAGAGGGGAGAACATTGTATTGAGATCCAAAAAGAGAGAAGAAGCCATCTAGCTACTAACTATGGACCAAGGTCTGAGGTAAACTACTCACACTTCATCGGAGAGGCTATGATGTTGATGTAGAAGCCCTCCATGGTGGAATCCCCTTCCGGCGGAGCTCCGGAACAGGCCCCAAGATGGGATCTCGTGGATACAGAAAGCTGCGGCGGTGGAATTAGGTTTTGGCTCCGTCCCTGATCTATTGGGGGTACGTAGGTATATATAGGAGGAAGAAGTACGTCGGTGGAGCTTCGAGGGGCCCACGAGGCAGGGGGGCGCCTCGTGACCGCCTCGTGGCTTTCTTGACGGAGGGTCCAAGTCTCCTGGGTCTTATCCGATGAGAAAATCACGTTCCCGAAGATTTCATTCCGTTTGGACTCCGTTTGATATTTCATTTCTTCGAAACACTGAAATAGGCAAAAACAGCAATTCTGAAATTTGGGCCTCCGGTTAATAGGTTAGTCCCAAAAGTAATATAAAAGTGGAAAATAAAGCCCAATATAGTCCAATACAATAGATAATATAGCATGGAGCAATCTAAAATTATAGATACGTTGGAGACATATCAGGCATCCCCAAGCTTAATTCCTGCTCGTCCTCGAGTAGGTAAATGATAAAAAGAGAATTTTTGATGCGGAGTGCTACTTGGCATAATTTCAATGTAACTCTTCTTAATTGTGGTATGAATATTCAGATCCGAAAGATTCAAGACAAAAGTTCATATTGACATAAAAATAATAATACTTCAAGCATACTAACTAAGCAATTATGTCCTCTCAAAATAACATGGCCAAAGAAAGTTCATCCCTACAAAATCATATAGTTTAGTCATGCTCCATTTTCATCACACAAGAATGCTCTCATCATGCACAAGCTCGATGACAAGCCAAGCAATTGTTTCATACTTTAGTAATCTCAAACTTATAAACTTTCACGCAATACATGAGTGCGAGCCATGGATATAGCACTATGGGTGGAATAGAATATAATGATGGGGGTTATGTGGAGAAGACAAAAAAAGGAGAAAGTCTCACATCAACGAGGCTAATCAACGGGCTATGGAGATGCCCATCAATTGATGTTAATGCAAGGAGTAGGGATTGCCATGCAACGGATGCACTAGAGCTATAAATGTATGAAATCTCAACAAAAGAAACTAAGTGGGTGTGCATCCAACTTGCTTGCTCACGAAGACCTAGGGCATTTGAGGAAGCCCATCGTTGGAATATACAAGCCAAGTTCTATAATGAAAAATTCCCACTAGTATATGAAAGTGACAACATATGAAACTCTCTATATGGAAAACATGGTGCTACTTTGAAGCACAATATATGAGACATGCTATATGAAGAACATGGTGCTACTTTGAAGCACAAGTGTGGAAAAAGAGATAGTAACATTGCCCCTTTTATTTCTTTTTTTGGGCCTTTTTTTCTTTGGCCTTTCTCTTTTTTTGGGGACAATGCTCTATAAAATGATGATCATCACACTTCTATTTATTTACAACTCAATGATTACAACTCGATACTAGAACAAAGTATGACTATATGAATGCCTCAGGCGGTGTACCGGGATATGCAATGGACCAAGAGTGACATGTATGAAAGAATTATGAACGGTGGCTTTGCCACAAATACTATGTCAACTACATGATCATGCTAAGCAATATGACAATGATGAATGTGTCATGAAGAACAGTATGGTGGAAAGTTGCATGGCAATATATCTTGGAATGGCTATGGAAATTCCATAATAGGTAGGTATGGTGGCTATTTTGAGGAAGATATAACGAGGTTTATGTGTGAAAGAGCGTATCATATCACGGGGTTTGGATGCACCGGCGAAGTTTGCACCAACTCTCAATGTGAGAAAGGGCAATGCACAAAGATCAAGAGGCTAGCAATGATGGAAGGGTAAGAGTGCATATAATCCATGGACTCAACATTAGTCATAAAGAACTCACGTACTTATTGCAAAAATCTACAAGCCATCAAAACCAAAGCACTACGTGCATGCTCCTAGGGGATAGATTGGTAGGAAAAGACCATCGCCGTCCCCGACCGCCACTCATAAGGAGGACAATCAAATAACACCTCATGTTTCAAATTTGTTACATAACGTTTACCATACATGCATGCTACGGGACTTGCAAACTTCAACACAAGCATTTCTCAAATTCACAACAACTCAACTAGCACGACTTTGATATTATCACCTCCATATCTCAAAACAATTATGAAGCATCAAACTTTTCTTAGTATTCAACACACTCAAAAGAAAGTTTTACAAATCTTGAATACCAAGCATATTATTATTAAGCAAATTACCATGCTATTTAAGACTCTCAAAATAATCTAAGTGAAGCATAAGAGATCAATAGTTTCTTTAAAACAAATCCACCACCGTGCTCTAAAAGATATAAGTGAGGTACTAGAGCAAAACTATCAAGCTCAAAAGATATAAGTTAAGCACATAGAGCAAAACTATCAAGCTCAAAAGATATAAGTGAAGCACATATAGTATTCTAACAAATTCCAATTCATGTATGGCTCTCTCAAAAGGTGTGTACAGCAAGGATGATTGTGGTAAACTAACAAGCAAAGACACAAATAATACAAGACGCTCCAAGCAAAACACATATCATGTGGTGAATAAAAATATAGCTCCAAGTAAAGTTACTGATGGAAGTGGATAAAAGAGGGATGCCTTCCGTGGCATCCCCAAGCTTTGACTTTTGGTGTCCTTGGATTATCTTGGGGGTGCCATGGGCATCCCCAAGCTTAGGCTCTTGCCACTCCTTGTTCCATAATCCATCAAAAAAATTCACCCAAAACTTGAAAACTTCACAACACAAAACTGAACAGAAATCTCGTGTGCTCCGTTAGTGAAAGAAAACAAAAGACCACTTCAAGGTACTGTAATGAACTCATTCTTTATTTATATTGGTGTTAAACCTACTGTATTTGTAGCGACCAGACCTCAAACAGTCCGACCTCTGTGCATCAGTGTCATCCCTGGATCAGTAATGCTGACACGCACAGTACTTGAAGGATTTATAACAGAGTAGCAGTCACATACTTATTACATCGAGTGTCTCCAAAAGAGAACTTATTACAATAAATATGGCTTAAGGCCATCTAATAACGATAACAACGGAAGGCTTGGAAGATAAGCGAGTCCATCAACTCCAACGGCATCACTGAGTATAGAACCACGACCTAAGGCACCTTACTGTCGTTCGAAAAGTCTGCAACATGAACGTTGTACTGAAACGGGTCAGCACATGGAATATGCTGGCAATGTAACACATAGAGAAACAATATGACAGAGTAATGCTATACTACATGCATATATGGCTGGTGGAAAGCTCTATGGTTACAGTGAAGGAAATATGCCCTAGAGGAAATAATAAAGTTATTATTTATTTCCTTACATCATGATAAATGTTTATTATTCATGCTAGAATTGTATTAACCGGAAACATAATACATGTGTGAATATATAGACAAACAGTGTCACTAGTATGCCTCTACTTGACTAGCTCGTTAATCGAAGATGGTTATGTTTCCTAACCATAGACATGAGTTGTCATTTGATTAACGGGATCACATCATTAGGAGAATGATCTGATTGACATGACCCATTCCGTTAGCCTAGCACTTGATCGGTTAGTATGTTGCTATTGCTTTCTTCATGACTTATACATGTTCCTGTAACTATGAGATTATGCAACTCCCGTTTACGGAGGAACACTTTGGTGCTACCAAACGTCACAACGTAATCGGGTGATTATAAAGGAGTATTACAAGTGTCTCCAAAGGCATATGTTGGGTTGGCGTATTTCGAGATTAGGATTTGTCACTCCGATTGTCGGAGAGGTATCTCTGGGCCATCTCGGTAATGCACATCACTATAAGCCTTGCAAGCAATGTAGCTAATGAGTTAGTTACGGAATGATGCATTACGGAACGAGTAAAGAGACTTGCCGATGTGAAGATTGAACTAGGTATTGGATACCGACGATCGAATCTCGGGCAAGTATCATTCCGATGACAAAAGGAACAACGTTTGTTGTTATGCGTTCTGACCGATAAAGATCTTCGTAGAAAATGTAGGAACCAATATGGGCATCCAGGTCCCGCTATTGGTTATTGACCGGAGATGTGTCTCGGTCATGTCTACATTGTTCTCGAACCGTAGGGTCCGCACGCTTAAGGTTTCGATGACATTTATGTTATGAGTTTATGAGTTTTGATGTACCGAAGGAGTTCGGAGTCCCGGATGAGATCGGGGACATGACGAGGAGTCTCGAAATGGTCGAGACGTAAAGATCGATATATTGGACGACTATATTCGAGTTCGGAAAGGTTCGAATGATTCGTATTTTTCGAGTACCGGGAGTTACGGGAATACGGGGAGAAGTATTGGGCCTTATTGGGTCCTGCGGGAAAGAGAGAGGGCTGCCTAGGGCAGGCCGCGCCCCCATGGCCTAGTCCGAATTGGACTAGGGGAGGCCGCACCCTCCTTCCTTCCCTTCTCTTTTCCCTTCCTTGTCTCCTACTCCTAATACATGGAAGGACTCCTAGTTGGACTAGGAAGGGGAATCCTACTCCCGGTAGGAGTAGGACTCCCCATGGCGCCCTCCTAGGGCCGGCCCTCCCCTCCTCCACTCCTTTATATACGGGGGCAGGGGGCACCCCATGGACACACAAGTTGATCCTTGAGATCGTTCCTTAGCCGTGTGCGGTGCCCCCCTCCACCATATTCCACCTCGGTCAAATCGTAGCAGTGCTTAGGCGAAGCCCTGCGTTGGTAGAACATCAAGATCGTCACCACGCCTGCCGTCAGGTCGACGGAACTCTCTCTCCCGGAGCTTTGCTGGATCGGAGCCGAGGAGCGTCACCGAAATGTACGTGTGCCAAGAACTGGAGGTGCCGGAGTAACGGTGCTTGGATCGGTTGGATCGCGAGGAGAACGTCTGACTACTTCCTCTACGTTGTGATTGCTTCCGCTTCGGTCTACGAGGGTACGTAGACAACACTCTCCCCTCTCGTTGCTATGCATCACCATGATCTTGCGTGTGCGTAGGAAATTTTTTGAAATTACTACGTTCCCCAACATACAGTTTTGCGTAAAGCCAATTTTTCCCTACTGCAAAGAAATAAATTTTGTTTAACTATCATGGTGGTTGTTAAACATTGAGAATGGTTGACAGCATTCTCAATCCCAATTAAACATCATCATTAAAACCCAACAATATTAATTAAAGTAACATGATGAGATTCACATGATAATCCAAGTACTAGATACTCAAGATGTCCATAACCGGGGACACGGCTAACCATGATTAGTTTGTTACACTCTGCAGAGGTTTGTGCACTTTTCCCCACAAGACTCGATCTCCCCCGTTGGGATTCTCGCACTACATGGTGATTGAGAAACGGATGACCGAGACATAGTCTTTCAGAAGTGCTAGCACCTTGCGAACGGGTAGACAGTTACACCTACATCCCTCTACATCTGCTAGTCTGCCACTGTAAGAGTTCGCACGACTTAGTCAACTATGCTAGAGCCCATAATAGCTTGTGGCTGCACACGGAAGTTTCTAGCATGAATAATCTCATGATCCCTTTGAGCACAGGTGGCGGTCCAAAAGAAAAACAGGCAATCCTGGAATACCCAGGTACCTCAATCCACCCAGATGTGTGTTTTAGTTGCCACCTTAAGTAAACCATTTATTAACAATCTCACATCTGTCATGGATACAATCACCCAATCCATGTCTACTTAGCATAGCATGGCAATAATAAGCAAACGTAGAAGTAACTCCCAAGGGTTTGATAATAAAACAGGAAATAGGTACTACCTCAACTACTATCCCAAAACCCACAGTTTAATTAGATCCTAATCATGCTATGTTTGAGGATTGATCTAATGCATAAAAATTGGGTATGAAAAGAGGTATGATCAAAGTGTTACTTGCCTTGTTGATGATCCGTCAAACCTAGAGACTCAAAGTAGCAAGCGGCGCACTCCGGGTACTCTATCGCAAACAAACAAGCACACAATAAGTACTCAACTAATGCACAGGTAAAACTCAAATAAAAGATCTAACCAGAAAGTTCAACATAAGAACTCCGGTTTGCAAAAAAAAACAAATCGAACGAAGCAACGAAAGTCAAACGGCGAAAGAAACTGGCTTTGTTTTACTAATCTGGACCTAAGTCAAATTTTACAGAGGCAAAAACTTGTTTGAGTAGATTATTCGGAAAGAGGGTTTCGAGACGAAACTCTAGGCGCTTGAATCGCCTGATTCTGATAAACGAGCAAAAAGTTATACTAGATCGAAAATCGGATCAGAAATCACGATCAGAAAAATCGCAAAAATAAATCCGAGAAAAAGAAAAACGACGAACAGATTAACGAACGAACGTTCGTTATCTGTATCTAAACGATGAACGCGTTCGTTAAAACGAACGAACAAGCGAATGCTCGCTAAATAAATAAACCGGGGAAAACCGATCTATTTAAAAAACGAAAACTAGGGTTTTTTCTAAAAAAACGAAACGGTTTTTCTCAAAAACCGGCGTGGCGGCTACCTCGGCTCGGGCTCGTGAAGCTCGGCGGGCTCCGGCAACGGCAGGTGGTCTTGGGCGGCCTCGGCGGCGGCTGGCGTGTGGCGGCGGGCGGGCTCGAGGCTCGGCGGTTATAATGGGCGGTGACTTGGGAAGAGGCGCCTGGTCGGCCTCGGGAGGCGTGCCCCGGCCGGACTCGGTGGCGGCGATGGCGGCTGGGCCGGCTTGGCGGTGCGGGCGCGCGTTTATTTAAATAATTCCACCGAGACTTAGAAAAATTCTAGAAAAATAAACAAAAATCTAAAAATGCCAAAACAAATTTTCACCGCCTAAATAAAATATTTAGAACGAGGTGAACATTTTCTTGGCCCTAAAATGCATTTTTTGAAAACGTGCAATTTTTCCTAAATTCAAATAAGATAGCGAAAACACCAAATAAAATCTTATTTGATTTTTTTATTAAATCTTCATTATTCCTTTATTTTGGGAAATTCATTTTATTCCCTCTCTCATATTTTGATAGTAGAAATAATTGAAGATAAAATAAATAAAATCAAATGATCCTATTTTCAAAATTTGAGAAAACTCAAATATGAAAATAACGAAATCTGCAACTGTCTCCGTGGGTCCTTGAGTTGCGTGAAATTTCTAGGATCGGCCAAAAAGCAATAAAACATGCTATGCAATGATGATCTATGTATAACATTCCAAATTGAAAATTTGGGATGTTACAGTATTCCAACTTCTCTATGGATCATAAACTATTTTACTAGCCATAGATTCATCAAAATAAGCAAACAACACACGAAAAACAGAATATGTCAAAAACAGAACAGTCTGTAATAATCTGTAACTAACGCAAACTTCTGGAACCCAAAAATTCATCCAAAATAGGACGACCTAGGCAATTTGTTTATTGACCAGCAGCAATTGGAATCACTATTTTATCACGTTCTAGTGATTTTTAACAATTGTTTTCGTGAACCAAAAGTTTCTGAAAATTACAACAAGATCAAATAACTATTATCCAAGAAGATCCTATAGGTTTAACTTGGCACAAACACTAATTAAAACATAAAACCACATCTAAACAGAAGGTAGATGGATTATTTATTCCTAAACATAAACAAAAACTAAAAACTAAAAATTAAACTGGGGTGCCTCCCAACAAGCGCTACCGTTTAACGCCCCTAGCTAGGCATAAAAGCAAGGATAGATCTAGGTATTGCCATCTTTGGTGGGCAATCCATAGGTGGCTCTCATAATAGGTTCATATGGTAATTTTATCTTCTTCCTAGGGAAGTGTTCCATGCCTTTCTTTAATGGGAATTGGAACCTAATATTCCCTTCCTTCACATCAATAATTGCACCAATCGTTCTAAGGAAAGGTCTACCAAGAATAATAGGACATGAATGATTGCAATCTATATCAAGAACGATAAAATCTACGGGCACATAATTCCTATTTGCAACAATAAGAACATCATTAATTCTTCCCATAGGTTTCTTAATAGTGGAATTCACAAGGTGCAAGTTTAGAGAGCATTCATCAAAATCACGGAAATCTAACAAATCACACAAAGTTTTGGGAATAGTGGAAACACTAGCACCCAAATCACATAAAGCATAAAATTCATGATCCTTAATCTTAATTTTAATAGTTGGTTCCCACTCATCATAAAGTTTTCTAGGGATAGAGACTTCCAACTCAAGTTTTTCCTCATAAGATTGCATCAAGGCATCAATGATATGTTTAGTAAACGCTTTATTTTGACTATAAGCATGCAGAGAATTTAGCACGGATTGCAACAAGGAAATACAATCAATTAAAGAGGAACTTTCATAATTAAATTCCTTGAAATCCAAAATAGTGGGTTTAGCAACATCTAAGGTTTTACTTTCTTCAATCCCACTTTTATCAATTTTAGCATCATAATCTAAAAGCTCCGAATTTTTAGAACGCCTTCTAGGTAAAGGTGACTCATATTCAATCTCATCATTATCAAGATTCATATTGCAAAACAAGGATTTAATGGGAAACACATCAATAAATTTTAGATCTTCGTCTTGATTTTCATGGAAATTGGAAGAACACGCTTTAATAAAGGCATCTTTCCTAGCACGCATCTTAGCGGTTCTTTCCTTGCACTCATCAGTGGAAGTTCTCATGGCTTTGAGAGACTCATTGATATCATGCTTAGGAGGAATAGATCTAAGCTTTAAAGAATCAACACCAAGAGAAATTCTATCAACGTTCCTAGCCAATTCATCAACTTTAAGTAATTTCTCTTCAAGCAAAGCATTAAAATTCTTTTGTGAATTCATAAATTCTTTAACACTATTCTCAAATTCAGAGGGCATCTTATTAAAATTTCCATAAGAGTTGTTGTAGGAATTTCCATAATTATTAGAAGGATTACTAGGATAAGGCCTAGGATTAAAATTCCCTCTATATGCGTTGTTACCAAAATTATTCCTACCAACAAAATTCACATCCATAGATTCATTATTATTCTCAATCAAAGTAGACAAAGGCATATCATTAGGATCATAAGAAACACTCTTAGTAGCAAATAATTTCATAAGTTCATCCATCTTTTCACTCAAAACATTGATTTCTTCTATCGCATGCACCTTTTTATTAGTAAATCTTTCAGTGTGCCATTGAGAATAATTAACCATAATATCATCTAGGAGTTTAGTAGCATCTCCTAAAGTGATTTCCATAAAAGTGCCTCCAGCGGCCCGAATCTAAAAGGTTTCAAGAAGCAAAAATCAATCCTGAATAAATTTTTTGTATAATCATCCACAAGTTTAAAACATGAGTAGGTCAAATAAGTATCACTATTTTCATTCTCTCCCAAGATTGTGCAAAATGTTCATGATCAAGTTGCTTAAAATTCATAATATCGTTCCTAAGAGAGATGATCTTAGCGGGAGGAAAATACTTAGAGATAAAAGCATCTTTGCACTTGTTCCAAGTATCAATACTATTTTTAGGCAAAAACAAAAACCAAGCTTTAGCGCAATCTCTAAGCGAAAAAGGAAATAGCTTCAATTTAACAACATCATTGTCAACATCTTTCTTCTTTTCCATATCACACAAATCCACGAAGCTATTTAAATGAGTAGCGGCATCTTCACTAGGAAGGTCGGGGAATTGGTCTTTCATAACGAGATTCAACAAAGCAGTATTGATTTCACAAAATTCAGTATTGGCAAGAGGAGCAATCGGAGTGCTAAGGAAATCATTATTGTTGGTATTGGTAAGGTCACACAATTTGGTATTATCTTGAGCCATAGTGACAAGCAAGCAATCCAACACACGAGCAAATGTAAAAAGGCAAGCAAAAAGAGAGGAGGAGATTGGGAAAGAGAGGGCTAATAAAATGGCAAGGGTGAAGTGGGGAGAGGAAAAGGAGAGGCAAATGGCAAATAATGTAATGCGAGAGATAAGGGATTGTGATGGGTACTTGGTATGTTGACTTTTGCATAGACTCCCGATAGCGGCGCGGAAATCCTTCTTGCTACGTCTTGAGCTTGCGTTGGTTTTCCCCGAAGAGGAGAGGATGATGCAGCAGAGTAGCGTAAGTATTTCCCTCAGTTTTTGAGAACCAAGGTATCAATCCAGCAGTAGGCCACGCACAAGTTCCTCGTACCTACACAAAACAAATAGCTCCTCGCAATCAACACGAATAGGGGTTGTCAATCCCTTCACGGTCACTTACGAGAGTGAGATCTGATAGAGATGATAGATAATATTTTTGGTATTTTTGGTATAAAGATGCAAAGTAAAATAAAAAAGGCAAAGTAAAAAAGCAAAGAAATAATAAAGCGTAGGAAGATTAATATGATGGAAATAGACCCGAGGGCCATAGATTTCACTAGTGGCTTCTCTCAACAGCATAGGTATTTTACGGTGGGTGGACGAATTACTGTTGAGCAATTGACATAATTGAGCATAGTTATGAGAATATCTAGGTATGATCATGTATATAGGCATCACGTCCGAGACAAGTAGACCGACTCTCACCGCATCTACTACTATTACTCCACTCATCGACCGCTATCCAAAGCATGCATCTAGAGTATTAAGTTAATGAAAACAGAGTAACGCCTTAAGCAAGATGACATGATGTAGAGGAATAAATTCATGCAATATGATAAATACCCCATCTTGTTATCCTCGATGGCAACAATACAATACGTGCCTTGCTGCCCCTACTGTCTCTGGGAAAGGACACCGCAAGATTGAACCCAAAGCTAGCACTTCTCCCATTGCAAGAACTACCAATCTAGTTGGCCAAACCAAATGGATAATTCGAAGAGACTTGCAAAGATAACTCAATCATACATAAAAGAATTCAGGAAAGATTCAAATATTGCTCATAGATAATCTTGATAATAAACCCACAATTCATCGGTCTCAACAAACACACCGCAAAAAGAAGATTACATCGAATAGATCTCCACGAGAGAGGGGGAAAACATTGTATTGAGATCCAAAAAGAGAGAAGAAGCCATCTAGCTACTAACTATGGACCCGAAGGTCTGAGGTAAACTACTCACACTTCATCGAAGAGGCTATGATGTTGATGTAGAAGCCCTCCGTGGTGGAATCCCCTTCCGGCGGAGCTCCTGTACTTGCCCCAAGATGGTATCTCGTGGATACAGAAAGTTGCGGCGGTGGAATTAGGTTTTTGGCTCCGTCCCTGATCTGTTGGGGGTACGTAGGTATATATAGGAGGAAGAAGTACATCGGTGGAGCTTCGAGGGGCCCATGAGGCAGGGGGCGCGCCCTAGGGGGGGCGCCCTCCACCCTCGTGACCGCCTCGTGGCTTTCTTGACGGAGGGTCCAAGTCTCCTGGGTCTTATCTGATGAGAAAATCACGTTCCCGAAGATTTCATTCTGTTTGGACTCCGTTTGATATTCCGTTTCTTCAAAACACTGAAATAGGCAAAAAACAGCAATTCTAGGCTGGGCCGACGGTTAATAGGTTAGTCCCAAAAGTAATATAAAAGTGGAAAATAAAGCCCAATATAGTCCAAAACAATAGATAATATAGCATGGAGCAATCAAAAATTATAGATACGTTGGAGACGTATCACCCTCGCACCTACACAAACAAATAAAAACCTCGCAACCAACGCAATAAAGGGGTTGTCAATCCCTTCACTGTCACTTACGAAAGTGAGATCTGATAGATATGATAAGATAATATTTTTGGTATTTTAATGATAAAGATGCAAAATAAAATAAAAGCAAAATTAACAGCGCCAGAAATAGCTTGTTGTCGGGAGATTAATATGATGGAAAATAGACCCGGGGGCCATAGGTTTCACTAGTGGCTTCTCTCGAGAGCATAAGTATTACGATGGGTGAACAAATTACTGTTGAGCAATTGATAGAATTGAGCATAGTTATGAGAATATCTAGGTATGATCATGTATATAGGCATCACGTCCGTGACAAGTAGACCGACTCCTGCCTGCATCTACTACTATTAATCCACACATCGACCGCTATCCAGCATGCATCTAGAGTATTAAGTTCATAAGAACAGAGTAACGCTTTAAGCAAGATGACAAGATGTAGATGGATAAACTCATGCAATATGAAATAAACCCCATCTTGTTATCCTCGATGGCAACAATACAATACGTGCCTTGTTGCCCCTACTATCACTGGGAAAGGACACCACAAGATTGAACCCAAAGCTAAGCACTTCTCCCATTGCAAGAAAGATCAATCTAGTAGGCCAAACCAAAGTGATAATTCGAAGAGACTTGCAAAGATAACCAATCATACATAAAAGAATTCAGAGAAGATTCAAATATTGTTCATAGATAAACTTGATCATAAACCCACAATTCATCGGTATCAACAAACACATTGCAAAAGAAGATTACATCGAATAGATCTCCACAAGAGAGGGGAGAACATTGTATTGAGATCCAAAAGAGAGAAGAAGCCATCTAGCTAATAACTATGGACCCGAAGGTCTGAGGTAAACTACTCACACATCATCGGAGAGGCTATGGTGTTGATGTAGAAGCCCTCGGGATCAATGCCCCCTCGTGACGCCGAAAAGGCCCCAAGATGGGATCTCACGGCATGTAAGGTTGCGGTGGTGGAATTAGGTTTTCGTGGATGATTACATTGGTTTGAAGTACGTAGGTATATATAGGAGGAAGAAGTACGTCGGTGGAGCAACATGGGCCCCACGAGGGTGGAGGGCGCGCCCAGGGGGGTAGGTGCGGCCCCTACCTCGTGCCCTCCTGGTTGCTTTCTTGACGTAGGGTCCAAGTCCTCTGGATCATGTTTGTTCCGAAAATCACGTTCCCGAAGGTTTCATTCCGTTTGGACTCCGTTTGATATTCTTTTTCTGCGAAACACCGAAATAGGCAAAAAAACAGCAATTCTGGGTTGGGCCTCCGGTTAATAGGTTAGTTCCCAAAATAATATAAAAGTGTATAAAAAGCCCATTAATCATCCAAAACAGAATATAATATAGCATGAAGCAATCAAAAATTATAGATACGTTGGAGATGTATCAAATACGTGTTTATATTAAACGGTGGAGCTGTCAGTTGGTGCAGTTCTAAACAAAGCGTCGTGGCAGGATCTACGTGTGAAGCGGAGTACATAGCTGGTTCGGAAGCAGCAAATGAAGGAGTCTGGATGAAGGAGTTCATATCCGATCTAGGTGTCATACCTATTGCATCGGGTCCAATGAAAATCTTCTGTGACAATACTGGTGCAATTGCCTTGGCAAAGGAATCCAGATTTCACAAGAGGACCAAGCACACCAAGAGACGCTTCAATTCCATCCGGGATCAAGTCCAGGTGGGAGACATAGAGATTTGCAAGATACATACGAATTTGAATATTGCAGACCCGTTGACTAAGCCTCTTCCACGAGCAAAACATGATCAACACCAAGACTCCATGGGTGTTAGAATCATTACTGTGTAATCTAGATTATTGACTCTAGTGCAAGTGGGAGATCAAGGAAATATGCCCTAGAGGCAATAATAAAGTTATTATTTATTTCCTTATTTCATGATAAATGTTTATTATTCATGCTAGAATTGTATTAACCAGAAACATAATACATGTGTGAATACATAGACAAACAGAGTGTCTCTAGTATGCCTCTACTTGACTAGCTCATTGATCAAAGATGGTTAAGTTTCCTAACCATAGACATGAGTTGTCATTTGATTAACGGGATCACATTGACTTGACCCATTCCGTTAGCTTAGCATTTGATTGTTTAGTATATTGCTATTGCTTTCTTCATGACTTATACATGTTCCTATGACTATGAGATTATGCAACTCCCGAATACCGGAGGAACACTTTGTGTGCTATCGAACGTCACAACATAACTGGGTGATTATAAAGGTGCTCTACAGGTGTTTCCGATGGTACTTGTTGAGTTGGCATAGATCGAGATTAGGATTTGTCACTCCGATTGTTGGAGAGGTATCTCTGGGCCCTCTCGGTAATGCACATCACTATAAGCCTTGCAAGCAATGTAACTAATGAGTTAGTTGCAGGATGATGTATTACGGAACGAGTAAAGAGACTTGCCGGTAACAAGATTGAACTAGGTATTGAGATACCGACAATCGAATCTCGGGCAAGTAACATACCGATGACAAAGGGAACAACGTATGTTGTTATGCAGTTCGACCGATAAAGATCTTCGTAGAATATGTAGGAGCCAATATGGGAATTCAGGTTCCGCTATTGGTTATTGACCAAAGAAGTGTCTCGGTCATGTCCACATAGTTCTCGAACCCGTAGGGTCCGCACGCTTAATGTTCATTGACGATATAGTATTTATGAGTTATGTATGTTGGTAACCGAATGTTGTTCGGAGTTCCGGATAAGATCACGGACATGACGAGGAACTCCGGAATGGTCCGGAGATAAAGTTTGATATATGGGATAATAGTGTTTGGTCTCCAAAAGGGTTCCGGAATTCACCAGAAGGGGTTCCGAATGTTTCCCGAAATGTTTGGGTACGAGAACACTTTATTTGGGCCACAGGGGAAAGCCCACAAGGTTTTTGGAAAGCGCAAAAGGAAGTTTTGCGGAGTCGAGGGCTGACGCCAGGTCCTCGGCGTGCAGGTCCGCATAACCGAACCCTAGCGTCGCCCTGGAGTCCGAGAAGGACTCTTGCCTTTCGGGTGAAACCGACTTTGTGGAGGATTTTACTCCAAGTTTCGACCCCAAGGCTCAACATATAAATAGAGGGGTAGGGCTAGCACCCAAGACACATCAAGAAACACCGAGCCGTGTGCCGGCAACCCCGTACCCTCTAGTTTATCCTCCATCATAGTTTTCGTAGTGCTTAGGCGAAGCCCTGCGGAGATTGTTCTTCACCAACACCGTCACCATGACGTCGTGCTGCCGGAACTCATCTACTACTTCGCCCCTCTTGCTGGATCAAGAAGGCGAGGATGTCATCGAGCTGAACGTGTGCTGAACGCGGAGGTGCCGTACGTTCGGTACTTGGTCGGGACGGATCGTGAAGGTGTACGATTACATCAACCGCCTTGATAAAACGCTTCTGCTTATGGTCTACGAGGGTACGTAGACAACACTCTCCCCTCTCGTTGCTATGCATCACCATGATCTTGCGTGTGGGTAGGATTTTTTTTGAAATTACTACGTTCCCCAACACCTAGCACATATCGGATCAATTGTTAGCCGTGTGCGGCGCCCCCCACCCCACCATTTACACCCCCGTCATATTTTCATAGTGCTTAGGCGAAGCCCTGCGGAGATCACTTCACCATCACCGTCACCATGCCGTCGTGCTGACGGAACTCATCTACTACTTCGACGTCTTGCTGGATCGAGAAGGCGAGGGACGTCACCGAGTTGAACGTGTGAAGAACGCGGAGGTGCCGTACGTTCGATACTTGATCAGTTGACGCGCGAAGAAGTTCGACTACATCAACCGCGTTACTAAACGCTTCCGCTTACGATCTACGAGGGTACGTAGACACACTCTCCCCTCTCTTTTCTATGCATCTTCATGGATAGATCTTGTGTGTGCGTATACTTTTTTTGTTTTCCATGCAATGTTTCCCAACAGATGGTTTGCCATTCTTTGAAAATTCTCCACCTCAAGAGCTAGAATCTTGGAAGCTGGATACATGTTTCATTGGGTTGTTTTCCACATGTGGGGGAGCAAGTCATATTGTAAGATAAAAATCATTAAGTGCATGGACACATGTGTTGTGTGGAGGAAAGGAGCATCACGCTTGTGGGCTTTGCTTCCCCCTTAGAGGGGGCTGCTGTGGAGCTCCTGCTTGCCATCCACCCTCGAATCATGACCTTCGGGCAAAAACCTAAGACTCTGGTATGGCTACGACGTTGTTTCCACGTCAGTTCCCCCTTGTGGGCCTTGTCTTGAAACTCATCAATCCTTCCGCGCCCTCTCGGGTCTGGACGCACACAACATCACAGTTCGCGGGTTGTTGGACTGTGGTGTGGGTGGGGACGTCGGGACGGTTGTCTCGCATTCGGTATTGTTATCACTCGTGTGGTAATTGATGGTGGTGACAAGCAAAGCAGGGTTGTGACATGTCCTTCGGCGTCGACCATTCGACACGTCCTAAGCTTGAAATTGGAGCTGTAGCATTAAGGGACGATGTGGCGGCAATGATGCCATGTGATGAACATGTCAAGCCATGTTGGTGCAAGGAATGCTTCCCTTTCTCTTGCTAGGCTCGTGGCCGAAGCCGGAGTTCTCTGGTCCTCGACGTATTTGGCCGGCTATTTGGCATAGTAATGAGCAGTCAAGCCCATAAGGTTCTCGTGTGTCGTTTGTTTGAAGGGGTTTAGGTTGATCGTTAGTGGTGAATCCGGAGTCGCTTGTTCGTGATGTGGATAAGCAGGTTGATCGAAATGCCCTGTCTTATGAACTCTCTTCTACTCCTACCTTTTTTTAGGGAAACTCCTACCTTTCTAATGAATCGAAGCCACAAGGGACACGATTTGTCTTTTAAAAAAATCCTTAGTAAGCCGTCGAGCCCATTTATGCCAGCAAAACACTTGGCCTCTCCATCTCCTCCCACCTCTCTCCTTTTACCACGCCGCCGCCACGATCTGCCGCTTCCGGCCATCTCCAGCATCATCTGCAGCACCTGCAAGAAAAACCCTGGTCTCCCTCTACCTATTCCCCCATTTCCCCTCACTCGCTGCGTCCACCTCCGCCGCCGCCAAACAGTAGCGAGTTGTCGCCGCTTGCATTGTCGCCGCCTCCATCCTCGAGGACCACGACACCCGAGCTCACGCCTGCCTCTCCGCCGGGCACGGCTTTACCAGCGATGCGGGCAATCACGGACGCCCGGCTCGCAGTCCGCGACCGCGCGATCGACATCCGAAAAAAGCAACCTTGGTTTCTTAATTTTCCCCGTGTCCTAAATAGGGCGTCCCTAGCTTGACGGGGGTTGGACCTGGTCTCGTCTGATATCTCTCCCACGCAAAATGGCCGACGACACATTAATTAGCAACTTCAGCCTCCGGCATGGCCGTCTCATCCTCTTCTCTTCCCGCGCGCGGACCACACGCGCGCGCCTCTCTCTCTCTCTCGCTCTCGGGCGCGTCTTCTGCCTCTCCGGTGCGGTAATGTCTCTGTCTCTTCTCCTTGTTCTTCTTGTTCAGGGGCATGTGAACTGCAATGATTTATTACAGGCGCGTAAAAAAATTGATTCCCATCTTACCTGAATCATGTCATGCGCAACCACGCGTTTTATGCCATGTAAATTTTGTAATTGGAGCAATCCCATTGTCCTCTAGCCACATTCAATGCAAGGCCCGGGCTAGATCTAGAATATTACTAGATGAAATTGAATGCCGTTGCCCAAACAAGGGATTCAGAAATATTTATAGAATCTCATGCGATCATTTTTCATGCTTTCGTATGAAGTTAAGTGCTTTTATCAAAACTACATTTCACTCTCCAGGTACCATTTGGATAATCCATTGATGTGATTTGAATTGCAAAGGATGGTTCTCCAGGATAAATGAAAGCCTAGCTTATGCACCTTATTGTGGTCTGTTTTTTCTCATCCCTCATACAATGGGGAAACACTCTGCTGAAACCGGGACTAGTATGCTCCTACATGGAGACTTGGACATACAGATAGTGGAAGCAAAATGTCTTCCCAATATGGATCTCATGACCGAAAGGATCCGGAAATGCTTCACTGGCTATGGTGCTTGCAGGTCCAACTGCGGGAATTCTAATACAAAACCAGACGTGAGGAAGATCATTACTAGTGATCCATATGTTTCGGTTTGCCTCTCAGGTGCAACGGTGGCACAAACTCGAGTCATTAACAACTCGGAGAATCCTAAATGGAATGAACACTTCTATGTTCAGGTTGCCCACTCAGTTAGCAGACTCGAGTTTCATGTAAAGGACGATGACATCTTTGGGGCTGAGCTTATAGGTGTTGCTTCAGTACCAGTTGAACAGATCACAGAAGGGGATATTGTCAGTGGCTGGTTTCCAATCTCTGGTCACTACAGTAACCCAAAGATATCTCCTGAACTCAATTTGTCTATCCAGTATAAGCCATTTGATCAGAATCCGTTGTACAAGGACGGAGTTGGTGCTGGTGGTACTGAGAATATTGGTGTGCCAAATGCTTATTTTCCTCTTCGCAAGGGTGGTAGGGTCAGTCTATATCAAGATGCCCATATTCCTGATGATTTTCGTCCTAACATTGAAATTGAAGGTGGGAGGACATATGAACAAAATAAATGCTGGGAAGAGATTTGCCATGCAATTGCCGAGGCTCATCACCTTATTTACCTTATTGGCTGGTCATTATATCACCCTATCAATCTTCTAAGGGAATCGACAAAACCTTTGCCTGATGGAGTCCCACGGACCATTGGAGAGATATTGAAAAGCAAGGTTCAAGAGGGAGTTCGTGTTATCGTGTTGCTTTGGGATGACAAAACATCACACGACAAATTTCTTTTGAAAACGGTAGGCGTTATTCCACATCGCCCATTGGCTCACCCTTGAACCTCTTCATTTAATCCTTCACTGACATGGCTGTACATCAAAATTATTACTATTTTGAACTGTTTGGCATCACATTATAGTTTTGATGCTACCGTGTAGTTTTTTTTTCAAAACGTAGACAGAAATAACAAGCATGAATTGAATAATGCTCTTGTCTAATATCTCATTACTGCTTTAAGAATTCTGAAATTTTGGGTGAATGATGTGAATAAATTAAAGGGGTAGACAGTTTTGTGATGGAGCTATCTCCCTTCTTATTCAATGTTTCTGGTGTCAGTCTCATCACTTGAATCTATATATTGTTGTTGTCAATAAAAATACCCAAGGGCTCAAGAAACCTGCAAGTTTCATGTTTCATTGTATCTTACTTAAATATGATTTATAACTAGATAAATATCATATTCCGGAGAACCAAACCCCTATGTTCAATTTTTTATTGATGTTTTCCTGAAGACGTGAGCTTGTTTGCCTGTTTTGTTCACAAAAGAGTAGTCTGATAGAAATGATGTAGGCTGCATGCAGGATGGACTCATGCATACACATGATGAGGAAGCTCGAAAGTTTTTCAGGCATTCAGGTGTCCACTGTGTGTTAGCTCCTCGTTATGCTAGCAACAAAATGAGCATTTTCAAGCAGCAGGTGTGGATGTTGTGTGTCCCTTCCTTTTTTGTCACATACATACAGTGTACCTATACTTCTGCATATTCTGCATATCAACCAGTCATTTTTATTTGCTGCCATGCGTGTGGCTGTGGCCATATTAGATAATAGTCGAATAAATAAAAAGTAAATTATTGAAGGGTCAAGTGATTTCTCTTTGTATAAGAGGACCCAGCGTGTATCAGTATCAATCTCTCTATCTATCAGGTTGGTCAACAAGAATATTTTATCTAACCATCCTCTCTCATTCATCACCCATAACCTATGTTCTACTCCATTCCCTTACGTTGTGCCGTCCTGCTAACCTGATGGTGGTAGTTATCCTGTATGCACTAAGCTTAACATCTTGCATATATTTCCCATATTTATTTTCTCCGTATATGTTTTCACTTTTCACTTTTCAAGCCCTAACATCTTGCATGCTATCCTTTCGAGAAGTTAAACAACGTACATACCAAGAATATGCATGTTGTCATGCATGACAAGCATAATGAATTTTTTCCCAACAAACAGATGCCCGTAATTCACTATTACTACTTATTTCAGTAATGTTTATGTATTCGGGTGTTTCTGAAGCAAAATCCCTTCTCCAGGTTGTAGGAACTTTGTTTACGCACCATCAGAAATGTGTAATTGTAGACACTCAAGCCACTGGAAACAATCGAAAAATAACAGCTTTTCTTGGTGGTCTCGACTTGTGTGACGGCAGATATGATACACCTGAACACAGGCTTTTCAAGGATCTTACTACTGTCTTCAAGGATGATTTCCATAATCCGACGTTTCCTGTAATTCTCTAACAGTTAGCTCTATCTTTGTTCCCTAACTATGTTACTGATTCTTCTAAATTTTTAATAGCTATAGCTGAGAAAACAAATTTCCGACATGCTAAAATATAGAACATTCTTCTTTCTGCAACTTCAGGTGAATAAGTCTGATGGACCGAGACAGCCATGGCATGATTTACATTGCAAGATTGAGGGTCCAGCTGCATATGACATACTTACAAACTTTGAACAGAGATGGAAAAAATCCGCAAAATGGAAAGTCAGTGTCAGAAGAGCTGTAAGTTGGCATCATGATACTTTGGTTAAAATAAACCGGATGTCATGGATTGTTTCGCCCTCTGCAGATGAGCAAAATGCACATGTTTGTGAAGAAAATGACCCAGAAAACTGGCATGTACAGGTATTATATTTTATGCATACATATAAATCATAGATGCATCACCTTGGTGCAATTTCTCCTCTTTTTTCCGTCTATTAGATAAATGTCACCACCTTGTTTATTTTGGCTAGATTTTCCGATCCATTGATTCAGGATCAGTAAAGGGATTCCCTAAAGATGTTCAAGAAGCCGAGTCACAGGTAGTGTTCATTTCACCAGTTGAAATAGCTATGCAAAATGCAACATGATTATTTAAGTTGATTTAAAAGATGGAGTTTTAACTTTATCAGAACTTCAAGCTTTCTCATAGCAGTGAGATGCTCATTATCTTTTGTTGTGCAGAATCTTGTCTGTGCAAAGAATCTGCAGATAGACAAGAGCATACACAATGCATATGTAAAAGCCATCAGATCTGCACAACACTTTATCTATATTGAAAACCAGTATTTTATTGGATCTTCGTACTACTGGTCTTCACATAAAGGTGCAGGTAATGAAGTTGTTTCTCAGTTACGGTAATCTCTTCTGTTTCGTTTTTGCTTTGTGCTTTGCCCTTCCATTTTGCAAGTTAGATACTTCCGCCACACCATGCCTTCTGCATTATTGCACGAGTTTGTAGTATTCCATGCTTCACACTTTGAATACTAGAAGCATTATTTAATTTCCATGCCCACTATATTTTATAGCAACAAATTAGTAAGCTTATTTTAGCATTTATGAACCTTGACCGCGGAATAGTTGGACTTTTCTCGGCTTTTTATGACGAAAATGAGAAGTACATCATTGATTTCTTTTTACGAAAACTAGCACTTTTTATGTGCTATCTGATGTATAGATTCCTGTCAAGGATAAGGCCAATCGAGGCATCCAGCTTATCTTTGAATACTCATGTGGGAACAGGTGCAGAGAACCTAATACCAATTGAATTGGCCATAAAGATTGCAAGAAAGATCGCAGCAAGGGAGCCATTTGCAGCTTATATTATCATACCAATGTGGCCTGAAGGTAATCCGACAACTGCTCCTATGCAGGAGATCCTCTATTGGCAGGTTTGTGCCGCATGATCAGATTACAGTTTTGTCATGAACCTAACTCTTGTGACAAGGGCATTGAGCTAGAGATACTGATGTGAGCTGATGTTAGTCGTTTTATCTCTTCAAGGGGCAAACCATGTCCATGATGTACAAGATTATCGCAGACGCTCTCCGAAAGGAAGGGTTGGACGATGCCCATCCACAGGATTACCTGAACTTCTACTGCCTTGGTAAACGTGAAGTCACAGCCGAGGTTCCTGCACCGACAAGCCATTCTAATGAGAATTCCCCGATGGTAACTCTATTTCATTCTCTACTCCTATAATTTGCTAAATATATGCAATATGCGCATAGCATAAAAGTTGTTTTCCTTTTCTCCTACAGCGTCTGGCTCAGAAGTTCAGGAGGTTCATGATCTACGTGCACTCGAAAGGGATGATCATCGATGATGAGTTTGTTCTCATCGGCTCAGCCAATATAAACCAGAGGTCCTTGGACGGTTTGCGGGACACCGAGATCGCCATGGGCGCCTATCAGCCACACCACAGTTGGGCAGGAAGCCAAGGTCCTCCATGAGGACAGGCACGCCCTCCTCTCTTTACTCACCTCTGCAGAAGTGGCTAGAGCTGTTGCCTTCCAACCATTTCTTTCTGTCTGCAGGTGTATGGGTACCGGATGTCGCTGTGGGCGGAGCATCTGGGCACGGTGAAGGAGTGCTTCCGTCAGCCGCAGTCCATGGAGTGCGTCCAGTTGGTGAACCAGATGGCGGAGGATAACTGGGCGTGCTATGTGTCGCCACAGATGGTGGACATGAAGGGGCACCTCATGAGGTACCCCATCAAGATCGAGAAGGACGGGAGGGTGGTGCCGCTGCCTGGGCATGAGAGCTTCCCCGACGTCGGTGGCAAGGTGCTCGGCTCTCACTCCTCGCTGCCCAACGCGCTGACAACGTAACCAGTCATCCTCGATCGGCAGAGGATCAGAGTGCTCGAGCTTGAAGAGGTTACAAAGGTGGCCACGGGCGTTCAGAAGTGGGAGTTGAAGTTGTTCCTCGGAAACTCAGAATTAGTTGATCTGTTCGTCTGACTTTTAGCATTAACCGTTAAGCTGTATATATGTGTATATATAAAAGAGAGACCAGACAGAACGTCATACCAGTTGGACCAAATTTTGTGTCCCTGGGCATTGCACTTTGGTTGGAGTCTATTGCTATGCACCTATGATGTAATTCCCCGTTGTCCTCCGCAGTTTGGTTAGAAGTCGGCATTCAGATCTTGGTCGGTCAGCAATCCAGAACGTGTACCAAGCTTGTTCTTGGTTTTTTTTTTGCGAGATTTTTTCTTGCCCGTATGTCAAAATGTATATAATTTAAAAGTAGAAGTCAAGTTGACATAAGTAGGACAGTAGGAGTCTAGTTGATGCAAATTCGCGCAAACCTTAGTTGGTAATGAGCTCGTAAAAGTTGTCTGGAATGCCAAACTCAGTCGATAAGAAATAATCCGGCTACATAATTGGACATAACCTTTCCAACATTGGACACTCATATTCTCAAATTATTTAACATGCAAATGAAAGGTAAGATTATTTTCACAAAAACGGGGGAGACAACGCCTCTAAGCTTATACGTAGTACTATATCAAGCATCAAAACTACTCCAAAATAATCCAAATCATCATGCAAGCTCATTTTTGGAAGCAACAACAGTAGCAAAGATAACATGATATAGAGCACTACACAAATTCTATTTGGATGAGTAGAGGAATCACATGCCAAGGAACAATTTCACAAAGAAACAAAAAATGATGCAATGAGCAAAAGGATCAAAAATGGCAGCGTGGAAGCTCAGGAAAAAGTTTGAAAAATATGGAAGTGTTTTTGGAGAGGAAGAAGACCTCCCAGCCCAAGCACCACACAAGGGGTACCAGGTGGGCCCCACATGCTCTTGGAAAGTGGCCTAGAGCTAGGGCGCGCGGCCTGGCAATGGGCCACTCATTTTAAATCAGACTGGACTGGACAAAGAAAGGTGTTTCCACATAAGAGTGAAAGGGGTCCTTTTGAAAATAGTTCTTAGTTCCAATCAAGCTTTCACCGCCGTCTAGGATCGTTAGTGCTATAGTTAAGACACTTTTCTCAAATAAATGGTTTTTTATTTAAAAAATGAGAATTTTTATGATTTTTAAAACACTGAGTAAAATGGTTTTATGAAGAAAAATCATTCATTTTGAGCAATTTAAATGTTTTAGAAAATTTAAAATAAAAGTCATACAAAAGGGAGTATTTAATATAGATGACTTTGTAATCATGGAAATAATTTACTAATAAGAGTGATAAAGCCTATTAATGAATCTTTCATGAAATGCAAAATCATTCCATATCGAATATTATTCGAGTTACCTCAACTTGGATAGGAATAGACCCAACCATAATTGGTTGATATTTATTATTAGGAGAAGACACTAAGAATTCTCATTTAACAATCGCCACCCCCATTTTAAGTGGATGGCAATATTTATTTTCATCAGTGACTTTTTTGGAAATAAACAATATGTTGATTTCCTTTGATATTTAAAGCGACACTGCGTTGGTTGCAATCAATAAGAATCCATGCAATGTTTCTAAAAGTTTTCCAAATAATAATAGTTAAATTTATTGTCCTCGGGCATGTCAAGCACAACGAAGTCAACTAGGACTAAAACATTAGCAGCCACAAACAATAACATTTTCACAAATAGCTATATGTCCAACAATGTATTTTTAGTCATTTGCATATATAACTCAGTTGAGGTTAATTTCTCAAAGTCAAGCTTCGCATAAAGAGAAAAAAGTTGTAACTCCAACGCATGCATCTAAATCACATAAAGCATACTACTTGATAATGGTGCTGGTGCATGTTTAGAACTCCACGAGTCTCTTAGTTTGTATGAACTTTGCATGTAAAAAAAGAGTAGTTTGCAAACATGATGTGAGACAACAACAACACGATCGCCTCTCGTCCGCATGCACGAAGGTGGCCATCATATTAGAATAGATAACTTAAAGTTTTCGTTATTGTAACACATAACTTACATGGCATCAGTTAACACGCCATGTGGCATTCCAAAGTTTGATAGGTCGTGCCATGATTCATCCAACCACTTTCATAACCCACAAGACCATTCTTTTTATTTTCTTTTGAGGTTATAAGGCCGAAAATCCCTTTTGGAGGCTGAGCTCCATGAAGGTCGAGCTCCATGGAGGTCAGTTTTTGAAAAATTCTAAATTCATATTTTTTACATTTATAAAAATCTAAAGAAATATAGATATACATGAAGGCATAATGCACAAGTGTGTAAATTTTTAAAACGAAATACGTTGAAATGAGGGTTATGCAAAAAAATCTGAGGTTTTTAACACACGATACTATTCATCCTTCTAGGCCATTAATTTTTTTTGTATAGATCGCATTTCAAGGTATTTCATACTAAAATTTTACACACATACACATAACATCCTTGTTTACTTGTACATTTTTTCTTCAGAAAGTTTGAATTTCAAATTTTTGAAACAATTTGGCCTTCATGGAGGCCGAGAGCCAAAACGCCTCACTCGTTATAATGCCTCGAAATATCTAGACACTACATAGGGATCCAAAGGCACCTAAGCTCCCGGTCCTAAAAAAAGGGATCCCTCCCGTGCGGCTCCTCAAGCTGCACCGAGGCGCTCAACCCCGGTCGCCGCCGGTTCCTTCCCCTCCTTCCTCCTCCCTCGCCGCTGCTAGAGAGCGTGGTCGGGCGTGGGCTGGTGTGGCTAGGGTGTGGCGCAGACTGGGCGTCATGGCGTGTTGGTTCTCCGACGCACAACGGATGGCGCGGTGATGGGCATGACGATGGCGGCAGATCTAGGGCTGGTGCGCCTGTATCCTCTTCCCGCTGCCTCCTCTGGTCGAGTTGGGTTGGATAGGTTTGGGCCATGTGCCCCAATATGTTTCGCCTGATGCAACTGTTCCTTCAGCCTTGGCGGGCGTCTTCGATGAGCGCTTCTGCCTCCTGTTCTTCTGGTTCGAGGGACTATCGCCGAGGAGAAATTCTTTGCCTGGGTCTGCAGGCGCAGATGGTGCGGCGACATCTTTATGCTGCTAACCTCCTTGGAGGCCATTGTAACGGTGGCGGTCCCGTCGAGCTCTGAGGGAAACCTCAGGTTTGGCTTGCCAGACGGATAGTGGCGGCATGTGGCGTCATCTACCTTCCTAAAGGCACTGTTTTGGAGCTCATATCTACTAGGGAGATTGCGAAAGTGTAGCGGTGGATCACCGCGTAGACTCGCAGGGAAGGGTCGTTTACTCTGGGGGAAGCCCTGGATCTGGGTCTCCCGGATTGGATAATGGTAGTGTCTGGCGTCACACCCCTCCCCCCTATGGGGCATCGTTCTTGGAGCAAGTGCTGACTAGAGGGGTCCAGAGGTGGAGCGACATCGTATCTACAATGTCAACCCCAGTGGGTCTCGACAACATGGTGCAACAGAGTCTCAGTGGCAGATATGTTTTGATGGACGAGTGCAGGGCAGTGGTGCTATTTGGCAATGTGGCGGCATCGATGCCTGGCCGGCTTGACAAGGATGATGCAGATATTTTTCCTGAAGATGGGTCAGTGGTATGATGGTGGTGGCGCCTTTTTAAGCGTGTGCAGACGGTGTATGCTTTAGCTCTGCTCCACCCGGTGTTTGCTGCTGGTACGTCACGTGGGCGGATCGACAGTGACCCCGACTCTAGATGGTGAGGCGTGAGGGCATTCCCCATTATCGAGTTTTTTTAATATGTATTTTTGTCAGACCTTTATTGAATAATTAATAATATTATTGTGTGCATTGCTTGATGCAGAGGCCAGGACTTGTTTCCTAAAGAAACATAAGGATCCAAAACAAAGTCATAACATGGGAGAGCAAACGCCCAATATGTGGTTGGAGAACGTATCAAATGATGCTTTTGTCCTAGCGGCTAGTGATCTCACTGAAAGCATGTGTTCGAGTTAAAAAGTAAAAGTAGGACCCTAGTAAATGCTACACATGTGGCATGAACATATAAGAACTCTAAATACTTCCTCTGTTTTTAAATAATTGTCTTTCTAGAGATTTTAATAAATGACTACATACGAAGCAAAATGAGTGAATCTACACTCTAAAACATATGTATATACATCCGTATGTTGTAGTCCATTTGAGATGGCTAAAAAAAATAATTATTTGGAAACGGAGGGAGTACTTTTTATGGCAAGTTTTAATGACGTGAGGATGAGAACTATAATTGTTGAGCATGACAACTTATATTTTGGATAGCAAATTTCAGTTTTTTTTGTTTTTTTTGGATGGCAACTTTAGCTGTAAAAAAAAGTCAGACTGGAGTGCACTGTGTCGCGCGTGTGACACTTATCACTTGGATAAAAGTATGATTAGTTCTCATCTAGATAAGAATTAATTAAGTATTATCTAACCGATTGTATCAAACAGAAAAAAAACATCAACATGAGTCTCTAGATAAAATCAATAACATAAAAAAGTTAGATGAGACTTTATTAGTTCACATGTGGTATCTTCATTCCAAAATATAAGACATTTTGGCTGAACTAGCCTATCAAAATGTCTTGTAGGAGTATTTTAGAAGGAGGTAGTAGATTAATTAATAAATTCGAAAAAACAAACACCTGATATGGGCCGTCCCTTTTTCACCAAGAAAAAGCAATCCAACGGAAAGCAATATCGTCCCCGAGTGGGACCCGGACTCGTGCCCAACTAGATCCACCTAAGCTTAAAAAAAGAAAACCAGACCCTCCTCAAAATCCAAAAGCGACGGGAAGACCGAAGACGTCTTGGAACTTGGAAGTTGGAAGCCCTCGCCGCGACCAACACTCCTCCTCCACTCCACGGCACCTTCCCCGACCGCGCAAGCCTCCTCGACGAGGTCGGACAAAAGAAAAAAAATCGCAAAATCCGGCGGGGAAGGGAGGGAGGGAAGTGGAAACCAACCGCCGGCGCACACGTCTCCCCAGCCGGCCGGAGGCGATGGCGTCCCGTGCCCGTAGGGGCGCCCGCCCCCTGCCGCGCCTCTGGCTCCTCCTCCTGCTCGTGCTGGCCACGGGGCTGCCGCGGGGCGGGGCGGTGGGGCTGAATCTGCCGTTCAGCCCCGGGGACGTCCTCCCGATCCTGCCGCGGCAGGTGGCGTGGCCCGTGATGAACACCCTCCACAGCGCCGTCGACCTCCTGCCCTCCTTCGTCGCCGCCGTGGCCCCGGCCGCCCCCTCCCCCGCCGTCTGGAACGGCTCCTGCTTCGCCGTGAACGAGGCCGCGCTTGAGCTCACCCCCGGCGACCGCAACGTGACCGAGATCGGCGGCGCCGTGCTCCGCCTCAAGGTCCGCACCTCAGACCTGAAAATCTTCTTAAATTATGTCGCCTGACCCTACTCTTTGGGTGTGTAGTTGTTAATCATTCCGTATAGGAGTAGTTACCTCTGGGAACTACTCGTTTGAGGGGTATATCCGTATATCCATATATAGGTGATCACTCAAGCTTTGGTGCAAATTAGGAAGAGTTGCTCTAGTGCATCCTTGCTGCTTAGTTATAATTAAGAACGGGGAGTGATGAACCGATGACTGATGATAGCTTGCTAATTGTGTAGGGATAATGGGTTCCTCGTGGTGAACCTTTCTGAAAAGTATTGATTGATTTGTTGACCGAACTAGCATTTGTTTCCATGGATGCGCGCATTAGCTTCGATGCTTTACTTTTGTTGTTGAGATCAAGATCTCTCAGCTACCGGTGAACTTCCCAGAGTAGGCTTTATTTATTTGAGCTAAAATTTGCTCAGGCGCCGACTGTAAATCAACCGACTTGAAATGGTAACGTCGTCATATATGGTAGGAGGTCTGTTCCAAAATAGAATCACAACATCATACACATTTCTGATTTTTATTTTTATTTCTGACAGACTCTTGGTTTCGAGATCTTATGTGCTTCGACTCTAGCCTACCCCAACTTGTTTGGGACTGAAAGGATTTGCTGTTGACAGACTCTACTTCATGCATGTTGCCTGTGAACATTACTGTAGAATTTACTTTTGTAATTTGAACTGAAATGCATTTGAAGAAGATGGTTCCTGATGGTAATGTTGTTTGGTGACATATAGAGATCTTACTTTCTACTCTATTCAAATTCACAACTTTGTTTTACTCCATTGTCTCACCCCAACTTGCTGATTGTGGTAATGCACAACTATCATGCAGAAGGTGCTGAATAGTATTGTGTACCAACTTTCGTGTATCAATGCAATACTTTGCTTTAACCTTCCTGCAGTTGTAATTTTTGAGCCATAATATTTGCACTGACTGGACAGCTTGTGATTGTAAACATTGGCTGTTTCTAATGGTCTGACTGTCTCACTAATTATGGGCCTGGCTTTAACAATAGCATATCTTGTTATGCAGACTGGTTCTGCTCAAAGCTGGACGTGCATGGATCTTTATGTGTTTGCAACACCATATAGGATAACATGGGATTACTATTTTGCGGCTCGAGAACACACTTTGGAGATAACGTCATGGGAGGAAGAAGCAGAGCTCGAATATGTGTGTTCTCTTTCTACAAGATATCTTAAACAATTCAGTAGCCCATGAAATAAATTTCAATTTATAAACTGTTCAATTACCATGTTCTTAATCAGGTTAAGCAGCATGGTGTGTCTGTTTTTCTCATGCCTTCTGGGATGCTTGGAACTTTGTTATCTTTGATTGATGTCCTGCCCTTGTTTTGAATACTGGATGGGGTCAAAATTCCAACTTGGCCTTTTAGAGAAGCACATGGGAGCTACATTTGAGAAACGTTCTCAACCTTGGGTTGCTAATATTATGAAGGAGGACATACAATCTGGTGACTTTTGGCTCTGTCAAAGATTCGAGGGACGATGGGGCGGGTTTGAGACATTAGAGAAATGGGTAACTGGTGCATTTGCTGGGCATACTGCTGTGTGCTTGAAAGATGAGAAGGGTGATCTCTGGGTTGCAGAATCAGGCTTTGAAAATGAAAAGGTAATATAGCTTTCTATATAGTATGAATGGAATCTTTGTTGTTCATTTCATTTTCTCCATGTAATATATGCTATCAGTTGATAACATGCTGTGGCTGATGTCATTTAATTTCTTATATTCACCCTAATCAGGTCTAGTATCAACATAATTTATACTGCTTGGTTATACTTGATAATATGCTGACCCTAATCATGCCCAGTATCTACATAATTACTGATGTTTATGAATTATGATCCTTCTCACCTTCTGAATATAAACTCAAAAGGGTAAAGGTTAATGTAGGTGATGTACTTCTTGTGTTCTTCTCACCAGTAAACTTATCCTTTTGGTTTAAATACGTGCTGGACCAAATTTAGTGTGTGAAATTATGATTTTGGTGGCCAACCTTTAGTTGCTAGATTAGCCTTACACTGGATATATTACTTTGCTCTTATTACAAGGATAATTTTATGTCCTTTTGGGCGTTAGCCGCCTGATCGTCTTAGTATCTGCAACACTAAAGCCAGCAGAACTTTTCGCTGCCAAAAACTGGCATACAGTGTTTCATGTATGTTTACTCCTGTACAAAAAAGTGCAGTTTTGTTTTATCTTGACTATACTGAATTTCAATAACAGGGAGAGGAAATTATTGCTATAGTTCCTTGGGATGAATGGTGGGAAATGGCACTGAAGGATGGATCAAATCCTCAGATAGCCCTTCTGCCATTACACCCTGATATACGCTCTAGATTCAACGAAAGTGCCGCATGGGACTTTGCACGGAGCATGGTCGGAAAGCCGTATGGCTATCATAATATGATATTTAGCTGGATTGATACAATAGGAGATAATTATCCACCTCCTCTTGATGCTAATCTGGTAATCTCTCTGGCCTTTGCAAAGTTTTGATTTCAATTGTTTGGACCTGAATCAAGTTCCATATTTAGCTTTGGCATTCTCAGTGTTCATACACATTCTCTTTGATTTTTTTGGTGCCTATTTAAGTATATTGTGCAGATCAGAAATAAATTTTGTGGTAATGCTAACCAAACTATGGCCTGTGCACGGGACTCATCGCATGAACTTACCTACTCCATACACCCACACCACTCTTTCTTGAAATCTTGATAAAGCACGTGGTTTCATGCAGTGAACGTACGTTCTTAGTTAAAAGTGGAAAAGCTAGATAATATTATCTTGTTAAAATCTTAGCAAACATACTGGGAAATCTGTATCAAGGTAGAAGAAAGCACTTGATCTCCTGAAGTTCGCCTGAAGTTAGGTGGAGAAAAGATACTGAATTGGTAATGTTGATGTCCTGAAACTATTGAGCACTTTTAATCTTTCAAACTCAAGATACCTGTAAATTGGTTGTATAGCTGATTTAAATTTATTCCATGCATTGAAAAGTTTATCATCAGTAATGTTTGAATTACCAACTTCTGTTATTTATTGTTTTCAGGTAATGGCTGTTATGTCAATGTGGACTAGATTACAACCACTTTATGCTGCGAACATGTGGAATGAAGCCCTTAACAAACGGCTTGGGACTGAGGTTTGTAAACTAGTCTGTATTGTGGCTTCCTTTGATGGGTAGTGCCGGGGTGTGTAGGGTCCTATAAGTTTGTAGTGATTACAGCTGACGCAAGGTTAAGCAATGTGATGGTTTCTGTTAAATTTCATTTCTCACACCCGAGTTGGGTTCTCTGACTGTACGCATGCCTCTGGCCCTCTACTGCAGCTAACCTTTAGATGCACTAATGTGGGGCCCTTTGTTGGTGCTCTGGTAGGGAGTTCTATGAGGCTTAGTTGGCCTTGAAATATTGTTTTGCTCAAATAAGCTTTTATTATTATCATTTTCTAAAAGATAGGTAAATTAGTGCTCCTGCATCTACCCAAAAATTATACCCGGTTATCAATTTCATGGTGTCTATTTTATGTAGGGTTTGGACCTTCAGGGTGTCATTCTTGAGACTGAAAAGCGTGGCATGTCTTTCGATCAGTTGCTCACCATCCCTGAACAAGATGAATGGGTATACAGTGATGGTAAATCAACTACTTGTGTTTCTTTCATTCTTGCGATGTACAAGGAAGCTGGGGTGTTTGCTCCTTTCACAGAATCAATTCAGGTCACCGAGTTCACTGTAAGTGCCCAAGTCCCTTACCTGTCATAGTTGCAACTGAAAAAGTGTTATTCTTCTCTGTTCATGCATTCCTACATCTGAGACAATTTCGAACTTACAAACTGAACATAAGATATATTATGTGAAAGGATAAAAGGGCTTGAAAAGTAGCGTATGTTAATTTCTGAAAGGGCTTTCTTTCGGTTGATTGATCCTGTGTCGAGTGTGTTACTAAATTACCCTCTGCCTCAGATACGGGACGCATATATGCTCAAGATATTTGAAGATGACCGGACCAGGCTCCCAAACTGGTGTCATACCGAGGCAGACAAGCCTCCCTTTTGCCAGATACTTGGGGAGTACCGAATGGAGCTACCAGAGTACAACACGATAGAGCCGTACGCAAAATGACTGAGAACTGCCCATCCTTACCCCCGACGTACAAGCGACCATCGCGCTGCTGACATGAGACGGCGTACATAGGCGGCTGCCTATGTTTCCGGTGCTTAAATTATGTAAACAAACTACGCTGTATATAGATGTTTGGTACAGATAGCAGTATCCACGGGTTAGCAAAAAGGCAGTGCATAGTTTTCTGCCAGTTAGCGTAGCAGTTTCTGAACCCAGGCTTCCAATGTGAACCTGGATAGAGGATTTGCTCGCATAGATAGAACTTTCAAGAAAACTTGTTGATGATGATCTTGGCTTCATGAAATAAAATCCTCCATGTATTCTCAAATGTTGCATGGCGTGCATTAGCACATATTTGATGAATTAACATCTTATATTATGGGGCGGAGGGAGTTTATTACATTGTTACAAATATCGGCCAATTAACTAAAGTTAACTGTTGTTGTGTTGTTGTTGTTGTTGTTGTTGCGGCTCTTCTATGTATATCTAGACATCATTAGAACATTAAGGTAACACTCTTCCTTATTGCTATGTAGTCTAGGATTGCATATTTAGACATTCAGTACAACGCATGGTGTGACGACCCCGACGCTACGATGGAGATCGTTCTCTGACCAAAAAACATACATTCAGAGGCTAGGGCTTTCTTTTCGAGGATATGTGTCCGGAGATCATTAAGAGCATGGCCAAAATCTTTATTTCCTACCGTGTTCATGATTTGTGCCGTGAATAATATTTTTAACTCTACAGCAATAAGCATATACGAAATTGATTTTGATAAATAGCAAAGGTTCATCCTCAGAGGTTTAAGTTGCAGCAGGTTCGAATAAAATAACCAAGGGCCCATTCTCAGAGGTTGCGGGAGTGCCTGAATATAATTCGAAAGCTCTATTCTGCTACCGAGCTTAGATGCACCCTGTAAACAGTAGAATAAAAAGAAATAGTAAACAAATTAAAAAATCTGTTTATTTTTGTGGTAAACTTTGACAAATGTTTATATGCATACAAATTTCAGTACGAAATGACATTCATGGAAACTGTGGCAAAAAAAAGGCGCTCCAAAATGTTTTCAAAACTAGCATATTTGAAGCACCGGTTTTTTTTCTGCCACGACTTTCACGAATGCCATTTCGTGCTGAAATATTACAAGCATGCAAAAAAATTGTCAAAGTTTACCACAAAAAATTTAGATCTTTTAAAACTTGTTTACCGTTTTTTTACTATTCATCAGAGAGCATTTGAGCCCGGGAGCAGATACTCCACATCCCAGCCAACTGCCTCAACCGTATTGATGAAGTGAACCAAAGAAATGCTTCATATAGATGTATGCCGTTTTAGGGCTTGACATGTTCTTCAAGGCGAAACTATGATCATTATTTTCTACGTGGATATGTCATTTCAAATAAAAATAACTAGCAAACTTATCCTCAAATGAGTGCCATTGTGCCTAAATTCTCATCTACAATTTAAACGTTTCTATTTTGCATCAATGTTCTTGCAAGTTCTGAAGAATGTTGTGCCACACAATATGTAAAACAATGTTGATTTATCCAAATATAATAAAAGAAATAGTACACTCGTGTTGGAAACTCGTAACCTTATAAAGGGTTCATCACCTCTCTCTCTCCCTCTCTCTCATATGCGCGCGCACACATATCATTAAACATGAAGAAAGCCGCTTGTCAAGGGACCATTTCAGTACCAACAAAATTCAGTTAAAGATCATGGATCATAAGGTTATTGTTGACACCAGATTTTTGCATGACCAAAAACCCAATTAAAATGTCCTCGGATGAAAACAATTTCAACATGAAAGTTCTTCGTTTCATCGAAAGGGACGATTTTGATATAAAAGTCGTCCCCATCCGAGGTCGTATGCGAATTCTACAACCAAAATCGTGTGGTGCAACAATGTTTGGCCGGATCATCCGGACCGGGTTCCAGATCATCCGGCCGGGGGCGAATAAACGACCCAAACAACAGAAGCATAAGGGCGATGCTGGATGATCTGGGAGTATACCCGGATGATCCGGGTGGAGGCCGGACGATCCGGGCGAAGTCCGGACATCCGGACAACTTTTTTTCTCGCTGCAGATCAGAAAACAGCCCGGAACCCGCTCAAGATGGCCTCAGATCAAAAGCGTTCAACAACAAAGTTGTGCGTCTCGTCGAAATAGTTGATTTTTATATAAAAATCGTCTTAATATGAGTTCGTATGCAAAAGTTACTGTCCGATTAGTTAACTGCTTCAGCTGGACATCCGGGCCGGAGGTCATGAACAGTCCGTGTTTTATTAGGTTTTGATGATTTGGATGACAAGGCAAGTTCTTTTCTTGTACGGGAAGTCTATCCGTCTCTTATATAGATAAGAGGTGACGGCCGATTGAACAAAACACACAATCGCAAAACCCATCTACTTTTTATCCTAGTTTTACATCTCTCCCTTGTTCTTTCTCTCTCGCTCTTCGTTCGTTCTTCGTGTTAAAGGGCGGCGATCCTCAAGGCTCTAGGGGCGAGCGAACCGACCTAGGGCAGCCCAGAGCCGCCACATGTGTAGACGGGGTCGCTCCCAAGCGCATGGGGTTTCGGGTGCTCAAAAGCGCTCGACGGATTGCTTGTGTACCGCACTTTCGGAGGGTCTTCTTTGACGTGAGCTGCGGTGCATCACCCTCGGCGTTGGAGGCACACAATGACATGTTCGTGTGCGAACAAACTTTTTGGCGACTCTACTAGGGAATAAAGTGTTGGTGAACGCAGTATTTCAAATTTTTTACCTACGATCACGCAAGATCTATCTATGTGATGCATAGCAACGAGTGGGAGAGTGTGTCCACGTACCCTCGTAGATCGAAAGCGGAAGCGTTAAGTAACGCGGTTGATGTAGTCGAACGTCTTCGCGATCCAACCGATCAAGTACCGAACGCATGGCACCTCCGCGATCTGCACGAGTTTAGCTCGGTGACGTCCCTCGTACTCTTGATCCAGCTGAGGCCGAGGGAGAGTTTTGTCAGCATGACGGCATGATGACGGTGATGATGAAGTTACCTGTTGGAAATATGCCCTAGAGGCAATAATAAATTAGTTATTATTATTATATTTCCCTGTTCATGATAATCGTTTATTATCCATGCTATAATTGTATTGATAGGAAACTCAGATACATGTGTGGGTACATAGACAACACCATGTCCCTAGTAAGCCTCTAGTTGACTAGCTCGTTGATCAATAGATGGTTACGGTTTCCTGACCATGGACATTGGATGTCGTTGATAACGGGATCACATCATTAGGAGAATGATGTGATGGACAAGACCCAGTCCTAAGCCTAGCACAAAGATCGTGTAGTTCGAACCTAAAGCTTTTCTAATGTCAAGTATCATTTCCTTAGAACATGAGATTGTGCAACTCCGGATACCGTGGGAATGCTTTGGGTGTACCAAACGTCACAACGTAATCGGGTGGCTATAAAGGGGCACTCACGGGTATCTCCGAAAGTGTCATTGGGTTGGCACGAATTGAGATCGATTTGTCACTCCGTGTGACGGAGAGGTATCTCTGGGCCCACTCGGTAGGACATCATCATAATGTGCAGAATGTGACCAAGGGGTTGATCACGGATGATGTGTTACGGAATGAGTAAAGAGACTTGCCGGTAACGAGATTGAACAAGGTATCGGGATACCGACGATCGAATCTCCGGCAAGTACAATACCGCTAGACAAAGGGAATTGCATACGGGATTGCTTGAATCCTTGACATCGTGGTTCATCCGATGAGATCATCGTGGAACATGTGGGAGCCAACATGGGTATCCAGATCCCGCTGTTGGTTATTGACCGGAGAACGTCTCGGTCATGTTCGCATGGTTCCCGAACCCGTAGGGTCTACACATAAGGTTCGGTGGCGCTAGAGTTGTTATGGGAAATAGTATGTGGTTACGAAGGTTGTTCGGAGTCCGGGATGAGATCCCGGACATGACGAGGAGCTCCGGAATGGTCCGGAGGTGAAGATCGGTATATTGTACGAAGGGTATTGGAGTCCGGAATTGTTCCGGGGGTACCAGGTGATGACCAGCGTGTCCGAAAGAGGTTTCGGAGGCCCCGACAAGCTTTGGGGGCCTTATGGGCCAAGGAGAGGGCACATCAGCCCACTAAGGGCTGAGCGCCTCCCACCCCATCTCACGTAATCACGGAGAGGTGGGGCGCCACCCCTAGGGCAGCCGCCTCCCGGCTTGGGGGCAAGTTTCCTAGGGGTGGGGGCGCCAAAACCCATCTAGGGTTTCCCCTATGGCCGCCGCCTCCCCTAGGGAACCCTAGGCGCCTCCCTCCTCCCTTCCCCTATATATAGTGAGAGAGAGAGAGGCAGCCGCACTTCCTGGCGCAGCCCTCTCCCTCCTCCAACACCTCCTCCTCCTCCGTAGTGCTTGGCGAAGCCTGCCGGAGAACCACGAGCTCCATCACCACCATGTCGTCGTCTTGTCGGAGTTCTCCTCAACTTCTCCTCTCCCTTGCTGGATCAAGAAGGAGGAGACGTCCCGGGCTGTAATGCGTGTGTTGAACGCGGAGGCACCGTTGTTCGGTGCTTAGATCGGAATCAACCGCGATCTGAATCGCCGCGAAAGTACGACTCCTTCATCCAGCGTTCTTCTAACGCTTCCGCAATGCGATCTTAAAGGGTATGAAGATGAGCTCATACTCTCCCTTTCTTGTTGCTAGAATCTCAATAGATTGATCATGGTGATGCATAGAAAATTTTGAATGTCTGCCACGTTCCCCAACAAAGGGCATCATGAGCTAGGTCTATGCGTAGTTTCTATGCACGAGTAGAACACAAGTTGTTGTGGGCGTTGATTTTGTTCAATATGCTTACCGTTACTAGTCCAATCTTGTTTTGACGGTATTGTGGGATGAAGCGCCCGGACCGACCTTACACGCATACACTTACGTGAGATGTGTTCCACCGATCGACATGCACTTGTTGCATAAGGTGGCTAGCAGTGCCGCCTCCCACTTTAGTCGGATCGGATTCGATGAAAAGGGTCCTTATGAAGGGTAAATAGCAATTGGCATATCACGTTGTGGTTTTTATGTAGGTAAGAAACGTTCTTGCTAGAAACCCATAGCTGCCACGTAAAACATGCAAACAACAATTAGAGGACGTCTAACTTGTTTTTGTAGGGTATGCTATGTGATGTGATATGGCCAAAAGAATGTGATGTGATGTATGAGATTGATCATGTTCTTGTAATAGGAATCACGACTTGCATGTCGATGAGTATGACAACCGGCAGGAGCCATAGGAGTTGTCTTAATTTATTGTATGACCTGCGTGTCATTGAACAACGCCATGTAATTACTTTACTTTATTGCTAAAGCGTTAGCCATAGTAGTAGAAGTAATAGTTGGCGAGACAACTTCATGGAGACACGATGATGGAGATCATGATGATGGAGATCATGGTGTCATCTTTGGTGACGATGATGATCATGGAGCCCTCAAGATGGAGATCAAAAGGAGCAAAATGATATTGGCCATATCATGTCACTTTTTGATTGCATGTGATGTTTATCATGTTTATGCATCTTATTTGCTTAGAACGACGGTAGTAAATAAGATGATCCTCATTAAAATTTCAAGAAAGTGTTCCCTAATTGTGCACCGCTATGTAAAGTTCGTTGTTTCGAAGCACCACGTGATGATCGGGTGTGATAGATTCTAACGTTCACATACAACGGGTGTAAGCCAGATTTACACACGTGAAACACTTAGGTTGACTTGACGAGCCTAGCATGTACATACATGGCCTCGGAACACAAGAGACCGAAAGGTCGAGCATGAGTCGTATGGTAGATACGATCAACATGAAGATGTTCACCGATGATGACTAGTCCGTCTCACGTGATGATCGGACACGGCCTAGTTGACTCGGATCATGTAATCACTTAGATGACTAGAGGGATGTCTATCGAGTGGGAGTTCATTAGATGAACTTAATTATCCTGAACATAGTCAAAAGCCCTTTGCAAATTATGTCATAGCTCGCGCTTTAGTTCTACTGTTTTAGATATGTTCCTAGAGAAAATATAGTTGAAAGTTGACAAGAGCAATTATGCGGACAGTAGAAGGCTTATGTCCTTAATGCACCGCCGGTGTCTTTGGACCTCGAGCGTGGTCTGTGGATGTTCTTGAACATCGACATATACACGCTTTTGATGACTACATGGTAGTTCGGTAATGTTAAATGGTTTAGAACTGAGGCACCAAAGACATTTTTGAAATGTCGCAGAACATATGAGATGTTCCAAGAGCTGAAATTGGGATTTCAGGCTCATGCCCACGTCAAGAGGTATGAGACCTCCGACGAGTTTTCTAGCCTACAAACTAAGGGAGAAGATCTCAATCGTTGAGCTTATACTCAGATTGTCTGGGTACAACAATCACTTGAATCGAGTGGGAGTTAATCTTCCAGATGAGATAGTGATGTTTCTTCAAAGACATTGCCACCAAGCTACTAGAGCTTCGTGATGAACTATAACATAACAGGGATAGATATGATGATCCTTGAGCTATTCGCAATGTTCGACACCGCGAATGTAGAAATCAAGAAGGAGCATCAATTGTTGATGGTTAATGAAACCACTAGTTTCAAGAAGGGCAAGGGAAACAAGGGGTACTTCATGAAACGGCAAATCAGTTGCTGCTCCAGTGAAGAACCCAGGGTTGAACCCAAACCCGAGACTAAGTGCTTCTGTAATGAGGGAACGGACACTGAAGCAGAACTACCCTAGATACTTGGTAGATAAGAAGGCAGGCAAGGTTAACAGAAGTATATTGGATATACATTGAATTAAATGTGTACTTTACTAGCACTCCTAGTAGCACCATGGTAATAGATACCGGTTCGGTTGCTAAGTGTTAGTAACTTGAAATAAAAGCTACGGAATAAACGGAGACTAGCTAAAGGTGAGCTGACGATATGTGTTGGAAGTGTTTCCAAGGTTGATGTGATCAAGCATCGCACACTCCCTCTACCATCGAGATTGGTGTTAAACCTAAATAATTGTTATTTGGTGTTTATGCGTTGAGCATAGACATGATTGGATTATGTCTATCGCAATACGGTTATTCATTTAAGGAGAATAATGGTTACTCTGTTTATTTGAATAATACCTTCAATGGTCTTGCACCTAAAAGGAATGGTTTATTGAATCTCGATCGTAGTGATACACATTTTCATGCCAAAAGATATAAGATAGTAATGATAGTACCACTTACTTGTGGCACCGCCATGTAAGTCATATTGGTGTAAAACGCATGAAGAAGCTCCATGTTGATGGATCTTTGGACTCACTCGTTTTTGAAAAGTTTGAGACATGCGAACCATGTCTATTGGTGTATACGCATGAAGAAACTCCATGCAGATGGACCGTTTGGACTCACTTGATTTTGAATCACTTGAGACATGCAAATCATACCACATGGGCAAGATGACCCAAAGCCTCGTTTTCAAAGAAATGGAACAAGAAAACAACTTGTTGGAAGTAATACATTTTGATGTGTGTAGTCCAATGAGTGCTGAGGCACGCAAAGGGATATCGTTATGTTCTTACTTCACGGATGATTTGAGTAGATATCGAGTATATTTACTTGATGAAACACAAGTCTGAATTATTGAATGGTTCAAGTAATTTCAGAGTGAAGTTGAAGATCATCGTGACAAGAGGATAAAATGTCTATGATATGATCATAGAGATGAGTGTCTGAGTTACGAGCTTTGGCACACAATTAAGACATTGTGGAAATTGTTTCACAACTAATACCGCCTGGAACACCATAGTGTGATGGTGTGTCCAAACATCATAGTTGCACCCTATTGGATATGGTGCGTACCATGATATCTCTTATCGAATTACCACTATCGTTCATGGGTTAGGCATTAGAGACAACCACACTCACTTTAATAGGGCACCACGTAATTCCGTTGAGACGACACCGTTTGAACTATGGTTTGGAGAAACCTAAGTTGTCGTTTCTTAAAAGTTTGGGGCTGCGACGCTTATGTGAAAAAGTTTCAGGTTGATAAGCTTGAACCCAAAGCGGATAAAATGCATCTTCATTTGACACCCAAAACAGTTGGGTATACCTCCTAATTCAGATCCGAAAGCAATAGGGATTGTTTCTTGAATCAGGTCCTTTCTCGAGGAAAATTTTGTCTCGGAAAGTTGAGTGGGAGGATGGTGGAGACTTGACGAGGTTATTGAACCGTCACTTCAACTAGTGTGTAGCAGGGCACAAGAAGTTGTTCCTATGGCGCCTACACCAATTGAAGTAGAAGCTTATGATAGTGATCATGAAACTTCGGATCAAGTCACTACCAAACCTCGTAGGTTGACAAGGATGCGTACTACTTCAGAGTGGTACATACTCTTGTCTTGGAGGTCATGTTGCTAGACAACAATGAACCTACGAGCTATGGAGAAGCGATGGTGGGCCCGGATTCCAGCAAATGGCTCGAGGCCATAAAATCCGAGAGAGGATCCATGTATGAAAACAAAGTGTAGACTTTGGAAGAACTACTTGATGGTCGTAAGGCTATTGGGTACAGATGGATTTTAAAAGGAAGACGGACAATGATGGTATGTATCACCATTAAGAAAGCTTGACTTGTCGTTAAGATGATTTCCGAAAAGTTCAAGGAGTTGACTACGGTGAGGCTTTCTCACTCGTAGTGATGCTAAGAGTCTGTTGGAATTATATTAGCAATTACTGCATGATTTATGAAATCTTGCAGATATGATGTCAAAACATTGTTTCCTTGATGATATTCTTGAGGAAAGGTTGTATGTGATACAACCAGAAGGTTTTGCCAATCCTGAAAGATGCTAACAAGTGTGCAAAGCTCCAGCAATCCTTCTAAGGACTGGAGTAAGCATCTCGGAGTTGGAATATACGCTTTGATGAGATGATCAAAGATTTTGGGTTTATACAAAGTTTATGAGAAACTTGTATTTCCAAAGAAGTGAGTGGGAGCACTATAGAACTTCGATGAGTATATGTTGTTGACATATTGTTGATCGAAATGATGTAGAATTTCTGGAAAGCACATAGAGTTATTTGAAAAGTGTTTTCAATAGAAAACCTGGATTAAGCTGCTTGAACATTGAGCATCAAGATCTATGAGGATAGATCAAAAACGCTAAATGGTACTTTCAAATGAGCACATACCTTGACATGATCTTGAAGGTGTTCAAGATGGATCAGTCAAAGAAGGAGTTCTTGCCTAAGTTGTAAGGTATGAAGTTAAGACTTAAAGCTCGACGACGGCAGAAGAGAGAGAAAGGACGAAGGTCGTCCCCTATGCTTCAGACGTAGGCTCTATAGTATGCTATGATGTGTACCGCACCAGAAGTGTGCCTTGCCATGAGTCAGTCAAGGGGTACAAGAATGATCCAGGAATGGATCATTGGACAGCGTTCAAAATTTTTCTTGGAGTAAATAAGGACATGTTTCTCGATTATGGAGGTGATAAAGAGTTCGGCGTAAAGGGTTACGTCGATGCAAGCTTTAACACCTATCCGATTGACTCTGAGTAGCAAACCGGATACGTATAGTGGAGCAACCATTTGGAATAGCTCCAAGTGGAGCGTGGAAGCAAGATTTACAATATGACCTAGAGATTTATGAAGTACATACGGATCTGAATGTTGCGCACCCGTTGACTAAAACCTCTCTCACAAGCAAAACATGATCAAACCCCAGAACTCATTGAGTCTTAATCACATGATGATGTGAACTAGTTTAGTGACACTACTAAACTCTTTGGATGTTGGTCACATGGCGATGTGACCTGTGAATGTTAATCACTTGGCGATGTGAACTAGATTATTGACTCTAGTGCAAGTGGGAGACTGTTGGAAATATGCCCTAGAGGCAATAATAAATTAGTTATTATTATTATATTTCCCTGTTCATGATAATCGTTTATTATCCATGCTATAATTGTATTGATAGGAAACTCGGATACATGTGTGGGTACATAGACAACACCATGTCCCTAGTAAGCCTCTAGTTGACTAGCTCGTTGATCAATGGATGGTTACGGTTTCCTGACCATGGACATTGGATGTCGTTGATAACGGGATCACATCATTAGGAGAATGATGTGATGGACAAGACCCAGTCCTAAGCCTATCACAAAGATCGTGTAGTTCGTACCTAAAGCTTTTCTAATGTCACGTATCATTTCCTTAGACCATGAGATTGTGCAACTCCCGGATACCGTAGGAATGCTTTGGGTGTACCAAACGTCACAACATAACTGGATGGCTATAAAGGTGCACTACGGGTATCTCCGAAAGTGTCTGCATTGGGTTGGTACGAATCGAGACTGGATTTGTCACTCCGTGTGACGGAGAGGTATCTCTGGGCCCACGCGGTAGGACATCATCATACTGTGCACCCGGGGACCAAGGGGTTGATCACGGGATGATGTGTTACGGAACGAGTAAAGAGACTTGCCGGTAACGAGATTGAACAAGGTATCGGGATACCGACGATTGAATCTCGGGCAAGTACAATACCGCTAGACAAAGGGAATTGCATACGGGATTGCTTGAATCCTCGACATCGTGGTTCATCCGATGAGATCATCGTGGAACATGTGGGAGCCAACATGGGTATCCAGATCCCGCTGTTGGTTATTGACCGGAGAACGTCTCGGTCATGTCTGCATGGTTCCCGAACCCGTAGGGTCTACACACTTAAGGTTCGGTGACGCTAGAGTTGTTATGGGAAATAGTATGTGGTTACCGAAGGTTGTTCGGAGTCCCGGATGAGATCCCGGACATGACAAGGAGCTCCGGAATGGTCCGGAGGTGAAGATCGGTATATTGGACGAAGGGTATTGGAGTCCGGAATTGTTCCGGGGGTACCAGGTGATGACCAGCGTGTCCGAAAGGGGTTTGGAGGCCCCGGCAAGCTTTGGGGGCCTTATGGGCCAAGGGAGAGGGCACATCAGCCCACTAAGGGCTGAGCGCCTCCCACCCCATCTCACTTAACACGGAGAGGTGGGGGCGCCACCCCTAGGGCAGCCGCCCCTCCCGGCTTGGGGGGCAAGTTTCCTAGGGGGTGGGGGCGCTAAAACCCATCTAGGGTTTCCCCTATGGCCGCCGACCCTCCCCTAGGGAACCCTAGGGCGCCTCCCCTCCTCCCTTCCCCCTATATATAGTGAGAGAGAGAGAGGGCAGCCGCACCTTCCCTGGCGCAGCCCTCTCCCTCCTCCAACACCTCCTCCTCCTCCGTAGTGCTTGGCGAAGCCTGCCGGAGAACCACGAGCTCCATCACCACCATGTCGTCAGGTTGTCGGAGTTCTCCTCAACTTATCCTCTCCCTTGATGGATCAAGAAGGAGGAGACGCCCCGGGCTGTACGTGTGTTGAACGCGGAGGCACCGTTGTTCGGTGCTTAGATCGAATCAACCGCGATCTGAATCGCCATGCTACGACTCCTTCATCCGCGTTCTTGTAACGCTTCCGCTTAGCGATCTTCAAGGGTATGAAGATGCTCATCCTCTCCCTATCTTTTTGCTAGAATCTCCATAGATTGATCTTGGTGATGCGTAGAAAATTTTGAATTTGTGCTACGTTCCCCAAGATTACCGACGTAGGGCTTCGCCTAAGCACTACAATGATATGACCGAGGTGGAAATATATGGAGGGGGCACCGCACACGGCTAAACAATCAACTTGTGTGTATATGGGGTGCCCCCTCCCCCGTATATAAAGGAGTGGAGAAGGGGTCCGGCCGGCCTCATGGGGTGCGCCCCAAGGGGGGAATCCTACTCCTACTAGTTGTAGGTTCCCCCCTTTCCTAGTCCAACTAGGAGGGGAAGGAAAGGGAAGAGGGAGAGAAGGAAAGGGGGGGGGGGGGCTCCCAATTCGGATTGGGCTTGGGGGGCGTGCCCCTCCACTTGGCCGCCTCCTCCTCTCTTCCACTAAATCCCATGAAGGCCCATTAAGCCCCTGGGGGGTTCCGTAACCCCCCGGTACTCCGGTAAATACCCGATACACCTCGGAACCATTCCGGTGTCCGAATATAGTCATCCAATATATCAATCTTTATGTCTCGACCATTTCGAGACTCCTCGTCATGTCCGTGATCTCATCCGGGACTCCGAACTTCCTTCGGTACATCAAAACACATAAACTCATAATACAGATCGTCATCGAACGTTAAGCGTGCGGACCCTATGGGTTCAAGAACTATGTAGGCATGACCGAGACTCATCTCCGGTCAGTAACCAATAGTGGAACCTGGATGCTCATATTGGTTCCTACATATTCTACGAAGATCTTTATCGGTCAAACCGCATAACATCATACGTTGTTCCCTTTGTCATCGGTATGTTACTTGCCCGAGATTTGATCGTCGGTATCATCATATCTAGTTCAATCTCGTTACCGGAAATTCTCTTTACTCGTTCCGTAATGCATCATCCCGTAACTAACTCATTAGTCACATTGCTTGCAAGGCTTATAGTGATGTGCATTACCGAGAGGGCTGAGAGATACCTCTCCGACAATCGGAGTGGCAAATCCTATCTCGATGTATGCCAACTCAACAAACACCATCGGAGACACCTGTAGAGCACCTTTATAATCACCCGATTCACGTTGTGACGTTTGATAGCACACTAAGTGTTCATCCGGTATTCGGGAGTTGCATAATCTCATAGTCATAGGAACATGTATAAGTCATGAAGAAATCAATAGCAATAAACTAAACGATCATTATGCTAAGCTAATAGATGGGTCTTGTCCATCACATCATTCTCTAATGATGTGATCCCGTTCATCAAATGACAACACATGTCTATGGCTAGGAAACTTAACCATCTTTGATTAACGAGCTAGTCCAGTAGAGGCATACTAGGGACACTCTGTTTGTCTATGTATTCACACATTTACTAAGTTTCCGGTTAATACATTTCTAGCATGAATAATAAACATTTATCATGATATAAGGAAATATAAATAACAACTTTATTATTGCCTCTAGGGCATATTTCCTTCAGTCTCCCACTTGCACTAGAGTCAATAATCTAGTTCACATCGTCATGTGATTTCACACCAATAGTTCACATCTCCATGTGACTAATACCCAAAGGGTTTACTAGATTCAATAATCTAGTTCACATCAATATGTGATTAACACCCAAAGAGTGATCATGTTTTGCTTGTGAGAGAAGTTTAGTCAACGGGTCTGCCACATTCCGAGCCGTATGTATTTTGCAAATTTCTATGTCTACAATGCTCTGCACAGAGCTACTCTAGCTAATTGCTCCCACTTTCAATATGTATCCAGATTGAGACTTAGAGTCATTCGGATCGGTGTCAAAGCTTGCATCGGCGTAACTCTTTACGACGAACTCTTTATCACCTCCATAACCGAGAAATATCTCCTTATACCACTAAAGATAATTTTGACCGTTGTCTAGTGATCCACTCCTGTATCACTATTGTATCCTCTTGCTAAACTCATGGTGAGGTTCACAATAGGTCTGGTACACAGCATAGCATACTTCAAGAACCTATGACTGAGGCATAGGGAATGGATTTTCATTCTCTTTCTATTCTCTGCAGTGGTCGGGCATTGAGTCAGACTCAACTTCACACCTTGCAACACAGGCAAGAACTCCTTCTTTGACTGTTCCATTTTGAACTACTTCAAAATCTTGTCAAGGTATGTAATCATTGAAAAAACTTATCAAGCGTCTTGATCTATCTCTGTAGATCTTGATGCTCAATATGTAAGCAGCTTCACGAGGTCTTTCTTTGAAAAACTCCTTTCAAACAATCCTTTATGCTTTGCAAAAAAAATTCTACATTATTTCTGATCAAAAATATGTCATTCACATATACTTATCAGAAATGTTGTAGTGCTCCCACTCACTTTCTTGTAAATACAGGCTTCATCGCAAGTTTGTATAAAACTATATGCTTTGATCAACTTATCAAAGCGTATATTCCAACTCCGAGATGCTTGCAACAGTCCATAGATGGATTGCTGGAGCTTGCACATTTTGTTAGCACCTTTAGGATTGACAAAACCTTTTGGTTGTATCATATACAACACTTCTGTAATAAATCCATTAAGGAATGCAGTTTTGATATCCATTTGCCAGATTTCATAAAATGTGGCAATTGCAAACACGATTCGTACAAACTTAAGCATCGCTATGAGTGAGAAAATCTCATCGTAGTCAACACCTTGAACTTGTCAAAAAATATTTTTTGACAATTTGAACTTTATAGATAGTAACACTACTATCAGCGTCCGTCTTCCACTTGAAGATCCATTTATTCTCTTGGCTTTCCGATCATTGGGCAAGTCCACCAAAGTCCACACTCTCTTCTCATACATGGATCCCATCTCAGGTTTCATGGCCTCAAGCCATTTTGCAGAATCTGGGCTCATCATCGCTTCCTCATAGTTCGTAGGTTCATCATGGTCTAACATGACTTCCAGAACAGGATTACCGCACCACTCTGGTGCGGATCTTACTCTGGTTGACCTACGAGGTTCAGTAGTAACTTGATCTAAAGTTTCATGATCATCATCATTAGCTTCCTCACTAATTGGTGTAGGAATCACTGGAACTGATTTCTGTGATGAACTACTTTCCAATAAGGGAGCTGGTACAATTACCTTATCAAGTTCTACTTTCCTCCTACTCACTTCTTTCGAGAGAAGCTCCTTCTCTAGAAAGGATCCATTCTTAGCAACAGATATCTTGCCTTCAGATCTGTTATAGAAGGTGTACCCAACAATCTCCTTTGGGTATCCTATGAAGACACATTTCTCCGATTTGGTTCGAGCTTATCAGGTTGAAGCTTTTTCACATAAGCATCACAGCCCCAAACTTTAAGAAACGACAGCTTTGGTTTATTGCCAAACCACAGTTCATATGGTGTCGGCTCAGCGGATTTAGTGCTACCTCTTGAGCACTACGTTGGTTTTTCCCTTGAAGAGGAAAGGGTGATGTAGTAAAGTAGCGTAAGTATTTCCCTCAGTTTTTGAGAACCAAGGTATCAATCCAGTAGGAGACCACGCTCAAGTCCCTCGCACCTACACAAACAAATAAGAACCTCGCAACCAACGCAATAAAGGGGTTGTCAATCCCTTCACGGTCACTCACGAGAGTGAGAACTGATAGAGATCTTTCTTCTTTTGCATATCACACAAATCAACAAAGCTATTTAGATGGGCAGCGGCATCTTCACTAGGAAGGCCGGCGAATTGATCTTTCATGACAAGATTCAACAAAGCAACATTAATTTCACAAGATTCAGCATCGGTAAGAGGAGCAATCGGAGTGCTAAGAAAATCATTGTTGTTGGTATTGGTAAAGTCACACAATTTAGTATTGTCTTGAGCCATAGTGACAAACAAGCAATCCAACACACGAGCAAACAAGAATCGAGCGAAAAAGAGGCGAACGGAAAAGAGAGGGCGAATAAAACGGCAAGGGTGAAGTGGTTGAGAGGAAAACGAGAGGCAAATGGCAAATAATGTAATGCGAGGGATAAGACTTGTTGATGGGTACTTGGTATGTCTTGACTTGACTTGACTTGGCGCGAATCTCCCCGACAACGGCGCTAGAAATCCTTCTTGCTACCTCTTGAGCACTGCGTTGGTTTTTCCATTGAAGAGGAAAGGGTGATGCAGTAAAGTAGCGTAAGTATTTCCCTTAGTTTTTGAGAACCAAGGTATCAATCCAGTAGGAGACCACGCTCAAGTCCCTCGCACCTACACAAACAAATAAGAACCTCGCAACCAATGCAATAAAGGGGTTGTCAATTCCTTCACGGTCACTTACGAGAGTGAGATCTGATAGATATGATAAGATAATATTTTTGGTATTTTATGATAAAGAGAAATAAAGATGCAAATTAAAATAAAAGGCAATAGAAATAGCTAAGTGTTGGAAGATTAATATGATGGAAAATAGACCCGGGGGCCATAGGTTTCACTAGTGGCTTCTCTCAAGAGCATAAGTATTACGGTGGGTGAACAAATTAATGTCGAGCAATTGATAGAATTGAGCATAGTTATGAGAATATCTAGGTATGATCATGTATATAGGCATCACGTCCGTGACAAGTAGACCGACTCCTGACTGCATCTACTACTATTACTCCACACATCGACCGCTATCCAGCATGCATCTAGAGTATTAAGTTCATAAGAACAGAGTAATGCTTTAAGTATGATGACATGATGTAGAGGGATAAACTCATGCAATATGATATAAACCCCATCTTGTTATCCTCGATGGCAACAATACAATACATGCCTTGCTGCCCTTGCTGTCACTTGGAAAGGACACCGCAAGATTGAACCCAAAGCTAAGCACTTCTCCCATTGCAAGAAAGATCAATCTAGTAGCCCAAACCAAACTGATAATTCGAAGAGACTTACAAATATAACCAATCATACATAAAAGAATTCAGAGAAGATTCAAATATTGTTCATAGATAAACTTGATCATAAACCCACAATTCATCGGTCTCGACAAACACACCGCAAAAGAAGATTACATCGAATAGATCTCCACGAGAATCATGGAGAACTTTGTATTGAGATCCAAAGAGAGAAGAAGCCATCTAGCTAATAACTATGGACCCGAAGGTCTGAAGTAAACTACTCACACATCATCGGAGAGGCTATGGTGTTGATGTAGAAGCCCTCCGTGATCAATGCCCCGTCCGTGGACACCGGAAAAAGGCCCCAAGATGGGATCTCACGGGCATGTAAGGTTGCGGCAGTGGAATTAGGTTTTTGTGGATGATTCTGTTTGTTTGGGGGTACGTAGGTATATATAGGAGGAAGAAGTACATCTGTGGAGCAACATGGGCCCCACGAGGGTGGAGGGCGCGCCTGGGGGGGGGGGTAGGTGCCCCCCTGCCTCGTGCTCTCCTCATTGATTTCTTTACGTGGACTCCAAGTCCTCTGGATCACGTTTGTTCCGAAAATCACGTTCCCGAAGGTTTCATTCCGTTTGGACTCCGTTTGATATTCTTTTTCTGCGAAACACTGAAATAGGCAAAAAACAGCCATTTGGGCTGGGCCTCCGGTTAATAGGTTAGTCCCGAAAATAATATAAAAGTGTATAATAAAGCCCATTAAACATCCAAAACAAAATATAATATAGCATGGAACAACAAAAAATTATAGATACGTTGGAGACGTATCAAGCATCCCCAAGCTTAATTCACCTTTCGTCCTCGGGTAGGTAAATGATAAAAACAGAATTTTTGATGTGGAATGCTACTTGGCATAATTTTCAATGTAATTCTCTTAATTGTGGTATGAATATTCAGATCCAAAAGATTCAAGACAAAAGTTTAATATTGACATAAAAATAATAATACTTCAAGAATACTAACTAAGCAATTATGTCTTCTCAAAATAACATGGCCAAAGAAAGTTATCCCTACAAAATCATATAGTCTGGCTATGCTCTATCTTCATCACACAAAATATTTAAATCATGCACAACCCCGACGACAAGCCAAGCAATTGTTTCATACTTTTGGTGTTCTCAAACTTTTTCAATCTTCACGCAATACATGAGCGTGAGCCATGGACATATCACTATATGTGGAATAGGATGGTGGTTGTGGAGAAGACAAAAAGGGAGAAGATAGTCTCACATCAACTAGGCGTATCAACGGGCTATGGAGATGCTCATCAATAGATATCAATGTGAGTGAGTAGGCATTGCCATGCAACGGATGCACTAGAGCTATAAGTATATGAAAGCTCAACAAAAGAAACTAAGTGGGTGTGCATCCAACTCGCTTGCTCACGGAGACCTAGGGCATTTTGAGGAAGCCCATCATTGGAATATAGAAGCCAAGTTCTATAATGAAAATTTCCCACTAGTATGTGAAAGTGACAACATAATAGACTCTCTATCATGAAGATCATGGTGCTACTTTGAAGCACAAGTGTGGTAAAAAGGACAGTAGCATTGTCCCTTCTCTCTTTTTCTCTCATTTTTATGGCCTTTTTTATGGCCTTTCTCCTTTTTTTCTTTTTTCAGTCCGGAGTCTCATCCCAACTTATGGGGGAATCATAGTCTCCATCATCCTGTCCTCACTTGGGACAGTGATCTAATAATGATGATCATCACACTTTTATTTTCTTACAACTCAATACTTAGAACAACAATATGACTCTATGTGAATGCCTCCGGCGGAATACCGAGATATGCAATGAATCAAGAGTGACATGTATGAAAGAAATATGAACGGTGGCTTTGCCACAAATACGATGTAACCTACATGATCATGCAAAGCAATATGACAATGATGGATCGTGTCATAATAAACGGAACGGTGGTAAGTTGCATGGCAATATATCTCGTAATGGCTATGGAAATGCCATGATAGGTAGGTATGATGGCTGTTTTGAGGAAGGTATATGGTGGGTGTATGATACCGGCAAAAGGTGCGCGGTATTAGAGAGGCTAGCAATGGTGGAAGGATGAGAGTGCGTATAATCCATGGACTCAACATTAGTTATAAAGAACTCATATACTTGTTGCAAAAATCTATTAGTTATCAAAACAAAGTATTACGCGCATGCTCCTAGGGGGATAGATTGGTAGGAAAAGACCATCGCTTGTCCCCGACCGCCACTCATAAGGAAGACAATCAATAAATAAATCATGCTCCGACTTCATCACATAACGGTTCACCATACGTGCATGCTACGGGAATCACAAAATTTAACACATGTATTTCTCAAATTCACAACTACTCAACTAGCATGACTCTAATATTACCATCTTCATATCTAAAAACAATTATCAAGCATCAAACTTCTCATAATATTCAACACACTCATAAGATTTTTTTTTTACTAATCTTGAATGCCTATCATAATTAAAGCAAATTACCACGCTGTTTTGTAGGACTCTCAAAATATTCTAAGTGAAGCATGAGATAACAATAGTTTCTATAAAACAAATCCTCCACCGTGCTCTAAAAGATATAAGTGAAGCACTACAGCAAAAACTATATAGCTCAAAAGATATAAGTGAAGCACATAGAGTATTCTATCAAATTCCGAATCAAGTGTGTCTCTCTCAAAAGGTGTGTACAGCAAAGATGATTGTGGCAAACTAACAAATAAAGACTCATATAATACAAGACGCTCCAAGCAAAACACATATCATGTGGTGAATAAAAATATAGCTCCAAGTAAATTTACCGATGGATGAGGATTTAAAGAGGGATGCCTTCCGGGGCATCCCCAAGCTTTGGCTTTTAGGTATCCTTAGATTATCTTGGGGTGCCATGGGCATCCCAAGCTTAGGCTCTTGCCACTCCTTGTTCCATACTCCATCAAATCTTTACCCAAAACTTGAAAACTTCACAACACAAAACTTAACCGAAAATCTCGTGAGCTCCGTTAGCGAAAGAAAACAAAACACCACTTCAAGGTACTGTAATGAACTCATTATTTATTTATATTGGTGTTAAACATACTGTATTCAAACTTCTCTATGGTTTATAAACTATTTTACTAGCCATAGATTCATCAAAATAGCAAACAACACACGAAAAACAGAATCTGTCAAAAACAGAACAGTCTGTAGTAATCTGTAACTAGCGCAAACTTCTGGAACTCTAAAAATTCTACCAAAATAGGAAGGCCTAGATAATTTGTTTATTGATATTTTGCAATTGGAATCACGTTCTGGTAATTTTTAACAATTGTTTTCGTGAACAGAAAGTTTCTGGAATTTTCAGCAAGATCAAATAACTATCATCCAAGAAGATCCTATAGGTTTAACTTGGCACAAACACTAATTAAAACATAAAAGCAAATCTAACCAGAGGCTAGATCAAATATTTATTCCTAAAAAGAAGCAAAAAGCAAAATACTAAAAATAAAATTGGGTTGCCTCCCAACAAGCGCTATCGTTTAACGCCCCTAGCTAGGCATAAAAGCACAGATAGATCTAGGTATTGCCATCTTTGGTAGGCAAGCCATAAGTGGCTCTCATAATAGATTCATAAGGTAATTTAATTTTCTTTCTAGGGAAGTGTTCCATGCCTTTCCTTAACGGAAATTGGAATCTACTTTTCCCTTCCTTCATATCAATAATTGCACCAATCTTCTAAGGAAAGATCTACCAAGAATAATAGGACATGAAGGATCGCAATATATATATAAAGAACAATAAAATCTACGGGCACATAATTCCAATTTGCAACAATAATAACATCATTAATTCTTCCCATAGGTTTTCTAATAGTGGAACCCGCAAGGTGTAAATTTAAAGAGAATCATCAAATTCGCGGAAACCTAACAAATCACACAAATTTTTTGGAATTGTGGAAACACTAGCACCCAAATAACACAAAGTATATCATTCATGATCTTTAATTTTAATTTTAATAGTAGGTTCGCACTCATCATAAATTTTTCTAGGGATATAAACTTCCAACTCAAGTTTTTCCTCATAAGATTGCATTAAAGCATCAACGACATGTTTGGTAAAAGCTTTATGTTGACTATAAGCATGCGGAGAATTTAGCACGGATTGCAACAAGGAAATACAATCTATCAAAGAGAAATTATCATAATTAAATTCCTTGAAATCCAAAATAGTGGGTTCGTTGCTATCTAAAGTTTTAAATTCTTCAATCCCAGTTTTATCATTTTTTGCATCAAGATCTAAAAACTCCGAATTTTTAGAACGCCTTCTAGGTAAAGGTGGATCATATTCAGTCCCATCATTATCAAGATTCATATTGCAAATCAAAGATTTAATAGGGGACACATCAATAAATTTTAGATCTTCATCTTTATTCTCATAAAAACTAGAAGAACACGCTCTCACAAAGCAATCTTTCTTAGCACGCATCCTAGCGGTTCTTTATTTGCACTCATCAATGGAAATTCTCATGGCTCTGAGAGACTCATAGATATCATGCTTAGGTGGAATATATCTAAGTTTCAAAGAATCAACATCAAGAGAAATTCTATCAACGTTCCTAGCCAATTCATCAATCTTAGGCAACTTTTCTTCAAGCAAAGCATTGAAATTCTTTTGCGAATTCATAAATTCTTTAACACTATTCTCAAATTCAGAGGGCATCTTATTAAAATTTCCATAAGAGTTGTTGTAGGAATTACCATAATTATTAGAGGAATTACTAGGATACGGCCTAGGATTAAAGTTTCCTCTATCTGGCGTTGTTACCAAAATTATTCCTACCAACAAAATTCACATCCATAGATTCATTATTATTCTCAATCAAAGTAGACAAAGGCATATCATTAGGATCAGAAGAAACAGTCTTAGTAGCAAATAATTTCATAAGTTCATCCATCTTTCCACTCAAAACATTAATTTCTTCTATCGCATGAACTTTTTTATTAGTGGATCTTTCGGTATGCCATTGAGAATAATTAACCATAATATTATATAGGAGTTTAGTAGCTTCTCCTAAAGTGATTTCCATAAAAGTGCCTCCCGCGGCCAAATCTAAAAGATTTCTAGAAGCAAAATCCAATCCGGCATAATTTTTTTGTATAATCATCCACAAATTCAAACCATGAGTAGGGAAATTACGTATCATTAATTTCATTCTCTCCCAATATTGTGCAACATGTTCATGATCAAGTTGCTTACAATTCATAATATCGTTTCTAAGAGAGATGATCTCAGCGGGAGGAAAATACTTAGAGATAAAAGCATCTTTGCACTTATTCCATGAATCAATACTATTTTTAGGCAAAGACGAAAACCAAGCTTTAGCACGATCTCTAACCAAAAAAGAAAATAGTTTCAATTTAACAATATCACTGTCCACATCTTTCTTCTTTTGCATATGACACAAATCAATGAAGCTATTTAGATGGGTAGCGGCATCTTCACTAGGAAGGCCGGCGAATTGATCTTTCATGACAAGATTCAACAAAGCAACATTAATTTCACAAGATTCAGCATCGGTAAGAGGAGCAATCGGAGTGCTAAGAAAATCATTGTTGTTGGTATTGGTAAAGTCACACAATTTAGTATTGTCTTGAGCCATAGTGACAAACAAGCAATCCAACACACGAGCAAAAAAGAAGCGAGCGAAAAAGAGGCGAACGGAAAAGAGAGGGCGAATAAAATGGCAAGGGTGAAGTGGGAGAGAGGAAAACGAGAGGCAAATGGCAAATAGTGCAATGCGAGGGATAAGTGTTTGTGATGGGTACTTGGTATGTCTTGACTTGGCGCGAATCTCCCCAGCAACGGCGCCAGAAATCCTTCTTGCTACCTCTTGAGCACTGCGTTGGTTTTTCCCTTGAAGAGGAAAGGGTGATGTAGTAAAGTAGCATAAGTATTTCCATCAGTTTTTGAGAACCAAGGTATCAATCCAGTAGGAGACCACGCTCAAGTCCCTCGCACCTACACAAACAAATAAGAACCTCGCAACCAACGCAATAAAGGGGTTGTCAATCCCTTCACGGTCACTTACGAGAGTGAGATCCGATAGATATGATAAGATAATATTTTTGGTATTTTTATGATAAAGAGAAATAAAGATGCAAAGTAAAATAAAAGGCAATAGAAATAGCTAAGTGTTGGAAGATTAATATGATGGAAAATAGACCCGGGGACCATAGGTTTCACTAGTGGCTTCTCTCAAGAGCATAAGTATTACGGTGGGTGAAAAAATTACTGTCGAGCAATTGATAGAATTGAGCATAGTTATGAGAATATCTAGGTATGATCATGTATATAGGCATCACGTCCGTGATAAGTAGACCGACTCCTGCCTGCATCTACTACTATTACTCCACACATCGACCGCTATCCAGCATGCATCTAGAGTATTAAGTTCATAAGAACAGAGTAATGCTTTAAGTATGATTGAAGGAAATATGCCCTAGAGGCAATAATAAAGTTATTATTTATTTCCTTATTTCATGATAAATGTTTATTATTCATGCTAGAATTGTATTAACTGGAAACATGATACATGTGTGAATACATAGACAAATAGAGTGTCACTAGTATGCCTCTACTTGACTAGCTCGTTGATCAAAGTTGGTTATGTTTCCTAGCCGTAGACATGAGTTGTCATTTGACTAATGGGATCACATCATTAGGAGAATGATGTGATTGACTTGACCCATTCCGTTAGCTTAGCACTCGATCGTTTAGTATGTTGCTATTGCTTTCTTCATGACTTATACATGTTCCTATGACTATGAGATTATGCAACTCCGTTTACGGAGGAACACTTTGTGTGCTACCAAAGCGTCTACAACGTGATCGGGTGATTATAAAGGTGCTCTACAGGTGTCTCCGAAGGTACTTGTTGGGTTGGCGTATTTCAAGATTAGGATTTGTCACTCCGATTGTCGGAGAGGTATCTCTGGGCCCTCTCGTTAATGCACATAACTTAAGCCTTGCAAACATTGCAACTAATGAGTTAGTTGCAGAATGATGTATTACAGAACGAGTAAAGAGACTTGCCGGTAACAACGATCGAATCTCGGGCAAGAAACATACCGATGACAAAGGGAACAACGTATGTTGTTATGCGGTCTGACCGATAAAGATCTTCGTAGAATATGTAGGAGCCAATATGGGCATCCAGGTCCCGCTATTGGTTATTGACAAGAGAGGTGTCTCGGTCATGTCTACATACTTCTCGAACCCGTAGGGTCCGCACGCTTAACGTTCGTTGACGATATAGTACTATGAGTTATGTATGTTGGTGACCGAATGTTGTTCGGAGTTTTGGATGAGATCACAGATATGACGAGGAACTCCGGAATGGTCCGAAAGTAAAGATTGATATGTGTATAGTAGTGTTTGATCTCCGGAAAGGTTTCGAAATCCATCGGAAGGGGTTCCGGATGTTTCCCGAAATGTTTGGGCACGAGAACACTTTATGTGGGCCAAAGGGGAAAGCCCACGAGGTTTTTGGAAAGCGCAAAGGAAGTTTTATGGAGTCCGAGGCGACGCCAGGTCCTGGCGTGCAGGTCCAGATGTCGGGAACCCTGGCGTCTGGCCCTGGAGTCCGAGAAGGAATCTTTCCTTTCGGGTGAAACCGACTTTGTGGAGGCTTTTACTCCAAGTTTCGACCCCAGGGCTCAACATATAAATAGAGGGGTAGGGCCAGCACCCAAGACACATCAAGAAACACCAAGCCGTGTGTCGGCAACCCCGTCTCCTCTAGTTTATCCTCCGTCATAGTTTTCGTAGTGCTTAGCGAAGCCCTGTGAAGATTGTTCTTCACCAACACCGTCACCACGCCGTCGTGCTGCCGGGACTTATCTACTACTTCGCCCCTCTTGCTGGATCGAGAAGGCGAGGACGTCACCGAGCTGAATGTGTGCAGAACTCGGAGGTGCCGTGCTTTCGGTACTTGGATCGGTCGGATCGTGAAGACGTACGACTACATCAACCGCGTTGATATAACGCTTCCGCTTTCGGTCTACGAGGGTACGTGGACAACACTCTCCCCTCTCGTTGCTATGCATCACCTTGATCTTGCGTGTGCATGGAAGTTTTTTGAAATTACTATGTTCCCCAACAGTGGTATCAGAGCCAGGTTTTATGCGTAGATGTCATATGCACGAGTAGAACACAAGTGAGTTGTGGGTGATATAAGTCATACTGCTTACCAAAGATGTCATACTTTGGTTCGGCGGTATTGTTGGATGAAGCGGCCCGGACCGACATTACGCCAGAGATGCTTACGCGAGACTGGTTCTACCGACGTGCTTTGCACACAATTGGTGGCGGGTGTCGGTTCTCCAACTTTAGTTGAACCGAGTGTGGCTACGCCCGGTCCTTGCGAAGGTTAAAACAGCACCAACTTGACAAACTATCGTTGTGGTTTTGATGCGTAGGTAAGAACGGTTCTTACTAAGCCCGTAGCAGCCACGTAAAATTTGCAACAACAGAGTAGAGGACGTCTAACTTGTTTTTGCAGGGCATGTTGTGATGTGATATGGTCAAGACATGATGCTAAATTTTATTGTATGAGATGATCATGTTTTGTAACCGAAGTTATCGACAAGCGGCATGAGCCATATGGTTGTCGCTTTATTGTATGCAATGCAATCGCACTGTAATGCTTTACTTTATCACTAAGCGGTAGCGATAGTCGTAGAAGCATAAGATTGGCGAGACGACAACGATGCTACGATGGAGATCAAGGTGTCGCACCGGTGACGATGGTGATCATGACGGTGTTTCAGAGATGGAGATCACAAGCACAAGATGATGATGGCCATATCATATCACTTATATTGATTGCATGTGATGTTTATCTTTTATGCATCTTATCTTGCTTTGATTGACGGTAGCATTATAAGATCATCCCTCACTAAATTATCAAAGTATAAGTGTTCTCCCGAGTATGCACCGCTATGAAAGTTCTTCGTCTTTGAGACACCACATGATGATCGGGTGTGATAGGCTCTACGTTCAAATACAAGAGGTGCAAAACAGTTGCACACGCGGAATACTCAGGTTAAACTTGACAAGCCTAGCATATAACAGATATGGCCTCGGAACACGGAGACCGAAAGGTCGAGCGTGAATCATATAGTAGATATGATCAACATAGTGATGTTCACCATTGAAACTACTCCATCTCACGTGATGATCGGACATGGTTTAGGTGATTTGGATCACGTGATCACTTAGGGGATTAGAGGGATGTCTATCTAAGTGGGAGTTCTTAAGTAATATGATTAATTGAACTTAAATTTATCATGAACTTAGTCATGGTAGTATTAGCATATCTATGTTGTAGATCAATAGCTCGCGTTTTGCCCCCCTGTTTTATTTTTGATATGTTCCTAGAGAAAACTAAGTTGAAAGATGTTAGTAGCAATGATGCGGATTGGATCAGTGATCTGAGGTTTATCCTCATTGCTGCACAGAAGAATTATGTCCTTGATGCACCGCTAGGTGACAGACCTATTGCAGGAGCAGATGCAGACGTTATGAGCTTTTTGACAAAAGCTCGGTATGATGACTACTTGATAGTTTAGTGCACCATGCTTTACGGCTTAGAATCAAGGCTTCAAAGATGTTTTTTGAAACGCCACGGAACATATAAGATGTTCCAGGAGTTGAAATTTGTATTTCATACTCATGCCCGTGTCGAGAGGTATGAGACCTCGGACAGTACTTTGCCTACAAGATGGAGGAGAATTGCTCAACTAGTGAGCATGTGCTCAGAATGTCTGAGTACTACAATCACTTGAATCAAGTGGGAGTTAATCTTCTAGATAAGATAGTGATTGACAGAGTTCTCTAGTCACTATCACCAAGTTACTAGAACTTCGTGATGTACTATAATATGCAAGGGATAAAGGGAGACGATTCCCAAGCTCTTCGTGATGCTGAAATCGACGAAGGTAGAAATCAAGAAAAGCATCAAGTGTGATGGTTGACAAGACCACTAGTTTCAAGAAAAGGGCAAAGGAAGAAGGGGAACTTCAAGAAGAATGGCAAGCAAGTTGCTACTCAAGTGAAGAAACCCAAGTCTGTACCTAAGCCTGAGACTAAGTGCTTCTACTGCAAAGGGACTGGTCACTGGAAGCGGAACTGCCCCAAGTATTTGGCGGATAAGAAGGATGGCAAAGTGAACAAAGGTATATTTGATATACAGATTATTGATGTGTATTTTACAAGTGTTCGTAGCAACCCCTCGGTATTTGATACTGGTTTAGTTGCTAAGAGTAGTAACTCGAGACGGGAGTTGCAGAATGAACATAAACTAGTTAAGGGTGAAGTGACGATGTGTGTTGGAAGTGGTTCCAAGATTGATATGATCATCATCGCACGCTCCCTACACTTTCGGGATTAGTGTTGAACCTAAATAAGTGTTATTTGGTGTTTGCGTTGAGCATGAATATGATTTGATCATGTTTATTGCAATACGGTTATTCATTTAAGTTAGAGAATAATTGTTGTTCTATTTACATGAATAAAACCTTCTATGGTCATACACTCAATGAAAATGGTTTGTTGGATCTTGATCGTTAGTGATACACATATTCATAATATTGAAGCCAAAAGATGCAAAGTTAATAATGATAGTGCAACTTATTTATGGCACTGCCGTCTAGGTCATATTGGTGTAAAGCGCATGAAGAAACTCCATGCTGGTGGGCTTTTGGAATCACGTGATTATGAATCACTTGATGCTTGCGAATCATGCCTCATGGCCAAGATGACTAAAACTCCGTTCTCCGGAACAATGGAGTGAGCAACTGACTTATTGGATATAATACATACTGATGTATGCGGTCCGATGAGTGTTGAGGCTCGCGGCGGGTATCGTTATTTTCTCACCTTCACAGATGATTTAAGGAGATATGAGTATATCTACTTGATGAAACATAAGTCTGAAACATTTGAAAAGTTCATATAATTTCAGAGTGAAGTGGAAAATCATCGTAACAAGAAAATAAAGTTTCTACGATCTGATCGTAGAGGAGAATATTTGAGTTACGAGTTTGGTCCTTATTTGAAACAATGCGAAATAGTTTCGCAACTCACGCCACCTGGAACATCACAGCGTAATGGTGTGTCCGAACATCGTAACCGTACTTTATTAGATATGGTGCAATCTATGATGTCTCTTACTGATTTATGACTATCGTTTTGGGGTTATGCATTGGAGACAACTGCATTCACGTTAAATAGGGCACCATCCAAATCCGTTGAGACGACACCTTATGAACTTTGGTTTGGCAAGAAACCAAAAGTTGTCGTTTCTTAAAGTTTGGGGTTGCGATGCTTATGTGAAAAAGTTTCATCCTGATAAGCTCAAACCCAAATCGGAGAAATGTGTCTTCATAGGATACCCAAAGGAGACAGTTGGGTACACCTTCTATCACAGATCCGAAGGCAAGACATTCGTTGCTAAGAATGGATCCTTTCTAGAGAAGGAGTTTCTCTCGAAAGAAGTGAGTGGGAGGAAAGTAGAACTTGATGAGGTAATCAGACCTGCTCCCTTATTGGAAAGTAGTTCATCACAGAAATCTGTTCCTGTGACTACTACACCAATTAGTGAGGAAGCTAATGATGATGATCATGTAACTTCAGATCAAGTTACTACCAAACCTCGTAGGTCAACCAGAGTGAGATCCGCACCAGAGTGGTACGGTAATCCTGTTCTGGAGGTCATGTTACTTGACCATGACGAACCTACAAACTATAAGGAAGCGATGATGAGCCCAAATTCCACGAAATGGCTTGAGGCCATGAAATCTGAGATGGGATCCATGCATGAGAACAAAGTGTGGACTTTGGTTGACTTGCCCGATGACCGGCAAGCCATAGAAAATAAATGGATCTTCAAGAGGAAGGCGGATGCTGATAGTAGTGTTACTATCTACAGAGCTAGAATGTCGCAAAAGGTTTTCGACAAGTTCAAGGTGTTGACTACGATGAGAGTTTCTCACTCGTACCTATGCTTAAGTCTGTCCGAATCATGTTAGCAATTGCCGCATTTTATGAAATCTGGCAAATGGATAAACAAAACTGCATTCCTTAATAGATTTATTAAAGAAGAGTTGTATATGATGCAACCGTAAGGTTTTGTCAATCCTAAAGGTGCTAACAAAATATGCAAGCTCCAATGATCCATCTATGGACCGTGCAAGCATCTCGGAGTAGGAATATACGCTTTGATAAGTTGATCAAAGGATAAAGTTTTATACAAACTTGCGGTGAAGCCTGTATTTACAAGAAAGTGAGTGGGAGCACTACAACATTTCTGATAAGTATATGTGAATGACATATTGTTGATCGGAAATAATGTAGAGTTATTCTGCAAAGCATAAAGGAGTGTTCGAAAGGAGTTTCTCAAAGAAATACCTCGGTGAAGCTGCTTATATATTGGGCATCAAGATCTATAGAGCTAGATCAAGACGCTTAATTGGACTTTTGTCACAGCCCCAGATCAGCCCTAGAGCTTGCTTGTAACTAGTAGCATTGCATCCATGCATCATGTTTAATTTCCATGAAATTTGAAATGGGGATGATCAAGCCCTAGCACTAAAACAATTCAATTAGGTTCAACTTCAAAAATATCTTCAAGAACCCAAAGTGGTTTGCAAAATGTTCATGATTAATGGAAAAAGGTGAAAACCATATCCGGAGATGATGGATATTTTTCCAAGGCATTTTTGGATTTTTGAATAAACCATATTGTATTTGAATTGGGGCATTTAAATACTATTAATATTTTAAATGCTCCAACAATTTTGAAAATAATTAAGGGCCTCTGAAATAATTCAGTTAATGCCCACAATTATTTTCAGGATTTATTTAAATGGTTTAGTATTTTACCAAACTAAAACAAAATGTAATGAAATAGAAAAAAACAGAAATAATAATAAAGAGAGAGAGGAACTGCACTGGCCTCACCCGGCAGCCCACCTGCCCAGCCTTCTTTCCCTCCTCCTCGGCTGGCCCTGGCCCAGCCCACCACCGCCCCACCGCCATCGCCTTCCTCTCGCTGTAAGGCGAGGCGAGGCGTGGCGGCCGCAATGTGCCACCTCCTGCTTGTGCTGGCGGCCTCCCGACCTTCTCACGACGCCTGGAGATGCCACGCACACCCCCCCAACCCCCTCGTTCCCTCTCCTCTCTCCCTCGGACGCCTCCCTCTCCTCTGCTCCCTCTCTCTCGCCTGGACCGAGCGGCCTCGTCGCCACCGTCGCCGTTCGCCGCGGCCACCGCCACCCCCTCTCCTCCCCGACTAGCCCACAAGCTCCGCCACTCCACCCTCGCCCTCCTCACCGAGTCTCCCGACGCCGGAGCACCCCGAGGCGCCGCCCCGCCGTTCTTCCCCTCTTCGGACCCGCCGTCGCCGTCAGCAATCGACGTCATCCGGCCTCCCCCGAGCCGGTGAGCTTGCCTTCGACCTCCCCGTGAGCTCGCCGACGTTTCCCCTCATCTCTCTCTCTCTCGCGCGCCGCCGCCGCCCCGCTAGCACCCGAATCCGGCCACCGCCATGGCCGGCGAGCCTCGCGCCCCCGAGCTTTTCTGCTCGTCCCCGTAGCTCCGGCATGTTCCCTGGGTCCCTGGGAAGCCGTAGAGGCCCTCGGTTGGCCTCCCCGTGCACCGCAGCGACGTTCGCGTCGTGCCGTGGTTTCGGCAGCCGCCGGCTCAACGCCGTCGCCAACTCCGGCGACCCGCGCCCCCATGGCCTCTGTTGGATCTTGGCAGGAGGAAGGCTCCCCACAGTGCCCTCCGCCGCTTTTAGCCACCGGTGGAGCAACCCGCGCGCTCCGCCGCGTTCGACGTCAGCCGGCGTCAAGCCGCCGATGGCGATGACCCTTTGACCGGGGTTTGACCACCCCGGTCGATCGACATCTGGGCCCCGCCTGCCAACTACTCTAGTTTAGGTTTAAACTAATTTAACTTAACCTAGGTTAGTGCTAATTAACTAGGTTAGTTTAGTTAGTCATCGACGTGTGGCCCCCACACGTCGGGTTTATTTGGGCGCCTGTTGACCCGGCTGACGTCACATTGACGTCGGTATAATAACTAGGTTTCTAGATTTAATTTAATTCAAGAAATTTGAAAATACTCTAAACTTCTAAAAATCATATAAATTCAACCGTAACTCGGATGGAAATAATTTATATATGAAAATGATCAGAAAAATATGAAGAATCTGTTTATGCCATGATCATGCATGTTTGAACAAGTTAACCTCACTGAATAGGATGAATCATGATTAGGGTAATTTAGGAAATAGCATTTTGAGTTGGAATTCAACCTTGTTTGAATTCCACTTCAACTAACCCGGATTATTATTGCATTAGGTGAATTCAGTACCTTAACATGATCATGCATCATATATGTGCATTGCATTGATTGTGTTCTCTCTTGTTTGCCGGTAATTGTCCCTCCGGTGAGACGATGTAAGCGATGATTATTCGATGACACCGATGAAGAACTATTATCTTCGAAGTGCCGAACAAGCAAAACCCCCTTGTTCATTCCGATACAATCCCACTCTCTCGCTCCTGCTCTATTTTACTGCATTAGGACAACAATGAATCATGTGTTACTTGCTGCGGTAGCTGAACCCCTTGATCCTTTGCATGACCTGTCATTCCACAGTAACTAGATGAAACCCACTAGCATGAGTAGGAATTGTTTGAGCCATGTTGTGCCTACTCATTTATGCTTGTTTGTCATGCACCACTTTGCTTAGAGTTGAGTCGGGTCCGATTCATCGGGAGTGAATTGGAATGGTTGTGTGAACATGTCCTGTTGTGTGTGAGCTAAGTGTGTGAACACGATTTGGTAAAGGTAGCGGTGAGAGGCCATGTAGGAGTACATGGTGGGTTGTCTCATTGCAGCCGTCCTCGAGAACTGAGTTACGTGTTTGTGATCCATGAAACAGTTACTACCACGCATTGGGCCCGAAACCAATGGACCCTCTCGGCTTCTTAACCACTCTTGTCCTCGGTCAGGGAGTTGCAAGTAGTTTCTGTGTTTGTAGCATCTTTGGGGGCCGCATAGCTGACCGTAGGGGTGGGTTGTGTTGCGGTAGGCACTGCGTGGCCCTGTACCGAAAGTGCAGTTTGGTATCTCGGGAACCCCTGCACACATCGTTCGGGCTGTATGGGAAACCTCGGCGGACTCCTGCGGATGGAACCCGAATAGGCGATAAACCTGGACTAGGGACTTGTGTGTTTAGGTAGGTCGTGGCCGACACCCACGTTGGGCTTCCGCTTGAAGGTTGCCGAGTACATGTCGTGTAAACGGCGGTAAGTGGTGAGAGCGTGTGTGAAGAAGTACACCCCTGCAGGTTTAATATGATCTATTCGAATAGCCGTGTCCGTGGAAAAGGACTTCACGATAGCCTATATCACTTCATAGACAAGACAAAGTGGATACTCTATAATGCTCAAGATAAGCTTGATTGCTTTGGATTGCGTTCTCGTGAGGGAGACGGAGCGGGCCCATAGTGGTGTATTGATATGGTGAATATGTGGACTCGTAGCGCCACTTCAAAAGAGTTACTTGCGATGTAGTTCGGGATAGCCACCGAGTCAAAGCTGGCTTCTTTGCGGTCAAACTCCACCACCCCTTTTGATAATGATGCATATGTAGTTAGTTACGATGTAAGTCTTCTTTGAGTACAATTGTACTCACGTTTGCTTATTTTATGTTTTTGCGAGAGAGGCGTCGGTCTCGCTAGTAGTTCCGCTTGGACTTGACGTTTAGCTTGTTACCTCATTTACGATCTTGTGCCTTGGCAGGATCTGGTAGATAGTCGCTTCTCGGCCTTTTTCATTTATAGTTATGCATGTACCCGGACATGATTAGCTTCCGCTTGTGTTTTGACTTGTATGCTCTGAGTGTTGGGTCATGAGACCCATGTTTGTAATATCTCGCTCTTGAGCCTAATGAATAATATTTGAGTCGTAGAGTTATGTTGTGATGCCATGTTGTATCTACGCATATTGAGCATAATGTGTGTATGTTTGAAATGCTTGGTATGTGTGGGATCCGACAAACTAGTTGTTTATCCTTGGCAGCCTCTCATATGGGGAAATGTAGTCTCGTGATTACGGCGATAGTAGTCCGCCATGACCCGGTTCACCGGAGTCCTGCTAGCCCAAAGACTACCGCTTGGACACTTGGTGGCGGCATGTGTTTCACTTCGTTCCTATATACATCCCTTCGGGAAATGTCACGCGGTGTTATTCGAGTCCTGCCTAGCTGCTACAGACCGGGATACCGGAGTCCTGTTAGCCCAGTGCTGACCCGAATATATACGTTGATGACCGACATGCTCGATGTGTTTCATGTATACTGTCCCCATAGGTTAGCGCCGCTTTGGGTTCACGACTAGCCATGTCGGCCCGGGTTCTTTGTCATATGGATGCTAGCGACACTATCATATACGTGAGCCAAAAGACGCAAACGGTCCTGGGCCATGGTAAGACGACACCGTGGGAATACCGTCGTGAGGCCGCAAAGTGATATGATGTGTTACATGCTAGATCGGTGTGACTTAGGATCGGGTCCCGACGGCGTTGGTATCGAGCTTGATCAAGTGTAGGATTACCAAGCCAAACTGGTCGAAGTTGTGTCTAGAAATGCTTTAGTTATATAAGGGAATTGATTGTGGAAGGAACGTAAGGCTCTTTTTACTCCTTATACCTCATGGCCTTCGATCCGAGTCATCCTCTTCTCTCCTACGGGGTTTAAGAACTAGGCTTCTCATCTATCTATCGTGATGACGTGTTACTAATCCATAGACCTTTAAGATTGTTGGTTTTAATCCCGATTCGGTTCCTACTATTTACGAATGATAACCTGTTGATCTCAGAATCTGGTTATGATCTTTGTTGAGTGGTTATGCCACCATTTTTGCAGGATGTCTCAAATCATTTTGAGCATTTACAGCCGTTATCTTTGTCGAAGTCATCCTGTGTCTCTAAATAGTCCGATGCACCTGCAAATCCTTTCCTTCCGTCTCCGATGTCCTTTTGGTCGTAATAAGCACACTAACCCGATTCGGTCGAGGTACTCCGTTGCCTCGACATATATGTTGGAACTATTATTATGAACCTAGGTGTTTTAGGGAGTCACCTAGTAAACTAGCCATGTTTTGTGTTCCCCGTGTGATGATTCTGGCCATCATCCTCGAAAGCATCTCGTGATGCAATTTAGTTAGTAGGTACTCTACTCCTGGGTTTCTGAACCCGAGATTCATCCTACTTCATGCTGTTAGTATTTGCTAGTGCCTTTAGGATATTAGTAACCTTGCGATAGTCCTCAAGGTCCGTGGTATATCCTTCTTCCAAATACCATGAACCACTTATGGCGTAAGTTTGTTGAACCAAAAGATCACAACTAGAGTGCTCTTGAGGAGTTCTCCGTTCATAATTGTGACTCGCCATTTCTACTTTTCTGCATGGATTATCCGGAAGAAATGTTGAGCTTCGTTCGACATACTAATCATGCATCCACAACTCGAGAAAATTATATTTTCCTTTGAGTTGTTCTCTTAGATGCCTTCTGACCTTCATCTATCAATTGATAGCCAAGGGTATGTGTGCATTCGTGTTCATCGATGCATTTTGTCCTTGTGGTCCGTCAAGCCATTCTATTCCGGAATGACTAGGAGAAACAAACTCGATACCTCATCCATTTCTAGGATTGGGTCAAAGTAGTTGTATCCCGCAGATCAAAATGCCAATCCAGCTTTTGTTCTGTTCTACCTTGGAGTGTTACCATCTTTATGTCAAGAATGTCATGGGAATTGCATAACCTCTTAGGAATTCTTGACGCAGTGATACTCTCGCTATCATTATTCATTCCTCGGTTCCGTGTTGTTGTAACCGGAATGCCGGCAAGTGAATTGTGAGGTACGAAATCAATACTCCGAGCCACTCGTTGCTTGGTGGTAAATGGACAATATTCTCATTTTTAGCGTGTTGGTTATTAAATCATCATTCTAAGATAGATCGTGCTACCTAGTCCTTATTTCTGGTGCACACTTCGATTGATGAGTTAGGATTGTGTCAAGTCCTCACTCATTCGATCATATCGTCTTGCCCTCAAAAGCAAGATTGTTCTCGAGCTTAGTAACATACCGGTGGTTCGTGACTTTCCAAATATCTTCTTGGAAGTGTTACCGGGTTGTTCCCTGACTGTTATGTTGGGCTCGTGATCAAGTTGGTTTTCTTGTGAACCACCCTTCTCCAAGAATCTGTGTTGGATACCCCTGAGCTAGTTGGTTAAGCTAGACAATAACTTGGAGAGTTGGAAGATAAAAGCTTGTCTAATTTAGTTCGATCCAAAGGGATATTCTTGTGTAGTGTGTGTTGAAGAAAGATGATATCTTCATCGATTGGTCCTCGTGATCAGTTGTTGGATCTATCGTCCTACCAATTCTTTGATTTGAGTATGGGCCATTGTCAAGTCAAATCAGAACCAACGATATTCGTAATGTTGTCTTACTCGTGGTTGATCCCTCGAGCATACACCATTATATCTTTTGGTCGACCAATGCTATCACCGTGTTCACATGATGGTGGAAGTCCAAAGGATATGGAAATTTTCGATAAGTTGCTGTTGAGCCCATCAAGAGCATTTTGTCTCCCCATGAGTCATATTGAGCATCAACCTAGTATTGGAAACCTGTGTAAGCATTTCTTCGTGTTTCATTCATGAAGCATATGTTTGGATGAAAGTAGTGACTTCCTCTAGTTCATGTGCATCCGTGTAAGTTGCCGCCATGAACTTGAGAAAGGTTTGTTTTGCCTCCTGTGGAATCATCCCAAGTCCGTCATGCATGTGCAAAGTATTCTATGGTTTGATAGACTGATCATCTTCATTCCGTATGTATCCCTAGCACACCAAGCCACTGATTGATTTGTTCAAGGAAAGGAAGTTCCTTCTTAAGAGCATGCCTTATGCGAGGACTTCAATATCCTCGATTATGGTTCCCCATCTGAACTCGGTAGTGTTTTATTATAAGACTACCATGTGGTCATGCTTGTCTAGGACAACGTGTTCACATGTTTGTAGCAAAACCAGCTCATGTTTTGGAGCTTGCTATCGTAGTTCATATCCCGAGAATCTCGCAACGCCATCTCGTCGAATTGTGTTGCAACCCTTCCTTTTCGCATATGACGAGTCCGAAATATCCTAACACCAACCAAATCTGAATCTCGAGGCGAGATATGATGGTTGGAACATTCAACAGTTGCATTTCGTTCCCAGCTTGCACCGTCCTTGTGCTTTTCACCATAGGCTGCCTTTTTAGTAATTCTTGTCCGTGTTCATCTTCAAAAGTGGACTTACCATGGGTCCTCCCCTTCGATGATAAGCAAAAATCATCCATTGCGTTGTCTTCAACAAGGTAGTCCACATCATCCATTCTAGTCCGGGTGTACCATTCCTTGCATTCCACCAAATAATCGCTCGTGATTGTCTTAGGTTGGTATAAAGAGTTCCAATGATCTATGGATCAAAAGTAATTCTTTTTGCCACTTAAGGAAATAGTTCTTTGCGTCACCTTTTCGAGGTGCCCCGTTACGGGATTATAGTAAATATTTCCTCACCACCTTGACACCATCCACCATCTCCCTAGGCGTGGAATTGTTGCCACCAATCAAACCCCGTTGTTGTTCTTCCATTCCTCTCGATGTATTTTGTGTCTCAACTCGAGATGTGTCACCGTCTCAAATTCCGTGAGTTGATCATGTTACCCGATCTTCATGAAGATCGAATCATGTAGGGTTTCCCCTTCTTTCTATTGTCGTGTCGAGTGAAGATCTTGAAAGCAAAGACGCCAAGACCAAGATGATGGAGTAAATCAACATCTTCGAGAAGGGCAAATGGATCATGAAGATTGTGATAGTTTGTGACTCCTTTTCCTCTTACCTCACGCCTTGAATCTCGGGCGAGATTCTTGTTTAGTGGGGTGAGTTGTCACAACCCAGATCAGCCCTAGAGCTTGCTTGTAACTAGTAGCATTGCATCCATGCATCATGTTTAATTTCCATGAAATTTGAAATGGGGATGATCAAGCCCTAGCACTAAAACAATTCAATTAGGTTCAACTTCAAAAATATCTTCAAGAACCCAAAGTGGTTTGCAAAAATGTTCATGATTAATGGAAAAAGGTGAAAACCATATCCAGAGATGATGGATATTTTTCCAAGGCATTTTGGATTTTGAATAAACCATATTGTATTTGAATTGGGGCATTTAAATACTATTAATATTTTAAATGCTCCAACAATTTTGAAAATAATTAAGGGCCTCTGAAATAATTCAGTTAATGCCCACAATTATTTTCAGGATTTATTTAAATGGTTTAGTATTTTACAAAAATAAAAAAAAACAGAATGAAATAGAAAAAAACAGAAATAATAATAAAAGAGAGAGAGGAACTGTACCTGGCCTCACCTGGCAGCCCACCTGGCCCAGCCTTCTTTCCCCCCCCCTCCTCCTGGCTGGCCCAGTTGGCCCAGCCCACCAGCGCCCCACATCGCCTTCCTCCGCTGTATAAGGCGAGGCGAGGCGTGCGAAGGCCGCAATGCCGCGGCCACCTCCTGCTTGTGCTGGCGGCCTCCCGACCTTCTCGCGACGCCTGGAGATGCCACGCACACCCCCCAACCCCTCGTTCCTCTCTCTCTCTCCCTCGGACGCCTCCCTCTCCTCTGCTCCCTCTCTCTCGGGACCGAGCGGCCTCGTCGCCACTGTCGCCCGTTCGCTGACCACCGCCACCCCTCTCCTCCCGACTAGCCCACAAGCTCCGCCACTCCACCTCGCCCTCCTCACCGAAGTCTCCCGACGCCGAGCACCCCGAGGCGCCGCCCGCCGTTCTTCCCTCTTGGACCCGCCGGTCGCCGTCGGCAATTCGGCGTCATCCGGCCTCCCCGAGCAGTGAGCTTGCCTTGACCTCCCGTGAGCTCGCCGACGTTTCCCTCATCTCTCTCTCTCTCTCGCGCGCCACGCCGATCCGCTAGCACTGGAATCCGGCCACCGCCATGGCGCGAGCCTCGCGCCCCAGAGCTTTTCGCTCGTCCCGTAGCTCCGGCATGTCCTGGGTCCTCGAAGCCGTGAGGCCCTCGGTTGGCCTCCCGTGCACCGCAGCGACGTTCGCGTCGTGCCGTGGTTTCGGCAGCCGCCCGGCTCAACGCCGTCGCCAACTCCGGCGACCCGCTACTGTGGCCTCTGTTGGATGCGCAGGAGGAAGGGCTCCCCACAGTGCCCTCCGCCGCGCTTTTTAGCCACCGGTGGAGCAACCCCGGCGCTCCGCCCGCGTTCGACGTCGCCGGCGTCAAGCCGCTGGTGGCGATGACCCTTTGACCGGGGTTTGACCACCGGTCGATCGACATGCGGGCCCCGCCTGCCAACTACTCTAGTTTAGGTTTAAACTAATTTAACTTAACCTAGGTTAGTGCTAATTAACTAGGTTAGTTTAGTTAGTCATCGACGTGTGGCCCCACACGCCAGGTTTGACCTGGGCGCCTGTTGACCACGACGTCACATTGACGTCGGTGCAATAACTAGGTTTCTAGATTTAATTTAATTCAAGAAATTTCGTAAAATACTCTAAACTTCTAAAAATCATATAAATTCAACCGTAACTCGAATGGAAATAATTTATATATGAAAAATGATCAGAAAAATATGAAGAATCTGTTTATGCCATGATCATGCATGTTTGAACAAGTTAACCTCACTGAATAGGATGAATCATGATTAGGGTAATTTAGGAAATAGCATTTTGAGTTGGAATTCAACCTTGTTTGAATTCCACTTCAACTAACCCGGATTATTATTGCATTAGGTGAATTCAGTACCTTAACATGATCATGCATCATATATGTGCATTGCATTGATTGTGTTCTCTCTTGTTTGCCGGTAATTGTCCTCCCTAGAGCGATGTACCGACGATGATTATTCGATGACACCGATGAAGAACTATTATCTTCGAAGTGCTGTGCAAGCAAAACCCCTTGTTCATTCCGATACAATCCCACTCTCGCTCCTGCTCTATTTTACTGCATTAGGACAACAGTGAATCATGTGTTACTTGTCATGTAGCTGAACCCTTGATCCTTTGCATGACCTGTCATTCCACAAGAATTAGATGAAACCCACTAGCATGAGTAGGAATTGTTTGAGCCATGTTGTGCCTACTCATTTATGCTTGTTTGTCATGCCTGCTACTGCTTAGAGTTGAGTCGGGTCTGATTCATCGGGAGTGAATTGGAATGGTTGTGTGAACATGTCCTGTTGTGTGTGAGCTAAGTGTGTGAACACGATTTGGTAAAGGTAGCGGTGAGAGGCCATGTAGGAGTACATGGTGGGTTGTCTCATTGCAGCCGTCCTCAGGAACTGAGTTACGTGTTTGTGATCCATGAAAGCAGTTACTACCACGCATTGGGCCCGAAACCAATGGACCCTCTCGGCTTCTTAACCACTCTTGTCCTCGGTCCGGGAGTTGCAAGTAGTTTCGGTGTTTGTAGCATCTTTGGGGGCACGCAACGCTGACCGTAGGGGTGGGTTGTGTTGCGGTAGGCAAATATTCGGTGTACCGAGTGCCGTTTGGTATCTCGGGAACCCTGCACACATCGTTCGGGGCTGTATGGGAAACCTCGGCGGACTCCTGCGGATGGAACCCGAATAGGCGATAAACTGGACTAGGGACTTGTGTGTTTAGGTAGGTCGTGGCCGACACCCACGTTGGGCTTCCGCAGAAGGTTGCCGAGTACATGTCGTGTAAACGGCGGTAAGTGGTGAGAGCGTGTGAAGAAGTACACCCTGCAGGGTTTAATATGATCTATTCGAATAGCCGTGTCCACGGAAAAGGACTTCTGGGTTGCCTATATCGGTTCATAGACAAGTGAAAGTGGATACTCTAAAATGCGCAAGATAAGCGTGAGTGCTATGGATGGCGTTCTCGTAGGGAGACGGAGCGGGTCCATAGTGGTGTATTGATATGGTGAATATGTGGACTCGTGTGCGCCACTTCAAAAGAGTTACTTGCAGTCGTAGTTCAGGATAGCCACCGAGTCAAAGCTGGCTTGCTGCAGTCAAACTCCACCACCCCCTTTTGATAATGATGCATATGTAGTTAGTTCTGATGTAAGTCTTGCTGAGTACAATTGTACTCACGTTTGCCTATTTTATGTTTTGAGAGAGACGTCGGTCTCGCTTAGTAGTTCCGCTTGGACTTGACGTTTAGCTTGTTACCTCATTACGATCTTGTGCCTTGGCGGATCTGGTAGATAGTCGGGCTTCTCACCTTTTTCATTTATAGTTGTCTGCATCTGCACATGATTAGCTTCCGCTTGTGTTTTGACTTGTATGCTTCGAGTGTTGGGTCATGAGACCCATGTTTGTAATATCTCGCTCTTGAGCCTAATGAATAATATTTGAGTCGTAGAGTTATGTTGTGATGCCATGTTGTATCTACGCATATCGAGCATAATGTGTGTATGTTTGAAATGCTTGGTATGTGGGATCCGACAAACTAGTTGTTTATCCTTGGCAGCCTCTCATATGGGGAAATGTAGTCTCGTGATTACGAGCGATAGTAGTCCGCTTCTGACCGGTTCACCGAGTCACCGCTAGCCCCGCACTACCGCTTGGACACTTGATCGGCCGGCATGTGTTTCACTGCCGTTCCTATGTACATCCCTTCGTGGAAATGTCACGCGGTGTTATTCGGAGTCCTGCCTAGCCTGCTACAGCCCGGGATACCGGAGTCCTGTTAGCCCAGTGCTACAGCCCGAATATATACGTTGATGACCGACATGCTCGATGTGTTTCATGTATGCCTGTCCCCATAGGTTAGCGCCGCTTTGGGTTCACGACTAGCCATGTCGGCCCGGGTTCTTTGTCATATGGATGCTAGCGACACTATCATATACGTGAGCCAAAAGACGCAAACGGTCCCGGGCCATGGTAAGGCGACACCCGTGGGAATACCGTGCGTGAGGCCGCAAAGTGATATGATGTGTTACATGCTAGATCGGTGTGACTTAGGATCGGGGTCCTGACAACTTTCACAAAGCACATACCTTGACAAAATTTTGAAAAAGTTCAAAATGGATCAAGCAAAGAAAGGGTTCTTGCCTGTGTTACAAGGTGTGAAGTTGAGTAAGACTCAAAGCCCGACCACGGCAGAAGATAGAAAGAGAATGAAAGTCATTTCCTATGCCTCAGCCATAGGTTCTATAAAGTATGCCATGCTGTGTACCAGATCTATTGTATACCCTACACTGATTTTGGCAAGGGAGTACAATAGTGGTCTAGGAGTAGATCACTAGACATCGGTCAAAATTATCCTTAGTGGAATAAGGATATGTTTCTCGATTATGGAGGTGACAAAAAGGTTCATCGTAAAGGGTTACGTCGATGCAAGTTTTGACACTAATCCAGATAACTCTAAGTCTCAATCTGGATACACATTGAAAGTGGGAGCAATTAGCTAGAGTAGCTCCGTGCAGAGCATTGTAGACATAGAATTTTGCAAAATACATACGGATCTGAATTTGGCAGACCCGTTGACTAAATTTCTCTCATAAGCAAAACATGATGACTCTTTGGGTGTTAATCACATAGCGATGTGAACTAGATTATTTACTCTACTAAAACCTTTGGGTGTTAGTCACATGGAGATGTGAACTAATCACATAAAGATGTGAACTATTGGTGTTAAATCACATGGTGATGTGAACTAGATTATTGACTCTAGTGCAAGTGGGAGATCAAGGAAATATGCCCTAGAGGCAATAATAAAGTTATTATTTATTTCCTTATTTCATGATAAATGTTTATTATTCATGCTAGAATTGTATTAACCGAAAACATGATACATGTGTGAATATATAGACAAACAGAGTGTCACTAGTATGCCTCTACTTGACTAGCTTGTTGATCAAAGATGGTTATGTTTCCTAGCCATAGACTTGAGTTGTCATTTGATTAACGGGATCACATCATTAGGAGAATGATGTGATTTACTTGACCCATTCCGTTAGCTTAGCACTCGATCGTTTAGTATGTTGCTATTGCTTTCTTCATGACTTATACATGTTCCTATGACTATGAGATTATGCAACTCCTGCCATCAAGGAACACTTTGTGTGCTACCAAACGTCACAACGTAACTGGGTGATTATAAAGATGATCTACAGGTGTCTCCTAAGGTACTTGTTTGGTTGGCGTATTTTGAGATTAGGATTTGTCACTCCGATTGTCGGAGAGGTATCTCTAGGCCCTGTCGGTAATGCACATCACTTAAGCCTTGCAAGCATTGCAACAAATGAGTTAGTTGCGGAATGATGTATTACAGAACGAGCAAAGAGACTTGCATGTAACAAGATTGAACTAGGTATTGAGATACCGACGATCGAATCTCGGGCAAGTAACATACCGATGACAAAGGGAACAATGTATGTTGTTATGCGGTCTGACCGGTAAAGATCTTCATAGAATATGTGGGAGCCAATATGGGCATCCAGGTCCCGGTATTGGTTATTGACAAGAGAGGTGTCTCTGTCATGTCTACATAGTTCTCGAACCCGTAGGGTCCGCACACTTAACGTTCATTGACAATATAGTACTATGAGTTATGTATGTTGGTGACCGGATGTTGTTCAGAGTTTTGGATGAGATCACGGATATGACGAGGAACTCTGGAATGGTCCGGAAGTAAAGATTGATATGTGGATAGTAGAGTTTGATCTCCGGAAAGGTTCCGGAATCCATCAGAAGGGGTTCCGGAAGTTTCCCGAAATGTTTGGGCACGAGAACACTTTATCTGGGCCAAAGGGAAAGCCCATGAGGTTTTTGGAAAGCGCAAAAGGAAGTTTCATGAGTCCGGGGCCTTCGCCAGGTCCCCGGCGTGGGTCCAGACGCCGGAACCTCAAGGCGTCGCCCCTGAGTCCGAGAAGGACTCTTGCCTTTCGGGTGAAACCGACTTTGTGGAGGCTTTTACTCCAAGTTTCACCCTGTGGCTCAACATATAAATAGAGGGGTAGGGCTAGCACCCAAGACACATCAAGAAACACCAAGCCGTGTGCCGGCAACCCCGTCTCCTCTAGTTTATCCTCCATCATAGTTTTCGTAGTGCTTAGGCGAAGCCCTGCGAAGATTGTTCTTCACCAACACCGTCACCACGCCTCATGCTGCCAAAACTCATCTACTACTTCGCCCCTCTTGCTCGATCGAGAAGGCGAGGACGTCACTGAGCCGAACGTGTGCAGAACTCATAGTTGTCGTGCTTTCGGTACTTGGATTGGTCGGATCATGAAGACGTACGACTACATCAACCGCGTTGATATAACGCTTCCGCTGTACGTGGATAACACTCTCCCCTCTCGTTGCTATGCATCACCATGATCTTGCGTGTGCGTAGGAATTTTTTTGATATTACTACGTTCCCCAACAATGATGACATGATGTAGAGGGATAAACTCATGCAATATGATATAAACCCCATATTTTTATCCTTGATGGCAACAATACAATACGTTCCTTGCTGCCCCTGCTGTCACTGGAAAAGGACACCGCACGACTGGACCCAAAGTTAATCACTTCTCCCATTGCAAGAAAGATCAATCTAGTAGGCCAAACCAAACTGATAATTCGAAGAGACTTGCAAAGATAATCAATCATACATAAAAGAATTCAGAGAAGATTCAAATATTGTTCATAGATAAACTTGATCATAAACCCACAATTCATCGGTCTTGACAAACACACCGCAAAAGAAGATTACATCGAATAGATCTCCACGAGAATCATGGAGAACTTTGTATTGAGATCCAAAGAGAGAGAAGAAACCATCTAGCTAATAACTATGGTCCCGAAGGTCTGAGGTAAACTACTCACACATCATCAGAGAGGCTATGGTGTTAATTTAGAAGCCCTCCGTGATCAATGCCCCCTCCGGCAGGACACCGGAAAAGGCCCCAAGATGGGATCTCACGGGTACAGAAGGTTGCGGCGGTGGAATTAGGTTTTCATGGATGATTCTGTTGGTTTGGGGGTACGTAGGTATATATAGGAGGAAGAAGTACGTCGGTGGAGCAACATGGGCCCCACAAGGGTGCAGGGCGCGCCTGGGGGGGGGGGGGATAGGCGCGCCCCCTGCCTCGTGCTCTCCTCGTTGATTTCTTGACGTGGACTCCAAGTCCTTTGGATCACGTTTGTTCCGAAAATCATGTTCCCGAAGGTTTCATTCCGTTTGGACTCCGTTTGATATTCTTTTTCTGCGAAACACTGAAATAGGCAAAAACAACAATTTGGGTTGGGCCTCCGGTTAATAGGTTAGTCCCGAAAATAATATAAAAGTGTATAATAAAGCCCATTAAACATCCAAAACAGAATATAATATAGCATGGAACAATAAAAAATTATAGATACGTTGGAGATGTATCATTTAGATGGTGCCCTATTTAACGTGAATGCAACTGTCTCTAATGCATAACCCCAAAACGATAGTGATAAATCTGTAAGATATATCATAGATCGCACCATATCTAATAAAGTACGATTATCACGTTCGTACACACCATTACGCTATGGTGTTCGAGGTGGCGTGAGTTGCGAAACTATTCCACATTGTTTCAAATGAATACCAAACTCGGAACTCAAATATTCGTTTCCGTGATCAGATTGTAGAAACTTTATTTTCTTGTTACGATGATTTTCCACTTCACTCTGAAATTCTTTGAACTTTTCAAATGTTTCGCACTTATGTTTCATCAAGTAGATATACCCATATCTACTCAAATCATCTGTGAAGGTCGAAAATAACGATACCATGGCGAACCTCAACACTCATCGGATTGCATACATCGGTATGTATTATTTCCAATAAGTCAGCTTGCTCGCTCCATTGTTCAAGAATGTAGTCTTAGTCATCTTGCCCATGAGGCATGGTTTGCAAGCATCAAGTGATTCATAATCAAGTGGTTCCAAAAGCCCATCAGCATGGAGTTTCTTCGTGCGCTTTACACCAATATGACCTAAACGGCAGTGCCACAAATATGTTGCACTATCATTACCAGCTTTGCATCTTTTGGCATCAATATTATGAATATGTGTATCACTACGATCGAGATTCAATAAACCATTCACCTTGGGTGTATGACCACAGAAGGTTTTATTCATGTAAACAGAATAACAATTATTCTTTGACTTAAATGAATAACTGTATTGCAATAAACATGATCCAATCATATTCATGCTTAATGCAAACACCAAATAACATTTGTTTTAGGTTCAACACTAATCCCGAAGGTAAAGGGAGTGTGCTATGGTGATCTTATCAACCTTGGAATCACTTCCAACACACATCATCACCTCGCCCTTAACTAGTCTCTGTTTATTTTGCAACTACCATTTCGAGTTACTACTCTTAGCAACTAAACCAATATCAAATACTGAGGGGTTGCTATAAACACTAGTAAAGTACACATCAATAACATGTATATCAAATATACTTTTGTTCACTTTGCCATTCTTCTTATCCGCCAAGTATCTAAGGCAGTTCCACTTCCAGTGACCATTTCCTTTGCAGTAGAGGCACTCAATTCCAGGCTTGGGTCTAGCTTTGGGCTTCTTCATGGGGCAACAACTTGCTTGCTATTCTTCTTTGAAGTTCCTCTTTCTTTCCCTTTGCCCTTTTCTTGAAACTAGTGGTCTTGTTAACCATCAACACTTGATGCTATTTCTTGATTTCTACCTTCGCCGATTTCAGCATCGCGAAGAGCTTGGGAATTACTTTCGCCATACCTTGCATATTATAGTTCATCACTAAGTTCTAGTAACTTGGTGATAGTGACTTGAGAACTTTTTCAATTACTATCTTATCTGGAAGATTAAATCCCACTTGATTCAAGCAATTGTAGTACCCATACAATCTGAGCACATGCTCAATGGTTGAGCTATTCCACTCCATCTTGTAGGCAAAGTACTGTCAGAGGTCTCATACCTCTCGACACGGGCATGAGTATGAAATACCAATTTCAACTCTTAGAACATCTTATATGCTCCGTGGCGTCCAAAACATTTTTGAAGTCCCGGTTCTAAGCCGTAAAGCATGGCGCACTAAACAATCAAGTAGTTATCATACCGAGCTTGTAAAACGTTCATAACGCGTCAGATCCGCCTCTGCAATAGGTCATCACCTAGCAAAGGCATCAAGGACATAATTCTTCTGTGCAGCAATGAGGATAATCCTCAGATCATGGACCTAGTCCGCATCATTGCTACTATCATCTTTCAACATAGTTTTTCTCTAGGAACATATCAAAATTAAACGGGGAGCTACATTGCGAGCTATTGATCTACAACATAGTTATGCAAACACTATCAGGACTAAGTTCATGATAAATTAAAGTTCAATTAATCATATTACTTAAGAACTCCCACTTAGATAGACATCCCTCTAATCATCTAAGTGATCACGTGAATCAAATCAACTAAACCATGTCCGATGATCACGTGATATGGAGTAGTTTTCAATGGTGAGCATCACTATGTTGATCATATCTACTATATGATTCATGCTCGACCTTTTGGTCTCAGTGTTCCAAGGCCATATATGCATATGCTAGGCTCGTCAAGTTTAACCCGAGTATTCTGCATGTGCAAAATTGTCTTGCACCCGTTGTATGTGAACGTAGAGCTTATCACACCCGATCATCACGTGGTGTCTTGGCACGACATTTAACCGTCGTGAACGGTGCATACTCAGGGAGAACACTTATACCTTGAAATTTAGTGAGAGATCATCTTATAATGGTACCGCCATACTAAGCAAAATAAGATGCATAAAAAGATAAACATCACAGGCAATCAAATAAGTGATATGATATGGCCATCATCATCTTGTGCCTTTGATCTCCATCTCCAAAGCACCGTCATGATCACCATCGTCACCATCTTGACACCTAGATCTCCATCGAAGCATCGTTGTCGTCTCGCCAACTATTTCTTCTACGACTATCGCTACCGCTTAGTGATAAAGTAAAGCAATTACATGGCGATTGCATTTCATACAATAAAGCGACAACCATACGGCTCCTGCCAGTTGCCGATAACTGTTACAAAACATGATCATCTCATACAACAATTTATATATCATCACGTCTTGACCATATCACATCACAGCATGCCCTGCAAAAACAAGTTAGACGTCCTCTACTTTGTTGTTGCAAATTTTACGTGGCTGCTACGGGCTTAGCAAGAACCGTTCTTACCTACGCATCAAAACCACAATGATTTTTCGTCAAGTGTGTTGTTTTAACCTTCAACAAGGACCGGGCGTAGTCGCACTCGATTCAACTAAAGTTGGAGAAACAGACACCCACTAGCCACCTGTGTGCAAAGCACGGCGGTAGAACCAGTCTCATGAACGCGGCCATGTAAGTCGGTCTGGGCCTCTTCATCCAACAATACCGCTGAATCAAAGTATGACATGCTGGTAAGAAGTATGACTATTATCGCCCACAACTCTTTGTGTTCTACTCGTGCATATAACATCTACGCATAGACCTGGCTCGGATGCCACTGTTGGGGAACGCAATATTTCAATTTTTTACCTACGATCACGCAAGGTCTGTCTATGTGATGCATACCAACGAGTGGGAGAGTGTGTCCACATACGCTCGTAGACCAAAAGCGGATGCGTTAAGTAACGCGGTTGATGTAGTCGAACGTCTTCGCGGTCCAACCGATGAAGTACCGAACGCACGACACCTCCGCGATCTGCACACGTTCAGCTCGGTGACGTCCCTCGTACTCTTGATCCAGCTGAGGCCGAGGGAGAGTTTCGTCAGCACGATGGCGTGATGATGGTGATGATGAAGTTACCGACGCAGGGCTTCGCCTAAGCACTACAACAATATGACCGAGGTGGAAATATGTGGAGGGGGCACCGCACACGGCTAAACAATCAACTTGTTTGTCTATGGGGTGCCCCCTCCCCCGTATATAAAGGAGTGGTGGAGGGGTGATACGTCTCCAACGTATCTATAATTTTTTATTGTTCCATGCTATATTATTTGGATGTTAATGGGCTTTATTTTACACTTTTATATTATTTTTGGGACTAACCTATTAACCAGAGGCCTAGCGCAGAATTGCTATTTTTTGCCTATTTCGGTGTTTCGCAGAAAAGCAACATCAAACGAAATCCAAACGGAATGAAACCTTCGGGAACGTGATTTTTGGAACAAACGTGATCCAGAGGACTTGGACCCTACGTCAATAAAGCAACCAGGAGGGCACGAGGTAGGGGGCGCGCCCTCCACCCTCGTGGGGCCCACGTTGCTCCACCGACGTACTTCTTCCTCCTATATATACCTATGTACCCCCAAACTACCAGAATCTGGAGCCAAAACCTAATTCCACCGCCGCAACCTTCCCTGTGAGATCCCATCTTGGGGCCTTTTTCCGGCGCTCCGCCGGAGGGGGCATTGATCACGAAGGGCTTGTACATCAACACCATAGCCTCTCCGATGATGTGTGAGTAGTTTACCTCAGACCTTCGGGTCCATAGTTATTAGCTAGATGGCCTCTTCTATCTCTTTGGATCTCAATACAAAGTTATCCACGATTCTCGTGGAGATCTATTCGATGTAATCTTCTTTTGCGGTGTGTTTGTTGAGACCGATGAATTGTGGGTTTATGATCAAGTTTATCTATGAACAATATTTGAATCTTCTCTGAATTCTTTTATGTATGATTGGTTATATTTGCAAGTCTCTTCGATTTATCAGTTTGGTTTGGCCTACTAGATTGATCTTTCTTGCAATGGGAGAAGTGCTTAGCTTTGGGTTCAATCTTGCGGTGTCCTTTCCCAAAGGATGTTAGGGCAGCAAGGCACATATTGTATTGTTGCCATCGAGGATAACAAGATGGGGTTTATATCATATTGCATGAGTTTATCCCTCTACATCATGTCATCTTGCTTAAAGCATTACTCTGTTCTTATGAACTTACTACTCTAGATGCATGTTGGATAGCGGTCGATGTGTGGAGTAATAGTAGTAGATGCAGGCAGGAGTCGGTCTACTTGTCACGGACGTGATGCCTATATACATTATCATACCTAGATATTCTCATAAGTATGCTCAATTCTATCAATTGCTCAACAGTAATTTGTTCACCCACCGTAATACTTATGCTCTCGAGAGAAGCCACTAGTGAAACCTATGGCCCCGGGTCTATTTTCCATCATATAAATCTTCCGGCACTTAGTTATTTCTTTTGCCTTTTATTTTACTTTGCATCTTTATCATAAAAATACCAAAAATATTATCTTATCATATCTATCAGATCTCACTCTCGTAAGTGACCATCGAGGGATTGACAACCCCTTTATGGCGTTGGTTGCGAGGTTCTTATTTGTTTGTGTAGGTGCGAGGGACTCGTGTGTGATCTCCTACTGGATTGATACCTTGGTTCTCAAAAACTGAGGGAAATACTTACGCTACTTTACTGCATCACCCTTTCCTCTTCAAGGGAAAACCAATGCAGTGCTCAAGAGGTAGCAAGAAAGATTTCTGGCGCCGTTGCCGGGGAGATTCGCGCCAAGTCAAGTCAAGTCAAGACATACCAAGTACCCATCACAAACTCTTATCCCTCGCATTACATTATTTGCCCTTTGCCTCTCGTTTTCCTCTCCCTCAGTTCACCCTTGCCGATTTATTCGCCCTCTCTTTTCCGTTTGCCTCTTTTCGCTCGCCTTTCCTTCACTATGGCGGAACCAAAAAGAGTTGGGGGTCTCTCCCGAACTTGGACGATCCTTCTATTCTATCTAAACTCATAAATAAGCCTATGGAAAAACCTGCCGGAGTTGTTGTTGGGGAACGTAGTAATTTCAAAAAAATTCCTACGCACACGCAAGATCATGATGATGCATAGCAACGAGAAGGGAGAGTGTTGTCCATGTACCCTCACAGACCGAAAGAGGAAGCGTTAGCACAACGCGGTTGATGTAGTCATACGTCTTCACGATCCGACCGATCAAGTACCAAACGCACGACACCTCCGAGTTCAGCACACGTTCAGCCCAATGACGTCCCTCAAACTCCGATCCAGCCGAGTGTTGAGGGAAAGCTTCGTCAGCACGACGGCGTGGTGACGATGATGATGTTCTACCGACGCAGGGCTTCGCCTAAGCACCGCTTCTGATGATATCGAGGTGGACTATGGTGGAGGGGCACCGCACACGGCTAAAAGATCAAACGATCAATTGTTGTGTCTCAAGGGGTGCCCCCTCCCGTGATATAAAGGTGTGGAGGAGGGTAGGGCGGCCCTCTCTATGGCGCCCTAGGCAGAGTCCTACTCCCACCGAGTAGGATTCCCTTCCAAGTAGTAGGAGTAGAAGTCAAGGAAAGGGAGAGAGAAGAGAAGGAAGGAGGCGCAGCCCTCCCCTAGTCCAATTCGGACTAGGCCTTGAGAAGCGCACTCAGCCTCTCCTCTCTCTTTCCCTAAAGCCCAATAAGGCCCATATACTCCCCGGCGAATTCCCGTAACTCTCCGGTACTCCGAAAAATACCCGAATCACTCGGAACCTTTCCGATGTCTGAATATAGTCGTCCAATATATCGATCTTTAACATTTAGAGACTCCTCGTCATGTCCCCGATCTCATCCAGGACTCCGAACTACCTTCGCTACATCAAAACACATATACTCATAATATAAGCGTCATTGAAACTTTAAGTGTGCGGACCCTACGAGTTCGAGAACTATGTAGACATGACCGAGACACGTCTCTGGTCAATAACCAATAATGAAACCTGGATGCTCATATTGGCTCCCACATATTCTACGAAGATCTTTATCGGTCAGACCGCATAACAACATACGTTGTTCCCTTTGTCATCGGTATGTTACTTGCCCGAGATTCGATCGTCGGTATCTCAATACCTAGTTCAATCTCGTTACCGGCAAGTCTCTTTACTCGTTCCGTAATACATCATCCCGCAACTAACTCATTAGTTACAATGCTTGCAAGGCTTATAGTGATGTGCATTCCTGAGTGGGGCCAGAGATACCTCTCCGACAATCGGAGTGACAAATCCTAATCTCAAAATACGCCAACCCAACAAGTACCTTCAGAGACACCTGTAGAGCACCTTTATAATCACCCGATTCGTTGTTACATTTGGTAGCACACAAAGTGTTCCTCCGGTAAACGAGAGTTGCATAATCTCATAGTCATAGGAACATGTATAAGTCATGAAGAAAGCAATAGCAGAATACTAAACGATCGTGTGCTAAGTTAACGGAATGGTTCAAGTCAATCACATCATTCTCCTAATGATGTGATCCCGTTAATCAAATGACAACTCATGTCAATGGCTAGGAAACATAACCATCTTTGATCAACGAGCTAGTCAAGTAGAGGCATACTAGTGACACTCTGTTTGTCTATGTATTCACACAAGTATTATGTTTCCGGTTAATACAATTCTAGCATGAATAATAAACATTTGTCATGAAATAAGGAAATAAATAATAACTTTATTATTGTCTCTAGGGCATATTTCCTTCAGTCTCCCACTTGCACTAGAGTCAACAATCTAGATCACATCGCCATGTGATTTAACATCAATAGTTCACATCACCATGTGATTAACACCCATAGTTCACATCATCATGTGACCAACACCCAAAGGGTTTACTAGAGTCAATAATCTTGTTCACATCGCTATGTGATTAACACCCAAAGAGTACTAAGGTGTGATCATGTTTTGCTTGTGAGAGAAGTTTAGCCAACGGGTCTGCCATATTCAGATCCGTATGTATTTTGCAAATTTCTATGTCTACAATGCTCTGCACGGAGCTATTTTAGCTAATTGCTCCCACTTTCAATATGTATCCAGATGAAGACTTAGAGTCATACGGATCGATTATAAAACTTGTATCGACGTAACCCTTTTACGACGAACCTTTTGTTACCTCCATAATCGAGAAACATATCCTTATTCCACTAAGGATAATTTTGACCGCTGTCCAATGATCTACTCCTAGACCACTATTGTACACCATTGCCAAAAATAGTGTAGGGTATACAATAGATCTGGTACACAACATGGCATACTTTATAGAACCTATGGCTGAGGCATAGTGAATGACTTTCATTCTCTTTCTATCTTCTGTCGTGGTCGGGCTTTGAGTCTTACTCAGTCTCACACCTTGTAACACAGGCAAGAACTCTTTCTTTGACTGTTCCATTTTGAACTAATTCAAAAATCTTGTCAAGGTATGTACTCATTGAAAAAACTTATCAAGTGTCTTGATCTATCTCTATAGATCTTTATGCCCAATATGTAAGCAGTTTCACCGAGGTCTTTCTTTGAAAAACTCCTTTCAAACACTCCTTTATGCTTTGCAGAATAATTCTACATTATTTCCGATCAACAATATATCATTCACATATACTTATCAGAAATGTTGTAGTGCTCCCACTCACTTTCTTGTAAATACAGGCTTCACAACAAGTATGTATGAAACTATATGCTTTGATCAACTCATCAAAGCGTATATTCCAACTCCGAGATACTTTCACCAGTTCATAGATGGATCGCTGGAGCTTGCACATTTTGTTAACACCTTTAGGATTGTGAAAACCTTCTGGTTGCATCATATACAACTCTTCTTTAATAAATCCATTAAGGAATGCAGTTTTGTTTATCCATTTGCCAGATTTCATAAAATGCGGCAATTGCTAACATGATTCAGACAGACTTAAGCATAGATACGAGTGAGAAACTCTCATCGTAGCCAACACCTTGAACTTGTCAAAAAAAACTTTTTGCGACAATTCTAGCTTTGTAGATAGTAACACTACTATCAGTCTGCCTTCCTCTTGAAGATCCATTTAATCTCAATGGCTCGCCGATCATTTGGGCAAGTCAATCAAAGTCCATACTTTGTTCTCATACATGGATCCCATCTCAGATTTCATGGCCTCAAGCCATTTCGCGGAATTTGGGCTCATCATCGCTTCCTCATAGTTTGTAGGTTCGTCATGGTCAAGTAACATGATCTCCAGAACAGGATTACCGTACCACTCTGGTGCGGATCTCACTCTGGTTGACCTACGAGGTTCGGTAGTAACTTGATCTGAAGTTACATGATCATCATCATTAGCTTCCTCACTAATTGGTGTAGGAGTCACAGAACATATTTACGTGATGAACTACTTTCCAATAAGGGAGCAGTACGATTACCTCATCAAGTTCTACTTTCCTCCCACTCACTTCTTTAGAGAGAAACTCCTTCTCTAGAAAGGATCCATTCTTAGCAACGAATATCTTGCCTTCGGATCTGTGATAGAAGGTGTACCCAACAGTAACTTTAGGGTATCCTATGAAGACGCACTTTTCTGATTTGGGTTTGAGCTTATCAGGATGAAACTTTTTCACATAAGCATCGCAACCCCAAACTTTAGGAAACGACAGCTTAGGTTTCTTGCCAAACCATAGTTCATACGGTGTCGTCTCAACGGATTAGACGGTGCCCTATTTAATGTGAATGCAGCTGTCTCTAATGCATAACCCCAGAACTATAGTGGTAAATCGGTAAGAAACATCATAGATTGCACTATATCCAACAAAGTATGGTTATGACGTTCGGACACACCATTATGTTGTGGTGTTCCAGGTGGCACGAATTTGTGAAACTATTCCACATTGTTTTAATTTGGAGACCAAACTCGTAACTCAAATATTCGTTTCCGTGATCAGATCGTAGAAACTTTATTTTCTTGTCATGATGATTTTCCACTTCACTCTGAAATTCTTTGAACTTTTCAAATGTTTCAGACTTATGTTTCATCAAGTAGATATACCCATATCTGCTCAAATCATCTGTGAAGGTTAGAAAATAACGATACCTGCCGTGAGACTCAACACTCATTGGACCGCATGCATCAAGATGTATTATTTCCAATAAGTCTGCATTGCTCGCTCCATTGTTCCGGAGAACGGAGTCTTAGTCATCTTGCCCATAAGGCATGGTTCGTAAGCATCAAGTGATTCATAATCAAGTGATTCAAAGCCCATCAAGATGGAGTTTCTTCATGCGCTTTACACGAATATGACCTAAACGGCAGTGCCACAAATAAGTTGTACTATCATTATTAACTCTGCATCTTTTGGCTTCAATATTATGAATATGTGTATCACTACGATCGAGATCCAACAAACCTTTTTCATTGGGTGTATGACCATAGAAGGTTTTATTCATGTAAATGTAACAACAATTATTCTTTAACTTACATGAATAACCGTATTGCAATAAACATGATCCAATCATATTCATGCTCAACGCAAACACTAAATAACATTTATTTTAGGTTCAACACTAATCCCGAAAGTATAGGGAGTGTGCGATGATGATCATATCAATCTTGGAACCACTTCCAACACACATTGTTATTTCACCCTTAACTAGTCTCTATTCATTCTGCAACTCCTGTTTCGAGTTACTAATCTTAGCAATTGAACTAGTATCAAATACTGAGGGGTTGCTATAAACACTAGTAAAGTACACATCAATAACATGTATATTAAATATACTTATGTTCACTTTGCCATCCTTCTTATCCGTCAATTACTTGGGGTAGTTCCGCTTCCAGTGACCAGTCCCTTTGCAGTAGATGCACTTAGTCTCAGGCTTAGTTCCAGACTTGGGCTTCTTCACTCGAGCAGCAACTTGCTTGGCGTTTGTCTTGAAGTTCCCCTTCTTCCCATTTCCCCTTTTCTTGAAACTAGTGGTCTTGCTAATCATCAACACTTGATGCTCTTTCTTGATTTCTACCTTCATTGATTTCATCATCAAGAAAAGCTCGGGAACCGTTTATGTCATCCCTTGCATACTATAGTTCATCACGAAGTTCTACTAACTTGGTGATGGTGACTAGAGAATTCTGTCAATCACTATTTTATTTGGAAAATTAACTCCCACTTGATTCAAGCGATTGTAGTACCCAGACAATCTAAGCACATGCTCACTGCTTGAGCTATTCTCCTTCATCTTTTAGCTATAGAACTTGTTAGAGACTTTATATCTCTCAACTCGGGTATTTGCTTGAAATATTAACTTCAACTCTTGGAACATCTCATATGGTCCATGACGTTCAAAACGTCTTTGAAGTCCCGATTCTAAGCCGTTGAGCATGGTGCACTAAACTATCAAGTAGTCATCATATTGAGCTAGCCAAACGTTCATAACGTCTGCATCTGCTCCTGCAATAGGTCTGTCACCTAGCAGTGCATCAAGGACATAATTCTTCTGTGCAGCAATGAGGATAATCCTTAGATCACGGATCCAATACGCATCATTGCTACTACCATTTTTCAACTTAGTTTTCTCTAGGAACATATCAAAAAATAAAACAGGGGAGCTAAACGCGAGCTATTGATCTACAACATAGATATGCTAATACTACCAGGACTAAGTTCATAATAAATTGAAGTTCAATTAATCATATTACTCAAGAACTTCCACTTAGATAGACATCCCTCTAATCATCTAAGTGATCACATGATCCAAATCAACTAAACCATAACCGATCATCACGTGAAATTGAGTAGTTTTCAATGGTGAACATCGCTATGTTGATCATATCTACTATATGATTCACCCTCGACCTTTCGGTCTCAGTGTTCCGAGGCCATATCTGCATATGCTAGGCTCGTCAAGTTTAACCTGAGTATTCTGTGTGTGCAAAACTAGCCTGCACCCGTTGTAGATGGACGTAGAGCTTATCACACCCGATCATCACGTGGTGTCTGGGAACGACGAACTTTGGCAATGGTGCATACTCAGGGAGAACACTTATACCTTGAAATTTAGTGAGAGATCATCTTATAATGCTACCGTCAATCAAAGCAAGATAAGATGCATAAAAGATAAACATCACATGCAATCAATATAAGTGATATGATATGGCCATCATCATCTTGTGCTTGTGATCTCCATCTCCGAAGCACCGTCATGATCACCATCGTCACCGGCACGACACCTTGATCTCCATCGTAGCATCGTTGTCGTCTCGCCAATCTTATGCTTCTACGACTATCGCTACCGCTTAGTGATAAAGTAAAGCATTACAGGGCGATTGCATTGCATACAATAAAGCGACAACCATATGGCTCCTGCCAGTTGCCGATAACTCGGTTACAAAACATGATCATCTCATATAATAAAATTTAGCATCATGCTTTGACCATATCACATCACATCATGCCCTGCAAAAACAAGTTAGACATCCTCTACTTTGTTGTTACAAGTTTTACGTGGCTGCTACGGGCTGAGCAAGAACCTTCTTACCTACGCATCAAAACCACAACGATAGTTTGTCAAGTTGGTGTTGTTTTAACCTTCGCAAGGACCGGGCGTAGCCACACTCGGTTCAACTAAAGTTGGAGAAACCGACACCCGCCAGCCACCTGTGTGCAAAGCACGTCGGTAGAACCAGTCTCGCGTAAGCGTACGTGTAATGTCGGTCTGGGCCGCTTCATCCAACAATACCGCCGAACCAAAGTATGACATGCTGGTAAGCAGTATGACATATATCGCCCACAACTCACTTGTGTTCTACTCGTGGATATAACATCAACGCATAAAACCTGGCTCGGATTCCACTGTTGGGGAACGTAGTAATTTTAAAAAATTTCCTACGCACACGCAAGGATCATGGTGATGCATAGCAACGAGAGGGGAGAGTGTTGTCCACGTACCCTCGTAGACCGTAAGCGGAAGCGTTATGACAACGCGGTTGATGTAGTCGTACGTCTTCACGATCCGACCGATCAAGTACCGAACGCACGGCACCTCTGAGTTCAGCACACGTTCAGCCTGATGACGTCCCTCGAACTCCGATCCAACCGAGTGTTGAGGGAGAGCTTCGTCAGCACGACGGCGTGGTGACGATGATGACGTTCTACCGACGCAGGGCTTCGCCTAAGCACCGCTACAGTATTATCGAGGTGGACTATGGTGGAGGGGGGCACCGCACACGGCTAAAAGATCAAACGATCAATTGTTGTGTCTCCAAGGGGTGCCCCCTCCCTGTATATAAAGGAGTGGAGGAGGGGGAGGGCCGGCCCTCTCTATGGCGCGCCCTAGGAGGAGTCCTACTCCCACTGGGAGTAGGATTCCCTCCCTTCCAAGTAGTAGGAGTAGGAGTCAAGGAAAGGGGAGAGAGAAGAGAAGGAAGGAGGGGGCGCAGCCCCTCCCCCTAGTCCAATTCGGACTAGGCCTTGGGGGGGGGGGCGCCCAACCTCTCCTCTCTCTTTCCCCTAAAGCCCAATAAGGCCCATATACTCCCCGGCGAATTCCCGTAACTCTCCGGTACTCCGAAAAATACCCGAATCACTCGGAACCTTTCCGATGTCCGAATATAGTCGTCCAATATATCGATCTTTATGTCTCGACCATTTCGAGACTCCTCATCATGTCCCCGATCTCATCCGGGACTCTGAACTACCCTCGGTAGATCAAAACACATATACTCATAATATAACCGTCATCGAAACTCTAAGTGTGCGGACCCTACGGGTTCGAGAACTATGTAGACATGACCGAGAGACGTCTCCGGTCAATAACCAATAGCGGAACCTGGATGCTCATATTGGCTCCCACATATTCTACGAAGATCTTTATCGGTCAGACCGCATAACAACATACGTTGTTCCCTTTGTCGTCGGTATGTTACTTGCCCGAGATTCGATCGTCGGTATCTCAATACCTAGTTCAATCTCGTTACCGGAAAGTCTCGTTACTCGTTCCGTAATACATCATCCCGCAACTAAATCATTAGTTACAATGCTTGCAAGGCTTATAGTGATGTGCATTACTGAGTGGGCCCAGAGATACCTCTCTGACAATCGGAGTGACAAATCCTAATCTCGAAATACGCCAACCCAACAAGTACCTTCGGAGACACCTGTAGAGCACCTTTATAATCACCCGATTCGTTGTGACGTTTGGTAGCACACAAAGTGTTCCTCCGGTAAACGGAGTTGCATAATCTCATAGTCATAGGAACATGTATAAGTCATGAAGAAAGCAATAGGAAAATACTAAACGATCGTGTGCTAAGCTAACGGAATGGGTCAAGTCAATCACATCATTCTCCTAATGATATGATATCGTTAATCAAATGACAACTCATGTCAATGGCTAGGAAACATAACCATCTTTGATCAACGAGCTAGTCAAGTAGAGGCATACTAGTGACACTCTGTTTGTCTATGTATTCACACAAGTATTATGTTTCCGGTTAATACAATTCTAGCATGAATAATAAACATTTATCATGAAATAAGGAAATAAATAATAACTTTATTATTGCTACTAGGGCATATTTCCTTCAGCTGTCAATGAGAGTCTTAATAATTTTGATGAAGATGATTCCAGAATTTTTCGTTATTTACTCGACGAATCTTTGAAAGATGCTTGGGATAGGCTGTTAAGGATCCGGGCTATCTGTGTACCCCAATATCAAATTGAGGTTTACCTAAAAAGCTTTCATGTTGGGTTGCCCGCTTCATTCAAACAAGTTTTAGATTCTATTTTTGAAGAGGGTTTTCTTGAAGGGGACCCCATAGATACCTATGAAAAGATGAAAACTATATTTGGGCACCCCATGAATGAGAAAGTTGAATCCACATCTCTTCTGCTCTCCTACCAAAACGAATCTATCAAAGAGATAAAAGCTAGCCTAGATACAAATTTTCGCAACGTGCTTAATCTTTCTTCTACCATTAATAGCCACGTGCTTTATCAAAATAGAAAGATTAATTCCATACATTACAAGTTTGCTCTTTTCTTCCCTAAAACCAAAGATGGCAATACCTAGATTTATCCTTGCTTTTATGCCTAGCTAGGGGCGTTAAATGATAGCTTGTTGGGAGGCAACCCAATTTTATTTTTAGTTTTTTTTTGCTTTTTTGCTTCTGTTTATGAATAAATATTTGATCTAGCCTCTGGTTAGATTTGTTTTTATGTTTTAATTAGTGTTTGTGCCAAGTTAAACCTATAGGATCTTCTTGGATGATAGTTATTTGATCTTGCTGAAAATTCCAGAAACTTTCTGTCCACGAAAACAATTGTTAAAAATTATCAGAACGTGATATGATATTGATTCCAATTGCAGAAGATCAATAAACAAATTTTTTAGGTCTTCTTATTTTGGATGAATTTTTATAGTTCCAGAAGTTTGCCTTAGTTACAGATTACTACAGACTGTTCTGTTTTTGAGATATTCTGTTTCTCGTGTGTTGTTTGCTTATTTTGATGAATATATGGCTAATAAAATAGTTTGTAAACCATAGAGAAGTTGGAATACATTAGGTTTAACACCCATAAAAATAAATAATGAGTTCATTACAGTATATTGAAGTGGTGTTTTGTTTTCTTTCGCTAACGAAGCTCACGAGATTTTCTGCTAAGTTTTGTGTTGTGAAGTTTTCAAGTTTTGGGTAAAAGATTTGATGGATTATGGAACAAGGAGTGGCAAGAGCCTAAGCTTGGGGATGCCCATGGCACCTCAAGATAATCTAAGGACACCAAAAAGCCAAAGCTTGGGGATGCCCCGGAAGGCATCCCCTCTTTCGTCTACTTCAATTGGTAACTTTACTTGGAGCTATATTTTTATTCACCACATGATATGTGTTTTGATTGGAGCGTCTTGTATTATATGAGTCTTTATTTGTTAGTTTGCCACAATCATCCTTGCTGTACACACCTTTTAAGAGAGACACACATGATTCGGAATTTACTAGAATACTCTATGTGCTTCACTTATATCTTTTGAGCTATATAGTTTTTGCTCTAGTGCTTCACTTATATATTTTAGAGCACGGTGGTGGATTTGTTTTATAGAAACTATTGTTCTCTCATGCTTCACTTATATTATTTTGAGAGTCCTACAAAAAAGCATGGTAATTTTCTTAAATTGAGAAATTAGTCCTAAAGTAATAGGCATCCAAGATTAGTAAAAATTATCTTATGAGTGTGTTGAATACTATGAGAAGTTTGATGCTTGACAATTGTTTAGAGATATAAATATGGTGATATTAGAGTGATGCTAATTGAGTAGTTGTGGATTTGAGGAATACTTGTGTTAAAGTTTGTGATTCCTGTAGCATGCACGTATGGTGAACCGTTATGTGATGAAGTCGGAGCATGATTTTTTTATTGATTGTATTCCTTATGAGTGGCGGTCGGGGACGAGCGATGGTATTTTCCTACCAATATATCCCCCTAGGAGCATGCGCGTAATACTTTGCTTTGATAACTTGTAGATTTTTGCAATAAATATATGAGTTCTTTATGACTAATGTTGAGTCCATGGATTATACGCACTTCCTTCCTTCCACCATTGCTAGCCTCTCCAATACCGCACATTTTTCGCCGGTATCATACACCCACCATATACCTTCCTCAAAACAGCCACCATACCTACCTATCATGGCATTTTCATAGCCATTCCGAGATATATTGCCATGCAACTTACCACCGTTCCGTTACTATGACACGCTCCATCATTGTCATATTGCTTCACATGATCATGTAGTTGACATTGTATTTGTGGCAAAGCCACCGTTCATAATTCTTTCATACATGTCATTCTTGATTCATTGCATATCCCGGTACATCACGGAGGCATTCACATAGAGTCATATTTTGTTCTAAGTATTGAGTTGTAATTGTTGAGTTGTAAGTAAATAAAAGTGTGATGATCATCATTTTTAGAGCATTGTCCCAAGTGAGGAAAGAATGATGGAGACTATAATTCCCCCACAAGTCGGGATGAGACTCCGGATGAAAAAAAAGATGCCATGAAGAAAAGAGAGAAGGCCCAAATAAAAAAATGAGAGAAAAAGAGAGAAGGGACAATGCTACTATCCTTTTACCACACTTGTGCTTCAAAGTAGCACCACGATCTTCATGATAGAGAGTCTCTTATGATATCACTTTCTTATACTAGTGGGAATTTTTTATTATAGAACTTGGCTTGTATATTCCAATGATGGGATTCCTCAAAATGCCCTAGGTCTTCGTGAGCAAGCGAGTTGGATGCACACCCACTTAGTTTCTTTTGTTGAGCTTTCATATACTTATAGCTCTAGTGCATCAGTTGCATGGCAATCTCTACTCACTCACGTTGATATCTATTAATGGGCATCTCCATAGCCCGTTGATACGCCTAGTTGATGTGAGACTATCTTCTCCTTTTTTGTCTTCTCCACAACCACCATTCTATTCCACATATAGTGCTATATCCATGACTCACGCTCATGTATTGCGTGAAGAATGAAAAAGTTTGAGAACACCAAAAGTATGCAACAATTGCTTGGCTTGTCATCGGGGTTGTGCATGATTTAAATACTTTGTGTGCTGAAGATAGAGCATAGCGAGACTATATGATTTTGTAGGGATAACTTTCTTTGGCCATGTTATTTTGAAAAGACATAATTGCTTAGTTAGTATGCTTGAAGTATTATTATTTTTATGTCAATATTAAACTTTTGTCTTGAATCTTTTGGATCTGAATATTCATACCACAATTAAGAGAATTACATTGAAAATTATGCTAAGTAGCATTCCACATCAAAAATTCTGTTTTTATTATTTACCTACTCGAGGACGAGCAGGAATTAAGCTTGGGGATGCTTGATACGTCTCCAACGTATCTATAATTTTTTATTGTTTCATGCTATATTATATTCTGTTTTGGATGTTAATGAGCTTTATTTTACACTTTTATATTATTATTGGGACTAACCTATTAACCGGAGTCCCAGCCCAGAATTGCTGTTTTTTGCCTATTTCAGTGTTTCGCAGAAAAATAATATCAAACGGAGTCCAAACGGAATGAAACCTTCGGGAACGTGATTTTTGGAACAAACGTGATCCAGAGGACTTGGACCCTACGTCAAGAAAGCAACCAGGAGGGCACGAGGTAGGGGGGCGCGCCCTCCACCCTCGTGGGGCCCATGTTGCTCCACCGACGTACTTCTTCCTCCTCTATATACCTCGCACCCCAAACTACCAGACACGGAGCCAAAACCTAATTCCACCGCCGCAACCTTCCTGCATTCGTGAGATCCAATCTTGGGGCCTTTTTCCTTGCTCACGAGGGGGGCATTGATCACGGAGGGCTTGTACATCAACACCATAGCCTCTCCGATGATGTGTGAGTAGTTTATCTCAGACCTTCGGGTCCATAGTTATTAGCTAGATGGCTTCTTCTCTCTTTGGATCTCAATACAAAGTTCTCCACAATTCTCGTGGAGATCTATTCGATGTAATCTTCTTTTGCGGTGTGTTTGTTGAGACCGATGAATTGTGGGTTTATGATCAAGTTTATCTATGAACAATATTTGAATTTTGTCTGAATTCTTTTATGTATGATTGGTTATATTTGCAAGTCTCTTCGAATTATCAGTTTGGTTTGGCCTACTAGATTGATCTTTCTTGCAATGGGAGAAGTGATTAGCTTTGGGTTCAATCTTGCGGTGTCCTTTCCCAGTGACAACAGGGGCAACAAGGCACGTATTGTATTGTTGTCATCGAGGATAACAAGATGGGGTTTATATCATATTGCATGAGTTTATCCCTCTACATCATGTCATCTTGCTTAAAACGTTACTCTGTTCTTATGAACTTAATAATCTAGATGCATTCTGGATAGCGGTCGATGTGTGGAGTAATAGTAGTAGATGCGCATGTGAGTCGGTCTACTTGTCACGGACGTGATGCCTATATACATGATCATACCTAGATATTCTCATAGCTATACTCAATTCTATCAATTGCTCAACAGTAATTTGTTCACCCACCGTAATAGTTATGCTCTCGAGAGAAGCCACTAGTGAAACCTATAGCCCCCGGGTCTATTTTCCATCATATAAATCTTCCGACACTTAGTTATTTCTTTTGCCTTTTATTTTACTTTGCATCTTTATCATAAAAATATCAAAAATATATCTTATCATATCTATCAGATCTCACTCTCGTAAGTGACCGTCGAGGGATTGACAACCCCTTTTATCGCGTTGGTTGCGAGGTTCTTATTTGTTTATGTAGGTGCGAGGGACTCGTGCGTGATCTCCTACTCAATTGATACCTTGGTTCTCAAAAACTGAGGAAAATACTTACGCTACTTTACTGCATCACCCTTTCCTCTTCAAGGGAAAAACCAACGCAGTGCTCAAGGGTAGCAAGGGGGCCGGCCGGCTTCATGGGGTGCGTCACAAGGGGGGGAATCCTACTTCTACTAGGAGTAGATTCCCCCTTTCCTAGTCCAACTAGGAGGGGAAGGAAAGGGAAGAGGGAGAGAAGGAAAGGGGGGCCGGCCCCCCTCCCAATTCGGATTGGGATTGGGGGGGGCGTGCCCCTCCACTTGGACGCCTCCTCTTCTCTTCCACTAAAGCCCATGAAGGCCCATTAACTCCCCGGGGGTTTCGGTAACCCCCTGGTACTCTGGTAAATACGCGATATACCTCGGAACCATTCCAGTGTTCATGTCCTGGTGCTCGCATTTATTCCTACATTTATTTGTGGGTGTTTTCATCGACTACGAGGCGCCTATGATAACTTCATAAAACCTGAAAATGATATGCCAGCTCAGTCTTTGAGAAATGCTTATAAAATAAGATGTGCGTTTGTGCGTTCATAGGGATAAGTGTATGCGCGTGTATATAAGCGTTTGCGTGTTAAAAAAAAGACCCCTGTCCCTTCTCGCGCATCACGTTTTCATCCGTCAGATCTCGGCCGGAACCAACCGAGAGTCATCTCGTGATCCACCGCGACGCCAAACACGCAACGCAGGCCGAGATAGCGTGCGGCAAAACGCTTGCGCACTGCACGTCTCGTACGCCGCTCCACACGGCAGTACGTGGCGTCCGATCTAGGTCGCGGCGCGGGCTCCCGGCCGATATCCGAACCAAAAGCCGTGGGCGGTCAGACGCCGCGATCACGCGGCCTCTCACGCCACACCGGCCCGGGGGCGGGGGGCTGGCTGGACCACCCGCCCGGGGCACCCGGCACTGCGTAAATGCAGACGTTTCTTAGATGGCGTTAATTGCAGGCTTTTCTTTAGATGGCGTTAAGTGAGTAGGAGAAAGCCCGGGGCAGTTTTTTTTTTGGTTTTTTCTGGGCCAGCGACAACCGGGCGCGTTCTCGGCTCGCCATGAAACGGGCGTGCCTGATGAAAACTTTTGGCCCTGCTCTGCTGTCATCCATCCCCTCCGCTTGAGTGATGACAATGGAGTCACGCTCTCTGCTCCACCCTTTGTGATGCCTTTGCGTGGAAAGATTGTTCATGTGTGCGTTACCACAAGAACGGCATGTTTTTGCTCCAAAAGGGAAACGTTTTCAGGTTTACAAGAAACCCGCTTCTTTGACTTCGGCATGTCTAGAACAAGGGAGATATTTTTTCCGGTAAATTTTCGATATATTCATCATCAATCATGATAGTACAATGAATATAAAAAATAATAAAATTTACATCCAGATCCGTAGATCACCTAGTGACGACTACAAGCATCGTCATCGCCTCGGAGGAGTACTTCTTCTTGTTCCTATGGGAATTGAACTATCTGAGTGTGCAGACTTTCCACGTTTCTAGTGAAATCGAAAGGTTTGGAGGATTTTTCCATGTTTCTACGGAAATTGAACTGTTTGGCACCCACAAGATTTACGAAAGCAAGTGTATGTGAGTTGAATTCTTTGCGATGTGGGTTATTTTCATGTGTTCTACGGATATTGAGCTGCTCGAAGCACGGGAAATCTTCTTTGAAGAAATCGAACTAGAACTCGGAGAATTTCCATGTTTGAGAATGGAAGGTCGGAACAAACAAGTTCTGCAGGGATTGAAGTGCTTGCTTCCTGGAAAAAAATGCATCCTATGGAGTTAAGATTAGTCAGTTCTGAAGATCCAAATAAAGGCACATGATGAAAAAGAAGATGTGTGAAGGAGATCCATCATGGATCAGATTCTTGTACTTGATCCCTGATGATGAGCAGTAGCAGTAGCAGGATCGCTTCTCTCTCCTCTCACCAACCGACTTCACAGGACAAAGCAATCATTCCATCCGATCTGGCCTGAAAGAAAGACACCAGCGCCAGTAGGCCATACAAGAACACACAACACAAACACAGATACATACTGATACAGCCACACACTGCTGCCTGCATCTTTGTTTCATCTCTGACAACAAGCTGCCCATGTCCATATCTCTCAGCTCAACGCTAAAACAAAGAAGAAAACGAAGAAGAAAAGGAAAAAAAAGAGGAAGTCTCAAATCTGCCTGCCGCTGAGCCCTGGCCATGGATGGCCACAGCAGAAATCTAAATCTGAACAGAGGAGAAGAGGGCGCCGACGGTCTGTCTCTTCTACTGGGCAGGGCGCGGCCTCTTGTAGCCCCCCTTGGAGGCGTCGGAGGCAGCGGGGGCGGAGCCGTTGGTGAGGGAGCTGGAGAAGGAGCAGGAGAGGGCGTTGTAGAGGTCGACGACGCGGGCGATGTTGCTGTTGAGCTCGCGGATGAGGGCGACGTTGCGGCTGAGGCCGCCGGCCTCGAGCGACTCCTGGTTCTGGGTGATCTCCTGGATCAGAATCCGGTTCTTCTCCAGGATCACCTGCACCTCGGCGAAGCTCCGCTGCAGCGCCTGCACCGCCCGCCCGTTCGCCGCGCCGTTGCCCATCCCCCCGGCTCCTCCTCCGTTCGGAAGCACCTCCCGGCCGCTGCTGTTCTCCATCCTCCCTGCCCCGCTCGCCCTGATCTAATTCTGCGTGCGGGAGGAAGATGGATATCGAGGAGGGAGGGGGGTCGTCACGCAGGGAACGGGAGAGCGAGACAAGGCGGACGGAGGAAGGGATTTGTGGGGAGAATATATCGGGGTCGGGGCAGGGAGAGAGATGTGTGCTACGACCTGATGAGATCCTTCGACGTGGGATGAAGAGCGCTGTAATTTAGGGGGGAAAGTGCCGAGATTGCTTTCCTTCGCTTTCCCCCGTGGAGCCCTGGCTTATCTTGGCAATTGTTTCTCGATTTTTTATTGTGGGGCCTCTCCTCCTAACACTGGTTTGGATTTCCATGGCTTGTTTGACATTTGACATAGAGTGTGCTCGGGAAAGGATAAATGAGGTTGATAATGTGAGGGAGGGTACCTGCCATGTGTTGCATTGTTCCTCGAGGCAGTGGTGGAACTATAGCAAGAAATAGGAAAGCAATGAACAATTTTCCACGGTAAGTGCTTATCACCGGGATCCTTTGTAATTTGCCCAGGCTATCTAGCCGTCGTGGGTCCCACATGGAGAAGAAAGAAAGGAGATGGCTCAGCAGTAGGCTATCAAGCCAGCATTACATAATAAGAACAAAGTAAATGTATAAACATACCATTGATTGTCGGTGTCGTTTCCACATATGTCCGCAAGACAACAAAGGAAGGATGGAAGATCGGAGCTGGCAATGGGATGGAAGGGATGATGAGAGATCGCATCTGACCATGGAACGGAGGAAGAATGAGGACCGGATCAGATAACGTGAACAATGATAGGAAGATGCTTGAACATGACCACAAAAGTGATGGGGAGAAGGGCGGGCACCTAGATCTAGCCATCGAGAGGATGAATGCATCCTCTGTTCTCGATGGGACCAGATCTAAATGTGGGATGACATGGAGACCAGATCTGGCCATTCGTGACTGATTGCGATACTAGATCTAGATACATGGAGGATAAGGAACACGTTGACGATGTTTCACCAACGCAACAAGGGAGGGTCGATACTTTGGAGGATGGTGACAAAATAGAAGGGAGATGTGATAGCTTGTTAGCCATGATCCTCCTCGATAATCTTTTTCTTGCACTGAAACTATGCATTGCCTCTGGACAAGAAAGGATAAATGAGGTTGATAATGCGAGGGAGGGTTCCCCGCAAAAAAAAAGATAATATGAAGGAGGGTACTTTTCATGTGTTGAATTGTTCCTCGAGGCACTAGTAGAGCTATAAGCAAGAAACAGGAAAGCAATGAACAATTTTCATGGCAAATGCTTATCGCCGGGATCCTTTGTACTTTGCCCAAGCTATCTAGCTGTCCTGGCTCCCACATGGAGAAGAAAGAATGGAATGGCACAAATTTTGAAGCAAACATTACAAAATAAGAACAAAGCAAATATATAAACATACCATTGGTTGTCGGTGTTGTTTCCACATCTGTCCGCTAAGACAACGAAGGAAGGATTGAAGACCGGACCTACACATGGAATGATGAGAGGTCAGATCTGATCATCGAACCAAGGAAGAATGAGAGCCTAAATTAGACAATGTGAACAATGGTGGAAAGATGCTTGAACCTGACCACAGTGGTGATGGGGAAAAGGACGAGCACCTAGATCTAGCCATCGAGAGGATGAAGGCATCCCCTGTTGTCGATGAGACCAGATCTGAACATGGGGATGACATGAAGACCAAATCTAGCCATCAAGAGGATGAATGTATCCTCTATTGCCGATGAGACCAGATCTAAATGTGGGGATGACATGGAGACCAGATCTGGCCATGAGCGATTACCTTCGGTACTAGATCTAGATACATGGAGGACAGGGAAGGCGCCGACGGTGTTTCAACAACGTAACAAGGGAGGGTCGATACTTTGGAGGATGGTAGGCAAGATAGAAGGGGGATGTGATGTTTTCGAGAGGGGGGTGGCACACCTGAGGGATGAGCCATGGTGGAGGAGAACTCTTTGGGGATGAAAGGTATTTGTGTGAGTGGCTGCCATCGTTATTTGTAGAGGCATGCCCGCACTCCAACACGTGGTTTATATGTGTCTGATGTTTTTTTGGTCGCCACATGTCTAAAAATTAATTCAAATGACCCCAAGCAACATTATAAATAAAAATAATAAATACCATTACTTTCGAACGTCGTTGCGCTCTTCACACAGCGAAAGAAGGATGAGAAAGAGTATCCATCCACGGTCACTGAATGTGAAGGATTGGGTCTAACCACGACAATATCGAAACAAGGATTAATATGGTCTCGTGGATGATGAAGGAAGGATGAACATCCAGATCAAGATATGAAGAGGACGAGGCATGTGACACAATAGAAAAAAAGACACATCCATGATGATACCCATTTTTTGTAGCAGGTCATGTTTTCTGTCACCCATGTACATCTGTGATGGTTTTATGACAGAATCAAGATAACCATGTATGTGATGTCGTAGATATGTTACATGACAATAATCACTTTTTATCATGGAAGCGTGCGCTTCCATGACAGAAAATAGTTCGTCATGGAAGTGTTTCATCAAGGGTATCTGACACATGGCAACCCTTGTAACAGGTCGTCATTAAGCTATCGGGTGCAGGTTCTAGATCCGATACCCATTAACAACATCGAAAATTGATGATCCTCCATGTGTCGACTTCTCATTCGCCAATGGGATCATGCGTTAGCTCTTTGTTGGAACAAGTATCACCCATCCAATGGATGACGCATGCCTACGCCATATAGACACGTGACACAGCCCAACAATGGCACGTTTAGTTAAAAATGTTGGCTCAGTCAAAGGCCTCCTCGAGGCCCACTTGACTTAGTCAAAAGTTAGTAGACTGGCCCATGATAGGTCTTCTAACGGTCTGCTTGCATATAGCCCATTTACGGCTCGGGTCCACATGACCCATTAGCACTTTTGGGGATTCATCTCATTACACGCATGTGGGTCATTCATCACTAATTATTATGCCCCATTGATAATTACATGCCATTAAAGGCCCATGGTGTAATTGGGCCCATTTACGGTCCAATGCCTCTTTTGGCCTGCTAATGTCTCATTGTGTCCTTGGTCCATACGCGGCCCGATGTGTCTTTTGGCCTGTTTATAGCCCATGGTGTCCTTGGGCCCATTTAAAGCCCGAGGTGTCTTTCCGCCTGTTAATGACATGTGGTGTCACTTGAACCATTTAGGGCTCAATGTGTCTTTCGGACTATTAACGACACGTTGTGTCCTTGGCCCATTTGTGAACCAATGTGTCTTTCGAGCCATTGATGGCCAAGAGTATAATTGGGATATTTACGACATGGGATGTACTTCGGCTTGTTAATGTCTCAGCATGTCTTTGGACCATTTACTACCTCGCATGTCGTTTGGCCTGTTAAGGCCCTGTTGTATTTTTGAAACCATTTACGGATGGGGTCACTTTCAGCCCCTTAATGACACCTTATATTTATAACCCATTTATGGTCGGTAGTGCTTTCAGCCCATTACGACCCATGATGCATTTTGGCTCATTTCTAGCCCTCATGCCTTTCGGTTCGTATGCAACCCATGAGGTTTGGACAGTTAACCACTTTCACCCTATTGACGACCCATGGCGCTTTTGGCACGTTAACGGGTTGTGGTGCTTTTGTCCTGTACCACAGAAAATACGTTGGTGATATTTTGTGATGCTTCACTTGTGTCACTTGTAACACATTTTTGTCACAGTAAATATGTTGGTGACGTTTTCCGGCCGTCACCCCACAGTCACGAAGTGCCGCCATAGAAAATAAAATTTTGACGACCCCACCTTTTTTTCACGCGAGATTGCCTTTTAGGTGATGACCTGAAAATGTCATCAATGGACGTTTTCGGTGATGGCCCATAAAGTCACGTATGATAGCCGAATCTATCGCCTAAGATCTTTTTGGCGACGATAATCCCGTCACTAGTGATCGGTTTGTGGGTTTGATCGGTCAAAGATTCTGACATATGGGCCCAAAAAATGCTGAAGTGGGTGCTTACAAGTGGGACCAGGCATCATTTTTTTTAGTGACGATGTGTCGTATGACCCGTCCATGGTTCTGACATGTGAGCCCATTGTTGTGCTGACGTGGATGCTGGCAGACGGGTCCAGACGTGGGTGACGTGGCTTCTTACATGTGGGACCATACATAGGTCTAAAGGGGGTGATTAGACTACTTGACCAATTAAAAATCTAACATTTTCCCAATTTAAGTTGTGGGCAGATTTTAGCAATTAACACAAGTCAAACAATCAACCTACACATGCAATTCTAAGAGTGTAGCAGCGGAAAGTAAAACATTGCATATGAAGGTAAAGGGAAGGGTTTGGAGAGTGCAAACGCAATGATAACACGGAGATTTTTGGCGTGGTTCCGATAGGTGGTTCTATCGTACATCCACGTTGATGGAGACTTCAACCCACAAAGGGTAACGGTTGCGCGAGTCCATGGAGGGCTCCACCCATGAAGGGTCCACGAAGAAGCAACCTTGTCTATCCCACCACGGCCAACACCCATGAAGGACTTGCCTCACCCGGGAAGATCTTCACTAAGTAGGCGATCTCCTTGCCCTTACAAACTTCTTGGTTCAACTCCACAATCTTGTCGGAGGCTCCCAAGCGACACCTAACCAATCTAGGAGACACCACTCTCCAAAAGGTAATAGATGTTGTGTTGATGATGAACTCCTTGCTCTTGTGCTTCAAATGATAGTCTCCCAACTCTTAACTCTCTCACACATATTTGGATGAGTGGAAAGAAACTTGGGGAAGGCTATAAATCAAGATTCTTGTGGTTGGGTTGGAATTTCTTGATCTCAACACATGAGTAGGTGGTTCTCTCTCATAAAATGTAGGCTGGAAGTGTAGGCACGCTCTGATGGCTCTCTCCCATAGGGAGAAGGGGGTGGAGGGGTATATATGGCCTCCACACAAAATCCAACCGTTACAGACATTTGACCCAACTCGGTTAGACCGAATAAAAGAACTCGGTGAGACCGATTCAGTTCAAAATGTGAACGTTGGGAATCTCGGTGGGACCGACTAGAACAACTCGGTGGGACCGATGTGCTAGGGCTAGGGCAAAACGTTATCTCGGTGAAGCCGATTGCTTGAACTCGGTGACACCGATTTCAGCAAAGAGAAAACAGAGAGTTGGTCAAGCAAACTCGGTGGGACTGATTGCACATTTCGGTGAGACCAAAATAATTGCAACAAGCAACAGAGAGTTTGGAGGGTCATCTCGGTGACACCGAGATCCATGTCGGTGTGACCGAGGAGTTAGGGTTTCTGGCAGTGGCTAGGTCAAGTGAACTCGGTGGCGCCGGATAGATCATTTCGGTGGGGCCGAGTTTGACTTTGAGTTTTGGACATATTTTGAAATGAGAAAGTGGTTGAGGGTTTTTGGAGCAATATCACTAAGCACTTTGAGCAAGTAGACCATTAAGCAACACCTCATCCCCTTTTAATAGTATTGGCTTTCCTATGGACTCAATGTGATCTTGGATCACTAAAATATAAGTGAAGAGTCTTGAGCTTTTGCCGATATGTGTCCTTAGCATTTTAAGGGGTCCACATCTCTAGTCCATGTCATGCCAATCATTGAGCGTTATGAATATTTAACTTGAATGGATATTTGTTCAATGAGCTATATGTTGTTATGAATTACCAAAACCACCCGGGGATTAGATGCACTTTCAATCCCCCCCTCTTTGGTAATTGATGAAAACATATAGATCAAAGCTTCGACAACTGATAATATGAATAAAATACATCATCGCTTTGAGAAGTATGTGCTAAGTAAGAGCTCCCCCTAAATGTGTGCATTATTTAAAATTTGCTTTTGAATGCAAATGCACAATCGATTAGGATCATGAGTCACTCTTCCATGTCACATACATCTTGGTGGAGCGCTCAAAATGATAAGAGTTAAATAACATGCACTCATCACCAAGGATACAAGTGATTTATCATACACAAACATTCATGGATATAATCAAGCAAGCATACATTAAGCATAATATGATCAAACACATGGTTAAATAAGTATCTCACGGGCATAACACAAAGTGTAGCATAAGAATCAAACGACCAAAGTAGCAAGAGTAGCAAATGAAACCAACAAAAGCAAGGAGCACCCTCTTTCTCTCAGCCTATGATCTATACACTTTCTCCCCCTTTGGCAACAAGTTACCAAAAAGTTTGAAAATGTATAGTGCTATACGAAACTCTAGGAACAATCTTCGGGAGCTCCTAAAGGGATCTTCTGGCTTGTTGCTCCGGTGTGCGTAGACAGCATGGAGATGAGTCCATCTGCAAATGCCTCGGAAGAAGTCTGTGGAGCAAGAGGAGTTGACACAGGAGGTATAACTGTGGTAGTGGCTGCAGGTGCTGAAGTGGTAGTCCTGGAGTCTCTGACAACTGGCACAACTGATGATTTTTGTGCCCTTGGCACTCTCTGGAATGTATCTCACAGCGCCTATCATCCCCGCCTCAAAGATCCTCTTGAAGCTTCTCCACAATAGTTTGAATCTAAATGACCTTCACATCTAGGTCATGAATCTTAGTCTCAATGATCCTCTCAGGACTTTACTGATTTTGAGACAAGGTGGCCAAGATTTGCTCAATTATCACGGTGGCCTCAAGCAGATAACTAAGTTGGTCTTGCTTGGTCTTGAGATTCGCAATTGAAGCATCTGGGCACTTGCTGCTTATGCTGCTTTTGCAGCCTTTGCTTTCTCTATATTCTCCTGGGCTTCTGCACATGTAGGATGTGAAGCATCCATGACAACCTCGTTGTCCTCAAAGTCTGGCCTTAGGGGAAGGTGATCTCTATCCAGTAGATATGTCCTAGTTCCCATCTTGGAGTTGATCAAAGTCTGAATGTGAGGGGCATAGTACCTAGATATTTAATGACTGATGGTGGTTCCCATTTTATTCATGGTGCTTTCCGTAAAATGCTTGCTAAGTATGATATTAATCATAGAATTGCATCTCCTTATCATCCTCGGTCTAGTGGTCCAGTAGAATTGAGCAATAGAGAGATTAAATTAATTTTGCAAAAGACTGTTAATATATCTAGAAAGAATTGGTCTAAGAAACTTGATGATGCTTTGTGGGCTTATAGAACTGCTTATAAGAATCCTATGGGTATGTCTCCATATAAAATGGTTTATGGAAAAGCACGTCATTTACCTCTTGAACTAGAACATAAGGCATATTGGGCTATTAAAGAGCTCAACTATGATTTCAAACTTGCCGGTGAGAAGAGGTTATTTGACATTAGCTCACTTGATAAATGGAAAACCCAAGCCTATGAGAATGCCAAGTTGTTTAAAGAAAAAGTTAAAAGATGGCATGACAAAAGGATACAAAAGTGTGAGTTTAATGTAGGTGATCATGTTTTGCTATACAACTCTAAGATTTTTTGCAGAAAAACTTCTCTCCAAATGGGAAGGCCCTTACATCATCGAGGAGGTCTATCGTTCCGGTGCCATAAAAATTAATAATGCCGAAGGTAAAAATCCGAAGGTGGTAAATGGTCAAAGACTTAAACATTATGTCTCAGGTACTCCCATAAATGTTGAGACCAATATAATTGATACCGTAACCCCGGAGGAGTACATAAAGGACACTTTCCAGAACATTTCAGACTCCAAAAAGGAATAGGTATGTGGTACGGTAAGTAAACCGACTCCAAAATGTTTCCAAGGATAAATTTTCTCTGTTTTGGAATATCTAAAAAATTAGGAAAATTAAAGTAGTCCGAAAGAGACACGAGGAGTCCACAAGGGTGGAGGGCGTGCCCTAACCCCCTGGGCGCCCCCCCCCCCCCCGACCTTGTGGTCACCTCGTGTGCCCTCTGTACTCCCGTTTTCTTGCAGAGTACTTCTTTTGGTCGGTAAAAATCATTATATAATCTCCTGAAGGTTTTGACCACCGTACCACGCACCACCGTACCACGCAAATATCTCATGTTCTTGTTTCGTGCTGTTTTTCTGACAGATCTAGATCACCATGACGTCTCCAAGCGCCCCCAAGGACAAGTTTTTTGAGAAGGTCATCAACCCCTACCTTGCGGAGGTGCTGCGACGCCCTCAAGCCATTGAGATGCGTGAGGGGGTGCTGCACATCCGCGACATTGAGGGGCTAAAGAAGACCGGAAGCATGGAGACAAGACTCGAAGCAATGGAGCAATAAGTTTTCAAGTGCCAAGGGATGGTGGAGCGTGGACTCAACACCAATCACATGATAATGGCGGAATTCACCAACAATCGCAAGCTGGACGCCAAGAACATCGGGGAGGCTATCTACAAGCTTCACGAGAAAATTGAGCACCTCCAAGCCCAGATCTATGACCTACAAAACCAAAACTGTGAGTATGAATACAACTTTAAGAGGATGAGTTTGGCTGCAGATTTGAGGATCCCGAAGACTCGTTCATCTTTCGAGGATGGTAAGCCTATGCCTTGGAAGATGGATGACAATCCTACTTCATAAACAACTCCATCATCACCACCTCCCAATAAAGAGATCTAAATACATGGGTATGGACACTCCCCTTGGCAACTGCCAAGCTTGGGGGAGTGTGTGAAATTTCGGGTTCCGGCAGACCCTCTAGGTTCGAACACTGGGGTGCGCGCGGAGATTTCTCCCTCAACCTTCCTGCGCCTCGCTGCCTCGCTAAGATCTAAGCTATGAAAGGAACAACACAAGAGACACAGGGTTTATAGTAGTTCGGGCCACCGTTGTGGTGTAATACCCTACTCTAGTCTGTGGTGTGGTGGATTGCCTCTTGGGCTGATGATGATGAACAACACAAAGAAGAACAGCCTCGCGAGGGTCTGTTCTTGGCTGGTGCGATGAACTACTAGGAGGAGTTCAGTCACTCTCTCTCTGCTGATCCCGGATGCTGGATCCTCTCTCTAGATTTCTCGATGCCTCTACCTTGTGGGCGGCTAGTCCTATTTATAGGCAAAGGCCTTGGGCCTCTCCCCAAATATTGAGCGGGAAGGGCGCCAACAATTGGCCATTTTGAAGGGGAACATCTAGTACACTTATCCTGACTAAAGCTGGTCCTCGCCTGTCAAAGGATCTGGTGGTGACGCCGGCTTGGGCTCCACAATGACTTCCTTCCTGCCGTTGCGACGGTCTTGGTCTTGTTGCACCTAAACGGATGCCTTTGCTTGATACTCTTGCCTGCGCTTGCTCCCTTTGCACCAAAGAGGAAAGGAGGACACTGCGCGGGCTGGCGCCCGCCTGGCGCCCTTGGTCGTCATGGCTCGCGTCCTGGGCACCTCGTGAGGTACCCCGCCTTGATCTCTCCGCCTCCTTGCAAGCCAGCCTGACGAGGCCGTGCCTGAGGAAGCTCCTTGTCGTCCGCCCCGCGAGGCTTGGCCCCTCGCGAGGGTCTTGAGCTTGTGCTGATGAAGATGGGCCTTGATGGGCCACGCCGCAGGCCGCAGCCAGGCAAGTCTGGGGACCCCCGTTCCCTGCACACCGACAGAGCCCCCCGGGCCCAAAGGCGCGCAGACTTTGGCTGAGAGAAGCAAAGGGGCAAGTCACGGCGCCGCTGAGCCCTAACAAGCTGCTGACCTTGGGCGCCGCGTGGCGGTTGATTGGATGTGGGCGGCTTAGCAACTGCGTGAATCGTAAAGAGAGCGGTGTCTGTCTAGGTTTTGCTTCCTCCGGTCATTGCTCAGATCCCCTTTCTTGCGCCTTCCCTTCCTGCCTCTGAAATCTCCAGATCTACTTCGACCGCGTGCCCTAGCAAGACATGGCGCCGGCTGCACCCGGCCGAGCTTGGTACTCAGCCACCTTGGACTCGCCAATGTGTCGAGGATGGCCTCGCCTGCGCGCCGGATGGTGGCGGCGCAAGGCATCGACGGGGCAGAGGTGTTCAAGGCTGGCTCCGCCCTTTTCGAGAGCCAAGGAAGCACCTTCTATCCGCTCTTCGTGAGCGCCATTGCTGCCGGTCTGGTGCCTCCCTTCTCTCAGTTCTTCTTCTCTGTCCTCCGCCACTACAAACTGCAAGCTCTGCACCTCCACCCCAACTCTGTTCTTCTTCTGGCGATCTTCGCCTATTATTGTGAGGCTCACGTCGGGGTGCAGCCCTCAGTGGACTTGCTGCGCCACTACTTCTCACTCCGGACCTCTTGTGGTCCCGTCTCCACGTGCACGAGCTTTGTCGCGTATGGCAGCTCCAACGCTATCTCGAAGCCCGGGAAGAGGATCGAGGGCTTCAGGAGCAAGTGGATCATGGTAGATGCTGGGCGCATCCACCCTCGGCTGATTCTGCCCACGGAGCAGCCCACGCCCATCGGCGCTTGGCCTCCCAGAACTTCGTGGATCCTCGCTGCCGGTGCCGGAGAAGATGGACGCGGATCTGCGGCCGAGCAACATGGTGGCGGCCGACTGGTGCGTCGCTCCCGAGGGAGTTCTGGAGCATCAGTGGCCCCGCTCGACAAGATTGCCTTCCGCTCTGGAGGTTCGCCCGAGCCCCGCAGCCTTGGCCGACGAAGATCCGCCGCGGTCCTCAAATCTTTGGTCGGGGAGACGTGGCGAGGCTGGAGGGCGCCTGTGCCCTTGTTCCTTCGAGACGATTGGGAGTAGGCGGTGGAAGCCATGCCCGCCTTTAATGGGGACGGGCCGTGCCGCTGGAGGCTCCCGAGGACCCGGCGCTCAGCGACGGTGAACGTGTCCTCCGGCGACTCCAGCGAAGAGGAGGAAGAAGAGGAGCGGGAAGCGGGGCGTGACTCCGAGGCAACCGACGGGGAGTCGAGAGCGCCCCTCCCTTGGCGCAGGTCCCGCGATCTCCGCCTCTTGCCGAGTGATGACGACGAGGATGGCGACGAGCGGGGCGGCGAGAGCTTGCCCCCGATCCCGAAAAAGGATAGGACTGGGCTGGTCCCCCGCGGGTCTGCCCCGGCTCCGAGGTGATCCGCAGACGTGCCTCCTACTCCCGGGCCTCTTGAGGTTGTTCCCTGCAGCCGGCTCTCGGGCTTCAAGTATGGCCAGAGGTTGCTCGAGCTTGCGAGCGTTGACCAGTAAGTGCTTGATTCTTGTTTTATTCCCTGCTTTGCCGCTGAGGCTTGATATCTGTATCCCTTGGCTAGGCTGGCGCCTGCGGCGAAGAAGCTGAAGGGAGCTCCTGAGGCTCCGTCTGGGGCAGCGCCTCTGCCCGTGAAGGAAGGCGATGGCAAGACACGGGCCTCTCCTGCCCGGTCATCCTCGCGAGGCCTGGTGGAGCTGGCTGGGGCGAGCTCAGTCCCCATGGACCAAGCGACTCCTGAGGTGTCCTTGCCTGATGCCACCACCACAGCTGTTGGGGCGCAACAGGTTCCGCCTCAGGATACTGTGGTTACGCTGCCGTCCTCTCCTCCTACTCCACCAGCTGCTGTCTCTCCGACTCCTCCCACTTTCCTGGATCGTGGCCTTCTTGAATTGGACCGGTGTGGCAAGATCTTCGGGTGCCGACCCTCTCCACGGTGGCCGGGCGCTTGAGCTGGCCTCTAGCCGGATTCGCCTGACGCTCGATTCGAAAGGCGCTGGTTCAGCCTCGACGGGCTTGCGACGAGGAGAAGCGAGCCATCCTTGGGGCGAAGGCTGCTCATGACGCCTTTGGGGAGGTAGCTGATGTCCGAGGTCGCTGCAAGGCGCCGAGAGCGAGCCAGTGGCTCAAGGGACCAGCTTGCCAAGGAGGCCCGCATTTGCCAAGAGAAGGAGGAAGACATGAAGGCTCGCGAGGCGGCTGTCAAGGATCGAGACGCCAAGCTTAACAAGCGCTGTGATCGCCTGGGTGCGCTGAAGCAGGAGTTGGAGGCGAAGGAGGTCGAGCTGGACGGCAAGGCGCGGGTTCTTGCCGAGGACCGCGAGGCCTTCACGGATATGGAGGTGAAGGCTCGCACCTTGCTGAGGACGCTTTACGACAGCGGCCTGGAAAGCCCGCTGGCCGGTGCCAAGGACGGCCCCGCCAAGCTGCTTCCCTTCCTGATCCGCGCTCTTGAAGATGTCACCCTTGGCCTTGGCCCCACGGCCGAGGCCGAGGCGCTGGTCCTGTTTTTCCGCAGACCGACGCGGGTCCTTAGCCACATCTACCTTCGCGATCCCATCGTCGAACTCGACAAATTCTTTGGAGCCGAAGCGGCGAGCTTGCAGCTGCCGCCATTGAGGTCGTGAAGGGTCGAGCGGAGGCTCATTGTCAGTTCTAGGCCTTCAAAGACCAAGCGAAGCGGCGCGCCGGTCCAGCGGCTTCATGAGGCAAACCTGCTCGGCGTGGCTCCGTTGCTGACCAGTGACTCCGTTGTGGCTCCTGTTCTGTTTCCTGCAACATGTATCATGCCTCGGGGAGGCGTTTAAACTTGCCTTTGGTGTCGTGATAACAGTTATGGACTGTAATATTTGCTTTTGAATTCCTTGAGATTTGCGCTTTTCCTTCCTACTTGCTTATGTTCTACGCCGGCAGAGCCCGGTCCCGCGCATACCTCAGCCGCCGTTAGCCCCGACCGGAAACCAGGACGGGACCAAGAAGTGAGGGGCTAAGTGACCATTTAGGCTCCTGAGTCGCGATGCTTAGGAGTCCCCCTTGACGCTCAAAATGCATTCGTACCTTGGCTCCGCTCGGGGAGAGACGTGCGACGAACCAGGCCCGAGGGGCCTGGCTGGGTGGCGACGCCCTGCAGGCGTGACCAGGCGTAGCCTCCGTGCCCAGCCCTCGCGCTGCACTCCCGAGGAGGCGTTGCGATGAGGCCGACATTGAGCTCTGGGCTCCCGAGGTTGATGCAGCCGGGGCCACCCTCGCTTGTTTATCACCAGCGCGAGCATAGCGCTTCAGATCGTCTGGGCATAGCCGCTCCTCGGCAGTGTCATTAGCCATGAGCATGGTGCTTCCATCAGTGCGTGGGAGGGCCCCTCCTCCGGAGGAGCCTCAAGGCGTGTCTGACGGCCACGACACGTGGCTAACGCAGTAGGGCCTAACGAGGTGTATCTGGGCACCCGTGAGCCAGCCGGGACTCACGGGCCCCTACCTCAAGGCGGGTTGCGCCTGCACTGGCCTTAACTTGTGATGTGTTCCTGCAGATTTGGTTAGATGCCGACGCTACGCCCTCGGTCCCGGCTCTCGAGCGGGTCTCACCTGGCCGCCGGTATGCTGTGTCGTGATGCCATGGACAAGGCCAGAGGGTGAGGGCTGGAGAGCCAGTAGGAGCAATGAGTCGCGATGCTCATGTACCCCCCCTTTAACGTGCAAGCGACCAACATGAAGGAAGAAGGGGTGCTGTGGACAGTCATCAAATAACAATCTTGATGGGTCGAACGCATGACCTGAAATAAACGCGAGAGGGGTACATGCCGCCGGGCCTGGCCCGAGCGACCTGGGGATGATGCAGCCCGAGGGGCGCCCCCAACAAAGTAAGCTAAGAACATGAAGTAAAAGGGATACACGCCGCATGGACGGACCCACGTGGCCTGGGAATGATGCAGCCTCGGGGCGCCCCACCGAAATGAAACTTGGAGGATGTCACCTGATAACGTTGGGGACGAAGGGATGTTGAAGTAGCGGACGTCGTGGGCTGCGGAAGCCGATCTTCACGAGCCCCCGGGCCCAGAAGCCTCGGGAGGCTCTGGAGGTGTTGGTGGCTCCTCGTGGACCATCTCCATCTCCGCCAGGACTGCGGAACGCCTGGCCTCTTGAGCCTCCAGGATGCTCCTCATGAGGCGCCTGCACGTCATGCCGCCGGCAGCCGTAGGGCATGCGAATGTAGCTGTGGGGTGGGCCTTCGCAGCGCCCCGCACGTGAGGGCCAGAAATGCTCCTGAGAGGCGGCTCGGTTGAGCCCTGGTATGTCGATGCAGACGCGCAGCCCACCATCCTCGCCTGGATGGGGAGCTACAACGGGTAAGAGGTGGCTGCCACTCATGACTCTTGGCTCCTGCAACTCCTGCGTGATCTGACTAACGAACTCCTGAGGGTTTGGCCCTCCTTGCCTTGCTCATTCCTGAGGGAAACATGCTTTGAAGCACGCCTCCAAGTGGTGCCCAAGCGCCTCCCTCGTGACCTTGGCGAGGTAGGTGGCCCTCCAGGAGAGAGCCCCCGAGCCTTGCTTGAGGAGGGCGCCGGGCGCGCCTTCCTATGCGACAGAAGGGGGTGCCCCCTAAGAAGGCGCGGACCCTGAGGGGCCCGCCCGAGGGGTCGGGCTGGCGATGTCTTCTTCTTCTTGGGAGCGGTCTCGGGGAGCCTCACGCCTCCTGCGATCTGGGTCTTCAAGTGATGCGGCTTGAAAGGCTCGCTCCAGGAGCACTGCGTCTCTCTCTTCACAAGGCACCGTGGATGACTCCGCCGCTTCTCGGCATCTTGAGGACGTTGTAGCCGTGATGAGTCACAGCCATGAACTTGGCTGCAGCTGGGTACCCGAGGATGGCATTCTATGGTAGCCGAATGTGGGCGACATCGAAGTCGATGAGCTTGGTGCGGTAGTTGTCGCGCGCCCCGAAGCTGACAGGGAGGCGGACCTGCCCAATCGGAACCATGGAGCCATCGGTGACTCCGGAGAAAGGCTTGTGTCGGTGTCAAAACCGGCGGATCTCGGGTAGGGGGTCCCGAACTGTGCATCTAGGCGGATGGTAACAGGACACAAGGGACACGATGTTTTACCCAGGTTCGGGCCCTCTTGATGGAGGTAAACCTCACGCCCCGCTTGATTAATATTGATGATGTGTGTTACAAGAGTGGATCTACCACGAGATCAAAGAGGCTAAACCCTAGAAGCTAGCCTATGGTATGATTGTTGTTCCTCCTACGGACTAAAACCCTCCGGTTTATATAGACACCGTATAGGGTTAGGGTTACACAGAGTCGGTTACAATGGAAGGAGATCTACATATCCAGACGCCAAGCTTGCCTTCCACGCCAAGGAAAGTCCCATCCAACACGGGACGAAGTCTTCAATCTTGTATCTTCATAGTCTTGGAGTCCGCCGATGATGATAGTTCGCTATCCGGACACCCCTAGTCCTAAGTCCTCAAGAGTTCTTGAACTGTGCTTCAATGACGCATTTACATGTTGTCTTCGGCATTGCAAGGCGGGTTCTTCCTCCGAATAATTTATAGAAGATTGTGAACACCAGGATAGTGTCCGCTCGCAAAAATAAATTCCACATACCCCGTAGAGAGAATAATATTACACAAGATCAATCAGCGACGATTCGTGGCGTGATGTCGCACCACTACCAAGCCTTTACTCAAATTGTTTTTATTGTTCCACCTCAGCGCGTTTAGCGAACGGTTTCCTTGGCACGTCTTGTCGACGCAGAGATCGTGCTCCCCTTATTCCGGGATTCCCATCAATATGGACGTGGGTAACCCAACCGCGCCATTGATTGTGGCGCTTGGGAGATAAGCGAGTTTTACCAGGCCGGTGGGGACACATGTTTCTATCCGCCCATATAAGGGGATAAAGATCCAACCCTTTTACCTGCGCCTTCTTCCTCCTTGGCTTATCCATCTCTGCAAACTCGAGCTCCAAATACTAAGTCCGCACTTCTTACCTCAACCTTCTCCAACTATGTCCGAGCGGGAGGCAAGTGGATGGCCTCCTCCGTCATGGAGGGGCAGATCCAGAAGCTTCTTGGACGCCGGATATTTGTCCAAAGAACATTGCGCCGGCTCCCGATGAGGGAGAGCTCGTCTCAACCCCAGCCCCATGAGAGGGTAGTATTTCTTCCCCATTTCCTCCGCTGGATCGGGCTTCCCACTTCATCCCTTTGTCCGGGGCTCATGTTCTATTACGGCCTAGATTTCCATGATCTGGCCCGAATTTCATCCTCAACATCTCGGCGTTTATAAATGCGTGTATGCGAGGCCTTCCTTCCGATCCAGCCCCCACTTCGGCCAGGCTCAAGACCTTGATGTCAAGGCGAAGGTTGTGAAGGGCAGCCAAGCGAGTCTGAAGGCTCCATGGTGGGCGTGATGTCCCACGTTACGTGGTCGGAGGGCACTTTCATGGAAACCATCAAGGGGTGGCAATCGGGTGGTTCTACATCACCGAGCAGCGTGACCCTGATTGGGCAAAGGCCCCAATTCAGATCTGGATTCCCCACGGCTCTCGTCATGGAAAGAGACGGCTGAAGTGGGGGATTCGGACGAACTATCCGGACTCGAACATGCGTCCAAACTTGGTGGACAAGAATCTCGGGCTTGTCGACGTAATCCAGTGATGCTCATCCGCGGATTCTCCCGTGCCAACAACGGGTCTTCAATTTGTGGGAGTTCGATCCGGCCTGACCGGAACCTTGAGCGGCTCTTCGATACTACGTACAAAGATGCCTGGAAGGTGTTGTTCAAGGGCGCCGAAGCCCCCGCATCCGCTAACAAAGATCGCGGATACAGCTCGCGGCGTCAAGCCGGCGTGGTAAGTTATTTTACCCTTTACGGGACTCTTTTTTCATAGATTGACTCTACGTGGGATCTAAAAACTCCCTATTCTTTGACAGATCGTTGAAGACGTCCGTCAGATTAATCAGACGGCTCCTTTGCCGAAGACTCCAATGGACGCCCGATTGACGGGGCTGCTGGCTCCGGCACCCCATGTGGTGCCGGAGAAGAAGGCCAAGAAGGAGGCCACGGGGACTCGAAGGAGCTCCCAACGCCAGGTGCTGTCGGATTCTGAAGCAGAATCTTCTCCTAAAGACGAGGAGGAAGAAGAAGCTTCTCCCAGTGAGGAGGAGAGGAAAAGGAAGGCCGCCCTAACCGGGAGGCCGGAGGGTCCAAGAAGGGAAGAACCCTTCCTCCGGACTTCTACACCAACGTCGACGACGAGGAGGAGGATTGGCCTACAAGGGCCAAGCCCCTGGCGAGATCGTAAGTGTCCGGATACCCATGGCTTTTTATTATTGCAGAGTGTTCTCTATTGTCGAACAATCGTGCAGCCCGCCCAAAGGCGAGTTCGCCGATTCATCGAGCGGGTCCACAGGCTCGTCGGAAATGGAGAGTACTGCCGCTTCCGACCGCCTCCTCGCCTCACGCCATGGACAACATCATGGTGGGGGGCCCCAAGGGGCTTGGTAACGAGGCTGTGGCACGTGAGGTGCCGAAGGCAACCTCCGGACTCAGCGCGTGGGGGCAAGACCCCCAGGGGCTCTGAGCCCGACCCTTGTCCGGACTCCATGCTGGAACCTTCAGCGGTTCCGGAGTCCAGCAAGCGATCCCTTCGCAAGAAGGGTAAGACGCCGGTGTCCTCCATCCAACCGGAGGCCCGGGATAGCTTACTGGAGGCGCTCAACGGCGCCTCCATCAAGGAGGAGCACCGCACTTTTATGAGTGCGGTGATCCGAACAGTTCAGTCCGCCAAGAGCGGGCTGACCGAAGCCTGTACCAGCCTTCTAACAGGCTTTGAGGTAAGAATTTCAATATATGTAAAATGGTACCGCATAGACAGTAGCCCCTGATGCTTGGTTCGGTGTTCGGAAAGAAAAGCGGACCGAGGATCTTTAGAAAGATAAACGCAGGAGTCATAAAAATATGTCAATATGGGATTGCAGGCTGTCTTTCTTGACCTCCGACCGACCTTGTGGAGGTCAATACTATGAAGGAAAACCTCGAGCGGTCCGAGAACGAGCTCGACCATGCCAAGAAGCAGCTCGAGGAAAAAGAAGGTGAGTAATACCTTATGAAAATTGTACCATACAGAAAAGGATTTGGTTGCGAGAAAAATGACAAGGATAACGTGGGTATTGCAGGTGCCACTAACGAGGTGGCGACCCTGAAGGAGGCGGTGGCCGCGGCCGAACGTAATGTGGCCGCGGAGCGCACCGAGCGAGAGAAGCAGGAGGCGCGGGTGGCGGAGGTACAGCAAGAGCTCCAGGATCTCGTGAAAAAACATGAGAGCTTGGAGCGTGACTCGAAGACTCGAGAGTCTCGAGCTTGCAACGGCTCTTGAGAGTGCCAAGGCCGCTAAGGCCGAAGCCTACAAGGCCCTCCGTGAGGTTGAGGCGGTGAAGAAAATAGTAGCGGTAAGGCATTTTTCATGCAAAACAAGCATGTGAGTGTTAATTACCTGTTGCTTACCCGAATTCGAGCTCTCCAGTGCGTTCGCAGATCTTCTCGCAGAAGGTCCGATGCAGCCGCATTCTACCGGGCCGAGGAGGGAGCTCGACGGAGAAGGTCTTCTGGTCTCGATATGTTGAGGCCGGTCATCCGGTGTTTTTAGCGACCAGCTGAAGCAGCTGGTCGAGCTCCACAAGGCGGCCGAACAGGTCATGAAGGGCCTCATAGTTCGGCTGTGGCCTAAGGAGGCCATGCCTGGGAGCTACTTAGGCCTGGTGCGGCGGCTGATGGATGCGTGCCTGTGGGTTGAAGTCATCAAGCATTCCGCTTGTATTGAGGGTGCCCGTCGGGCCCTTGCCCGCGCAAAGGTGCACTGGGGCAAGATGGATGCCCAGAGGCTCGTGACGGACCCGCCACCAGAGGGCAAGGAGCATCGCACGCCCGAGATGTATTATAAGAGTGTGCTGAAGGGCGCCCGCACTATTGCGGGTGAGTGCTCCAAAGATGTAATATTTGAGTAGACTCGCATTTTGTTATCCTGTCGCTGAAAACTTAGTTCATATGCGCTTAAGCAACGCTTGTTAATTTAAAATATTACCTTCTGTGGTGTTTATCAAATCGAGAGATGGCAAGTCGTCGGCTTCAAATTTCATGCCACGAAAGTCTTTGGGGTGTTCGGATAAACTTGAGCGCTCTTGTTCCCATTTTGGGTCCATCTAGGGAGGCGCTCAACACGCGAACAAGGCAACCGGACTTATAATGCTTGAACACTCTCACTTAGCCATAGAATTCTATAATTTTAAATTTCGGCGAAGCCCCTAGTCTTCGGAAGGCCGAATTTGGGGCGCTATCCATGCCTTGGCCGGACAGTATCCGACTCCTCGCTCTAAGCGGCATAAGTCTTTAAGGACTCGCAAAAAACCTCTCGAACAGCGACCAGCTCTCGCCTCATCATGACGGTCAGTTTTAGCTTTCTCCACTGAGGCGTTAACCCAGCTCAACTGGGCGGAATCGCAGTTGGTTCTCCCGGTGCTACCTTAGCCGATATAACGGAACGTAAGGTACCAAAACATGGGAGCCGCAAACCCAACTATTGACCCAAGACATGATTCAGAGCCGATGCATATAGTGCTATAAGTTCGGGTGCCGACTTGTGAAAGTGTTCGACTCATCACACCATAATGCGGAAACATAAGCCCTCGGTGTATATTAGCCGTACCAAAGTGTACGGATGCAACATGCCGTGAATGAACATATGTATGAAAAAAGAAATGCAATTATAAGCAAAAAGGTGCTGCATTGATATAGTCAATAAGTGCTGCTACGAATGCAGAACGATACAAATAGTGCGATAAGCAAGGTATGGGACTGTTAAACATATCCCCCTCCAGGGGTAGGCTGCAGATTGGTGTATATAAAAAATGCTCGTAATGGAGACCACCTGTATATTTGTTGTAGCCTTTATCCTTCCCTGGCTGTTGCATCGTGGGTTCGGCAGGTCTGCTGCCAGACAGGGCCTCTGACAAACGGAGTCCTGTGGGTAAAAAAGTAAAAGGTAAAAAGAAAAGAAAAAGGAACGACACACTTGAGAGCCCCTGGTGTGGTTGAGCCGCAGTCTGGGTTTGTCGTGGTCGTGCCCCTCTCCCCATGCCCATGGTATCTTCAGGGTGTAATGGTGTACGCGAAGGACCTGCTTTGACGTTTCGCAGGAGCTGGGTTAGCCGCATCGCTACGCTGGCGATGCTCTAACGTGCTGTGGTCTTGTTGTAAGTTACTCGGCGCTGCTTAGCTGTGTCCGTCCCGCTTAACGGCCGGACTCGAGAATTGCCTTAAGAGGCTGCATTGCACTTCGCCGCGAGATCCGCTGTATGTTCCTCCGCGCGGAGAGAACGCTCGGTTTCCGCTGACCGTGATGACTCCTCGAGGGCCTCGCATCTTGAGCTTGAGGTATGCGAGTGCGGCACCGTGTTGAACTTTGCGAACGCCAGACGTCCGAAAGCAAGGCATGATAGCCGCTGCGAACGAGACTATGTCAAGATTAACTCCTCGCTTTGGAAGTTATCCGGGATCCGAAGACCACTTCCAGTGTAATTGAGCCTGCATAATTGGCTTCTACACTGGTATGACGCCTTTAAAGGTCGTTGGTAGGTTTAATCCTTGAGGGTCTAGGCCCATTTTGGCGATCAGATCCTCGTAAAGCAGTGTTCAGTCGCTGCCGCCGCCCATCGTGACTCGTTAGGTGAAATCCATCGACGATTGGGTCTAAGACCGGTCAGGCGCGAATCCGCCATGGCGGATGCCGGTGGGTGGTCCTTCGGTCAAAAGTGATCGGGCAGAAGACCATGGATTGAACTTCGGGGCAACTGCTCCATCACGTAGACATCCTCGAGTGCACGCTCGCTCCCTTTGGGTATGTGCGTTATGTATATCATGTTCACCGTCCGCACTGTGGGGAAACCTTCGCCCTCTATTGTTCGGCGGTTGGGTCTCGCCTCGCCATCTCTATGCAGCCCCTTGTCATTGCTTTCGCAATTAACCTGCCTGCCGCTTGAATACCCAACAGTCCTTGTTGGTGTGGTTAGTCGGCTTTTCAGGGTGCCGTGTATCCGCACAAGCGGTCGAAAGTATTCGGTCCAAATTGGACGGACCCGGAGTAGTTCTTTTGAATGGCTTTTCCGCCGACCGGGTTTAGAGCCTCAATCCGCTGCTGACCGCCGTGTCCTCAATATTGTCGCCGCACGCGGGCGTTTGTTTTTGTTACGACGCTGCCCGCCAGCCGGGTCCTTGAAGTCCGGACCGCCGTAATTTTTGCCGAGGTTGTTGCTGCGCAGCTACTGTCCTCACCCGCCAGAAGCGGGTCATGAGTGATGTGAGGGCTGCCATGGATTTCGCTTTTCCCGTCAGAGGTGCCGGGCAAGCCACTCGTCATGGATGTTATGCTTGAAGGCCGCGAGGGCCTCCGTGATCCGGACAAATGACGATTTGGTTTTTCTTGGTTAAGAACCGTGTCCGTAATTGTTCCGGCCGATTCGTCTGCTGCTGAATTATGTGGCTTAGGTCATCAAGATCTGGTGGTCGCACATAAGTGCCCCGGAAGTTATCGAGGAATGCGGCTTCCGTGTCCTCCCAGCCCCAATTGACTTTGCCGGCAAGCTGTTGAGCCAATGCCGGGCTGGTCCTTTAAGCTTGAGGGAAGGTATTTGATGGCGTGAAGATCGTCACCGCGGGCCATGTGGATGTGAAGGAGATAGTCTTTGATCCAAACCGCGGGGTCTGTTGTGCCATCATAGGATTCAATATTGACGGGTTTAAACCCTTCGGGGATTTGATGATCCATTACTTCGTCTATGAAGCATAGTGGGTGTGCGGCGCCTCTGTACTAGGCGATATCACGATGGAGCTCAAAAGAGCTTTGTCTGTGTTGTTTGGCCCGGCCGGACTTACTTTGTCCGGCGCGACGGTTGTCGTCACGTACCGTGGGGCGCCTACGCGATCCATAGATCGATCTTGATTGTCTTGCCTTGTCCTCCAATATATCTCACAGGTCCGGAGCGCACTTCGCGGGCCGTGTGCTTTTGAGCGATGCCGGGTACGGTTCTAGTGAAGGGCCTAGAGGCCTCTCGTCGCGACCACGGGGTGGTCGGTCACCAGTATTTTCTCTTGGTGATGCGGGTTCGTAAGCCTCCTCCTCTAATCGGGGAGCAGCTTATGCTTAGGGTAGCTTTTGAGGGGCGCTCGAGCTCATGCTCTTCGCCGCGAGGACTTCACCATCTGTCGGGCTAGCAGATCCTGATCAGCTCTAAGTCGTTGCTCGCTTTTTCTTGAGGCTGTTCGCCGTGGCCATAAGCCTGCCTAAAACGCTCTTGTTCGACGGGATCCTCGTGCACGACGAATTCGCCGTCGTCGAGGCTTGCTTCGCCTCCCGAGGGAGGCATATAATCCTCTACCTCTTCTTCGCCGCTCTCTCGTGAGGGTCGGGCGTCTCCATCCTCCCCGCTACCGGATCTTGCTCGAGTGGATTGTCTTGCACCTTTATCGGTGTATTGTTATCTCCGTGCCGGAATCTTCATTCTTGCTGTGGCGGGATTTAGAGCGGCGCCGCTGACGCCGGCGCTTGGGCTGTTTCTTGGAGGGGTCATCCTCCATTGTTCCATCGCCGTTCCCATCTTTTGGGATGTCCACCATATATATGTCGTATGACGAGGTGGCCTTCTAGTGCCTTGTAGGCGCTGGGTCTTGTTCGTCTCCGGCATCGTCGTCCAAACCGTCGATGTCTTCGGAGTCGTAGTCTAGCATGTCGGTTAGATCGTCGACAGCGGCTACCAAGTGGGTGGTGGGTGGGTTTTGAATTTCTTCGTCATCCGCATCCCAACCGTCCTGACTGCAGTCTGGCCAGGGCTCTCCGGATAAAGAGAGAGACTTTAGTGAATTCAGGATGTCGCCAAAGGGCGAGTGCTGAAAGATGTCCGCGGCCGTGAACTCCATAACGGGCGCCCAATCGGATTCGATTGGCAAGGGCGCGGAGGGCTCGGAGTCCGGAGAGGAGTCCGACACCCTGGAGTCGAGGTCTTCGCAAAGGACAGGGATGGAGTTCGGCTCGATCGTCGTGGAGATTAAAGCCCCCGAGGCGGTGTCCAACCACTCGTCCTCAATCGGGGAATCCGGCTTCGGATTAAGGGTCGGGGCGGATTCTGGTGCGGCCTCCAGGGCACCGTTCGGCGGCAGAGCTAGATCATGCCCGTCGAGACAGTACGGCGCGCTTGGCTGCGGCTCGAATCCGTCGAAGATCAAGTCTCCGCGGATATCGGCCGTATAGTTTAAATCTTCCAAATCTGACCGACGGCCGGAGCGTAGCTTTCGATCTGCTTCCAGATGGCTGCTTAATTGGCCCGGTGCAAAGCCGCCAACACGAAGATCTGTCCGGGAGAAAAGTCTCACCTGGACTGCGTCGTTGTTGATGATCAAAGGAGCCATCGGGCCTGCTGGTGACGCACACGCAGGAACTCTCAATGAAAGCACCAATGTCGGTGTCAAAACCGGCGGATCTCGGGTAGGGGGTCCCGAACGTATGCGTCTAGGCGGATGGTAACAGGAGACAAGGGACACGATGTTTTACCTGTGTTCGAGCCCTCTTGATGGAGGTAAAACCCTACGTCTTGCTTGATTAATATTGATGATGTGTGTTACAAGAGTTGATCTACCACGAGATCAAAGAGGCTAAACCCTAGAAGCTAGCCTATGGTATGATTGTTGTTCCTCCTACGGACTAAAACCCTCCGGTTTATATAGACACCGGATAGGGTTAGGGTTACACAGAGTCGGTTACAATGGTAGGAGATCTACATATCCGTATCGCCAAGCTTGCCTTCCACGCCAAGGAAAGTCCCATCCGGACACGGGACGAAGTCTTCAATCTTGTATCTTCATAGTCTTGGAGTCCGGCCGATGATGATAGTTCGGTTATCCGGACACCCCCTAGTCCGGAACTCCCTCAGTTTGGTTGGCTGAAGTTGATTGTAAGGCACTTGGAGATTGTTGAATGTCTCTACGGACAGGACATTGAGCCCTGCTCCGCCGTCGATGAGGGTCCTGGTGACTTGCACGTTGCTGATGATTGGGGAACAAAGCATCGGGAGGACTCGGCGTGGTCACAAGACTTGAGCTGATCCGCTGAGCTGAACGTGATGGCGCATGCTGACCACCTGAGAGGGCGCGTGGCTTCGATCTTGGGGAGGACTGCATTCACTTCACGGGCGAACTGCTTGAAGATGCGTTGAGAGGCTGGGGCTTGAGCTCCGCCCAGGATGCAAGCGGTCGCGCCTGGCTCCTGGAAGCCCCGAGCCCCCTCATCCTGATGATGGTCCTCGTTTCTCCTTGGCTGCGGCGGCAGAGGAGGGAGGCCTGCGTTTCCTTGCGGGCGATCCTCGCGAGGCTGATCCCTCCAGTCTCCCTCGCGAGGCTGCTCCTGCCAGCGATCCTCGCGAGGTTGGTCGCGCCACCCTTGGCGAGGGCCGCGGTCTTCCCAAAGATCATGCTTTTCCTCCTCCTCGGCCGTAGTCCCCGATCGTTGTGGTCGGGCGTTGGCCGATCCTCCCTTCTCGCACGGCCCGGAGCTCTTGACATTCATTGGTGTTGTGGGTGTGGAGGTCGTGGTACACACGCACTACCGTGCCCTTGGAAGACTCGGGCTGATCTACGCCCCACTTGGTGTCCGGTTACGCCATGAGCATGGCAGCCCCTTGCGCTTCACGTCCCTGGCCTTGGATTTCTTATCTTCAGGTCTGTGGGCTGGCAGCTCATGGAGGAAAGGCGCCCTTCCTCAGCCCTGGCGCACTTGGTTGCCAAGTTGAACAGCTCCAAGGAAGTGCACAGATCTTCATGCATCGCCAGCTCCTCATTGATCTTGACGTCTCGCACACCGTCAGAGAAGGCGGAGATGATGGCCTCCTCAGTCACCTTGGAAATCTTGAGGCGTGCATTGTTGAAGCGCTGGATGTACTTCTGCAGGGTCTCCTCTGGCTGCTGCTTGATGCGGCGCATGTCGCTCACGGCAGGAGGCCGGTCGCGAGTACCTTGGAAGTTGGCGATGAAGCGGGTGTGCATCTCGTCCCAGGAGGAGATCGTGCAGGGCCAGGTTCAGAGCCAAAAGGGTCTGGCCCTTGAGTGCCATGGGAAACCAGTTCGCCATGACCTTCTCGTCCCGGTTGGCGGCTTTGATGCCCAGCTCAGAGTGGAGGAACTCCGCAGGTCGGCCGTGCCGTCAGAAGCGAGGAGGCAGGTCCGGCTTGAACTTGACGGGCCACGCTGGCGCCGCGCAGCTCGGCGGTGAAGGCGCCGGCAGCCTGCCGTGGCCACGGGGGCCTTTGGTGACGCAGAGCCTGGTCTTGCGGGTCCCCCATGCGCCGCAACTGGAGCAGCGCAGTCTTGGCATGCCGGAGCAGAGGCGTGGTCGAGACGAGCTGGTGCGAGGAGCACTCGGGCAGCTTCTTGGGGGCGAGGGACTTCTTGGCAGCTCGCTCTTCTTTGTCTTTGGCGCCGGACAGAGCGGGTTCCGCCCAGGGGCCATGCGCCTTGGGGCCAAGGCGCCTTCTTGAGGGGAAGGCGGCTCAGGCGCCCCCGGAGCTTCATCGCCCGCGCAGGGCGGGGCACAGTGTAGCGAGAAGGACGGCGCGGGGGAGCCCCCTGCGGCGCGGACGAGCTCGGCGACGTGGTCGAGCCACTCTTCATAGACGTCGTCGACAGGGCGGTAGCGCATGAGCTCGTTTGCCGCGATGGGCGCAGCTCGAGTCTCCATGGGCGCGCGGGCGCGGGACGAAGAACCAGCGGGGGCGAGCGAAGGAGTAGTGGTACGGCCGTCTCGCCTCACGGACGGGTGCTGGGACGATGCTTGCTGCTCGTTCCCTGCCGGGACGGTGGCGGTGTTGACGGCAGGCGACGAGGAACGGCGGGGACGGCCGCTGATGGGGGCCGTCTGGGCGACGCGGGAAGCGAGAGCGGCTCGGCGCTCGGCGCGGGCCCGACGAGCGTCTGACATGGATGCGGTGGTCGGAGAAGAACAGGGCGGCAAAAGACAAGTTCCGGCGCACCCCTAGCTGGCGCGCCAAATGTCGGATTTCGGGTTCCGGCAGACCCACTAGGTTCGAACACTGGGGTGCACGCGGAGATTTCTCCCTCTACCTTCCTGTGCCTCGCCGCCTCGCTAAGATTTAAGCTATGAAAGGAACAACACAAGAGACACAGTGTTTATATTAGTTCGGGCCACCATTGTGGTGTAATACCCTACTCTAGTTTGTGGTGTGGTGGATTGCCTCTTGGGCTGACGATGATGAACAACACAAAGAAGAACAGCCTCGCGAGGGTCTGTTCTTGGCTGGTGCGATGAACTGCTAGGAGGAGTTCAGTCGCTCTCTCTCCGCTGATCCCAGATGCTGGATCCTCTCTCTAGATTTCTCGATGCCTCTACCTTGTGGGCGGCTAGTCCTATTTATAGGCAAAGGCCCTGGGTCTCTCCCCAAATATTGAGCAGGAAGGGCGCCAACAATTGGCCATTTTGAAGGGGAACATCTAGTACACTTATCCTGACTAAAGTTGGTCCTCGCCTGTCAAAGGCTCTGGTGGTGACGCCGGCTTGGGCTCCACAATGACTTCCTTCCTGCCGTTGCGACGGTCTTGGTCTTGTTGCACCGAAATGGATGTCTTTGCTTGATACTCTTGCCTGCGCTTGCTCCCTTTGCACCAAAGAGGAAAGGAGGACACTGCTGGCCGGGCGCCTCACCGGGCGCCCTTGGTCGTCATGGCTTGCATCATGGGCACCTCGTGAGGTACCCCGCCTTGATCTCTCCGCCTCCTCACGAGCCAGCCTGACGAGGCCGTGCCTGAGGAAGCTCCCTGTCGTCCGCCCCGCGAGGCTTGGCCCCTCGCGAGGGTCTTGAGCTTGTGCTGATGAAGATGGGCCTTGATGGGCCACCCCTTGAGCCACGCCGTAGGCAGGCAAGTCTGGGGACCCCCGTTCCCAGAACGCCGACAGAGTGCCCCGGTATTGTATCACCATCACATCTTTATCTTTATCGTTCTTCTTAGTTTGATCCTTTTGGTTATATCTTGATCTAGTAGAGTAAAGTTTTTAGTATGATCTAGTTTTGAGTTTTGCTTTATGTTCCCTCTATGTAATCGAGCCCGTGAGATATATAATAAAGAGTAGTTTTGAGTTGAGGGATTTGCTTTCTTGCTATGATCTTGAGGGAATTAAATAAAAGAAAGAACAAAAGAAATAAAAAGATCATATATTGATCTTATGGAGAGTAATGACTTCACATATAAAGAGTATGATGAATAAAAGTTGTTGAGAGTTGACAAACTTAGTTTTGGTCGTTGTTGCAATTAATAGGAAGTAATAAAGAAAGAGAGGTCTCACATATAAATATACTATCTTGGACATCTTTTGTAATTGTGAGCACTCATTAAAATATGACATGCTAAAAAGTTGATGTTGGACAAGGAAGACAACATAATGGGTTATGTTTGCTTATATCCGAATAGAAGTTATATTGTCTTGGATCATCCAACAGGTTGAGCTTGCCTTTCCCTCTCATGCTAGCCAAATTCTTTGCACCAAGTAGAGATACAACTTGTGCTTCCAAACATCCCTAAACCCAGTTTTGCCATGAGAGTCCACCATTCCTATCTATGGATTGAGTAAGATCCTTCAAGTAAGTTGTCATCGGTGCAAGCAATAAAAATTTCTCTTTAAATATGTATGATCTATTAGTGTGAAGAAAATAAGCTTTATACTAACTTATGATATGGAAGAAATAAAAGCGACAGACTGCATAATAAAGATCTTTATCACAAGCGGCAATATAAGGTGACGTTCTTTTGCATTAAGATTTTGTGCATCCAACCATAAAAGCGCATGAAAACCTTAGCTTCCCTCTGCGAAGGGCCTATCTTTTATTTTTATCTTCTACCCTTATACAAGAGTCATGGTGATCATCACCTTTCCTTTTTACACTTTTTCCTTTGACAAGCTCTATATGTTGGAGAGATCCGGATATATATATATCCACTCGGATGTAGGTTATCATAAAGTATTATTGTTGACATTACCCTTGAGGTAAGAAGTTGGGAGGCGAAACTATAAGCCCCTATCTTTATCTGTGTCCGATTGAAACTTTGTACCCATAAGTATCGCGTGAGTGTTAGCAATTGTGAAATATCATATGATAGTTGAGTATGTGGACTTGCTAAAAAGCTCTTATATTGACTCTTTCCGATGTTATGTCAAATTGCAATTGCTTCAATAACTGAGATCATAGTTTGTTAGTTTTCAATGAAGTTTCCGATTTGAACTCTATCTTGTGAACGAGTTGTTACTTTAGCATAAGAAATTATATGAAAATATATGTTGTTGTTCTAAAGATGGCCATGGTGCCCTATGTCCCTATTTTGTTTTATCGACACCTCTCTCTCTAAACATGCAGACATATTCATCGATATCGACTTTCCCTTGAGGATAAGCGATCGAGGTCTAAGCTTGGGGGAGTTGATACGTCCATTTTTCATCATGCTTTTATATTGATATTTATTGAATTATGGTGAAAGTGCGTTATATCGACTAGAGGGGGGTGAATAGGCGATTTTTATGAATTCTTCACTGAGGAATTTTCCGGTGAGGAAATTCCTAAGTGAAGAACTACTTGCAGCGGAATAAGTACTCAGAAGTAAGCATAACAGAATGTGGGCATGGTCATCATGATGAAATGAAGACAATCAAAGAGTACAGAAAGCGTAAACACATGATAACACAAGATGAAGACAAACAGACTGAAGTAGTTTAACTGAGGAAATTGAGAAAGTCTTCAGTCAAAGTCTTCAAACACAGATGTGAACAAACACTCAACACAGTAATGAGGAAATGAAAGAGTTGAGGAAATAGAACCAATTAGGTTGGTGAAGACAATGATTTGGTAGACCAGTTCCAACTGCTGTCTCAGTTGTCCTCTGGTTGGAGCGGCTGAGTATTTAAACTCAAGGACACACAGTCCCGGACACCCGGTGAAAGCACGCATCTCAGACACCAAGTCCTCACCGTATTCTCCTTGAACTAAGGTCACATGCACCTCGTCCAATCACTCGTGGTAAGTCTTCAGGCGACTTCCAAACCTTCACAGACTTGGTCACTCGGCGATCCACAATTCCTCTTGGATGCTCTAGACCATGACACCTAACCGTCTGGAAGAAGCACAGTCTTCAAAGGTAACAAGCATCGGATCCATGCATGATCAATCTGTTCAGTGATGCTCAATCACTTTGGGTTTGTAGGGGTTTGGTTTTTGGGTTTTCCTCACTCGATGATTTTCGCTCAAAGTCCTCGGAGGATGGGTTGCTCTCAAATGACAAGTGTCAAGTTCTCTCGGAGCAGCCAACCAGCTAGTGGTTGTAGGGGCGGCTATTTATAGCCTAGGGAGCAGCCCGACATGATAAGACATAAATGCCCTTCAATGATATGACCGTTAGGTGGATAAGATATTTTGGGACAGTGGCGCCAAGAAGACAGCAAATGTCGGAAATTTGACTCTCAAATTCCTCGTGGCTATCATGTTCCTCATCGTAGGCAATCCGCCTTTGGCGAATTCCTAACTCCTCGGTCGGAACAAATTCCTCAATTGACTGTAAGAACTTCGTCTCACATCAAGAAATTGACTGAACTGTATGAGATTTCCAAAGGCTTCACTCGAAGGGATTGGCAGGTGTAGGATTTTGAGTTGAGCATCACATGGAAATTTTTCCTTAGTATTTCCTCGACCCCCTTTAACAGTACGGTGTTTCCTATGACTCAAGAAAGAGAAAAACGAAACTACGAAAACAAAAGTCTTCACACTTCATGTTTCTCAAATGAATACCAAGTCTTCAAGGTCACACCAATTTCTTCACTTTCAAAGTCTTCAGATTATCAAAGTCTTCAGTCGAAGGACTTCATTTTTAGGGGTCGACTTTCACTGTAAATATCAAACTCTTCATAGACTTATAGACCTGTGTACACTCATAAACACATTAGTCCCTTAACCTATAAGTCTTCAATACACCAAAATCACTAAGGGGAACTAGATGCACTTACAATCTCCCTTTTTTGGTGATTGATGACAATATAGGTTAAGTTTTCAACGGGGATAAACATATGAAGTGTAAATACTGATATGAGGAATTTGATTGCAAGATATAGAAGAACTCCCCCTGAAGATGTGCATAGTGAGGAATTTGCTTTTGAGGCATTGCACATTTGAAGAGTTGAATCATGGAGATCTCCCCCTATATCTTGTAATTCATACACGCATTTGACATATAATATGAAGAATTTGAAATGCATGATGAAATATGGTGACTGATGTAATTCAGCATGCGTGTATTGACATATAATGAGGAATAAGCATGCATAGGAACACATCAAAAGTATCAGAGCACCATCGGGTTTAAGATTACAACTCGATCCAATAAAGTTTCAGAAGAACGAGAGTTGTAACTTAGCAAAAAACGCCCATATAGCGTAATTCGCGAAGACTAACTCAAATTTCTCCCCTTTGTCATCGAATGACCAAAAGGATCGGCGAGGACTAACGCCTCAAGAATATCAAGTTGATGGAGGAGCGCCAACGTTGTCGGGTCGGTTGTCATAGTAGGGCCTGCCGCAGTTGTCGCCCAAGTCTTCATTTTCATCGATGTCGTAGCGATGAAGAATAGGAGCTGGCCACCAAGGAAGGAACCTTGACCTTCTTGAATTTCTTTGGAGGAGGTGCGCACCGGTCAAATTCTTCCTTGAGACCCATTTTCTTCAGATCTTCTGCGTAGAGATGAGATAGAACAGCCAGTGCACGGTTGAAGGTTTCATGGAGGTAGTATTGGTTTTTATTCACTGCATTGTGTGTTGAGGTCATGTTGTGAAGAATTGAGCCAAACTGACGCTTGACCCATTTATGATTGCGATCAACCTTCTGATGAAGACTGAGGAGTAACTCACGATCGGTCATCACATTTGGTGTCTTTGTGGCTTGAGGATTTTGCTTGGCTGAGGTATTGGCGGCAGAGTCATCATTGGCGGAGTAGGATGCAGCCTTGCGAAATTGACCATCCAATGGACGAATGCCTTCATCTATCACAGCAGTTGCCTTGCCTTTGTCATCAGCTAAGGAAAATGTCCGTTTAAGGACTTCAATTGGAGGCAAGTAGCTGCAGTGGTTCAGAGTATCAGCCTTGTAATTGAGTGAAGACCTTGTCCTGATGAACCTCATAATCCATGGTGCATAAGGCTTCAGCTCAAAAGGTGACATAGCAATGTTTGCCAGAGTCCTCATGAAGAAATCATGGAAGTTGATGGGAACGCCATGAATGATATTGAAAAGCATATTCTTCATGATGCCAACGACTTCTTCATCATTTGAGTCGTGGCCTTTGATAGGACTCATTGTCTTCGTCAGAATGCGATAGACAGTCCAAGGCACATATAGTAATTCCTTTACGAATAATTTGGTTCGAGGTGCCTGCCCTGGTTTCAAAGGCTTCATCAGCACTTGCATGTAGTGATTTGAAAGCTCAGGTTCGTTGTAGATGCACCGAGCACCATCAAGGGGAGGACTGAGTGGGAGGGCACGAAGCAATTCAGTTGCTGGTGCCTTGTAGTGAGTATTTTCCGTCATCCAATCCAATACCCATGAGTTTACATCTTCAGAGTCTCCGGTGATGTGCAGCATCGCATAGAATTGAAGAATGAGTTCTTCATTCCAATCACAGATGTCAGTGCAGAAATTCAGCAATCCTGCATCGTGAAGAACACTGAGGACTGGCTCGAAGCCTGGCAGAGATTCCATGTCCACGTGAGGAATATGTGGATGATCGAAGACTTTGTCTTTGTTGAATAGCACAGAGGAATAGAAGTTGGCTTGACTAGCAGTCCGTAAATGCCTCTTCCTTATGCGGCAGAGTCATAAGGGTTGTAGTCGATGAAGAATACATGCTCGCCGAAGAAATCTTTAGCCTTGAACTTTTGCTTCATTGAGAATGGATTCTTTGGCTTTGGCAGTGGAGTGTCAGTGAGTTGCATCACGACCTCAGGAATCGCAATCTCAGGTTCTTCAGGCTGAGGATTTTTTGGTTCCTCTTCATGTGCAGTCTGCGTGTTCATAGGATCAGCAGCAGCAGGTTCTTCAGCACTAGTGGCCGGAATTTCTTCATGCATGGATGAGTTGGGATGAGTTTCTTCAGAGCCCATTAGAACCGTTTGTGCAGGGGACTGAGGAATTTGTTGAATTGGAGTGAAGAGTGGGGATTTGGATGCTGACTGTCCCAAAAGTCATCGTTCATTACTGGTGTTGTGCTTCTAATATCCACATCTTCATCTTCAATTTTCTCAACACCAGCCTCTTCAGCTGTGAACTAAGGCATATGCGAGGAAATGATTAGGGTTGCAGGGATTGCATCCACTTCAATTTCTTCATCAATTTGCTGTAAAGAAGCAGCAGAATGATTTTCTTCATCAGATCAGCTTGGGATCTCATAATCTTCACCAAAAGGAACAAGGTCCTTTGATGGCATGGAGGAAATCGGAATAGCATCAATGGGATTTTCAAATAAGCTGGTGATTGTCTTCATCTTCTTCGGGGTTGAAGAATTTGAAGCAGCTGATGCTTTCCTTTTCTTCACTGCAGCTCGCTCTGCAGCCTTGGTCTTCTTCACATCTGATGCAGATGGAAGGACTGGAGTTGGTGTAGGCGCAGGAGGAGCTGAGGACTCTGGTTGACTTTCCTCAGCGCAATCGATGCAGTTGCCACGACTTCTTTAGTTTCTTCAGCGCACCGCTAGTGGATGCCACAGCAATTTCTTCGGTGGCTGTAATGGAGTCATCAGCCTGGAACTAGCATTGTCTTCAAAGCAGTTGAAAATCATCAATGATCTTGGCATGTTCTTCAAATAGGTGAGCAGAGGCTCCAACTGAGGAATTTCTTGTTGCCCTGGGGCTGCAACATTTGTGAACTTCTTTGTTAGGTTGACAAATCTGACTTTGGCTCCTTGCCAATCCGCATAATAAGCATCAAAGTTATCACCGAGGGCTTTGATTTCAGACTGGATCTTGAGGAGTTCCTCAGTTGTCATTCTGACAACGTTTTTCTTCAGGAACTTCTCTTTCCTGAACTGAGCCTTCTTGATCTGCCTAGCCTTTTCAAATTTCCATTTCTCTTCAGAGATGAAATGGGTCAGCATGTGACTCTGTCCAGGAGTCAGATGAAAATCAGGCATAGGTGTCTCTGGATCCTTGTGCCAGAGATCAATGTACTCGAGGATCGCCCTTGGATCCAAAAGCGATTAGCACAGTGTGCCTTTGGCTCTAGCGGCCCTTTCTTGTCGGTCTCGATGATTTACGCAAGTTCATCATCATCGGCTTCATCATCGAGATGGCACTTGGAATGCAACCTGTTTCTTCTTGGACTTGGCGAGGACCTCGTCCAGCAGTTGCCTTTTTCTTCAGCAGTGGGGGATGAAGAAATTGGTGCAACCGAGGAACTTCTTTGAGACACCAGAGGCAATGGAGATGCCTGGATCCTTTGGCACGTGGCCGGATGCACAGTCTTGAGGACTTTGGAGGAGCTGCTGAGGACTTTGTAGGAGCTGAGGATTTGGGAGGAGCAGGAGCAGCATGAGGAACTGGCCGTGAGGGCATTGAAGATTCTGGCCGTGAGGGCATTGCTGAGGATTTTGGCCGTGAGGGCACTATTTGTGAAGCACTTGGCTTGTGCGCTGGCTTCTTTGCCATTGATTTTTTGGGCTGAACAGGGGCCTCAGTGGCAGCAACAGTAGCAGAGTCTTCATTGAATTTCCTCACTGCTTCTTTGGCTTGTCTCGCCAACTTGGCTTGGCGCTTGGCCCATTCTTCAGGAAAGTCCTCACCACACTTGATCTTTGGTGGGATCAGCTTCTTGGCCAGGTGCCAATGGAGCTCTTGGGCATGGAGGATTAAGAGCGAATTTCTTCATATACTTTGGAGTAACATACCTGTACTCCCTCCATTCCCTTGCTCATCTCCTTTCAATCCTCTGAATGCGCACCTTGCGCTGATTTTTGTTTTCCTTGCCAAACTTGGCTTCATCAGTGTGCAATAGTCAAGATAGATGTCCTCGGGCATCTCGAAGCGATCATGACCTCAGGCCTCTTTCCTCCTTTCTCGTGGCTTCTTTCCTTCGCCATATTCTTCACTAAGGAATTTGAACAATCGAATTCTCTGAAGAAGTACGCAACTTTTCTTCGAGGAACGCTGCAAATGAGTTAAGTTGATGAGAACCTAGTGATTCAAAGACGGACATGAGTACCGTGAACAATGAGCAGTATAGTTGCGAGGAATTTGGAGAGGTCATATGCGTTCTCGTAAGGTTTTTCAAAAGAACTAGTTTGAGGAATTTGACCAGGTGAGCCTTGAAGAATTTCACTAAGCGATCTTTGTCTTAGGTTCGAGTTGTATAGATCAAGGATCCACACAATTGAGGAATCTTGAAGAAAAATCATTGCTTAGAGAAACGAATCAAAAGCATATTTCGTTTGAGGTGTTCTTATGTGTGAAGATTTGAAGAATAAACACATTTGAAGATTTTCAGGAAGGTTTGAGAATTAAAGCGAGTAATAAAAGTAACTTTTAATTACCCGAAGTGAAGAACACGACGAACTGGGAAGTGTAGATTAGAAGTTTGTCAGTTCAGATCTTCCACGCCCTAACTTGGCAGAGGAAGACAACTACGGCGGCGGCGGAGTGAAGATTTCCGCGGTCGGCGCGAGTACGACGGCGACGAGGTCGAGGCAGTGAAGCTCTTCCTCACCGGAGATGATGGAGTAGCGGCGGCGCTAGGGTTTGAGAAGCTCGAGCGAGAGAGAGAGAGCGGTCGAGCGGAGTAAAGGAAGTGAGGAAGGGGAGAGGGGGTATATATAGCCACGGTGAAAAACTGTTCGCCCGAAGATTTTGGATGAACGTGCCCCTGACCCTTCTCATTCGCTTGACATGTGTCACCCACGTACTAAAAAGTGGAGATCGTGTTAGATCGTGGGTGAATAGATAAATCTAACGAAGGAAGCGGAACGGATTGAGCGGCAAAAGCCGAAAATTTGGATAAGATAAGTTAAAACTTCCGTTCGCAATTTCTTCAGCTGACAAGGATACAGTGAAGATTTTGAACGAGTTTCAAATAGAACGCACATGAAGAATTTGTGAATAGATTGGGTTGAGTATAGCATAGAGGGGGAAGGGTCCGATCACATTCACTTAGCGTAAAAAACAACTTGAAGAAATAGCCATAAGTGAATCTTTGTAGAGGACATATACCCATATATATATATATATATATATATATATATATATATATATATATATATATATATAGTCAATGAAGAAAGACAACGGAAAAGGAAGATTTTGCAAAGTTGAAGAATTTGAAAAACTGAAGAATTAGAAAACTGAGGAAAACATAAATTGAAGATTTTCAACTTTGGTGGTGGCGTGTCCCACAGTATAAGAATGATGATTTCATACACAGCGTACAATTGTCGTAGGGTTACGAGAATCAAAATCTTCATTAATTTCTTCACACTTAGAGTGTTATTCTTCATTGATTGAAGAAAATGTTTCTTCATGTGTTGCACATCTAAGTCATCAATTTTGCATAAGTGTCAGGATGTGTGTCCTTTTCAAAGAACATTAGAAGATTCTAAGATATTTAGCTCACACCGCAACTTGCTAAATCTCTTCTCATCCAAGGGCTTTGTGAAGATATCTGCTAGCTGTTCTTCAGTCTTCACATGCTCGATGGAGATGTCGCCCTTCAACACATGATCACGAACAAAATGATGACGAATCTGAATGTGCTTTGTCTTCAAGTGCTGAACTGGGTTGTGAGCAATCTTGATGGCACTCTCATTGTCACAGTAGAGAGGCACATTCTTCACATTGATGCCGTAGTCCTTGAGAGTTTGCTTCATCCATAGTAATTGAGCACAGCAAGAACCCGTAGCAATGTACTCAGCTTCCGCAGTAGACAGTGATACGCAATTCTGTTTCTTCGAGGACCAACAGACCAAAGATCGTCCGAGGAAATGACAAGTACCAGATGTTGACTTGCGGTCCACACGATCACCCGGCATAGTCGAGTCGAGAATATCCAATGAGATCAAAAGTAGAGCCCTTGGGGTACCATAATCCTAGTGTTGGTGTGTGAGCTAGATATCAAAGAATATACTTCACAACCTTATGGTGTGATTCCTTCGGTGTAGCTTGAAATCGGGCACACATGCAAACACTAAGCATTATATCCGCCTAGATGCACATAAGTACAATAAAGAACCAATCATGGAGCGGTATACCTTGTGATCGAAGTCAATGCCATTTTCATCGGTGCATAGATGGCCATTTGTGGGCATAGGAATTTTGACGCCTTTGCAATCTTGCATGCCGAATTTCTTCAGGACATCTTTGAGGTATTTCTCCTGAGATATGAATATGGCATTGTGTTGTTGATGAATTTGAAGACCAAAAAAGAATTTCAACTCTCCCATCATAGACATTTGATATTCTTCACTCATCATATAGGCAAATTCATCACTAAAACGTTGGTCAGTACAGCCAAAGATAATATCATCAACGTATATTTGGCACACAAACAGTTCACCATCATATGATTTAGTAAAGAGAGTAGGGTCGAGTGAACCAGGTGTGAAGCCATTCTTCACGAAGAATTCCTTCAATGTATCATACCACACCCGTGGGCCTGCTTTGAGGCCATAAAGAGCCTTGTTGAGTCTCAAGACTTTGTCGGGATTCTTTGGATCTTCAAACCTGGGTGTTGAGCAACATATACTTCTTCCTCAAGCTTACCATTGAGGAATGCACTTTTCACATCCATTTGATATAAAGTGATATTATGATGGTTAGCATAAGCAAGTAATATGCGAATAGCATCAAGTTTAGCAACAGTGCAAAAGTTTCATCGAAATCAATTCTTTCAACTCCGTGTGTAGCCTTGAGCTACAAGTCGTGCCTTATTCCTCACCACAAGGCCATTTTCATCTTGCTTGTTGCGGTAGATGCACTTTGTGCCAATGATATTATGCTTGCAAGGATCTGGTCGTTTGACCAGTTCCCAGACGTTGTTGAGCTCGAACTGATGGAATTCTTCTTGCATGGCCTGAATCCACTCAGGCTCCAGAAATGCTTCATCTACCTTAGTGGGCTCTGTGATAGAGACAAAAGCATAGTGCCCACAAAAGTTAGATAAATGTGAAGCTTTTGTGCGGGTGAGAGGACCGGTGCTTCAATGTCATCGATGATCTTGTCAACTTGCACTTCTTTTGCAATGCGAGGATGAGCTGGTTGTCGTCGAGGAATTTGATCAACATTTTCTTCAGCACCATTTTCTTCTGCAATATCTTCAGGTGCATCAGCTCGACGTTCTTCACGTTCAGGAATGAATCTTCAGCAGATTCTTCAGTAGGAATTACATCCTCAGTTGCCTTGAACTTGATAGATTCCTCAGGTGCTGGTTCATCTATCACATAAGGTAGGTGCTCTCTTTGCGAGCCATTAGTTTCATCGAACCGCACATCTACAGTTTCAACAATCTTGTAAAGAACATTGTTGAAGACTCGTAGGTGTGCGAGTCCTTTCCATAACCAAGCATAAAACCTTCATGTGCTTTGGTGCAAATTTAGCATTGTGATGAGGATCTCTAATCTAGCATTTAGCAATCAAGACTTTGAAATAACTCACATTGGGTTTCTTGTCGTTGAGGAGTTCATAGGTAGTCTTCTTGAAGAATTTGTGAAGATATACTCTTGTTGATGATGTGGCACGTGGTATCAATTGCATCAATCCAAAAACGACGAGGCGTTTTGTATTCATCAAGCATAGAGCGAGCCATCTCAAAGAAGAGTTCTGTTTCTTGCGCTCCATGACGCCATTTTGCCGAGGAGTATAGGGAGCGAGATAACTCATGAGCAATACCAAGTTCATCAAGATAGTCATCAAGACCGAATTCTTGAACTCAGTTCCATTGTCACTCCCGATGTGCACGATCTTCACAAAGAAAGTTGGTTGAAGCCCTCGAGGAAAATCGCTTGAAGACTTCGCACTTCATGTTTGTAAGTGACAATGTGTACCCATGTGTAACAAGAGTAATCATCAACAATAACAAAGCCATAAAGAGATGCATCATTAGTGACTGCCGAGTAATGATTAGGACCAAAGAGGTCCATGTGAAGCAATTCAATGGACGAGTAGTGGTCATGATAGTCTTCGCTGGATGCTTGGCCTTGGTCATTTTTCCAGCTTCACGGGCTCCACACAAGTGATCCTTGAGGAATTTGACATGCTCAATGCCAATGACATGCTTCTTCTTCGCATAGCGTGTGCAAATTCCTCATGCCTGCGTGACCAAGTCGTCGATGCCATAGCCAGCCTTTCAAGCTTTTGCAAGTTGACACACGGCTGGTTGTGGTCCTGTAGAGAAATCAACAATATACAAGTCTCCTCTCCTAAAGCCTTCAAGACTTTGGAATTGTCGGCTTCCATAATCACAACACAACGATACTTGCCAAAGACAACAACCATATCAAGAGCACAAAGCATTGAGATCGACATGAGGTTGTATCCTAAGGACTCAACAAGCATGACTTTGTCCATGTGTATGTCCTTAGAGATCACAACCTTACCAAGACCCAATACCGACTTTTGCCTTTGTCAAGAAGATGATATGCTTCAGATGTGACGGTGATAAGGGAGCATCCATCAATAGATTCTTGTCACCAGTCATGTGATTTGTACATCCACTATCGAGGACCCACTCAGTGGCTTTGGGTTGATCATCCTGCAGATGAATTAGTGCAACTTACGATCTCATATACTTCATCAGTGAAGAATATGATATCAATTTCATCGAGATGAATTTCATCAAGTAGTAAAACAGATATAGCGGTATGAGGACGTGTGAAATGAAAGTTCATTTCTTCATGATTAGCTGCGTCCTTTCAGCAAAGGTTGTCAGGTCCCCAAGAAATTCTTCAGACGTTAAAGCACGCCCGAGACCTGACCTCGCAGAGGAAATTAATTATTTTTCTTCACCACCCACATCTGAAGGGGTGGCAAAGAGTTCATCACTCTGCGAGCTCCATATGAGAATGGTGGCATAGAAGCCAATCCATTTCGTTTCACATAAGAGGGGTTAGGGTAAGCATATAAATAAGCAGAGCAATTCTTCGAGGACTTATGACCATATTGGTTTGAAGAATAATGCACATATTCATAGCCCTTAGCTCTACCCTACGAGACAGAGTTGTTAGCACGATGATAATCATATGAGGACTTTGATCCATGTGAGGAATTTGGTCCGTATGAGGACTTGGATCCATATGAAGAATTTGGTCCATATGAAGAGTTTGATCTGGGGTTCCTATTCTTCACAGGTGGTGTCATGAGGACATTCACCTGAAGACTTTTAAGGCACTTCTTGGGAACCCAGATTTTCTTCATAGGAGATCCGTTCCTGCAGTTAGTGCCAACATATTTAGCAAATACTTCACCGTTCTGATTTTTGAACAGTTTATAGTTGGAGTCAAATGACTCATGTGAAGAATGTGGAGATTCTCGTGTTAAGCCAGATAAGTTATATGGATGAACTGGAGGTCCCTTTGCAGCAACCCATGTGGTTTTGGGGGTCTTGCTCGGGCTTCAATATGTTCCATCAGCATTGAGTTTCCTCTCAAAGGCAATACCCTCTTTCCTAGGGTTCCTGTTGAGGATTTGCTTTTTAAGTACATCACAAAGAGTCTGATGCCCTTTGAGGCTTTTGTACATGCCTGTCATGTACAATTCCTTCAGCCCTGCATCGTCAGTGATACTAGCAATGTCCTCATATGAGGAATTAGTAATAGCAGGGGCAGGTGACGAATTTGTAACAGTTGAAGCATTTGAACATTCAGGTGAAGAATTAGCGATTCACGTTCAATGCACTTTAAGCATGGAGGAACAAATTCTTCCTGAGAAGCGCTGATTTGTTGAGCTAGCAATGAATTGCGCTTCCTTCAAGATCTTCATAACTCACTCTTAGCTTCTCAAGATCTTGCTTTCTTTGAAGAAATTCATAAGAAAGTTTCTCATGATCGACAACAGAGTGTTATGATGACCTTGAAGGCTGTCAAACCTAGGCTGAAGTCTCTGGAGATTTTCGATCGGGGCTTTAGTGCGATCCATTTCTTCACCCAACATATCATCACTTTTATCTAGCATGTTTTGAACCTTTTCAAAAGCCCTTTGTTGTTTTACAGCAATCTTAGCAAGTTTAGAGTAGCTGGGCTTGAGATCTTCATCAGATTCATTTTCACTAGATTCAGAGGAGGTATATTTGAGTACCTTGGCACCCTTTTCCATGAAGCAATAGGTGGGAGCGTAGTCACCACTATCTTCATCAGCTTTGTTGATGAGGTCATTTTCTTCAGAGTAGAAGATGGACTTGCTGACGAATGCAGTAGCGAGAGCCAGACTCGGATTCTTCTGATGCCTCCTCTTCCTCATGTTCCTCAGATTCAGTTTCTGAGTCCATTTCCTTGCCAATGAATGCCCGAGCCTTCTTGGAGCTGCTCTTCTTGTGAGATGAAGACTTTGAGGATTTTGATGATGAAGATTTCGACGATTTCTTCTTCTTCTTAGCGTCATCAGAACTGTAGTCCTTGTATTTCATTTTTAGGGGTCGACTTTATCTGTAAATATCAAACTCTTCATAGACTTATAGACCTGTGTACACTCATAAACACATTAGTTCCTTAACCTATAAGTCTTCAATACACCAAAATCACTAAGGGGCACTAGATGCACTTACATATGGGCTGTTATTACACATTATATCACAATACGTATGCCTATTCTCTCTTATTTTACAAGGTTTAAATGAAGAGGGAGAATGCCGATAGCTGGAATTCTGGATTGGAAAAGGAGCAAATATTAGAGACCTATTCTGCACAACTCCAAAAGTCCTGAAACTTCACGGAGCATGTTTTTGAAATATATATTGGGCGAAGAAAGTACCAGAGGGGGGCCACTCGCCGGCCACAAGGGCGGAGGGCGCGTCCTACCCCCATGGGCGCGCCCCTTGACCTTATGGGCCCCCTGGCAGGCCTCCGGTGCCCATCTTCTGCTATATGGTGTCTTTTACCCTGGAAAAAAATAAGGAGGAAGCTTTTGGGATGAAGCGCTGCCTTCTCGAGGCGGAACCTGGGCAGAACCAATCTAGGGCTCCGGCGTAGCTGTTTTGTCAGGGAAACATCCCTCCGGGAGGGGGAAATCATCGCCATCGTCATTAATCCTGTCATCGAGAGGGGTTAAATCTCCATCAACGTCTTCACCAGCACCATCTCCTCTCAAACCCTAGTTCATCTCTTGGATTCGATCTTGGTCCCAAAACCTCAGATTGGTACCTGTGGGTTGCTAGTAGTGTTGATTACTCCTTGTAGTTGATGCTAGTTGGTTTATTCAGTGGAAGATCATATGTTCAGATCCTTAATGATAATTAATACTCCTCTGATCTTGATTATGAATATGCTTTGTGAGTAGTTACGTTTGTTCCAGAGGACATGGGAGAAGTCTTGTTATATGTAATCATGTGAACTTGGTATTTGTTCGATATTTTGATGAGATGTATGTTGTCTTTCCTCTAGTGGTGTTATATGAACGTCGACTACATGACACTTCACCATTATTTGGGCCTAGGGGAAGGCATTGGGAAGTAATAAGTAGATGATGGGTTGCTAGAGTGATGTAAGCTTAAACCCTAGTTTATGCGCGTTGCTTCATAAGGGGCTGATTTGGATCCATATGTTTCATGCTATGGTTAGGTTTACCTTAATACTTCTTTTGTAGTTGCGGATGCTTGCGAGAGGGGTTAATCATAAGTGGGAGGCTTGTGCAAGGAAGGGCAGCACCCAAGCACCGGTCCACCCACATATCAAATTATCAAAGTAACGAACGCGGATCGTATGAGCATGATGAAAACTAACTTGACAGAAATTCCCATGTGTCCTTGGGAGCGCTTTGCTTTATATAAGAGTTTGTCCAGGATTGTCCTTTGCTAAAAAAAATGATTGGGCCACCTTGCTGCACCTTGTTGACTTTTATTACTTGTTACCCGTTATGAAATATCTTATCACACAACTATCTGTTATCGATAATTTCAGTGCTTGCAGAGAATACCTTGCTGAAAACTGCTTGTCATTTCCTTCTGATCCTCGTTGGGTTCGACACTCTTACTTATCGAAAGGACTATGATAGATCCCCTATACTTGTGGGTCATCAGACATTCAAGATCCAACTGAGGACAAGCCCATCGAGGCACCACCTAAGCGCCGATGTTAGCGGTGCCGCTCACGATCGCGTCGGGAAAAGGAAAGCAACACCGTCACCGGGATAATGACACTCCAGACAACACCGAAGACTCCGACCACCCCATAGAACCTGCATTATAGCAGGATGAGTGGGAAGAGGGACAAGTCAACCGCGACGAACTTGTCGATCATGAGGATTCGGAAGATAGTAACAATCTAACGGCCTCCGAGGAGGATGTCAGCCTTGGTAACAAAGATTTCATCATGCCAGAAGAACCCCTCAAACAAGAACGCTTCAAGCGATAGCTCATCGCCATTGCGAGGAGCCTGAAAAAGAAACATCAACAGCTTCAGGCCGAACAGGATACGCTCAATGACAGATGGACCAAGGTCCTGGATGCCGAAGAATACGTCCTCGAGCGTCCGACAAAGAGCTATCCAAAGCGTGGGCTACTACCACAATTCGACGGCGAGGCCCTTGACCCAATACCGTCAAGATACAATCATGCTGATCAACCGGACCGACCACCACGTGGACAGGACAAAGCGGCTAATTACGCCGAATACCAGCCCGTGCCCCCTCGCCGTAGAGGCAGGGAGACAACGGCTCCGAGCTACACGTATGACTAGTGTCAGGACCTGGACAATAGAGCCGGCCAGACCAGATCAATCTACGGATCAAGGGGACGTGCTCCCACACGAGACGACGGCCATCAAGGTTGGCACGACAAGCACAACCAAACTCGGGCCGAGAATTGACACAGATGTCATCCAAACTATGTTGTGATGTTGCCCGATATAGAGGCGCCGCACACCCCATGTGCTTTACTGATGAGTCAATGCAGCACCAGTTTCTGGAAGGGTTTAAACCCGTAAACATCGAGGCATACGATAGAACAACGGATCCCGTGGTGTGGATTGAAGATTTTCTTCTCCACATTCACATGGCTCACGGTGACGACCTCCATGCCATCAAATACCTCCCCCTAAAGCTAAAAGGGTCAGCACGACACTGGTTGAATAGCCTCCCAGAGAACTCCATTGGCAGTTGGGAGGCTTTAGAGGATGCTTTTCGGGACAACTTTCATGGCACCTATGTCCGGCCACCGGATGCTGATGACCTAAGTCACATAGTCCAGCAACCCAGAGAGTCAGCCCGCAAACTCCGGACTCGGTTCTTAATAAAAAATAACCAAATTGTCGACTGTCCGAATGCCGAAGCCTTAGCGGCATTTAAACACAGCATCTGCGATGAATGGCTTGCCCGACACCTCGGTCAGGAAAAGCCAAAGACAATGGTAGCTTTGACTGCACTCATGACCTGCTTCTGTGCAGGCGAAGATAGCTGGTTGGCTCATAGAAGCAACAGTACCAGCGACCCCGGCACCTCTGAGGCCAGGGATGGCAATGGAAGGCCACGACACAGCAAAATTAAGTGTCGGAACAACAATGAAGAAACCAAGGATACGACGGTCAACGCCGGATTCAGTGGCTCCAAACCAGGTCAGTGGAAGAAGCCGTTCATAGGGAGTAGGGATGACCCGTCCAACTTAGATAAAATACTGGATAGGCTCTGTCAAATCCATGGCACCCCTAACAAGCCTGCTTACCACACCAACAAAAACTGCTGGGTTTTTAAACAGGCCGGTAAATTAAATACCGAACACAAGGGGAAAGGGCCTCAAAGCGAGGATGATGATGAGCCTTGCCCTCCGAACACAGGGGGACAGAAGAAGTTTCCCCCCGAGGTGAAAACCGTCAACATGATATATGTCACCCAAAAGGGAGCACAAGCGCGCACTAAGGGATGTCTACACCGTGGAGCCTGTCTCCCCGAAATTCAACCCATGGTCGACTTGTCCGATCACCTTCGGTCGCAGGGACAACCCAACCAGTATCCGCCAAGGAGGTTCGGTGGCCCTGGTACTCAATTCCATCATTGATGATTACCATCAATCTAGAGTTCTTATGGACGGCGGCAACCGTCTCAACTCGATTTACGAAGACACTGTACGAAAAATGGGTATTGACCCGTCAAGAATCAAGCCTAGTAACACTACCTCCAAAGGAGTGATACCAGGCGTCGAGGCCCGCTGCACGGGCTCCTTAACACTAGAAGTGGTATTTGGCTCTCCATATAACTTTTGAAGTGAGTATTTGATCTTCGATATTGTCCCTTTTCGCAGTGGCTATCACGCACTGCTCGGACGAACTGCTTTTTCCCGCTTCAATGCAGTCCCACATTATGCTTACTTAAAGCTCAAAATGCCCGGACCGTGTGGCGTCATCACAGTCAATGGAAATACGGAGCACTCCCTCCTACTGAGGAGCACACCTCGGCCCTAGCTGCCGAAGTACAGAGCGGCCTCATCAAGCCGAACAACTCATCGGTCATCGAGATCCATGACACTGGTAAGCGAGTCCGATCCACATTACAGCACGACAGTTCGGCGAACCCGGAGCTCGAATAGCAGTTCAGCCTCCGTCGATCGCCCCATAAGGCCATGGCATACGTACCGCGCATGCATAATTACGCACTTAAAATACCTTGGGCAGCGCCAGAGGCATACTGTAGAAGAGGTCTATAGTACGGCTCGACCCTATTCGACGTTACCTTCTTTCTCTTTTTCTTTTTTTTTCTTTCCTTCTTACTACAAGTTCATCAAAAACCTACCTACTCTACGGTTGTATAGGGGCTCCCTCATGAGTTCCCCCCTTCTTATAGACGACCATCGATCCCTCCTATCAAAGGATTTCTCACCAAGGATAAATGGCGTAGACGTGCGGCAGGGCACCATTGGGATCTTCAAAACCACTACTGTTAGGCCATGTGTAAAACTCTCCCTTGTGTAAAACTCTCGGCATGTAAAATAGACCTAATATTGATGGCATTATCTGTAATAGCACGTCTCGGCGTATCAACCAGGATATAAAGGAAACAGCTGGTCACCATTTTTCGTTTGGTACCGATTTATTTTGTCATCTGTATTCCCTCGCTTCAGATTGCCACACGTGCCTCCGCCCAGCCTTCAACACCGGGGGCTGTATTTGGCTCCACACGTTTTCAAGTTCGAACACCTATAGGGTAGTCTTCAGCGTCCCGAATATTGCATAATATGCATCGGCTCCGAATCATGTCTTTGGTCTATAGTTGGGTTGCCCAGCTCCTGTGCTTACCACCTTATGTTCCGCTCATTCGGCTAAGGTAGTAAAGGGAGAACTACTGCGATTGTATTTCTGGTTCGTCAGGTCAAATACCTCAGTAGAGAAAGCCGAAAATTGACTGTCATGATAAAGCGAGAGCTGGTCGACGATTCGGTGACTTACTACAAATCATTAGTGATTTACTCCGTGTTATATGAGGGGCTGGTCTTCGTCCACTCGCGTGGAAAAGGAACCCTAGTTCGGATTGCCGCACACGCACAAGGGCTAGTACTTAGCACCACAGTCAAAATCCTATGGCTAAGTGAAATTCATAAAGCCGCATAGGCTGATTGCCTGGTTCACCTCGTGGACGCCTCCTTTACGTACCAAGATGTTGGATAAAGTGCGGTCACGCGTTACGCCGAACACCCCTGTCGGGGGTTGGGTGCGACATATGCCAATGGATGGCTTATCATGGTGGGAGCGAGTGGAACGTCGCCGGTGCCTGGAAGCGGGATAAGGCGTAAACACGAACGGCGGCGCACTTTACCCAGGTTCGGGGCTCTCCTAGGAGATAACACCCCTAGTCCTGCTCTGCGGGGTCTCCACATGATCACTAAGGCACTAGTGAGTACGATGGTGCTCCACGAGCTATTTGCTAGAGGTGGAAGAAAGCAAGGCTAGCACTCTCCTCTCTCTATGGGTTGGTCTAGTTCTAACAGGTTGGGAACCCTTTGCATGGGTGCCCTGGGGGGTTTATATAGGCCTACCCCCAGGGGTACAATAGTAATCCGGCCAGGTGTAGGACCCGGTGTCGGTCTCAGTGGCGGCTTCTCCGCCATCTTTGGGGCCGCCGCCTAGTGGGCCCCTTGGTTCTGCAGGCAGAGCCGACAAAGGCCGCCCCGCTCCACGAAGTCTTGTTGGCTGCTGATCACTGTAGCCGTGACGCTAATGACACAGGCTCGGTCAAGAGAGCGTGGCTACAGCCCCGCCGCCTGGCGGGCGATTACTGTAGCCACTCTGTGTCTTGTCTGGTTAATGGCGCGTGGGTCCCGAGGAAGGGGCGGGCCGACAGCTGGGGGCCGACCTCCCTCGGATCCGACTGGTGGGGCTCTAGCCGTCTTCCGGGCTCTCGCTGATTGGTGGGGCCCGTCGTCCTTGGGCCGTACTGACAAGCCGTCGTGGGAGCATGGCTCCGCCTGCCTGTGGTGGCGTCAGGGGTGGAGTGGCAACAGGGCCGCGCTGGGCGGAGATCTCCGCCTGTACGGTGCACTGTGGCCACGCTCGTCCTTGGACCAAGGGGGATGGGCTACACTGTAGCCACTCCCTGTCTTGTCTTTCTTGATGAGGGCGCAGGCTTCATGGGCGCCACGGGCCGACTGCTAGGGGCCGGCTTCTCTGGAAGCCGCCCACTAGGAGTCGGCTTGTCTTGATGCCGGCTTCTGGAACTCGGCCGTCTACGGGCAGCCGGCTATTCCTCCAGCCGGCCACCAGAAGGCGGCACCTCGTCTTGACGCCTTGAGGGGCGCAGCCAGCTGAAAGTGCAACTATCCCTAGGTGGTTTTGGTAATTCCTAACAACATATAGCTCATTGAGCTAACATAATTCCAAGATGAATATTTTAGGAAAAGCTCAATGAATGGCATGGCATGGATGAGAAAAGTGGATCCCTCAAAATGCTAAGGATAAAAGGATTGGCTCAAGCTCAAAAGCTCAAGACTCGACATTTTATATTTTAGTGATCCAAGATCACATTGAGTCTATAGGAAAAGCCAATACTATCAAGGAGGGATGAGGTGTTGCTTAATGTGTTTCTTGCTCTACAGTGCTTAGTGATATGCTCCAAAACCCTCAACTACTTTCTCATATCCACAAGTAACCTAAACCAAAAGTCAAACTCGGCCCTACCGATTCTTTCTACCCGGCGCCACCGAGATCAAATGTCATAGCCACTGCCACAAACCCTAGGCAAATCGGTCTCACCGATAGGGATCTCGGTCTCACCGAGATGGGATTGTAATCTCTCTGTTTCCCTTTGTAACATTTCGGTACCACCACGATGTGCGATCGGTCCCACCGAGATTGCAATGTAAACTCCCTGTTTCCTTTTGTAACATTTCGGTCTCTCTGAAATGAGTGAATCAGTCCCACCGAGTTTACCTGACCAACTCTCTGGTTAGCTTATTACCAAAATCGGTCTCACCGAGATTACGTTATGCCCTAATCCTAACCACATCGGTCCTACCGAGTTGCATGTCGGTCCCACCGAAAATCCTAACGGTCACTAGATTTGCTAAATCGGTCTGACCGAGTTTACCAATTCGGTCGCGCCGAGTTTGGCAAGTTGTGTGTAACGGTTAGATTTTGTGTGGAGGCTATATATACCCCTCCACCTCCTCTTCATTCGTGGAGAGATCCATCAGAACAAACCTACACTTCCCACTTGTCGCTTTACGAGAAGGAACCACCTACTCATGTGTTGAGGCCAAGATATTCCATTCCTACCATATGAATCTTGATCTCTAGCTTTCCCCAAGTTGCTTTCCACTCAAATATTCTTTCCACCAAATCCAAATCATGTGAGAGAGAGTTGAGTGTTGGGGAGACTATCATTTGAAGCACAAGAGCAAGGAGTTCATCATCAACACACCATTTGTTACTTCTTGGAGAGTGGTGTCTCCTATATTGGCTAGGTGTCACTTGGGAGCCTCCGACAAGATTGTGTAGTTGAACCAAGGAGTATGTAAGGGCAAGGAGATCGCCTACTTCGTGAAGATCTACCGCTAGTGAGGCAAGTCCTTCATGGGCGACCATGGTGGGATAGACAAGGTTGCTTCTTCGTGGACCCTTCGTGGGTGGAGCCCTCCGTGGACTCGGCGCAACCATTACCCTTCGTGGGTTGAAGTCTCCATCAACGTGGATGTACGATAGCACCACCTATCGGAACCACGACAAAAACATCCGTGTCTCCAATTGCGTTTGAATTCTCCAAACCCTTCCCTTTACATTTCTTGCAAGTTGCATGCTTTACTTTCCGCTGCTCATATACTCTTTGCATGCTTGCTTGAATTGTGCTAAGATTGCTTGACTTGTGCTAATATAGCTAAAATCTGCCAAAGACTAAAATTGGGAAAAGGATAAGTTTTTATTTGGTCAAGTAGTCTAATCACCCCCCCTCTAGACATACTTTCGATCCTACACCAGCCCCGATGTCTTGAAAGGTTCTGGGTCTCGGGTTGGCCTACTCGGGGCCCATTACTCCAACAGTAGTCCCCGAAGCTGGTGAGGTGCCACGGCTGAGCAGCCGAGGAGCCTCAGCAGTTTCTTTCTCCGAGTGCTCGGGGTGGAGCTTCGTCTGACTTCTGCCGAGCCGACTGGCGGGAGTCGGCCTCGTCCAGCCTGACTTTATCCAAACTTCGAACGCGTAGGCGGGAACCAAGTGGCGTGCTAGCTAAGCCTCCAGGCCGCCGCCCGTTGTGGGCATGTCACGTGGCGCCGAGCGGCCGGGCCAGTCTGCCAACCCACGCTCGCGATGGGACACGCCTGCTGGCGGGGCCCGCCACTACCACGCCTCGGCATGCGAGCGGATCCGCTGCGGCCGAGGCGGGCGGTTGAGTTTCTCACGGAGTTACTGCGAGCAGTAACTCGCGCGATAAATGTGGGCGCGTGGGGTCGTGGGCGCAGTAAATCCCATGATCGCCCCCTCGGCTTCGCAGCCCATAGGCCTATAAGTAGGGGGAGGAGGGGGAGCGGCGGAGCAAGTGCGCCCCTCCTCCCCATTCTTTCCTCCTTATTCTTCCTCCAACCGTAGCACCTCCAAGCCACGCTGAGCGCTGCGGTGGTTCGTCTCCGATGAGCTCATCCTCCAATCCCACGCCCCCCATGGCACGCTCCGGAGCATGGGACGGCTCCGAGGTTCACGACAACCACATCGATTTCCTCCGCCAGACGCGGCGGCTGCCCGGCAAAGATTACGTGAAGGTCCGCCTCGCGCCGAAGAGGGAGATCTCGCCAGCGTCGGAAGAGGGCGAGTAGGTTGTCTTCCGCTCGCACTGCCTGCACGGCCTCGGACTGCCTGCGAGCAGCTTCTTCCGGTCCTTCCTCGAGTTCTACGGTCTTCAGCGCACCACCTCACCCCGAACACGGTGGTACTGCTGTCCGCCTTCGTCACTTTGTGCGAAGGCTTCCTCAGCGTCCTCCCCACCATCGAGATTTGAGGGGAGTTCTTCTACATCAAGCTCGGCACCCTCGTCGTGGGCGTGCCGGCTCAATGCGGCGCGTTTATTGCGGTGCGGAGGCCGGCGGCCGAAAATCCGTTCCCTCCCATCCCGCTGATCAAGTCGGTGAAGATGTGGCAGCGGTCGTACTTCTACATGAAGAGTGTCTTCCCGGAGGGCGACTGGGTCAACTTGCCGGCTTACGAAGCCGGCCTGCCGGCTGGGAGGCGGCCCAACTGGTCGTACAGGGCCAAGACGCTGTCGCCTTCTCGAGCCGCCGCCATCGCGCGACTCCGAGTGCTGACACAGTTGGAGGGCCTGACCGGGCCTGACTTGCTATCCGCCTTCATGGCGCGCTGGGTGCTCCTGCTCCAGAGCCGCCCTCACATGATCTGCCAGATGAGCGGGCATCGGGACCTGAGGAAGTTCCGGACTAGGGGGTGTCCGGATAGCCGAACTACCATCATCGGCCGGACTCCAAGACTATGAAGATACAAGATTGAAGACTTCGTCCCGTGTCCGGATGGGACTTTCCTTGGCGTGGAAGGCAAGCTTGGCGATACGGATATGTAGATCTCCTACCTTTGTAACCGATTCTGTAACCCTAACCCTATCCGGTGTCTATATAAACCGGAGGGTTTTAGTCCGTGGGATCTAACAACAATCATACCATAGGCTAGCTTCTAGGGTTTAGCCTCTTTGATCTCGTGGTAGATCCACTCTTGTAACACACATCATCAATATTAATCTAGCAGACGTAGGGTTTTACCTCCATCAAGAGGGCCTGAACACAGGTAAAACATCGTGTCCCTTGTCTCCTGTTACCATCCGCCTAGACGCACGATTCGGGACCCCCTACCCGAGATCCGCCGGTTTTGACACCGACATTGGTGCTTTCATTGAGAGTTCCTCTGTCGTCAGCCGATAGGGCCCGATGGCTCCTCCGATCATCAATAACGACGCGGTCCGTGGTGAGACTTTTCTCCGGACAGATCTTTGTGTTCGGTGGCTTTGCATCATGAGCCAATTCGCTGGCCATCTAGAGCAGATCGAAGCTACACCCCGCCACCGTGTCAGATTTGGAAGTTTAAACTATATGGCCGATATCCGCGGAGACTTGATCTTCGACGGATTCGAGCCGCAGCCTGCGTGCCGCCGACCGTCTCGATGGGCATGATCTAGCTCAGACGAACAAAGGCCCTCGAGGTCGCACCAAGATCCGCCGGCACTTAATCCGGAGCCGGATTCCCCGACCGAGGACGAGTGGTTGGACACCGCCTCGGGGGCTACAATCTCTACAGCGATCGAGCGGAACTCCATCCCTGTCCTTTGCAAAGACTCCGACTCCAGGGCGCCGGACTCCCGTCCGACTCGAACCCTCCGCCCTTGCCGATCGAATCCGATTGGGCGACGTTATGGAGTTCACGGCCGCGGACATCTTTCAAAGACTCGCCTTTTGGTGACATCCTGAATTCACTAAAGTCTCTCTCTTTATCCGGAGAGCCCTGGCCGGACTACGGTCAGGAAGGTTGGGATACGGTCGACGAAGAAATTCGACGCCCACCCACCACCCATTTGGTAGCCGCTGTCGAAGACCTAACCGACATGCTAGACTACGACTCCGAAGACATCGACGGTATGGACGACGATGCCGGAGACGACCAAGACGCGGCGCCTACAGGGCATTGGAAGGCCATCTCGTCATACGACATATACATGGTGGACATCCCAAAAGATGGGAACGGCGATGGAACAACGAAAGATGACCCCTCCAAGAAGCAGCCCAAGCGCCGGCGTCAGCGGCGCCGCTCTAAATCCCGCCACAGCAAGAATGAAAATTCCGGCACCGGAGATAACAATAGACCGGACAACGCCGAAGACAATCCACTCCAAAGAAGATCCATCGCAGAGGATGAAGACGCCACCCTCAAGAGAGAGCGGCGTAAGAAGAGGTAGAGGATTATATGCCTCCCTTCAAGACGAAGCAAGCCTCGACGACAATGAATTCGCCGTGCTCGAGAATCCTGTCCGAACAAGAGCGTTTTAGACACGGGCTTATGGCCACGGCGAACAGCCTAAAGAAAAAGCAGCAACAGCCTTATAGCTGATCAGGATCTGCTAGCCGACGGATGGACCGAAGTCCTCGCGTCAAGAGCATGAGCTCGAACGCCCTCCAAAGCTACCCTAAACGCAAGCTGCTCCCGATTAGAGGAGGAGGCTTACGAACCCGCATCACCAGGAGACAATACGGCCGACCGACCACCCGTGGTCATGGCGACAGAGAGGCCTCTAGGGCCTTCACTAGAACCGCATTCTAAGATCGCTCAAAAAGCACACGGCCAAAGGGGAACGCCCCGGACCTGCGAGATATATTGGAGGACAAGGCAAGACAATCAAGATCGATCTATGGATCGCGTGGGCGCCCACGGCACGTGGCGACAACCGCCACGACGGACACAAGAAGTCCGCCGGGCGAACAAAATGCAGACCAAGCTCTTTTGAGCTCCGTCGTGATATCGCCTCGCATGCAGGCGCCAAGACACCCACTATGCTTCACGTACGAAGTAATGGATCATCAAATCCTCAAGGGTTTAAACCCATCAATATTGAATCCTATGATGGCACAACAGACCCGCAGTTTGGATCAAGACTATCTCCTTCACATCCACATGGCCCGTCGTGACGATCTTCACGCCATCAAATACCTCCCCTCAAGCTTAAAGGACCAGCCCGACATTGGCTCAACAGCTTGCCGCCAGAGTCAATTGGGAGCTGGGAGGACCCGGAAGCCGCATTCCTCGATAACTTCCAGGGCACTTATGTGCGACCACCGACGCTGATGACCTAAGCCACATAATTCAAAGCAGCAGACGAATCAGCCGCATAATTACGGACACGGTTCTTAACCAAGAAAACTGTCCGGATGCGGAGGCCCTCGCGGCCTTCAAGCATAACATCCGCGACGAGTGGCTTGCCCGGCACCTAGGGCAGGAAAAGCCGAAATCCATGGCACCCTCACATCACTCATGACCCGCTTCTGCGCGGGTGAGGACAGCGGGCTAGCACGCAGCAACAACCTCAGCAAAAATTCTGGCAGTCCGGACTTCAAGTACCAAAACGGCAGGCCGCGTCGTAACAAAAACAAACGCCGCACTAACGGCGATAATATTGAGGATACGGCAGTCAATGCCGGATTCAAAGGCTCTAAACCCGGTCAGCGGAAAAAGCCATTCAAACGAACTACTCCGGGTCCGGCCCAATTTGGACCGAATACTTTCGACCGCTTGTGCCGATACACGGCACTTCAAAAGCCAGCTAACCACACCAACAGGGACTGTTGGGTATTCAAGCAGGCAGGCAATTAATTATCGAAAACAATGACAAGGGGCTGCATAGCGATGACGAGGACGAGACCCAACCGCCAAACAATAGAGGACAGAAGGGTTTCCCCCCACAGGTGCGGACGGTGAACATGATAGACGCAACGCATATACCCAAAAGGGAGCGGAAACGTGCGCTCAGGGATGTCTACGCGATGGAGCCAGTTGCCCCGAAGTTCAATCCATGGTCCTCCTGCCCGATCACTTTTGACCGAAGGGACCACCCCACCAGCATTCGCCACGGCGGATTCGCCGCACTGGTCCTAGACCCAATCGTCGATGGATTTCACCTAACCGTAGTCCCGATGGATTCGGCGGCAAGACTGAACCTGCTTTACTGTGATACAAAGGTCGCAAATGGGCATAGACCCTCAAGGATTAAACCTACCAAAACGACCTTTAAAGGCGCCATACCAGGTGTAGAAGCCAATTGTACAGGCTCAATTACACCGAAGTGGTCTTCGATCCCGGATATCTTCCGGCGAGGAGTTAATCTTCGACATAGTCCCGTTCGCAGCGGCTATCATGCCTTGCTCGGACGCACCACGCTTGCAAAGTTCAACGCGTGCCGCACTACGCATACCTCAAGCTCAAGATGCCACGCCCTCGAGGAGTCATTACGGTCAACGGAAACACTGAACGTTCTCTCCACACGGAGGAACATACAGCGGCTCTCGCGGCAGAAGTGCAATGCAGCCTCTTAAGGCAATTATCGAATCCGACCATTAAGCGGCCGGACACAGCCAAGCGCGCCAGGAGTAACTTACAACAAGACCACCGCACGTTCCGAAAGCACGCTGGCGGCGGCGGCCCCAACCCCAGCCTCCGCGAACGCCAAAGCAGGTCCTTCGCAGACACCATTACACTCAAGATACCATGGGCATGGGGAGGGGGCACGACCACAATACACCCAGATCGCGGCTCAACCACACAAGGGGCTCTCAAGTGTGTCGTTCCTTTTTCTTTTCTTTTACCTTTTACTTTTTAACCACAGGACTCCGTTTGTCGAAGCCCCGTCTGACGGAGACTGGCGAACTTCGCGATGCAACAGCGGGGAAGGATAAAGGCTACAACGAATATATGTGTGGTCTCCATTACGAGCATTTTCATACACCAATCGCAGCCTACCCCCGAGGGGGACATGTTTAACAGTCTCCTACCTTGCTTATCACACTATTTGTATCGCTCGCATTCGTAGCAGCACTTATTGAATAAAACAATGCATCACCTTTTGCTTATAATTGCATTTCTTTTTCATACATATGTTCATTCACGACATGTTGCATCCGTACACTTTGGTACGGCTAATATACACCGAGGCTTATGTTTCCGCGTTATGGTGTGATGAGTCCTAACACTTTCACAAGTGCGGCACCCGAACTTATAGCACTATATGCATCGGCTCCGAATCATGTCTTGGGTCAATAGTTGGGTTTGCCCGGCTCCCGTGTTTTGGTACCTTACGTTCCATTATATCGGCTAAGGTAGCACCGGGAGAACCACTGCGATTCCGCCCCAGTTCGGCTAGGTTAACGCCTCAGTGGAGAAAGGTAAAACTGACTGTCATGATGAAGTGAGAGACCGGTCGCTGTTCGAGAGGTTTTCTGCGAGTCCTTAAAGACTTATGCCGCTTAGAGCGAGGAGCCGGATACTGTCCGGCCAAGGTGTGGATAGCGCCCCAAATTCGGCCTTCCGAAGACTAGGGCTTCACCAAATTTAAAATTATAGAATTCTATGGCTAAGTGAGAGTGTTCAAGCATTACAAGTCTGGTTGCCTTGTTCGTTGTGTTGAGCGCCTCCCTAGATGGACCCAAAATGGGAACAAGAGCGCTCAAGTTTATCCCGAACACCCCAAAGACTCGTGGCATGGGGGTCAAGCCGACGACTTGCCATCTCTCAGATTTGATAAACAGCCGGACAGAAGGTAATATTTTAAATTAACAAGCGTTGCTTAGCGCATATGAACTAAGTTTTCAGCGCACAGGATAACAAAATGCAAGTCTACTCAAATATTACATCTTTGGAGCACTCACCCGCAATAGTGCGGGTGCCCTTCAAAGACACTCTTATAATACATCTCGGGCGCATGATGCTCCTTGCCCTCCGTGGCGGGTCCGTCACGAGCTTACAGGCATCCATCTTGCCCCAAAGGCACCTTTACGGCAAGGCCCGACGGGCACCCTCGATACAAGCGGAATGCTTGATAACTTCAACCCACGGGCACGCATCCACCAGCCGCGCCGCGGGCCGAAGTAGCTCCTGTGCATGGCCTCCTTAGGCCACAACCGAACTATGAGGCCCTTCATGGCCTGTTCGCCGCCTTGTGGAGCTCGACCACCGCTTCACTGGTCGCTAAGGGCACCGGATGGCCGGCCTCAAAGATATCGAGACTAGAAGACCTTCTCCGTTGAGCTCCCTCCTCGGCCCGGTAGAATCTGGCGGCATCGGACACGCCATGAGGAAGCTCTGCGAACGCCACTGGAGAGCTCCAGGTCGGGTAAGCAATGTGTAATTAACACTCACATGCTTACTCTGCATGAAAAATGCCTTACCTGTTGCTATTTTATTCACCGCCTCAATCTCCGGAGGGCCTTGTAGGCTTCGGCCTTAGCGGTTTTGGCACTCTCAAGAGCCGTTGCAAGCTCGACTCACTGAGTCTTGAGTCACGCCCAAGTTCTCATTTTTTTCACGAGATCCTGGAGCTCTTGCTGTACCTCCGCCACCAAGGCCTCCTGCTTCTCTCGCTCGGTGCGTTCATGCAGCCGCGTACGCCGCCGCTGCCACCGCCTCCTTCACTTGGTCGCCACCTTGTTAGCGGCCCCTACAATACCCATGTTATCCTTGTCATTTTTCTTGCAACCAAATCCTTTTCTCAGAAGGTACTATTTTCATAAGGTATTACTCACCTTCTTTTTCCTCGAGCTGCTTCTTGGCATGGCCGAGCTCGTTCTCGGACCGCCGAGGTTTTTCTTCAAAGTATTGACCTCCGCAATGCGGGTCGGAGGTCAAGACAGCAACCGCAATCCCATATTGACATATTTTTACGGCTCCTCGCTTATCTTTCTAAAGATCCTCAATCCGCTTTTCTTTCCAACACCGAACCGAGCATTAGGGCTACCGTCTATGCGGTACCATTTTACATATATTGAAATTTCTTACCTCAAAGCCTCGATAGAAGATCGGCATAGGCTTCGTCAGCCCGCTTGGCAGATCGAATCGTCCGGATCACCGCACTCATAACAAGGCGGTGCTCCTCCTGATGGAGGCGCCGTTGGCGCCTCTAGTAAGCTATCCGTGCCTCGGGTTGGACGAAGGACACGGCGTCTTACCCTTCTTGCGAAGGGATCGTTTACGGACTCTGGAACCCTTTGAAGGTTCCGGCATGAAGCTCCGGACAAGGGTCGGGCTTAGAGCCCCGGGGTCTTGCCCCCACGCTACCGAGTCCGGGAGGTTGCCTTGTGGCACCTCTTGTGCCACCTCCTCGTGACCAAGCCCCCTTTGAGCCCTTCCAAGCGTTGTCCGCAAGATGAGGCGAGGAGGCGGTCGAAGCGGCACTCTCCATTTTCGACGAGCCCGAGGACCCGCCGATGAATCGATTTAACTTCGCCTTTGGGCGGGCTGCATGATTGTTCGACATTAGAGAACACTCTACGATAATAAAACGCCACGGGTATCCGGACACTTACGATCTCACCAGGGGCTTGGCCCTCGTAGGCCGATCCCCCTCGTCGTCGTCGACGTTGGTGGAGAAGTCCGGAGGAAGGGTTCTTCCCTTCTTGGACCCTCGGGCCTCCCCGCTTGGCGGCCTTCCTTTTCCTCTCCTCTCCCGGGGAGAAGCTTCTTCTTCTTCCTCCTCGCTCTTGAGGAGAAGATTCTGCTTGAGAATCCGACAAAGACTGGCGTCGGGTGCTCCTTCGAGTTCCCGTAGCCTCCTTCTTGCTTTCTTCTCCGGCACTACATGGTGCCGGAGCCAAGAGCCCCGTCAATCGGGCGTCCGCTGGTCTTTCGCAAAGGAGCCGAACATTTAATCTGTCTCGACGTCTTCAACAGACATTCGTCAAGAATAGGGAGTTTTCAGATCCCATGTAGAGTCAATCTATGGAAAAGGAGTCCCGTAAAGGGTAAAATAACTTACCTCGCTGGCTTGACGCCGCGAGCTGTATCCGCAATCTTTGTTAGCGGATACGGGGGCTTCGGCACCCTTGAACAGCACCTTCCAGGCATCTTCGTACGTGGTATCGAAGAGCCGGCTCAAGGTTCGGTGCTGTGCCGGATTGAACTCCCATAGATTGAAGTCCCGTTGTTGGCATGGGAGAATCCGGCGGATGAGCATCACCTGGATTACGTCGACAAGCCTGCGGTTCTTGTCCACCAGGTTCCGGACGCGTGTTTGGAGTCCGGATAGCTCGTCCGTATCCCCCCACTTCAGGGCCGTCTCTTTCCATGACAAGAGCCGTGTGGGGAATCCAGATCTGAATTCGGGGGCCGCCACCCATTCAGGGTCGCGTGGCTCGGTGATGTAGAACCACCCCGATTGCCACCCCTTTATTGTCTCCACAAAGGAGCCCTCGAGCCATAGGACTTTGGCCATCTTGCCAACCATGGCGCCTGCGCACTCCGCTTGGCTGCCCTTCACAACCTTCGGCTTGACACTGAAGGTCTTGAGCCACAAGCCGAAGTGGGGCTGGATGCAGAGGAAGGCCTCGCACATGACGATAAACGCCGAGACGTTGAGGACGAAATTCGGGGCCAGGTCATGGAAGTCCAGGCCGTAGTAGAACATGAGCCCCCGGACAAATGGGTGAAGTGGAAAACCTAGTCCACGGAGGAAGTGGGGGAGAAATACCACCCTCTCATGGGGATCGGGGTTGGAATAAGCTGCCCAGCGTGAGGGCAGCCTTTCTGTGATATCGCCGGACAAGTATCCGCCTCCGCGATCTTGTGATGTGCCCCTCCGTGACGGAGGAGGCCATCCATCTGCCTCCCGCCTCGACATGGTTGGATAAGGTTGAGGAGGAAAGTGCGGATCGGGCGCTAGAGCTCGAGTGCACGGGAATGGATGAGCAAAGGAGGAAGAAGGCGTAGGTGAAAGGGTGGATCCTTATCCCTTATATGGGCGGCAAAAACATGTGTCCCCACCGCCCGGTAAAACTCGCTTATCTCCCAAGCGCCACAATTAATGGCGCGGTTGGGTTACCCACGTCCGTATTGATGGGAATCCCGAATAAGGGGGCACGATCTGCCTCGACAAGACGTGCCAAGAAACCGCTTCGCTTAAATGCTACCGAGGTGGAACAAGAAAACAATTTGAATAAAGGCTTGGTAGTGGTGCAACGTCAAGCCACAAAATACGCCGCCAGATTGATCTTGTGTAATATTATTCTCGCTACGGTGGTATGTGGAATTTATTTTGCAGAGCCGACACTATCCCGGTGTTCACAATCTTCTATAAATTATTCGAGGAGAACCCGCCTTGCAATGCCGAAGACAATATGCGCCCGGACCCATCGTCATTGAAGCCTGGTTCAGGGCTACCGAGGAGTTCCGGACTAGGGGGTGTCCGGATAGCGAACTATCATCATCGGCCGGACTCCAAGACTATGAAGATACAAGATTGAAGACTTCGTCCCGTGTCCCGGATGGGACTTTCCTTGGCGTGGAAGGCAAGCTTGGCAATACAGATATGTAGATCTCCTACCTTTGTAACCGACTCATGTAACCCTAACCCTATCCGGTGTCTATATAAACCGGAGGGTTTTAGTCCCAGGATCTAACAACAATCATACCACGTGCTAGCTTCTAGGGTTTAGCCTCTTTGATCTCGTGGTAGATCCACTCTTGTAACACACATCATCAATATTAATCTAGCGGGACGTAGGGTTTTACCTCCATCAAGAGGGCCTGAACCTGGGTAAAACATCGTGTCCCTTGTCTCCTGTTACCATCCGCCTAGACGCACAGTTCGGGACCCCCTACCCGAGATCCGCCGGTTTTGACACCGACAGGACCCAAGCCGGCTATGCACCAAGGAGATGCCTGACGCAGAGGTATCTCACATGGTGAACTATCTTGCGAACTGCAAGCTCACGGAGGGGTGGCGGTTTGGCAAGGAGACGTATTCACGTGCCGACCCCCTGCCTATGGTAAGTTATCTTTCTTTTTCTCTATCCTTTTTGTTGCCGAGTTCGGCCTGTCCAACCTGACCAATCGTCTTTTGAACAGAGCCCCCTCCTCCAGCCGGCAACCGGCGCCGCGGGGCTGGAGCGCCGATTCCTCCACGATCGAGTGGAGAGCGACGTCGATGATCCCGACTTGGGGGCGGAGGCCTTGGAGGACGACGCCGAGGGAGGAGGCGGCGAAGCAGGCGGCTCGAGGCTCGGAGCCAGCCTCGACGACGGGCCCGATGATGATGCGGGGGAAGTCGCCCCGCGCCACCAGCCAGGGTCCTGCCACCCAGGTGCGAGCTCGTCTGCCGCGCCGGATGCCCAAGGCGGCGTGAAAAAGCGCAGGGCCGTGCCGAGCTTGTTCGGCAGCTGGCCGAAGAAGCCCAAGGGCTCGGCCGCGGTGACTAAGCGGGATGAAGCGGCCGCTAAGGCCATCCGCTTACGCAAGGTGGTGAAGGAGCCGCAGCTAGTTTCCGCATAAGTACTGCCTTCATCCCGTACCTTCTCCTTCCTTGCCGATCTTGTCTGAGTTTCTTTGCTTTGTTCCCCTTGATCTAGGGCTCCGCTTTCTCTTGAGAAGTCGGCCGCCACCTCCATCATGGGGCCGACGGAGACTTCCACCACCACTCGGCGGATCGATCTGGCCGCCGACCTCCGGGAGGCGAAAGAGCGGAACACGCGGGAAGCGCGCGAGGAGCAGGAAGCCGCCCGCCTGGAGAAGGCGGAAGCGGAGAAGGTGGAGCCCATTGCCCTGAATCAACTGGTGGAGCCCGAGGCAGCCGACGCGGCGAAGAAGCGGGCTGAGGAGGCCACCCGCCGCCAGTCGGTGGTGTTTGGCACTCCCCTTAACTCCGCGCCTCCATCGCCGGAGTTCGTGGCGCAGACTGGGGAAGCCGGCGACGAGCACCCGATCATGGAGAGGGACGGTGGCGACGTCGCCATGCCGGACGTGATTGTGCCTTCACCGCCACCGTCTAGGAATGCGCAAGGCGAGCAGCCAGCGGACCCACCAGTGCCACCAACCGGAAACGAGGTGGTGACGGGCCCGACTCCTGAGGTCTCCACACCGACGCGCCGCTGACTCGCGAAGGCGGCTTCGGCGCCACGCCCGCTGGAGACCGGTGCCGCAAGCTCCTTGATTCCGGACACCGAGGCGACCAGCGTCGCGCCCACTGGATGGGTACGGGGAGGCGGGATGGGCCCTCTGAACAAGGCAATCCAGGATGTTCAAGCCAAACTCCGCGCCGAGGCCGACGCTATCGAGCACTGTAACAAGACGTTCCTGGAATCGCGAGAGGCCATCCGGGTACGCTTCTTGCTTCTTCGTTTGTAACTCTTGTATTGCTTTGTGGGGGCGCATCAGCGCACCCACTGGGTGTAGTCCCCGAGTTCCGAGCCGGCTGCTGAGCAGGCGGCTCGGAACTTTAATTAGCAGGCTCTAAGCGATGATATCCTTGCTGCAGGATTATCATAACCTCCGTGCGGCCGCCTTCAACTCCAAAGTCCAGGAGTTGGATCAACGTGCTGCCCACTTGTCGGAGAGCCGAAGTAAGTCATCTTCTTTCTCTGCGGGGGCGCGCTGGCGCACCCGCGGGTTGTAGTCCCCGAGATTCGGGCCGACTGCTGAGTAGTCGGGCCGGATCTCCCCGGCAACTGTTCTTCTTCCTGCTGGTTACTAACGCCTTTCCCTTCTTCTTTTCTTCTGTAGAGGCCAACGCCGCATTGCAGCAGCAGCTAGGCGAAGCCAACACCGTGCTGCACGCTAAGGAGGAGGAGTGCGGCAGGCTGGCTGAAGAGCGTGACTGATCGGGTCGCAGAATTTGGCGGAGCAAAGTGAGCTGCTCAAGAAGGCCTGCAGGAGGTGGAGGACAAGGAGATCGGCCTCCTTGCTGAGTTCGCGACCGAACGCTCCGCCTGGACCGACAAGGAGGCGATGTTGACTTCCGGCTTTCACGAGATTGAAGACATAGTTGACGGTGAGCTTCCCTCTTTTTCCTTTTTTGAGCTGCCGGCTACTGGTCGGGCCGGCCTCTTGTCTCTAACTTTGGCTCTTCGCTTTCTGTCTTGGCAGACTTCTTCCCTGGTCACTCAGACGCCGCCAATCAGGCCATTGAAGCCGACCGCGAAGGATGGAGGGCGGAAGGCGCACAGATCGCTGCCGATGCCCCCCGAACCCTTAGCGAGCTGCTCCTGAGCATCGAGGCCCGTCTTCGGCCGGCTCACCGGATGCTGCATCGTCTTCAACATGTCGGCGCCCAGGCGATCGCCGCCATGTGGCCGGACATGCCGGCACCGCGCACTCCCAGTCAGACTGCCGACTGGCTGGAGGTGGCGGTCGGCCGTCTTGAGGCCTGGAAGGGCTCCTCGGCCCGGGCTGGAGCGCCGGGCCTTGAATTCAAGCGTGGTACCACAGGCTAAGTCTAGCCCAGTTAATACCGTTCGCCGAGACTCAGGAGGAGTTGGCGGTCATGGAAGATGACCTTGTCAAGCAAGCGGCGGCAATCGCCGAATACACCGACACCAGCGTCTTCGTCCTGGAGCAAGCCGAAAACGGCGCCGAGGCGCCACCAGAATGGTTTGGGCTGAACCCGGAGGACGGCGAGGACTCTGCCGAGGTGATCGACTCCAGCGGCGAGGAAGAAGGCGAGGAAGAGGAGGAGGGCAAAGAGGAGGCGCCAGAGGTCGGAGCGGACGGCCAGCCTCAGCTCGACCAAGGCCTCAAAGAACGAGCCACGCCCAAGCGAGCCGGCTACCACTGGAGGCGACCAAGCGGAGATTGACCAGCCGACTGCTCCACCAACCGGCGCCACCGACTCCTTCGATCCACCGAACTCGTCTGCCGCTCCCTAGGCCGCCAGTTTATCTTTTGCTTTACCTACCTATCAGTCTCGTCGAACTTGTTAATTTTGCACAATTCCACCCGCGGGGTGTATCTCAAACTTCTTTTGAATATCGGCCAAGGCCCTTTTGCTATGTAAAATATTTTTCTGAGTTCTATCTTTAATTGCTTTCTGCTCTTTTGGCTTTTTCCTTTACCGCCCTCCCTTAGTTGTCGTCTTGCCAGCCGAACAGCCGCTCTGCGGACTGTGGGTGGGTCAAGTACTTAGCTACTTTCGGGAAGGCAAGTACTTAGCCAATTTAGAACGCTTTAGCAAGTTAAGTAGAAGCCGGCCGGCCGGCTGCTCAACAGTCGGTCGTAGAGGCGGGAAGCCGGCTTGAACTATGCACATGCTTTGGGTCCTTAGCCATTTTTCACGTGAGCACTCTTTCTGCCCTTCTCCTACCCACCAGACAGTCACTCTGCGAGCAGCGGCTTCCGGTAGGAGACGGCTTAAGTGCCAATACATTACTTGTCCGGCTGCAGGAAGCATTTCATAGTACAAGGCGGCGAGTCCCCGGGCCGACTGGTCGGACCCGGTGCCAAGCGGCATAAAGGAAATGACACATTCATAGGCATAATTCTTATCATATAGATAAAGAGGGCAGTCCCGAGCTCTTCTCGGGGACCCGAGTCTTCGTGCTTTAATACAAAAGGTAGCGTGGTACATACTGCATCAATCGTAAAATCTTCGGAGGAGATTTGCATTCCATGGTCAGCTCCATCTCCTTGCCGGAGTCGTCCCTCTTGCGCTCGAGGCTTCGAAAGGCCGATCAGGTAGTAGGAGTCGTTGCCCAACACCTTGCCGATGATGAAGGGGCCTTCCCAAGGTGCTGAGAGCTTGTGCTGGCCGGCTGTTCGCTGGATCAGCCGGAGCACAAGGTCTCCCTCTTGGGAGGATCTCGGCTTGACCTTCCGATTATAGTATCGGCGCTGGCTCTGTTGGTAGATGCTAGACCGGCTGAGTGCCAACAGCCGGCCCTCTTCTAGCAGATCGACGCCGTCTTGACGTGCTTCTTCTGCCTCCTCTTCGGTGTACATGGTGACTCGAGGGGAGTCGAATTCTATGTCCGTTGGGATGACGGCTTCGGCACCGTAGACGAGGAAGAAAGGCATGAAGCTGGTTGACTTGTTTGGAGTTCTGCGCAGGCTCCAGAGGACGGCCGACGGCTCATCGAGCCAACAGCCAGCCGAGCGCTCTAGAGGCTCGACCAGTCGGGGCTTGATGCCAGACAAGATGAGGCCGTTTTCTTGCTCTACTTGGCCGTTTGATTGCGGATGGGCAACGGACGCTAAGTCCAGTCGGATGCCCTATGTCGCGCAGAAATGGGCCAAGGCACCTTTGGCAAAGTTCGTGCCATTGTCGGTGATGATGATGTGTGGTATGCCATACCGGATGGTGATGTCGAAGATGAAAGTCATAGCAGTCAGACCATTCAATTTCTTGATTGGTTTTGCTTCTATCCACTTGGTGAACTTGTCCACCGCGACAAGCAGATGAGTCATGCCACCTCGTGCTATTTTGAATGGTCCCACCATGTCCAGGCCCCAGACGGCAAAGGGCCAGGCAATGGGAATAGTCTTGAGTGCCGAAGCCGGCTGATGTGGCTTGGAGCGGAATTTCTGGCACCCTTTGCATTTCTGGACCAAGTCTTTGGCGTCTTCTAGAGCAGTCGGCCAGAAAAAACCGTGGCGGAAAGCTTTGGCCACGAGTGCTCTTGAAGCCGCGTGATGACCACACTCGCCTTAATGAATATCTTTGAAGATTGCTTGGCCTTGCTCCGGCTCTACACAGTGCTGGTAGACACCAGTGACACTACGCCTCACAAGCTCTCTGTTGACTATGGTGTATGCTGCTGGCTGGCGTTGCACTTGCCGGGCCGAGATCTCATTAGTCGGCAGCTCTTTGTTTGCCAGGAAGTTGAGGATGGGCTGGGCCCATGAAGGTGTTGCAATTTCTTCGACTGCTAGGACTGCAACTTGGACGAGGGCGGTTGGGCCGGGAGGCGGCGGATTGGAGTCAGCTGCCGCTTGCTGAGCCGATGAAGTCCCCGGGCCGACTGCTGCAGTCCCCGGGTCGGGCTCTGAAGTCCCCGAGCTGACCGCTGCAGTCCCCGGGCCGGGTTCTGAAGTCCCCGAGCCGGGTGGGACTGCCGCGGCCCCCGGGCCGCCTGCTGGAGTTCCCGTGCCGGCTGCTAGAGCTCTCAAGTCAGATCCGACTGCTTCAGGAGGAGCCGACACGAAGATGGAATCCGACTCTGGTGATGGCTTGACAAACAGCTTGAGGAGGCGTTGTAGGGCGATGCCGGTTGGTATTGCTTGACGGGTGGAGCCGATTCGTGCCAAGGCATCTGCTTGCTCATTGTCATTCCTTGGCACATGAAGAAACTCGCACCCTTCAAAGTATCCACTGAGTTGCTGTACGAGGAAGCGGTAGCTCGCCATGTTTGCATATTTGGCGTCCCAGTTGCCCGATGACTGCTGGACCACCAAGTCAAAGTCACCATAGCACAGGATCCGGCGAATGCCGAGTTCCTTGGCAAGCCGGAGCCCGTGAATGAGTACCTCGTATTCAACGATGTTGTTGGAGGCGGCAAAGTGAATTTGCAGCACATATCTGAGATTGTCGCCTTTGGGAGAGGTGAGGTCGATGCCGGCTGATAACCCACAAGTATAGGGGATCACAATAGTTTTCGAGGGTAGAGTATTCAACCCAAATTTATTGATTCGACACAAGGGGAGCCAAAGAATATTCTCAAGTATTAGCAGTTGAGTTGTCAATTGAACCACTCCTGGATAACTTAGTATCTGCCGCAAAGTATTTAGTAGCAAAGTAATATGGAAGTAACGGTAACGATAGCAAAATTAATATTTTTGTGTTTTGTAGTGATTGTAATAGTAGTAACGGAAAAGTAAATAAGCGAAGAACAATAAGTGAAAAGCTCGTAGGCATTGGATCGGTGATGGAGAATTATGCTGGATGTGGTTCATCATGTAACAGTCATAACATAGGGTGACACAGAACTAGCTCCAATTCATCAATGTAATGTAGGCATGTATTCCGAATATAGTCATACGTGCTTATGGAAAAGAACTTGCATGACATCTTTTGTCCTACCCTCCCGTGGCAGCGGGGTCCTAATGGAAACTAAGGGATATTAAGGCCTCCTTTTAATAGAGTACCGGAACAAGGCATTAGCACATAGTGAATACATGAACTCCTCAAACTATGGTCATCACCGGGAGTGGTCCCGATTATTGTCACTTCGGGGTTGCCGGATCATAACACATAGTAGGTGACTATAGACTTGCAAGATAGGATCACGAACTCACATATATTCATGAAAACATAATAGGTTCAGATCCGAAATCATGGCACTCGGGCCCTAGTGACAAGCATTAAGCATAGCAAAGTCATAGCAACATCAATCTCAGAACATAGTGGATACTAGGGATCAAACCCTAACGAAACTAACTCGATTACATGATAAATCTCATCCAACCAATAACCGTCCAGCAAGCCTATGATGGAATTACTCACGCACGGCTGTGAGCATCATGAAATTGGTGATGGAGGATGGTTGATGATGACGACGGCGACAAATCCCCCTCTCCGGAGCCCCGAACGGACTCCAGATCAGCCCTCTCGAGAGGTTTTAGGGCTTGGCGGCGGCTCCGTATCGTAAAACACGATGAATCCTTCTCTCTGATTTTTTCTCCCCGAAAGTGCATATATGGAGTTGGAGTGGAGGTCGGTGGAGCGTCAGGGGGCCCACGAGGTAGGGGGCGCGCCCTGGGGGGGGGGCAGGCGCGCCCCCCACCCTCATGGACAGGGTGTGGGCCCCCTGACGTGGATTTTTCTTCGAGTATTTTTCTTATTTTCCAAAAAGATGTTCCGTGGAGTTTCAGGTCATTCTGAGAACTTTTGTTTCTGCACATAAATAACACCATGGAAAGTCTGCTGAAAACAGTGTCAGTCCGGGTTAGTTCCATTCAAGTCATGCTAGTTAGAGTCCAAAACAGGGGCAAAAGTGTTTGGAAAATGTAACATCCCAAAATTCTAAATTTTGGAATGTTATATTAGATAATTAACTATGCTTGTTGTCTGATTGATGGTTTGATTGATTGAGTGAAACTGAGTGGAATTTGAAAACTTTTGAAAGTTGAATGAGAGGGAATGAAATGACTTTCCCAAACTTTCCCTTTGCCTTTTGGATCCCAATGAATTCAAGTTCATTCCAACACCAAACCCTAGAGTGAAGATGACATGACTTCTTCCATTTTGAAATGAAAAGGGTTTTGGAAAAGATTTAAATTTCATTTGGGAATATTTCAAATTCAAAGCTTTATGCAACTCAATGATTTTCATGAGGGAAGATAAAATGACTTCTTCAATTATATGAAATATGAGTTGGAAGTTAAAAAGTATCAAATTGAAAGTCATTTGAAAGTGCCTTGAAACCCTCTTTTCAAATTGAGTTTTGGAATTTGAATTCAAACATTGGCAAGTGGGAATCATTTCAAAATCTATGCCTGATAAATACTTGAGCAAAAGTATGAGAGGAGTAAATATGACACTCCAAAAATATCAGAGGAAAACAATGCCAAAAGTTTTGAATTCAAATATGAGTTTTAATTGAATTTGAAAAAAATGAATTTTTATAAAGTTTGGATTTTGCCTTTGGAAAAATGTTCAAATGATAGGAATATTCCCTGATCATTTTGGTATATATATGTCCTATATAAAATATTTATATTTTAAAAGATATCTCTGTTTTTGTTTTATTTAAAAATAAAAAATTAAAAGGAACCCCCAGCGCCAGCCAGCCCTCTGCCCAGCCAACTGACCACCCAGAGGCCAGCGCAGCCGGCCCACCAGCGCCAAATGAGCTGCCCAAAGACCGGCCAAAGCACTTCGCCGAACCCCTCTGCCTTGGTCGCCTGACCGCACCACCCCTCTCTCTCTGCAGGTGGACCCGCCCGTCTTTAACCCTCACGCCCCACGCCATTGCCACGATCGCCGGATCTCATGAGATCCGGATCCCGATCCTCCCGATCGCTTCAAGCAAGGCCGAGGCCCCCGCCTATTTAAGCCCTCGCCCCGCACCCCATTCCCCCCCTAGCCCCTCGCCGGACCCCCTCTTCCTCTCTCCCGAGCTCACCGGAGACCCGAGTCCCCGCCGCCGCCATTTCCATCACCGTCGCCGCCCTAGCCACTCCCGACCCCCACCGACTCCACCAGACGCCTCCCCGACCTCGTCCACGACGACCGGAGCCATCAACGCACTCGTCGTCGTCGCCGCCGCCGCCGCCGAGGTCCGGTAAGTCGCCGGAATCCCCTCCCCCCGTCCGATGCGTGATGAACGGCTAGGATTAGACCCCCGAAGGGGTCCGCGTTTTAAATAAAACCGGCCCGGTTCGTCCGGTTTATTTTTAAGTTAGGTTTTTATTTTTGGAGCCGGCCCGTTTTAGTTTAACCCTAGGCTCGGTTAGGTTATATTACGCTCAGTGCGTAGGTTAGGCCCATGAGGCCATTTTCATTTATTTTCATTTTCTGCTTTAATGTAATAGTTCCTGCTTTGAAAAATTCATATCTTTTATTCTGTTTAAAATTTTTGAGTGATTTTTTTTGTTGATTTGCAAATTTTCTATAGTTTCTGTAGAAAATATAATTAGCTATGTCAAAAATAATTAAAATTGCTTTAATTTAGTTTTAGTCAGAATAGTAAATCTGTTATAACATGAGCTAGGAAAATTATTTTTATATGATTCTTTTTGTCCCAATTTTGTTTTGACATTGCCAAACCATAGAAATTAATTTGGGCATTTTAGGATTAATAAAAAATAGTTTTCAGCAGAATCTAGTTAATCCTAATTAATTAACTAGCTACTATTTTCCTATTATTTTAATTAGTAAATAAATTTATTTTTCACATGTGATTGATTATTCTAGGATAATTTCTGTCACTTTATAGGATGAACTTTTATTTATATTAAATAAAACTTTTTATTTTATTTTCTTAATATAAATTGGATTAGGCCTAATAGGAGTTTTACTATAGCTTTTAAATTGATTCTTTTTGCTCCTAATTGCTTAATGCATTCTTTTCTGTTAAGTTAACATAAAACCATGATTAGGTTATGTTGAGAAAATTTTTGTTATATAAAAACTATTTTTAGTTGTTGCTTGAAGTAGGAAAAACTTGAGTTGGTTTTCTTTGAGTTTTCCCTTTGGGTTTTGATTCGCTTTGTTTTGGTGTGTTATATTACTATGCTATTGTGTTATGTGATCATATGCTATAGGCTTATTGTGATTATTGTTTGTTTCGTAGAGTTTCGGAGTAAGAAGCTTGCTACCACGAGTCCCTAGTTTTCAAGATCGTCAAGAAGACAAGTTCACTTTGACCATGCTTTCATACCTATGTTTTATTGCATTTAGTGACATCTTTGCAACCACCCCTCAAGAGTGTTATTGAATCCTTGTAGTTGAGTAGTATGCATGAGGTAGGAACCCATTCCCTGTTATCAAGCCCGGGACGATATTTTATTTTAATGCTACGCTATAGTAGACGGGGTTTGGTATGAGTACTGGGAGTGGTGTGAGAATGGAGGATTCTACGTCAATGACGACAACTCCATGACGGAATCTGCAAGGATCTGCATCTTCAAGACCTCAAGACTTCAAGACTCGAGACAGAATTCAATACACACTCTTTGGGTGAAGGATTTGCTGACGGCACCCTGGAGGAACCAGTGGTTGGCCGGGATGCATGGAGAAGCGCCATGACATCTTGCGGAAAGCTTCACCCAGACTCAAAGAGACGGAAGAATACTTCATGCCCGAAGCTTACCCGTGCAACCGCAAGTCATTATGGGCTCTGGCTTGGTTGACCTTAGTGGTGACTCTGGCTGGGACGGTACTAGCAGATGTAGAACTACGGTAGGATGGGATGAGTACCGACAAAGGTGGTCGAGGAACTCTTCGAAGACCATGTTTGATCGTCTTGTTCTCAAACACCCTGAAGTGCGAGAACGTAAAAAGAGGGATCGAATCTTGCGGGTAAAGTGTACAAACCTCTGCAGAGGGTTAAAAACCTAATCGATTAGCCGTGTCCCCTTCACGGACAAATTTGAGCATCTGGACTTGGATCTATCTCGAACTCTCAACACCGGATCGATAACTTAATTGTGGGCAACTTATGATGATTTTGGGCTATGCGACATCGGTTGGCGGAACCATGTCATGATAGAAAACTCCATAGTACAGACTTCATTTATTCCTTTGTTGTAGGAAAAATTAAAAATCAGCTTTTATGCAAACAAAACTTCGGACACCGAGCCATAAAGCCATATTGCATATAGTATAGTTTCATCATCTGTTTTTGATATTGTGATCTTGCCGGGTACATTCAATGTATCGACCTACACGGCTGCAACGTATCATGTTGCGTATATTTCCTCGACGAGTAAGAGTACGGCACAGTGGTTACGGTCTACACTCAACCTGCCGATGGCGTTGATGGGACTCCACACCCGCTTGTTTGTTTCACTGAGTATTATGAGGTATATATCAGTTTTACGTTAATTATACATGTGATTGCACTTTGATATATACATTGATGTACCGTGTGTGCCAAAGATACTGATCCAGGATGGCACAAAGAACACGTAGGCTTGACCGTTTGAGGTCGGTCGCTATTGAAAAGTAGAAATGACGGAGACGTATCAACTCCCCCAAGCTTAAACCTTTGCTTGTCCTCAAGCAATTCAGTTGATAAACTGAAAGTGATAAAGAAAAACTTTTACAAACTCTGTTTGCTCTTGTTGTTGTAAATATGTAAAGCCAGCATTCAAGTTTTTAGCAAAGATTATGACTAACCATATTCACAATAACTCTTAGGGCTCATGTTTACTCATATCAATGGCATAATCAACTAGCGAGCATTAATAATAAATCTCGGATGACAACACTTTCTCGAAACAATCATGATATGATATAACAGGATGGTATCTCGCTAGCCCTTTCTGAGACTGCAAAACATAAATGCAGAGCACCTTTAAAGATCAAGGACTGACTAGACATTGTAATTCATGGTAAAAGAGATCCAATCATAGTCATACCCAATATAAATTAATAGTAATGGATGCAAATGACAGCTGCGCTCTCCAGCCAGTGCTTTTTAATAAGAGGGTGATGAATCAATCATGAAAGTAAATAGATAGGCCCTTCATAGAGGGAAGCAGGGATTTGTAGAGGTGCCAGAGCTCGGTTTTAAAATAGAGAACTAATATTTTGAGCGGCATACTTTCATTGTCAACATAACAACCAAGAGATGGCGATATCTTCCATGCTACACACATTGTAGGCGGTTCCCAAACAGAATGGTAAAGTTTATACTCCCCCTCCACCAACAGGCATCAATCCATGGCTTGCTCGAAGCAACGAGTGCCTCCAACTAGCAAAAGTCCCAGGGGGAGTTTTGTTTGCAATTATTTTGATTTAGTTTGCATAAAGCATGGGACTGGGCATCCCAAAGGACCAGCCATTTTCTCGTGAGTGAGGAGCGGAGTCCACTCCTCTTGAGAATAACCCGCCTAGCATGGAAGATACGGAAAACCCTAGTTGATACATGAGCTATTCGAGCATACAAAACAGAATTTCATTTGAAGGTTTAGAGTTTGGCACATACAAATTTACTTGGAACGGCGGTAGCTACCGTGACATAGGAAGGTATAGTGGACTCATCTGGAATAACTTTGGGGTTTAAGGGATTGGATGCACAAGCAGTATTCCCGCTTAGTAAAAGTGAAGGCTAGCAAAAGACTGGGAAGCGACCAACTAAAGAGCGACAACAGTCATGAACATGCATTAAAATTAATAAACATTGAGTACAAGCATGAGTAGGATATAATCCACCATGAACATAAATATCGTGAAGGCTATGTTGATTTGTTTCAACTACATGTGTGAACATGTGCCAAGTCGAGTCACTTAAATCATTCAAAGGAGGATACCACCCCACTATACCACATCACAACCATTTTAATAGCATGTTGGTACGCAAGGTAAACCATTATAACTCATAGCTAATCAAGCATGGAACAAGCAACTATGATCTCTAATTGTCATTGCAAACATGTTTATTCATAATAGGCTAAATCAGGAAGGATGAACTAATCATATTTACGAAAACAAGAGAGGTCGAGTTCATACCATCTTTTCTCATCTCAGCCAGTCCATCATATATCGTCATAATTGCCTTTCACTTGCACGACCGAACGATGTGAATAATAATAAGAGTGCATGTGCATTGGACTAAGCTGGAATCATAGCATTCAATAAACAGGAGAAGACAAGGCAATATGGGCTCTTGGTTAAATCAACAATAATGCATATAAGAGCCACTTCAATAATTTAATTATGGTCTTCTCCTATCGACCCCCAAAGAAAAGAAAATAAATAAAAACTATTTACACAGGAAAGCTCCCAACAAGCAAAAAGAAGAACAGGAAATCGTTTTTGGTTTTCTTTTTAATTATTACGACTACAGCATGAAAAGTAAACTAACTAAAAGCTACTACTAATTTTTTTCTTAAGGTTTAACAAACACACAAGAAGAATGCAAGAAAAAGGAAAATAAACTAGCATGGATATTACAGTGAAAGAGTATGAGCACCGACATCTAGCAATGAGTGTGTGTGAACATAAATGTAATGTCGGTGGAAAATACGTACTCCCCCAAGATTAGGCTTTTGGCCTAAGTTGGTTTATTTCCATGGATGGCCTGGCGGATATCCGTAGTTGTAGTTGGGGTCGTACTGAGATGCAGCAGCTATCGCCTGCTGAGCTGCAGCGTGGCGGCGAGCTGCCTCTGCCCTCCTCTCGTACTCATCTGCCTCCTCTCTGGTAATGAAATGTCTTCCTCTTGGCTGATAATCAAAGAAGGCAGGAGCAGGGAGAGTAATACAGACAACACGACGTCTGTCAAAGATTAAACAAACTGGTGGTGAACCATAGCATTAAAGTCTAAATAAGTAGGAGGCAACTCAATATCATCCTCACATATGTCCACACCAAGAAAATCAGCTAAGGGAGTTGCATAAATTCCACCGAAGAAATCTCCATTAAATCTATTATTATGCAACCTACGTGCAACAATGGCTCCCCAATTATACGATTTGTCTCCTAACACAGCACTCCTAAGAATGTTGAGGTCAGGGACACACATATGACATGCTTCATCTTTACCATTTATGCACCTACCTATGAAGAGAGCAAAATAATGTATAGCAGGAAAATGGATGCCCCCTATGGTAGCTTGTGCTATATCTCTTGATTCCCCCACAGTTATACTAGCAAGAAATTTCTAAATTCAGATTTGCGGGGTTCACTAGCACTACCCCATTGCGGAAGTTTGCAAGCAGTGATAAAATCCTCTAAGTCCATCGCATAAGATTTTTCATAAAGATCAAACAGGACAGTAGGAGAATTACGTGAAGATGACAATTCAAACCTCCTCACAAAGGAACTAGCGAGATAGTGGTACTAGCGGCATTTTTCTGCCTCGAAGCTCACAAGATCAGCGTTACGCAAATATGCGTTAAATTCTTCCTTGATTCCCGCTCGATCCATAAAATTTTCTGAAGGCCATTCACAAGGCCGCACTGGAGCGTTTCTTGGTGGCTCATCGTCAGCATCACACATTTTAAGCCTGGGTCCTTGCTTCCTTGAAGAACCACCTTGGAACATTTTCCTAAGCATATTTCTTCCTCTGAAAATTTCTGAAATTTTTAGTAGCTTCAAATAAAAGTGAACCAAACTCAATAAAATTGATGGCAACTACTCCTGCAAGTGCCTAGAGACTTTATCAAGCATTAGAACTACTTGGAACCATATAAATTTGACATGCAAGCTCAAGAACATGGTCACCTAGGCAGCACAAATTTGCAATGAATAAAGCTCTAGAACAACAACTAATTGGACCAATGGAGGAGTCACATACCAAGGAACAATCCCCCCAAGCAGTTTTGTGGGAGGTGTTTTGAGCAAGGAGATCGAAAATCGCAGCAAAATGAGCTAGAACTCGTGCTTGAGCTGGATAGTGATTTTTTTGGGAGGAAGAAGAAGTGTGTGGGTGCAGGAATAAGTCGAGGGGAGCCACCATGGGCCCACGAGCCAGGGGCGCACCTAAGGGGGTAGGGAGCGCCCTCCACCCTCGTGGCCAGGTGCTTGCCCCTCCTGCTTTGTTCTCAGTGCCAGATATTCTCAAATATTCCAGAAAAAAATCATATTCCATTTTCAGGGCATTTGGAGAACTTCTATTTTCAGGGTATTTTTATATTGCACGGATAAATCAGAAAATGTATGTAAAATACTATTTTTACTTTATTTCAACTAAATAAAAGAAAGTAGAAAGAGGGTACAGAAGATTGTGCCTTCTAGTTTCATCCATCTCATGCTCATGAAAAGGAATCCATTAACAAGGTTGATCAAGTCTTGTTAACAAACTCATTCCGAATAACATGGAACCGGAGAAATTTTGAATAACACTATGTTACCTCAACAGTGATATGCACATCCCCTATAATAAGAATATCATATTTCTTCTTGACAGTAGGGAGAGGAAATTCAAAACCTCCAAAAATAATCGATGGAATTTTTCCAATAGAGTTGATACTATGAACTTGAGGTTGTTTCCTCGAAAAGTGTACCATATGCTCATTACCTTTAACATGAAAAGTGACATTGCCTTTGTTGCAATCAATAACAGCCCCTGCATTATTCAAAAAAGGTCTTCCAAGAATTATAGACATACTATCATCCTCGGGAATATCAAGAATAACAAAGTCCATTAAAATAGTAACGTTTGCAACCACAACAGGCACATCCTCACAAATACCGACAGGTATGGCAGTTTATTTATCAGCCATTTGCAAAGATATTTCAATAGGTGTCAACTTATTCAAATCAAGTCTACGATATAAAGAGAGAGGCATAACACTAAAACCGGCTCCAAGATCACATAAAGCCGTTTTAACATAGTTTCTTTTAATGGAGCATGGTATAGTAGGTACTCCTGGATCTCCAAGTTCCTTCGGTATTCCACCCTTGAAAGTATAATTAGCAAGCATGGTGGAAATTTCAGCTTCTGGTATCTTTATTTTATTTGTAACAATATCTTTCATGTACTTAGCATAAGGATTCATTTTGAGCATATCAGTTAATCGCATACGCAAAAAGATAGGTCTAATCATTTCAGCAAAGCGCTCAAAATCCTCGTCATCCTTTTTCTTGGATGGTTTCGGAGGAAAAGGCATGGGTTTCTGAACCCATGGTTCTCTTTCTTTACCATGTTTCCTAGCAACAAAGTCTCTCTTATCATAACGTTGATTCTTTGATTGTGGGTTATCAAGATCAACAGCAGGTTCAATTTCTATATCATTATTATTACTAGGTTGAGCATCATCATGAACATCATCATTAACATTTTCACTAGGTTCATGTTCATTACCAGATTGTGTTTCAACATCAGAAATAGATATATCATTTGGATTCTCAGGTGGTTCAGCAATAGGTTCACTAGAAGCATGCAAAGTCCTATCCTTTTTCTTTTAATTCTTTTTAGAAGGACTAGGTGCATCAATATTATTTCTCTGAGAATCTTGTTCGATTCTCTTAGGGTGGCCTTCAGGATACAAAGGTTCCTGAGTCATTTTACCAGTTCTAGTAGCCACTCTAACAACATAGTCATTTTTCTTACTATTTAATTCATTGAGCAAATCATTTTGAGCTTTAAGTACTTGTTCTACTTGAGTGGTAACCATAGAAGCATGTTTACTAATGAGTTTTAGTTCACCTTTAACTCTAGACATGTAATCACCCAAGTCTTCAAGCGTATCGGAATTGTATTTCAATTGTCTACCAAAATAAGCATTGAATTTTTCTTGTTTGACAATAAAATTATCAAACTCTCCTAAGCATTGTATAGCAGACTTAAAGTGAGGAATATCACCTTCATCAAATCTATAGAGAGAATTTACCTTTACTACCTGTGTCGGGTTATCAAGACCATGAGTTTCTTCAATAGGTAATGGATTAAGATCATATATTTCTTCAACAGGTGGTAAATTAAGACCATGTATTTCTTCAATAGGAGGTAAATTCTTAACATCTTCATCTTTAATACCTTTTTTCTTTCATAGATTTCTTTGCCTCTTGCATATCTTCAGGACTGAGAAATAGAACACCTCTCTTCTTCGGAGTTGGTTTTGGAATAGGCTAAGGAATTGGCTCAGGAGCTGGCTCAGGAAGTGTCCAGTTATTTTCATTTGTCAACATATTATTCAATAGAATTTCAGCTTCATCCGGTGTTCTTTCCCTGAAAACAGAACCAGCACAACTATCCAGGTAATCTCTGGAAGCATCGATTAGTCCATTATAAAAGATATCAAGTATTTCATTTTTCTTAAGAGGATGATCAAGCAAAGCATTAAGTAATTGGAGAAGCCTCCCCAAGCTTGTGGGAGACTCTCTTCTTCAATTTGCACAAAATTATATATATCCCTCAAAGCAGCTTGTTTCTTATGAGCAGGGAAATATTTAGCAGAGAAGTAATAAATCATATCCTGGGGACTACGCATATAACCAGGATCAAGAGAATTAAACCATATCTTAGCATCACCCTTTAATGAGAACGGAAATATTTTAAGGATATAAAGATAGCGAGATTTCTCATCATTAGTGAACAGGGTGGCTATATCATTTAATTTAGTAAGATGTGCGACAACAGTTTCAGATTCATAGCCATGAAAAGGATCAGATTCAACCAAAGTAACTATATCAGGATAAACAGAGAATTCATAATCCTTATCAGTAACATAGATAGGTGAAGTAGCAAAAGCAGGGTCAGGTTTCATTCTAGCATTAAGAGATTGCTGCTTCCATTTAGCTAATAACCTCTTGAGTTCATATCTATCCTTGCAAGCTAAAATAGCTAAAGAAGATTCTTTTTCAAAAATATAACCCTCAGGAACAACAGGAAAGTCTTCATCATCAATTTCATCAATGTGATCAGTTTCTATAATTTCTTTCTCTCTAGCCCTAGCAAGTTGTTCATCAAGAAATTCACCAAGTGGCACAGTAGTATCAAGCATAGAAGTAGTTTCATCATAAATATCATGCATAGCAGAAGTGGCATCGTCAATAACATGCGACATATCGTAATGAATAGCGTATGTGTTTAGGTGTCACAAGCCTACTCAAAACAGAAGGTGAATCAAGTATAGAGCTAGATGGCAGTTCCTTACCTCCCCTCATAGTTGAGGGTTAAAATTTTGTTTTCTCGTCTTTCAAGTTCTTCATAGTGACCAGCAGATATAAATCCCAAGTCACTCAAAGAATAGAGCTATGCTCCCCGGCAACGGCGCCAGAAAATAGTCTTGATAACCCACAAGTATAGGGGATCGCAACAGTTTTCGAGGGTAGAGTATTCAACCCAAATTTATTGATTCGACACAAGGGGAGCCAAAGAATATTCTCAAGTATTAGCAGTTGAGTTGTCAATTCAACCACACCTAGATAACTTAGTATCTGCATCAAAGTATTTAGTAGCAAAGTAATATGGAAGTAACGGTAACGATAGCAAAAGTAATATTTTTGGGTTTTGTAGTGATTGTAACAGTAGTAACGGAAAAGTAAATAAGCGAAGAACAATATGTGAAAAGCTCATAGGCATTGAATTGGTGATGGAGAATTATGCCGGATGTGGTTCATCATGTAACAGTCATAACATAGGGTGACACAGAACTAGCTCCAATTCATCAATGTAATGTAGGCATGTATTCCGAATATAGTCATATGTGCTTATGGAAAAGAACTTGCATGACATCTTTTGTCCTACCCTCCCGTGGCAGCGGGGCCTAATGGAAACTAAGGGATATTAAGGCCTCCTTTTAATAGAGTATCGGAACAAAGCATTAGCAGATAGTGAATACATGAACTCCTCAAACTATGGTCATCACCGGGAGTGGTCCCGATTATTGTCACTTGGGTTGCTGGATCATAACACATAGTAGGTGACTATAGACTTGCAAGATAGGATCAAGAACTCACATATATTCATGAAAACATAATAGGTTCAGATCTGAAATCATGGCACTCGGGCCCTAGTGACAAGCATTAAGCATAGCAACGTCATTCTCAGAACATAGTGGATACTAGGGATCAAACCCTAACAAAACTAACTCGATTAAATGATAGATCTCATCCAACCCATCACCGTCTAGCAAGCCTACGATGGAATTACTCATGCACGACGGTGAGCATCATGAAATTGGTGATGGAGGATGGTTGATGATGATGACGGCGACGAATCTCTCTCTCGAGCCCCGAACGGACTCGGATCAGCCTCCCGAGAGGTTTTAGGGCTTGGCGGCGGCTCTGTATCGTAAAACGCGATGAATCCTTCTCTCTGATTTTTTTTCTCCCCGAAACTGATTATATGGAGTTGGAGTTGAGGTCGGTGGAGCGTCAGGGGGCCCACGAGGTAGGGGGCGCACTGGTAGCGCGCCCCACCCTCGTGGACAGGTGTGGGCCTCGACATGGATTTTTCTTCCAAGATTTTTCTTATTTTCCAAAAAGATGTTCCGTGGAGTTTCAGGTCATTCCGAGGACTTTTGTTTCTACACATAAATAACACCATGGAAAGTCTGCTGAAAACATCGTCAGTCCGGGTTAGTTCCATTCAAATCATGCAACTTGGAGTCCAAAACAGGGGCAAAAGTGTTTGGAAAAGTAGATACGACGGAGACGTATCACCGGCTCCTAGACCTGTGCGCATCTTGGAACCATCGAAGTGCATCCGCCAATGGGTGGAGTCCGGCGCTGGCGGCAGGTACTGGGTCTCGGCCAGTCGACGAGGAAGTCGGCCAATGCTTGTGACTTGATGGCGGTGCAAAGCTGGTAGTAGATGGTGTAGGGGGCCAAATCTATGGCCCATTTGGCCACTCGGCCTGAGGCATCTCGGCTTCCAATGATCTCGGCGAGTGGAGCTGTGCAGACCACAGTGATTGGGTGCTCTTGAAAATACGGCTTCAATTTCTTGGCGGCAAAGTGCATGGCCTAGCACATCTTCTGATAGTGGGGGTAGTTTTGCTTGGAGGCTGACAGCACTTCGCTCAAGTAGTACACCGGTCTCTGGACTGGTAGTGCCTTGCCTTCTTCCTTGCGCTCTACCACTATGACTGTGCTGACCACCCGGCTGGTGGCGGTGATGTAGAGGAGCATGGGCTCCTTAGGAGTCGGAGCCGCCAGGACAGGCGGAGTGGCCAACATCTTCTTGAGCTGGAGAAAAGCTTCATCCGCCTTGTCGTTCCACTCGAAAAAAGTGGTATTCTTCATGAGCTGGTACAGGGGAAGAGCTTTCTCACCCAGCCGACTGATGAATCGGCTGATGGATGCCAAGCTGCCGGTGAACTTTTGTACGTCGAGCAGTCGGGTGGGCACTTCCATCCTCTCGATGGCCTTGATCTTCACAGGGTTGCATTCTATGCCGCGCTCTGAGACCAGGAAGCCAAGAAGCTGGCCGACTGGTACTCCGAAGACGCATTTCTCCGGGTTGAGCTTGATTTGAAATCGGCGCAAGTTATCAAAAGTCTCCTTGAGGTCTTCTAGCAGCGTTCCACGCTTCTCCGTATTCACCACAACATCGTCCACATAAACATGTGTTTTCCTGCCGAGTTGCTTGAGTAGGCACTTCTGCATGCAACGTTGGAACGTGGCGCCAACATTACTCAAGCCAAACGTCATGGTCAAGTAGCAGAAGGCTCCAAATGGTGTAATGAAGGTGGTCTTCAGCCTATCGGCCGGGTTCAGCTTGATCTGGTGATACCCTGAGTATGCGTCAAAAAAACTCAACAACTCGCATCCGGCTGTGGAGTCTATCACTTGGTCAATTCTCGGCAAAGCAAATGGGTCTTTGGGGCAGGCTTTGTTGAGGCTGTTGTAATCAATACACATGCGCCACTGCTTGCTTTTCTTCAGCACAAGGACTGGGTTGGCCAGCCACTCTGGAAAGAACACTTCCATGATGAAGCCGGCTGCCAGTAGCCGGGCTATCACTTCTCCAACAACGCTTCTCTTCTCTTCTGACAGGCGGCGCAAGGGCTGCCTGACTGGCTTGGCATCGGACCGGACATGTAACTTGTGCTCGGCGAACTGGCTTTAACACCCGGCATGTCTTTAGGTGACCATGCAAAGATGTCCCGATTCTCACGGAGGAAATCGACGAGCTCGCCTTCCTATTTGCTGTCAAGGTTTGCACCTATGACAACGTGCCTCTCTGGGTGCTCCGGGTCCAAGGGTATCTTCTTTGTCTCTTTGGCCGGCTTGAACGAGCCCTCGGCTTCCGACTCCTTGGGGTTGGTGACATTTCCGGCTGCTTGCCTGCCATCGCCACAACTCGGTCAAGGAGCCGCTTCTCGACGGTGATCACAAGGGACTCGGCCAGCCGACTGCTATCTGCTGCACAAGCGGACGACTTCTTGTAATCCCCTGCTATGGTTAGAATTCCCTTGGAACTCAGCATCTTCATCTAGAGGTAAGCATAGTGGGGGACCGCCATGAACTTGGCCAGAGCAGGCCGGCCAAGTAGTGCATGTTATGGGCTCGCAAGGTCCACCACCTCGAACCAGACCGGCTCTCGGCGGAAGTGATCTTTGTCTCCAAAGAGGACGTCTATCTGGATTTTGTCGATTGGTGAGCAGGAAAGGCCAGGAACTATGCCGTGGAATACGGTCCGGCTGGGCTGAAGCTACCTTTGTTTGATTCCTAACTTCTCCATGGTATCCTTGTATGGGATGTTGATGCTTCTGCCGCCATCTATCGTAACTCGAAAAAGCGAGCAGCTCGCCTCTGTGGCAAAAGTGGCATCCGTAACTGTATGAGGGAGCCGGAATTGGGCATTACTTCCAGGTGGTCGGCTCTGCTCCAGCTGATGGGCTTCTCGGACCAATGCATGAACTCGGGGGTCTCTGATGCCACCGCATTCACTTCTTGCTGCCGTTGCCGTCTGCTGTGCGTATCGTCAACCACGCTGGTGAACACGACATAAGCTCCGTGCTCTTCAGGATACTCGTCTTGTATGTCTCCGACTGGTCGAACCGCCGGCTGCTGGGGGGGGGGGGGGAGGAGGAGGCGGCTGCCCAGCAGGCGGAGGAGGCGGAAATCTGTCTCCCTTGGCGATTCGGGTGAGCCAATGGCACTTCCGAGTGGTGTGGTTGGACGGCTTCGCGCCGCTGTGAAATTTGCAGGGTACATCAAGAGTCTACTCATACGAGAAAGCGGGCAACCAATTAGGCTTGCTGCCCTTCTGGCGCTTGAACGGAGGCTGCCCTTCCGGCTGCTGGCCTTCGACTGTCGCCACCTGCCGGCTTGTAGAAGCCGGCTGCGCGGCCTTGCGTTTGTTGTCGTTGGGTTGCTGACGCTGACTGGAGTCACCAGCCTGGGCCCGAGGAGCTGGAGGAGTCACTTTGCCAGACGCATCAACTTGGATCTCTGCCTTCTGGTACGTCCATTTTGCATCATGCTTTTATATCGATATATATTGCATTATGGGCTATTATTTCACGTTATGTCACAATACTTATGGCTATTCTCTCTTATTTTACAAGGTTTACATGAAGAGGGAGAATGCCAAGCCGAATTCTGGCTGGAAAAGGAGCAAATATTGGAGACCTATTCTGTGCAGCTCCAAAAGGCCTGAAACTCCACGGAATATCTTAAAATAAATAAAGAAAAAATGTCGCCAAAGATGAAGGCGAGGGGGCCCATACCCTACTCACGAGGGTGGGGGGGCGCCCCCCTGGGGCGCACCCCCTACCTCGTGGGCCCCCTGGTGGCTCTCCGATGCCCATCTTCTCCTATATGAAGTCTTTCGATGAGAGAAAAACATTAAGCAACCTTTCGGGACGAGACTCCGCCGCCACGAGGCGGAACCTTGGCGGAACCAATATGGGGCTCATGAGCTGTTCTCGCCAGGGACACTTCCCTCCGGAGGGGGAAATCATCGCTATCATCATCACCAACGCTCCTATCATCGGAGAGGGCAATCTCCATCAACATCTTCACCAAAGCACCATCTCATCTCCCAACCCTAGTTCATCTCTTGTATCCAATTCTTGTCTCCAAGTCCGGGATTGGTGCTTGTAGGTTGCTAGTAGTGTTGATTACTCCTTGTAGTTGATGCTAGTTGGTTTACTTGGTGGAAGATCATATGTTCAGCTCCTTTATGCATATTATTACCCCTCTGATTATGAACATGAATATGCTTTGTGAGTAGTTACGTTTGTTCCTGAGGACAAGGGAGAAGTCTTGCTATTAGTAGTCATGTGAATTTGGTATTCGTTCGATATTTTGATAAGATGTATGTTGTCTAGCCTCTAGTGGTGTTATGTGAACGTTGACTACATAACACTTCACCATTATTTGGGCCTAGAGGAAGGAATTGGGAAGTAATAGGTAGATGATGGGTTGCTAGAGTGACAGAAGCTTAAACCCTAGTTTATGCGTTGCTTCGTAAGGGGCTGATTTGGATCCACTAGTTTCATGCTATGGTTAGTGAGGGAGTCCTGGACTAGGGGGTTTCCGGATAGCCGAACTATCATCGCGGCCGGACTCCAAGACTATGAAGATACAAGATTGAAGACTTCGTCCCGTGTCCGGATGGGTCTTCCCTTGGCATGGAAGGCAAGCTTGGCGATACGGATATGTAGATCTCCTACCATTGTAACCGACTCTGTGTAACCCTAACCCTATCCGGTGTCTATATAAACCGGAGGGTTTTAGTCCCAGAGGACGAACAACAATCATACCATAGGCTAGCTTCTAGGGTTTAGCCTACTTGATCTCGTGGTAGATCTACTCTTGTACTACCCATATCATCAATATTAATCAAGCAGGAGTAGGGTATTACCTCCATCGAGAGGGCCCGAACCTAAGTAAAAACATCGTGTCCCTTGTCTCCTGTTACCATCCGCCTAGACGCACAGTTCGGGACCCCCTACCCGAGATCCGCCGGTTTTGACACCGACATTGGTGCTTTCATTGAGAGTTCCTCTGTGCCATCACCTGTAGGCCCGAGGGCTCCTTCGATCATCAACAACGAGGCGGTCCAGGGTGAGACTTTTGTCCCCGGACAGATCTTCGTATTCGGCGGCTTTGCACTACGGGCCAATTCACTTGGCCATCTGGAGCAGATCGAAAGCTACGCCCCTGGCCATCAGGTCAGATTTGGAAGTTTGAACTATACGGCCGATGTCCGCGGAGACTTGATCTTTGACGGATTTGAGCCACAGCCAAGCGTGCCGCACTGTCTCGATGGGTATGATCTAGCTACGCCGCGAGCAGTGCCACGAGGCCGCACCAGCATCCGCTCCGACCCTTAATCCGGAGCCGGACTCGCCGATCGAGGACGGTTGGTTGGGCACCGCCTCGGGGGCTGAAATCTCTACGGCGATCGAGCCGAACACCCTCCCTGTCCTTTGCGAAGCTCGTGACTCCCAGGTGCCGGACTCCTTGCCGGACTCCGAAACCTCCGCGCCCTTGCCAATCGAATCCGATTGGGCGCCGGTCATGGAGTTCACTGCCGCTGACATCTTTCAGCACTCGCCCTTTGGCGACATCATGAATTCACTAAAGTCTCTCTCTTGATCAGGAGAGCCCTGGCCGGACTACGGTCAGGAAGGTTGGGATGGGGACAACGAAGAAATTCAACGCCCACCCACCACCCACTTTGTAGCCACTGTCGATGATTTAACCGACATGCTCGACTTCGACTCCGAAGACATCGACGGTATGGACGACGATCCTGGAGACGACCAAGAACCAGCGCCTACAGGGCACTAGAAGGCCACCTCGTCATACGACATATACATGGTGGACATCCCAAAAGATGGGAACAACGATGAAACAACGGAGGATGACCCCTCCAAGAAGCAACCGAAGCACCGACGTCAGCGGCGCCGCTCTAAATCCCGCCACAGCAAAAACGGTGATTCCATCACGGGAGATAATAACACCCCGGACAGTGCCGAAGACAACCCCCTCAAGCAGGACTCAGCGCAGGAGGAGGGAGATGCAAGTCCGCACGACAGTGCGGTAGAAAGAGATGTAGAGGACGATAATTATGCGCCTCCCTCCGAAGATGAGGCAAGCCTCGACGACGACGAATTTTTCGTTCCTCAGGATCCCGCCGAACAGGAGCGTTTGAAACGCAGGCTTATGGCCACGGCAAGCAGCCTCAAGAAAAAGCAGCAACAGCTTAGAGCTGACCAAGACACCTGAGCTGACGAGATGGATCAAGTCCTTGCGGCCAAGAGTATGAACTCGAACGACCCTCCAAAAATACCCCAAACACAAAGTGCTACCCCAATTAGAGGAAGCAGCACCCAAACCTACATCACCAGCGCATGAAGCGGCCGACCGGCCAACCCGTGGTCGCGACAGAGAGGCCTCTAGACCCTCCATTCAAGCCGTACTCCGGCATCGCCCGAAAAGTACCAAGGCACGGGGAAACGCGCCAGACCTGCGAGACATATTGGAGGACAAGGCAAGACATACAAGATCGATCTACGGATCGCGTGGGCGCCCCATGACACGTGATGATAATCGTCACGCCGGATACAACAACTCCGGCCGGGCCGAACATAGTAGACAAAGCTCATATGAGCTACGTCGTGATATAGCCCAATACAGGGGCGCCGCACACCCACTATGCTTCACAGAAAAAGTAATGGATCATCAAATCCCTGAGGGCTTCAAACCCGTAAACATTGAATCATACGATGGTACCATAGATCCTGCGGTCTGGATCGAGGACTATCTCCTCCATATCCACATGGCCCGCGGTGATGATCTACATGCCATCAAATACCTCCCACTCAAGCTTAAAGGACCAGCTCGGCATTGGCTCAACAGCTTGCCGCCAGAATCAATTGGTTGTTGGGAGGACCTCGGAAGCCGCATTCCTTGATAACTTCCGGGGCACATATGTGCGACCACTAGACGCCGATGACCTCAGCCACATAATCCAAGAGCTGTAAGAATGGGCCGACAATTACGGACACGGTTCCTAACCAAGAAAAATCAAATCGTTGATCGTCTCCGATGCAGAGGCCCTTGCAGCCTTCAAACATAACATCCGCGATGAGTGGCTAGCCCGGCACCTAGGACAGGAAAAGCCGAAATCCATGGCAGCCCTCACCACACTCATGACTCGCTTTTGCGCGGGAGAAGACAGCTGGCTAGCTCGTAGTAACAACTTGACCAAAAATCCTGGTAGTTCGGATACCAAGGACAGCAGGAAGGTCGCGTCGCAACAAGAATAAGCGTTGCATTAACGGCGACAATGATGAAGATACGGCAGTCAATGCCGGATTTAGAGGCTCCAAACCCGGTCAGCGGAAGAAGCCATTCAAAAGAAATACCCAGGGCCCGTCCAACTTGGACCGAATACTCGATCGCTTGTGCCAGATACATGGCACCCCCGAAAAACCAGCCAATCACACCAATAGGGATTGTTGGGTGCTCAAGCAAGCAGGCAAGTTAAGTGCCGAACTCAATGACAAGGGGCTGCATAGCGATGACGAGGAAGAGCCCCGGTCGCCGAACAATAGAGGACAGAAGGGCTTTCCCACACAAGTGCGGACGGTGAACATGATATACGCAACCCACATACCCAAAAGGGAGCGGAAGCATGCACTAAGGGATGTTTATGCGATGGAGCCAGTCGCCCCAAAGTTCAACCCATGGTCTTCCTGCTCGATCACCTTCGATCGAAGGGACCACCCCACTAGCATTCGTCACAGCGGTTTCGCCGCATTGGTTCTTGACCCAATTATTGAAGGATTTCACCTCACCAGAGTCCTGATGGACGGCGGTAGCAGCCTGAACCTGCTTTATCAGGATACGGTCGCAAAATGGGCATAGACCCTCAAGGATTAAACCTACAAAGACGACATTTAAAGGCATCATACCGGGTGTAGAGGCCAATTGCAGGCTCGATTACACTCGAAGTGGTCTTCGGATCCCGGATAACTTCCGAAGCGAAGAGTTAATCTTCGACATAGTCCCGTTCATGGCGGCTATCACGCCTTTGCTCGGACGAACCGCATTGCAAAGTTCAATGCGGTGCCGCACTATGCATACCTCAAGCTCAAGATGCCAGGCCCTCGAGGAGTAATCACGGTCAATGGAAACACCAAACGCCTCTCTTGAGCGGAGGAGCACACGGTGGCCCTCGCGGCCGGGCGTGCAAAGCAGCCTCTCACAGCAATTCTCGAGTCCGGCCACTAAACGTCCGGACACCGCCAAGCGTGCGGAGTAACCTACAACAAGACCGCTGACCACGATTCAACGCAGCGTAGCAATCCGGCTAACCCCAGCCCTCGCGAAACAGCGAAGCCCGATTACTCTGGCGTACATAACTACGCTCTGGAGATACCATGGGCACAAGGGGGGCACGCCAATGGCTCAACCGCACTGTGGGCTCCGATTGTGTCATTCTTTTTCTTTTTTCTTTTTCTTACTTTCAGGACTCCGTTTTCCAGAAGTCCTGTCCGGCACTAGAATCGCCGAACTCACGATGCAACAACCAGTGAAGCAGAAAGCTACGTCGAGTGTCCAGGTGGTCTCTGTTATGAGCATTATACCTGTTTTTACATGCCATCCCGCGGCTTACCCCTGGAGGGGGATATGTTAAATAGTCCCATCCCTTGCTTATCGCACTATTTGTATCGTTCTGCTTTTATTTGCAGTTTCTTTTGAATAAACAATACATAGCTTTTGCCTATTATTGCAATCCTTTCTTTATCTATATATATGTTCATTTCATGACATGTTGCACCCGTACACTTTGGTACGGCCAATACACCAGGGGCTTAAGTACCCCAAAACTATGGTGTGATAAGTCCGAACACTTTCACAAGTGCTGCACCCCGAACTTATAGCATTATATGCATCGGCTCCGAATCATGTCTTGGGTCAATAGTTGGGTTTGCCCGGCTCCTGTGTTTTGCTGCCTTACGTTCCGTTATATCGGCTAACGCGGTACCAGGAGAACCACTGCGATTGTTCGCCGGTTGAGCTGGGTTGAGCACCTCAGTGGAGAAAGCTAAAACTGACCGTCATGATGGGGCGAGAGCCGGTCGCGGTTCGAGAGGTTTTTTCGGGTCCTTAAAGACTTATGCCGCTTAGAGCGAGGAACCGGAAATTATCCGGCCAAGGCATGGATAGCGCCCGAACTCGGTCTTCCGAATACTAGGGCTTCACGAAATTTAAAATTATAGAATTCTATGGCTAAGTGAGAGTGTTCAAGCATTATAAGTCCCGGTTGCCTTGTTCGTTGCGTTGAGTGCCTCCTCGATGGACCCAAGGATGGGAACAAGAGCGCTCAAGTTTATCCCGAACACCCCAAAGACTGTGGCATGGGGGCTGAAGCCAACGACTTGCCATCTCTCAAATTTGATAAACGGCCGCATGAAGGTAATATTTTAAATTAACAACCGTTGCTTAAGCGCATATGAACAAGTTTTCAGCGTACGTGATAACAAATGCGAGTCTATTCAAAAATTACATCTTTGGAGCACACATCCGCTATATGCCGCGCACCCTTCAGGAGGCACTCATAGTACATATCGGGCGTGCTATGCTCCTTGCCCTTCGATGGCCCGTCCGTCACAATCTTCTCCGCATCCAGCTTGCCCGGTGCACTTTAGCACGGGCAAGGGCCCGACAGGCACCTTCAATGCAGGCGGAGCGCTTGATGACTTCAATCCATGGACAAAGGCGTCCACCAGCCGCTCCACTAGCCCGAAGTAGCTCCTGTGCATGGCCTCCAATGGCCACGGCCGAACTATGAGGCCCTTCATGGCCTGTTCGGCGACCTTGTGGAAACTCGACCAGCTGCTTCAGCTGGTCGCTCGAGGCTTGCAGACGGTCGGCCTCGACATCTTGAGACCAGAACACCTTTTCCGTCGAGCTCCCTTCCTTAGCGCGGTAGAACGCGGCAGCATCAGACACACTACGGGGCAGAGCTGCGAATGCTCCTGGAGATCTCCGAATCTGGGTAAGTAATAGGTAATTCACTTTCACATGCTTGCTTTGCATAAAGAATGCCTTACCCGCCGATATCTTCTTTAATGATTCAATCTCCTGGAGGGCTTTTTGGGCCTCGGCCTTAGCAGCTTTGGCACTCTCAAGAGCCGAAGCAAGCTCGGACTCTCGGGTCTTTGAGTCACGCTCCAAACCCTCGTGTTTTTCCACGAGCACAGGAGCTCTTGCCGCACCTCCGCCAGCTGCGCCTCCCCCTTCTCTCGCTCGGTGCGCTCCATGACCGCTTTGTTTTCGGCCACGGACACCGCTTCCTTCAGGGCCGACACCTCGTTCGTGGCCCCTACAATACCCACGTTATTCCTGTCATTTTTTGGCAACGGAATCCTTTTTATAAGGTATTTCTTTAATAAGGTATTACTTACCTTCCTTGTCCTCGAGCTGCTTCTTGGCAAGGCCGAGCTCTTTCTCGGACAGCCATGAGGCTCGCTTCAATGCATTGACCTCCATAATCGGTCTTGGCAGAGGTCAAGGCGCAGCCTGCATTCGCATATTGACATACTTATGTTAGACTCCTGCGTATATCTTTTTAGATCCCTACTCCGGCTTTTCTTTCCGAACACCGAACTAAGCATCAGGGGCTACTGTCTATGCGGTAATATTTTCACATATTCTAAAACTTACCTCAAAGCCTGTTAGAAGGCTGGTACAGGCTTGAGTCAGCCCGCTCTTGGCGGACTGAACTTTCTGGATCACCACACTCATAACATTGCGGTGCTCCTCCTTGATGGAGGCGCTGTTAAGCGCCTCCAGTAAGCTATCCAGTTCCTCCGGTTGGACGGAGGACACCGGCGTCTTACCCTTCCTACGAAGGGGCCGCTTGCCGGACTTCGGAACCGCTGAAGGTTCCGGTATGGAGTCCGGACGAGGGTCGGTCTTAGAGCCCCTAGGGGTCTCGCCTCCCACGTGCCTGGAGTCCGGGAGGTTGCCTTGCGTCGCCTCCTACGCCACCTCCTCTTGACCAGGCCCCCCTTGGGGCCCCACCTCGGCGTCGTCCGCAGCGTGAGGAGAGGAGGCGGTCGGAAGTGAAGTACTCTCCATTTCCGACGAACTCAGGGACCCGCTAGACGAAGCGGCGAGCTCGCCCTTGGGCGGGCTGCATGGTTGCTCGACATTAGAAAACACTATGCAATGAAAAAATGGGTATCCGGACACTTACGATCTCGCCAGGGGCTTGGCCCTTGTTGGCCACTCCTCCTCGTCGCTGTCGGCGTTGGCGGAGAAGTCCGGAGGAAGGGTCCTTCCCTTCTTGGACCCTCCGGCCTCCCCAATTGGGGCGGCCTTCCTTTTCCTCTCTTCCCCCGCTGGGAGAGAGGCCTCTTTTTACCCCTCCTCGTTCTCAGGAGAGGATTCTGCTTCAAAATCTAACAACACTTGGCGCCGGGAGCTCCTTCGAGTTCCCGTGGCCTCCTTCTTGGCCTTCTTCTCCGTCACCACGTGAGGTGCCGGAGCCAGCAGTCCCGTCAGTCGGGCGTCCGCTGGGTCTTCTGGCAAGGGAGCCGGACAGTTAATATGTCCGGACGTCTTCAGCCAGTCCTGTCAAAGGTTAGGGAGTTTTAGATCCCACATAGAGTCAATCTATGAAAAACAAGAGTCCCATAAAGGGTAAAATAACTTACCTCGCTGGCTTGATGCTGCGAGCTGAATCCGCGATCTTCGGTAGCGGATGTGGGAGCCTCGGCGCCCTTGAACAGCACCTTCCAGGCATCTTCGTACGTAGTGTCGAAGAGCCTTTTCAGCGTTGAGTGCTGTGCCGGATCGAACTCCCACAATTTGAAGGCCCGTTGCTGGCACGGGAGAATCCGGCGGATGAGCATATCCTGGACTATGTTGACAAGCTTGAGCTTCTTGTCCACCAGGTTTCAGACACAGGTTTGGAGTCCGGTCAGCTCTTCCGAATTACCCCACGTCAGGCCCGTCTCTTTCCATGATGTGAGCCGTGTGGGGGAGCCAGATCTGAATTCGGGGGTGGCCGCCCATTTGGAGTCGCGCGGCTCGGTGATGTAGAACCACCCCGATTGCCACCCCTTTACTGTCTCCACGAAGGAGCCCTCGAGCCATAGAACATTGGGCATCCTGCCCGCCATGGCGCCTCCGCACTCCGCCTGTCGGCCGCCCACTATCTTCGGCTTGATGCTAAAGGTCTTCAACCATAAACCGAAGTGGGGTTGGATGCAGAGGAAAGCCTCGCACACGACGATAAAGGTCGAGATATTGAGGATGAAGTTTGGGGCCAGATCATGGAAATCCAGGCCGTAGTAGAACATGAGCCCCCGGACAAATGGGTGAAGTGGAAAACCTAGTCCGCGGAGGAAGTGGGTGAGGAACACCACCCTCTCATGGGGCCTAGGAGTGGGGACGAGCTGCCCCTTGTTTGGGAGCCGACACGTGATGTTACCGGACAAGTATCCGGCCTCCCGCAGCTTTGTGATGTGCCCCTCCGTGACGGAGGAGGCCATCCACCTGCCTCCCGCTCTGGACATTGTTGGAGAAGGTTGAGGTGGGATGTGCGGACTTGGGTGCTGGAGCTCGAGTGCGCGGAAATGGATGAGCAAAGTAGGAAGAAGGCGTAGGTGAAAAGGTGGATCCTTATCCCCTTATATGGACGAACCAAGCTATGCGTCCCCCACCAGCCTGGTAAAACTCGCTTATCTCCCAAGCGCCATAATCAATGGCGCGGATGGGTTACCCACGTCCGTATTGATGAGAATCCGGAATAAGGGGCACGATCTATGCTTTGATAAGGCGTGCCAAGGAAACCGCCTCGCTAAATGCGCTAAGGTGGAACAAGAAAAGCGATTCATATAAAGGCCTGGCCGTGGTGTGATGTCACGCCGCCGAAATCGTCAGCCAGACACATGCAAAAGTTATTCTCTACGGTGGTATGTGGAACTTGTTTTGCAGAGCGGACACTATCCTTGTGTTCAAAACCTTCTATGAAGTATTCGGAGGAGGAACCCGCCTTGCAATGCCGAAGACAATATGCACGCCGGACTCGCTGTCATTGAAGCCTGGTTCGGGGCTACTGAGGGAGTCCTGGACGAGGGGATGGCCGGATAGCCGAACTATCATCGCGGCCGGACTCCAAGACTATGAAGATACAAGATTGAAGACTTCGTCCCGTGTCCGGATGGGACTTTCCTTGGCGTGGAAGGCAAGCTTGGCGATACGGATATGTAGATCTCCTACCATTGTAACTGACTGTGTAACCCTAACCCTATCCGTGTCTATATAAACCGGAGGGTTTTAGTCCGTGAGGATGAACAACAATCATACCATAGGCTAGCTTCTAGGGTTTAGCCTCCTTGATCTCGTGGTAGATCTACTCTTGTACTACCCATATCAAAAATATTAATCAAGCAGGAGTAGGGTATTACCTCCATCGAGAGGGCCCGAAGCTGGGTAAAAACATCGTGGCCCTTGTCTCCTGTTACTATCCGCCTAGACGCACAGTTCGGGACCCCCTACCCGAGATCCGCCGGTTTTGACACCGACAGTTAGGTTTACCTCAATACTTTTGTTGTAGTTGCGGATGCTTGCAATAGAGGTTAATCATAAGTGGGATGTTTGTTCAAGTAAGAACAGCACCCAAGCACCGGTCCACCCACATATCAAATTATCAAAGTACAGAACGCGAATCATATGAATGTGATGAAAACTAGCTTGATGATATTCCCATGTGTCCTCGGGAGCGCTTTTCCTATTATAAGAGTTTGTCCAGGCTTGTCCTTTGCTTCAAAAAGGATTGGGCCACCTTGCTGCACTTTATTTACTTTTGTTACTTGTTGCTCGTTACAAATTATCCTATCACAAAACTATCTGTTACCACCTATTTCAGTTCTTGCAGAGAATATCTTGCTGAAAACCGCTTATCATTTCCTTCTGCTCCTAGTTGGGTTCAACACTCTTACTTATCGAAAGGACTACGATAGATCCCCTATACTTGTGGGTCATCACCTTCATGGAGGAGTCAGCCGTGGCGTATTTATCTGCTATGACCAGCAGCTCGTCGAGGGTCGCCGACTCGTCACAGAGAAGCCTGTGCTTGAGAAGGGTGCCCTCTCGGCACCCGGCGGTGAAGTACTCGATGGCCTGCACCGCGTGCACGCCTTCGCAAGAGTTGCCGAGCTCGGCCCAGCGCGTGAGGTAGTCACGAGTCGACTCCTTGGGGCCTTGGACGCACAAGGAGAGCTGCCGAGGCTTGGGCGGCCGCTTGTATGTGTTGGTGAAGTTGCGGATGTAGGTTTCGGTGAAACCGACCCAGCTGTTGATGCTATGGGGCTTCAGGCTGTTCAGCCATGTCCGGGCTATGCCCTGGAGCATGAGCGGAACATACTTCACGACAATGCGCTTGTTGCCGTTCGCGATGCTGACGGCTGTGGAGTGGTCGACCAACCAGTCATCCGGCTTGACGGAGCCGGTGTACTTGGGCGTGTCTCTCGGGAGCGTGAACCCTTTGGGGAAGGGCTCATCTCGAATGTGGGGGCCAAAACAAGGCGGACCCAGCTCATCTTATTCTTCTAGCACCAGGGATCGGTTGAGACGGTCGATCCGGTGGCGGGCGTCGTTCTCTCCGACTCCCTCTCGGCGGCCAAGGCGGTCGCCGAGTGTCGGGTGTTCAACAGGCGGCGGGGAGACGCGCCTTTCCCTGCAAGGGGGAGGAGGCGGACAATCATCCCGTCGTTCTACTGTTCTTGGGCGGCCGTCTTGGTCGCGCTCGATGGTGAGGCGAGTCCGGCTGCGGTTGGCAGCCGACTCCTTGTCTCTTCTTCCGCAGACGCCACCAGTCGGTGTCCGGTGTCGCGCCTTGATCTCGGTGGGGAGGCGGATCGTCATACTGCCGGTTGGGAGCCTCAGTACGGCAGCCGGCCTCATGCTACTTAGCAGCAGCGTCGAGGAGTCACTGGACACGCTCCGCCATCTGGCTACGCTCTTCGCCCTCAAACTTGTCCAGCTCTTCTGCTACCGCCTGGGCAGCTCGTATGTTTTCCGCGGGCGTGGCGTAGACGGGGCGATCTGCCCCAAATAGGCTGGCAAGGGCCGCGCCGTGTTGCTGGACCGTGCCGATGCGTCTAGGCCCACCAGGAGCTGGCGTGCCACCCGCAGCGCTATCCATCTCGCGCTAGTAGGCCTCCGATAGGCGTCTCATGCTGACCAGCTTCTTGGCGCTCTTGACAAGCTGGACGTGGCGTGCTTCCAACATCTTGGCATCGGCGTCTTCTGGAATAGGCGCCGTCAGGTCTTGCAGTGTCGCATCGAGCGGGTCATGAGAACCTCCGCCGGAGTGCTCGCCGTGGCCGATGACAAGCACCTCTGTGACAGCGCTTCCCTCGCTCTCCGCGCGAGGAAGCGGCTCGTTGTAGACCACCACGTAGGTGGGGAACGCGTCAAGCGACAGAGTGTCGGAATCGACAAGCATCGGGTCGGTGGAGCCAAAGGATTCCAAGTCTACAGCAGGCTCGCTGGCGACGTGGAGCTGATCGAGGAGGCTGACGAGGCGGCTCTCGGGGCCATCGGTGCCCGCATCGGACACGGGCTCATCTGAGAGGCGAACCTCGCCAACAAGATTGGCAAGGCAGCTCGCCGCGCAGGCGACCTTCGCGCCATGCAGCGCGTCAGCGCAGACTCCGTCTGGCGTGTCGGGCTGGCTACGCTCGCCAGGGAGAAAAAGGGTTCCCGTCCAGAACAGGTCTCCGGACGACGGTGCACCTCGCCCCACGGTGGGCGCCAAATGTCGGGGGTTGGGTGCGACATATGCCAATGGATAGCTTATCATGGTGGGAGCGAGTAGAACGTCGCCGGTGCCTGGAAGCGGGATAAGGCGTAAACACGAATGCCCGCGCACTTTACCCAGGTTCGGGGCTCTCCTAGGAGATAACACCCCTAGTCCTGCTCTGCGGGGTGTCCGCATGATCACTAAGGCACTAGTGAGTACAATGGTGCTCCACGAGCTGTTTGCTAGAGGTGGAAGAAAGCAAGGTTAGCTCTCCCCTCTCTCTATGGGTCGGTCTAGTTCTAACAGGTTGGGAACCCTTTGCATGGGTGCCTTGGGGGGGGGGTTTATATAGGCCTACCCCCAGGGGTACAATAGTAATCCGGCCGGGTGTAGGACCCGGCTATCAGTCTCTCTGGTGGCCGGCTTCTCCGCCGCCTGGTGGGCCTCGCCGACTGGTCTGGTATGAGCCGACAGGTCTTCCCAGCCACTCACGGGTCTTGTCGGCTGCTGGTCACTGTAGCTGTGATGCTAATGACGCAGGCTCGGTCAAGGGAGCGTGGCCACAGCCCCGCCGCCTGGCGGGCGATTACTGTAGCCACTCTGTGTCTTGTCTAGTTAATGGCGTGTGGGTCCGAGGAAGGGGCGGGCTGACTGCTGGGGGCCGACCTCCCTCGGATTCGACTGGTGGGGCTCTAGCCGTCTTCCGGGCTCTCGCTGATCGGTGGGGCCCGTCGTCCTTGGGCCGTACCGACAAGCCGTCGTGGGAGCAGGGCTCCGCCTGCTTGTGGTGACGTCAGGGGTGGAGTGGCAACAGTGCCGCGCCGGGCGGAGATCTCCGCCTGTACGGTGCACTGTGGCCACGCCCGTCCTTGGACCAGGGGGGATGGGCTACACTGTAGCCACTCCCTGTCTTGTCTTTCTTGATGAGGGCGCGGGCTTCGTGGGCGCCACGGGCCGACTGCTAGGGGCTGGTTTCTCTGGAAGCCGCCCACTAGGAGTCGGCTTGTCTTTATGCCGTTTTCTGGAACTCGGCCGTCTACGGGCAGCCGGCTATTCCTCAGCCGGCCACCAGAAGGTGGCACCTCGTCTTGACGCCCTGAGGGGCGCAGCCAGCCCCGATGTCTTGAAAGGTTCTGGGTCTCGGGTTAGCCTACCCGTGGCCCATTACTCCGACACCCCCACCGCATTTGCGTGGGGGGCTGAAGCCGGCGACTGGCAACTTTCAGAAATAAACAGCCACACAGGAGGAAAAATCACGTGAAACAAAAGGCGCAAGCATAGATATATTACCAGCCTGGGTTCATAACATAGTTTTTACAACCCGAATACATCTACTCAAATATGACGTCCTTCGAGCAATGGCCTCCACTATTCGGGCCCCTGCCAAGACGTCTTCAAAGTACCTCTCCGGCTTGCGGTGGTCCTTGCCTTCGGGCGGGCCTGCGGTTGCCACGTCGATGGCCTTCATATTTGCCCAGTGCATCTTGACGCGAGCGAAGGCCATCTGAGCACCCTCTATGCAGGCTGAGTGCTTCACAACATCAACCCGGGGAAGTGCATCGACGAGCCGCTTCACCAAACCAAAGTGGCTATTGGGCATTGGGTCGATTGGCCAAAGCCGGACTATTAGATCCCTCATGGCGAAACCAGCCACCCTATGCAGCTCCATCAGCTACTTCAGCTAGTCGTTCAGGGGCGTCGGGTGCTCCGGCGCAAGATACTGCGACCAAAACAACTTCTCGGTCGAGTTCCGCTCCTGGGCTTGGAAGAATTGTGCGGCATCGGCAGCACTCCTCGGAAGATCCAAAAATGCGTCCGGAGAACTCCATAATCGAGTAAGCAAAGCATATCTTTGACCTCCAAAAGTACTTTGCAAAAGAAAGGCCTTACCAGCCACTATCTGCTTCGCCTGACGGATCTCCTTGACAGCACTTCGGGACTCGGCCTGCGCCTCTTTAGCCTCCCGGAGGGCTTTGTTGAGTTGAGATGATTGGGCCGAAGCCTTCTCCTCCAACTCCTCGCATTTGAGGTTGGCGTCCTTTAGCTCCTGCTTGACTTCGGTCACCCGAGCTTCGTGTTGATGGCGGGCGGTCTGTTCGGTCTTCAGCTCTGCAGCCGCTTTGTCAGCGGCTGCCTTGTTGCCTTCGCCTCTTGTTGGGCCTTGGCAAGGGCGCCTTTGAGGTCTCGCCTCGGCTTCCCCAACTATGCTCATAATCAAAGCATTACATGAGTTAGCCTCTGAATATAATTATCACTTATGATATGCAACTAAGCTTCTAAAGAATCTATGTTGGGGAACGTAGCAGAAATTCAAAATTTTCCTACGTGTCACCAAGATCTATCTATGGAGAAACTAGCAACGAGGGAAGGAGAGTGCATCTACATACCCTTGTAGATCGCTAAGCGGAAGCGTTCATGAGAACGGGGTTGAAGGAGTCGTACTCGTCGTGATCCAAATCATCGGAGATCCTAGTGCCGAGCAGACGGCACCTCCGCGTTCAACACACGTGACAGCCCGGTGGCGTCTCCCACGCCTTGATCCAGCAAGGAGAGAGGGAGAGGTTGAGGAAGACTCCATCCAGCAGCAGCACAACGGCGTGGTGGTGGTGGAGGAGCGTGGCAATCTTGCAGGGCTTCGCCAAGCATCACAAGATATCAGGAGGAGGAAGAAGAGGCAGGCTGCACCAATGAGAGATAGAATCGCGTGTTATGGGCAGCCCCTAGGCCTCATATATATAGGGTAAGGGGAGGAGGGTGCGCCCCCTCTAGGGTTCCCACCCCTAGAGGGGCGGCAGCCCCCAAAACCCATCTATGGGTGGCGTCCACAAGGGGGGAGGAGAGGGAGGCGCAGGGAGTATGGGCCTTAGGGCCCATCTGCCCTTAGGGTTTGCCCCCTCTCCCCTTCTAGCCGCATGGGCCATGGTGGGAGGCGCCCTAGCCCACCTAGGGGCTGGTGCCCTCTCATACTTGGCCCTTTTATGCCTCTGGAGAATGTGGACCCACTTGGTGGACCCAGGACCCTCACGGTGGTCCCGGTACGTTACCGATAAACCCCGAAACTTTTCCGGTGACCAAAACAGGACTTCCCATATATAAATCTTTACCTCCGGACCATTCCGGAACTCCTCGTGACGTCCCGGATCTCATCCGGGACTCCGAACAACATTCGGTAACCACATACAAACTTCCTTTATAACCCTAGCGTCATCGACCCTTAAGTGTGTAGACCCTACGGGTTCGGGAGACATGCAGACATGACCGAGACGTTCTCCGGTCAATAACCAACAGCGGGATCTGGATACCCATGTTGGCTCCCACATGTTCCACGATGATCTCATCGGATGAACCACGATGTCAAGGACTCAATCGATCCCGTATACAATTCCCTTTGTCTAGCGGTATTGTACTTGCCCGAGATTCGATCGTCGGTATCCCGATACCTTGTTCAATCTCGTTTCCGGCAAGTCTCTTTACTCGTTCCATAACACATCATCCCGTGATCAACCCCTTGGTCACATTGTGCACATTATGATGATGTCCTACCGAGTGGGCCCAGAGATACCTCTCCGTCACACGGAGTGACAAATCCGATCTCGATTCGTGCCAACCCAATGTACACTTTCGGAGATACCGTAGTGCACCTTTATAGTCACCCAGATTACGTTGTGACGTTTGGTACACCCAAAGCATTCCTACGGTATCCGGGAGTTGCACAATCTCATGGTCTAAGGAAATGATACTTGACATTAGAAAAGCTTTAGCATACGAACTACGATCTTTGTGCTAGGCTTAGGATTGGGTCTTGTCCATCACATCATTCTACTAATGATGTGATCCCGTTATCAATGACATCCAATGTCCATGGTTAGGAAACCATAACCATCTATTGATCAACGAGCTAGCCAATAGAGGCTTGCTAGGGACATGGTGTTGTCTATGTATCCACACATGTATTTGAGTTTCCTATCAATACAGTTATAGCATGGATAATAAATGATTATCATGAAGAAGGAAATATAATAATAATAACTAATTTATTATTGCCTCTAGGGCATATTTCCAATAGTCTCCCACTTGCACTAGAGTCAATAATCTAGTTCACATCGTCATGTGATTAACACTGATAGGTCACATCGCCATGTGGCCAACACCCAAAGAGTTTACTAATGTCTGTAAACTAGTTCACATCATTATGTGATTTAGACTCAATGATTTCTGAGGTTTGATCATGTTTTTCTTGTGAGAGAGGTTTTAGTCAACGGGTGTGAACCTTTCAGATCCATGTGTGCTTTGCAAATTTCCAGGTCATATTATAAATGCTGCTTCCACGCTCCACTTGAAGCTATTCCAAATGGTTGCTCCACTATCATTATCCGGTTTGCTACTCGTAGTCACTTTCGGATAGGTGTTAAAGCTTGCATCGACGTAACCCTTTTACGCCCGAACTCTTTATCACCTCCATAATCGAGAAACATGTCCTTATTTACTCCAAGGACAATTTTGATCATTGTCCAATGATCCATTCTTGGATCATTCTTGTACCCTTTGACCGACTCATGGCAAGGCACACTTCGGTGCGGTACATAACATAGCATATGTAGAGCCTACGTCTGAAGCATAGGGGCGACCTTCGTCCTTTCTCTCTCTTCCGCCGTGGTCGATCTTTAACTCTTAACTTCATACCTTACAACTCAGCCAAGAACTCCTTCTTTGGCGATCCATCTTGAACACCTTCAAGATCATGTCAAGTATATGCTCATTTGAAAGTATTATTAAGCATTTTGATCTATCTTTATAGATCTCGATGCTCAATGTTCAAGTAGCTTAATCCAGGTTTCTTATTGAAAAACATCTTTCAAATAACCCTATATGCTTTCCAGAAATTCTACATCATTTACGATCATCAATATGTCAACAACATATACTCATCGAAATTCTATAGTGCTCCCACTCACTTCTTTGGAAATACAAGTTTCTCATAAACTTTGTATAAACCCAAAATCTTTGATCATCTCATCAAAGCGCACATTCCAACTCCGAGATGCTTACTCCGGTCCTTAGAAAGGATCGCTGGAGCTAGCATACCTTTTAGCATCCTTAGGATCGACAAAACTTTTACTTGTATCACATACAACCTTTCCTTACGTAAACTGATGAGGAAACTCGTTTTGACATCCATCTGCCAGATTTCATAAATGCAGCTTATGCTAACATGATTCCGACGGACTTAAGCATCGCTACGGATGAGAAAATCTCATCGTAGTCAACTCCTTGAACTTGTGAAAAACTCTTCGCCACAAGTCGAGCTTCATAGACGGTGATATTACCGTCCACATCCGTCTTCTTCTTAAAGATCCATTCATCTCAATGGCTTGCCGATCATCGTGCAAGTCCACCAAAGTCCATGCTTTGTTCTGATACATGGATCCTATCTCGGATTTCATGGCTTCTAATCATTTATCGAATTTGGGCCCACCATTGCTTCTCCATAGCTCGTAGGTTCATTGTTGTCTAGCAACATGACCTTCAAGACAGGATTGCGTACCACTCAAGTAGTACGCATCCTTGTCACCCTACGAGGTACGTCGGTGACTTGATCCAAACTTCATGATCACTATCATAAGCTTCTACTTCAATTGGTGTAGGTGCCACGGGAACAACTTCCTGTGCCCTGCTACACACTAGTTGAAGTGATGGTTCAATAACCTCATCAAGTTTCCACCATCCTCCCACTCAACTTTTCGAGACGAACTTTTCCTCGAGAAAGGACCCTATTCAAGAACCAATCCCTATTGCTTTCGGATCTGAATTAGGAGGTATACCCAACTGTTTTTGGGTGTCCTATGAAGATGCATTTTATCCGCTTTGGGTTCGAGCTTATCAACCTGAAACTTTTTCACATAAGCGTCATGACCCCAAACCTTTAAGAAATGACAGCTTAGGTTTCTCTAAACCATAGTTCATAATGGTGTCATCTCAACGGAATTACGTGGTACCTTATTAAAGTGAGTGCGGTTGTCTCTAATGCCTAACCCATGAGCGATAGTGGTAATTCGATAAGAGACATCATGGTACGCACCATATCCAATAGGGTGCAACTATGATGTTCGGACACACCATCACACTATGGTGTTCCAAAGCGGTATTAATTGTGAAACAATTTGCACAATGTCTTAATTGTGTGCCAAAACTTGTAACTCAGATATTCATCTCTATGATCATATCATAGACATTCTATCCTCTTGTCACGAAGATCTTAAACTTCATTCTGAAATTACTTGAACCATTCAATAATTCAGATTTGTGTTTCATCAAGTAAATATACTCAACATCTACTCGAATCATCTGTGAAGTCAGAACATAACGATATTCACTGCACGCCTCAGCACTCGTTGGACTGCACATATCAAAATGTGTTGCTTCCAACAAGTTGCTATCTTGTTCCATCTTACTGAAACCGAGGCTTTTCAGTCATCTTGCCCATTTGGTATGTTTTATTATCTCAAGTGATTCAAAATCAAGTGAGTCCAAACGATCCATCTGCATGGAGTTTCTTCATGCGTATACACCAATAGACATGGTTCGCATGTCTCAAACTTTTCAAAACGAGGTGAGTCCAAAGATCCATCAACATGGAGCTTCTTCATGCGTTTTATACCAATATGACTCAAATGGCGATTACACAAGCAGGTGGTACTATCATTACTATCTTATATCTTTTGGCATGAAAATGTGTATCACTACGATCGAGATTCAATAAACCATTTCTTTAGGTGCAAGACCATTGAAGGTATTATTCAAATAAATAGAGTAACCATTATTCTCCTTCAATGAATAACCGTATTGCGATAGACATAATCCAGTCATGTATATGCTCAACGCAAACACCAAATAACAATTATTTAGGTTTAACACCAATCTCGATGGTAGAGGGAGCGGGCGATGCTTGATCACATCAACCTTGGAAACACTTCCAACACATATCGTCAGCTCACCTTTAGCTAGTCTCCGTTTATTCCGTAGCCTTTTATTTCGAGTTACTAACACTTAGCAACCGAACCGGTATCTTAATACCCTGATGCTACTAGGAGTACTAGTAAAGTACACATTAACATAATCTATATCCAATATACTTCTATCGATCTTGCCAGCCTTCTTATCTACCAAGTATCTAGGGTAATGCTGCTCCAGTGGCTGTTCCCCTTATTACAGAAGCACTTAGTCTCGGGTTTGGGTTCAACCTTGGGTTTATTCTCTAGAGCAGCTTCTGATTTGCCGTTTCATGAAGTATCCCTTCTTGCCCTTGCCCTTCTTGAAACTCTTGGTTTCACCAACCATCAACAATTGATGCTCCTTCTTGACTTCTACTTTCGTGATGTCAAACAACGCGAATACCTCAAGGGATCATTATATCTATCCCTGATATGTTATAGTTCATCACGAAGCTCTAGCAGCTTGGTGATAATGACTTTGGAGAAACATCACTTTCTCATCTGGAAGATCATCTCCCACTCGATTCAAGTGATTGTTGCACTCAGACAATCTGAGCACAAGCTCAACAATTGAGCTTTTCTCCCTTAGTTTGCAGGCTAAGAAAACTCGTCGGAGGTCTCATACCTCTTGACGTGGGCACGAGCCCTGAAATCCCAATTTCAGCCCTCGAAACATCTCATATGTTCCGCGATGTTTCGAAAACGTCTTTGGTGCCTCTACTCTAAACCGTTCAACTGAACTATCACGTAGTTATCAAAACGTGTATGTCCGATGTTCGCAACATCCACAAACGACGTTTGGGGTTCAAAGACACCGAGCGGTGCATTAAGGACATAAGCTTTCTACTGATCGCATAATTGCTACTTTCAACTTTCAACTATATTTTCTCTAGGAACATATCTAAACAGTGGAACTAAAGCGCGAGCTTACGACATAATTTGCAAAAGGTCTTTTGACTATGTTCATAGACATCCCTCTGGTCATCTAAGTGATTACATGATCCGAGTCAACTAGGCCGTGTCCGATCATCACGTGAGACGGACTAGTCATCATCGGTGAACATCTTCATGTTGATCGTATCTACTATACGACTCATGCTCGACCTTTCGGTCTCGTGTTCCGAGGCCATGTCTGCATGCATGCTAGGCTCGTCAAGTTAACCCTAAGTGTATTGCGTGTGTTTGAGGCCATGTCCAGACATGCTAGGCTCGTCAACACCCGTTGTATGTGAACGTAAGAATCCATCACACCCGATCATCACGTGGTGCTTAGAAGCTGACGAACTTTTGGCAACGGTGCAGTTAGGGAGAACACTTCTTGAAATTGTTGTAAGGGATCATCTTATTTACTACCGTCGTTCTAAGTAAACAAGATGCATAAACATAATAAACATCACATGCAATTATATAGTAGTGACATGATATGGCCAATATCATATAGCTCCATTGATCTCCATCTTCGGGCTCCATGATCATCATCGTCACCGGCATGACACCATGATCTCCATCATCATGATCTCCATCATCGTGTCTTCATGAAGTTGTCTCACCAACTATTACTTCTACTACTATGGCTACCAGTTAGCAATAAAGTAAAGTAATTACATGGCGTTGTTTAATGACACGCAGGTCATACAATAAATAAAGACAACTCCTATGGCTCTGCCGGTTGTCATACTCATCGACATGCAAGTCGTGAATCCTATTACAAGAACATGATCAATCTCATACATCACATATCATTCATCACATTCTTCTTAGCCATATCACATCACATAGCATACCCTGCAAAAACAAGTTAGACGTCCTCTAATTGTTGTTTGCATATTTTACGTGGCTGCTTTGGGTTTCTAGCAAGAACGTTTCTTACCTACGCAAAACCACATAGAATTGTGCGGCATCGGCAGCACTCCTCGGAAGATCCAAAAATGCGTCCGTAGAACTCCATACTCGAGTAAGCAAAGCATATCTTTGACCTCCAAAAGTACTTTGCAAAAGAAAGGCCTTACCAGCCACTATCTGCTTCGCCTGACGGATCTCCTTGAGAGCACTTCGGGACTCGGCCTGCGCCTCTTTAGCCTCCCGGAGGGCTTTGTTGAGTTGAGATGATTGGGCCGAAGCCTTCTCCTCCAACTCCTCGCATTTGAGGTTGGCGTCCTTTAGCTCCTGCTTGACTTCGGTCACCCGAGCTTCGTGTTGATGGCGGGCGGTCTATTCGGTCTTCAGCTCTGCAGCCGCTTTGTCAGCGGCTGCCTTGTTTGCCTTCGCCTCTTGTTGGGCCTTGGCAAGGGCGCCTTTGAGGGTCTCGACCTCGGCTTCCCCAACTATGCTCATAATCAAAGCATTACATGAGTTAGCCTCTGAATATAATTATCACTTATGATATGCAACTAAGCTTCTAAAGAATCTATGTTGGGGAACGTAGCAGAAATTCAAAATTTTCCTACGTGTCACCAAGATCTATCTATGGAGAAACTAGCAACGAGGGAAGGAGAGTGCATCTACATACCCTTATATATCGCTAAGCGGAAGCGTTCATGAGAACGGGGTTGAAGGAGTCGTACTCGTCGTGATCCAAATCATCGGAGATCCTAGTGCCGAACGGACGGCACCTCCGCGTTCAACACACGTACAGCCCGGTGACGTCTCCCACGCCTTGATCCAGCAAGGAGAGAGGGAGAGGTTGAGGAAGACTCCATCCAGCAGCAGCACAACGGCGTGGTGGTGGTGGAGGAGCGTGGCAATCTTGCAGGGCTTCGCCAAGCATCACAAGATATGAGGAGGAGGAAGAAGAGACGCAGGGCTGCACCCACGAGAGATAGGATCGTGTGTATTGGGCAGCCCCTAGGCCTCATATATATAGGGGAAGGGGAGGAGGGTGCGCCCCCTCTAGGGTTCCCACCCCTAGAGGGGCGGCAGCCCCCAAAACCCATCTATGGGTGGCGGCCACAAGGGGGAGGAGAGGGAGGCGCAGGAGTATGGGCCTTAGGGCCCATCTCGCCTTAGGGTTTGCCCTCTCCCTTCTAGCCGCATGGGCCATGGTGGAGGCGCCCTAGCCCACCTAGGGGCTGGTGCCCTCTCATACTTGGCCCATGTATGCCTCTGGAGCATGTGGCCCCACTTGGTGGACCCCCGGGACCCTCCCGGTGGTCCCGGTACGTTACCGATAAACCCCGAAACTTTTCCGGTGACCAAAACAGGACTTCCCATATATAAATCTTTACCTCCGGACCATTCCGGAACTCCTCGTGACGTCTGGGATCTCATCCGGGACTCCGAACAACATTCGGTAACCACATACAAACTTCCTTTATAACCCTAGCGTCATCGAACCTTAAGTGTAGACCCTTGAGTTCGGGAGACATGCGAACATGACCGAGACGTTCTCCGGTCAATAACCAACAGCGGGATCTGGATACCCATGTTGGCTCCCACATGTTCCACGATGATCTCATCGGATGAACCACGATGTCAAGGACTCAATCGATCCCGTGATACAATTCCCTTTGTCTAGCGGTATTGTACTTGCCCGAGATTCGATCGTCGGTATCCCGATACCTTGTTCAATCTCGTTTCCAAGTCTCTTTACTCGTTCCATAACACATCATCCCGTGATCAACCCCTTGGTCACATTGTGCACATTATGATGATGTCCTACCGAGTGGGCCCAGAGATACCTCTCCGTCACACGGAGTGACAAATCCAGTCTCGATTCGTGCCAACCCAATGCACACTTTCGGAGATACCTGTAGTGCACCTTTATAGTCACCCGATTACGTTGTGACGCTTTGGTACACCCAAAGCATTCCCTACGGTATCCGGGAGTTGCACAATCTCATGGTCTAAGGAAATGATACTTGACATTAGAAAAGCTTTAGCATACGAACTACGATCTTTGTGCTAGGCTTAGGATTGGGTCTTGTCCATCACATCATTCTACTAATGATGTGATCCCGTTATCAATGACATCCCAGGTCCATGGTTAGGAAACCGTAACCATCTATTGATCAACGAGCTAGCCAAGAGAGGCTTGCTAGGGACATGGTGTTGTCTATGTATCCACACATGTATTTGAGTTTCCTATCAATACAATTATAGCATGGATAATAAACGATTATCATGAACAAGGAAATATAATAAAAATAACTAATTTATTATTGCCTCTAGGGCATATTTCCAACAACCTACGCATACCTTGCGTCTCATTGAACCACTTGTTAACGCGGTTCTTCATCGGCCAGCTGAAGCTTCGGATTGAGTTCGGAAACCTCTGTGGCCTGGGCGACCACTGCCAACAGGGAAGCTTGTTACAATAATAGAACAGTATGTTAAATCTACCGAATACTATATGGATCCTCTGTCCGGTTTTTCAAACTAGACTGAGTATGAGGGGCTACTGTCTATATACAGGTGTATTCCTCTATACGAGACAAAAATGTTTACGACATTACGTTGCATACCTCAAAGCCTGTCAGTAGGCCGTGGAAGGCTCCGTTCAGTCTGGCCTTAGCAGACTGAACCTTCTCTATTACCGCACCAATCAGGGTGCAGTGCTCCATCACGATGGAAGCATGTTGCAGTGCTTCCGTTAGAGTGTTCAGCGCCTCCGGATTAGTGGAGGTCGCCGGTGGAGCTGACTCTCCTCCCCCCTCTTTCAAAGGAGGTTTACCACCCGATCCAAGAGCCACATTGGTCTCCGGAATGGTATCCGGCTGGGGCCCAGATTGTTGGGAGTCTCCGCTGTCGGTCGTGATGGGGGTCGCCTCCCACATGTCTTTGACGACTGAGGTATTAACCTCGCGCACCTTCTCGACAGCCTCGCCCACCCCTCCTCATCTAGGAGAGGCCCTCCGGGACAACAACTCGGTGTCATCCATGGTGACAAGCGACGAGGCGCATGGCGGCGTCTCTCTCCCTGGCATCTCGGGCAGCAGAGAGCTCCCCTCTAACAATGGAGTGTTCGGAAGCTCGCATGGAGGGCTGAAGAACACATAGCAAAATAACGTATATAATAGAAAGGGAGGATTAAAAATATACAATGAGTATCCGAACACTTACAATGCGTCCAGGGGCTTCGCCCTTGGTCACTTCTTGCGGACTTATTCGGACTCTGAGTCCGAACTGTCCTGGAGGACGATTTTCCCCTCTTGGGTGCCTCCCCCTTCGGGTCTTCGGAGGTCGTCCTCTTCTTCTTCCTCCCCTTGCGGGGGGAGTCGCTTTACGCCTCCTCCTCTTCTTCTTCCTCGTCTCCCTCGTGGCAGGGGAGGGCTTCGGTTTCTCCGGACATGGTATCGGAAGGACCCTTGTGGAGAGGGCCGCCCTTGTCCTCCCTTCCCTTCTTCTTGGCCTTCTTCTCCGGCGCTTGATACGGTGCCGGAACCAGCATCTCCGTTAGCTGGGGAGTGGCCGGATTCTCTGGCAGTGGCGCCGGACAGTCGATCTGCTCCGCCTTCTTCGTCCAGCCCGGTATGAAAAGGGAAAATATAATTTTTATCACATCCGAAGTGTTAATCAAACAAGTCTTCGGGAGGGTCACGCTTACCGCTGAGGCCGGGTTCTCGATGTCGAGCCCGATGTCCTCGGTCTCCATAGGCCAACTCTTCTGGGCCTTAAAAATCTCCTTCCATATATCTTTTGTGCGTGGTGCCGAAGAAGCGCTTGAAGGTCTGGAGCTCATCCGGATTGAGCTCGCACATAGGGGAGGCCCGGAGTTGGCAGGGTAGGACACGACAGAAGAGCATCACCTGGCTCACGTTTGTGAGTCCAGTGTTTTTGCCCAACACATTCGAGATGCGCTTTTGCAACAGCATCACCTCCGGCTGGGACCCCCAATCAAGACCCTTGGTGGTCCATGAGGTGAGTCTCATCGGGGGTCCAGGTCTGAAGTCAGGTGCGGCCGCCCACTTGGCATCGCGGGGTTCGGTGATGTAGAACCACTCCTATTGCCACACCTTGACTGTCTCCACGAAAGCCCCTTTGGGCTAAACGGTGCCGGGAAGCATGCTCACCATAGCGTCTCCACAATCCGCGTACTGCCCATCAACCACCTTCTGCTTCACGTTGAAGACTTTGAGCCACAGGCCGAAGTGTGGGGGGATGCGGAGTAGAGCCTCACAGACGACAATAAACACTGAGATGTGGAGGAAAGAATTTGGGGCTAGATCATGGAAATCTAGCCTGTAGTAGAACATGAGGCCCCGGACAAAGGGGTGGAGGGGAAACCCTAGGCCTCAGAGGAAATGGTGGATGAATACTACCCTCTCGCCGGGCTCCGGAGTGGGGAAGATCTGATTCTTCTCAGGAAGCCTGTACGCGATGTCCGCGGGCAGGTAGCCGCGCATTGGAGCTCCTTGATGTACTTCTCCATGACACAAGAGGCCTCCCACTTACCCTTAGAACCGGATCCAGACATGACTAGGGAGGTTGGTGGAGGTGGAAAAGGTTGAAGTTTCGGGCGCTGAAGCTCGGAGATGGGAAGGCAGGAGCTAGAAGAAGGCGTGAGGGAGAAAGGAGGAATCTTTACCCACTTATAGGTGGTGAAATACCAGACGCCCCCCTCTCAAGCCTTATAACTCGCCTGTTCCTGAAGATATCATGCAAACAACATGGTTGTTTTACCCAAAACCATATTAATGGGAATCCCGTAATAGGCGGGCATGATCTCTGTTTTGACAAGACGTGCCAATGGAGGCTATGCCTCGAAACGTGAAATGAGGATATGAAAACAGTGCGAAATTTTAAAGAGCTAGATGTGACGCTTCACTGAAAAAAGTTGTCATTAAAAGATAGTGTTTCATTTTGATACTCTGCCTTCATGACCAAGGGTTATATTAACAATACAGAGCCGGATACAGTTCCTCTGTGCAGAGAATTATTCTAAAATGTTCAGGAGAAGGAACCCGCCTTGCGACACCGAAGATAATTTGCGTGCCGAACACGTCATCTTCGAAGACTGGTTCAGGGGCTACTGAGGGAGTCCTGGATTAGGGGGTCCTTGGGTGTCCGGACTATTGGATATGGGCCGGACTGATGGGTCATGAAGATAAAAGCAGAAGACTTTCCCCCCGTGTCCGGGTAGGACCCCCATATGCGTGGAAGGAAAGCTTGGTGTCCGGATATGTTATTTCCTTCCTTTGCAAACCAACTCTGTACAAATCTAGGCCTCTCCGGTGTGTATATAAACTAGAGGGGTTGGTCTGTAGAGATCATCAGAACTCTCATAAGCTAGACAGCTAGAGTTTAGTCATTACGATCTCGAGGTAGATCAACTCTTGTAACCCCTATACTCATCGAATATAATCAAGCAGGAAGTGGGGTTTTACCTCCCTTAAGAGGGCCCGAACCTGGGTAAACATTGTGTCCCCTTTGCCCCCTATTACCATCGATCCTCAAGCGCATAGTTCGGGACCCCCTACCCGAGATCTGCCAGTTTTGACATCACCTATCTTTTACTTTCATGTATTTACTTCTATGCAAGAGTCAATAGTATTCCTTCTTAGTTCAACCTCAATTATTCTTTAGTTGGCAAGCATCATGTGGTGGGGAAAGATCCAAGCATATATGGCCATTCAAATATATCTGATCATGAATTATTATTGTTGACAATAATCTATATGATAAATAAGTTGGGGGCAAAACATTAAACCCCTATCTTTCTGGTGTTCGATGGATGCTATTTTTTCTAAAAATATGCTTTGAGTGTTAGCAATTATGGAAGACTATATGATAGTTGAGTATGTGGAATTTTCTAAATCAACGCTCTTACATAGACCCTTCCTGGAAATAAGATTAATTGCAATTGTTTGGTGACTGAAGGCATAGTTTGTTAGTTCTCATGAGAATAGCTTGTTACTTGCTCATGAGAAGTTTTATATGAGATGAGCTATTGTGTATGATATACAATAATGCTAGAAAAAGTGAATGGGACTATCATTGATCAAATTTATGCATTATGCTAGCATTCACACTTCATAAATTATTTCTTTTATCATTTACCTACTCGAGGACGAGCATGAATTAAGCTTGGGGATGCTAATACATCTCCAACGTATCTATAATTTATGAAGTATTCATGCCATGTTTATAACAAATTTATTTGGTTTTGGTATGACTTGATTATAACTAACCCGGCCTGATGCTGTTTTCAGCAGAACTACCGTGGTGTCGTTTTTTGTGCAGAAATAAAAGTTCTCAAAATGAGCTAAAAATTTACGGTGATTTTTTATGGACCAAAAGAGACTCCCGAAGCACAAGAGCTAGACCAGAAGCTTCACAAGGAAGCCACAAGCCTCCTAGGTGCGCCCCAGGGGGGCCTGAGGGCTTGTGGGCCCCTCGGGCACGTCCTTGACGTGAAAACCCCGAAAAGAACCCTAGATTGGAAGTTCCGCTGTCACAAGCCTCTGAAGCCATGAAAAACCAATCTAGGCCCTCTCTCGCACCCTGTCAGAGGGGGCCATCATCACCTTATGCCATGGAGGAGGAAGCCAGAAGGGGCCATCATCACCATGGAGGCCAAGGACCAGAGGGAGAACCTCTCCCCATCTAGGGTGGAGGTCATGGAGGAGGAATCACGAGGGGGAGACCATCTCCCCCTATCTCTCGGTGGCGCCGTAGTGCCACCAGGGGAACCATCGCCGCGGTGATCGTCTTCATCAACATCACCATCTTCATCACCTTCCTCATCTCTTTTAAGCGGTCCACTCTCCCGCACCCCGCTGTAATCCCCTACTTGAACATGGTGCTTTATGCCACATATTATGATCTAATGATGTGTTGCCATCCTATGATGTTTTGAGTAGATTTCTTTTGTATTTTGGGTTGATTGATGATCTAGATTGGTTTGAGTTGTATGTTTTATTTTGGTGATGTCCTATGGTGCCTTCCATGTCGTGCACACGAGAAGGATTCCCGGTGTAGGGTGTTGCAATACGTTCATAATTCGCTTATAGTGGGTTACTAGAGTGACAGAAGCTTAAACCCGATTAAGGGGGTTGTTGCGTATGGTATAAAGGGGACTTGATACTTTAATGATATGGTTGGGTTTTACCTCAATGATCTTTAGTAGTTGCGGATGCTTGCTAGAGTTCCAATCATAAGTGCATATGATCCAAGTAGAGAAAGTATGTTAGCTTATGCCTCTCCCTCATATAAAATGGCAATAATGATTACCGATCTTGTTAACAATTTCCTAGGATAATTCCGCACACAGGTCCATCATTATTCCACACTCACTATTTATAATATATAGTAATATATTCTAACTTTATGATAACAGCACCTGTTTTTATATTTTAGTTCTCCGATATCATGCAAAGCTATCCTCTTCATACCGACAATGTATTTTTATTTCTCGTTTCTAGATGAAAGCAAGCGTTGATTATGCGTAGAGTTGTATCGATGGCAGATAGGACTTGAGAGAATATTGATCTTACCTTTAGCTCCTTGTGGGTTTGACACTCCATACTTATCACTTCCATCTTTGGAAATTGCTACGATGATTCCTTGCACTTGGGCATTATTAGGCGGCGGGATTCTCTTTTCTTGACTGCTTTCTGCCTTTTCAGCTCTTTCTGTGTGGCTTTGGCCGCCTCTAGATCCACTGCCCATTCGATCATGGTAGCATCAAAGTCCGCCCACGTACTTGTGCGGCCGCGGGTGGCGATGAACTCGGTGTGGCGGGATGCCACCGCTTCCTTATCATGTGTGTGGTCGTGGGCGGTGAGGAACTCGGCGCGACGGGATTCCATCGCTTCCTTACCAGTTACTGTGCGACACGGTGCCATGAACAATGCTTGGAGTGAGCTCTGGGGCGAAGTGGCCAGAGATTCGTATAGTGCGGTGGTTTTTAAGAGCTCAAGGACAAACGACGAAGGAAATTCGGCTTCCCTTACAATCTTGGTCATTCATTATCGCACACGGTTCATCTCCATCGCCTCCGGAAACAGTGTGCGCGTTATGATTGGCCGGAACCCCAGCCACACGGATCGCGCGTGTGCACCATAGGATGCGCTACGATCGAACGACAATCCACGTCCTTCTCATCACACCCGTGCAGCTGTAGCTGGATCGGGTTATCTGCGCTAAATGCCTAGAAAATGCACATAATCCCCTAAATATGGTAAATGAGCCCGAAAAAGTGCCAAATGAACACGGTGATTTGCAGGGTGTATGTTCATCATAGAAAAAAAACTCAAGGACAAAGAACGAAGGAAATTTGGACCCCTTCAATCTTGGTTATTTCCCTCTCTAAACCATGGAACTTCCTCGGTGATGGTTCGATTTATAAAGGGCGTGCATGACGACATAAGACAAACCTTCTCAATTTTTTACCAAGGCATGATGAGGCAATACCATGGCACCATGCTAGGCGTCATGTTTTTCAAGCATGTATTTCATTTTTCTATAGTTGAAAAATCAATAAACGAACGTTTGTGGTTGACTATTGCCACACATTTCATTGAAATCTCCGACCATTCCTTGTAAAAGGTATGGGAATTTAATAAATAGCATGAGCATGGTTTTCCAAACTGTTCTTGTGCACCTTTTCATGCACTGGTTGTTAGAAATTGAATTATGTGCATTAATGCCTAGAAAATGAATATAATCCCCTAAATATGGTAAACGAACCCACAAAAGTGCCAAATTTGAACACAGTGATTTGCAGGGTGTATGTTCATCATAGAAAAAAACCTCTAGATTGGAAGTTGCACCACCGCAAGCCTCTGTAGCCATGAAAAACCAATCTAGAGCTATTTCGGCACCCTGCCGGAGGGGGAGATCATCACCGGAGGCCATATTCACCATCCCAGCGGCCACCATGATGAGGAGGGAGTAGTCCACCCTCAAGGCTGGGGGTTTGTACTAGTAGCTATGTGTTTGATCTCTCTCTCTCTCTCTCTCTCTCTCTCTCTCTCTCTCTCTCGTGTTCTTGATTTGGCACGATCTTGATGTATCGCGAGTTTTGTTAATATAGTTGGATCATAAGGTGTTTTCCCCTCTCTATCTTGTTATGATGAATTGATTTTTAACTTTGAGATTTCATTAGATCACTTGATGTATGTCTTGGCACTTAACTCGCGGATTACCAAAGTGACATTGGGGTAATCTATGCATAGGGGTTGATGCACGTTTTCGTCTTTGTTTCTCTAGTAGGAATCTTGGGTCACTCTTTGAAGTTCTTTGTGTTAGATTGAGTATTATGAATCTGAAGTTGTTTGATGCATATCATATAATCAGCTCACGGATACTCGCGGTGACATTGGAGTATCTAGGTGACATTAGAGTTGGTTGATGTGTATCATATGGTGTTATTTTAGTACGAACTCTTGGGTTGTTTGTGACACTTATAGGAATAGCTTGATAGATCGATCGAAAAGGATAAATTTGATGTGGTTGTCTGTGTCAAAACCGGCGGATCTCGGGTAGGGGGTCCCGAATTGTGCGTCTAAGGCTGATGGTAACAGGAGGAGGGGGACACGATGTTTACCCAGGTTCGGGCCCTCTCGATGGAGGTAATACCCTACTTCCTGCTTGATCGATCTTGATGATATGAGTATTACAAGAGTTGATCTAACACGAGATCGTAGAGGCTAAACCCTAGAAGCTAGCCTATGGTATGATCGTTGTTGTCCTACGAACTAAACCCTCCGGTTTATATAGACACTTGAGGGGGCTAGGTTTACACAGAGTCAGTTACAAGGGAGGAGATCTACATATCCGTATTGCCAAGCTTGCCTTCCACGCCAAGGAGAGTCCCATCCGGACACGGGACGAAGTCTTCAATCTTGTATCTTCATAGTCCAACAGTCAAGCTAAAGGATAAAGTTCGGCTATTCGAGGACCCCCTAATCCGGGACTCCCTCAGTAGCCCCTGAACCAGGCTTCAATGACGATGAGCCCGGCACACAGATTGTCTTCAGCATTGCAAGGCGGGTTCCTCCTCCGAATACTCCATAGAAGATTTTGAACACAAGGATAGTGTCCGGCTCTGCAAAACAAATTCCACATACCACCGTAGAGAGAATAATATTTCCACAAGTCTAATCTGCTGACAGCTTTTCATAACGTGACGTAATGCCGTGGTCTGGTCATGACGAACCGTTTTTCCAAGCCTGCCACTGCACGTGTCATGAGGCGGTTTTATTGGCACATCCTGTCGAAGCAGAGATTGTGTCCCTCTTATCACGGGATTCTCAACAGTACGGGTATGGATAACCCAATCGTGCCTGTTGGTATGGCTCCGCAATTTTAGGCAAGTTCCAAACGGTCACGCGGAGGACGCTTGATATTCACCCTCTTTACAAAGGGGCCAAGGCCTGTCCTTTTCTCCTCGCATTCAATCAAATCCTTCCCCCACCTCGAGTTCCAACACCCAGGGCTTAGGCTAGGCGCTTCGGACCTTCAGTCATGTCCGGACCCAACCTTCAAGGTCGGTGGATGCCCTCCTCAGTCACAGAGGAGGACATCAAGAAGCTAAGAGAAGCCAGGTATCTGACTGCCGAAATCTCGCATAAGCTGCCTGCTCGAGGGCAGGTCATTTCCACTCCCGAACCCGGCGAGAGTGTCATATTCGTGTCCCACTTCCTCCGAGGGCTAGGCTTTAGTCTAGATCCCTTTGTTAGGGGGCTCATGTTCTATTATGGGCTTGATTTCCATGATCTGGCCCCGAATTCCATCCTTCACATCTCGTCGTTCATCATCGTGTGTGAGGCCTTCCTCCATGTCACCCACACTTCGGCTTATGGCTCAAGACCTTTAATGTGAAGCCAAAGATGATTGATGGGCGACACGCAGAATGCGGAGGTGCCATAATAAGCAAAGGCGCCGATGCTCCATGGCCAATGGGTTCCTTCCCGGAGGTGTCCAGCTTATGGAAACGGGAGTGGTTTTACATCACAACTCCCCGGGGTACTAAGTGGGTAGCCACCCCTGCCTTTCGCTCGGGCCCCCCGCCACAACTGGCGTCATGGACCAACAAGGGGCCGGACTAGAGACCAGCAAATGATGTGACGACATTGCAGAGTCGCATCCGAGATCGCCTCGAGAGAGATCTCAGCCTTGTCAAGGTAATGCAGGTCATGCTAGTTCACCGAATCCTGCCTTGCAAACGTCGACCTCTCCGTATGTGGGAGTTCAACCCGGAAGGACCGCAAACTATTCAACACTTCTTCGGTGTGACGCTCGAAGAGATGTACAAATTGTTCTTTGGATCACAAATAGAGTGTCTGGACACCACCGAGGATGCGGGTCTGAGCTGTAATCGTCCAGACACCCAAGTGAGTAATTCCGTGGCCGAACACGTTGTCTTTTAATTTATCACAACATCATTCTGAAAAGCCGCCTTTTGACCAAGACTGGATAAAAAAGGCAAAGATGATCAGGTGTCCGACCCCCCTTCCCGAAGGCTCACCGGATCTTGTACTAGCTAGGATGCTTGAGCTTGCGCCGTATCAAGTGCCATCAGGGGAAGATAAAGGGAGGTGCGAAGAAGCCGAAAGAGAGCCTCACTCATTATTCATCCAAACCGGGGGGATTAGTGCCTCCGCGAAGGAGGATAACCGGGGAGAAGAATCTAAAATTCCCTCTCCCCAAGGAAGGAAGAGGGCCACCCATGACGGCTTGGAAACAATGGTTTCCAAACGAGGGAAGAAACCTTTGCCAGGGGGCCCTACCCCGGAGGGCATCCTTACCGCACAATACCCGCAAATAAACAAAAGTACCTTATAGTAAATATACCCTGCTTCATTCCTGAAATCAATAACCGAGACGTATGTCTTGTAGTTCGGATCGTAGCCCTTCTCGACAGAGTTCATCTTCGGGGGATCTTCGACAGAGTTCGTCTCGTGAAGCGGATGACCCTGAGGTGTCGTCACGGAGGATTTCTCCTGATCCGCCCAGGCTAGAGGGTAACCCTTCAGCCACCCGAAGCCCGGGGCATTCGGCTCCTAAGGAGAGCAATAGAAAGAGTCCGGGACTGTCCGGTGTGCGACCAGACGCACTGATGAATCTTCTGGAGAAAGCTGCTATCTCAGAAGCGCATCGCACGCTAATGGGTATGGTGGTTGAGAAGATTTCATCCGCCGAAAGCGGGTTGCATGAAGCTTTTATGAGCATGCTGAGAGGCTTTGAGGTATGCAAAGCAATATATAATTTTTGATGGTGCCGCACACGCTAGGTGTGCCCTATGCAGATAGTAGCCCCTGAGACTCTGGTTGCTGTCGAAAAAGGCAGCAAATAGAGGATCATAGTCCCAGGTAATAACCGTGCTGCTTTCACGTGCAGGTGGCTAGCCGGACTGGTGAGTTTGCCGAACTGATGCGGCAGAAGCGGACATCGTGCTTGTAAACAAGCGGCTTGACGAGGCACAGGGTATGTGTTCTCCAATAGTCAATCATATATTAAGAGGGGCATGATGCTAGTATCTATAATATGCTGTAATTGCAGATGGAGCTGCGGCCGTGGAGACGCTTCGGGCGGAACTTTCCCGAGCCAAGGAACAAGCCAGGAGGAGTGATGCAGCCGCCCTAAAGGCGGTCGAAGAGTTAAGAGCTGAACAGGCTACGCATTGCCAGAGCAAAGAGAAAATTGCCAAGATGGCTGTGGAGCTGAAAGATGCCGCCGATCGCTATGAGCTTCTTGAAAAGGAAAGACAAACGAAGACGGCGGAGCTGGAGAAAGCTATGGTAGCAGCCAAGGAAACTCGCTCTAAAATTAGAGCGGCGAAGGAGGAGCTACGTCAAGCCGGAGATATCGCGGCTGGGAAGCCATTTTTATTGTGGACGAAGTTCGGAGATCCTAAGTATGCCCTTCTGGATCAATAATGAAGTTCTGCGGACGCGTAACTGGATTTGGCGGCAAGTGCAGCTGATGCGACCAAGTTTTTCGAAGGTCAAAAAGATCACGAAGTGGAAAAGCTGTTCTGGTCGCAGTTCAATGCTCCGGTAGCGTCCACTGGCATTAAATGAGCAAATGACCGAGTGGGCCGAGCTCCATAGGTTGTCCGGGCTTGCCATGAGGTCTGTTGTAGATCATCTTTGGCCGAAAGGACCGAGGCTGAATAGTTATTTTGGCTTAGTACAACGATTCCTTGGTGTTGTGCCGCATATCGACGATGTGAAGAGGTCGGCGTGCATAGAGGGTGCGTGGATGGCTCTTGCCCGTGTCAAGACATACTGGGCAGAAATGAAGGCCACCGCTATTGCAACCCAGACTTTGGCCGTAGGCCGGGTATCGGCCGAGCACTATTTTGAAGAAGTCCTAGAAGGCGCTCATTTAATAGAGGCTCAATGCTCGAAAATGTCATGTTCTAGTGACATGTATCCCAATTGTAAGAACAATGTTATTGGAATGATAAAGGTTGTGTTTATACTTTTGCCTGAAAGTACTATTATGCCTCCTGTGTGGTCGTTTATGTATATATGTATATAACCTGAAAGTTTGCAGTCGCCGACTTCAGCCCCCACGCATATAGTGCGCGGGTGTTCACAAAAGCGCGTGTTCACAGTTGTTCCAACGTCTTGGTCCGTTAAGGAGGTGATAGCGCGTCGAACGAGGCAATCGGACTATATTGCTTTAACACTTTCACTTAACCATAGGAGTTTGACAGTGGGGCTACTATATAGCCCCTGGTACTTCCGCGCTCATCCGAGTATGGGGCGCGTCAGACCGATATGACCGGAAACCGGCCCTTCGTTAATCTGAGAGGAATCCGAAGATTTCGATGAGTCATCGAGTGGTTGACCAGTCTTGCGCTTTATCATGACAAGTCGGTTTTCGGCTTTCTCTCGAGGTGCTCATCCGGATGAACCGGGCACAATCACGATAGTTCTCCGGTGCCACCTTAGCCGATAGAGCGGGCGTAAGGTAGCAAAAGCGGGGAGCCGGGCAAACCCAACATTTGACCAAAGACATGATTCGAGCTGATGGATATAAGGCCAAACTCGCGATGCGAACACTCCCTAGGGTATTCGGTCTTTACAACATATATCAGCCGAGTAACGCCCTTGATAATGAACCACGAGTGTCGAATGCGTGCATCATTCTGACGTGGCGAAATGCCAATAACATCAGCATCCTTCTCGGTTATGCTGAGTATCCGGAGGATGTGAAGCAACAAGAGACAGTAAAAAAGGTTTACACAGGGTCTTAATCTAAAAAGAATTCTTTGAGCGGGGCCCCGCTGCACGTCTGCCCCTGTGTCTCTGTTGTGCCATATCCTGGACGGGTGTAGCACGATTATCATCTGTAAAAGAGAAAAACTTAGGTGAAAGTTGTCGTGCGAAAAATTGGTTATTCTCAATAAACCATTAAAATTCAAGATAAGTAAGGTTGAGCCGAGCTGTGGTCCTTTTTACATGCGGGAAGCCCCTGGTACCACCTGTAGGGGTATATCCATTAATATCAGGTTTATCTAAGCTGTTACAGCTAGTGATGCGCCGGACTCGTCTAGCCGTGTCTGCGGTCTTGACGAGCGATCATTTATTCTGGTTGGAGAGGTCGTTTAGTGTTCGGCTGTTAAAGCCGCCACACGTTCTTCCACTCGTAAGGCGCTCGATTTTTCCGCTGACTGTGATGATGCCACGTGGACCGGGCATCTTAATCTTAAGAGAATCGTAATGTGGTACCGCATTGAAACGAGCGAAAGCTGTTCTTCCGAGTATTGCTTGATAGCCGCTTCGGAATGGAGCGATGTCGAAGGTTAATTTTCACTTCAAAAGTTGTCGGGAGAACCTAATACAACCTCTAGTACGAGAGAGCCCATGCAGCGGGCCTCTGGGCCTGGTATTACCCCTTTTAAGGTAGTATTACTTTGGTTGATTCTTGTCGGGTCTATCCCCATTTTGCGGATTGTGTCCTGATATATCAGACTAAGACTACTGCCGCCGTCCATGAGGACTTGGGGGAAGTGGTATCCGTCAATAATTGGGTCTAGCACCAAGGCAGCCAATTCTCCGTGCCGGATACCTGTCAGGTGATCCCTGCGATCGGAAGTGATCGGGCAGGCCGACCAAGGGTTGAATTTAGGGGTGACGGGCTCTACGGCGCATATGTCTTGGAGTGCTTTCTCGCTCCTTCTTTTTGTTACGTGAATCATGTTCACTGTTTTGACCTCCGGTGGGAACTTTTTCTGCCCCCCAGTGTTTTGCTGACGAGGCTCATCCTCATCTTCACTTGGTGTCTCCCTCCCCTTGTCTTCGGCGTTTAGCTTACCGGCCTGCTTCAAGACCCAACATTCTCTGTGGGTGTGATTTGCAGGTTTATCGGAGGTGCCGTGAATCTGACATAATTTGTCTAGAATCTTGTTGAGGCTGGACCGTCCATCCCTATTGCCTTTGAAGGGATTCTTCCATTGACCGGGTCGCAAGCCCTTGAATCCGGCGTTTACCGTCGTGTTGTCTGGGTTGTCTTCGTTATTTCTATGCTTGCTTTTACTGCGTCGTGGTTTTCTGTTACCTTCCCTGACTTCAGATGTGCCTGGGTTGCTGGTGCTACTACGGGCCAGCCAGCTATCTTCGCCCGCGCAAAAGTGGGTCATAAGGTTTGTTAGGGCTGCCATTGTCCTTTGTTTTTCTTGGCCGGGGTGTCTGGCGAGCCATTCGTCTCGGACGCTGTGTTCGAAAGCTACTAAGGCTTCGGCGTCCGAACAGTCGACGATTTGATTCTTCTTAATGAGAAATATGTTCCAAAGCTTTCGGGCTGACTCTCCGGATTTAAGGGCTGACTTAGATCATCTACATCTGGAGGTCGTACATAGGACCCTTGAAAGTTGGCCCTAAAAGCGTCCACAAGCTCCTCCCAACTTTCGATTGAATTTTCGGGGAGGCCCTTCAGCCAGTGCCGAGCTGGTCCTTTCAGCTTGAGGGGCAAGTATTTGATGGCGTGGAGATTGTCTCCGCGAGCCATATGGATGTGGAGGATGAAGTCCTCAATCCAGACCCTAGGGTCCATCGTTTCCGTTGTACGCCTCTATGTTTACGGGTTTGAATCCCTTTGGAAATTCGTGATCCAGCACCTCATCGGTGAAACATAGGGGGTGCGCGACATCCCTGTATTTGGATGTGTCATTGCGTTCTGACGGTTGCAGTGTTCGGTTTTTATTATACGCTGGAGCGCGCTTCCTAGATCCGTAGATGGATCTGGTCACGCCGGACTTTTGATGCAAGTCCTCGCATGGATCATGTGCTGACTTATGCGCGGCCTCGTTAGCGCCCTATCACGGCCACGAGGTGGTCGATCCGATGGGTCAGCCATTTTATTTTTCGGCTGTGTGGGCTCTAAGGCCTCATCATCGAATTCAGGCAACAGCTTGCGCTTTGGATAGCTCTTTGTGTGGCAACTACCACCGTACTTTTCTTTCTTCAAAGGTTTCGAGCACTTTGTTCCATTTACTGTTGAGCGTATTCTGCGCGGCCTTAAGCCTTTGCTTCTGCTTCTTCAGACTCCTAGCAGTGGCAATAAGCCTTCTACGGAGGTTCTCTCGTTCCAAGTTCCTTTCCGGGATGGTGTGTGCGTCGTCGTCCGGACTATTTTCCTCTCCGGAGAGAGCTTGATGAGCTTTATCCTCGGTGTCGACGTGTTCGGACAGTGGCTCCGTACTATGTTCGCCATTCGCTGGTTTGCCCTGCTCTATCGCTGGGTCAATGTGGTCGTCACTTCCTCTGGAGTCGACCGGGGTGTTATTTTTCCTTGCGCTGTTATCGCTATTTTTGCCGAGGCGGGATTTGGAGGGGCGCCTACGCCGTCGCTTTGGTTGCATCTCGAGGGAGCTATCCTTCGCTGCGTCCTTCCATTCCCCATCATTATTTTATTTGGGTGTATCCACCATATATACATCGTGTGATGAATTGGCAGTCCAGCGCCCTGTGGGCGGTGGTTCTTAATCGTCTCCTGCATCTTCGTCCATATCATTGATGTCTTCGGAGCCGAAATCGAGCATGTTGGTTAAATCATCGACAGTGGCTGCTAAGTGGGTGGTGGGTGGGGAGCGAATTTCTTCGTCGTTCGCATCCCATTCTAGTCGGACATAGTTCGGCCAAGGTTATCCCGACAAGGAGAGATACTTTAATGAATTGAGCACATCGCCCAAAGGCGAGTGCTGAAAGATATCCGCGGAGGTGAACTCCATGGCCGACGCCCAATCAGATTCGATAGGTATGGACACAGGTGGTTCGGGGCCTGTGGCCGGGGATGAATCCGAGGATCCGGCGGCACAGGTCTCATAGGAGGTGAAGTCAGTATTCGGCTCTATCGCCACTGAGTGTGTGACCTCCGAGGCGGGGTCCATCCACCCATCCTCGGATGGCATAATCAACTCCGGATCTAGGGCCGGAGTAGGCACAGGTGTGATCTCCCGAACACCGTCCGACGGCAGAGCTAAGTCGTGCTCGTCATGACTGTGCGGCGCACTTGACATGTGCTCGAATCCGTCAAAGATCAAGTCTCCGCAGATATTGGCAGTATAGTTCAAGTTTCCAAACCTGACACGATGGCGGGCGTAGCTCTCGATCTGCTCCGGATGGCTGCGAAGTTGGCCCGTGATTAGCCGCCGAACACGAAGATATGTCCGGGAGGAAAACCTCACCCCGGATTGCATCGTTCTTGATGATCGAAGGAGCCATCTAGCCTTACGGTGGGCAACGCGATGGAACTCTCAATGAAAGCACCAATGTCGGTGTCAAAACCGGCGGATCTCGGGTAGGGGGTCCCGAATCTGCGTCTAAGGCGGATGGTAACAGGAGGCGGGGGACACGATGTTTACCTAGGTTCGGGCCCTCTCGATGGAGGTAATACCCTACTTCCTGCTTGATTGATCTTGATGATATGAGTATTACAAGAGTTGATCTACCACGAGATCGTAGAGGCTAAACCCTATAAGCTAGCATATGCTATGATCGTTGTTGTCCTACCGACTAAACGCTCCGGTTTATATAGACACCGAAGGGGCTAGGGTTACACAGAGTCAGTTACAAGGGAGGAGATCTATATATCCGTATTGCCAAGCTTGCCTTCCACGCCAAGGAGAGTCCCATCCGGACACGGGACGAAGTCTTCAATCTTGTATCTTCATAGTCCAACAGTCTGGCTGTCCGAGGACCCCCTAATCCGGGACTCCCTCAGTGGTTTCATACCCTACAAACAATTTCGTCTTATGTTCTCCTCTAGATAAGAACTTTGGAGTGATTCTTTATTGCATGTTGAGGGATGGTTATATGATCCAATTATATTAGCATTGTTGAGAGATTGTACTATTGAATTTATGAACCCTAGGCCTCATTTTCAAGAATTGCAATACCGTTTGTGCTCACTTCTGTTACTTGCTACCTTGCTGTTTTTTTATTGTTACTATTACAAAAATCAATATCCACTATCATTACTACACTTGTATCACCATCTCTTCGCCAAACTAGTGCACCTATACAATTTACCATTGTATTTGGTGTGTTGGGGACACAAGAGACTCTTTGTTATTTGGTTGCAGGGTTGTTTGAGAGAGACCATCACTACTGCAGGATGCTACTATCGCGACACTACGATCAGAGACCCTTCGACGAAACTATGTCCGATGCAATAATCGCAAATCATGGTGTAAAAAACCGTCAAAAAAGGTGCAAAACGTTTGCGATGGAGGATACATCAAACACGGTTCATATTTTAGTTGCGTGTGCGATGTAGGGCATACGGTTCAGTTCAGTTAACTATTTGCTATGAGGAGAAACAAATGAAACGGGCAGCCAGATGAAGGTGTGTGCGATATACAACATACAGTTCACTCGGATGAACTGTTTGTGATTAGGCAACACAAAAGAAATGGTCATCCAGATCAAGGTGTGTGCGATATACGGCATGCGGCTCACTCGAATGAACTATTTGCGTTGAGACAAGAGAACAAAAACGGTTCAACTTAACAAGATGTGTGTGATACGCGGCAAACAAGTATGTAATTAGAAACGTGTGCGAAGACCAATAACAACACAAACGATTGCTGCTAACAAGCCGTGTGTGTTGTGAGCGAACGATTGCTGGTATACAATTGTGAGTGATCGATGAAAACAGCACCGACCGGTTCCATTGTTTAGTCCGTGTGCGATGTGATTTTCTTTGTCCGCACAACGTCTGTGCGCTGTCTACATAGCATCAACATATGTACTTAAAAAGATAGCATTGCATAACCAAATTAAGCATACAATTACACAAGTGACTATACACATAAAATTTCCACACACCAAAGTAATCAATTACATGCATACTAAACTAGGAGAAACAAGGATCTAATCATCTACTTATTGTTGCGGCGACGCTTGCCATTGCTCTGCTTCCGGCTGGATCCCTGGCCGTTTTGGGGAAGGAGGCACTTCTTCATGTCAACGATCCGCCTGTACATGTCGTAGATCGTGTACGCCTCCGTGCCCGCGTACACGACGTGAGCTTTGTCGAGTTTCTCCATCTAGGCCGAGTGCCAGGCACGCTTGTCCTTGTTGCACGAATCCTTCATGTCTCTGTAGTAGGGGTTGATGATGGTCTCGGCGAGGTGAACTAGTGAGTCCTTCTCATGCTCCTTGCTGCCCTAGATCTTGTATTGGCCCTGGATGTCGACAAGATTCTAGAAGGCGATGCCCGAATTCTCGAGCGCCTTTACATCGTTGGTGATGTCCACCATAGCGAACATGTAGTGGGGGCTATAGACAAACGTGGTGAAACGCTCGCATGGCCTTGTGGCCAAGCAGTAGTGGTAGATGAGGACGTGGTGGCGCACGCACATCTGGGCGACGGTGACCTTGGGATGAGACCCGACCCGAGCGCGGGTGTACTCGAGGTCGAACCCACCACCTTGTACATCTCCTCGGCAAGCAACAACTCCATGATGTGGATGGAGTGCTCCACCCAGACCGGGTCGTTGGTGTACACCACCGAGAGGTCCATGAACCTTCCGTGGGTGTCCACCACGGCACGCATGGTTAACTGTTGCTCATCGTCGATGGCCGCTCGGAGCGCCATTGGAGCTGAGCAAGATACCCTCTAAGAATTTCTCGTGGTGGGTGTGTTTCTTGCAATGGTGGGCACGATCGAAAGGTTGAAGAGACAAAAGGGTTAAATGGCCGCTGTAATAAATGGGGGCTGGTCGTCCTGTAATCGTCATGTCTTGTCACGGCGTTCATTGCGGAGGATTCCAGTGCACGCTTGACAACACCGCACCGCACACATGGGCTCGGAGAGGCGCCAAATGTATCGTCGGTGAGCCTGTTCCCGCGCTACCGTGCAAGCTTACCGCCCGGCTAGTTTGGCCACGCGTCGGCTAGAAGAGGGACAAATCCTGGGCGTTTATTGGCAAAAAGCTTGTAAAAATAAAGTGTGTGGAATGACTTCGGTCAAAAGTGTACCCGTGGGTGATGAGGTCAAAGTTACACAGAAGAGTGATGATGGACACTCGAGTGCGATAATTAATTCTACGCTCTACAGTGCACGCGGTGGAAGAAACCATTTGTGTGTTATAATGTCGAAGATCGCAGTCGAGTTAGCTATACAGATCGTGTGCTGTAAGATCGACAAGGTAAATAGATTTGAGAATGGTTAATGAAATCTAATACCATTGCATATTAAGGTCATAATAGTGCTATCAATATACGAGTCTCATACGATGGCATTTCAACGATTGTACCACAAAAGCTCGAAATATTACAAGGTTCAAATTATAGAGTTATGTGGCTCAAATTCGAAGATTACAAGGTTCAAACTGATATTTGAAATGAAATTCAGCTCATCAGCTGCAAACGCTCGCGCTGATATGCTGAACATGGATATCAGAGAGGTTCAAACTAATATTACCACTTCTAAGTCTGGTTTCGAAACCTCAATTTTTTTGCAAAGGGGCCAGCCACTGAGAAGTCATGTATGTGGTTGACACGACGACTTCCGAGTACTCTGTCATCTGAAGTTCCAAAATGAAATTCAGCATTTTTGGATCCTATTCCATTTCGCCGCAGGCGCCGGTGCTGATCAACAAACCATTCATTTTTGCGAAATAAATGTAGGGCAAACCTCATTTCCTTCAGCACCCTTGCTCTGAGAACAAAGAACCTGGTGAATATAATCTCCGGTAAGGTCCCTCGGTAGGAGTTCAAAGTAATTTCTGAGAGATGCAGATCTAGGCATTCGACGTGATTGTTATATTGTATCACATTATCCACCACTGGGCCTAATCTTATCTGCAAAAGAAGAAAGCGTGTTAGTGCCTACATGCAGTTTTGAACATTACTACAGGCCTATTTGGTTTGCAGGATTTGTAAAATGCACTAACATGGGCATTTGATTACATTCTAGAAAAATGTAGCCTTCTTGACAAAAGGTTGGAGTGGATGAAAAGTTCCCTAAGAAAATGAGTACAGATGAATCCAAAGGAGAAATTCTTATTGATTGTAACCATATGGATCAAGCAACCAATAGGGGGGAGGGCATGTATGTACTCAAATCCTCCAAAAGAATCCTTCAAAAATCGTAGTACATTGTCATTGTAAACTTGGAAAAAGGTGTCACAAATTAAACTCCCTTATGGTTAACATTCAACAGGAAAGGAACATCACCTCGATATATAGCTTCTCCAGGCACGGAAAGCATATCAGGAAACTGACAACTTGCTCCAGGTTGGGGCCGATAGATTCTAGTGCCAAGACCTTCAACATGCTTGTGATTTCGAGGTCATGCTTGTCGGAATCATTTTCTGCATGACGGACGAACAAACATCTTCAAAATTAGAAATAATGTTAATTTGTAGAAGGAGAGGTGGAAGGCGGATGTTGTACGTGAACGGGTGTGGATCCAATAACAAGTTCAAAGTATTTGTTAGACGAGTATCCCACCACTGTCAATTTTGTTGCAGAAATGACATTGATTCTTGTTGGACCTTCTTGATCAACTACAAGTAATCTCTCAAGTGCAGGTGTGTCCTCAATGACCATACCGTGGTACACGTCTTGTGGTGTCTTCCTGCCACACCAGCAACACACATAAATAGTCTGGAGAGTCATGGAGGTGATGTGGAAGGTACTCAACCCATTGATCGCCTGAAGATGAAGGTACTCGAGTGGACTACATCCACGGAGCAGGCGCTCCATGTCACCGTTTGAGAGGTAGACGACGACGAGCTCGAGGTGCTTCAGTTGTGGTAGAATAAGAGAGGGCGCGTCATTAAGGGGGGGGGGAATGGTAGTTCCTGAACTTGGCGATGCGCAACGTGGGCATGAGGCGAGTGTGAACATTGGCAGCGACCGCATATGCCCATCATAAAAGTGAGATCCTCGAGCTGATCTAGGGCAGGGGATCAGAACCGGTCGTCAAGCTTGGCTCGGTCCTTGCTGTTGGAACGGAACTTGCCCATTCTAAGGCCTTTGGTTGGGCCAAGGTGACTGTTGAGGATCTTGGAGAACGCATCCAAGCTTTTGCGATAGCCATGGCAGAGCTCGTGGGTGTCGATGAGGTCGAGAGCGCTGGAGTTCCATAGGGGGCGCCACCACCGGTAAAGGACCGTTGTCCGCGCCCCATGTTTGATTGGGAGGAGGGAGATGATGGCTGTCAACATATCATCAGGGAGGCTGCTGATGAAGTCTAGGCCTGCTGGAGGCGCTTGCGATTCTAGCTCGCCCCGCCTGCGCTGGTTGGCAGCTCCGTTCTCCACCTCCAGAGTCTCCTTGTCAGCGGCGCTTAGTTAAAACAGGGCAATAGAAAAGTGTATTGATAACTAGAAGTTATTAGGTAGGAATATAGTAAGAAACGGGAATAACAGTTGGTTACTTAAATGCTACACAATTCATTTGATATTGCTGGGTAAGTCAACATGTAGATAGTTGAAAAGAAAACTTACTTCAAACAAAGTCTGGACGGATGATATCGTCGGGGAAGTTACCATATATCTCATGACCAGGCCCTTTTATGTGCAGTGCAATTATAGTGCCAGCTTTCAATTCATAAAACTTAGAAATTTCTTTCCAAAAGCCAGTGCCAAAATAGGAGTCACCACGTTCATCAAGTCTTACTGTAGCAGCAATTGTAAATCCATGGTTTGTGTGTAGTATGACATGCCTGCAGTCTTGATTTATGTAAAGGGGAAGATTGTGCACTACAGGTTTTGTTGCATAGCAAGGGACGCGCTGCAGAAAATGGTAGGATTGTTAAAGAAAATATGGTAACATGCAAATATGGGCCCAAATTGAAAGAATTGTACAGCAATCGAAATCGAAGGACAAAAGTTTATAATTAAACAGATAGGGTAAACATGATGTCATGGAAATATGAGAGTAATCGAAAGAACAATACATCATTAATTTGCCTAATATAGAAAGAAGGGGGAAAATCCCCTTTGACGTATATGGTGCATGTGGCACCTTTTATCCAAATGTAGTAATATTTAGAATATGTTCACGAAAGTAGGCCATGCCAGCCGATTTAGGGTGAGATTGAACATACCGCGCGCATTCTCAAGTCATATGGTACGGTGAGATGGAATGTCTGGCGGAGGCCGCAATGTCCTGATGTGTCTGCGCACTGTACACTCTATGAACGGAAGAAAACCCTCAAATCAGCTCGAATAAAAATGAATTCACGGCGATTTTGGCCGGGTGATTAAAGGAGGCAGATGAACAGGGATAAGAGATGAGATAATATCTCATTAAATTAGTTACCTTGTTTTCCATGAGAAATAACCCTCAGTACGGCAGATTCCCCAACCGAGTGGAGCTAGGTGGACTACGAGCAGCATCGAGAAAGTCGATGGTGATAGGCGACGGCAAGCGGAAGTGGCGAAATGCGGTGGGCTTTGCCGGCAGCCTGGCGGCGGCGGCAGGCGTCGAGCTAAGTGTTTACCGCTGCGATAGGCAGTGCCATGCATAGACGCGGAGGAGCTTGTGCAGGTGTGAATGGGGACCGGAGCGACTGGCGGGCGGGGTGATGGTTTTTGTGACATGGGGATGGTGAGGGCTTTCTTTTTTCTTTTTTGAATTGAGTGGTGAGGGTTTTCTGTCCCACAAAGAACTTTGGAGGCGACGGTTTGCTAGAGCCAACCGTGTGTGATTGACGCAACAGGCAAAATGAAAGTCATCGCACACGGTTCCAATTTTGGGAACCGTGTGTAATTAACAAACTACCTCCGTCCTGGTTTATTGGTCCCCTTTGTATTTTTTACCAAATTTTGACCAAATATTTCACTAAGAAATGTTTATGCATGTCACCAAAATTTATATCATTGAACACTATGCTCAAATACCCATCCAACGATATAATTTTTGCTGACCTGCACTAACATTTTGTCAGTTAAACCTTTGGTCAAAATTTAACACAAATTACACAGGGGACCAATAAACCAAGACGGAGGTAGATTCCATCAACGAACTGATTGCATCCATATCCCATGGTTAGACAAAAGTAAACATAGATTAAACATACTCAGACATGGATAATAAGTGTACATGTACACAAGCATAGTTCAACCATAAGTACATAGTTCAACCGTCATTAAGCATACTCAAGCGTACATAGTTCGATCCCACATCTCATCTCACATGCTGGCACGATCCTGAAGCTTCTCCAGGTACTCGGCGTACGCGCCGTGCGCCAGCCTGCGAGAATACTTCTGCTTGAAGGAGCCAACAGCCCGTCCTCTTGCATGCGCCAGAACACTTAGATACGCGCCGTGAAGCTTGTGGTTGCAAAATGGGCATCGATAGCCGCTATTCCAGGTCCTAATACGCCTATTATGCATTCCCGCATAAGGCTCCCTCAGGATTTGCCTTTTGTACCTCCTCTGGCCATCTTCATCCTCGCTGTCCACATCGTCAGACAACACCTATACAGATAGTAAAACAAATTTGGCATCAAATCAATGATTACATGCAGTGAAGTAGGATTAGGAATTTATGGCTATTTATTTATACATATCCAGAGATTATGGTTCGATTTTTTAGTACAGTCGTCTATGTACAGACCAATCTTGAAGAAAATAATGGGACAAACATATGTAGGTCATTCAAAATCAATTGTCAAGTCCTGGCTAGCAATTATTAGCACGAACACTAACCCTAGTCGGCTTACTAGCAGAAATAATTTGCATAGATGAAACAACTAATCACTTATCACTTGTACCATTCAATCAATCAATACACTACACGGATCTAGTGAAACTTACTCAGATTTCATGGATTGGGAGAACATAACCATAGGATCTCCATTCTAAATAGGGGGAGGCTGGAGTAACCAGAGAAACCCTATGATCTATTTGACACATAAATGGGTATAGATGACTAACCAGCTATCCGTCGTCGTCGGAGTCGTCACCGGAGTGATCATCAGAGTTACCGCTGCGGTCGTCACCAGATTCGATGTGGAACTCCGCCTCCGGCTGTGGAAGCTCGACGCCGTCGATGATGTCAGGGTGCAGTGATAACTCACCGGCGGTGACGGCAACCTCTATCTCCATCTCCACGCCGTGCTCCCATGCTTTAGCAGCCCTGGCGTCGCCACTCCCTCCGATGGGGTGCTTCGACAGCATCCTCATACACTCACGACTTTGAGGACTGAGAGCGGCGTCGAGGATGCAAGCGGAGAGAGAGGATTGTGTGTGTGGCGAGGATGGGGGGTGCGGCCGCTCGAGCGCACCATTAATATGGAGTAGTGGGAGTTATGGGAGAGAGGCGTGCGGCGGTCAAACCGATGGCTCGCCTCCCGGTGAGCCTGCGCACCGGACTGCTGGCATGCCTACCAAAGTTTCACACAGCTACTCGCACGCCTCCTGATGACACTGCGTAGCGAGCACGCCTCCGTCAATTCACACACTTGCACGCACGCCTCCCATTCTGCCTGCACGGCGGACTGCTCGCATGTGTCCCGTCTACTCACGCCTGCTCGCATGGCACACGGGTCGCGCGGCGGCACGTATATTGTTTTTCTATTTGGATGATTAATGTTGCAGCTTTATTGCTTAAGCGAAGCATGGCATGTATCCATTGTTGGTCTAACGCTCACGGTTCAAATAAGTAATCCGTTCGGGATATTGGTTCCCAATTATTAATAATCTCCTTTTTGTAATTAGATAATTACATCAAAACTGGTCTCAAATTTGACAAAAAAAAGTACAATGCCACTTTGTATTAGTGTCCATATGATAACACGATAAGTTTCATGAACTTCAAATAAGTTTTTGATGTACTAGAATCTAAAAATCAAGATTCTCAATGTTTGAAATTTGTTGCACGAGGAGTGAAAATGCACCCAGTAAGACACATATGTTTTTGCAATCCATTTAGGTGCACTGTCACGTGTGCATGTAGCTCAAATTTGATTTTTGCACATTATACCCATAGAAAATCAATCAATTAATGTACTAAAACGTCTTAATTATCTCGGTGATTTTCTCAAAATTAAAATGTCCCTTCTTTGGTAACATATGTTCACTGCGGGATAATTAATTTAACATGCATCGTAGTTGCGGTGGATTCGCGGTGTGTGCATGGGTGTGTGCGTCTGGGGGTGGCAGGTGGCTCGCAATACACTACGAGTTGTCAGCCACCGTGTGGGTTGGCCGTTTTATTAGGCAGGCCGGTGCCACATCAGAGTCGTGAATTCGTTATTTGAAACATTACACAACCCTTTCATACATACATGTTTTGGCCACATGTAGTCGATGGTTGTCCTACACGACACTCGATACTCGTGTGGGATGCTTTTTGTGGGCCCGTGAGGTCGTCATCCATCTCTTAGATGAACAGCCGGCAGCGAGGTTAATTTGACCAGCAAGAGAGAATCTTTTTTGTTTGTGTTATGGTGGTAAATAGTATGCGTCGAAGAGGTGGGAGGGGACTAGCATATATACTATACGTACGCGTCCGTGAACAAGTACACCTCACTCAGTGTCGGGACTTTTCGGTTTCCGGGGCACGTGCCACATCAAAATTGTGAAATTGGCTATTCAAACTGCACACAACTCCTCTTTACGCCACATGCATGCACGCGGTGGTTATCCTAGCTAGGACACTCACGTGTGACGCTTCCATCTGTGGGCTCACGAGGCCATTGTCAATGCATGAATGCATCACTTTGACCTACATCGGGAGAGGTTAATTAATTTCACCATCGATGAGGATTCTTTTGGGTTGTACATATTACGGCAGGAGCATATAGTATGCGGTGAAGAGGGGGGAAGTGGACCATCATATGTAGTATGCTTCATGAACCTGCATACTGTGGGTGCATGGTTTACGGTTTTTGAGGCATGTGGCACATCAAAGTTGTGCATTTTGGGTATTCAACATATATATGTTTGGCCCACATGCAAAGAGGTGGTGGTTGTCCCCTCGTACCCAGTTAAGCGGTTATCAGCGATATTGTAGGATCGAAAGTATGTCTAGAGGGGGGGTGATTAGACTACTTGACCAAATAAAAATCTAGCCTTTTCCCAATTTGAAGTCTTGGCAGATTTTATCAACTTAGCACAAGTCAAGCAATCAACCTACACATGCAATTCTAAGAGTATAGCAGTGGAATGTAAACCATTGCATATGAAGGTAAAGGGGAGGAGTTTGAAGGGAGCAAACGCAATGTAGACACAGAGATTTTTGGCGTGGTTCCGATAGGTGGTGCTATCGTACATCCATGTTGATGGAGATTTCAACCCACGAAGGGTAACAGCTGCGCGAGTCCACGGAGGGCTCCACCCACGAAGGGTTCATGAAGAAGCAACCTTGTCTATTCCACCATGGCCATCGCCCACGAAGGACTTTCCTCACTAGGGTAGATCTTCACGAAGTAGGCGATCTCCTTGCCCGTACAAACTCCTTGGTTCAACTCCATAATCTTGACGGAGGGTCCCAAGTGACACCTAACCAATCTAGGAGACACCACTCTCCAAAAGGTAATAGATGGTGTGTTGATGATGAACTCCTCGCTCTTGTGCTTCAAATGATAGTCTCCCCAACACTCAACTCTCTCTCACAGATTTGGATATGGTGGAAAGATGATTTGAGTGGAAAGCAACTTGGGGAAGGCTAGAGATCAAGATTCTTGTGCTTGGATTGGAATGTCTTGGTCTCAACACAAGAGTAGGTGGTTCTCTCCCAGAGAATGAATGCTGGAAGTGTAGGCACGTTCTGATGGCTCTCTCCACGAGTGGAGGAAGGGTGGAGGGGTATATATAGCCTCCACACAAAATCTAACCGTTACACACAATTTACCAAACTTGGTGGGACTGAATAGAGAAACTCGGTCACACCGGTCTAGTTCAAAATGTGAACGTTAGGCTTTTCAGTGGGACCGACATGATCAACTCGGTGGGACCGATGTGCTAGGGTTAGGGCATAACTTGATCTCGGTGAGACCGATCACATGAACTCGGTGAGACCAATTTTAGTAACAGGCAAACAGAGAGTTGGTCAGGCAAACTCGGTGGGACCGATCGCTCATTTCGGTGAGACCAAAATGTTACCAAAAGGAAACAGAGAGTTTGCATTGTGAACTCGGCAGGACCGATCGCTCATTTCGGTTAGACCGAAACGTTACGAAGGGAAACAGAGAGTTTGCAATCCCATCTCGGTGAGACTGAGATCCCTATTGGTGAGACCAAACTGATTAGGGTTTCTGGCTATGGCTATGTCAAATGAACTCGGTGGCGCTCGATAGATCAAATCGGTGGGGGGAGTTTGACTTTAGGTTTGGGACAAATGTGGAATTGAGAAAGTGGTTGAGGGATTTTGGAGCATATTGTCGGATCACGGGTTCCGGCAAAACCCTTAAGGTTCGAACTCTGGGGTGCGCGCGATATTCTTTCCCCCCTACCAATCCACGCCCTAGCTTGCTAAAATCTCGCGGGCGAACTCAACCAACTCACATCACAAGAGACACAAGGTTTATACTGGTTTGGGCCACCGTTGTGGTGTAATACCCTACTATAGTGTGGTGGTGGTGGATTGCCTCTTGGGCTGATGATGACCAGTACAAGGGGAAGAACAGCCTCCTCAGGTTGAGGTGTTCTTTTGCTTGGTGAACTTGTGTGTGTGTAAGATTTTCTCTGGATCGGGTAAGATGCCTCCGAATGAGTTATCCCCCACGGTGGTGGCTAGTTCTACTTATATAGGACTTGGTCCTCTCCCCAAATATTGAGCGGGAAGGGAGCCAACAACGGCCAATTTGAAAGGGGACAGCTAGTACAGCTTATCCTGACAAAAGCGGTCTTCGCTTACAAAAGCTCTGGTGGTGACGCCGCCTTGGGCTCCACGGTGACCTCCGTCTTGCCGTCCTGCTGGTCTTGGTCTCGTTGCATCGGTATGGAAACCTTTGCTTGACGCCTCGGTACTCTGGGCCTGCACTCGCCCCCTTAGCACCAAAGAGGAAACAAGGATGCTGCGTGCGCTGGCGCCCGCCTAATCTTGATCGTCATGGCTCACGTGACGAGAACCTCGCGAGGTTTGCCCTGCCTTGATCTCTCTGCTCCTCGCGAGCCAACCTGGTGAGGCCGCTCCTCAGGAGGTCTTGTGTCGTCCGCGTCGCGATGCTTGGCCCCTCGCGAGGGTCTTGAATGCCTTGTTGATGAAGATGGGCCGTACAGGCCTGCTAGCACAGCCACGCCATGGGCCACAGGCAGGCAAGTCTGGGGACCCCCGTTCCCAAAACGCCGACAATAGCCCTCGGGCCCAAGGCGCGCTCGCGCTTGGCTTCGAGGTGAAGCCAAAGGTCAAGTACGGAGCACCGCTGGCCCCAAAAGCTTGCGGCCTTGGTCGACGCGTGGCGGTTGATTGGACGTGGGCGTCTCCGCTTCCCCACACTGCCTCGGCAACTGCCCGACTTGAAAAGTCCCTGCGACATGCAAGGAAAACCATCATTACCTGTGATCGTGGGGGGCGCTGGTTGGCCTTCTCCTGCTATAAATGGGGAGAGGGGCAGAGCCCCTGTCGCCCATCTCTTCCCGGTTAAACACTTCCTCCTCCTTGCTCCACTGCTAGTAGCAATTCCCATGGAGCCGATCCGAAGGTTCTCCGTCGAGGAGAAAGGAAAGGCTCCCCGCGACGATCCAGGGCCGCTTCCGCCGAAGAAGAGGCCAGCCCACCGTCGCGACATTGTCGTGAGTGCGGAAGTGACGAGGCCCTGGTGCAAACGGCCACCTCCAGGGTATCCGTTGCCCTTGTACGCCCAAGCCGAGGGCTCAGGAGGAAGGAGCGATGAGCCGTGCCGCCCGCGCCACGACCGCGGTCGCCGTGCGATGGCGACACACATCGTCGCCCTGGAAACCATGTCGCATACTCTTCTCGCAAGCTTGTGTTGTGGGCGGCGATGCCCCCAAGCACCTGGATCCGCTTCCCGCGGTTCTTCTCCGACGTGATGCCGCCGAGGGGACCCCTCGAGCTCTGGTTGCAGCATGCTGACTTCGACGCCCCGGCGACCGGAGCAGAGGTCGAAGTGGTCTCCTCCGGCAAGATCTTCATGACCCGCGGCTTGGGTGAGGTTGCGCGGGTTTGCCGTGCTGAGGGCACCCTCGCGATCCACTTCGACTATGACAGCGCCTCCACGCTGTTCTTCAAGGTCTTCGATGCGGAGGGCCGCCGCCTGGAGTGCTGCCCTGGTGGGGAGCGCCAGGACGGTGCGCGCCCGGCCTGCGGCACCTCTAGCAACAGCAAATCTTGGGCGTCCAGCGGCTCTCCTGAGCTCTACGAGACTCCGGAGACGAGTGACGACTGCTACGTGCCCCCGAGCTCTCGCCGTGCCCAGAGCAGGGCTGCGACGTCCAGCCGCCGCCATCGCTGATCTGGATGGGGTTGGCGCCGGCTTCCCGCGGCCCACTGTTGATGATGGCGTCGGCCAGGGGTGAGTGTAGATAGGATTCCCCTAAGTTCTCGTCTTTTGTTCCCTGCGAGGAATCAAGAAGTACCCCGCGGGGGCGTGTAAAGGGTCTGTAATGCCTTTTGTTGATACTATCCTTGTTATGAAGAATTGCAAATGCATGTCCTGTTTAGGCTTGGTCTCCCCTTTCCAACCTCACGACGGCTTGTTGCTCTACGTTGATAGGCCCCGGTCCCCAGGCAAGCTGCAGCCGTCGCTGGTATGCCAGGTCGCGTGCCGTGGTCAAGGCCAGGAGGTGAGCGGCCCGATGTCCAGTAAGAGCCCCTGAGGCGCGATGCTCAGGAGGTCGCCTTTAGCGCTCAAGCAGCCGTGGTAAGGTACGAAAGGGAGGCGATGTTGCCGCAACAGGGCTGCGGCGAGCGTGACCCCTAGGCTCCAACGATTAGCCGATTTGAGCGCGAGACTTATCTTGGCGGCCTGTGGTCGATTCCTTGCGATGCGCCGTGCTAATGCGTAGCTAGGCCAGGCCCATGCGAGCCTTCCCCTCTTCTCCATGCTCTCCTTTATGCTCTACGTCCTCAGGTCCCGGCCCTCGAGCGAGCTCAGCCGCCGTTGGTATGCCAGGTCGCGTGCCATGTTCAAGGCCAAGGGGTGAGGGCTAGAGAGCCAGTAGGAGCTCCTGAGTCGCGATGCTCAGGAGCCCCCCGTTTAACACGCAAGCGGATTGCATGGGAGAAGAGGGAGCTCGCGATGCCGCCTGATGTCACTCTCTTGGGATTCTTGCGAGCCAGCACAAGGAGAAACACAGTTTGTCATTATGGTTGCCAGTCCGCTGCCGGTTGCTTCGCAAGGAGACGAAGGCACTGAGGGCCTAGTGAGGTGACATGCGCGGGGCGTGCCGCGAGCCAGAGCTCGGCCGCTCAAATTTGTCGGCGTTGCAGGGATGGACCCGTGCACAAGCGTCGTGCCAGCGTGAGTAGCCCCCGTGGGAGGCGAGAGTCAAGCAGGTGATAGCCATAGATAGGTTAAGCATGGGAAGCATACTGGCTTAGGTAAATGCAGGGAAGATACATGCCATCGGGTCGGCCCGAGCGGCTTGGGGATGATGCAGCCCGAGGGGCGCCCCCAGCAAGGTAAGCTAAAGACATAAGAAAAGGGATACGCGCCACAGGGACGGACCCACGTGGCACAGGAATGATGCTTCGAGGGGCTCGAGCTAAATAAACTTGGAAAATGTCACAGTTACATCGATGAAGGGGTGTCGGGGCAGCTGAAGGTACACGGCGAAGGAATTGCTCCTCACGAGCCACCGGGGCCCGGAGCCTCGGGAGGCTCTGGGGGTCCAGGTGGTTCCCCGAGGACCGTCTCCCTCTCTGTCATCACAGCGTGGTGCCTGGCCTCCTAAGCCGCCAGGATGCTTCGTAGGTTGCGCTGATAGACGGTCGACACGCTCGGCACGCCAAAAGGCATGCGAACGTAGCTGTGCGGTGGACCCTCGCAGTGGCCCACGCGTGAAGGCCAGAAGGGCTCCTAAGATGCGGCCCTTTTGAGCCCTGGGACGTCGATGCAGACACGCAGCCCAGCATCCTCACCTGGATGGGGAGCTGCGCTTCGTGAGCGGCAGTCGCCGCGCATGGCCCTCGTGTTTTGCAGTTCCTGAGTGGTCCTGGTGGTGAACTCCTGAGCGGTGGGTGCTCTTCGCCCTGTGTTCTCCTGAGGGAAACGTGCCGTGAAGCACGCCTCCAAGTGGTGCCCGAGCGCCTCCCTCGTGATGCTGGCAAGGTCTGAGGCCCTCCAGAAGAGAGCCCCCGAGCCCTGCCCGAGAAGGGCGCCGGACACACCTTCCTATGCGATGGAGGGAGGCGCCCCTGGCGCGGGCGCTGATCCTGACGAGGTTCCAGCTGCGACGCCACCCTCCTGAGGTCCTGCACGGCGCAACTGCTTCTTTTTGGGGGTGGCCTCAGGAGGGCACTCACCCTTGCTGTCGGGGTCGTCGATTGCTGCAGTTTGAAAGGCACGCTCAAGGGAGCACACCACATCTCTTTCTTCCCATGGGACCGTGATGATTCCGCCGCTTCCCGGCATCTTGAGGACATTGTAGCCGTGATGGGTCACCACCATGAACTTGGCCAGGGCTGGGTACCCAAGGACGGCATTGTACGGCAGACGGATGTGCGCGGCGTCGAAGTTGATGAGTTCGGTGCGGTAGTTCTTGCGTTCTCTGAAGGTGACAGGAAGGCGGACCTGCCCGATCGGGGTAGTGGAGCCGTCGGTCACTCCTGAGAAAGGCTTGGTGGGCTGAAGCTGATCATACGGTACTTGGAGGTTGTCGAACGTGTCGACGGACAGGACGTTGAGCCCTGCGCCGCCGTCGATGAGGGTCTTATTGACTTGCACGTTGCTGATGACTGGGGAGCAAAGCATCGGGAGGGCGCCTGCGGTGGCCGCACACTTGAGTTGATCCGCCGAACTGAAGGTGATGGCGCACTTGGACCACCTGAGCGGGCGTGTGGCCTCAAGCTTGGGGAGGACTGCATTCACTCCACGAGCAAACTGTTTGAAGATACATTGCGAGGCTGGGGCCTGAGCTCCGCCCAAGATGCATGCGATAGCACGTGGCTCCTGGAAGCCCCCAGCCCCCTCGTCTTGATGGTGGTCATTATTCCTTCTTGGTGGTGGAAGCAGTGGGGGAAGGCCAGCATTGCCTTGAGGACGATTCTCACGAGGCTGATCTCTCCAAGCGCCCTCGCGAGGCTGATCCTGCGAGCGGTCCTCACAAGGCCGGTCGCGCCACTCCTGGCGCGGGCCACGGTCGTCCCAGCGTCCGCCACCACGTCCTCCTCCTCGGCCGTAGCCCCGGTCGTTGCGCTCGGGGCATCGACCGAAGCGTCCTTCTCGAATGGCTCTGAGCTCTTGACAGTCGCTGGTGTTGTGGGTATGCAGGTTATGGAAGGCGCATAACGGTCGGCTGCTCTTGGATGTCTCGGGCTGATCTCTGGCGTGCTTGGTGTCCGGATCCGCCGCGAGAACGGCCGCTCCCTTGCGCTTCACGTCCTTGGCCTTGGCTTTGTTGTCCTCCGGGTCCGCAGCTGGGAGCTCGAGGAGGGAGAGGTGCCCTTCCTCAGCTCTTGCGCACTTGGTCGCCAGGTTGAACAACTCCAGGGATGTGCACAACTCCTTGTGGATAGCGAGCTCCTCCTTCATCTTGACGTCACAGACGCCATCGGAGAACGCGGAGATGATGGCCTCGTCTGTCACCTTGGGGATCTTGAGACGAACGTTGTTGAAGCGCTGGATGTACTTCTGGAGGGTCTCTCCTGGTTGTTGCTTGACGCGGCGCAGGTCACCCGCGGCCGGTGGGCGGTCGCGAGTGCCCTGGAAGTTGGCGACGAAGCGGTCGCGCATCTCGTCCCAAGAGGAGATCGAGCCTGGAGGCGGGTTCAGGAGCCACGAACGGGCGCCGTCCTTGAGCGCCATGGGGAACCAGTTCGCCATGACTTTTTCGTCGCCGTTGGCCGCCTCGATGCTCAGTTCATAGAGCTGCAGGAACTCCGCGGGGTCGGGGGTGCCGTCGTAGTGAGGAGGCAGATCAAGCTTGAACTTGCCCCGCCAGGCGACACTACACAACTCGAGGGTGAAGGCACGGCAGACGGCCGTGGTCACCAGGTCCAGTCTTGGAGGTTGAGCTTGGTCTTGACACCCGCGCGCCGCTACAGCAAGCGGCGTGGGGCCTTGCCGCAGCAAGCGATCCTGGCTCGGCGGTGCGAGGAGTGGCGGAGTGTTCTCTTGCGGTCAAGGGACTTCTTGACAACTTCTTTCTTCACGCGCGAGCACCGGACGCGGTGGGTCGTGCCATGGAACCGTACGCCTTGGCGCCAGGGCGCCGTCTTGGTGCAGAGGTGGTGGAGGTGCTCCATGAGCTACGTCGCCCGTAGCTAGCAGAGGGCGAGGCAGTGAGAGGGACGACGCAGGGGAGCCCCCTGCGGCACTGACAAGCTTGGCGATGCGGTCGAGCCAGTCCTCGTAGAGGTCGTCGACCGGACGGTAGCGCAGGAGCTCGTGCGCCATGTGGAGCGCGCCCCATGCGTCCATGGGAGCGCGACGAGCGTGAGATGACGAACCAGCGGGAGTCGGCTATGGAGTGGCGGTGCGGCCGTCCTGCCGCACCGAGGGGTTTAACAAGGACGCTTGATGCTCGTTCCCTACCGGGCCGGTGGCGGCGTTGGCGGCAGGCGACAGAGAGCGACGGGGCGGCCCGCCGACAGGGGCCATCTGAGCAACACGGGTGGCGAGGGCAGCCCGGCGCTCAGCGCGGGTGCGGCGTGCGTCCGCCATGGAGACGATGAAGCGACGTGACGCAGAGCGATGGAAGGGAAATTTCGGCGCACCCCTACCTGGCATGCCAAATGTCGGATCACGGGTTCCGGCAAAACCCTTAAGGTTCGAACTCTGGGGTGCGCGCGAAGTTCTTTCCCCCCTACCGATCCACGCCCTAGCTTGCTAAAATCTCGCGGACGAACTCAACCAACTCACAGCACAAGAGACACAAGGTTTATACTGGTTCGTGCCACCGTTGTGGTGTAATACCCTACTACAGTGTGGTGGTGGTGGATTGCCTCTTGGGCTAATGATGAACAGTATAACGGGAAGAACAGCCTCCTCAGGTTGAGGTGTTCTTGTGCTTGGCGAACTTGTGTGTGTGTAAGGTTTTCTCTGGATCGGGTGAGATGCCTCAGAATGAGTTATCCCCCACAGTGGTGGATAGTTCTACTTATATAGGCCCTGGTCCTTTCCCCAAATATTGAGCGGGAAGGGAGCCAACAACGGCCAATTTGAAAGGGGACAGCTAGTACAGCTTATCCTGACAAAAGCGGTCTTCGCCTGCAAAAGCTCTGGTGGTGACGCCGCCTTGGGCTCCACGGTGACCTCCGTCTTGCCGTCCTGCTGGTCTTGGTCTCGTTGCACTGATATGGAAACCTTTGGTTGACGTCTCGGTACTCTGCGCTTGTGGTCGCCCCCTTAGCACCAAAGAGGAAACAAGGATGCTCCGCGCGCTGGCGCCCGCCTGGCGCCTGCCTGATCTTGATCGTCATGGCTCACGTCGCGAGAACCTCGCGAGGTTTGCCCTGCCTTGATATCTCTGCTCCTCGCGAGCCAACCTGGTGAGGTCGCTCCTGAGGAGGTCTTGTGTCGTCCGCCTCGCGAGGCTTGGCCCCTCGTGAGGGTCTTGAATGCCTTGTTGATGAAGATGGGCCGTCCAGGCCTGCTAGCACAGCCTCGCCGTGGGCCGCAGGTAGGCAAGTCTAGGGACCCCAATTCCCAGAACGCCGACACATATCACTAAGCATTTTGAGCAAGCAAGCCATTAAGCAACACCTCATCCCCTTTTAATATATTGGCTTTTCCTATGGACTCAATGTGCATGATCTTGGATCACTAAAATGATAATGTAGAGACTTGAGATTTTGCCAATATGTGTCCTTAGCATTTTGAGGGGTCCACATCTCTAGTCCATTGCGTGCCAATCATTGAACTTTTTGAAATGATCATCTGGAAAGAGTATTAGTTCAATGAGCTATATGTTGTTAAGAATTACCAAAACCACCCAGGGATTAGTTGCACTTTCAATCTCCCCCTTTTTTGTAATTGATGACAACATATAGATCAAAGCTTCGACAAATGATAATAAGAATGAAATACATTGTCGCTTTGAGAAGTATGTGATAAGCAAGAGCTCCCCCTAAATTTGTGCATTGTTTAAATTTTGCTTTTGAATGCAAATGCACAATCGATTAGGATCATCGGTTACTCTTCCATGTCACATACATCTTGGTGGAGTGATCGAAATGATAGAATATAAAATGTACACTCATCACCAAGACAAAGTGAGTGATCATACATGAGATATAGATAATATCATCATCCAAGCACAAACATTAAAGTATGATATGTTCAATGTAGCGACCCGACCCGAATGGATCAAGTCTCTGTGCTTAAGTGTCATCCCTGGATCAGTATGCTGACACACACAGTACTCGAGGATTTATAACAGAGGTAAATCACATGTATAAATAGCGTAAATACTATTACCTCAATCCAAATATAGCGGAAGCGACAAGGTTGTGGATTCCCACCAACACCAACGGCAAAGTTGAGTGTAGAAATCGTAACCCTAACGTATCACTTACTCGTCATCTGAAAAGTCTGCAACATGAAAAGTTGCAGCCCGAAACGGGTCAAAGACATGGAATATCTTGGCAATGTAACACATAGAGAGTAATGAAGGAATAAGCCTATACTACATGCATATATGGCTGGTGGAAAAGCTCTATGGTTATAAGGTTTTGCGAAAAGCCAATTTTCCCTCTCAAAGGAATAAATTTATTTAACTATCATGGTGGTTGTTGAACATTCGTAATGGTTGATGACATCCTCAATCCCAATTAAGTATCGTCATTAAACCCAACAATATTAATTAAAGTAACATGATGAGATCAACAGGATAATCCAAGAACTAGATACTCAAAATGTCCATAACCGGGGACACGGCTAACCATGATTAGTTTATACACTGCAGAGGTTTGCACTTTTCCCCACAAGACTCGATCGCCTCCGTTGGATTTCTCGCACTACATGATGTTTGAGAAGCGGATGGCGAGACATAGTCTTTCTAAGCGCTAGCACCTTACATAGGGTAGACCGGTAGACCTACTTTCCCTACATCCGCTAGTCTACCCGTGAGTTCGCACAACTTAATCAACTATGCCAGAGCCCATAATGGCTTGTGGCTGCACACGTAAGTTTCTAGTTTGAATAATCTCATGATCCCTTTGAGCACGGGTGGCGGACCGTAGGATGATCACTGCGGTATATCCCGGGATCTCCTAGGACAACATGGTATATCCCGGTGTCCGGGCAAGTCCAACTGGTATATCCCGAGGTGCCCCTAGCAATCCACCCAGATGTGCATTTAAGTTGCCACCTTAAGTTGAGCCATTAAATAACAATCTCACATCTGTCATGGATTTCACTCATACCCAAACCACGTCTACGAGCATAGCATAGCAATATAAGCAACGCGTAGAAGTAACTCCCAAGGGTTTGATAGTAACAGGGCAATAGGTTCCTACCTCAGCAACTACTTCCCAATACCCACATGTTATCAATCCTACTCATGCAATGTTTGAGGGTTGAAACTAATGCATAAAAACTGGGTACGAAAGGGATATGATCAAAATGTGAACTTGCATGCAGTGTTGATGAAGATGATTCGCACTCAAAACTCTTGATAGTTCTACTCGTCACACTCCGGTTAATCTATCCTGAACAAGCAATAGTAGCTACACATAAGCAATCACTCAAAACATCGGCCCGAACGAAGAAAACGACTCGGAAAACATCAAAACCAAGCAAATAACTCTTGCAACATAAAACAATTTCTAACAGTACCAAAATTATGTGAATTTTGCCTTATCAGAAAGTTTAGGTCAAGAGCTTCGATTTGCAAAAAGAATCAACTAAATCGGAGTTACGAAACTCAAGTTATGATCAAACGAAGTTCAAATTCAAATCTGATCTAATTCAAATTTTAAACTTTCAAAAACATGTTTGAGTTCGATTACTGGATAGAGGAGATCATAACGAAGAAGTGAGCGTTGGTTTCGTTGAATTTGGACTAACGAGTGAAAAGATGTGGTCGTTTGAAATACAGGGGCTAATGTGCGAAGAAAATTATCACGAATAGGTCCCTGGCCGAAAATTAAAATAAAAAGAAAAATCCTATCGAACGAACGATCGCTACCGAACGCTAGAGAATGAAAACCGTTCGCTACAGATCTAAATGGGTGAACGCTCACTATTTAACAAAACCAAATAAAACTGATCTTAAAAGAAAAACTGAACTAAAGAAAAACCGGAGAGGGTTTTTGCGCGGGTTTTACCGGCTCGGTAAAATAGACCGATGGAGGCGGCGGTTTCCGGCGAGTGGCGTCTCCGGCGAGGCAGAGCGAACTCCGGCGGGCGGCTCCGGTCGTCGGAGGAGACGGCGAGGCGCACGGGGAGAGGCGGCGCGGGGCGGCGGGTGCGCCGGGCGCCAGTCGGAGGCGGCGGTGAGGTGCGGTCTGGGCGGCGAGCGGCACCGGCGGCAAAGGGCGAGAAGAGAGGGCGGGCGGATCTCGCCTATTTATTGGAGCCGGGCGGGCGCCTTGGCGAGGCAGAGGTGCCCGGCGTCGGCCTGACGCCGAGGTCGGTGGCGGCGATCGTGGCGGCGGTCTCCCTCTGGAGATCGGGATGACCCTGGTGGGCAGCCTGGTTGGCTGGGCTTCGGCCGAGTCGGTCCGAAGAGTTATTTTATATAAATAAATATATTTTTTTCAGACAAACAAAACAGATAAAAACAAATAGAAATAAAAATATTATATAGGCATATAATATATCAAAATTTTCAGAAAAAGATTTTCTACAACATGGACATTTTTCTAGCTTCAAATAAAATACACAAAAATTCAAATAAAGCAAAAAGTGTTTCTGCTCTAATAAAATCCAGTAAAAATCATTTTTAAAATAACAAAACTAATTCAAGTTTATTTCTCTCCAATTTTCTGATGTAGGGAATAAAACTCAAATAACTCCAAATTGTAAATAAATTCAAAAGAACTTTGAATTTAGTTTCTTTGAAACTCCCAACTCATATTTCATATGTTTTGAAGAAGTCATTTTATCTTCTCTCATGAAAATCATTGAGTTGCATAAAGTTTCAGAATTGGAAATATATTCTCAAATGAAATTCAAATATTTTCAACACCCCTTGTCATTTAAATAAATGGAAGAAGTCATGTCATCTTCTCTCCAGGGTTTTGTGATGAAAAGAATTTGAATTCCCGGAGATCATAAAATGCAAAATGAAAGTTTGGGAAAGTCCTTTTATTCCCTCTCATTTAACTTTCAAAAAGTTTTGAATTCACTCACTTTCAGTCAATCAATCAAACAATCAATCAAAACTATCTACTTATTATAACATTCCAAAATTTAGAATTTTGGGATGTTACAAAACTACCACCCTTAAAAGGAATCTCGTCCTCGAGATTCGGAGAGGCTAGCAAGAAATAGGTTAGGTTTGGGGGTCTTCTCAAAATCCATTGATCATTACCGGGGTCTTGGGTGCTACCACCCTTAAAAGCATTGTTACGGTCCCATCAATACTCATATACTCCATCGTTATTCTTGACAGCGTCGGTCTTCTCAGGTCGTAAGGATAATTCCTTCTCGGGCTCTTCCGGTAGCGGCATAACCTTTTCCTCAATCTCTTCTGTCCTTTTTATCTTGGTAAGGTTATTCCGAGACTGGGTCTTCTTAGCTGACGGGTCTGGCGCCATTACTAAACAACTATCGATATCTCATGGTGGTCAACGATTTATGGTTTGTCCTGCAGGAAATGGGTCTGGGATGAACCTCACCGTATAACCTACGGTTGGCAACAACTGCCGTGTACAAGGAAAAAAATACCTATACCATTCTAAGGTTTAAACAAGGTTTTGATCGTCGTCTCTCTACTATAGGTAAGTCACTCATATTTACCATCCCATATAGCAACGCGAATAATAAGAGTAAGTCGGTATGGTGATCAATCCATACCGCACCCAAATCATTACATTGTACATGGTTTAGCGAATCTCGCATTCTAACATTCGGTCATCCTCACAAGCATTGCAGAATTTCTCTTGTCGACGAACTAAGTTCGGGTAATCCATTGATTCTGCAAGACAAACAAACATCTATCGTTTCTTCACAACTCTCAGGTTTTGCGTAACTCCTATAAGATCGTTGGTTGATAAAGGCATATCCTCTTCCAGGGTTTTTCCTTCAGCAAAAATTTGCTTGCTTCTTGGCAGGTCCTGGGCCTGTGGGTTATGGCCCATCTCATCACTTGCAAACCTTGAATTCATCATCGGGGCAACTGATCCTTAATCCAACATCCAACTTCATAGCATACTTAATTCCATCCAATTGTACTGTCTTCCTTCATTCTATTTGCACCAAACGGGGACATGATTACTCAGACTCATCAGGGAATTTCCATTGATCCATATTTCCAACATCATACCTCCTTTATATCCAATAGTAATTCGTCTCTTCATCCTGGTGGGATATCACACATACCGAGATAAAAACTTATACTTATGAAGTCCATACTCCACTTCGTGGAACATCATTATCCTTTCCAGGGTCAAGCGTCCTTACAAGGAAATATTGGCCATCTCTGCATGGCACTTCTTCAACTGGGAAACGTGAAACACATCATGAACTCCTGACAGTCCTTCAGGTGACTCCAATTTGTTGGCCACTTCTCCCATACATTCCAAACTCGGTATGGTCCTACAAATCTTGGGGCTAACTTTCCCTTAACTCCAGATCGTTTAACTCCTCGCAGAGGTGGCACACAAAGATATGCTCTGTCTCTGATTTCATAGACTACCTCCTTGCGTTTTGAGTATGCATAACTATTACGCCAGACTGAACTACCTTGATCTATCTTGAATCAACTTAACATTCTCTTACATCTCCTTGATCACATTTGGTCCAAACAACTGACGGTCTCCATCTACATCCCACATCAAATGGTGTCTGGCTCCTTTTCCCATACAAAGCTTCAAAAGGGGCCATCTTCAAACTGGCTTGGTAACGGTTGTCGTATGAGAACTCCGCGTAAGGTAGATTATCATCCCCACCAGATCCGTAATCTAGCGCACAAGCTCTCAACATGTCCTCCAGAATCTAATTTACTCTCTCAGTCTGTCCATCTGTCTACGAATGAAAGGCTGTACTGAACTCTAGCCTCGTACCCAAAGTTTCACGCAACTGATTCCAAAACTTTGAGGTAAATTGTGTTCCTCTACGACGGTCCTCGGAACTCCATGCAGACATACGATCCTGGTTAAATATCTTGGCCAACTTCTCACTTGTGTAGGTGGTTTTCACTAGGGTAAAGTGAGCCACTTTGGTCAAGCGAATCAACTACTACCCAGATAGAATCATGTCCTGTTCGGGTTCTGGGAAATCCGGTAATGAAATCCATGCCAAGCTTATCCCACTTCCATTTGGGTATCGGCATAGGCTGTAGTAATCTTGCTGGCTTCTGATGCTCTGCTTTTACTCTCTGACATACATCACATACAGCTACATACTCGGCAATATCCTTCTTCATACCAGTCCACCAGAAACGATCCTTCAAATCCAAATACATCTTGGTGTTTCTTGGGTGAATCGAGTATAGCGAATCATGGGCCTCCTGAGGTATTAACTTCCTAATCTCTGCATTATTGGGTATATGTACACTGTCCTCAAACCATAAGGTGTCGTGCTCATCTCTACGAAAACCTTTGGCCTTTCCTTTGCTCATCCTCTCTTTTAACTCAACAATCTCTTTGTCATCCTTCTGAGCTTCATGGATCTTTCTCAACAATGTAGACTGAACTTCCATAGCTGCAACAAAACCTTTGGAAACAATCTCCAACCGAAGTTCCCTGAGATCCTCGGCTAACTCCTTTGGTAATCCTCCGATTATGAGGGTATTCGTCCTTATTTTCGTTATGGTTGTGTCCTATTTCTCCCCAAAGCTTGCATGCACTTTCTCCATATCATTTCCATAAGGCTTCAACTTCTGGGACACAAGCCGAGACTTTAGCAGAGTCAACTTAAATCCTTCCGAAATGGTTACTCCTTGCCATCCATTGATGGTTTGGTACATCCTCCACCAAGTAGCAGCACCTCTTTCAAAGCATTGAAGAGCATGCTGGGTCATATCCTTTCTGACTATAGGGTTATTCTCCATGTGATCCTCCATGTTCTGAATCCATCGGTCTGTCTCCAATTGACTCATCGGTCCGAAAATACGAGATCATCTCTATTCATCATCTACTGGGTCCATGGGCTATGGGGTGAGATAAGAGAGATCGAGAGGGATGCACACAATACAAACAAAGGTTTTAAAAAGGCAGATTTTATTGTGGCTGTCGAAAAAAAAACATCAAACAAATGACAGCTCACAAACATCGCATCTAACGTAGGTATACAATAGGGGTTTGGTCTTGTAATGGTCAATAACTCTTCAAAGTTGCCAAACTCTTCAAGTCTTGTTCAAATCTCCGATGGATTCTTCTGATCATGCTTGTCCTTCTCAAGTTCTTTTGCCAGATCATCTCTGTTGTCGTAAAGTCTATCATGGCGTCCTTCAATATTTTTGGAGTTACGTTCCAACTTCTGGATTTCATCAACCTCGACATGAACCATGATAATACTGTCCTTCAGTTCCTGACAAAATCTCCGGTATCTCGAGGTTTTGCTCCTCCAGCTTGGCTACTTTCAGCTTCTGGATCCTGAGTTCTTCACGATATGCTCCTTATCAAATATAGCTTCCTAAATGTCCATCTTAAAATCCTTGATGTAATACTCCAGATCCCGGTGTTACATCAGCTAAGGTTAAAACTTCATCCTTCGCTGACAGATGCTCCATCAGCCTTCTACCATCCAATCCTTCCATGCATCTGCATGCTTAACTCAGCACGGTGACATTAGCATAAGCAGGAGATAACATCTTGGATAGCCGTGCTTCTGCTCTTGTCATTTCCATGATCTATCTCTCCATAGTTGATATCTCCTGCCTTAGGATTTTCCTTGACAAAACTTTGTTTTCTAATGCTCCACGTTCCGGTCTTTCTCCGATACACCTTGATCTCGGGTATTGATAACTTCCATAGTCTGTCAATTTCCATAAGCGTAACCTTCCTAGGTCATAAAAATCTGGGAAGTCTTCAGAGCCTTCAAAATCTCCTAGTCTTCGGAGTCTTCAACCAGTTGTAGTTTCCATTTACGCGGTAAAATCCCCTTCATTCCAAATGGTCTTAGTTGTCCGATATCTTATACTTCTTGGAGCGGTCTCATCAGTTGAGTCTTCGAGTGGTCAAAAGGGAAAAGGGGTATGGTCTCACTAAAAAGGGAATATTTGAATAAGCTCAGAAGAGAAGAGAGGTAAAAGATATGTTTTTTTGAAAAAGAAAGTCGTAGAGAAAATCTTTCCTATGGGCTTGTCAGTTTCTAGGGTCACGTCCTACAGTCAACATGTGCTCTGATACCATCTTGTAGCGACCCGACCCGAATGAATCAAGTCTCTGTGCTTAAGTGTCATCCCTGGATCGGTATCTTTGACACACAAGACTCGAGGATTTATAACAGAGGTAAATCACATGTATAAATAAGCGTAAATACTATTACCTCAATCCAAATATAAGCGGAAGCAACAAGGTTGTGGATTCCCATCAACACCAACGGCAAAGTTGAGTGTAGAAATCGTAACCCTAACGTATCACTTACTGTAAATGCGGAAAGTCTCGCAACATGAAAAGTTGCATCCAGATAATGTGTCAGCTCATGGAATATGCTGGCAATGTAACACATAGAGAGTAATGAAGGAATAAACCTATACTACATGCATATATGGCTGGTGGAAAAGCTCTATGGTTATAAGGTTTTGCGAAAAGCCAAATTTTCCCTACTGCAAAGGAATAAATTTATTTAACTATCATGGTGGTTGTTGAACATTGAGAATGGTTGACAGCATCCTCAATCCCAATTAAGTATCGTCATTAAACCCAACAATATTAATTAAAGTAACATGATGAGATCAACAGGATAATCCAAGAACTAGATACTCAAAATGTCCATAACCGGGGACACGGCTAACCATGATTAGTTTATACACTCTGCAGAGGTTTGCGCACTTTTCCCCACAAGACTCGATCGCCTCCGTTGGATTTCTCGCACTACATGATGTTTGAGAAACGGATGACCGAGACATAGTCTTTCAGAAGCGCTAGCACCTTACATAGGGTAGACCAGTACACCTACTTTCCCCTACATCTACTAGTCTACCCGTAAGAGTTCACACAACTTAATCAACTATGCCAGAGCCCATAATGTCTTGTGGCTGCACACGTAAGTTTCTAGTCTGAATAATCTCATGATCCCTTTGAGCCTGGGTGGCGGACCGTAGGATGATCACACGGTATATCCCCGGGATCTCCTAGGACAACACTGGTATATCCCCAGGTGTCCGGGCAAGTCCATTGGTATATCCCCAGGGTGCCCCTAGCAATCCACCCAGATGTGCATTTAAGTTGCCACCTTAAGTTGAGCCATTAAATAACAATCTCACATCTGTCATGGATTTCACTCATACCCAAACCACGTTTACGAGCATAGCATAGCAATATAAGCAACGCGTAGAAGTAACTCCCAAGGGTTTGATAGTAACAGGGCAATAGGTTCCTACCTCAGCAACTACTTCCCAATACCCACATGTTATCAACCCTACTCATGCAATGTTTGAGGGTTGAAACTAATGCATAAAAACTGGGTACAAAAGGGATATGATCAAAATGTGAATTTGCCTCCAATGTTGATGAAGATGATTCACACTCAAAACTCTTGATAGTTCTACTCGTCACACTCGGGTCAATCTATCGTGAGCAAGCAATATTAGCCACACATAAGCAATCACTCAAAACATCGGACCGAACGAAGAAAACGATTCGGAAAACATCAAAACCAAGCAAATAACTCTTGCAACATAAAAAAATTTCTAACAGTACCAAAATTATGTGAATTTGGCCTTATCAGAAAGTTTAGGTCAAGAGCTTCGATTTGCAAAAGGAATCAACTAAATCGGAGTTACGAAAATCAAGTTATGATGAAACGAAGTTCAAATTCGAATCTGATCTAATTCAAATTTTAAACTTTCAAAAACATGTTTGAGTTTGGATTACTGGATAGAGGAGATCATAAAGAAGAAGTGAGCGTTGGTTTCATTGAATTTGGACTAACGAGTGAAAAGATGTGGTCGTTTGATATACAGGGGCTAATCTGTGAACAAAATTATCACGAATAGGTCCCTGGCCAGAAATTAAAATAAAAAGAAAAATCCTATCGAACGAACGTTCGCTACCCCGAATGCCAGAGAACGAAAACCGTTCGCTACAGATCTAAATGGGTGAATGATCACTATTTAACAAAACCAAATAAAATTGATCTTAAAAAACCGAACTAAAGAAAAACCGAAGAGGGTTTTTGCGCGGGTTTTACCGGCTCGGTGAAATAGACCGATGGAGGCGGCGGTTTCTGGTGAGTGGCGTCTCCGGCGAGGCGGAGCGAACTCCCGCGGGCGGCTCCGGTCGTCGGAGGAGACGGCGAGGCACACGGGGAGAGGCGGCGCGGGGCGGCGGGCTGAGGCGCCGGCATGGCCTGAGGCGACAGTGGGGTGCGGTGCAGGGGCGGCGGCGGAGCGGCACCGGCGGCAGGCGGCGAGAAGAGAGGGGCGGGGGCGGCGGATCTCGCCTATTTATTGGAGCCGGGGCGGAGCGCCTTGGGCAAGGGGGCAGAGGTGCCCGGCTTCGGCACGGACGCCGAGGTCGGTGGCGGCAGTCGTGGCGGCGGCGGTCTCCCTCTGGAGATCGGGGACGACCCCGGGGTGGGCCGGCTGGGCTTCGGCCCAGTCGGTCCGAAGAGTTTTTTTTATATAAATAAAGATTTTTTTTCAGACAAACAAAACAGATAAAAACAAATAGAAATAAAAATATTATATAGGCATATAATATATCAAAAAAATTAGAAAACGATTTTCTACAACATGGACATTTTCTAGCTTCAAATAAAATACACAAAAATTCAAATAAAGCAAAGAGTGTTTCTGTTCTAATAAAATCCAGTAAAAATCATTTTTAAAATACCAAAATTAATTCAAATTTATTTCTCTCCAATTTTCCGATGTAGGGAATCATGTTACCCTACTTTCCATTTATTTTATTTTTGGAGAAACATAATTTGAATAAAACTCAAATAACTCCAAATTGAAAAAATTTCAAAAGAACTTTGAATTTAGTTTCTTTGAAACTCCCAACTCATATTTCATATGTTTTGCAGAAGTCATTTTATCTTCTCTCATGAAAATCATTGAGTTGCATAAAGTTTCAGAATTGGAAATATATTCTCAAATGAAATTCAAATATTTTCAACACCCCTTGTCATTTAAATAAATGTAAGAAGTCATGTCAACTTCGCTCCAGGGTTTTGTGATGAAAAGAATTTGAATTCCCGGAGATCATAAAATGCAAAATGAAAGTTTGGGAAAGTCCTTTTATTCCCTCTCATTTAACTTTCAAAAAGTTTCGAATTCACTCACTTTCAGTTAATCAATCAGACAATCAATCAAAACTATCTATTTATTATAACATTCCAAAATTTAGAATTTTTGGATGTTACAATCAAACACATGACCATACAAGTATCTCACACACATAACCATAGAGTATCATCCAGGAAAGCAAACAAATAAGTAGCAATTAAATAGCAGCAAAAGAGGCAAAAATAAGCAAAGCTATGTCTCTCTCGAAGCCTATGATCTATACACTTTCTCCCCCTTTGGCAACAAGTTACCAAAAAGCTTGAAAATGCATAGTGCTATGCGGCTCCCTAAGCTTGATCTCCGGGAGGTGGCGTGGAGAGGAGTCCTGCAACAAATGCATCTGAATAGGTTGTAGGAGCTGGTGGAGTGGCAACTGGAGGGGCAACTGAAGCTGTGGCTATAGGAGCTGAAGTTGTAGTTCTAGTGTTTGACACTAGCACTGCTGCAGACCTCTGTCTTCTGGCCACCCTTTGATAAGCATCAGTGGTGGTCTTATCATTCTTATGCTCAAGCTCTTCTTGGATCTTCTCCACAGAAGTCTGAATCTGTGCCACGTTGACATCCAAGTCATGAAGTTTTGTCTCAAAAATTCTCTCAAAACTCTCTTGATTTTGAGTCAGGGTGGCCAATCCTTTTTCTATCCTCAAAGTAGCTTGAATAAGATAGCTAAGTTGATCTTGTTTTGACTGGTAATGATTAGCTTGGCCCACTCAGTATCATCATCATGCTCTTCAGGGGCATTGATTAGCTTGGCCCACTCAGCAATAGTTGACTGGTATCTAGTTCCCTTAGTCATCCAGGCAATTCTTCCATCTGGGTAGAAATGAGTTGTTGAATAAAACTGTATGATAAGCTCATCATTCCACTTGGTCAATTTCTGACCCACAAAGGCATCAACTCCATTCATTCTGAAGCTCTCATGAACTCGGGGAAAGTGATCTTCATTTTCATGAACCCATTTCATGTCACTGACTATGGGCTTCTTATCCAGGATCACAGTCTCATAGAATTCATGTTGTTCCTTAGTGTGGAACATGTAGTCTACAACAGTTCTTCTCCTTGCAGCATAGGGATCTGACTGTCTCCATAGTCTGAGACATGCATCCTTTCTTATCTTCATGTTTTCAGCCACTGGATGTGTATGATCATGATCTAGGATCTTGGGCTTCAACTTTTTGAGCACTTGGGCTTCGTCTTCTTCTTCTATTTCAGGCACTGGGGCCTTGTTCTTTTCTTTAGTAGGTATGTTTCTGGTGCTTCTCTTTGGTGCGGTCTTAGAGGCTTGAGTAGTAGCTTTGGGGACAGTCTTGGGCTTTGATGGAGCAGCCCTAGACTTGATGGCATCCCCCCATCAGCTTTTGAGCTCTGGGTGTTGGTGCAGCATCCTCTTCTTCATCTTCTTCCTCATAAGAAGAGTGCTTCTCAAATTCAGCCATGGGATCAACTCGCTTGCACCATCTCCCTCTCTTCCTTTCCTTCTTTTTCTTGTCCTCACCAGCAGCCTCTCCAACTGTTGATTTGGAACAATCAACAATTATAGATACGTTGGAGACACATCAGCATCCCCAAACTTAACTCCTGCTCGTCCTCGAGTAGGTAAATGATAAAAACAGAATTTTTGATGTGGAATGTTGCCTAACATGTCATCTCACATTCTTTTCTTTATAACATGGACATTTGGACTTTTATATGGTTCAAAGCAATAGTATAGTTTTGACATGAGACTTAAATACTCAAGCATATCAACAAGCAACAAAGTCTTTCAAAATATCAACGCTAAAATAAGTTATCCCTAGCCCATCATGCTCAATCATTGATCCATTCACGAAACACACTCGCATATTAGCTACACCCACTGCTCAAGTGTATGATCATAGTGCCTCCTAGTTGGTGCTTTATAAGAGAAGATGGATACTCAAATTAAAAATAGAAATTGCATAAAGTAAAATAAAGGCCCTTCGTGGAGGGAAGTAGGGATTTGTAGAGGTGCCAGAGCTCAAAGCAAAAATTGAGAGATAAAAACATTTTGAGAGGCATACTTTTCCCTCCAACGAAAATGACTTAGAGCACCCAACACTTTCCATGCTACGTATATCATAGGCGGTTACCAAACAGAAAATAAAGTTTATTCCTTTTTCCACCATACTTTCACTTTCCATGGCTATCCGTATCCACGGGTGCCCTCCATACTAACACTTTCCATGGAACTTATTATTTGACAACATAAAGTTAATTTATTTTTCATTTCGGGACTGGGCATCCCTAATACCTTTGCCTTACTCTTGTGCAATGACAAGTGAATAAACACTCATCGTGAGAATAACACATCTAGCATGGAAAATATTGGCCACCTCTCACCGCCTCGCAAGCAGTACGAGCACACAAAAGAGAAATTTATTTTGAAAATTAGAGATGGCACATACAAATTTGCTTAGAATGACAAAAGAATACCTCATATAGGTAGGTATACTGGACTCATGTGGCAAAACTGGTTTAAAGGATTTTGGATGCACAAGTAGTGGTCATACTTAGTGCAAAATGAAGGCTAGCAAAAGATTGAGAAGCGACCAACCAAGAAACGAATAATCTCATAAGCGAGCATTGAGCATAATTAACACCGAATAATGCACCACAAGTAGGATGTAATTTCATTGCATAACTATTGACTTTCATGCTTGCATGGGGAATCGCAAACCTTAACACCAATATTCTTACTAAAGCACAATTACTCATAAACATCTCAAAACTATTACAAGGAATCAAGTTTATTTTGTCCAATGATCTTGATGGAAGTTTTTATTATATCCTTCTTGGATATCTATCACTTTGGAACTACTTTTCATGTGTTGCTTTTGATAAGCTCAAACCAATATAAGTGAATATCATGAGCATAATATTTATTTCTCCCAAATTAATCTAAGCGAAGCAAGAGAGAATTTCTTCAAAAATACTAAAGCACACCGTGCTCGGAAAGATATAAGTGAAGCACTAGAGCAATTCCATAGAAAAGAGCTTCATTGACGGGATGTGAGTGCCGCTTACCAAGCCTCCCTGACCACTATTTGAGGACTCTATTTTATTTAAAAACTTTCAGATCTAAGTATTTTGTTAAAACATCAAGAAAAACAAAACAAAATGACATTTCAAGAATAGCACACGTCATGTGAAGAAGCAAAAACTTAGGGTCAACCGATACTAATCGATAATTGTTGAAGAAGAAAGGTGGGATGCCTACCGCGGCATCCCCAAGCTTATTTGCTTGAGACTTCTTGAAATATTATATTGGGGTGCCTTGGGAATCCCCAAGCTTGATATTTCGTGTCTCCTTAATTCCTTTTATAACACGGTTTCCCTAAATCTTAAAAACTTCATCCACACAAAACTCAACAAGAACTCGTGAGATAAGTTAGTATAAACCAATGCAAAAACCTTGTCATTCTCTACTGTAGAAAATCACTAAAATTATTATTCAACATTTCATACTAAATTCCTCTGCATATTTAATACTCATATCCTCAAATAGAATCATTAAACAAGCAAACATATGCAAACAATGCAAACATAACAACAATCCGCCAAAACAGTACAGTCTGTAAAGAATGCAAGATTCATCATACTTAGCTAACTCGAAAAATTCTGAAACAAATACCACACTGTAGTAAATTTATTATATCTTTCTATGGAAAAGGTTTTAACATTTTATCACATTTTGACTTTTCTCGAGAATTTTTGCAACAGCGATAAACTTTCTGTTTTGAAACAGCAACATGTATACTTGCAAGATAAGCATGGTGAAGGCCATCCTTGACACTTTTTATTGAAAAGAAAGATGCAAAACATTATTATAAATTACAGAAAGAAAATCCTAACAAAATAAAATGATTCTCCAAGTAAAACTCATATCATGTGACGAATGAAAATATAGCTCCTACTAAGGTTACCGATAATGTTGGAGACGAAAGAGGGGGTGCCTTCCGGGGCCACCCCAAGCTTAGTTGCTTGGATCTTCCTTGTATATTACCTTGGGGTGCCTCGGGCATCCCCAAGATTAGGGTCTTGTCACTCCTTTTTCTCCTCATATCGATATCTCACCCAAAACTTGAAAACTTCAATCACACAAAACTTAACGGAACTTCGTGCGATAGGTTAGTATGATAAAGAGCAAACCATTTCACTTTGGTACTGTCAAAGACAAGATTCATAATTGTTTCCACACAATGCCTACTGTAGCATATCATTTCCACAATTTATATTGAGAAATATAAGCCATAGAAACTAGAAAACAAGCAAACTATGCATTGAAAATAGAATCTGTCAAAAACAGAACAGTCTGTAATGATCTGCAGAATAACCATACTTTTGCTACTCCACAAATTATGAAAAAATTAGGACCACGTGAGAAATTTGTATATTAATCTTCTGCAAAAAGAATCAACTCAACATCACTCTTCTTTTTAAAAATGAGAATTATTTTCGTGAGTGCATAAGTTTCTGTTTTTCAGTAAGATCAAATGAACTATCACCCAACATGATCCCAAAGGCTTTACTTGGCACTTTATTGAAACAAAAGAAATAAAACATGATTACTACAGTAGCTTAATCATGTGAACACACAAAAATAGTAGGCAAAAGTGTTGGCTTGTCTCCCAACAAGCGCTTTTCTTTTATGCCTTTTACCTAGGCATGATGATTTCAATGATGCTCACATAAAAGATAAGAATTGAAACATAACGGGAGCATCATGAAGCATATGACTAGCAAATTTAAGCCTAACCCACTTCCTATGCATAGGAATTTTGTGATCAAACAACTTATGGGAACAAGAATCAACTAGCATAGGAAGGAAAAACAAGCATAACTTCAAAAATTTCAACACATAGAGAGGAAACTTGATATTATTGCAATTCCTACAAGCATAAGTTCCTCCCTCATAATAATTTTCAGTAGAATCATGAATGAATTCAACAATATAAACGTCACATGAGGCACTCTTTTCATGATGCATAATCATAGAAATTTTGTTACTCTCCACATAAGCAAATTTCTTCTCATCAATAGTAGTGGGAGCAAACTCAACAAAATAACTATCATGAGAGTTAAATTAAAACCATGATGACGAGTTTCATGGTTATCATTATTCTTTATAGAATACATGTCATCACAATAATCATCATATATAGCAACTTTGTTCTCATAATCAATTGAAACCTCTTCCAACATAGTGGATTCATCATTAAATAAAGTCATGACCTCTCCAAATCCAGTTTCATCAATATAATCATCATAAATAGGAGGCATGCAATCATTATAAAAATTTGCACATCAAATCTTGGGGACAAAAAATATCATCTTCACAAACATAGCATCCCCAAGCTTATGGCTTTGCATATCATTGGCATCATGGATATTCAAAGAATTCATACTAACAACATTGCAATCATGCTCATCATTTATACCAAACATTCTATTGAATTCTTCTTCTATCAATTGAGCACAATTTTCCTTCCCGTCATTTTCACGAAAGACATTATAAAGATGAATAATATGATGCAACCTCAATTCCCTTTTTTGTAGTTTTCTTTTTTATAAACCAAACTAGTGATAAAACAAGAATCTAAAAGATTCAATTGCAAGATCTAAAGATATACCTTCAAGCACTCACCTCCCAGGCAGCGGCGTCAGAAAAGAGCTTGATGTCTACTACGCAACTTTATTCTTGTAGACGCGTGTTGGGCCTCCAAGCGCAGAGTTTTGTAGAACAGTAGCAATTTTCCCTCAAGTGGATGACCTAAGGTTTATCAATCTGTGGGAGGCGTAGGATGAAGATAGTCTCTCTTAAAGGACCCTGCAACCAAATAACTCTTGTGTCTCCAACACACCCAATACAATGGCAAATTGTATAGGTGCACTAGTTCGGCGAAGAAATGGTAATAAAAGTGTAATATGGATGGTAGAAATATATTTTTATAAGCTGAATAAATAAAAACAGCAAGGTAGAAAATAGTAAACGGGCACAAAAATGGTATTGCAATGCTTGGAAACGAGGCCTAGGGTCTGTACTTTCGCTAGTGCAATATCTCAATAATGCTAATATAATTGCATCATATAACCATCCCTGAAAGTTCGATGAAGAATCACTCCGAAGTTCCTATCTAGCGGAGAACATAAGAATACATTGTTTGTAGGGTACGAAACCACCTCAAAGCTATTCTTTCCGTTCGATCTATTCAAGAGTTCGTACTAAAATAACATAAATCTATTCTTTCCGTTCGATCTATCCTAGAGTTCGTACTAAAATAACACCAAAGCAAATTCTTATTCATAATACTCAATCCAACACAAAGAACTTCAAAGAGTGCCCCAAGATTTCTACTGGAGAAACAAAGACAAGAACGTGCATCAACCCCTATGCATAGATTACCCCAATGTCACCTCGGGAATCCGCGAGTTGAGTGCCAAAACATATATCAAGTGAATCAATACGATACCCCGTTGTCACCATGAGTATTCAATTGCAAGACATATATCAAGTGTTCTCAAATCCATAAAAGTATTCAATCTGATAACAACGAAATCTCAAAGGGAAAACTCAATTCATCACAACAAGATAGAGAGGGGAAAACACCATATGATCTGACTATATTAACAAAGCCTAAATACATCAAGATCGTGACATCTCAAGAACACGAGAGAGAGGGAGAGAGAGAGATTAAACACATAGCTACTGGTACAAACCCTCAGCCCCGAGGGTGGACTACTCCCTCCTCATCGTGGTGGCCGCCGGGATGATGAAGATGGCCACCGGTGATGATCTTCCCCTCCGGTAGGGTGCCGGAAAGGGTCTAGATTTGTTTTCGGTGGCTATAGAGGCCTTGCGGTAGCGGAACTTCTGATCCAGCTTAACCCTGGGGTTTTTAGGAATTTTAGGAATTTATAGGGTAAAGAGGGGGTGTGGGAGGCCACCGAGGTTGGTACAACCCACCTGGGCATGCCTGGGCCCCTAGGTGCACCCTAGTGGGTTGTGCCCCCGTCGGAGCACCCCCTAGGTGCTACTCTGGCCCATCGGGAGTCTTCTGGTCCATAAAGTCCACTAAAAGTATCACGGTGTTTGGACTCCGTTTGATATTGATTTCCTGCAATGTAAAAAACATGGAAAAAACAACAACTGGCACTTAGCACTATGTCAATAGGTTAGTACCAAAAAATGATATGAAATAACTATAAAATGATTATAAAACATCCAAGAATATAATATAACAGCATGGAACAATCAAAAATTATAGATACGTTGGAGACGTATCAAGAGGTTAATTTTACTTAGGAGAGGATATATATATGTAGGTCATGCTCTGGGATGACATGCATGATACAGTTTGAGCACACACACATGCATGTGTACGCATGAATCCTTCCCATTGAGTCGAAGTGGCTAGTACAAAAACATGTCATAAACCGATCTCGCTCTGTGTGGGGAGCTAGTGTATGATTTTTGACGCACGCGCCACATCAATGTTGTCAAATGGTATTCAAACATGCATACACGCATCACCTCCATACATATGCATGTAGTGGTTGCCTTCGAACGGTACACTCCCTCGCGTGGTTATCGGCGACAAGCCTATATATTCGTCGGCCCGCGTGGACATCCATGATCACCTTGACCGACAACAAGATAGGTTACCGTGGCGGATTCTTCATTTGGTTCGTGTTATCGTAGTATAGGTCATGGTGAGATACAGACCTAATTAAGTTTGAGCGCATATACTATGCACGCATGCATGCATGAATCCTCGTCTTTGGCTTGAAGTGTGGTGTAACATACATATGCATCGTCAACCTAACCCTCACTCAGTGTGGGGATTTCTAGTTCAAAATCACGATGCCACATCAAAGTTGTTCCATTGTTACTCAAAAACACACCTCTCCATACATATGTTTGGGCCACATGCATGCAGTGGTTGTCTTCGGGGACTAGCTACTTGTGTGATTATTGGCGAGCTAGCCCATCTCCGGGGTCGCATGGACGGCCATCACTTTGACCAACAACAAGAGAGAGGTTGTACGACCAAGGTGGATTATTCTTGGTCCGTTTTACGATCCATCTTGGTGAGATATGCCTCTCTGGCCCGCCGACTGAAAGTGTGTGTGTGTGGGGGGTGCTACGTCGCACTTTGCTAGGTGAACCTCGGTTGGGGGCATGCATTCATAGCTTAGGATTCCCTTCGTGGTGACACAAGGGGGGTGGGGGGCTGCTAGCTACTTCGCACTTTTCTAGGTGAACCTCGGTTGGGGGCATGCATTCATAGCTTAGGATTCCCTTCGTGCCGACACGAGGGGGCTGCTAGCTACCGCACTTTGCTAGGTGAACCTCGGTTGGGGGCATGCATTCATAGCTTAGGATTCCCTTTGTGCCGACACGCGGGGGCTGCTCGCTACTTCCCCCCCTGCTAGGTGAACCTCGGTTAGGGGGCATGCATTCATAGCTTAGGATTCCCTTCGTGCCGACACGAGGGAGGGGGCTGCTAGCTACTTCGCACTTTGCTAGGTGAACCTCGGTTGGGGGGCATGCATTCATAACTTAGGATTCCCTTCATGCCGACACGAGGGAGGGGGACTGCTAGCTACTTCACACTTTGCTAGGTGAACCTCAGTTGGGGGGAGGGTGGGGGCAAGCAATACCATGCGCTTGGCGAGATAGGTGCCACATCGAAGTTGCATTCGGTATTTGAAAATCAAACCACCATTTTCTTACATAAATTTGGTCCACATGCAAGTGTGTTCATGTTCTGACCCTCTCCCGCGTCAATTTTTTGCCAAATTTATGAACATTAGACCAGTCGGATGACGCAACAGACATGGTTCACTCAAACTAACCGTGTGCATTGGGCTCCACGAGGCTGCCCCTCTCAAAAATATCTACCCGCCTGCAGCTTTTTTCTGTTTGATAACACATGGTTATTGTGTTTCGAACGTGCGTGCTGTTTCTTGTTCCCAATCCTGCCTGCACCCCTCGAAAATATCTTCCCGGCTCGAGGGTTTTTCAGTTTCATAACACACGATTGTTATCTCTGGACCATGTGCGATGCACCATCATCAAAATTTTCAATAGCCTCGACATTTCACTGCCGCGTTTGACTCCCACGTAGTAAAATTTTCAGTACCCGCGTCTTTTCCTCAAACACCCCCACCCTCCTCCACACACACACCAAAACCTCCTCGGGCGTGCACACACACACATCCTTCCCTCGCTCAAAACCCTAGCAAGGTCCCCGCCGCCGCCGCAAGGCCTCCATTGTCAACATCTGCCGGTTTGCCCGTGCAGCTTACCCATCGATCTCCATACCCAGGCCGCCTTGAGTTTCTTAGATGACGCCCGCCAAATGCCCCCTTTCCCCCAGACACCATCCCCATCCCCCACTCCAGAAGGTCGCAGCCTAAGCCCGACTATGCTTCCCGTGGAGCTCGAGGAGCGACTGGCCCAAAAGAGGTGTATCACAGTCTCTTCGCCCGACGTCGCCGAGAAAGCTGACGACCATTACTGGCGGCAGGCACTCAAGCAGCGGGCTAGAGTATGCGGTCATGTCTCGGCCGCCAGCTACGACATCGAGGTCATTTACATCGACGACCTGAGGCAGGCTATGTCATAGGTTAAGTGGCCCACCCCCAACCCCTTGTGTCCAACCGCCGCTGATCTCATCCATGGCCCCACCGCTGATCTCCTCTGGCTCGCTGTTAACAATTTGCCATCCTACATCGCCATCGAGCCCCTTTTGTCATTTCTGAAGGACACGTTCTGCGACTCTGGCTTGGGATCCACAGCTTCCAAGTCATACCTCAACGACGGCGACCACGAGGAGGGCACGCTCTCCTGCTCTTCCAAGGGGAAAGAGCCCATCTGCTCTTCCAAGGGGAAAGCACCCGTCTGCGACATCAGGGAGGGCACCCTACAGCCGTTCTCTTCCAAGGGGAAGGAGCCCATCTGCGGCAACATGGAGCGCATCCAGGGTCCGTGCTCTTCCCACATGAACGAGCCCGTCTGTGACAAGTGAGGAAACCCATGATTTGTTTTCCCGTGCCTCTTCACAGGGGGAAACCCATGATTTGTTTTGTCGAGTCCCTTTTGTAGTGTAGTGAGAATATGTCCAGTTTTAATTGCTATATCTGGTTGTTTGCAGTGTGCCTTGTTTATTTCAGTTGTTCACAATGTGATGCTCTATATGTGCAACTATTTACTGTGCAGTACATTTCATCAATCCAGTTTTAAACATACTGATAGGAATGCATATATTTGCTTGCTATTAAGCCTCTTATAACTAGCATATGCCTCTTTTAAAGTTTTTTTATTGTTCGGTTGTTTGTAGTTAGCATATGTCCATTTTCAAATGCTATCTTTGGTTGTTTGTAGTATGCCTTGTTTATTCCAGTTATTCACAACGGACGTTCTATATGTGCAAGTATGAACTGTGCAGTTCAATTTCATCAGTACCAGTTTCAACAATACCACTATGAATGACTACATTTGGTTGCTGCATCTTGTACTTAACACGCCTTTCCAATTTTTTTACAATAACAAGTGTACTTAGACCGGCACAATACCAGTTTGAATGACTATGTTTGCTTGTTGTTAAATGTTAGGCCTGTTGCAATTAACACACCTTTCCACTTGTTTTTCTTTACTAGCATGCTTAAACCTGCACACTGAAGCTATCTTTTGGAGATTATTTTGTCTTCCATGGATGATTTTGGTTGATGTTTAGCCCATTCTGCTTAACATGCTTCTCGATGTACCTGCACAGGACAATTTTGGGAACGACTGTTGTTTTCCATCAAGGTTAGTTTCATACCATGGCTTATATATACTCACTGTTCATGATATCGGTAGCTGGTACCGTATAGGCCGGGGGCTGATAAGGGACTAATCGGTGAATCGGACTTTTAACTGAATATATCTGCAACCCATTTTTCCTTAGGTTAACAAGGGCCATATGCAATCTGTCTGAGGCTACATAGCAACATGCACTATACTTAATGTCTAAATATGCAATCCTAGGCTCCATAGCAACAAGGAAGAGTGTTACATTATTGTTCTGATGATGTCTAGATATACGTAGAAGAGCAGCAGCAACAACAACAACACAACCCTGTTTGTATACTCAACTTAGCTAGAGGTTAGAGTTAGTTTGTAGCTCATGACTAACCCTGAACTAACTCCATCCAAAGATTTGTTTGGATGGTAGGGTTAGATTGACAATAAATGCACTAGGAGAACTAGCTCCAACTAGCACCTCTTGGGTTGGATAGTTTTTTGGGTGGGTTATAGATGCAACTAGCTCAAACTAGCCCTCATGTTTAGATATACTTTAGGGCTATTTGAGCCGGAACTAGCTCAAACTAACTGTAATCCATGGATACAACAGCAGTTAATCAACCGATAATTTGTAAGAATGCAATAAACTCCTTCCGGCCCATAATATAAGATGTTAATTCATCTAATATGTGAGTATATTAGATGTTATAAGATATTATAAAATATTGTTGTACTACATCATTGTGCAATTGTTGTTTAGCTTCTAATATTAACTTGGTGCTTTTAGGTACATATGTCATTGGTAAAGATCCGTGCTTAGACCCTTTCTGCGTGTGGGGCAATGAGATATCGGTGAACCAACATCAAGTGAGGAAGCTGATGACCCACAAGTATAGGGGATCAATTTTAGCTCTTTTCAATAAGTAAGAGTGTGGAACCCAACGAGGAGCGGAAGGAAATGACAAGTAGTTTTCAGTAAGGTAATGTCTGCAAGTGCTGAAATTGTAAGTAGTGGAGTAGTTTGGTAGCAAGATAATTTGTAACGAGCAAGTAATGATAGTAGTAACAAATATGCAGAAAGGTAGCCCAATCCTTTTGAGTCAAAGGACAGGCCAAAACGGTCTCTTATGATAAGCAAAGCGTTCTTGAGGGTACACAGGAATTTCATCTAATCACTTTCATCATGTTGGTTCGATTTATGTTCGCTACTTTGATAATTTGATATGTGGGTGGACCGGTGCTTAGGTGATGTTCTTACTTGAACAAACCTCCTACTTATTATTAACCCTCCCGCAAGCATCCGCAACTACGAGAAAAGTATTAAGAATAAATTCTAACCATAGCATTAAACTTTTGGATCCAATCGGTCACTTACAGAATAGCGCATAAACTGGTGTTTAAGCTTTTGTCACTCTCGCAACCCATCATCTAATTGCTACTCCACAATGCATTCCCCTAGGCCCAAATATGGTGAAGTGTCATGTAGTCGACGTTCACTTGACACCACTCAGGGAATCACAACATACATACTATCAAAATATCGAACACATATCAAATTCACATGATTACTTGCAACATGATTTCTCCCGTGACCTCAAGAACAAAAGTAACTTCTCACAAATGATAAACATGCTCATGATCAGAGGAGTATTAAATAGCATAATGGATCTGAAAATATAATCTTCCACCAAATAAACCATATAGTAATCAACTACAAGATGTAATCAACACTACTAGTCACACACAAGCACCAATCTATAGTTCCGGTAACAAGATTGAACACAAGAGATGAACTAGGGTTTGATATGAGATGGTGCTATTGAAGATGTTGATGGAGATTGCCCTCCCCAAGATGGGAGAGTTGTTGATGATGATGATGATGATGATTTCCCCCTCCGGGAGGGAAGTTCCCCCGACAGAATCGCTCCACAGGAGGGCAAAGGTGCTCTTGCCCAAGTTCCGCCTCGAGACGGCGGTCCTCTGTCCCGAAAGTCATCTCCTTATTTTTTTCTAGGTAAAAATGACTTATATACCAGAAGATGGGCACCAGAGGTGGGCCGAGGAGGGCGCAACCCACCAGGGCGTGCCTGGGCTGCCTGGCGCGCCTAGGTGGGTTGTGCCCACCTGGTGGGCCCCCTCTGGTAGTTATTTGCTCCAATAATTCTTATATATTCCATAAAAAATCTCTGTGAAATTTCAGCTCATTTGGAGTTGTGCAGAATAGGTAGCCTGACATAGCTTTTCCAGGTCCGGATTTCCAGCTGCCGGAATTCTCCCTCTTTGTGTGTACCTTGCAAATTTTGAGAGAAAAGGCATTAGAATTACTCCAAAAAGCATCATTGTGGATATAAACATTATAAATAACAGTAAGAAAATATGATGCAAAATGGGCGTATCAACTCCCCCAAGCTTAGACCTCGCTTGTCCTCAAGATAAAACCGAAATTGAAAACCATGTCCACATGCTTTGAGGGAGAGGTGTCGATAAAAACAAAATACGGACATAGAAGCATCATGTTGATTATTATAACATCAACAAATTTAAACAACAGACTTTATCATAGAACTTTTATCATACACTTCCCATGAATAAGTAATAGTTCATCACACAATCAAAGTATAAAGCAAAAACTCTATTAGAAACCAACAAACTATGTTCTCAGTCAACTTTGCAACTACAATTCATCATCTTTTCGGGAAGGGTCACGTGTCGGAGCCGTTAGGCAAGTCCACATACTCAACCATCATATACTATTCTATGACTGCTAACGCTCACCGCGTACACATGAGCAAAACGTTTCAACCAGACATGTTGAAAGATAGGGGCTTATAGTTTTGCCTCCCAACATACTCACCTCAAGGGTGATGCCAACTATAATAACTCATGCTATCTATATTCAACTGGACATATGTGCCTAGATCTTTCCTCACCACATGATGCTTGCCAAAGGAGAAAACTAAAAAGGAATAGAAGGAAAACTTTGACTCTTTGCATAAAAGGAAATACATAAAAGTAAAAGATAGGCCCTTCGCAGAGGGAAGCAGAGGCTGCCATGCGCTTATTTGTTTGTATGCTCAATCCCTTAGTACAAAAGAACGCCATGTTGTATTGCCCCTTAAGATGACAACCTTTATTATGCAGTCTGTCGCTTTTATTCTTTGTCATCCAAGTTCGTACAACGCTCAATTTTCTCTTACACTAAATGATCTCACACATTTATAAGCAATTTTTATTGCCTTTTTGCGCCGATGACAACTTACTTGAGGGATCTTGCTCAATCCCTAGGTAGGTATGGTGGACACTTGAAAAAGATTTGGGTTTAAGGGTTTTTGGATGCATAAGTAGTATCTCTACTTAGTGCGGAATTTTTGTCTAGCAAAGATTGGGGCAAGCACCACATGTTGAAGGATCTATGACAATATGACTTCTATGTGAATATAAACAAACATGAACCATTAAGTTGTCTTCCTTGTCCAGCGTCAACAATTTTGGCATATAATATTTTGATGAGGGCTCACAATCACAAAAGATTTCTAGGATAGTATATTTATATGTGAATCTTCTCTTCCCTTATTAATTCTTTCATTAGTTGCATCATTGACTAATGCTATGTTTGTCAATCTCTATTAAATTTTCCTACCTATACTTTTCCTTATGTGGTGCCATCACCTACCATAGGATTAGTACATGATCTTATTGATTTATTTCCTTTCTTTTATTTATTTCCTTTCTCTTTTTGTTTCTTTCTTATTTCTTTTCTTTATTTGCAACATGAAAGTAAAGAAAGCAAAAACTCAAACTAAACTTCATTATATAACTTGCACACGATTACAATGACAGATCACTAAGCAAACTCTCAAATAAGAAATGATCGAACTAAACTTTTATTCATTCTAAAGCAAAAGGATCGAACTACGATAAGTAAAAGCAAAAAGATAGTGGGATGATACGATACTGGGTCACCACCCCCAAGCTTGGCGGAAGCCAAGGGGAGTGCCCATACCCGATCATTTCTCATTTGGTGATGAAGAAGATGGTGGTGGTGAAGTAGAAGAGGTCTTGTCCTCGGATTTCCATGGCAGTGGTCCACCATCATAAGAGGAGGAGTGAGTCTCACGGGTCCTGCAACTAGCAGCCAAATTCATACCTTTAAACCTCGCCTCATATTCAAAGACTTGGTTCTGGAGGTCATAGATCTGGCTTTGGAGGAAGTTGATTTGCTCGTTGAGGGTGAAGATGATGTCCTTCATGGGCTTGCCATCCACCTTGATATCACGGGAAAGGTCCGTGATTATGAGGTGATTGGCATGAAGTCCACGCTCCCACCATCCCCTTGCACCGGAAGACATCTTGCTCCATAATTTCGAGCCTAGCCTCCACGGTTCCCGTCCCCTTGGGACAGGGCACATCGCGAAGGTGAAGCACCCCCTCATGCATCTCAATGACCTGAGGGTGTTGAACCACCTCCCGCAGATATGGGTTGATGACGTTCTTGAAGAACTTGTCCTTGGTGGAGCTTGAAGCAGCCATGGTAGATGGGATCTGACAGAAAACAGCAAGGAAAAGAGAACATAGGATTTCTCCACGATACGGTGGTTAACATGTTCGAAGTATATATAGATTTCTTATCTTGGAGGACAAGCATAAGGTAGAAAAATGGAGTACGGAAGGTGTCCCTGTGGGCACAACCCACAGGCGCGCCAAAGCTCACCGGGGGACGCCTGTGGAAGTTTCTTTATTTCCAAAATTTATAAATATTCTAAAACTGATAAAAAATATTTTTATGGATTTTTCGAGTCTGTTTACTTAACATATCACGTACCTCCATAATTTAACGATTCAGGAGTGTTCCCGAAGGACTCTTTTATGTGCTCTTCCGATGTCAAATTTTGGATAATATTACTTTCGACATTAATAGGCGTACCTCAGATATAATGCTTTATTCGTTGCCCATTGACAACCTTCTGGTTAGTACCTTTGAAATTATTTATTTTGATGGCTCCAGACCGGTAAACCTCCTCGATGACATATCGGCCTTCCCATTTTGAGAGGAGCTTTCCTGCAAAGAATCTAAAATGAGTTGTACAAAAGAACATATTCTCCGTCTTTAAACTCACGCTTTTGGATTCTTTTGTCATGCCATCTTTTAACTTTCTCTTTGAATAATTTTGCATTTTCATAGGCTTGGGTTCTCCATTCATCTAATGAGCTAATATCAAATAACCACTTTTCACTAGCAAGTTTGAAATCATAGTTGAGCTCTTTGACTGCCCAATATGCTTTGTATTCTAACTCAAGAGGCAAATGACAAGCTTTTCCATAAACCATTTTATAAGGAGAAATACCCATAGGATTTTTATATCCTGTTTTATAAGCCCAAAGTGCATCATCTAATTTCTTAGACCAATTCTTCCTGGACCTATTGATAGTCTTTTGTAAAATTAATTTTATTTCTCTATTGCTAAGCTCACTTGACCACTAGACTGAGGATGATAGGGTGATGCAATTCTATGGTTAACATCATACTTGGCAAGTATTTTACGGAAAGCACCATGAATAAAGTGTGAACCACCATTAGTCATTAAATATCTAGGGACTCCAAACCTTGGGAAAATAACTTCCTTAAGCATTTTAATAGAGGTGTTGTGATCAACACTACTGGTTGGAATAGCTTCTACCCATTTAGTAACATAATCAACATCAACCAAAATATGTGTATACCCATTAGAGGAAGGAAAAGGTCCCATGTAATCAAATCCCCAAACACCGAAACGGTTCAATAGCAAGTGAGTAATTCATAGGCATTTCTTGACATTCATCACAAGATGAGACGTACTTACGGGCATCCTTGAAGAGAGTAGGCCTATAAAATCCATACTGCAATACCTTGTGAGCAGTTCGATCTCCAGCACAATGCCCTCCATAAGCTTCAGAGTGACATTTCTGTAGGATTTGTCCCTGTTCATGCTCACATACACAATGTCTAATAATACCATCTACTCCTTCTTTATAAAGATGTGGGTCATCCCAAAAGTAATGTCTTAAATCATAGAATAATTTTTTATTTTGTTGGTATGTAAAGATAGGTGGCAAATATTTAGCAACAATGTAATTAGCATAGTCAGCATACCAAGGAGTACTATGAGGAACATTTATTGCAGCCAACTGCTCATCAGGAAAACTATCATCAATAGGTAGTGGGTCATCAAGCACATTTTCAAGCCTAGATAAATTATCAGCTACGAGGTTCTCGGCTCATTTTCTATCAATGATATGTAAATAAAATTCTTGTAACAAGAGAACCCAACGAATAAGTCTAGGTTTAGCATCTTTCTTTTCCATAAGATATTTAATAGCAGGATGGTCTGTGTGAACAGTTACTTTGGAATCAACAATATAAGGTCTAAATTTATCACAAGTAAACACCACTGCTAAGAATTATTTTTTAGTAGTAGCATAATTTCTTTGAGCACTGTCTAGAGTTTTACTAGCATAATGAATAACATTCAATTTCTTATCAACTCTTTGTCCTAGAACAGCACCAACAACATAATCACTAGCATCACACATAATTTCAAAAGGCAAGTTCCAACCAGGCGGTTGAACAATAGGTGCAGAAATTAAGGCTTTCTTGAGTGTTCAAAGGCTTCTAAACAATCATCATCAAAAACAAAAGGAATATCCTTTTGCAAAAGACTAGTGAGAGGCCTAGAAATTTAGAAAAGTCTTTGAGAAATCTCCTATAGAAATAAGCATGACCTAGGAAACTATGAATATCTTTTATATCTTTAGGACATGGCATTTTCTCAATAGCATCAACCTTAGCTTTGTCCACTTCAATACCTCTTTCAGAAATTTTATGACCCAAGACAATGCCTTCATTAACCATAAAGTGGCACTTCTCCCAATTCAAGACGAGATTTGTTTGTTCACATCTCTGCAAAAATCGATCAAGATTGCTTAAACAATCATCAAAATACTTCCCATAAACGGAGAATTCATCCATGAAAACCTAAACAATCTTTTCAAAAAAGTCATAGAATATAGTAGTCATACATCTTTGAAAGGTAGCAGGTAACTGAAAGGCATACATTTATAAGCATAGGTTCCAAACGGACAAGTAAAGGTGGTCTTTTCTTGATCAAGTTGAGAAACAGGTATTTGTGAAAAGCCATAATATCCATCAAGGAAGCAAAAGTGTGTGTTCTTAGATAATCTTTCAAGCATTTCATCAATAAAAGGCAAAGGGTAATGATCTTTTCTAGTTGCTTTGTTTAATTTTCTAAAATCAATTACCATTCTATAGCTTGTAGCAATTCTTTGTGGGATAAGTTCATTCTTATCATTAGGAACAACAGTTATACCTCCTTTCTTAGGGACACAATGAACATGACTTACCCATCTACTATCAGCTATAGGATAGATTATACCTGCTTCCAGAAGTTTTATTATTACGTTCTTACCACCTCTTTCATCTTCGGATTTAACCGACGTTGGTGATCAACAACTAGTTTAGCATCAGGTTCCATATTAATTTTGTGCTGAAATAGAGTGAGACTAATGCCCTTTAAATCATCAAGAGTATATACAATAGCATCTCGGTGCTTCCTTAGAACTTTCAATAATCTTTCTTCTTCATGTTCTGAAAGGTTAGCACTAATAATAACATGATATATTTTCTTTTCATCAAGATAAGCATATTTCAAAGTGTCTGGCAATGGTTTTAATTCAAACATAGGATCACCTTTAGGTGGAGGAGGACCTCCGGAGTTTTAATAGGCAAATTGTGTTTAAGCAAAGGATGTCGTTCAAAGAAAATCTTATCTATTTCATTTCTTTCATGCATATGTAAATCATTTTCATGGTCTAGCAAATATTGTTCCAAAGGATCAGTAGGTGGCACAACAAATAGAAGCAAGACCAATTAATTCATCCTTTCTAGGAAATTCTTTTTCATGAAGATTTCTACTAAACTTGGAAAAATTAAACTCATGAGACTCATCACCAAAACTAACACCGATAGTTTGTTTCTTATAGTCTATCTTAGCATTAACTGTGTTCAAGAAAGGTCTACCAAAGATAATGGGACAGAAGTCATCTTGTGGGGAACCAAGAACAAGGAAATCAGTAGGGTATTTTATTTTCCCACACAAGACTTCGACATCTCTAATAATCCCAAATGGTTATATAGTGTCTCTATTAGCAAGTTTAATAGTAACATCTATTTCTTCTATCTCAGCAGGTGCTATGTCTTTCATAATTTCTTGATATAAAGTGTAAGGAATAGCACTCACACTAGCACCCATGTCACATAAACCATGATAACAGTGATCTCCTATTTTAACTGAGATGACAGGCATGCCCACAACAGGTCTATGTTTATCCCTTTTATCAGGTTTAGCAATTCTAGCAGCTTCTTCACATAAGTAAATAACATGCCCATCAATATCTTCCTCTAAGAGATCTTTAACCATAGCTATGCTAGGTTCTACTTTAATTTTTTCATCTGGTTTAGGTGTTCTAATATAGCTTTTGTTAACCACAGTTGAAACTTTAGCATGTTCCTTTATCCTAACAGGAAAAGGTGGTTTCTCAATATAAGCAGAAGGGACAACTGGATCAACATTATAAACTATAGTTTCTTCTTTAACTGGTACCCATTCTTTAATTTCTTATTTAATAGGTGGGTGATATTTAAACCACTTCTCTTTAGGGAGTTCAACATGAGTAGCAAATGATTCACAAAAGGAGGCTACTATCTCAGAGTCAAGTCCATATTTAGTGCTAAACTTTTGAAAAGCATTGGTATCCATAAAAGATTTAACACAATCATACTTAAGCTTAATACCTGACTCTTTACCTTCGTTGAGTTCCCAATCTTCAGAGTTGTATTTAATTCTCTCCAAAAGATCCCACCAGAATTCAATAATCTTCTTCATAAAATAACCGGCACAAGAAGTATCAAGCATGTTTTGGTCATTACAAGAAAGCCGAGCATAAAAGTTCTGGATAATAATTTCTCTTGAGAGCTCATGATTGGGGCATGAATATAACATTAACTTAAGCCTCCCCCAAGCTAGAGCAATACTTTCTCCTTCACGAGGCGAAAAATTATATATATAATTCTGATCACGATGAACTAGATGCATAGGATATTTTTTTTGGTGAAACTCCAATTTCAAACGATTCCAATTCCATGATCCAATATCATCGCATAGCCTATACCATGCCAATGCATTTCCCTTCAAAGATAAAGGGAAAGCCTTTTTCATCACTTCATCTCTAGGTAAACCTACAAGCTTAAACAATCCACAAATTTGTTCTACATATATCAAGTGCATATCAGGATGTTCGGTTCCATCTCCTGCATAAGGATTAGCTAGCAGTTGTTCTATCATACCCGAAGGAATTTCATATTCAATATTTTCAGTAGGTGCAGTAGGTTGAGGTGTGACTAATTGTGGTTCCGGACAAGGTGAAGATACCCCGAACAAACCCCTCAAAGGATTGTATTCCATAGTAACAACTGACAAAAAATTTCAGCACACTATATAAATGTTTCCTTACCAAATTCCACATAGCAAAGGTGCTTCACTCCCCGGCAGCGGCGCCAGAAAATAGCCTTGATGACCCACAAGTATAAGGGATCAATTGAAGCTCTTTTCGATAAGTAAGAGTGTCAAACCCAACGAGGAGCAGAAGGAAATGAAAGGTAGTTTTCAGTAAGGTAATGTCTGCAAGTGCTGAAATTGTAAGTAGTGGAGTAGTTTGGTAGCAAGATAATTTGTAACGAGCAAGTAAAAATAGTAGTTACAAATATGCAGCAAGGTAGCCCAATCCTTTTGAGGCAAAGGACAGGCCAAAACGGTATCTTATGATAAGCAAAGCATTCTTGAGGGTATACGGGAATTTCATCTAGTCACTTTCTCATGTTGGTTCGATTTGTGTTCGCTACTTTGATAATTTGATATGTGGGTGGACTGGTGCTTAGGTGTTGTTCTTACTTGAACAAACCTCCTACTTATGATTAACCCTCCCGCAAGCATCCACAACTACGAGAAAAATATTAAGAATAAATTCTAACCATAGCATTAAACTTTTGGATCCAATCGGTTCCTTACGGAATAGCGCATAAACTGGGGCTTAAGCTTCTGTCACTCTCTCAACCCATCATCTAATTGCTACTCCACAAGCATTCCCTTAGGCCCAAATATGGTGAAGTGTCATATAGTCGACGTTCACATGACACCACTAAGGGCATCACAACATATATACTATCGAAATATCAAACACATATGAAATTCACATGATTACTTGCAACATGATTTCTCCCGTGACCTCAAGAACAAAAGTAACTACTCACAAATGATAAACATGCTCATGATCAGAGGAGTATTAAATAGCATAATGGTAGTGAACATATAATCTTCCACCAAATAAACCATATAGTAATAACCTACAAGATGTAATCAACACTACTAGTCACCCGCAAACACCAATCTATAGTTCCGAAAACAAGATTGAACACAAGAGATGAACTAGGGTTTGAGATGAGATGGTGCTGTTGAAGATGTTGATGGAGATTGCCCTCCCCAAGATTGGATAGTTGTTGGTGATGATGATGATGATGATGATTTCCCCCTCCGGGAGGGAACTTCCCCCGGCGGAATCACTCCGCTGGAGGGCAAAGGTGCTCCTGCCCAAGCTCCGCCTCGAGACGGCGGCGCTCCGCCCCGAAAATCCTTTCCTTATTTTTTCTAGGTAAAAATGACTTATATACCAGAAGATAGGCACCAGAGGTGGGCCGAGGAGGGCACAACCCACCAGGGCGCGCCTAGGCTCCCTGGCGCGCCCAGGTGGGTTGTGCCCACCTGGTGGGCCCCCTCTGGTAATTATTTGGTCCAATAATTCATATATGGTCCATAAAAAATCTCTGTGAAGTTTCAGCTCATTTGGAGTTGTGCAGAATAGGTAGCCTGACGTAGCTTTTCCAGGTCCAGATTTCCAGCTGTCGGAATTCTCCCTCTTTGTGTGTACCTTGCAAATTATGAGAGAAAAGGCATTAGAATTACTACAAAAAGCACTATTATGGATAGGAACATTGTAAATAACAGTAAGAAAACATGGTGCAAAATGGGCGTATCAGAAGCTGATAAAGATTGTTAGTAAAATGGGTCCAAAGATGGCAATTAAACTATTTGTTTACACTTTATCCAAGACAACAGCGAACTGTAGGATGGTAAGTAAGAACTCTGCAGCCTTCTTTTTACTGCCCATAATGAGTTGTGTTAGATGACAATGTCTGAATCTTTTTCCTTTGCAGTGGTTGGCAAAGAAGTTTACTCAAGATTACCTCTCAAACTACATGATTGGTGGGCATGCAAAGGTTAAAGTATTTCTACTAGAACACGATGATTATCTAGATGTTTTCATGAAGACTGTGAAGGATGGGCGGTCAGCCATCACAAGGAGTTGGAATAGAGTCGTGCATGCCTTCTGCATGGAGGAGGGCAAAATAAGGGCATTCCGCTTCACCTTGTTCAGCAACCAGAATGTATTTCGCCTCTTTCTTTACCATCTTTAATAGTACAAGTATACAACTGTGGCTCATCATTCTTTATTTGGTTCTTATGTAATTCTTGAACATATGTACCTATGAATCGAATAATGCATTGGTTGTTTGAACCTGATGGATATGAATAAGCTGTAGCATACATTCAAATTCAAATTCAAATCCGGTACAATCTGAAATAGCAACAATTAAATTACGGTGAAATTACACTCTCCAGGTCGTTACGGCACACACGGTTGGTAAAACACAAACGCTTGCGATATACACCATAATCCTAGACGGTTCACGGGGAGGAAACGTGTGCAAGCATGCACACGGTTGCCGTTTACAAAGCGTGTGCGATGTCAGACAATATCACAAACGGTGCGGGCAAAATAAACGTTTGTGTTAGTTGCCTTAATGTACACGATTTGCAACCATGAACTTTTTCTGATGAAGTATGCACCATAAATGTTGCACCAGATAATAGCGTGTGCGATAGTTGTCGCGTACAACGATGTTACGACGGTTCGACATTTCGTAATCCTATCCGACACTCGTACGACGATTAGTTAATCTTATTAATTATTTATCGCATACGATTTGGGAAAAGTGAATGTGTGTGATTGTATGCTTATCATACATGTTCTATAATAGTGAATCATTTGTGATGGGCCCCGCATCATAAATGTAGCACCACAGAATATCGACTGCGATGGCAATGCGAGCACAAACGAGTAGGAGTATTGTATATGCATTAAGGCTCCCTACCCCCGACGGTTTTTGGGTCGTGTGGGAACGACCCCCATATTGTCGTCACTCACTTGGCGATGGTTCCAAATGCCATGTCGGAAAGAGGTTAAAAACCGTTTGTATAGCACCGACGCGTACCAGTGCATCTTCATCCTACGCCTCTGATGACCCACAAGTATAGGGGATCTATCGTAGTCCTTTCGATAAGTAAGAGTGTCGAACCCAGCGAGGAGCAGAAGGAAATGATAAGCGGTTTTCAGTAAGGTTTTCTCTGCAAGCACTGAAATAGTAGGTGATAGATAGTTTTGTGATAAGATAAATAGTAACAAGCAAAAAGTAAATAAAGTAAATAAAGTGCAGCAAGGTGGCCCAATCCTTTATGTAGCAAAGGATAAGCCTGGACAAATTCTAATAATGAAGAAAGAGCTCCCGAGGACTCATTGGGAATTATCGTCAAGCTAGTTTTCATCAAGTTCTAAGATTCGCGTTCGGTACTTTGATAATTTGATATGTGGGTGGACCGACACTTGGGTACTGTCCTAACTTGGACAAGCATCCCACTTATGATTAACCCCTATTGCAAGCGTCCTCAACTACAAAAAGGAGTATTAAGGTAAACCTAACCACAACATTAAACATATGCACTACAAAAAAAAGACACATCCGTGACATTTTGGGCCGAACGAATTTTTTTTCTGTCATACATATGACACTTCTATGACGATAATTGTGACAAAACCCGGTATCATCATAGATGTGGTGGGCTCCTACTTCTATGACAAAAAATCATGACAGAAAATGGGCTTTTCGTCATAGGCGGGCCGGAGACGCAGCCTGCATGACAGTCTTTGGGCCGTCCTTGACGGAAAAACCATGGTAGAAGCGAGGGGAGGAAAATTTGAGGAGTTGCGGCTATGGTGGGAGGTCGGGGCGGCGATGCGCGTTCTCTCTCATACGTGCAGCGGCGTGTGTGCGGCGTTGGCTCTAACTCAACCCGGCGATTACCGCTGCGAACTACAGCGTTCTTGAACCCGAGCAATCGATCTATGGCTGTTAATCGAACCCGATGGAGCGATTCGCCGCTCTGCTGCTAATCAAGCCGATCGATGCTGCCTCTCGGATGAACAAAGGCGTTGCGGGGGGTTGGATGAGCGATGGCGGTGGCGTTGCCTCTTGATGAACAGGAACCCAGGGTGTGGAGGGCTGGATGAACAATAGACGGTGGAGGGGTGGTCGTGGAGGGGTAGTTGAAAAGGACCCGTGGTGTGGAGGGCTGGATGAGCAGTGAAGCGGTGGAGGGGTGCCCGTGTGGAGGGGTGGTTGAACAAGATGGCGGTGGAGTAGCGCGGTGGAGGCTGGATGAACAGGAGCCCGTGGAGGCCGGAGGAGGTCGATGGTGGAGATGAACAGTATCCCGTGGAGTCCCGTTTGTGGTACGCCACACCCTCCCCCTTTTCGACCGTGGCGCTCCAACACAAGTCCGTTTAAATCCGCTTTTGCGGTACGCCACACCCCTCCCGATCAACAGGACTCCCGTTTCGACCGTGGGAGGTCCGTTTCGTCCGTTTTGCGGTACGCCACACCCCTCCCGATCAACAGGACCCCGTTTCAACCGTAGGAGGTCCGTTTCCTCCGTTTTGCGGTATGCCAGGCCCCTCCCGATCAACAAGACCCCGTTTCGAACGTGGCCGGTCGAACACAAGGCCTTTTCCTCCGTTGTGCGGTACGCCAGGCCTCGTTTCCATCGCCTATTCCATCCATGCCCTCCCGATGAACACGACCACGCATTCCGTTCCGACCCAGCCGGTTGGCTCCGCATGAACACGACGACAACGCTGTTTCTCCATTCCGACCCAGCCATGTACGTACGTGGCCGTATTTTCTTTCTTGCACCCTCGCCGCTGTACGTACGTGTACATGCTACGTGCGCGCCTCTACTATGACACATGCGCGCCTCTACATCTACGACACGTGGGCGCCTCTACATCGACCAGTATGTATGTACACGTTCACGACAAGAATGACAACGCTATGTACGCTTCGACCAGGTGGGTCCTGACTGTCAGGCACTTCCTTGCGTGCGAAGATGTAGCTGGTGGGTCCTAGCAGTCAGGGGGCGAATCGTTTTTTTTCAGACGCACTTCCTTGCGTGCGAAGATGTAGCTGGTGGGTCCCAGCAGACAGGGGGAAACGTTTTTTCGCGAAATATGGTGGCCCGTCCGGTGGGTCCCACTGTCGGTGGAGGAATAATTATTTTCTTGGCGTAATAAGGAGGCACTTCTTTGCTGCGGCCGTGGACCCGGTATCGGCCTCTCCACGTACATTCCACATCCGATGGAAGCCATTCCTTGACCACGTTGACCACGCCACGCCGAGAGCACCAGGGCGGTGGACGATGGCGAGGCCTAGGAAGGGGACAACGCGGAGCCGGGGAAGGCGCATCAGTGGATGCCAATGCGTAGAGGAGTATGAGGGTTCACTCGTTCGCCTGCGGTGTGAGGCTGCCGTCGCCGCAGAATAACAGGGGGTGTGGGTGCGTAGAGGGATGGCCTTGCAGCGGTGGGAGTAGTAGGGGGCGGTGAGGCCTCCGCGGCATCACAGCCGGCCACGGGCGGCGGGAGCAGGCGCCACGACCGGCGCTGCTTTGGGCGGCTGGAGCAAGAAGACCAGAGGTTGAAGAAGCACTACGGTCGTTGGATGGACATCATACGGTCACTGGAGCTAGAATCGTTCATATATTGACTAAAGTTGACAAAGCCCTCCGTCCCAGTCAACTTAGTAGGCCCACAAGTCAGCCTCCCACCAAGGTTGGTCCCAGCTAGCAGGGGGTATTCATTTTTTGTGCGTAATAAGGAGGCACTTCCGGTGGGTCCGAGCTGACAGCGGTGGGGGGGGGAACATTTTTTTTCGTGAAATACGGTGGCACGACCTGTGGGTCCCAGCAGTCAGGGGGAAAGTTTTTTTCGCGAAATACTGGTGGTCAGTCCAGTGGGTCCCAGATGTCAGGTGGAGGAATAATTATTTTCCGCGTAATAAGGAGGCACTTCCTTGCGGTGTCGTGGACCCAATTGTCGGCCTCTCCACGTCTGATACTCTTCCGATGGAAGTCGGTCGTTGACCACATTGACCACGCCACGCCGAGAGCACCACGGCGGTGGACGATGCGAGGCCTAGGAAGGGGACGACATGGAGCCGGGGAAGACGCGGCAGCGGAAGCCCTCGCGGAGAGGAGTACGAGGGTTCACCGGTTCGGCTGCGGTGTGAGGCTGCCGTCGCCGCAAAATAATAGGGGGTGTGGGTGAGTAGAGGGATGCCCTGGCCAGCGGTGGGAGTAGTAGGGGCGCCGAGGCTCAGGCAAAGACAAATGCCATGGGAGGCGGGAGCAGGCGGTCCCGCCGGCGCTGCTTTGGCGGCTGGAGCAAGAAGATCAGAGATTGAAGAAACACGACGGCCGTTGGATTGACATCCAACGGTTACGTCTGCTAGAATCGTTTGTTGATGTAGTATATAATAACTAAAAAAATCTTGCATACGCGTCAACTAAACAGGCCCACAAGTCAGACCACTCCCTCTTTTTTTAATAATTTATATATAGCTCATGGCAACTTTTGCAATATATTGTAGTCGTTTTTTTTGGTTTGCCAGGGCCAATTTCGCATATTTCTGTGGGTTCCAAACTATTTTTAATACCGAAATGTCGAGCCAGATTTAAAGTCTTTGAAGATATATTTGAATTAGGTTAATGCGCACTGAAATAGGAATCTGAAAATGTGAAAAAAATCAGAAATTATAAAGTAATTGCCAATTTGTCATCTGTTTTTATATTTACAACCCATTTCATATTACTTTCAAGGCGTAGAAAAATAAGTAGGCCTGGATTGGTATTCTTCAGAAAAAATAAAATGGGCTCATTTGCACAAAGAAAAAATAGCTGGGCTGGTCACATGGTGAACATAAAATATAAGCCTGGGCTAGACGGGCCACAACCAAGTTCAAACCCTGCTCCATCTCAACAATACCAAACAAAAAAAATACTGCTCGAGTAGCTACGTCCCTGTGTGTCACCGATCTTGTGTTGTTCTCTTGTCTATTGACTATATACGCTCACAATGTCGTGGGTCCCGGATGTCGTGAAAACACTAGGAGGAAGCATTTTATTTTTCCATACGCTGACGTGGTGGGCCCCTACTGTCATCCTCTCCACGTACTTCTGCCGATTCCTGTTGTTTATTGACCATGTTGACAACACGAGAGGGCGGCGCTGCGGCGAGCGCACCAAAGCGCGTGGAGGACGTCGGTGTTAATGATTTAGGAGACGGTGGGGCGACAATGCGTGCGCTGAGGCGCAGCGAGCCGTGGGAGGCGGAAGCAGGCGGCCCCGCCGGTGCTGGTTTGGTTTTGGCGGCTGGAGGAAGACAGGACTGTAGAAACACGACAAACTGTAAAAGCAGCAGGAGTACTTAACAACCTTAACTGAAACCAGCAGGGGCACTTAACAACAAAAGCTGAAAGCAGTATGAGTACTTATACAGGTTCAACCGTACAAAGCACGCCTCGAACAGTGCTACTTTGCTTACAGGCTACAGTTAACCAAGGGTGAGGCCGCCAAGCCCCAGGACAAGGCCCATGCGCCACCCCACGCATCCACAACCTTCTGAAAGCGGCTTCATCTAGCAACGTGGTCAATAAACAGGATATTCCCTTTAGAGCCATGGAAAAGCATGAACATAATCTTCTGTCCTATTCTCCAAGATGGACGGGCCTTCATTATCTGAGACCACCCACGAATAAGTATCTTTTCGCCTCCAAGGGGAATTGAGTAGGTCGACATAAACATCATGTTGTGACCAAGCGCAAGTCTGACCCGACCATGGTCAGGTATATGTATAGGAACAATAGAACTCGGGAGTTCCTGTTTCAAGAAGATCACAAATTTGTAAAAGCGTGTATAAGCAATAGTTTATGAACAACATATATAATGTAAAACAGCTCGTACCATAAGTTTCTTGACACAGTTGGACCTGTTCAACGAGTGCAGCAGTGGCACACATATCCCACGTGGCCTTCCATCATTGAAACGCCCCACAAGGACCTCAAGACGATCAATAAAGTGTAGGAACATGTGGATGTCGATCCAGTCAACTTCAATGCCATTAGTAACGGCCGAGTTATTACAGAGTAACAAACGAGCAGACTGCTTAACTCTGAAAAAACCCACACGTGCCACCAATTATAAGACAATATTAGTTAGAAGTAGCATCTTCGTGAGATATTTGTTGCTACTTCTAAAGTTAAATTGTGATTAGTTAGACAGAATAGGTGAATTAAGAAGTAATCGAGGCAACAAGCAAGAACCAAATACAAAACTAACATGGATGAACAATTGGAACGACATCTGGGTGGAAGATCGCAGTGAAGATGAGATCAGGTTCTGCTATTTCCATCAACATTCGTGCGCCAACTTTCAGTCCGTAACACTTGAGAAAGTTTATCCAAGTTCGGCCATAAAAAAAGCAGCGATCTTCTTTGTTCATGAACCCAACTCGGAAGCAATATCCGTGGATTGTCTTCACTGTGACCATTAAACTAGTGTATTCAGTTATGGCAAGGCCGAGCATCTTGAGTACATGTGTTCTGGCAGAGCAAATAATACACTGCAGGAAAAATAATATGAGAAAACAGCATGTTCAAAAAAAACCACCCTCCCGGATTGAGAAGAGGATTCTAGGAACATACTGTGCGCATTTCAAAATGCTGTGGTAGGATGAGAAGGAACAAGTGTGGCGTCTACTTGTGAGCGAGAAATCTGTAGGGTACTGCACTTTGGGCAATCGCAATCGAAACACACTAGATTCAAAGACGAAGAAAATGCATCAACGGGCGGCGGCTACCATCCTAGGATTACCTGCGACCAAGGGACTCGGATTTATCGGGGATGGATGAAGAATTGAGACTGGTTCTCCATGAGAAAACCCTATGCAATCGCCGAAGCGGGGTTTTCTCCGAACAAGCAGACGAGGGAGAAGGGGATTCAGGCCCAGTGAAATATTGCCACTGCCGTTCGTCCGACTTCGCTAAAGCCGGAAAGGGGGGTTGTGATTTGACGGCTCATTGGGCATTATCAAGCGCTACGACCGGGTGTGTCTACCGTGAAGTTGTGCACTCTAATTTGTGCATATGGCACGTGGACCCCATTGCGGTTGCCCCACGTATCAATGAAAGGAAGTAGAAAGACAGGAGTAACTAGTTACACATAAATATATTTTTTTTGAGAGATACTCCTCTGTAAAGAAATATACAAATCTTTATATCACTGGCTCACCTTGCCGAGAAATGTACTCCCTCCGCAACGCATACGGGCATTATGGGGGTTCAGCTCTTTTTATGGGGGTTCAGCTGAGAATATAATACTCAGATAGGCTCGCGGTTTTGGACTTTGGGCCGCAGGCCGACCCTGCATGTTTGGGGGGCCATGTGTTCTACCTCAGCGCTTTTCATATTGCAAGCGATCGGTACTTCGCTGGTTTTAGATCTTGTCATAAGCAGTTTAATACACAAAATTGAATAAAGCATGGCAGCTGTTGGAATGAAATCGAACAGACGCTCCTAACCAGCAATTAGAGTTGCAATTCTATCAATGATATACCATGTGATAAATAATCTTTGTCAGACTACTTATACACACAGGACACTTGTTTCACCATGCCAGATTATTACATCAAAATCTCTCGGAGGATAGATCAGTTCGGCTATGCGTCAAGCCATCAAGAATTTCAAAGTTGATTTGGACCAGCTTTCCTTGCTGAGAAAGTTCGATTTTGACATCATCCCCTACCGCAAGATATGATTTAGATTTGAACCTTGACCATCCTTCAAAGATCAATCATCATGCGACCATCCTTTGTACTTACGGTATATTGAGCGAGTTCATTCACACCAAGGTCGCGCATGGTAAGAGAAACTTGGCATGATCGCCGGATTGTTGAATGACTCCCTCGTTGCTCTAGGAATTCTCTGTTTGAAAACAAGAAGACATACCCAAACAGTTAGATCAACACAGTGAATCATGTGAAACAACATGGAAAGAAAAAAGAACGAAGCACTTGGGCGGCCAATGCTTACCAAGAAGGTGGACATGTCGGTTTTTGTAAGGACTTTGGTATATGAAGTGCGAACTACAGCCCAGTCTGTTGCCGGTGCAACTGCACGGGCCGGACCAAATGCAAGTGCAAGTGTTGGTGCAGGTGCCGAAGCCGCTGCTGCTGCCGGAGATGGTGCTCCTTGTAGAGCTGGTGCCGGTGTCGATGCCCAATCCTCGGCTGGATCAGACTGAGCTGCTGCCGCTGTCAGTGCTAGAGCAACTGCCGGTGCTCGATCTGTGCGAGACAGCGGCGATCGTGTCTGGTCTGCAATGATCAGTTTTTTCTTCATTTCTTTAAACGCGAGAAGGACTAATTGTGGCGTTTTTGTTAAACCAAACTGCAGTTCATCATAGGGATTCAGCTTGTACTCAGACAATAGACTGATCCAATTTTTTCCAGTAATATAAGTGATGGACAGAGCCTTCGTTCTTCGACATGGCATAAGAAGTGAAACCTGCAAAAATAGCCATCGAGAGCAAACCAAACGGTTTATTCTGTGATGAATGTCACATGGCAAAACCTGCATCGTAAAATTGCAGGAAAAGAAAGAAAACATGACATTAAATCAATAAGATTTAGACAAGAAATCAATAAGATTTACTTGATGTGACACGAGTGAATCCTTACCAGGAAATCACTATGTTGAAGTACTAAATGTAAGATTGATCGTCCAACTACGCGTGGCATGCAGGGCCCTACCTACTCCCACAAGCAAAGACAAATAAAAGGTCGTGACAAATCGTATGGACCGAACATCCATGGACCGGAAATCCTGGTGGGTGCGATAAACCCTGCAATGCATACAGATATTGGAGTGTAAACCATAATTGATAAACCGTCCTCACAAAAAATATGATCTGGATACTTCAAAATGTACAAACTGAATTGAGTGGATGACATTAACATAGACCGTTCTCAGGACTGGCCACACACCAAAAGCGGCAGTACTAATAAACAATACAGGGTTCACAAACACAAATCAAGTACTGAACAATAGTACTTACTACAGACAAGCAAAGTTGTACTAACTAAACTCTGGAGACTATTTCTTGCCACCGACCTATGGGATGAACCCTGCATAACTGACTAGGCCATGGACTTCGTGTGAGATGTCTACATGCACCATCACCATCTTGTCAACCTTGGAGAACCTAACAGAGTGGTCTTTCCACTCATAAACATGATGATGAAGACAGGCTGCATCAGATTTGTTGGGAAGCTTTACAAGAACCACACCCTTCGTAATCGAAGGCACAGCCAGGAAATTGTTGTGGTCAAGTACAGCCTCGAAAACACGCCTGACAACAATGCTACATGAAAACACTAGTTCAGGACACGTGGCGACAAGGACACAACAACTGGATAGTTCAGCAGTAGAACTCATCATCAGGTCTTCCAGTTCACACGTCATGACTTTGAGAACTTCATCTCCACCGCGGACCTGGTTCTAATTCAAACAGAAACCATATTTCATTACTACCTCCGCTCAAAAATATAAGATGATTTTCGATATTATACTCCATATATGACTACATATACATACGTAAATGAGTGAACAAAGACACTAGAACATGTCTTCAAAGGCATGAGAGCGGAGGGATTACATGCAATATCCATAACACAAGTTATCGAGGAAAATATACCCTCTTAAAAGGTAGCATTGATGTTATAGTACTCCCTCCGTCCCAAAATTCTTGTCTTAGATTTGTCTAGATACGAATGTATCAAGTCACATTTTAGTATTAGATACATCCGTATCTAGACAAATCTAAGACAAGAAATTTGGGACAGAGGGAGTAGTTGAAAGTAATATATAAGAAATCAGTGTCAACCTCTCGCATGTTATGGTCAAAAGAGGAATTTAGAACCGTCATTTGGCACACTAAAATCACATGCAAGATCACCCAGAAAGTTTTACTACCAGTACTAGTACTGCGTGTTAGATGAAAAACACGATCAAGATTGAGAAAAAGATCGTTAACAAGAGACATTACCTGGACTTGCTTAATGAGGGATCCCGGAGAGGGAGGCTTGGACAGGGCGACGGCTTTGAGCTTCTCTGCGGTAGTCTCGGCTGGGTGCTTGCGCTTCTTCGTACCTGAGCCTCGATGGTTTTGGCCAGAGCCATAGACATCACGTCGGCCGGTGCTTCGGCGTACATCCAAGAGAGGAAGCTGAGAGAGAAGAGTGAAAGGAGGAACGAGATGAGGGAGCAGCGAAGCGAGTGGGGGTTTTCTTCAAGAGAGGAAGCTGAGAGAGAAGAGTGAAATGATGGTTGCTTCGTCCGTCCAACTTACTGGTGGAAAGGAGGGGGGTTTGTGATTTGATGGTTCCTTGGGCATTACTGCGGCGGTTCGATCGGGGTAGTCTACCGTCACTCTACTACGGAGCAATTTAGTGCATGGCTGGTGGACCCAGTCTTGGCTGTCCCTACGTCTGGCGAAAGTGAGTAATTTAGTGCATGGCTGGAGGAGGATCCGCACGGTAGAGCGTGTCCACTGTTTTTCATTCTGAAGAAAAAAATGATTACAACAAGCGTTTCCACTCTTACGACAGAGGAGTGCGAAACACGGCAACCACTTGAACATACACAGTGCTCCTACTTCTAGGCATGTGCAATGGTTCATACGTCAGTACTACACAATCTTGTTGTTGTGTTGTGCGCATGTCAACTACTCCTATATGTAACATAGTACCGCTTTTTGATTGTCCGGTCGAGAATGAACGGTGAGATCAATGTTAATGTAACTAGGTCCACAACAAGACGGAGAGTACGGTGCTACAAGACTCCACGAAACATGAACCATATGAAGCACATCCTATTAGACAGGTGTATGAAGGGTGCACGGATGGGAGCAAAAGTTCCCTTCTCGACCCACTTTTGGGTGTTTGGCAGAGTGCATGAAGGGTGCATGAGTCCACACTAGTAGGTTGACAAAAATACACGAAGAGGAAACAACTATAATGATATGAGAATGCAACCAAACACACCCACATGCTTTGTGCTACAGTGACGGATCTGCACCGTCTGAGTTTGATCCAACGGTCATGTTGCGCCGAGACATGGACATGCCCATGCAGAGGGCGCCTAAACACCATCGAAGTCCCTCTGCTTCTCGAGGCGCACGACGTTGGTGATGCAGGTGCAACCGCCGCAGAGCCCGCTCCCGGTCGACGGAGACAGCTCGTCAAAGACGGCGTCAATGGCATGAATGGATTCGGTGGCGGAGCCACTGAAAGGATTCGCCCGCAACGGCGACGACAGCGTAACCCTCCTTGTCCAGCTCAGCCCCCACCATCGCTGGAGACGGCTCAGCTCCTCGGAGATATAGGTGAAGAAGGAGACCAGGTCGAGAAGCCGCGATTCGTTGAAGTCGACCGGGTGGTCGAACGGGTTTAGCCCGAAGGCCGGCATCGTCGCGCTGGCACGACGGTAGGCATCACGCAGCCGCAACACGTGCGTGGCAACTTGGTTCACCAAGTTGCTTAGGCGATCCTTGACCTCGTCACGATCGGCCCGCTCACGCTCCAGCCGGCTCCCCTGATGGCCTATCGTATCTCCCGCTTTCTGCAGCAACGCCGCCGACGCCTCGAGCATCTTTGTGGTGGACGCCTGCCGCTTTTGAAGCTCCGTGAACTCCCGCACATAACGGAGGAGCATGGCAATCCTCTTCTCCTTGAGCTCACAGAGCTCCACGTCCTTGGCCCTGAGCTCCGCATCCTTGGCATGGAGCTCCTGTGTCAGGCGCCTCACCTCGGACTCCGTGATCTGCTGCGCTGCCATGGCACCAGGTAGAAGCAATGGGGAGAGGAAGCAAAGGGGGCGAAACTGCTGAAAGGCAATGCAATCTATGGGAAGGCGGAGGGAGCCAGCCGAGGAGCGGGGAATCTTTTGGTTTTCACCACGATAAAACACCGATCGATGACTTCTCACATCGTGAGCAGTGGGTTTTAGAGGTGGAGTCATCGTGACTAATTGCTACCGCCTCCTGCTCCGCCAATCAAAAATTAAAAATCCTGTCCGCTTTGCTCCCGTCAATCAAAAAATTTAAAATCCTGCCGCACCCAAACACCAGAGCAAGGCCGCGGTGGATATTTAAATTTATCTGCCGGCAAGTAGATAAAAAAGGGGTGAAAAAACAAATGTGGCGGCGGCCTAGCTAATCGGTCGAACTAGCCCAACTAGCTAGCCACCGTGCTTCACTGATGTACTCGGCAGGAAAGGTGGTCTTTCGTGATTTGACGACTCATTTACTTGCTTCGGCGCTACGACCGAGGAGGACCCAGAAAACACGCGGTAGGGCATCCCACATCAGGAAGAATATATGCGTGCACCACCCGGGAGGACCCCGAAACCGTGCGGTAGGGTGTGCCACGTCTCGGCACGGAGGAAAAATGTGCGTGTGAAAATATACTGTATCAGACGTAGTACCTATGGTTCGACCTCAGGACCCAGCCAGTCGGTCGAAAACACCCCACTAGCCACACAGCTTCATCATGCAAACGTGGCACGGTTAGCTCCGTCTCGACCAGCCGCAACGCTCTCTTGTTCTAGGCGATTCTTCTATTTTCCAAGCTTTTTTAGTTGTAATAACACCACGGCAAGCTAGCGCCGCTCTTCGTGTGTGCCCGTGCAAAGGTTAGACGATGGAGAGAAGAGAGATTGAGATCGCAGACCTGGGACCACCCGTAAGTGAGGCAATGGTCATGCACGTGTTGACGAGGCACTCCCTCTACTCTACTCAACGGAAGTACTGTATAAAATCAAGTTATGGGACAAAGCCAACAACCGTTTGTTTTTTCAGGCTATCAACTTATGCTTTGTAGTCCAGGTTGCCAGTTCGAATCTCGTCTTTCAGATTTGTTAGTTTTAGGTCCAAATTTGATTAATGACAAGTGGGACCCCCGTGTGTTGTTCTCGATATTTCAAAGTGTAGGATGGTTTTTGAACAAACACTTTGCGTGGTTAGACAAGTAACGACCACGAGTTACATGTACTTTGCAAGTTTACGAACAAAAATGACAATGACATAGAATATCACATCCACCCCGCAGCTTAGATAATATGGTGATACGAAGTTTTACACCGTTGGAAGTGAGATCCAATGGCTTGGGAGTAGTCTTTGTAATTATGCGCAATTTCCAAACTCTCCAAAGTTTTTTGCAAATAAAACATTCTGCCTCGTGTGTGCCGCTGCATCTTCGATCCAACGGCTCCCGGTGCTAATATTAGGTGCTCCCGTAGCTTAATTACCCGCTACGGTGATATGAGCATCTAGGTCGTATGATCGATGATCGATGGCACATGCATAGTACTTGTACTTTCTGCGCATTTCCCAAACTCTATCACCGTGATATTGCAAAAACATTCAAACCTCCTCATGGCCCGTTAGATCTCAGTGAACTCGTATCACCATAGAATCTACGGTGCGGGAGCACCTCATACTCTCCCATGCGAGAAAACATAAGGTGCTATCGCAGCTTGGATGCTACGGTGATACGAGCTTGGAGGTCGTTTGATCTGAGATCCAATGGCATCTGAGCAGTCTTTGTGCTTGTAAGCAGTGGTCGAACTATTTTGGGGCTTTTCTGCAAAAAACCATTCGAACCACCGAGGAGGTGTTGGGTCACAAATCCAACGCCTCCGAAGAGCTTGTATCACCAAAGCATCTAAGGTGTGGTGGCACATGATATTCTTACATACAGGAGAATATGATGTCCTCCTTCATCTTAGGTGCTACGGTGATACGAGCTTCGAGGTCTTTGGATATGGGATCAAAGGGCATCTAAGTAGTTTTTGTACAAATTGTGTGCAATTCTCAAACTCATCAAGGTTTCCTGCAAAAAAAAGACACATCATGTGAGCTGCTATATCTCAGATCTACAAGCTCCAAGCAACTTGTATCGGCATATAGCATGTAAGGTATGGGGGCACATGATATTCTCCCGGGGAGGAGGGGTGGGGGTGCACAACCAATTGGTGGTTGGGAGGTTGCGAACCAATATAATCTAAGCAACCCTAAACAGAGCTCCACAGTTTTATCTAAGGTCGAGGGGTTGACCCCCGACAATCATAGCTCCGCCTAAACACAACATTTGCATGTACTGTAGTACTAGACTTAATATTCATGTTTCGTTTTCATGTTCATTTTAAATATTGAACTGAGGACCATGGATGTCTTACATTTTACTCCTTCGTTTCCTAAATATTAGTCTTTTCAGAGGCTTCAAATGGACCCGCACATACGGATGTATATAGACATATTATAGAGTCTAGATTCACTCATTTTGCTCCGTATGTAGTCACTTGTTGAACTCTCTAAAAGACTAATATTTAGGAATAGAAGGAGTATTTTTGAACTCGTGTCATACATGCATGGGTTGGAAAAATATATGCACTATACTTATTGGATTGTTGTTGTGTTCGTGCGTGTGTGTCTGTCTGTGTGTGTGTGTGTGGTCATATGCTTGATACATACAAAGTTTTCTCACCTCCATATTGTTCATCTTTTAAATTTGAATTTGCATTGGAAAACTTACTAGGAATACCATGAAATGTGAAATCCACGTTGAGATCACTATATCACAAATTCACTCTAATTCAACGACTCATTATAAATCAATTACCACGTTGAGATTAGTATTTGCAAGGAAAATACGGTATTGTAATACACATAGATTCGCTCGCAATTTAAAAGGTTCCGCTCAGATTCTCAAATGGTAGGACCCAACGGCGCATCAGCCAGACCTTGGCTCGTGTTGATCCTAAAAAAGCGGGCTCGTGTCCTTGGTGGCGTGCGTGGTACGCACATTAGGCAACCCCAACCACCGAGCCTCGGCTTCAAGTCGAAATATCCGCAGCCGAATTCCAGCCCTAGGAAATTCCCCTCATGTCCCCGGTCCATAATGACTACCGATGAACAACGAAGGGATGCTTTAGTAACTAGACAACGTTACCTACCGTGCCGAACACGGTTCAGTTCCCTCGGTCGCCGCCCGTCAATGTCACCCGTCAACTGCATTGCCTAGTACTACTACTACTACTACTACTACTACTAGTACTACACCAGGATGAGCACAGAATTGAGCCTGTTTGTTCGTGCCTAGTACTACTACTACTACTACTACTACTACTACTACACCAGGATGAGCACAGAATTGAGCCTGTTTGTTCGTGCCTAGTACTTTTTTTGTTTGTGCCTAGTACTTGAGTTAATATATCAGGCAATGCACTGGTACGGAGGGATTATCCTTTTACTCCTTTTTCTTCAATTCGAGACAAGCTGCTTATGACAAGTTTCACAAAATGAAGAGCCAAGGTATTTTGGAACAAAGACCTATCACATTTTTTTTAGGGAAAAGACCTGTCATGTTAAGGCGAACGCTTTCACTATTGAAACCGTGGGCGTTTACATGCCGCCACGAGTCCTCGCTTCTCATCGGCAGGTGCCGCCCCAGCAAGCGTGTGAGTCGACGGGAGGCGTCGGCGAGCGCAAGCGCCGGCTGTTAGGGAGGCGTGCGAGAACACCGCTGTGCAGACTCACCGGGAGGCGAGCCCTTTGACCAGGCTCCGCCGCCCATCGTCATCCCAACTGCTCCCACTTTTAATGTCGCCAGCGCCGCAGTTTAAAATCAACCCCGCACTACCCGGTATCGCTACAATCCTCTCTCTTCCTCTCCGATTCTCCCGTCGTCTACCTCCAACTAGCTCGACCTAAACGTGACGCCATGCGGCATCACGATGGTCTGCCCTTAGTGTTCCGGCTTCATGAGGAAGACACCCAACCGTGTCTCAAGAACATAAGGCGCTTTGGGACGAGCTTGAACTCGCCTTGCGGGAAGACGCCGCTACCGTCTCGCCTCCTGCTCCGGCCCTGCCGCCGGATCAAGCGCCAGCGCCCATCCCGTGGCATTGATGGGCTGGGAGCCGCACATTGTCACCGAAGCTTGATCCTGGGGTTCCACGAGGTCCTCGCCGACTTTCACGCGCCCGTCGCCGCGCAAGATATCGCTGGCATCGACGCTAAGACGCCGCGTCGGGTGCCCAGCACTGCTAACAGAGATGCGCATGCTGCATCGACGCTGCTGCGTGCGTCGGTGCCCATGCACATGAACGTCTCCGCCGCCGTTACCGCCTCAAGACGGGTACCAAGGTTTCTCGCCGCATGGATGGCCGCCGTCGACCACTTCCTTGCACCAACGCCAGTCGCCTCCTCCCGCCAGTTGACTCGCTCCGAAGTCCAGAACATTTTGGCCTTCCTTGAAGCTAGGCAAACGTCCAGGAGTACGCAAACAACGGCGCAAGACGCCGCCGTCACCGCTGGTCGCGTCTGACGGCGACACGTAGCACGCATGTAGGAGCCGCTTCCCACCGCGAGACACCCCGCCGCCGCGTAATCTAAATTTGCCATGAATAACGCTCGATTGCCATGCTTAAAATCCGAACGTTTATCATTTCCGTTTATTTTATATCGATCGTCGTATAATTTAAAGTCGGAGTCAGACCGAACGAAATGTATGGTTTGATCGATTGAATGTTCTGCTAGAGCCGTATCAAATTAAATATAAAACGTCATCAAGCCACATGTATTCCTTGTCATCCAACGACCTAGACTGCTTCAATGTCGAGCGCTCAACACGTTTAGCGTGCAATTAATTTCATGCCAAAAATAGTGCTAATCACATGACAACACGCAAATAATATCCTATTAGTTAATATTCGCATGCACTTAATATACTTCCAAATTAACATGCATTGCACATACACACTGACTAGTGCCGCTAGTACGTGAAACTGGTGCCTTGACTTGTGAGTTGTGAACGCGTCCAGATATGGTCAACGGCAGCATCGCCCGCGAGTTCTTCCTGTTTGCCCGTGCGTCTAAACGAAGAAGGGGAGGAGAGAGAGAGAGAGAGAGAGAGAGAGAGAGCACACATGGAACCCACCAGTAAGTGAAGGCGAATAGTACTAAAAATAATATTACATGTTATCCATTAATTAGGCTGTGGTAATATAAAAACATTATGTGAACAAAGGGGGTACAACAAACATTGCTATTCTACGTATGTTGCCTATTGACGTGCGGCTTGATGTCCCGGTCGCATGTTCGATCCTCGTCCTTTATTTTTTAGTTTGTATATGGGTCCAAATTTGTTTCATGACATGTGGGCCCCTTGGTGTGTCGTTTGTAGCACTTTAAATTTGTGGGTCGAAATTTGTTCCATTCCAAGCGGACTATCGGTGTGTAGTTTTGTAGCTTATTTATAATAATTAAAGAGAACAACATAATTTTTTCAATAATACCATGGTGCGACGTTGAAGGTGAGAAAGGACGTGCGAGAGAGCGATGACCGAGCCAGAGGGAAATCAACTAGGGAGTTATGTGGGTTGCAACGGCGTTTGGAGAAGTTGTGGGCGAATGCTATGAAAATATAATCTAAACCAACCGGAATAAATGCCTACACAAATTAATCTAAGGTTGGAGTGCCCCTCGCAATGTAAATAGCTCTGGCTTTGCGAGGGATGGAGAGGTAGTAGCTTCAACCGTGGAAGATACGGTATGAGAAAGCAAGGTCAATCGAGAGACATATAGATAGAGAGACAAAGTGAGTGTGGTCCGACATTCATTGAACAAATATATATGCTCCGGAGAGATATTGTCCGATTGAGCTTTTGGTAAGGGTGAGGGCTGTAAGATAGAGCTTGAGAGATGGTCCAACACGCACGTGTAGATATAATTTGTGCGTGGGAGGAAGCAAGGTCAACCAATCACACAGGGTCGCTGCCGATCGAAAAGAGTGAGACGGGTTGGAGAGAGTGACCTAGATAGACGATGTGCGTGAGAGAGTATACAATGTGAATAGGTCGAATTGGGCTCAAACATGGTGATATATCGTTTTTGTCCGATAAAGAGCAAGGTAAATCAAGACATACACACACAGACACACACAGACACAAAGAGAGAGAGAGAGAGAGATTGAGTGAGCGTGGCCCACCATGAGGTCGAAAGAGTGGCGGCGGCTTGGATGGACTGACCTAGATAGACAATCTGCGTGAGAGAGTATAGAGTGTGTCGAACAAGGCCCAAACAGGGAGATATATCATTTGTGTGTGAAAGAAAATGAGGTTAAACGAGACTCAGATAAAGAGAGCGAGATTGAGAGAGTGTGGCCCGCCGTGCGGAAGAAAGAGTGAGACAGTCTCGAGGGAGTGACCTAGATATACAACGTGCGTTCGTGCGCACGAGAGGTTGGGGGGGCTAGATAGGCAATGCATGTATTTAGCGTGAGAGGGTGAGAGGGAGAGGGGGAGAGAGAGCTCGGCATGGGGTGCAATGGCGGTGTGTGAGGTAAATACATTTGGTAACAGGTGGAAAAAGGGGTTGTGTAGTTGAGAGACTTAGAGATCGAAACATGGAGAGAAAGAATGAACGTGTGTTGGAAACCGATAGCTTGCTAAGGTGGTTACGAGAGGAAGATTGACCGATAAAGGAAGTATGTAGCGTTTGTGCTTGGGGGGACTAAAACAACATTTGAATGTACATAGTACGAGACTTAATATTGATGTTTCAATTCGGTGTACATTGTAAGATTTGAACCAAGGACCAGGCATACGGGTAATTATTTCGAATTCGTGCCATACTAAGTTTTGAAAAGTTGACATTGGCTCAATTTGTTGTGCTATTTTGTAGGTCATATGTTTGAATCCATCAAAAGTTTTCTCACTACCATGGTGTTCATCATATTCATACGAATTTGTATTAAAAAGTAGCGTGGATACAGTGAAATGCGAAATCCATGTTAGAATTGGAGATCGCTACGTGACACACACTCTAATTCAAATAACTAACTACATGACACACAATCTAATTCAAATAACTAATTATGTGACACACTCTAATCCATGTTAGCGTGGGTACCGTTTCAATTTTTTTTTCAAATAACTCCGCATTAATTAATTTATAGTACTCCCTATGTTCACTTTTATAAGACCTTGAAGACATTTCAGACAATGTGCAAAACAGTTCATTTTAAGTTGTCTGAAACGACTTACAAAAGTGAACGGATGGAGTATCTCGTTTTGAATGACTAATTATTGCAAGGAAAACACGGGCATGGTAATACATACAGATTCATTTGCAAATGAAAGAAGATTCGTTTGCATTCTCAAATGTCGGCGCACCAGGCAGACCAGGGTCGTGCCGGGGTGGACGCTGCTTCGGTGCCTTAAAGGCAACAACCCTTGGGTGACTGACATGTGGGCCAGCCACCTATTGGGCCCACATGTCATGGACACAAAGGCAGGTGCCTTAAGGCACCGCAGCGTAGTCCTGTCGGGTTAGTCGCGTGTATCGGACGGACGCGTAGCACCCAGCCACCCACCCCCCTCCCCCCCAAAAAAAAAGGACGACGACAATATAAGTTCGCGCTTCCATTTTTCGGATTGAAATATCCGGCGGCCCCAATTCCAGCCCTGCAAAATCTCTCTTCTCCACCGTCCCCTTCCGCGCCCAGATTGCTCAAATCCCTAATTCGCCGCCATCCCTCGAATCGCGCCTCGTCTCTTCTCTTTCCCCACCGTTTCCCCACCTGCGTTTGACGACGACGACGAAGACGACGGTCGCGCTTCACCACCGCACCGGAGCTACCTCATCTACGCCTCGTCCGCCGCACCGGTGGTCCACCAATAACGCCGGCCGCCGCAACCGACGTGCCTCACGTACACCGAAGTTCCACCGCATCAGGTGCGCTTCACCGACGCCGCCTCCCAGCTCACCGGGCTACTTCACCGAGCACATCGTCGCACCTTCGCCCGAGGTCGTTGGGGATTCACCAACGGTCTCGCCCACCGCATCATAGCGCCTCCGCTTCCACTCAAGATCTGCATCCGCGCGCTGCCAGCCAACGCCAACAGATCACCCTCAACGGCTCAAGTGACCGCACTCTAGCTAGGCGAGCATGCCCAAACGCCGCCCAAACTAGGTATCCACACATCACTCCCTTTGTGCAATCGCTCCGACGATGTTTGGATATCCTTTCACTGCTCTCTTAGCTTACACGCCTATGCAACTCGACTTTAACTCTTATTTCTTCGGAGATATCATCTCAAACAAGCAAATCCATTTTTAGCGAAGCATGACGGGCTACGGGATCTGGTACACATCCGCACACCCGTATAACCTTGTAAGTATTCCGTCCTCCAAGACAACATCAAGGTCGATTCCTCTTATTTGATCAACCATTCGCCGTGTCAAAAATGCAGAGGGGGATGCAAGGAGCACAAGGCCTGCACATCCAAGCAAGTGGTAACATGGACTTGTACATGGAACATCCCAAGCGCAAGCAGAGCTGCAGCGAGCCTATACAATGAGCTAGCGTAAGCCCTGCATTTCATTTAATTTTACTGGCATTTGTGTATGATTTGTGTGTAGTGGTTGATCCACGAATTCAAGTTACCAGGGGCGAACATTTAACTTAAAAAATACGAAGGCACTTGCACTCCGAAAATCAACATAACTTGAGAAATGTGAAGATACATGCACTTTGAAAACCAGCTAATGATCCAAAGTAATTCAGATTATAAACATTAAATGATGCAAGCACCAAAAAACACAAAATGCAACATGGTGTACAAGGACTACAAACATGGTCTCAGACCGCCTCAATTATTCGCTCTTCCGCTGAAAATATCAAAGTGTAATTGCACGTATAACCAGTGCGCAAATTGTATATCAATATATCTATCCTGCACAAGTATGTCAATAGTTTCAAACAACAGATTAGAAAAGTATTTATGCTATGTTGTCATGATACGAGACTTTCTGGTAGATGGCCTCGACGCTTCCTCAAGCTATGAAAATGCACTATAATTTGCTTGTCATCAATGCTCGCAAATCTCATCTCTCTCAACATAGTAGATCATCATTAGACACTAAATCCTTCAATGAGCTTGCAAAATGCTTGCATTAGATCCCTGATTAGACACTATATGTTCATCACCGGAGCATGTAAAATGTTTGCATCAAATCCTTCATTAGCAATCTGCTCATTAGACACTTCGTGCTCAAGAACAACATGAGCTTGTATGTTTGCACCGGAAACTTGATTAGATACATCAGATTCATCGATTCGGTATTGATTGGGGGAGTTATAAAATAAGTAGAAACTGGTTTCATTTTCTCATATATTCCCTACATACAAGCAGTTTTACAACACCGTCAGGTTTAACTATTGGCCAGAAATTGAAGAGTTGAATTAGATATAATCAGGGATGTAATGTACCTGCTCGTTGCATGCTAGTCTTGCAAGCTGCGATCGTCTGCTTATGCAAGCTCGATGCCATGCCTGTCTCCGCCGCTGCCTCCCACGCAGCTACACCTGTGGTTGGATCTTCATCTTCTTGTCCTTCCGCTCGCTTGAAGCCGGCGACCGCCTCCAACGAGGGCGCGAGGAAGTGCTGTGTTGGTCTGTCCAGCCGCGGCTAGGTTAGGTGCAAACCAGACTAGAGGTCGGAGCGAATGAATTGGGATTTTTCCGCTGTCGATCGATATGGGAGGCGCTCGTTGGGCCGCGAGCCTGCTATAGGGCCTGCCTTGCACTTATGTTATTGGCCCATCCAAATTGAAACATTTTTCTTCATTTTTTACATTGCCTGCTCGTGCGTTGGGACAAACAAAACTAGCATGGGCCAACCTGGACGACTCAAACTAGGTGCACTTTCCAGCCACCTGAGGCGGCCGCCCATACCAGCCCCTATGGTGGCGTCGCCCCTTTTTGCGTGTATGATTGGATAGTGAAAAATATTCCAAAGGGCGCTTTTGATTTACCCACGTAATGATTGAATTGCTTGTTTCTATGAACTGAGTTCGCCAATAATGTGAAGGATGCCGCCTTTTCATCCTATTGTAGATTGCTTAGATCTCGATATGCCAAAAGTAATCGCATGAAATATAAAGTAAAAGCCGGTGTGATGTGTTTGGCTACAACTAGTCTCGACTACACGCCCTCATAGAACATATCAAGGACGCACCATCTTACCAGATTAACCATTCGACTTACCCATGCAAAGGTGGGAAGAAAGAAGTATTGGGACCGCGTATCCAAGCAATTGATGCCATGGAATCCTTTGTACAACCTTGTAAGCGAAAAAGAAGTTGCAGTGTGCCTGTACAAAGAAATAGTGTAAGTTCGGCCATTACACCTTCTCGGAATTTTAGTTAGCCACTTATTGCAAAATTGTTCAATTACGTTGCTTGGCTTAATTTAGTTTGCTACTCATTACATAATGGCACAGCCTGTTAATCATATTGTAGACTGCGCCTATCTATGTGTTTGATACTTACTGTTAAGAATTACCTGTTTGCCTTAACTTAAATATCTACTTGTTTAACTGCTTTCTTTGCCGCAACAACGGGTTACAATGATGTTAATAACAAGACTTTTCAGCATCCAATTGAAACTCTTTAATTCCTTGTTTGTTTAACTGGTTTGTCGTTATAACTCCCAGCTTGAGATGTTTTGCTAACTCAACTTTTCTCGAATCCAATCAGAACTTTAATGGCAAACAGGTTAGCCCAAGATCAAAGAGCGAGGTCCCCATGGACGTTGCATCACCCCACAGCGAGGGCACCGCCCAACAGGCATTATGAATTGCCAACTGCTGATGCTCTAGAGGCTAAACTAGTGGTAGAAATAGATTCTGCTTCCGCACTTAGAGATGAAGTTGACATGTTGAGGAAGCAAATAGCACAATCACAAGCAGTACTCAAGACAACCATTAAATATTTGGTGGATTTCAAAACGAAGCAAGCTGAGACTGACCAGATTGTTAAGGTCCTGAAGGAAAAAAGGAAACTAAATTCCTACTTGGTAAATCATAGGTGAAATGTTCTTTCCATAGTTGAATAACCTATGTGTTGTCTGTTCATGTAATCAATCAAACCATTTGTTTTAGAGATCATGTAATAATTTTTTTTTTGTTATTTGGTTTGTAATTTTATTTGAGCACAATTCTGTATTAATTGATAAGACTCGGAGACATTTTATTTGGATTGTTGTGCCAGACCTACAAATATGCCAATCGGGCTGAATGTGCATTCAGCAATAGTAGTAGTATTGATGGACCATAAGTGGCACGCATCGGAAAGGGCCAAGATGCTGGCTAAAAAAGAGATGATGATGTAGCCAAAAAAAGTACAGCGGCCTGGCTTATGTATGTTAGTTGATATTATTGATCCATATACTCTATAAGTGTTTATATGTCTGTTAGTTCTGTACATTCTTGGTTGATTGACTCGGTATTTGAATCTTGATACATCGCTTCTGTACATATCTAAATGGGAGTACACATTATCCTGCGTGTGACATTTGAGTTAGACATGAAGTGTTCCAAATATTCGAATTCACCTTAAACTGGATACTAGTTTCTGTATTTGAGTATCGGCATTTGTAAACCATATTCATATATGACAGTGGAATACATCTTTGTCATCCTTTTGAAGATATATAAAAACACATAGAACAATTTATAAAGATTCATATAGGAATACAAAATGGATTCAAATTTAGTTGCCAGAGTAAACGTGGATGCTTATTGTCCCAAAATTCAAAATAAGCTGCAAAATGTCCACTCCCACGTCGGCTGCCCGAAGCCAAGTGTTTGGGAGATGGAAATTACTGTTTACCCATTACACGGACAATCCATCGGCCCAATTTGCACTTCTCTAAATAGGGGTAGGTTAGTAACTTAAATTAGACGTGACACGACCGCCTCTAAGCCCATTCCGACACGGTGGGCGTCAAACATGGGCGGCAAAACACATTTGATTCAAGCTCGTCCGAAAGACCTCTGTTTCTCCCTCCATTCCCCATTCATACACTGTGGGCGGCAAAACAAACTCGGCTCGGCCGAAATCGATGTAGGCAAATATTTTCAATAGGGGCAGGTTTGTAACTTCACTCAGACGTGACACAACCGCCCTACCTGCCAGCCCTGTTCATACACCATGGGTGCCAACCATGGGCGCCAACCACCCTCTCCTCGCCCGAAATCGCTCTGGGCAAATATTGGCGAGATGCGAGATTACCGTCCTATCCCCAACCGACGAGACGTCCAAATTTTAAACGGGGGCTAAGTTCGTAACTTTCCCATATTTCAGACAGGCGCACCCCAAAAACATGGTTCCCCGTACCTCTCCCTCCATTTTCCCATTCATACACCGTCCGCGCTAGAACACCCCATCCCCACACCAGCCTCCGTCCGCCACCCCATCCATCGCCGCCGTCCTCCACCACATCCACCGCCACCGTCGTCCACCATGCCGGAGCACCTACCAAGACCGCGCCATCCACTGCTAGAGATGGACGTTTCTCATCCACGGTGACGGACCAATAGCCTTGCATCACGTCCTCTCGCTTCATCGGCACCGTCGTCCTCTTTGCCGGGGTCGCTCACACAACCTTCTCTTCCACCGCAACGGGACTTATCCCCCGATGCACCCGTCTACCATCGCAGATCTGCTTCAACGCCACCGACAGCCATTGCACCCCCGATGCCTACACGGCACCGCAAGAGAGGTGGTACTTCATATCTCCTCAACTTTTTGATCTCAACCAGAAAATAGATCTTAACTTGGTTACTCTACTTTCTTTTCAGCTCTTAGAATTTAGTTCTTAGTTCGAAGCAAACAATGGATGCTAAATATCATTTCTCTGGTTTGCAGCTTCAAATCTGCCATGGCACAGCCATAATACAGTTTAATTGATCATGCTTAGGGTTTAACTAATCATGTTGGTTCTGTGGTGGTTTCTTTAATAGAAATCGGAGGGAAAACCCTCTTTTGCTAAACAAAATATGCTTAGAGTTTCCCCCTTTTATGATCACTATACGATCAGAATATGTGCTTCATGTCATAATAACACTCTTCCACGCATCAAGCTAAACAAGCTTAGATGTTCAAATACGAATTTGATATTATTAAAACAGAGGTGGTTAATTGGTCAGCTAAATGTTCCTACCTTAGTTTCAACATGCATGTTCACCGCCGGGTGTGTATCTCTGTTGTGGTGCCCACGGTGGGCCGGGCCCTTCCTGGGATTTTGGGTCGCCCCAGCCCCGATTCCTCTCGCTTTTGTCAAGGCTCGATCTCTACTCGCCTCTTTACCGCTCGCTGGCGACTTGTCATTCCCCGGACGGCATGACTCTAGGAGGAGACGCCGGACTAACAAGAGGCCAGGAGCCGTCACTAACAGCGTCACCGCTGCCCGGGTGCGCCATGCCTACCTTCCCAAATTGCTCAGGCTCAAAGCAAAGACCCACCAAGCCAACCCGATTTATCCCGAGATACGCCTTCACCACTCAGCAGCCACTCCTCATCACCCATTTTCTAATTGATTCATTACTCATTAGGCAGGACTGTCATTAGGGTTTGTTGTGTGCTCGCTACCTACACTTAATGGTTCAGATGTATTTTGGTAATCTTTAGTACCTCTAAAGTTCACAGAGGTTTTCAAAATTCGCCCCTAATGTAAACTAGTCATTTTGGATTGTTGGTCGTAGTGACATCGACCCGCATTACTACTGCAAGCCAGTTTTGTTGATAATTTTACTTGTCTTTCTTACTCATTCGATATAATATCCAATTATTCACGTCGATTAGTTGGAAACAATAAGTGCTAGACAAACTTCTTCATTCAGATTTTGGACGGTCTCTTACTGCAGTTACAGTTCTGCATACTTGTCCTAATAACCTCACAAGTAAATGATTGATTCACTACTCTATGCTTGCCTTGTCATATTTGTTGTCAATATTATTTTAGGGTGGACCACCCTGTTTCTAAATACTGGAACCGTAGACCTGAGTGAATAGTATTTCTCTATGTGATCTCTTCCATCATGTGTGGGTAACGACCACTGCATTGTATAGAACGAAAGTGTCATTTCCAGCTTTTACATAGGTTTCGATCTTTTACATGGAATACAATCTGCCTACTTGCTTTGTGTCGCACTACCAACACTCCACCCTTGAAGCTAAACATTACGCCACTCATAATTGCTTAGTTTATTTGTTCAAATACGTATTTTCATATGATTCTAATGTTCCTACTTCAGTTTTGAAATGTGTGCCTTTTGTTATAGAGGCGTAAGGGGTTTGTATTTCTGTGTGTGGTCTGGTCAGCACGGTTGGGGAGGTGAACTTTGCATATGCAGGGGTTTATAGGGAGACAGTCTCCGAGTTGAATCCGCAATGCATTCCATAGATAATCTGACTACTTTTTATGTTTTCATGAATCTCAGATTCTGAACAGCATCATAATGATTATGAGCTTGCGCGCGCATGAAAAGAATAAAGCGTAACAATGCCATGGCTGTCAAACTTGGCATTAAGGGACTGAAATCAAGTCTGGATGCAATGCAATGCAAACGCTCACCACCTATGATTCATGCTCGTAATATGATCCTAACAGTGATTCTCGAGCTAGAGGGAGACCTAAGTCAATGTAGCTCCCTAGTGGAGGAGTCGAGGAAGATGCCCTATCTTATTCACCCATCAAGGTACTTGCTCTAACTTTCCAAGGTTACATTGCTCGCACATATCTTGCAACCGATGCTTTGCATTGCTTCTACTTTGTTGAACTGCCATTAGCTTAGTTTACACATCGTGTATGTGATTACGCCGCCTATCCATTTTCAAAGACATATTCCATCCGTCATCATACCATATTTATCCATTCAAATGTTGTTCTTGTGTATCGACGCTCAAAAGGAAGAGGGCGATTGCTGATCGTGGAGGAGCACAAGCAAAATATTTGGAAAAGGTAGTGGCACCTGATAAATCAAATAGCCCATTAGGTGTAGTTGCAATATCACCTGACCCACAAAATACCCCAACTCTAGCAGATTCTAGCCCTACTACACTGGTCATTTATGATGCCCCAACTCAGCAGACCCCAACTACAGCAAACAGTATGATTATGCCAGTTGACATAGCAACAAATTGTGACGACGCAAAACCCTATTCCAAAGAAAGAGTACACAAAATCCAGCTTGCCAAATCCTTTTCGAACCGTAGAGAGCCCCAATTGCAGCAAATAGGACCCCTATTCCATTTCTTCCCAGTTTAGAAGACGAAGCTTATGTTGTTGTCGAACTTTGTGCACATCTTTCCTTCATGGAAAGATTATACCGCAGTATACGTAACAATTTCCAGTCTTTCCTCCGCAACTTACGAGTAAGTAATGTACTAATGTTATTCATGGTCATTATCGCATATGTTTCACGATGTAAGACACAAGATTTCATTCTTTTAAATAGGCGAGGAGCAAACTGGATTGTGATGACGAGCAAGAGTTGGTTGCGCTTTTCAAGAACTCGTTGATGAAGTATCGTTCCTACCTAAGGCAAGCGCACTTTGATGGCAAGCCTCTGAACAAAATTTCTGTAAAGTCTCCGGTGCTACATTTATCCGACGGTGACTGGAATAATCTTGTTACACATTTGTCTTGGCTGCAGCGTAAGGTACTGTCTATGATATCACATCACAATTTGAACTACATTTCTGCATTTGCCTTAATGTCTCACTTGTAATGAAAATCATAGCGTAAGAACATTCGTTCTCAAGGGACCACGTAATCTCGCAACTATACTGCATTAATCGTGCATTTCGCTCGTGAGTACCTCTTGCCCTGTATGACCATACTTATTTTCATAGTTGTTTGATTATGTAGCATCACCGCACATGTTAGCCTCAGAATCGCCCATTTGGTGGGCATTATAAGATCCGTATGGACTCTTACACAAATTTAGAATCAACCCAATGCTTTTGAAGAGGTTTAGCTCATAGTCCTCTTGTAAGGACCGAACGTGGTCTATCACTATACTTACATTAACACCTACTTCCTCCGTCCCATAATATAAGAACGTTTTGTACAAGACACCGTTGTTCAAAACACTCTTGTATTATGGGAAGAGGGATTGGTTCATTTTGTAGCATTCTCGCATCTTATCTCTCTCGCCCACCATTTACTAAAAAGATCAGATCTATATTTAATCTTACCAACAAGTAGAATACATGCATAATGCCAAAGGTCTAAGTGTAGCCCATTGCTCTTGTCAGTACATTTTGTCCTGTAATGCTTGTACTTCCAGGGATTGGTAGTTGATTATGTAGCAACAATCTGCATCTTATCTTCATTATCCTCTATCCGTTCCAGTATTGTCATATCTATAATTACTCTCTACAAAATATAGAGTACATGCAATGCCTATGAAGAAGATTCTGTGCTGAAATTCTTGAGTTATCCTTCCCTTGACATGGAGAAGGGCATTATAAAGCCAGCGTTAACTGTTAATGTAAGTCAGTCCTTCTAAAGCCTTTATCCTCAACTGCTGTTTAATTTGCTCATACTCCCTATCGCTTATCGCTGTTTAGTTTGTCGTTTCTACCAAAATGCATGTTCGTAAGAACCGTAAGTTCTAAGTTTTACTTGTAAAACCAAATTTATTATTCATACCATGCACATTACTTAATACTCCCTATATGTATGCTTGGTTTTGTGGATCTATAATCCAAAGGTGTGGTGAAGCAGCCCACGCTTGCACCTTGTCATCTCATGTTTTATCTTACCGATGTGGTTGATGATATGAACAAAGATGCCATGCACATTATTCAAAATAGATACAATGATTTTATTTGCCCTTCATCTATGCTTGTTATGTTGACATGGTAATCCAAAGAGTGTGGTGAAGCTCCTGCATTATGAACAATGCCAAATTATGCTATTGATATTTTGAACTTACTCTTTATTTTCTAATTTGAAATTGGATAGAATTGATGTAACAATTATCATCTTTGTTTATACACGTGCAAAACCTGTCATCTCTCTCTCGCTTTGTTTCAGGTGATATGCCCGATGGCATGCACAAGTCTCGTGAAAGGCGGTGAGACAAACCCAACATCTAATGCAGAAAAAAAGGCAAAACATCTTGAAGATAGCGAGACAACCCAAAAGTATTGTCTTGATGCAGTGTTCAAGTTACTTGGGACTAACAAATGACAAGCTCACAGAATTCGTTGTCTGAATCAGTTCGACTTCTTCAGTCCCAAGTTCTAGCAGAAAGGCATTCTGCAACTCAACTTCGACTTGAAGTCCTATCTCTAAGAAAGATTGCGCAGAACACCAATGAGAACCTCATCGCTAAACAGCTACACCTGGAAGCTATGACCGACATGCTAGGCCGGTCTCACAGCCTTGCTCAAGAAATTATGCGCAGTTCCTCTGCAAGGCTAACCTTTCTTGAACTGTCTTGGAAGTGGTCTCGGTTCAAGATATTTTGTTACGCTACAATGGTGCCCAATTTTTGTAATCTGCTTCTTCGTTGCGCTTTATGATCACTGGTGGCGAACTTCGATGCCCAGTGGATGTAATATACCTCAAATCCTTTATTGTATAGTGTAGGTTTATTATTAGTTACTATGTTGTAATTTCTTTACTGCCATCATTCGCTATCTGAAAAAAAAATCAGATGTAGTCGACCGGGCCAAAACATTCGATAACGGGCTGTGTTTTAGCGGGCCACAATTGGGCCTCGCTCAAGGCTTTTCTTGGGCCCGAATGATTGGGGCCTTCACACATTGCGCCAGCCCAAACTTACACCGCCTATGTTTTAGTTGGGCCTTTTTTCGACCCAGTATTAGTTTCGCCCGAGTAGCGTTGGGCCATTAACAGTTGAATATTGCATCGGCCTGTTACGGCCGAGATGAAACCACAGGCCTTTAGCAGGCCAAAATGCATGTTGGGCCTCAATTTTCACTAGTCGTCGATGGGCCTTCAGCAGGCCGAAATGTAGACCAGGCCATTATGGGCCCAGTTAGCTCACGGGCCGTTACCAGGCCGAAACATATCTCGGGCCTTAGTTGGCCCACTGATATCATGGGCCTTTAAGAGGCCGAAAGCTTAGTACAGGCATCAACGGGCCGAATTACGCGACATGCCTTTAACAGGCCCAAAGTCACGTTGGGCTTAACTGTTGCCACCTTTAGCACGGGCCGTTAGTGGGCCCAATGTCCCGTCGGACCATATATGGCCCATGGGCAGCACGGGCCATTCCCAGGCCGAAAGTCACACCGGGTTGAAATGGGCCCATGTCTACATCAGGCCTCTAACAGGCCGAAAGTCACTGGGTTGTAGTAGGGCCCGAATATTTGGCGAACAATTAACGGGCCAGATCTGGCTTCGGGCCGTAAATGGGCCCAACTATTGGGCGAACAATTAACGGGCCAGATCTGGTTTCGGGCTGTAAATGGGCCTTTATGAAGCAGGCCGTTATTGGGCTGGCCCACTAGTACCTGATTAAGTTCTACGGGCCTTTGACTGGGCCGGCCTTTTTAACCTATATGGGCCTCTGTTGGGCCCAGCCACGTGTCGACGTACCATAGGCATGTCTCCTCCAATGCACGGGCGACATCTGGCCCACTGACGGCCAATCAGAATTTTACACGTGGAAATTTCCAATTGGTCGGGGCTGTTAACGGGTTATCGGATCCAAAATCCGACCCAATAGCTTAACGGAGTTCCGTTACGGTGGATGCCACGTGTCGGTCACCCTTGACGAAAGCACTTCTGTGACGCGCGATTTATCGTCATGGAAGTTGACACTTTCGTGATGATAATTTTGGTAATGCCATGGAACACTTCTACGACGTTACAGTATGACTATCTTGATTCTGTCATAAATTTGTCATGGATGTACATGCATGACAAAAAACGCGGCCTACTGTGAAAAACACGTATCATCACGGAATTGTATTTTTTTTGTAGTGATGGGTCCATATCAGCCCCTAACTAAGCAACACATAAACTAGGGTTTAAGCTTCTGTCACTCTAGCAACCCATCATCTACTTATTACTTCCCTATGCCTTCCTCTAGGCCCAAATAATGGTGAAGTGTCATGTAGTCGACGTTCACATAACACCACTAGAGGAAAGACAACATACATCTCATCAAAATATCGAACGAATACCAAATTCACATGACTAATAATAGCAAGACTTCACCCATGTCCTCAGGAACAAACGTAATTACTCACAAAGCATATTCATGTTCATAATCAGAGGGTAATAATATGCATAAAGGATCTGAACATATGATCTTCCACCAAGTAAACCAACTAGCATCAACTACAAGGAGTAATCAACACTACTAGCAACCCACATGTACCAATTTGTGGTTTTGATACAAGATTGGATACAAGAGATGAACTAGGGTTTTGAGAGGAGATGGTGCTGGTGAAGATGTTGATGGAGATTGACCCCCTCCCGATGAGGGAATCGTTGGAGATGACGTTGGTGATGATTTCCCCCTCCCGGAGGGAAGTGTCCCGGGAAGAACAGCTCCGCCAGAGCCCTAGATTGATTCCGCCAAGGTTCCGCCTCGTGGCGGCAGAGTTTCGTCGCGTAAGCTTGCCCACGATTTTTTCCAGGGTAAAAGTGATGATATAGCATAAGATGGACGCCGGAGGCCCACCAGGGGGCCCAGGAGATAGGGGGTCTTGCCCTACAGGGGGGGCGCGCCCTCCTGTGTCCTGGACAGGTGTGGGCCCCCTGCCCTATTTCTTTCGCTCATAAATTCTTATAAAGTCCAAAAAGTTGTTTCGTGGAGTTTCAGGACTTTTGGAGTTGTGCAGAATAGGTTTCCAACGTTTGCTCCTTTTCCAGCCAGAATTCCAAATGCCGCATTCCCTCTTCATGGTAAACCTTGTAAAATAAGGGAGAATAGCCATAAGTATTGAGATATAATGTGTAATAACAGCCCATAATGCAATAAATATTGGTATAAAAGCATGATGCAAAATGGACGTATCAACTCCCTCAATCTTAGACCTCGCTTGTCCTCAAGCGGAAGCCGAAATCAAAAAATATGTCCACATGTTTAGAGATAGAGGTGTCGATAAAAATAAAATACAGACATGAGGGCATCATGATTATTCTAATAACAACAACATATATGGATTTTGTCATATGATTTCCTATGCTCAAGTAATAAGCAATTCACAATGTCAAGTATGGTTCAAAAACTTCATTGGGAACTAACAAACTATAATCTCAGTCATTGAAGAAATTGCAATTTATCATAACATCGGAAAGGGTCAATAATAGAGCTTTTCGGCAAGCTCACATACTCAACTATCTCGTAGTCCCCTATAATTATTAACACTCACGCAGTACTTGTGGTTATAGAGTTTCAAAATTTATTAATCGAGAAAGATAGGGGCTTATTGTGTTGCCTCCCAACGTATTCACCTTTAGGTGATGTCAACAATAATAGGCTATGCCAACTTACATCCAATTGGATATATGTATCATGATCTTTCAAACACGAGGAGCTTGCCAAAGGATAAAAATAAAAAGGGAAAGGTGAGCATCACCTTGACTCAAGCATAAAGTAAAATATAGGCCCTTCGCAGAGGGAAGCAGAGGTTGTCATGCGCATTTAGGATTGATGCATAAAGTCTTAGTGCAAAAGAACGTCACTTTATATTGCCCCTTGTATGTGGACCTTTATTATGCAGTCCGTCACTTTTATTACTTCCACAACAAGTTCGTACAAAGTTTATTTTCTCTGCACTAATAAGTCATACATATTTATAGAGCAATTTTTATTGCTTGCACCGATGAAAACTTACTTGAAGGATCTTATTCAATCTATAGGTAGGTATGGTGGACTCTCATGGCAAGACTGGGTTTAAGGATATTTGGAAGCACAAGTAGTATCTCTACTTGGTGCAAGGAATTTGGCTAGCATGAGGGGGAAAGGAAAGCTCAACATGTTTGGAAGTTCAATGACAATATACTTTAACTGAAATGTCGGAAAACATAAACCATTACGTTGTCTTCCTTGTCCAACATCAACTCTTTTAGCATGTCATACTTAATGAGTGCTTCATAATCATAAAAGATGTCCAAGATAATATATTTATATGTGAACCCCTCTTTCCTTATCACTTCCTATTAATTGCAACAATGACAAAAGGCTACGTTCATCAACTGTCAACAATTTTTATACCTCATACTTTCTATGTGTGAAGTTATCACTATCCATAAGATCAATATGAACTCTTTTGTTCTTTCTACTTTCACAAGATCATAGCAACATGGCAAAGCCCTTGACTCAACACTAATCTTTATTATAGATAGCACACGGACTCGCTTACATAAAGAGCTCACAATGCAAAACTCAAAACTACTTGATATCAAAACTTCAATCTACTAGATCAAGATACTACTAAAAGGATCGAACTAAATAAAGCGGTAAAAATAGGAGTGTGATGGTGATACGATACCGGGGCACCTCCCCCAAGCTTGGCAGTTGCCAAGGGGAGTGCCCATACCCATGTGATTATTTCTTCGGAGGTGGTGAAGTAGGAGTTGTTGATGATGTAGGCTTGTCGTCCGTCTTCCAAGGCATAGGCTCTCCATCATAAAAGGATGATCGAGTCTCCGGGATCCTTAAATCTGTAGCCAAACTCATCCTTTTGAATCTATATTCATACTCACAGTTCTGGTTTTGCAGGTCATAGATCTGGGCTTGGAGGTGCTCAATTTTCTCTAGAAGTTTGAAGATGGTTTCCCCAATGACTTTGGCATCCAGTTTGTAGTTGTTGGTGAACTCCGTGATCATCATCTGGTTGGCGTTGAGTCCACGCTTCACCATCCCTTGACACTTGAAAACTTCTTGCTCCACGGATTCGAGCTTTGTCTCCACGCTCCCGGTACACCTTGGTCCCTCCACATCGCGGATGTGCATCACCCCGTCATTCACCTCAATGGTTTGAGGGTGATGTGGCACCTCCGCGAGATAGGGGTTGATAACTCTCTCGAAAAACTTGTCCTTGGGAGCGCTTGGAGACGACATGATGCTCTAGATCTGAAACAGAAACAGCTCGAAACGAAAACAGAGGATATTTGCGTGATACGGTGGTCAAAACCTTTGGGAGTATATATAATAAATTTTTACCGACCAAAATACGTAACATACAAGAAAACGGAGTCCGGGAGTCACACGAGGTGCCCACGAGACAGGGGGGCGCGCCCTACAGGGGGGCCGCGCCCTCCTCTCTCGTGGGAGCCTCGTGTCCCTTTCAGACTACTTCTTTCTTCCTAAAATTCTCAAATAATCCAAAACTGATAAAAATTGCCATTAGAGTTGTTTTGGAGTCGTTTTACTTACTGTGCCACGTACCTATGCCTTTTCGGAGTCTGGAACATTCCGGAAAGTGTCTCTTATGTATTCCTCAAGGATTATAGTTTCAATAATATTAGTTTCAACATTGATAGGATTACCTGAAATATAATGTTTAATTCTTTGACCGTTTACCACCCTCGGATTTGTGCCTTCGAAGTTGTTGATTTTTATAGCACCGTAACGATAGACCTCCTCGATAACGTAGGGACCTTCCCATTTTGAGAGAAGTTTTCCTGCAAAAAATCTTAAACGAGAGTTGAACAATAACACATAATCTCCTACGTTAAACTCACGCTTTTGTATCCTCTTATCATGCCAACATTTGACTTTTTCTTTGAAAAGCTTAGCATTCTCATATGCTTGGGTTCTCCATTCATCAAGTGAGCTAATATCAAACAGCCTCTTCTCACCGGCCAGTTTGAAGTCATAATTGAGCTCTTTAATAGCCCAATATGCTTTATGTTCAAGTTCAAGAGGTAAATGACATGCTTTTCCATAAACCATCTTATATGGAGACATGCCCATAGGATTTTTGTATGCAGTTCTATAGGCCCATAATGCATCATCAAGTTTTTTGGACCAATTCTTTCTCGATCTATTCACAGTCTTTTGCAAAATTAATTTGAGCTCTCTATTGCTCAACTCTACTTGACCACTAGATCATGGGTGATAAGGAGATGCGATTGTATGATTGGCATCATACTTAGCAAGCATCTTACGGAAAGCACCATGAATAAAGTGTGAACCACCATCAGTCATAAGATATCTAGGGACTCCAAACCTCGAAAAAATAACTTCTTTAAGCATTTTAATAGAAGTCTTATGATCAGCACTACTAGTTGGAATAGCTTCTACCCACTTAGTAACGTTATCAACAGCAACTAAAATATGTGTATAACCATTGGAGGCAGGAAAAGGTCCCATATAATCAAAGCCCCAAACATCAAACGGTTCAATAACAAGAGAATAATTCATAGGCATTTCTTGACGTCTACTACTGTTACCTATTCTTTGACATTCATCACAAGATAAGACAAACTTACGAGCATCTTTGAAAAGAGTAGGCCAATAAAAACCAGATTGTAGTACCTTGTGTGCAGTTCTATCTCCAAAGTGGTGTCCTCCATAGGATTCAGAGTGACACTTATGTAGGATTTTTTCCGGTTCATGCTCGTGCACACAACGCCTAATAATACCATCTACTCCTTCTTTATAAAGGTGTGGATCATCCCGTAAGTAATGTCTTAAATCATAAAAGAACTTTTTCTTTTGCCGGTATGTGAAACTAGGCGGTATATATTTAGCAACAATGTAATTAGCATAGTCAGCATACCAAGGAGCAAAGACGGAGAAGCATTGACAACCGCTAATTGTTCATCGTGAAAACTATCATTAATAGGCAAAGGGTCATCAAGAACATTCTCTAACCTAGACAAGTTATACGCAACGGGTTCTCAGCTCCCTTTCTATCAATAATATGCAAGTCAAATTCTTGGAGCAAGAGAACCCATCTAATGAGTCTAGGCTTAGCATCTTTCTTTTCCATAAGATATTTAATAGCAGCATGATCGTGTGAATAGTAACTTTGGAATCAACAATATAAGGTCTAAACTTATCACATGCAAACACAACTGCTAAGAACTCTTTTTCAAGAGCATAATTTCTCCGGCAAGATCAAGAGTCTTACTAGCATACTGGATAACATTCAATTTCTTATCAACTCTTTGCCCTAAAACAGCACCTACAACATAATCACTAGCATCACACATAATTTCAAACGGTAAATTCCAATCAGGTGGCTGAACAATAGGTGCAGTGATCAAGGCTTTCTTAAGTGTTTCAAATGCTTCTACGCAATCATCATCAAAGACAAAAGGAATATCTTTTTGCAATAAATTAGTCAGAGGCCTAGAGATTTTAGAAAAGTCCTTAATGAACCTCCTATAAAAGCCGGCATGACCAAGGAAACTTCTTATACCTTTTATGTCCTTGGGACATGGCATCTTTTCAATAGCATCAACTTTGACTTTATCAACTTCAATACCTCTCTCGGAAATCTTATGCCCCAAGACAATGCCTTCATTAACCATAAAGTGAAACTTTTCCCAATTCAGGACGAGATTAGTGTCTTCGCATCTCTGCAAAACTCGATCAAGGTTGCTCAAACAATCATCAAAAGAGGATCCATAGACAGAGAAGTCATCCATGAATACCTCACAAATCTTTTCACAAAAATCAGAGAATATAGCCATCATGCATCTTTGAAAGGTAGCAGGTGCATTACATAAACCAAAAGGCATACGCCTATAAGCAAAAGTACCAAAAGGGCAAGTAAAAGTAGTTTTAGATTGATCCTTTGCTGACACAGGTATTTGAGAGAAGCCAGAATAACCATCTAGCAAGCAAAAATGTGTGTGTTTGGATAGCCTTTCTAGCATTTGATCAATAGAAGGTAAAGGGTAATGATCTTTCTTATTAGCTTTATTTAACTTACGAAAATCAATTACCATCCTATAACCTGTAATAATTCTTTATGGATCAATTCATATTTATCATTAGGAACAACGGTAATACCTCCCTTTTTAGGGACACAATGGACAGGGCTTACCCATTCACTATCAGCAACGGGATAAATAATACCTGCCTCAAGGAGTTTTAGAATCTCCTTTCTTACCACTTTCTTCATTTTTGGATTTAGTCGTCTTTGAGGATCTCTAACTGGTTTGGCATCTTTCTCCACTGAAATTTTGTGTTGACATAATGTGGAACTAATGCCCTTAAGATCATCCAGAGTATATCCAATAGCAGCTCGGTGCTTCTTCAGAGTTTTCAATAATCTTTCTTCTTATTTCTCTGAAAGGTTAGCACTAATAATAACATGATATATTTCTTTTTCATCAAGATAAGCATACTTAAGATTATCAGGTAAAGGTTTGAGTTCGAACAGGGGATCACCCTTGGGTGGAGGAGGATCCCCAAGAATTTGAACGGAAAGGTTATGTTTTAGCATAGGTTCCTGTTTAAGGAACACTTCATCTATTTCTTCCCTTTCCTTCATAAACATATCATTTTCATGGTCTAGCAAATATTTTTCTAACGGATCAGTTGGAGGAACAGCAATGGAAGCAAGACCAATAATCTCATCCTTACTAGGTGGTTCCCTTTCACGAGGTTGTCTACTAAACTTAGCGAAATTAAACTCATGAGACATATCATCTATGCCAACAGTGACAATATTCTTTTCACAATTAATTTTAGCACTGGCAGTATTCAAGAAGGGTCTACCAAAAATAATGGGACAAAAATCATCTTGTGGGGAACCAAGGACAAGAAAATCAGCAGGGTATTTAATCTTCCCACACAAGACTTCAACATCTCTAACAATCCCAATAGGTTTAATGGTGTCCCTATTTGCAACCTTAATAGTAACATCAATGTCTTCCAATTCAACAGGTGCAATGTCGTGCATAATTTCTTTATATAGATCATAAGGTATCGCACTAGCACTAGCACCCATATCACATAAGCCATGATAACAATGATCTCCTATTTTAATAGAAAGAACAGGCATGCCTACAACAGGTCTACGTGTCTTAGTATCGGGTCTAGCAATATTAGCAGCGTCACCCAAGAAAGAAATGGCATGCCCATCTAAGTCCTCATCCAAGAGATCTTTAACCATAGCAATACTAGGTTCAACATTAATTTGCTCAGGAGGTATATAAGTCCTCGTATTACTCTTACGAACAACAGTTGAAGCTTTAGCATGATCTTTTATCCTAACAGGAAAAGGAGGTTTTTCAACATAAGAAGTAGGAACAATAGGATCACTATAGGTAATAGTCTTTTCTTCGACTGTAATAGGTGCAACTACTTTCACTTCAACAGGAGGATTATATTTAAACCATTTCTATTTAGGGAGATCAACGTGAGTAGCAAAAGATTCACAAAAAGTAGCTACTATCTCAGAGTGAAGTCCATACTTAGCGCTAAATCCACGAAAAGCATTGGTATCCATAAAAGATTTAACACAATCGAACTTAGGTGTCATACCTAACTCCTTACCATCGTCGGAACCCCAATCTTCAGAGTTGCGTTTAATTCTTTCCAATAACTCCCATCTGAAATCAATAGTCTTCAGCATATAAGAACCAGAACAGGAAGTATCGAGCAGGTTGAGATTATCAAGAGAAAGCCGAGCATAAAAAAATCTGAATAATCATTTCCCGAGAGAGCTCATGATTGGGGCATGAATATAACATTGACTTAAGCCTCCCCCAAGCTTGAGCGGTGCTTTCTCCTTTGCGAGGCCAGAAATTATATATGTAATTACGATCACAATGAACAAGATGCATAGGATAGAACTTCTGGTGAAATTCCAACTTCAATCGCTTATAATTCCAAGATCCCGTATCATCACATAGCCTATACCATGTCAATGCATCTCCCTTCAAAGATAAAGGGAAGACCTTCCTTTTGAAAACATCATCGGGAATACCTGCAAGCTTAAATAATCCACAAACTTCATCCACAAAGATAAGGTGTAAATCGGGATGCAATGTTCCATCTCCTGCAAATGGATTAGCTAGCAGTTTCTCTATCATACCCGAAGGAATCTCAAAGTGAATATTTTCATAGAGTTCAGTAGGTTGAGGAGAATATCTTTGCTCTTCTGGTTGGGGTGAAGATACCCCAAACAGGCCCCTCAAAGGATTAGTTTCCATAGTGACAAGTGACAGAAAATTTCAGCACACTATATAAATGTTTCCTTACCAAGTTCCACTCACCAAAAGCGCTACACTCCCCGGCAACGGCGCCAGAAAAGAGTCTTGATGACCCACAAGTATAGGGGATCTATCGTAGTCCTTTCGATAAGTAAGAGTGTCAAACCCAACGAGGAGCAGAAGGAAATGATAAGCTGTTCTCAGTAAGGTTTTCTCTGCAAGCACTGAAATAGTAGCTGATAGATAGTTTTGTGATAAGATAAATAGTAATGAGCAAAAAGTAAATAAAGTGCAGCAAGGTGTCCCAATCCTTTATGTAGCAAAGGATAAGCCTGGACAAATTCTAATAATGAAGAAGGAGCTCCCGAGGACACATTGGGAATTATCGTCAAGCTAGTTTTCATCACGTTCGTAAGATTCGCGTTCGGTACTTTGATAATTTTATATGTGGGTGGGACGACACTTGGGTACTATCCTACTTATGATTAACCCCTATTGCAAGCATCCGCAACTACAAAAAGGAGTATTAAGGTAAACCTAACCACAACATTAAACATATGGGTCCATATCAGCCCCTAACGAAGCAACGCATAAACTAGGGTTTAAGCTTCTGTCACTCTAGCAACCCATCATCTACTTATTACTTCCATATGCCTTCCTCTAGGCCCAAATAATGGTGAAGTGTCATGTAGTCGACATTCACATAACACCACTAGAGGAAAGACAACATACATCTCATCAAAATAACGAACGAATACCAAATTCACATGACTACTAATAGCAAGACTTCACCCATGTCCTCAGGAACAAACGTAATTACTCACAAAGCATATTCATGTTCATAATCAGAGGGGTAATAATATGCATAAAGGATCTGAACATATGATCTTCCACTAAGTAAACCAACTAGCATCAACTACAAGGAGTAATCAACACTACTAGGAACCCACAGGTACCAATTTGTGGTTTTGATACAAGATTGGATACAAGAGATGAACTAGGGTTTTGAGAGGAGATGGTGTTGGTGAAGATGTTGATGGAGATTGACCCCCTCTCGATGAGAGGATCGTTGGTGATGACGTTGGTGATGATTTCCCCCTCCCGTAGGGAAGTGTCCCCGACAGAACAGCTCCGCCAGAGCCCTAGATTGGTTCCGCCAAGGTTCCGCCTCGTGGCGGCGGAGTTTCGTCGCGTAAGCTTGCCCACGATTTTTTCCAGGGTAAAAGTGATGATATAGCAGAAGATGGACGCCGGAGGCCCACCAGGGGGCCCAGGAGATAGGGGGCCGCGCCCTACAGGGGGGGCGCCCTCCTGTCTCCTGGACAGGGTGTGGGCCCCCTGGCCTATTTCTTTCACTCATAAATTCTTAATAAATCCAAAAAGTTGTTTCGTGGAGTTTCAGGACTTTTGGAGTTGTGCAGAATAGGTTTCCAACGTTTGCTCCTTTTCCACTTAATTCCAGTGCCAAGCATTCCCCCTCTTCATGTTAAACCTTGTAAAATAAAAGAGAATAGCCATAACTATTGAGATATAATGTGTAATAACAGCCCATAATGCAATAAATATTGATATAAAAGCATGATGCAAAATGGACGTATCAGCCTCCCACAGATTGATTTACCTTTGGTCATCCACTTGAGGGAAATTTGCTAATGTCCTACCAAAAATTTGCGCTTGGAGGCACAACATGAGTCTACAAGAACAAGTTGTGTAGTAGACATCAGTTATCGACAACACAGCTTGGGTGTCGACGAAGTCAATGCTCCGGCGTACTTGATATGTCTCCAACGTATCTATAATTTTTGATTGTTCCATACTGTTATATTACCATTATTGGATGTTGTACATTCATTTTATAGCAAATTTATATAATTTTTTGGGACTAACCTATTGACATGGTGCCCGGTGCCAATTGCACTTTTTGTCTTGTTTTTTAGTTCATAGAATATCAGTACCAAACGGAGTCCAAACGCAGCTGTAGGATTGAAAGTATGTCTACAGGGGGGTGATTAGACTACTTGACCAAATAAAAATTTAGCATTTTCCCAATTTTAAGTGTTGGCATATTTTAGCAACTTAGCACAAGTCAAGCAGTCAACCTACACATGCAATTCTAAGAGTATAGCAATAGAATGTAAATCATTTCATATGAAGGTAAAAGGGAGGAGTTTGGAGGGAGCAAACGCAATGTAGATACGAAGATTTTTCCCGCGGTTCCGATAGGTGGTACTATCGTACATCCACGTTGATGGAGACTTCAACCCACGAAGGGTAACGGCTGCGCGAGTCCACGGAGGGCTCCACCCACGAAGGGTCCACGAAGAAGAAACCTTGTCTATCCCACCATGGCCATCGCCCACGAAGGACTTGCCTCACTAGGTTAGATCTTCACAAAGTAGGCAATCTCCTTGCTCGTACAAACTCCTTGGTTCAAATCCACAATCTTGATGGAGGCTCCCAAGTAACACCTAACCAATCTAGGAGACACCACTCTCCAAAAGGTAATAGATGGTGTGTTGATGAAGAACTCCTTGCTCTTGTGCTTCGAATGAAGTCTCCCCAACACTCAACTCTCTCTCACAGATTTGGATTTGGTGGAAAGATGACTTGAGTGGAAAGCAACTTGGGGAAGGGTAGAGATCAAGATTCTTGTGGTTGGATTGGAATGTCTCGGTCTCAGCACATGAGTAGGTGGTTCTCTCTCAGGAAATGAATGCTGGAAGTGTAGGCACGTTCTGATGACTCTCTCCATGAATGGAGGATGGGTGGAGGGGTATATATAGCCTCCACACAAAATCTAACCATTACACGCAATTTACCAAACTCGGTGGGACCGAATAGTGAAACTCGGTCAGACTGATTTAGTTCAAAATGTGAACGTTAGGCTTTTCGGTGGGACCGACATGATCAACTCGGTGGGACCGATGCGCTAGGGTTAGGACATAACTTGATCTCGGTGAGACCGATCACATGAACTCTGTGAGACCGATTTTGGTAATAGGCAACCAGAGAGTTGGTCAGGCAAACTCGGTGGAACCAATCGCTCATTTCAGTGAGACCGAAACGTTATGAAAAGGAAACAGAGAGTTTGCATTGCGAACTCGGTGGGACCGATCGCTCATCTCGGTTAGACCGAAACATTACGAAGGGAAACACAGAGTTAGCAATCCCATCTTGGTGAGATCGAGACCCCTATCGGTGAGACCGAACTGATTAGTGTTTTTGGCTATGGCTGTGTCAAATGAACTCAGTGGCGCCAGATAGATCAAATCGGTGGGGCCGAGTTTGACTTTAGGTTTAGGAAATATGTGAAAATGAAAGAGTTGTTGAGGGCTTTTGGAGCATATCACTAAGCATTTTGAGCAAGCAAGCCATTAAGCAACACCTCATCCCCTTTTAATAGTATTGGCTTTTCCTATGGACTCAATGTGATCTTGGATCACTAAAATGAAAATGTAGAGTCTTGAGCTTTTGCCAATATGTGTCCTTAGTATTTTGTGGGGTCCACATCTCTAGTCCATGCCATGCCAATCATTGAACTTTATGAAATGATCATCTTGAAAGAGTATTAGTTCAATGAGCTATATGTTGTTAGGAATTACCAAAACCACCCAGGGATTAGTTGCACTTTCAGCATTGAAACTTTTTGGAGAATTTTTTTGGACCAGAAGACACGAGATGGGCCAAAGAAGTACGAGAGGGTAGGCTCGAGGTGGGCATAACTCACTAGGACGCGCTTAGGAGCCCAGGCACACCCAGGGGGTTGTGCCCCCCTCAGTGACCTCTCACACCACCTCTCACCCTATAAATACCCAAATATTCCATAAACCCTAGGGGAGTCGATGAAACACAATTCCAGCCACCGCAAGTTCCAGAACCACGAGATCCAATCTAGACACCACCACGGAGGGGTTCATCATCCTCATTGGTGCCTCTCCGATGATGCGTGAGTAGTTCATCATAGACCTAGGGGCCGTAGTCAGTAGCTAGATGGCTTCCTCACTCTCTTTTGATTCGCAATACAATGGTCTCTTGGAGATCTATTTGATGTAACTCTTTTTGTTGTGTGTTTGTTGGGATCCGATGAACTTTGAGTTTATGATCATATCTATATCCATGTATATTATTTGAGTCTTCTTTGATCTCTTATATGCATGATTATTTATAGCCTCATATTTCTTCTTTGAATCTTTGGTTTAGTTAGGCCAACTAGATCGATTTTTCTTGCCATGGGAAGAGTTGCTTTGTGATGGGTTCGATCGTGCGGTGTTCTTTCCCAATGACAGAAGGGGTAGCAAGACACGCATGTATCGTTGCTATTAAGGATAACAAGATGGGGGCTATTCCTACATGAATTGATATCATCTACATCATGTCATTCTTCTTATTGCATTACTCCGTTTCTCCATGAACTTAATACACTAGATGCATGTTGGATGGCGATCGATGTGTGGAGTAATAGTAGTAGATGCAGGCATGAGTCGGTCTACTAATATTAGACATGATGCCTATATATTGATCATTGCCTTGGATATCGTCATAACTATTTGATTTTCTATCAATTTCCCAACAGTAATTTCTTTACCCACCGTGTGCTATTTCTTGAGAGAAGCCACTAGTGAAATCTACAGCCCCCGGGTCTTTTCTTTATCATATTTTGTCGGATGTGGGGTTCCGGCAAACCCTTAAGGTTCGAACACTGGGGTGCGCACGAAGTATTTTCCTCCTACCGATCTACGCCCTAGCTCGCTAAGATCTCACGGACGAACTCGATGAACTTGCAACACAGAAAGACACGGGGTTTATACTGGTTCGGGCCACCGTTGTGGTGTAATACCCTACTCCAGTGTGGTGGTGGTGGATTGCCTCTTGGGCTGATGATGAACAGTACAAGGGAAGAACAGCCTCCTGAGGTTGAGGTGTTCTTGTGAGTAGGCTCTCGATCGGTTTGGATCAGGCTAAGATATGATGCCTCTACTATGGTGGCTAGCTCTACTTATATAGGCCCTGGTCCTATTCCCAAATATCGAGCGGGAAGGGAGCCAACAACGGCGGGAAAATTTGAAGGGGGACAGCTAGTACAAGCTATCCTGACAAAAGTGGTCTTCGCCTGCGAAAAGCTCTGGTGGTGACGCTGTCTCGGGCTCCACGATGACCTCCATCTTGCCGTCCTCCTGGTCTTAGTCTCGTTGCACCAATATAGCAACCTTTGCCTGATGCCTCGGTACTCTTCGCCTGCGCTGGCCTCCTTAGCACCAAAGAGGAAATAAAGACGCTGCGCGCGCTGGCGCCTGCCTGGTGCCGTTCGTCATGGCTCACGTCAGGAGAGCCTCGTGAGTTTTGCCCCACCTTGATATCTCCGCTCCTCGTGAGCCTGCCTGGCTAGGCTACTCCAGAGGAGGTCTTGCATCGTCCGCCTCGCGAGGCTTGGACTTTCGCGAGGGTCTTGGATGCCTTGTTAATGCCTCGTCAAGCCTTAGCCACGTCGTGGGCCGCAGTGTGCAAGTCTGGGACCCCTGCTCCCTGAACGCCGACAAGAGCCCCTGTGCCCAAGGTGCGCTGGCTTGGCCCATGGCAAAGCCAGGGGTCAAGTTCGGAGCACCACGGGCCCCCAAAAGCCTGCAGCCTCGGTTGACGCGTGGCGGTTGATTGGATGTGGGCGTCGCCGCTTCCCCATGCTGCCTTTGAATCCGCCTGGCTATGTGGCCCCTGCAGCCTACACAGTTATTCCTCCATCACCTGCGCCTTGCTTCCCCAATCCCCCTGCTTCCTCGAGACTCTGTTCCTCTTCTTCCAATCTGACTTGTGCTCCGCCTGCTCCATCGCCATGGCACTGAAACAAGCTGAAAAGGGGAAGGGGCCTATGTCTTTGCCAGCTGCGCCTCCGTCCTCTGCACCGGCGCTCGGCTGGTCTCGGGTGCTCAATGACGAGGCCATGGACAAGGTGCGCCCTATGCTTGCTTCCAGCTTCAACGAGTGGGGGGAGACGGTGGCTTGGCCTGCGTCTCACACCCGCACGGCTCAGGCGGCCACCGAAGTCCCAATCTTCATTGATGCCCTCTGGGCTGGCCTGATTCCTCCCTTCTCCGCCTTCTTCAACGCGGTGCTTGAGCATTATCAGATCCACATGCTGCATCTTGACCCTCAATCCGTGACTCTCCTCGCCGTCTTCGCCTTCGTGTGCGAAGCCATGGTTGGCATAGCCCCTTCTGTGGCCCTCCTCCGCCATTTCTTCTCATTGCATCTGATCGACCCTCGGCAGAGCTTAGGGTGCATGAGCTTCCAGGCCGTGGCCGCGACGGCGGGCGAGGGGATCGACTTCGAGCTTCCTCCATCCACGGGCAAATTTCGGACACGATGGGTGTTCGTTGATGCCGGCGTGCTCAGTCCTCTGCTCCAAGAACTGCCAGGGCCCGCTGTTCCTAACTCTGGCTGGAGCCATCAGCGGTTCACGAGCCCCCACCTTACCCACTTCTGGAGGTTGCTGAAGGATCGCGGCATGACCGCGGCGATGGTGGTGAAGAAATTCGTCAAGCGCCGGTTTGCTTCGCTTCAGCGCCATTCTCGCCCAATGTGGTCCTTTCTCAACAGCTAGGACCACATGAGGTTTCAGGAGTTTGGGCTCCTTCTGGACGCCGCGCATAAAGTGCTCAAGGTCCCGACGGGTGTTCCTTTGCCACCGAACTGCTCGGAAGGATTGCTTATCGCATCACTGCAAGAACAAGGATGAGTTTGCAGAGAACATGCCTCCTTTTGATGAGTGGGGGCCGCGGCCGGTCGGCCTGGAGGGGCCTCGTGAGAACCCCGTCGTCATGGTTCCCGTCCTTTCCCCTGGTGCTAAGCTCGCCCCAAGTGACGGTGCAGGTGGGCGAGCTCCGGCGGAGGCCAGTGGCTCGAGTGCCGAGGAGCACGTGCCGAGCGGTGATCCCTGGGGCATCGTCCTCATGAGCCTGCCACCCCCCTCCTGAGGCGCTTGTTGATGAGGAGACACAGCATGCGACTCCCGAGGCCAAGGCTCCAGGAGCCTCGGGAGGTCGTGGTGAAACGGTGCCCGGCTGTTTGCCGCAACCAGGCACCCCTGAAGATATCCTTCTGGACTCTTCTTCGGCCCCGCCGTGCACCGGCCGTCACGTCCTGTGTTTCGGTCGTCTTTGTGTGGACTTCTAGGAGCTCCACAAGAGGAAAGGATCCCCTAGCGGCGGCAACATCTTTGGACCGCTGAAGCGGCAAAAGTACATCGCCATTGACGCGTAAGTAACTTGTCGTCACGGCTTCCTGCGTGTTGCCTCCTTATCCTGACGTTAGCTTTTCAGGGCTCCTTCCGTTGAAGCTGTTGTGTCTCCCGAGAAGCGGCCTCCTCCTTCATCAGCTCCCCCATCCGCCTTGAGCGTTCCTGATCTGCTTACCGCCCCTGGAGCAGGGTCGATTGGGGGAGCATCTCCGCCTTCGTGGCGCGCTGAGCCCGCGGCTTCGTCACTCCTCCCCCACGGTCTGGCGTGGAGCCTGGCGGGCGTGCCCAAGACCCCTCCTTTGCTCATAGACAGCAGCTGGTTGGCTTCGATCTTCGGCTCCTCTTCAAGCAGCGAGCCTCAGCCGGCTTGGGCGTCTCGCAAGGACGGGCTGGTGTCGGGTGCGGCGCCAGCCCCCGGCCCCCTGCCTGGGGGTGGCACGCCGCTTGGCGCACTGCCCGCAGCCCCCGAGGTGGAGGACGAGGAGGGCCGAGCGTTCAAGCTCGAGCGCAGGCGGAGCGTGGTTCGTCACGAGCTCTTCCAGGAGGCGATGGGCGCGATGAGCCGACTTGGTGAAGAGCTCGAGATGTTGACTTGCGCCTTGAGGCTGAAGGTCTCCGGCTGGTGGAGGAGCGGCGCAAGCTGAGGGTGGCCATCAACCTCGGTCGCTATCAGCGCGACCTTGAGAATGCGAGGGCCAAGGCGTCCCTCAAGATCGTGCACGAAGCCCACTCACGAGCCTTGGAAGAGGCTCGCGAGGCTGACCGCCGTCGCAAGGCTGCGGAGGAACGTGCGTGGGAGCTCGAGGCCTAGAGCGCATCCCTTGAGGAATAGGTGGAGGCGTGCAGGGCCGCTCTTGCATCGCTGAGGGGGACGCCCGCGGAGGACGAGGAGGTTCGGAAGCGCAGTGAGACGTCGGCCCTGGAAGCTGTGGAGCGCAGCCTCGAGCTCGAGCGACTGGAGACGAGGGAACGCTGTTGCTCAAGCGTAAGATGTCGTCGGGGCTCGCGAGGCCAGAGTTGAGGAAGAGGTGAACCACCGGGTGGCCGAGGTTCACGCAGATCTGGAGGGTAGGTACAACCTGAAGTCAAGCTCGCAGCGCTGGCGATGAGGGCAGGCCGCTGCCCTCGTGCCTGTGCTGGACAAGGCTGAGAGGCGCGTGGGAGCCACGGCCGCCGCCCTGGTTACGGCGCAGGCGGACTTGGCCTCTGCCCGCACCGAGCTGTGCTCCCTCTGGAGGCGGGTTGATGACACTAAGGCCATCGCGAGGCAAAACACGGAGGAGGTGCTCCAGCAATGAACGCTAGAGCGCGAGCACGCCCCTATGCCTCAGGATCTCCGTAACAGGGCCAATATCGCACTGGGCCATATTTGCAACGTGGAGGCGCCGGCCCCTCACTCGAATGACTATGCCAGCCACCTGACCTTCTTCACCGAGGTGGTGACGCGCCTGGAGGCTTGATCTGCCAGAGCTTGCCAGCTTGTGGAGGAGTGGGGTCGTGGCCTGCTCGAACGCGCCTTCTCCCGTGTCTTCAGCCACCTCCTGAATGCCGACCCCAACTTTGATTTCGATGCAGCTATCGCCCCCGTACCAACGGCTGTCCGGGGCGACCTAGCGTATTGGGTTGAGGACAATGTGGATGCGTTGGTCAGGGTCTTCACTTCGGAGGATGACGCGGTGGTGTTCGTCGCAGACGAAGGCGGCGTGGTTTACGACGGCGACGAGGGCGTCGCCGATGGTGGCGACGATGCCGATGAAGATGACGACGACGCGAGTGGCGCATCCGCGGGTGATGCAGCGAGCGACATTTCTGGCTGATCCCTTGTTCTCCTGTCATTTCACCCTGCGCACAAACTCGGGCGTGGCCCTTGGAAAACTTGTGAGAGCATTTTGAGAGGGGGAGCCCCTCATGTAAGCAAACTGCAGTTTTTACTTTCCTAAGCAACACTAGTTTGTGTCCTCATGAGCTCATGAATCCGGGTGCGAGTTCTCTGTCGTGGTTTACCTTAGTCGGTGCCAGCTTCGAGCTGGGTCGCAATGCGTCGAGTTTCTGAGAATCCTGCGGAGCTCGTCGCCCCGTCAGGAGGGGCCCCACGAGGGGTGAACACCACTGGGCCAGGCAGCGGCGCTTGACGCGTGCGTGTTCACAGTCCCGCTCGCGAGGAGCTCATGAGGGAAAGGCGACAGACATGAGTCCCAGACAAAATGAGATCCAGAAGGCAAGAAATTGCTCAAACAAGAAAAGGCTCCCCCGCGCGCATCGATAAAAATTCGGCTTCAACTCAAATCCAGATCCAGAAAGCAAAGCTACAAAAAGAGAGATCCAAAGCAAAAGGCCGCCCCAAGACCTAGTCTAGTCTTCTGGTCTTCGGCCTTTCTCACCAACAAGGAGCTAAGTGCTGCCACTAGGCGTAGGAGGGAGCCCTGTGGCCCGAGGCCGCACCCCGAGACTCCGGGCATGTACAACCCCAACTCATTATTACGTGAGAGTGTCACAGCGGCGAGCTTCACAGGCACTGGGCCTTCTTCACAGGTACCGGCCTTGCTTCATATCGCCAGACGAGGGCCCCGCCTTGCGCCACCCTCGACCTCCTCTGAGCCGACCGGTCACCAGGACGACACAAAGGAGGGAAAGAGGACGCCAGCGGTTCCCTCGGCAACCACAGGTCATCTGCCGGGGGAAGGGTTGTCGAGGCCTCCCCGGCAGAGGGCCTACCTCCGGGTGTCACCAGGCGTCGCGCGCCGCAGGGAGGGGCCTTGCTCCTGTCTCCCTCCCGCCGGCCCCCAGCGTGTCTCCCTTGTTGGAATGGGTTCCGCCGTGCCAGGGTCGTCGATCGACGCTGCAACCTGATTCATCTGCAGCCCGTGGTTAGCATAAGCCTGTTCCTGAGAGATTAGCGGTACGCTGTAGTTGCCGTTGCCGGCGCGATCGTCGTGGTTCTCCGTTGGTTCTTGGAAGGCTTCGGCTCCTAGCGCCCCCTTGAGGGAGTCCTGGATTAGGGGGTATCCGGACAGCCGGACTGTGTACAACGTCCGGACTATTGAAGCGTGAAGATACAAGACTCAAGACTTCGGCCCGTGTCCGGATGGAACTTTCCTTGGCGTGGAAGGCAAGCTTGGCGATCCGAATATTGTATTTCCTTCCTTGTAACCGACTCCATGTAAACCCTAGCCCTCTCCGGTGTCTATATAAACCGGAGAGGTTGGTCCTTAGTTGGCCGATCACAATTACAATCATACCATCATAGGCTAGCTCTTAGGGTTTAGCCTCTACGATCTCGTGGTAGATCTACTCTTGTACTACCCATATCATCAATATTAATCAAGCAGAAGTAGGGTTTTACCTCCATCGAGAGGGCCCGAACCTGTAAACATCTGTGTCCCTTGCTTCCTGTTACCATCAGCCTTGACGCACGCATCAGGACCCCTACCCGAGATCCGCCAGGTTTGACACCGACATTGGTGCTTTCATTGAGAGTTCCTCCGTGTCGTCGCCGTCGGGCTCGATGGCTCCTTCGATCATCATCATGACGCTGTCCAGTATGCAGACTTTCCCGGACATATCTTCGTGTTCACCAAGCTTCAGATCAAGGGCTAACTCGCTGGCCATCCGGAGCAGATGGACAGCTACGCCTGGCCACCGTGTCAGGTTCGAAACTCGAACTACACGGGCGGACATCCGCGGAGACTTGATCTTGATGGATTTGGGCCAATGCCAGAACAGCGACAGTCTCGACGAAAGCACGGCTTAGACCTGCCATCGGACGGCTCGTATCGCCTGTAGTATCTCCGGATCTAGATCGAGAGCAGGCTGCGCTGCCTAAGGACGGAGGGATGGACCCCGCCCCCCAGGTCGTGCCCTCATCAGCGGTGGAGCCGAACACAGGTCTTACCTCTGCGGTGGCCCGCGACTCCGAACCCCCGGATTCGTATACAGACGTTGTTTCCAGTCCACACACTCCCGAGCCCGTCGGGCCAGGATGGGCTTCGGTAATGGAGTTCACCACTATGGATATCTTCCAGCACTCGCCCTTTGGTGACATGCTGGACTCATTAAAGTCTCTCTTTGTCGAGGCTCTTCACGAACTATGTCCGCCCGAGTGGGAGGCGGGGCATTTACGAAGGAATTCGTTACCCACCCACCACCCACTTCATTGCCACCGTTGATGACTTAACCAAGGTACTGAATTTAGACTCCGAAGACATCAACGGTATGGATGACGATGCAGGAGAAGAACATGAACCACCGCTCACCGGGCGGTGGACAACCACCTCTTCTTATGATATATGTATGGCGGACACCCCGAAGGAAACCAATGGCGATGAGGCAGCGGAGAATAATCCCTCAGGGAAAGAAGCAAAGCATAGGCGTCGTCGATGCCGCCCCAAGCCCAGCCACAGGAATACCGGCCCGGAAGACGAAAACAATACTGATGGCGCCGAAGGTGAATACAACCCAATTCGGCTTGCCTTTCAGCAGGCCGAACTGGCCACTGTGGGATACTTGGAAAGGGACAACTATATGCCCCCCTCCGAGGACGGGAAAAGCCTCGGTAATGATGAATTCGGTGTGCCTGAAGATCCGGTGGAACAAGCCCGCTTCGAGCGACGGCTCATGGCCACGGCAAAGAGCCTGCAAAGGAAGCAACAACAGCTTAAAGCTGACCAAAATTTTCTGGTGGATAGATGGACCAAGGTCCTTGCCACCAAAAGATACGGACCCGACCGCCCCGACAAAGGGCACAACAGGACACCCCAACCTAAGCAGGAAAACCCAAGGCACACACCCCAACGTCAACACACCACTACGGTCCAAAACAACACAAAGGACACAAGAAGAAGCATCCTCAAGCCCCGGCGCAATGGTCATAAGCGTCAAGTCAGGAAAGCTGGTGCTAATTTCAACAACTCCTAGTCTGGTCAATGGACAAAGAAGAGCTCAGACCTATCCGGCCCGAGCCACAGACTCCATCAACCATGCGAAATTCATGGTACTCCTAGAAGGACGGCAAAGCATACCAATAGAGAATGTCGGATCCTCAAAACAAAACGGCCGGCGTCACAGGTCGAAACAATGAAGGGAGGCTTCGTCAAGAGCCCCCTCCATAGCATATAAGTACGAACGCCGCCCCTGCATCACATAACCACAAAGAACTCGGGCCAGTACCTAAGGACATAACAAACCAGGGGCTCCACAAAACAAAAAAACCCCGCAGGTGTGAAATCACAAACAACATCTCTTAAAAGATGCTGGGGCAAAGGCCAAGTCTTTCTGGCCCATCACTCTAAACGGTTGTCCTCGGATCACCAAACAAATACTACGCCAAAGAATAAATCTTCGGCACCTTCCCACCATGCGGTGATTTACCGTACGCGAACGGGACGAACCACATTAGCTGGATCCCGCATGGTAAATCATTCAGGCCAACACCATGTGATGTAATCACACCTATTGGCAAGGCCGAATCCCGCCCTCAGGGCGGATATCATACAGTTGCCGGAGTAGCGAGTCACGCATGCTTATCAAGATTTTGATATGACAGATGACTATCCGGACACCAACTGAGGAGTCCGCGCTACCCAACGGTATAACGGCTGGGATTACCAGGGTCCGATCAGGAGCCCTCGGACCAACCACAAGAGGACGCTCGGCTCCCCCGAGTATTTGCCTTACAAACTAACTTTGATGCAGAGCAAGATAGGTGACGTGGAATCGGCCGGGACACACAAGGAGCCCCCCCTAAAAGAAGGTAGTCCGGATTCACTCCCGATCCACTAACAACTCCCTCCAGTCCGGCCATCACAGGTTCCGCCAAAAAACACCTCTTTTCATAATCATACATCGTACTCATATGCATAGACATATCATTTTGCTACAATACGTAGACTTAAATAACACTTACCGAACGCCGCCATCGACACTGTGTTATGCCCGATTATGCCAGGGCTTCATAATACGGCAATAAAGTCCGACCACCTTCTCGGTTGTCCGCACCCGAACTTATAGCACTATATGCATCAGCTCAATCATGTCTTGGGTCATTGGCTGGGTTTGCCCTGCCCCTTGTTTTGGTACCTTACGCTCGTTATATCGGCTAAGGTAGCGCAGGAGAACTATCGTGATTGTGTCCCGGATCTGCCGGACGAGCACCTCAAGAGAGAAAGCCAAAATCGATCGTCATGATACAAATGAGAGCTGGTCACTGTTCGAGAGGTTGTAAAATCCCTAAAGATTTATTCCGCATAACGCCATTATAAATGCAGAAAGCGACGGATCGGTCTTATGATCAAAGCGCCAATAGAGCCCCTAGTTCGCCTTCCTAACACTAGCGGCTGCCCGACCATACTTGAATTCCTATGGCTAAGTCGAGTAATAAAGCCTTATAGTCCGATTGCCTGGTTGGTGGTGAGAAACGCCCGCATAGGGACCCAACTATGGGATGAAGAGCGCTCAGATATATCCTAACACCCCGTATTCTATTTACGTAAAGCGTGTTTACGATCGCCAACTCTCGTGATTTACATACATTAAACAAGCCGCATTGTGAAGAAATATATGTTCAAACAAAACAGACAATATATAAACGCCATAATCCCATATTACAAAAAGTGGCACGAATGCCCTCAGGGAAATATAATGTCTTTGGTACATTTATCCGCCGCAAGGCGGGCTCCCTTCAGTACACCTTCATAGTACAGTTCGGGCTTGCGATGCTCCTTACCCTCTGGCGCCCCTCACCATCGCCTTCTCCGCCAAGCTTCTCCCAATGCACTTTTGCACGGGCGAATGCCATACGTGCACCCTCTATGCAGACCGATCGCTTAATAGCATCAAGACGAGGACAAGCACCCGCATCCGCTTCACGAGCCCGGCAATCGCCGAATTGGCTCCGCCGCCACAGCCCGGACAATCAAGTCCTTCATGGCTAGTTCGGCCGCTGGTGCAGCTTCAACCAGCTGCTTCACCGATCGATAAAGGGCACCGGATAGTTCGGTGCCAAACATCGCGACCAGAAATCCTCTCTCATGCACTTCTTTTCCTCGGTTCGGTAGAATTGGGCGGCATCTGATATGCTGCGAGGAAGATCCGCAAACGCCCCTGGAAAAATAAGAATTCAGCTTGCCGCTTAGAATTTTTCCATCATCATGAATAAATGGCTAAGAATACGTAAGGCCTTACCAGCCGCAACTTTTCGGCATCTTGAATGTCCTGCAAAGACCTCGGGCTTCTTCCCGCATCTTCCACAACTTGGAGCGCTCGGAAGTTCGGCTTCTTTCTCTATTACACTTTGCTCCAAGCCCTCGCTTTTCTTCACAGCCTCCCGAGCTCCCGGCCAGCCGTGACAACCCCGGCCTCGTGTTTTTCACGGAGTGCCTGCTCAAGGCAACCTTCTTGTTGGCATCATCTACAGCCTTCTTCAAGGCCTCAGATTCGCACTCGATCCTAGGGCGTACAACACAAATATTTTTCAACAAGCACAATTACTTATTTGTGCCTAATGCAAGACAATGTTTTATCATACCTTGTTTATCTTCTAATTGCTTCCTGACGCGGCCAAGTTCTTCCTCGGCCCATTCCAGGCTCCGCTTCAGTTCGAACACTTCCGCATTATGAGCGGTCGTCCTCTCCGCAGACGCCTGTATTCAAACAAAGAGGTACATGTCACTAACATAAGTTCCCACAACAAGAGAGGATTTGATCCTCGCCGCTCCCTCTACTTTGTCGGACAAAGGTATCGTGGCTACTACTCATATAATGACGATTCCTCAAAGGTTTCTTGAAAACATACCTCAAAGGCCTTTATAAGGCCAAGGCAGACTTCGCTCAGCCCGCTCTCGGCGGATCAATCTTTTCAACCACCGCACCCATAAGGGTCCGATGTTCATCGACGATAGACGCGTTCTTTAACACCGTCGATAGACCGCCTGGCAGCTCTGTCCGAATAGAGGTTGTCGGCGGAGTGGGCAGGCCTCCCACCGTTGAAGGTGGCTGCTCGCCCGATCCGGGGGCCTTAGAGGTCTCCCGGACATTGTCCGGCTGTGTGCCGAACCCAAGGTCGCCTCACGACGGCACACTCCGGGGCCATCGCTCCCGTGTGTCCGCCTGAGTGATATGCTCCTCCTGGTCCAAGCCCCGCTGAGACGACACCTCAATGTCGGCGTCGACTTTGGGAAGGGGCCTCGAGGCGTCTCGCTCGCCAAAGCGTCCGAGCTCAGCGAATCCTCGGATGAGGACTGGCCGGTGCGGGACCTCGCCGGACTATGCAAAATATAGCAACAGTTAAAACTATTATACCCAAAAACAATCTCGGACGTATATGCATGTTCGGATCTTGTACACTTACGACTTCTCCAGGGGCTGGGCCCTGGGATCCCACTCCGGACTGCTATCGGCAGCCGTGGTGGATGCCTCTGGGAGGGAACCTTTTCTCCTCTTGGGCAATTCGGCCTCCAGGGACGAGGAAGCTACGCGCTTCTTCCCACCTCCGCACGAGGCTCGCCCTCCTCTCGCTTCTTCCTCTTCCTCTTCCGAAGAGGGAGCATCGCTTGAGTCTTCGAATTTGCGCCCGAGGCCTCAAGGTGACGGGAGGCCACTCCGGTCTGCTTAACCTTCTTGGAGGCCTCCTTCTTCGGCGCCAGAAGGCGCTGGGACCAAAGATCTTCGCTGAAGAGGTCCGCCGCTTCCTCCAAAGAACGGGCTGGACAAGGTATCCGCCCACTTTCTTTATCCATCCTCGAGGTCACGATGAAACACGATTAGGATGTTTCCATGACATGCCAAATTAAGCATGAATAGACAGAGCTTGGCTGTGACTTACCGAGCTTGGAGAATGGGATAACTAATACCCACGATCCTCGGTGGGGTCCGGCCACGATTTGCCGGACTTGAAGAGCACCTTCTAGATATCCTTGTGGGGGGAATCGTAAAGCTCCCGAAGGGTTTGGTGCTCGGCGGGGTCGAACTCCCACAGAGTACAAGCTCGGCGCTGACAAGGGAGAACCAGGTGGACTAGCATCACCTGGACTACATCCACAAGTTTGACGTCCCTATCAACCACGCCTCAAGGCGCCGCTTCAGAGCAGGGACAACTCGTCGGACGAGGACCAGTTCGGGCCCTTCTCGGGCCAGGATGTGAGCCGCAGCGGATCTCTGGATCTGAACTCTGGAGCGCCCGCCCACTTTTTGCCGCGTGGCTTGGTGATATGGAACCACTAGTGCTGCCACTCCTTGACGGAGTCGTTGAAAGCACCCGTCGGCCAAACGGCCTTGGGCATCTTGCTCACCATGGCGCCGCCGCACTCGGCATGTTCGCCACTCACCACCTTGGGCTTCACATTAAAAATCTTTAGCCACAGGCCGAAGTGAGGTGAGATCCCAAGAAAAGTTTCGCACACGCATTTACGAACGCCGAGATATTGAGGAAGGACTTGGGGGAGAGATCATGAAAATCGATCCCGTAGTAATACATGACTCCGCGAACAAATGGGTGCAGGGGAAACCCAAGCCCGGGGACAAAGTGAGGAAGGAACACGACTCTCTCGTGAGGTTCTGGAGTGGGGACGACCTGTCCCGCCGGGGGTGGACGGTGGCCGATCTTCTGAGCCAGATACCCGACGTCCCGGAGCTTCTTAATATCCTTCTCCCGGACAATAGAGGTCATCCAATTGCCTCCTGCTCCGGATCCGGACATCTTTGGAAAGCCTCTCATTGGTGGAAAGGAAGAGTGCTCGGGCGTTAGGGCTCGAAAAAAGGGGAATGAGCGAGCGGAAGGAGAAAGGCGTGGGTAAAGAGAAGGAGACCTTGCCTCTTTATAGGGGCGGTAAGTGCTTTTGTGCCTCCCCACTTGCCTGGTTGAGCCCGTTTGCCTCCCACTCGCCGCAATCAGCGGTGCAGTTGGATTACCCATGCCCGTATTGATGAGAATCCCGTGATAAGGGGGCATGATCTCTGCTTTGACAAGACGTGTCAAGGAAACTGCCTCGCAATATGCGGTGTGGCTGGTTGTGGGAAGACGGTTCGAATAATGACCTGGCCGTAATGACACGTCGCGTTGCTTGAAAAGTTGTCAGCAGATTGCATTTACTAAACATCATTCTCTCTACGGTGGCATCATTTTGTGGATCCAGACACTGTTTGAGTGTTCGATAATTACCTTGGAGTATTCGGTGGAGGAACCCGCCCTGCAATGCCGAAGACAAGATCAAGGCCACGGACTCATCGTCATTGAAGCCTGGTTCAGGGGCTACTAAGGGAGTCCTGGATTAAGGGGTATCCGGACAGCCGGACCGTGTACAACGTCCGGATTATTGAAGCGTGAAGATACAATACTCAAGACTTCGGCCCGTGTCCGGATGGAACTTTCCTTGGCGTGGAAGGCAAGCTTGGCGATCCGGATATTATATTTCCTTCCTTGTAACCGACTCCATGTAAACCCTAGCCCCTCCAGTGTCTATATAAACCGGAGAGGTTGGTCCTTAGTAGGCCGATCACAATTACAATCATACCATCATAGGCTAGCTCTTAGGATTTAGCCTCTACAATCGTGTGGTAGATCTACTCTTGTACTACCCATATCATCAATATTAATCAAGCAGGAAGTAGGGTTTTACCACCATCGAGAGGGCCTGAACCTGGGTAAACATCTGTGTCCCTTGCTTCCTGTTACCATCAGCCTTGACGCACAGATCGGGACCCCCTACCCGAGATCCGCCGGTTTTGATACCGACACCCCTCTCCCCAATCTTCTCCAATGAATGAGCCGAGGTCGTCCTCTGGTGCGTACCCTTAATCCATCATGTGGGGCATGTAGGCTTCCGGGGCTGTCACCCCGAATACCTCGCCATGGTGCCCCACGCTCCATGCTGCTTGGCCCAGGGTGGCGTCCCAAGGATGGTAGCGTGGCATCCGGCTGGGACCATGAAGGGCGACGCTTGCGCTTGCGCTTGTCGCTGGCGGCATGGGGGAGTCGGAGCCCCCCGCGCCGCCGGTCGTGTCGACGTTGATGAAGCCCCTGGGCGTAGTTGATGCCGCGCGGATGTGGTGAGGTTCACCGTGCGGCCCTGCAGTGGCCTGCGGAGGAAGGCGATAGGAGAACGGTGGTGCTCCCGATGCCGCTACATCCAGCAGCTCGGCAACACGCTCCAGCAGCGTGTCCCGACCGCTTTCCATCATCCTGCACCGCAGCAGCTCCCTTGCCATGGTGAGCGCTGCCCGCATGTTTGCTTGCTCCCGCCGTGAGTGCGGTGTCGTTGCTGCGGCATGTCTTGCTGCACTTACGGCGGCCCACACCTGCCGTGAGGTGAGGGTGGACGACGCCTGGCCGCGCTGCCCGCGCCCGGCGGAGTTCGGCTGCGCCCGTGCCGCCTGGAGTGCGGGGTCGAGACCTTCATGGGCAGGCGGCGCTGCCCGGGTTGGCCAGGCTGCCCATCGGTCGGAGCCGGCCCTTGAGTCGCCGGACATCGCAGCTGTGGAGCGTCGACGAGCTGGTTGGTGGAGAAGAAGCTCTGGCGCACCCCTACCTGGCACGCCAAATGTCGGATCTGGGGTTCCGGCAAACCCTTAAGGTTCGAACACTAGGGTGCGCACGAAGTCCTTTCCTCCTACCGATCTACGCCCTAGCTCTCTAAGATCTCGCGGGTGAACTCGACGAACTCGCAACACAGAAAGACATGGGGTTTATACTGGTTCGGGCCACCGTTGTGGTGTAATACCCTACTCCAGTGTGGTGGTGGTGGATTGCCTCTTGGGCTGATGATGAACAGTACAAGGGAAGAACAGCCTCCTGAGGTTGAGGTGTTCTTGTGAGTAGGCTCTCGATCGGGTTGGATCAGGCTAAGATCTGATGCCTCTACTATGGTGGCTAGCTCTACTTATATAGGCCCTGGTCCTCTTCCCAAATATCGTGCGGGAAAGGGAGCCAACAACGGCGGGCAAATTTGAAGGGGGACAGCTAGTACAAGCTATCCTGACAAAAGTGGTATTCGCCTGCGAAAAGCTCTGGTGGTGACGCCGTCTTGGGCTCCACGATGACATCCGTCTTGCCGTCCTCCTGGTCTTCGTCTCGTTGCACCAATATAGCAACATTTGCCTGATGCCTCGGTACTCTTCGCCTGCGCTGGCCTCCTTAGCACCAAAGAGGAAATAAGGACGATGCGCGTGCTGGCGCCCGCCTAGCGCCCGCCTGGTGCCGTTCGTCATGGCTCACGTCACGAGAGCCTCGTGAGGTTTGCCCCTCCTTGATATCTTCGCTCCTCGTGAGCCTGCCTGGCTAGGCTACTCCATAGGAGATCTTGCGTCGTCCGCTTTGCGAGGCTTGGACTTCGCGAGGGTCTTGGATGCCTTGTTGATGAAGATGGGTCGTATGACCTACTGCCTTAGCCACGTCGTGGGCCACAGGCAGGCAAGTCTGGGGACCCCCATTCCCAGAACGCCGACATATTTGCTTTGACATCTATTTTTATTTGCTTTTATTTTCAGATCTATTATTCCAAAAACCCAAAAATACCTGCACTTTTTTGTTACTTATTTTATTTCACGTTTTATCGAGATCAATTTATCCAATCTATCACAATTTTATCCCGTCAACTTGACAATTTCTGGCGCTGTTACCCGTAGAGGGATTGACAACCCCTCATAAGCGTCGGGTTGCAAGTATTTCTTCTTTGTGTGTAGGTAGCGTTTACATAGTGTTGCTTGGTTCTCCTACTGGATTGATAACCTTGGTTTCATAACTGAGGGAAATACCTACCATAGTTTGTCGGCGTTCTGGGAACGGGGTCCCTGCACTTGCCTGCTGCCTCATGGGCGTGGGCTCAAAGGAGGCCCAGGACAGCCCATCTTCCTCAACACAAGCTCAAGACCCTCGCGAGGGGCCAAGATTGCTGGGCGGATTTGACGGGCTGGGCCGCTGCTAGAAGCTCGGCTCGAGCCAGCCCATCCCAGACGAGGCGCGAGGAAGCGCCTCAGCCAATCGCCGTCCACGACCAGGCGAGAACCCACGGCAGGCTAGCTATGCCTCGGGAAGGCTCGCGAGGAAGGATCGCGAGGCGCGCGGGGCCACGACGCGCCTCGGGACGGCTCACCTCCCCAACCGCCCTCACCACAAGAGCTCCACTGCTTGGAGCACTCGAGGGCTGGGGAGGGGACGAAGCCGAGGGGGACGGCTCCTCACCGTCTCCGTGAGCTCGGCAGGAAACGCTTACTCATCAGTGGCGAAGTACTTCCTACGCTTCAGCAGGCGACAAGGGTAATCATCGCCCAGGGCCTCCCTTCTCTTCCGGAGGGCCTCGAAGTTCACGCGGAAACGACCCAAGATTTGAGCGCAGGGATCAGCCTGCGGCGAGGGAGAAGCATCAAGGCGGCTTGCGTCAGGGGCGCCTACCTGACGCGCGCTGCTAGTCGCCTCACCAAGAGAAGCAGCAGGGGCCTCGGGGGCTCTAGCCGCGGGCGCTGCGGGTGGCTGCCTACCCCCCTCAGCCGCAGCAGCATGAGCCTCAGGAGTTGCCCCCTCACGAGCATCGCCAGGCGCTATCACCCCGGTGGGGGTCCCTTCGGCCTCTGGCGGCTCGTGCCTCCCTGCTCCGTCACTTGAGGAGGAGCCGCCTTGGCCGATTGGAAGGGCTGTCACCACCACTAGATTCTCGCGAGGCCCCTGGAGACCAGCGGGGCACAGCCCCCATTCATCGAAGATAGGCATCTGGTTCACCAGATCACCCCTGTTCCGGTAGAGGTACAGCAGGGCCCCTTCGTGCCGGATGCCACCGGGTTAGGATCGCCAGCCAGATCAGAGCACTTTCCTTAGCGCTTCAGGCGTCGGGTCTTCTTCCCGAGCCTCATACGATCACCAGTTCGCCAAGGCCCACATCCGTGGGAATGGCGTTGAAGAGGAGCAATGCGGAGCATCAGAACTCCTTCACCACCTTGGGCGCCACACAAGAAGCGACCTCGTGAACGCCGAAGCGGCGCCAGACAAAGACGAGCCGAGGGCTCGAAGCGCCTCTGGCCCAAATTTGAATTGGGGACAGCAGCGATGTCGGGCCGGATAGTTAGGGGCTGGGCACCCCACATCCACGTACATCCACCTCTCGTGGAACTCAGCCGCGGGCGGAGGCAGGCTGAAGTCAATCCCTGAGGCCGCTGTCTCGAGCGCGGTGACGAAGCTCACGCACGCCGAGCATTGAGTGGGGTCGACAAGGCGCAGAGAGAAGAAGTGGCGCAGCAAGGCAACCGAGGGAAGGATGCCCATCATTTCCTCACAAACGAAGGCGAAGACCGAGAGGAGAGTAATGGACTCAGGACCCAGATGCATCATGTGGATCTGATAATGGGAAAGCACGGCATTGAAGAAATCAGAGAAGGGGGGAACCAGTCCCGCCCACAGGGCGTCAGCGAAATACCGGACCTCGGTGACTATCCTGTCGATGGCGAAGTGGGACGCGGGCCAGGCCGTCGTCCTCCCGCATTCGTTGAAGGAGGTGGCCAGAGCCGAACTGACCTTGCCCAAGCCCTCCAGATTGATTATGATCGACGGGTCGACAATGGAGGAGGCGGCGGCGAAAGCAAGGCGATACAAGATGTTTCTTCCCTTTCCCCTTCTTCTCGGAGCCATGGCGATAGAAAGGGGGAAGGGGGATTTGAGATTGGATTGGAAATGGAAGCCGGAGTTCGAGAGAGGGAAGGACTGGAGCGCACAAGCAGCAGAGAGGGGAACATATGTGTGCAGCAACGTGTCCGCCTAGCAAGGCATGAAATAAGGAGACGTGGGGGAACAAAGTGCACCACGCCCAATCAACCGCCACGCTGCCGCTTTGAGGTCATGGCTGTTAGGGCCCATGACGCTTCAGACTTGCCCTTTCGCCTCTCTGCTCGGCCAAGTTCGGGCGCCGCCCGTGGGCAGGGGGCTCTTGTCGGCGATTAGGGAACAGGGTCCCAAGACTTGCCTGCCTGCGGCCTGCGGCGTGGCTCAAAGGAGGCCCAGGACAGCCCATCTTCATCAACACAAGCTCAAGACCCTCGTGAGGGGCCAAGCCTCGCGGGGCGGACGACCAAGAGCTTCCTCAGGCGCGGCCTCGTCAGGCTGGCTCACGAGGAGGCGGAGAGTTCAAGGTGGGGTACCTCGCGAGGTGCCCGTGACGCAAGCCATGACGACCAAGGGCGCCAGTCGGGCGCTAGCCCGCGCAGTGTCCTCCTTTCCTCTTTGGTGCAAAGGGAGCAAGCGTAGGCGAGAGCATCAAGCAAAGGCATCCGCTTTGATTGCAACAAGACCAAGACCGGCCCCAACGGCTGGAATGCAGTCATCGTGGAGCCCAAGCAGGCGTCATCACCAGAGCCTTTGGCAGGCGAGGACCAACTTTAGTCAGGATAAGTGTACCGGTTGTTCCCCTTCAAAATGGCCAATTGTTGGCGCCCTTCCCGCTCAATTTGGGAAGAGGCCCAGGGCCTTCGTCTATATAAGTAGAGCTAGCCACCATAGTAGGGGATCATCTTCTCCCCCCGCGCGGCATTTTGGGATCCAGAGAGAGAGATAGAGACCCGATCCTCAAGCTAGAGCGACGGGACACCACTTAGCAGTTCATCGCACCCACCAAGAACAGACCCTCGCGAGGATGTTCTTCCCTGTACTGTTCTTCATCAGCCCCAGAGGCAATCCACCACACCACACACTGGAGTAGGGTATTACACCACCATGGTGGCATGAACCAGTATAAATCTTGTGTCTCTTGTGTTGTTCTTGTTAGTAGTTTAGGTCCCTGCGATTCGGCGAGGTACGAGACGGTGGAGGGTTGGATCTCCGCGCGCACCCCAGAGTTCGAACCTTAAGGGTCTTCCGGAACCCGAAATCCAACATAGTTGTACTGATCATCCCTTCCTATTTGGGGAAATACCGACGTAGTTCAAGTGACATCAGTACTACGCATGTGCGAACGATGTCTATGGTGGTCTCCTTGGTGCGTGGATGTGAGTGGTGGCATCAGCTAGTCTGGAGGGCGGTTCGGCTGGCCAGAATTTCACCATAATAGAAGCTACGTTGGCGGAGAAATGGAGGACGATTCCGGGGTGGACTAGTGGCGCGGCGATGGAATGTGGAAGAAACTGAAGATAGGTGTAGGGGTATTTAATGGGCTAGGTTATGGCCTCGGGCCTCAATGTGAAGTGCCAGAACATGGGCGAGTGGGCTGTGTGGAGCTCGGACCTGAGCGCCGGGCTTTTTCCGGGAGGTTTAAAATGGACAAGTGGTCCCGTCTAGCAATGAGAGAGAGATGGTCGTGCGTGGTACATATATTGTCAGGTAGTTGTTCATGTACCATCACTATGTAGCTTATTTTCCCTTGCTCTCCATTTTCTACACATCAGATCTATATTTACTCTTGCCAAAATGTTTAATAAAACCAATGCTACTGAAGAAGTTTAGCTCTGCATTGCTTTTGCCAGTGCCTTTTGCCTGTATGTTGTACTGTCATTTATAGTCTGCATCTTAGCTTAAATAATCTCCATTTGTTCCTATATTATCACATTTATAGGCAATGCTCATGAAGTGTAGACTCTATGGTAAACTTCTTGAATCCCCCCGCATCAACATGAACAAGGGCTTTATAGAGCCGGTCTTCACTACTAACGTAAGTTTGTCCTCCTCGAGCCTTCAAATATTGTTGTGCATATTTGGATAGCTATGACTACAAATGCTGTTTAGTTTTGTCGTTTGCATCAAATTGCATGTTCAAAGTTTATTACAAAGAAGTTCATAAACATAAGTTTGTCCTTCTCAATTTTAGTTTTTAGTTGTACAACCTAGTTCCTTATTCGTACCATGTAGATTAACTAAACATTTATCTTCTTTAGCACTGCATGTATGCTTGTGTTCTTGATCTGTAATCCAGTGGTGTGGTGAAACTACCAACTCCAGCACAATGTCATATCCTACTATGCCTTAACTATAACCAATGCCATATTATGTTAATGTTATTTAAATCATGTCTCTTTATTTACCTATCTGAATTGGGATAAATTGATAGTACACTCACCATTCATGCTTATACGTTGTTTAGCACTACATGTATGCTTATGTTTTTGATCTGTAATCCAGTGGTGTGGTGGAGCTGGCCGCTCCTGCAAAATGTCATTTCCTACTGTCTTGACTATGAACAATGGCTATTACGTTAATGCTATTTAAACCGTGTCTCTTTATTTCTGACTAAGAAATGGGATGAATTGATAGCACTGATGATTATATGTGCAAAACCTGTTATATGTCTACTTGTTTATCTTTCAGGGTGACATCACCGACGCTAGGAATAACTGCCACATGATAGTGAGACAAACCCATTGCTTGTCCCTCTAACATATATTGCAGAGAAGAAGGCAACACATCTTGAGGATAGCGATACAACCCCAAAGTCATGTCTTGATGTAGTGTTGAAGTTACCCACTAATGGCAGTGACACAAGCTCGATAAAGTCGTCGCCTGAATCTGTTCGACTCCTTCAGACTCAAATTCAAGCAGAAAGACAATCTTCAGCTCAAACCGACTGGAAATCCAATCTCTATGCAAGATTAACCATAAGTACAAGATGTATATTGATGCTATGCAGCTTGAGTTGGTGGATATAAGTGTCAAACAAGCACAATCTCATCAGGTTGCTTAGTTGCTTGCGCTGCAGCTCCTGGGCAGGTGATACATGCATTTCGCATCATGTTTTCCTACTGTTATTTGTAGTGTTTTTATGCAATATAACACTTTATGGAGTAATTATAATGCCTTTTCTCTCATAATATGCAAGGTTTACACAAAGAGGGAGATTACCGGCAGCTGGAATTCTGGATCCGAAAAAGCTATGTCAGAGATACCTATTTTGCGCATCTCCAAATGAGCTAAAATTTTACGGAGAATTATTTTGGAATATATAAAAATATTGGAGAAAATAAATACCAAAGGGGGCCACCCAGGTGCCCACTAGGCACCAAGGCACGCCTGCCCCCTAGCGCGCCCTGGTGGGTAGTGGGGCCTTGGCCCACCTCCGGTGCCCATCTTCTGGTACATAAGGTATTTTAACCTAGAAAAAATAAGGAGAGGACTTCCAGGATGGAGCGCCGCCATCTCGAGGCGGAACTTGAGCAGGAGCACTTTTGCTCTCCAGCGGAGTGATTCCGCCAGGGATACTTCCCTCCGGGAGGGGGAAATTGAAGCTATCGTCATCACCAACAACCCTCTCATCATGGGAGGGACAATATCCATCAACATCTTCAACAACACCATCTCATCTCAAAACCCTAGTTCATCTCTTGTGTTCAATCTTTGTATCAAAACCACAGATTGGTACCTGTGGGTGACTAGTAGTGTAGATTACATCTTGTAGTTGATGCTAGCCGGTTATTCGGTGGAAGATTATATATTCAGATCCACTATGATATTTAATATTCCTCTGATCTTGACCATGAATATGTTGTGTGAGTAGTTACTTCTGTTCTTGAGGATATGGGAGAAGTCTTGCCATAAGTAATCACGTGAATTTGATATTCGTTCAATATTTTGATGATATGTATGTTGTGATTCCCTTAGTGGTGTTATGTGAACGTCGAATACATGGCACTTCACCATCTTTGGGCCTAAGGGAATGCATTGTGGAGTAGTTATTAGATGATGGGTTGCTAGGGTGACAGAAACTTAAACCCTAGTTTATGCGCTATTTCGTAAGGGACTGATTTGGATCCATATGTTTAATGCTATGGTTAGATTTTATCTTAATTCTTCTTTCGTAGTTGCGGATGCTTGCGAGAGGGGTTAATCATAAGTGGGAGGCTAGTTCAAGTAAGAATAGCACCCAAGCACCTGTCCACCAACTTATCAAATTATCAAAGCAGCGAACGCGAATCAAACCAACATGATGAAAGTGACTAGATGAAATTCCCATGTGTCCTCGAGAACGCTTTGCTTACTATAAGAGACTGTTTTGGCATGTCCTTTTCTACCAAAAGTATTGGGCTACCTTGTTGCACCTATTGTTACTATTGCTACTTATTACTTGTTACAAATTATCTTGCTATCAAACTACCTGTTACCGACAATTTCAGTGCTTGAAAATATTACCTTGCTGAAAACCGCTTGTCATTTCCTTCTCCTCGTTGGGTTCGACACTCTTACTTATCGAAATGACTATGTTTGATCCCCTATACTTGTGGTTCATTAGTAGGACTAACCTTCATTTAACTGTGTTGAAGTGATGTTGGTTCTGTATATTATTTTGTCGACGTGTTTATTTGCACTGCCGGCGACATTTGATGCCCAATGTATGTAATCTGATGTCTGGTTGCCCTATATTACCATTGGCGGCGAACTTTGATGCCCAGTGGATGTAATATGATGTAATTTCTTTGTTGTATAGTCTAGGTTTATTCTTCATCACGATGTTGTAATTTATTTACTGTATATGTTGTCTTCGCTCTCTGAAAAGGTCGTAAGCTTCGATCGGAGTGCAATGGGCCAATATGTTAGGTCTATATAAAAAATATGGTACTAAAACTGGCCGGCCCACCAATCGCTATAAATGGGCCGGAACGTGGACCTGCAATCATATTGGGCCATTAGTAGGCCTAGAATTAATCTGGTCCACTATTAGTTTCGGACCTTTAAAAGGCCGAGTAAACCGCTTGCCTTAGTTGGGCCAGAAAATAAAATGGGCTTTTAATAGGCTGAGAAGTAGATTGGGCCTCAATTGTGCCGAAAAAATCACGAGCTGACAGCAGGCTGAAATATACATCAGCCCAATGATATGACGGGCCATTAAGAGGTTAAAATGCAGTTGGGCCTTGGTTGGCCCAATCACATGACAAGCTCGAAGCAGGCGGGATGCATAGCTGGCCAAAATTAGGCCCAACACTATCAAGGGCCTTTAACGGGCCGATAGGCAGGTTGGTCTAAAATGCATCCACGAAGACTAAGGGTCGTTAAGAGCACAGAAGTCACTTGTAAAATAGTTAGGCCCAAATGCAGCTCAGCTCATTAAATGGCCGAAAGTGAAATTGGGCCAATAGTGGCCCATATGTACACAGGGCCGCTAACAGGCCAAATCTAATATCGGGCCAAACTGTTAAATGGGCCATTAAGAGGCCAAGAGCAAATCGGGCCCTCAATGGGCCCAAAGGCACAGTGGCTATTAGCGGGCCATATCAGTTATGGGTCGTAATTTGGCCCAAAATATGATGCATGCTTAACGGATCGGATCTCGATATGGCCGTAATTTGTCCCAAACTATTGCGGTTTGTGTCGATGGAAACGACACCTATGGGATCACAAGGATCCCTACTGCGGTTGCGGGGCACGGGGTTGAGAGAAGAGCAGATCTGACAGAGAGTACGCGGTTCGTTTATCCAGGTTCGGGCCGCGAGGATGCGTAAAACCCTAGTGGTGGATGTATTCTGAGTTCTTGAGCTAGCTACGGGGTGTAACAAGCTCCAAAAAGCCGAATCCTTCTCCTGGTCGCCTCGGGCCTCCTTATATAGGAAAAGGGGTCGCCATAGTGGCAAGCAGGAGGTGGAAAGGGTACAGTGCCACGAGGTTATCCCTCGTATTAGAGGAGAAGATGCATTTAATGCATCGCTTAGGTGTCCTCTTGCTTTATCGGGGGTGGGGACGGAGCCCGTCCCGTCCGTTGCCGCCTCGCCTGGCTTCGACACGCGCCCTGGCCGGCAGTGCGGGTGGCGCCATGTAGGTAGGCAGGCAGCTGGGGTGGCGCGGTGGTAGGGTCTTCACGAAGATCTGGATGCCACCACACAGGTGCTTGCTGAGTTGGTGTAAAGGCCGATCATCGCCACGCAGGTGTGTGCCCAGCTAGTCGGGCTGGCAGCTGCTTAGGGACAGTCGGTGGGATCTTGGTTGATTCGGGCCTAGCAGTGGCCTGTTGACGTCCTCGGCAAAGGCCTTGCCGGGGCCCCGGCAAGGGTCTTGCCGTGGCGCTTGCTGTCGTCCCCGACAAGGCACCTGCCGGGGTCCTTGCGGATATCCTTGGCTAGAATCCTGCCAAGGGTCGTCGTCTTTTGGTCCTCATCTGGTATTGTACGTTTATGATCTTGACGAAGATCTGCATGCCACCAAGGAGGTGTCTCCCGAGCCCTTGCCTCAACTTAGTAGATTATGCTAGAGGTTGTGGGCTCAAGGGTGACTCGCCCTGTTGGTGTGGGCGAGCTGCCCGACAAGGGTCTTGCCGGGGCTGCCAAAGCTGTCCGCGGCAAGGGTCTTGCCGAGGGAGCCTGCTTCGTCCCTCCGCTTCTTGTGGTTTTTGGCCTTGGCGTTGCTTTGATTATCTTGGGCTTTGGTCTTACCTTGGCTCACCTCCCTTGCTCTGCTTGGTGCGACCGTAGGCGCGGCTCTGACTGCCCGTGTACAGGTATAGGGGTACAAAAAGTGCACCCGTCTTTTTGTACACCGATAGGAGCTCCCGGGCCTGGGCCACACATAAGCGCGATGCGTTGTTGGGCTAGGCCCAGAACGGTGCGCGGGCAAGCAAGGTGGTTTTTACTGCGGTAAAACTTTTCGCGCGCTGCGATCTCCACGTCCTGCACGCGTGGCACGGCGTGCAGGGGTGTGCGTGACGTGGGAATCATGCGTGGGGCGGTTCCCATATGCATGCGTCACATCGCAGTTAATGGGAAGAGAAAGGAGGCGGCATGCGCCTTCCCCGTAAAAAGGAATAACCGCGGGCGCGCTGCTCACTTTACCTTCCTCCCCTGCGCCTTTTCCAATCTCAGAACCGCCGCTCCCTTTTCCTTCTTCTCTAAGCTTTCGCCATCGCCTATTGTTGCCATGTCCCTGCTGCCCCTTGTTCTTCGCTCCTCTTAGCCGCCATGGCGCCCAAATCTACCAGGGGTAAAGGAGGGGCCAAGGACGTCGGAGTGAAGGAGGCACTGGAGAGTGCACTGGCGGTGCAGCGGACGCAATCCGCCTTCTTTTCCCCCTCGACGGTCGACGTACATGAGCTCCGGGACTCCTTTAGGCCCCTGTGGGGGGTGCAGACGGGGGGAGAGAAGTCGGGGCATCCAGCCACGCGCGTCATCCCTGCCGACTGTGTCGAGGCCGCTTCGAATCTGACCCTTTATTCGTTGATTATTTCTCCTCCGGGCTCTGTCCTCCCTTCTCTGATTTCTTCAGCGACATCTTGCATACTTTCGGTTTCCATCTTCTGGATTTTACCCCGAACGTCGTGGCGTGCATGGCTCTTTTTGCACACCTCTGTGAAAGTTTCGTCAGGGTGCACCCCAACACGGAGCTCTTCCGCCATTACTTCTTCCCTCGGATCCAGACAGGGGGCGCCATCTCTGGCTGTGTCACCTGGATCCCTAGATCCAAGGGGACGTATCCAGACGGCGCCATGAAGGAGAGGTGGGAAGATTGGCAGGGCCGGCGGTGCTGGATTGAAGAGGATGATCACGGCGTTACTGCCGAGTCTTGTGGCGCCGCGCCGCCGATCCGTAGGGAGTGATTGGAGCGACGTCGATGAAGATGACGAGAAGCTCACTCCTATCATCACCAGGATCCTTCGGCTTACCGAGGCCGGGCTCACCCTTGAGATGATCGGGGCGGATTTCATCCGCCACCGGATCGCTCCACTGCATAACAAGGGGAGGCCAGTCTGGCTCTTCGCGAATCCTGCGGACATCATGCGACTCCGCCCCGGCCTTGACCACAACTTCACCGTGATGTAGCATCCTCACCTCTGCCAGCGACTCTTTCAACTTGATGTAGGTCGTGATGGCGAGGTCGAGCAGACCGGCAAGGTTGCGAGGGCCGCCGCAAAGGCCGGCAAGGTTGTCAAGAAGCCTTTGTTCAAGTTGCCGGCGGGAGTAGTCCCGTTGTGCAATAACTCCTGTTGGTCCGACATCATTGCCATGATGCCGGACTGCAATGCGCATGGCCCCGTTTAAAGCTGGGTTGTGCCAGACGATGCCCAAGTGCAGGAGTTCTTCAACACTCTGCATGAGGGATATGTCAACGCTGACGCCGAGCAACTGCTCATCCAGGACACCTCCCACATGGAACTGGACTACATTGCTGCCAGGGCAAGGGAGGCATAGCTTGTCGCGGAGGCCGGCAGTGCTGGTGGTATGGAGGACAGGGCCGCGACGGTCGCGGAGGAGGAGGAGCTCGCCCGATGGGCGGCAGCCGCCGGGGAAGTCAACAGTGCCGAGACCGGGGCCCCGCTTGTCGAAGACGCGGCTGAGAGTCGTCGGAGGAGGAGGTCGGGGCTGCTGGCCCGACGCCCGCCACGGGAAGAGGGCGAGTCCTGCGGCGGGCTGGCTCTGGCGTGCCGGTCCAGCCCGGCAGGGCTGCGCGGCCTCAGCTGACCTTGGAGGGGTCTGGGCGCCACACGAGGACCACGGCGGCAAAGAGGCTGACGAAGGCCACGGAGAAGAAGAAGACAGCTGCCCCTTCCTCACCCAGGCATGTCCAGACTCCGCCTTCTCACCCCCTCCGGCAGATGCCGACTCGGATGCCAACGTGGGGGGTCACCTTCGATTACGTGTCTCTCAGCCCGAGGAGGAAGAGGAAAGCCGTGGAAGAGGAGGAGGTGGAAGATGAGTAAGTGCCTTGTTCCTTACTGTCATCTATGTTCCTCCGAATTGTGCCACTTATCTTGATCTACTTTCGTCTTTGCAGGGACGCGGAGACGCTGGCCCAGAGGGTGAAGAGGGCCAAGGCCTCGGCGGGTGGCCAGCCCCCGGCTGGTGCCTCACGGGCGCCACTGGTGGTGTTGAGCAGCCCGGACAGCAGCCCCCGGCATAGCCCCCAGCGTAAGTTCATCACTCTCCTCGTGTTGACATGCATTAGGGGTTCGATGCTCTGGTGCTGACCTTGTCGGGTCTCAGAGGAGGAGCGGCAGCAGGAGGAGCCGCAGAGGGCTACTCCCAACACACCGCCTCCATCGACTACGCCACCGCGAGGGGCGTCCCCGGCAAGGGCGCCAAGTACCGAGCCCATGCTCATGGAGGAGGAAGAGGGGATCTTGGGTGCTGGTGGCTTCGCCTCGGCGCCAGATGTTGGTGGGGAAGGGACTTACGCTTCCTGACCCGAGCCTGTTGTGAGTCGCCTGCTCTTCGTCCCTGTTTTCTCTTGCTTCTTTTCTTGGCTTCATCGCCTTTCTTGTTGCCCAGATCCTTCTTCGGTGGTCATGGAGGATGTGGACACCGTCGTCGGGGACATTGCCGAGGAGGCCGCGGCGGAGGCCGACAAGATTGCTGCCGAGGAGGCCGCCAAGGATGCCGCCGAGGAGGCCGCCAAGGATGCTGCCGAGGATGCCGCCACGAGGGACGCCGGGGTGACTGGCGGGGCTTCTGCTGGCAAGGCCAATGAGGGGCCCGCCAGGGAGGCCGGCAAGGCGGCAGACGAGGAGGAGGTGGTCGATGATCAACCTTCTTCCTCGGCACCCTCTGGCTCCGGCAGGTATTTGAAAGTGGGCGACGACCTCTTTGTCCATCTCTCAGGAGTGTCAAGCTCTTGGGCGCCCGCTGAAGGGGAGGTTTTTGATGGCGAGGTGCTCGCCACCACCGGGCTCGAGGTGGTTGATGAACCGATCGTCGGTGGCGAGGGCTCCCAGGAACAGCGGCTTCTCCGCGCCATGGGCGCCAACTTCCGGAAACTCCAGGTGCTCCATCGCGCCCGCCTGGACAAGGCCAAGTCCAGGATGGCGACGATAGACAAGGCGGAGGCGTACTTCAAGGCCCGCGTCGCTGAGACGCAGACCTGGTTCCGCCAGACTCGCGAGGAGCAGAAGGCCCTTCGGGAGGAGCTGGCCAAACGCAACGTGGAGCTCACCATGAAACTGGCTAACATCGAGAAGGCTTAGGAGGCGGCAGCGAACTTGGCCGCTGCAATGAGGCCGTCCCGGATTCAAAGCACTGTGCCATGTTGGATTCTCGTGGAGGAGGACCTTGCACAAGGAAAGCGAAGCTTGCCGCAATGCTTCGTAGCAAGGATGAGGAGCTCAATACCCTTGTTGCGCGGAGAACCCAAGAGCCGGAGCAGAGGCACAAAGAGGCTCTCGATGCCAGTGTCTAGCTCATGCCGGCAAGGTGAGGGAGCTGGAAGTGGAGCGGGATGAGCTGAAGGAGCAGGTCCTGAAGCTGTCCCAGGAGAAGAACACACTCAACAACGCCTTGATGGAGGCGCAGAAATGGTCGTCAACAAGGCTCGGAAGCTCTCCGAGGCCAACGGCCCCGTCAAGGATCTCAAGCTGAAGCTGAAGTATCTCGAGAAGATGTTGTCGGAGAGCCAAGCCCGGGAGGAGATACTGACCAAGGAGCTGGGGAAAGAGAAGCAGCTGCGGGCGGACGAGGCCGCCTCCCACCAGGATTATGTGGAGGGTGAGAACCGTTGGATCAGCCGTCTTGAGGACGTCGCTGGCAGGGTCACTACGCAGCTGGCCACCATGGGGATGCCAAACGTGATGTATGCCCCTGAGCGCAGCGGGACCGTCAACGCCAAGCTGACCCAGTTCTTTGAGGGCGTCCTCGAAGCTCTGGCTTATCTTCACTCCAGCAGGGCGGCCACGCTGGCCACAGAGGCCCAGCGACTTTGCCGGGGGGCCATGACCAAGGTCCTCACCAAGATGGCATACTGGAATCCCGACCTCGACTTTGAAGCCGCGATGGATAGCTTGTTGGACGATACTAACCTCACGGCGCTCAAGGAGCATATCAAGCCCATCATCAGCGGTATCAACAAAATCCAGAGGGTGAAGGGCCAGCGCCGGGACTAGGCGCCCCGTTCTTCTTCGCCGCTGCAGGTTCATGAAAAATACAATTTTCATCTTTAGTTAGAACTGCAGCAATGACTTGATGTAATAAAACTCTACAGTACTATTAATTTTTGTGCATGTCATTTTCCTTGTTCGATTCTCCTTTGTACGTACACCCTATGTTAACTGGGCAGGCTCGCCGGCGCGTAAGCCCAAGATGGCGCCTTGGGGACAGATCACCATTGGCCTATCGGGTATGCATGCTGCCGGGCGAACCACCTTACCGTCCTTAACGCGGCCGCTCGAACTATCGAGCTTGACTCGAGTCAGAATCGAGAGCGTTGCCAATCGCGGAAGGTACGCTGCCGCTCTCAACGCAGCCACTTGAGTTGTTAAACGGACTCGAAACAAAGCAAGGGTGTTGTCAATCGCAGGAGAGCCCCTTTTGCATACAGGTTTTCCGTACAAAGGAACGACATCTCCAAGGGAAACAATCTCATATGAAAGGAAAGAAGTAGTCAGGGTTCGGTGTGACTTAGCTTCCGTTTGTAGCCGCACCGGCATCGATCTTCTGGCCCTCCTTCTTATTTAAGATCTATGGCGATGAAGAGCCACTAACTTAACCGCCAGAGCCGATTCTCACAACTGCGCCTCCTACCTGGCGCGCCAAAGATGTCGGTGGAAACGACACCTATGGGATCACAAGGATCCCTACTGCGGTTGCGGGGCGTGGGGTTGAGAGAAGAGCGGATCTGACAGAGAGTATGCGGTTTGTTTATCCAGGTTCGGACCGCGAGGATGCGTAAAACCCTAGTCCTGCTTTGGTGGATGTATTCTGAGTTCTTGAGCTAGCTACGGGGTGTAACGAGCTCCAAAAAGCCGAATCCTTCTACTAGTCGCCTCGGGCCTCCTTTTTATAGGAAAAGGGGTCGCCACAAGGGAAATCGGGGAGGTGGAAAGGGTACAGTGCGAGGTTATCCCTCAGACACAGGACAAGATGCATTTAATGCATCGCCTAGGTGTCCTCTTGCTTTATCGGGGCGGGGACGGAGCCCGTCCCGTCCGTTGCCGCCTCGCCTGGCTTCGACACGCGCCCTGGCCGGTGGTGCGGGTGGCGCCATGTAGGCAGGCAGGCAGCTGGGGTGGCGTGGTGGTAGGGTCTTCACGAAGATCTACATGCCACCACACAGGTGCTTGCTGAGTTGGTGTAGAGGCCGATCGTCGCCACGCAGGTGCGTGCCCAGCTGGTCGGGCTGGCAGCTGCTTGGGGACGGTCGGTGGGATCTTGGTTGATGCGGGCCTAGCAGTGGCCTGTTGACGTCCTCGGCAAGGGCCTTGCCGGGGCCCCGGCAAGGGTCTTGCCGTGGCGCTTGCTGTCTTCGCCGGCAAGGCACCTGCCGGGGGCCTTGTGGATATCCTTGGCTAGAATCCTGCCAAGGGTCATCGTCTTTTGGTCCTCATCTGGTCATGTACGTTTATGATCTTGACGAAGATCTGGATGCCACCAAGGAGGTGTCTCCCGAGCCCTTGCCTCAACATAGTAGATTACGCTAGAGGTTGTGGGCTCAAGGGTGACTCGCTCTGTTGGTGTGGGGCGAACTGCCCCGGCAAGGGTCTTGCCGGGGCTGCCAAAGCTGTCCCCGGCAAGGGTCTTGCTGGGGGAGCCTGCTTCGTCCCTCCGCTTCTTGTGGTTTTTGGCCTTGGCGTTGCTTTGATTATCTTGGGCTTTGGTCTTACCTTGGCTCACCTCTCTTGCTCTGCTTGGTGCGACCGTGGGCACGGCTCTGACTGCCCGTGCACAGGTATAGGGGTACAAAAAGTGCACCCCTCTTTTTGTACACCTACAGGTTGTTAATGGGCCGGATCTGATATGGTTCGTAATTTGCCCATAGTATGGCAGGCTTTTAATGGGCCATATCTAATATGGCCCATAATTTGGCCTAGAAAATGGTAGGCTGTTAATGGGCCGGCTCATTAGTATCTGACGAAATCTTGTGGGCCTTTCGCTGGGCCGGCTTTTTAACCTACATGGGCCTCTATTGGGCCGTTCCACTTGTCGACGTTTCATTGATGACTCCTGTCCATTGGACGGTTGACATCTATCCCAACGCAGAGCTGATGCGTGATTCCTTCAGCCAATGAGAATTTTACACGTGCAAAATCGCCATTAGTCGTGGCTGTTAACGGGTTATCAGATCCAAAACTAGACCCGATAGCTTAACGATGACCCGTTACAGTGGATGCCATGTGTCGATTACCCTTGATGAAAACACTTTCATGACGCGGCATTTATCGTCATGGAAGTGGACACTTCCGTGATGATAATTTGAGTATTGTCATGGAACACTTCTACGACATCACATGTATAACTATCTTGATTTTGTCATAAAATCGTGATAGATGTACATGCATGACAGAAAACATGACCTACTGTGACAAATATGTATCATCACGGAAGTGTTTTTTTGTAGTGTTAGGGGGATCCGCGTACAAAACACATATATCAAATACTATGAGTATAATACAGGGTAACTAGTATTACCGTCGCACTCGCACATTTGATATATTTATGTACTTACCACAAGATGAAATCTCTTCGAGCCTAATATCTCCACTGCGGGAAACACAACTCTACTTTCAGGTTTATTTATGTTATTTACCTTCAAGATTTTTTACCGCTGTTATTATAAAACTTTTACCCTTGTCATTATGGTTTATTTGTTCCCTATGATAGTAACAATATTTGTAGAAGCTCAGCAGTTACTTCACACGTGATTTGTGACACCTTGTGTGTGACAGAAGAGCCACTACAAATACTCTCCTCTGTTCTTCGTTAGGACCATAACTAATTGGGATACTTCCATGAAAGTGCTACATAACCAAGTTTGGCTTGCAGGCACCAATAAATTATCATTATTTTTCAATATGTCGGTAAACGTTTTATTCTACTCATTTTGGGTAGTTATAAAAGTTTTCAGAGTTCCATCGAAAGATCTTCTATTACTTCAGTTCATTCCATTAAAAGTATCGGGTGCGCCATGATTAGTTGGATACGGTGGCTTAGGAGCATACCCTTTATTTTTGGGGCCAAATGCATTTTTGCCCTTAGTGAGAACCACCCCATGAGTTTTGCCTTACCTTCCGATTCTGCTCATTTTTTCCCTTAGCATTTTCTCTGAGGTCGTCCGAGTGGCTTTGACTGTTTGACCGATACTTTGAAAAATCATAACAATTTCATATCAACTCATAAAAATGAAAAAAAAGGTATCAAAAGGTTCAGAAAAACATTACTTTTATATGCATATAATTTGCATTCATAAAAAGTAACATTTAAATTACTTGAGGTTATTAATGTTATGAACTTTATTAAACATAAAAGGTATAAACAATAATTTTTCATTAATAAAAATGACATGCAAATATAGGTGATGTTTTCTGGACATTCTAATATCTTGTTTGGATTTTTTTCAAGTTCATATGAATTTGTTATGAATTTTCAAACGACTTTGACCATTACTTTCAAAATTCATAACAAGGCATAAAACAAAACGGAAGCACCTCCAAGAAAATGAACAAAGATTCAAGCATCTTACCCACCATGGACAAATAAATGGAAAGCTCAGCAACTTCAAAACTAGGAGAATGATGGAAGTTATTGGACAAGTACTAAAATAAAAGATCTAAATTGAAGATATAAACCCCCAAATGGAAGTGGCAATAGGGAGATTCCGGTAAATTACCGACTCAGAATATTGTAAAGCATGGATCAAGCATATAATATTTACACAATGAGGAAACACACTGGTTCTAGGCAATGGACTGAAATATCTCATGGAACAAAATATTCCTGGTCTCATCCCCCGGTGTACCATCCTCATTTTTATTAGTATTTTCATGACCAATTTTAGTAATAAAAACTTGCACGAACTTGTAGATCACTAAACTTGGTAATTTGATTCCTCGTAATAGGTTTGCAATATTTGGGAAGTGATAGGGCGCATTTGAATGAAAGTCCAGGCACGGGACTCTCTGGCAGTCGTTGCCAAACACCAACGCCTAGTTAGCCTACATGACACACGGTACCAGGAAAAAAATTCAGATGGGACTGTCCGTGAATGACATTTTATTGGACGCATTGTGTCCAACATTGGCGTCCTACGACAGTTCAACGCATTACTCTTAGGGTACCCACCTGTTGGCGCTTGCGCACACGAGTCGAGCATGGCCAGGCACGCGCAATCGGCTAGCTCGGTCATGTTGTGTGTTCAGTGGTTACAGACGGCCATCCGGCTTTAAGGGCCAACCGGCCAGTTGCTACTACAGGAAGAGCTGGGGTGGCCATCCATGTGTGTTTGTCGGGCTAGTTCGCCTTGGGGTTCGTGGTCGGATCTAAAGAGTCGGGCTGCAGCACAGGAGAAAGAGGAAAGCCAGATCAAAACCAAAGCCCTATGACCACATCATGGAGCTCAGCCTGGTAGCACAACCAACCCGAAGAGAATCTCGAGAGGAGTGAGGTTTTGCGGCCAGGCCCAGCGACATTAAGGGTCTAGGCGGGCAACGACGGGGTAAGGGGTTGTTTGGTTCATGTGTCCTGAAGAAAACTAGCCTGACCTGACATTTTCCTGGGATCTGCCTATGGTCTGTTTGGTTTGTGTCCTGACATTTTCAAGCTGGCATGGCTCGAAGAACATCATAATATCATTAGCCTAGCCCTAAGCTGAGAATGTGGTTAGCCTGGCTCAGGCGGCCGAAATCAAAGGCCTGAGTTGCTACCTAACATGCTAAACTTGTTTTTCTAAATTAAAAAGGATGGAAGAGAGTACAGTGGCATGATAAACATATTTAATACCCAGCAGGCCAGGCCATGAACCAACAGTCTAGGAATATTGCCTAACCAGTCAGAAAATTGCAACACCTCAGGCTCATGTCAGGCACTCAATTTTGTCAGGCACCCTGTCCAGGATGTGAACCAAACATCTCATAGAAGTGCCATGTTGCGCATGTCCGTGCGACAGGCTGACCCGAGCGTATGTAAGCATGAACAAAAAGGCAAGCCCCTTTCAACCACATTACTAAATAGTATATCAGAGCCACCTATGACCCTCCATAGTTATTTGAGATACTTGACCGTCGGATGGAACTTGCCAATGTACCAGATCAAAATAAGGAACTCCCAAGCGTGTGCTCCGCTCTCCGCAATCAGGCCGCTGCTCCTCAGACCGAGCTACGAAGTTTCTCCTTCGTCGGGCAGATTGGCGGCGGTCAAAGGCATACGTCGGCTTGCCGAGGGATACTCCCAGCCCATATGCGTTCTCATCTCACACCAGTATCCTAGATGCACCAATTCTTGTCCAAGCTGGCAGCGCACGCCACTGAAAAATCCATGCTCGCTCGCAGGCGGCGCCAATGGAGACAATGTACAACAGGCAAGCGAGAAGAAGGGGACCCACCCACGGGCTGCCGTGCGTGCCACACTCCTTTCCCGAAGTGGCGTCCATGGCTTCCCCAGCCCCCTAACAGCAATAGAGCGTGCGACCTCAGGACATAGCGTCTGTAAGTGCATCTAGTGCCCCTTAGTGATTTTGGTGTATTGAAGACTTATAGGTTAAGGGACTAATGTGTTTGTGAGTGTACACAGGTCTATAAGTCTATGAGGAGTTTGATATTTACAGAGAAAGTCGACCCCTAAAAATGAAGTTCTTCGAATGAAGACTTTGATATTCTGAAGGCTTTCTGAAGACTTTGAAAGTGAAGAAATTGGTGTGACCTTGAAGACTTGGTATTCATTTGAGGAACATGAAGCGGGAAGACTTTTGTTTTCGTAGTTTCATTTTCTCTTTCTTGAGTCATAGGAAACACCATACTGTTAAAGGGGGTCGAGGAAATACTAAGGAAAATTTTCCATGTGATGCTCAACTCAAAATCCTACACCTACCAATCCCTTCGAGTGAAGCCTTTGGAAATCTCATACAGCTTTAGTCAATTTCTTCAAGGATGTGAGACGAAGCTCTTCCGGTCAGCCGAGGAATTTGTTCTGACCGAGGAGTTAGGAATTCGCTAGTGTGGATTGCCTACACAAAGTGAGGAACATGATAGCCCCGAGGAATTTGAGAATCAAATTTCCGACCGTTCTTTGTCTTCTTGGCGCCAGCTGTCCCAAAATATCTTATACACCTAACGGTCATATCATTGAAGGGCATTTATGTCTTATCATGTCGGGCTGCTCCCTAGGCTATAAGTAGCCGCCCCCTACAACCACTAGCTGGTTGGCTGCTCCGAGAGAACTTGACACTTGTCATTTGAGAGCAACCCATCCTCCGAGGACTTTGAGCGAAAATCATCGAGTGAGGAAAAACCCAAAACCAAACCCCTACAAACCCAAAGTGATTGAGCATCATCAAGAGATTGATCTCACGTGGATCCGACGCTTGTTACCTTTGAAGATCATGCTTCTTCCAGACGGTTAGGCGTCATGGTCTAGAGCATCCAAGAGGAATTGTGGATCGCTGAGTGACCAAGTCTGGGAAGGTTTGGAAGTCACCTGAAGACTTACCACGAGCGATTGGACGAGGTCTGTGTGACCTTAGTTCAAGGAGAATACGGTGAGGACTTGGTGTCCTGAGCTGCATGCTCAGCGACTGGGTGTCCGAGACTGTGTGTCCTCGAGTTTAAACACTCAGCCGCTCCAACCAGACGTACAACTGAGACAAAGTTGAACCGGGTCTACCAAATCATTGTCTTCACCAACCTAATCGGTTCTATTTCCTCAACCCTTTCATTTCCTCATTCTTGTGTTGAGTGTTCTTTCATATCTGTGTTTGAAGACTTTGGTGAAGACTTTCTCAATTTCCTTAGTTCAATTTCTTTAGTCTGTTTGTCTTCATCTTGTGCTATCCTGTGTTTACGCTTTCTGTACTCTTTGATTGTCTTCATTTCATCATGATGACCATGCCCGCATTCTCTTATGCTTACTTCTGAGTACTTATTCAGCTGCAAGTAGTTCTTCACTTAGAAATTTCCTCACAGGATAATTCCCCATTGAAGAATTCATAAAAATCGCCTATTCACCCCCCCTCTAGTCGATATAATGCACTTTCAATTGGTATTAGAGCAAGGTACTCCCTTGTTCTGTGTGATTTTGGTTTAACCACCTGGAGTATTAGTTATGTCGACCGCAGGTATGAAGAAAGTGACATGCCCTATCTTTGACGGTCATGATTATCCCAAGTGGAAGGCCTTGATGAGGAAGCGCCTCATGGCAATGGACAATGAGCTATGGACCGTCATCGAAATTGGTCTTCTTGATCTTTGCAAGGCAATGAACGCAGATGATATTCGCAAATACACTCGTCTTGATATCATGGCGAATGATATCATCTGTTCCTGCCTATCTAGAGATGAATTCAAGCGCATTATGCATCTTTGCAATGCGGAGCTTATCTGGGACCGAATCTCCGACGTCTATGAAGGTCATCGAACCCGTCATGATCCTTGGTTTGAGGACTTCAAGGAATCTGTCAAAACGATGACTTTCAAACCAGATTCATCATCTTCTGCATCATGTCTCATGGCAAAGGGTGACGAGGTAACCGAATGTTCCTCATCTGAGTTTAGTGACTATGAATCTGATGATGATGGATCTGATGATGATATTGAACCTAGTTATACCAAACATGTTTGCATTGCCACTAAATAACAAACGGCCTTGGAAAAGGTTCAAAATATGCTAGATAAAAGTGATGATATGTTAGGTGAAGAAATGGATCGCACTAAAGCCCTGACTGAAAATCTTCAGACTTCAGTCTAGGTTTGACAGCCTTCAAGGTCATCATAGTACTCTCTTGTGTGATCATGAGAAACTCTCTTATGAATTTCTTCAAAGAAAGCAAGATGTTGAGAAGCTAAGAGTGAGTTATGAAGATCTTCAGAAGGAGCGTGATTCATTACTTGCTCAACAAATCAGCGCTTCTCAGGAAGAATTTGTTCCTCCATGCTTAAAGTGCATTGAACGTGAATCTACTAATTCTTCACCTGAATGTTCAAATGCTTCAACTGTTACAAATTCTTCACCTGCCTCTGCTATCACTAATTCCTCATCTGAGGACATTGCTAGTATCACTGACGATGCAGGGCTGAAGCAATTGTACATGACAGGCATGTACAAAAGCCTCAAAGGGCATCAGACTCTTTGTGATGTGCTTAAAAAGCAGATCCTCAACAGAAACCCTAGGAAATATGGTATTGCCTTTGAGAGGAAACTTAATGCTGATGGAACATATTGGAAGCCTGAGCAGTGTCCCAAAACCTCATGGGTTGCTGCAAAGGGACCTCCAGTTGATCCATCTAACTTATCTGGCTTTACATGCGAATCTCCTCATTCTTCCGATGAGTCATTTGACTCAACTATAAATTGTTCAAAAATCAGAATGGTGAAGTATTTGCTAGATATGTTGGCACTAATCAAGGAGAACGGTTCCCCTATGAAGAAAATCTGGGTTCCCAAGAAGTGCCTTGAAAGTCTTCAGTGAATGTCCTCATGACACCACCAGTGAAGAATAGGAACCCCAGATCAAACTCTTCATATGGACCAAATTCTTCATATGGATCCAAGTCCTCATACGGACCAAATTCCTCACGTGGATCAAATTCCTCAAAAGGATCAAAGTCCTCATATGATTATCATCGTGCTAACAACTATGTTTTGCAGGGTAGAGCTAAGGGCTATGAATATGTGCATTATTCTTCAAACCAATATGTTCATAAGTCCTCAAAGAATTTCTCTGCTTATTCATATGCTTACCCTAACCCCTCTTATGTGAAACAAAATGGATTGGCCTCTATGCCACCATTCTCATATGGAGCTCGCAGAGTGATGAACTCTTTGCCACCCCTTCAGATGTGGGTGGTGAAGAAAAAGAACTAACCTCTTCTGCAGGGTCAGGTCTCCGGGCGTGCTTTAACGTCTCAAGAATTTCTTGGGGGCACGACAAAAATGCATAAAAAGGGCCTTGAGCTAATCATGAAGAAATGAACTTTCATTTCACACGTCCTCATACCACTTATCTGTTATACTGTCTGATGAAATTCATCCGATGAACTTGATATCATATTCTTCACTGATGAAGTATATGAGATCATAAGTTGCACTAATTCATCTGCAGGATGATCAACCCAAAGCAAATGAGTGGGTCCTCGATAGTGGATGTACAAATCACATGACTGGTGACAAGAATCTATTGATGGATACTCCCTTATCACCGTCACATCTGAAGCATATCATCTTTGCTGACAAGGCAAAAGTCAGGTATTGGGTCTTGGTAAGGTTGCGATCTTAAGGACATACACATGGACAAAGTCATGCTTGTTGAGTCCTTAGGATACAACCTCATGTCAGCCTCAATGCTTTGTGATCTTGATATGGTTGTTATCTTTGGCAAGTATTGTTGTGTTGTGATTATGGAAGCTGACAATTCCAAAGTCTTGAAGGCTTTAGGAGAGGAGACTTGTATATTGTTGATTTCTCTACAGGACCACAACCAGCCGTGTGTCTACTTGCAAAAGCTTCAGAAGGCTGGCTATGGCATCGGCGACTTGGTCATGCGGGCATGAGGAATTTGCAAAAGCTTGCAAAGAATAAGCATGCCATTGGCATTGAGAATGTCAAATTCCTCAAGGATCACTTGTGTGGAGCCTGTGAAGCTGGAAAAATGACCAAGGCCAAGCATCCAACGAAGACTATCATGACCACCACTCGTCCTTTCGAATTTCTTCACATGGACCTCTTCGGTCCTAATAATTACTCATCAGTCACTAATGATGCATCTCTATATGGCTTTGTTATTGTTGATGATTACTCTCGTTACACATGGGTACACATTGTTACTTACAAAAATGAAGTGCAGGAAGTCTTCAAACGATTTTCCTCGAGGGCTTCAACTAACTTTGGTGTGAAGATCAAACACATCAGGAGTGACAATGGAACTGAGTTCAAGAATTCCGGTCTTGATGCCTATCTTGATGAACTTGGTATTACTCATGAGTTATCTGCTCCCTATACTCCTCAGCAAAATGGCGTCGTGGAGCGCAAGAACAGAACTCTTGTTGAGATGGCTCGCACTATGCTTGATGAATACAAAACACCCAGTCGTTTTTCGATTGATGCAACTAATACTGCGTGCCACATCATCAACAGAGTGTATCTTCACAAATTCTTCAAGGAGACTGCCTATGAACTCCTCACTGACAAGAAACCCAATGTGATTTATTTCAAAGTCTTCGGTGCTAAATGCTGGCTTAGAGATCCTCATCACAATTCTAAATTTGCACCGAAAGCACATGAAGGTTTTATGCTTGGTTACGGAAAGGACTCGCAGACCTACAGAGTCTTCAACATCGCTCTTCACAAGATTGTTGATACTGTAGATGTGCGGTTTGATGAAACTAATGGCTCGCAAAGAGAGCACCTACCTTCTGTGTTAGATGAACCAGCTCCTGAGGAATCTATCAAGTTCAAGGCAACTGAGGATGGCATTCCTACTGAAGAATCTGCTGAAGAATTCATTCCTGTACGCGAAGAACGTCGAGCTGATGCACCTGGAGATAATGCTGAAAGCAATGGTGCTGAGGAAAATGATCAAATTCTTCGACGACAACCAGCTCATCCTCGCATTGCAAAAGAAGTGCAAGTTGACAAGATCATCGATGACATTGAAGCGCCATGTCCTCTCACACGCTCAAAAGCTTCACATTTATCTAACTTTTGTGGGCACTATGCTTTTGTCTCTATCACAGAGCCCACTAAGGTAGATGAAGCATTTACGAGCCCGAGTGGATTCAGGCAATGCAAGAAGAATTACATCGATTCGAGCTCAACAATGTCCTGGGAACTGGTCAAACGTCCAGATCCTCGCAAGCATAATATTATTGGCACAAAGTGGATCTACCGCAACAAGCAAGATGAAAATGGCCTTGTGGTGAGAAATAAGCCGCGACTTGTAGCTCAAGGCTACACACAAAGTTGAAGGAATTGATTTCGATGAAACTTTTGCACTGTTGCTAGACTTGAGGCTATTCGCATACTACTTGCTTATGCTAACCATCATAATATCACTTTATATCAAATGGATGTGAAAAGTGCATTCCTCAATGGTAAGCTTGAGGAAGAAGTATATGTTGCTCAACCCCAGGTTTTGAAGATCCAAAGAATCCCGACAAAGTCTTGAGACTCAACAAGGCCCTCTATGGTCTCAAACAGGGCCCCCACAGGCGTGGTATGATACATTGAAGGAATTCTTCGTGAAGAATGGCTTCACACCAGTTCACTCGACCCTACTCTCTTTACTAAATCATATGATGGTGAACTGTTTGTGAGTCAAATATATGTTTATGATATTATCTTTGGCTGTACTGACCAACGTTATAGTGATGAATTTGCCTATATGATGAGTGAAGAATATCAAATGTCTATGATGGGAGAGTTGAAATTCTTCTTAGTTCTTCAAATTCGTCAACAACACAAGGGCATATTCATATCTCAGGAGAAATACCTCAAAGATGTCCTGAAGAAATTCGGCATGCAAGATTGCAAAGGCGTCAAAATTCCTATGCCCACAAATGGCCATCTATGCCTTGATGAAAATGGTATTGACTTGATCACAAGGTATACCGCTCCATGATTGGTTCTTTATTGTACTTATGTGCATCTAGGCCAGATATAATGCTTAGTGTTTGCATGTGTGCCCGATTTCAAGCTACACCAAGGAATCACACCATAAATTTGTGAAGCATATTCTTTGATATCTAGCTCACACACCAACACTAGGATTATGGTACCCCAAGGGCACTACTTTTGATCTCATTGGATATTCGACTCTGACTATCTTTGGTGATCGTGTGGACCGCAAGTCAACATCTGGTACTTGTCATTTCCTCGGGCGATCTTTGGTCTGTTGGTCCTCTAAGAAGCGAGAACTACGTATCACCGCTTCATCTGCGGAAGCTGAATACATTGTTGTGGCTCTTGTTGTGCTCAATTGCTGTGGATGAAGCAAACTCTCAAGGACTACGGCATCAACGTGAAGAATGTGCCTCTCTCTTTGTGACAATGAGAGTGCCATCAAGATTGCTCACAACCCAGTTCAGCACTCGAAGACAAAGCACATTCAAATTCGTCATCATTTTCTTCGTGATCATGTGTTGAAGGGCGACATCTCCATCGAGCATGTGAAGACTGAGGAATAACTAGCCGATATCTTCACAAAGCCCTTGGATGAGAAGAGATTTAGCAAGTTGCGGTGTGAGCTAAATATCTTAAAATCTTCGAATGTTCTCTGAAAAGGACACACATCCTGACACTTATGCAAAATTGATGACTTAGAGGTGCAACACATGAAGAAACGTTTTTCTTCAACCAATGAAGAATAACACTCTAAGTGTGAAGAAATTAATGAAGAATTTGATTCTCATAACCTCACGACAATTGTATGCGGTGTCTGAAATCATCATTCTTATACGGTGGGTCACGCCACCACCAAAGTTGAAAATCTTCAATTTGAGTTTTTCCTCGCTTTTTGAAATTCTTGATTTTTCAAATTCTTCAACTTTGCAAAATCTTCACTGTTTCCGTTGTTTTTCTTTTCTTCATTGGCTATATATATATATATATATATATATATATATATATATATATATATATATATATATATATGGGTTTATGTCCTCTCTGACATTCACTTATTGCTATTTCTTCAAGTTGCTTTTTCTGCTAAGTGAATGTGATCGGACCCTTCCCCCTCTATGCTATACTCAACCCAATCTATTCACAAATTCTTCATGTGCGTTCTATTTGAAACTCGTTCAAAATCTTCATTGTGTCCTTGTCAGCTGAAGAAATTGCGAACGGAACTTTAAAACTGATCTTATCCAAACTTTCATTTTTGCCGCCCAAACCGTTCCGCATTCCACGATAGATTTATCTATTCACCCACGATCTAACACAATCTCCACTTCTCAGTACATGGGTGACACATGTCAAGCGAATGAGAAGGGTCAGGGGCACGTTCATCCAAATCTTCGGGCGAACAGTTTTTCACCGTGGCTATATATACCCCTCTCCCCTTCCTCACTTCCTTTACTCCGCTCGACCGCTCTCTCTCTCTCGCTCGAGCTTCTCAAACCCTAGCGCCGCCGCTACTCCATCGTCGCCGGTGAGGAAAAGCTTCACTGCCTCAACCTAAATGCCCGGACGTACTCGCGCCGACAGCGGAAATCTTCACTCCGCCTTGGCCGCTGTAGCTGTCTTCCTCCGCCGAGTTAGGGCGTGGAAGATCTAACTTTGACGAACTTCCCATCTGTTCTTCTCGGTTAAATGCGTGTTCTTCACTTTGGGTAATTAAAAGTTACTTTTATTACTCGCTTTGATTCTCAAACCTTCCTAAAAATCTTCAAAGGTGTTTATTCTTCAAATCTTCACACATATGAACATCTCAAACAAAATATGCTCTTGATTCGTTTCTCTAAGCAATGATTTTCTTCAAGATTCCTCAATTGTGTGGATCCTCGATCTATACAACTCTGGAACCTAAGACAAAGATCGCTTAGTGAAATTCTTCAAGGATCATCTGGTCAAATTCCTCAAACTAGTTCTTTTTTGAAAAACCTTCTGAGAACGCATATGATCTCTCCAAATTCCTCGCAACTATACTATGTTCACAGGTACTCATGTCTGCTGCTGAATCACTAGGTTCTCATCAACTTAACTCATTTGCAGCGTTCCTCGAAGAAAAGTTGCATACTTCTTAAGAGAATTCGATTGTTCAAATTCCTTAGCTGAAGAATATGGCAGAAGGAAAGAAGCCACGTAAAGGAGGAAAGAGGCACGAGGTCATGACTGCGTTTGAGATTCCCGAGGAAATATATGCTGATTATTTCACACTGATGAAGCCGAAGTTCGCAAAGAAAACAAAAATCAGCGCAAGGTGCGCATTCAAAGGATTGAACGAGAGATGGGCAAGGGAATGGAGGAGTACAGATATGTAACTCCAAAGTACATGAAGAAATTCGCTCTCAATCCTCCATGCCCAAGAGCTCCATTGGCACCTGGTCAAGAAGCTGACCCACCAAAGATCAAGCGTGGTGAGGACTTTCTGAAGAATGGGCCAAGCGCCAAGCCAAATTGGCAAGACAAGCCAATGAGGCGGTGAGGAAATTTAATGAGGACTACGCTTACTGCTGCTGCCACTTTGAGGCCTCTGTCAAGCCAAGAAAATCTATGGCAAAGAAGCCCGCACACAAGCCAAGTGCTTCACCAACAAAGTGCCCTCAGGCCAAGTTCCTCAACTATGCCCACACGGCAAATTCCTCATCTTTGCTCCTGCTCCTCCCAAGTCCTCGGCAGCTCCTACAAAATCCTCAGCAGTTCAGACAAAGTCCTCGGCACACTGTGCATCCGGCCCACGTGCCAAAGGACTGCGAGCATCTCCATTGCCTCTGGTGTTTGACAAGTTCCTCGGCTACACCAAATTCTTCATCTGGCCCGAGTCTGCTGAAGACTAAGGCCACAATGGACAAGGTCCTCGGCCAAGTCCCAAGAAGAAATATGTCGCCTTCCAAGAGCCACCAGAAGATGATGAGGCTGATGATGATGAACTTGCAGAAATCATCAGAGACCGCCAAGAAAGGGCTGCTAGAGCCAAAGGCACACCTGTGCCAATCTTTGTTGGATCAGGCGATCCTAGATTACATTGATCTCGGCTCAAGGACCCAAACACTCCTATGCACGACTTCAAGTTGACACCGCCAATGTCACATGTCGACTCATTTCATCCAAGAGGAGAAATGGAAATTTGAAACGGCCGGAGAGATCAAGAAATCGCATGATCTGAAAGGAGAAACTGTTGAAGAAAAACGTTGTCAAGATGACAACTGAAGAACTTATCAAGATGCAAGCTGACATCAAAGCCCTCATCGACAAATTTGACTCCTATTATGCTGATTGGCAAGGAGCCAAAGTCAGATTCGTCAACCTGACGAAGAAATTCACCAATGTTGCAGCCCCAACGCAACAAGAAATTCCTCAGGCTGGAGCCTCAGCTCAGATGAAGAACATGCCAAGACACCGATGAAGTTCATGGCTGAAGACAATGCCAGTTCGTGGCTATGATCCCATTCCGGCTGAATAAACTGCCGGGGCATCCACTAGTGGTGCGCTGAAGAACCGAACAAGTCAGGGCAATCAGCATCGATTGCTTTGAGGAAAATCAACCAGATTCCTCAGCTCCTCCTGCGCCAACACCAACTCCAATTCTTCCATCTGCATCTGATGTGAAGAAGACCAAGGCTGCAGAACGAGCTGCAGTGAAGAAACGGAAAGCATCAACTGCTTAAAATTCTTCAGCCCCGAAGAAAATGAAGCCTATGACAAGCTCCTTTGAAAATCCTATTGATGTTGTTCCAATTTCCTCAATTCCATCAAAGGACCTTGTTCCTTTTGGTGAAGAGTATGAGATCCCAAGCGGATCTGATGAAGAAAGTCATTCTGCTGCTTCGTCAGAGCAGATTGATGAAGAAATTGAAGTGGAAGCTATCCCTTCAACTCCAATCATTTCCTCGCCTATGCCTCAGTTCACAGCTAAAGAGGCCGGTGTTGAGGAAATTGAAGAAGATGTGGACATTGGAAGCACAACGCCAGTGATGAACGATGACTTTTGGGAAAGTCAGCATCCAAATTCTCCACTCTTCACCCCAATCCAACAGATTCCTCAGTTCCCTGCTCCAACAGTTCAAATGGGCTCTGAAGAAACTCATCCCACTTCATCTGTACATGAAGAAATTCCAGCCACTAGCGCCGATGAACTCTTCTTCTTTGATCCTCGATCAAGACTTTGTAGAGGAACCAGAAATTCCTCACTGAAGAACACGAGATTGCGATTCCAGAGGTAGTGATGCAACTCATCGACACTCCTTTGCCAAAGCCAAAGAATCCCTTCTCAACAAAGCAAAAGTTCAAGGCTGAAGATTTCTTCGGCGAAAGCACGTATTCTTCTTGATTACAATCCATATGATTCTGCTCGCATAAGGAAGAGGCGTTCGACTGCCGGTCAAGCCAATTTCTATTCCTCGGTGCTCTTTAACAAAGACAAAGTCTTCGATCATGCACATATTCCTCATGTGGACATGGAGTCTCCGCCAGCTTCGAGCCGTCCTCGGTGTTCTTCACGATGCGGGACTTGAATTTCTGCTTGATATCTATGATTGGAATGAAGAACTCATTCTTCAATTCTATGCAACGCTGCACATCACCGGAGACGTCAAGATGTGAACTCATGGGTGTTAGATGGATGTTTGAAAACACTCACTACAAGGCACCAAAGAATCTGAATTGCTTCGTGCCCTACCACTTAGTCCTCCACTTGATGGTGCTCGTTGTATCTACAACGAACCCGAAGCTTTCAAATCACTATATGCAAGTGCTTGATGAAGCCGTTGAAGCGAGGCAGGCCCCAAGAACCAAATTCCTCGTCAAGGAATTATTGTATGTGCCTCGGACCGTCTATCGGATTACAGCGAAGACAGTGAGTCCTATCAAAGGCCACGACTCAAATGATGAAGAAGTCGTTGGCATCATGAAGAATATGCTTTTCAATATCATTCATGGCGTTCCCGTCAACTTCCATGATTTCTTCATGAGGACTTTGGCAAACATTGCTATGTCACCATTTGAGCTAAAGCCTTATGCACCTTGGATTATGAGATTCATCAGGACAAGGTCTTCACTCAATTACAAGGCTGATACTCTGAACCACTGCAGCTACTTGCCCCCGATTGAAGTCCTCAAACGGACATTTACCTCGGTGATGAGAAGGGCAAGGCAACTGTTGTGATCGATGAAGGCACTCGTCCATTGGATGGTCGATTTAGCAAAGCTGCATCCTACTCCACCAATGATGACTCTGCCACACATGACTCTGCCATAAATACCTCGGCCAAGCAAAGTCCTCAAGCCCACGGCACCGGGGTGATGACTGATCGTGAAGTTACTCCTCGGTCTTCATCGGAAGGTTGATCGCAATCATAAATGGGTCAAGCGTCAATTTGGTTCAATTCTTCACAACATGACCTCAACACACAATGTAGTGAAGAAAACCACTACTACCTCCATGAAACCTTCAAACGCACTGGGTTGTTCTTTCAAATGTCTACAAATGGAAGAACTGAAGACAATGGGTCTCAAGGAAGAATTTGACTGGTCTGCACCTCCTCCGAAGAAATACAAAAAGGTCAAAGTTCCTTCCTTGGTGGCCAGTTCCTATTCTTCATCGCGAGACACTGATGAAAATGAAGACTTGGACGACACCATGGCAGGCCCTACTACAACAACCGACCCCAACAACGCTGGCGCTCCTTCTTCAACTTGAAATTCTTCAGGGGCGTTAGTCCTCAGTTTCGATCCTTTTGGTCATTCGATGACAAAGGGGGGAGAAATTTGAGTTAATCTTCAAACGGGTCTATTATATGGGTATTTTTTTAAGTTACAACTCTCGTTCTTCTGAAACTTTTATTGGATCGAGTTGTAATCTTAAACCCGATGGTGCTTTGATACTTTTGATGCACTGTGCTCTGATACTCTTGATGCGTTATTCCTCATTAATGTTATCACACGCATGCTGAATTTCATCAAGCACCATATTTCATCATGCATTTCAAATTCTTCATATTATATGTCAAATGCGTGTATGAATTACAAGATATAGGGGGAGATCTCCATGATTCAACACTTCAAATGTGCATTGCCTCAAAAGCAAATTCCTCACTATGCACATCTTCAGGGGGAGTTCTTCTATATCTTGCAATCAAATTCCTCAATATCAGTATTTACACTTCATATGTTTATCCCCGTTGAAAACTTAACCTATATTGTCATCAATCACCAAAAAGGGGGAGTTTGTAAGTGCATCTAGTGCCCCTTAGTGATTTTGGTGTATTAAAGACTTATAGGTTAAGGGACTAATGTGTTTGTGAGTGTACACAGGTCTATAAGTCTATGAGGAGTTTGATATTTACAGAGAAAGTCGACCCCTAAAAATGAAGTTCTTCGACTGAAGACTTCGATATTCTGAAGACTTTCTGAAGACTTTGAAAGTGAATTGGTGTGACCTTGAAGACTTGGTATTCATTTGAGGAACATGAAGCGGGAAGAATTTTGTTTTCGTAGTTTCATTTTCTCTTTCTTGAGTCATAGGAAACACCGTCTTTGTTAAAGGGGTCGAGGAAATATTAAGGAAAATTTTCCATGTGATGCTCAACTCAAATCCTACACCTACCAATCCTTCGAGTGAAGCCTTTGGAAATCTCATACAGTTCAGTCAATTTCTTGATGTGAGAGGCGAAGCTCTTACAGTCATTTGAGAATTTGTTCAGACTGAGGAGTTAGGAATTCGCCAGTGCGGATTGCCTACACAGTGAGGAACTTGATAGCCACGAGGAATTTGAGAATCAAATTTCTGACCGTTCTTTGTCTTTGCGCTCCAATTTGTCCCAAAATATCTTATCCACCTAACGGTCATATCATTGAAGGGCATTTATGTCTTATCATGTCGGGCTGCTCCCTAGGCTATAAATAGCCGGCCCCTACAACCACTAGCTGGTTGGCTGCTCCGAGAGAACTTGACACTTGTCATTTGAGAGCAACCCATCCTCCGAGGACTTTGAGCGAAAATCATCGAGTGAGGAAAAACCCAAAACCATATCCCTACCAACCCAAAGTGATTGAGCATCACTGAAGAGATTGATCCTGCGTGGATCCGGCGCTTGTTACCTTTCAAGACTGTGCTTCTTCCAGACGGTTAGGCGTCATGGTCTAGAGCATCCAAGAGGAATTGGAGATCGCCAAGTGACCAAGTCTGTGAAGGTTTGGAAGTCGCTGAAGACTTACCACAGTGATTGGGCGAGGTCTGTGTGACCTTAGTTCAAGGAGAACACGGTGAGGACTTGGTGTCTGAGCTGCGTGCTCAGCGACTAGGTGTCCGGGACTGTGTGTCCTCGAGTTTAAATACTCGGCCGCTCCAACCGTACAAGCCCGAGGGCAAATTTGGAACTGGTCTACCAAATCATTGTCTTCACCAACCTAACTGGCTCTATTTCCTCAACCCTTTCATTTCCTCATTATTTTGTTGAGTGTTCTTTCATATCTGTGTTTGAAGACTTTGACTGAAGACTTTCTCAATTTCCTCAGTTCAATTTCTTCAGTATGTTTGTCTTCATCTTGTGCTATCCTGTGTTTACGCTTTACATGCTCTTTGATTGTCTTCATTTCATCATGATGACCATGCCCGCATTCTCTTATGCTTACTTGAGTACTTATTCATTTGCAAGTAGTTCTTCACTTAGGAATTTCCTCACGGATAATTCCTCATTGAAGAATTCATAAAAATCGCCTATTCCCCCCCCCCCCTCTAGTCGATATAACGCACTTTCAGCGTCGATTGTGGAATGTGGATGCCTTGTGTGATGGCGCCGACGATGTCGGGACAGAGTTTACTACACCGTGATTTACAGCGATCTGCGGTTGTGCTGCATCCACTGCCTAGCCGGTAATAGAGCCACGAGGACTGCCTCACCACCGCGATGGAAAGCCTGAAATGGAGCCCTTCGAAGGAGGTGGTGATTGGTGAAGAGTGAAGACCTATTCGATCCGGGAATATAATTCAGTCATCTGCAATCTATGGACCACCACCTCAGTCCTCACAACCGCGGGCATGTTCGTCTCACCACGCTCGCCAACCTCGATGTCCTCTTCATCACCTTCGTGCTCGAGAACTACTGCCGATGAGCTCCTGTACAACGCTTCCATAACTCACCTCTCCTACTCTGAACACCACGCCTGTATTAATCTCCACCTAAATCCCACGTTATTTGTGTATCAGGCTTCAGGGTACATGTGAAAATCCACTCGTAGCCTGGGACCAATCTTTGGACGAAGTGGAGATGAGGATGTGCTGTTGGGCCATGCTTTGGTTAGGTTGTCCTTATTATTATCAAATTATTCGCCCTGTTTTGTGACTTTATAGTCTTATATAATCACAAAGTTAACAGAAGTTCTACTCAATGTACTCAGGTTTCAAGATAAAGAACTTCTGGTTGAAAGCATTTAGTTTACAAACTGGAGGAACAGATTGACACAATTGATTAAACCAATGAGCAGGAATAACCCTCAAGAGATTATGTTGTGCTTGATTGGTAGGAACACACACCCTTTCCCCATGATCAAATAATCATTTCCATTTTAGGGAATATTTATTCATAGGAAATATACAAGAGAAATAACATAAGCACTAAGCAATGGAGCCATATTGCACAAACTGAAAATTTTATTCAGGAAAGAAAACGTACATAGTTGTTATTACAACTAACATATGATAGCTTAATTTGTTCAGACTTTAGAGCAGAGTGTTTTAAGCTAATGTTGTTTTAAAAGTTGATTACTACTATTTGAAAAATGAGTTGGAGCGTTTTTTGAATTAGCTTGTAACGCCTCCCACCCCCTCGCGTCGCCTCCCCCCGGGCGGCGCCAGGGGCCCCAACCCTAGCGTCGCCAGCCCCTCCCTGCCACTCCCTCCTGCCACCGCTGCCGCTGGCGTGGGCCGCAGTGGCGGCGGGCCCGGTGCCAAAGTTCCTGGGTGGGTGGTTGCGGCGGATCGCATCTGAGGCGGCGGGGGCGGCCCTTCTCATGAGATCCAACAGCAGCGGCTAGGACGGAGAATCCGGGTTGTGCGGCGGGGGCCGGAGCACCATCACCGGCGGTGCGGTGGCTCTGCTTGGACGGCGGCGGTGGGAGCGCCCCATCCGGCGGGGAGGGCTGTCCTGGTCGCGATGGTGACGACGGTTTCTGCGGATCCAACGCACCGTTTGGATCCGTCGCAGGGAGGCCTTCCGCCGACCGGCGGCGCGTGCAGGGACCGGTGAGGAGATGCCGGATCTCTGCCGGAGTACCGACAGCGACATACGCCTTCATGGTGAGGTTCCGCTCGGTTCCAGCCAGCAGCCACGAGGTCAGGAAGACGTGGCTTCCGGTGAAAATCGCGCCTGACTGCGGTCTTGGCGGACGATGGCGGCGTCTCAGACGTCGTTTCCTTCTGGAGGCATCATCGTTGCAAGTCACATCAACCTGATCGGGAAGTTCCGGGGGAAACCCTAGATCTAGGTCTACCGGATCGGACAATGACGGTGCCATCGGTATCGTTCTCCCTCATGGGGGCATCATTTTGGAGCAAGTGCTGGTTGGAGAGGACAAGCGGAGGAGCGGTGTTTCATCTTCTCCATTGATGACGGCGGATCTCGGCGGCATGGCGCAGTGGAGACTCGGTGCGTGATGAGCGGAGATGGACTCGCGCAGGAGGGTGATGCGGCCTGGCGTCGTGGTGGCGTCGGCGGCAGTTGGACCGGGCAAGGTTGATGCAGCAGTACAGCTCTGAAGATGGATTGGTGGCAGGTGGCTGCGGCGGCCTCATACCCGGCAGGGGTCCTGGTTGAGAAGCACGCCGGACTGGTGGGTGCCCATACCCGGAAGGCGTCCTGGTTGGGACCTCAAGTCTTAAAAGTTAGGTTTGGTCATTGGTGCATTTGGTATTAGGCCGGACTTTGGCGCCCTACATCAACTGGATAGGGATAGCGACAGATGTTGCTTTGTTTGGTGGCTTTAGAATTATTGTTGTATGACTTTGTAATGTCTTGTGTCAATAATTAATAAAATGGCCGTATGCATCGCCCAGATGTAGAGGCCGGGGGTCGTCCTCCTTTTCTAGAAAAAAAGAGCACATGGAAGCACCTACAAGAAGGTCTCACTAGGTACAGAATGCAAGATGCTCTTCCATAATTGGTGTCAGCTATATAATAAGTAAAATGGTAGTAGGTTTCGATCAATTTTGTATCTTGAATTCTTGTGTATTTGGGTACCTGAAATTCAGTTTTTAGATGCAATTGTCAGTCTACAATTTGTGTAAACCACAAGAAAGTACATGGTGCAAATTTCTCAGATATTTATAACTACACAAATCTTTTCAAATATTTCCCTTTCCTACATTAGATGTCAACAAGATTAGCGGGCGCAGCAACGCGCGCCTTGATGATCCAGTGTATATAATCTAGGTACGAGCACGCCGAGGCAGTCGCCCCGACATATCCGTCTCACGTGACCAGACAAACCCGGATAGGGGCCAATGACCCTCATAGGCCGTGCCGGGTCGACCATGGCACACCAGAGCCGTGCGGTTATTAAGATTGACCAGGTGAACCCGATCGTACCACTAGCACAACCCAGAGTCTAAGTAACCTTTAGTTAAAAGACAGAAATTGGAGCGTTCCCTTTAATTTAGATGAATTATTTGGGTTTATATTAAGCCATGGCAACTTCTATACATTAGTTAGCCTCAGGGTTAATACCCTCAAAAAGAAACCTAGAGGTTTTGCTTCACTGGAAATATGTGAGGTGTTTTGCAGTGCTTGTGCAAGTTGCTTGGCTCCATGTGTCGGGGTACACAAACAGGGGTATATGTTTCCCCTGACTTCTGCCCGGCCAGGCAAGTCTCTGACACAACAACAACGAAGCAAACTTCACCAAGCATCCAAGACAAGGCCAAGCTGAAGATATAGCTCTTTGAGGAATCAAAGGGCGGATCAAGAAGACCAAGACAAGCCGAGGAAGCAAGATATAACTAAGGGAAAAACCTCCCTTGCCGGACAGGCGAGCCTGGTAGGGTCGAGGTCGCACCGAAGACAAGTCTCAAGAATCCCCCCGCAGGCTTGCCGGGGATGCCAAGGGCGGATTACCCCGCCAAGGCTCCACCGCTTCACATCATAGTGACGCAAGTCACTTATCAATGCAGTGTCGAGCCCCCAAGTGATTAGGTGGTTGTCATTTGGCACGTCGCGGCCACTTCTGAGGAAAGTCACCCCTAAGTGACACCGTCCACAGGGGTGTCACGTAGGCAGGCGAGGAGGTGGAAGAAGAGCACGACAAGGCTTGCCGGACCGCTTCAATGACGTGACACTAAGCGACGCATTTAATGCGCCTTGTCCTGTCTGTAGAGTTAGGTATGATAGCACTGTGGCTATCTAATCACAGGATAATGACGGTTTTGCCATTGTGGTAACCCCTTGACCTATAAAAGGAGGATCATGGCAACCTTATAAAGGATTCGGACCCTTGTACACTCATGTGCACGTAGCTGCTCTCGTCCTGAGGCGATCTTGCCGGGCTTGAGCGTTGCTTCATCACCACAATCCACTCATCAATCCACCAAAGCAGGAGTAGGGTTTTACGCCTCACGGTGGCTCGAACCTGGGTAAAACTTCCTGTGTCATCGCTGCCATGCTGCTCTACGGTCTCCGCTCTTTGTGCAATGCACCCTTCCCCCTTTCTGAACCACAAGGGACCGATGGCCCCATAGGTGGCCATGTTGAACCATGACATCTTTGGCGCACCAGGTAGGGGGGATAGGCGCTTGCGCGAACCCGAGGATGTGAGTAGCGCGTAATCTTCATCGTCATTTTCTTCATCGACGGCTTCATCATCCACGACGCCGAGAAAGGACGCGGCACAGCGGGTCGAGAAGGAAGCGACCTCGTTCCTTCGCCCGCCCTGTCCAGTTCCCATCATCATTCTGCGCCGTGGCTGCAGCTACAGCGGAGGCAAGAAATGACAGCGGCACGACAACCCCAAACGGTTCAGACAGCAGGGTCACCGTAGGAACCCAGTTTGGAAGAAGGGGCAAGGTGATAAGGTACATGGTCCCTTTCTCTGCCACTTTCACTTATCAAAGATCGAGCTATACTGGGTTTAGTATCATCAACGTCGATGAGCCCGTGCAAAACTCAGTCCAGCATTCGCCATGCTAAGGGGAATCCTGAGTAGAGCGCCGGTGCGAATCCATTTATTGACGCCCCGGCAAGCATGCTCCGGCATGGTCGTCCGCATTGGCGTGTCTTTTATGCCAGCTGCCGTAAGATTGTTAAAAAGTGTAAAGAGGAGGAGAGAGAAACCGGTCCTGCCTTGCATCACGTCCTATCGCTCATAAGATATATATGATTCCTTATGGCACTTGCCGGGAGCCGGAAAGCAATACGCAAGACGCCATCTTCCCAAGGCACGCAGACGCGACGAGTGGCTGCGGCTGGAGGGGGAAGGAAGCACGGATGAAAGCTAAGTCCACGTGATTGTTGCTCCTTTATAGATCCAGAGTCTGCATTTGCTTATCCCCCAGATACCAAGGGGTTTCATATGAAAAAATATTTTCGTGTGATGGCATCTTGATGGATCGTCTGTGCCCCCACTCTGCTCCGAGCCTGCTCATGGAGCGGGTGGCTGCATCAAAGACTCCCGAGGGAAAAACTTTTCGGGACATGTCCTCACCAGCCGATGCTAAGGACCTGCTCCTCACAGCAATCGCGGCGGCATGTTGCTAGCAAGCAACCAAAACACGTAAAAAGAAACTAACCATACGAACATACATGGATAAAACACAAGGGGGATAGCATGCGTTCGGAATTAATTAAACATCAGTTCAGCACAAATAAAAGAACTACGGTGTCTAAACAGAGGACATGCATAATGTTTTGTTACAAGGCATCATAGCAACGTGAATGGTTCAAGGCCGTGCTTGGTGGCCTTATGAAGCCTTGGGAACGGGGAGCACCTTGTCAGCGTAGGGGGTAGCCTTCTCCTCGGCAACAAAAACATCAGCACCTGTCGGGAGCTTCCTGAAGCTGTCAGCAAGGTTGAGTTTGGGGCGGCGGTAGGCAAGATTGCTCAAGACCATGAAGAGGGCGCTGCGGGCAAGCTTTCGAGACTCGCTTTCGAAAAGGGCGTCTCTTCCTTCTTCATGGGTCTTCAACCCTTTGATCAACTTGTTGAAGAAGAGCCCTAGCTTGATGCTTGGGACCTCATGCCTGCCAACCGAGAAGACTGGTCCCTCCATGCCCATCGTTGCGACCTGGGTAGAGAGGCGCTCAAAAATGTCGACTAGGATCTTGATTCAAAGGTCAACCTGCTCGGATTGGTGTGCCAGCTTATCCTCTGCATCCTTCCAGAGGGTCCTGGCGATTTCCAAGTCCTTCATCAGCTACTTCTCACGAACACCGGCCGACTCGGCCGCACTCTCAAGAGTGCCAATCCTTGCCTTCATATCATCAATGGTGTCATTGGCAGTCTCGAGGCTCTGGCTCTTGGAGGAAAGCTGCGATTGCACCTCCTTCAAGAGGATCTCTGCTTTTTGTGCCTCCTCCTTGAGGGTCACGACCACCTTGACACTCCCGGGAAGCTCTTCTGCCAGTTTGGCCACTTGTTGATCAAGGTCTGTCTTGGAAATGGACACCGTAGCAAGGTCATCAGCAACCTTCTTCGGCTGAGCGGCATGGTCAGTAGAGTGCATTGAGGGCCACCTTGTGCTTGTCTTCCAGCTCTTTGGTGCATTGCTAGACAAGGGTCTCCAGTTCCTTGTCCTTACCGCGAAGGGTGGCCCCGAGGTTCTCTTCTCGGGAAGAGATGCCCTTCTCCCTGGCGTTCAAGAGCACTATGCGCTCTACCAGACGGGCCTCCCGGGCAACGATGTCCTCCCTCACCACGGAAATCGTCTCCTGCTGCCGCAAAAGGACTTGGAACTGCTTGCCATGCCACTCGCGCAATTCGCTCCCCTTGTCTCTCAGCTCCTGATCTATGAGGTTGGCGGAATTGCGTTGCTCCTTGAGTACCTGCCACTTCTGGCCGTACTGGTTCCGCATTTCCTTAATGCCTACCGCCACGGACTCCAGCAAGGATAGGTCCATGACGGCGTTGACAGAGTCATCGGCTTCTCCAACTTGCTGCGACAGTGGTGCTATGATATGCTGAATCTCCTCGTCAAGCTCTGTGCTCATTTCCGTTGAAGAACTGGGGGCTTCGAGGCTAGGCTGTGCAAGTACCAACGCCAACTGGCTCGAAGATGGCCGCGGGGTCCCAACCGAAGTGCCAAACGAGGGGGGAGGGCTCATGGTCTCAAGGGGGATCTTCTCTTCAACCACCACCCCTGATCCTGATGTACTACCGGGGGTTTTCTCTGCTTCCTCTAGGGGCTTTTGGATGTTCCCGACAGCTTGTTCCTCTGTGGCAGCAATCTGGGTGGCCTCCTTAGTAGCATCCTTGCCAATGTTGGCCACCTCCTCCAAAAATTCAGGCTCCTTGGTCAACGGAGCTACGAGCAAGAGCGACAAACAATGATAAGGAGGCAAAATGATAAAAGCAAACGAAGAACAGAAGGATGAGCAAGATACTTGGAGTCGTTTGCCGTGGGAGGGTTTCGATTCCCCCGGCAACATCAGTTGCCGGGACGCAACCGCTACGCCCTTCCTCGGTGACCACGACATTAGCAAGAACCAATCCTTCTGTGGAAGCCCCTTCGGAGGACCTCTCATTTCGAGTGACAAGAGGAGTAGACTCTTCCTGGGGGACCTCACCCAGGGAGATCTCCCCTTCTTCCTTGGTGGGGGACGGGGGCATTTCTCCACTTCACCCTTGGCGGGAGAAACCCGCCCAGTGTCTTCGTGCCGGGGGCTAGGATGGGGGCTTGGCGCTGGGTCATTTGTGCTGCTTCCCTCCAAGCCTATGCCCTCTAAATGCCCCGATAGCGCTGCCCACCTGAGACGTTTTGACCGATGGATGAGGGTATCTTCTTCCTCCTCCCTGTCAAAAGAACGGCGGGCAAGATTGAATCAAAAAACTCACAAAGGCACTAGATACCAACGGAAAGAGGAAGTATTTTCCTTACTCCGAGTCTCTGAGCATGGAGCCCAATGCGAACTCCATGGGTGGCGGAGGACCTGCACTCCTCCTTTGGGTCGGGGCGGCAACGCTTCCGACAGCTTTGGGTCATGTTGAGGTGCAGGGGATCCGACGAGGATGAACTGCTCGAAGAGCTCGAGTCTGATTGGGAGCTGGAGTCAACCCCTATGACCACCCGTCGCTTGGTGGGAGGGGCCTTGGCCTCGAAAAGGCGAGAGGACTGTCGTCGCGGCGCGTCCGCCCCGACGCTCTTGGAGGCAATCTTCTTCACCTTCTTAACGGCGGGCGCAGGGACAGGGACCGCTGTTCCCCGACTGGGCCACCGGCGCGGACGCTACTCCAGGACTGGTTCGGGGGCTTGCGGGCCCGCTGTGAGCCAATCCTCTTGGGGTTGCTCCGCCTCCTCAGCCTCGTCCCCTTCCTGGGCCCGCGCTGCAGCGGCATACAGGGCTTCGATCCCGGAGAACTCGGCCCCAGCAGGGTCATACCGGGTAGCCTCCTCCATGGCATGCACCTCTCCCCCGCCGAGGGAAGAGCCTCGCCTTCAGCTTCCCCTTCTTATCCCTCTTCCACCCTTCCGGGCCTTGCCCTCTCGGCAACCCTAGCCGCCTTGTCCTCCTCGATCCGCCTCCTGATAAGTTCCGCCTCCGTCGTGGAGATGCACTTGAACATGTTTGATGCGGAGCATCCTATGGTCATCCCCTTCGACCTATCATCATCTCACCAAGTGTCAAGAGGACCAATGACATGAGCACGAGCTAGGGCCCTCGAGAACGAGGTGACATCTCTCCTTAGTGATATTCCATATGACCCTCTCGAGACATGGCTACTACCTAAGTCCGAATGTGCATGATCAGGTACCAAGAAGGCCCTCCCGAAGATGCACATGAAGATGGACAAGTCCCCAAGTTCATGGATGAAGAGGAACGACGGAAGGAACCGGAGAAGCCCCAGGACCTGGACATCCGGCCGCCCCGGACATCCGGCCCCTGGAGCATCTACCACATCCGCTGCCCAGCAGAAGCTACAGGGCCCGGACATCCGGCCCGATACCAGCCTGGACATCCGGCCCCCGCCTGGAAATCTGGCGCCCATCATAGAACACACCCGAAGCTGGACCCCGTCAGCCCGGACATCCGGCTCTTCCCGAGCCGCCAGACATACAGCCTCCTCCCCGGAAATCCGGACACCACCTATCCAGAGAGCTTCAAAACCGACCCTGCCAGCCCAGACATCCGGCCCCCTGCCGGCACATCCGGCCCCCTGCCGGCACATCCGGCTTCTCTTGAATGCCCGGACATCCGGCCCCGCCTGTCTGCGCACAGTAAAGGGTCGAGGCCCATGTACCCCTTCGCCCACCTAGACTATATATACTCCTCCTCCTCCCTCTTTCCAGAGTCAGCAAAGGATTAGCTCATTTGAGAGATAGAGCTTTTCACATCCACTTTACTTCTCCATTGGAGTCCACGACCTCTTCGGAGTAGATCCCCCAAGCGGATTCAAGACCCTTCACGGGAAGACCCCCTCATGACCTCCTCATGGAGAAGAACTTGCTACTTGTATTGTCCTTTGTTGATCGTGGATCGTGTATCTCTTTGTGTTTCGAGGATCTAGCACATGTGTAATTGAATCTTGTTGGCTTGAGTGATTTCTCTCATGTTTCCCCTTGTATTTTCCTCTCGTGTTCCTCGTAGGATCTACTCCAATCGTGAAAGACCGGCCCTAGGGTTTCCACCCTACATCATCTTGCACTACTGCAGGATGATCCAAACGCGACACTACGATCAGAGACCCTTCGACGAAACTGTGTGCGATGCCATAGTCGCAAACGGTGGTGTAAAAAACCGTCAAAAAATGTGCAAACGTTTGCGATGATGGATGCATCAAACATGGTTCAGATTATAGTTGCATGTGCGATGCAGGGCATATGGTTCATTTTGATTAACTGTTTCACATGAGGAGGAACAAAAGAAATGGGCAGCCAGATGAAGGCGTGTGTGATATACAGCATACCGTTCACTAGGATGAACTGTGTGTGCTTAGGAAACACAATGGAAACGGTTCAACTGAACAAGATGTGTGTGATACGTGGCAAACAGGTCCGTAATCAGAAATGTGTGTAACGACCAATAATAACAGAGACGATTGCTGTTAAGAAGCCGTGTGAGTTGCTCTGTCTACAGTAGAATAACATGGTATATATATATATATATATATATATATATATATATATATATATAAACACTATTCTGATCATGGGATCAGAATAATATTCTGATCACAACCTGAACTTCCCGTATAAAGCGCCTGAACTTCCCTGTGTACGAACCCGACCTTCGGGCTATCTTCGCAACCGTGGCTTCCTGCGTGAATTATTCCGGTTGGTGGTGTTGTCTGTGATGTGATTGTAATCCAGATACTCATACCTGCATCTAAATGCTCGTTTTGATTCGTAATTTTGCATTTTGGCGGATTCACTCTTGGGGCAAATGAACTCGTGTCTGTTTATAAGTTTAATGCATTCACTGGATGTTCTGGAACCTCCAACATGATGGTAATTTGGTGTAAGTACGAGTTTCGAGGGCAATTTGTCGTTAATTTCAACGGATTTGATTTCGGGTTCTGTGTTCTTCCTCCACGGGAGTGGTTTCCGCGGCTTCTGTCGATTTGTTGTTTTTCTGTGAATATAGAGGGCAGATTTGATTGCAGTAGTTAGATCGTATCGTTCATGCGCTGTTAATTTTATCATCTAGGCGAATACACCCCTGAAATCGGGCTATTTGATCTCATGTCCGCCCGTGTTGGTCGCGGTTCTTCGATGAGACAGCTTGATGGCTTTTGTCGTTTTGATGTTAGGGCGTAGTAGGATATCGTTCGAGCTCGCAGAGTGAGAAGGTGTAGTCACCCAAGTGATGAAATCTGAAAAGAAAATTCGATAATGTGTTTTATCCAGTGATTCTACTATCTGTGTTCCAGAGTTGGACTTCTACACCTTTTGTGCTTGAACTTCCCTCGTTTTAATGCATGTTTTTTGGGTGATGCTGCAATACGATCTGTTCGGTTGGTATTGTTATAAAAATTTTGTGTATGTTTTTTTGTTTTTCAGAGTACTCATATACGTAAATGTGGAGCTGGTCCATAGATACACAAATAATCCTTTTTATTTATTACATCTTGAGGACTAGTTTTTTGGATCATCCACATTCTGTGGTAGTAATTGGACTTCTATGGTACCAGTGATTGAACTTCCTGATTTCCACATTGCAAGGTGGTGCAACATCGCGCTATATTTTTCCTTTTTTTGTTTTTTTTTGTAATTTTCAATTTTCTAATTGGGTTTTAGTTTGTTCCGTGGCAACTTTGGGATTATTCCCCAAATATGCGTGCATACCTTACTTATTTTTTTGTAACATGTTTTCATACTTCAAATAGTTGTAAAACTTCAGTTTGTGTTTAACGTGAACTTACAAGATTTTTGCTTCTGTGTAATTTGTCTTTCTACATGTTCATTTGATGTTTTTTTCAAAACCCCGAACTTCTGTGTTTTTACAACTTGATCTTACCTTTATTAAGAACATTTGATTAGTTAACTTACACCTTGTGCATTTTGTTTCTTCGACACTAAACATTATTATTCCTCAGGTGCTTCTTTCTTGGTTTTTATGTCACAGCAAAAAAATTCTTGAATGCAGGTTCATCTTTTTGACATTGATATTCCAAGACAGATTACATTCCAGAAATCAAAAGCGGCTTAGTAGATTTCTTTACGCAATTTGTTGTAACTAGTGTGTAAGTGTGGAGCTGGACCACATGCACTATCTTCAGTAGGATCTGGACTTCTTTTTTATTAATGGTTGAACTTCTGGTTTTGGAGATTGCACTCCACATTGGAAGGAGAAGGTGCATGATGCTCTATATTTTCTTTGTTTGGTTTTCTTTGTAATTTTAATTCTCCAGATGTTTTTTTAGACTTTTGTATCGTGAGCAATCATGGGATTAGCCCAAGTATGGAACGATCAGGAGCAGGCGACGACGGCGTCTTGCCGTCGCATATCTTGAGGCGAATCCGTCACATCCGTGACCCCACTATCTATCTTAGGGTTTTTAGGGTTTAGGGTGCGTGCGGTGGGGGTGGAAAACTGAATAACCGCATTGTGTCTGTCAAATCCTAGCGTGCAGCAATGCGGTAGCCTTGAGGCCGGCGGGGGAGGGTGGGACCCCCTCCCTCCCCGCGAGGTCGAGACAGAACGGAGCCGGCGGCGGCCAGCGGCATGCCGCGTCGTCTCATCTTGAGGCGAGTCCATCACATCCGTGACCCCACTATCTATCTTAGGGTTTTTAGGGGTTAGGAGTGCGTGCGGTGGGGTGGAAGCAGAATAACCGCATTGCGTCTGTCAAATCCTAGCGGCGCAACAATGTGGTAGCGCCAAGGCCGGCGAGGGGAGGGTGGGACCCCCTCCCTCCCCCGCGAGGCCGAGGCAGAACGAAGTCGGAGGCAGGCGATGGCGGCGTGCAGCGTCATCGCATCTTGAGGCGAATCCATCACATCCGTGACCCCACTATCTATCTTAGGGTTTTAGGGTTTAGGGTGCGTGCGGTGGGGGTGGAAGCAGAATAACCGCATTGCGTCTGTCAAATCCTAGCGCAGCAAAGAATGGTAGCGAGGCCGAGCAGGGGAGGGGGTGGGGCGCCTCCTCCCTCCCCTGCGAGGCCGAGACAGAACGAAGCCGAGTAGCGGCGACGCGGCATGCGGCGTCGTCGCATGCGGAGGCGACTCCGTCACATCCGTGACCCCCACTATCTATATTAGGGTTTTTAGGGTTAGATATGAACTTCATCTGATTTTGTACTTGAACTTCTTCTTTTTGTTTCTTTATGGTTTATTTATTCTTATTCCTTTACTTCTTTTATTAGAGTACTTGAACTTCTGTACTTTATTTTTTGAACTTCTTTTCTCTTGTTTTTTAGGGGCATATTTATGTATGTATGTTTCTTCCTTTAGTAGTGTATTTGCCATCTATTTTTGGTTTTGAGGATATCAGCGGTGCTGTTTTGTGATCTTATCTCATTATAATAGATGCATTCAAATGGTGCATTTATTTATCTACACATGTATTTACTATTTTAGCTGTTGGGGGTAAAACTGTAAATTCAGTGGTGTTGCAAGTCCCAGGACAGAGAGTCATTAAGTGACCATTTCCCTCGCCACCACCTGCCAAAAAACTCCTCTCCCCTTGTCGCTTGCTCTCTCCCCCCTCTCCGTCGCTCCGCTGCCTTCCTCGCCTCCAACTCCCCCCGATTTCTCCGCCCCTGTCCCCTGCCCTCGTCTTTGGAGTAACAAGCACGCCCGCTCCTATTTCTCCCCACGCCCGCTCTCTTGCTTTCTGAAGCAAGGCGGCAACTACTACCTGCAGTTGGAAGGTGCGTGGCGTCGTGGGGAGTGGAAGAACCAGCGGATTAAATGCGTCTTGAGGTCGTCTGGAGAGGTACAAGTGCTGCCCCTCCCCCTCCTAATGCTTGCTTCTAGTTTCGTCAGATCCATCGAGTCCGCCTCCTGTGTGCTCTCGCGTCCGCGTCCTACCCCCTTTCTTTCTGATGGTTTGGTGGGAGATTAGGTAGGGTTCTTGTGCGTGTGGTGGGTGGATTCCATTCCCCCGTGGTCAGATTTGTCTATGAGATGCTTGTGTGTGCTATTTTATCCATTCAGAGATGAGTGGATTCCATTCCCCCGTGGTCAGATTAGTCTATGAGATGCATGTGTGTGCTATTTTATCCGTTCAGAGATTAGTGGATTTCATTTCCCCTTTGGTGATTTGTCTATGAGATGTTTGGTATGTTTCTGATGTGCAGATTTTTAGCAGGTTGTTCTTGTTGGGGAACGTAGTAATTTCAAAAAAATTCCTACGCACACGCAAGATCATGGTGATGCATAGCAACGAGAGGGGAGAGTGTATGTCCACGTACCCTAAATGAACCGTGGCGGGCGTTATAACAACGCGGTTGATGTAGTAAATGCGTCTTCACGATCCGACCGATCCAAGTACCGAGCGTCACGGCACCTCCGAGTTACGCACTGCGTTCAGCTCGATGGCGATCCCCGGACTCGATCCAAAGCAAAGTGTCGGGGATGAGTTCCGTCGGCCGCAGCGGCGTGGTGGCGATGATGATGCTCCATCGACGCGAGGGCTTCGCCTAAGCTCATGACGATATGACTTCACGGCGCGAGGCTTCGCCTAAGCTCATGACGATATGACTTCACCGGCGAGGCTTCGCCTAAGCTCTACGACGATATGACCGAAGTGGAATATGGTGGAGGGGGGCACCGCACACGGCTAAGGAACGATCCGTAGATCAACTTGTGTGTCATGGGGTGCTCCCCTGCCCCCGTATATAAAGGAGGGAGGGAGGAGGAGGCCGGCCCTAGAGAGGCGGCGCCATGGAGTCCTACTCCCACCGGGAGTAGGATTCCCCTTTCCTAGTCCAACTAGTAGTCCTTCCATGTATTAGGAGTAGGAGACAAGGAAGGGGAAGAGAAGGGAAGGAAGGAGGTGCGGCCTCCCCTAGTCAATTCTGACTAGGCCATGGGAAGCGCGGCCTGCCTAGGCAGCCCTCTCTCTTTCCCTTGAGGGCCCAGTGGGCCCAATACTTCTCCCGGCGAATTCCCGTAACTCTCGGTACTCCGAAAAATACCGAATCATTCGGAACCTTTCTGAACTCCGAATATAGTCGTCCAATATATCGATCTTTACGTCTCGACCATTTTGAGACTCCTCGTCATGTCCCCGATCTCATCCGGGACTCCGAACTCCTTCGGTACATCAAAACTCATAAACTCATAATATAAGCATCGCCGAAACCTTAAGCGTGCGGACCCTACGGGTTCGAGAACTATGTAGACATGACCTAGAACTATTCTCGGTCAATAACCAATAAGCGGGACCTGGATGCCCATATTGGCTCCTACATATTCTCTGAAGATCTTTATCGGTCGGACCGCATAACAACATCGTTGTTCCTTTTGTCATCGGTATGTTACTTGCCGAGATTCGATCGTCGGTATCCAATACCTAGTTCAATCTCGTTACCGGCAAGTCTCTTTACTCGTTCAGTAATACATCATCTAGCAACTAACTTATTAGTTACAATGCTTGCAAGGCTTATATGATGTGTATTACCGAGAAGGCCGAAGATACCTCTCCGACAATCGGAGTGACAAAACCTAATCTCGAAATCGCCAACCCAACAAGTACCTTTGGAGACACCTGTAGTACTCCTTTATAATCACCCGATTCACGTTGTGACGTTTGGTAGTACCCAAAGTGTTCCTCCGTTAAGCAGGAGTTGCATAATCTCATAGTTACGAGGAACATGTATAAGTCATGAAGAAAGCAATAGCAACATACTAAGCGATCAAGTGCTAGGCTAACGGAATGGGTCATGTCAATCAGATCATTCTCCTAATGATGTGATCCCGTTAATCAAATGACAACTCATGTCTATGGTTAGGAAACATAACCATCTTTGATTAACGAGCTAGTCAAATAGAGGCATACTAGTGACACTCTGTTTGTCTATGTATTCACACATGTATTATGTTTCCGGTTAATACAATTCTAGCATGAATAATAAACATTTATCATGATATAAGGAAATAAATAATAACTTTATTATTGCCTCTAGGGCATATTTCCTTCAGTTCTAGTATTTGGAGTTGCATTCATCAAGCCGGTTGTGTTGTCATGGCTTCAAAACCTTCTACAGGTATCTTAATGTAGTTGTATCTTGTATTTTAAATAGCATTATTCTCATATATGTCTGCTCATATCTTCACTTAGTATTCATGTTGGACTGCCACTGTTAATAGTGTGAACTTCTAGTAATGGTTATGTGTATCCTTTTTTCATCTTTTTTATGTGCTACTTACTTGGGTCACATAGTTGAACTTCTGGTTTTAATTATTGTTTGATTGTAATGAAATTTGGTTGAACTTCTGTTATGCACATTTTGTTTTACTGCTTTGTTATGTACCGTTGAACTTCCGGACATTCATGATATATGTAGTAGCCTCTCTGGTGTAGACTGTTTTTATATTTAGTTTGTAGATTTTTTTAGTTCGTTTTTTGTGTTTACTGCTTTGTTAGGTATTGTTGAACTTCTGGGTATTGGACATTGTTGTAAAAGTAGAAGTCCCTTTGGTGTAGGATTGCGGATTAGAACTCAGCTGCCTTTTTACTTGCATTTTTTGTAGTTGGTAATGAGTTGAATAGTTCTGAAAAAATGCCTGGGATCAAGATGGAGCTTCAGAGGTTAATACTGATGCTCCAATATTTGATGCGGCTAAATCACACATTATCCCTTTGAATGTGATTGCCGAGGTTGCTTCGATCCTTGAGAATGCAAGCCTTGAGGATCTTGCTTCTGCAGCTATTGCTTCACCTAGTATGTGAAACCCCTTTTCTTTTCATTTTAAAGTTTTGAGCCATGTTTTTTAGCTTGTTCATGTCATTTGTTTTTGTTTTTGTTCCTGACTTTTTTAATTTTTGCTCCGATTTTTGTGTGTTCTTTGCAGATGTGTCCACAGAGGAGGAAGCTATGAACACCATCAATGATGTTTTATCTGATTTAGGTTTATCAGAAACCCCTGCTGCTGCTGAGGTGGGGGCTCTGTCAGTCAAAGGTTGTGATTCCGTTCAGGATCCTTTGTGCTCTCTTGAGGATGTCGAGAGGCCTTGATCATGATCTGTTGATGGCCTTGAACACATCACGCAAGCCAAGGATGTGCCTCTTGACTTCTCTGGAGGACCAACGTAAGAGGAAGAAGCAAGAAGATTTTGACAAGAAGAGGCGGCCCGCCTTGAGAAAGGTTCGATGTTCTGGATCTGTTCATGCTTGGTGAGCTCCTTTGTTGAGGAAGACGTGTCGTGTGGTAGTGATGGCATGGTCGTCCCTGTTAAGAAGAAAATCAAGAAGACTGCTGCGAGGAAGCTAGTAGTTGGTGAAGTTACTCCTCGGAAGAGCCCACGTATTTCAAGGCTGCGAAGTTGTTGAAGATGAAGGGTTAGGCCTTGGTGGTACGCATACGCCGTAGTCATCGTGTGCTTGCCCTTTGTCAGACCCTACACCTTCTCCGCTTGGTGCCGGTGCATCTGGTAAGGGAAGAAATGCGGCGTGAAGCGCAAGGTTCCACCGCAAAGGTCAACAAGGGTGTGAAGAAGCGTTCGTGTTAATCCAGAGGACAAGGATGATGCTGATTTCAATGCTGATGATGAGGACGACGTCGATGATGATGTTGCCGCTAATCAGGTATTAATGTCTCATGTTTACTGTTTTTAGAGCATTTGTCGCTATTGATGTAGTTTTATTGTTTTTAGCACTGCCTTGGTGTACATAGCTGACCTTCTGCTCCATCTCCATATAGACGAATAAATTAGCCGACGTGCTTTGCTTTTATGGTATTACTGCCTTTGTGTACATAGTTGGACTTACGGGTATATACATGAAGAAATTAAGCTTAACTTGTTGGTATACATGCTTGATTACGCCTTAGTGTATATGGTTGAACTTACGCTTTTAAATTTCCAACATTTTTGAAAGCATGTTAACTAGTGTTCATACATGGTTGTACTGCCTATGTAGAAATAGTTGGACTTCTAAGATACATGTTTGATTACTGCCTTGGTATACATGGTTGAACTTATGCTTTGTAAATTTCCAACAATTTGAAAGCATGTTAACTTCTGGTAATACATGGTTGTACTGCCTATGTGACATAGTTGGACTTCTGGTATACATGTTTTATTACTGCCTTGTTGTACATGGTTAAACTTCTGCTATGTAAATTTCCAACATTTTGATAGCATGTTAACTTCACGGTCATACATGGTTTGTCTTGCCTATTTAGACATAGTTGGACTTCTGAAATGTACTAAGTGTGTAATTTTGTAGGCATTAGTGGAATTTTGGTGTAGCTGTGTATCTCATTGTGTATCTCATTTTTTCCAGTATCAGCTTGTGGAGCGGCCTGAGAGGAGGAAGAGAGGATGCAAAGCGCCCGAAGAAGGTGGCCAAGGAGGAGGTGGTAAACGTTTTAACAAGGCAGTTCGCTGCTCCCTAGGTGAGGTGAAGGCGTGTGCGAAAATGCTACTGACTTAGGCACAAGGCGAGGGTTATCAAGGCTGGTTTTGGTTGTGTGTTTGACTTGAAGGTTGATTCCAACATTTCTCGTCCTTTGATGGGCAACATCTACGAGGATTGACCACCGCAACCATGATTACGGACATGGGTGAGGCGTACAAGGTTCTGCGTATTACAAGTGATGCTATTCACCATCTGTTTGGATTCCCTCAAGGTAATTGTACCCTCCTAGGCCTTCGGTGATGGGTTTGATGATCTTTGTTATGAGGTTGAAGGGCAAGCTTGGAGTGCGCTAGGAGTGATGACATCAAGACAAAGGATCTGCGGAATATCCTCGCGGATCTTGTGAAGGATGAGACGAAGGATGATCTTGCTCTGCGGTGTTTTACTGATTGTTTTCATGAAGGTGGTTATCCTGGAACGTCTACACGAGTGTCGAGGGAGGCGACAATGGTGAGAATCTTGTGTTTGAGGATATGGCAGATATGGACTCGCTAGTTGGTTGTTGATGACCTTGAAGTCTTTGTTGTTAGATATCAACAAGGTACTAGCAGAGGAAAAGCTGTCACAGGCTGTGCCATCGCGCCGCTTCTTATGTACCTGGACTGCCTTATCATTGGCAAGACACTAATGTTGACTTGATGACGCCTCGCATCGATTACATGGATCAGGCCAAGCTTCTTGAGCTCGCTTTGGCTGACTTGGTCAGAAAAGGTGATGACGACCCAGCCAACTGGGTGTTTGGGAGACTACCTGTGAGTGTTTCTTCTTTTCTGTGTAGTTAGTACTGCCTTTGTGTGCATGGTTGAACTTCTGCAATGTAATAGATGACCTTCTGGTTCATATAGACGAGTAAATTAGCTGAACTGCTTGGCTTATATGGTATTACTGCCTTTGTGTACATAGGTGAAATTCTGGATATATTCATATGAAATAAGCTAAACTTTGTTGTTGCACATGCATGGTTGAACTTCTGCTATGTAAATTCCAACATTTTTGAAAGCATGTTAACTTCTGGTCATACATGGTTGTCTGCCTATGTAGACATAGTTTGACTTCTGAAATGTCTTTGCGTGTGTAGGCATTAGTGGAATTTTTGGTGTAGTTTGTGTATCTGATTGTTACGCCTTTTTCCTTGTCATTGTCTTTTTTTGATGTCGACTTGTGGTACTAACTTGAACTTCTGCTACTGTCTTCTGTATTTCTGCTTCCATGTTTTTCATTTGTTCTGCGACGTGTTGATTTTTGTTTTCATATATGCAGTGGAAGACACAGGCTGAGGTTGTGTTCTTTAGGGTCATCGAACGCCCTGTTCTTACTATGCCTCGTGCCGCCGGCCTAGGTAGTGGAAGTTCTCCGAGATTTGAATTCTCGCGGGATGTTAACACTGGTGCCCCCCTGTAGATCCAGGAGGTTCTTCTGCCCGTGTGAGTGCTGCAGGTGGCGTTTCTTCCGAGAGTTTGTTCGATGTTGCGAATATTTCCCTTTCTAGGATTGATGGACTTCTGGAAACTGTTTCTGGAGAGATGGCTCGTGTTCCGACAACGGTTGAGCGTCTTAGTCGTGTGGATGGGATTCTTCCTCCCGGCCACGGTTTTGATGCTGAGTCTTCGAAGGAGCTTTTTGTCGATTGAAGCTAAATATCTTCTTGAGCTTCATTGAGAGCACTTCCCACCTCCGGGCTAGTTTTGTGTTGTTCAAGGAAATGCAGGACGCCCGTTGCAAGCCTTTTGAAGATGAGGCGAGTGTTGTTGTGAGAGAGATTCAGAGGTAGGATCCCGTTCGTTTGGGTCGTGAAGGAGGCCATGTGGAGCGTACCGAAGAGGATTGTTTATGTTGACTTTTGATATTTCTTTTGCACTAGTGTTCATTGTTAGCTTTGAGTTATTATTGTTATGCAGTTATAGGGTGACCTTCTCTGTTTATAGGACCTGAACTTCAAGTGCTTCAGCACCTGAACTTCTATGACTTTGATGACTGGCCCTTTTTGTTCCTTTTTGTATCTTATGGTAGTTTGGTATGTTATCTGCTATGTTTACTGTATTTGGAGTTCCATGATGTGTCAGTTGTGATAGCTGACCTTCTCTGATTACGTAACGTGAACTTCTGTTGATTAGGTATTTGTTTTCTACATGATTATTTTCTAGTTTTTTTTCTTTTTGGTACTAGTGTTTCCTAGGTGACCTTCTCTGTTTATAGGACCTGAACTTCAAGTGCTTGACACACGAACTTCTATGACTTTGATGAATGACCCTTTTGTCTTCTTTTTGTATCTTAACGGTAGTTTGATATCTGATGCTGCTATGTTTACTATATTTGGACTTCCATTATGTGCCGGTTGTGATACGACCTTCTCTGATTATGTAACGTGAACTTTTGCTGATTAGGTATTTGTTTTCTACATGATTATTTTCTAGGCTGTTGATGATGGTGCTGGGGTTAGGGAGGATGTTTTACCTGTGCATGAAGCTGCCCCTGTGCATGATCCTTGCCCCTCTAGTGATGTATTAGTTGATGAGGTTTCATGGCAGTGAAAATAAGGTACCATTTTTTCTTGTCCATTTTTCTTGTTGCCCACAGACGGACTTACTGCCCCTGTGCATGAGGTTCAACAGCCCTTTGTAATGACTTTTTGTTTCTTTTTGCGCAGCAGAATGATGATGTTAGTGTTGCTCGAGAGAAGGTTGCGGACATGTCCGTCTCGAGCACCGCTGCTCCAACAGTAGGTGGTCTGGCCCGAACCTCGATCATCCATTGGCTGAGGTTTACGATCTTTGGCGAGGCGGGACAATAGGAGACATCATTTTGGAGAAAGATCATGTTGAGTCTTACAGCCAAATCGGTGGTAGTGCTCTTGCAAGCCCCAGAAGTCTCCTGCAGCAGAGCCATCGGTTGATGTTGATGTTGTCTGAGCACAACCAAATGTTTTTCTTGTTTGATTCTCCGGTTGCTCCAATTCTTCTGGTGTCCTTCAAGACGCTGCAACGTCTACTGGAGACGACGATGAAGATACCGAAAGCGATAGCTATGGAGAGGAGGTTGATCATTCCAGTGCTCCCACTAGTCTAGGCAAGGATCCATGGAGAGAGGAGCATGCTTCTCTCTTCTTTCCCCATCCCCATCCCCTTCCCTCTTTGTTGTTTGGTTTATTCCATGATATCCCCTGTGAACTGCCTGTGTGGTCTAAGTTGAACTTCTGGTTTTGTTGTTTGTCGTGTGGGTTGTAAAGAATGTTAAGTGAACCTGTTTTTCTGTGTGGGTGGAGGTTTGTCATGCATGTGTTGTGATGTCTATGATGTTGTGGTTTTATCCTTTCTGATGTAGCAGCTGAGATGTGCTTATGTTTTGAATGTTTGTGCTTGAATGTTGGTCTTAATTGAAACTGTCGTGAATCTATGTGCTTTGAGTGTTGCCGTTAATTGCTATTTCTTTTTGGTGAGCAGATAGCGACCTTCTTTGTCGTCCGAAAGAAGGTTGATGACTTTTATTACGGTGTAACTAGGCTTAGGAATGATCGTTCCAAGAGGTGAGTGCATTGCTCAATATTTACATCATCCATGTACCCCTGTGAATTGCTCGTGGTTTCTTACGAACTTCCCAACTCTATGTACCTGAACTTCTTGTTTTTTACTTCTCGGTCTTTGAACTTCCGCCTCTTTTGTACTATACTGCCTGTTGTGATATAGCTGAACTTCTATGCTAACATGTGTTATGAACTTCCTGAGTTTCCTGATGCTGAACTTCTTTTACTTTATGTTCGCTTGTTTTAGATCAATGATTATGTTCCAAAACAAGGAGTGTGAAGCTTCATTGAAGATGTCGCAATATCTTTTGGTCCTCGCGGAATGCTTCGGTCTAATGTGGTGAGTGTGCACTCTCATCTCGTCTGAAGTACGAGGATCGAGACAAACTCATCCTGTCGTATTGGGTTTGTGTAAGTCAACCATACAATGATTTCTTTTCCGTTTTTTTCCTTACCATTTTTTAAGTTAAAACTTGTTTGTCTCATTTTTGTATTTTTCATATGTTGGTGTTGTCTGCATTATTTTAGGACAAGATTTTCAGAGGTCAATTTGATTCCCGTGTGAGAAAGTACTTCATGGCGAGTGGTCCAGATAGCATGGATGCACATGATTCGGTATGCAATATCTTGTTCTTTTCCTCTATATTAGTTTTGCAGTGCGATCCATTGTGTTAATATTTGTTTTATTTTTCTTTTGTACCGTTCTGATATTAATTCTCATTTTTTAATGATTCGTGTGTTTATGATGCTTCAGGTTGTTTTCCCAACTTTTGACCCGCGTGAGGTTCCTGCTTCCATGGGTGGTGTCAGTCATTGGGTGTCGGTATTCCTTGACCTGAAGAATTCAAGGTTCCATCTTCTCGATTCCTACGATGGACCAAAAGATGAATGTCTTGATACGCTGTTTGACGGATGACCGACAACATCAAGAGGCTTTGGAAGGATGCCAAGAACGAGGGAGACACCCTTCAGTCCTGTTAGCATCGACAATTTCCCTCTGGATTGGATTGATGTCCCCAGCAGCAAAACAAGTATGAGTTCCACTTTTTCTCTTTATCACATCTGTTTAACTGTAGTTGTACTTAAGCTACGACGTGTTTTTAATTCGTTGGCTTTCTTTTTCTGTTCTAACACTATTCTTTTACTTCGTTTGATGGCAGTATCGACTGCGGATTCTTCATGCTTACGAATGTTAACGTATCATGACGGGGTTCTTGCAAATTATTACCATGAGAATATCGGGGATATCAGGAAGACGTGGTTGTACTCAATCGCTTCTTCTAACCTGTTTGAGACAGACTTCCAATCTCTGTTTGGCTACTACACATGTAAGTATTTGGAAGTTGGACTGCTTACCTACCGCCTCTTTTATTCTACACGAACTTCATATTTTTCTCTCAAACTTGGACTTCGCTTGAGATCTGGTTGTTTCTTTGGTTTCGGAAGGAGAGGAGCATTTTCTTTGTACATGAACTTCATTTCTATCTTTTTTAATTTTGCTTGTGTGTTTTGTTTCAGTAATTTCTGTCCTTCCATTGCTTAAATGTACATGAGCATTTTCTTTTCTAATTGAACTTCAGAGATGATGCCTTTCTATGGTTTTTGTTAGCTGTAGTTGAATGATTTCGAGTTCATTTGTTTATCTTGACTGTGCCTCTGGTTGTGCCTGAACTTCATTTAGTTTTTTACTGCAACTAATTTTTTTAGGTCAGCTTGAGTAGTAACCATGTCATCTTTATTAGTTGGACTGCACATTGTGATGTTCCTGAACTTCAGTTGTATTTTGATGGTGATGTTTTCTCTTCTTTTCTTCTTTGACAGTGGATCCGTTGGAGTTGATCGATTACCACTACTCATTCCTCGGGTCACAGGAATACCAGCCTAGGGAGGAACCAATGAGTACAGCTCCGATAGAAGATGATAGACCTTGGACCCTCATTCCTTCCAAGTTGGGGGAGCAGGCTGGTGGTATTCGTGGTACTCCAAAAACCCCTTGCTACAGGAAGGCTGATGCAGTCGAAGCAGCCGAAGCAGAAGTGATTTCGTCCGATGATGATTTTGAGAAGATTGCTTACCTGAAGAATGTTAAATGTCTTTGCTTTGTTGGGAACGCATTAATTTCAAAAAATTTCCTTCGATCACGCAAGACCATGGTTATGGCATATCAACGAGAGTGAAGAGTGTCAGTCCACGTACCCTCGTAGACCGAAAGCGAAGCGTTATAACAACGCGGTTGATGTAGTCGATGCGTCTTCACGATCCGACCGATCCAAGCACCGAGCGTCACGGCACCTCCGAGTTACGCACCGTTCAGCTCGATGGCGATCCCGGACTCCGATCCAGCAAAGTGTCGGGATGAGTTCCGTCGACCTGACGGCGTGGTGGCGATGTTGATGCTCCACCGACGCGGGGCTTCGCCTAAGCTCATGACGATATGACTTCTCCGTGGCGAGGCTTCGCCTAAGCTCTCTGACGATATGACCGAAGTGGAATATGGTGGAAGGGGCACCGCCACGGCTAAGGAAAGATCCGTAGATCAACTTGTGTGTCTTGGGGTGCCCCACCTCAGATATAAAGGAGACAAGGGGAGGTGGCCGGCCCTAGAGGAGGCGCACCAAGGAGGAGTCCTACTCCCAAGAGTAGGACTCCCCCTTCTCCTAGTTGGAGTAGGATTGGGGAGGAAAGGGGAAGGGCGCGCCCCTCTCCTTGTCCTATTCGGACTGGAAGGGGAGGGGCGCGCAGCCCACCTGGCCGGCCCTTCTCCTTCTCCCTCAAGGCCCATGAGGGCCCATATACCCCGGGGTTCCGGTAACCCGGTGTTCGGTAACATCCTGTTTTCACTCGGAACCATTCAAGTCCAAACATAGGCTTCCAATATATCAATCTTTATGTCTCGACCATTTCGAGACTCCTCGTCATGTCCGTGATCACATCCGGGACTCGAACAACCTTGATTGCATCAATACTTATAAACTCATTATGAACTGTCATCGAAGCGTTAGCGTGCGGACCCTACGGGTTCGAGAACTATGTAGACATGACCTAGAACCATTCTCGGTCAATAACCAATAGCGGAACACGGATGCCCATATTGGTTCCTACATATTCTCTGAAGATCTTTATCGGTCAAACCGCATAACGACATCGTTGTTCCCTTTGTCATCGGTATGTTACTTACCCGAGATTCGATCGTCGGTATCCAATACCTAGTTCAATCTAGATTCTTGGTAAGTCTCTTTACTCGTTCCGTAATACATCATCTCACAACTAACTCATTAGTTGTAATGCTTGCAAGGCTTAAGTGATGTGTATTACCGAGAAGGCCTGGAGATACCTCTCCGAGCAATCGGAGTGACAAAACCTAATCTCGAAATACGCCAACCCAACAAGTACCTTTGGAGACACCTGTAGTACTCCTTTATAATCACCCGATTACGTTGTGACGTTTGGTAGTACCAAAGTGTTCCTCCGGTAAACGGGAGTTGCATAATCTCATAGTTATAGGAACATGTATGGGTCATGAAGAAAGCATTAACATACTAAACGATCAACTGTTAAGCTAACGGAATGGGTCATGTCAATCAGATCATTCAACTAATGATGTGACCTTGTTTAATCAAATAACAACTCCTTGTTCATGGTTAGGAAACATAACCATCTTTGATTAACAAGCTAGTCAAGTAGAGGCATACTAGTGACATACTGTTTGTCTATATATTCACACATGTATTATGTTTCCAGTTAATACAATTCTAGCATGAATAATAAACATTTATCATGATATAAGGAAATAAATAATAACTTTTATTATTGCCTCTAGGGCATATTTCCTTGAGTCTCCCACTTGCACTAGAGTCAATAATCTAGATTACAAAGTAATGATCCTAACACCCATGGAGTCTTGGTGTGATCATGTTTTGCTCGTGGAAGAGGCTTAGTCAACGGGTCTGCAACATTCAGATCCGTATGTATTTTGCAAATCTCTATGTCTCCCACTTGGACTTGGTCCCGAATGGAATTGAAGCGTCTCTTGATGTGCTTGGTCCTCTTGTGAAACCTGGATTCCTTTGCCAAGGCAATTGCACCAAGATTGTCACAGAAGATCTTCATCGGTCCCGATGCACTAGGTATGACACCTAGATCGGAAATGAACTCTTTCATCCAGACTCCTTCATTCGCTGCTTCGAAGCAGCTATGTACTCCGCTTCACATGTAGATCCCGCCACGGCGCTTTGTTTAGAATCGCACCAACCGGCTCCACCGTTTAATAAAAACACGTATCCGGTTTGCGATTTAGAATCGTCCGGATCGGTGTCAAAGCTTACATCGGCGTAACCATTTACGACTAGCTCTTTGTCACCTCCATATATGAGAAACATATCCTTAGTCCTTTTCGTATTTCAGGATGTTCTTGACGCTGTCCGATGATCCATTCTGGATTACTTTGGTACCTTCCTGCCAAGCTTACGACTAAGCATACGTCGGTCTGGTACACAAGATTGCATACATGATAGAGCCTATGGCTGAAGCATAGGGAACATCTTTCATTTTCTCTCTATCTTCTGCCGTGGTCGGGCATTGAGTCGACTCAATCTTACACCTTGCAACACGTAAAAAACCTTTCTTTGCACGATCCATTTTGAACTTTTTCAAAATTTTATCAAGGTATGTGCTTTGTGAAAGTCCAATTAAGCGTCTTGATCTATCTCTATAGATCTTGATGCCCAATATGTAAGCAGCTTCACCGAGGTCTTTCATTGAAAAACTTTTATTCAAGTATCCTTTTATGCTATCCAGAAATTCTATATCATTTCCAATCAATAATATGTCGTCCACATATAATATCGTAAATGCTACTGAGCTCCCACTCACTTTCTTGTAAATACAAGGCTTCTCCAAAAGTCTGTACAAACCCATATGCTTTGATCACACCATCAAAGCGTTTATTCCAACTCCGAGAGGCTTGCACTGGACCATAAATTGATCGTTGGAGCTTGCACACTTTGTTAGCACCCTTTGGATCGACAAAACCTTACGGTTGCATCATATACAACTCTTCTTCTAGAAATCCATTCAAGAATGCGGTTTTTACATCCATTTGCCAAATTTCATAATCATAAAATACGGCAATTGCTAACATGATTCGGACAGACTTAAGCATCGCTACGGGTGAGAAAGTCTCATCGTAGTCAACCCCTTGAACTTGTCGAAAACCTTTTGCAACAAGTCGAGCTTTGTAGACAGTTACATTACCATCGGCGTCTGTCTTCTTCTTAAAGATCCATTTATTTTCAATGGCTTGCCGATCATCGGGCAAGTCAACCAAAGTCCATACTTTGTTCTCATACATGGATCCCATCTCAGATTTCATGGCTTCCAGCCATTTTGCGGAATCTGGGCTCACCATCGCTTCTTCATAGTTCGGAGGTTCGCCATGGTCAAGTAACATGACTTCCGAGAATAGGATTACCGTACCACTCACAGTGCGTATTTTACTCTGGTTGACCTCTGAGGTTCGATAGTAACTTGATGCGAAACTACATGATCTTCATCATTAGTTTCCTCACTAATTGGTGTAGTTGTCACAGAACCATTTCTTGTGATGAACTACTTTCCAATAAGGGAGCAGATCTGATTATCTCATCAAGTTCTACTTTCCTCCCACTCACTTCTTTCGAGAGAAACTCCTTCTCTAGAAAGGACCCGAATTTAGCAACGAAAATCTTGCCTTCAGATCTGTGATAGAAGGTGTACCCAACAGTCTCCTTTGGGTATCCTATGAAGACACATTTTTCCGATTTGGGTTCGAGCTTATCTGGTTGAAGTTTCTTTACATAAGCATCGCAGCCCCAAACTTTAAGAAAGCGACAACTTTGGTTTCTTGCCAAACCATAGTTCATAAAGGCGTCGTCTCAGCGGATTTTGGCGGTGTCCTATTCAACGTGAATGCGGCCGTCTCTAAAGCATAACCCCAAAGCGATAGCGGTAAATCAGAAATAGACATCATAGATCGCACCATATCTAGTAAAGTACGATTCTGACGTTCGGACACACCATTTCTCTGTGGTGTTCCGGTGGCGTGAGTTGTGAAACTATTCCACATTGTTTCAAATGTAAACCAAACTCGTAACTCAAATATTCTCCTCCACGATCAGATCGTAGAAACTTTATTTTCTTGTTACGATGATTTTCCACTTCACTCTGAAATTCTTTGAACTTTTCAAATGTTTTGATTTGTGTTTCATTAAGTAGATATACCCATATCTGCTCAAATCATCTGTGAAGGTGAGAAAATAACGATACCCGCCAGCGTGCCTCAACATTCATTGGACCACAAACATCGGTATGTATGATTTCCAACAAATCAGTTGCACGCTCCATAGTTCCGGAGAACGGCGTTTTTGTCATCTTGCCCATGAGGCACGGTTACGCAAGTACCAAGTGATTCATAATCAAGTGATTCCGAAGCCCATCAAGATGGAGTTTCTTCATGCGTTTTACACCGATATGACCTAAACGGCGGTGCCACAAATAAGTTGCACTATCATTATCAACTCTGCATCTTTTGGCTTCAACATTATGAATATGTGTATCACTACCGCCGAGATTCAACAAGAATAGACCATTCTTCAAGGGTGCATGACCATAAAAGATATTACTCATATAAATAGAACAACCATTATTCTCTGATTTAAATGAATAACCGTCTCGCATTAAACAAGATCCAGATATAATGTTTATGCTCAACACTGGCACCAAATAACAATTATTTAGGTCTAAAACTAATCCCGAAGGTAGATGTAGAGGTAGCGTGCCGACTGCGATCACATCGACTTTGGAACCATTTCCAACGCATCGTCACCTCGTCCTTAGCCAATCTTCGCAATCCGTAGTTCCTGTTTGAGTTGCAAATATTAGCAATGTAACCAGTATCAAATACCGGTACTCTGCGAGTATTAGTAAGGTACACATCAATAACATGTATATCACATATACCTTTGTTCACCTTGCCATCCTTTTATCCGCCAAATACTTGGGGCAGTTCCGCTTCCAAAGGTGTCGATGCTTGCAATAAAAACACTCGATTTCAGGCTTAGGTCCGGACTTGGGTTTCTTCTCTTGATCAAGAACTTTCTTCTTTGTTCTTTTTGAAGTTTCCTTCTTCTTCCCTTTGCCCTTTTCTTGAAACTAGTGGTCTTGCGACCATCAACACTTGATGCTCTTTCTTGATTTCTACCTCCATGACTTTCAAAGATCGCCAAGAGCTCGAGGAATTGTCTTAGTCATCCCTTGCATATTATAGTTCATCACGAAGCTCTTGTAGCTTGGTGGCGATGATTGGAGAATTACATCAATGACACTATCATCCGGAAGATTAACTCCCAGCTGAATTAAGTGATTGTTATACCCGGACATTTTGAGTATGTGCTCACCGACGTAACTATTCTCCTCCATATTGCAGCTATAGAACTTATTGGAGACTTCATATCTCTCAATCCGGGCATTTGCTTGAAATATTAACTTCAACTCTGGAACATCTCATATGCTCCATGACGTTCAAAACGTCGTTGAAGACCCGGTTCTAAGCCGTAAAGCATGGCACTGCTTGAACTATAGAGTAGTCATCAGCTCTGCTTTTCGAGACGTTCACAACTTCGGCTCAAAGATCTCTAGCAGTTCGCTACCCAAATGGTGCTTCGGGGACGTAATTTTTCGTGCAGCAATGAGGATAATCCTCAAATTACGGACCCGGTCCGTGTAATTGCTACCATCATCTTTCAACTTTGCTTTCTCAAGGAACACATTAAAATTCAACGGAACAACAAAGACGAGCCATCTATCTACGATAAACATAGACAAGCAAAATACTATCAGTACTAAGTTCATGATAAATTTAAGTTCAATTAATCATATTAAAAAACTCCCACTTAGGCAGACATCTCTCTAGTCATCTAAGTGATCACGTGATCCATATCAACTAAACCGTGTCCGATCATCACGTGAGACGGAGTAGTTTCAATGGTGAACATCACTATGTTGATCATATCTACTATATGATTCACGTTCGACCTTTCGGTCTCCGTGTTCGAGGCCATATCATTATATGCTAGGCTCGTCAAGTTTAACTCGAGTATTCCGTGCGGCGCAACTGTTTTGCACCCGTTGTATTTGAACGTAGAACCTATCACACCGATCATCACGTGGTGTCTCAAAGACGAAGAACTTTCGCAACGGTGCATACTCGGGGAGAACACTTCTTGATAATTTTAGTGAGAGATCATCTTATAATGCTACCGTCAATCAAAGCAAGATAAGATGCATAAAGGATAAACATCACATGCAATCAATATAAGTGATATGATATGGTCATCATCATCTTGTGCTTGTGATCTCCATCTCGAAGCACCGTCATGATCACCATCGCCACCGGCGCGACACCTTGATCTCCATCGTAGCATCGTTGTCGTCTCGCCAACTATTGCTTCCATGACTATCGCTACCGCTTAGTGATAAAGTAAAGCAATTACATGGCGTTTGCATTTCATACAATAAAGCGACAACCATATGGCTCCTGCCAGTTGCCGATAACTTCGGTTACAAAACATGATCATCTCATACAATAAAATATAGCATCACGTCTTGACCATATCACATCACAACATGCCCTGCAAAAACAAGTTAGGCGTCCTCTACTTTGTTGTTGCAAGTTTTACGTGGCTGCTACGGGCTGAGCAAGAACCGTTCTTACCTACGCATCAAAACCACAACGATAGTTTGTCAAATAGACTCCGTTTTAACCTTCTCAAGGACCGGGCGTAGCCACACTCGGTTCAACTAAAGTTGGAGAGACAGTCTTCCGCAAGCCATCTATGTGCAAAGCACGTCGAGGGAACCGGTCTCGCGTGAAGAGCACGCGTAAGGTTGGTCTGGATCGTCTCGTCCAACAATACCGCTGAACCAAAGTATGACATCTTTGGTAGGCAGTATGACTTGTATCGTCCACAACTCACTTGTGTTCTACTCGTGCATATGACATCAACGCATAAAACCAGGCTCGGATGCCACTTTGTTGGGGAACGCAGTAATTTCAAAAATTTTCCTCACGATCACGCCAAGACCATGGTGATGGCATAGCAACGAGAGGGGAGAGTGTCCGTCCACGTACCCTCGTAGACCGAAAGCGGAAGCGTTATAACAACGCGGTTGATGTAGTCATACGTCTTCACGATCCGACCGATCCAAGCACCGAACGTACGGCACCTCCGAGTTCTGCACACGTTCAGCTCGATGACGATCCCGGACTCCGATCCGGAAAGTGTCGGGATGAGTTCCGTCAAGACGACGGCGTGGTGGCGATGTTGATGCTCCACCGACGCAGGGCTTCGCCTAAGCTCCATGACGATATGACTTCTCCGGCGCAGGCTTCGCCTAAGCTCTGACGATATGACCGAAGGGAATATGGTGGAAGGGGCACCGCACACGGCTAAGGAAAGATCCGTAGATCAACTTGTGTGTCTTGGGGTGCCCCTGCCTCAGATATAAAGGAGACAAGGGGAGGTGGCGGCCCTAGAGGAGGCGCACCAAGGAGGAGTCCTACTCCCACCGGAGTAGGACTCCCTCTCCTAGTTGGAGTAGGATTGGGGAGGGGAAGGGGAAGGCGCGCCCCTCTCCTTGTCCTATTCGGACCGGAAGGGGAGGGGGCGCAGCCCACCGGCCGGCCCTTCTCCTTCTCCCTCAAGGCCCATGAGGGCCCATATACCCCAGGGGTTCCAGTAACCCCGGTGTTCCGGTAACATCCTGTTTTCACTCGGAACCATTCAAGTCCAAACATAGGCTTCCAATATATCAATCTTTATGTCTCGACCATTTCGAGACTCCTCGTCATGTCCGTGATCACATCCGGGACTCGAACAACCTTCGGTGCATCAATACTTATAAACTCATTATGAACTGTCATCGAAGCGTTAAGCGTGCGGACCCTACGGGTTCGAGAACTATGTAGACATGACCTAGAACCATTCTCGGTCAATAACCAATAGCGGAACCTGGATGCCCATATTGGTTCCTACATATTCTACGAAGATCTTTATCGGTCAAACCGCATAACGACATACGTTGTTCCCTTTGTCATCGGTATGTTACTTACCCGAGATTCGATCGTCGGTATCCAATACCTAGTTCAATCTCAAGCATCGTAAGTCTCTTTACTCGTTCATAATACATCATCTCACAACTAACTCATTAGTTGTAATGCTTGCAAGGCTTAAGTGATGTGTATTACCGAGAAGGCTCGGAGATACCTCTCCGAGCAATCGGAGTGACAAAACCTAATCTCGAAATACGCCAACCCAACAAGTACCTTTGGAGACAACTGTAGTACTCCTTTATAATCACCCAGTTACGTTGTGACGTTTGGTAGTACCCAAAGTGTTCCTCCGGTAAACTGGAGTTGCATAATCTCATAGTTATAGGAACATGTATGGGTCATGAAGAAAGCATTAACATACTAAACGATCAACTGTTAAGCTAACGGAATGGGTCATGTCAATCAGATCATTCAACTAATGATGTGACCTTGTTTAATCAAATAACAACTCCTTGTTCATGGTTAGGAAACATAACCATCTTTGATTAACAAGCTAGTCAAGTAGAGGCATACTAGTGACATCTTGTTTGTCTATATATTCACACATGTATTATGTTTCCAGTTAATACAATTCTAGCATGAATAATAAACATTTATCATGATATAAGGAAATAAATAATAACTTTTATTATTGCCTCTAGGGCATATTTCCTTCAGCTGCCGCTACTGTTGCTGGTAAAGGTGGGAAGAATGTTGTCATCACCAGGAGGAAACCCGCAGTTGAGTCTGGGAACATAATTGCCTCCAAGAGAGCATCAAGATTGCCTTTGAAGTGGCGTTCTCATGTCGCTCCCCTGAAAAAATACAGTTACCCTCATCTATCCGAGGCCCGGAAGTTGAAACAGTATGTGTTGAGTAAAGATGGTCTGGAGAAGTATTCTGAGTGAGTTACCCTCATCTGTCACTCCCTTGCCTTGGAGTTGTAGTGTCTGAACTTCTGTTGTTGTATTGTCCGAATTGGTTGTTGTAGTATCTCGAACTTACGCTTTATGTCTCCTCTTGCCTTTTGAGTTATAGTGTCTAGACTTACATTTGTTGTTGTATATGAACTTCTAATATTTTTTTACCATCCTTTTGTATTCTGCAGACAAGCTCTTGCATGTTTACCATCCACAGGAATGTGGTGACCTCACAGGACATGTCCTTTATAGGATTTTCGGTGAAGGGCGCAGATGGAAGGAGACATAATGGATTATCTCATAAATTTGTGGAAGGATAAGCGGAGACCTCTCGAGATATTCACTAATCTTGTGAGGTTGTACTTAGTCCCTACTTCATACATGTTTTAGTTCTTTGCACCCCTATCTCCTTTTTTGCCTTAGTTTTGTTGTAGTGGCATCTTGGAGGTATTTTAATTGTGTTTTGGTGAATGCACAGTACTGCCTGGAGTATGATTTCTACGCCGCAATAGTTCCAAAGTTCGATGCAAAAAATTCGGCTAAACTCCTCCCAATGTTTGTTCGCAAGGAAGAAGACCTTCTTAACGCAAACCTGGTTAGTTTTTCATAACTCTTGCTTTTTTTAATTTCATGTGCATCCTTTTGCTGAGTTTGTCAATAAGTTTTTGTTCATGCCGGTTCTTCAGTACATATGCTTTATAGTTTGTGTTCACCGGTCCTTTCATTCTTGGAAGGTTTTCTTGATTCTATTCAAGCCAATTGGCACAATGGCGCACTACAGTGTGTACGTGGTGAATAGATATCATGGGAGCATTGACATCCTTGATTCACTTTCTTATGATAATATGGAAACGTCGCGATCGAGTTTCCATGGGGACTGCCAAAATATCGTGAGTGTTTCTTAGCCTGAACCTCCTTTCACATTCTCTTGTTTGACACGAAGTTTATTATGCCTTGTGTTGACAAAATATGTTGTTGTCTCTGTTTTTGTAATACTGCTTGAACTGACTATCATTTAGAAGTTGAACTTCTGCTATTTTGTTTAGGTGGATCTTATGCAAGTGTCGCTTTTTTATGTACCTGAACTTAACTATGTTGGTTAACATGTTTTTGACTTCATCTAATTTTGTTATTTCCGGCAGATGAAGAGATTTGTTGGGTTGCTCGAGGAGGTGTACGGCAAGGTTGCATACAAGGCGAGCAAGCAGCCTAACTGGGTGACTATTGCAAAGAGGCCGACTTTCATCGATGTTCCGAAGCAGAAGAGTAATGATTGTGGTTTCTTTGCCATGAAGTTCAGCTCTTCGTATGACGGCGATGAGATTGTTGAAGATTTTGGTGATGTGGAAGTATGTTATGTCTTTGTTCTTGTCTCATCATCCTTTGATTTTTCTTGTGTGTTTTTGCTGAGACGCTCCTGCTATGGTTTTAGATATCTGTTACTAAACCATCATTTTCACCTTTCTTTTGTTTGCAGGCTGCTGCAGATGACTAGAAGGCTGAGTTCATGCACACTCTGATTTTTAGCGAGAAGAATGAAGTCATGCGTTCAGAGCTCCATAAAGAGATCCAGTCCTTTGGCCCGTGAATTTGAAGCATTAGTTTCATTGTAGATTTGATTTCATACGGATTTTTAGGTTTGATAATGATTGGAACAATTCTGTAAAGATTTGGTTGTAAGAATGTTTTTAGTGATTTGTGTATCTATAGGTGCAGCACTATTACTTATGATATTGTGGACAAATGCATTTGGTATGAAGAATGATTTGGCTTTGTAAATTTCAATGTACTACGTCGTTTTTCAGTACCCATGTGTTGAGTGTTTTTGCCCCAATAGATGTACCTGAACTTCTGCCTCGGTTTTGGTTGAACTGCTTGATATTTTTGTGTTGTTTATTTTTGGGCCCCCAACATATGATCGTAGACTTGAACTTCTGCTTTGAGATGTGGCTGGGTTGCTGGTTTCAGATGGAGAGGATATACTGTGTTGTGTAATGTATTGGTCATTTTCAACCCAACCTATATGTATGCTTTTGTGTAGAATCTACATTTGTTTTTTTGCGTTTTTCAAGTGTGAATGTATTTCATATGTAAATTTGTGTAGAGATATTGTTGACGTTTCTTTATCTTTGTCGGCATTGTACATGAACTTCTGCATGTATCCAAGCAGAACTTCACATTTGAACGCGGACTCTTAGGCTTGCTAACCTTAGTTTATGCGGCGAAACTTTATTTTTTAAGCATATTCTTTTCCTACATCGATTTACATACCCGAACTTCTTCTGTAAGCTAACATGAAATTCAAAACTGTATGATTATTTGCTGGTTGCTCTTTTATGGAATACAACACGAGAACTTCCTCTCATAACATACCAGGACTTCTGCATTAATATTACTTGAACTTCACAATGTATGTTTTTCATGTTTGTTCTTGCTTGCACTTTCATGCAATACATCACCAGCACATCACTTCCTCTCATAACATACCAGTACTTCTGCAGTAATCTTACTTGAACTTCACAGTGTATGTTTTTCAATTTAAGACTGCTTGCACTTTCATGCAGTACAACACCAGCACATCACTTCCTGCCATAACATACCAGGACTTCTGCAGTAATATTACTTGAACTTCACAATGTATATTACCAGGGGATGACATAATGTTCTGCACATTGACATGACATAAGTTTGCATTGTGTTAATTGACCTATTCTAACTGTTCATGAGCCTTGCACTCCTCCTAGGCTTTTGTGGTAGAGGTTTTTGCTTGACATGTACCTCTTCCTCTTCATCGTCCTCTTCCTCTTCATCGTCTCTTCCTCTTCATCGTCACATTCCACTTCCTCTTCCTCTTCTTCTTCCTCTTCTTCGATGGTGTCTTCATCTTCGTCTTCCTCTTCATCTTCCACCACTTTCTTGTTGTTGGCTCTAGGTCTTGCTTTCTGTTTCTTCTCTGGCATTTTGCTTGTCTTTTCAGCATTTGCATGCTTCGGGCATGTTCTTGCATTATGTGGTTCATACTCCTTGCATATGCTACAAAGTCTGTTGCTTGCTTTCTTTGGGTGTGGTCCCTTCTTTTGTTCCATAACTTTGGGCTACTGTTTTTGAGATTTGGGTTGCTTGACCTCCTCGGCATTGTTTCTTTCCAAGAGTGTTGGACAGGTCAGCTTGTTGTGTCCCACAACCTGGTTGCACACACTGCATTTCCTGTGTCCAAGTGGCACTCCGTTCTCATCGTGCACGACGACTCTTCCTGTAGGTGGTGCCTTTATTTGAGCTCTCTTGTCACTTTTCTTTGGTGCAGTAATTTTCTTCCTACCCTTTGTTTCAGAATACAACGGCAATTTCATCGTCTCTTGCTGTCGCTGCTCCATTGATTGGCCATCACCCTGCTTGCATTGGTTGGCTTCAGCGGCGGTGTTGAGCATTTCAGCTGCATAATAACGAAGGTCATCTTGAATTTCAGCGTCCTCTTCAGCCATCCCTTCGCCAGCATCCGCTTGATTTGCTGAATGTATTGCATCAAGCTCTTCCACAAGCCTCTTGAGAACATAGTAGGCTCTGTCATATTGCTGGTCACATCTCATCACTTTCTTGTTAACCATCAAATTCAGCTGCAGCAAGATGTCTTGCTTCGATAGCCTTGAGCTGCCATCCAATGCGGTTGTGTTGTAGTCCCTTGTATCAAAGGTTGGTTGTGATCTTGCAGTCTTTTCTGCACTGCTTGAGGATATACTTGTTTGGAAATTTGTCGGGCTTGAGGTAGTCCAAGTATGTTCATGATGTGAAGGCGAGCAGGCCTGCATTTTGTGATGAATCACGAGAATACATAGTTTGTGAGCCAGCAATGAGTTTCATAAATTTTGATATGATACTACTAGTCTAGCTATTTAATGAGCTTGTTTTTTCGCTCACCTGTGTGTGTCCAGAGCTTGCATTCACACTCGTATATTTCATTCTCTGGGTCAGCTACAACCTGGAATTCATGCTTTGACCAGGAAAATCTTTCTTCATCATCATGGCCAGGCTTGTTGTGGTAGTACACAAGGTACTTAGTGGGCTCTGCTGTACACTTTCTTGTGAAATAGCATGGCCTTTCTCATCCTATTCCTCATCTCGGTGTACCACGGCTCTCGTGTACTTGATAGACATGTCTTCCTCAGAGTCGTAAGTTGTTTTTGTCACGAGATTGGTTTGCACATGTCAAAAGTGAGATATTAGTCGAAGCGAGTCATGGGTTTCATTTTTTAAATTCAAAGTGCACATGTTGAAGGTAAAATGTAACATGATGGGGGTGTTTTGTACTTGTCATCATACCATGCTTTGGTCATTGTTTGCTTGTTCTCCTTACGCATCCGAGTTTGTATGCAAGCATTGACCCGCCTAGCAAACTTGTGTAGGTTACGGGTCCCCTTGACAAACCCTTTCTTTAGCACGTGGTTCATGCTCTCGCCGTTGTGGAAAAGTCATTCTAGCACGTAAAATGTTCTTGTAATATGCTAAAATCCACATCTTCCTATCACTCAGAGCTGCATCATCATCCGGTCGTTCTCCGTGTTGTACTTGTGCATGAGTTTAGCCAGGCATCTTCAAACTCCGTTGGCATCGGTGACCCGATTTAATATAGTGTGAACTCCTCTTTGAATGTTTTATACTTTTTTATCTGACAGCGAGGTATTCCTGTACTTCTTCAAGATGTGCCAGCAGCATAGCTTGTGGACGGTGTTGGAAATGATTGTGGTATAGCTTTAGCCATCGATGGGCATTGGTGCATGAATTAAAAAATGAAACTTGGTTCTCTTTTTGTACTGATGGTGAACTTATGTTGTACAAGTACTTGAACTACGCATCTTGGCAGTATGGTATCTAAGAATGTCACATGTATTTTTTCTTTACAGCAGTGTTGCTGAACTTCTGTGGTATGAGTGCTTGAACTTCACAGTTATTAGTAGGACAAACTAGTAGTGTCGCAATCAGTTTTTTTCTTAAAGCATTGTTGTTGAACTTCTGTGGTGGCAGTGCTTGAACTTCACGTAAGTAACTATATTTTTTCTGAACATGCTACATATATTTATCTTACATATTTTGTCCTTGAACTTCTATGTTTCATGTATTTGAACTTCACATTCATACCTAATTTTTTCTAAACATGTGACAGATAATTTTGCTTTCTTGTACTGCTAGTTGGACTTCTGTGCTAACAGTGGCTGAACTGCATTCTTTACATTACTTTGAGACAAAACCAATGTACCCAACCAACCAACACAGACCCATAGACTGAAAAGATGATGAAACTTGAAGAGTTTTTTTTGAAATCACCTGTTAGAATGCAAGTTGGGTGCTTGTTGTTCATGCACCGTAGAAATGTATGAACAGCCACTTGAATGACTTTGCATCTTCGTCTCTTATCAGGGCAACAGCAAATATCGTTGACTACAAGTGATGGTTTGTTCCAACAAACACTCCCAGGGGCATATGAAATATGTTGGTCTTGTAAGTCGTGTCGAATGTTACGTAATCGCCGAAGTCTTGATAGGCTCCTCGGCAGCTTGCATTGGACCAGAAAATGTTTTTAATTGACTTGTCCTTGTCCACTTGGATGTCATAGAAAAACTCATCATTTATCGCCTTCATGTCTTTGAAGAATGAAACAAGTTTCAATACATCATCCAAATCATCTTTCCTTGCATTCATGGCTTTCCTGCAAATCACATGCAAACATGCATATGTTTATTTTTGCTAGCAAAGGGTTGTGAGCTAGGATGCTATTTTACATTGCATTATGTGGGTGTTTGAATACTTCTGGTATAGCGTGTCTCGTCCGGTCATGCTTAGGAAGTAGCTTCCATCTTCCTTTTCGGATAGCATGGACATGATTGTTGTGTGCTTGACATCATGGTACTGCGCAGAGCTTTACGTACTCCAAAATAGTGGGTTCATAATTCTTGTGTGAGTGCAAAATACCAAAGATGTCATCGGTTTGCATGAAATTTGGTGATTATGATTGTACTCAATGTCCACTGCCACGCATGTGCCATCCTCCTACACCTTCACCCTCATTCTTGCATTGCAGCCCATCCTCTGCGATGTTTTGTTTCGCTTCCTGCTGGCCTCTGAAACAGAAGATGTGTGTATCCCTTGGAAGGCGCAAACAAAATACTTGTGGTTGTCATTTCAACCCATTTTCCTGCTTCCAAATCCAGCGGGTCTGGATTATCTGTTATAAAATTCCCTTGCTTTCTCTACATCTTTGAATCGCATCTTTAGTCTTGGTATTAGATAATCCGGTAGATCTGGCGTCTGCAGAAAAAGAAAAAAAAATCCAAACAACACTTAAAATGCAGTTTATGAACTTGTTATCCTGGAGGGAGCAGAAAATTTGCAGATAATACAAGATGCGTATATAAATATTTTTTGTTTCACTTACGTGCGTGTATGATCGCAACTCCGCCGGTGTCAGCTGTTGTCCCTCTGGGATGGGGCATGGCGGAGTAATCATAGCAGGATGCAGCAGTGGATCACGAGGAGGAAGGAGGGCTGAAGATGGCCTCTCTCTTGTTTGCGTCCTTTTTGCTTGAGGTGGTTGTGGAGGTATTGCGATCCTGGTCTTGGTTTGCTCTTTTGTTTTGTGAAGCAATCCATCTACCTTATGCCCGTACAATTCGACTTGTAGCAAAGCCAGGATCAAAGCGGTGGTAGTGTGCGAATCACTCTCCTCCGTGTGTGTGTGTGTTGCTGTTGGATTTTTCCTGGGATCCGGTTTATTTGCTTCGCTTTGGCATTGATGAGGCACACCAGGATAACCTCCAGAGTTACACGCAGGACTTGAGCTAACCCCCTCCTCCATCGGCGTGCTTGGGAGTCTGCTGGTGGATACAAAGAATCCATGAGGATTTCGGCGTCACCCAATTAGGTGGAGGCGCAAACTTGTGCGGATAGGGTGTGACCCGACTTCTTGGGAGTATCCGTGTGTTTGGTGTCATCCATTTTTGGTGCAGGCAGGTTGGTAATGTTGTTGGTGCGTTTGAGGTGTGACCCATTGAGAGGGTGGTGCAGCAGCGTCTGAGGCTTTGGATTGTGTACTTCTGCTGGGAACTTCTAAGCTTACGCATCGTCTCTCGTCTTCTTGACATAAAAGAAAAAATGTCTATTAGCACACAAGTTATATCTGCATATACCTTTATGGCCCAGAACTTAGCATTATTCACGGCTGAACTTCTCATATAAAAGTGGTGAGAGCCATCACACTATGCACTGAGATGAGCATCTGCCAATGCCTTTGTACCTAAACTTCTTGTTTTGCAAAGGGGAAATACTGTCTACAGTTAAAAAACCTGAACCTTCATGAGTTTTTTGAATGATTGGACTTCTAGTGCATACCAACCTGACCTTCAAGTCATATCACATGCATGTTCTATTTTCCTTTTTATTTTTTGAATGTGAATGAATGTGAATGCAGGCAGATTTTATAGTGTTTATAGCCTGGACTGAGGCTCACATACTACCTGAACTTCACATGCGTGTAGCGGTGATGATTTTACAATCTTTGTTTTGTAGCACGGATCGAGGCTCATACACTACCGTAACATCACATGGTTGTAAGCAGGCAGATTTTAAAAAGCTTTTGTAGCACAGATGATGCTCACACACCACCGAACTTCACATAGGCTGTAAGCAAATAACAAACCGAAGGAAGGAAGAAGTTCAACCATACCCTGGCTATAAGTTCGGCCAACCTTTTTCCAGCAGCTGATAGGCCACCTTGAGAACAATTCGTCGTGGAGGTATGAGAGGAATCCCATGGCAATCCATGTCTTGCAGAGGGCGCGAAGTTCATTTGCACGAAGCAAGAAGGTCAGAGAAGGCAAGATTGAAGAGGAAGGCAAAATTGAGAGGAAGTTCATGTACTCTTGCGGCTGAATCTAAGGGCGCAGCAGATGCCGCCTCCGCGGAGGAGTTGCTCCGTTGGTCGCGCCACTCGCCGTAGCTTGCGTCGGGCCTGTCATCTGGTCTGCCGAGGCTTCAGGCGGTGGCGATGGGACGAGGATGCGGCTTCCTGAAGTCCATGGCGGCTTCGCCGCGTCCAGGCGACGCGGGCTCCTCAGCCGGCGTCCGCCGCCGCCCACACCAGTGGCCGCCAGAGCCGGAGACGGAGGGGAGGCGGCGGACCCGGCCGGCCGAGCTGGGGAAGGAGGGAGGCGGATCCGTGGCCAGAGCTGTAGACGGGGGGGAGGCGGCGGATCCGGTGAAGATCGGCGGCCAGGAGGGGAGGAGCGGTGAGAAGGGGGGCTGGGGCGGCTCGGGATCGAGGGGATCAGGTGGATCCTGTCGAGGCGTCTCAGATCGGGTGGGATCCTGTCGGGGCGACTCGGGTCGGGCGCGATTCGAGGGAGATTCGGGAGGGCCTGTCGAGACCCTATATAGAAATTCTTGTGATCCAAATAACTATTCTAATCCTGTGATTAGAATAGTGTTATCCCATATATATATATATATATATATATATATATATATATATATATATATATATATATAAACACTATTCTGATCACAACATGAACTTCCTGAGTTACATGCGTGAACTTTCCTCTGTCGGAACCCGACCTTCGGGCCATCTTCGCAACCGTGTTTCCCCGCGTGAATTATTCTGGTTAGTAGTGTTCTTTATTATGTAAGTGTAATCTAGAAACGGTTTTTAGCATCTAAATGCCCGTTTTAAATAGGAATCTCGCTCATTGTCGGATTTTGCTCTCGGGTCGTGATGAAGTTGCATTTTTTTCAATTTTACTGCCTGAGTTGTTCGACCAGAACTTCCCCCTGTGCTAGGTTGAACTTCCGCCAACATTGCCCAAATGGGGCTTGCTATATACCGTTGGAAAGCTATGGACATGAGTATCATGACCCAAGTTAAATTTTTGGCAAAATGTAAGCGGTTTAAGAGCAGTTTTGAAAACCGTTTTTTCTTCATACAAAAAACGTGAATTTTATTTTCGATCGCATTTCTAAACCGCTTATTGGAATGAGGCAAATAATATGGCATTGGAAAGCTGCTGCAAAACCGCTCCTTTCACATGTTGAAAGTGTTCTCTAATTCCCTAGTTAAAGAGTAATTTGGAAAAAACGTAAAATTTTGAAACCAAACAGCCGAGTTGGTATTTTCGTTGCCATTTCTGAACGGCAAATCCAATCGATGCAAATGATATGACGTTGCAAAGCTTATGAAAATGCGCTACTTTTTCATGTTGAAAGTTTTTCCTATATTTGAACGGTTTAAGAGTAATTTAGAAAACGGTACAAGTTCCTTCGAGTTTGTATTTTGGAGCTAATTCTTTAACCGCACATGCGAATGCAGCAAATGATATGATGTTGGAAAGCTTGAGGAAACGCGAAACTTTTTGGTATGTATTGTTTCTCCCAATTACTTATGGTTTTAAGACAATTTTGAAAATGGCTAAAAAGGTATTTTCACCGTAATTTCTACAAACTTTATAGGAATTGGGCAAATAATATACCGTTGATAAGCTATGGAAAATGCAAAACTTTTTCATGTTGATGGTTTTCTGTGATTCCTAGCCGTCTTCAAGTAATTTCAAAAACGGCGAGATCATTCATTTTGCCTTTATCACGAAACAGAATCTTCGAAAATGCACCTCGTGAAGAACTTGAACTTCTCGGCATGTCTACTTGAACTTCACTCTATTTTTCACATGCTTTTTTTGTACGTAGCTCTCCATCAACTGCTCGTAGCTCTCCATCTACTCACTGGAATTGAGCAAGGGATATGCCGATGGAAAGCTGCTGTAAACCTGCAACTTTTCGGTGTTGATCATATTTTCCTACTCGCGATGATTTTAAAAGTTTTCATCTGAAATTCATTCAGCGTAGAAGTTGAACTTCTTGTTGTTTTCACGTTGAACTTCTGTGACGTATTTTTGTTTGTAATTTCTCATCCATTCATAAGTGTTACACAAATGATATTCCTTTTGTAGAAACCTCTCTCACAATATGTTTTTTAAGTTTCTCCGACCGAGGACTTGAACTTATAGCAACAACAAAAATTGAACCTTGCCTTTTAATTCTTTTTTCTCATATTAAACACACATCATGTGGTACATGAACTTTTTCTATTTTTTTAAATTTGAATATTTTAATTTCTTTTTGAAATCAAATTGCTCCCAAATAATAACTGAACGTGTTTGTGGATTGAGAGAATTATTTTAAAATGCAAAGAAAACAATTTCTTTTGTTGTGTTTTCGAACATGGAAATACAAGGTGAACCTCTCTCGCAAGAATTTATGAACTTCCCCGGACAGAGCACTTGAACTTCTTTCAACAAACTTTTATGCTTTTATTTTTCTATACTTTTATTCTCACCTAAAATGCATTCTTTGCAGTACTTGAACTTCTCGTTGTTTTCACTATGAACTTATGTCGCATTTTTGTGTATACGTCGAATTACATGCAATTGAAGGTCGGGCGTCATTTCTTGCCATTTTAAAACATGTAATTGGGGGTCGGACGTCCCGCAATATAAATTCTAAAGAACATACACCAATTTCTTATAACGGTTTTTTGGAATAGAGCGTGTGACATACCCTTTGGAATAGAGTATAGGATATACCGTTTGGAAAGTTTTTGAATACATTGTGAAGCTCTCTCACCCCAATTTCTGAACTTTCCCAAGCCGAGCAGTTGACTTCTACCAACAAAAAATACCTTTTTATTGTATTTTTCTCATACGTTACACACACCATGTAGTACGTGAAGTTCCGGTTGTTATCACTTTGAACTTCACTCTGGTTTGAGAGAATTATTTGAAAACACCAAAAACAACAAATTTTGTATGTGTTTTTGGACATCTAAATACACGGTGAACCTCTTTCAACATAATTTTTGAACTTTCCCGTCCCGAGCACTTGAACTTCTAGCACCAACAAAACTTTTAGACTTTGCCTTTTTATTGTATTTTTCTCATACGAAACATGCACCATGCAGTACATGAACTTCCGGCAGTTATCACTTTGGACTTCTCTTTGTTTTTCTTTAGTAATGGGAAAATCTAAGTTATTATAGACATCGACCCACTCTAACTTTTTACAAAACTAAATTCTAGTTTTTTCCACTTTCTACGATTTATTTTTTTGACTCACAACATTTTTAGGCATTTTTTTGTTGTCAGTGAAATGGCCTAGACGGTCCTTTTTTTCATTGATGAATTTCTTCAGTATATGATACACGTGATGAATTTCTAAAACATAACAGTAAGCTTTTGTTTCGAACAACATACACCATTTTGTTTTAACCGTTCTTCAAAATAAGAATTTTTATACACCTTTTAAAAAGTTGTTTAATAGGAGAAACTTTTTAATGTAGAGCATTTTGTTTTAAATTTATAACGAATTGAGAGAATTATTTTAATTCACAAAAACACCATTTTTTATGCGTTTTTGCACATGTAAATACACGGTGAGCCTCTCTCACAAGTATTTTGAACTTCCCCGAGCCAAGCACTTGAACTTGTAGGAACAAAAAAATTTAGACTTTGCTTTTTTATTTTTATTTTTCTCATATGAAACGCACACCATGTAGTACGTGAACTTCAGTCTGTTATCACTTAAACATGTAAATCCTACGTTTTAATATACTCTGAACTTCTATGTTATTTTTAATTTGAACTTCACCTTGGTTTGATTTTCCATTATCGTTTGGAATCTGAGTTTCTAGTAAACATTGAACCGGCCCGTTAATTTAATTTGAACTTCTAGATCTGTTTTGGAAATAGGGAAATCCATTTTTCTAATTACATTTTTGAACATTTTTTGTTATTTTTAATTTGACCTTCCATTTTTGTGGATATTTTGATGGTGTGTTCCTTTTTTGTTTGGGGGAACTTATCGCAATGAACATTTTTAGGTTTCATTTTATTACCTTTTCCTCATCCAAACTTTTGTGTTGGCACGTACCTACACGCACATACACTCACATGGTTTTAACACACATCTAACCATCAAGATGTTCTCAAATTTGAAATTCTGAGATTTATTCTTTTAATAACGAGAAAATTCTTATTTTTATAGGCATTGAACTTCACCATTTTTAAAATTTGAACTTCTTAGTTTTTGGTTAATAACGGGATTCTATATATTTTTTTTATAAACATCAAACCACTCCGTTATTTTAATTTGAACTTCTATATTTTGAAAATGGGGAAAATCATTTATATATTTTTTTGCAATGCTTTTTTTAAGTTGAATTTTTTTGAACTTCTTCCTCCATTATTATTTTTGAGCTTCTACATTTGTATTTTTTGAACTTCTTGTTTTTTTATAATTGAACTTCTTGGTTTTTGAAATAAACAACGAGCTTATACGTTAGTTAAATTTCAACCTATAAGTTATTTTTGAAAACAGGGAAAACCCATTTGGGAAAAAGGGTCACATGACCATCTTCATCATGCGGGGGTATGCAATGACCGGCACGAACACGTGCTCACTAGTGATACTTTCTTCCTTTTGTTTTTTTTCATGTGGTTCATGTTTTTTTAATGATGAACTTCTCGCGTAATTTTTACATGTTTTTTTCATGTGTTTTGAAGTGAGAGACTGAATGAAATCTGCTTGTTGATTTCACTGAAGTTTTTTCTTTGTTTGAATGTTATTTTTCTTTTATTGTCAAGTATTTTGTGTTTTGAACTTTAACCGTTCTTGTTTTTTGACTCGTCGAACCTCTTGTGAGTTTTGTTAACTCTTTTTTCCCTTTTTGTGAACCATTTTTCATGAATACCCATTGTTTGTCCAAATGGACCCCTCATCTTTTTTAAAGGATTTTTTATGCTCTTGACACTCTATGTGTTTTGTATAAATGAGCACCTCGATAATAATGTCTTCTACATTTTTATGCAAACTTTTTCCTAGTACACGTACATGACCTTCTCCCATATATTTATTTTAACTTCTTTTCAAGATAGAAAGAGTGACGCAAAAGAGGACGAGTACTGCCGGCGGTTCTACACCACTGTGTAATGAAGTTTTTTCATCCTGAAGGGGAGGAGGGTGCATCAGAAGTAAGAAGGTCAACAGTCGGGCAGAGAGAAGTCATCTTTTGGTCTAAGAAAACTTCTGTACATATCAACCAAGGTACAAAAGAATTTTTTCGGTACATACCATATGATAAACAACACAATACTGTTTTTTATACAGAGAAGGTTCATTCACATATATATATACATGAGCAAAGTATCAATTCCAAATCTGATAGAGAAATGATCGATCCACAACTAACTCGTGCAAAATTTATCTATACCAAATCTTCCTGAACTGAAACACTTGTACAACTTGAACCCTGAGATCATCGAGGTGCCAATTATGTGTGATCTGTGAGAACAACAATTACTTCATGAGCCTCTCAATGAAAAAATAATTACTTCATGAGCCTCTCAATGAAAAAATAATTACTTCATGAGCCTCTCAATGAAAAAAATTACTTCATGAGTATGGAGTACTGAATGAAGCAGCAGTCTATGCCAAATTCAAGGCCGTCTTCAAGGCGACGATTTGTAGGCCCCATCCAATCATTCCTCTTATGAACTGAAGGTTTATGGCTTTCTGGAGTGAACCTGCATATGTGTTCGAGTGCATTAGGAACTGTGATTTTGGAGTGACGTTGTTTTGTGGCTGAAGAAAGTTTAAAAAAACTCACTTTCCCATGAAGCCCAGTGTGAAGCCTGCAAGAATAATGAAGGTACCAAACGCCATGAAAGGGATGTCCAGATCTGGCGCATTTATGTCATACATCGAAGGTTTGTAGGACATCCGGCCACCCACAGGCTCACTTATCCGAGTCCAGTGCCCCTGAAAAGGCATTGCAACCATTTCATTTCAGTACACCAGATATATAGATAGAAGAACCAGAAACATATCCAGTGCAGCTAGGAAGATGATATACCCTGTGAAGGAACATAAACAGTATGACTTTCAACTTGTTCCTGACATACTGATCATTCACATGGAAGTAGTACTGTGGGTTGGAGAAGTATCTACTGATCTGCAAGAGTACAGCCAATAAATAATTTAGAGAGAATATGTGAGCATTTTGAAACAAATATGTGAGTGATTTGAAACACCAGGGGGGTCAAGGTTCTTTGGAGGCTCCTTACATTGCTGTGCATGAATTCTGAACTGGAGCCGAGGAACTTCTCCCCATATACTCCTAACCCAGTTTTAATCAGGCCCGAGCTAGCACCATACAATGGATTGTCGTAGGGACCAGGCTGAGGGTTTGGTGGGGGTATCTGTATCCCAGGAGGATGAGGATTTCTGTAGTTATCATACATGGCTGCAAAGAAGATGCGGAGTTAAAATAAATGCAAGGCCAATTGATAAATGGATACTGACATGCATGGTGGTCGTAGAAAATTAAATGAAGTAAAATGTCAACACAACATTATTTACGTGGCTGCAAAGATGAAGCAGCAGTCTTGCCAAACTTAGACCAATTTCCAGAACCAAATACCTGCATGAGTGTGTTTCATCACATTATGCCTTGCCTAACCTACAGTAGCATAGCATGGCAAGCATCACTGACCTTCTCTCTAAATAAATTGGGTGCATTACGATGGATAGTCTGAAATCAAAAGTATGAGCCTGGAAGAAGGACATGGGCCTTGTCTGGGCGCTGCAGTAGTGGGAACCAGGTGGCTGAGGCGGCGAACGTCCTGGGGCTGTGTAGTTGAACGACCGGAGGTGGCAGGGGCGAATGTGTTGACTGCTGCGGCTATGGTCCCCCACTGGGAGGAGGCTGCGTGGTGGCAGGTGGAGCCTCGCCGCCGCCAAGAACAAACAGAGTGACACATGACGGACCTCCGCCCTGACGGGTCCTGCCGCCAGCCTTCTTCCATGTCACCGTGACGGACCTCCGCCGTGGAACCGTGCTCCGCACTCCCCCACCCCCATCTCCACCACTGCAGTAGATATCTCCGACCTCCCGTCAATGTCGCAACAGCGGTTGGACGTGGGGTTGGCTGCGGCAGTGGGGGAAGAAGCAAGAAGGAGCGGTCAGCTGCAACGGCAGGAACGATGGAGGGGGCCTCGACTACAGCAGCAGGATCCGGCGACTGGGGCCGTGGCCGGCGACCGCGCGGATGGGATTGGAGCCCCCGTGGACGGCGACCGCGCGGGCGAGGCGGAGGCTCCGGTACCCGCGAGCGCACGAGGGAGGAGGCGGTTTCTCCGGCGGCCGGTGGGCATGCGGGCGCGATGGCGGCTCCGGTTGCTTGATGGGGTGGGGAGGAAGTTCGTGGCATGGGGATGAAACCGGTCGGAGGGCCGGCCAGGTTTCCCCTTTTGCATTTTTGGAAGTTCGGAAACACCTCATAGGGCCCTATATAACGCACCGTGATCCTTGGATTAGAATAGTGCTACTCTCACTCTCTCTCTCTATATATAGGACGTGGCTAGCGAGGGCTCGAGCGCCTGTTCATTCAATCCAGCGTCCCTACCATACCATATATATATATATGGAAAAGACAATCGGTCCCTGTGTACATATTTCCAAAAAAGGAATTACCCTGTCCCCTACCACAACCTCCCCATGTCCATGTGATCCTGCCTAGATTTTGTCCTCACGTTCACTTATTTGGGGTTTTAAAAATTCTTAAAAGCCATAACTTTTTATTCAAGCGTCAAAATTCAGTTCCGTTTTCACCGTTGGATTTCTCATCGTGAGTTCTTCAAAACTAGATCTCATATGGATATGTTTTGTCGAAAAAAATTCGAGGGCAACTTTGGATGCGACAGAGGCAACTATTGTGCTAAAGGGAAGCAACTTCTTCTATTTGTCCTAGTAGGACTGCCTATTAGGTTGGTTTGCGTAAAAACAGGAAAAATCATACAAAACATAGAACCCTTTAGTGTTACATACAAACCAACTTCACTTCACTATGTATACCTATGAATTTTGTTAACATTATTCTAACTTGTCTATCAGTTGCTCACTTGCTTATTATTTCATGGTTAGTTATCTATGGTTGACGTTCAGTTGCCTATAAATACCATAAATCGTCTATTATTGATGGTCAGTTGCTTGCTATTGGTAATCAGTTGCCTATCATTGCTGCTTAACTGCCTAACTTTGCAAGAATAGTTGCCTACAATATTGTGAAGTGGTTTATCATTGTTTATCGAAGTTGCCTACAAACACTTTGAAGTTGCCTATATTAACCACCAAGTTGCCTACCATAATTAATTAGCGCTAGCAGGCACAATAGTATCAACGGTAGGCGATTTCATAGTATTATATATAGGCAATTTATAAACAACGACATACGAGTATGAATAAAAGGCAACTTGAAGTACATGTGAGGAAGTTAGGAGAATGTTAGACAAAATAAATCAGGACACAAAATGTAGTGAAGTTGCCTATTTTTAGCACTAAAGTTGCCTCTAGTAGAAAGAAAGTTGCTTATGAAGGTGATGTGATGTTTTTTTGCGAGAAAACTTCCATTCTATTTATCAACTGTCAAAGTAGTAAAAAAACACCAAAATTAAAAATTACATCCAGGTTCTTGGACCATCTAAAGACGATTACAAGCACTAGAACGAGCCGAAGGCGCGCCGCCATCATCGCCCTTCACGATTAGAGCCAGGCAAACCTTATAATAGACAGTCAGAAAGTCGTCGTGCTAAGGCCTAGAGGACCAGCGTACCATAACAACAATAGCAACCGATAAAGAGAAGCATAGATCGAAAGGATCCAACCTGTAAGCACACAAACGTAGACGAACAAAGATCAGACCCAAGCAGATCCGCTAAAGATAAACACCGACCGAATCCCACGAGATTTGCCGGAGACAAATCTCCACCATCTTTAGGTGATGTGATGTTATCTACCTCTATTTCAAAGTTGTTCTCTATTATTAGTTAGTTGCTTATTGTTGGTAATTAGTTATTTCAAATTGAGTGAAGTTGCTTTTGTTTAGCACTAAAGTTGCCTCATATAGCATCAAAGTTGCTTTTTGAAAGAAAAAAATCAATGAAACATATCCATGTGGCGTTTAGTTTTGAAGCGATCATCGCTACCTCGCTAGCCAACACCCACGAGTGCAGTAGCTTTGGCAGGCAATAAAAAATTGAAATCATGATAGACGACTTAAATCACACAAAAACTTTTCGACATTGTAGGCAACTTTGTCCCCTTAATGGACAACTTCCATAATATTGTAGGCAATTGAGGATCAATCGTAGGCAACTTCGTATCGACGTAGGCAACTTGGTTTCTAGGGTAGACAACTTAGAAGCCATATTAGACAACTTTTCACTCTATGGTAAGTAAGTTTTTCACATGTTAGGCAACTAAACAATCTAGAACTTAGTTTTTGATGTATGCAACTTATAAACCATGGTAACTACCTATTACGCTGCTGCGCACAACTAATTAGAAGAGGCGAATTCACTTATACACATGATGCAATTCATCAAGCAACGAAGTTGCTCATGTTTAGCACTAAAGTTGGCTCATCTAGCATCAAAGTTGCTTTTGAAAAAAGTCTTCAAAACATATCCATATGGGATCTAGTTTTGAAGAGCTCGTCACGAGGAACCCAACGGTGAAAACAGTTCTTCGTTCTGACACTCGGTTCAAAAGTTGTAGCTTTTTGAGAAAATAAAATGAAATAAATAGGTGACGTCAACATGCGTAAATGCTACGCGCTATCCACATGCACGCGGCGCGGTAGCGTCCCGAACGCCCACCATCTGTTGTGTTAAATACTCATATGCGTCAGCACATGCACGCATCAGATGACTCAGGTATGCGCTCAGCTTCATCAAATCGTGCAGCTGCACGATGTAGAATTTGGGATATTATATATATATATATATATATGACAGCATTATTTTAATCCTGGATTAGAATATTTATTTGGATCACGGGCGATAGAGATCCTGTCGAACTCCCGAATCGAGAAAAAAAACGCACTCCCCTGAATCCCCACCGGCCCGTCCCCCACCCGATTCCTATTTCCCCACAGCACTGCTGGCCACCGGATCCGCCGCCCCACCTGCGTGTGATGCCGGACACCGGAGCCGCCGCCCACAGCACGCACGCTGCCACCCGCCGGTCGCCGCCGTCCCTGGATCCCCTTGCGGCGCCGGGCCTTGGATCCCCGAACGCCGCCGCCTGGCAGTGGAGCCCCACGCGCCTCTGTGGATCCCAAGTTCCCCGCCGCCCAATCCGCCACCGCCGTGGTCGCCAGCTTCCCGCCGCACCATCCACCACCTCAGCCGTCACCGCCCACGCCCCTTCCCGCTTCCATGGCGTTTGCCTGCACCCGATTCCCCATCGCTGGCGCCCGGATCCCGCCACCACAGCCGCTTGCGTCCCCGGGTCACGCCGCCGCGGGAGACCACACCACCCCATACCCGTGCAGCGCAACTCTCTCCTCCCCACTTCCATATGTATCTTCACCACCGCGCCACCACACTCTGCATTTCCTTGACGTCTCAGGCCACCACACCTCTCTCTGTTGTTGCTTCGACTGCCAGCATTCACAGGATGTTTACACTATGACTTTTTTTATGGCTGCTTTTTGTTTGGTGAATCTCTAGTTCGTAGGAGTTTCTTTGATGCATGATTCTTCTAGACATATGTAAAACTCTGTGTTCCCTATTTGGGGCATGCTAGATGTTCGATCTAATGTACTTGATGCTAGATGCTCTCTCCCGAACTTCAGATACATCTGTGTTTGGACCATCAACGATTTTTTCTGGAAGGCATTTGTGGCGAGAGAGATGCTCCAGCCTTATCTTCTTGTGGCGATTTTCACGTTGTCGCCATTCTGTACTTGTAGCACAACGGTCGCGCTAAAATAAAAGTACAGATTTCATGGAAAGTAGCTCGATCAATTCTCATTCCCTATGTGCTATGAGCTGATTCGTGTAGAATTTTGTTAGATTGACTACCAAGCATTTTCCCTGTAAACTACAGATGTACAAAATGAATTTTGAGTTGCAATCAAGAGAAAAATAAAAATATGGAAGTTCATATATTGATTCTGAGAGAGTTCAATGTGGTTGCTTGCGGCTTAATAATTTTTTGGATCTTTGTAACTTCATATATTGATCTCTTTTGTTCTCTTTTATGCATGCAGGCGGTGCTGGCGCTACGTCTCCTATGCAGACGTCGCACCCTCGCCTACCTCGCGCTCATGCTCACCATCGTCGGCCACTGCTTCCTCGCTGCCCTAGTCGGCCTCTTCCTCGTTGCTAACCCAGGAGAACTCTTCATCGGGATCTCCTTGGCCGGGTACATCATCGTCTTCGGGGTGGGACACGTCCTCTGCTTCCTAGGAGTAGGACTCAGAAGCAGGGCAGCAGTAGCCGATTAATCAGTTGAGCTAGCTCTGCTCATGAGGAGGATGACTGAATAATTAATGTACAGTATGCATTATGTTGTGTGTTAATATACTGTAGTAGCTAGTGTTAATTCAATAGATCGACTATGCTAATTGGTACCCTGGAGCCTGGATTGTGGTATGATCATACATGAGTTTTATGCATGCTTAATTATATATATCTAGCTTCCTTTGATACATTTAACTGATGTTGGTGAAATTGGTACTCTAGTTTTATGCACGAAGTATGTGCAGCCAAAATGTATTAACCTTCTAATTGTTGCACTTGGTCTGTGCGCATTTTACTTTATCCATTTGGCTAGTAACTGTTGTCCCCCAATAATTTTGTAGTTATTGGTTATTATAACTGAATTTTTTTATTTTAGTTTGCAACGCATAGCACAATATTTTTTTGTAGAGAGTTCAACTAAATAATAATTTCAGAGCAATTAGAAAGAAGGTCAAACACATTTACGTTGGAAGCTCATTATTGTTATGAATGTTCATTTTGGGAAAATGACAACATATGAAAAAAAAATAGCTCCTACTGTTGTTGCTTACTTCCATAGCAAAAGGAAATTACATTGGAAAAATTATGCATTGTCCAGAGAGGACTTGGGGCGTCCACCCACACCAACATATGATCATTCATGTATACGTTGTAAAAATATGAGAAGTTCAAAGTATGCTACTCATAATTATCCTATGTTTTAGTTTAAATTTAAACTAAATCAGGTCAATAGAATAAAACCAAGAAGTCTAAATTAAAAACATGGAGCAGTCCGGTGTTTATAAAACCTAAGGGTTTCCACATTATCAAAGAATAAAACGAAGAATTTCAAATTAAAATAATGAAGCACTATAAAATTTACAAATAAATGGATTTTTCCTGGTTCTAGAAAAACATAGAGGATCATTCTTTTTAAATAGAGGGAATTCACAATACATTTTTTGTGAAGTAAAAAAATCAAGTTTTTAAAGAACTAAAATAGGGTAGATTGATATTATAAACCAAGAAGTCCATATCGCAAAAATAGGGTAGTTCGACATTTATATAAAAACTCAGATTTTCCTTGTTACTAAAGAATAAAAATGACAAGTTCAAATTAAAAAAGATTAGTTGGATGTATACGGGAAACTCAAATTATTACCGTTTCTAACAAATATAAAACTATGAAGTTCAATTTACAAAAAAAGTTTGATGCTTATTTAAAAACATATTTCCTTTCTAAGAATATGACTAAGAAGTTGAAATTAAAATAACAGAGAAGTTTGAATTATATAAAAAACTCAGATTTGTTGCAAGAAGTTCACGTGCACGTCCGTGCATGGTCGAGAATTTATATTGCAGGACGTCCGACCCCCAATTATATGTTTTAAAATGGCAAAACATGACGCCCGACCTTCAATTGCAAGTAATTCAATGTACACACAAAAATGTGACAGAAGTTCATAGTGAAAACAACGAGAAGTTCAAGTACTGCGAGTAATGCATTTCAGGTGAGAATAAAAATATAGAAAAATAAAAGCATAAAAGGTTTGTTGAAAGAAGTTCAAGTGCTCTGTCTAGGGAAGTTCAAAAATTCTTGCGACAGAGGTTCACCTCGTATTTCCATGTTCGATTTTTTCTGTATAAAAATCAAATACAATTCTTTACTCAAAATATGAAAATGTGAAGTTCAAATTGAAATAACAGAGAAGTTTGGAGTTTATTAAAACCTAGGATTTACATGTTCAAAAAATGGAAAACACAATGCCATTTTTCGCACTTTTAAAAACAACTCATAAACGGAAAAAATGGTTGCTAGAAGTTCAAGTGCTCGGCGAGGAAAAGTCTAAAAACTTCTTGTGAGAGAGGTTTACCGTGTATTTTGATGTCCAAAATACATAAAAATATGTTATTTTTTGTGTTTTAAAATAATTCTCTCAAACCAGAGAGAAGTTCGAAGTGATAACAACCGGAAGTTCATATACTACATGGTGTGTATTTCACACAAGAAAAATACAATAAAGTGAAACAGAGTGAAGTTTAAACAGACTTGCCCCGGAAGTTCAACTACTTCACGCATTGCAAAAAACAGCACGTCAAAAACAGAGTGAAGTTCAAACAGACATGCCCGAGAAGATCAACTACTTCACACAATGCATTTCCATTCACGATGAAGGCAGAAATCATGATCTCGTCATTTTCTAATTTATTTCAAAACGGCAGGATTAGCATTTGTGTAAGTTCAAGTCCTCGGACGGAGAAAGTTAAAAAAATATATTGTGAGAGAGGTTTGTACAAAAAGAATATCATTTGTGTAACACTGACGAAATGGATGACAAAATTACAAACGAAAATATGTCACAAAAGTTCAACATGAAAACAGCAGGAAGTTCACCAACTACACTAAATGAATTTCAAATGAAAAACTTTTAAAATCATCGCGAGTATGAAAAAAATGATCAACATGGGAAAGTTGCGTGTTTACAACAGCTTTCCATCGGTATATCACTTGCTCAATTCCAGTGAGTGGATGGAGAGCTACGAGCAGTGTATGAAGAGCTACAGCAAGCAAAGCACGTGAAAAAACAGAGTGAAGTTCAAGTACACATGCCGAGAAGTTCAAGTTCTTCACGCGGTGCATTTTTGAAGAATCTTTTTCGCGATAAAGGCAGAACGAATGATCCTGTCGTTTTTGAAATTACTTGAAAACGGCTAGGAATTAGAGAAAACCATCAACATGAAAAGGTTTCGTATTTTCCGTAGCTTTTTAACGTCATATTTTTTGCCCCATTCCGATAAAACTTGTAAAAATTACAGCGAAAATATGTTTTTAGCCATTTTCAAAATTGACATAAAACTGTAATGAATTGGGAGAAATAATATATACCAAAATGTTTCGCATTTCCTCAAGCTTTCCAACGCCATATCATTTGCTGCATTCGGACGTAAGGTTAAAAAATTAGCTCAAAAATACGAACTCGATGGAACTTGTACCATTTTCTAAATTAATTTTAAACCGTTCAAAATTAGAAAAAACTTTCAACCAGAGAAAGTAGCGCATTTTCATAAGTTTTTCAACGCCATATCATTTACCTCAATTGGGTTGGCCGTTTAGAAATGACATCGAAAATACGAACTCGGTTGTTAAGTTCGCAAAATTTTACAATTTTCCAAATTACTCTTTAACCATAAGGAATTACAGAAAACTTTCAACATGTGGAAGGAGCAGTTTTACAGAATCTTTCCAACACTATATTATTTTCCTCATTCTGATAAACGGTTTAGAAATGCGATCGAAAATACGATTCACGTTTTTTGTATGAAGAAAAAACGGTTTTCAAAACTGCTCTTAAACCGCTTACATTTTGCCAAAAAATTTAACATGGGTCTTGATACTGGTGTCCATAGCTTTCCAACGGCATATTGCAAGCCCCATCTGGGCAATGTTGTCGGAAGTTCAACCAAGCACTAGGAGAAGTTCAGGTCGAACAACTCAGGCGGTAAAATTGCAAAAAACACAATTTCATCACGACCCGAGAACAAAATCCGCCAACGAGCAAGATTCCTATTTAAAACCGCTATTTAGTTGCTAAAAAAGTTTCTAGATTACACTAACATCATATAGAACATGACTAACCAGAATAATTCACGGGGGAAGCCACGGTTGCAAAGATAGCCCGAAGGTCGGGTTCGTACAGAGGGATGTTCAGGCGCGCTACTCAGGTAGTTCAGGTTGTGATCAGAATATTATATTCTGATCCCGTGATCAGAATAGTGTTTGTGTTTGTGTGTTTGTGTGTGTGTGTGTGTGTGTGTATAACTGAAATAAACATCCAATTACATAAGTGACTATACAGATTATTCGCACACACCTCAATAAACAATTGCATGCATTCTAAAGTAGGAGAAGCGGTCATCTAGTCATCTACTTCTTGTGACGCTCCCGCCACTGCTCTATGGCTCGATCCACCGTCTAGGGCAGGAAGAAGACACTTCCTCATGTCAACGATCCGCCTGTACATCTCGTAGCTTCAATACGCGTCCATGGCCGCGTAGTTGACATGTTGTTCATCCAGTCTCTCATGCCACCTGCTGTGCTGCGTTCTGTCCTTATTGCTCTCATTCTTCATCTTCATGTAGTAGGGGTCGATGATGGCCGAGGCGAGGTCAACCAGGGAGTTCAGTTTGTTTTTGTCGCTACCCCAGACCTTGTAGTGGTGCTGGATGTTCACAAGATTCAGGCATTTCAAGTCCGAAACCTTGAGCGCTTTTAGATCGTTGGTGGTGTACACCGTAGCGAAACTTTAGTCATGCGAGAACAAGGCACCAAGGGCCACGGGAGGTGACGTACATGGGAGCGGGCCCGCGAGCCAGAGCTCAGCCTCTTGGGTTTTGCGACGCTGCAGGGACAGACCCGAGCACATGCGTCGTGCCAATTCTCATCATGAGGTGGTCGTGGGTGGGCTTTCTAGGGCGCGTGACGTTCATGGCATCGTAGTGCCAGGCAGGCAAGTGGTAATCATAGGTAGCCCATGAGATGGAACAAGCTAGCTTAGATAGATGCGAGAACGATACATGCCACTGGGAAGGACCTGAGTGGCCTGGGGGTGACGCAGCCCGAGGGGCGCCCCCAACAGGGTAAGCGAAAAATGCAAAAGGATACATGCTGCAGGGACAGGCTCGTGCGGCCTCGGAATGATGCAGCCCGAGGGGCGCTCCCGGCTGAGTAAACTTGGAAAATGTCACCTGGTTCCGTCGTCGAAGGATTGTTGGGGTAGCCGAAGACGCGTGATGAAGGAGCCGCTCCTCATGAGCCGCCAGGGCCCCGAGCCTTTGAAGGCTCTGGGGCTCGGGTGGTTCCTTGAGGACCATCTCCATCTCCGCCAGGGCTACGTGATGCCTGGCCTCCTGAGCTGCCAGGATGCTACATAGGTTGCGCTAGAAGGCGGCTGCCATGCTCGGCAGGCCAAATGGCATGTGGACATAGTTGTGAGGTGGACCCTCGCAGCGCCCGACGTGCGAAGGCCAGAAGCGCTCCTGAGACGCGGCTCTGTTGAGCCCTGGAATGTCAATGCAGACGCACAGCCCGCCATCCTCGCCTGGATGGGGAGCTATGCCAAGTGGGCGGCGGTCGCCGTGCATGGTCCTTGCTTCTTGAAGCTCCTGGGTGGCCTTGACGATGAACTCTTGGGCGCCGGGTGCTCCTCGCCCAGTGCCCTCTTAAGGGAAGCGTGCCGCAAAGCACGCCTCCACGTGGTGCCCGAGTGCCTCCCTCATGATGTTGGCTAGGTCTGAGGCCCTCCAGAAGAGAGCCCCGAGCCTCGCCCGAGGAGGGCGCTGGGCGCGCCTTCCTATGCAAGGGAGGGAGGCTCCCAAGGTGTGGGCACCGATCCTGAGGCGACACCGCTGGAGACGCCGCTCTCCTGAGGCCCTGTGCTGATTAGTTGCTTCTTCTTCTTGGGAATGGCCTCAGGAGGGTAATGGACGCCCTCGCCGTTGGGGTCTTCGATTGATGCGGCTTGGAAGGCGCGCTCTAGGGAGCACACCGCATCTCTTTCTTCACAGGGGACCATGATGATTCTGCCGCTTCCTAGCGTCTTGAGGACGTTGTAGCTGTGGTGGGTCACTGCCATGAACTTGGCTAATGCCGGATACCTAAGGATGGCGTTGTACGGCAGACGTATGTGGGCGACGTCGAAGTCGATGAGCTCGGTGCGGTAGTTGTCGCGCTGGCCGAAGGTGACAGGGAGGCAGACTTGCCCTATCGGGGTGGTGGAGCCGTCGGTCGCTCCTGAGAAGGGCTTGGTAGGCTGTAGCTGATCGTATGGCACTTGGAGGCTGTCGAATGTCTCGACGGCTAGGACGTTAAGCCCTGCACCACCGTCGATGAGGGTCTTGGTGACTTGGACGTTGATGATGACGGGCGAGCACAACATCGGGAGGGCGCCGGTGGTTGCCGCGCACTTGAGCTGGTCTGACGAGCTGAAGGTGATGGTGCACTTGGACCACCTGAGCGGGCACGTGGCCTCGAGCCTGGGAAGAGCCGCGTTCACCTCACGAGCAAACTGCTTGAAGACACGCTGGGATGCTGGGGCCTGAGCTCCACCCAAGATGCAGGCGATAGCGCATGGTTCCTTGAAGTCCCCAGCTCCCTCGTCCTGTTGGTGGTCGTCGTTCCTTCTTGGTGGAGGCGACAGTGGAGGGAGACCAGCATTGCCCTGAGGGTGGTCCTCGCGAGGATGGTCCCTCCATGCGCCCTCACGAGGCTGGTCCTGCGAGCGGTCCACACGAGGCCAGTCGCGCCACTCTTGGCGGGGGTTGCGATCGTCCCAGCGTCCTCCACCTCGTCCTCCTCCTCGGCCATAGCCCCGGTCGTTGCGCTCGAGGCGTCGACCGAAGTGTCCATCTCGAATTTCCCTGATCAGCTCTTGACAATTGTTGGCGTTGTGGCTGTGTACGTTGTGGAAGGTTCAGAACGGACGGCTGCTCTCAGACAACTTGGGGTGGTCCCAGCCGCGCTTCGTGTCTGGCTCCGCCACGAGCACGGCCACCCCCTTGCGCTTCACGTCCTTGGCCTTGGCTTTCTTCTCCTTTGGGTCGGTAGCAGGGAGCTCGAGGAGGGAAAGGCGCCCTTCCTCAGCTCTTGCACACTTGGTCGCCATGTTGAACAGCTCCATAGTCGTGCATAGCTCCTCGTGGATGGCGAGCTCCTCCTTCATCTTGACGTCGTCGACACCATCGGAAAACGCTGAAATGATGGCCTCGTCCGTCACCTTGGGGATCTTGAGGCGAACACTATTGAAGCACTGGATCTACTTCTGCAGAGTCTCCCCTGGCTGCTGCTTGATGTGGCGTAGGTCACCCGCGGCCGGCGGGTGGTGGCGAGTGCCCTGGAAGTTGGCAACAAAGCGGTTGCGCATCTCACCCCAGGAGGAGATCGAGCCCAGGGGCAGGTTCAGGAGCCACGAGCGAGCACCATCCTTGAGAGCCATGGGGAACCAGTTCGCCATGACTTTCTCATCGCCGTTGGCCGCCTCGATGCTCAGCTCGTAGAGCTGCAAGAACTCCGCAGGGCCGGGGGTGTCGTCGTAGCGAGGAGGCAGGTCTGGTTTGAACTTGCTTGGCCAGACGACGCCATACGCCTGGACTGGCGCGGCAGCTTCTTTGTAGCCACCAGGCCCTTTGCAGAGGTGGAGCCTGCCCTTGATGTCCGCGCACCGCCACCACAGGTGGCACACGGCCTTGTCGTGGTGGCGCCGGGAGCGCAGGAGCGTTTTCTTGCGACCGGGGAACCTCTTGGCAGCTTCCTTCTTCTCGCGCGGGCGCCCGTCACGGTGGGTCATGCTGGGGGGCCGCGCGCCTTGGCGCCAGGGCACCGTCTTGGTGCGGAGGTGGTGGAGGCGCGCCGTGGGGTACGTCACCCGCGGCAGGAGGAGGGCGAGGTAGCACCAGAGATGGGACATGCGAGCCCCCAGCTGCACTAACGAGCTCGGTGATGCAGTCCAGCCAGTCCTCGTAGAGGTCGTCGACTGGGCGGTAGTGCAGGAGCTCGCGTGCCATGAGCAGCGTGGCCTGCGTGTCCGTGGGCGCGCGACGAGCGTGAGACGATGAGCCAGCCGGAGTTAGCGATGGAGTGGCGGTGTGGCAGTCCCGCCGCACAGAGGGGTGCAGCAAGGACGCTTGCTGCTCGTTTCCCACCGGGCCAGTGGCGGCGTTAGCGGCGGGTGACGGAGAATGATGGGGAGGCCCGCCGACAAGGGCCATCTAAGCGACACGGGCGGAGAGGGCGGCCCGACGCTCGGCGCATGCTCGACGTGCGTCTGCCATGGGCGCGATGGAGCGGTGGAGCATGGTTCAACGGAAGGTAAGCTTTAGTGCACCCCTACCTGGCGCGCCAAATGTCGGATTTCGGGTTCCGGCAAGACCCTCATGGTTCGAACACTGGGGTGCGCACGAAGATCCCTCCCTTCCCTAGCTCACCCACTCCCCACAATCCCAAGGCTCAGCACATCGAACTCGAAGAACAAAGGAGACATGGTTTATACTGGTTCGGGCCACCAATGTGGTGTGATACCCTACTCCAGTGTGGTGTGGTGGATTGCCTCTTGGGCTGAGGATGAACAAGTACAAGGGAAGAACAGCCTCCTGAGGAGAGGTGTTCTTGAGCTCGGTGAGCTTGTGTGGTTGAGGATGATCTGAATGATCCAAGATCCGTTGCCTCCTACTATGGTGGCTAGTCCTATTTATAGAGGCCCTAGTCCTCTTCCCAAACGTAGGCGGGAAGGGATCCAACAACGGCAAAATTTGAAGGGAGACAACCAGTACAAGTTATCCTGACTAAAGGTGGTCTTCGCCTGCCAAAGGCTCTGGTGGTGACGCTGTCCTGGGCTCCACGGTGACCTCCGTCCTGCCGTCCTGCTGGTCTTGATCTTGTTGGACCGGTATGGAAACCTGCCTGATGCCTCGGGACTCCTTGCCTGCGCTTGCCTCTTTAGCACCAAAGAGAAAAGGAGTACACTGCACGCTGGCGCCCGCCTGGCCTTGGTCGTCATGGCTTGCGTCACAGGAACCTCGCGAGGTGCCCCTCGCCTCCAACTCTCCGCCCCTCATGAGTCAGCTTATTGAGGCCGCCCCCGAGGAGGTCTTGTGTCGTCCTCCTCCTGAGGCTTGGCCCCTCGCGAGGGTCTTGAGTGTTTGCTGATGAAGATGGGCCATACAGGGCCGCTGGTGGAGCCACGCCGTGGGCCGCAGGCAAGCAAGTCTGGGGACCCCCGTTCCCAGGATGCCGACAGTTTGAGATATTAAAGTGGCAGCTATTTTTTCAAAATGCCTTTGTTGGCTGTCATTATTCGAGTGTGCCTTCTCTCAAAATGGACACGAAAAATACCACAACATGTCGGGTGCCATTCCATGATAGCATGCCAAGTTTCATGAATTTTAAACGAGTTTTGGATTTACTAGAATTTAAAAATAAAGTATATCAACGTTTTGCCGACAATCATCGGTGCTCTAGTGTTTGAAATTCATTCCCATTTCTTGCATGGGACCTAAGCATGCACCCAAGGACACATATTTGATTTTTCAACCAATTTATATGCACTGGAGCATGTGCATGTAGTTCAAATTTAAATTATGCACATAAATGCATTGAAAACTCAGTTAATGCATAAAATGTCCAAAGCGAACCCGAAAAATCACAAAAATTGACACAACACACCTGTTGTTCTATGTTGACACGAGAAAAAATTTGAAAGCAATAAGAGGCAATGGATATCGTTTCATCCCCAAAGGTGGGACGTTCCCTACCGAAACCATCATGCTTGTTGTGAGAATCTTTGGTTTGTGAGAAGCATATACCCAAACCTGCCCCAAATGGGACAATTATTTTACCAAGGTGCCGCTCCATGATAGCATGCCAAGTTTCATGAATTTCAGACGAGTTTTGGATTTACTAGAATTTAAAAACCAGGTATCTCAATGTTTTGCCGGCAATAAACGGTGCTTTGGTGTTTGAAATTCATTCCCATTTCTTGCATGGGACCTAAGCAATCACCCAAGGACACAAATTTGACTTTTTGACCAATTTATATGCAGTGGAGCATGTGCATGTATTTCAAATTTGAATTATGCACATAAATGCACTGAAAACTCAGTTAATGCATAAAAATGTCCAAACGAATCCCGAAAAATCACAAAAATTGACACAACACTCCTGTTGTTCTATGTTGACACGAGAAAAAAATTAAAAGTAATAAAAGGCAATGGATACCGTTTCGTCCCCAAAGGTGGGACGTTCCCTACCGAAACCATCATGCTTGTTGTGAGAATCTCTGGTTTGTGAGAAGCATATACCAAAACCTGCCCCAAATGGGACAAAAAAATTACCATGACATGTTGATGCCGCTCCATGATAGCATGCCAAGTTTCATGAATTTCAAACGAGTTTTGGATTTACTAGAATTTAAGAACCAGGTATCTCAATGTTTTGTCGGCAATCAACGGTGCCCTGGTGTTTGAAATTCATCATCATTTCTTGCATGGGACCTAAGCATGCACCCGAGGACACAGATTTGATTTTTCAAGAAATTTATATGCACTGGAGCATGTGCATGTAGTTCAAAATTGAATTATGCACATAAATGCATTGAAAACTCAGTTAATGCATAATATGTCCAAACGAACCCTGAAAAATCACAAAAATTAATACAACACTCCTGTTGTTCTATGTTGACACGAGAAAATTTTTGAAAGCAATAAGAGGCAATGGATATCGTCTCATCCCCAAAGGTGGGCGTTCCCTACCGAAACCATCATGCTTGTTGTGAGAATCTTTGGTTTGAGAGAAGCATATACCCAAACCTGCCCCAAATGGGACAAAAAATTTACAACGGCATGTTGATGCCGCTCCATGATAGCATGCCAAGTTTCATGTATTTCAGACGAGTTTTGGATTTACTAGAATTTAAAAACCAGGTATCTCAATGTTTTGCCGGCAATCAACGGTGCCCTGGTGTTTGAAATTCATTGCCATATCTTGCATGGGACCTAAGCATGCACCCGAGGACATAGATGTGATTTTTAACCAATTTGTATGCACTGGAGCATGTGCATGTAGTTCAAATTTGAATTATGCACATAAATGCATTGAGAACTCAGTTAATACATAAAAATGTCCAAACGAACGCCGAAAAATCACAAAAATTGACACGACATTCTTGTTGCTCTATGTTGACACGAGAACATTTTTGAAAGCAATAAGAGGCAATGGATATCGTTTCGTCCGCAAAGGTGGGACGTTCCCTACCGAAACCATCATGCTTGTTGTGAGAATCTTTGGTTTGTGAGAAGCATATACCCAAACCTGTCCCAAATAGGAAAAAAAATTACCACGGCATGTTGATGCCGCTCCTTGATAGCATGCCAAGTTTCATGAATTTCATACGAGTTTTGGATTTAGTAGAATTTAAAAACCAGGTATCTCAATGTTTTGCCGGTAGTCAATGGTGCCCTGGTGTTTGAAATTCATTACCATTTCTTGCATGGGGATTGTCAGCGTCCTGGGAACGGGGGTCCCCAGACTTGCCTGCATGCGGCCCACGACGTGGCTCTGCCAGCGGCCTTGTACGACCCATCTTCACCAGCAACATTCAAGACCCTCGCGAAGGGCCATGCCTCGCGAGGCGGACGACACACGACCTCCTCGGGAGCGGCCTCACCAGGCTGGCTCGCGAGGGGCGGAGAGATCAAGGCAAGGGACACCTCGCGAGGTTCCTACAACGTCAGCTGTGACGACCGAGGCCAGGAGGGCGCCAGCGCGCACAGTGTCCTCGTTTCCTCTTTGGTGCTAAAGGGCAAGTGCAGGCGAGGAGTCCCGAGGCATCAGGCAAAGGTTTCCATATCGGTGCAACAAGACCAAGACCAGCGGAGACGGCATGGCCGGAGGTCACCGTGGAGCCCAAGACGGTGTCACCACTAGAGCCTTTGGCAGGCGAAGACCACCTTTAGTCAGGATAACTTGTATTAGTTGTCTCCCTTCGAATTTGGCCGTTGTTGGCTCCCTTCCCGCTCAATATTTGGGAAGAGGACCAGGGCCTCTATAAATAGGACTAACCACTATCGGTGTCAAAACCGGCGGATCTCGGGTAGGGGGTCCCGAACTGTGCGTCTAAGGCGGATGGTAACAGGAGGCGGGGGACACGATGTTTACCCAGGTTCGGGCCCTCTCGATGGAGGTAATACCCTACTTCACCTTGATTGATCTTGATGATACGAGTATTACAAGAGTTGATCTACCACAAGATCGTAGAGGCTAAACCCTAGAAGCTAGCCTATGGTATGATTGTTGTTGTCCTACGGACTAAACCCTCTGGTTTATATAGACACCGGAGGGCTAGGGTTACACAGTCGGTTACAAGGGAGGAGATCTACATATCCATATTGCCAAGCTTGCCTTCCACACCAAGGAGAGGCCCATCCGGACACGGGACGAAGTCTTCAATCTTGTATCTTCATAGTCCAACAGTACGGCTAAAGTATATAGTCCGGCTGTCCGAGGACCCCCTAATCCAGGACTCCCTCAGTAGCCCCTGAACCAGGCTTCAATGACGATGAGTCCGGCACGCAGATTGTCTTCGGCATTGCAAGGCGGGTTCCTCCTCCGAATACTCCATAGAATATTTTGAACACAAGGATAGTGTCCGGCTCTGCAAAACAAATTCCACATACCACCGTAGAGAGAGTAATATTTCCACAAATCCAATCTGCTGACACATTCTGCAGCATGACATCGTACCACGGCCCGGTCATTATTCGAACTGTTTTTCTCAACCAGCCACCGCACATATTGCGAGGCGGTTTTCTTGGCAGGTCTTGTCAAAGCAGAGATCGTGTCCCTCTTTTCACGTGATTCTCATCAATACGGGTGTGGGTAACCCAACCGCGCCATCAATTACGGCTCTTGGGGAATAAGTGGTTTTACCAGGCAAGTGGGGAGGCGCAGAATCCCTGCTGCCTTTATAAGGGGATAAGGACTCCCATTCGTACCCACGCTTTCTTCTTCTCGATCCATTCCCCTCCGCCCGAGCTCTAGCGCCCAAGCGTTCATCTTCTCTGCCCATGAAGGCCTTCCGAAAATGTCCGGATCCGGAGCAAGAGGCAAATGGATGGCCTCTACCGTCCGGGAGAAGGATATCAAAAAGCTTCGGGAGGCCGGGTATCTGGCCAAGAAAATCAGCCACCATCTCCCGACGGCGGGACGGATCGCCCCTACTCCGGAACCCCACGAGAGGGTTGTATTCCTCCCTCACTTTGTCCACGGGCTAGGGTTTCCCCTCCACCCATTCGTTCGCAGCATCATGTATTACTATGGGATCGATCTTCATGATCTGTCCCCTAATTCCTTCGTCAACATCTCGACATTCATTGTCGTGTGCGAGGCTTTTCTCCGCATCTCGCCACATTTCGGCTTATGGCTGAAGATTTTTAATGTGAAGCCCAAGGTAGTGGGTGGCGAGCATGCCGAGTGCGGGGGCGCTATGGTGAGCAAGATGCCCAACGTTACATGGCCAACATGCACCTTTAACGATTCCGTCAAGGAGTGGCAACAGCAGTGGTTTTACATCACCGAGCCGCGCGACACGGAATGGGCCGCTACTCCCGAGTTTCGATCCGGTGCCCCCTGCGGCTTACATCCTGGGTCAAGAAGGGCCTGAACTGGTCCTCTTCCAACGAATTGTCGGCGCTCCAGACGCGCGTTAAAGATATGAGAGACAAGAACATTGAACTTGTCAATGTAGTCCAGGTGATGTTAGTTCGCCGGATCCTGCCTTGTCAACACCGGACTTGCAATCTATGGGAATTCGATCCGGCCAAGCACCAAACCCTGCGAGAGCTTTTCGGCTCCTCGCACAAGGACATCTGGAAGGTGCTTTTCAAGTCCAGCAAATCATGGCCGGACTCCGCCGAAGACCACGGGTACCAACTGTCCCGCCTGCAAGTTCGGTAAGTCATCGTACTTTTTATCCGCATAACCCAAGGGAAGCGCTTAATGTGTTTTCCACAACTCTCATAGGGCTGGACGAAGAAGGCTGAGTGGATCCATTGTCCGGTCCCGCTGCCCGAAGAACTGGCCATACCACTTATGACGAAGATGCTGGTCCCGGCGCCTTACAAGGTGCCAAAGAAGACGGCCGATAAGGAGGCCAAAAAGACCAGGGGCGGCCTTCGTCGCCGCGGCACTTCGGACACAATATCCGAAGGCTCTTATGCCTGTTCTGCCTCCAAAGAGGACGAGGAGGAGGATGAATCCCCTGCGGGGGGAAGAAAGAAGAGGACGGCCTCCGCACACTTGGAGGCCGAGTCGCCTAAGAGGGGAAAAGCTCCTCTTCCGGAGGAGTCTCTGCCGCCGCCGGCAATGACGGCGTGGGATCCTGTGGCTCGGCCGTGGTGAATTCGTGAGTATATTGAATCTGAATATGTTTATGCGTCCAGACTCATCATAGCATAATATTTTAACCTGAGCCATTTTTTGTAGTCCGGCGAGGTCCCGCACCGAACAATCCTCATCAGAGGATTTGCTGAGCTCGGAGGCTATGGAGAGCAGGACACCCCCGAAGGCCCCTTCCTTCAAACAGGTGAATACCACCGAGGCTTCGTCCCAGAGGGACCCCGGCCAAGGAGGAGAGGAAAAGACCGTGAAGGTGGCGCCTGGAGGTCAAACTTCAGGGGCCGGACACATGGGGGAGAAAATTCCCATGGGAGCTGACGGCGGGGACCATCTGGAATTCGGCTCCCAGCCGGATGTAGTTCCGGAGACCAATACGGCTCCAGAATCAGGCAGGCAGCCTCTCTCAGCTGGAGGGGACATGCCTGTTCCACCAGGAACCTCTGTCCAACCAGAGGTGTCGGATGCTTTGTTGGTGGCGCTGAAGAGCGCCTCCATCGTCGATGAACCCCATGCCCTTATGGGTGTGGTGATTGAGAAGATTCAGTCTGCTGAGAGTGGACTGAATGGAGCCTGTATCAGCCTTATAAAAAGTTTTGAGGTATGTTTTATGAGGTTTCGAAGAGTGTCATGGTATGGATAGTAGCCCCTGATACACTGTTCGGTGAAAGAAATAACTAGACAGAGGATCAAATTTATGTGAGCAGGAAGACTCATTGAATGACATCGATTTCTCTTCTGTTATAAGCAGGCGTCTGTAGGGGCTGCTGCCTCTCATACTGCGGAGATCTCCGGACTGAATCAAAGTCTAGAGCGGGCCAAAGAAGAACTTGGCCAGTTGAAAATGCAGTTGGGAGATAAACAAGGTATGCACAAATCTTGTTCGCGTTTATTGCGAATGAATTTTCGGTATGATGAAATAGGCTTCCTGATTTGCGCTAGGGATGGTGACCGAAGTCGAGGCTCTTAAGAAGGCTATGGCCGAGGCCGAGAAAAAGGCAACCACAGAGCAGGCTCTTCGTGAGAAGTACGAGGCCAGGGTTGTTAAAGCTGAGCAGGAGCTGCAAGAGGCCGTGAAGAAATGCGAGACCTTGGAGCAGAGTTTAACGGAGAAAGAATCCAAACTCACCAAGGCGCATCAGGCCACGAGCGATGCCTGGGGGGAAACCCAAAGCGCCCTGCAGGGGATCCAAGAGGCGAAGAAGATCGCGGCGGGTTAGGCTTTTTCCATGTAAAGCAAATATTTCAGGAGAAATTTATGTTTCTAATTTTGAATTTGGATTTCTCCAGGGGTATTTGCGGAGCTGCCCCGCTGTATATCGGATGCCGCCCAATTCTACCAAGCCGAAGAAAGGAACATTGTGGATAAGCTCTTCTGGTCGCAATATCTGGCACCGAATTATCCGGTGCCGTTTGCCGATCAACTAAAACAGCTGATCGAACTAGCCCTGAAGGATTTGATTATCCGGCTATGGCCCGCCAAGCCGATTCCAAGTAGCTACTTCGGGCTCGTGAAGCGGCTTGTAAGTGCTTGCCCTCGACTTGACGTCATCAAGCGGTCGGTCTGCATAGAGGGTGCGTGAATGGCCTTCGCCCGCGCAAAGGTGCACTGGGGGAAGATGGATGCTGAAAAGCTGATGACCGAGGTACCGCCAGAGGGGAAGGCACACCGCAAGCCCGAATTATATTATGAAAGTGTCCTGAAAGGATCCTACCTTGCAGTGGAGCTATGCACCAAGGACGTTATATTTCCATGAATGCAAATCATGTTGTCCTTTTGTAATGTTTGAACAAGGTCATTTCTATTGTTTATTGCCTGTTATATGAAAGTTTATCCTCCTGTGCGGCCGTTTTATATATTAATCCACGAGAGTTGGCCGATTCGTCACGCCCCCATGTAGGAAGTACGGGGGTGTTCAGGATAAACCTGATCACTCTTTATCCCAGTTTTGGGTCCTTCGAAGGAGGTGTTTAGCACAATGAACCAGGCAATCAGACTATAGGGCTTTATCACTCTCACTTAGCCATAGGAGCTTTAGGAAGGTAGGCGCAGCCCCTAGTGTTCGGAAGACCGCACGAGGGGCTCTATAAGCACCTGATCGGAAGAATAACCGATCCATCACATTATGCATTGGTTATGGCATTATGCGGGAGAAATCCTTAAAGATTTTACAACCTCTCGAATAGCCGACCAGCTCTCGCCGCATCATGACAGTCAGTTTTCGGCTTTCTCAATTGAGGTGCTCGTCCGGAAGAACCGGGACACAATCGCAGTAGTTCTCCTAGTGCTACCTTAGCTCATATAGCAAAACGTAAGGTACCAAAACATGGGAGCCCGGCAAACCCAACTATTGACCCAAGACATGATTCGGAGCTGATGCATATATATAATGCTATAAGTTCGGGATGCCGAACTTCCATGAAGGTATTCGGACTTTGTTTCCGTATTATGGGTAGAACAAAGCCCCTGGCATATTTTAAGGCATATTGCTGTGTACGGATGCCACTTGACAAAAGAATTTCAATAAGAAATAACAGCAGGTAAGCGTCATATAAATCCACATGTTGTATTTGAATAGTATGTCGATGCGTATGAGTACAGGTAATGTGATAAAAAAGAAATATGACTGTGGAACATGCTGAGACCAGGGGGAAGAGGCTGCGCGCGGATTCGGAGTATAGTCGGATGGTCGTCGCGGGGAATATATAAGGATTCCCTTGCGCGTTCGAGCTGCCTCCATATCGCCCGTCCTGGTCGACGCAAAGGTGAACCTGCAAAGGAAATGTAAGAAATGTTTGTGTGCCGAAGAGTGGTTGAGCCGCTGTGTGCGGCCTGTCCTGGCCTTCGCCGGAGTGTTTAATTGAGCTCTGGACGAGCCGGGCTATCCTGTCGCGAAGTAGTTGGGAGTCCTTTGATGGTGTCCGGGTGCCTGGCCGTCGACTCGAGGTTCGACTGCAGAGTGCTGCCCGTTGCTTTTGTTGTTAAGGCAGCGGTGTACTCATTGGTGTCGAAGGAAAGTTCGGCCTTGCCATTAACCGTGATGACACTGCGTGGACCGGGCATCTTGAGCTTAAGATAGGCATAATGTGGCACCGCGTTGAATCAATGACGCGGTTAAATCCGGCGATGCTCGATAATCACTGCGGAAGGGGACAATTTGAAGATTAATTCTTGATGCAGTAATTGTCTGGTGATCCGAAGACTACCTCAAGAGGCGATGGAGCACAGCAAACTGGCCTCCACTCCTGGTATAATACCTCTGAAGGTGGTTTTAGTGGGTTTGATCGCCGAATGATCAATGCCCATCTTGCGCACTCTGTCCTGGTAAAGCAGGTTTAGACTCCTGCCTCCGTCCATAAGGACTCGTGTGAAGTGGAACCCATCAATTGTTGGGTCTAGGACTAGTGCGGCTGGATTGCCCTGATTGGTGTTAACTGGACGATCCATGCAGTTGAAGGTGATCCGCCTGAGTTTATATTGTGGGACGACTGGTTCCGTTAAGTTCATATCCCTAAGGGTGCTCATCCGTTCCAGGCTGGGGATGTGGGTAGCGTTTAGCACGTTCACTGCTTTGATTTGCGGGGGAAATTTCTTTTGCCCTCCTGTGTTCGGTGATCTGGGCTCCTCGTCGCCGTCATCGCTTTGAGACCCCTTCTCCTTGTTTTCGGCACCTGACCTGCCAGCTTATTTGAAGACCCTGCATTCTCTGTTGGTACGATTGCCTGGTGTTCCTGGGGTGCCATGAATTTGGCATGGACGGTCAAGTATGCGGTCCAGACTGGACGGGCCCGAATTGTTATTTTGGAATGGCTTTTTCCGCTGACCGGACTTAGAGCCACTGAATCCGGCATTGACTATCGTGTCTTCGGCGTTATCACCATTTTTGCGATGCTTGTGTTTGTTGCATCGGGGTTTGCCGTTGTTATCTCTGGCCTCTGGTGTGCCAGGGTTGCTTGTTGTGTTGTTGCTATGGGCTAACCAGCTATCCTCGCCCATGCAAAAGCGGGTCATGAGTGTCGTGAGGGCTGCCATGGATCTTGGCTTCTCTTGGCCGAGGTGTCGGGCAAGCGACTCGTCACGGATGCTATGTTTAAAGGCCGCTAGGGCTTCGGCATCTGGACAGTCGACAATTTGGTTCTTTTTGGTTAGGAACCGAGTCCAGAATTTCCTGGCTGACTCTCGGGGCTATTGTGTTATGTGACTTAAATCGTCAGCATCCGGTGGCCGCACATAAGTGCCCTGGAAGTTGTCTAGGAATGCATCTGCCAGGTTCTCCCAACTTCCAATGGAGTTTGCCGGCAAGCTGTTCAGCCAATGCCGAGCCGGCCCTTTGAGTTTTAGCGGGAGATACTTGATGGCGTGTAGATCATCCCCGCGGGCCATGTGAATGTGGAGGAAGAAATCCTCTCTCCATACCGCGAGGTCTGTAGTGCCATCATATGATTCAATGTTTACGGGTTTAAACCCTTCTGGGAATTCATGATCCATTACTTCATCAGTGAAGCATAGGGGGTGTCTTGGCGCCTACATGCGGGCTATATCACGACGCAGTTCATACGAGTCTTGTCTGATGTGTTCGGCCCGGTCGGATTTGCTTTTAGTATATCCGGCGTGACGGTTGTCGTCACGCATTGAGTTGCGCCCCCGTGATCTGTAGATTGATCTTTCATGTCCTGCTTTGTTTTCCAATACGTCTCGCAGGTCCTTCGTATTACCCCGGGCCTTAGTATTTTCGTTTGACTGGCGGTGAGGGAGTCCTGGATTAGGTGGTCCTCGGACAGCCGGACTATTGGACTATGAAGATACAAGATTGAAGACTTCGTCCCGTGTCCGGATGGGACTCTCCTTGGCGTGGAAGGCAAGCTTGGCAATACGGATATGTAGATCTCCTCCCTTGTAACCGACTCTGTGTAACCCTAGCCCCCTCCGGTGTCTATATAAACTAGAGGGTTTAGTCCGTAGGACAACAACAATCATATCATAGGTTAGCTTCTAGGGTTTAGCCTCCACGATCTCGTGGTAGATCAACTCTTGTAATACTCATATCATCAAGATCAGTCAAGCAGGAAGTAGGGTATTACCTCCATCGAGAGGGACCGAACACAGGTAAACATCGTGTCCCCGCCTCATGTTACCATCCGCCTTAGGCGCGATTCGGGACACCCTACCGAGATCCGCGGTTTTGACACCGACATTGGTGCTTTCATTGAGAGTTCCACTGTGCCGTCACCACAAGGTTTTGATGGCCCCTTCGATCATCGGCAACGATGCGATCCAGGGTGAGGTTTTCCTCCCTGGACAGATCTTCATATTCGGCGGCTTCGCACTGCGGGCCAACTTGCTTGGCCATCTAGAGCAGATCGAGAGCTACGCCCCAGGCCATCAGGTCAGGTTTGGAGACTTGAACTATACTATCAATATCCGCGGAGACTTGATCTTTGACGGATTCGAGCACATGTCAGGTGTGCTGCACAGTCACGACGAGCATGACTTAGGTCTACCGTCGGACGGTGTTCGGGAAATCACACCCGTGCCTCCTCCGGCCCTAGATCCGGAGTCAATTACGCTGTTCGAGGATGGGTGGATGGACCCCGCCTCGGAGGCCACACACTCAGTGGCGATAGAGCCGAATACTGACTTCAACTCCTACGAGACCCGTGTTGCCGAACTGTGGGATTCGTCCCCGGCCATGGGCTCCGAACCGCCTGCGTCCATGCCTATCGAATCTGATTGGGAGCCGACCATGGAGTTCACCTCCGCGGATATCTTTCAGCACTTGCCTTTGGGCGATGTGCTAAATTCATTAAAATCTCTCTCCTTGTTGGGAGAACCTTGGTCGAACTATGTCCGGCTAGAATGGGATGCGGACGACGAAGAAATTCGCTCCCCACCCACCACCCACTTAGTAGCCACTGTCGACGATTTAACCGACCTGCTCGATTTCGGCTCCGAAGACATCGAAGATATGGACGACGACGCAGGAGATGAACAAGAACCACCGCCCACAGGGCGCTGGATTGCCAATTCATCACACAATGTATATATGGTGGATACACCTAAAGAAAATAATGATGGGGAACGGAAGGACGCAGCGAAGGATAGCTCCCTCGAGAAGCAACCAAAGCAACGGAGTAGGCGCCACTCCAAATCCCGCCTCGGCAAAAATAGCGATAACAGCGCAAGGAAAAATAACACCCCGGTCGACTCTAGAGGAAGTGACGACCACATTGACCCAGCGATAGAGCAGGCCGAACCAGCGAACGGCGAACATAGTACGGAGCCGTTGTCCGAACACGTCGACGCCGTGGATAAAGCTCTTCAAGCTCTCTCCGGAGAGGAAAACAGTCCGGACGACGACGACGCACACACCATCCCAGAAAGGAACTTGGAACAAGAGAACCTCTGTAGAAGGCTTATTGCCACCGCGAGGAGTCTGAAGAAGAAGAAGAAGCAAAGGCTTAAGGCCGCGCTGTAACACCCCGGATGTAACTTTTCATATTTGTAACTCCAACTCTTGCCATTTTCGGCATTGTGATATGATATTCCCTCCGTGGTTGGGTTTTTCTTCATTTTGCATTTTGTCCATGTCATGCATTTCATATCATGTCATCATGTGCATCGCATTTGCATACGTGTTCGTCTCATGATTTCGAGCATTTTCCCCGTTGTCCGTTTTGCAATCCGGCACTCCTATGTCCCCCGGCGTCCCCTTTTACGTTTTTCTGTGAGCGGGTACTAAACTTTCTCGGAATGGACCGAGCCTTGTCAAGTGGCCTTGGTATACCACCGGTAGACCACCTGTCAAGTTTCGGGTCATTTGGAGCTCGTTTGGTACTCCAACGGTTAACCGCACCTTCGCAAAGGCCTCTTTTAAGTTGCAGCCCAACACCCTTTCAAAACAGCCCAATAACCCATCTAAGTCACTTCCATGCTCTCCGTCGTTCGATCAAGATCGTGTGGGCGAAAACTACACCTCATTTGGACTATCCTAGCTCCCTCTATGCCTATTTAAACACCTCCCCCGTCCAAATCCGGGTCCAAACCCTAGCCTTCCCCTACCTCGCGCACCGGACAAAAATCCCGCGCCGACGGACGCGTCCGGCCCGCCCGCGCCGCCGCCGCCCGGCAAACCAGCGCGACCGTGGCACCGACCACCGCGCCGCCCGACCCGCTGAGCCAGCAACCCGGCCCCATGACCCGTCGCCGCCAGCGCCTCCCGGCCCAGCGGCCTCTCGCTCCGCCGCCTCGTCGCCCGGCGGCAGCCCGCCGCCCGCCCGCCGGCCGCCGCCCCTCATGGCCGGCCCGTCTCGCCTCCCACCGCCCACCGGCCACGGCCACCGGCCTCTCCCTCGCCGCCCGGCCTCGCCCGGCCAGTCTCCTCCTCCGGCGAGCAGCGCCGCCGCCGCAGTTCGGGCCGATCTAGATCGGGAACCCGATGGTTGACTTTCCCCCCCTCAAATTTCGTCTAAGTTTTGTCTCGTTGATTAATTTGTGGCATTTTCAACGCATCATAACTTTGCACCTGTAGCTCCGTTTCGTGCGTGTAATATGTCAAAATGTTCGCCTCGAAAAGTAGATCATTTCATCTCATTTCGTAATTTTCATTTGAGTTCATATTGATGCCCGAAATTCTGTTGGAAGAGGGCTATGTGATGTTAGTTTCTGTTTCGTAATAGAACATGCACTTTTGTCATTTTTGCCATGATTGATGTGTGCATCCTATGAATTTGAGTCCTACATGTGTTTTGTTATATGGCATGCCATCTTTCCAGGGGTGTATGCCATGTATTTTTGTGATCTATGTGGTGACTAGAATAAGCATGCAAACTAGGCTTCATGATGTTGCTGATTTCAGCCCCAGTTTTGCTGATATTTTTATGCCATGTTAACTTGATGCTACCGAGAGATCCATGCATATTATGAGATACTTCATTAAGGATGTTTTGAACATATGGTTATGTTCTATCTATCTATGCCCTTGGTTGCAATTTTGGAGTGCCGTAGCTTGAGTCAATCGAGCTCTACTTTTGCTATAAAATGTTTCCTGGCAGATTGTTTACATGTTATTCAATTTTGCCAAGGTTGTTGTGGTTGATCCGTGTATGCTATGATATTGTTCTTGCCATGTATGTATTCTATGCCATGTCTTCTTGATGTATGTATGCTTAGTTTATAAATAAAGGCTCTGTAGTGAGTGCTTTGAGCTCTTAAACATGCCTACTTGTTATCTGTTTTTGACATGCCATATGTTGCTGAATCTGTTAACGAAACTTGCGATATTGACATGGATGTTACTATATTTTCTGATCCTTTTTGGCTTATGGTCAGTAAGGGACTTTTGTTCTATGCTTTGAGTAGATTTATGCCATACCCTGTTTTGCTATTATAAGTTCCTGTAGAATGTAGTTTTCTTGCTCTGAACATTGCTACCTGATGCTGTTTTTGCCATGTTCAGTAATTTCACTAAGTCTGTGAAGCTGATATGTTTTGCACTTTTGCCATGCGTGTTTGAACCTGTTATGGTGTGATTTAGCCGTAGCTCAGTGTTCATCTTTTGTCAAGCATCTTGAGTAGATCACTTCCGTATACTTTGTTGGTACGTTTGGGTGTAGTAGCTTAATTGCTTGTTGCTTGCTATGTGGTATCATGCTGTTAATGGCAGATTTGTGCCATTCTTGTTTTGCTTGTCATTTGCAAACCGTGCATCCGATTCCGGTGATCTTTATATCGATTTCAACCGAAATCATCTCATCTTTCCAGCGGCATACTTGGTTTGCCAAGATGATGCCTGGTTCATCATTTTCCTTCTGGAGCACGCATACGCATTGCATATCACATCCCGCATATCATGCCATATATTGCATCATGTTGCTTGTGCATTGCACCGTGATTTATTGTGGTTCCTTTGCTTGTGTTCTTGCTTTGGGTAGAGCCGGAGGCGAGCAGTGAGCGAGGAACCTGTTGAGAACGCTTACGAGGATCAAGCCTTCGACAACTCTCGAGAACTTTGCAGGCAAGATGACCATACCCTCGAAATCACTTCTATCTTTGCTATGCTAGATGCTCGCTCTTTTGCTATGCCCATGCTACGATGCCTATCACTTGCTATATCATGCCACCCATTATTGCCATGTCAAACCTTTAACCATCCTTTCCTAACAAACCGTTGTTTGGCTATGTTACCGCTTTGCTCAGCCCCTCTTATAGCGTTGCTACTTGCAGGTGAAGATGAAGTTTGTTCCTTGTTGGAACATGGAGATGTTGTTCCTTATTGGAACATGTTTACTTGTTGGGGATATCACAATATAACTGCTATAATTAATGCATCTATATACTTGGTAAAGGGTGGAAGGCTCGGCCTTATGCACGGTGTTTTGTTCCACTCTTGCCGCCTAGTTTCCGTCATACCGGTGTTATGTTCCTTGATTTTGCGTTCCTTACGGTTGGGTGATTTATGGGACCCCCTTGACAGTTCGCTTTGAATAAGACTCCTCGGCCAAGGCCCAACTTTGGTTTTACCATTTGCCACCTAAGCCTTTTTCCCCGGGTTTTCGCGAGCCCGAGGTCATCTTTATTTTAACCCCGGACCGGTGCTCCTTGAGTGCTTGGCCCAAACTGGCGATGTCCGGCGAACCTGGGCAATCCAGGGTCTATGCCAACCCGACGTCTTGCCCATCCGGTGTGCCCTGAGAACGAGATATGTGCAGCTCCTATCGGGATTTGTCGGCACATTCGGGCGGCTTTGCTGGTCTTGTTTTATTGCTATCGAAATGTCTTGTAGTCCGGGATTCCGAGACTGATCGGGTCTTCCCGGTAGATGGAATATCCTTCGTTGACCGTGAGAGCTTATTATGGGCTAAGTTGGGACACCCTGCAGGTATTATCTTTCGAAAGCCGTGCCAGCGGTTATGAGGCAGATGGGAATTTGTTAATGTCCGGTTGTAGAAAACCCGAAGTTGACCTTAATTAAAATACACATCAATCGCGTGTGTAACCGTGATGGTCTCTTCTCGGTGGTCCGGGAAGTGAAAAGCAGTGTTGGAGTTATGTCGGCGTAAGTAGTTCAGGATCACTTTTTGATCGCTACTAGCTTCACGACCGTGCTTTGCTCCTCTTCTCGCTCTCTTTTGCGAATGTAGCCACCATATATGCTGAGTAAACTTGCTGCAGCTCCACCTTACAACTCTGCCCTTCCTATAAGCTTAAATAGTCTTGATCTCGCGGGTGTGAGATTGCTGAGTCCCGTGACTCACAGATTCTACCAAAACAGTTGCAGGTGCCGGCGATGCGGTCAGGTGGCGCAACCGAGCTCAAGTGGGAGTTCGACGAGGAGCGTGGTCGTTACTATGTGTCTTTCACGATGATCGATGGTGGTGCCCGATTCGGACGATCGGGGATCTGTGTAGCATTTGGGGTATCTTCTTTTATTTTGGTTCCGTAGTCGGACCTTGAGTGTATTCTCGATGATGGATGTTTATTTATGTATTGTGTGAAGTGGCGTAGTAAGCCAACTATGTATCTCTTTCCCTTATGTATTACATGGGTTGTGTGAAGATTACCTCACTTGCGACATTGCTTTCAATGCGGTTATGCCTCTAAGTCGTGCTTCGACACGTGGGAGATATAGCCGCATCGAGGGCGTTACACGCGCAGAATACGCTCAACAGTAAATAGAACAAAGTGCTCGACATTGCAGAAAAGTACGGTGGTAGTCGCCACACAAAGAGCTATCCAAAGCGCAAGCTGTTGCCTGAATTCAATGATGACGCCTTAGAGCCCACACAGCCGAAAAATAAAATGGCTGACCCATCGGATCGACCACCTCGTGGCCGCGATAGGGCGGCTAACGAGGCCGCGCATAAGTCAGCACATGATCCACGCGAGGACTTGCATCAAAAGTCCGGCGTGACCAGATCCATCTACGGATCTAGGAAGCGCGCTCCAGCGCATAATAAAAACCGAACACTGCAACCGTCAGAACGCAATGAAACATCCAAATACAGGGGTACCGTGCACCCCCTATGTTTCACTGATGAGGTGTTGGATCACAAATTTCCAGAGGGATTCAAACCCGTAAACATAGAGGCGTACGAGAGAACGACATACCCTGGGGTCTGGATCGAGGACTTCATCCTCCACATCCATATGGCTCGCGGAGACAATCTCCACGCCATCAAATACTTGCCCCTCAAGCTGAAAGGACCAGCTCGGCACTGGCTGAAGGGCCTCCCCGAAAATTCAATCGGAAGTTGGGAGGAGCTTGAGGACGCTTTTAGGGCCAACTTTCAAGGGACCTATGTCCGACCTCCGGATGCAGACGATCTAAGTCATATGATTCAACAGCCCGAAGAGTCAGCCTGAAAGCTTTGGAACAGATTTCTCACTAAAAAGAATCAAATCGTCGACTGTCCATACGCCGAAGCCTTAACAGCTTTCAAACACAGCGTCCGAGACGAATGGCTCGCCAGACACCTCGGCCAAGAAAAACCAAGGACAATGGCAGCCCTAACAATCCTTATGACCCGCTTTTGCGCGAGTGAAGATAGCTGGTTGGCCCATAGTAGCACCAGAGACCCAGGCACATCCGAAGTCAGGGATGGTAATGGAAAACCACGACGCAGTAAAAGCAAGCGTCGAAATAACAAAGACAGCCCAGACAACACGGCGGTAAACGCCAGATTCAAGGGCTCTCGACCGGTCAACGGAAGAAGCCCTTCAAAGGCAATAGGGATGGACCGTCCAGCCTCAACAAGATTCTAGACAAATTATGTCAGATTCACGGCACCTCCGATAAACCTGCAAATCACACCCACAGAGAATCTTTGGGTCTTCAAGCAGGCCGGTAAGCTAAACGCCGAACACAAGGGGAGGGAGACACCAATTGAAGATGAGGATGAGCCTCGTCAGCAAAACACTGGGGGGCAAAAAAAGTTCCCACCAGAGGTCAAAATAGTGAACATGATTCACGTAACAAAAGGAAGGAGCAAGAATGCACTCCAAGACATATGCGACGTAGAGCCCGTCACCCCTAAATTCAACCCTTGGTCGGCCTGCCCGATCACTTTCGATCACAGGGATCACCTGACAGGTATCCGGCATGGAGGATTGGTTGCCTTCGTGCTAGACCCAATTATTGATGGATACCACTTTACCCAAGTCCTCACGGACGGCGGCGATGAGTCTTAATCGATATATCGGGACCACGATCCATAAAATGGGGATAGACCCGACAAGAATCAGCCAAAGTAATACTACCTTTAAAGGGGTAATACCAGGCCTAGAGGCCCGCTGCACGGGCTCTCTCGTACTAGAGGTTGTATTCGGTTCTCCGGCAACTCCCGAAGTGAAAAGTTAACCTTCGACATCGCTCCATTCCGAAGCGGCTAACAAGCACTACCCAGAAGAACAACTTTCGCTCGTTTCAATGCGGTACCACATTATGCTTCTTGAGGGAGTCCTGGATTAGGGGGTGTCCGGATGGCCGGACTATAACCTTTGGCCGGACTCCTGGACTATGAAGATACAAGATTGAAGACTTCGTCCCGTGTCCAGATAGGACTTTCCTTGGCGTCGAAGGCAAGCTTGGTGATACGAATATGTAGATCTCCTCCCATTGTAACCGACTCTATGTAACCCTAACCCTCTCCGGTGTCTATATAAACCGGAGGGTTTTAGTCCGTGGGACGAACAACAATCATACCATAGGCAAGCTTCTAGGGTTTAGCCTCTCTGATCTCTTGGTAGATCTACTCTTGTACTACCCATATCATCAATATTAATCAAGCAGGAGTAGGGTTTTACCTCCATCGAGAGGGCCCGAACACAGGTAAAAACATCGTGTCCCTTGTCTCCTGTTACCATCCGCCTAGACGCACAGTTCGGGACCCCCTACCCGAGATCCGCCGGTTTTGACACCGACATTGGTGCTTTCATTGAGAGTTCCCCTGTGTCGTCATCCTTAGGCCCGATGGCTCCTCCGATTGTCAACAACGATGCGGTCCAGGGCGAGACTTTTCTCCCCGGACAGATCTTCGTATTCGGCGGCTTTGCACTGCGGGCCAATTAAGCAGCCATCTAGAGCAGATCGAAAGCTTCGCCCCAGCCATCAGGTCAGATTTGGAAGTTTAAACTACGGCCGACATCCGCGGAGACTCGATCTTGACGGGTTTGAGCCACAACCAAGCGCGCCCGCCTTTGCCACGATGGGCATGATCTAGCTCTGCCGCGAGCGGTGCCACAGAGGCCGCACCGATGTCCGCTCCGACCCTTAGTTCGAGCCGATTGCTTAATCGAGGACGGGTGGCTGGACACTGCCTCGGGGGCTGCAATCTCTACGGCGATCGAGCCGAACACCATACTTGTCCTTTGCAAAGCTCGTGACTCCAAGGTGCCGGACTGCTCTCCGGACTCCGAACCTTCCGCGCCCCTGCCAATCGAATCCGATTGGGCGCTGATCATGAAGTTCACCGCCGCGGACATCTTTCAGCACTCGCCTTTCGGCGACATTCTGATTTCACTAAAGTCTCTCTCTTTATCAGGAGAGCCCTAGCCGGACTATGGTCAGCAAGGTTGGGATGCGGACGACGAAGAAATTCAAAGCCCACCCACCACCCACTTCGTAGCCACTGTCGATGATTTAACCGACATGCTCGACTTCGACTCGAAGACATCGGCGGTATGGGCGCCGACGCAGAGAGGCGACCAAGAACCAGCGCCTACGAGCCTTTGGAAGGCCACCTCGTCGTATGACATATACATGGTGGACACCCCAAAAGAAAGGGAACAACGATGGAACAACGGAGGATGACCCCTCCAAGAAACAGCCTAAGCGCCGGCGTCAGCGGCGCCGCTCTAAATCCCGCCACAGCAAAAATGGCGATTCCGGCATGGGAGATAATAACACCCGGGACGGTCTGAAGACAATCCCCTCCAGCAGGATTCCGCGCAGGAGGATGGAGAAACCAGCCCTCATGAGAGAGCGGCAGACAGAGAGGTAGAGGACGATAATTACATGCCTCCCTCCGAAGACGAGGCAAGCCTCGACGACAACGAGTTTGTTGTACCTGAGAATCTCTTCGAACAAGAGCGTTTCAAACGCAGGCTTATGGCCACGGCGAGCAGCCTCAAGAAAAAACAGCAACAGCTCAGAGCTGACCAAGACTTGCTAGCCGACAGATGGACTGAACTCCTTGCAGCCGAAGAGTACGAACTCGAACGCCCCTCCAAGAGCTACCCAAAATGCAGGCTGCTACCCCGATTAGAGGAGGAAGCACCTAGACCTACATCACCAGCGCATGATGCGGACGACCAGCCACCCGTGGCGCGGCGAAGAGGCCTCTCGGCCCTCCGCTCAAGCCGCACCCGGCGTCGCTCCAAAAATACCAAGGCAAGGGAAGCGCGCCGGAGCTGCGAGATATATTGGAGGACAAGGCAAGGCAAACAAAAGGTCGATCTATGGATCGGCGTGGGCATACGCCACGTGACGATAACCGTCATGCCGGATATGGCAAATCCGGTCGGGCCGAACACAGTAGACAAAGCTCATTTGAGCTACGTCGTGATATAGCCCAATACAAAGGCGTCACACACCCACTATGCTTCACAAATGAAGTAATGGATCATCAAATCCCTGAGGGTTTCAAACGCATAAACACCGAATCATACGATGGCACAACAGATCCGGCGGTATGGATCGAGGATTATCTCCTTCATATCCACATGGCCCGCGGCGATGATCTATACGCCATCAAATACCTCCCACTCAAGCTTAAAGGACCAGCTCGGCATTGGCTTAACAGCTTGCCAGCAGAATCAATTGGTTGTTGGGAGGACCTGGAAGCCGCATTCTCGACAATTTCCAGGGCACCTATGTGCGACCACCAGACCCCGATGACCTAAGCCACATAATTCAGCAGCGGAGGAATCGGCCGGACAATTACGGACATGGTTCCTAACCAAGAAAAATCAAATAGTCGATTTGTCCGGACGCAGAGGCCCTTGCAGCCTTCAAGCATAACATCCGTGGCGAGTGGCTTTCCGGCACCTAGGGCGGGAAAAGCCAAAATCCATGGCAGCCCTCACAACACTCATGACCGCTTTTAGCGCGGGAGAAGACAACTGGCTAGCTCGTAGTAATAACATGACCAAGAGCCACAGTAATTCGGATACCAAGGACAACATTGGCAGGTCGGCGTCGCAACAAGCAAAAGCGCCGCGATTAACGGTAACAATGCTGAGGATCACGGTAGTTAATGCGGATTCGAGGCTCTAAACCTGGTCGATGGAAAAAGCCATTCAAAAGAAATACTCGGGCCCGTCCAATTTGGACCGAATACTTTCGATCGCTTGTGCGGATACACGGCACCCCGAAAAACCAGCCAACCACACCAACAGGGATTGTTGGGTGTTCAAGCAGCGAGCAAGTTAAACACGAAAACAATGACAAGGCCTGCATAGCGATGGCGAGGAGGAGCCCCAACCGCCCGAACAATAGGGGCGGAAGGGCTTCCCCACAAGTCGGACGGTGAACATGATATCATAACCCACATACCCAAAAGGGAGCCAGGCGTGCACTCGAGGGGCGTATATGCATTGGAGCCGATCGCCCCAAAGTTCAACCCATGGTCATCCTGCCCGATCACTTTTGATCGAAGAGACCACCCCACTAGCATCCGCCATGGCGGATTCGCCGCATTGGTTCTAGACCCAATCATTGATGGATTTCACCTCACTAGAGTCCTTATGGACAGCGGCAGCAGCCTGAACCTGCTTTATCAGGATACAGTGCAAAAAATGGGCATAGATCCCTCAAGGATTAAACCCACAAAGACGACCTTTAAAGGCGTCATACTAGGTGTAGAGGCCAAGCTATGCGAGGCTCGATTACACTTGAGGTGGTCTTGGATCCCGGATAATTTCGAGCGAGGAGTTAATCTTGACATAGTCCCATTCCGCGATGGCTATCACGCCTTTGCTTTCGGACGAACCGCATTTGCAAAGATCAAAGTGGTGCCGCAGTACACATACCTCAAGCTCAAGATCCCAGGCCCTCGAGGAGTCAAAACTGTCAATGGAAACACGAGCAGCTCTCTCCGAGCGGAGGAGCATCTGGCCCCCTCGCGGCGGAAGTACAAAGCAGCCTCTCAAGGCAATTCTCCGATCCGGCCATTAAGCGTCCGGACACCGTCAAGCAGCGCCGGAGTAACCTACAACAAGACCGCTGGCACGTTCCGAGCAGCGTAGCAATGCGGCTAACCCCAGCCCTCGCGAAATTGCGAAACCCGATTACTGGCGTACATAGCTACGCTCTAGAAATACCATGGGCATAGGGGAGGGGCACGACCACGGCATGCCCAAAATGCGGCTCAACCGCACTGTGGGCACCGATTTTGTCATTCTTTTTCTTACTTTCAGGACTCCACTTTCCGGAAGGCCTGTCCGGCGTGATAATCGTCGAACACGATGCAACAGCCAGGGAGGAAGAAAGCTACGTCGAGTGTCGGTGGTCTCTATAACGAAGCAGTATACTTGTTTCACATATCATCCCAGCTTCGCCCACGGAGAGGACATGTCAAATAGTCCCATCTCTTGCTTATCACATTATTTGTATCGTTCTGCTTTTACCGCAAACTTTTCGAATAAACAATACATAGCTTTTGTCTATTATTGCATTCCTTTTTATATAAAAATATGTTCAGTTATGACATTATGCAACTGTACACTTTGGTACGGCCAATACACGAGGGCTTACGTACCCCGAATATGGTGTGAGAAGTCATACACTCTCATGAGTGCGGCACCCGAACTTATAGCATTATATGCATCGGCTCCGAATCATGTCTTGGGTCAATAGTTGGGTTTGCGGCTCCCATGTTTTGGTACCTTACGTTCCGTTATATCGGCTAAGGTAGCACTAGGAGAACCACTGCGATTGTGCCCCGGTTGAGCTGGGCTAAGCACCTCAGTGGAGAAAGCTAAAACTGACTGTCATGATAAGTTGAGAGCTGGTCGCTGTTCGAGTGGTTTTCGAGTCCCTGAAGACTTATGCCACTTAGAGCAAGGAGTTGGCTTTGTCTGGCTTAGGCGTGGATAGCGCCCCGAACTCGGTCTTCAAAATACAAGGGGCTTCGCCGAAATTTAAAATTATAGAATTCTATGGCTAAGTGAGAGTGTTCAAGCATTATAGTCCAATTGCCTTGTTCATTGTGTTGAGCGCCTCCCTTGAAGGACCCAATAATGGGAAAAAGAGCGCTCAAGTTTATCCCGAACACCCCAGCACTCGCGGCATGGGGGCAGAAGCCGACGACTCGCCATCTCTCAATTTAAATAAACGGCCGCACAGAAGGTAATATTTGAAATTCAAAAGCGTTGCTTAGAGCATATGAACAAGTTTTGTTGTCTGAGGATCACAAATGCGAGTTTACTCAAAAATTACATCTTTGGAGCACTCATCCGCTATAAAGGCGGGTACCCTTGAGGCGCCCTCATAATACATCTCGGGCTTGCGATGCTCCTTGCCCGGCGGTGGTCACGTCACAAGCTTCTCGGCGTCCATCTTGCCCAGTGCACTTTAGCACGGGCAAGGGCCTCTGAGCACCTTCGATGCATACGGAGCGCTTGATGACTTCAAGCCATGGACAGGCATCCACCGGCCGCCTCACCAGCCCAGTAGCTCCCAGGCATGGCTTCCCCGAGCCACCTGGCGGACTATGAGACCCTTCATGGCATGTTCGGCCACCTTATGGAGCTCTACCATTTGCTTCAATTTGGTCGCTCAAAGAGCACGGGTGTCCGATCTCGACATCTTGAGACCAGAACACCTTCTCCGTCGAGCTCCCTCCTCGGCTCGGTAGAATCACGGTAACCGGACACACCGGGAAGATCTGCGAATGCTCCTGGAGAGCTCCGGACTCGGGTAAGTAACAAGTAATTCACTTTCACGTGCTTGCTTTGCATAAAGAATGCCTTACCCGCCGCTATCTTCTTCATCGCCTCAATTTCCTGGAGGGCTTTTCGGGCTTCGGCCTTAGCAGATTTGGTGCTCTCAAGGGCCGAGGCGAGCTAGGACTCTCGAGTCTTTGAGTCAAGCTCCAACCTCTCGTGTTTTTCCACGAGAGCCTGTAGCTCTTGCTGCACCTCCGCCACCCGCGCCTCCTGCTTCTCTCGCTCGGTGCACTCCACGGCCGCATTGTTTTCGGCCTTGGACAGCGCTTCCTTCAGGGTCGTCACCTCGGTTGTGGCCCCTGCAATACTCACGATGGTCCTGTCATTTTTTGCAACCACATCTTTTTATATACTTACATAAGGTATTCCTTACCTTCCTTGTCCTCGAGCTGCTTTTTGGCAAGGCCGAGCTCATTCTCGGACCGCTCGAGGCTCTGCTTCAATGCATCGACCTCCGCAGTCAGTGCGGCAGAGGTCAGCAACGCAACCTGCACTCCCATATTGACATACTTATGTTAGACTCCTGCGTATATCATTTAGATCCTCAGTTCAGCTTTTCTTTCCGAACACCAAACTGAGCATCAGGGGCTACTGTCTATGCGGTAATATTTTTACATATCTTAAATACATACCTCAAAGCTTTGTTAGAAAGGTGGCAAAGGCTTTAGTCAGCCCGCTCTTGGCGGGTGATCATACAGATCACCACACTCATAGTAGTGCGGTGCTCCTCGTCGATGGGCGCCGTTAAGCACCTCCAGCAAATTATCCGGTGCCTCCGGTTGGGCCGGGGTCACCGGCGTCGTAAACTTGCCCTTCTTACGTGGGGGCCGCTGCGGACTCGGAACCTTGAAGGTTCGGTGCGGAGTCGGCCGGGCGGACTTAGAGCCCTTTGGGGGGTTATCCCCTTTGCGCCTGGAGTCCGAGAGGTTGCCTTGTGGCGCCTCCAGGACCACCTCCTCCTGGCTTGGCCCCTTTTGGGACTCCACCTCGGCATCATGCGCAGCGCGAGGAGAGGAGGCATTCGGAAGTGAAATGCTATTCACATCCGACGAACCCAGGGAGCCGCTCGTTGAAGCGTCGAGCCCGGCCTTGGGCGGACTGCATGATTATATTTGGCGTCAGAAGGTACTGTGCAATGAAGGAGTGCCATGAGTCATTCTGGTATCCGGATACTTACGATTTCGCCAGGGGCTTGGCCCTGGGTGGCCACTCTTCTTCGCCGTCGTCGGCGTTGGTGGAATAGTCCGGAGGGAGGGTCCTTCCCTTCTTGGACCCTCCGGCCCCCCCAGTTGGGGCGGCCTTCCTTTTCTTCTCTCCCCCCGCTGGGGGAGAGGCTTCTCTTTCCTCCTCCTCGTTTTCACGGGAGGAGTCCGCCTCGGAGTCATCGGACGTTGAGTCCGACACCACCTGGCGCCGGGAACTCCTTCGAGTTCCAGTGGCCTTCTTCTTGGCCTTCTTCTCCGGCACCATGTAAGGTGCCGGAACCCAGCTCTTCCCGTCAGCGGGCGTCCACTTTGGAATCTTCGGCAAGGGAGCCGGACAGTCAATCTGCCCAGACGTCCTCTGCCAATCCTGTCAAAGGTAAGGGAGTTTAGATCCCTCATAGAGTCAAACTATGAAAAACCAGTGTCCCGTAAAGGGCAAAATAGCTTACCGCGTTGGCTTGATGCTGCGCGCTGAATCCGTGATCCTCGGTAGCGGTCACGGGAGCCTCGGCGCCCTTGACAGCACCTTCCGGGCATCTTCGTATGTAGTGTCGAAGAGCACCTGCTCGAGTTTGGTGTTGTGCGGATCAAACTCCACAAGCTGAAAGTCCGTTGTTGGTACGGGAGGATCCGGCGGATGAACATGACACTGGACTACGTTGGCCAGCTGGAGCTTCTTGTTCACCAGGTTTTGGGCGGAGTTTGGAGTCCGGCCAGCTCTTCGAATTCCCCCACGACAGGCCCGTCTCTTTCCGGGAGGTGAGGCGTGTAGGGAAGCCGGATCGAATTCGGGGCGCTGCCCATTTAGGGTCACGCGGCTCGGTGATGTAGAACCACCCCAATTGCCACCCCTTTATGGTCTCCACGAAGGAGCCCTCGAGCCATAGGACGTTGGCCATCTTGCCCACCATGGCACCTCCGCACTCCGCTTGGCGGCCGTCCACTACCTTCGGCTTGACATTGAAGGTCTTCAGCCATAAGCCGAAGTGGGGCTGGATGCAGCGGAAGGCCTCGCACACGACGATGAACGCCGAGATGTTGAGGATGAAGTTCAGGGCCAGATCATGGAAATCTAGGCCGTAGTAGAACATGAGCCCCCGGACAAATGGGTGAAGTGGAAAACCTAGTCCGCGGAGGAAGTGGGTGAGGAACACCACCCTCTCATGGGGCACAGGGGTGGGGATGAGCTGCCTTGTCGAGAACTGGTCGCGATGTCATTGGACAAGTATCCGGCCTTCCTCGGCTTTTTGATGTGCCCCTCCATGACGGAGGAGGCCATCCACTAACCTCCCGCTCGACATGGTGGAGAAGGTTGAGGCGGGATGTGCGGACTTAGGCGCCTGGAGCTCGAGTCTTGAAAATGGATTAACAAAGGAGGAAGAAGGCGTAGATGGAAAAGGTGGATCATTATCCCTTATATGGGCGACGAAATTATGTGCCCCCACCAACTGGTAAAACTCACTTATCTCCCAAAGCGCCAGTAAATTAATGGCACGGTTGGGTTACCCATGCCCGTATTGATGAGAATCCGGAATAAGGGACACGATCTACCTTGACAAGGCGTGCCAAGGAAACCGCCTCGCTAAGTCTTATTTGAGGTGGAGACGATAAAAAGCGATTCGAATAAAGGCTTGGCTGTGGTGTGATGTCACTTGCGAAATCGTCGTGATTGGATTTGTGTAAATATTATTCTCTCTACGGTGGTATGTGGAAATTATTTTGCGAGCGGACACTATCCTTGTGTTCAAAATCTTCTATGAAATATTCGAGGAGGAACCCGCCTTGCAATGCCGAAGACAATATGCGCGCCCGGACTAAATGCGTCATTGAAGCCTGGTTCAGGGGCTACTGAGGGAGTCCTGGATTAGGGGGTGTACGGATGGCTGGACTATAACCTTTGGCTGGACTCCTGGACTATGAAGATACAAGATTCAAGACTTTGTCCCGTGTCCAGATAGGACTTTCCTTGGCGTCGAAGGCAAGCTTGGCGATACGGATATGTAGATCTCCTCCCATTGTAACCGACTCTATGTAACCCTAACCCTCTCCGGTGTCTATATAAACCGGAGGGTTTTAGTCTGTAGGACGAACAACAATCATACCATAGGCTAGCTTCTAGGGTTTAGCCTCTCTGATCTCGTGGTAGATCTACTCTTGTACTACCCATATCATCAATATTAATCAAGTAGGAGTAGGGTTTTACCTCCATCGAGAGGGCCCGAACCTGGGTAAAAACATCGTGTCCCTTGTCTCCTGTTACCATCCGCCTAGACGAACAGTTCGGGACCCCCTACCCGAGATCCGCCGGTTTTGACACCGACACTTCTCTTAAGCTTAAGATGCCCGGTCCACGTGGCATCATCACAGTCAGCGGAAATATCGAGCATTACTTATGCGCAGAAGAACGTGTGGCGGCTTTAACAGCCGAACACTAAACGACCTCTCCAACCAGAATAAATGATCGGTCGTCAAGACCGCGGACACGGCTAGACGAGTCTGTCGCATCACTAGGTGTAACAGCTTAGATAAACCTGAGATTGATGGATATACTCCTACAGGTGGTACCAGGGGCTTCCCGCATGTAAAAAGGACCACAGCTCGACCTTACTTATCTTGAATTTTAATGGTTTTTTGAGAATAACCAATTTTTTGCACGACAACTTTCACCTAAGTTTTTCTCTTTTACAGATGATAATCGTGCTACACCCGTCCAGGATACGGCACAATGGAGACACAGGCGCAGACGTGCAGCAGGGCCCCACTCAAAGGTTTATTTTTAGCTTAAGACCCTGTGTAAACCTTTTTTACTGTCTCTTGTTGCTTCACATCCTCCGGATACTCAGCATAACCGAGAAGGATGCTGACGTTATTGGCATTTCGCCACGTCAGAATGATGCATGTACCTAGACACTCAAGGTTCATTATCAAGGGCGTTACTCGGCCCGGTATATGTTATAAAGACCAAATACCTTAGGGAGTGTTCGGCGTCGCGAGTTTGGCCTTATATGCATCAGCTCCAAATCGTGTCATTGGTCAAATTTGGGTTTGCCCGGCTCCCGCGTTTTGCTACCTTACGTTTCGCTCTATCGGCTAAGGTGGCACCGGGAGAACTACTGCTATTGTGCCCTGGTTCATCCGGATAAGCACCTCGATGAAAGCAGCCGGCTGTCATGATAAAGCGGGAGACTGGTCAACCAATCGATGACTCATCGAATCTTCGGATTCCTCCGCATTAACGAAGGGCGGTTTCCGGTCATGTACATACTGCGCCCGTACTCGGATGAGCGCGGAAGTACCAGGGGCTATATAGTAGCCCCACTGTCAAACTCCTATGGTTAAGTGAAAGTGTTAAAGCAATATAGTCTGATTGCCTTGTTCGCCGCGCTATCACCTCGTTAACGGACCAAGAAATTGGAACAAGTGTGAACACGCGCTTTTGCAAACACCCCCGCACTATATGCGTGGGGGCTGAAGCCGCCGACTGCAAACTTTCAAGTTATATACATATATACATAAACGACCGCACATGAGGAATAATAATACTTTCAGGCAAAAGTATAAACACAACCTATATAATTCAAATAGCATTGTTATTACAATCGAGATACATGTCACTCGAACATGACACTCTTCGAGCACTGAGCCTCTATCAAATGAGCTCCCTCCAGGACTTCTTCAAAATAGTGCTCGGCCGAAACCTGGCCTACGGCCGGATTCTGGGTCGCAATCATGGTGGCCTCCATCTCCGCCCAGTATGTCTTGACACGAGCTAGAGCCATCCGCGCACCCTCCATGCACGCCGACCTCTTCACAGCGTCGATATGCGGCACAACACCAAGGAATTGTTGCACAAGACCAAAATAACTATTCAGCCTTGGTCCTTCCGGCCAGAGATGATCCACGACAGACCTCATGGCAAGCCCGGACAACCTATGGAGCTCGGCCCACTCGGTCATTTGCTCATTTAACAGCAGCGGACGCGCCGGAGCATTGAACTGCGACCAGAACAGCTTTTCCACTTCGTGATCTTTTTGACCTTCGAAAAACTTGGTCGCATCAGCTGCACTTGCCGCCAAATCCAGGTATGCGTCCGCAGAACTCCATGATTAATCCAGAAGGGCATACTTAGGATCTCCGAATTTCGTCCCCAACAAAAAGGGCTTCCCAGCCGCGATATCTCCGGCTTGACGTAGATCCTCCTTCGCCGCTCTGATTTTAGAGAAAGTTTCCTTGGCTGCTACCATGACTTTCTCTAGCTCCGCCGTCTTCATTTGTCTTTCTTTTTCAAGAAGCTCATAGCGGTCGGCGGCATCTTTCAACTCCACAGCCATCTTGGCTATTTTCTCTTTGCTATGGCAATGCGCAGCCTGTTCAGCTCTTAACTCTTCAACCGCCTTTAGGGCGGCTGCATCACTCCTCCTGACTTGTTCCTTGACTCGGGCAAGTTCCTCCCGAAGGGTCTCCACGGCTGCAGCTCCATCTGCAATTACATCTATAAATACATACTAGCATCATGCCCCTCTTAGTATATGATTGACCACTGGAGAATACATACCATGTGCCTTGTCAAGCCGCTTGTTTACAAGCACGATGTCGGCATCTGCCGCATCAAGCCGCTTCAGTTTGGCAAACTCACCAGTTCAGCTAACCGCCGGACCCTCAGCCGCCTGCACATGAAAGTGGCATGATCATTGCCTGGAACTATGGTCCTCTGTTTGCCGCCTTTTTCGACAGCAACCAGAGTCTCAGGGGCTACCATCTGCATAGGGCACATCTAGCATGTGAGGTACCGTCAAAAATATACATATTACTTCGCGTACCTCAAAGCCTCTCAGCAGGCTCATAAAAGCTTCATGCAACCCACTTTCGGCTGATGAAATTCTCTCAAACACCGTACCCATTAGATTACGAGAAAGCCGCTTGCTCCAGAAGACTCATTAGTGCGTCCGGTCGTGGGCCGGACAGTCCCGGACTCTTTTTGTGGCTCTCCTTAGGAGCCGAATACTCCGGACTTCGGGTGGCCGAAGGGTTACCTTCTAGCCTTGGCGGATCAGGAGAAACCCTCCGTGATGACACCTCAGGGTCGTCCGCCTCACGAGGTGGGGAGGCGCGGGGAGGCGTTTCGCTCTCCATCATCTCCGGAAGAAGATCTCCCGAAGACGAGCTCTGTCAAGAAGGGCTACGATCCGGACTGCAAGACATACGTCTCGGTTATTGTCCTTGGAAATAAAGTAAGATATATTTACTATAAGATGCATTTGTTTACTTACAACTCGATGGAGGGCTGGCCCCCTTGTGGGCACTGTGCAGTAAGAATGCCATCCTTGGCAGTGCCCCCTGTCAAAGGTTTCTTCCCTCATTTGGAAAACATTGTTTCCAAGTTGTCAGGGGTGGCCCTCTTCCTTCCTTGGGGAGAAGGAATTTTAGATTCTTCTCCCCGGTTATCCTCCTTCGTGGAGGCACTAATCCCCCAGGTTTGGATGAATAATGAGTGAGGCTCGCCTTCGGCTCCTTCGCTCCTCCCTTTATCTTCCCCTGATGGCACTTGATAAGGCGCAAGCTCAAGCATCCTTACTAGTACAGGATCCGGTGAGCCTTCGGGAAGGGGGGCCAGACACCTGATCATCTTCGCCTTTTTTATCCAATCCTTGTTGAAAGGCGACTTTTCAGAATGATGTTGTGATAAATTAAAAGACAACATGTTCGGCCATGGAATTACTCACTTGGGTGTCTGAACGATTGCAGCTCAGACCCGCATCCTCGGTGGTGTCCGGACACTCTATTTGTGATCCGAAGAACAATCTATACATCTCTTTGAGTGTCACACCGAAGAAGTGTTGAATAGTTCGTGGTCCTTCCGGGTTGAACTCCCACATACGGAGAGGTCGACATTTACAAGGCAGGATTCGGTGAACTAGCATGACTTGCATTACCTTGACAAGGCTGACATCTCTCTCGAGGAGATCTCGGATGCAACTCTGCAATGTCGGCACATCATTTACTGGCCTCCAGTCCGGCCTCTTGTTGGTCAATGACGCCAGTTGTGGCGGGGGGCCCGAGCGAAATGCAGGGGGGCTACCCACTTAGTACCCCTGGGAGCTGTGATGTAAAACCACTCCCGTTGCCATAAGCTAGACACCTCCGGGAAGGAACCCTTTGGCCATGGAACATCGGCACCTTTGCTTATTACGGCACCTCCGCATTCCGCGCATCGCCCATTAATCATCTTTGGCGTCACATTAAAGGTCTTGAGCCATAAGCCGAAGTGTGGGGTGACATGGAGGAAGGCCTCACACACGACGATGAACAACGAGATGTGAAGGATGGAATCCGGGGCCAGATCATGGAAATCAAGCCCGTAATAGAACATGAGCCCCCTAACAAAGGGATCTAGACTAAAGCCTAGCCCTTGGAGGAAGTGAGAGACGAATACGACACTCTCGCCGGGTTCGGGAGTGGGAATGACCTACCCTCGAGCAGGCAGCCTGTGCGAGATTTTGGCAGTCAGATACCTGGCTTCTCATAGCTTCTTGATGTCCTCCTCTGTGACAGAGGAGGGCATCCACCGACCTTGAAGGTTGGATCCGGACATGACTGAATGTCCGAAGCGCCTAGCCTGAGCCTTGGGTGTTGGAACTCGAGGTGGGGGAAGGATTCGATTGAGTGCAAGGAGAAAAGGACAGGCCTTGGCCCCTTCATAAAGAGGGTGAATATCAAGTGTCCCTCACGTAACCGTTTGGAACTTGCCTAAAGACGCGGAGCCATACCAACAGGCATGATTGGGTTACCCATACCCGTATTGATGAGAATCCCGTGATAAGAGGGACACGATCTCTGCTTCGACAGGACGTGCCAATAAAACAGCCTCGCAACACGTGCAGTGGCAGGCTCGGAAAAAACGGTTTGTCATGACCAGACCACGGCATTACGTCATGTTATGAAAAGTTGTCAGCAGATTAGACTTGTGGAATATTATTTTCTCTATGGTGGTATGCGGAATTTGTTTTGCAGATCCCGACACTATCCTTGCGTTCAAAATCTTCTATGGAGTATTCGGAGGAGGAACCCGCCTTGCAATGCCGAAGACAATTTGCGCGCCGGACTCATCGTCATTGAAGCCTAGTTCAGGGGCTACTGAGGGAGTCCCGGATTAGGGGGTCCTCGAACAGCCGGACTATATCCTTTAGCCGGACTCTTGGACTATGAAGATACAAGATTGAAGACTTCGTCCCGTGTCCGGATGGGACTCTCCTTGGCGTGGAAGGAAAGCTTGGCAATACGGATATGTAGATCTCCTGCCTTGTAACCAACTCTGTGTAACCCTAGCTCCCTCCGGTGTCTATATAAACCAGAGGGTTTAGTCCGTAGGACAACAACAATCATACCATAGGCTAGCTTCTAGGGTTTAGCCTCCACGATCTCGTGGTAGATCAACTCTTGTAATACTCATATCATCAAGATCAATCAAGCAGGAAGCATTGTTGAGGAAATCGTTAACTGGTAACTGCTCGGTTGGCTTGTGAGTAGGGGATTAATAGGCTAATCGGCAAGTTATTCGGCCATTTAATCAATTAATAGGACGATTTATTGGTTTATCGGCTACTCGGTGACCCTACGAGTAGGGGTTAATTGGCAAGTTAACTGGTTAATCGGACGAATTCTTGAACAGGGCCAGGAAGTAGGGTATTACCTCCATCGAGAGGGCCCGAACCTGGGTAAACATCGTGTCCCCCCGCCTCCTGTTACCATCCGCCTTAGACGCACAGTTCGGGACCCCCTACCCGAGATCCGCCGGTTTTGACACCGACAGGCGGCGGGGTGCGGGCTGGACTTTGGCCTGATACGCCGCTTTGTCTCGGCCACGAGGTGGCTGGTCAGCCGCATCATACGCTAGAAGCATAGGCTTTAATGCTTTCTCCTCGAGTTGGGGTAGCAACATGCGCTTTGGGTAACTTTTGGTTGGGCGCTCGAGTTCGTATTACTCGGCCGCTAGGACCTCAGTCCATCTATCCGCTAGCAGATCTTGGTCAGCTTGAAGCTGTTGTTGATTTATCTTCAGGCTATTTGCTGTGGCTATAAGCGGCGCAGGAAGCGCTCCTGTTCGATGGGATCATCAGGCACGATAAATTCTTCGTCGCCGAGGCTCACCTCGTCTTTGGAGAGAGGCATGTAATTGTCATCCTCCGATTCTCCGTCTGTTGCCTGTTCCTTAGGGCTAGCTTGCCCATCCTCCCGCTCGAGTGCAGGTGGAGGGATTGTCTTCGTCTTGACACTATCCGCAGCGTTATTGTTTCTTGTCTTTGGTATCGCTACTTTTTCTATGGCGGGGCTTAGAACGGCAGCTTCTTGGCGCCGGTGCTTAGGTTGCTCTTGGAGGATTATCCTCCGTTGCCTTATCGCCATTGCCTTCTTCGGGGGTGTCCACCATGTATATATCATATGATGAGGTGGCAGTCCAGTGCCCTCTGGGTGGTGGTTCCTGTTCATCTCCTGCATCGTCGTCCATACCGTCGATGTCTTCGGAGTCCAAATCGAGCATGTCGGTTAGATCGTCGACAGTGGCTATTAAGTGGGTGGTGGGTGGGGAACGAATTTCTTCGTCGTCCACCTCCCACTCAAGCCAAACATAGTTTGGCCAAAGGTCTCCTGACAAGGAGAGAGACTTTAATGAATCAAGCACGTCGCCCAAGGGCGAGTGCTGGAAAATATCCGCGGAGGTGAACTCCATGATCGATGCCCAATCAGGTTCGATAGGCACAGACGCGGGCGGTGCGGAGCCCGTGGCCGGGGACGAATCCAAGTGTCCGGCAACACATGTCTCATGGGAGGTGCAATTTGTATTCAGCTCTATCGCCACTGAGTGTGCGGCCTCCGTGGCGGGGTCCATCCACCCGTCCTCGGGCGGCGCACTCTGCTTCGGATTTAGGGCCGGAGTAGCCACATGTGTGATCTCCTGAACACCGTCCGATAGCAGAGTTAGGTCATGCTAACGTGGTATGTCTGGCGCCTGACATAGGCTCGAATCCGTCAAAGATCAAGTCTTCATGGATATCAGCCGTATAGTTTAAATTTCCAAACCTGACCTGACGGCTAGGGGCGTAGCTCTTGATCTGCTCTAGATGGCCAAGCGAGTTGGCCCGCAGTACAAAGCCGCCGAATACGAAGATCTGTCCGGGGAGAAAAACCTCACCCTGGATCACATCGTTGTTGATGATTGAAGGAGCCATCAAGCCTTATGGTGACGGCACAGTGGAACTCTCAATGAAAGCACCAATATTGGTGTCAAAACCGGCGGTTCTCGGGTCGGGGGTCCCGAACTGTGCGTCTAAGGAGGATGGTAACAGGAGGGGGGGACACGATGTTTACCCAGGTTCGGGCCCTCTCGATGGAGGTAATACCTTACTTCCTGCTTGATTGATCTTGATGTTACGAGTATTACAAGAGTTGATCTACCACGAGATCGTAGAGACTAAACCCTAGAAGCTAGCCTATGGTATGATTGTTGTTGTCCTACGGACTAAACCCTCTGGTTTATATAGACACCGGAGGGGGCTAGGGTTACATAGAGTCGGTTACAAGGGAGGAGATCTACCTATCCGTATTGCCAAGCTTGCCTTCCATGCCAAGGAGAGGCCCATCCGGACACGGGACGAAGTCTTCAATCTTGTATGTTCATAGTCCAACAGTCCGGCTAAAGTATATAGTCCAGCTGTCCGAGGACCCCGTAATCCAGGACTCCCTCAGCCACCACCATAGAGATCATCTCATCTGGGACTAGATCATCCTCACCCACACAAGTCCGCCAAGCACAAGAACACCTCACCTCAGGAGGCTGTTCTTCCCTTGTACTGTTCATCCTCAGCCCAAGAGGCAATCTAGCACACCACACTAGAGTAGGGTATTACACCACAACGGTGGCCCGAACCAGTATAAATCTCGTGTCTCTTGTGTTGCGGGTTCATCGAGCTAGGCTTTGAGATTGCGGTGAGGCTGAGGGCGTGATTAGGTAGGGGGAGATCTTCATGCGCACCCCAGTGTTCGAACCTCAAGGGTTTTGCCGGAACCCGAAATCCGACATTTGGCGCGCCAGGTAGGGGTGCGCCGGAGCTATCCTTCCACCAGTTGATACGCCGACACTCCGCGGCTCTGATGTATAGCGACCCGAGGACCAACGCCGACCGCTGGGCAGCTTGGCCAGCCCGGGCGGCCCCATCTGCCCAAGAAGACCTCAACCCCGCGCCCCAGGCAACACGCGCACCGCCAAACGCCGCGGGGCGCGGGCGGCGCGGTCACACGCCATCCGCCCTTACTCCACGACAAGCGTGGGCAGCCGCAAGGGCCTCAATCCACGCTGTGGCCATGGTGCCGCACACCCGACGGGAACATGCAAACATGAGAGCCGCGCTCATGGTGGCTCGGGAACTGCTGCGATGCCGACTGATGGAAAGCGGCCGGGATGCGTTGCTGGAGCGCGTCGCCGAGCTCCTGGATGCTGTGGCCTTGGGGGCACCACCCTTCTGCTCCCAGCTTACGCTACAGACCGCGGCCGGATCGCATGGCAGGCCTCGCCACGCCCGCGTGCCCCCGGGCACACCCGGAGGCTTCATGGACACCGGCGCGACCAGCAGCACCGGACGTCCAATCGCACCCGCGTCACCTCCGACGAGCGCGGGCACGAGCGTCACCACCTACGGCCCCGGCGGAATGCCGCCCTACCATCGTTAGGGTGGTGTGCTGGGCCGGGCAACGTGGAGTGTGGGGCACTTCTGTCGGCGTTCTGGGAACGGGGGTCCCCAGACTTGCCTGCCTGCGGCCCACAGCGTGGCTAAGCAGTAGGCCGGACGTCCCATCTTCATCAACAAGGCATTCAAGACCCTCGCGAGGGTCCAAGCCTCGCGAGGCGGACGACGCAAGACCCCATCTGGAGTGGCCTAGTCACGCATGCTCACGAGGAGCAGAGATATCAAGGCGGGGAAAACCTCACGAGGCCCTCGTGACGTGAGCCGTGACGCACGGCACCAGGCGGGCGCAAGGCGGGCGCCAGCTCGTGCAGCGTCCTAGTTTCCTCTGTGGTGCTAAGGAGGCCAGCACAGGCGAAGAGTACCTGATAGAGGCAAAGGTGTCCCGTCTTTCGATGAGATGGTGGCTATCGTTTAGGATGAAGTCGACTTTGACGATCCGACTACAAGCGTCACGAGGGCGTCGGCGCCTTAGCAATCGCTAAACCAACTCCGAGAGGTTATTGACCACGCCGAGCACGATCAACGACCACGAAGGTCTGTTTCCCTCTGAGCAAATGAAGAACAAGCAAGAAACTAAGATTGCAATATGGATATTGCGAATATAAGAGGAAAGCTTTATTGATCAAGGTGGGGTTACGTGGCCTTGTCTGCAGTCGATTGAACACAAACGAAGTGCGCGAAGTTGTAGCTATGGAGAACTTTTAATCTAAGCAAAACCCAAAGTATAAACGACGCCCTAAGGGCTGTATATATGGAGGAAGAGGGGGGAATTTCGTGGCCCTTGGAGGAGGGGTCCGAAACCAACCCTAACTCTTGTTTCCCACCCATACGGACTCTAAAAACAGCCTATACTAAGTATTCCGAAATTACATGGGCTGGCCCAATAATAAGGTGATCTGGCACCTAGAATAGCCTCTAGACGAAATTTATGAAGTGGCATCTTGTATATTTCGTCCAAGGCTTCATGCACTCCTTATGGTGGCTTCAAAGTCCTGAAATCATCACTTGTAACTCCGTTCTTGATCCCCTTGCGCATGCCATCAACTCCATGCGTGTTCTTGCTCCATTGTTCATCCTTCTCCAAGCTAGGCCCTTCATTTGTAAGCAAAACAAATGTATCCAATTTAGGCAGCATCATATTCTCATGAACATTAGAATCATTACCAAGAAACAAAAGTACACAGTAATTTAATTGGTGTCTTGTGAGCTCTAGTAATTGGTCCAGTATATGTAACAGTAGGAGAAGTGGGTGTAACAATGGTATTGATGTCCTCATCATCCTCCCCTTCTTGAAATGAAATCCTCCTCGACGGAAGCTCATCTTCCTCACCCAAATAAGGCTTCAAATCTGCAATGTTAAAAGTGGGACTAACCCCAAAATCTGCAGGTAGCTCAAGTTTATATGCATTATCATTTATTTTCTCTAACACCTTAAAAGGACCATCAGCACATGGCATTAGCTTTGATTTGCGCAAATTAGGAAATCTATCCTTACGCAAATGTAACCAAACAAGATCTCCAGGTGCAAACACAACATGTTTTCTACCCTTATCTCCAGCAATTTTATACTTAGCATTCATACGCTCAATGTTTTCCTTAGTTAACTCATGCATTTTTAAAATCAATTCAGCACGTTCTTTAGCATCAAAATTAACCTTCTCCGAAGATGGAAGAGGCAACAAATCAATAGGTGCACGAGGTAGGAAACCATACACAATTTCAAAAGGGCACATCTTAGTAGTAGAATGCAATGAACGATTATAAGAAAATTCAATATGAGGCAAGCATTCTTCCCATATTTTCTTATTATTCTTCAAAACAAAGCATAGTAGACAATGTTCTATTGACTACTTGATTTATCCATTAGTTTGGGGGTGACAAGTAGTACTAAAAAGCAGTTTAGTCCCCAACTTAGCCCATAAACATCTCCAAAAGTGGCTAAGAAATTTAGTATCACGATCTGAAACAATAGTATTTGGCACATCATGCAAGCGAATAATTTCATGAATGAACAAATCAGCAACATTAACAGCATCATCGCTTTTATGACATGGTATAAAGTGTGCCATTTTCGAAAATCTATCCACGACAACAAATATGCTATCCCTCCCCTTCTTTGTTCGAGGTAAACCTAAAACAAAGTCCATAGATATATCCTCCCAAGGAACACTAGGTACAGGCAAAGGCATATATAAACCATGAGGATTGAGTCGTGACTCAGCTTTTTGACACGTAGTGCAGCGAGCAACAAAACGCTCAACATCCCGTCTCATCTTTGGCCAAAAGAAATGTGTAGCAAGTATGTCCTCCGTCTTCTTCACGCCAAAGTGTCCCATTAGTCCTCCTCCATGCGCCTCCTGTAACAACAAAAGACGAATGGAGCTAGCTGGAATGCATAGCTTGTTAGCACGAAACACAAATCCATCGTTAACAACGAACTTGTTCCATATTCTACCTTCTTTATAATTCTGCAATACATCTTTAAATTCAGCATCATGCACATATTGATCTTTGATGGTCTCCAAACCAAATATTTTGAAGTCAAGTTTTGAAAGCATAGTATAGCGACGAGACAAAGCATCAGCAATAACATTTTCTTTACCCTCCTTGTGTTTAATGACATAAGGGAAAGTCTCAATGAATTCCACCCATTTAGCATGTCTACGATTCAGTTTAGCTTCATTTTTAATATGTTTCAAAGATTCATGATCAGAATGTATAACAAATTCTTTGGGCCATAAATAATGTTGCCATGTCTCTAAAGTCCGAACAAGAGCATATAATTCTTTATCATAAGTAGAATAGTTCAGACTAGGCCCGCTCAATTTTTCAGAAAAGTATGCAACAGGTTTGCCATCTTGTAATAACACACCTCCTAATCCAATTCCACTAGCATCACATTTCAAGCTCAAAAGTCTTATTAAAATCGGGAAGTTGGACTAAAGGAGCATGTGTCAACTTATCTTTCAATACCGTGAAGGCTTCTTCCTGCAGTACCCCAAACAAAAGGCACATCCTTCTTTGTAAGCTCGTTGAGAGGTGCAGCAATGGTGCTGAAATCTCTCACAAAACGCCTATAGAAACCAGCAAGGACAAGGAAACTCCTCACTTGTGTGACCGTTTTGGGTTGCGGCCAACTCTCAATAGCTTCAATCTTGGCTTTATCAACTTCAATTCCACAATGGAGTAACAACATAGCCAAGAAAAGATACTCGGTCGGTGCAAAAGGTGCACTTCCCAAGGTTACCAAACAAGCGTGCATCACGTAAAGCAATAAAAACAGCACGTAAATGTTCCAAATGTTCTTCCAAAGATTTGCTGTAAATCAGCATATCATCAAAATAGACTACCACAAATCGTCCAATGAAAGCACGTAAAACTTCATTCATTAGTCTCATGAAAGTACTAGGTGCATTAGTTAACCCAAAAGGCATGACTAACCACTCATATAAACCAAACTTTGTTTTAAATGTTGTTTTCCATTCATCTCCCAATTTCATATGAATTTGATGGTATCCACTACGCAAATAAACTTTGGAGAATATTGTAGAGCCACTCAATTCATCAAGCATATCATCTAGCCTAGGAATAGGATGACGATAACGAATAGTAATATTATTAATGCCTCTACAATCAACACACATCTGTGACGTACCATCCTTTTTAGGGACTAGTATAATAGGAACAGCACAAGGACTAAGAGATTCGGCGTATATAACCTTTGTCGAGAAGCTCACGTACTTGACGCATAATCTCCTTCGTCTCCTCTGGATTGGTGCGGTATGGTGCCGCAGTTGGGTAGCGATGCACCGAATTAAGTCAATTTGATGCTCAATCCCTCGAATAGGTGGTAATCCGGTGGCACGTCTTGTGGAAAGGCGTCGTGAACTCCTGCAAAAGCGTTAGTGACAACGAGGGGCAAAGAGGAAGGCACGTCCTCGAATGAAAATAATGCCTCTTTTCACACAAAAGCATAGCAAACAGATTTGCTAAAATCTAGGTCATCAATATCAGATTTGGTGGCAAGTAAACATGCACTTTTCAATTTAATTTCAGAAGCAACACCGGATGGTTTATTATTAGGCTTCATTTGTTGCTCAAATTCTTTTGCCACAATCTGATTTTCACTCTTATTTTTCTCCTGTTTTGCTTTATTAGCTCTATGAATATCATCTTTCAAAATGGAATCAGAGTCATAGGAAGCAAAGTAATATTTGTATCCTTATGAACAAGAGTATACTGATTGTTTCTACCATGGTGTCTGGAATTTTTATCAAATTGCCATGGTCTACCAAGTAATAAGGAACATGTTTGCATAGGTACCACATCACAATCAACATAATCAGCATATGTAGAGATACTAAAATGCACCCGAGCGTATGTGTTACCTTAACCTTGCTGTTGTTGAACCATTGGATGTAGTAAGGATGTGGATGTGGTCTTGTGGTGAGAGATAGCTTCTCCACCATCGCCGTGCTAGCCAAGTTGTTGCAGCTCCCTCCATCTATGATGACGCGAATAGAATATTTCTTCACAACTCCCTTTGTATGGAACAAATTATGCCTCTGATTTTGCCTAGCTTGTGTAACCTGCACACTCAAAACACCTTGAGCAACTAAACATTCATACCACAAAGATCTTGACAGCCATGTATTGCGTCTCATGATCGAGAATCATCTCCACCGTGTTCTTCATGTGTATTAAGAGCCAAAGTCTCCTCATCATAGTCACTAAGCGGACTCCATACCCACCATCCTCGTGAGCAATCATCACACGCTGAGATTTGCATTCTCTGTAAAATGTCCTCTTCCCTTACAACGACGACAAATAATATCACTTGTGTGCCACTGTTGACGCCATGGAAGAAGAAGAGCTTTGTGCAGGCCCGGCAGTGTGCCCTTGGCGGAATAGTGGTGGTTGTGCCTGCTTTCTTGTATCACGGTTGGAGGTGGCACCGAAAGAGGTGATGGTGCGATGGAAGTAGATGATGCACGTGGTGTCCATGATGAAGGTCGACTGCGAGAAAAGCTAGTTCGGCGCCAATGCCTGTCGATCCTGCACTTCACGTTCAGCTTTACAAGCAAGATGGAATAAACGAGTGATATTATTATAATCCTTATACTCTAGAATGGTCTGAATCTCTCTATTTAATCCACCCATAAAACGTGCAAGCATAGCTTCATTCTCCTCAACAATACCACATCTAATCAAGCCAGTTTCTAATTCCTGATAATATTCTTCTACAGAATTTTTTTCCTTGTCTTAAGCGCTGCAATTGTTGAAGTAATTCACATTGATAATATGGTGGAACCCAATGAGTATGCGAAGCAGCCCAAGTAGCCGGAATAGGATATAATCTACAATGTTCAGACCACCAAACACTTGCAAAGCTAGTGAAAGCACAAACAGCGGCAGGAACACGTCTCTCCTCAGGATATTGTAAACATGTAAATCGTTGCTCAGTTTCTAACTCCCAAGTAAGATATATATCAGGAACATATCTACCCTCAAATGGTGGAATATTCAATTTCAGTTTAGGGAGATGGTCATGATCTCATACCTGAGGGGGAGCCCTAACATTGCCATTATTTGCATGTGGACGACCTGGTGGTTGTGGTGCTGGTGGTTGCACGTAGTTCTGATTTTGATCAACTTCATCCTCGTAATCTCCCACATAATCATCCTCCTCCGCATCAGCAGCAGGAGCCACAGAAGTATCAACAGCAGCACCAACAGTTTGGCCAAGCGCAAGAGGGACACGGCTCGCTCGGCGGAGCTGTTTCGTGACGTGGAGGTAGTCGTTGTTGTTGTTGTTGTAGAGGTGCGTTAGGTGCAGTCGGTGGTGGTGGTGGAAGACGCGCGAGCAATTCATTAAACTTGTTATCGAGCTTTGTTTTGAACGTCTTCTCCATGCCATCTATCTTCTCCATGGCCTCTTCAAATCTATTTAGCACATCTTGCACCTGTCCACTCATCATTTGCTGAAATTTATCATGCAACTCCTTATTCGTCATGTTCTCCCGGCCGGTCTAAATCGACTTGTGATCCTGGCATGGTTAGCAGCAATAGAAACACACAAGAATATGATCCTACAGACTACTAACAAGAGGTGGTGGTGGGTGTCACAAATCCGTCAAGCAAATCTCAAATTCTTACTAGTTCTTACCCAGCAACAGGCGGTGATCGGCAACCGTTGTAGTCAAAACTCTCAAAGCTTGGATAGAGCGATTACCAGGGAGAGTCGAACGCATGACGTAGATGTATGTGGAGCTGGGAAGGCTTATAATATGGTAGCAAAAAGGGTCAGCAATAATCAATTCATAGATGCAAAGTTGAATAAACGCTCAACGACGGTACTATGCTGGTCCTAGGCTAGACTGTGCTAGAGACGCGAGCCTAGAACACTAACAAAATCACTGCGCGGCACGTAAACAAGGGAGGAGCACACTCTGAATTTTTTCTTTTTTTTCTTTTTTTGCACTTTTTTTGCTCCGCAACAATTTTTTTCCGAAAAAGTCTACAAATGGCCTAAAAACTGCCGAGCCAGAATTTTCCAGACTTAGTTTTTTTTTTAAACTGGAACTATTTTTCTTCTATGGATGGCTCAGAAGTTGGGGAGTCCTCCGCTGTCGTGACTCAGAGTATCGCGTGATCTGGAAATCGAGAACAAAGCAACAATTACTGGACTCGGACTAGGACTGGTGGCGGAGATGAATCTGGTGGAAACTCGGACTGGTGGCGGATATATGCAGGGCGGTGGAACACGGACTGGTGGCGAATCTGTGATGGAGGTGGACTCGGATTAGCGTGATGGCGGCGGATATGTGGTATATGGCAGCGGTGATGACAATGGTGGTATATGGCAGCGGTGATGAATATGGTGGTATATGGCAACAGTGATGATGATGATGGTGGCATATGGCAGCGGTGATGACAATGGTGGTATATGGCAGCGGTGATGACGATGGTGCGGCGGCGGCATGACAACTTGCGAACAGAACTCGAAACTCTAAAGTACTAGACGCTAGGACCAGCAACTTGACACGCATTTATGCAACCGCAAATTCAACAAAGCAAATACAGAAAAGATTATGCAAAGGCTCAGATTGGTTCGGATAAGATGAACTAACCCTATTTTTTTTGGCTTTTTCGTGGACAATAGGTATGAAGAACAGACTCGATCTAAACTATGAAAAACTGTAAAATCTCACCGAGCAACCTAGAAATCTGATACCACTTGATAGAGGCAAAGGTGTCCCGTCTTGCGATGAGATGGTGGCTATCGTTTAGGATGAAGTCGACTTTGACGATCCGACTACGAACGTGCGAGGACGTCGCGCCTTAGCAATCGCTAAACCAACTCCGAGTGGTTATTGACCACGCCGGAGCACGATCAACCTGACCACGAAGGTCTGTTTCCTGCGAGCAAGCGAAGAACAAGCAAGAAACTAAGATTGCAATCTGGATATTGCGAATATAAGAGGAAAGCTTTATTGATCAAGGTGGGGTTACATGGCGCCTTGGTCTGCAGTCGTTGAACACAAGCGAAGTGCGTGAAGTTGCAACTATGGAGAACTTTTAATCTAAGCAAAACCCAAAGTCTAAACGACGCCCTAAGGGTTGTATATATGGAGGAAGAGAATTTCGTGGCCCTTGGAGGAGGGGTCCAAACCAACCCTAACTCTTGTTTCCCCACACATACGGACTCTAAAACAGCCTATACTTAAGTATTTCGAAAATACATGGGCCTGGCCCAATAATAAGGTGAGCAGCACCTAGAATAGCCTCTAGACGAAATTTATGAAGTGGCATCTTGTATATTTCGTCCAAGGCTTCATGCACTCCTTATGGTGGCTTCAAAGTCTTGAAATCATCACTTGTAACTCCGTTCTTGATCCCCTTAGCATGCCATCAACTCCATGCGTGTTCTTGCTCCAATGTTCATCCTTCTCCAAGCTAGGCCCTTCATTTGTAAGCAAAACAAATGTATCCAATTTAGGCAGAATCATATTCTCATGAACATTAGAATCATTACCAAGAAACAGAAGTACCTGGTAATTTAATTGGCGTGCGCGAGCTCTAGTACTTGGTCCAGTATATGTAACAGTAGGGGCTGTGGGTGTAACAATGGTATTGATGTCCTCATCAGTACCGAGGCATCAGGCAAAGGTTGCTATATTGGTGCAACGAGACCAAGACCGGGAGGACGGCAAGACGGAGGTCATGGTGGAGCCCAAGATGGCGTCACCACCAGAGCTTTTCGCAGACGAAGACCACTTTTGCCAGGATAGCTTGTACTAGTTGTCGCCCTTCAAATTCGCCCGCCGTTATTGGCTCCCTTCCCGCTCATTATTTGGGAAGAGGACCAGGGCCTATATAAGTAGAGCTAGCCACCACAGTAGAGGCATGTCATCTTAGCTTGATCCAACCCGATCGAGAGCCTAGCCACAAGAACACCTCAATCTCAGGAGGTTGTTCTTCCCTTGTACTGTTCATCATCAGCCCAAGAGGCAATCCACCACCACCACACTGGAGTAGGGTATTACACCACAATGGTGGCTCGAACCAGTATAAACCTCGTGTCTTCCTGTGTTGCGAGTTCGTCGAGTTCGTCCGCGAGATCTTAGCGAGCTAGGGCATAGATCGGTAGGAGGGAAAGACTTCGCGCGCACCCCAGTGCCGGAACCCCACATCCAACATTTGGCACGCCAGGTAGGGGTGCGCCGGAGCTTCTTCTCCACCAACCAGCTCGCTGACGCTCCACAGCCACGATGTCCGGCGACCCAAGGGTCGGCTCCGATCGCTGGGCAGCCTGGCCAGCCCGGGCAGCGCCGCCTGCCCATGAAGATCTCGACCCCCACTCCAGGCGGTGCGAGCACCGCCAAACTCCGCCAGGCGCGGACAGCGCGGCCAGGCGTCATCCACCGTCACCCCACGACAAGTACGAGTCGCGGCAAGAGCGGTGAGTCATGTCGCAGCAACGGCGCCGCACTCACGGTGGGAGCATGCAAACATGCGGGCGGCACTCACGGTGGCAAGCGAGCTGCTGCGATGCAGGCTGATGGAGAGCGGCCGGGATATGCTGTTGGAGCATGTTGCTGAGCTGCTGGATGCAGCAGTATCGGGAGCACCACCCTTCTGCTATCAACTTCCTCCCCAGGCCACTGCAGGGCCGCGCGGGAACCTCACCACATCCGTGTGCCATCAACTACGCCCGGGGGCTTCATCAACGTCAGGACGGCCAGTGGCGTAGGGGGCTCCAACTCCCCCATGCCGCCCGCAACAAGCACGGGCGCAAGCGTCGCCCTTCGTGGTCCCAGCCGGATGCCACGCTACCATCCTCAGGACGCCACTCTGGGCCAAGCAACATGGAGCGTGGGGCACCAAGGCGAGGTGTTCGGGGTGACAGCCCCGGAGGCCTACGTGCCCCGCATGATGGATCAAAGGTACGCACCAGAGGACGACATCGGCCCATTCATCAGAGAAAATTGGGGAGAGGGGCGCTAGGATCTGAAGCCTTCCAAGAACCAACGGAGAACGACAATGATCGCGCCGGCAACGGCAACTACAGGGTACCGGTAATCTCTCAGGAACAGGCTTATGCTAACCATGGGCTGCAGATGAACCAGGTTGCAGCATCGATCGATGACCCTGGCATGGCGGCACCTGTAACAACAAGGGAGACACGCTGGGGGCCGCCGGGAGGGAGCCAGGAGCAAGGCCCCTCCCCGCGGCACGCGATGCCTGGTGAAGCCTGGAGGTAGGCCCTCTGCCGGGGAGGCCTCGCCGACCTTCCCCCGGCAGAGGACCTGTGGTCGCCGAGGGAACCTCTAGCGTCCTCTTTCCCTCCTTTGAGTCGTCCTGGTGACCGGTCGGCTCAGAGGAGGTCGAGAGTGCCGCAAGGCAGGGCCCTCGTCTGGCAATATGAAGCAAGGCCGGTACCTGTGAAGAAGGCCCAGTGCCTGTGAAGCTCGCCGCCCGTGACACTCTCACGTAATAAAGAGTTGGGGCCGTACACGCCCCGGAGTCTCAGGGGTGCCGGCCTCAGGCCCTGGGGCTCCCTCCCACGCCTAGTGGCAGCATTTAGCTTCGCGCTGGTGAGAAGACTTGAAGACCAGAAGACTAGACTAGGTGCCGGACGCGGCCTTTTGCTTTGGATCTCTCTCTCTCTCTCTCTCAGTAGCTTTGCTTCCTGGATCCGGATTTGAGTTGAAATAGCTTTGCTTTCTGGATCTGGATTTGAGTTGAAGCCGAATTTTTATCGATGCACGCGGGGGGAGCCTTTTCTCGTTTGATCAATTTCTTGCCTTCTGGATCTTGTTTTGTCTGGGACTCATGTCCATCGCCTTTCCCCATGAGCTCCTCGCGGCCTGCGCTGGCTGCCACGCCTAGCGCCTAGCGCTGCAACAACCGGTGCTCAGCTCTCGCTGAGGCCCTGTCTGACCGGCCCAGGCGGCAGGCTCCCGGGGTTCTCGAGAAACTCGGCCAGCGTCGCGACCGAGCTCAAAGCTGGCACTGACTAAGGTAAACCACAACAGAGAACTCACAACCGGATTCATGAGCTCACGAGGACACAAACTCGCATTGCATAGGAAAGTAAAAAACTGCAGTTTGCTTACATGAGGGGCTCCCCCTCTCAAAATGCTCTCACAAGTTTTCCAAGGGCCACGCCCGAGTTTGTGCGCAGGGTGAAATGACAGGAGAACAAGAGATCAGCCAGAAATATCGCTCGTTGCATCACCCACGGATGCGTCATCGCGTCGTCGTAATCTTCATCGGCATCATCGCCACCATCGGCGACGCCCCCATCGCCGTCGTCAACCACGTCGCCTTCGTGTGCGACGACCACCACCACGTCGTCCTCCGAAGTGAAGGCCCTGACCAACGCGTCCACATTGTCCTCAACCCAACGCGCTAGGTCGCCTCGGACTGCCGTGGGTACGGGCGATAGCGGTATCGAAATCAAAGTTGGGGTCGGGATTCAGGAGGTGGCTGAAGACACGGGACAAGGCGCGTTCGAGCAGGCCACGACCCCACTCCTCCACAAGCTGGCGAGCTCTGGCAGATCGAGCCTCCAGGCGCGTCACCACCTTGGTGAAGAAGGTCAGGTGGCTGGCATAGTCATTCGAGTGAGGGGCCGGCGCCTCCACATCGCAAATATGGCCCAGTAGCGATATTGGCCCTGTTAGGAGATCACGAGGCATAGGGCGTGCTGGCGCTCTGGCGTTCGTCGGCTGGAGCACCTCCTCCATGTTTTGCCTCGCGATGGCCTCAGCGTCATCAACCCGCCTCTGGAGGAGGCTGCCGGTTCGGGTTCAGCCGGACCCTCTGAGTTCGAACTACAGGGGTGCACGCGAGATCTCACCTCCTACCTACCTACACCTCGTCGCCTCGCAAGGATCTAAACTACACAAAGAGCAACACAAGGGACACAAAGGTTTATCTTTGGTTCGGGCCACCATTGTGGTGTAATACCCTACTCCGGTGTGTGGTGTGGTGGATTGCCTCGAGGGCTGATGATGAGCAGTACAAGGAAGAACAGCCTCGCGAGGGTCTGTTCTTGGCGGTGCGATGAACTGCTAGGGGCAGTTTAAATGCGCTCTCTCTCTCTCTAGATTGCTTGATCTCTCGCTGCTGTTACGGATTCCGGATCCTCGATCCCTCTACCACAATGGGTGGCTAGTCCTATTTATAGGCGGAGGCCCTGGCCTCTTCCCAAATATTGAGCGGGAAGGGCGCCAACAATTGGCCATTTTGAAGGGGAACATCTAGTACACTTATCTTGACTAAAGTTGGTCCTCGCTTTGTCAAAGGCTCGACGATGGCCAGTGGGGCTCCATGATGACCTCCTTCCTGCCGTTGTGTTGGTCTTGGTCTTGTTGCACCGAAATGGTTGCCTTTGCTTGATGCTCTTGCCTGCGCTTGCCTCATTTGCACCAAAGAGGAAACGAGGACCTTTGCTGGCGGGCTGGCGCCGCTGGCGCCCTTTGGCGCCCTTGGTCGTCATGGCTTGCATCATGGGCACCTCGTGAGGTACCCCGATCTCGATCTCTCCGCCTCGCGAGCCAGCTGACGAGGCCGTGCACGAGGAAGCTTCTGTCGTCCGCCTCAGCAATCTGGTCCCTCGAGAGGGTCTTGAGCTTGTGCTAATGAAGATGGGCCATCTTTGGGCCACCCCTTGAAACCACGCCCGCAGGCCGCAGGCGAAACAGTCCGGGTACCCCCGTTCCCAAAACGCCGATAGTAGGACCCGGGCCCAAGGCGCGCCTGGACTTGGCTTAGCAGAGAAGCGAAGGGGCAAGTGCGAAGCGCCGCGGGCCCTAACAGCCTGTGGCCTTGGGCGCCGCGTGGCGGTTGATTGGACGTGGGCATCTCTGCTTCCCCACGACGCCTCGGCGACTGCACGAACCGACAAGAGAGCGGTGCCCGTTCTAGTCTTTACCTCCTTTGCCTTCTCCAGTCATTGCCCATATCCCCTTTCCTGCACTTATCCTCCCTGCTTCTGAAATCCCCAGATCTACTCCGACCGTGCGCCCTAACAAGATATGGCGCCTCGCCAGACCCCGGCCGGAGCTTGGTACTCGCCCGCTTTGGACTCCCCGAACATGTCAGAGAAGAGCCTTGCCCGGGTGCGTCGGATGATGGCGGCGCAAGGCAACGACGGGGCAGCGGTGCTCAAGGCTGGCTCTGCCCTTCCTGAGGACCAAGGAAGCACCTTCTATCCGCTCTTGGTGAGCGCCATTGCCGCCGGTCTGGTGCCTCCCTTTTCTGAGTTCTTCTTTTCTGTCCTCCGCCATTACAAACTGCGAGTCTTCACCTCCACCCCAACTCTGTTCTTCTCCTGGTGATCTTCGCCTACTATTGTGAGGCTCATGTCGGGGTGCAGCCCTTAGTGGCCTTGCCGCGCCACTACTTCTACCTCCGGGCCTCTCGCGGCCCCATCACCGCGTGCACGAGCTTTGTCACGTACGGCAGCTCCAATGCCATCTCGATGCCCGGGAAGAGGATTGAAGGCTTCAGGAGCAGGCGGGTCATGGTAGTTGATGGGCACATCCATCCTCGGCTGATTTTGCCCACGGAGCAGCCCACGCCCATCGACGATTGGTCTCGCGCGGAACTCGTGGATCCCCGCGCGAAGCCAGTGCTGGAGAAGATGAACACGGACCTGTGGACGGGCAACATGGCGACGGTGAAGCTGACCGGGGCGTCGTTCCTCAGGGAGTTCCTGGAGCACCGGGTGGCCCCGCTTCGTCAGTACTCGCTTCCGCTGTGGAGGTCTCGCCCGAGCCCCGTAGTCTTGGCCGACGAAGATCTGGCCGCGGTCCTCCAATATTTGGTCGGGGAGGCGTGGGCGAGGCCTGGAGGGCGCCTGCACATGCCTGTTCCTTGAGATGATTGGGAGCACGTGGTGGACTCCATGCCCGCTTTCAGCGGGGATGGGCCTGTGCCTTGAGGTTCCCGAGCACCCGGCGGCCCCTGGCGACGGTGAGCGTGTCCTCCGGCAACTCCAAGAGGAGGAAGAAGAGGAGGCGGGAAGAGGGCCCGACTCCGAGGCGACCGACGGGGAGTCGAGAGCGCCCCTCCCCCGGCGCAGGTCTCGCGCTCTCCGCCTCTTGCCGGACGACGATGAGGATGGCGATGAGCGAGGCGGCGAGAGCTTGCCCCTGAGCCCGAAGAAGGACAGGACGGGGCTGGTCCCCCGCGGGTCTGCCCCGGCTCCGAGGCGACCTACAGACGCGCCTCCTGCTCCCGAGCCTCTTGAGGCTGATCCCTGCAGTCGGCTCTCGGGCTTCAAGTTCGGCCGGAGGTTGCTCGAGCCCGCGAGCGATGACCAGTAAGTGCTTGATTCTTGTTTTACTTCTTGCTTTGTTGTTGAGGCTTGATATCTGTATTCCTTGGCTAGGCCGGCGCCTGCGGCGAAAAAGCTAAAGGGGGCTCCTGAGGCTTCGTCCGGGGCAGCACCTCCATCCACGGAAGAAGGGGATGGCAAGAAGCGGGCCTCTCCTGCCCGGTCATCCTTGCGAGGCCTGATGGGGCTAGCTGGGGCGAGCTCAGCCCCCATGGCCCAAGCGACTCCTGAGGTATCCTTGCCTGATGCCACTGCCGCAGTCGTCGGGGCGCAGAAAGCCCCGACCCATGGTGCTGTGATTACGCTGCCGTCCTCTCCTCCTACTCCGCCAACTGCTGTCTCTCCGACTCCTTCTATTGTCCTGGATCGTGCTGTTGCTGAACTGGACCGGCTGCGGCAAGATCTTCTGGGCGCCGACCCTTGCTTGGTGGTCGGACGCCTGGAGCTGGCCTCCGGCTGGGTTTGCTCTGATGCTTCAATTCGAGCGGCGCTGGTTCAGGCTGCGACGGCTTGCGACGAGGAGAAGCAGGCCGTCCTTGGGGCAAAGGCCGCTCGTGACGCCGCCTTGGGGAAGGTAGCCGATGTCCGGGGTCGCTGCCAGGCGCTGGAGAGCGAGCTGCAGGGCCTGCGCGACCAGCTTGCCCAGGAGGCCCGCGTCCGCCAAGAGAAGGAGGAAGACATGAAGGCTCATGAGGCGGCCACCAAGGACCGGGATGCCAAGCTTGACGAAATGCCAGTGACCGCTTGGGTGCGCCGGGAGCGTGGTTGAGGCGAAGAGGATCGAGCTAGACGGCAAGGCTGGGGTCCTTGCCGAGGACCGCGTGGCCTTCGCGAAGCTGGAGGCGAAGGCTCGCACCTTGCTGAGGTCGCTTTACGACAACGGCCTGGGAAGCCCGCTGGCCGGCGCCGAGGACGGCCCTGCCAAGCTGCTTCCCTTCCTGGTCCGCGCCCTTGAAGATGTCACCCTTGGCCTTGGCCCCATGGCTGAGGCCGAGGCGCGCGTCCTGTCTTCTGCCGTAGGCCGACGCTCTTCACCCACGTCTACCTTCGCGACCCCGACGTTGATCTTGACAGCCTGTTGGAGCCTGTGAGCGGCGAGCTTGCCTCTGCTGCCGCTGAGGCCGTGAAGGGTCGAGCGGAGGCTCTGCTGGCGAAGTTAAGGACCTTCAGCACCAAGCCGAAGCGAGGCGCTGCCGATCCTGAGGCTTCACGAGGCGAACCCGCCCAGCGCAGCTCCACCGCCAGCGACGGTGCTGCCAACAAGTGACTCCTTCGTGGCTCCTATCCTGCTTTCAGCTCCTGCAACATGCATCATGCCTCGTGGAGGCGTTTAAACTTGCATTTGGTGTCGTGAAAACAGTTATGGACTGTAATATTTGCTTTTAAATTCCTTGAGATTTGCGCTTTTCCTTCCTACTTGCTTATGTTCTACGTCGGCAGAGTCCGGCCCCGCGCATACCTCAGCCGCCGTTAGCCCCGACCGGAAACCAGGACGGGACCAAGGAGTGAGGGGCTACGTGACAAGTTAGGCTCCTGAGTCGCGATGCTCAGGAGTCCCCCTTGACGCACGAACAGCAAGTAGAGAGGCGAGATGTATGGGTGAATTTACCATTCTACGTCGGCAGAGCCCGGCCCTGCGCATACCTCAACCGCCGTTAGCCTTTCGGAACTAAGGGGTGAGGGGATACGTGACCAGTTAGGCTCCTGAGTCACGATGCTCAGGAATCCCCCTTGATGTTCAAACGGCCTTCGTACCTTGGCTCCACTCGGGGAGGGACGTCCGACAAACCAGGCCCGAGGGGCCTGGCTGGGTGGCGTGCGTCTGGGTGTGACCCAGGCGTAGCCCCCGTGCCAAGCCCCCTCGCGCGGCACTCCCGAGGGGAGGCGTTACGATGAGGCCAGACATTGAGCTCTGGCTCCCTGAGGTTGATGCGGCCGGGGGCCACCCTCGGTTGTTTATCACCAGCGCGGAGCATAGCGCTTCCGTATCTGTACGGGCATAGTCGCTCCTCGGCAGTGTCGTCAGCCAGCGCGGAGCATGGTGCTTCCACTGGTGCGTGGGAGGGGGGCTCCCCTCTGGGAGGAGCCCCCGGGGCGTGTACAGCCCCGCCCTGACATGTGGCTGGCACGGTAGGGCCTGACGAGGTGTATCTGGGCACCCGTGAGCCAGCCAGCAGGACTCACGGGGCCCCTACCTCAAAGCGGAGTTGCGCATCTTTGGGCCTTAACTTGTGATGTGTTCTGCAAAATTGATTAGATGTCGGCGCTCGTCCTCGGGTCTCCAGCCCTCGGCGGGGCTCGGCGTCATTTGGTATGCCAGGTCGCGATGTCATGGACAAGGCCAGAGGGTGAGGGCTGGAGAGCCAGTAGGTGCCCATGAGTCGCGATGATCAGGTACCCCCCCTTTAACGTGCAAGCGGCCGACATGAAGGAAAAGGGGTGCCGTGGACAGGCACCAAACAACAATCATGATGGGTCAAACGCACAACCCGAACAAACGCAAGAGGGATACATGCTACCGGAGTCTGGCCCGAGTGGCTTGGAGATGATGCAGCCCGAGGGGCGCCCCCAATAAAGTAAGCTAGGAACATGAAGCAAAAGGGGTACACGCCGCAGGGACGGACCCACGCGGCCTGAGAATGATGCAGCCCTGGGGGGCGCTCCGAGCTGAAAATGAAACTTGAAGGATGTCACCTGATAACGTTGAAGACGAAGGGATGCTGAAGTAGCGGACGTCATGCGCTGCGGAAGCCGATCTTCACGAGCCCCCAGGCCCAGGAGCCTCGGGAGGCTCCGGAGGCGCTGGTGGCTCCTCGCAGACCATCTCCATCTCCGCCAGGACTGCGGAACGCCTGGCCACTTGAGCCTCCAGGATGCTCCTCATGAGGCGCTGGCGCGTGGCAGCCGTGTTCGGCAAACCGTAAGGCATGCGAACGTAGCTGTGGGGTGGACCCTCACAGCGCCCCACGCGTGAGGGCTAGAGGCGCTCCTGAGAGGCGGCTCGGTTGAGCCCTGGTATGTCGATGCAGACGCGCATCCCACCATCCTTGCCTGGATGGGGAGCTACAACGGGTAAGCGGCGGCTACCACTCACGATTCTTGACTCCTGCAGCTCCTGAATGATCTTGTTGATGAACTCCTGAGGGTTTGGCCCTCCTTGCCTCGCTCCTTCCTGAGGGAAACGTGCTTTGAAACACGCCTCCAAGTGGTGCCCAAGTGCCTCCCTCGTGATCTTAGCAAGGTCGGTGGCCCTCCAGGAGAGAGCCCCCGAGCCTTGCTCGAGGAGGGCGCCGGGCGCGCCTTCCTATGCGACAGAAGGAGGTGCCCCCTGAACAGGCACGGGCCTTGAGGGGCCTGCCGCCCGAGGGGTCAGGCCAAGCGATGTCTTCTTCTTCTTGGGAGCAGCCTTGGGGAGCCTCCCGCTCCTGCGATCTGGGTCTTCAAGTGACGCGGCTTGGAAAACACGCTCCAGGGAGCACACTGCGTCTCTCTCTTCACAAGGCACCGTGATGACTCCACCGCTACCTGGCATCTTGAGGACATTGTAGCCGTGATGACTTACGGCCATGAATTTGGCCAGAGCTGGGTACCCGAGGATGGCATTGTATGGCGGTGAATGTGGGTGACGTCGAAGTCAATGAGCTCGGTCTTGATGGTTAGTTGTCGCCCCGAAGGTGACAGGGAGGTGGACCTGCCCAATCGGAACTGTTGAGCCATCGGTGACTCCGGAGAAAGGCTTGGTTAGCTGAAGCTGATTGTAAGGCACTTGGAGATTGTTGAATGTCTTGACTGACAGGACATTGAGCCCTGCTCCGCCATCGATGAGGGTCCTGGTGACTTGCATGTTGCTGATGATTGGGGAACAAAGCATCGGGAGGACTCCGGCTGTGGCTGCGCACTTGAGCTGATCCGCTGAGCTGAACGTGATGGCGCACGCTGACCACCTGAGAGGGCGCATGGCTTCGAGCTTGGGGAGGACTGCATTCACTTCGTGGGCGAACTGCTTGAAGATGGGCCGAGAGGTGGGGCTTGAGCTCGGCTAGGATGCAAGCGATCATGGCTCTCTGGAAGCCCCCAACCCCTCGTCCCGATGATGGTCTTCATTTCTCCTTGGCTGCGGTGGCAGAGGAGGGAGGCCTGCGTTGCCTTGCGGGCGATCCTCGCGAGGCTGATCCCTCCAGCCTCCCTCGCGAGGCGGGTCCTGCCAGCGGTCCTTGCGAGGTCGGTCGCGCCACCCTTGGCGAGGGCCACGGTCTTCCCAGCGTCCTGCGTTTCTTCCTCCTCCTCGGCCGTAGCCTCGATCACTACGGTCGGGGCATCGACCGATTCGCCCTTCCCGCACGGCTCTGAGTTCTTGACATTTGTTGGTGTTGTGGGTGTGGAGGTCGTGGTACACGCAGTACCGGCTGCCCTTGGAAGACTCGGGTTGATCTCTGCCTCGCTTGGTGTCTGGTTCTGCTGCGAGCACGGTAGCCCCCTTGCGCTTCACGTCTTTGACCTTGGGCTTCTTCTCTTACAGGTCGGCCGGCGATTCGAGGAGGGAAAGGCGTCCTTCCTCGGCCCTGGCGCACTTGGTCGCCAAGTTGAACAGCTCTAGGGATGTGCATAGGTCTTCATGCATCGCCGGCTCCTCCTTCATCTTGACGTCACGCACACCGTCGGAGAAGGCTGAGATGATGGCCTCCTCAGTCACCTTAGGAATCTTGAGGCGTGCATTGTTGAAGCGCTGGATGTACTTCTGCAGGTCTCTCGGCTGCTGCTTGATGCGGCGCATGTCGCTCACGGCAGGAGGCGGTCGCAGTGCCTTGGAAGTTGGCGATGAAGCGGTGCGCATCTCGTCAGGAGGAGATTGTGCGAGGAGCTGTGTTCAGGAGCCAAAAGGGCACCGGCCCTTGAGCGCCATGGGAAACCAGTTTGCCATGACCTTCTCGTCCCCGTTGGCGGCTTCGATGCCCAGCTCGTAAAGCTGGAGGAACTCCGCAGGGTCGGCCGTGTCGTCATAGCGAGGAGGCAGGTCTGGCTTGAACTTGCCGGGCCACGCGACGCTGCGTAGCTCGTCGGTGAATGTGCGGCAGCCTGCAGTGGCCACGGAAGGCCTTTGGTGACGGAGGGCTTGGTCTTGCGAGTTCCCGTCTTGCTGCCCGGCTGGGGCGATCTTGAGGTCTTGGCGTCTTTGGGGCGAGGCCTTGATGCGTGGCCAGGCGGTGCGAGGAGCACTCGGGAAGCTTCTTGGGGGTGAGGGACCTCTTGACAGCTCTGCTCTAGCTGCACTGGTGTTGGACGGAGTGGGTTCCGCCCAGGGGCCATGCGCCTTGGGGCCAAGGCGCCTTCTTGAGGGGGAGGCGGCTGAGGTGCCCCCGGACCTTCATCGCCTGCGCAAGACGGGGCGCGGTGCAGCGAGAAGGACGGCGCAGGTGAGCCCCCTGCGGCGCGGATGAGCTCGGCGATGCGGTCGAGCCACTCCTCGTAGACGTAGTCGACAGGGCGGTAGCGCAGGAGCTTGTTTGCCACGATGAGCGCGACTTGAGCCTCCATGGGCGCGCGGAGCGCGCGAGACGAAGAACCAGCTGGGGCGAGCGAAGGAGTAGCGGTGCGACCGTCTCGCCTCACGGATGGATGCTGGGACGACGCTTGCTGCTCGTTCCCTTGCCAGCCGGTGGCGGCGTTAATGACGGCAGCGAAACGGCGAAGCGGCGCCCGGCAGGGCCGTCTGGGCGACGCGAATGTGGCGACGGCCTTCAGCGGCCCGGCAGCGTCGACATGGGTGCGAGGGGCGGCGAAGAGCAGGGCAGCGGAAGGCGGATTCCGGCGCACCCCTACCTGGCGCGCCAAATATCGAATTTCGGGTTCCGGCAGACCCTCTAGGTTCGAACTCTGGGGTGCACGCGGAGATCTCACCTCCTACCTACCTACACCTCGTCGCCTCGCAAGGATCTAAACTACACAAAGAGCAACACAAGGGACACAAGGTTTATCTTTGGTTCGGGCCACCATTGTGGTGTAATACCCTACTCCAAAGGTGTGTGGTGTGGTGGATTGCCTCAGGGGCTGATGATGAATAGTACAAGGAAGAACAGCCTCGCGAGGGTCTGTTCTTGGCCGGTGTGACGAACTGCTAGGGGGAGTTCGGTCTCTCTCTCTCTCTCTAGATTGCTTGATCTCTCGCTCTGCATTGCGGATTCCGGATCCTCGATCCCTCTACCCTGTGGGTGGCTAGTCCTATTTATAGGCAGAGGCCCTGGGCCTCTTCCCAAATATTGAGCGGGAAGGGCGCCAACAATTTGCCATTTTGAAGGGGAACATCTAGTACACTTATCCTGACTAAAGTTGGTCCTCGCCTGTCAAAGGCTCTGACGATGACGCCGGCTGGGGCTCCACGATGACCTCCTTCCTGTCGTTGTGTTGGTCTTGGTCTTGTTGCACCGAAATGGTTGCCTTTGCTTTCTGGATCTGGATTTGAGTTGAAGCCGAATTTTTATCGATGCGCGCGGGGGGAGCCTTTTCTCGTTTGAGCAATTTCTTGCCTTCTGGATCTCGTTTTGTCTGGGACTCATGTCCATCGCCTTTCCCCTTGAGCTCCTCATGAGCGGGCTATGCTGGCACGCTGCAGACGCCTTAAGCGCCATGTGGCACTGCAACCGGTGCTCACCTCTCGCGAGGCCCCTTTCTGACTGGGCGACGAGCTCCGCAGGGTTCTCAAAAACTCGACGCGTCGCGACCCAGCTCAAAGCTGGCACTGACTAAGGTAAACCATGACAGAGAACTCACACCCGGATTCATGAGCTCACGAGGACACAAACTCGCATTGCATAGGAAAGTAAAAAAACTGCAGTTTTCTTACATGAGGGGCTCCCCCTCTCAAAATGCTCTCACAAGTTTTCCAAGGGCCACGCCCGAGTTTGTGCGCAGGGTGAAATGACATGAGAACAAGAGATCAGCCAGAAATGTCGCTCGTTGCGTCACCCGCGGATGCGTCACTCGTGTCGTCGTCATCTTCATCGGCATCATCGCCACCATCGGCGACGCCCCCATCGCCGTCGTCAACCACGTTGCCTTCATGTGCGACGACCACCACCACGTCATACTCCGAAGTGAAGGCTCTGACCAACGCGTCCACATTGTACTCAACCCAACGCGCTAGGTCGCCCCGGACAGCCGTGGGTACGGGCGATAGCGGTATCGAAATCAAAGTTGGGGTCGGCATTCAGGAGGTGGCTGAAGACACGGGAGAAGGCGCGTTTGAGCAGGCCTCGACCCCACTCCTCCACAAGCTGGCGAGCTCTGGCAGATCGAGCCTCCAGGCGCGTCACCACCTGGGTGAAGAAGGTCATGTGGCTGGCATAGTCATTCGAGTGAGGGGCCGACGCCTCCACGTCGCAAATATGGCCCAGCGTGATATTGGCCCTGTTCCGGAGATCCTGAGGCATAGGGGCGTGCTCGCGCTCTAGCGTTCGTCGCTGGAGCACCTCCTCCGTGTTTTGCCTCGCGATGGCCTCAGCGTCATCAACCCGCCTCTGGAGGGAGCTGTCGGATTTCGGGTTCCGGCAGACCCTCTAGGTTCGAACTCTGGGGTGCACGCGGAGATCTCACCTCCTACCTACCTACACCTCGTCGCCTCGCAAGGATCTAAACTACACAAAGAGCAACACAAGGGACACAAGGTTTATACTGGTTCGGGCCACCATTGTAGTGTAATACCCTACTCCAGTGTGTGGTGTGGTGGATTGCCTCAGGGGCTGATGATGAACAGTACAAGGAAGAACAGCCTCGCGAGGGTCTGTTCTTGGCCGGTGCGACGAACTGCTAGGGGGAGTTTGGTCGCTCTCTCTCTCTCTAGATTGCTTGATCTCTCGCTCTGTTCTGGATTCCGGATCCTCGATCCCTCTACCCTGTGGGTGGCTAGTCCTATTTATAGGCAGAGGCCCTGGGCCTCTTCCCAAATATTGAGCGGGAAGGGCGCCAACAATTGGCCAATTTGAAGGAGAACATCTAGTACACTTATCCTGACTAAAGTTAGTCCTCGCCTGTCAAAGGCTCTGACGATGACGCCGGCTGGGGCTCCACGATGACCTCCTTCCTGTCGTTGTGTTGGTCTTGATCTTGTTGCACCAAAATGGTTGCCTTTGCTTGATGCTCTCGCCTGCGCTTGCCTCCTTTGCACCAAAGAGGAAACGAGGACACTGCGCGGGCTGGCGCCCGCCTAGCGCCCTTGGTCGTCATGGCTTGCGTCATGGGCACCTCGTGAGGTACCCCGCCTTGATCTCTCCGCCTCCTCGCGAGCCAGCCTGACGAGGCCGTGCCTGAGGAAGCTTCCTATCGTCCGCCCCGCGAGGCTTGGTCCCTCGCGAGGGTCTTGAGCTTGTGCTGATGAAGATGGGCCGTCTTTGGGCCACCCCTTGAGCCACGCCCGCAGGCCGCAGCGAGCAAGTCTGGGTACCCGTTCCCGGAAACGCCCGACAGAGCGTAGCTCGGCTGGCGGAGGCCAAGTCCGCCTGCAGTAACTGGCAGGCGGCGGCCGTGGCTCCCGCACGCCTCTCAGCCTCGTCCAACCTGGGCCTGAGGGCAGCGGCCCTGCCCTCATCCTCCACACCTGCGAGCTTCAGCTTCAAGTCATGCCTACCCTCTAGGTCTGCGTGAATCTCGGCCACCAGGCGGTTCACCTCCTCCTCGACTCCGGCCTCGCGAGCCCCGACGGCATCTTCTGCTTGAGCAACTTGATGCTCCCTCGTCTCCAGTCGCTCGAGCTCGAGGCTGCGCTCCACGGCTTCAAGGGCCAGCGCATCGCAGCGCTTCTGGACCTCCTGTTCCTCCGCGAGTGTCCCCCTCAGCGATGCGAGAGTGGCCCTACGCGCCTCCACCTGCTGCTCAAGGGACGCGCTCCAGGCCTAGAGCTCCCATGCGCGCTTCTCCGCAGCCTCGCGACGACAGTTAGCCTCGTGAGCCTCTTCCAAGGCTCGCGAGCGGGCTTCATGGGCAATCTTGAGGGATACCTCGGCCTTCGCATTCTCAAGATCATGTTGATAGCGGCCGAGGTTGATGGCCAACTTTAGCTTGCGCTGCTCCTCCACCAGCCGGAGACCTTCAGCCTCAAGGCGCGAGTCGACACTCGCGAGCTCTTCACCAAGTCGACGCATCGCGCCCATCGCCTCCTGGAAAAGCTCTTGCCGAACCACGCTCCGCCTGTGCTCGAGCTCAAACGCTCCGCCCACCTCGTTCTCCGCCTCGGGGGCTGCGGGCGGGGCACCAAGTGGTGCGCCCCCTCCAGGTAGGGGGCTGGGGGCTGACGCTGAGCCTGACGTCAACCAGCCCTTGCAAGGAACCCGAGCTGACCAGGGCTCGTTGCTTGAAGAGGAGCCAAAGATCAAAGCCAACAAATTTCCGTCTAAGACCAGCGGAGGGGTCTTGGGCACCCCTGCCAAGCTCCACGCCAGACTAGGGGGGAGGAGCGACAAGGCCGCGGGTTAGGGCAGGAGTGCCCCTTCAACCAACGTTGCTCCAGTGGCAACAAGCAGACTCGAAACGCTCGAGGCCGACGGAAGAGTTGAGGAAGAGGGAGGCCGTTTCTCAGGGGACGCAGCCGCCTTGACGGAAGGAGCCCAGGAGATAAAAACAGCACACAAGGAGCCACAGCGGTGCGATACTTACACGTCAATGGCGATGTACTTCCTCCGCTTCAGCGGTCCAAAGATGTTACTGCCGCAGGGGGATCCTTTCCTCTTGCGGAGCTCCTCGAAGTCCACACAAAGACGACCGAAATGCTGGATGTGACGGCCGGTGCGCAGCGGGGCCGAAGAAGAGCTCGGAAGGATATAATCAGGGGTGCCCGGTTGCGGCAAACAGCCGGGCACCGTTTCGCCACGATCTCCCGAGGCTCCTGGAGCCTTGTGTAGGACCTTGAAGTATGTCTAGAGGGGGGTGATTAGACTACTTGACCAATTAAAAACTTAGCCTTTTCCCAATTTTAGACTTTGGCAGATTTTAGCTATCTTTGAACAAGTCAAGCAATCTTCACACAATTCAAGCAAGCATGCAAAGAGTATATAGGCAGCAGAAATTAAAGCATGCAACTTGCAAGAATGTAAAGGGAAGGGTTTGGAGGATTCAAAGACAATTGGAGACACAGATGTTTTTGTCGTGGTTCCGATAGGTGGTGCTATCGTACATCCACGTTGACGGAGACTTCAACCCATGAAGGGTAACGGTTGCGCGAGTCCATGGAGGGCTCCACCCACGAAGGATCCACGAAGAAGCAGCCTTGTCTATCCCACCATGGCCGTCGCCCACGAAGGACTTGCCTCACTAGCGGTAGATCTTCACGAAGTAGGTGATCTCCTTGCCCTTACAAACTCCTTGGTTCAACTCCACAATCTTGTCGGAGGCTCCCAAGTGACACCTAGCCAATCTAGGAGACACCACTCTCCAAGAAGTAACAAATGGTGTGTTGATGATGAACTCCTTGCTCTTGTGCTTCAAATGATAGTCTCCCCAACACTCAACTCTCTCTCACAGGATTTGGATTTGGTGGAAAGAAGATTTGAGTGGAAAGAAACTTGGGAAAGGCTAGAGATCAAGATTCATATGGTAGGAATGGAATATCTTGGCCTCAACACATGAGTAGGTGGTTCTCTCTCAGAACTGGTAAGTTGGAAGTGTAGGTTTGTTCTCGATGGCTCTCTCCACGAATGAAGAGGAGGTGGAGGGGTATATATAGCCTCCACACAAAATCTAACTGCTACACACAATTTACCAAACTCGGTGGGACCGAATCAACAAACTCGGTCTGACCGATTTAGTAAACCTAGTGACCGTTAGGGTTTTCGGTGGGACTGACATGCAACTCAGTAGGACCGATATGGTTAGGGTTAGGGGATAACGTAATCTCGGTGAGACCGATTACACAAACTCGGTGAGACCGATTTTGGTAATTAACTAAACAGAGAGTTGGTCAGGTAAACTCGGTGGGACCGATTCGCTCTTTCGGTGAGACCGAAAAGTTACGAAAGGGAAACATAGAGTTTACATTGCAATCTCGGTGGGACCGATCGCTCACTTTGGTTAGACCGAAATGTTACGAAGGGAAACAGAGAGATTACAATCCCATCTCGGTGAGACTGAGATCCCTATCGGTGAGACCGATTTGCCTAGGGTTTGTGGCGATGGCTATGACAATTGAACTTCGGTGGCGCGGATAGAAAAGAATTGGTAGGGCCGAGTTTGACTTTAGGTTTAGGTCATATGTGGATGTGAGAAAGTAGTGGAGGGTTTTGGAACATATCACTAAGCACATGAAGCAAGAGGCTCATTAAGCAACACCTCATCCCTCCTTGATAGTATTGGCTTTTCCTATAGACTCAATGTGATCTTGGATCACTAAAATGTAAAATGTAGAGTCTTGAGCTTTTGAGCTTGAGCCAATCCTTTGTCCTTGATATTTTGAGGGATCCACTTTGATCATCCATGCCATGCCATTCATTGAGCTTTCTTCAAATATTTGTCTTGGAATAGCATTAGCTCAATGAGCTATATGTTGTTATGAATTACCAAAACCACCTAGGGATAGTTGCACTTTCAATCTCTCCCTTTTTGGTAATTGATGACAACATATAGATCAAAGCTTCGACAAATGATAATAAGATTGAAAAACATAAATAAGCTTTGAGAAGTATGTGATAAGCAAGAGCTCCCCCTAAATTTGTGCATGTTTTAAAATTTGCTTTGGACTGCAAATGCACAAGGAATTAGGCTCATGGGTTACTCTTCCATGTCACATACATCTTGGTGGAGCGCTCAAAATAATAAGGATTGAATACATGCACTCATCACCAAGCACAATGAATGATCATATGAGGATAAGTAAGATAATAACATATAACAAGCATAAGTGTAGCTTATGATCAAACACATGATCATCAATGTCTCACAGGTAATAGCATAGTATCTCAAGCAATCAAAAGCAAACAAAGTTCAACCAAGAAGACAAGAGAGAACAAAAGCAAACTCTTTCTCTCTCGAAGCCTATGATCTATACATTTTCTCCCCCTTTGGCAACAAGTTACCAAAAAGTTCCTAGAAAATGCATAGGACTATATCGTCTCTCAGGCTTGGTCTTCTGCTGGTGGCGTAGAGATGGCTCCTTGGACGAAGACTTCAGTAGATGTGGAAGGAGCTGAAGGAGTTGGTGCTGGAGCTGGTTGCTCTGGAGCTGTAGCTGGAGCAGATGAAGTGACTCTGGTGACTGGTACTGGCTCTGCAGCTGATCTCTGAGCTCGAGGCACTCTGGCAGATGCATTAGTTGTTGTCTTGCCCTTCCTGTCCTGCATGTCATCCTGTAGCTGCTCCACAACCGATCAATCTCGGTTACTTTGACATCAAGATCATAGAATTTTTGTTCCATGATTCTTTCCGTGCTCTCTTGGTTTTGTGTTAGGGTGGCCAACCCCTTCTCAATCCGCAGAGTTGATGCTATCAAGTAACCAAGCTGCTCACCTTGTTCTTTAGAAAGTACTCAGATGCCTCTCTGCTAGAGTGGGCATCTTGGCAGCCTTCTCTTTCCTTGCCTTCTCCTTCTTCTCTTGAGCTTGTACTTGATGATGGTTCATTCTCGGTCATGACAACTTGATTGTCCTCAAATTCAGGATAGAGAACTAAGTGTTCTTTATCCAATGAGATACTTCCTGTGCCCATCTTTGAGTTAATCAACTCCTGGATTTGTGGGGCATATCCACAGCTCCTCTTTTGGTCTGCTGCTGTCCTCTTGATAGTTTCAACTATGAGGCTCATGACCTTGAATTTCTGGGGCACATCAAAAATGTGAAGCAAATTAATTGCATGCCCTCTTCATGTTGTGGTCACCTGATTTGGGCAACAGAGTGTGCCTTAGGATCCAGTTGATCGTAGGCAGCCCTGACAGAAGAAAATGAACTGATCCAAACTTGAAAGTCTCAAGTGCATCATCAGGGATCTCCTTGTACATCTGTGACGTTGAGTTGTGATCCCTCTTCTTCTTGGCATAAATGTCCAAGTCATCTTAAATTTCCTTTGGGGCATTGATCAGACTTGCCCATTCCTCTATGGTTGATTGGTATCTCGTTCCTTCTGACATCCAAACTATCCTGCCATCTGGATAGAAATGTGTTGTGGAGTAGAAATGCATAATGAGCTCGTCATTCCAGTTTGTGAGCTTCTGCCCAACAAAATCTGCAACTCCACACGCACTGAAGCTGTCATATACTCTAGGATAGTGTTCTTCATTCTCCTGAATGTAGGTCCAGTCGACCCACCTCATATCACAAACTATGGGCTTCTTATCCAATAAGATGGTCTCATAGAAGTCCTTTGCTCCTTGGTGTGGAACACAGAATCTCTGACAGTCCTTCTCCACAGTGGCATATGGATCTGACTCTCTCCATAGCCTCAACCCTAAATCTCTCCCGATCTTCATGTTCTCAGCCATAGGATGAGCATCATTGTGGTCTGGAATCTTGGGTTTGAGCTTCCTTAAGACTTGCCCTTCTTCATCTTCCTCAGCAGCAACATCAGGCATTGGGGCCTTGTTCTTTTCAGCAGCTGGTATACTCCTGGTATTTCTCTTAGGTGCACTCTTGGGCTTGGGGGCAGCTTTGGGTGCTACTTTGGGCTTTGAAGTGGCAGCCCCTGTCTTTATAGCATCACCCATCACCTTTTGTGCCTTGGGTGCTGGTTCAGCAACCTCTTCTTCCTCTTCTTCCTCCATCATGGAAGGCTTTCCTATTACTCTGGCCATGCTCTTCTTGACCCTTTCCTTCCTTTTCTTTCCTTCAGCAGCAGCAGGCTCTTTTGGTTGGGATTCCAAAGATGCTTGAGTGGAGACTCTGGCTTTGGACATTGGTTGTCTTCCTGCAGGCCTTTTGATCTTCATTCCTGGCTTAACTGCAGTTGAGATGTACTCCTTCTTGAGCACTTTCTTCTTTGAACTTGCCTCATCCTCAACTGCCACATAGTCCTCATCCTCAGACTCTGAGGTCTTCTTCTTCCTTGTCCTTGTGGCAGCCTTGGGAAAATTGATGGGAGTGCTTCTGCTCCCCTCATCTGAGCTGCTAGAGGGACTAGTGCCCTCACTCATGTGAATCTGCTCTTCTGTCTTGTTCTGGCTATCACTTTGGTCTGACTTGCTGCACACTCTGACTGCTGACCCTGTGAATAGTTATAGATGAGGTAGAGTGGATGAGCATCACAAAATGCAGAGATTTTTGCAAAAGAATGATTCAAAAAACTTAGTTTTAGTTTTCCACAGAAAGCATTTCGGATCTACCGATTTTCAAACTTGGTGATACAGAAGCAGTTTGGAACCTAAACTAGTGAACTCGGTCGATCGACAGTCACAGTTCGATGGCACCGAGACTGCTAGGGTTTCACAAAGTTTAAAATCGGTCACACCGATTAGAAATTATCGGTCGGGCCGAGAGTTACTAGTGCAATGGCGTTAGCCAAATCGGTGGGACCGAGTTTTTCAACTCGGTGGGTCCGAGATGGTTTCGTGAACCTAACCCTAAATTTTCGAATCACACCTATTCTAAGGATTGTTTTGACTGGATAGAGGTGTTTCAATCGTGGCAAGAGGCATTATGAATACAATGTGCTGAGAATCAGACGAAGATAGCACTGTGATCGAGTTCATACCCTAGTTCGGCGGCGAACTCGCTACGGCGGCAACGGCGGAGAAGAATTCCGTTGACGGCAGCGGAGACCAGCGACGAGGCGGTGGCGGCATTTAAGTCGATGATCCGGAGACCTAGTAGGCAGAGCGAGCTATGCGCGGGCGAGGAGTTTCGGAGAAAGTTTTCCAAAATTTGCCCGTGTGAAAATATAGCCCGACACTGTCGGTGTGACCGAGTGGAACAACTCGGTAGCACCGAGATGCATAACTGTTAACAATTACAGCAACTCGGTGTGACCAAATGGTTGCATCGAGATGAAAACCTAGATCGACTTAATGATCTCGGTATGACCGAAATGGAGGAATCGGTCAGACCGAAAATCACAAAGAAGTTTTGGAAGTTTAAGTCTATGACGAATCGGGGACTCCGAGTGCTCCTCACACAGAGTGGTTCAAATCTGACTTGATCAAATTTTGTGATGTAGCATGAATAGAGTTTGAGATGAGAAAAGCATAGACATCTAGAGAAGGTTCTTAGGCATTCTTGTCCATCCACTTGGCCAAAGAAAAAGAAGCCAATCAATCAACACAACAAGTGGATGTCCTTGAATGAGTAAAATATGCAACCAACATGCTCACACAATAAAATGACAAATGAAATATGTGACAAAGCATGCACAACCAATTCTAGCATCTATCAAACAATTGGTGATGACTAGGTCATCTATATATGAGTATATTGACTTAGGAGTCAAACGAGAACATTTGATCATAGGCCATACTCATCGTTTAAGCTCAAGTGGGGTTACCACTTTTACATAAAGCATTTATGTGTTCACATAATTAGAGTTGCTTTGACTCAATTCTTAGAGTTAAGCTCCCCCTAGATGTGAGATCCCCCCTTAGAGGGATAAACTAACCTTGGGTTTTGTCGATGATGACTTCATGTAGGTGTTGAAGATGTGGATGCTCAATGTTGATGTAGATATTTTTGGAGAAAATCTTTGGAGTGAGTTGCACTTTCAATACCTACATGGGTTAGTCCCACAAGGAACAAACAAGAATATCCATAGACATAGAGTGATGCACACACAAAATGATGTCCATGAAAACATTAGGTTACCTTGTCCCTTTCCTTACCAACATGAGGGTTTGTGACTCCTTGAACTAGTGCAAGATATGAAAGGTGGTTGCACTTGTCCTTGCCATAATCATATGAGTGAAGAATGTTGGCGGAGTCACCCTCAAGAACTCTCTAGTTCTTCTTCTTCGGGATCCACATCATCTTGATGGGAATCCTTGGTGTAGTAGTTGTACTTGATGAAGTAGAACTTGACGTAGTCTTGGGAACCCACTTGACCAAGGCCTTAGGTGCTTCTTCAAATGCATCAATCTCCTCTTGAAGCTTGTCCTTGCCTTTGTTCTTGTGGTCTTGTGGTGGAAGATCATCTTGTGCTTGTGTTCCCTTGAAGGAAGCAGGATCATACTTCTCTTGTTGAGGAACAAACTTCGTCTTGGGGTATTGATCTTCTTCCCACTCAACTCCATTGGCATTGAACTTTCGTTCAAAACCAACACCTTGATTCTTCCGGTGCCTTCCTTGCTTGCGTACAATTTCCTCAAATTGCTTACTCCCGGCAAGGCTCTTGTATACACCTTTCTTCAATAAGCTGTTTTCTTGCTCAAGTGTAACTTGGCTAAGAGGATCATTAGTGGAATCAAGAGAACTACTAGAAGCAACAATATTGGATTTAGCATTGTTATTTTTACTACTAGAAGAAAAATCTTTCTTGTTCTTGTTACTAGACTTGACTTGAGGCATGTAAGTAGATAAGAGTAAACGCTTGGCAATGTAAGAAGAACTTTTCTTACGGAGATCATCATTGATCGCTTTTAGGAACTCATGCTCTTGCTCAAGATTGAGCTTTTCAAAGCGTAACTTCTCATGAGCCCTTAAAAGTTCTCGATGATCTTCGAAGATAGTTTCATGAGCTAACTTAAGAGTGTTTAGTTCTTTAGTTAGAAGCTCAATATTCTCCTTATCATTGTCATTCGTTTCATCTTGATTAGCATGATTAATTGATGTTTCATCATAGTATTCATCACTAGAGTTGTCAACAAGTAAATCATCATCACTTAGCAAGTCATCTTCATCACTATTAATATCCACGTACTCGGGGTGTGTTACCTTAGGACCTTTGGCCATGAAGCATCTACCAATTCCTTCATTTGGTGATTCAAATATGTCGTAGGAGTTGGTTGACACAAGTGCTAGACCGGCAACACCTTCATCTTGAGTGTATTCGGAGTCGGAGTGATAGCTTCTCTCGGAGTGATTATCGGAGTCGGAGCCGGATACCCATTCACCAACGTGAGCTTGATGTCTTCGTTTTGTGTAGCTCTTTGATGAATTGTCCTTCCTATCCGAATCCTTGCTTCTCCGTGAGAGTCTTCGTTCATAACGATCATCTCTACTCCTTCTCTCTCTTGGTGGTGATTCTTCTCTTCTACTTCTTCTCTTGGGAGAATCTTCTCTTCTTTTGTAGGGTGTTGTACACTCATTGGAATAGTGTCCGGGTCTCCCACAATTGTAGCAGAGTCGCTCTCAACTAGAAGATATTTTGTCATTGTAGGACCTTGACTTAGAGCTTCTTTCTTTGCTTCTACTCTTGTAGAATTTGTTGAAGTTCTTCACCATTAAGCTCAATTCTTCATTGAAGGTTTGTTTTTCACTTGATGACGTGGGGGCTTCACATGAGGCTTTGTAAGCACCACATGACTTGTTGTGAAGTTCCTCCTTATCCTTGAGTGACATCTCATGAGCAACAATTCTTCCAATGAATTCCGTTGGCTTGAGATCTTTGTAATTTGGCATCATTTGGATCAATGTGCACACGATATCATATTTTCTATCCAATGCTCTCAGGATCTTCTTGATGATGAATCTGTCGGTCATCTCTTCGCTTCCTAAGCCGGCAATCTCATTTGTGATAAGAGCAAGCCTAGAGTACATTTCAGCGACACCTTCACCATCCTTCATTTTGAACTTGTCAAGCTGACTTTGGAGCACATCCAACTTGGATTCCTTGACGGAGTCGGTACCTTCATGCATATCAATCAAAGTATCCCAAATTTCCTTTGCATTCTCAAGACGGCTGATTTTGTTGAATTCTTCGGGGCACAAGCCATTGAAGAGGATATCACATGCTTGAGCGTTGTATTGCAACATCTTCAACTCTTCCGCGCTAGCTTCACGGTTTGGTTCTATCCCATCAAAGAATTCACCTTGCAAACCAATCCACACAATAGCCCAAACGGCGGGGTTATGTCCGAGAATATGCATTTTCATCTTATGCTTCCAACTAGCAAAATTAGTGCCATCAAAGTAAGGACCTCTACGGTGATAATTTCCCTCGCTAGACGCCATACTCTCCTAGGTTGTGAAACCAAGGCTATGACCACCAAAAGCTATGGAAATCAAAGAAAATGGAGACCAAAGCTTTGATACCACTTGTAGGACCTTGAAGTATGTCTAGAGGGGGGTGATTAGACTACTTGACCAATTAAAAACTTAGCCTTTTCCCAATTTTAGACTTTGGCATATTTTAGCTATCTTTGAACAAATCAAGCAATCTTCACACAATTCAAGCAAGCATGCAAAGAATATATAGGCAGCGGAAATTAAAGCATGCAACTTGCAAGAATGTAAAGGGAAGGGTTTGGAGGATTCAAACGCAATTGGATACACGGATGTTTTTGTCGTGGTTCCGATAGGTGGTGCTATCGTACATCCACGTTGATGGTTACTTCAGCCCAAGAAGGGTAGCAGTTGCCTTGAGTCCATGGAGGGCTCTACCCACGAAGGGTCCACGAAGAAGCAACCTTGTCTATCCCACCATGGCCGCCGCCCACGAAGGACTTGCCTCACTAGCGGTAGATCTTCAGGAAGTAAGCGATCTCCTTGCCCTTACAAACTCCTTGGTTCAACTCCACAATCTTGTCGGAGGCTCCCAAGTGACACCTAGCCAATCTAGGAGACACCACTCTCCAAGAAGTAACAAATGGTGTGTTGATGATGAACTCCTTGCTCTTGTGCTTCAAATGATAGTCTCCCCAACACTCAACTCTCTCTCACAGGATTTGGATTTGGTGGAAAGAAGATTTGAGTGGAAAGCAACTTGGGAAAGGCTAGAGATCAAGATTCATATGGTAGGAATGGAATATCTTGGCCTCAACACATGAGTAGGTGGTTCTCTCTCGTAACCTGGTAAGTTGGAAGTGTAGGTTTGTTCTGATGGCTCTCTCCACTAATGAAGAGGAGGTGGAGGGGTATATATAGCCTCAACACAAAATCTAACCAATACACACAATTTACCAAACTCGGTGGGACCGAATCAAAAAACTCGGTCTGACCGATTTAGTAAAACCTAGTGACCGTTAGGGTTTTGATTGGGACGGACATGCAACTCGGTAGGACCGATATGGTTAGGGTTAGGGCATAACGTAATCTCGGTGAGACCGATTACACAAACTCGGTGAGACCGATTTTGGTAATTAGCTCACCAGAGAGTTGGTCAGGTAAACTCGGTGGGACCGATTCGCTCTTTCGGTGAGACCGAAAAGTTACGAAAGGGAAACAGAGAGTTTACATTGCAATCTCGGTGGGACCGATCGCTCACTTTGGGCCGAGTTTGACTTTAGGTTTATGTCATATGTGGATGTGAGAAAGTAGTGGAGGGTTTTGGAGCATATCACTAAGCACATGAAGCAAGAGGCTCATTAAGCAACACCTCATCCCTCCTTGATAGTATTGGCTTTTCCTATAGACTCAATGTGATCTTGGATCACTAAAATGTAAAATGTAGAGTCTTGAGATTTTGAGCTTGAGCCAATCCTTTGTCCTTGATATTTTGAGGGATCCACTTTCATCATCCATGCCATGCCATTCATTGAGCTTTCCTGAAATATTTGTCTTGGAATAGCATTAGCTCAATGAGCTATATGTTGTTATGAATTACCAAAACCACCTAGGGATAGTTGCACTTTCACCTTGGCCTCGGGAGTCGCTTGCTGCGTCTCCTCAGCAGCCGGCGCCTCAGGAGGGGGGTGGTAGGATCCTGAGGACGATCCCCAAGATCGCCACTCGGCACGTGCTCTTCAGCACTCGAGCCACCGGCCTCCGCCGGAGCTCGCCCACCTGCACCGTCACCTGGGGCGAGCTCAGCATCAGGAGCAAAGAAGGGAACCACGAAGACAGGGTTCTCACAAGGCCCCTCCAGGCCGATCGGCCGCGGCCCCCATTCATCAAAGGAAGGCATGTTCTCTACAAATTCATCCTTGTTCTTGCAGCGGTACAGCAAACAGTTCTTCCCGGGCAGTTCGGCCGGCAGAAGGACACCCGTCAGGACCTTGAGCACTGTTTGCCGCGTCCCGAGGAGGAGCCCGGACTCCTGAAACCTCATGTGGTCCTGGCTCCTGAGCAAGGTCCACATTGGGTGAGAATGGCGCTGAAGCGGAGCAACCCGATGCTGGACGAATTCCTTCACCACCATCGGCAAAGTTACGCCGCGATCTTTCAGCAACCTCAACCTGAACCAGACATTGGCAAGGCGGGGGCTCGTGAGCCGCTGATGGCTCCAGCCGGAGTTAGGAACAGCGGGCCCCGACGGAGCCGGAAGCAGAGGGCTGAGCACACCGGCATGATGAACACCCATCGTGTTCGAAATTCGCTCGTGGATGGAGGAAGCTCGAAGTCAATGCCCTCGCCCGCCATCGTAGCCACGGCCTGGAAGCTCACGCACCCCGAGCATTGCTAAGGGTCAGCCATATGCAATGAGAAGAAGTGATGGAGGAGGGCCACCGAAGGGGCGATGCCCACCATGGCTTCGCACACGAAGGCGAAGACAGCAAGAAGAGTCACAGACTGAGGGTCGAGATGTAGCATGTGGATCTGATAATGCTCAAGCACCGCATTGAAGAAGGCGGAGAAGGGAGGAATCATGCCAGCCCAGAGGGCATCTATGACGATTGGGACCTCGGTGGCCGCCCGAGCCGTGCGAATGCGAGACGCAGGCCAAGCCACCGTCTCCCCCCACTCATTGAAGCTGGAAGCAAGCACCGGGCGCACCTTGTCCATGGCCTCGTTGTTGAGCACCCGAGACCGGCCGAGCGCCGGCGCAAGGGACGGAGGCGCAGCTGGCAGAGACAAAGGTCTCTTCCCCTTCTCAGCTTGTTTCAGCACCATGGCAATTTAGCAGACAAAGCGCAAGTCAGATTGGAGAAGAGAAACAGAGTCTCGAGAAAGCAGGGGAATTAGGGAAGCAAGGCGCAGGCGACGGAGGAATAACTGTGTAGGCCGCAGGGGCCGCATAGCCAGACGGATTCAAAGGCAGCGTGGGGAAGCGGAGACGCCCACGTCCAATCAACCGCCACGCGTCGACCGAGGCTGCATGCTTTTGGGGCCCGCGGTGCTTCGAACTTGACCCTTGGCTTCGCCGCGAAGCCAAACCCGAGCGCACCTTGGGCCCGGGGGCTACTGTCGGTGTTCTGGGAATGGGGGTCCCCAGACTTGCCTGCGTGCGGCCCACAGCGTGGCTAAGCAGCAGGTCATATGGCTCATCTTCATCAACAAGGCATTCAAGACCCTCGTGAGGGTGCAAGCCTCGCGAGGCGGACGACGCAAGACCCCATCTAGAGCGGCCTAGTAATGCATGCTCACGAGGAGCGGAGATATCAAGGCGGGGCAAACCTCACGAGGCCCTCGTGGCGTGAGCCGTGACGCACGGCACCAGGCGGGCGCCAGGCTGGTGCCAGCACACGCAACATCCTAGTTTCCTCTTTGGTGCTAAGGAGGCCAGCACAGGCGAAGAGTACCGAGGCATCAGGCAAAGGTTGTTATATTGGTGCAACGAGACCAAGACCAGGAGGACGGCAAGATGGAGGTCATGGTGGAGGCCAAGAAGGCATCACCACCAGAGCTTTTCACAGGCGAAGACCACTTTTGTCAGGATAGCTTGTTCTAGTTGTCCCCCTTCAAATTCGCCCGCCGTTGTTGGCTCCCTTCCCGCTCATTATTTGGGAAGAGGACCAGGGCCTATATAAATAGAGCTAGCCACCATAGTAGAGGCATCTCATCTTAGCTTGATCCAACCCGATCGAGAGCCTAGCCACAAGAACACCTCAATCTCAGGAGGCTGTTCTTCCCTTGTACTGTTCATCATCAGCCCAAGAGGCAATCCACCACCAGCACACTGGAGTAGGGTATTACACCACAACGGTGGCCCGAACCAGTATAAACCCCGTGTCTTCCTGTGTTGCGAGTTCGTTGAGTTTGTCTGCGAGATCTTAGCGAGCTAGGGCATAGATCGGTAGGAGGGAAAGACTTCGCGCGGATCCCAGTGTTCGAACCTTAAGGGTTTGCCGGAACCCCACATCCGACAACTTCGGCAAGGTCTTCGAGGCGACGGCCTCAGAGGCCTACGTGCCCTGCATGATGGACCATGAGTACCCGATGGAAGACGACCCCGGCTCGTTCCTCGAACCAGGCTGGGAGGAGGAGGCACTAGAAGGTGAGGCCTTCCAAGAGCCTCCCGGGAACCTCACTGACCGTGTCGGCGACAACAGCTACAGGGTACCGCTAATCTCTCAGGAGCAAGCTTACGCTAACCATGGGTCACAGGAGGATCAGGTCACAGCGGCGGATGGCGGCCCCAGCTCGACGGCCTCCCTTCCGCCAGGAGGAGCACACTGGGGGCTGCAGGGGAGGGGCCGGGAGCAAGGCCCCTCCCCGCGTCGCACAGAGCAGGGTGCCCCTCAGAGGTAGGCTCTCTGCCGGGGAGGCGCTGGTGAGCCTTCCCCCCGGCAGAGGACCCGTGGTCGCCGAGGACGCCGCTGGCGTCCCCTTTTCCCCTTGGCGTCGTCCTGGTTTCCGGACGCCTCCAACGGCGGTCGAGGATGGTGCAAGGCAGGGCCCTCGTCTAGTGATATGAAGTAAGGCTCATGCCTGTGAAGGTCTCCGCTTGTGACACTCTCACGTAATAATGAGTGGGGATGTACACGCCCCGGAGTCCCAGGAGTGTCGCCCTCGGGCCTCGGGGGCTCCCTCCCACGTCCTGGTGACAGCACTTAGCTCCGCGCTGGTGAGAAGACAAGAAGACTAGACTAGGCGCCGGACGCGGCCATTTTCTTTTAACCTCTTTTCTGTAGCCCTGTTTTCTGGCTTTGGATTTAAGTTTGAAGTCAAATTTTCATTGATGTGCGCGGGGGGTGCCTTTTCTCGTTCGTGCGATTTCTTGCAATCTGGTTCCTTACCTTGATTTGGAGTTTGCACCCGCTGCCTCCCCCTCGCGAGCCCCTCGCAAGCGGGGGCTGGGTATAGCGCGCGCGCTGCACTCATGCCCTGCCATCACCGGCACTTGCTTCTCGTGAGGCCCTCTCGTACGGATCGATAGGCTCCTCAGAAACCCCCAACCACACGAGCCAGTTCGGGACCTGTCCTGGCTAAGGTAAACCATAGCAGCAAACTCGCAGCAGGGCTCACGGGCTCGTGAAGATGCATATCCAGCTTGGCCTAAAGAATAGAGGCAGTAATCCGGTTACATGAGGGGCTTCCCCTCCCAAAATGCTCTTACAACCTCCAGGGCCATGCCTGAGTTTTCGCATGCAGGATAAACAATAAGGAAGCACGGTTTCAATCGGACATGACGCTCACGGCGTCCCCCGGATCGCCTTTGGACGCGTCACTGGCGTCGCTGTCGCCGTTGCTGGCGTCACCATCCCCGTCACTGGCGCCGCCCTCGCCGTTGTCGACCACGTCGCCTTCATCCGCCAGGACCACCACCGCATCGTCATCGGAAGTGAAGGCCCTGACCAACACATCCATGTTGTCTTCCACCCATCGTGCCAGGTCACCCCGGATGGCCTCGGGTACGGGGACAATGACGGAGTCAAAATCAAAGTTGGGGTAGGTGTTCTGGAGGTGGCCGAAGACACGGGAGAACGCGCGCCCGAGCAGGCCGCGACTCCTCTGTTCAACAAGCTGGCGAGCCCTCTCGGATCGGTTCTCCAGACGCGTCACCACATCGGTAAAGAAGGGGAGGTGACTGGCATAATCATTCGTGTGGGGATGAGGGGCATTTTCATTGCAGATATGGCCCAGCGCTGTGTTGGCCCTGTTCCTGAGGTCTTGGAGCATGGGGGCGTGCATGCGCTCCAGCATCCGTCGTTGAAGCACTTCCTCCCTGCTCTTCTGCGTGAAGGACTCGGCGTTAGCGACTCGCTGCTAAAGAGAAAGCAGCTCGGCACAGGCGGAGGCCAGCTCAGCCCGCGCCGAGACCAGGACGGCCGCAGCGGCCTTCTCGCGCTACTCCACCTCAGCCAACTCTGTCCTGAGGGCAGAAGTCCGGCCCACGGCTTCGGCTTCCACAAGCTCCAGCTTCAGGTCGTACATGCCGACAAGATCCGCGCGCGCCTTCGCCACCATGTTGTCGACCTCCTCCTGGATCCTCGCCTCGCGCATGTTAGTGGCATCCTCCACTTGAGCGACCTGGCGCTCCCTCGTCTCCAACCTCTCAAGCTCGAGGCTGCACTCCATGGCTTCCAGCGCCATCGTTTCCTCGCGCTTCAGGATCTCTTCCTCCTCGGCAGGCGTCCCCCTCATCAATGCAAGAGCGGCCTTGCGCGTTTCCACCTGCTGCTCCAAGGAGGCGCTCCAGGATTGGAGCTCCCACGCGCGTTTCTCTGCGACCTCGCGGCAACGGTCAGCTTCCCAGGCCTCTGTCGAATCACGGGTTTCGGCAAAACCCTTAAGGTTCGAACTCTTGGGTGCGCGCGAAGTTCTTTCCCTCCTACCAATCCACGCCCTAGCTCGCTAAGATCTCGCAGACAAACTCGCAACACAAAGACACAAGATTTATACTGGTTCGGGCCACCGTTGTGGTGTAATACCCTACTCCAGGGTGGTGGTGGTGGATTGCCTCTTGGGCTGATGATGAACAGTACAAGGGGAAGAACAGCCTCCTGAGGTTGGGGTGTTCTTATGTTTGGTGTGCGGCTAAGGATTGGCTCAAGGCTCGCTTGCTTGTGAGCTCTCAATGCCCTATTGTGGTGGCTAGTTCTACTTATATAGGCCTTAGTCCTCTCCCCAAATATTGAGCGGGAAGGGAGCCAACAACGGCCAATTTGAAAGGTGACAACTAGTACATCTTATCACGACAAAAGCGGTCTTCGCCTATGGAAAGCTCTGGTGATGACGCCATCTCGGGCTCCACGGTGACCTCCGTCCTGCCGTTCGGCTGGTCTTGGTCTTGTTGCACTGATATGGAAACCTTTGCCTGGCGCCTCGGTACTCCGCGCCTGCGCTGGCCTCCTTAGAACCAAAGAGGAAACAAGGACGCTGTGCGCGCTGGCGCCCGCCTGATCTTGATCGTCATGGCTCACATCACGAGAGCCTCGCGAGGTTTGCCCTACCTTGATATCTCCGCTCCTCGCGAGGCAGCCTGGTGAGGCTGCTCCTGAGGAGGTCTTGCGTCGTCCGCCTCACGAGGCTTGGCCCCTCGCGAGGGTCTTGAATGCCTTGTTGCTGAAGATGGGCCGTACAAGCCTGCTAGCAAAGCCACGCCATGGGCCGCAGGCAGGCAAGTCTAGGGACCCCTGTTCCCAGAACGCCGACAGTTGCCCCCGGGCCCAAGGTGCGCTCAGGCTTGGCTTCAAGGTGAAGCCAAGGTTCAAGTGTGGAGCACCGCAGGCCCCAAAAGCCTACGGCCTTGGTCGATGCATGGCGGTTGATTGGACGTGGGCGTCTCCGCTTCCTCACGCTGCCTCGGCAACTGCTCGACTTGACAAGTCCCTGCGACATGCAAGGAAAATCATCATTACCTGTGATCGTGGGAGGCGCCGGTTGGCCTTCTTCCGCGCCCCCATCGCTCATCCCTTCTTGGTTCACTTGCTTCTTCCTCCTTGTTCCACCGCTAGCAGCAACGGTGCCGATCCGAAAGTTTTTTGCTGGCGAGAAAGGGAAGGCCCCTCGCGATGATCCGGGGCCGCTTCCGCCGAAGAAGAGGCTGGTTCGTCGCCGTGACGAAGCAGCGATGCAGGTGGTGACGAGGCCTTGGTGCGAGCGGCCTCCTCCGGGGTATCCACTACCCCTGTACGCCCAAGCCGGGGGCGCTGGAGGAGGGAGCGATGAGCGGCGCCGCTCGTGCCGCGTCTGTGGTCGTCGCGCAATGGCGGTGCGTGTCATTGCTCCTGGAATCCACGCCGCGGATTCCTCGCGTGAGCTTGTGCTATGGGCGCCGATGCCTCCAAGCTCTTGGATCCGCTTCCCGTGGTTCTTCTCTGACGTGATGCCGCTGAGGGGGGCCCTCGAGCTCTAGCTGCAGCATGCTGACTGCAACGCTCCGGCGACCGGAGTAGAGATCGAAATGGTCCCCATCAGCAAGATCTTCATGACCCGCGGCTGGGGTGAGATCGCGCGGGTTTGTCGTGCAAGAGGCGCCCTCGCGATCCACTTTGAGTACGACGGCGCCTCCATGCTCTTCTTCGAGGTCTTTGACGTGGAGGGCCGCCGCCTGGAGTGTTGCCCTGGAGGGGAGCGCCAGGCTGACGTGCGCTCCACTCATGGCTACTCCAGCAGCAGCAGCCTCTGGGAGTCTAGCGGTTCTCCTCAGCTTTACGAGACTCCGGAGACGAGCGACGATAGCTACGTGCCCCCGAGCTCTCGCCGTGCTCGGAGCAGGGCCGCTGCGTCCAGCCGCCACCGCCGCTGATCTGGATGGGGTCGGCGCCGGCCTCCCATGGCCCACTGTTGATGATAGCGTCCGCCACGGGAGGGTGTAGATAGAATCCCTTAAGTTCTCGTTTTCGGTTTCCTGCAGGAGTCAAGTAGCACCCTGTGGGGGCGTGTAAAGGGTCTGTATTGCCTTTTTGTGTATGTCTTCCTTGTTATGAAAATTTGCGAACGCAAGTCCCGTTAAGGCTCGGTCTCCCCTTTCCATCCTCGCGATAGCTTGTTGATCTACGCTGACAGGTCCCGGTCCCCAGGCAGGCTACAGCCATCGCTGGTATGCCAGGTCGCGTGACGTGGTCAAGGCCAGGAGGTGTGCGGCCCGAGGTCCAGTAAGAGCCCGTGAGGCGCGATGCTCAGGATGTCCCCTTTAGCGCTCAAGCAGCCATGGTATGTCAAGAAAGGGAGGCGACATGGCCGCAACGGGTATGCGGCGTGCGTGACCCTTAGGCTTCATCAATCAGTCGATCTGGGAGCGAGACTTATCTTGGCGGTTTGGGGTCGATTCCTTGTGATGCGCCAGGCTGGCGCGCAAGCTTCCGCAGCATAGCTAGGTTGGGCCCATACGAGCCTCCCTCTTCCCATGCTCTCCTTAGTGCTATACGTCCTCAGGTCCCGGCCCTCGAGCGAGCTCAGCCGCTGCTGGTATGCCAGGTCGCGATGCCGTGGTCAAGGCCAGGGGGTGAGGGCTGGAGAGCTAGTAAGAGCTCCTGAGTCGCCATGCTCAGGATCCCCCCTTTTAACCGCAAGCGAATTGCACGAGAGAATAGGAAGCTTGCGGTGCCGCCTGCCATCCTCCTCACGAGATCCCTGTGAACCAGCACAAGGAAGAAACATGGTTTTGCTGCTTGGTTGCCAACACTGTCCTTTGGTTGCTCCGCTAAGGAATGAAGGCACCTTGAGGGCCTGGTGATGTGACGTCTTGTGAGGCATGCCATGAGCTGAGCTTCGATCGCTCGGAGTTTGTCGGCGTGGCGAGGGACGGACCCATGCACCAGCGCCGTGCATGTGTGAGTAGCCCCCGAGGGAGGTGATAGTCGAGCAGGCGACAGTCATGGACAGGTTAAGCATGAAAGATAGATCAACTTGGGTAAATGCGGAAAGATACATGCCACTTGGGTCAGGCCCGAGCGGTGATGACCCACAAGTATAGGGGAACTATCGTAGTCCTTTCGATAAGTAAGAGTGTCGAACCCAACGAGGAGCAGAAGGAAATGATAAGCGGTTTTCAGCAAAGTATTCTCTGCAAGCACTGAATTATAGGTAACAGATAGTTTTGTGATAAGATAATTTGTAACGAGAGACAAGTAACAAAAGTAAATAAAGTGCAGCAAGGTGGCCCAATCCTTTTTGTAGCAAAGGACAAGCCTGAACAAACTCTTATATAAATAAAAGCGCTCCCGAGGACACATGGGAATTATCGTCAAGCTAGTTTCATCACGTTCGTATGATTCGCGTTCGGTACTTTGATAATATGATATGTGGGTGGACCAGTGCTTGGGTGCTGTCCTTACTTGGACAAGCATCCCACTTATGATTAACTCCTATTGCAAGCATCCGCAACTACAAAAGAAGTATTAAGGTAAACCTAACCATAGCATGAAACATATGGATCCAAATCAGCCCTTACGAAGCAACGCATAAACTAGGGTTTAAGCTTACATCACTCTAGCAACCCATCATCTACTTATTACTTCCCAATGCCTTCCTCTAGGCCCAAATAATGGTGAAGTGTCATGTAGTCGACGTTCACATAACACCACTAGAGGAGAGACAACATACATCTCATCAAAATATCAAACGAATACCAAATTCACATGACTACTAATAGCAAGACTTCTCCCATGTCCTCGGGAACAAACGTAAATACTCACAAAACATATTCATGTTCATAATCAGAGGAGTATTAATATGCATATTGGATCTGAACATATGATCTTCCACCAAATAAACCAACTAGCATCAACTACAAGGAGTAATCAACACTACTAGCAATCTACAAGTACCAATCCCAGACTTAGAGACAAGAATAGGATACAAGAGATGAACTAGGGTTTGAGAGGAGATGGTGCTGGTGAAGATGTTGATGGATATTGGCCCCCTCTCGATGGGGGGAGCATTGGTGATGACGATGGTGATGATTTCCCCCTCCCAGAGGGAAGTGTCCCCGGCAGAACAGCTCCGCCGGAGCCCTAGATTGGTTCCGCCAAGGTTCCGCCTCGTGGCGGCGGAGTCTCGTCCCGAAAGCTTGCTTATGATTTTTTTCTCGGATGAAAGACTTCATATAGCAGAAGATGGGCACCGGAGGGCCAACAGGGGGCCCACGAGGCAGGGGGCGCGCCCAGGGGGGTAGGGCCCACCCCCCACCCTCGTGGCCAGGGTGTGGGCCCCTCCGTATTTCTTCCGCTCAGTATTTTTATTATTTCCAAAAACAACTTCCGTGGAGTTTCGGGACTTTTGGAGTTGTGCGAATAGGTCTCTAATATTTGCTCCTTTTCCAAATTTGTAATTCCAAACCTGCATTCTCCCTCCTTATGTAAACCTTGTAAAATAAGAGAGAATAGGCATAATTATTGTGACATAATGTGTAATAACATCCCATAATGCAATAAATATTGATATAAAAGCATGATGCAAAATGGACGTATCAACTCCCCCAAGCATAGACCTCGCTTGTCCTCAAGCGGAAGCCGATAACGATGAATATGTCCACGTGTTTAGAGGTAGAGGTGTCGATAAAATAAAATACGAACATGAGGGCATCATGATCATTCTTATAACAGCAACATATATATATATATGTAGTCATATGATTTCTTATGCTCAAGTAATGATCTATTCAGAATGAAAAGTATGAATCAGAAACTTCATTGAGAATCAACAAACTATAATCTCAGTCATTGAAGCAATTGCAATTTATCATAACATCAGAAAGAGTCTATGTCAGAGCTTTTCAGCAAGCCCACATACTCAACTATCATTCAGTCTTTCAAAATTGCTAACACTCACGCAATACTTGTGGTTACGGAGTTTTAATCGGACACAGAGAAAGATAGGAGCTTATAGTTTCGCCTCCCAACCTTTTACCTCAAGGGTAATGTCGACAATAATAGTTCATGCTAACTTACATCCAATTAGATATATATGTCAAGATCTTTCCAACACACTGTGCTTGCCAAAGGATAAAATGTAAATAGGAAAGGTGAAGATCACCATGACTATTGCATAAGGTAGAAGATAAAAGTAAAAGATAGGCCCTTCGCAGAGGGAAGCAGAGGTTGCCATGCGCTTTTGGAGTTGGATGCACAAAATCTTAATGCGAAAGAACGTCACTTTATATTGCCACTTGTGATATGGACCTTTATTATGCAGTCCGTCGCTTTTATTTCTTCCACATCACAAGATCATATAAAGCTTATTTCCTCCACACCAATCAATCATACATATTTAGAGAGCAATTTTTATTGCTTGCACCGATGACAACTTACTTGAAGGATCTTACTCAATCCATAGGTAGATATCTTTGGACTCTCATGGCAAAACTGGGTTTAAGGGTTTTTGAAAGCACAAGTAGTATCTCTACTTGGTGCAAAGAATTTGGCTACCATGAGGGGGGAAGGCAAGCTCAACATGTTGGATGATCCATGAAAATATACTTTATCTCAGATATAAGAAAACATAACCCATTACGTTGTCTTCCTTGTCCAACATCAACTCTTTATCATGTCATATTTTAATGAGTGCTCACAATCATAAAAGATGTCCAAGATAGCATATTTATATGTGAAACTTCCCTTTCTTTATTACTTCCTACTAAGTGCAACGATGACCAAAGCTATGTTTGTCAACTCTCAACAACTTTTAATCATCATACTCTTTCTATGTGAAGTCATTACTATCCACAAGATCAATATGATCTCTTTTTATTTCTTTTTATTCTTTCTTTTTCTTTTTATTCACTCAAGGTCATAGCAAAATAATCAAGCCCTTGACTCAACACTAATCTTTATTATATAACTCACGGACTCGATTACATAAAGGGATCATAAAGCAAAACTCAAAACTAGATCATACCAAAACTTTATTCTACTAGATCAAGATATTACTAAAAGGATCGAACTAAGAAAAGCGGTAAAGATAGGAGATGTGGTGGTGATACGATCGGGCACCTCCCAAGCTTGGCAGTTGCCAAGGGGAGTGCCCATACCCATGTGATTATGGCTCCTTTGCTGGTGAAGAAGATGGTGGTGATGATGGGTAGTCACACATCGAGCGTAAGAGATCCTCCAACTTGCGGATAATGCCCTTGAGTGCATCGATATGCTCCTTCAACAAAATATTTTCATGTGTGAGATACTTGTTTTGTATACGAGCTAACTCAATCATCTTGAAAGCTTCGATCTCAGTTGGGGTAAGAAGATTGTGATCAAGTTGAAGGATGTCTTCTGTTGCCGGAACTTGGTCCTCCGTGGCCTTCTCGATCCCTTCATCCTTGTTGATCTCCATGGGTTCTTCCCTCTTAAGCACTTGTAACACCCCGGATGTAACTTTCCATATTTGTAACTCCAACTCTTGCCATTTTCGGCATTGTGATATGATATTCCCTCCGTGGTTGGGTTTTTCTTCATTTTGCATTTTGTCCGTGTCATGCATCTCATATCATGTCATCATGTGCATCGCATTCGCATACGTGTTCGTCTCATGATTCCGAGCATTTTTCCCATTGTCCGTTTTGCAATCCGGCACTCCTATGTTCCCCGGCGTCCCCTTTTACGTTTTTCCGTGAGCGGGTATTAAACGTTCTCGGAATAGACCAAGGTTTGTCAAGTGGCCTTGATATACCACCGGTAGACCACCGGTCAAGTTTCGGGTCATTTGGAGCTCGTTTGTTACTCCAACGGTTAACCGCACTCTCGCAAATGCCTCTTTTAAGTTGCAGCCCAACACCCCTCCAAAACAGCCCAATAACCCATCTAAGTCACTTCCATGCTCTCCGTCGTTTGATCACGATCGTGTGGGCGAAAACTACACCTCATTTGGACTCTCCTGGCTCCCTCTATGCCTATTTAAGCAAACCCCCTCCAAATCCCGGATCATCCTCCCCGAAACCCTAGTCGTTTTCCCTCCAGCGCCGGACACGTCCGGATCGGACCCGGGCGTCCGCCCGCCAGCGCCCGGCGAACCAGGGCTGCTGCGTCTCCGTCCGCGCCCCACCTCGCGCCAAACCCCTTGAGCCCTTGAGCCGTGTAGACCCTCCGGCCCGGCCGCCAGCGCCAGCGCCGCCGCCGCCCTCACGCCGCCACGGCCTCCCTCCGGCAGCCCGCGCCGCCCGCCACCGGCAGCTCCGCCGCCGCCCGGACCTCGCCCGGCTCCGGCCTCCGGCCGCCCAGCGCCCGCCGCCGTCCATGCGCCGCCCGCGCCGCGCCCGGCCCGACTCCGCCGCCCGGCCGCGCCCTTCCTCCTCCTCGCCCGGGCTCCGGCGAGCCGAAACGCCGTCGCCCGATCCGATCAGGCGGATCCCAACCGAGCGCCCGTTGACTTTCTTCTCCCCCCTCTTTTCTTCCAAGTTTTGCCATCCAATGATATTTTGTGTCAATTTCTTCATTCTATATCTTTGCATCTGTAGCTCCATTTTGCGCGTATAATACATCAAAATGTTCGCCTCGAAGTGTGGATCATTTCATCTCATTGCATCATTTTCATTTGAGTTCATCTTGATGCCAGAAATGCTGTTAGAAGAGGGCTATGTGATGTTAGTTTCTGTTTCTTAACAGAACTTGCACTTTTGTTATTTTTGCCATGATTAATGTGTGCATCCTATGAATTTGAGTCCTACATGTGTTTTGTAATATGCCATGCCATCTTTCCAGGGGCGTATGCCATGTATTTTTGTGATCTATGTGGTGACTAGCACAAGCATGCAAAGTAGGTGCCCTGATGTTGCTGTTTCCAGCTCTGTTTTGCTGATATTTTGATGCCATGTTAACTTGATGCTACCGAGAGATCCATGCATATTTTGAGATATACTTCTGTAAGGATGTTTTGTTAAACATGTCTTGCTCTATCCATCCATATCCTTGTTTGCAATTATGGAGTACCATAGCTTGAGTCAATCGAGCTCTACTTTTGCTATCAAATGTTTCCTGGCAGATTGTTCACATGTTATTCAATTTTTCCAAGGTTGTTGTGGTTGATCCATGTATGCTATGTTATTGTTCTTGCCATGTATGTCTTCTATGCCATGTCTTCTTGATGTATGTATGCTTATTTTATCATTTAAGGCTCTGTAGTGAGCGCATTGAGCTTGTAAACATGCCTACTTGTTATCAGTTTTTGACATGCCATGTTGCTGAATCTGTTAACGGAACTTTCAATATTGACATGGGTGTTACTATATTTTCTGATCCTTTTTGGCTTATGGTCAGTAAGGGACTTTTGTTCTATGCTTTGAGTAGATTCATTCCATGCCTTGTGTTGCTATTATAAGTTCCTGTAGCATGTAGTTTTCTTGCTCTGAACATCGCTACCTGATGCTGTTTTTGCCATGTTCAGTAATTTCACCAAGTCTGTGAAGCTGATATATTTTGCACTTTTGCCATGCTTGTTTGAACCTGTTATGGTGTGATTTAGCCGTAGCTCAGTGTTCATCTTTTGTCAAGCATCTTGAGTAGATCACTGCCATATAATTTATTGGTACGTTTGGGTGCAGTAGCTTAATTTCTTGTTGCTTGCTATGTGGTATCATGCTGTTAATGGCAGATTTGTGCCATTCTTGTTTTGCTTGTCATTTGCAAACCGTGCATCCGATTCCGGTGATGTTTATATCTATTTCAACCGAAATCATCTCATCTTTCCAGCGGCATACTTGGTTTGCCAAGTTGATGCCTGGTTCATCATTTTCCTTCCGGAGCGTGCATACGCATTGCATATCACATCTCGCATATCATGTCATGTTTTGCATCATGTTGCTTGTGCATTGCACCGTGATTTATTGCGGTTCCTTTGTTTGTGTTCTTGCTTTGGGTAGAGCCGGGAGACGAGTACTTGAACGAGGAACCTGTTGAGAATGCTTACGAGGATCAAGCTTTCGACAACTCTGAGAACATTGCAGGCAAGATGACCATACCCTCGAAATCACTTCTATCTTTGCTATGCTAGATGCTCGCTCTTTTGCTATGCCTATGCTACGATGCCTATCACTTGCTTATCATGCCACCCATATTGCCATGTCAGCCCCTAACCATCCTTTTCCTAGCAAACCGTTGATTGGCTATGTTACCGCTTTGCTCGGCCCTCTTATAAGCGTTGCTAGTTGCGGTGAAGATGAAGTTTGTTCCTTTTGGAACATGGAGATGTTGTTCCTTGTTGGAACATGTTTACTTGTTGGGATATCACAATATATCTGCTATAATTAATGCATCTATATACTTGGTAAAGGGTGGAAGGCTCGGCCTTATGCACAGTGTTTTGTTCCACTCTTGCCACCCTAGTTTTCCGTCATACCGGTGTTATGTTCCTTGATTTCGCGTTCCTTACGGTTGGGTGATTTATGGGACCCCCTTGACAGTTCGCTTTGAATAAGACTCCTCCAAAGCAAGGCCCAACTTTGGTTTTACCATTTGCCACCTAAGCCTTTTTCCCCCGGTTTTCGCGAGCCGAGGGTCATCTTTATTTTAAACCCCCGGACCGGTGCTCCTTCGAAAGTGTCTGGCCCGAACTAGAGCCTCAGGTAGCGCCCCTCAAGGAAACTTGAGGTCTGGTTTTAGTTGTATGGACTGCTCATCCGGATGTGCCACGAGAACGAGATATGTGCAGCTCCCTATCGGGATTTGTCGGCACAATCAGGCGGCTTTGCTGGTCTTGTTTTATTCTTTGTCGAAATGTCTTGTAGTCCGGGATTCGAGATTGATCGGGTCTTCCGGTAGAAGGAATATCCTTCGTTGACCGTGAGAGCTTATAATGGGCTAAGTTGGGACACCCTGCGGTATTATCTTTCAAAGCCGTGCCCGCGGTTATGAGGCGGATGGGAATTTGTTAATGTCGGTTGTAGAAAACCCGAAGTTGACCTTAACTAAAATACACATCAACCGCGTGTGTAACCGTGATGGTCTCTTCTCGGCGGAGTCCGGGAATTGAACACGGTGTTGGAGTTATGTCTGACGTAAGTAGTTCAGGATCACTTCTTGATCGCTACTAGCTTCACGACCGTGCTTTGCTCCTCTTCTCGCTCTCTTTTGCGAATGTAGCCACCATATATGCTGAGTAAACTGCTGCAGCTCCACCTTACAACTCTGTCCTTCCTATGAGCTTAAATAGTCTTGATCTCGCGGGTGTGAGATTGCTGAGTCCCGTGACTCACAGATTCTACCAAAACAGTTGCAGTGCCGGCGATGCCGGTCAGGTGGCGCAACCGAGCTCAAGTGGGAGTTCGATTAGGAACGTGGTCGTTACTATGTGTCTTTTTCCTGATGATCAGTAGTGGAGCCCAGTTGGGACGATCGGGGATCTGTGTAGCATTTGGGGTATCTTCTTTTATTTTGGTTCCGTGAGTCGGACCTTGAGTGTACTTGTATGATGGATGTTTATTTATGTCTTTGTGTGAAGTGGCATTGTAAGCCAACTATGTATCTCTTTCCCTTATGTATTACATGGATTGTGTGAAGATTACCTCACTTGCGACATTGCTTTCAATGCGGTTATGCCTCTAAGTCGTGCTTCGACACGTGGGAGATATAGCCGCATCGAGGGCGTTACAAGTTGGTAATCAGAGCCTTCCCGACTTAGGAGCCCCTACTTGATTGTTTCTTTGGCGTTGTTGAGTCTAGAATGGAAAAATGTTTTGAGTCTTAGGATTATATATATCGGAGAGTAGGATTCTTTTTACTTCCCAGTCCCTTCATCGCTCTGGTGAGGTATCCTGACGTAGAGTTTTGACTCTTCTCTCCTCAAATTTCACTAAAAAAAATTTAGGATCACGTGGGTATCTTGGAATCGTTCCGATGGTTTTGTGACGAGAACATTGTTCTTGGTGCCTCGACATTTAGGGGTTGTGGCGGTGTCCGGGGAGTTGAGCTCCGAGGTGTTGTCGTCACAATTTTATCGTTGCGATTCTGGAATACCTGAGTTTTGCCGACATCGAAATCTCTTTTGTGCGATTGTTGGTGAGATAACCCCGATAGCCCGATCGAGGCGAAAAGGGAGTATTGCCATGACTTGTATAACGGATGTTTTTCAAGGTCGAGGTACCACGATTTCCGAGGATTTCTTGGTTATGTGTTGTGGATGGATACAATTTGGATCTAGGTATTGTTAGTTTGGGTGATATATTTTGTGTCCCTGTATCCCCAACACCATATTTCAAAACCAGAAAGTTTTGGGAGTTTATAGGAGGGAATTCTAGTATCTTACATGAAATCTATCAGACAGATGTATGATTTGAGATTGAGGTTCAACATCAAGTGGTCCGACCATTCACGGTCGATTCTGATGGTCGCGAGACGTCTTAAAGAATCCTTGGCTATGCTGATTCGGGGACGTCTTGTTTGTCATTCATAACGTCCGCTATACGTCGTGCCCGTGTGGGGCCCACCACGAACACTTTGGGCGAAATCTCTATCATGTGTTTGTTCCGGCTCATTCTAGAAGCCAATCTTTTGTTTTCAGTTGTGATATTCGATTTGTTTCTAAGACAGATGTTGTTTCCATATCTTTATCTAAGTGGCTTCTCACCTTAATGGACGTGTGATGATTAACTTTGGAATTCATTCGTTCATTCTTGTTCGAATGTTTATTGTGAAGACTATATGTTGCAATTTCTATCCGTTGATTCTACTTATCTTTTGTCTATCAAAGGACTAACGGATGTCACCCTCTTGAGGATGGCTCCGCCCTCTGGCGTCTGAATCTGGATCGTAATGATGGGGATCGGTCAAAACCTCCACCTCCACCTCCGCCTCCAGAGGCTGGCAAGCTATCATGGCAGCCACCAATGCCAATGCTCGAGATGATTTTGCAGCTCTTGCAAGAACGTACTCAAGGGCAAGGCAGTCAAGGAAATCAAGGTCAAGGCAACAATCAGCCGCACTTTGCTACTCTCGATCGGTTCCTCGCTAATCGGCCGAAGTCTTTCGGTTTACGTAGCCGAGGCCACAGACGCTGACGATTGGCTTGTGGACATCTGCAAGCATTTTGATTGTAGCAATGTCGACACGAGGACTTTGTCAAGTTTGCATCGTTTCAACTCAAGGATCAAGGCTGCGAGTGGTACCAAAGAATACAAAGATTCCAGAGGAGGTCGTGTCATTACCTAGGATGAGTTCCGTCATGATTTCAGAGCTCATCACATTCCGAAAAGTGTTGTTGAGAGCAAGCGTGAGGAGTTCCGCAATCTCAAGCAGGGCAACATGTCTGTCTATCAATACAATATCCAGTTCGAGCTTCGCTTTCGTTTTGCTAAGCAAGACATGCCTGATGAAAAGAGTATGATCTATCAATTCAGAGGTGGTCTCAGAGAAAATCTGCAATTAGCTCTTGTGCTTTTTGAGCCAGAAAAGTATGATGAATTCTACAACATGGCACTGAAGCAAGAAGCTGCCCAGCTCAAATGTGAGGCTTCTAAGAAGAGAATCGGGGATGCGATTCAGTCTTCTTCTTCCTCTCAAGTGGCAGCTAAGCGGCAGAAGTTCTACCTTCCTCCTCCTCCATTCCGTCGGCCTTATCAGCGAGAAGAACTTCGGTGGTCGTGGATCTTCCCACCCACCCAACCCAAAGCTATCGTAACAAGTCTAATTCTCAAGCTCCAAGGTCAAATGCTCCTTATCACCGTCCGCTCTCGTGAGGTGACTTGCAACAAATGTCGTGAGAAAGGTCACTATGCGAACAAATGCTTCAACCAAAGGCGCCTTCCGCCTCCTCCTCCTATGAAATCTTCCAGCAATGCAGTGGTCAAGCATAATCCAAAGCATGCCAAGGTGAATATGACGAATGCAGCTCAAGCAGAGGATTCTTCTGATGTGATAATGGGTAATCTCTCAGTTAATGATATTCACAAAAGTCTTATTTGATACTTTGGTGCATCGCATTCTTTCATCTCAAGACCTTTTGTGGCTATGCATGATTTGGTTACTCAAGCATTGCCGAGACCTTTGTCTATTGTTTCTCCGGCTAAGGAGATGACTTCTCGAGTTTTGGTTCGAATGTCGGTATCAAGATGGGCGATTATATATTTCGGCTAAACCAATTGTCCTTGGTGACTCGGATATTGATCTTATTCTCGGGATGGATCGGCTTTCTCAGCACAAAGCTTAGCTTGATTGTGCTGCCGGGGGAAATTCAATTGACTCACTCTTCTAATGATGTGATCATCTATGCCGCTCGTGATGAAACCATTCGGTTGTTTTCTCTCAATGAGAAGGGCGAATTGGATGCTATCTCTCGATTCCGGTCGTTTGTGAGTACCAAGATGTCTTTCGGAAGAGCTTCCGGGTATGCCTCCTCATCGGCCGATTGAGTTCGTTATTGATCTTGAGCACTGCATCAACCCGTTTGCAAGCGTCCATACAAGCTTGGACCTGATGAGCTGAGGAATTGAAGAAGCAGCTCGATGAACAAGAGCGTCTGGGTTTGATCGGACCGAGTTCATCTCCTTGGGGTTGTGGTGTTCTTTTTGTCCGGAAGAAGGATGGCACGGACCGACTTTCGTCGATTACCGTCCATTGAATAAGAAGACAATCAAGAACAAGTATCCACTTCCCAACATCAATGAGCTTTTCGAGCAACTCAAAGGTGCTAAAGTGTTCTCCAAGCTTGACCTCCGTATGGGTTATCATCAGATTCGCATTCGTGAACAAGATATTCCCAAGACCGCATTCGGAACAAGCTTTGGTTCTTATGAATATACTGTCATGTCTTTCGGCCTTGTCAATGCTCCTCCAACTTTCTCTCGGATGATGAACTTCATCTTCAACCCCTACACCAATGAATTCGTCTTGGTCTATCTTGATGATATTTTGGTCTTCTCCAAGAACAAGAAGGATCATGCCAAACATTTGCGATTGGTGCTAGACAAGCTCGAGAGTATCAATTCTATGCGAAGTTTTCCAAATGTGAATTTTGGCTTGATGAAGTGCTTTATCTTGGTCATATCATCTCCGCCAAGGGCATCGCTGTTAATCCGAGAAGGTGTACGCAATTGTGAATTGGGAACCTCCTCGGAATGTCAAACAGCTCCATGATTTTCTTGGTCTTGCAAGCTATTGCGAAGATTCGTTGAGAACTTCTCCAAGATTGCAAAGCCTCTTTCCAACCTTCTCCGTAAGCATGTGAAGTATGTCCGGTCTCCACGAGTGTGACGTTGCTTTCAATACTCTCAAAGAGAAACTCGTCACAGCTCCTCTCTTGACTCCTCCTGATGAATCCAAGCCATTCGAAGTTTTCTATGATGCTTCTCTTCAAGGTCTCGGTGCTGTGTTAATGCAAGAGAAGAGAGTTGTGGCTTATACCTCTCGCCTGTTGAAGCCCAATAAAAGAACTACCCCACTCACGATCTTGAGTTGGCGGCAGTTGTCCATGCATTGATAACGTGGAGACATCTCTTGTTGGGAAGGAAAGTGGACATTTTCACCGATCACAAGAGTCTCAAGTACATTTTCACTCAGCCCAACCTCAACCTCGAGCAAACTCGATGGGTCGAAATGATTCAAGAGTACAACCCAAGTATTGAATATACTCGGGCAAGGCCAATGTCATTGCAGATGCTTTGAGCGGGAAGGCTTCTGCAGCCTAATCCTCAAGCCCTTTCACGGATCTCTGTGAAGCTTTCCATAAGCTGAATCTTCAAGTTGTTCCTCAAGGCTTTCTTGCCAACCTCATAGTCTCTCCTACTTTGGAAGATCAGATTCGTGAGGCTCAACCTTGGATACCATGGTGAAGAAGGTGAAAGCGTGGTATCGACAAGGGCATTTCCAAGTACAAGTGCTTCCACGTCGATGACAAAGACACTCTTTTCTTTGAGGACCGGATTGTGGTTCCTAAGGGTGATCTACTGAAAAGTCATTATGAGCGAGGCTCACAATTCGCTTCTATCCATTCATCCCGGAAGTACGAAGATGTACCATGATCTCAAGTAGTCATATTGGTGGACTCGAATGAAGCGAGAAATTGCTCAATTCGTGAATGAGTGTGATGTCTGCGGAAGAGTGAAAGCAGAACACCAAAGACCAGCTGGTCTCCTCCAACCTCTTGCTATTCCGTAATGGAAGTTTGATCATATCGAAATGGACTTCGTGGACTGGATTTCCAAAGTCCAAGCATGGAAATGATGCTATCTTCGTTGTCATTGACAAGCTTACTAAAGTGGCTCATTTTCTTCCTATCAAAGAATCCATCACAAAGCAGCTCGGTTGGCGTAGCTTTACACCTCGAGGATTGTCTCCTTGCACGGCATTCCACAATTGATCTCTTAAGACCGTGGCAGCATCTTTACCTCCAAGTTTTGGGATTCTTTTTGAAGGCCATGGGCACCAACATTCGTTTCAAAGACAGCTTTCCATCCTCAAACAAGTGGCCAAGTTGAGCGAGTTAATCAAATCCTTGAAGATATGCTTAGGGCTTGTGTCATTTCTTTCGGTATGAAGTGGGAAGATTGTCTTCCATATGCCGAAGTTCTCCTACAACAACAGCTTCCAAGCGAGTTCGGGCAAGGCCCCATTCGAAATTCTCTATGGCGTAAAGTGCCGTACTCCTCTCAATTGGTCTCGAGACAGTGAACGCCAACTTCTTGGCAATGACTTGATCACGAAGCGAAGAGATGTGCAAAGTCATTCGTGAGAATCTCAAAGCCGCAATCGCGCCGGAAGAGCTATTATGATGATAAGCACCGTGATGTGGCTTTTGAAATCGGAGACCATGTCTACCTCCGCGTCTCTCCAATGAAGGGCACTTTCATTAAACCCGGTATCAAAGGGAAGCTTGCCCCTAGATACGTGGGTCCTTTCAAGATCATTGGCAAAAGAGGCGATCTCGCCTATCAACTTGAGCTTCCATCCAACTTTGCAAATGTGCACGACGTGTTTCACGTGTCACAGCTCATAAGTGCTTCAAGACTCCTGAACGCACTATCAACTTCAAGAGATTGACCTTCAAGAAGATCTCTCTTATCATGAGCACCCGTTGCTATTCTTGAAGAAACCGGCGCAAGACTCGCAACAAGTCAATCAAATTCCTGAAAGTGAAGTGGTCACACCATTCCGACCGAGAAGCCACACAGGGGCGCGGCGATCACCTCCGTTCGAATATCCGGAGTTCTTTCAGTCCTAGATCTCGGGACGAGATCCTCTTGTAGTGGTGGAGTGTTGTAACACCCCGGATGTAACTTTCCATATTTGTAACTCCAACTCTTGCCATTTTCGGCATTGTGATATGATATTCCCTCCGTGGTTGGGTTTTTCTTCATTTTGCATTTTGTCCGTGTCATGCATCTCATATCATGTCATCATGTGCATCGCATTCGCATACGTGTTCGTCTCATGATTTCGAGCATTTTTCCCATTGTCCGTTTTGCAATCCGGCACTCCTATGTTCCCCGGCGTCCCCTTTTACGTTTTTCTGTGAGCGGGTATTAAACGTTCTCGGAATGGACCGAGGTTTGTCAAGTGGCCTTGATATACCATCGGTAGACCACCGGTCAAGTTTCGGGTCATTTGGAGCTCGTTTGGTACTCCAACGGTTAACCGCACTCTCGCAAATGCCTCTTTTAAGTTGCAGCCCAACACCCCTCCAAAACAGCCCAATAACCCATCTAAGTCACTTCCATGCTCTCCGTCGTTCGATCACGATCGTGTGGGCGAAAACTACACCTCATTTGGACTCTCCTAGCTCCCTCTATGCCTATTTAAGCAAACCCCCTCCAAATCCCGGATCATCCTCCCCGAAACCCTAGTCGTTTTCCCCTCCGCGCCGCCGGACACGTCCGGATCGGACCGGACGCGTCCGCCGCCGCGCCCCGGCGAACCAGGGGCTGCCACGTCTCCGTCCCGCGCCCCACCTCGCGGACCCAGCGGGCCCGCGAGGCCCGTGTGGAGCCCTCCGGCCCGCCCGCGCCAGCGAGCCGCCACCGCCCTCCGCCGCCCACGGCCTCCCTCCGGCCGACGCCGCCGCCGCCACCGGCCGCTCCCGCCCGCCCGGACCTCGCCCGGCTCCGGCCGCTCGGCCACCAGCGCCCGCCGTCCGATCCGGCGCCGCCCGCGCCAGCGCCCGGCCGGCCCAAACTCCGCCGCCCGACGCCGCCCTTCCTCCTCCTCGCCCGGGCTCCGGCGCGCCCGAGCCGCCGTCGCCCCGATCCGATCGGGCGGATCCCGAACCGAGCGCCCGTTGACTTTCTTCTCCCCCCTCTTTTCTTCCAAGTTTTGCCATCCAATGATATTTTGTGTCAATTTCTTCATGCTATATCTTTGCATCTGTAGCTCCATTTTGCGCGTATAATACATCAAAATGTTCCCCTCGAAGTGTGGATCATTTCATCTCATTGCATCATTTTCATTTGAGTTCATCTTGATGCCAGAAATGCTGTTAGAAGAGGGCTATGTGATGTTAGTTTACATTTCTTAACAGAACTTGCACTTTTGTTATTTTTGCCATGATTAATGTGTGCATCCTATGAATTTGAGTCCTACATGTGTTTTGTAATATGCCATGCCATCTTTCCAGGGGCGTATGCCATGTATTTTTGTGATCTATGTGGTGACTAGCACAAGCATGCAAAGTAGGTGCCCTGATGTTCTTTGTTTCCAGCTCTGCTTTTCTTGATATTTCGATGCCATGTTAACTTGATGCTACCGAGAGATCCATGCATATTTTGAGATACTTCTGTAAGGATGTTTTGTTAAACATGTCTTGCTCTATCCATCCATATCCTTTTTTGCAATTATGGAGTACCATAGCTTGAGTCAATCGAGCTCTACTTTTGCTATCAAATGTTTCCTGGCAGATTGTTTACATGTTATTCAATTTTGCCAAGGTTGTTGTGGTTGATCCATGTATGCTATGTTATTGTTCTTGCCATGTATGTCTTCTATGCCATGTCTTCTTGATGTATGTATGCTTATTTTATCATTTAAGGCTCTGTAGTGAGCGCATTGAGCTTGTAAACATGCCTACTTGTTATCAGTTTTTAACATGCCATGTTGCTGAATCTGTTAACGGAACTTTCAATATTGACATGGGTGTTACTATATTTTCTGATCCTTTAGCATGTAGTTTTCTTGCTCTGAACATCGCTACCTGATGCTGTTTTTGCCATGTTCAGTAATTTCACCAAGTCTGTGAAGCTGATATATTTTGCACTTTTGCCATGCTTGTTTGAACCTCTTATGGTGTGATTTAGCCGTAGCTCAGTGTTCATCTTTTGTCAAGCATCTTGAGTAGATCACTGCCATATAATTTGTTGGTACGTTTGGGTGCAGTAGCTTAATTTCTTGTTGCTTGCTATGTGGTATCATGCTGTTAATGGCAGATTTGTGCCATTCTTGTTTTGCTTGTCATTTGCAAACCGTGCATCCGATTCCGGTGATGTTTATATCTATTTCAACCGAAATCATCTCATCTTTCCAGCGGCATACTTGGTTTGCCAAGTTGATGCCTGGTTCATCATTTTCCTTCCGGAGCGTGCATACGCATTGCATATCACATCTCGCATATCATGTCATGTTTTGCATCATGTTGCTTGTGCATTGCACCGTGATTTATTGCGGTTCCTTTGTTTGTGTTCTTGCTTTGGGTAGAGCCGGGAGACGAGTACTTGAACGAGGAACCTGTTGAGAATGCTTACGAGGATCAAGCTTTCGACAACTCGAGAACATTGCGAGCAAGATGACCATACCCTCGAAATCACTTCTATCTTTGCTATGCTAGATGCTCGCTCTTTTGCTATGCCTATGCTACGATGCCTATCACTTGCTTATCATGCCACCCATATTGCCATGTCAGCCCCTAACCATCCTTTTCCTAGCAAACCGTTGATTGGCTATGTTACCGCTTTGCTCGGCCCTCTTATAGCGTTGCTAGTTGCAGGTGAAGAAGAAGATTGTTCCTTTTGGAACATGGAGATGTAGTTCCATGTTGGAACATGTTTACGTGTTGGGGATATCACAATATATCTGCTATAATTAATGCATCTATATAAATGGTAAATGGTGGAAGGCTCGGCCTTATGCACGGTGTTTTGTTCCACTCTTGCCACCCTAGTTTTCCGTCATACCGGTGTTATGTTCCTTGATTTCGTTCCTTCCACGGTTGGGTGATTTATGGGACCCCCTTGACAGATTCGCTTTGAATAAGACTCCTCCAAAGAAGGCCCAACTTTGGTTTTACCATTTGCCACCTAAGCCTTTTTCCCCAGGTTTTCGCGAGCCGAGGTCATCTTTATTTTAACCCCCCGGACCAAGGTGCTCCTTGAGTGCTGGCCCGAACTAGAGCCTCAGCGCCCCCTCAAGGAAACTTGAGGTCTGGTTTTAGTTGTATGGACTGCTCATCCGGATGTGCCCTGAGAACGAGATATGTGCAGCTCCTATCGGGATTTGTCGGCACAATCAGGCGGCTTTGCTGGTCTTGTTTTATTGCTTTGTCGAAATGCCTTGTAGTCCGGGATTCGAGATTGATCGGGTCTTCCGGTAGAAGGAATATCCTTCGTTGACCGTGAGAGCTTATAATGGGCTAAGTTGGGACACCCTGCAGGGTATTATCTTTCAAAGCCGTGCCCGCGGTTATGAGGCAGATGGGAATTTGTTAATGTCCGGTTGTAGAAAACCCGAAGTTGACCTTAATTAAAATACACATCAACCGCGTGTGTAACCATGATGGTCTCTTCTCGGCGGAGTCCGGGAATTGAACACGGTTTTGGAGTTAGGTCTGACGTTTGTAGTTCAGGATCACTTCTTGATCGCTACTAGCTTCACGACCGTGCTTTGCTCCTCTTCTCGCTCTCTTTTGCGAATGTAGCCACCATATATGCTAGTCGCTTGCTGCAGCTCCACCTTACAACTCTGTCCTTCCTATGAGCTTAAATAGTCTTGATCTCGCGGGTGTGAGATTGCGGAGTCCCCGTGACTCACAGATTCTACCAAAACAGTTGCGGTGCCGGCGATGCGGTCTGGTGGCGCAACCGAGCTCAAGTGGGAGTTCGATGAGGAACGTGGTCGTTACTATGTGTCTTTTCTGATGATCGATAGTGGAGCCTAGTTGGGACGATCGGGATCTGTGTAGCATTTGGGGTATCTTCTTTTATTTTGGTTCCGTGAGTCGGACCTTGAGTGTACTCTGTATGATGGATGTTTATTTATGTACTTTGTGTGAAGTGGCATTTGTAAGCCAACTATGTATCTCTTTCCCTTATGTATTACATGGATTGTGTGAAGATTACCTCACTTGCGACATTGCTTTCAATGCGGTTATGCCTCTAAGTCGTGCTTGACACGTGGGAGATATAGCCGCATCGAGGCGCATGACACTATCTTCATCACCAAGCATTGTTGTCACCATTGTTGGAGGAGGGGCGACATGATGCAGCCTTGACAACCTGACGATGAAAATAGCTCGAAACAAGAACAGAGGATAATTGCGTGATACAGGAGTCAAAACCTTCGGGAGATTATATAATGAATTTTTACCAACCAAAATACGTATCGTGCAAGAAAACAGAGTCCGGAGAGTGCACGAGGTGCCCACGACACAGGGGGGTGCGCCCAGGGGGGTAGGGCGCGCCCTCCACCCTTGTGGAGCCCTCGTGTCCTTCCCGAACTGCTTCTTATTTTTCTATTTTTCTAAATATTCCAAAACAGAGAAAAATTGCCATTGGAATTGTTTTGGAGTCGGTTTACTTACCGTACCACATACCTATTCCTTTTCGGAGTCTGAAACATTCTGGAAAGTGTCCCTTATGTATTCCTCCGGGGTTACGGTTTCAATAACATTGGTTTCAACATTTATAGGATTACCTAAGATATAATGTTTAATTCTTTGACCGTTCACCACCTTCGGATTTGTGCCCTCGAAGTTGTTGATTTTTATGGCACCGGAATGATAGACCTCCTTGATAACGTAAGGACCTTCCCATTTAGAGAGAAGTTTCCCTGCAAAAAATCTTAAACAAGAGTTGTATAGCAATACATAATCACCTACATTAAACTCGCGCTTTTGTATTCTTTTGTCATACCATCTTTTAACTTTTTCTTTAAACAACTTGGCATTCTCATAGGATTGGGTTCTCCATTCATCAAGTGAGATAATGTCAAATAACCTCTTCTCACCAGCAAGTTTGAAATCATAGTTGAGCTCTTTAATGGCCCAATATGCCTTATGTTCTAGTTCGAGAGGTAAGTGACATGCTTTTCCATAAACCATTTTATACGGAGGCATACCCATAGGATTTTTATATGCAGTTCTATAGGCCCATAATGCATCATCCAATTTCTTGGACCAATTCTTTATAGATCTATTAACAGTCTTTTAAAAAATTAATTTGAGCTCTCTATTACTCAATTCTACTTGACCACTAGACTGTGGGTGATAAGGAGATGCAATTCTATGATTAACATCATACTTAGCAAGCATTTTACGGAAAGCACCATGAATAAAATGTGAACCACCATCAGTCATTAAATATCTAGGGACTCCAAACCTCGGAAAAATAACTTCTTTAAGCATATTAATAGAGGTGTTATGATCAGTGATACGTCTCCAACGTATCTATAATTTTTGATTGCTCAATGCTATATTATTTACTGTTTTGGGCAATATTGGGCTTTATTTTCCACTTTTATATTACTTTTGGGACTAACCTATTAACCGGAGGCCCAGCCCGAATCTGTTGTTTTTTGCCTATTTCAGTATTTCAAAGAAAAGGAATATCAAAGCGAATTAAAGCAGAACGAAATCAACTGGAGAAGTTATTTTTGGAAGGAAACCTACCAGATAGACTTGGACCCTACGTCAGGAGATGAGGGAGGTTCTCACAAGGGTGGGGGCGCGCCCACTATCACATCCTAGTTAGTCCATGCATTAGAGTGTTGCATCATGTTTACCTTTCATCAAAAATTTGAAATGGGGAAGACAGAACCCCCAGAACCCCTCTGAATCCAACTAGGGTTTACTAAAAATATTTTCAATGAACCTGAAATGCCCTTTTAAAATGTTCATCACCTTTTCCTAAGTCCTAAACCACTGTCAGAAGTGATGCACAGATTTCTAGGTCACTCTAAGGTCCTTTGGATTAAATCTTTAGCTATTTGAATTTGGGCATTTAAATTATATAAAATATTTCAAATGCTCAAATAATCCCAAACTAAAATGTTCCATGCTGGATATATTCCAACTAAGGACCAGGTGCAGTTTGGTGAATTTTGGAGTTGCCTAGGTATTTTTTTTTAAATGCAACAAACCTACAGAATAATTGAAAACAGAAACAAAAGGGAAACCACTTATCTGGCCGCAGCCCACCTGGCAGCCCACCTGGCCGGCCCAGCACTGTGATGGCCCGTGCCAGCCAGCTGCTTCGTCGTCGCCACGCAGGCACAGAGGTGACGCCGGCGAGCGTGAGCTCGCCACGGCGTCAGCTGCTTGCCGCCCGCGCCACCGAGCACCTGGGTGAGCTCCACGTCGCCGCCCCGACCCCGTGGACATCTCATTCGCCCCCTGCCCCTCTCCCTCGCTCTCCCGCACGATGGCCGACGCACCTGCCGCCGCACCGCCGACGTAGTCGCGTCCACCGTCGTCCCCGTACGGAGCCACCGTGTCCAACCACTCCGCCGTCGTCGACTACGTCGAACAGCCCGAGCCCCGAGAGCTCGCAAGCCCTGCTTCGTCTTCCTCGAGCTCGTCTTCACCGAACACCGCCGGAGATCCCCATTGCCGTCGCCGCCGCATCACCTCGTCCCCGACCTCGCCGACTGCTTCGTCGCACTCGATGTGAGCCCAGCTACCTTCCCATCCTTCTCTCCCTCGCTCTCGAGCCCCGCACCGACTGCACCGAGCTCGGCCGCACCCGCCGCCGCCACCGCACGTCGCCGTCGTGGCCACAGCCACGTTGGCTCGACCCCGAGCACGCCATCGCACACCGCACTCCCAGGAGCCCAACGCACCTCACCCCGTGCCCTGCCGTGCCCCGTAGCCACGGGTTCGTCCTCACCCGACTCCGGCGACCACCAAGCTCGTCGCCGGCAACGTTCCCGGCCACCCCAAGTTCAACCACCACCACCAAACGTCGCGGGTTGTCTCCGGCTACCCGTAGATGGTCTCCGCCGGCCATTTGGTCGCCGAAATGCACAATCACACTTCCGCCGCCGCGTCTGGCCTCGCCGGCGGCTAAACGTCGGCGGGTTTGACCCCGCTGACTTAGTTGACTAGGTGGGGCCCCTCTGCTAAAAAACCTAGTTTAGGTTTAATTAAAATTAGTTAGCCTAGTTAGCTACTGACATGCGGGACCCACTGGTCAGGTTGACCTGGACGCCCCCGTTGACCCACGGCGTCACTCTGGCCTTCTTGACGCAATAATTAATTTCTGGTTTTATTTGTTTACGTGAAATTCCAGAAATTGTTGCAAACTTCAAAAAATCATAGAAATTAATCTGTAACTCCAAATGCAAAGTTTTATATATGAATTTTGATCAGAAAAATTCAATCGATCCATTGGTAATGGTTTCATGCATGACAGAACAAGTTAACCTTTATGTTTAAGCAGAATAAGATAATACACCTTTATGGCTATGTTAAATGAGCTAACATTTGAATCTTTGATTCAAATGAGTTCATTCCTTTCTGTTCTAGCTTGCATTAGGCCAACACACATTCAGATTGCCATGTCATAGCATGCATCATTTTGTTGCATATTGTCATGTGTTGTCTATGTTTGGTGTGTCTTTCGTGATAGGTTCTGCCTCCGAGGATAACCCCGAATATCCGTCTGAAGGGCAGTATCCTACTACCACTACATCAGGCAAGCAACCCATTGATCATTCCGATACAAACCCATGTTCTCGCTTCTGCTCTTGTTTACTGCATTAAGACAACGTGTTTCAAACTGTTGTGTTCTGCGGTAGTTGAACCCACTTCCTTTGCATGACACATCATTGCCACGATGAATTAGATGAAACCCACTAGTATGTGTAGGAGTTGATTGAGCCATGTTTGTGAATCCTACCATGCTATGCTTGCTATGCTTAGAGTTGTGTCAGGTCTGGCTCATCGGGATGATGAACTAGAGTGAAAGGTTGTGTCGGTTTCGAGAGTGAAAGTGTTGAATGTTTTTTGATAAAGGAATCGATGAGAGGACATGTAGGAGTACATGGTGGGTTGTTTCATTGAGGCCGTCCCTAAGAACTGAGATCTGTATGTGTGATTTAAGATCAGCTACTACCACACGTTGGGCCTGAAATATGACCCGCTCGACTTACAGGCCCTCTCGTCCTCTGTCCGGGGAGTTGCAAGTAGTTTACGGTGTTTGTAGCATCTTTGGGGGGCCTTGGCGCTGACCTTAGGGGTGGGCTATGTTGCGGTAGGCACGTGGCCAGTCTTACGGTCGCCCGTTTGGTGTCTCGGGAACCCTGCACACATTGTTCAGGGCCGTTAGTGGAAACCTCGGCTGGACTCCCTGCGGATGGAACCCGAATAGGCGATAAACCTGGACTAGAGACTTGTGTGGTTGGTCAGGTCATGGTCTACACCCACGTCGGCTTTCGCTTGAAGTCTGTCGAGCACATATCGTGTGCAGACGCTAAGTGGTGGAAACATGTGTGACGAGTTACACCCCTGCAGGGTATAAAACTATTCGAATAGCCGCGTCCGCGGTAAAGGACTACTTGGTCACCTGTACAATTCATAGACAAGTAAATGGATACTACTAAAAGCCTCAAGATAAGTGTGAGTACCGCGGATGGCCCTCTCGTGGGTTGACGAGAGAGGATCCACGGTGGAGTATTGTGATGGTGATTAGTGGACTCGTGTGCGACAAATGCTTTTCAAGTAGTGTCACGTAGGATAGCTTAGCCAAGAGTCAAAGCTGGCTTGCTGCAATAACTCCACTACCTTCTTGAGAATGTGCATGTATAATAGGTTTCTCTTGTAAGACTTCTTGAGTACCTCCGTACTCATGTTTGTAATTAATGTTTTCAGACGACAACACCGCCCCCTCCGATGGGTTTTATGTAGACCTTGACATCGACGAGTGAACTAGCCACCCAGGTGGTGATCCAAGGCTTGTGAAGGGCCACTATAGATAGAAGGGCATCATCAAGCTTTCTTTCTTTTTAGTGTCTGTACTCAGACTAGTTTGCTTCCGCATGTGCTTGTATGTTTGTATGACTTGAGGGTTGGGTCATGTGACCCCTATCTGTATGGATATGTTATGTATGGCTCCTCGGAGCCTCTTAAATAAAGTACTTTGAGTTGTAGAGTTTTTTTGTGATGCCATGTTGTATGTACTCATATCGGGCATATTGTGTGTATGATTGAAATGCTTGGTATGAGTGGGATCCGACAATCTAGTTGTTTATTCTTGGTAGCCTCTCATATGGGGAAATGTAGTCTAGTGCTTCCTAAAGCGATAGTAGTCCGCTACAGCCCGGTTCACCGGAGTCCTGCTAGCCCAGACTCTTGCTTTGGACACTTGGTGGCGACATGTGTTTCACTTCGTTCCTATGTCCGTCCTTCGGGAAATGTCACGCGGTGATATCCGGAGTCCTGCCTAGCCTGCTACAGCCCGGGTTACCGAGTCCTGTTAGCCGTTACACAGCCCGGATTCATACGTTGATGACCGACATGCTCGATGTGATTCATGTATGCCTGTCCCCATGGGTTAAGCGCCGCTTTGGGTTCATGACTAGCCATGTCGGCCGGGTTCTCTGTCATGTGGATGCTAGTGACACTATCATATCGTGAGCCAAAAGGCGTAAATGGTCCCGGGCCATGGTAAGGCGACACCCGTGGGAATACCGTGCGTGAGGCCACAAAGTGATATGAGGTGTTACCGGCTAGGTCAATGTGACTTGGAATCGGGGTCCTGACACCAACCCCCCTAGGGCGTGCCCCCTGCCTCGTGGGGCCCTCGTGGCTCCCCTAACGTACTCCCTTAACCCATATATACCTACGTATCTAAAACTTCCACACAGAAGATAGATCAGGAGTTCCGTCACCGCAAGCCTCTGTAGCCACCAAAAACCTCTCGGGAGCCCGTTCCGGCACCCTGCCGGAGGGGGAACCCTCACCGGTGGCCATATTCATCATCCCGGCGCTATCCATGACGAGGAGGGAGTAGTTCACCCTCGGGGCTGAGGGTATGTACCAATAGCTATGTGTTTGATCTCTCTCTCTCATGTTCTCTCTATGGCACGATCTTGATGTATCCCGAGCTTTGCTATTGTAGTTGGATCTTATGATGTTTCTCCCCCTCTACTCTCTTGTGATGAATTGAGTTTCCCCTTTTGAAGTTATCTTATCGGAGTGAGTCTTTTATGAGAACACTTGATGTATGTCTTGCCGTGCTTATCCATGGTGACAATGGGATATCATGTCATTCTTGATGTATGTTTTGGTGACCAACTTGCAGGTTCCGCCCATGAACCTATGCATAGGGATTGGCACACGTTCTTGATTCTCCGGTAGAAACTTTGGGGCACTCTTTGAAGTACTTTTATGTTGGTTGGATGAATCTGAGATTATGTGATGCATATCGTATAATCATGCCCACGGATGCTTGAGGTGACAATGGAGTATCTAGGTGACATTAGGGTTTTGGTTTATTTGTATCTTAAGGTGTTATTCTAGTACAAACTCTAGGGTTGTTTGTGACACTTATAGGAATAGCCCACCGGATTGATTGGAAAGAATAACTTTGAGGTCGTTTTGTACCCTACCATAATCTCTACGTTTGTTCTTCTCTATTAGTGGCTTTGGAGTGACTCTTTGTTGCATGTTGAGGGATAGTTATGTGATCCAATTATGTTATTATTGTTGAGAGAACTTGCACTAGTGAAAGTATGAACCCTAGGCCTTGTTTCCTATCATTGCAATGCCGTTTACACTCACGTTTATCACTTGTTACCTTGCTGTTTTTATTATTTCAGATTACAAAAACCTATATCTACTATCCATATTGCACTTGTATCACCATCTCTTCGCCGAACTAGTGCACCTATACAATTTACCATTGTATTGGGTGTGTTGGGGACGCAAGAGACTCTTTGTTATTTGGTTGCAGGGTTGGTTGAGAGAGAGACCATCTTCATCCTACGCCTCCCACGGATTGATAAACCTTAGATCATCCACTTGAGGGAAATTTGCTACTGTCCTACAAACCTCTGTACTTGGAGGCCCAACAACGTCTACAAGAAGAAGGTTGTGTAGTAGACATTAAGCTCATTTCTGGCGCCGTTGCCGGGGAGGCTAGGTAAGTGAAGGTATATCTTTAGATCTTGCAATCGAATATTTGTGTTTCTTGTTTTATCACTAGTTTAGTTTATAAAAGAAAACTACCAAAAAATGGAGTTAAGTTTGTCTCATACGCTTCATCTTTTTAATATCTTTTGTGAGTATGATGGAAAGGAAAATTGTGCCCAAGTGTTAGAAGAAGAATGCATTAAAATGTTTGGCACTAAATCTTTGAATGATGAGCATGATTGCAATGTTGTTAGTATGAATTCCTTGAATATCCATGATGCTAATGATATGCAAAGCCACAAGCTTGGGGAAGCTATGTTTCATGAAGATGATATTTTTTGTCCCCCAAGCTTTGATGAGCAAATTTACTATGATGGAAGCATGACTCCTATCTATGATGATTATTGTGATGACATGTATGCTTTAAAGAATAATGATAACCATGAAACTTGTCATCTTGATCTTAATTTTCAATCACATGATAGTTATTTTGTTGAGTTTGCTCCCACTATCCCGAATGAGAAGAATTTTGCTTATGTGGAGAGTAATAAAATTTCTATGCTTGTAGATCATGAAAAGAATGCTTTAGGTGCTGGTTATATTGTTGAATTAATTCATGATTCTACTGAAAATTATTATGAGGGAGGAATATATGCTTGTAGGAATTGCAATAATATCAAGTTTCCTCTCTATGTGCTTAAAGTTTTGAAGTTATGCTTGTTTTACCTTCCTATGCAAGTTGATTATTGTTCCCATAAGTTGTTTCCTCACAAAATCCCTATGCATAGGAAGTGGGTTAGACTTAAATTTGCTAGTCATATTCTTCATGATGCTCTCTTTATGTTTCAATTCTTATCTTTTATGTGAGCATCATTGAAATCATAATGCCTAGCTAGGGGCGTTAAATGATAGCGCTTGTTGGGAGGCAACCCAATTTTATTTTAGTTTCTTGCTTTTTGGTTCTGTTTAGGAATAAATAATCCATCTAGATTCTTTTTAGATGTGGTTTTGTGTTTTATTTAGTGTTTGTGCCAAGTAGAACCTTTGGGAAGACTTGGGTGAAGTCTTTATGATCATGCTGTAAAAAACAGAAACTTTAGCGCTCACGAGATTTGCTTCAACTTTTTACTGGAGAGTGATATTTAGTTGATTATTTTTGAAGATGATTACTAGGCAAAGTCCTCAGGTCCACCAATTTATTTTAGAATTTTTGGAGTTCCATAAGTTTCCGCTAGTTACAGATTACTACAGACTGTTCTGTTTTTGACAGATTCTGTTTTTCGTGTGTTGTTTGCTTATTTTGATGAATCTATGGCTAGTAAATTAGTTTATAAACCATATAGAAGTTGGAATACAGTAGTTTTAACAGCCATATAAATAAATAATGAGTTCATTATAGTACCTTGAAGTGGTGTTTTGTTTTCTTTCGCTAACGGAGCTCACGAGTTCTCTGTTAAGTTTTGTGTTGTGAAGTTTTCAAGTTTTGGGTAAAGATTCGATGGACTATGGAATAAGGAGTGGCAAGAGCCTAAGCTTGGGGATTCCCAAGGCACCCCAAGGTAATATTCAAGGACAACCAATAACCTAAGCTTGGGGATGCCCCGGAAGGCATCCCCTCTTTCGTCTTCGTTCATCGGTAACTTTACTTGGAGCTATATTTTTATTCACCACATGATATGTGTTTTGCTTGGAGCGTCCTTTTATTTTGTTAGTATTTGCTTGATGTTATTTAGAATAATGTTTTGCATCTTTAGTTTCAATAAAAAAAAGTCAAGGATAGCCTTTGCCATGCTTATTTTGCTAGTATACATATTGCTGTTTGAAAACAGAAAGTATACCGATGTTGCAAAAATTCCCTAGAAATGTCAGAGAGTGGTATAATGTTGAATGTTTATGCATATTGAGCTCTGATAAATTTATTACAGTCTGAATTTTAGTTCATAATTTTTGGAGTTAGGGAAGTATTGATACTCTTGCATTCTTCACAGACTATACTGTTTTGGCAGATTGCTGTTATGTTTGCATTGTTTGCATATGCTTGCTTGTTTAATGATTCTATTTGAGGATAGGAGTATTAAATATGCAGAGGAATTTAGTATGCAATGTTGAATAAAAATTTTTGTGATTTGTTACAGTAGAAAATGATAAGGTTTTGCATTGGTTTATACTAACCTATCTCACGAGTTCTTGTTGAGTTTGGTGTTGATGAAGCTTTTGATAAAAAGAGAAACCATGATATGAGAGGAATTAAGGAGACACAAAAGTTCAAGCTTGGGGAAGCCCAAGGCACCCAAAGATAACATTTTAAGAAGTCTCAAGCATCTAAGCTTGGGGATGCCCCGGTAGGCATCCCACCTTTCTTCTTCAACAACAATCGGTTAGTAACGGTTGAGCCTAAGTTTTTGCTTCTTCACATGGGTTGTGCTATCCTTGCATTGTCATTTTATTTTGTTTTGCTTGCTGTTTGAATAAAATACCAAGATCTGAAATTCCTTAATGTTAGAGAGTCTTCACATAGTTACATAATTATTCGACTACTCATTGATCTTCACTTATATCTTTTGGAGTAGTTTGTTTTTTGCTCTAGTGCTTCACTTAGATCTTTTAGAGCACGGTGGTGGATTTGTTTTAAAGAAACTATTGATCTCTCATGCTTCACTTATATTATTTTGAGAGTCTTAAATAGCATGGTAATTTTCTTAAATAATCATAATATGCTAAGCATACAAGATTTGTAAGAATGCTTATGAGTGTGTTGAATACTAAGAAAAGGTTGATGCTTGATTATTGTTTTGAGATATGAAGATGGTGATATTAGAGTCATGCTAGTTGATTAGTTGTGAATTTGAGAAATACTTGTGTTAAAGTTTGTGATTCCCGTAGCATGCACGTATGGTGAACCGTTATGTGATGAAGTCGGAGCATGATTTATTTATTGATTGTCCTCCTTATGAGTGGCGGTTGGGGAATGACGATGGTCTTTTCCTACCAATCTATCCCCCTAGGATCATGCGCGTAATACTTTGCTTTGATAACTTCTAGTTTTTTGCAATAAGTATATGAGTTCTTTATGACTAATGTTGAGTCCATGGATTATACGCACTTTTCCTTCCTTCCACCATTGCTAGCCTCTCTAATACCGCGCACCTTTTGCCGGTATCATACACCCACCATATACCTTCGTCAAAACAGCCACCATACCTACTTATCATGGCATTTCCATAGCCATTCCGAGATATATTTCCATGCAACTTTCCACCGTCCCGTTCTTATGATACGCTTCATCATTGTCATATTGCTTTGCATGATCATGTAGTTGACATCGTATTTGTGGCAAAGCCACCATTCATAATTCTTTCGTACATGTCGCTCATGAGTCATTGCACATCCCGGTACACCGCCGGAGGCATTCATGTACAGTCATATTTTGTTCTAAGTATCGAGTTGTAATTGTTGAGTTGTAAGAAAAATAAAAGTGTGATGATCATCATTCTTTAGAGCATTGTCCCAAGTGAGGAAAGGATGATGGAGACCATGATTCCCCCACAGGTCGGGATGAGACTCTGGACGAAAAAAAAATGAAAAATGAAAAAAAAAGGCCATAAAAAAAGAGAAAAGGCCCAAATAAAAAAATAAAAAAATGAGAGAAAAAGAGAGAAGGGACAATGCTAATATCCTTTTACCACACTTGTGCTTCAAAGTAGCACCAAGATCTTCATGATAGAGAGTCTCTCATTTTGTCACTTTCATATACTAGTGGGCATTTTTCATTATAGAACTTGGCTTGTATATTCCAATGATGGGCTTCCTCAAAATGCCCTAGGTCTTCGTGAGCAAGCGAGTTGGATGCATTTCTTTTGTTGAGCTTTCATATACTTATAGCTCTAGTGCATCCGTTGCATGGCAATCCCTAATCACTCACATTGATATCTATTGATGGGCATCTCCATAGCCCGTTGACATGCCTAGTTGATGTGAGACTATCTTCCCTCTTTTGTCTTCTCCACAACCACCATTCTATTCCACCTATAGTGCTATGTCCATGGCTCAAGGCTCATGTATTGCGTGAAGATTGAAAAAGTTTTGAGAATGTCAAAAGTATGAAACAATTGCTTGGCTTGTCATCGGGGTTGTGCATGATTTAAATACTTTGTGTGGTAAAGATAGAGCATAGCCAGACTATATGATTTTGTAGGGATAACTTTCTTTGGCCATGTTATTTTGAGAAGACATAATTGCTTAGTTAGTATGCTTGAAGTATTATTATTTTTATGTCAATATGAACTTTTGTCTTGAATCTTTTGGATTTGAATATTCATATCACAAGTAAGAAGAATTATATTGAAATTATGCCAACTAGCATTCCACATCAAAAATTATCCTTTTTATCATTTACCTACTCAAGGACGAGCAGGAATTAAGCTTGGGGATGCTTGATACGTCTCCAACGTATCTATAATTTTTTATTGCTCCATGCTATATTATTTACTGTTTTGGGCAATATTGGGCTTTATTTTCCACTTTTATATTACTTTTGGGACTAACCTATTAACCGGAGGCCCAGCCCAGATTTGCTGTTTTTTGCCTATTTCAGTATTTCGAAGAAAAGGAATATCAAACGGAGTCGAAACGGAACGAAATCAACTTGAGAAGTTATTTTTGGAAGGAAACCTACCAAATAGATTTGGACCCTACGTCAGGAGATGAGGGAGGTGCTCACAAGGGTGGGGGGCGCGCCCACCCCCCTAGGGCGTGCCCCCTGCCTCGTGGGGCCCTCGTGGCTCCCCTGATGTACTCCCTTCACCTATATATACCTACGTATCGTAAAACTTGCAGAACAGAAGATAGATCGGGAGTTCCGCCGCCGCAAGCCTCTGTAGCCACCAAAAACCTCTCGGGAGCCCGTTCCGGCACCTGTGGGAGGAACCCTCACCGGTGGCCATCTTCATCATCCGGCGCTATCCATGACGAGGAGGGAGTAGTTCACCCTCGGGGCTGAGGGTATGTACCAAGTAGCTATGTGTTTGATCTCTCTCTCGTGTTCTCTCTATGGCACGATCTTGATGTATCCCGAGCTTTGCTATTGTAGTTGGATCTTATGATGTTTCTCCCCTCTACTCTCTTGTGTTGAATTGAGTTTCCCCTTTGAAGTTATCTTATCGGATTGAGTCTTTTATGGAACACTTCATGTATGTGTTGCCGTGCTTATCCGTGATGACAATGGGATATCATGTGCCACTTGATGTATGTTTTGGTGACCAACTTGCGGGTTCCGCCCATGAACCTATGCATAGGGGTTGGCACACGTTCTTGATTCTCCGGTAGAAACTTTGGGCCACTATTTGAAGTACTTTTATGTTGGTTGGATGAATCTGAGATTATGTGATGCATATCGTATAATCAAGCCCACAGATGCTTGAGGTGACAATGGAGTATCTAGGTGACATTAGGGTTTTGGTTGATTTGTATCTTAAGGTGTTATTCTAGTACGAACTCTAGGGCTGTTTGTGACACTTATAGGAATACCCCACCGGATTGATTGGAAAGAATAACTTTGAGGTGGTTTCGTACCCTACCATAATCTCTATGTTTGTTCTCCGCTATTAGTGGCTTTGGAGTGACTCTTTGTTGCATGTTGAGGGATAGTTATGTGATCCAATTATGTTATTATTGTTGAGAGAACTTGCACTAGTGAAAGTATGAACCCTAGGCCTTGTTTCCTATCATTGCAACACCATTTACGCTCACGTCTATCACTTGTTACCTTGCTGTTTTTATTATTTCAGATTACAAAAACCTATATCTACTATCCATATTGCACTTGTATCACCATCTCTTCGCCGAACTAGTGCACCTATACAATTTACCATTGTATTGGGTGTGTTGGGGACACAAGAGACTCTCTGTTATTTGGTTGCAGGGTTGCTTGAGAGAGACCATCTTCATCCTACGCCTCCTATGGATTGATAAACCTTAGGTCATCCACTTGAGGGAAATTTGCTACTGTCCTACAAACCTCTGTACTTGGAGGCCCAACAACATCTACAAGAAGAAGGTTGTGTAGTAGACATCAATCAGCACTACTAGTTGGAATAGCCTCTACCCACTTAGTAATGTAATCAACAACAACTAAAATATGTGTATATCCATTAGAGGCAGGAAACGGTTCCATATAATCAAAGCCCCAAACATTGAATGGTTCAATAACAAGTGAATAATTCATAGGCATTTCTTGAGGTCTACTAATATTACCAATTCTTTGACATTCATCACAGGATAAGACAAACTTACGGGCATCCTTGAAGAGAGTAGGCCACTAAAAACCGAATTGCAATACCTTATGTGCAGTTCTATCTCCAGCATGGTGTCCTCCATAAGCCTCGGAGTGACACTTGCGTAGGATATGTTCCTATTCATGCTCAGGTACACAACGCCTAATGACACCATCTACTCCTTCTTTATAAAGATGTGAGTCATCCCAAAAGTAATGTCTCAAATCATAGAAGAACTTTTTCTTTTGCTGGTATGTGAAACTAGGTGGTATAAATTTAGCAACAATGTAATTAGCATAATCAGCATACCATGGAGCAGTACGAGAAGCATTTATGACATGTAATTGTTCATCAGGAAAGCTATCACCAATAGGTAGTGGGTCATCAAGAACATTCTCTAACCTAGACAAGTTGTGCACTTACGGGTTCTCAGCTCCCTTTCTATCAATAATATGCAAATCAAATTCTTGTAGCAAGAGAACCCATCTAATAAGTCTAGGTTTAGCATCTTTCTTTTCCATAAGATATTCAATAGCAGCATGATCAGTGTGAATAGTTACTTTAGAATCAACAATATAAGGTCTGAACTTATCACAAGCAAACACAACTGCTAAGAATTCCTTTTCGGTAGTAGCATAATTTCTCTGGGCATTGTCTAGAGTTTTACTAGCATATTGAATAACATTTAATTTCTTATCAACTCTTTTCCCTAGAACAGCACCTACAGCATAATCACTAACATCACACATAATTTCAAAGGGTAAATTCCAATCGGTGGTCGAGCGATAGGTGCGTAAATCAATGCTTTCTTAAGTATTTCAAATGCTTCTACACAATCATCATCAAAGACAAACGGTATATCTTTTTGTAATAAATTAGTCGAGGCCGATAAATTTTTTGAAGTCCTTAATGAACCTCCTATAAAATCCGGCGTGACCAAGGAAGCTTCTTATACCTTTGATGTCCTTGGGACAGGGCATCTTTTCAATAGCATCAACTTTAGCTTTATCAACTTCAATACCTCTTTCATAAATTTTATGCCCCAAGACAATGCCTTCATTAACCATAAAGTGGCACTTTTCCCAGTTCAAGACAAGGTTAGTGTCTTCACATCTCTGCAAAACTCGATCAAGGTTGCTCAAGCAATCATCAAAAGAGGATCCATAGACGGAGAAATCGTCCATGAAAACATCACAAATCTTTTCACAAAAGTCAGAGAATATAGCCATCATGCATGTTCGAAAGGTAGCAGGTGCATTACATAAACCAAAAGGCATACATCTATAAGCAAAGGTACCGAAAGGGCAAGTAAATGTGGTCTTAGCTTGATCATCAGCTGACACAGGTATTTGAGAGAAACCAGAATAACCATCTAGAAACCAAAAATGTGTATGTTTGGATAATCTTTCTAGCATTTGATCAATGAAAGGTAAGGGGTAATGATCTTCTTTAGTAGCTTTATTTAATTTGCGGAAATCAATTACCATCCTATAACCTGTAATAATTCTTTGCGGAATCAATTCATCTTTATCATTAGGAACGACAGTAATACCTCCCTTCTTAGGGACACAATGGAAGGACTTACCCACTGACTATCAGCAACAGGATAAATTATACCTGCCTCAAGGAGCTTTAGTATTTCCTTTCTTACCACTTCTTTCATCTTAGGATTTAGCCGTCGTTGGTGATCAATAACTGGTTTGGCATCTTTCTCCAAATTTATTTTGTGTTGACATAGAGTGGGACTAATGCCCTTAAGATCATCAAGAGTATATCCAATAGCAGCACGATGCTTCTTTAGAGTTTTCAATAATTTTTCTTCCTCCTTCTCTGAAAGGTTAGCACTAATAATAACAGGATATATCTCCTTTTCATCAAGATAAGCATATTTAAGAGTATCAGGCAATGGTTTAAGCTCAAACACGGGATCACCCTTAGGTGGAGGAGGATCCCCTAGGATTTCAACGAGCAAGTTGTGTTTGAGAATAGGTCCTTGTTTAAAGAACACTTCATCTATTTCCCTTCTTTCATTCATAAACATATCATTTTCATGGTCTAGCAAATATTGTTCTAAAGGATCACTAGGAGGTATGGCAATAGAATCAACACCAATAATTTCATCCTTACTAGGTAATTCCTCTTCACGATGTTGTCTACAAAATTTAGAAAAGTTGAACTCATGAGACATATCATCCAAACCAACAGTAACAACATCCTTTTTGCAGTATATCTTAGCAGTAATAGTGTTCAAGAAGGGTCTACCAAATATAATGGGACAAAAGCTATCTTGTGGGGAACCAAGAATGAGAAAATCATCCAGATATTTAGTTTTCTCACATAAGACTTCAACATCTCTAACAATCCCAATTGGTGATATAGTATCTCTATTGGCAAGTTTAATTCCGACATCAATATCTTCTAACTCAGCAGGTGCAATAGCATGCATAATTTCTTTATATAAGTCAATAGGTATTGCACTAGCACTAGCACCCATGTCACATAAGCCATGATAACAATGATCTCCTATTTTAATAGAAATAACAGGCATGCCTACCACAGGTCTATGTTTATCTTTAGCACAAGGTTTAGCAACTCTAGCAGTTTCATCGCAGAAATAAATAACATGCCCATCAATATTATCAGCCAAGAGATCTTTAACAATAGCAATATTAGGTTCAGCTTTAACTTGCTCAAGAGGTGTATAAGTTCTAATATTGCTTTTACGAACCACAGTTGAAGCTTTAGCATGATCCTTTATTCTAACAGGGAAAGGTGGTTTCTCAACATAAGCGGTATGAACAATAGGATCATTATAAGTGATAGTCTTTTCTTCAACTTTAATAGGTGCAGCTACTTTTACTTCTATGGGAGGATGATATTTAAACCACTTCTCCTTAGGGAGATCAACATGAGTAGCAAAAGATTCACAAAAAGAAGCTACTATCTCTAAGTCAAGTCCATATTTAGTGCTAAATTTATGAAAAACATCGGTATCCATAAAAGATTTAACACAATCAAACTTAGGTGTCATACCTGACTCCTTACCTTCTTCGAGATCCCAATCTTCAGAGTTGCATTTAATTCTTTCCAATAAATCCCATTTGAATTCAATAGTCTTCATCATAAAAGAGCCAGCACAAGAAGTATTGAGCATGGTGCGATTGTTATCAGAAAGTTGAGCATAAAAATTTTGAATAATCATTTCTCTTGAGAGCTCATGATTGGGGCATGAATATAACATTGACTTAAGCCTCCCCCAAGCTTGATCAATGCTTTCTCCTTCGTGAGGCCAAAAATTATATATATAATTGTGATCACGATGAACAAGATGCGTAGGATAAAACTTCTGATGAAATTACAATTTCAATCATTTGTAGTTCCATGATCCCATATCACCACATAGCCTATACCATGTCAATGCATCTCCCTTCAAAGATAAAGGGAAGACCTTCTTCTTGATAACATCATCGGGCATACCGCAAGCTTAAATAATCCACAAACTTCATCCACATATATCGAGGTGCTCATCGGGATGTAATGTTCCATCTCCTGCAAAAGGATTAGCTAGCAGTTTTTCTATCATACCCGAAGGAATTTCAAAGTAGACATTTTCATTTTCAGTAGGTTCAGTAGGTTGAGGAGCAACTCTTTGCTCTACTGGTCGGGGTGAAGATACCTCGAACAAGCCGCTCAGAGGATTACTTTCCATAGTAACAAGTGACAATAAATTTCAGCACACTATATAAATTTTTCCTTACCAAATTCCACCTACCAAAGGCGCTTCACTCCCGACAGCGGCGCCAGAAAAAAGTCTTGATGACCCACAAGTATAGGGGATCTATCGTAGTCCTTTCGATAAGTAAGAGTGTCAAACCCAACGAGGAGCAGAAGGAAATGATAAGCGGTTTTCAGCAAGGTATTCTCTGCAAGCACTGAATTATAGGTAACAGATAGTTTTGTGATAAGATAATTTGTAACGAGCAACAAGTAACAAAAGTAAATAAAGTGCAGCAAGGTGGCCCAATCCTTTTTGTAGCAAAGGACAAGCCTGGACAAACTCTTATATAAAGAAAACCGCTCCCGAGGACACATGGGAATTATTGTCAAGCTAGTTTTCATCACGTTCGTATGATTCGCGTTCGGTACTTTGATAATTTGATATGTGGGTGGACCGGTGCTTGGGTGCTATCCTTATTGAACAAGCATCCCACTTATGATTAACTCCTATTGCAAGCATCCGCAACTACAAACGAAGTATTAAGGTAAACCTAACCATAGCATGAAACATATGGATCCAAATCAGCCCCTTACGAAGCAACGCATAAACTAGGGTGTAAGCTTACATCACTCTAGCAACCCATCATCTACTTATTACTTCCCAATGCCTTCCTCTAGGCCCAAATAATGGTGAAGTGTCATGTAAATCGATGTTCACATAACACCACTAGAGGAGAGACAACATACATCTCATCAAAATATCGAACAAATACCAAATTCACATGACTACTAATAGCAAGACTTCTCCCATGTCCTCGGGAACAAACGTAACTACTCACAAAGCATATTCATGTTCATAATCAGAGGAGTATTAATATGCATATAGGATCTGAACATATGATCTTCCACCAAATAAACCAACTAGCATCAACTACAAGGAGTAATCAACACTACTAGCAACCTACAAGTACCAATCCTAGACTTAAAGACAAGAATTGGATACAAGAGATGAACTAGGGTTTGAGAGGAGATGGTCTTTGGTGAAGATGTTGATGGAGATTGGCCCCCTCCCGATGAGAGGAGCATTGGTGATGACGATGGCGATGATTTCCCCCTCACGGAGGGAAGTGTCCCCGGCAGAACAGCTCCGCCGGAGCCCTAGATTGGTTCCGCCAAGGTTCCGCCTCGTAGCGGCGGAGTCTCGTCCCGAAAGCTTGCTTATGATTTTTTTCTCGGACGAAATACTTCATATAGCAGAAGATGGGCACCGGAGGGCCAATAGGGGGCCCACGAGGCAGGGGGCGCGCCCAGGGGGTAGGACGCGCCCCCCACCCTCGTGGCCAGGGTGTGGGTATTTCTTCCGCTCAGTATTTTTTATTATTTTCCAAAAACAACTTCCGTGCAGTTTCAGGACTTTTGGAGTTGTGCAGAATAGGTCTCTAATATTTGCTCCTTTTCCAGCCCAGAATTCCAACTGCCGGCATTCTCCCTCCTTATGTAAACCTCGTAAAATAAGAGGAGAATAGGCATAAGTATTGTGACATAATGTGTAATGATAGCCCATAATGCAATAAATATTGATGTAAAAGCATGATGCAAAATGGACGTATCAAGCGGCTTGGGGATGATGCAGCCCGAGGGGCATCCCCAGCAAGGTAAGCTAAAGACATAAGCAAATGGGATACATGCCACAGGGACGGACCCACGCGGCCTGGGAATGATGCAGCCCGAGGGGCGCTCCCAGCTGAATGAACTTGGAAAATGTCACCTGGTTCTGTTGATGAAGAGATGTTGAGGCAGCTGAAGGTATGCGGCGGGGAGGCTGCTCCTCACAAGCCGCCATGGCCTTGAGCCTCGGGAGGCTCTGGGCCTGATACGTTTCCAACGTATCTATAATTTTTTATTACTTCATGCTATATTATATTCTGTTTCGGATGATTAATGGGCTTTGTTATACACTTCTATATTATTTTTGGTACTAACCTATTAACCGGAAGCCCAACCCAGAATTGTTGTTTTTTGCCTATTTCAGTGTTCCGCAGAAAAATGAATATCAAACGGAGTCCAAACGGAATGAAACCTTCGGCAACGTGATTTTCGGAACAAACGTGATCCAGAGGACTTGGACCCTACGTCAAGAAAGCAACCAGGAGGGCACGAGGTAGGGGGTGCGCCTACCCCACAGGCGCGCCCTCCACCCTCGTGGGGCCCATGTTGCTCCACCGACGTACTTCTTCCTCCTATATATACCTCATTGCCCCCAAACCGGCAGAGGCATCCACGAAAACCTAATTCCACCGCCGCAACCTTACATGCAGTTAGATTCCATCTTGGGGCCTTTTTCGGCGTCACAGGGGGCATTGATCATGGAGGGCTTCTACATCAACACCATAGCCTCTCCGATGATGTGTGAGTAGTTTACCTCGAACTTGGTCCATGGTTATTAGCTAGATGGCTTCTTCTCTCTTTTGGATCTCAATACAATGTTCTCCCCTCTCTTGTGGAGATCTATTCGATGTAATCTTCTTTTGCGGTGTGTTTGTTGAGACCGATGAACTGTGGGTTTATGATCAAGTTTATCTATGAACAATATTTGAATCTTCTCTGAATTCTTTTATGTATGATTGGTTATCTTTGCAAGTCTCTTCGAATTATCACTTTGGTTTGGCCTACTAGATTGATCTTTCTTGCAATGGGAGAAGTGCTTAGCTTTGGGTTCAATCTTGCGGTGTCCTTTCCCAGTGACTGTAGGGGCAGCAATGTCGGATTTCGGGTTCCAGCAGACCCTTAAGGTTTGAACTCTGGGGTGCGCGCGGAGATCCAACCCTCCACCGTCTCGTACCTCGCCGAATCGCAAGAACCTAAACTACTAACAAGAACAGCACAAGAGACGCAAGATTTATACTGGTTCAGGCCACCATCGTGGTGTAATACCCTACTCCATTGTGTGGTGTGTGGATTGCCTCTTGGGCTGATGAGGATCGATCTGAGGGAAGAACAGCCTCGCGAGGGTCTGTTCTTGGTGGAAGCGATGAACTGCTAAGTGGTGTCCCGCCGCTCTAGCTTGAGGCTCGGGTCTCTCTCTCTCTCTCTTCAGGTGCTTCCCACTCTATCCGATCGTCCCCTCTACTATGGTGGCTAGCTCTACTTATATAGACGAAGGCCCTAGGCCTCTTCCCAAATATTGAGCGGGAAGGGCGCCAACAATTGGCCATTTTGAAGGGGAACAGCGGGTACACTTATCCTGACTAAAGTTGGTCCTCGCCTGCCAAAGGCTCTGGTGATGACGCCTGCTTGGGCTCCACAATGACTGCATTCCAGCCGTTGGGGCTGGTCTTGGTCTTGTTGCACCGAAACGGATGCCTTTGCTTGATGCTCTTGCCTGCGCTTGCTCCCTTTGCACCAAAGAGGAAAGGAGGACGCTGCTGGCCGGGCGCCTGACCAGGCGCCCTTGGTCGTCATGGCTTGCATCATGGGCACCTCGCGAGGTACCCGCTTGAACTCTCCGCCTCCTCATGAGCCAGCTGACGAGGCCGTGCACGAGGAAGCTCTTGGTCGTCCACCATGAGGCTTCGCCCCTCGCGAGGGTCTTGAGCTTGTGTAGATAAAGATGGGCTGTCCTGGGCCTCCTTTGAGCCACGCCGTAGGCCGCAGGCAGGCAAGTCTGGGGACCCCCGTTCCCAGAACGCCGAGAGCAGCCCCCGGGCCCACGGCGCGCCCGAACTTGGCCGAACAGAGAGGAAAAAGGGCAAGTCTGAGCGTGGGGCCCCTAACAGCCTGCTGACCTCGGGCGACGCGTGGCGGTTGATTGGGCGATGCACTGTTCCCCCACGCCTCCTTATTTCGTGCCTTCCTAGGCGGACACGCTGCTGCACACATCTGTTCCCCTCTCTGCTGCTTATGCGCTCCGGTCTTTCCCTCTCTCGAACTCCGACTTCCATTTCCAATCCAATCTCGAATCTCCCTTCCCCTTTCGATCGCCATGGCTCCGGCGAAGAAGGGGAAAGGGAAGAAACCTCCTTCGCCTCGCTCGCCGCCGCCGGCGGCCTCCGCTGTCGACCCGTCGATCATACTCAATCTGGAGGGCTTGGGCAAGGTCAGTTCGGCTCTGGCCACCTCCTTCAACGAATGCGGGAGGACGACGGCCTGGCCTGCGTCCCACTTCGGCATTGATAGGATAGTCACCGAGGTCCCAGATTTTGGCCGACGCTCGTGGGCGGGCTGGTTCCCCTTCTCGATTTCTTCAATGTCGTGCTTTCCCACTATCAGATCCACATGATGCATCTGGGTCCTGAGTCCGTTACTCTCCTCTCGTTCTTCGCCTTTGTTTGTGAGGCAATGATGGGCATCCTTCCCTCGGTTGCCTTGCTGCGCCACTTTTTCTCTCTGCGCCTTGTCGACCCCACTCAATGCTCGGCGTGCGTGAGCTTCGTCGCCGCGCCCGAGACAATGACCTCGAGGATTGACTTCAGCCTGCCTCCGCCCTTGGTGAGTTCCGTGAGAGGTGGCTATGCGTGGGCGTGGGGTGCCCAGCCCCCTGCTCCGGAGCCAACCGCTGCTGTCCCTAATTCAGCCGGGCTAGGAGACGCTTTCAAGCCCTCGGCTCATCTTCGTCTGGCGCCGCCTCGCGTTCCTGAGGTCGCTCGATGTGACAGCGCCCAAGGTGGTGAAGGAGTTCCTGCTGCGCCGCATTGCTCCTCTCCAGCACCATTCCCACCGGATGTGGGCCTTCAGCGGGCCTGGCGATCATATGAGGCTCAAGGAAGAAGACCTGACGCCTGAAGCGCTAAGGAAAGTGCTCCTGGTCCTAACTGGTGATCCTAACCCCGGTGGCATCCGGCATGAAGGGGCCTTGTTGTACCTCTGCCGGAACAGGGGTGATTCGGTGAACCAGATGCCTATCTTCGATAAATGGGGGCTGCGCCCCACTGGTCTCCAGGGGCCTCGCGAGAATCCAGTGGTGGTGACAGCCCTTCCAGTCGGCCAAGGCGGCTCCTCCTCAAGTGGCGGAGCAGGGAGGCACGAGCCGCCGGAGGCCGAAGGGACCCCGCCAGGTGGTGACAGCACCGGCGACGCTCGTGAGGGCAGCTCCACGAGGCTCATGCCGCCGTGGCCGAGGGCGGCAGGCAGCCACCCAGCGCCTGCGGATGAAGCCCCGAGGCCCTGCCGCTTCTCTTGGTGAGGCGATCAGCACAAGGCGTCAGTGACGCCTGACGCTGGTCGCCTTGATTCTTCTCCTCCGCCGCAGGCTGACCCCTGCGCTCAAATCTTGGGTCGTTTCAGCGTGAACTTGAGGCCCTCCTAAGAGAAGGGAGGCCCTGGCGATGATTACCCTTGTCGCCCTCTTGAAGCATAGGAAGTACTTGCCATCGATGAGTAAGCATTCTCCTTCCCCAGCTCCCGATTCTTTTGCTGCTCAGACGATCCTTGCCCTGCAGCCCCTTCCCGCCGAGCTCACGGAGACGGGTGAGGAGCCGTCCCTCGGCTTGCCCTCCCTAGCCCTCGAGTGCTCCAAGCAGTGGAGCCCTTGTGGTGAGGGCGACCGGGGAGGTGAGCTGTCCCGAGGCGCGTCGTGGCCCCGCGCGCCTCGCGATCCTTCCTCGCGAGCCTTCCCGAGGCATAGCTAGCCTGTCGTGGGCTTCTCGCCTGGTCGTGGACGGCGATTGGCTGAGGCGCTTCCTGCGCCCCTCGTCTGGGGATGGGCTGGCTCCAGGCCGGGCTTCTGGCGCGGTGCGCCCGGCCGTCGTGAGGGTGCCAGCCCCCAGCCCCCTGCCCGGAGGGGGAGTGTTGATTCAGCTCCCTGGCGCCCATCCGGGCGGTCGATGGTGTGGAGGACGTCTTGTGGCCCAGCCGGAGCGTCGCGCCCGCCAAGGATTTCTTCGAAGGGCGGCCGACGCGGTGAGCCTTCTTGGTGAAGAGCTTGCTGATGAAGACGCGCGCCTTGAGGCCGAGGGCCTGCGCCTGGCCGCAGAGAGGCGCGAGCTGGAGGGCGCTGCCGCCCTTGCGCGTCGCTAGCGCGAGCTTGATGAATGAAGAGGCCAAGGCGTCGCTGGCAGCCTCTCGGGAGGCCTGTTCTCGGGCCGTCGAGGAGGCCCGGCAGCCGACAAAGCGGCGAGAGGCGGCGGAGGAGCGGGCACGGAAGCCCGCCCGGTGCCACTCGTTGGAGGAGCAAGCGGAGCTGCGCGAGGCAGCCCTCGCGTCGATGAAGGTGGCCTCTGGCGACTCAGCGGAGCTCCAGAAGCGTGAAGAGTCGCTGACGTTTGAAGCCGCCGACGCCAGCTGCCACGGCGCTTGAGACGAGGGAGCGCTTGGCGGCGCGCAGAGGATGAGGTTGCGCAGACGGGAAGCCCGCGTCATGGAGGAGGTCGGACGCCGAGTGGCGGCGCGCCGAACCTCGAGCGCGAGTTTGAGGAGCAGCTGGGGTTGATCAAGGCCGAGGCCGAGGCAGGACTGCTGCCTTGAGGGCCAAACTGGAGGAGGCGACGCGGCGGGCCGACGCTCTTCGGGCCGCCCTCGAGGTGGCGCAGAGGGAGTCCACCACCTCTCAGGCCGAGGCGCTCCTTCTCCGCCAGCGGGTGGAGGAGGCCGAGGCTGTTGCGCGCCAGAATGCGGACGAGATGCGTCAGCGGCGAATCTTGGAGCACGAGCACCGTCCCATGCTCGCCACGCTCCGAGAAAGAGCTAACGTAGCCTTGGATAATATGTGCAAGGCGGTAGTAGGCCAGCCGCACGCGGTTAACTACGCCGGCAACCTTCAGTTCTTCACTGACGTGGTGGCGCGGCGGTGAGGCTTGGTCGGTCGGGGCCGACAGGTTGTTGGAGGACAGGAGCCCCGCGCAGATCGGGCGCGCCTTCTCTCACGTCTTCAGCCATCTCCGGGACATGGATCCTCACTTCGATTTTGACGCAGCCATCGCCCCAGTTCCCCAGGCCGTCCGGGGTGACCTGGCGCACTGGGTGGAAGACAACGTGGATGCCCTTGTCCGGGCCTTCACTTTGGACGACGACGGCGTGGTCGTGGCCGCCGATGAGGGCGGCGTGGTGAACGGCCCAGACGCCGCCGACGATCACGCAGACAGCGACGACGAGGCCAGCGACGCCAAAGAACGGCTCGGGAGGTGCTCCCGAGGATGCATTGGGGATTTGTCCGATCGATCATGTATTGTCCTTGTTCCATTACCCCGCATGAATAGAACTCAGGTTTTGGCCTCGATGGAGGTGAGAGAATTTTGGGAGGGGAGCCCCTCATGTAAAACTTGTGTTCTTCGTATTAGCAGGTGTCACAACGCCCATATGCCCGCGCCAAGTGGTTGGCTAAGCAGTGCGCTAGTTGGATGGTTTACCTTTGTTTCGTACGAGCCCCGAGATAACCTGTGGGAGGCTGAGGCGATCTGAGCACCCACTGATCGAATCCGTAGGACCTGCAGTAAAAACCCTCCGGAGAGGATGCGGCGGCGACAGGCTGGGCTGCGTGCAAGCTTGGCCTGGCCCGGCTAGCGAGGGGCTCGCGAGGGGAGGCAGCTGAGGCGGAGTCGTAACCGAAAACGTGAGAGATTTGCTCGAACGAGACTAAGCACCCCTTCCCCGAATACGCGCAAATCTTCAAGCTCAAATTCAACTTAAATCCAACAGGGGAAAACGACAGCCAGAGGATAAACCAATGAAAGCAGAAAAAGGCCGCGTCCGGCACCTAGTCTAGTCTTGGACGTCTTCTCACCAGCGCGGAGCTAAGTGCTGCAAATGGGCGTAGGAGGGAGCCCCAAGGCTCGAGGCGGCACCCCGAGACTCCGGGTGTGTGCAGCCCCACTCATTATTACGTGAGAGTGTCACGGGCGGCGAAGCTTCACAGCACCTTGGGCCTTCTTCACAGTACCGGCCTTGCTTCATATCGCTGCACGAGGGCCCCGCCTTGCACCACACTCTAGTGCCACCAACGACGACAGAAACCAGGCGCCGCCCGGTGGGGTAGAGCGGTCGCCAGCCGTTCCCCGACGACCACGGGTCCTCCGCCAGGCAGGCCCTGAGGCACCTCCCCAGCAGAAGGCCTACCTCCTGAGAACGCCTTGCTCCGAACGCCGCGGTGGTGATGTCGGATCTCTGCCCCTCTCCGGCAGCCCCCTGCGCCCCCCTCCCGAGGGGTAGGAGACTGCGGGAGCGGGGCAGCCGCTCGTCGTGGCGGCCTGTACCTCCTGCGACCTATGGTTAGCGTATGTTTGCTCTTGAGGAAGTAGCGGTACCCGATAATCGTCGCCCCCGGCGTGACCAGTGGGACTGTCTCGAGACTCCTGAAAGAGCGCGGCTTCTGGCGCCTCATCCCCCCAGATTGGGCTGAGGAGCGAGTCTTGTTCTCCCTCATGCGGGTGCCCTTGGTCCATCATGTGGGGCACGTATTCTTCCGGCGCCGTCATCCCGAAGGCCACGCCGTAGTGCTGAGCGTGCCTCGCTGCTCTGCTTGATGCGCCCGCCGTGGGGTGGTGGCGCGGCGGTCCACCAGGGCCGTGAGTTGCGTCGGGTCCTTCTTCTCCATGGGCCGGGGCGGGGCAACCCCGCCGCCCGGCCTGAGCCGACAGCTGGCTGGTCTTGGAGTAACCCGAGCCCGGGCGCGCGAGCCCGTGCGGGCCGCCCTCGGCCTGAGGTGGGAGTTGGGTGCGAAGGGGTGAGCCCCGTGGCGGCGAAGCCAGGAGCTCCGCCACTCGCTCGGCCCAAGACGTCGCGGCCGCTCTCCGGCCTTTGCACCGCAGCAGCTCTCGGGCCACTGTGAGCGCGGCCCTCGAAGTTCGCATGCTCCGGCGGTGTACGGTGATGTGGTCGCGGCGTGGTTGGAGGCTCTTGCTGCCGACCGCGCTGTCAGCGGTGTGAGCCGTCGAGGCCTGTCCGTGTCGCCCGCCTGCAGCGCCCTGCGGACCGCGAGCTGCACTGGGCACGGGTCGCCCGAGGCGAAGCGGCTCGTGGGCGGGCCACGCTGCCCAAGGGTCGGGTTGCCAGCTTGGTCGCCGGTCATGGCGATGACGATCTGACGGGACACGAGGTGGCGTATAGGCGGATTCCGGCGCACCTACAGCGCGCCAAATGTCGGATTTCGGGTTCCGGCAGACCCTTAAGGTTCGAACTCTGGGGTGTGCGCGGAGATCCAACCCTCCACCGTCTCGTACCTCGCTGAATCGCAAGAACCTCAACTACTAACAAGAACAGCACAAGAGACGCAAGATTTATACTGGTTCAGGCCACCATCGTGGTGTAATACCCTACTCCAGTGTGTGGTGTGTGGATTGCCTCTTGGGCTGATGAGGAACAGTACAGGGAAGAACAGCCTCGCGAGGGTCTGTTCTTGGTGGAAGCGATGAACTGCTAAGTGGTGTCCCGTCGCTCTAGCTTGAGGCTCGGGTCTCTCTCTCTCTCTCTCTCTCTCTCTCTCTCTCTCTCTTCGGGTGCTTCCCACTCTATCCGATCGTCCCCTCTACTATGGTGGCTATCTCTACTTATATAGACGAAGGCCCTGGGCCTCTTCCCAAATGTTGAGCGGGAAGGGCGCCAACAATTGGCCATTTTGAAGGGGAACAGCGGGTACACTTATCCTGACTAAAGTTGGTCCTCGCCTGCCAAAGGCTCTGGTGATGACGCCTGCTTGGGCTCCACGATGACTGCATTCCAGCCGTTGGGGCCGGTCTTGGTCTTGTTGCACCGAAACGGATGCCTTTGCTTGATGCTCTTGCCTGCGCTTGCTCCCTTTGCACAAAAGAGGAAAGGAGGACGCTGCGCGGGCTGGCGCCTGACTGGCGCCCTTGGTCGTCATGGCTTGCGTCATGGGCACCTCGCGAGGTACCCTGCCTTGAACTCTCCGCCTCCTCATGAGCCAGCCTGACGAGGCCGTGCCTGAGGAAGCTCTTGGTCGTCCACCCCGCGAGGCTTGGCCCCTCGCGAGGGTCTTGATCTTGTGTTGATAAAGATGGGCTGTCCTGGGCCTCCTTTGAGCCACGCCCGCAGGCGCAGCGAGCAAGTCACAGGGACCCCGTTCCCGGAAGCGCCCGACAAGCAAGGCACGTATTGTATTGTTGCCATCGAGGATAACAAGATGGGGTTTATTTCATATTGCATGAGTTTATCCCTCTACATCATGTCATCTTGCTTAAAGCGTTACTCTGTTCTTATGAACTTAATACTCTAGATGCATGCTTTGGATAGCGGTCGATGTGTGGAGTAATAGTAGTAGATGCAGGCAGGTGTCGGTCTACTTGCCTCGGACGTGATGCCTATATACATGATCATACCTAGATATTCTCATAACTATGCTCAATTCTATCAATTGCTCAACAGTAATTTGTTCACCCATCGTAATACTTATGCTCTCGAGAGAAGCCACTAGTGAAACCTATGGCCCCCGGGTCTATTTTCCATCATATTAATCTCCCGACAACAAGCTATTTCTAGCGCCATTTATTTTGCTTTTATTTTACTTTGCATCTTTATCATAAAAATACCAAAAATATTATCTTATCATATCTATCAGATCTCACTTTCGTAAGTGACCGTGAAGGGATTGACAGCCCCTTTATTGCGTTGGTTGCGAGGTTTTTATTTGTTTGTGTAGGTGCGAGGGACTCGTGCATGGCCTCCTACTGTATTGATACCTTGGTTCTCAAAAACTGAGGGAAATACTTACGCTGCTATACTGCATCACCCTTTCCTCTTCAAGGGAAAACCAACGCAGTGCTCAAGAGGTAACAAGAAGGATTTCTGGCGCCGTTGCCGGGGAGTCTACGCAAAAGTCAACATACCAAGTACCCATCACAAACTCTTATCTCCCGCATTACATTATTTGCCATTTGCCTCTCATTTTCGTCTCCCCCACTTCACCCTTGCCGTTTTATTCGCCCTCTCTTTTCCGCTCGCCTCTTTCCGTTTGTTTCGTCGTTATGGCTAGTCCCTTATCTACTCCTTTATTTCCCGAGTTTGAAGTTCTTCACTTCAAACAAAGACAAGGAGAAAACTTAAAAGATGCTTGGTTTAGAATGATGGAATTTTATCGTAATTGCACCCTAGAGGTAAATTTTAGAATTTTGCTTCGCAACTTTTATGTTGGATTGAATATGTCTCATAGACAACTCTTGGATTGCGTTGCCAAAGGCAATTTTATTGAAATTGATCCCAGTATTGCACATGAAATTATAGAAGGGATAGTGGGAACACTACCTCAACAAAAGGGGCCTCATCATACCCAAGAAGAAACGCAAGTTTTAGAGAAAATTTGCGAAGTGACGAAGATTTTACAAAAATCTCTTGAACCTCTTAAGAGTGTTAGCGGGAATCTCCACCGCATGAATATGTTGATTACTCTTTGCAATAAGCGGTTGGACTATTTAGATCTCAAAATTTCCGAATATGAAGGGAAACGTAAAGAACCTCCCGGATTCGAGCATAACTCCGCTAAAAAATTAAAGATCCAAGATGATATTACCTAGATCTATCCTTGCCTTTATGTCTAGCTAGGGGCGTTAAACGATAACGCATGTTGGGAGGCAACCCAAATTTATTTTAGTTTTTTGCTTTTGCTTCTGTTTAGGAATAAATATTTGATCTAGCCTCTGGTTAGATTTGTTTTTATGTTTTAATTAGTGTTTGTGCCAAGTTAAACCTATAGGATCTCCTTGGATGATAGTTATTTGATCTTGCTGAAAATTCCAGAAACTTTCTGTCCACGAAAACAATTGTTAAAATTCACCAGAACGTGATAAAATATTGATTCCAATTGCTTCTTATCAATAAACAAATTGTCTAGGTCTTCCCATTTTGGCTGAACTTTTTGAATTCCAGAAGTTTGCGTTAGTTACAAATTACTACAGACTGTTCTGTTTTTGACAGATTCTGTTTTTCGTGTGTTGTTTGCTTATTTTGATGAATCTATGGCTAATAAAATAGTTTATAAACCATAGAGAAGTTGGAATACAGTAGGTTTAACACCAATATAAATAAAGAATGAGTTCATTACAGTAACTTGAAGTGGTGTTTTGTTTTCTTTCGCTAACGGAACTCACGAGATCTTCTGTTAAGTTTTGTGTTGTGAAGTTTTCAAGTTTTGGGTAAAAGATTTGATGGATTATGGAACAAGGAGTTGCAAGATCCTAAGCTTGGGGATGCCCATGGCACCCCAAGATAATATAAGGACACCAAAAAGCCAAAGCTTGGGGATGCCCCGGAAGGCATCCCCTCTTTCGTCTACTTCCATCGGTAACTTTACTTGGAGCTATATTTTTATTCACCACATGATATGTGTTTTTCTTGGAGCGTCTTGTATGATTTGATTATTTGCTTTTTCGTTTTACCACAATCATCTTTTCTGTACACACCTTTTGAGAGAGACACACATGATTTGGAATTTATTAGAATACTCTATGCGCTTCGCTTATATCTTTTCAGCTATATAGTTTTTGCGCTAGTGCTTCACTTATATCTTTTAGAGCACGGCGGTGGTTTCGTTTTATAGAAACTATTATTCTCTCATGCTTCACTTATATTATTTTGAGAGTCTTAAACAGCATGGTAATTTTCTTAAATTGGGAAATTAATCCTAATATGTTAGGTAGGCAAAACTAGTAAAAAAAGTTTCTTATGAGTGTATTGAATACTAAGAGAAGTTTGATGCTTGATGATTGTTTTGAGATATGGAGGTAGTGATATTAAAGTTGTGCTAGTTGAGTAGTTGTGAAATTGAGAAATACTTGTGTTGAAATTTGCAAGTCCCATAGCATGCACGTATGGTAAACGTTATGTAACAAATTTGAAACATGAGGTGTTCTTTGATTGTCTTCCTTATGAGTGGCGGTCGGGGCGAGCGATGGTCTTTTCCTACCAATCTATCCCCCTAGGAGCATGCGCGTAGTGCTTGGTTTTTGATGACTTGTAGATTTTTACAATAAGTATATGAGTTCTTTATGACTAATGTTGAGTCCATAGATTATACGCACTCTTACCCTTCCATCATTGCTAGCCTCTTCGGTACCATGCATTGCCCTTTCTCACATTGAGAGTTGGTGCAAACTTCACCGGTGCATCCAAACCCCGTGATATGATATGCTCTATCACACATAAACCTCCTTATATCTTCCTCAAAACAGCCACCATACCTACCTATTATGGCATTTCCATAGTCATTCCGAGATATATTGCCATGCAACTTTCCACCATTCCGTTTATCATGACACGTTCATCATTGTCATATTGCTTTGCATGATCATGTAGTTGACATCGTATTTGTGGCAAAGCCACCGTTCATAATTTTTCATACATGTCACTCTTGATTCATTTCCTATCCCGGTATACCGCCGGAGGCATTCATATAGAGTCATACTTTGTTCTAGTATCGAGTTGTAATCATTGAGTTGTAAATAAATAGAAGTGTGATGATCATCATTCATAGAGCATTGTCCCAAAAAAAGAGAAAGGCCAAAAAAGAGAAGGCCCAAAAAAAATAAAAAAAAGGGACAATGCTACTATCCTTTTTCCACACTTGTGCTTCAAAGTAACACCATGATCTTCATGATAGAGAGTCTCTTGTTTTGTCACTTTCATATACTAGTGGGAATTTTTCATTATAGAACTTGGCTGTATATTCCAACAATGGGCTTCCTCAAATGCCCTAGGTCTTGTGAGCAAGCAAGTTGGATGCACACCCACTTAGTTTCCTTTGTTGAGCTTTCATACATTTATAGCTCTAGTGCATCCGTTGCATGGCAATCCCTACTCCTCGCATTAACATCAATTGATGGGCATCTCCATTGCCCATTGATTAGCCGCGTTGATGTGAGACTTTCTCCTTTTTTGTCTTCTCCACATAACCCCCATCATTATATTCTATTCCACCCGTAGTGCTATATCCATGGCTCACGCTCATGTATTGCGTGAAGGTTGAAAAAGTTTGAGATTACTAAAGTATGAAACAATTGCTTGGCTTGTCATCGGGGTTGTGCATGATGAGAGCATTCTTGTGTGTGAAAATGGAGCATGACTAAACTATATGATTTTGTAGGGATGAACTTTCTTTGGCCATGTTATTTTGAGAAGACATAATTGCTTAGTTAGTATGCTTGAAGTATTATTACTTTTATGTCAATATTAAACTTTTATCTTGAATCTTTCGGATCTGAATATTCATACCACAATTAAGAGGGTTACATTAAAAAATTATGCCAAGTAGCATTCCGCATCAAAAATTCTGTTTTTATCATTTACCTACTCGAGGACGAAGCGAAATAAGCTTGGGGATGCTTGATACGTCTCCAACGTATCTATAATTTTTTATTGCTTCATGCTATATTATATTCTGTTTTGGATGATTAATGGGCTTTGTTATACACTTTTATATTATTTTTGGGACTAACCTATTAACCGGAGGCCCAGCCTAGAATTGTTGTTTTTTGCCTATTTTAGTGTTTCACAGAAAAAGAATATCAAACGGAGTCCAAATGGAATGCAACCTTCGGCAACCTGATTTTCGGAACAAACGTGATCTAGAGGACTTGGACCCTACGTCAAGAAAGCAACCAGGAGGGCACGAGGTAGAGGCGCGCCTAACCCCCCAGGCGCGCCCTCCACCCACGTGGGGCCCACTTTGCTCCACCGACGGAATTCTTCCGCACAGATATACGTACGTACCCCAAACAATAAGAGGCATCCACGAAAACCTAATTCCCTTTGCCGCAACCTTTCCGTAATTCGTGAGATCCCATCTTGGGGCCTTTTCGGCGTCCGCATGGGAGAGTAATCACGGAGGGCTTCTACATCAACACCATATCCTCTCCGATGATGTGTGGGTAGTTTACCTCAGACCTTCGGGTCCATAGTTATTAGCTAGATGTCTTCTTCTCTCTTTTTGGATCTCAATACAATGTTCTCCCCTCTCTTGTGGAGATCTATTCGATGTAATCTTCTTTTTGCGGTGTGTTTGTTGAGACCGATGAATTGTGGGTTTATGATCAAGTTTATCTATGAACAATATTTGAATCTTCTCTGAATTCTTTTATGTATGATTGGTTATCTTTGCAAGTCTCTTCAAATTATCAGTTTGGTTTGGCCTACTAGATTGATCTTTCTTGCAATGGGAGAAGTGCTTAGCTTTGGGTTCAATCTTGCGGTGTCCTTTCCCAGTGAAAGTAGGGGCATCAAGGCACGTATTGTATTTTTGCCATCGAGGATAACAAGATGGGGTTTATTTCATATTGCATGAGTTTATCCCTCTACATCATGTCATCTTGCTTAAAGCGTTATCTGTTCTTATGAACTTAATAGTCTAGATGCATGCTGGATAGCGGTCGATGTGTGGAGTAATAGTAGTAGATGCAGGCAGGTGTCGGTCCAGTTGCCTCGGACGTGATGCCTATATACATGATAATACCTAGATATTCTCATAACTATGCTCAATTCTATCAATTGATCAACAGTAATTTGTTCACCCACCGTAATACTTATGCTCTCGAGAGAAGCCACTAGTGAAACCTATGGCCCTCGGGTCTATTTTCCATCATATTAATCTCCCGACAACAAGCTATTTCTGGCGCCGTTTATTTTTCTTTTATTTTACTTTGCATCTTTATCATAAAAATACCAAAAATATTATCTTATCATATCTATCAGATCTCACTTTCCTAAGTGACCGTGAAGGGATTGACAACCCCTTAATTGCGTTGGTTGCAAGGTTTTTATTTGTTTGTGTACGTGTGAGGGACTCGTGCGTGGCCTCCTACTGGATTGATACCTTGGTTCTCAAAAACTGAGGGAAATACTTATGCTGCTTTACTGCATCACCCTTTACTCTTCAAGGGAAAACCAACGCAGTGCTCAAGAGGTAGCAGGGCCCAGGTGGTTCCCTGAGGACAATCTCCATCTCCGCCAGGACGGCATGGCGCCTGGCCTCCTAAGCCGCCAAGACGCGCTGCAGGTTGCGCTGGTAGACGAACGACACGCTCGGCAAGCCAAAAGGCATGCGAACGTAGCTGTGCAGTGGACCCTCGCACCGGCCCACGCGTGAAGGCCAGAAGAGCTCCTGAGAGGCGGCCCTGTTGAGCCCTGGAACGTCGATGCGGACACGCAGCCCCGCATCCTCGCCTGGATGGGGAGGTGTGCCTCGTGAGCGGCAGCCACCGCGCATGGCCCTTTCCATCTTGTAGTTCCTGAGTGGTCTTGGTGATGAACTCCTGAGCGGTGGGTGCTCCTTGACCTGTGTTCTCCTGAGGGAAACGTGCCGCGAAGCACGCCTCCAAGTGGTGCCCAAGCACCTCCCTCGTGATGTTGGCAAGGTTTGAGGCCCTCAAGGAGAGAGCCCCCAAGCCCTGCCCGAGGAGGGCGCTGGGCACGCCTTCCTATGCGATGGAGGGAGGCGTCCCTAGAGCGGGCGCTGATCCTGACGAGGTTCCAGCTGCATTGCCATCCTCCTGAGGCCCGGTATGGCGCAGCTGCTTCTTCTTCTTGGGGATGGCCTCCGGAGGGCCATCGCCTTTGCTATCGGGGTCGTCGATTGCTGCAGCTTGAAAGGCACGCTCGAGGGAGCATACTACGTCTCTTTCTTCGCATGGGACTATGATGATTCCGCCGCTTCCCGACATCTTGAGGATGTTGTAGCCGTGGTGGGTCACTGCCATGAACTTGGCCAGGGCTGGATACCCAAGGATGGCATTGTATGGCAGACGGATGTGTGCGACGTCGAAGTCGATGAGCTCGGTGCGGTAGTTCTTGCATTCTCCAAAGGTGACAGGGAGGCGGACCTGCCCTATTGGTGTGGTGGAACCGTCGGTCTCCTGAGAAATGCTTGGTAGGCTGAAGCTGGTCATATGGCACTTGGAGGTTGTCGAACGTGTCGACGGACAGGACGTTAAGCCCTGCGCCGCCGTCGATGAGGGTCTTGGTAACTTGCACGTTGCTGATAACTGGTGAACAAAGCATCGGGAGGGCGCCAGCGGTGGCTGCGCACTTGAGCTGATCTGCCGAGTTGAAGGTGATGGCACACTGGGACCACCTGAGCGGGCACGTGGCCTCGAGCTTGGGGAGGACTGCGTTCACTTCACGAGCAAACTGTTTGAAGATACGCTGCGGTGGGGCACAGGCTCCGCCCAAGATGCAGGCGATAGCGCGCGGCTCATGGAAGCCCCCAGCCCCCTCGTCTTGATGGTGGTCGTCGTTCCTTCTTGGCGGTGGCGGTAGCGGGGGAAGACCGGCATTGCCCTGAGGTCGATCCTCACGAGGCTGCTCTCTCCAGGCACCGTCGCGAGGATGATCCTGCCAGCGGTCCTCGCGAGGCCTGTCGCGCCACTCCTGGCGCGGGCCACGGTTGTCCTAGCGTCCGCCACCACGTCCTCCTCCTCGGCCGTAGCCCCGGTCGCTGCGTTCGGGGCGCCGACCGAAACATTCTTAACGAATGGCTCTGAGCTCTTGACAGTCACTGGTGTTGTGGGTGTTCAGGTTGTGGAAGGCGCAGAACGGTCAGCTGTTCTTGGATGACTCGGGCTGATCTCTGTGTCGCTTGGTGTCCGGCTCCGCTGCAAGCACAGCTGCTTCCTTGCGCTTCACGTCCTTGGCCTTGGCCTTCTTCTCCACTGCACCCGGCAGCTGGCAGCTCGAGGAGGGAAAGGCACCCCTCCTCCGCTCTTGCGCACTTGGTCGCCGAGTTGAACAGCTACTGAGATGTGCACAGCTCCTCGTGGATAGCGAGCTCTTCCTTCATCTTGATGTCGCGGACGTCATCAGAGAACGCGGAGATGATGGCCTCATCCGTCACCTTGGGGATCTTGAGGCGAGTGTTGTTGAAGCGCTGGATGTACTTCTGGAGGGTCTCTCCTAGTTGTTGCTTGATGCAGCGCAGGTCACCCGCGGCAGGCGGGCGGTTGCGAAGTGCCACAGAAGTTGGCGGCGGCGATCGCGCATCTCGTCGAGGAGGAAATCGAGCCTGAGGCAGGTTCAGGAGCCACGAACCGCACTGCCCCCGAGTGCCATAGGGAACCAGTTCGCCATGACTTTCTCGCCGCCGTTGGCGCTTGATGCTCAGCTTGTAGAGCTGCAGGAACTCCAGCGAGGTCGAGGGTGCCGTCGTAGAGGAGGCAGATCCGGCTTGAACTTGCTGGCGGTGGCGCTTCGCCTTCGGGGGTGAAGGCGCGGCAGCCGGCCGTGGTTGCCGAGGCCCATCTCAGAGGTGGAGCTTGGTCTTGATGAGGCCCGCGTGCCGCCACCGCAGGTAGCGCGTGGTCTTGGCGTGGCGACGCGGGGAGCGCAGGTGCAGCTTCTTGCGGCCGAGGAATTTCTTGGCAGATTCTCTCTTCGTGCGTGGGCACCGGGCGTGGCGGGTCGCACCGTGAGGCCGCGTGCCTTGGCGCCAAGGCACCGTCTTGGGGCAGAGGTGGTGGAGGCGCTCCATGAGCCACGTCGCCCGTGGCTGGCGGAGGGCGAGGCAGAGAGAGGGACGGCGCCGGGGTGCCCCTGCACGCAGACGAGCTTCAGCGATGCGGTCGAGCCGATCCTCGTAGAGGTCGTCGGCGAGCGGTAGCGCAGGATCTCGTTCGACATGAGGAGCGCGGCTGCGCGTCCATGGGAACCACGACGCCGCGTGGGACAAGGAACCGGTCAGGGTCAGCGATGGAGTGGCGGTGCGGCCGTCCTGCCGCACCGACGGGTGCAGCGAGGACGCTTGCTGCTCGTTCCCCTCCGGGCCGATGGCGGCGTTGGCGGCAGGAGACGGAGAACAACGAGGTGGCCCGCCGACGGGAGCCGTTTGAGCAACGCGATCGGTGAGGGCAGCCCGGCGCTCAGATCGAGCGTGGTGAGCGTTTGCCATGGAGGCGACGGAGCAACGAAGCGCCGATCGATGGAAGGGAAGCTATGGTGCACCCCTACCTGGCGCGCCAAATGTCGGATCACAGGTTCCGGCAAAACCCTTAAGGTTCGAACTCTGGGGTGCGCGCGAAGTTCTTTCCCTCCTACCGATCCACGCCTAGCTCGCTAAGATCTCGCGGACAAACTCGCAACACAAAGACACAAGATTTATACTGGTTTGGGCCACCGTTGTGGTGTAATACCCTACTCTAATGTGGTGGTGGTGGATTGCCTCTTGGGCTGATGATGAACAGTAAAAGGGGAAGAACAGCCTCCTGAGGTTGGGGTGTTTTGTGTTTGGTGTGCGGCTAAGGATTGGCTCAAGGCTCGCTTGCTTGTGAGCTCTCTACCCCCTATTGTGGTGGCTAGTTCTATTTATATAGGCCCTGGTCCTCTCCCCAAATATTGAGCGGGAAGGGAGCCAACAACGGCCAATTTGAAAGGGGATAGCTAGTACAGCTTATCCTGACAAAAGCGGTCTTCGCCTGCGGAAAGCTCTGGTGATGATGCTGTCTCAGGCTCCACGGTGACCTTCGTCCTGCCATTCGGCTGGTCTTCGTCTTGTTGCACTGATATGGAAACCTTTGCCTGACGCCTCGGTACTCCGCGCCTGCGCTGGCCTCCTTAGCACCAAAGAGGAAACAAGGATGCTACGGGCGTTGGCGCCCGCCTGATCTTGATCGTCATGGCTCACGTCACGAGAGCCTCGCGAGGTTTGCCCTGCCTTGATATCTCTGCTCCTCGCGAGGCAGCCTGGTGAGGCCGCTCTTGAGGAGGTCCTGCGTCGCGAGCCTTGGCCCCTCCCGAGGGTCTTGAATGCCTTGTTGATGAAGATGGGCCGTACAAGCCTGCTAGCAAAGCCACGCCGTGGGCCGCAGGCAGGCAAGTCTGGGGACCCCCGTTCCCAGAACATCGACAGCCTCTTCCAGGGCCCGAGTGCAAGCCTCACGCGAGGCCGTAAGGAACACCTCGGCCTTTGCATTATCAAGCTCGCGTTGGTGGCGCCCGAGATTGATGGCCACCTTCAGTTTATGTCGCTCCTCCATCAGCCGAAGACCCTCGGCCTCGAGACGCGCGTCTACATCCACGAGTTCTCCGCCAAGCCGGCTCATCGCACCCATTGCCTCCTGAAAAAGCTCGTGGCGGACGATGCTCCATTGGTGCCCAAGCTCAAGTGCGCGACCGATCCCGTCCTCCGCGGTGGGGATTGCAGACGGGACCCGGCAGCTCGCCCCTTTCGGCGGCTGAGGCTGGCGCCCCGATCGTGGCCCAGGCCGGCGGGGGCCCGATTAAGTCGAGGCTCGCTACTCGAAGAGGAGGCCAAGACTGAAGCCATCCAGCCGCCGTCCACCACCAGAGGAGGAGACCTTGGCACGCTCGCCGCACCTCCGGCGAGGCCACAAAGAAGAGACGGCAGGAGCGAGGGTTCGAGACGCCAAGCTGGCGTGTCTGTCTCTCCGGCCGACCTCACGTCAGGGGTGGCATGCTGGCTCAGGACGCTCAAGGCCAGTAGGAGACTCGAGGCAGGAGGAGGCTGCTTCCTGAGAGGCTTCGTGACTTTAGTGGAAGGGATCCTGAAAAGCCACTGTCAGGAAGGGAAGCGGCACTCAAGGGATCACAAAGATAAGGTACTTACTCATCTTTTGCGACGTACTTCCTCTGTTTCAATGGCCGGCTAGGGGCACCACTGCTGCAGCTCGGGGACCCCTTCCTCTTGCGGAGAGCCTCGAAGTCCACCCGGAGCCTGCCGAAGCGCTGGACGTGGCGGCCAGCGCAGGGCGCGACTGGAGAAGCACCCAAGGAGACGACCTCAGGAGCGCCAAGCTGGGGAGAGCTCTCGGGCTCCGCCTCATGACGGTCGGCCGAGGCCTTGGGAACTTCGGCCTCAAGAGCAGCGGGCCGCACCTCCCCCTCAACTGCCGCCCCAGGGCGAGAGTCCCTAGCTCCTGAGGATGGTGCCTCAGGAGCCTCGGGCGGCGCCGACACCTCGGCACCCACGCATCCGGCCTCTGACGGTACTTGCCCCCCAGCGTCCACTCTTGGGACAAGATTGGCGCCGACGACAAGGAGAGAAACCACGGTGACGGGGTTCTCGCGGGGACCCACAAGGCCGACTGGACGTAGCCCCCATTCATCGAAAGGGGGCATCTGCCCCGCGAACTCCACCCTGTTCGAGTAGCTGTACAAGAAACAACCCTCCTGCTGTAGATCGCCTGGCGAGGGGTTACCAGCTAGGACTTCAAGCACTGTCCTTCGTTCCTCGGCCGGGAGCTCCGATTCCTGAAGCCTCATGCGATCCTGGTCGCCGGTCAGGGCCCACATCGGCTGGGAATGGCGCTGGAGTGGGGCGATGCAGCGTCGGAGGAACTCCTTCATCACCTTGGGGGCGGTCACACCAAGATCCTTCAGCCTCCTCAGCCGGAGCCAGACGAAAGCAAGACGGGAGCTCGCGATCTTCTCGTGACCCCAGCCAAAGCTGGGGATGGCGGGTGACGACGGAGGCGAGAGCAGGGGGCTGAGCACTCCGACATCAACATACACCCACCGCGTCCGTAACTCGCTCGTCGACGGCGGGAGATCAAAGTCAATCCCCAAGCCGGCTGTCGCCGCCACGTCCTGAAAGCTCAGGCACCCCGAGCACTGCCGGGGGTTGGTCAGGTGCAGCGAGAAGAGATGGCGTAAAAGGGCCATGGAGGGGGCAATGCCCACCATGGCCTCGCAGACAAAGGCGAAGACGGCGAGAAGGGCAATGGATTGGGGATCAAGGTGTAGCATATGGATCTGATAATGGGAAAGCACGGCATTGAAGAAGGCGGAGAAGGGAGGAACCAGGCCAGCCCACAGGGCATCGATGAAGAACTGGGCCTTGGTGGTTGTCCTATTGATGGTAGCTCGGGACGCAGGCCAGGCCACCGTCCCTCCCCATTCATTGAAGCTGGTAGCGAGCGCATGGCAAACCTTATCCATGGCCTCCTGGTTGAGCACCCCCAATCAGCCGACGGCGGGCTCGACAGCCGGGGGTGGACTAGCTGAGGACAGGGGCTTCTTCCTTTTCTCTGTACGGTTCGGCACCATGGAGACAGAGAGGACTGAGCTCGGGTCAGATTGGAAGAGGAAGCAGAGGTACGAGGAAGCGAAGAAGTTGGGGAGTGCGTTGCGAGCAATGGGGAAGTAACTGTGTAGGACGCCGTGGCCGCCTAGCCAGGTGGATTTCAAGGCTGCGTGGGGAAACGGGGCTGCCCACGTCCCGTCAATCGCCACGCGTCGGGCAGGGCCGCGGCGCTCCGCACTTGCCCTTTGGCTTCGCCTCGAAGCCAAGTTCGAGCACGACTTGGGCCCAGGGGCTACTGTCGGCATCCTCGGAACAGGGGTCCCCAGACTTGCCTGCCTGCAGCCCACGGCGTGGCTCTGCTAGCGGCCCTGTACGGCCCATCTTCACCAGCAAACATTCAAGACCCTCGCGAAGGGCCAAGCCTCGCGAGGCGGACGACACATGACCTCCTCGGGAGCGGCCTCACCAGGCTGGCTCGCGAGGCGAAGAGATCAAGGCAAGGGACACCTCGCGAGGTTCCTCTGACGTCATTGTGATGACCAAGGCCGGTGAGCGCCAGCAGCGCCTGATGTCCTTGTTTCCTCTTTGGTGCTAAAGGGCAAGCGCAGCGAGGAGTCCCGAGGCATCGAGCAAAGGTTTCCATATCGGTGCTTGAGACCAAGACCAGCGGGGCGGCAGGGGCGGAGGTCACCGTGGAGCCCAAGACAGCGTCACCACCAGAGCCTTTGGCAGGTGAAGACCACCTTTAGTCAGGATAACTTGTACTAGTTGTCTCCCTTCGAATTTGGCCGTTGTTGGCTCCCTTCCCGCTCAATATTTAGGGAGACAACCAAGGCCTCTATAAATAGGACTAGCCACCACCATAGGGCTCATCTCATCTGGGACTAGATCATCCTCACCCACACAAGTCCGCCAAGAACAAGAACACCTCACCTCAGGAGGCTGTTATTCCTTTGTACTGTTCATCCTCAGCCCAAGAGGCAATCCACCACACCACACTAGAGTAGGGTATTACACCACAACGGTGGCCCGAACCAGTATAAATCTCGTGTCTCTTGTGTTGTGGGTTCGTCGAGCTAGGCTTTGAGATCGCGGTGAGGCTGAGGGCGTGATTAGGCAGGGGGAGATCTTCGTGCGCACCCCAGAGTTCGAACCTCAAGGGTTTCGCTGGAACCCGAAATCCGACAGGGACCTAAGCATGCACCCATGGACACAGATTTGATTTTTCAACCAATTTATATGCACTGGAGCATGTGCATATAGTTCAAATTTGAATTATGCACATAAATGCATTGAAAACTCAGTTAATACATAAAAATGTCCAAACGAACCCCGAAAAATCACAAAAATTGACACAACACTCCTGCTGTTCTATGTTGACATGAGAAAAAATTTGAAAGCAATAAGAGGCAATGGATACCGTTTCGTCCCCAAAGGTGGACGTTCCCTACCGAAACCATCATACTTGTTGTGAGAATCTCTGGTTTGTGAGAAGCATATACCCAAACTTGCCCCAAATGGGACAAAAAATTTACCACGGCATATTGATGCCGCTCCATGATAGCATGCCAAGTTTCATGAATTTCAAACAAGTTTTGGATTTACTAGAATTTAAAAACTAGGTATCTCAATGTTTTGCCGGCAATCAACGGTGCCCTGGTGTTTGAAATTCGTTACCATTTCTTGCATGGGACCTAAAAATGCACCCAAGGACACAGATTTGATTTTTCAACCAATTTATATGCACTGGAGCATGTGCATGTAGTTCAAATTTGAATTATGCAGATAAATGCATTGAAAACTAAGATAATACATAAAAATGTCCAAATGAACCCCGAAAAATCACAAAATTGACACAACCCTCCTGTTGTTCTATATTGACACGAGAAAAAAAAATTAAAGCAATAAGAGGCAATGGATATCATTTCGTCCCCAAAGGTGGGACGTTCCCTACCGAAACCATCATCCTTGTTGTGAGAAGCTCTACTTTGTGAGAAGCATATACCCAAACCTGCCCCAAATGGGACAAAAAAATTATCACGGCATGTTGATGCCGCTCCATGATAGCATGCCAAGTTTCATGAATTTCAGACGAGTTTTGGATTTACTAGAATTTAAAAACCAGGTATCTCAATGTTTTGCCGGCAATCAACGGTGCCCTGCTGTTTGAAATTCATTATCATTTCTTGCATGGAACCTAAGCATGCAACCAAGAACACATATTTGAATTTTCGACCAATTTATATGCATTAGAGCATGTGCATGTAGTTCAAATTTGAATTATGCACATGAATGCATTGAAAACTCAGTTGATGCATAAAAATGTCCAAACGAACCCCGAAAATCCCAAAATTGACACAACACTCCTGTTGTTCTATGTTGACACTAGGAAAAAAATGAAATCGAGAAGAGGCAACGGATATCGTTTCGTCCATAAAGGTGAAACGTTCCCTACCGAAACCATCATACTTGTTGTGAGAAGCTCTAGTTTATGAGAAGCTTATACCCAAACCTGCCCCAAATGGGACAAAAAAATTACCACGGCATGTTGATGCCGCTCCATGATAGCATGCCAAGTTTCATGAATTTCGGACAAATTTTGGATTTACTAGAATTACAAAAGCAAGTACATTGACGTTTGCCGGAGAGCCATGGTACCGTGGTGTTCGAATTTCATCCCAATTTCTTGCATGGGACATAAGCATAAACCCATGGACACATATATGATTTTACAACCCATGTTGGTGCACTAGAGCATATGCATGTAGTTTAATTTTGAATTGTGCACCTGAAATGGCTAGAAAACCAATTTAATGTATAAAATGTTCAAACGAACCCTGAATAATTCCAATTCTTTTACGACACACATATAGTTGCATGTTCACTTTGCAGAAAAAAGGTCTAGCAATTCAAACACCGTCCATTTCCGCTGTGACCCCATTATGTAATTCAAATCAAGATGAAAAATTAAGTAGATCGCACACAGTTTATTATCACCAACTCTGTGAGATGCAACACAAAATATCCTGGAGCACCATCAGTATATATATAGTACGCCTATGGCTTACGCGAGAAGGTGCGTCAGCTACAGTCCACAGTCGGCTTCTCTAGCACACTAGCTTGCTCCCCAAATACCATTTCACTGTTCAATCATCGCCGGTGAAATATGGGCACGTGGACCTGCGTCGTGAGGGCAACTTCGGTGGCCCACTCCGGCGAGAGCGCGGCCGCGGCCGCCATGCGTGTGCTAACAAGGTGCATGAGCGCGGCCGCAATCTGCGACCGGGCGGCCAAGGCAACCCAAACGACCGTTGTTGCTTCTCAGGTGGCGGCAGCAACATCAGCCTCGGGGATAGCAACTGGCGAGAGCGGCACAGCAGCTGTCCGTTCCGCAGCGGCGGCCTTAGCCCTGATGTCGGCCGCCCACAACCATGTCGAGGCCGCCCATGCCCAGCTCGTGGCGGTCACCGCACAAATCAAACGAAGCTTCTCCGACAACGGTCGGCAACCCATGGCCGAAGAGTTGGCAATCGTCGAGAGCGTTCGAGCAGTCGCCCGTTCCTCCGCCACATACCTTGCGATGACAGAGCCCGTCCAAGCCCAGATTGTGGCCGCCCACACCCAGCTCGTGGTGGCCTTTTCCAAAGAGATGGCGGACGCGGATGGCGAGATGCTTGTCGAGTATGGTGCGATGGATGCCATGGAGCCCCTTCCCCAGGAGACCGTTGGGCGCGAGCTGGACATGGAGGCGGCGGTGGAGATCGACGAGCACCAGCCGTAGTACTAGTACTCTTTATTTTGTTTAATTAAGAGTGCCAGTCTTTAATTTGTTAGAGTAATGTTTACGTCAGCTTGCTTTGTTTAATTGCTGAACTTGCTCGATTAAGAAGTGTGGGTGTGTTGTAGTCTCCTTTGTGTACCCAAATTATGCAATGACATGGATGACCACTGTAACCATGGAAATTCGAACCAAAATTTTTTACGTTCAAACTCATCACACACAGGTTAAGCTATCTGAATCGTTTGTGATGTTCACATATCGTACACAGTTCTGAATAAGCGACCATGTCTGATGACACTTTCTTGCGCCAGTTTTTGTGGCTTAAGCGATTCCAAATTTTCGGCTTCCACGGAAATATCTACCTCCCCGCCCCCCCCCCCTTACTAAAAGCCACATTTCCCCTGTTTCCGCCTTCCTTTCCAAGTTGAAAACTTCACTCCTTGCTTGCACCGCCGCCTCCTCGCCGACGACCCTCCTTCACACAGCTCGGCCTCGTCTATCCAGGCAGGTAATCCACACCCGACCCCCATCCTCTTCCTCCTTCCACATCCCACATGCCCCAACCGCCGGCGTGAGCGCGACACCTTCCACCCAAATCACCGACCCCTCCACCAAATAAGCGCCGCCCTAAGCCATGGTGCACGCAGTTTAGCTAGGATCTCAAGGAGCATTTGGCAGTGGAGAAGCAAATCGCGGCCGCACGCGCGGATGAGGTCGCGATGGCTGCCATTCGTGCCAACCCCCAGATCTTGGAGGAGCACCTTGCCATTTTCTAGCTACGCCGGTTAAGCATGCTTGGTTTACCCGTTGCGTGTGCTGCTCCTGCCTTTCCTTCACAAATTCTAGTGAATTGTGCTATCTAATTTTACCATGCAATCTGTTGCTCTAGTGTATATGTTCTATATGTCGTGCAGTGTGGTGCTCAATTATTAATTGTTTTGTTAATTAGTTGTCGTCTTCAGTTAACTGTTTGGTTCAATTCTGCAAATGTGATGTTCAATTCTTGAGCTGCAATTTTGTATTGTGTTCCATGTGAGAAATAAATCAATTTATCTTTACAAAATACATGAAAAACGAATACAATTGCTATATTTCCAAGTTGTCAAGCATGCTTGGTTTGGTTATACATTGTGCAATGTGGTGCTCGATTAACGTTTGGTTCATTTGTGTTGTGGTGTTTAGTGAACTGTTTGGTTCAATTCTGCAATGCGATGTTCAATAGTTGTGGGTGCATTCTGTTATTGTATACCATGTGATGAATAAACTGAATTTGGTTGTAGTAAATACATGAGAAACAAATACAATTGCTATATTTCCAAGTTGTTAAGCATACTTGGTCTATTTAACTGCTTGGTTCAATTCTGCAATGCGATGTCCAATTGTCGTGGGTAGAATTTTGTATTTTTGTGCATGTGAGGAATAAATCGAATTTGGATGCACTTAATACATGAGAAACATATACAAGTGCTATATTTCCTAGTTCTTAATCATGCTTGGTTTGGATAAATGGGCTTTCCATGTGGCTTCAATTAATCTGATGAATCTGCATTGTGCTTATTTTTCATCAACATATTTTACTGATAGCATGTGAACCCTTACTTAACCTAATGACTAACTACCTTATATGTGTTGCAAGGAAACAATGGGAACCACTGAGGTTTACAATCGATGTTAGCACGTGCATGGTATGTTGTCTAATAGCACATTATTGTGCAATTGCAGGAACCATTCTAATATTTAGGTTTTTAACAATTTGGTCTTGCACATGTAGGTCCTATTGTCAGAGGTTTTGACCCATTGTTCGACCCTTTTTGCATATGGAGAAATGAGTTGTCCATGAATATCAATCAATTCAAGAAACTCAGAAAGATTGTTAGGATAAAGAAATTAGTGACAAAAAACAACAAGATCTTTGTCTGCACAATGAAGAAGACATCAGTTCACTAGAAGATGGTACAAAGAGTGTTGAAGCTATATCATGTTGTACTCTGATGTATTTCAATTATGAAATTCTGCTTCCTTAATATGGAAATGAAATATATTATGTGCTTAATATGAATGTCAATTAGATTAATAAATGAATTATTAATAATAGGGAAATTAGCCTGCTAATGGCGAATTAGCCTGCTAATTGGGTTTTTCTATTGCAAACAGTTATTGAAAAAATACCGTGGGCGATGACCTCAGGCAACGCACACAGTTTCTAGGAATAAAACGTGTTGGATCAATGAACAATCACACACGACTTTCTCTTGAAAACTATTTGCGTTAGGCCACCTTGCGCAAACGTTTACCACATAAAAACTATGTGTGATGGACAGCCTTTGCCCCACAAATTCTTCTACGGATCGTGTGTGATGCATTCAATAATGCAAACGATTTAACGGAAAAGATTATGTGTGATGTACCTGTGAACGGAAACATTTTCCTTGGAGCGACTGTGTGGGATGTACATACAAACAGAAACGTTTAGCGGGGACTGACTGTGTGGGATGTACTTGCGACCAGAAACAATTTCGCCTGTATAATTGTACTTTTTAGCTCCACTATATGTATTTCCGTATTTGAGTGCTCGTTAGTCACACACGACCTCATTTTGCCGAGCGTGTGTGCCAGGAGGGCATATCCCCGACGATTTCTGGGTCGTGTGGGAAGGACCCCCTATCGCCCAAACTCACTAGGCGGCGGTTCCAAATGCCGTCGCGGAAAGGGGTTAAAAACCGTTTGTATAGCACCGGCGCGTACTCGTGTTGGTATCAAGAGCCACATTGATCACGATTTTGGATCCTCCCCTCTTTGTTTTCTAGCCTTGTTTTGTTAATTTTGTCCCAAATTCAAAAATCCCCACAAAAATAGCCCCCCAATTTTTTGTGATTTGTTGGTGTGATGAAGTTTTGTTGGTTTTGATCCGCGGATTTTGTGTGTAGCAGGTAGATCTAGCTTCCCCTAACTTTTCTCCCAATTCCATCCACAAAATCTCTCGAATTTTTCCCCAAATTTGCCTTTTCCCTGCGAATTCGTCGAGTTCGTCCATGGATCCACAGCCCGGACATCCGGCCCGTGACCCCCGGACTTCCGGCCATCAAGCCCGGACATCCGGCCCCTGACAGCATCACTTCCATCCACTGCTCAGTTTTCCGCCTAACTCTCGCCAATTTTTGACCGGACATACCACCATCACTTCTGCATACCACCACTGCTTTCCGCAACCACCACCGCTTACCCGCCACCAACTCCGGCAATTTTGACATGTTTTGCTTTGAGAATTTGAGTTGTGATTTCTGTTTCCTAACGCGTTTTGTCAACTTAGGGATGGTTCGACATCAACATCACCGCCGCTCATCTTCGCCACGGACTCGTCATCGGCAACAACCGCTCTACAATTTTGACACCCTCACCGTAAGCAAAAAACGTAACTTCCACATCATCTTGGTATTGAGGTATATCACCATTCTTGCCATTGCATTGATAACCCATAGACCATTTTGCGTACCTTACCTATCGAGACTAGCCATTTGAGTATTGACGGCAACGTTACTTGTGCACATTAGTGATTATAGTTCCCATTGCATACATACCATATCATCTTGGTACATATATCTTCATATCATCTCTTGTGTCACAAGGTTGTCATCGCATATACTCAATTGCTATCTTGGTTCGTAAAGTTTTGCATGAGAAAGAGCTCACAAGTGAAAGAGCCAACCAAGCTTTTAAGCAAAAGGAAAAGATAAGCAAAGAGCTTATAAGCAAGAACCATAGCATCATACTACATTAAGATTGTCATACTCGATCATCTTGGATCATATCATCGGAACACCATACATATAGCATACTTGGGATAGAAGTTGTTGCATTTTTGCCTAGTAGGTTGTGCACAAGTTTCGTATCCGCCTATTGTGCAATCGTGCTAGCGTCTCACTAGAGTTGTGCAACAAGAACATTTTCGTGGATTCCACATTTTGGCTCATTCCTTGGTTGCACGACCCCATTTATCTATCCGTGGGTGTGTTTCGGCGTACTTCCATTTTGCTATTGGTCTACTTGTTGCATTTGCAAATTTGCGAATCTTTTTCAACATTATTGAGTCTCACTAACAATTGCATCAAATTTTGTGCCACCATCCTAACCGAGCTCCACCATAAGCTTTTACTTGTGTAGGTGTGAGAACCGACAAGAATTGGTACCAATTGTGCTATTCCCTTGTTATACATTTGAGTGATCATTGATCCATCTTCAACATCGGTCAAGGTGCATTTGGTATAAGTTCTTCTCTTTCTCCCACTCACATATTTGCTTGGAATGACGGATAGGCCAAGTTCTTCTACCAACCTATTCTTCATCGAGCAAGACGATGACTCGACCTCCTACGTCACCAAGAGCCACCTCTTTGGTGCACAAAGAGCTTTGCATCAAGAACAACAAGCTTTGGGAGACCGCATCGACAACCTCGCCACCGACTTACGACAATCCAAGCAACGTACAAGAGACTACTTTGACACATCCATGGCCTCTCTCAAGGAGGATATTCGAGCCATGATGGTCAACCGCTCATCTACCTCATCGTCCTACTCAAGATGGAGCCGCTCGAGTCGATACTCGGGCGACACCATCTCTGGCTCAAGTACACCGACATCGAACACTCTTCGTCGAGCCGCACGACAAGACCGTCAAGCAAACCGCAATCCTCTACACGAAGCCAATTCTCAAGAACAACGCCTAGCGCAAGAACATCGACATTGTCAAAATCAAGCTACCTTTGCGCAAGCACAAGAAAGGCAACGCCAACGCCAACAAGAGGAAGAGCGGGCACGCCAGCACCAAGAAGAGCAAGACGCCGAAGCACTCCGTCAACAACAACAACAGCGTGAAGCCCAAGCACTTGAGGCACAACATGCCCTCCACGACGCGAGTCGCACCGTAGCCGATCGTACACGACATACGCGCGAGCAAGAAGATGCACTTCGCGATGAAATTCACAAGCGGAACTATCAAGCAAGAGGGCACCGACAAGTTCCTCAAGCCCCTCCACAATCTCGACAAGAACCACAAATTCGCTAAGAGCAACACGACAATGACAATCCTCCACGCCAAGAGCAACATGAGGTTGTCAATCCTCCTCGTCAAGGACATCATCATACCCAACCCTAACACAATGAAGAGCAACGCTACGGCAAGCTCAAGTTCACCATGCCCAAGTTCACCGGAAGCAATAATCCTGAAGAGTACCTTTCATGGGAATTGAAGGTTGACAAGATCTTCCGCTTGCACAACTATGAGGAAGAGAAGAAGATCGCTATGGCATCCCTTGAATTCCAAGATTACGTCCTCATTTGGTGGGAACAAGTCATTGAGCGCTGTGAGTAAAGAGGTGAACCACCTATCACAACTTGGGCGCAAATGAAGGATGTCATGAGAGCGTGCTTTGTGCCAACCTACTACAATCGCGAACTCTTCAAGAAACTCCAACTTCTCAAGCAAGGAACAAAGAGCGTTGAAGAGTACTACAAGGAAATGGAGATCGCCATGATAAGAGCCAATGTCACGGAAGATGATGAGCAAACTATGGCACGTTTCTTGAATGGACTCAATCATCCTATCAAGAACATCGCCAACTTCCAACCATACTCAAACCTCATCGAGCTAGTGCACCAAGCTACCAATCACTTGGTTCATTTGAGAGATAGAGCTTTGCTCATCCACTTGGTTACTTCTCCATTTGAGTCCACAATTGATGGCCCACAAGTTTATGGGATCAATTATAGATCTTTTCGATAAGTAAGAGTGTCAAACCCAACGAGGACCAGAAGGAAATGACAACTGGTTTTCAGCAAGGTAATGTCTGCAAGTGCTGAAATTGTAAGTAACAGAGTAGGTTGATAAGCAAGATAATTCGTAACGAGAAAGTAATGATAATAGTAACAAAAGTGCAGCAAGATATATAGCCCAATCCTTTTGAGGCAAAGGACAGGCCAAAACGGTCTCTTGTAGTAAGGAAAGCGTTCTTGAGGGTACACGGGAATTTCATCTAGTCACTTTCATCATGTTGGTTCGATTCGTGTTCGCTACTTTGATAATTTGATATGTGGGTGTACCGGTGCTTAGGTGTTGTTCTTACTTGAACAAACCTCCTACTTATGATTAACCCCCTCGCAAGCATCCTCAACTACGGGAAAACTGTTAAGAATAAATTCTAACCATAACATTAAACTTTTGGATCTATTCGGTCCCTTACAGAATAACGCATAAGCTAGGGTTTAAGCTTTTGTCACTATCGCAACCCATCATCTAATAACTACTCCACAATGCATTCCATTAGGCACAAATATGGTGAAGTGTCATGTAGTCGACGTTCACATTACGCCACTAAGGGAATCACAACATACATACTATCAAAATATCAAAAACATATCAAGTTCACCTGATTACTTGCAACATGATTTCTCCCGTGACCTCAAGAACAAAAGTAACTACTCACAAATAATAATCATGCTCAAGATCAGAGGGGTATTAAATAGCATATTGGATCTGAACATATAATCTTCCACCAAATAAACCATATAGTAATCAACTACAAGATGTAATCAACACAGTCACCCACATAACACTAACCTATAGTTCCACTACAAAGATTGAACACAAGAGATGAACTAGGGTTTGAGAGGAGATGGTGTTGTTGAAGATGTTGATGGAGATTGCCCTCCCCAAGATGGGAGAGTTGTTGGTGATGATGATGACGATGATTTCCCCCTCTGGGGGGAAGTTCCCCTGGCGGAATCGCTCTGCTAGAGAGCAAAAGTGCTCCTACTCAAGTTCTGCCTCGAGATGGTGGCGCTCTGTCCCGAAAGTCCTCTCCTTATTTTATTTTCTAGGTCAAAATGACTTATATACCAGAAGAAGGGCACCAGAGGTGGGCCGAGGGGAGCACAACCCACCAGGGCATGCCTGGGCTCCTTGGCGCGCCCAGGTGGGCTGTGCCCACCTGGTGGGCCCCCTCTGGTACTTATTGGCTCCAATATTCCTCGTACATTCCATAAAAAATCTCTGTAAAGTTTCAGCTTGTTTGGAGTTGTGCAGAATAGGTGGCCTGATGTAGCTTTTCCAAGTCAAGGTTTCCAGGTGCCGGAATTCTCCCTATTTGTGTGTACCTTGCATATTATGAGAGAAAAGGCATCAGAATTACTCGAAAAAGCATTATTATGCATAAAACATCATAAATAATAGTAGGTAAACATGATGCAAAATGGACGTATCAACTCCCCAAGCTTAGACCTCGCTTGTCCTCAAGCGAAAACCGAAATCGAAGAACATGTCCACATGCTTAGAGACAAAGGTGTCGATAAAAACAAAATACGTACATAGAAGCATCATGTAGATTATTATAACAGCAACAAACTTAAACATAAGACTTTTATCATAGGACTTTTATCATAGGACTTTTATCATAGACTTCTCATGAATAAGTAACAATTCATCACACTATCAAAGTATAAAGCATAAACTCTATTAGAAACCAACAAACTATGTTCTCAGTCAACTTTGCAACTACTATTCATCATCTTTCCAGGAAGGGTCACGTATGGGAGCCTTTAGGCAGAGTCCACATACTCAACCATCATATAGTCTTCTATGATTGCTAACACTCACCGCATAGCATGAACAAAATGTTTCAACCGGACACATAGAAAGATAGGGGCTTATAGTTTCGCCTCCCAACGTATTCACCTCAAGGGTGATGTAAACAATAATAACTCATGCTACCCATATTCAACTGGACATATGTCCCTAGATCTTTCCTCACCACATGATGCTTGACAAAGGAGAAAAATAAAAAGGAATAGAGAGAAAAACTTTGACTCTTGCATAAAAGTAAATACATAAAAGTAAAAAAGATAGGCTCTTCGCAGAGGGAAGCAAAGGTTACCATGCGCTTATTTGTTTGTATGCTCAACCCCTTAGTGCATAAGAACGTCACGTTGTATTGCCCCTTGTGATGGCAACCTTTATTATGCAGTATGTCGCTTTTATTCTTCACCATCACAAGTTCGTACAACGCTCAATTTTCTCTTACACTAAATGATCTCACACTTTTAGAAGCAATTTTTATTGCCTTATTGCACTGATGACAACTTACTTGAGGGATCTTGCTCAATCCCTAGGTAGGTATAGTGGACTCTTGAAAAATAAGATTTGGGTTTAAGGGTTTTTGGATGCACAAGTAGTATCTCTACTTAGTGCGGAATTTTTGCCTAGCAAAGATAGGGGGCAAGCACCACATGTTGAAGGATCTATGACAATATAACTTGTATGTGAATATGAACAAACATAAATCATTACAATTGTCTTCCTTGTCCAACGTCAACAATTTTGGCATATAAAATTTTGATGGGGGCTCACAATCACAAAAGATTTTCAGGACAGTGTATTTATATGTGAATATTCTCTTCCCTTATGAATTCTTTCATGAGTTGCATCATTGACCAATGCTATGTTTGTCAATCTCTAATAAAATTTTCTACTCATACTTTTCCTTATGTGGTGTCATCACCTACCATAAGATTAGCCTATGATCTTTTTAATTTATTTCCTTCCTTTTTATTGCAACATGAAAGTAAAGAAAGCAAAAACTCAAACCAAACTTTATTATATATCTCACACACGATTACAAGGATAGATCACTAAGCAAGCTCTCGAAAAGAAAGGATTGAACTAAACTTTTATTCATCTAAAGCAAAAGATAACTATGGACCAAACTAAAATAAGTAAAGGCAAAAGATAGTGGGGTGATACAATACCGGGGCACCTCCCCCAAGCTTGGTGGAAGCCAAGGGGAGTGCCCATACCCGATATTTAGTTTTCTTTTGGTGATGAAGAATGTGGTGGTGATGAAGTAGAGGCGATCTTGTCCTCGGAGGAACTTGAAGCAGTCATGGTAGATGGGATCTGACAGAAAACGGCAAGGAAAAGAAAACAGAAGATTTCTCCGCGATACGGTGGTCATTAGGTTCGGGGGGTATATAAAGATTTTTTTATCTTGGGAAACAAGAAAACGGTAGAAAAACGGAGTTCGGAAGGTACCCGAGGTGGGCACAACCCACCTGGGCGCGCCTGGCGGTGTCTTGTGCCCACCTTTGCGGATTTTTTGGAGTCCGTTTACTTACCGTATCACGTACCTCCTCTTTTTCACGATTCTGGAGTGTTCCGGAAGGATTCTTTTATGTGTTCTTCTGGTGTCATAGTTTGAATAATATTAATTTCAATATTAATTGGTGTACCTGAGATATAATGTTTTATTCGTTACCCATTAACAACCTTTGGGTTAGTACCTTCGGCATTATTTATCATGATAGCTCCAAACCGATAAACCTCGTCAATAACATAGGGTCCTTCCCATTTGGAGAGGAGTTTTCCTGGAAAGAATCTGAAACGAGAGTTGTACAGAAAAACATATTCTCCAACTTTGAACTCACGCTTTTGAATTATTTTATCATGCCATCTTTTAACTTTTTCTTTAAATAACTTGGCATTTTAATAAGCTTGGGTTCTCCATTCATCTAATGAGCTAATGTCAAATAAGCTCTTTTCACCGGCAAGTTTGAAATCATAGTTGAGTTCTTTAATATCCCAATATGCCTTATGTTCTAACTCAAGAGGCAAATGACAAGCTTTTCCATAAACCATTTTATAAGGAGACATACCCATAGGATTTTTATATGTTGTTCTATAAGCCCAAAGTGCATCATCTAATTTCTTAGACCAATTCTTCCGGGACCTGTTGACAATCTTTTGCAAAATTAATTTTATTTCTCAATTGCTAAGTTCAACTTGACCACTAGACTGAGGATGATAAGGTGATGCAATTCTATGGTTAACATCATACTTGGCAAGCATTCTACGGAAAGCACCATGAATAAAGTGTGAACCACCATCAGTCAATAAATATCTAGGGACTCCAAACCTTGGGAAAATAACTTCCTTAAGCATTTTAATAGAGGTGTTGTGATCAGCACTACTGGTTGGAATAACTTCTACCCATTTAGTAACATAATCAACAACAACCAAAATATGTGTATACGCATTAGAGGAAGGAAAAGGTCCCATGTAATCAAATCTCCAAACATCAAATGGTTCAACAACAAGTGAATAATTCATAGACATTTCTTGACGCTTACCGATACTACCTATTCTTTGACATTCATCACAAGATAAGACAAACTTACGGGCATCCTTGAAGAGAGTAGACCGATAAAATCCAGACTGCAATACCTTGTGAGCAGTTCGGTCTCCCGCATGATGTCCTCCATAAGCTTCGGAGTGACATTTCCGTCGGATTTGTCCCTGTTCATGCTCAGGTACACAACGTCTAATAATACCATATATTCCTTCTTTATAAACATGTGGGTCATCCCAAAAGTAATGTCTTAAATCATAGAAGAATTTTTTATTTTGTTGGTATGTAAAGCTAGGAGGTAAATATTTAGCAACAATGTAATTAGCATAGTCAGCATACCAAGGAGTGTTATGAGAAACATTTATTGCAGCTAACTACTCATCAGGAAAACTATCATCAATGGGTAGTGGGTCATCAAGGACATTTTCTAACCTAGACAAGTTATCAGCTACGGGGTTCTCTGGTCCTTTTCTATCAGTGGTATGTAAATAAAATTCGTGTAACAAGAGAACCCATCGAATAAGTCTAGGTTTAGCATCTTTCTTTTCCATAAGATATTTTATAGCAGCATGATTGGTGTGAACAATTACTTTTGAATCAACAATGTAAGATCTAAATTTATCACAAGCAAACACCACTACTAGGAATTCTTTTTCGGTAGTAGCATAATTTCGTTGAGCACTTTCTAGAGTTCTACTAGCATAATGAATTACATTCAGTTTCTTATCAACTCTTTGTCCTAGAACAGCACCAATAGCATAATCACTAGCATCACACATAATTTCAAAAGGCAAGTTCTAGTTAGGTGGTTGAACAATAGGTGCAGAAATTAAGGCCTTCTTGAGTGTTTTAAAGGCTTCTAAACTATCATCATCAAAAACAAAAGGAACATCCTTTTGCAAAAGATTTGTGAGCGGCCTAGAAATTTCAGAAAAGTCTTTGATAAATCTCCTATAGAAACCAGCATGACCTAAGAAACTACGAATACCTTTGATATCTTTAGGACATGGCATTTTCTCAATTGCATCAACCTTAGCTTTGTCCACCTCAACACCTCTTTCAGAAATTTTATGGCCCAAAACAATACCTTCATTAACCATAAAGTGACACTTCTCCCAATTCAAGACAAGATTTGTTTGCTCGCATCTCTGCAAAACTCGATCAAGATTGCTTAAAAAATCATCAAAAGACTTCCAATAAATGGAGAAGTCATCCATGAAAACCTCAACAATCTTTTCACAAAAAGTCAGATAATATAGCAGTCATACATCTTTGAACGGTAGCAGGTGCATTGCATAAACCAAAAGGCATACGTCTATAAGCATAAGTTCCCAAGGGACAAGTGAAAGTGGTATTTTCTTGATCAAGTTGAGAAACAGGTATTTGTGAAAAACCAGAGTATCCATCAAGGAAGCAAAAATGTGTGTGCTTAGATAATCTTTCTAGCATTTGATCAATAAAAGGCAGAGGGTAATGATCTTTTCTAGTTTCTTTGTTTAATTCTCTAAAATCAATTACCATTCTATAGCATGTAACAATTCTTTACGGAACAAGTTCATTCTTATCATTAGGAACAACAAGAATACCTCCATTCTTAGGGACACAATGAACATGACTTACCCATGTACTATCAGCTATAGGATAGATTATACCGGTTCGTAAGTTTTAATATTTCCATTCTTACCACTTCCTTCATCTTTGGATTTAACCGATGTTGGTGATCAACAACGGGTTTAGCATCAGGTTCCATATTAATCTTGTGCTGACATAGAGTGGGACTAATGCCCTTTAGATCATCAAGAGTATATCGAATAGCAGCTCGGTGCTTCCTTAGAACTTTCAATAATCTTTCTTCTTCATGTTCTGAAAGGTTAGCACTAATAATAACAGGATATATCTTATTTTCATCAAGATAAGCATATTTCAAAGTGTCTGGCAATTGTTTTAATTCAAACACAGGATCACCTTTAGGTGGAGGAGGACCTCCTAGAGTTTCAATAGGCAAATTGTGTTTAAGCAGAGGACGTTGTTCAAAGAGAATCTTATCTATTTCATTTCTTTCATGCATATGTAAATCATTTTCATGGTCTAGCAAATATTGTTCTAGTGGATCAGTAGGAGGCGCATCAATAGAATCTAGACCAATTATTTCATCCTTACTAGGCAATTCTTTTTTATGAGGTTTTGTACTTAACTTGGAAAAATTAAACTCATGAGACACATCACCAAAGCTAACACCAACAGTTTGTTTCTCGCAATCTATCTTAGCATTAACAACGTTCAAGAAAGGTCTACCAAAAATAATTTGACAAAATTCATCTTGTGGGGAACCAAGAACAAGAAAATCAGTAGGGTATTTTATTTTCCCACATAAGACTTCAACATCTCTAACAATCCCAAGTGGTGTGATGGTGTCTCTATTAGCAAGTTTAATAGTAGCATCTATTTCTTCTATTTCAGCGGGTGCTATGTCATTCATAATTTCTTGATATAAAGTAAAGGGAATAGCACTCACGCTAGCACATATGTCACATAAACCATGATAACAGTGATCTCCTATTTTTACTGAGACAACACGCATGCCAACAACGGGTCTATGTTTATCCTCTTTATCAGGTTTGGCAATTCTAGTAGCTTCACTACAGAAGTAAATAACATGCCCATCTGTATTTTCTTCCAGGAGATCCTTAACCATAGCAACACTGGGTTCTACTTTAATGTTTTCATCAGGCTTTGGTGTTCTAATATAACTTTTGTTAACCACAGTTGAAACTTATCATGTTCCTTTATCCTAACAGGGAAAGGTGGTTTCTCAATATAAGCAGTAGGAACAACTAGATCAACATTATAAATTCTGGTTTTCTCTTTAGCTAGTACAGGTTCTTTAATTTCTTCTTTAATAGGTGGGCGATATTTAAACCACTTCTCCTTAGGGAGATCAACATGAGTAGCAAATGATTCACAAAAAGAGGCTACTATCTTAGAGTCAAGTCCAAATTTAGTGCTACCTTTTGGAAATCATCGGTATTCATAAAAGATTTAACACAATCATACTTAAGCTTAATACCATACTCTTTTACCTTTGTCGAGTTCCCAATCTTCAGAGTTGCGTTTATTTCTTTCCAAAAGATCCCACCGGAATTCAATAGTCATCTTCATAAAAGAACCAACACAAGAAGTATCAAGCATGGATCGATCATTATGAGAAAGCTGAGCATAAAAATTCTGGATAATAATTTCTCTTGAGAGCTCATGATTGGGGCATGAATATGACATTGACTTAAGACTCCCCCAAGCTAGAGCGATACTTTCTCCTACACGAGGCCAAAAATTATTTATGTAATTCCGATCACGATGAACTAGATGCATAGGATATTTTTTTGGTGAAACTCCAATTTCAATCGATTCCAATTCCAAGATCCAATATCATCGCATAGCCTATACCATGCCAATGCTTTTCCTATCAAAGATAAAGGGAAAACCTTCTTCTTAACTTCATCTCCGGGTAAACCTGCAAGCTTAAACAATCCACAAATTTGTTCAACATATATCAAGTGCATATCAGGATGTTTGGTTCCATCTCCTGCATAAGGATTAGCTAGCAGTTGTTCTATCATACCCGAAGGAATTTCATATTCAATATTTTTCAGTAGATGCAGTAGGCTGAGGGGTAACTAATTGTGGTTCTGGTCAAGGTGAAGTACCCTGAATAAACCCCTCAAAGGAATGTTTTCCATAGTAACAAGTGACAGAAAATTTCAGCACACTATATAAATGTTTCCTTACCAAATTCCACTTACCAAAGGCGCTTCACTCCCTGGGAATGGCGCCAAAAAATAGCCTTGATGACCAGAAGTTTATGGGATCAATTGTATCTCTTTTCGATAAGTAAGAGTGTCAAATCCAACGAGGAGCAGAAGGAAATGACAAGTGGTTTTCAGCAAGGTAATGTCTGCAAGTGCTGAAATTGTAAGTAACAGAGTAGTTTGATAGCAAGATAATTTGTAACGAGCAAGTAACGATAAAAAGTGCAGCAAGATAGCCCAATCCTTTTGAGGCAAAGGACAGGCCAAAACGGTCTCTTATAGTAAGCAAAGCGTTCTTGAGGGTACACGGGAATTTCATTAGTCACTTTCATCATGTTGGTTCGATTCGTGTTCGCTACTTTGATAATTTGATATGTGGGTGGACCGGTGCTTAGGTGTTGTTCTTACTTGAAAAAACCTCCTACTTATGATTAACCCCCTGATAACCCACAAGTATAGGGATCATAGCAGTTTTCGAGGGTAGAGTATTCAACCCAAATTTATTGATTCGACACAAGGGGAGCCAAAGAATATTCTCAAGTATTAGCAACTGAGTTGTCAATTCAGCCACATCTGGATAACTTAGTATCTGCAGCAAAGTGTTTAGTAGCAAAGTAATATGATAGTAGTGGTAACGGTAACAAAGGGTAACGGTAGCAAAAGTAATATTTTTGGTGTTTTGTAGTGATTGTAACAGTAGCAACGGAAAAGTAAATAAGCGAAGAACAATATAGGAAAAGCTCGTAGGCATTGGATCGGTGATGGAGAATTATGCCGGATGCGGTTCATCATGTAACAATCATAACATAGGGTGACACAGAACTAGCTCCAATTCATCAATGTAATGTAGGCATGTATTCGAATATAGTCATACATGCTTATTGAAAAGAACTTGCATGACATCTTTTGTCCTACCCTCCGTGGTAGCGGGTCCTAATGGAAACTAAGGGATATTAAGGCCTCCTTTTAATAGAGTACCGGAACAAAGCATTAGCACATAGTGAATACATGAACTCCTCAAACTATGGTCATCACCGGAGTGGTCCTGATTATTGTCACTTGAGGTTGCGAGATCATAACACATAGTAGGTGACTATAGACTTGCAAGATAGGATCAAGAACTCACATATATTCATGAAAACATAATAGGTTCAGATCTGAAATCATGGCACTCGGGCCCTAGTGACAAGCAATAAGCATAGCAAATTCATAGCAACATCAATCTCGAACATAGTGGATACTAGGGATCAAACCCTAACAAAACTAACTCGATTACATGATAGATCTCATCCAACCCATCACCGTCCAGCAAGCCTATGATGGAATTACTCACGCCTGGCGGTGAGCATCATGAAATTGGTGATGGAGGATGGTTGATGATGACGATGGCGATGAATCCCCCTCTCCGGAGCCCCGAACGGACTCCAGATCAGCCCTCCCGAGAGGTTTTAGGGCTTGGCGGCGACTCCGTATCGTAAAACGCGATGAATTCTTCTCCCTGATTTTTTTCTCCCCGAAAGCAAATATATAGAGTTGGAGTTGGCGTCGGAGGAGCTCCAGGGGGCCCACGAGGTAGGGGGCGCGCCCTAGGGGGGTAGGCACGCGCCCCACCCTCGTGGACAGGGTGTGGTCCCCCTGGTCTTCATCTTTTGCAAGGATTTTTTATTATTTCCAAATAGACGTTCCGTGAAGTTTCAGGTCATTCCGAGAACTTTTGTTTCTGCACATAAATAACACATGTTGGGGATCGTAGCAGAAATTTAAAATTTTCTACGCATCACCAAGATCAATCTATGGAGTCATCTAGCAACGAGAGAGAGGAGTGCATCTACATACCCTTGTAGATCGTGAGCGGAAGCGTTCAAGAGAACGGGGTTGATGGAGTCGTACTCGTCGTGATCCAAATCACCGATGATCCTAGCGCCGAACAGACGGCACCTCCGCGTTCAACACACGTACGGAGCGGAGACGTCTCCTGCGCCTTGATCCAGCAAGGAGGAGGGAGCGGTTGAGGAAGAGAGATCCAACAGCAGCACGACGGCGTGGTGGTGATGGAGTGGCGATACTCGGCAGGGCTTCGCCAAGCTCTTAGCGGAGGAGGAGAGGTGTTGGGGAGGGAGGGCTGCGCCTTGGATGTGGTGTGCAGCCCTCCCTCGCCCTCTATTTATATGGGAAGGGGAAGGGGCGGCCCCTCTAGATGAGATCTAGAGGGGGGCGGCCAAGGGGAGGGGGCTTGCCCACCAAGCAAGGGGGGCCCTTTAGGGTTCCCCCCCCCCCAACCCTAGGCGCATGGGCCCAAGGGGGGGTGCGCCCAGCCCACCTAGGGGCTAGTTCCCTTCCACCTATAGCCCATAAGGCCCTCCGGGGCAGGTGGACCCTCCCAGTGGCCCCGGTACAATACCGGTATGCCCCCGAACTTTTCCGGTGACCGTATGATAACTTCCCATATATAAATCTTCACCTCCGGACCATTCCGGAACTCCTCGTGACGTCCGGGATCTCATCCGGGACTCCGAACAACATTCGGTAATCACATACATATCTTCCTTGTAACCCTAGCGTCATCGAACCTTAAGTGTGTAGACCCTACGAGTTCGGGAATCACGCAGACATGACCGAGACAGCTCTCCGGCCAATAACCAACAGCGGTATATGGATACCCATGTTGGCTCCCACATGTTCCAAGATGATCTCATTGGATGAACCACGATGTCGAGGATTCAAGTAATCCCGTACACAATTCCCTTTCTCAATCGGTTCGTTACTTGCCCGAGATTCGATCGTCGGTATCCCAATACCTCGTTCAATCTCGTTACCGGCAAGTCACTTTACTCGTACCGTAATGCACGATCCCGTGACCGACCACTTGGTCACATTGAGCTCATTATGATGATGCACTACCGAGTGGGGCCAGAGATACCTCTCCGTCATACGGAGTAACAAATCCCAGTCTCGATCCGTGCCAACCCAACAGACACTTTCGGAGATACCTGTAGTGCACCTTTATAGCCACCCAGTTACGTTGTGATGTTTGGTACACCCAAAGCACTCCTATGGTATCCGGGAGTTGCACGATCTCATGGTCTAAGGAAATGATACTTGACATTAGAAAAGCTCTAGCAGATTTAACTACGATCTTGTGCTATGCTTAGGATTGGGTCTTGTCCATCACAACATTCTCCCAATGATGTGATCCCGTTATCAATGACATCCAATGTCCATGGTCAGGAAACCGTAACCATCCATTGATCAACGTGCTAGTCAACTCGAGGCTCACTAGGGACATGTTGTGGTCTATGTATTCACACATGTATTACGATTTCCGGATAACACAACTATAGCATGAACAATAGACAATTATCATGAACAAGGAAATATAATAATAATCATTTTATTATTGCCTCCAGGGCATATTTCCAACAGTCTCCCACTTGCACTAGAGTCAATAATCTAGTTACATTGTGATGAATCGAACACCCATAGAGTTCTGGTGTTGATCATGTTTTGCTCGCGGAAGAGGTTTAGTCAACGGATATGCGACATTCAGATCCGCATGCACTTTGGAAATATCTATGTCTCCATCTTGAACATTTTCACGAATGGAGTTGAAGCGACGCTTGATGTGCCTGGTCTTCTTGTGAAACCTGGGCTCCTTGGCAAGGGCAATGGCTCCAGCGTTGTCACAGAAGAGAGTCATCGGCCCCGACGCTTTGGGAATAACTCCTTGGTCGGTAATGAACTCTTTCATCCAGATTGCTTCATGTGCTGCCTCCGAGGCTGCCATGTACTCCGCTTCACATGTAGATCCCGCCACGACGCTTTGCTTGCAATCGCACCAGCCATCGCCCCACCATTCAAAATATACACGTATCCGGTTTGTGACTTAGAGTCATCCAGATCTGTGTCGAAGCTAGCGTCAACGTAACCCTTTACGACGAGCTCTTCGTCACCTCCATAAACGAGAAACATATCCTTAGTCCTTTTCAGGTACTTCAGGATATTCTTGACCGCTGTCCAGTGTTCCATGCCGGATTACTTTTGTACCTTCCTACCAAACTTACGGCAAGGTTTACATCAGTGTCCGTACACAAGATGGCATACATGATAGACCCTATGGCGAGGCATAGGGGACGACACTCATCTTTTCTCTATCTTCTGTCGTGGTCGGACATTGAGTCGAGCTCAATTTCACACCTTGCAACACAGGCAAGAACCCTTTCTTGGACTGATCCATATTGAACTTCTTCAATATCTTATCAAGGTATGTGCTTTGTGAAAGACCTATGAGGCGTCTCGATCTATCTCTATAGATCTTGATGCCTAATATGTAAGCAGCTTCTCCAAGGTCCTTCATTGAAAACACTTATTCAAGTAGGCCTTTATGCTCTCCAAGAGTTCTATATCATTTCCCATCAACAAGATGTCATCCACATATAATATGAGAAATGCTACAGAGCTCCCACTCACTTTCTTGTAAACGCAGGCTTCTCCATAAGTCTCAAGATAAACCCAAACGCTTTGATCATTTCATCAAAGCGAATGTTCCAACTCCGAGATGCTTGCACCAGCCCTAGATGGAGCTCTGGAGCTTGCACACCTTGTTAGCATTCTTAGGATCGACAAAACCTTCCGGCTGCATCATATACAATTCTTCCTTAAGAAAGTCGTTAAGGAATGCCGTTTTGACATCCATTTGCCATATCTCATAATCGTAGAATGCGGCAATTGCTAGCATGATTCGGACGGACTTAAGCTTCGCTACGGGTGAGAAGGTCTCATCGTAGTCAACCCCTTGAACTTGTCGATAACCCTTAGTGACAAGTCTAGCTATAGATGGTAACATTACCATCCGCGTCCGTCTTCTTCTTAAAGATCCATTTATTTTCTATCGTTCGCCGATCATCGGGCAAGTCTGTCAAAGTCCATACTTTGTTTTCATACATGGATCATATCTCAGATTGCATGGCTTCAAGCCATTTGTTGGAATCTGGGCCCGCCATCGCTTCTTCATAGTTCAAGGTTCACCATTGTCTAACAACATGATTTCCGTGACGGGTTGCCATACCATTCGTGTGGAACGTGTCCTCGTGGACCTCTGATTCAAGAGCAACTTGATCCGAAGTACCTTGATCATCATCATTAACCTCCTCTCTAGCGGTGCAGCACCACAGAACATCTTCCTGAGCTGCGCTACTTTCTCGCTTCAAGAGGCGATGCTTCATCAAGTTCCACTTTCCTCCCACTTACTTCTTTAGAGAGAAACTCTTTCTCCGAGAAGGACCCGTTCTTGGCAACAAAGATCTTGCCTTCGGATCTGAGGTAGAAGGTATACCCAATGGTTTCCTTAGGGTATCCTATGAAGACGCATTTTTCCGACTTGGGTTCGAGCTTTTCAGGTTGAAGTTTCTTGACATAAGCATCGCATCCCCAAACTTTTAGAAACGACAGCTTAGGTTTCTTCCCAAACCATAATTCATATGGTGTCATTTCAAAGGATTTCGACGGAGCCCTATTTAAAGTGAATGCAGCAGTCTCTAAAGCATAGCCCCAAAATGAGAGCGCTAGATTGGTAAGAGACATCATAGATCGCACCATATCCAATAGAGTGCGATTACGATGTTCGGACACACCATTACGCTGAGGTGTTCCAGTGGCGTGAGTTGTGAAAGCGATTCCACATTTCCTTAAGTGTGTGCCAAATTCGTGACTTAAATATTCCCCTCCACGATCTGATCGTAAGAACTTTATTTTTTTGTCACGTTGATTTTCAACCTCACTCTGAAGTTCCTTGAACTTTTCAAAGGTCTCAGACTTGTGTTTCATTAAGTAGACATACCCATATCTACTCAAGTCATCAGTGAGGGTGAGAACATAACGATAGCCACCGCGTGCCTCAACGCTCATTGGACTGCACACATCAAGATGTATGATTTCCAATAAGTTGGTTGCTCGCTCCATTGTTTCGGAGAACGGAGTCTTGGTCATTTTACCCATGAGGCATGGTTCGCACGTGTCAAATGATTCGTAATCAAGAGACTCCAAAAGTCCATCTGCATGGAGCTTCTTCATGCGTTTGACACCAATGTGACCAAGGCGGCAGTGCCACAAGTATGTGGGACTATCATTATCAACCTTACATCTTTTGGTATTCACACTATGAATATATGTAACATCACGTTTGACATTCATTAAGAATAAACCATTGACTAGCGGGGCATGACCATAAAACATATCTCTCATATAAATAGAACAACCATTATTCTCGGATTTAAATGAGTAGCCATCTCGTATTAAACGAGATCCAGATACAATGTTCATGCTCAAAGTCGGCACTAAATAACAATTATTGAGGTTTAAAACTAATCCCGTAGGTAAATGTAGAGGTAGCGTGCCGACGGCAATCACATCGACCTTGGAACCATTCCCGACGCGCATCGTCACCTCGTCCTTCGCCAGTCTCCGCTTATTCCGCAGCTCCTGTTTTGAGTTACAAATATGAGCAACTGCACTGGTATCAAATACCCGTGAGCTACTACGATTCTTGGTAAGGTACACATCAATTACATGTATATCACATATACCTTTGGTGTTGTCGGCCTTCTTGTCCGCTAAGTACTTGGGGCAGTTCCGCTTCCAGTGACCACTTCCCTTGCAATAAAAACACTCAGTCTCAGGCTTGGGTCCATTCTCTGGTTTCTTCCCGGCAGCTTGCTTGCCGGGCGCGGCACCTCCCTTGTCGTCTTTATTGAAACCCTTTTTACCCTTGCCCTTCTTGAACTTAGTGGTTTTATTCACCTTCAACACTTGATGTTCCTTTTTTATTTCCACCTCCGCTGATTTCAGCATTGAATATACTTCAGGAATAGTCTTTTCCATCCCCTGCATATTGAAGTTCATCACAAAGCTCTTGTAGCTAGGTGGGAGCGACTGAAGGATTCTGTCAACGACCGCATCATCCGGGAGATTAACTCCTAGCTAAGATAAGCGGTTGTGCAACCCAGACATTTTGAGTATGTGCTCACGACGTAACTATTCTCCTCCATCTTACAATCATAGAACTTGTCGGAGACTTCATATCTCTCGACCCGGGCATGAGCTTGGAAAACCATCTTCAGTTCTTGGAACATCTCATATGCTCTGTGCTGCTCAAAACGCTTTTGGAGCCCCGGTTCTAAGCTGCAAAGCATGCCGCACTGAACCAGGGAGTAATCATCACTACACGACTGCCAGGCGTTCATAACGTCTTCATTTGCTGGGAAAACAGGTGCTTCACCTAGCGGTGCATCAAGGACATATGCTTTCTTGGCAGCTATGAGGATAATCCTCGGGTTATGGACCCAGTCTGTGTAGTTGCTGCCATTGTCTTTCAGCTTGGTTTTCTCTAGGAAAATTGAGGGCAACATTAGCGTGGGCCATTTGATCTACAAGACATATTGCAAAGTTTTAGACTATGTTCATGATAATTAAGTTCATCTAATCAAATTATTTAATGAACTCCCACTCAGATAGACATCCCTCTAGTCATCTAAGTGATACATGATCCGAGTCAACTAGGTCGGTATACGATCATCACGTGAGACGGACTAGTCATCATCGGTGAACATCTTCATGTTGATCGTATCTTCTATACGACTCATGTTCGACCTTTCGGTCTTCCGTGTTCCGAGGCCATGTATGTACATGCTAGGCTCATCAATTCAACCTAAGTGTATTGCGTGTGTAAATCTGGCTTACACCCGTTGTATTCGAACGTTAGAATCTATCACACCCGATCATCATGTGGTGCTTCGAAACAACGAACCTTCGCAACGGTGCATAGTTAGGGGGAACACTTTCTTGAAATTATTGCGAGGGATCATCTTATTTAAGCTACCGTCGTTCTAAGAAAATAAGATGCAAAAACATGATAAACATCACATGCAATCAAATAGTGACATGATATGGCCAATATCATTTTGCTCCTTTTGATCTCCATCTTCGGGGCGCCATGACCATCATCGTCACCGGCATGACACCATGATCTCCATCATCATGATCTCGATCATCGTGTCTTCATGAAGTTGTCTCGCCAACTATTACTTCTACTACTATGGCTAACGGTTTAGCAACAAAGTAAAGTAATTACATGGCGTTATTCATTGACACGCAGGTCATACAATAAATTAAGACAACTCCTATGGCTCTGCGGTTGTCATACTCATCGACATGCAAGTCGTGATTCCTATTACAAGAACATGATCAATCTCATACATCACATATATATCATTCATCACATCCTTTTGGCCATATCACATCACATGACATATGCCGCAAAACCAAGTTAGACGTCCTCTAATTGTTGTTGCAAATTTTTTACGTGGCTGCTATAGATTTCTAGCAAGAACGTTTCTTACCTACGCCAAAACCACAACGTGATATGCCAATTTCTATTTACCCTTCATAAGGACCCTTTTCATCAAATCTGATCCGACTAAAGTGGGAGAGACAGACACCCGCTAGCCACCTTATGCAACTAGTGCATGTCAGTCGGTGGAACCTGTCTCACGTAAGTGTACGTGTAAGGTCAGTCTGGGCCGCTTCATCCCACGATGCCGCCGAATCAAGATAAGACTAGTAATGGCAAGTAAATTGACAATATCGACGCCCACAACAAACTTGTGTTCTACTCGTGCATAGTAACTACGCATGGACCTAGCTCATGATGCCACTGTTGGGGATCGTAGCAGAAATTTAAAATTTTCTACGCATCACCAAGATCAATCTATGGAGTCATCTAGCAACGAGAGAGAGGAGTGCATCTACATACCCTTGTAGATCGCGAGCGGAAGCGTTCAAGAGAACGGGGTTGATGGAGTCGTACTCGTCGTGATCCAAATCACCGATGATCCTAGCGCCGAACGGATGGCACCTCCGCGTTCAACACACGTACGGAGCGGAGACGTCTCCCGTGCCTTGATCCAGCAAGGAGGAGGGAGAGGTTGAGGAAGAGAGCTCCAACAGCAGCACGACGGCGTGGTGGTGATGGAGTGACAGTACTCCGGCAAAGCTTCGCCAAGCTCTTAACGGAGGAGGAGAGGTGTTGGGGAGGGGAGGGGCTGCGCCTTGGATGTGGTGTGCAGCCCTCCCCTCGCCCCTCTATTTATAGGGGAAGGGGGAAGGGGGCCGGCCCCCTCTAGATGAGATCTAGAGGGGGCGGCGGCCAAGGGGAGGGGGCTTGCCCCCCAAGCAAGGGGGGGTCCCTTTAGGGTTCCCCCCCCCCAACCCTAGGCGCATGGGCCCAAGGGAGGGTGCGCCCAACCCACCTAGGGGTTGGTTCCCTTCCACCTACAACCCATAAGGCCCTCCGGGGCAGGTGGACCCTCCCGATGGACCCTCAGAACCCCTCCGGTGGCCCCGGTACAATACCGGTATGCCCCCAAACTTTTCCGGTGACCGTATGATAACTTCCCATATATAAATCTTCACCTCTGGACCATTCCGGAACTCCTCATGACGTCCGGGATCCCATCCGGGACTCCGAACAACATTCGGTAATCACATACATATCTTCCTTATAACCCTAGCGTCATCGAACCTTAAGTGTGTAGACCCTACGGGTTCGGGAATCACGCAGACATGACCGAGACAGCTCTCCAGCCAATAACCAACAGCGGGATCTGGATACCCATGTTGGCTCCCACATGTTCCATGATGATCTCATCGGATGAACCACAATGTCGAGGATTCAAGTAATCCCGTATACAATTCCCTTTGTCAATCGGTACGTTACTTGCCCGAGATTCGATTGTCGGTATCCCAATACCTCGTTCAATCTCGTTACCGGTAAGTCACTTTACTCGTACAGTAATGCATGACCCCGTGACCAACCACTTGGTCACATTGAGCTCATTATGATGATGCACTACCGAGTGGGCCCAGAGATACCTCTCCGTTATACGGAGTGACAAATCCCAGTCTCGATCCGTGCCAACCCAACAGACACTTTCGGAGATACCTGTAGTGCACCTTTATAGCCACCCAGTTACGTTGTGATGTTTGGTACACCCAAAGCACTCCTATAGTATCCGGGAGTTGCACGATCTCATGGTCTAAGGAAATGATACTTGACATTAGAAAAGCTCTAGCAGACGAACTACACGATCTTGTGCTATGCTTAGGATTGGGTCTTGTCCATCACATCATTCTCCAAATGATGTGATCCCGTTATCAATGACATCCAATGTCCATGGTCAGGAAACTATAACCATCCATTGATCAACGAGCTAGTCAACTAGAGGCTCACTAGGGACATGTTGTGGTCTATGTATTCACACATGTATTACAATTTCCTGATAACACAATTATAGCATGAACAATAGACAATTATCATGAATAAGGAAATATAATAATAATCATTTTATTATTGCCTCTAGGGCATATTTCCAACAACACCATGGAAAGTCTGCTGAAAACAGCGTCAGTCCGGGTTAGTTCCATTCAAATCATGCAAGTTAGAGTCCAAAACAAGGGCAAAAGTGTTTGGAAAAGTAGATACGACGGAGACGTATCAACTCTCCCAAGCATAAACCTTTGCTTGTCCTCAAGCAATTCAGTTGACAAACTGAAAGTGATAAAGAAAAACTTTTACAAACTCTGTTTGCTCTTGTTGTTGTAAATATGTAAAGCCAGCATTCAAGTTTTCAGCAGAGATTATGACTAACCACATTTGCAATAACTCCTAGGTCTCATGATTACTCATATCAATAACATAATCAACTAGCAAGTCATAATAATAAATCTCGGATGACAACACTTTCTCAAAACAATCATGATATGATATAACAAGATGGTATCTCGCTAGCCCTTTCTAAGACCGCAAAACATAAATGTAGAGCACCTTTAAAGATCAAGGACTGACTAGACATTATAATTCATGGTAAGAGAGATCTAGTCATAGTCATACCCAATATAAATTAATAGTAATGGATGCAAATAACAGCTGCGCTCTCCAGCTAGTGCTCTTTAATAAGAGGGTGATGACTCAACATAAAAGTAAATAGATAGGCCCTTCGTAGAGGGAAGCAAGGATTTGTAGAGGTGCCAGAGCTCGGTTTTGAAATAGAGATAAATAATTTTGAGCGGCATACTTTCATTATCAACATAACAACCAAGAGATGGCGATATCTTCCATGCTACACGCATTATAGGCGGTTCCCAAACAGAATGGTAAAGTTTATACTCCCCCTCCACCAACAAGCATTAATCCATGACTTGCTCGAAACAACGAGTGTCTCCAACTAGCAACAGTCCTGTGGGGAGTTTTTTGCAATTAATTTGATTTAGTTTGCATAAAGCATGGGACTGGGCATCCCGGTGACCAGCCATTTTCTCTGAGTGAGGAGCAGAGTCCACTCCTCTTGAGAATAACCCGCCTATCATGGAAGATACGGACAGCCCTAGTTGATACATGAGCTATTCGAGCATACAAAACAGAATTTCATTTGAAGGTTTGGAGTTTGGCACATACAAATTTACTTGGAACTGCAGGTAGATACCACATATAGGAAGGTATAGTGGACTCATATGGAATAACTTTGGGGTTTAAGGGATTGGATGCACAAGCAGTATTCCCGCTTAGTACAAGTGAAGGCTAGCAAAAGACCCAAGCGACCAACTAGAGAGCGACAACAGTCATGAACATGCATTAAAATTAATAAACATTGGATGCAAGCATGATTAGGATATAATCCACCATGAACATAAATATCGTGAAGGCTATGTTGATTTTTTCAACTACATGTGTGAACATGTGCCAAGTCAAGTCACTTAAATCATTCAAAGGAGGATACCACCCCATCATACCACATCACAACCATTTTAATAGCATGTTGGCACGCAAGGTAAACCATTATAACTCATAGCTAATCAAGCATGGCATAAGCAACTATGATCTCTAATTGTCCTTTGCAAACATGTTTATTCATAATAAGCTGAATCAGGAACGATGAACTCATCATATTTACAAAAACAAGAGAGGTCGAGTTCATACCAGCTTTTCTCATCTCAGTCAGTCCATCATATATCGTCATAATTGCCTTTCACTTGCACGACCGAATGATGTGAATAATAATAAGAGTGCACGTGCATTGGACTAAGCTGGAATCATGAGCATTCAATAAACAGGAGAAGACAAGGCAATATGGGCTCTTGGTTAAATCAACAATAATGCATATAAGAGCCACTTCAACAATTTAATTATGGTCTTCTCCTATCAACCCCTAAAGAAAAGAAAAGAAATAAAAACTATTTAAACGGGAAAGCTCCCAACAAGCAAAAGAAGAACGGGAAATATTTTTGGGTTTTCTTCTAATTATTACTACTTCAGCAAGAAAAGTAAACTAACTAAAAGCTATTACTATTTTTTTTCTTAAGATTTAACAAACACACAAGAAGAAAGCAAGAAAAAGAAAATAAACTAGCATGGATAGTACAATGAAAGAGTATGAGCACCGACATCTAGCAGTGAGTGTGTGAACATAAATGTAATGTCGGTGGGAAATTCGTACTCCCCCAAACTTAGGCTTTTGGCCTAAGTTGGTTCATTGCCAGGGATGGCCTGGCGGATACCCGTAGGTGTAGCTGGGGTCGTACTGCGATGCAGCGGCTATCGCCTCCTGAGCTGCAGCGTGGCGTCGAGCTGCCTCCGCCCTCCTCTCGTACTCATCTGCCTCCTCTCTGGTAATAAAATGTCTTCCTTTTGCCTGATAATCAAAGAAGGCAGGAGCAGGGAGAGTAATACGGACAGCACGCCGTTTGTCAAAGATTAGTCGATACTGGAGAGGTGATTCATTCCTCTCGATAAACTGGTGGTGGACCATAGCATTATAGTCTAAATAAGTAGGAGGCAACTCAATGTCATCCTCACGAACGTCCACATCAAGAAAATCAGCTAAGCGGGTCGCATAAATTCCACCAAAGAAATCTCCATTAAATCTACTAGTATGCAACCTACGTGCAACAATGGCTCCCAAATTATAAGATTGGTCTCCTAACACAGCACTCCTAAGAATACTGAGGTCAGGCACACACATATGACATGCTTCATCTTTACCATTTATGCACCTACCTATGAAGAGAGCAAAATAATGTATAGCAGGAAAATGAATGCTCCCTATGGTAGCTTGTGCTATATCTCTAGATTCCCCCACAGTTATGCTAGAAAGAAAATTTCTAAATTCAGATTTACGGGGACCATGGTATAAGATTTTTCATAAAGATCAAACAGGACAGTTGGAGAATTACGTGAAGATGAAAATTCAAACCTCCTCACAAATGAACTAGTGAGATGATAATATTGGCTGCACTTCTCTGCCTCAAAGCTCACAAGATCGGCATTATGCAAATATGCGTTAAATTCATCCTTGATTCCCGCTCGATCCATAAAATTTTCTGAAGGCCATTCACAGGGCCGCACAGGAGCGTCCCTTGGTGGCTCCTCGTCAGCATCACGCATTGCAAGCCTGGGTCCTTGCTTCCTTGAAGAACCACCTTGGAACATTTTCCTAAGCATATTTCTTCCTCTGAAAAATTTCTGAAATTTTTAGTAACTTCAAACAAAAGTGAACCAACCTCAATAAAATTGATAGCAACTACTCCTACAAGTGCCTAGAGCCTATATCAAGCATTAGAACTACTTGGAACCATATAAATTTGACATGCAAGCTCAAGAACATGGTCACCTAGGCAGCACAAATTTGCAATGAATAGAGCACTAGAACAAAAACTAATTGGACCAATGGAGGAGTCACATACCAAGGAACAATCTCCCCAAGCAGTTTTTTGAGAAGTGCTTTGAGCAAGGAGATCGAAAATCACAACAAAGTGAGCTAGAACTCGTGCTTGAGCTGGATATTGGTGTTTGTGGGAGGAAGAAAAATTGTATGGGTGCAGGAATAAGTGGAGGAGGGTCACCATGGGCCCATGAGGCAGGGGGGCGCGCCCTCCACCCACGTGGCCAGGTGGTTCACCCCCCTGCTGTGTTCTCAGTTCCAGAAATCCTCAAATATTCTAGAAAAAATCATATTCCATTTTCAGGGCATTTGGAGAACTTTTATTTTCGGGGTATTTTTATATTGCACGGATAAATCAGGAAACAGACAAAATAATATTATCTTTACTTTATTCAACTAATTAACAGAAAGTAGAAAGAGGGTACAGAAGGTTGTGCCTTCTAGTTTCATCCATCTCATGCTCATCAAAAGGAATCCACTAACAAGGTTGATCAGGTTTTGTTAACAAACTCATTCCGAATAACATGGAACCGGAGAAATTTCGAATAACACTATGTTACCTCAACGGGGATATGCACATCCCCAATAATAAGAAAATCATATTTCTTTTTGACAGTAGGAAGAGGAAATTCAAAACTTCCAAGAATAATCGATGGAATTTTTCGAATAGAGTTGATACTATGAACTTGAGGTTGTTTCCTCGGAAAGTGTACCGTATGCTCATTACCATTAACATGAAAAGTGACATTGCCTTTGTTGCAATCAATAAAAGCCCCTGCAGCATTCAAAAAGGGTCTTCCAAGAATAATAGACATACTATCGTCCTCGGGAATATCAAGAATAACAAAGTCCGTTAAAATAGTAACGTTTGCAACCACAACAGGCACATCCTCACAAATACCGACAGGTATAGTAGTTGATTTATCATCCATTTGCAAAGATATTTCAGTAGGTGTCAACGTATTCAAATCAATTCTAAGATATAAAGAGAGGGGCATAACACTAACACCGGCTCCAAGATCACATAAAGCAGTTTTAACATAATTTCTTTTAATGGAGCATGGTATAGTAGGTACTCCTGGATCTCCAAGTTTCTTTGCTATTCCACCCTTAAAAGTATAATTAGCAAGCATGGTGGAAATTTCAGCTTCCGGTATCTTCCTTTTATTTGTAACAATATCTTTCATATACTTAGCATAAGGATTCATTTTGATCATATCAGTTAATCGCATATGCAAAAAGATAGGTGTAATCATTTCAGCGAAGCGCTCAAAATCCTCATCATCCTTTTTCTTGGATGGTTTGGGAGGAAAGGGCATGGGTTTGTGAACCCATGGTTCTCTTTCTTTACCATGTTTCCTAGCAACAAAGTCTCTCTTATCATAACGTTGATTCTTTGATTGTGGGTTATCAAGATCAACAGCAGGTTCAATTTCTATATCATTATCATTACTAGGTTGAGCATCATCATGAACATCATCATTAGCATTTTAACTAGGTTCATGTTCATTACCAGATTGTGTTTCCGCATCAGAAATAGATATATCATTTGGATTATCAGGTGGTTCAGCAATAGGTTCACTAGAAGCATGCAAAGTCCTATCATTTTTCTTTTTCTTCTATTTAGAAGAACTAGGTGCATCAATATTATTTCTCTGAGAATCTTGCTCAATTCTCTTAGGGTGGCCTTCAGGATACAAAGGTTCCTGAGTCATTCTACCAGTTCTAGTAGCCACTCTAACAAAGATAAGCATTTTTCTTACTATTCATTTCATTGAACAAATCATTTTGAGCCTTAAGTACTTGTTCTACTTGAGTGGTAACCATAGAAGCATGTTTGCTAACAAGTTTAAGTTCACCTCTAACATTAGCCATATAATCACCCAAGTGTTTAAGCATATCAGAATTGTATTCCAATTGTCTACCAAAATAAGCATTAAAATTTTCTTGTTTGACAATAAAATTATCAAACTCTTCTAAGCATTGTCTAGCAGACTTATAGTGAGGAATATCACCTTCATCAAATCTATAGAGAGAATTTACCTTTACTACCGGTGTCGGGTTATCAAGACCATGAGGTTCTTCAATAGGTAATGGATTAAAATCATATGTTTCTTCAACAGGCGGTGAATTAAGACCATGTATTTCTTCAATAGGAGGTAAATTCTTCACATCTTCAGCTTTAATACCTTTTTTTCATAGATTTCTTTGCCTCTTGCATATCCTCAGATCGAGAAATAGAACACCTCTCTTTTTGAGTTGGTTTAGGAATAGGCTCAAGAATTGACTCGAGAGCTGGCTCAGAAGTGTCCAATTATTTTCATTTGCCAACATATTATTCAATAGAATTTCAGCTTCATCTGGTGTTCTTTCCCTGAAAACAGAACCAGCACAACTATCCATGTAATCTCTGGAAGCATCGGTTAGTCCATTATAAAAGATATCAAGTATTTCATTTTTCTTGAGAGGATGATCAGGCAAAGCATTAAGTAACTTGAGAAGCCTCCCCCAAGCTTGTGGGAGACTCTCTTCTTCAATTTGCATAAAGTTGTATATTTCCCTCAAAGCAGCTTGTTTCTTATGAGCAGGAAAATTAAATCATATCCTGGGGACTATGCACACAACCAGGATCAAGAGAATTGAACCATATCTTAGCATCTCCCTTTAATGAGAACGGAAATATTTTAAGGATGTAAAAGTAGCGAGATCTCTCATCATTAGTGAAAAGGGTAGCTATATCATTTAATTTAGTAAGATATGCCACAATAGTTTCAGATTCATAGCCATGAAAAGGATTAGATTCAACCAAAGTAATTATATCAGGATCAATAGAGAATTCATAATCCTTATCGGTAACACAGATAGGTGAAGTAGCAAAAGCAGGGTCAGGTCTCATTCTATCATTAAGAGATTGCTTATTCCATTTAGCTAATAATCTCTTGAGCTCATTTCTATCTTTGCAAGCTAAAATGGCTGCAGAAGCTTCTTTATCAAAAATATAACCCTCAGGAATAACAGGCAAGTCTTCATCATCAATTTCATCAATATAATCAGTTTCAATAGTTTCTTTCTCTCTAGCCCTAGCAATTTGTTCATCAAGAAATTCACTAAGGGGCACAGAAGTATCAAGCATAGAAGTAGTTTCATCATAAGTATCATGCATAGCGTAAGTGGCATCATCAATAACATGCGACATATCGTAGCGAATAGCGTAAGTAGGTTTAGGTGTCGCAAGCTTACTCAAAATGTAAGGTGAATCAAGTGCGAGCTAGATGGCAGTTCCTTACCTCCCCTCGTAGTTGAGGGATAAATTGTTGTCTTAGCGTCTTTCAAGTTCTTCATAGTGACCAGCATATATAAACCCCAAGTGACTCAAAGAATAGAGCTATGCTCCCCGGCAATGGCGCCATAAAATAGTCCTGATAACCCACAAGTATAGGGGATCGCAACAGTTTTTGAGGGTAGAGTATTCAACCCAAATTTATTGATTTGACACAAGGCGAGCCAAAGAATATTCTCAAGTATTAGCAACTGAGTTGTCAATTCAGCCACACCTGGATAACTTAGTATCTGCAGCAAAGTGTTTAGTAGCAAAGTAATATGATAGTAGTGGTAACGGTAACAAAGGGTAACGGTAGTAAAAGTAATATTTTTGGTGTTTTGTAGTGATTGTAACAGTAGCAACGGAAAAGTAAATAAGCGAAGAACAATATAGGAAATTGGTGATGGAGGATGGTTGATGATGACGACAGCGATGAATCCCCCTCTCCGGAGCCCCGAACGGACTCCAGATCAGCCCTCCCGAGAGGATTTAGGGCTTGGCGGCGGCTCTGTATCGTAAAACGTGATGAATTCTTCTCCCTGATTTTTTTCTCCCCGAAAGCAAATATATAGAGTTGGAGTTGGCGTCGGAGGAGCTCCAGGGGGCCCATGAGGTAGGGGCGCGCCTGGGGGTAGGCGCGCCCCACCCTCGTGGGATGTGGTGTGGGCCCCTGGTCTTCACCTTTTGCAAGGATTTTTATTATTTCCAAATAGACGTTCCATGAAGTTTCAGGTCATTCCGAGAACTCCTGTTTCTGCACATAAATAACACCATGGGAAGTCTGCTGAAAACAGCGTCAGTCCGGGTTAGTTCCATTCAAATCATGCAAGTTAGAGTCCAAAACAAGGAAAAATATGTCTGGAAAAGTAGATACGATGGAGACGTATCACCCCCTCGCAAGCATCCGCAACTACGAGAAAAGTATTAAGAATAAATTCTAACCATAGCATTAAACTTTTGGATCCATTCGGTCCCTTACGGAATAGGGCATAAATTAGGGTTTAAGCTTTTGTCACTCTCTCAGCCCATCATCTAATAACTACTCCACAATGCATTCCCTTAGGCCCAAATATGGTGAATTGTCATGTAGTCGATGTTCACATGACACCACTAAGGGAATCACAACATACATACTATCAAAATATCGAACACATATCAAGTTCACATGATTACTTGCAACATGATTTCTCCCGTGACCTCAAGAACAAAATTAACTACTCACAAATAATAAGCATGCTCAATATCAGAGGGGTATTAAATAGCATATTGGATCTGAACATATAATCTTCCACCGAATAAACCATATAGTAATCAACTACATGATGTAATCAACACTACTAGTCACCCACAAGCACCAATCTATAGTTCTGGTACAAAGATTGAACACAAGAGATGAACAGGGTTTGAGAGGAGATGGTGTTGTTGAAGATGTTGATGGAGATTGCCCTCCCCAAGATGGGAGAGCTGTTGGTGATGATGATGACGATGATTTCCCCCTTCGGGAGGGAAGTTCCCCCAGCAGAATCGCTCCGTTAGAGGGCAAAAGTGCTCCTGCCCAAGTTCCGCCTCGAGACGGCGGCGCTCCATCCCGAAAGTCCTCTCCTTATTTTTTTTCTAGGTCAAAATGACTTATATACCAGAAGATGGGCACCGAAGGTGGGCCGAGGAGGGCACAACCCACTGTATGCGTGCACAGGCTCCCTGGCGTGCCCAGTGGGTTGTGCCCACCGGTGGGCCCCTCCGTACTTATTGGCTCCAATAGTCCTCATATATTCCATAAAAATTCTCCGTAAAATTTCAGCTTGTTTGGAGTTGTGCAGAATAGGTGGCCTGACGTAGCTTTTCCAGGTCCAGATTTCCAGTTGCCGGAATTCTCCCTCTTTGTGTGTACCTTGCATATTATGAGAGAAAAGGCATTAGAATTACTCCAAAAAGCATTATTATGCATAAAAACATCATAAAATAACAGTAGGTAAACATGATGCAAAATGGACGTATCAGCGATCTCTTCGGAGAAGATCCCCCAAGTGGATTCAAGATCCCTCACGGGAAGACCCCCTCAAGACCTCCTCGCGAAGAAGAAATTGCTACTTGTATCGTCCTTTGTTGATCGTGGAGCGTGTATCTCTTTGTGTTTCGAGGATCTAGCACATGTGTAATCGAATCTTGTTGGTTTGAGTGATTTCTCTCGTGTTTCCCCTCGTGTTTTCCCCTTGTGTTCCTCATAGGATCTGCTCCAATTGTAAAAGATTGGCCCTAGGGTTTCCACCCTACATCATCTTGGTATCCGAGCTTCATCATCATCTACTCCAACCGATGAGACCATCAAGACAAGTTCAATCAAGTGCTTCACATGCGGTGGCCGAGGCCACAAGTCCTTTGAGTGTACTAACAAGCGCACCATGATCCTCAACGACGATGGAACCTATGACTCCATGGGTGAAGAGGAAATGGACGCCCTTGAGCAAGTGGCCATGCACCTCAAGTGAACAGAGATGAGGATGATAAAGTCTTTTGTGACGAAGATCCGAGCCCTACTCTTGTTGTCTCCAAGGTCTTGACTCTTCAACATCAACAAGACGAAGACCAAAGATGCCATATCTTCCACACCAAGGCCGACATCAATGGAAGGTCTGCGAAGGTCATCATCGATGGAGGGAGTTGTCATAACTTGGCAAGTGAAGAACTATGCTCCAAGCTCCAATTGGTCATGATGAAGCACCCGCATCCCTACAAGGTCCAATGGCTAAGCGAATCCGACACTATTCAAGTGGAACACATGGTGCAAGTTTCCTTCAAATTTGGAGCATACGAAGAAACTTTGGAGTGTGATGTTGTTCCAATGTCCGTTTGCCACCTCCTTCCTGGACAACCATGGAAATTTGACCGAGGTGTCATCAACAACGGGCGTACCAATCACTATAGCTTCAAGATGAAGGGAAAGGAGTACGTGCTACGACCTATGTCGCCAAGTCAAGTGATCGCCGACAAGCAAGCCACCCATCATGGAGAGAATAGTGAGAGAGTGAACCACCACAAAGAGAGTGAGCGCCACAAGCCCAAATCGAGTGCCTCCATGATGAGCGACAAGAAAAACTTAGTCCTATTTGCCACCAAAAGTGAGATGAGAGAAGTGTGTGAGAACCCATCAAGTGTTATGCACTATGTCCTCTTTTGCAAGGACGAGGCACCAAAAAATAACACCTCTCACAATCTACCTTTAGTGTTATCTTCTCTTTTGCACAAATTCCAAGATGTATTCCCTGACGAGCTACCTCCGGGTCTACCTCCTCTTCGAGGCATCGAACACCGCATCAACCTCATCCATGGAGCACCTCTTCCTAACAAGGCTCCCTACCGCGTCAACCCCGAGGAAACCAAGGAGATCCAACAGCAAGTACAACAACTCATCGACAACGTCCATGTACGAGAAAGCTTGAGTCCTTGTGTCGTACCGGTAATCCTTGTTCCCAAGAAAGATGGTACATATCGCACGTGTTCTGATTGTCGTCCTATCAATGCTATCACCATGCTTATCGTTACCCCATTCCATGCCTAGATGATATGCTAGATGAGCTTAGCGGAGTCACCATTTTCTCTAAGATTGGTCTTACGAGTGGCTATTACTAAATCCGCATACAAGAAGGTGATGAATGGAAACCGCATTTAAGACCAAATTTAGCTTATATGAATGGCTCGTTATGCCAATGGGCTTATCTGAAGCATCTGGTACTTTCACGCGAGTCATGCATTTTGTTATTAGGCCCTACATTGGTGTATTTGTTGTGGTTTACTTTGACGATATTCTTGTCTTTAGCAAATCTCTCAAAGATCATGTCACCCATCTTTGAATCGTGTTGCAAACCCTTAGGAAAGAGCGTATTTATGCTAATATGGACAAATTCCTTTTTGGTGTTGATAAGCTTGTTTTATTGGGTTTTGTAGTCTCCTCTAAGGGTGTTCACGTAGATGAATCTAAGATCAATGTTATTAAAACTTGGACTCAACCAACAAATTTGCAACAAGTGCATAGTTTCCTTGGCCTAGCTGGTTTCTATCGTAGATTCTTTAAGGACTTTAGCACTATTGCATCCTGTTTGCATGATTTGAGTAAGAAAAATGCACCATTTATTTGGGGACCATCTCAAGATACCGCATTTAATGAGCTTAAAAATTTGCTTACTCATGCTCCCGTGCTTGCATTACCCAACTTTGACAAAACTTTTGAAGTTCATTGTGATGCTAGTGGTAATGACATAGGAGGTGTGTTAACGCAAGAGAAGCGCCCCATAGCTTACTTTAGTGAGAAACTTTCCGGAGTGCAACTCAATTATCCCATCTATGACAAAGAGCTATATGCTTTAGTGCGAGTTTTGCGTGAGTGGGAACATTATCTTCGCCCTCATGAATTTGTCATTCATACCAACCATGAAACACTTAAGTACCTTAAGGGTCAAACTAAGTTGAACAAGTGTCATGCTAAGTGGAGTGAGTTCATTGAGTCATTTCCTTATGTCATTAAATACATCAAAGGTATGGAAAATGTTGTGGCGGATGCTCTTTCCCGCAAATGCATGCTTGTCACCAAACTTGAATTGAATGTCATTGGTTTTGAGCACATAAAACACTTGTATGTGCATGATCCTACTTTTGCTACACCTTATGCCAAATGTTTGACACATACATCTTGGGAACACTATTACATCAAAGATGATTATCTTATGAGAGTTAACAAACTATGTATTCCCGAGTCCTCTCTTTGTTTGTTACTTTTGCAAGAATCTCATGGAGGAGGACTAATGGGACACTTTGGACGCGACAAGACATTCACTACACTCTTCAAGAACTATTTTTGGCCCAAGATGTTCTGCGACGTCTCACGCTTCAGCAACCGATGCTCTACATGTCGCAAAGCTAAGTCTAAAGCTCAATCCTATGGTCTATATATGCCACTTCATATTCCATATCACCCATGAGAAGATATTAGCATGGATTTTGTGCTTGGTTTTCCTAGGACTAGAAACGGCAAAGATTCCGTGTTTGTTGTTGTGGACCGATTCTCTAAAATGGCTCATTTCATCCCATGCAACAAGATAGACGATGCTTCACATGTTGCAAATATTTTTTGTAGGGAAATTTTGCGCCTACATGGAGTGCCAAAGACTATTTTCGCGGACCGCGACGTCAAGTTCTTGAGCTACTTTTGGAAGACCTTATGCGCCAAGCTCGGAATCAAGCTTTTGTTCTCTTCGGCATACCATCCTCAAACTAACGGTCAAATGGAGGTGACAAACCGAACGCTCTCCACTCTACTACGCGTGTTGATCAAGAAGAACATCAAGGAGTGGGAGGATTGTCTACCCATCGCCGAGTACGCCTACAATCATGCACGACATTCGACTACCGGCAAGTCCCCTTTTGAGGTCGTCTACGGTTTCAACCCGTTGTCCCCATTGGACACTCTTCCTCTACCACTACAAGAGCGCATCAACATGGACGCGAGTGCCCGAGTGAACTACCTCAAGAAGATGCATGAAGATACAAGGCACGCCATCGAGCGCCAAGTACAACGACTCGCGACCAAGCGCAACATCAACAAGCAACCCATAGTATTCAACATTGGAGATCTTGTGTGGCTACACCTTCGCAAGGACCGCTTCCCCAACGAACGCAAGTCCAAACTTCTACCACGAGTCGATGGACCCTTCGAGGTGCTTGCACGCTACAACAACAACAACAACAACAACAACAACAACAACAACAACAACAACAACAACAACAACAACAACGCCTACAAGATTGACATCCCACGTGACAAGTAATCCGTGCGCGACATCTTCAACGTCAAAGATCTCTCTCCCTACCATGGTGATGAGGATTTTGATCCAAGGTCGGATCTTTCCCAAGGGGGGGAGATGATGCGGAGCATCCTATGGTCATCCCCATGGACCTATCATCATTCACCAAGTGCAAAGAGGATCGATGACACAAGCATGAGCTAGGCCCCTCGAGAACGAGGTGACATCTCTCCTTAGTGATATTCCATATGAACCTCTAGAGACATGGCTACTACCTAAGTCCGGAATATTGTGCATGATGAGGTACCAAGAAGGCCCTCCCGAAGAGGCACGTGAAGACGGACAAGTCCCCAAGTTCATGGATGAAGAGGAATGACGAAAGGAACTGGAGAAGCCTCTAGGACCCGGACATATGGCCCTAAGCCCCAGGCATCTGGCCCCTGGAGCATCTACCACACCCGCCGCCCAACAGAAGCTACAGGTCCAGGACATCCGGCCCGACACCAGCCCGGACATCCGGCCCCCGCCCGGAAATCCAGCGCCCATCACAGAACACACCCGAAGCTGGACCATGTCAGCCCTGACATCCGGCTCTTCCCGAGCCACCGGATGATACATCTCCAACGTATCTATAATTTATGAAGTATGCATGCTATTATATTATCCATCTTAGATGTTTTATATGCATTTATATGCTATTTTATATGATTTTTGGGACTAACCTATTAACCTAGAGCCCAGTGCCAGTTTCTGTTTTTTCCTTGTTTTTGAGTTTTACAGAAAAGGAATACCAAACAGAGTCCAATTGACGTGCCAATTTTGTTGATTTTTTATGGACCAAAAGAAGCCCCTAGAGCAAAAGAGTTGGGCCAGAAGAGTCCCGGGCTGTCCACGAGGGTGGGGGCGTGCCCACCCCCCTAGGCGTGGGCCCCTGCCTCGTGATTTACTCGAGACCCCCGACATGAAACCAACGCCAAAAATTCCTATAAATACGTAAACCCCGTAAAATAACCTAGATCGGAAGTTCACGCCCGCAAGCCTCTCAGAGCCACGAGAAATCAATCTAGGCCCTCTCTGGCACCCTGCCGGAGAGGGCCATCATCACCGGTGGCCATGGAGGAGGATCCCGGAGGGGCCATGAAGGCCAAGGACCAGAGGGAGAGCCTCTCCCCATCTAGGGGGGGCATGAAGGACGAAGAACAAGGGGGAGAACCTCTCCTCCTCTCTCTCGGTGGCACCGGAGTGAATCGGGAGGGGAATCATCGTCGCGGTGATCGTCTTCATCAACATCACCATCCTCATCTATTTACACGGTCCACTCTCCCGCACCCCGCTGTAATCCCTACTTGAACTTGGTGCTTTATGCCACATATTATGATCCAATTATGTGTGGCCATCCTATGATGTTTTGAGTAGATATCCTTTGTCTTTGGGTTGATTGATGATCTAGATTGGTATGAGTTGTATGTTTTATTATTGGTGCTGTCCTATGGTGCTCTCCGTGTCGCACAAGCGTGAGGGACTCCCGCTGTAGGGTGTTGCAATATGTTCATGATTCGCTTATAGTGGGTTGGTGAGTGGTGAAACACAAACCCGAGTAAGGGGTTGTTATGCGTATGGGAATAAAGAGGACTTGATGCTTTAATGCTATGGTTGGGTTTTACCTTAATGATCTTTAGTAGTTGTGGATGCTTGCTAGAGTTTCAATCATAAGTGCATATGATCCAAGAAGAGAAAGTATGTTAGCTTACGCCTCTCCCTCATATGAAATTGCAATGACGACTATCGGTCTTGTTAACAATTGCCTAGGACAATTCTGCACACCGATCCATCATTATTCCACACTCGCTATTTATAATATTTAGTAGTATATTCTAACTTTATGATAACAGCAACTACTTTTATATTTTAGTTCTCCGATATCATGCAAAGTTATCCTCTTCATACCCACAACATAGTTTTATTTCTCGTTTCTAGTTGGAAGCAAACGTTTGGTGTACGTAGAGTCGTATCAGTGGCAGATAGGGCTTGAGAGAATATTGATCTTACCTTTAGCTCCTTGTGGGTTCGACGCTCCATACTTATCACTTCCACCTTTGGAAATTGCTGCGATGATTCCCTGCACTTGGGGATTATCACCGGACATCCGGCCTCCTCCCCGAAAATCCGGACACCGCCTATACAGAGAGCTTCAAGACCGACCCTGCCAGCCCGGACATCCGACCCCCTGCCCAGACATCCGGCTCCTCCTGAAGGCCCAGACATCCGGCCCCGCCTATATGCGCACTGTAAAGGGTCGAGACCCATGTACCCCTTCGCCCACCTAGACTATATATACTCCTCCTCCTCATTTGAGAGATAGAGCTTTGTTCATCCACTTGGTTACTTCTCCATTGGAGTCCACGACCTCTTCGGAGAAGATCCCCCAAGTGGATTCAAGACCCCTCATGGGAAGACCCCCTCAAGACCTCCTCACGGAGAAGAACTTGCTACTTGTATCATCCTTTGTTGATCATGGATCGTGTATCTCTTTGTGTTTTGAGGATCTATCACATGTGTAATGGAATCTTGTTGGTTTGAGTGAGTTCTCTCGTGTTTTCCCCTCGTGTTCTTCGTAGGATCCGCTCCAATCGTGAAATATCGTCCCTAGGGTTTCCACCCTACATCAATGTTGGTCTCCACCTTAGTGGCCCTTTTCTCCAAGCCGGAGAACCACTTGACCTCATCATCAACTTCGGGTAATTGCCAATCACCGAACTCCATGGGCATTGTAGTCTGGCATCCATTTCAGAATCTGGTCTCGGGCGGAATTGATATTCAGTAGGACAACACTCGCCGGTAAATTGAATGGCCCAAGGCTGTCGAACAACTGTTCGCACAACCAGCCATTGCCATAAACCATCAAGTTGTTGGCCAGGCCCGGGTACAGTCTCATCCTGTCCACGGTGTCCCCATACAACCACGCAAACTTGTCCCTTTTCTGCAAAGGCGTGATGTGGCATCGGAGGAAATCGGCCCCCACCTGCTCGATGGTTAACCTGACGGCTTTGAGACGGATAATCTTGTTCAGTGTCAGGCGTAGCCTGTCGTCGATAAGGCCGAATTCCCTCCGATCGTTGCCATGCACAATGCACTTCGTCCGCGCCTGGCAAAACTCTGGGGCCTCCTCATCCTAGATCCAGCACCAGTCTGCTCTCCACTCCTCCCACCTACCGTGTTGTTTCCCTAGCAGGTAATCCCAATTCTCCCTCTTCTCCGAAGGGATCCAGCTTATGTTTCCTGAGCGGTGGGTTTTGTTCTCCACCCGCAGAATGAAGAAGTGCCGGAACAAATCCACGTTGGGGGCAACCCCGACGAAGTTCTCGCACAAGTGAGCGAAAATCGCCATGCATGCCATTGTGTTCGGCGTGAAATCCAGGAGGTGAAACCCATACACCATCATCATCGCCTCAAAGAAATCTAAGAATGGGGGGCAGAGGTCGCAGAAGAAGTACGCACAGAAAAGCCGATATGAATTTGGCAGATCTTCTTCTCCTTCTGCCAAGACCACGGGCGCCCCATGCCCCTTTGGTACTGGCGCCCCCCGCATATGCCCATACCTTGCGACCAGGGTGTTCTCATCAAAACTCGACGGGAAGAAGACCACGTCTCTTCGCTGCTTCTTATCCAGCTCCGCCACTCGCTTCTTGTTCCCCTCCGCGGATACGGTCTTCGCGGCAGTCGTCCGCTTCTCCTTGTCAGCAGCAGTCTTCTTTCCCATCTCTTTGAATGATGAGGGAATGGAAGATCAAATGAGGCAATTGAGGGCAAGAACGGATGCCGAGCAACTACATGGCTTTAGGAAGAAGATGGTGGAGGGGGAAACAGGTGTGAATGAGCCGCGCCCCTTCGCGTTTTTTTCTCTCTATGGGGAACATGCGTGAAAGGGTGGCTCTTCGCTGCTTTCTCTCAGAAATTTACCGTTTTACATTAACTGCAACAGTCCCACGACCCCACGACCTGCGGTAATTATGCAGAGTGGATGTTGGGTTGGCTAGTCATCATGACAAACTGCTGTGCGCACAACGTTCCTTCAACACATGTATGTGCACCTTTTGGGCCTAACCCAACGTGTCCGGCGACACGTATGGCTCAGGCCCGGGGGCTTCTGTCGGGGGGCACAAACAGGGGTGTATGTTTCCCCCTGACTTGTGCCCGGACAGGCAAGTCTCCGGCATGACAACAAAAAAGCAAACTGCACCAAGCATCCAAGACAAGGCCAAGCTGAAGATATAGCTCTTTGAGGAATCAAAGGGCGTATCAAGAAGACCAAGACAAGCCGAGGAAGCAAGATATCACTAAGGGAAAAACCTCCCTTGCCGAGTAGGTGAGCCTGGTAGGGTCGATGTCGCGCTGAAGACAAGTCTCAAGACTCCCTCGGCAGTCTTGCCGGGGATGCCAAGGGCGGATTACCCCGCCAAGGCTCCACCGCTCCACCTCATAGCGACGCAAGTCACTTATCAACGCGGTGTCAAGCCCCCCAAGTGATTAGGTGGCTGTCATTTGGCACGTGGCGACCACTTCTGAGGAAAGTCACCCCTAAGTGACACCCGTCCACAAGCGTGTCACGCAGGCAGGCAAGGAGGTGGCAGAAGAGCACGACAAGGCTTGTCGGGCCGCTTCCATGACGTGACACTAAGCGGCGCATTTAATGCGTCTTGTCCTGTTTGCAGAGTTAGGTATGATAGCACTGTGGCTATCTAATCACAGGATAATGACTGTTTTTCCATTGTGGTAACCCCTTGACCTATAAAAGGAGGGTCGTGGCAACCTTAGAAAGGATTCGGACCCTTGTACACTCATACGCGCGTAGCTGCTCTCGTCCCGAGGCGATCTTGCCGGGCTTGAGCGCTGCGTCTTCACCACGGTCCTCTCATCAATCCACCAAAGCAGGAGTAGGGTTTTTACGCCTCGCGGTGGCCCAAACCTGGGTAAAACTGCCCATGTCATCGTTGCCACACTGCTCGACGGTCTCCGCTCTTTATGCCATGCGCCCTTCCCCCTTGCCGAACCACAAGGGGCCGATGGCCCCATAGGTGGCCATGTTGAACCACGGCACCATGGTTGTAATTATTTTTTGTGCCAATGTCGCAACGGATCATCTAGGCAAGCGGGGTGTATTGTCATTGGGCCTATACGACCAGAGAAGAAGCTTCGGCAATTATACTACGAACAATGAAGTCCATTTTTCTCTTTTGCCTCTATCAGTACAGGTGGGTGTGGGGTTGGTGATCGACCATGGTTTCATTGGATGTTCTAGTTGGTTTGTTCTGTTTCATTTTTATGGGTGCAATAATTTGCCTCCTTATGTTTTGGAGCTTGTTGACATAAACAGTATGGGACTTATGTGTTTGCTAGTGCACACAGAGTAACAGGTCCCTGGAATCAAGAGGAGTTTGATTCAAAACAACGAAGATAATCCCCTGCATTGTAGTGAAGATTATCATCGAAGATTATGATGACAATGACCCCTCAAAAATTGCTGACGTGAAGCAATTGGTTCGGTGCTCGTCCGAAGGAAGTGATTGCACCAAGGAGATTGAAGACGAAGTGAAGTCGTAGCATTTGTTATGTTGTTTCTCTTCACTTTATTGAGTCACAGGACCACCGTACTATTAAGAGGGGTGTAGCGTTTGAAACTTTGATTCTCTGATGCTAAACCCAAATCCTGTGAAAGTTGCGAGAGAAATCTCTTTGTGTTCCGAGCAAATACTTGCCAGCAAGAGACTGTGATCTTCTTCGCAATGAGAGATTTTTCTCTGACCGAGGAGTTAGCATTACTTGTTCCTCGAGTAATGTTATCGTTGCTCTTTGAAATCCGACCGTTGAGAACATGTCGGTTGGCCATTGGCTGGACCACGTGTCCAAAATGTCATTTCCCACTAGGGAAGGTTGCGGCTCTAAATAGCCACCCCGCGCCGGCGTTGTCCGGTGGCTACTCCATTTCATTCTGAGAAGATTGTTGATCAACCCCCTCTCTGAGTGATTTGAGTTTAAAATCCACTGAGAGAAAACACATAGAGTCGAAAAATTAGATAGTGGTTCAACATCACTCGAATCTAAGTTCAGTACGCTTTACCTATTACTCTTGAGAGCTGCAAACTCTCTAGACGGTTAGGTGTCAATTTCTTCAGAGACCAAGAGTGATTGTGGTTCTCGAAGAAGTCTATAAAGGTTTGGAGATCGCCTCAAGTATCTACCACGAGTGATCAGCATTGGTTGACGAACCAATTGTTGAGGAGAATAGGGCGAAGAGAGATTATCTTGTGTGTTAAATCACAACCCCTCCAACCAGACGTAGTCCTTGTGCAGAAGGACGAACTGGTCTACCAAATTCCTTGTCGCCATCGAGCATCACTCGTTAACTCTGTCTCTCCTATTTACTTTCGGTTTGTTTCGATCATGTGATTTGTCTCGATGCATGCCTTTAGTTTCCATTCGGTAGTTTATGTTCGCTCACTGTAACTGTTTTTCATTCGCTCCACTGCTGGGTTATGAGAGTTTTGATATTTCTGAAGAAATTTTAAAACTCCCATTCACCCCCCTCTGGCAGACATACTTCGTTCTTGCAGTTAGTTCATCCAGTTAAGTCCAGTGGCATGCCGGTAGACCACGTACCAGCTAGCCACGTCTCTCGCGAGCTCCACCAAAAAGACCAAGTGCCGGTATTCGGGAACTTCTATCCTTTAGGAGTGCGCCGCAATGAAGGTAACATGCCTCAGCTCCATGTGGAGGAACAAAGGTAGGGGCTTTATCAACAAGCACGACAACGCCCATGGCTTTGTATAACCGAACCCGTCTCCCGAGGGTTCTCTATAAAAGTCCCAGCCCGACATGCCATTGTTATCATGTACACCTTCTCTTTCTGTTTTCCTTTGTTATGATCGGCCCCATCGAAATGCTCTGCCAATGCCAGGTCAACTCACCATCGCTGGTAAGGAAGTGGTGGTGCTGCGCCTAGCTACCCGCATCGCTCGTTGTGACGCCCCAAGACCGGAGCTTCAGTTGCCTTCCAGGGTTTCCGAGTTTTGTCGTGTGATTTGTTTTGTGTGTGCATTCATCATGTCAGCTCTTGCATTGCATCATCTCATCATGCCATCATATCATTATTTTTAAAAATCATCTAAATAAATTGTATGGATTTTTCGATCCATTTAAATCGAGGATTCACATGGTGACTTCTCTTTATAACATATACTCCCAATATTAGGGAGCTATATTAAAAATATTCCATTGTTTTGGAATTAACCATAACCCACTTGCAAATAAATCCCATGCCTTTTCTGCTCCGAGTTGACCTCAAAACCTTGCTAATATTATTTTATCATTTTCCGGAGCTCCACCAAAAATCCTTGGGCCATTTTTGTTAAATTCTTCATATTTTTGTGAGCTCGGGAAAATTGTCCTTCTGCTCAAACTCTTTTCCCTAACCCCCCTTCTTTTTCCTTCTCTATATTTCTTTTCTGCTTAAGAGTTTAGTGAGAGAGAGAGCCAGCCCACCTCTTCAAATTCCCCACCATCTTGCTCCCAGCCTCCCGCCACGCCCAAGGCCCACCAACCTACCTAACCCTAGCCTCCCCTCCGCTCGATCTCCATCTCCCTCGTCCTCCCTCCAGTGCGCCGCTTCGAGCCCGCTCGATCCCTCGCCTCCCTCCTCTCGACCCGATCCCACCTCCCTCGCTCTCTCCCTCCGCGCCGCCTCTGCCCGATCCCCATCTCTCCCGAGCGTCTTCTCCTCGGCCTCCTCCTCGGCGCCTCCTCCACCCCCTTGAACCCTCCTCTCGCTCGTCGCCCGCCTCCGAGGTCCTCCCCTGCCGCCCGCGTCATTAAATGGCGTCGGCCGGACCTCCAGCGCGCCGCCGCCTCGTCCCGTCCTCGTCGCCTTGCTCCTCGCTGACGCCCTGCCGGCCCAGCTCGGCCTCCTCCCGAGCTTCGCGCCGTCATCCTCCTCCGCACCGAGCCGGGGAGTGGTGCTCCCTGCGCCGTCCCTCGCCTTGCCGCCTCCTCCGTTGGTGGCGACCACCGAGCTCCACAAGGAGTCGGAGTCCCCTGCCTCCACAACCACCGAACCGGGGCCTTGAGGCCATCCTCGAGATTTTCGCCAAGTACCAGGTCAACGAGGACCGCCAAGTTCCACTACCGATGAACGTTTTGGACCGCCAAGTTCGGCTACGATCCTCGAGACCATCGTGTTGCACGCCAACATGAGTACGACCACGGACGGCTACCTGCGGATGGATTTCGTCAAGTTCAACGACGACCCGTGAAGCACATGGGAACATCAAGTACCCCTACGCCGTGTACGACTACCATCGCGAGACCGCAAGTACCACGACAACCCCGAAGGGATTCGGACCCGTCAAGTACCTCTTCGAAGACGAACGTGAAACAACTACTTCCTCTACTTCCCTCGACGACCCGTGAACGTCTACTTCCCTCTACGAACGCTTTTCCGCCCGAACGCACGCTTGAAGGTATAACCACCGAGATGACCGACCGTGATCGAATCATCCTTGCGATGCCCTCTTTTGCCATGCCACCGTTTTCGTGGGAACCCGGTATCCGGAGCACCCCACCATCCTCGCATGACACGCTCACGCTTTCTTTTGCACCGCCCTCTCGATGAGCAGCCGGCACCGCTATGTTGCCGTGGCACCATTTTCGGATTCGTTGCCGTGGCACCCCTTTCTTCCACCACGGTGACACAATGCTTCATAATGCTCTTGTCAAACATTTTCATAAAATTGCATAAAACTTGCACATGTCATCCGCATCATGATAACAACAATTAAAATGTTTAAAATTGTTGTTTGCATTAATTTGCATAATTGCCATGCTAAAATGATTTATTTCATATCTAAATAACCGTAACTCGGATTTAAATAAATTATATATGTAAATGGGGTAGAAATATGCCTAGTTTAACATGGTAGCATTACTTTGCATGTTTAACAACTCTAAAATATGCTTTAGGTCAGATCAGTACCGAATCCATAATTTGCATATGGGGATTTTCCGGAATTGTTGTTTCTTATTTCCGGCCTCATTTAAACTTGCCTAGATAGGTAGTTTCTTTATGCTTCACCTCTTGCCATGTTTAACAACATTTAATATTGTTGTGTACCTAACCGGGAGAGAACTAAATAAGTGTTGTGGTGTTAGTCAATATGCAACTCGTTGCATATTGAGCTCCACTTAACTTGTAGTGTTGTTTGTGCATATTGCCATGCCATGCATCATTAAATCGGACATGCATCATACTTGTTTTGCGCATCATGCCATGTTTATGTGATGGTTATTTACTATGTTGTTTGTTTGTTTCGGTTTGCTTTTCTCGTTAGCTTCGGTTCCGTTCCGGAGTTGTGAGGATTCGTTCGACTACGCCCGTTTGTCTTCTTCATGGACTTGATCTTCTTCCTTGCGGGATTTCAGGCAAGATGACCATACCCTCGAAATCACTACTATCTTTGCTTGCTAGTTGCTCGCTCTTTTGCTATGCCTATGCTACGATGCCTATCACTTGCTTATCATGCCTCCCATATTGCCATGTCAAGCCCCTAACCATCCCTTCCTAGCAAACCGTTGTTTGGCTATGTTCCCGCTTTGCTCAGCCCCTCTTATAGCGTTGTTAGTTGCAGGTGAAGTTGAAGTTTGTTCCTTGTTGGAACATGGAGATGTTGTTCCTTGTTGGAACATGTTTACTTGTTGGGATATCACAATATATCTTATATTATTAATGCATCTATATACTTGGTAAAGGGTGGAAGGCTCGGCCTTATGCCCGTGTTTTGTTCCACTCTTGCCGCCCTAGTTTCCGTCATATCGGTATTATGTTCCCGGATTTTGCGTCCCTAACGCGGTCGGGTGATTTATGGGACCCCTTGACAGTTCGCTTTGAATAAGACTTTTCCAAAGAAGGCCCAACATTGGTTTTACCATTTGCCTCACCTATGCCCTTTTTCCCTTGGGTTTTGAGTCCCGAGGGTCATCTTTATTTTAGCCCCCTCTCGCCAGTGCTCCTTCGAAAGTGTCGTCTAACTAGAGCCCTCAGGTACGCCCTCAAGGCAACTTGAGGTCTGGTTTTAGTTGTATGGACTGCTCATCCGAGTGTGCCACGAGACCGAGATATGTGCAGCTCCTATCGAGATTTGTCGGCTTTGTCCGGGCGGCTTTCTGGTCTTGTTTTATTGCTGTGAAATGTCTTGTAGCCGGATTCCGAGACTGATCGGGTCTTCCGGGAGAAGGAATATCCTTCGTTGATCGCGAGAGATTATCATGGGCTAAGTTGGGACATCCCTGCAGGGTATAAACTTTCGAAAGCCGTGCCCGCGGTTATGTGGCGGATGGGAATTTGTTAATGGCCGGTTGTAGAAAACCTGAAGTTGATCTTAACTAAAATACATCAACCGCGTGTGTAACCGTGATGGTCTCTTCTCGGTGGAGTCCGGGAAGTGAACACGGTGTTGGAGTTGTGCTTAACGTAGGTTGTTCTAGGATCACTTCTTGATCATAGTTGTTCGACCGTGCTTTTGCCTTCTCTTCTCGCTCTCTTTTGCGTATGTTAGCCACCATACATGCTAGTCGCTTGCTGCAGCTCCACCTCACTACCCTGTCCTACCTTTAAGCTTAAATAGTCTTGATCACGCGGGTGTGAGATTGCTGAGTCCCCGTGACTCACAGATACTTCCAAAAACCAGTTTGCAGGTGCCGATGAAACCGTGCAGGTGATGCACCCGAGCTCAAGGAGGAGTTCGATGAAGATCTTGTTCATTGTGTTGTTTCGTTTCAGCTTGATCGAGAGTGGAGCTCAGTTGGGACGATCGGGGATCAATAGCATTTGGGGTAGTCTTCTTTTATTTTGGTTCCGTAGTCGGACCTTGATTGTATCTGTTTGATGTAATGTTTTACTCATGTATTGTGTGAAGTGGCGATTGTAAGCCAACTATGTATCCTTTTCCTTATGTATTACATGGGTTGTGTGAAGATTACCTCACTTGCGACATTGCTTTCAATGCGGTTATGCCTCTAAGTCGTGCCTCGACACGTGGGAGATATAGCCGCATCGAGGGCGTTCAAGTTGGTAATCGAGCCTTCCCGACTTAGGAGCCCCCTACTTGATTGTTTGTCATGGCGTTGTTGAGTCTAGAACGGAAAATGTTTTGAGTCTTAGGATTATATATATCGAAGAGTAGGATTCTTTTTACTCCTCAGCCCTTCGTCAGCCTCCGTGAGGTATCCCGACGAGAGTTTTGACTTTTCTCTCCTCAAATTTCACTAATTTTTTTTAGGATCACGCTGGTATCTTGGAATCGTTCCGATGGGTTTGTGACGAGAACATTGTTCTTGGTGCCTCGACATTTAGGGGTTGTGGCGGTGTCCCGGGAGTTGAGCTCCGAGGTGTTGTCGTCACAATTTTATCGTTGCGATTCGAATACCGAAGTTTTACCGACATCGAAATCTCTTTTGTGCGCTTGTTGGTGAGATAACCCCGATAGCCCAAAGATCGCGAAAAGTGGAGTATTGCCATGACTTGTATAACGGATGTTTTTTCGAAGGTCGAGGTACACGATTTCCGAAGGTTTCTCGGTTATGTGTTGACGGATGGATACAGCTGGATCTAGGTATTGTTAGTTTGGGTGATATATTTTGTGTCCTGTATCCCCAACACCATTGCATAACCGTAAAGTTTTGGGAGTTTATAGGTGGGAATTCAAGTAGCTCCTAGAATATCTTTCCGACAGATGCATGATATGAGATTGGGTAAATCTCTATCATATGTATTTGTTCCGGCTTATTCTGCAAGCCAAATCCTTTGTTTTTGTTCCGTTTTGTGGTATTCAAGTTGCTTCAATGCCAAGTGTTGATTCCATACCTTTCCTAAATGGTGTTCTCACATTGCTATGTGAATACTAATCCTTCTTGATCACTGAGCTTGTCATGTCAATTCTTTTCTCAACCGGCGTGCTTCTCTTCAAGTGGATCCGATCATTCCAACATTCGCAAGATCAATTCTAAGCTTTTCTCAACGGTGTTCATTTCATCCGACCCAAGTTGTTTGTTTTCCCGCCCTCCCACCCTTTTTCTTCAAGGACTCAGATTTCTTAATCAAGTATCCATTTTTATTGAGTGAAGTTTCTTCATTCTTTTCCTTTAATGTTTTATCCGGTGATTTCTCATGAAGACGCTAAGGAAGCCTTAACCTTATCATTGTTCCATTCTAATTTTCTTTTCCGGTGGATTTAACTCAAGCTTTCAGTGGTGATCATATTCCTTTCCTTGTTGCAAATGTTTTCTCATGTCGGTACATCTCTCAATCATCCATTTCTCGCTATTCAATTGTTCAGGAGTGTTGAAGATATCTCAGAAGATTCTAGTTTCCATTCTCAATTCACTCAAGTTCTTTTGAGGATGCTATCTCATTCAAGCCATTTAATTCTACCGGTGCAATATCTATTTCAAACAATTGTTCAACGGTGGTTCTTTTGAGTGGGCCCTAACCCACAGGTCTTTTCCCAGGATCTTACCTAACTCTTCTAAGTTTCAAGAGCTATTCCCAAATTCATTGCAAAGTTTGGCGTAAGAATGAGTTATCATCAACAAATGTCTTTCTCCAAGATCTTTCAAATTATTTTCATTGTTGGTTCAACCTTTCTAATTTTCATTCCGGAGTGCTTCAATAATTCATGGTGATGTTTCTCGTCGTCGTTTCTCGAATTTTGAAGACGAAGAAGAGTTTCTCTTAAATCTCGCTCCTTTCTCTTCAAGATTCATGGTTCTAACTTGATGCCATCCTCTCATAATTAATTTCGATTGTGAGAATTCTTTTCACCCATCCGGAGAAATTCAGAAATCTTTTCAGTTTGATTATCCAGAGCCATCATCTCAGAATTATTCATTCTCAACATCTCACTCTCCAAATCTTACCGGTGCATCATTCAAGTATTCTCCAATCAGCTCGTCATATATTCGTTCACTTGTATCTAAATCCCCTCAAATATCTTCATTCGTTTTCCAATTCTTCCCGGTGATTTGTGCCTTTGCTATGTTCATTTTTAATTCTTACGGTGGTTCGTTCAAGATTTCACTTCCTTCTTTATCATATCAATTCATTTGTTGTTTTTCCAAATCCCACCGGTGGTTCCATCAATACCTTCTCAAGTTTGCGCTGTATCTCTATCTGTAATCATCTTTCTACGGGAATAAGTAGTATGCCAAATCCATTGCTTGTCATCAATTCAATTGGTGAAGGATGAGCATAATGTAATTCTTATTCTTGTTTCATCGAGTAAATTCAATTCCTTATTCCGGAGGGTCATCAAAATTCTTGATTTCATTTGTTCATCTTTCTTTCCGGAGTTCCAAGTTTTCTCGGCTATATCATTTCAAAGCTTCATCTTATCACTGCAAGGCTTCACCTTGTGTTGTCAACTTCTCTTTCTTTTATCATCCTTTTGTTTACCGGAGTTCTTCGTGGAGGATCTACATGGTGCTTCCTCAAGGATTCTTTTCATTTCTCCAATTGTTCATCAAGATTTCTCTCGGAGTTATGATCCGTCAAGCCATACTCAAAATTGAACATGGTGCTCAACACATGTTTTGTTTTGAGGAGTTCAACAATTCTTCATCTTGCATTCCAAAGTGCAATTCTCTCTATCTTATCTTTTGAGGTGGTGTTATGTCATTCTCGACAATTTGAGTTCGTGTTTCATGATTCACATGTTGTCAAGAATGAGGTATTTTAAATCCATCAATCTCTTCATTGGAGTTATCTTGAGCTATATTTCACCTAAAGCTTTCCCTAAGGATTGTTGCTATTTATGGTGCTTATTAATGAACCAAGTTCTTCATTTGTCCTCTCGGTGAAACAAGTTTCTCGTCTCCTTGCTGATATCAATCCAATCGTTTGTTTCCGTTGGTGGCGAAGCTTCGCCTCATAATTTTGAGATGTTTTCATAAGCCCACTACAAGCTTATTCTTACCGTTGTTGTTTTTCAAACAACTCCGTTCTAGCCTTCCTCGTAAGGATGTTTCTTTCAAACTCATTTGTGGTAGAAGTTATCATTTTCGTCTCCATTCCTTTATTCCAATGACCTATCTTCAATTTTTTTCTTCCGGAGGCATTGTGATGTTGCACTCTTCGACCCATCATCTCCTTTTGCCAAGATCATGTTCTTTTCCTTGCTTATCGTTTTTAACCGGAGTGTCATGTTTTCATTCGAGTTCTCTCATCTTATCAAGTTTTGCCTGCTTCCTCAACCGGAGAGCTGTCTGAAATCTTTCTTACCCCTTGTGCCATTTTTTCAATAGTTCCGGAGGCAGTGTGTTGTTGATTTCATCAAGTATCATCCCATCTTCTAAAGTTCATGATTCTAATTCCTTCCATTTTTCAGTCGGAGTGCTGCCCAAATTTTATCAATCTTATTCTTTGTCTATCTAGTTTTAACCGGAGTGGTTTCAATATCTATCTTATCACTAAACCTCTTGGTTTTCGTCGTATCCCTTGTTCCTCTTTTCTAACAGAGTGTTTTTCAACTTTCTTCATCTTCATTGTTTTCTTTCTTTCATTTTGTTCAACCTCTCAAGGTTCTTTGGTTTCACTCGTTTGTCGGAGAAGCAACTTTGTTTTACCTCTTCCTCTTCCGCTTTTCTCCGGTGCCATCCTAGATCTCGGACGAGATCCTCTCGTAGTGGTGGAGTGTTGTGACGCCCAAGACCGGAGCTTCAGCTTGCCTTCGTGGTTTCCGAGTTTTGTCGTGTGATTTGTTTTGTGTGTGCATTCATCATGTCAGCTCTTGCATTGCATCATCTCATCATGCCATCATATCATTATTTTTAAAAATCATCTAAATAAATTGTATGGATTTTTCGATCCATTTAAATCGAGGATTCACATGGTGACTTCTCTTTATAACATATACTCCCAATATTAGGGAGCTATATTAAAAATATTCCATTGTTTTGGAATTAACCATAACCCACTTGCAAATAAATCCCATGCCTTTTCTGCTCCGAGTTGACCTCAAAACCTTGCTAATATTATTTTATCATTTTAGGAGCTCCACCAAAAATCCTTGGGCCATTTTTGTTAAATTCTTCATATTTTGTGAGCTCGGGAAAATTGTCCTTCCGCTCAAACTCTTTTCCCTAACCCCCTTCTTTTCCTTCTCTATATTTCTTTTCTCGCTTAAGAGTTTAGTGAGAGAGAGAGCCAGCCCACCTCTTCAGCCCACCATCTTGCTCCCAGCCTCCTTGCCGCCCAAGGCCCACCAACCTACCTAACCCTAGCCTCCCTCCGCTCGATCTCCATCTCCCTCGTCCTCCCTCCAGTAGCCGCTTCGAGCCCCGCTCGATCCCTCGCCTCCCTCCTCTCGACCCGATCCCACCTCCCTCGCTCTCTCCCTCCGGCCCGCCTCGCCTGATCCCCATCTCTCCCCGAGCGTCTTCTCCTCGGCCTCCTCCTCGGCGCCTCCTCCACCCAGCGCCCGAACCCTCCTCTCGCTCGTCGCCCGCCTGTGGTCCTCCCCTGCCCGCGTCATTAAATGGCGTCGGCAGACCTCCAGCGCCGCGCCCGCCTCGTCCCGTCCTCGTCGCCTTGCTCCTCCGCAGCGCCCTGCCCCGCGCTCGGCCTCCTCCCCAGCTCGCCGCCGTCATCTCCTCCGCACCGAGCCAGGAGTGGTGCTCCCTGCGCCAGTCCCCTCGCCTTGCCGCCTCCTCCGTTGGTGGCGACCACCAGAGCTCCACAAGGAGCCGGAGTCCCCTGCCTCCACAACCACCGAACCAGACGCCAGGCCATCCTCGAGATTTTCGCCAAGTACCAGTCAACGAGGACCGCCAAGTTCCACTACCGATGAACGCTTTTGGACCGCCAAGTTCGCTACGATCCTCGAGACCATCGTGTTGCACGCCAACATGAGTACGACCACGGACGGCTACCTGCGGATGGATTTCGTCAAGTTCAACGACGACCCGTGAAGCACATTGGAACATCAAGTACCCCTACGCCGTGTACGACTACCATCGCGAGACCGCAAGTACCACGACAACCCCGAAGGGATTCGGACCCGTCAAGTACCTCTTCGAAGACGAACGTGAAACAACTACTTCCTCTACTTCCCTCGACGACCCGTGAACGTCTACTTCCCTCTACGAAACGTTTTCCGCCCCGAACGCACGCTTCGAAGGTATAACCACCGAGATGACCGACCGTGATCGAATCATCCTTGCGATGCCCTCTTTTGCCATGCCACCGCTTTCGTGGGAACCCGGTATCCGGAGCACCCCACCATCCTCGCATGACACGCCACGCTTTCTTTTGCAATCGACATCTCGATGAGCTGTCGGAACCGATATGTTGCCGTGGCACCATTTTCGGATTCGCTGCCGTGGCACCCCTTTCTTCCACCACGGTGACACAATGCTTCATAATGCTCTTGTCAAACATTTTCATAAAATTGCATAAAACTTGCACATGTCATCCGCATCATGATAACAACAATTAAAATGTTTAAAATTTTTGTTTGCATTAATTTGCATAATTGCCATGCTAAAATGATTTATTTCATATCTAAATAACCGTAACTCGGATTTAAATAAATTATATATGTAAATGGGGTAGAAAAATGCCTAGTTTAACATGGTAGCATTACTTTGCATGTTTAACAACTCTAAAATATGCTTTAGGTCAGATCAGTACCGAATCCATAATTTGCATATGGGGATTTTCCGAATTGTTGTTTCTTATTTCCGGCCTCATTTAAACTTGCCTAGATAGGTAGTTTCTTTATGCTTCACCTCTTGCCATGTTTAACAACATTTAATATTGTTGTGTACCTAACCGGAGAGAACTAAATAAGTGTTAGAGAAATTAGTCAATATGCAACTCGTTGCATATTGAGCTCCACTTAACTTGTAGTGTTGTTTGTGCATATTGCCATGCCATGCATCATTAAATCGGACATGCATCATACTTGTTTGCGCATCATGCCATGTTTATGTGATGGTTATTTACTATGTTGTTTGTTTGTTTCCGGTTTGCTTTTCTCGTTAGCTTCGGTTCCGTTCCGGAGTTGTGAGGATTCGTTCGACTACGCCCGTTTGTCTTCTTCATGGACTTGATCTTCTTCCTTGCGGGATTTCGTGCAAGATGACCATACCCTCGAAATCACTACTATCTTTGCTTGCTAGTTGCTCGCTCTTTTGCTATGCCTATGCTACGATGCCTATCACTTGCTTATCATGCCTCCCATATTGCCATGTCAAGCCCCTAACCATCCCTTCCTAGCAAACCGTTGTTTGGCTATGTTCCCGCTTTGCTCAGCCCCTCTTATAGCGTTGTTAGTTGCAGGTGAAGTTGAAGTTTGTTCCTTGTTGGAACATGGAGATGTTGTTCCTTGTTGGAACATGTTTACTTGTTGGGATATCACAATATATCTTATATTATTAATGCATCTATATACTTGGTAAAGGGTGGAAGGCTCGGCCTTATGCCTGGTGTTTTGTTCCACTCTTGCCGCCCTAGTTTCCGTCATATCGGTATTATGTTCCCGGATTTTGCGTCCCTAACGCGGTCGGGTGATTTATGGGACCCCCTTGACAGTTCGCTTTGAATAAGACTTTTCCAAAGAAGGCCCAACATTGGTTTTACCATTTGCCTCACCTATGCCCTTTTTCCCTTGGGTTTTGAGCCCGAGGGTCATCTTTATTTTAGCCCCTCGACGGTGCTCTTCGAAGTGCTGGCCCGAACTAGAGCCCTGTGGCCCCTCAAGGCAACTTGAGGTCTGGTTTTAGTTGTATGGACTGCTCATCCGAGTGTGCCTCGAGACCGAGATATGTGCAGCTCCTATCGATTTGTCGGCACATCCGGCGGCTTTGCTGGTCTTGTTTTATTGCTGTGAAATGTCTTGTAGCCGGATTCCGAGACTGATCGGGTCTTCCCGGGAGAAGGAATATCCTTCGTTGATCGCGAGAGCTTATCATGGGCTAAGTTGGGACACCCTGCAGGGTTTGAACTTTCAAAGCCGTGCTGCGGTTATGTGGCGGATGGGAATTTGTTAATGTCCGGTTGTAGAAAACCCGAAGTTGATCTTAACTAAAATACATCAATCAAGGTGTGTAACCGTGATGGTCTCTTCTCGTGAGTCCGGGAAGTGAACACGGTGTTGGAGTTATGCTTGACGAGGTTGTTCTAGGATCACTTCTTGATCATAGTTGTTCGACCGTGCTTTTGCCTTCTCTTCTCGCTCTCTTTATGCGTATGTTAGCCACCATACATGCTAGTCGCTTGCTGCAGCTCCACCTCACTACCCTGTCCTACCTTTAAGCTTAAATAGTCTTGATCACGCTGGTGTGAGATTGTCGAGTCCCGTGACTCACAGATACTTCCAAAACCAGTTTGCAGTGCCGATGAAACCGCAGGTGTGATGCACCCGAGCTCAAGGAGGAGTTCGATGAAGATCTTGTTCATTGTGTTGTTTCGCTTCAGCTTGATCAAGAGTGGAGCCCAGGTGGGACGATCGGGGATCGGTGTAGCATTTGGGGTAGTCTTCTTTTATTTTGGTTCCGTAGTCGGACCTTGATTGTATCTGTTTGATGTAATGTTTTACTCATGTATTGTGTGAAGTGGCGATTGTAAGCCAACTATGTATCCTTTTCCCTTATGTATTACATGGGTTGTGTGAAGATTACCTCACTTGCGACATTGCTTTCAATGCGGTTATGCCTCTAAGTCGTGCCTCGACACGTGGGAGATATAGCCGCATCGAGGGCGTTTCACTCGTAACCCTAGCTTCAAGCAGGTGATCATTGGCGTTCCCTGCTAGTGGATCTTTCAGCGATTGGTCGCCCTCGACTATTCTCATGTCGTGCAGCAGCTGCATGTCTCTTCGGGTCCCTCCCATCTTCTGAAGCGGTGAGAGGTTACCTGGGTGGACTTTTACATTGCGATGGAAAGGTGGGCGCAGATATTCACAACGAGCAAGCCTATGAAAGTTGACCTATGCCTAGATGACTCGTGATGGGATCCCACGCCCTTCTATTCGCTGTCACAGGCTGCTAACATCGAAGGGGTTCTGGTAGCCCACAAGAAACACATGGTGTCGATTAAAGGTCGCCCGGCTGGTCCTGCCATTGTTGAGAAGGAAAATGGTGACATATAGCATGTCCATAGGCTTCAAACGAGTCAGGTCGGGATGGCGTCGGTTGTATTCATGCCGCAATGCTTTCATGTGGCGGTTACTTGTGTTTTTACCTTATTCGTAATGTAATGTATATTGTTGATAAGTGGCAGCCATGTCTCTATAGCCCCCCTGCTTTGGTTGTGGAGCATGCGAGGTGCCATACCATTGTCCTTTGCGATTGCTTACCGTTATGGTCGGCTCAACATGCGAGGGGAGAAGCCTTCTAATCATATACCGTCGACCTTATTGGAGTCTGCACCGATGGTGCAATGGGAGCAAAGCAGCTCGGTAGGGGCTAACGACAACGGCAGGTCACCCATCTCACCGGTTGTCTTTGTTCCGGATGGACTTTGGGTGTGTTGTCAGCTGTTGATTAACATGTTGTTGGGTGGCTGGTCCTTCACTTGGTTGGCACGACGTCTCGATGGTCGCTAATCTAGTTTTGCATTACCCGGGCTGGCATGTGTCCATGTAATGCTATGTAATGAAGTACCGCATTAAGAGAGTAGCGGCTTGTATACAAGACCACTTTGTTCGTTTATACGGAATTTTGGAGGGAGGCCTCTATTTTAATAAAGAAGACAACAAAAGATAAGTTTGCGCTAGTTTTTGCCCTGAGGGCACGATGAGCCACAAAGCTTGGAGATGATCAATCTTGTGTCCTTGTTTCCGGATGTCTGCCCAGTTATTGGATTTTGTAGCTGCCCGGATGGTCCTGAGTCGCCTCGGTTGTTACAAATAGGAGTCCCTAGTTCCGACCATTTGAGCCATGCACTATAGGGGCTTGTGGCCAGCCTATCTGTTGACCGGCTGTTGGGTTGTCCTAGCCGGTTAAAGAAGGACATGGGCATCGATCACTAAACTAGGACGGTTCCCGATACAATTTGAATGAAAATGAAGGAGAGAGCAATATAAGCTTATGAGAAGCGGTTTCCATTGCGTAGAACGACCAATGGTGCATCCTTCTTCGCATGTTGATGGCGGCAATGGGAGACGCGGCATGCAGCCAACCGATACCGGGTAGTATGGACCGAGGAGCAGATGGCCAATGTACATCTTAATGCAGTGCAGTTTGCACTCTCATATAAAGGCGCCCCTTCACTCCAATCCATTTACGAAATCGTACACACCTATACCAAAGGCAAGAGTGATTACTCCAATCCCAAAATCGGGTGAGTAGAAGCTAAACCGACGGAAGCGATGCACATGAGTAGCAGGTGGTAGTGGCAGATGGTCCATGATGCGTGCCTATGGCCCCGCACCGAGGAACGTCTTCAGATGGTGCTGGAGGCCGCCAGCACCATATGCCTCTTCGACGCCAGCTTTATCTCCCAGTTCGACTAGATCCTTGTTGCCTTCCTCGACAAGTTCAACATTGTCAAGAAGCTTGCGGACGACCTTGTCGTACTCTTCTAGCATGTGTGCGCATGATCCTTGATGCCCGCCACGTTTATCGGCCTCTATGGTGACAACCTATTCCACACACAAGTGGCCCTGTGACTGCCCACCATCGTGACGAAGAATGTCCACCTCAAGGTCGTGCTCGCCACACAAATACCGCCCAACAAGAAACCATTGACCTAATTACCCACGTCTACGAGCAAATCATCTACAAGGGCCACTATGCGACCAAGGACGATGCTAGGACGCTGGCCTTCTTTGATCGACAGGAAACCTTGGATGCCATTGTTCAGAAGCACGTTGACCTCGCCGCAAATGCCGCTGCTACTCACCCGGTGGTCAGTGGCCCAACGGACTGAGTCGATAAGGAGGTCGTTGATGGATGCATATGCATCTTTATTTTTTATTGTAACCACCATCGCATTGCATTGTTGTGGCCATAATTTTTACTCCATCACATTCTCATTTGAGTCGATAAAGACGTGTGTGATCTCTTGCTGTCCTTTTACATCGCTTCCATGTATCATTGTAATTTACTTACCTTTTGCATCAATATCATAATTTACGTACCATTCATGACCCAAACCTACCAAATTATATGGGCATGAAAACAAACTTATAAATTCAAAACTAAGTATTACACTTTACAAACTTAAAACAAAAATCTGGAAGACGCACAGCACGCCTGTCCCATTCGCGTCACACCCCACATGTGAGCAAACTGGCGATGGTCCAAACTGGCAAACTCCCCCACTTACCGCGTGGGGAAAGTCCTGCCCTTTCCTTTTTATTCAAGATATCTATCGAGCGATCACGTCAAGGAGCAAAATCAAATATTACAATTTACAAGTTCAAAGGGAAAAGCTTGTCGCATTCACGCTACACCCCGCGTGGTGATACGTCTCCAACGTATCTATAATTTTTTATTGCTCCATGCTATATTATCTACTGTTTTAGGCAATATTGGGCTTTATTATCCACTTTTATATTATTTTTGGGACTAACCTCTAACCGGAGGCCCAGCCCAGATTTGTTGTTTTATGCCTATTTTAGTGTTTTGAGGAAAAGGAATATCAGACGGAGTCAAAACGGAATGAAATCAACTGGGGAAGTTATTTTTGGAAGGAAACCCACCTGATGGACTTGGACTCCACGTCAGAAGATACGGGAGGTGCTCATGAGGGTGGGGGGCACGCCCACCCCCCTGGGCACGCCCCCCTGCCTCGTGGGGCCCCCGTAGCTCCACCGACGCATTCTTTCACCCATATATACCTACGCACCTAAAACTTCCGTAATAGAAGATAGACCGGGAGTTCCGCCGCAAGCCTCCAGAGCCACCAAAACCAATCGGGACCCCTTTCCCAGACTGCCGGAGGGGGATCCATCTCCGTGGCCATCTTCATCATCCCGACGCTCTCCATGACGAGGAGGGAGTAGTTCACCCTCGGGGCTGAGGGTATGTACCAAGAGCTATGTGTTTTGATCTCTCTCTCTCGTGTTCTCTCTCTCGTGTTCCCTCTATGGCACGATCTTGATGTATCCCAGCTTTGCTATTGTAGTTGGATCTTATGATGTTTCTCCCCTCTACTCTCTTGTGATGAATTGAGTTTCCCCTTTGAAGTTATCTTATCGGATTGAGTCTTTTATGAGAACACTTGATGTATGTCTTGGTGATCAACTTATGGGTTTCGTGACATTGGGAACCTATGCATAGGGGTTGGCACACGTTCTTGACTCTCCCAGTAGAGACTTTGGGGCACTGTTTGAAGTACTTTTATGTTGGTTGGATGAATCTGAGATTGTGTGATGCATATCGTATAATCATGCCCACGGATACTTGAGGTGACAATGGAGTATCTAGGTGACATTAGGGTTTTGGTTGATTTGTGTCTTAAGGTGTTATTCTAGTACGAACTCTTTTATAGATCGATCCGAAAGAATAGCTTTGTGGTGGTTTCTTACCCGACCATAATCTCTACGTTTGTTCTCCGCTATTAGTGTCTTTGGAGTGACTCTTTGTTGCATGTTGAGGGATTGTTATATGATCTATCTATGTTATTATTGTTGAGAGAACTTGCACTAGTGAAAGTATGAACCCTGGGCCTTGTTTCCTATCATTGCAATACCGTTTACGCTCACGTTTATTATTAGTTACCTAGCTGTTTTTATATTTTTAGATTACAAAAACCTATATCTACTATCCATATTGCACTTGTATCACCATCTCTTCGCCGAACTAGTGCACCTATACAATTTACCATTGTATTGGGTGTGTTGGGGACACAAGAGACTCTTTGTTATTTGGTTGCAGGGTTGTTTGAGAGAGACCATCTTCATCCTACGCCTCCCACGGATTGATAAACCTTAGGTCATCCACTTGAGGGAAATTTGCTACTGTCCTACAAACCTGTGCACTTGCAGGCCCAACAACGTCTACAAGAAGAAGGTTGTGTAGTAGACATCACATGGTCGTTCCGGTATGCCGGTCACGTTGTCTAGCATTTTCAATGACATGTGAGACCACGGTTGAGTAAACCGATGAGAATTTTTTGTTGTATCAACCGCTTCGCCTCTTGGGTTGACTATGAGCATGGTTAATAATATAGCCAGCTGATGGCTATAAGGAACCGTCATGTTATCTATAGCCATCATATATATGCACTCGTACAATAATGTGGGCTATAAGGTTGGCCGTTATATTAGTACGTTTTTTTCATTTTCTCTCTATCTCTTTCTTAACATTTGTTGCATTTACCTAGGAATGTGTATACAGCTAGGCTCTTGCATGAGAGGCCACTCCTCTTATTTTTTTACACCTCTCTCCTCCATATAGGCAAAAGTGCCATGTAGGCGGGCTATAAACCCATTATTGTACTTGCTCTACATGCGCCCTTGATGTTTAGTGTTGCGGGGTTAGCTGGCATGTTGGCTTTGCTCTTCGTATACCACATAGTTTATTGGACACGCGCTTGTCTGGACTTCCACATAGGCCTACCCGGCACGGGACCACTGTTGGGTCCAAGGCACCGGGCCTGTAGCATGACGAGTCGGGCGCACGCGAAGGTAGGTTTTTTATGTGTGGTATAAGCACTTCATATTTGAAACTAACCTATGATGCTTTTGGTCGTTAGATATATAATAGATGATAAAAGTATATTTTAGCTTCGCTTCGTTCATTCACATTTGGTTGATTTATATAGTTGCCATATGTATTCAACATTCTTGGAATACTTCACTTAGCTTCTGGCTCACTTGCGAATCAATCTGTGGTTTAATGGTTAGGACGGTGGTATCTCTAGCCCATCAGGGTTCAAGTCCTGTTGCTTGCATTATTGCAAGATTTGTTTCAAGATTTTCGGCGATGCGCTTTCAGTGGGAGGAGATGTTCCTGTCGACGACGAGGCGCCCACGGTGACTTCGTAAATCTCAAGATGATATGCCTGCTCAGTTTCTCGAAGGTGCTCATAGAGGTGAGTGTATGCGCATATGTATGAGCGCTTGAGTTTGTATTGTGTTAAAAAAAGCTTCTCACTCACTTAACTTCCATTTTATGGTTTAGATAATTCACTTTAATTCCAAGATGCAGTTGGTCTCTTCAAATAGTTCATTTGACTTGCATTTTGTGTTTCGTATAGTTCGTTTGACTTGCAGGTTGCAGTTGGTCTTGGCGCCAACTCACGCAACGGAGTAACAAGTAAAGAAAGGCACAAGTAACCATAAGTAGGGAGCTAGTTTAGGGCTAGTCGAAACCCTGGAGACAAGAATGTATTTGATGCTCACTTCCTTAGAGGAAAACTAATCACCGTTGGAAGGGCGGGTGTTACCATGAAGGCACATCTACACTGTGAAGGCTCACCTTATTCTCCTTGAGATATCATTACTTTTGCAAACGTGATTACCCCTCTATATGTATTTTGTCATCAACATCAAAACATACTTAAGGGCAAATATTGCACTTTTAGAATGGCCTTTCAACGTCGCGGTTGTCCGGATGACGTGTTTTGGGATATCAGCCCGGCCTTTCTATGTTGCGCCCGTCGTGCCCACATGCGCTGTCTCACCGGTTGTTGGGTTACCCTGGCCGACCAAAGAAGGACATGGCCAATGATCATATTTATCTGTCATTAGTAAATATACAAGGCAAACAGAAACACAGTGTGAACATAATCACATGCATACAGTCCATGGTAAACACCGTTCAAATAGTTCAACAACCTTCTCGGTTGCATTTCGTTTTTGCCCTTTTGTGAATCATTTGTAAATATGTTGTTTATAAGTTATTTCACTTCTTGGCTCCAATTGGTCTTTGCACCAAGGGCGCGACATGTCATCTAGTGTCTACTGAATCAAGTTTAACTTCATTACATACGTGTGCATGTGCCAAACTTACAGTTATATATCTAAAAGTTGTGAGAATTTTTGCCAAATTTGATGGGCACAAAAACAGAGGCGTCTGAAAGCAGTACAAACATCACTGATATTTTGTGGGTCATTTGTGGCGTCATTGCTCAAACAGACGCTGCCGGTGTGGCTCGTTTAAGTGGCATCGGAAAATGATGGAACACATGAGCTATTTTGCAAAACACCAATGGTGTTAGGGCCGTAGTCGACACCACTAGTACTACGACGTCCCTCTATTTGTCCATGCCACACGTATTTTGCCAAAATACATGCGATGTTTGTTGTGGAGCCGACGCCATTAAGTAATTACACCTATAAGTGTTTTCCTACTAGTGGGAGGCGGATGTGGAGTTCCACCTCACCCAAGCCTAGGAGGTGGAGGCGCAGCTGGACGCGGAGCAAGCGTACTCTTATTGCTGATCCCGGCCTCATGATTAAAAACCATCCGTGCTTGACTCACTCTAGACCGAATGAGAGGTCGAGGTGAACCGTTGCCTTATCCACCTCCACGACATGAGACAGAGCGACTCTTCGCAGAGGAGGAGGAGGAGGAGGAGATGCCGAATATTCGTCTCACCTCCAATGATCACGAGGCCGACGGCTCCGACAAGGGGTCATCAACATCTCCTCAGACGAGTAGGAAGTGTAGTTATCTATCAAGTGTAGTTCTGGTTTCAATCAGTGTAAATAAAATCTATGTTGCATGTAGTTGGGGAATTGAGGGTTCGAAAACAAAGGGTGTGGTTGCGGACACGGACAAATGAGGGGCACCGGCTCCTGTTCGTGGACACGTCTGCGGACATATAGAGGGTCGGATTTGTCCACTCCGGTTGTAGATGCTCTGAACACCATTACATCCCTTCATATATGTTCCACATCATACAGGGAAATTTAGAAACTGCACAACTCATTTATAGGGTGTGTGCTGTGATTGTGCACCTACACCTACACGGCTACACGGCAACGGTGCTACTCGCACAAACATTCTCTCACTATTCCGTCTTTGTTTGGTCGCGCTATGAACACGGTTCGTCTGAATAACATTTCGAAGCACCGGTCCATCATCTCTTTCCCCTGTTCGGATTCGGAGTTCGGACGGCCGTCACGCGGAGCCCGTCCATTTGCTGCCCGCGACGACCAAACGCAGCCGTCCCGCGCCGGCGCCGTGACTCCGTCCCTCCCCCCCACAAAGATCCAAACGAGAGCCCAGGAGAAAGTTTCAAAAAAACCACTCCCACTCCCTCCCTCCACTACCCACCGCCAACCCAACCCCTCGTCGTCAGATCGGGCGCCTAGGGTTTCCCCACCCGCTGGCCGGCGATGCCCGCCTCCTCCGTCTCCGGCAGCACCGGCCCCGGCGGCGTGTCACCCGACGCCATCATCGAGTGGCTGCAGGACGAGATGGGCTACCCCTCCGCGCCTCCCGCGCCCGAGCAGCTGCGCAAGATCTGCCGCGGCAACATGCTCCCCGTATGGTCCTTCCTCCTCCGCCGGGTCCGCTCCGAGCGCACGGTCGCCACGGCGCGCCGGAACATCCTCGTCCACGGCGTCGCGGCCAGGCGGGCGCGGGAGGGGGGCGTCGGGGCGGGAGGAGGCGACGCGGCTGCCAGAGAGGCCGAGGCCAGGAGCGGGACCTCGCCGCCGAGGAGGCGGAGCGGCTGCGCGGGGTCGTGCGGAGGCAGCGCAAGGAGCTGCGCGCCCGCATCGCGGAGGTCGCGCGCGAGGAGGCCGAACGCAAGCGTGTGTTGGGCGAGCGCTCAAATGCCAGGTACCCATATACCGGTGGAATCAGGGGGCACGAACTATTTACGGTTTGATTTGACGATTCTATTGGAGATGTGGGGATTCAATTGATGCTATACATTTTGGTTTTCACTTTTGCCGCTTGCTGTATTTATTGATAGGGATGCCTGAAAATCGTCTGACTTAGTACCAACTGACTGTCAATACTTTACTGACGCTAGTAGAAATACATGAAAATACTCCCGATAGAATTGATTGAAAGTGTCACTCCCTATAGGATTTTGATGGGAACAAGGTTTGATATATTATAGGGGATGTTCAGGTTGATGCCACCCAAAAGATCTACATTTAGTAGACACGGGGATTATATTCACGCTACATTGTGATTTTTGCTTTTGCAGCTTGCTAAATTTATTGGTAAAATTGCCTGAAAATGTAGGACTTAATATTTACTACTGTCACTACTTTACTTGGAAATGTCACTCTTGAATCTTTAGTTGAGTTTAATGGGATCAAGGCTTGATGTATTTGAAGGGATGCCACGCAGAAGACTGACATATAGTAGAACCACTAAAGCATTGGTAGAGTTTATGGCCACTCTAAATGATGTTCCTCAATGAAATGCCATTAGCTCTACTTTCCATCAACTTCTAAAGCTTCTTCATGTGCCAATCTGTGAGAGAGTTTCAATGCTAATGGATATTTAGTGCTGCAGTTTAGGGTGTGTTTGTATCCCTAGGTTATCTTGCTTAGCTAGGCTAGATAAAACTGGATCATCTGGGCATAGCCAAGAAAAGCAAGGCTGTTTTGTTTTGCCTAGTCACTGGCAAACCACGATGTGCATGGTGGTTGGAGGCTGATGCAACAGCTCTCCGTTACCTTGGCCATGTGAGAGCTAATTCAGCTAGTCTTCGACTGCAAATATATTTATTTCGGTTACTAGGAATCTAGCCAAGCAAAGCAGGCCTTCTCTGATGTTACCAAATAGCCACCCTTGCCCAGCATTGGTAGGAGATTGCTAGCCTCAGAACCAAACTCACCCTAGTAGATCTGGTGATTAAAAATGCACAAATCACGGAAGGAACAGGCTATGATTTGCATCACAGTTATAAATCAATACCTGACTGGTTGATTGTGAGATCAGAAGGCCTTCCTGCTCTATTTAAATAATAACTTAATAAGCTTGCGAAAAATTCTGCATGTTCAAGTATAGGAGCATACAAACATGCCCTTATTGCTACACTGCTGTTTATACTTACGTATGGTTGTGGTTGTATTGTAGCTACCTTTTTGTTTCTTCCACTATTCCCAGTACATGCCAAATTTCTAATTTCAATTGCAATACAAAATTCATGAGATGTGGGTATCTTCATTGGTCCTTTGACCATATTGTAATATTAGTGTGACTGAGATATTTGACATTTCAGTTTCTCTTGATTAGCATAATAGTGATGTATTGCAGATCATAAATGATATTTGAATTTTGTTTATGCGCAGAAAACATATTTATTCAACTACTCATCTTTTAGTGTTTATAAATGTATGTGGTCTAAACGTTGATTGTGCCCTACCAGGTAGGGTGCAGGCTCCTTGCAGCCACACTTCCATACAAGCAACTGCATCAATGTCATTTATGTATGATATAAACGTTTTCTAGGTTAGATCTGGTATAAACCTGCAAATGTGAAGAATTTCTAAAATTCATTTTGCCACACTGTTCTAATATTTGTTCAGAAGATATCAGTACCGAATTTCCATGTGGAACTGCTTTTTTGCTTCACTGCTTTAATGTTTCCGAATGATCTTCCACAACCTTAGCTCGTGACAAAGAGTAAAATAACAATTCCATGTTTTTAACTTTAGGCACAAACAAGTTATGCTCGAGGCGTATAATCAGCAATGTGATGAAGCTTGCAAAATATTTGCTGAATACCAGCGACGTCTGCATCACTTTGTTAACCAAGCAAGAGATGTGCGAAGGTCAAGTATAGGTGTGGCTGGATCTGTGGATGCTGTTGAGGAGATGCAATTGCAGAGCGAGCGAGAGGACCTGTACTCAACTGTCAAAAATAACAGGTTATCAGAAGATCTTGTACTTGTAGAGACCTCACGTGAAAGGAGTATTCGGAAGGCATGTGAAACTCTTGCTGCGGATATGGTGGAAATGATTCGGAGTTCATTTCCAGCATTTGAAGGGAATGGTATTAATTCGAGTTGCCAGATAGATGTGGCAAAGCTGGGCACTGATTTGGATGGTGAAATACCAGCAGATGTGAAAGCTGTGGCATTAGATTCCCTAAAAAATCCTTCCTTGTTACTGCAATCGATCAATAGTTATACATCACGCATGAAAATGCTTGTACACAAAGAAACAGATAAGATTGACATACGTGCTGATGCAGAACTCTTGAGGTACTATCCTGTTTTTTTCCCTCCATCTGTTCTTTCCAATTCCAATGACAGACATGTAAGTGTTAAATGTTCCTGCCACACAATGAGGATTCTGTGAACAATATTCTTTAATGACTTCTGATCATTTTTGTGATCTGGCTACATTCTCATGAATTTAATCCCGTGGTTGTAGCTTTGCATCTTTAAGAGTGAATTATATTCTAATTGGGGATTTTATTTACCTTGCCAAACAAACAAGTAGATATTCATTGTTGAAGGAAATACTATATAGCACATTTAATGAGAAAATCTTTCTAATCTTCTATTGGTTTTTTATTAGGTGATCTTTGTACTGAACTGCTTTGCTAAACAAAGTGCTATCTTGCTAAGCTTATATTTCTTTGGGGTTAGATGTTAACCAGATATACAAATTCTTGTTCCTAGGTATAAATATGAAAATGAGCAGGTCATTGATGCTGCTTCAACTGATGCAAGCTCACCCTTACCATATCAGGTGTATGGCAATGGAAAGATTGGATCAGAGCTGTCGACCCGAGGAACACATGACCAGCTACTAGAACGACAGGTACTCCCTTAGGAGCCACTTGAAGGGTTATATCCACTACATGTATAGGAAGAGAATAAGCTGATACCATACTGTTGGATATATGTACTTTTTTATCCAGTTCTACACCTCTTTTCATGAACACAAATTGTCATATTTGCGTTTTCTGTCTTCCATTACCTCTTCTGTTTGCTCTCAGAAACAAATGTCAAGTTATCATTCAGGACCTTGTTATTTTAGAGTGGCCTCATGTTCTGTTACTGAAAAAGTTCTATGATTATGCCTAGCTCTTCTTTCTCCAAACAAGGGACATGACACCGAAGTTAACTAATGTATTGCACTTGGCCTTGCAGAAAGAACATGTTCAGCAGTTCTTAGCCACTGAAGATGCTTTGAATAAAGCTGCAGAAGCTAAAGCTCTAAGTCAGAAGCTTTTGCAGCGCCTTCATGGAACTGTTGATGCGACAGGAAATAAGAAGCTGCCTACCGGGAACACCTCACAGAATGTCACCAACAGCAGGCACCTGGAGGTACATGTTCAAAATGTCATTATGGATGATGGAGGGCATATCGGATTCTCTTTGCAAAGTACTCCAAACTTTTATGCTTATAACATCCCAGTTTCATATTAAGTTCAGCTAAGCACGACACTGTCATGAAACAACCTGTTAACAGTAGGAAGTGTTTATAGCTTGAGGCCATGCTTCATGTAGGTGCTTATACTTTACTTGGACATACTCACACTGTTCAAGACACCGCCAATTGGGATTCCTTCTGAAAAATTGCTTTAAAACTTTCAATTTGGAAGCTGCATGCACTTGCTGCTCGTAAGCTAACCAGTTGTGCACTGTCCTTTTGCTACTATATCATTATAGAAAATAAAATGTTGTATAAGCCATAATCTCTTCCTGATAGTGTTGGCTACCTCATTTTAGCTGGATGTTTGGGCCAAAGAAAGAGAAGTTGCTGGATTAAAGGCAAGTTTGAATACATTAACATCCGAGGTACAACGCCTATATAAGTTATGCGCCGAGTGGAAAGAAGCGGAAGATTCTCTGAAAAAGAAGTGGAAGAAAATCGAAGAGTTTGACGCTCGTCGATCAGAACTGGAGTGCATTTACAGTGCTCTTCTACGGGCCAACATGGTTAGTCTGGAATGCTTTTTTTTTCTTTTCTTTTAACACTAGAATTTGTTTGATATGATGTGAATGTATAAATGAAAGACAATTCTAAGCGTTCACTGTTACCAGCGTGATTAGCAGGATAGCACCAACATCATCTGTGCAATGAGCTAAAAGTATATTACCCACTTCAACTAAGATTTATTTTTTCTATCTGATTTGTGGGCTATAATTGCTGGCAGCTTTATGGCTAGGTCATATCTTTATTTGCATTTGCTCGTTGAAATGCAATAAATATGATTATTTCTTGAAAGATGATACCGAATTGTCATATATAGGAAGCGTCAGCATTTTGGGAGCAACAACCGTTATCTGCTAGAGGATATGCATCAAAGACAATCATCCCTGCATGCAATGCTGTGGTAGATATGTCAACTAATTCGAGAGATCTTATTGAGCGAGAATTAGCCGCGTTTGGTCAAAGTCTGGAGAATAGCCTATGCAGGTTACCCGCAACTCCTCAGGTTGGTAACACATTGAGTTTTTGCTAGTTTATTCATCTGAAAATCGAGCACCCTTTGATTTGCCTGATTGATCTTTCCATTGCATTTGCTGATGTCTTCCCTTTGTAGGCCCTTTTGGAGGCTGTAGGTTCTAATGGTGCTACAGGGTCAGAAGCACTTGCATCTGCAGAAAAACAAGCTGTTATGTTAACTGCAAGAGCTGGTGCTAGAGATCCTTCTGCCATACCATCTATATGCCGCATTTCTACTGCTCTTCAGTATAATTCTGGTACGGCTGTGTTGGGAGTTCTCTCTCTATTTTTCTCTCGTGATGATCTTGTATGTTATAAATCATGTTAAGGATGTGTCCTTCCCTCCCTAGTGGTGCAGCCATGGGATTCTCCATGCTTGCCCTGATTTGAAGCTGGGTCAAGCAGGGATGAAAATAGTTCTTTCATCCTAAAATTGGTCACCTTCTGTTGCAGTTAGCCAATAGGACCAATACAGTCAGGACACTTTTAGCGCTAACTCTATTAAAACTTAAATATCTTCTTGTCTATGCATGCTTGGACCCAACTGTTTGCAACAAAGAGTGCCCCCCTTTCCCATGTGCCCTTTTATCCACTTGATTTATGAACTACTTCGTCATCTTCTCTTATGCTAGAGAGTACTCAGGTGTCTCTTGTTTCTTGTTTAACAGTTTCACCAGGTACAGAAGGCACAGATTCTGGCTTAGCATCAGTTTTGAGTGCATTGGAGTTTTGCCTAAAACCTTGTGGTTCTGAAGCTAGTATACTAGAGGATCTATCAAAAGCTATTAATTTGGTGCACACACGAAGAAATCTTGCTGAGAACGATCGTGTTTTGCTAAATCGTGCACATCGTGCTCAACAAGAATATGAAAGGTATGATTTCCTGCGGTGGTAGATATTTTCTGAATACAGGCATCATACTACTAGAGAAGGTATACTTTGTATCATTGCTGTCGTTGTCCGGCTACAGTTTGTAGGCATGTGAGAGTGAATATTGTTTGTATCCTCATTCCTATGTTGCTTGTTCCTGGTAATCCTACTCCCCATACTACAAATAACAGTATGCTGCGTTCTTTAGCTAACGTACTCGATATAGGATTATAGGTGCATGCTATGCCATGTCATGCTGAATTTCATCATAGGTTGTCTTCAACTTTGGAGTGCAAATGATATATTTTCACTGTTTAGAAAGTGGCGAGTACGCAGGTTTTATAGGAATTCAGTGACAGCAACTCTAGCATTTGTGAAGTCAGTGACGTTCTATAGGATTTATTACGAAGACATACTCTAACCTTGAATTGATGTACTAGCATAATTGTGTCAATACTTAGCATAAACTTAAATATTGTCTTGTCTATGTATGCCAAAGTTACTATTCATATCTTTCATGTTATTTAGTAACTAGAGCATTATATCTTTCTGCATTTTCCAAGAATGCTTACCGGGTTGCCCTTCCTTTATGTAGAGTGGGCAACTATTGTCTCAAATTAGCTGGTGAACAAGAAAAGGTCGTGGCAGAACGGTGGTTGCCCGAACTAAGAAATGCAGTTCAAGAGGCGCAAAGGTGTTTTGAAGATTGCAGGCGTGTTAGGGGCCTGGTAAGTACTGCTGACTTGCATGCGCAACCTTCTGATTCGCTAGGTTGTTACTTCCAAGGGAGCCACAACGCAGACTCATTTTGATTAGATGAGAAGTGCCAATGTCTGCATACGTGCTCTGATCCATCAACTTCATTTCGTCTTACCGATGATGCCTTGGTATCCCCCAGGTCGACGAATGGTACGAGCAACCAGCAGCGACAATAGTAGACTGGGTGACGATTGATGGGCAAAGCGTTGGTGCCTGGATCAACCTCGTGAAGCAACTCCACATGGAGATCTCCAGGCGAACACTTGCCATGTCTTCGGCAGGTGAAGAATAGGGCAGCTGCAGCTGCTATCGCGCTTTATTTTTATTCTTTGGAGGCCGTTGGGTCTCCTACCGGGTGTATCTACTCGATAGCTTTTGTGCCATATGCTGTTTTGTACTCCCTCCGTTCCTAAATAATCGTCTTTATAGAGATTTCAACAAATGACTACATACGGAGCAAAATGAGTGAATCTACAATTTAAAACATGTCTACATATATCCGTATGTTGTAGTCTATTTGAGATGGCTAGAAAGACAAATATTTAGGAATGGAGGGAGTAATTGTTATATGTACGCATCCTTCTTGGTTTGGGTTGTAATTAATTTGTTTATCATGTAGTATGTGTTTTTGTATGTTTTATCATGTGCTAAATATCTATTTTTACGTGCTTTGCTATTGTTCTACCTGCATGCTGATTTGGACGTTCGCATCTCATTTGTGCACTCCTGTGGATAACTTTAGAGAATAAGTGTGTCCGACTTATGAAGATTAAAAAAAGATGCTGGACTTCCGAAAATGTTCGAGGCCAAATGTGTGTTCTCTGCTAAGCTGAGCATGAGGATCATATCATCATACTAGCACTATTCCTTTCTTGCTTGTACTCACGGTCTAGTATGATCAAACCACGGTCTAGCTTGCAAACTTTATGCGAGGATCCATTTCTTGCAAACTAAACATTCACCTTAAGGGGGTGATATCATAATTAGGGCAAACCTTTGATACAACACGTTGTGACGAGGAACAAGTGTAAGATAAGCAGATTAATTAAAACCTGTGATGCAACAACATGTGGGAGGAGATTAATAAAAGAACGAAAGTGCATGCGGGTCAATAGCCTCCACCGCCATGAAAACCTCAACGTGAGCAAGAGCCGGCTTCGCTTTCGCCCGTACGGCAGAGCTCCTGCCCTTTCTTATCTTGTAGGTAAAAAAAATCTCTGGCCAGAACGGTCACCGTCCTTGCTCTCCTGGCGTGCGGCGTGAGCGAGCGCTAGCGAGCCTCCACCAAGCAGCAGGTCGGCCTGGGCACACTTCGCACACATAGAGCGTGCAGGTCGGCCTGGGCACACTTCGCACACATAGAGCGTGTTTGGTTGGAGTCCTAGGACATACTAGCGGATAGTGCGCGGCGGCACGCCGCGCCATATGGATTGGTAAGCTATTTGTTATTTTTATAATTTCTGGTATGTTCCCGCAAGACTCTGATTCATTGCAAAGTAGTTCATACAAGGAAAGGATAGACGGCATTACCGTGCCTCACCTATCCCTCAAGAAAAATGGCCATATTGAAGAAAAATTGCCATATTGAATGGCAAGTATTCTACATGGCCTGCTTGGTGGAATATTTTTGATGCTTTTCATGTTAACATTGATCTGCAATACTACATAGATGAAGAGTCAATTAGCCTAGTAATCGAAAAGTAGTGAAAAAAACTATATGGTTGGTTCTGGTGCCGCCTGAGTAAAGACTGACCAGTTACTTGGTAGTATAAATATTTAGAATTTCAAACTATAATCATGTTTCATTAATTTGTATACGTCCAACTTTTTTGCACTGAAATACACAGACCACCGTTTTACAACTCCATTTATTTTCTATATTCGAAAAGGCACCCGCTAAAAAAAAGGCACACCTATGTGAATCTGAAAAACAAACTGGGTATTTTTTACCTTGTCGTTGGCATTGCAATTGTCTTGTGGTACACATCAAGAAAGTAGCCTCGTGCACTTCCAATTTAGGGTGTCGATGTCCAGCAGATTTTTTAATCTCTCACCAATCCACCAATGGTCACACACATCCACTACTGCCCATAGCTGCTGGGAAAACCAAGCCCGAGACATGTAATTTCCTGATGAAGAGACCAGAGTCAACAGCATCACCAATATTCACAAGTCCAATTTTGAATCACTTCATACAGGTAGAAAGTAGAATTTTTAACAAAACGTCTATTTCAAAAGCTGGTCCGTACTACTAAAATACACACTAAACAGATTGAAAGTTCTACCCTCTTAGATAAGCTCTACCATCTTAGAGCAGCATATGTTGATTATCTGACCCCCCTTGTTAGCTCGATAGTTGTAGCAAGCTCCAATATTCAAATGGCAAAGTTTTTTGGTTGGGGTGTTACCCCTATCAGTGTACTCTGTGAAGTAGATTCGATTGTATGAGAGGTTCCTCAAAAAATACAGTTGTATTGCTGAACTCTGCCTTCCCATTGTCCTCTAGGAAATTCCATCTTTCTAGCATACATTCAACAAATAAGAAGGATATAATCAGATCTTCTAAAAGGCAATTGCAGTACTAATCATAAATTGGAAGCTTCCTAACATAGGTAGTACAATTATATGACCAAACTGAGATGAATACAGAAGTTCACATGTCCAAGAGATTGCAAGTATTCTTACACAAAAGTATCAAATATAATTCCAATATCCAGCATAGCAGCAAATCTGTTGATCAAATACATAGGTGATTGTGCAGATTTGCAAGCTTATAGAAACAATCGCAAGCAACAGTATAAGAAATTTGCAGCTTATACAAAAATATAAATTAACCTACCGGCACATATTCCACTTTCCAGTTTGCAACTTCCCAAGAAGAACAAAGCTGTAACCCTGCACTGAAGAAGCTATTTAAATTGAATTAACAACAACAGTTTATTTCTAATAAGCGATTTCCCAAAATATAAATTATGTGCTAGTGTCCAAGGAAAATGCTAACTGGAATCATAACATGCATAGTTGAAACTGAGAAATAATAAGTTGTGTTCCGATGTACTCATCGAATCATCACCGACAGTTTGTTTCAAAATAAGACACTTCCCAAACAAAGAGAAAAAACACATGCACTGTTGCCCTCAGGTACCTGCCATTTAAAGTCAAGTATGTAACATGAGGACCAAAGTGAGTAGGTGAATATACTTCATTCTGCTCCAATCATGTGATTATGAACATAACAAAGCCATATTAGTAGAAATGGAAGACGAAGCACTCGACCCAGGCTTTGGACCAAGGCCAAACACTTGAACCACAAATGCACCAGTACCAACAACATGTCCTTGTACTTTATCAGAAACTTCATGGCAACAAAAAACAAGGCAAGAAAAAAAGTAGTTTACCAAAGGGAGTGCGCAGTGGAGCACTGGTTGCTTCAAGGCTAACTGGCGTTCATAGCAATATGGCACAATAACAGGCTCACATGGAGAATCGTTAGGAAAATTTTAGAGTTCCAAGGTAAATATTGAGTGTGATTGATAATTGATATACAATGGCCTCATATAGAACTGAACAAAATCTACTGCTGAGAAATTTGTCGAATTTAAAGTATATTTTTCTCACTCCAAGGTAAAAATTCAACTGTACAGAACAGTGGCCTGATAAGCATTGGGGAAAATTCCATGCTTCAAGTCCATGTATGGATAACTCCAAGGTGATGCAACAGTCTAGAACAATGGCCTAAGGCCCTAATCCTTATGCGTTAGGTGCATGAGTGTCAAGAGTGCGAGGATAACTGATTGCTCCTAAACGGCATATGTACCACTGTGCGAGACATGTCCAGATTTTGAAACCTCTAACGCGTAACAAATATAGTACGTATAACAAAATAAGACGTGCTCACATGCATGTATGGTTTGAGGATGAAAAAACCCGCCCTATGTCTCTCTGGGCGCGCTCCTTGCTGGCCTCTCCGCATTCACTTCGTTTGTTCTCCAATTCTGCTCCTCGTGGGCGAGACAGTCGAGGTGGAAGTGGAAGGACGCAACGAGGTAGAGGAAGAACAGACGGAACCCACATCATTGGGGCTGGCCGACCGCCGGTTGCAGGTCGAGTTCCGGGACCGACGGGCCGCTGGTGCTGCTGGGAGATTGACGGGGAGCCGCCGCTCTCTCTCGACCTCGTCGAGTGATGGGGAGCCCAGCCGCCGTCGGACTTCCGCCAAGCCGTCCGTCGGCTCCTCAGCGGACGGAGACAAGGAGATTAGCGACGGAGGACGTGACACAGGCAGTGGTGCTCTCCGTCCATGCCATCCTCTTCAGCCAGGAGGCACGGCCGTGGCGATTTCTTCGGAGAGATAATTGAATCGCAAGCAACAGAGATAGGGTGAGGTAGGAGAGGATCAGGAGGCCAAGCATTTATAGGAGGCCTAAAAGAAACGTACAAACGAATTCAACCGGAAAAGCCCAGAAGAACCACTACGTGTCAATCGGAAGAATTGTAGTCAATGGCATGGGGGTCGGACGTGGCCACATGCATGGCCCGTGCAGGGGCGCGTGGAGCGGGGACCAACCCACGCGAAGCTGGAAGCGCCACGTAAAATTGAATGTGTACACCAGTAAAAAAAAGGAACTCTCTGGTAGAACGTGCAGCACACGCGTCGGTAGACAAGAACTGGCAACCACGACGTCAAATTAAACGTGTTTAAACGGAGTACAATGTACACGCGTCGCACTCCGAACAACGGTAAAAAAATTCCAAAAAAACCAGGTAAATGAATCTCTTACGGGCCTAGTATTTTTAGTATTGGCCTGGCCTGAGACATGCCTGAAATCTGCCTGGTTCTTGTTTGGTTCGCAACCTGAAATTTCGCAGACGTGCTTGGCCTGGAGGTCACATGCATCTTGATTGGCCGGGCTAGTTCCTAGGCATCTTGCTTAGCCTGGCCCAGGCTGATGGAATCGGACGCCTGGCTTCCAGGCACATGCAATTTTCAGCTATTTTAGTACATGCATGCCGCATCTCCTGTTAAATCAGACTGCCAATCTCTTTTTCTAATCTTAAATTGTTTGTCCCAGGCCAGGGTTTCAACCAAACACCACATGCACATACGTGCCTAGCCAGGCAACTTTTTCCACTTTCTCATGCCAACACCAGGCGCTACTTTTTATCAGGCATGGATCCCAGGACTCGAACCAAACACGCCCATAAATACACGGTACGACACTAAAAAAACACAGTACACGCACGTAGGTGCCCCCAACGACCTGAATTTCGACGCGCAGTTTCTTCAGCCGTGAGACGGTGAGAACATGCAAGGACTAGACTATTTTTATAGGGATAATTGATTTATGCCCCTAGTTGGATCACACTCGGCATATTTATCCCTAATTTTTTCAAACACTCGTTCACGCCCAAGCCACTTTGTACGTCTTATGCTTTTGCCCTTTGACCGACTGTCATTTAAAAAAATCATACCAACTCAGAAAATGTGAATAAGATACCAAAATGTTAAGAAAAACATCAACTATATGTGCATGTGATTTTCATTCATGAAAAAAGTGTTGGGAAGTCCCATCTCAGTTTGAGCTCATATGATCTCAACACAAACAGTAAAATCTGAAAAAAAAATTAAAAACAATTCAAAGAATTCCTAATTTTTTTGGTGGAAAACATTGGCCAATGTTTTGAGTGCTTACCAGGTTTCATCAGGGAATGACATTCATGGAAGTCGTGGCCAAAAAAAGTTAGCACTCCAAAAATGCTTTTGTTTTGGAGCATCGGTTTTGACTTTTTTCACCACGACTTCCATGAATGTCATTCCCTTATGAAACTTGGCAAGAACTCAAAACATTGGTCAATGTTTGCCATCAATATTTTTTTTTAGAATTTCTACAATTTATTCTCATTTTTTTGAATTTTACTGTTCATGCTGAGATAATAGGAGCTCAATTTGAGTTGGGGATCTTCTAACACATTTGTCATGAATGCAAATGACATGCACATAAAGGTGATGTTTTTCTGAACATTTTGATACCTTAATCATATTTTTCTGAGTTAGTTTGAATTTGTTATGATTTTTAAAAGTAATGGTCAAATGGTCAAAGGGCAAAAACATAAGACGAGCAAAGTGGTTTGGGCAGGAACGAGTGTTTTCAGAAACTAGGGGTAAACCTCCTGAGGGGGACACAACTAAGGACACATAATTAATTATCCCTTTTTTCTAGGGTCAAATTTAGAGTAATTTGGAGAGAGTATCTCATTAGCAGTTTTTATTATTATTTATCTCATTAGAACTTGAAGCCCAGAAGAACGGCCCATTCACGTGTATTACGGAAGACTGGAAGCACGAGGCTGGAAATTTTTGGTATGGCCGTCCCGTTTGTGAGCGCCGCACTCAGACCAACTCCACCGTACGATCCTAAATGAACATTCGTATTTTTCGAATTTCATCCGTTTAAAATGGCGATAGGTGTCAAAAAAGACATGTGTGTTCAGCTTATGTTTGAAGCGCCCACCGCGGCAACAAACCCCCAAAAGTGTCCGCTGCCCCCGCGCCAGCCGTAGCATGCCATGGCCGCTCGTGCTCGCTCACCGGGGCCGCCATTGCCAGCCTGCAGCGTTCCGCCGCCCGTCGTCGTGCCAGCCAAGAATCACACCATGAAGCTCCGGCGAGGTCCTGCTCTCGCGCCACACCGCACCACGCCCTCCGCCCGCCCAGCCCGTTCTGACCCGGCCGCCCGAGCTTCGGCAGCGCCACAAGACGCTCCGCTTCGCCCGCCACGGCCAGCGAAGTCCGGCAACGCCCGTCGCGCTTCGCCCGCCCGGCGAGCCCGGCGCCACTCCGCCCGTCGCCCAGCGTCTCGGCACCTCAAGCGCGCCTCGCCCGCCCGCCTCGCCGCCCGTCCACCCTCGCCTCGCTGCATCGCCGGAGATGCCGGTGCTCGTCCATGGGCAGAGAGAAAAAAGGAGGAGAGAGAGGTGAGGATGACACATGGGCCCAGCCGGACATGCAGCGGACGAGGACGCCACAAAGTTGTCTGTTTCGTGTCAGCTTTCATCCTAAAGCCAGACCAAGCTTGGGCCGCGAATGGGGTCGAACGGGCAGAAAACAGACAGAAAAATCAGATAGGGTCTGCGGATGGGTGCCGTCTTTTGTCCGTTTTACCCCAAACGAACATACCCGAACACGATAGGGCCGTGCAGTGGAGTTGGCCTCATATCCATCAATCGATCTGCTCACTTCTAGGGTCTTCGCAAACCACATCGCGAGGCGCCACCGTCCGCCGCCGGTAGCTGCTCCGTTGGAACTAGAGCCTGTCGTTCACTGTAATCATACCTGACGAAGCACCCAAATTTAGAAGTAATCTGTACAGTTATATACGTACAAGGTAATGGATTAATTTATCACTTATATTTGTTGTCTTTTCAATTTTGCTATGCCTCAAACATGAAGTGAACATAGCTACAAAGGTTACCTTTAGCGAGATTATCTACTTATCTGACAAGCTTCATAGCCGTACAGCTAAATTTTATATAATAGGTTTTACTTTTGTATTGCAATATATTAACTTTACAATATACTATATGTTACTAGTTGAATGCTCGTCCATTACCACCGAACAAAAAACTTAGACGCAGTGATATTGATACCAAATATTATTGTAATTGGTAATGCTTTCAAATACCAGACAAAATCAGCTATGAACACTTATGCATATCAATCCAAAAAAAAAAAAAACTTGTGCGTATAGTATTTTGCATCTGTCCTTAAATCTTAGATAATAAACAATGTTAGTTCATTTGCACATACATACATGGGCTAATCAACTAGAGTGTTTATATTCCCGTTGCAACGCATGGACAATCATCTATACTATATATATACTACTTAAAAAGGTAGTGTTTATTTTCGTCAACCGATTCTCCGCCCTGCCATTACATCCCTTCATTGATTTTTTCGTCCCACCACACCCTTTTCTCACACCTTCTCCATACGCTAAGCAATCACCTTAATTTACTTACCTTCTGCATAGCCGCACCAATTATCATCTTAAATTTACATACCAAACATTTCTTTGCACAATCACGAGCATGATTTGATAAACATTTATTTACATAATTATGGACCGGATTTTATAAGCATTTATTTACACAATCACAGACAGGATGGATAAACATATATTACACAATCACATTAAATATAGATAGGTAGATCACGAACTAATATACTAGAATATTTATATCCCATTGCAAGGCACAGGCATTGTCCTAGTATATACTAAGAATACTAGGCCTGTAAGGGTTCAACTTTTCTGGTTTTTTTGGAAATTTTTTTACCCCTACTGATTGAGCGACACGTGTGCACGGTGCCTTTCCTGAAGTGGTTGATCACTTGGGCTGTGCCCTGTTTCTTCTAGAGGTGCATGGGCTTCTCTTGTCTCATGTGTCCCATGTGAAAAGATGGTTTGACTACATGGGCTGATTTTGTCTCATGTGAGAAAAATATATTAGCTGCATGGGCTGTTGTATGGGCTGGTGTGCGTGTGCTGCTGCATGGCTCATGCATGCATGCATGTGTCCACGTTTGCATGTTTGTAGTTCCACGTTTGCACACATTTGTGTTCTAGGTCCTTCTTTGCTTGCCTATAAGTAGTTCCTTGTTGTGTTCTTCTCTCCTGTGTACTTCTTATTTGCTTTGTCTCCTTTATGATTCGTGTTGTTGCATATGGTTCTCAGCACGTTCCTTCGATGTCCTTGGGCTCTTGGTCTTCCGTTGGTGCTTCTGATGGGAGGTTGGCTGTTGAGGGTGGTTCTAATCTTGGTGAGTATTGTTCTTTCATTTGTAGGGTTTGGTTTGCTGATTTTTTTGTAGTATTTTTGATTGTGTTCATGATGTTGTGTGTTTTTAGGTTCGATGGCTGATGAGGCGTGGCGGCGACGCCAGGAACGACAAAAAATTCGCCGTGGGAAACGTCCTGTAGATTCATCGTTTGGTGGGTATTTACCATGCTTCTGTCTATTCTTGTTATTTGCCTGCATTCTTTTTTATATACCCCCAGGCTCTAGAATACTAGATCCTGTTGTTCCTATTTATCTCTAAATCTGGTTTCAGTGTCTTTGTGTTGTTTTGTGATTTCTTGTTTTTATTTGTTTGTTGTGGTTATTTGCAGGTCCTCTGGTTTCTCCATCTTATTTGGATCCAGACAAAGCTCACTCTTGCCAGAGGAAGGTGTCCTGTTTACTTCATGATGGTGGGCGTTCTTTGTATTGTTCATTTCACTTTCTGTTTTGTTTATCATTTATTCCTTTTTTGTTCTTTTACACTTACGTAGATGGCATGTCTCTTGATTTGCCTCCCATTTTATGATATCCTTGACAAGAAGCTAGATGAAGAGGGCCTAAAGCTAAGGTATATTTTGGTTTCACTTTAGAAGCAAAATAATAATAGTTTTGTAGTCTCCCAAATACTTTGTCCATGACAATCAGTGATCTTGATTTACATTGTTGTTCCAAAGGACTAATTCTATGGGAGAGATAACGAATAAAGATAGGCATCCTTTAGTGCTTATGCCAAAATGCCATGAAGGTTTTACTTCATCTTTTGGGAGCATAATGAAACAAAAGGTATAACCAGTTGCACTAGCAAGTAGTAATCTGAAAAGATATCAAGATGCTCTCATGGCAAGTCAACGTACGCTACCCTGTTATCCTTTCTCAATAATAAAAAATGCATGCAGACGTATTTCGGAGAGCCCATGTTTGATTAGGTTTGGTTCTTGTGTTTTCGATTGGTTTACTTGTTTGCATAGGGAGGGACAAGGAATTAAGAGAAAGAGAAGGCTCAGCACCTCTATTTGCATGTCAAATATTAAGTGGAGAGCTGCATCAAGTATCTGAAGGAGAAGAAAGAGGAGGATACCTACAGGAGTACAATGCCCAGTCTTCTATATCAGGCAGCAAATGGTTCTGATGCAGAAATACCCACATTTGAACCCTGAGGCTGAGATGATCACTTTTTTATTAGTTAGGAACCAAACCAATTGTTTATATTGTTCATGTTTATCTTTTATATACACAGTTACATTCTACTGATTTTTACTTCAAATTAATTGTAGTTTATTCAAATTAGAAGGGCCAATAAATATTAAAAACTAAGTTCAGAACTCTCATTCCAAATGGTGACTAAGTGAAGGACCAGAAGCTTTCCCAGTCACTAAATCTTCTTCTGTTAACATCTACCAGTATATTGTGCTAAAGGCCAACAAAAGAAACTAAACACACAGTGGTTGTGCGTCACTAGATGGATAGATAGCTGCGGTTTTTTTTGTGTGCATAATGTTGACAAATAGAATCTCTGTTCGCTGGAATATGTAATGTAATGTGAAAGCTAACAGCGGATGCGATTCCATCAACTCAAATAAAATTTCCATTAAGCATCATGTCTTCTCTGTAGCAATCTGAATTTTTCTTCTTGTGCTTATTTGATTGTAAACACAGTAAATTTGCCATGCTATTTGAAGAAATAGACTGCCATGGGATGTTAAACAAATTTGACATGGTCTACATGCTAGGGTCATGGCAAGGTCACTACCTAATATGTCATGTTTGAGTAAGCGACTTTTATGAATTTTGCCATGATAATGTGTAACGCCCTCGATGCGGCTATATCTCCCACGTGTCGAAGCACGACTTAGAGGCATAACCGCATTGAAAGCAATGTCGCAAGTGAGGTAATCTTCACACAACCCATGTAATACATAAGGGAAAGAGATACATAGTTGGCTTACAGTCGCCACTTCACACAGTACATAAATAAACATCCATCATTCAGATTACGCTCAAGGTCCGACTACGGAACCAAAATAAAAGAAGATACCCCAAATGCTATACAGATCCCCGATCGTCCCAACTGGGCTCCACTACTGATCATCAGGAAAAGACACATAGTAACGACCACGTTCCTCGTCGAACTCCCACTTGAGCTCGGTTGCGTCAACTGCACACGGCATCGTCGACACCTGCAACTGTTTTGGTAGAATCTGTGAGTCACGGGGACTCAACAATCTCACACCCGCGAGATCAAGACTATTTAAGCTTATAGGAAGGACAGAGTTGTAAGGTAGAGCTACAGCAAGCGACTAGCATATATGGTGGCTACATTCGCAAAAGAGAGCGAGAAGAGGAGCAAAGCACGGTCGTGAAGCTAGAAGCGATCAAGAAGTGATCCTGAACTACTTACGTCAAACATAACTCCAACACTGTGTTCACTTCCCGGACTCCGCCGAGAAGAGACCATCACGGTTACACACGCGGTTGATGTGTATTTTAATTGAGGTCAACTTCGGGTTTTCTACAACCGGACATTAACAAATTCCCATCTGCCTCATAACCGGGCACGGCTTTCGAAAGATAATACCCTGCAGGGTGTCCCAACTTAGCCCATTATAAGCTCTCACGGTCAACGAAGGATATTCCTTCTACCGAAGACCCGATCAGTCTCGGAATCCCGGACTACAAGACATTTCGACAGCAATAAAACAAGACCAGCAAAGCCGCCCGAATGTGCCGACAAATCCCGATAGGAGCTGCACATATCTCGTTCTCAGGGCACACCGGATGAGCCAGACGTCGGGTTGGCATAGACCCTGATTGCTCAAGGGGCGTCGGACATCGCTCAAATTGGACCAGCACTCTAAGGAGAACTGGCCCGGGGGTTAAAATAAAGATGACCCTCGGGCTCGCGAAAACCCGGGGGAAAAGGCTTAGGTGGCAAATGGTAAAACCAAAGTTGGGCCTTCTGGAGGAGTCTTATTCAAAGCGAACTGTCAAGGGGGTCCCATAAATCACCCAACCGTGTAAGGAACGCGAAATCAAGGAACATAACACCGGTATGACGGAAACTAGGGCGGCAAGAGTGGAACAAAACACCAGGCATAAGGCCGAGTCTTCCACCCTTTACCAAGTATATAGAGGCATTAATTATAGCAGATATATTGTGATATCCCCAACAAGTAAACATGTCCCAATAAGGAACAACATCTCTAGGTTCCAAAAGGAACAAACTTCATCTTCACCTGCAACTAGCAACGCTATAAGAGGGGCTGAGCAAAGCGGTAACATAGCCAAACAACGGTTTGCTAGGAAAGGATGGTTAGGGGCTGACATGGCAATATGGGAGGCATGATAAGCAGGTGATAGGCATCGCAGCATAGGCATAGCAAAAGAGCGAGCAACTAGCAAGCAAAGATAGAAGTGATTTCGAGGGTATGGTCATCTTGCCTGCAAAGTTCTCAGAGTTGTCGAAAGCTTGATCCTCGTAAGCGTTCTCAACAGGTTCCTCGTTCACGTACTCGTCTCCCGGCTCTAACCAAAGCAAGAACACAAACAAAGGAACCACAATAAATCACGGTGCAATGCACAAGCAACATGATGCAAAACATGACATGATATGTGAGATGTGATATGCAATGCGTATGCGTGCTCGGAAGGAAAATGATGAACCAGGCATCAACTTGGCAAACCAAGTATGCCGCTGGAAAGATGAGATGATTTTGGTTGAAATCGATATAAAGATCACCGGAATCGGATGCACGGTTTGCAAATGACAAGCAAAACAAGAATGGCACAAATCTGCCATTAACAGCATGATGCCACAAAGCAAGCAACAAGAAATTAAGCTACTGCACCCAAAAGTACCAGAAAAGCATATGGAAGTGATCTACTCAAGATGCTTGACAAAAGATGAACACTGAGCTACGGCTAAATCACATCATAACAAGTCCAAACAAGCATGGCAAAAGTGCAAAATATATCAGCTTCACAGACTTAGTGAAATTACTGAACATGATAAAATCAGCATCAGGAAGCAATGTTCAGAGCAACGAAACAGCATGCTACAGAAACTTATAATAGCAACACAAGGTATGGCATGAATCTACTCAAAGCATAGAACAAAAGTCCCTTACTGACCATAAGTCAAAAAGGGTCAGAAAATATAATAAAACCCATGTAAACATAGCAAGTTTCATTAACAGATTCAGCAACAGGGCATGGCAAAAACAGATAACAAGTAGGCATGTTTAAGAGCTCGATGCACTCACTACAGAGCATCTCATGATAAACTAAGCATACATCCATCAAGAAGACATGGCATAGAAGATATACATGGCAAGAACAACATCATAGCATACACGGATCAACTACAACAACCTTGGCAAAATTGAACAACATGTAAACAATCTACCAGGAAACATTTTATAGCAAAAGTAGAGCTTGATTGACTCAAGCTATGGCACTCCATAATTGCAAACAAAGGCATGGATGGATAGAGCATAACCATATGTTCAAAACATCCTTAATGAAGTATCTCAAAATATGCATGGATCTCTCGGTAGCATCAAGTTAACATGGCATAAAAATATCAGCAAAACAGGGGCTGAAATCAGCAACATCATGAAGCCTAGTTTGCATGCTTGTGCTAGTCACCACAGAGATCAAAAAAATACATGGCATACATCCCTGGAAAGATGGCATGGCATATTACAAAACACATATAGGACTCAAATTCATAGGGTGCACACATCAATCATAGCAAAAATAACAAAAGTGCATGTTCTGTTAAGAAACAGAAACTAACATCACATAGCCCTCTTCCAACAGCATTTCGGGCATCAATATGAGCTCAAATGAAAATGATGCAATGATATGAAATGTTTTACTCTTCGAGGTGAACATTTTGACATATTACACGCACAAAATGGAGCTACAGGTGCAAAGTTATGATGCGTTGAAAATGCCACAAATTAATCACCGAAATAAAGCTTAGACGAATCTAGGGGGGGGGAAGAAAGTCAACCCCCTCGGGATCTCAGATCCGGCCCGATGGATCGGGGTGAGGCGGCGGCGTGGCTCGCCGGAGCCCGGGCCGGGGAGGAGAGGAGGCGGGCTGGGCCGCCGGGCGACGGGCGACGGCGGTGGCCGAGGCGGGCGCGGTGAGCGCGCGATCATGGCGGGCGTAGGGCGGCGGTCGGGCGCGCGGAGGCGGGTCGGCTGCCGGCGCGCTGGCGGCGTTGGGCGCTGGCGCTGGGCACGGAGGGCGAGATGGGCTCGGGGCCCGATCCGGCCTCGCTGGCCGGGCCGCGTATGGGCGGCGAGGCTACGTGCGCGCCCGATTTGGCCGCGGCGGCGGATTTCGTCTGCCGGACCGGACGTGTCCGGGGGCGCGAGGTAGGGGAAGGCTAGGGTTTGTACCGTGATTTGGAATGGGGGTTGTATATATAGGCATAGAGGGAGCTAGGAGAGTCCAAATGAGGTGTAGTTTTTGCCCACACGATCATGATCGAACGACGGAGAGCATGGAAGTGACTTAGATGGGTTATTGGGCTGTTTTGAAAGGGTGTTGGGCTGCAACTTAAAAGAGGCCTTTATAGAGTGCGGTTAACCGTTGGAGTACCAAACGAGCTCCAAATGACCCGAAACTTGACAGGTGGTCTACGGGTGGTATACCAAGGCCACTTGACAAACCTCGGTCCATTCCGAGAACGTTTAGTACCCGCTCACGGAAAAACGTAAAAGGGGACGCCGGGGACATAGGAGTGCCGGATTGCAAAACGGACAACGGGGAAAATGCTCGGAATCATGAGACGAACATGTATGCGAAATGAGATGCACATGATGATATGATATGAAATGCATGACATGGACAAAATGTAAAAAGAAGAAAAACCCAACCACGGAGGGAATATCATATCACAATGCCGAAAATGGCAAGAGTTGGATTACAAATATGGAAAGTTACATCCGGGGTGTTACATAATGTGTCAAACATGTGTCATGTCACTTTACAAAAATGTCATGTCTGCAAATGCAAATTTCTCTAAAAATGTCATGTTTGAGCAGACAAAAAATTCTGAATTTTTCCATACGATTTTCCAAAAAAATTACCGTGTTATTAGAACATTTTCTTAATTAATAAATGTCCTACTACTAACATTTTCAGAATTTTCCATGTGTTACAAACAACATGGCAAACTTGTATAAGAAATTAGAGATACACATGGCAAACTTTAACCAATCATGTCTATCAAAATTTGCCATGCACCGGTCAAGCTCCAGATCGGGCATGTATAAATGGAAACACATAAAGTTTACTAGGATTCATGACGAGGATGAGTAGACACTTGAGCACATACATAACAAAAGGATTGCTACAAAAAAAATTACAATCTGCAGGACGCTGGATGGCAGATGAAAATAAAAGGAAGCACATTAAGATGTGACGAGGAGGCAAACCTTGTAGTGTAGGAGCATCTGGATGTTCCCAAGGCCCTTGTGCTTGGGGTGCATCTCAGCCGTATGTCCAACCGCCCTCCGCGGGCCGCCACCTGAGGACATGGTGCTGTTCCCAGTGAGGAGCAGCAGGAGCTCCCGCCACAGCGCCAGTTGACCGACCGGCTGTGCTCGCTCCGGGTGAACTTCCCGAGCACGCAGGACAAGTTAAATTCGAGCGAGCTTACACACTTCAAGGTTCTTGTACGGAATAATCAACGAGCACGACGGGGACATCCCTAGAAGCCAACTGACAAGCCAAATTCAGCTGTTTTTACAGGAAACAGGCAACGACGACGGAGATGTTCCAAGGGACTCACCAATGTCCATGAGGTATGGGCTGCATCGAGTGGCTGCGGCGGCAAGGAGAACCTCCTTCTGCAGACACGCGCTGTCGGCCGCTCATGCCGAGCGGCTTACACGGGCCTAGCCCTGCCGATGCGCTTCGAATCGAGACCAACAATGGCTACCACTTGTCCTCCGCGGCCGCCATTGTAGGAGCAGGGGAAGTGGAGCAGTTCGGGCTCGGGGCGGGATGCGCGCAGCCGTCGGCCGCCGGGAGCAGCTGCCCCGTGCCGCGAGACCCGCCATGGCCGCCAAGAGCAGATCGGTGCTGCTGCCGCATCTCCTTTGCCTCTGTGTTACCGGAATGGATAAGAGTGGGTTGGGGACGAGTGGGCGAGGAGCTGGATAGAAAACGGACGTTCGCGTGGTTGGTTGTAGGCCGCAAACGTTTTTACGGGCTGATGTGTCAACAACCAGCGAGCATGAAGATTTGCGTGTGATCAGACGGCCGTAACATTGTACGCTCTCGAGGTCTATAAATCTGAGTCAGGTTAATAAACTTTTCGTTCTATTGTTGTTTAAATGACAGTTAGCAGGTAGACATGATTGACTTAACAACATGCCTGTACATTGTTTTCTTTGTTTCAGTTCTATAAAAAAAAGCTTAGAACTTTCTGCTCTATTAGCTACCAATACTATGTACCGTAGGCTTCCTTTGCATGTATAAGCTAAATGTGTTCCTTTTTAGTATGAATAACTACGTAACACCTCAATTCCTACAATGGACTACTAAACCTTGGAAAAGAAAACCTTACCACTCTCTTTTTATGAACCTTTGCCATAAATAAAGTCTTGGGACAACTTACCAAATATTACAAAACTAACTAAATAGCTTATCACTCTATGTGGCGCGGCGTGCCGCCGCGCACTACCCGCTAGTATTTTTTAAAGTATATCCAGTTTTCTTGACCAAATCATGCACGACTTGAGAAATGTTGGCTACCCATCCATTTTCCTTGTACCTCAGCAAGTGTACCAACACCGGATTCTGTAGGTCGTCATCGTCCTGCGTGTGCATTGTATATGACTATCATGAAGGACTCATCTAAAAGTACACATGAATGGTGAATGGAAAGTACAACACCGGGACAGTGCTAGTCCATACTCGTTACCATGCCACATGCGCATAAACTTTAAACCCAAAAAACAAACATAATTGTGTATAGAGGTTGAATTGTTAGCTATGTGGAACATTAAATGATGGCCACATAATTGTAATATTAAGGTTTTAGCTAGTTTGGGTTTCTTCGAACTCCATCTAATATGATTGGACGCCGTCTAGAAACGTCATCATTCCAGCCAGGAATTATGGCTTGTAAAGCAATGTTAAGGTGGAACAAATTAATTTAGTTTTTTAATACGTCCTTCTAGAATGGATTTTGTCCCACACATTCCGTAAGGGAAGAGGATTAAGTATAGTGATTGTTCTCTCAAGTAGGTCAAACACGAAGAGAATGAAGCGGTCAGTCGTGCAATATGGGAGCAAATCTATACTAAGTAGGCTTTAGAAATACGAAAACAAATGACATAAAAGGACATGGGAATCATTCTTACCAACTTCCAAGCTGAGACACTACAGCACATCCTAGGCTAACAATGAAACAGTTTTGTTTGCAATGATGTAGTGTTGGACATAAAATGCTAAAAGGAGTTTTGGATCTCACATGGAGTCATCTAGCATCATCTGAGAGAGAAGTTAAACATTATTATAATTTACGATAGCAATGACATGTGGTTATCGCCTTCTGAAGTATAAGTAGAAGTTACAAGTAAAGTAAGTGTTGTGAAATTGTAACAACTTACAGAAAGTGTTATCCATGTAGTGATATAGAGTGTCTTTGGTAAACTGAAGCCCGTCTGTACCATTTAATCCGCCATGCTAAAAATGTTAATATCCATAGCGGTGAATCTATAGCCCGTGTGTTCTTTCACCAAAGACGCTATGTATCACTATATGAACCTCATGTTTTTTGTAAGTTATTGCAATCTCATAACAACTATTTTACTTGGAATTTTTTAACTATATCTCATAAGGTGGCAACCACATGTCATTACTACCATAAATGTTAATAATGTTTTACTTCCCTATAAGATGATACTGAATGAATCCATGCGAGACCGAAAACTCCGTTTAGCATTTGATGTCCAACACTACATCATTCCAGAACTTTTTAGTTGTTAGCCTGAGATGTGTTTTAACGTCTCAGGGTGCAAGTTGGTAACAATTCTTCTTATGTCCATTTATGCCATTCTTTTTTTGTATTTCTAAAGCCTACTTGGTGAAAATTTTGTTGCCATATTGTACGATCGACCCCTTCGCTGTCTTCATTGTTTATCTACTTGAGAGAACAATCACTATACTCGACCCTCTTCCCTTGTCGAATGTTTGGGAAAAAAATCCATTGCAGAAGGACGTATTAAAAATTAGAAGTATTTTGTACCACCTGGAAATTGCTTTACAAGCCGCAGTTCTCGGCTAGAATGATGATTTTTTTAGATGGTGTCGCATCATACCAAGTGGAGTTCCAAAAACACAAACAAATTACAATTACAATTTTGTGGCCACCCTTTCATGTTCTCACGTTGCCAACAATTTGTACCTCTATACAGAAATTTTGTTTGTATTTTTGGTTTAATTGTTTATGCGTATGTGGCATGATAACGAATACGGACTACCAGTTATTATCCTGCTGTGTACATTCATGTGTACTTTTAGATATGAGCCCTTCATGATGGTCAGATATAATGCATGTGTAAGACCATTACGACCTACGAAATCATGTGTCGGTGCATTTGCTGACCAATGTGTAGCCAACATTCCACAAGTCCTGCATGGTTTGGTCAAAAGAACCAGGTTTAGACTTCCTTTAGATATGTTTCGAACATAGTCGGTTCACTCTTGATTGGTAACCAATATGTTCACTAGATTTTTAGTCCAAGTAATACTTTTTGTATTACAACATTGTTAAACATCTCTATCGCCCCTCTTATGTTAGTAAATTATATTTTTTTCATTTTATTGATATTGCCTTCCTAAACTTGAATGATGATTTTTTTTCCTAGATGATAATATGTGTGTTGTGAAGTTGGATCTTGTCGGTTGCCGTTGTGTCATACCAGAGCCTGTCATTCACTGTAGTTATACCTGACGAAGCACCCAAATTTAGAACCTATGATGGTATCATTACAGTTATACACAAGGTAATGGTTTTATCTAGTACCTATATTTCTTGTCTTTTCAGTTTGCTATGCCTCAAGGATGAAGAAAATAGCTACAAAGTTACCTTCAATGAGATTATCAACTTGTTTGATGAGCTTTGTAGCCATAGAGCCAAATTTAAATATGATATAAATGTAATTTTGCTTCTTTATTGCAATATCGCATATGGGACACACATTTTCAGGACATATTGTTCTAGGCGCACTACTAAAGCATTCTAACCTCTAAAAACTTTTTTTGAAAAAATCAGACAATTTTGGATTTTTTATGGTGAACATGGTCGAGTGTTCTACTCGTATGAAGTTTGCTCAGAGAAATGACTTTTGTATTCCTATATGAGAAAATAAACAAAATTACAACTTCAAAGGACTTGAATAGTAACTTGTACATAGAACCGATTTTTTTTTGGGACAGAAAATCACGTAAGTCATTTCTTCGCGAAACTTTATATGTGAGTATAACACTAGACCATGTTTATTTCAAAATAGTTTCAGAATTGTTTGACCTCTTTTAATAACTTTTAAGGCGTCATTCATTCATATGATAAAAATATAATGAGAATTGAAAAATCATAGAAAGTGAGATGACACGCATGTCAAATCCTATAGAAAAAAGAGATGTCATTTGATTCATAGGATAGAAACTTTTTCATTGGATCTAGGCTAATATATTTTTTCTTTAAAACATGAAGATTGGTTCCTGTCCTACGTAGGAATAGGAATCTATCCCTACAAACCAAATGACTTCAAAGAAAATTTTCTTATAAAAATTCTTCAAAATTCCTGTAAACGGCCTAGATATTTTATCAATGTGGGTGCGCTTAGACCGAGGTTCCGACGGGTAATTCCCGATTATATATTTGTTGGCCATATTGAGACTTCATATATAAAATGATGTCACCTCTCTCGTGCGCATATTATCTTCTTCACCCTCGCATAATAGCAAAAACTCATCACACCGACACTCTTCTACTTGCAATTCTATTAAGTAACCCAGAATTATGTGTATACAATTCCTTCCCTCGTAGAAAACTACACACACATAATCCGATCCACAAAGTTTAATGTTGAATGTGTACAATTTCACTTGTACGTTATACTCCCTCCATCCATATATATAGGGCCTAATCCGTTTTTCGAGACTACCTTTTGACTACTGATAAGATTAATAGCAGTATATGAGATATATAATGTGAAAATTATATCATTAGAAGCTCCTTTCATGTATGAATTTAACGGTATGCTTTGTGTAACTTGCATGTCATATATTATTGCTCTAACATGTAGTCAAAGTTAGTCTGGAAAAATGTATTAGGTTAGTCGCAAAAAACGCATTAGACCCTATATATATTGATAGAGGGAGTATATGAAATGGGGCATTTACGATGATGATTTAGATGTTGATCTAACGATTTATTAAGGCTCCTAAGATTTAATAAAATTTCAGGCAACTTGGGAATAAACAATCCCTACAAAAGTATGTAGCACGGATTATTGCAGAATTATTGAAACAACATAAACATGCCGTCATGGTCACCAGTTCATAAGACTCTGACACATCTAAATTACGAAACTACAACAGTCAAGCTCATCATCCATTCACACAGGAAACGTTTCCGTTTCCTGCAGGGAACAAGTTAATTCACACACAAGGGCTACTTTGACAAGAGCAAATGACAGTACAATTCCCGATTTCCTTCTCGCCGATACCTAGATAGCAGGAAACGCTCCCGATACAGCAGCAAACATAATTTCAATCCTACAGTTAAATAGCCTAGCTCATCTCATGCACTGTACAACGCCACGTTTTTTTCTGCACCAGCAATGGAGGGGCTGACGCCATAAACAGTGCATCTCCTCACCGGGGATGGTTTTTGTTGAAGCGGTTACCTCTTCCGCCTTTTCGGCTCAACCTGCAGTTGATGGGCCAAAATTAAAGAGGGATAGAAAAGAATGTGCTGAATAAGCTATATCTTTTACTAAAAGAAAGCTATATCTTATATTAAGCTCATCTTCACCATGAAATACATGAACTGAGATCATGCTAGTGGGTGACAATAACAAAGAAGATCCTAATCACTGCTGATAGCAGCTTAGTGCATTCAATTATTCCAAAATAATATCAGAATGTCACTTTAAGGTCCTAACTTGTTTTGCTAACCAAAGAACAATTATTCTTACCATAACAGTCTATTTAAGATTGCCAGCATATGTAAGGCTGCTTGGCAAGGGACTAACTAATGTTCTGCAAACACAATATAATAAGGTTCTTGACAAAGTACTATACACATGCATGAACTCAAAGAACTCATGACAGCAAATTTTAACTATACCATGAGTACTTGTTTAGTCAAACACCAAACATTTTCCTAGGAATATTGAAGGAACAAAGGCAAGAACCACCAACTTTTGGAAATGAAATTCTTGAAATTAAATTCAATAAGATAAAGGCATAAAGTTACCTACAAGCAGAAAATTAATAAACAATACTGTCAAGAAAAAGGAACAAAAAATCACTGACCTTAGAATCAGAACTTGGTGAACTCGGGTATGAATTTGAAGGTCTCTTTGCACCATTTTCTTTAGCACAATCCGCGCACAGGAAAGTATCTAACTTTTTGGCCTGCTCAATGGTCATTCCCATACAGGTTGGGTGGAACCTGCACATGTTCAAAGGTACATACTGAATAAGCATGTGAATAAAGAAGGTCAACAGTAGCAGAAATGAAGCAGCACAGTACTAAATACTCCCTCCGTTTGAACTAAAACCACGACACTTATTATGGAACGGAGGGAGTAGCAATTTGTTGCTGAATGTTCTGTATGCAAATATAAAGGGCACATGCCATGCCTATATATAGAAAGTAGAAGAGAAGTGTTGAGAGACATTTAACATGATTGGTGGTCAGATAAGAGAGAACTGCAATGCGAAACTAGTTGTAGCAAATACTCTTATAGGAGGCAAGGAATTATTAATCCAAAACAGGCAACCTTTAAGTCAGAAACTAGAAGGAAAGGACAAACATATGTTCTGTTCTTTGCATCTTTTTCTGAAGTAATAAACAACAAACATCTCTTTTGTGTTGCATCTTTATAGATTAATAAATATGCAACACTGTGTTCCTTGAGATGATACTCTGTACTTCTGTAGGTAAGGTGCTCCTTGCAACAAATATAAGGATGAGATGCAATGCTTTAACCGCAGATATAATCATTTTTACAATTGAAAATAAGGATAGCTCTAAAAATCAAAACAATGAATGCTGTGCTTGTGTGAAATACTGATTCCAAACTCTGACATGGTATGTCCAAAACACTTACGTATTTATGTAGTTCAAACAACTTTGGAAGTTGGAAAAAGGTCAAAGTATGCATAAACACCAAAGAAACATCCAATATGCACTTCCCAAGTATTCCACAGGGAGGTGGCATCACCGTATCAGAGCCAGCTCAATACTTTCAAGGCAGCTATTTCTCAAACAACCAAGCAAAAGCACAATGCACATGCTGAAACAGAGCATGAGACACAGAACAAAGAGATTGCTGAATTTTCTAAGAGAGAAGGCCCTTTCACAGACATGAGACAAAATTGTTCTTTTGAATTATATATCTTATGAAAACTATGAATGTGACATCAGTGTGAACTACATATCTTTGAGAACTGCAGAGCATAAGAATGTGGAGCATCAGGCTGTAAGAAACCTTAGAAGTTCATCAATTGCACTTGACTATCTTCAGTCCTAACCAAAAGATGTCATACCACAATTTAACTTGGCTTTCCAATGAAAATACCCGAACGCAAGGTAAACTAATTTGTGATGCACGGCAAAAAATTAGATATAAGCTGGATAAGCTGAATGCAGCATGTGAATGCAAGGCAGCTAGTTGCTGATGCTATCTCTTGGCCATATAACCACCAAGCCAACAACATCAGCTGCGTAAACTCTGACTAGAAGAATTCATTTTTCTCAGAGACTTACCAGTCTTTGCATCCCTCGCATTGCACCATGAGGTCATCTGGGTTGTACGGCATCTCGCACTTACAGTACCTAAACACAAAAATCCCAAATGAGACCACCATACGACAGCCAGCCCCACAATGCATTGCAAATCGAGCGACAGCTAGAGGAAGGCAGGGCAGGCAGCACATACACGGCGACACGGTCCGGGGTGAACGCTCCGGTGGCCGCCTTGTACTCGAATCGGCAGAAGAAGTCCTCCGGGCCGACGTTGTCGAGCTTGGTGTAGTTCTTGAAGGAGTGGACGATGCACTTGCCCTCGATGGTGTGTGCGCTCTGCGTGTCGAAGTGGTCGGAGAGGAAGAGCTCTTTGGCCCCGTGGAACTGCCGGCGGCCGCCCTTGGACTCCTCCGGCCGGTAGTACCAGCGGACCCGCACCCGCACGCTCCCCCGACCGTCCGACTCCAGGCTCTCCACCCGGGCCACGTAGGGCGCGTTGTCCGTGTCCGACGGCCGCATCAGCACGCAGTCCCCGACTTCGCATCAGGAAAGCAGGGTCGTCAAACAAAGACCAAATCTCGGCGCAAATGGCGATGCAGCAGCATCAAGGAGAGTACGTACCTCGGACGACCTTGGTGGTGCCCCTGATGGTGTAGGAGTCGATGTCCCTCTTGCCCTGCTTGGTCTTGGCCATGGAGGTCGGGGTTGGATCGGGAGGAAACCCTAGGAAGCTGAGCTGGGGGAAGGACGGGAAGCGGGGGAGGGGTGTGGTTGGCCACAGCTCCGTTCCGCCCAGGGAGGAGGAGACCCGGGAGGGCAGGGGTAGTCTCGGGATTTCGTGGGGGAGCAGTGAAAATGTGAAATGGAGGTTTGAATCCAAGTGGCGTCCTGGCATCCTGCGCCGTCCGATTGGAGCAGGTCTGGTTTGGCGTCTTCTCCGTCATTTGGACTGTGAATTTTGCCTTTCCCATTTCTCGAAACTATGGACAGAGCACTCCACGAAAGACGGACTATTTTTCTCGCCGTAGTTCTAGTCACACCGTGTGTCGCGTTTAGTCCACGCGTGACCCTCATGTGAGGTTTGTGGGTGGCTACCAAGGGTATCTCCCGCCGACCTGCAAATTTCCCGCGCGCGTTCAAACCATGCAGTCCGGACCGTGAAAGTCATCTAGTGAGGTCCTGTATCGGTCCGCAACGCGGTCTGGATGTGCTTTCTCCCGCAAAACGGAGACAAACGTGGGGGCTTTGCGAAAGTCCGGACACGAGAAACGTCCTTCTTTATCCGCCTGGCCAACCCAAAAGAAAGGCGAAGCCCACGTTTTTGTAGCATCATGCATTGTTTTCGCGCCAAAATCCTTAATTTCTCTTCTTTCATTCCCCGTCACTCTCCGCCCAATTCCCTCTCTTTTCTCCCACCCTCTTCTTCCTTCCGCCGCCGACGCATGGACCGTCAGAGAACCTGTCGGAGATGGAGCCGGCGGAGGTGCCGGAGGATCCGAGCATCGCGTTCGCCCGGAAGATCAGCTCGGCAACGCGGCAAACTCGCCGCGTGGAAGCGAAGGCTGCAATGGAGGAGAAGCTCAAGAAGCGGTTGGCCACTGGTGGGCCTGGTGGTGGCGATGGGCGTGGAAGTCGTGGCAGACGAGGCGGTCGGCGCTGCCGTGGCAAACGTCGCCAGACGGGCGCGCCCACAATACAGACGGCGCCATGGCCAAAATCTTACAAGCCTCCATACTACTGCGCCGCCAAGTAGCTCGGAACCCCCGTCAGTATGGTGCCTTACATCGTCGACGTTAACGCGACGCCGCTCTTCTCTGAGTATTCTTCGCTGCAGCTCGTTCGAACGCGGACGGCAGTCGGGGAGCAGATGGGGGCCGCATGCTGTTCGCTGCAATGCCTAGAGCGGGGGAGTCGTCGTACGACGCGGACAGGGAGATGCTCGACATCATCCACGACGGAGGCAAGAGAGGAGGAGGGGACTATGAGGAAGTGTAGGTGGAAGATTCGGATCCCACCTAGTCCGGCAACTACCACCAGCAGCAGTCCTACACCTAGACGACCACGCAGCAGTCCTACACCCAAACCGGCGATGGCACATAACAACAGCAACATTGGGCCACCGGAGAGCAACAATGGGAGGGGGGAGGAGGAGGAGGAGGACGACGATCCGGATGATATAGCCGACGATCCGAAGAAGAAGGGTAGAGGAGAAAGCTTCAACATGTGAGAGGGCGAGTTGTTGTGTGATGCATGGTTGGCCGCTAGCATTGATCCGATCCACGGCACAGAGCAAAAGGACACAACCTTTTGGAGGAACATTCACATATGGTTGTGGGCAACCAAAGTGGAACCTTTTCATTGCCAAGACCGCCGCCCAAGCTAATGAGAAAGAAACCGATGACCCTACCGACCCAACCCAAGAACCATTGAAGAAGGTTAGAAAAAATTTCAGGGGGAGAAGTGGGAGGAGGAGAGGGCAAAGCGAGAAGGTGTGGCAGCCAAGCTGACGGGGAGGTTCGAGGACATCTTGGCGAAGGAGGAGGCATGCATGAGGCGCTCAGACATCAAGGAGGAAAAGAAGGCGGAGAAGTTCAAACTGTTGATGGAGGCAACAGACAAGAAGCTCAAGCTCGAAGAGATGAGGACCATGATCGAAGACAGGAAGGCCATGCTCGAGGAAGAGAGGGTGAAGATCGCCGCCAATGGAGAGGACGCCAAGATGTTGACCTTGAATGTCGACTATTTGGATACCAATGCAAGAATAATCGTGCAATTCGTCCGCTACCAGATGTTGCAGCGGCAGAAAGATGAGTTGGCGGCGACAGACTATGAGGATGCGGCGGAGGCGGATGCGGACGCAAAGGAGGAGGCTGCCTACGCGGCGGCGACGATATCTCCTTGATCGGGGAGCAGCGGCCGGGATTGCCGGTCCGGCAGGGCGGAAATGCATGGACTGTCGGACTGATGTTCTTTTTGCATTAGGGCATGTAAAAACTAAGCATATTTTCCTTTTTTTTGGTTGTGATCGGGCATGCGATCCAGTGCGCTGTGTGGATCGGAGTACATTTGAATTTGAATTTACTGTGGACATATACATGATACGATTAGATGGCGGCCTCCCGCATCCGTGTCTGCGGACTGGTCCCCTCTGCCCGCAGACGGGTGTAGGAGGAAATTTGTGGGTTGCCGTTGGAGATGCCCTAAGGACAATAACACAAAATGTAGCGTTGATTTTATGGGAGTGATGATTTAATTATGCTCTTATAAAGGATGTTGTAGTTGAAGGAAATATGCCCTAGAGGCAATAATAAAGTTGATATTTAATATTTCCTTATATCATGATAAATGTTTATTATTCATGCTAGAATTGTATTAACCGAAAACTTGATACATGTGTGGATACATAGACAAAACACAGTGTCCCTAGTAAGCCTCTACTAGACTAGCTCGTTAATCAAAGATGGTTAAGTTTCCTAACCATAGACATGTGTTGTCATTTGATGAACGGGATCACATCATTAGGAGAATGATGTGATGGACAAGACCCATCCGTTAGCTTAGCATAATGATCGTTAAGTTTTATTGATATTGCTTTCTTCATGACTTATACATATTCCTTTGGCTATGAGATTATGCAACTCCCAAATACCGGAGGAACACCTTGTGTGCTATCAAACGTCTAACGTAATCGGGTGATTATAAAGATGCTCTACAGGTGTCTCCGAAGGTGTTTGTTGGGTTGGCATATATCGAGGTTAGGATTTGTCACTCCAAGTATCGAAGAGGTATCTCTGGGCCCTCTCGGTAATGCACATCATGATAAGCCTTGCAAGCAACGTGACTAATGAGTTAGTTACGAGATGATGCATTACAAAACGAGTAAAGAGACTTGCCGGTAACGAGATTGAACTAGGTATGATGATATCGACGATCGAATCTCGGGCAAGTAACATATCAATGACAAAGGGAATGACGTATGTTGTCATTGCGGTTTAACCGATAAAGATCTTCGTAGAATATGTAGGAACCAATATGAGCATCTAGGTTCCGCTGTTGGTTATTGATTGGAGATGTGTCTCGATCATGTCTACATAGTTCTCGAACCCGTAGGGTCCGCACGCTTAACGTTCGATGACGATTTGTATTATGAGTTATGTGTTTTGGTGACTGTCGTGGTTTTGTCACGACAGATGTCCTCATGAAAGGACTTAGTCGTGGAGCCATCGCTACGGGTTGGCTTAAAGGGGTTAAAGCGGACACAAGGACGCAAGAGAGTTTATACTAGTTCGGCCCCTTCGGTGAAGGTAAAAGCCTACGTCTAGTTGTGATGGAATTGATGGGGGTTCCGATGACTAGGGAGCAAACAAGCTTCGCCTAAGCCTCGAGTTGTTGTCTCTTCTCCTGAATCGCTGCCGGGTCGTCCCCTTATATACATGGGTGACGCCTTGGTCGGTTTCTTGAGAGTCCCGAGACCGGCTCATAGACGTGTCCGGTTCGGTCTCTAGTATTTCTAACTTACAACACAAGTTACATACTAATGCTGGTTCACGGCTACAAGCCTTAGACCGGTTCTGGGCCTTAGGCTCTTACAGAATATCCTCATGGGCTTGACTGCTGATGAAGTTAACCCTGCCTCTCCTGGCCGGTTTACGCCCAGTAGTAATATCCCCAACATTAGGCCCCAGATTGATTTGAACAGGTTCATGTCAACCCTTAGTAAAAAACTTCATTCTTCAGCATCTTCTTGGTTGAACCGCCGTGATGTCATCTTCTCAGATTGTGGTGAACCGGCTTGACGTCATCCGTCATAGAGGATTATATCTAACATCTTTTCATTAATGAGCCCGCAACAATCGAGGCGACAACTCTGCTTCCAAACTTGCGGCTCCTTGATTTTCGCGCCTGACACACATATCTCTTGCCTTCATAAATAGACCGAAGGGTCATTTCCTTTTTTTCCCTTCATGCCCCTCTCCTTCGTCTTCCTCGCGCCGCCCAGCTTCGGAGCTCCGCTGCCGTCATCAACCTCTGCACCAGCCATGGCCGCTGCATCACCCTGAACGTACCAGAGCATCGCGGCGACCTTCCGCTTCTTCCTCCGCTCCGGTAAATCTTCTATCCTTTCACCATAGATCTGTTCTTAGGGTTTCCATGTTCTTCGGTGTTCATCGCTTGTTTCTTGCTCATACGATAACTTTCAGTTAAGTCTGTGAATCCTTGTTCTGCGTAGCGGTAGTTTTTTAGCATCCGCTGTCACCTGCGCATCTCAAGGTCTTAGATCTCCCTGCGTCTTTGCTCGTTGATTCAAGATCAGCTCCGTTTTATACCTTGAATATTTATTTCTTTTTGAATATGCTCCAGATCCGAAATCGTAACAAGTTTTCGTGAAACCTGTTTTTGCACATCCACACTTGATTCATCCATGTTTCAGACCAGGCGGTTTAACTTTGTAGAGAAATTGACAACTCGGCATATACCATTAGTCCCCTTGTTGAACCGCCAAGGTTTTTCCGGTTTATGTATTGCCATCTTGCAGAACTCCGGTTTATAAGCAACTTCTTCCGGTTTAACACTGAATGTATCAATCTATAGCCTTCCAACATATTCTTGAACCGGTATTACTGCCTTGCAGATTGCATCATGGCCAAGCAAGTGTATGAGTGCAACTGGGTTCCTTCTCGAGTAACTGAAACTCAACTGGATAACTTAGTCCGCACCGGCGCTTTAGGCAAAAAAGATGACATTCACTGGAGGGTCCCTGGCCCGGAAAGTTCTCCAGAACCCAAGGATGGATAAGTTGTTGTTTTCTTGACCACTTAGCCTGTGGCTTCATCCTTGGGTTCAAAGTTTTATCGGGATGTCTTGGCTAGCTTCCAATCAAGGCCCACAAGACATTGGCCCCAACTCCATAACCAATATCTGCCATTTTCAAGTGCTCTGTGAGGTGTTCTTTCAAGAGGAGCCCACAGTTGAATTATTCAGAGATTGCTTCCATCTAAACCGCCGCACTGAGTTTTCTGACGGTCCCAATACTGAGTTGGGTGGTGCGGCAATCCAGAAGCGGAAAGAGGTCACTTACCCTCACGCCAAACTGCACAGCCATCCAAAAGAGTGGAATTCAACATGGTTTTACTGCAAAGACACCTCCCCTGAGGGAGAAAATCCCTTCATCAAGTTACCGTCCGAGCGGCTAAGCAACACACATCCCTCCCTCACAGATTGACTGCTAAGGAGAGAAGCAAATATGCCCCTCAACTATCCAAGCTCCGGGCCTTCATGGCCAACGGGTTGACAGAATCGACCTCGCTTCGTTCTTTGGATATCTTGGAGTATCGCCCCTCACCTGCACTCCGGTTTGATGTGCAAATACGTAAGATGTGAAAGACCCTCTCGGCATATTGAGATCAAGATGATGACGATGAGGTCACCGAGGCTGTTAAGAGGATGTTAAACGAATCCGTGGCGCTTTACCAAACCGGCCTGGCTCCCTTCTCTGCCATTAATAAACCGCCAGCCGTAAGATTCATATCTTATGCCTTTATAAAATCTGTCTATGTTCAAATACTCTTTGTTGATATTAACATCTTTCAAACAGGGTGATGATCCGTTTTGGAGCAGGAAGACTCCAGAAGAGAAACCGGTGGCGATAACCCGACCCAAGACCAAAGTTGTGAAGAAACTAGCCAATAGAAAGAAAACCACTGCCTCCTCCGATCCACCAGCTGACGATGATGTGGGAAATCCGGACCTTGTGGTAGAACTTGACTCACTTGGTCTATTTTTTACACGCCTTATTGATAAAGATTATTGCCAGGATGATGCTGAAGCTAGTCATGCCGATGTTGTAGAGGTAATCACTCTTTCTTCCGATTCAAACCCTTTACCTTCAGTAAAAATCCGTCGGGCAAACCGGAAAGTTAAATTTTCTCATCCTCTTGCTTACTTGGATCGAAACTTTCTTATGAAGACACAACAACATGAAGCTCGTCACAAACCCGCAAGACAATGACCAAGTAGTCACCTCCACCGGTTTACCGAACAGTCCGGTTCGGAAACGCCGTTCAGAGGTCTCTAACTATTTCATCAATGCTTATCCTAAAGCGGGTTGCTTTCGTCAACCTCTTAATCCATCTGACTCCGATTATCAGGTGACTTCTCATTCTTCCTCTGGCGAGTCGACAGGCACCCAACTCCCACCGCTCAAGACAGTGCTTGGGTGAGCCATATTTCTGACAATGTTGTTTGGTATACCACTTTTAATGTTCATTGGACTGATCCGTCCTTTTCCTTTCAGAGCCAAGCCTAGGCCAAGCAAGAAAGCTCGCCTGGATAAAGCGGCAGAAGACGATGCTCCTGAACTGACCCAAATACCAAATCCTGAGGAGCACATCCAGGATGATACACTGACTGACCCACCATTGCAAAGTCATGATGTTACTGTTGAAGAAGCATATGTTGATACCACCGGTCCTTCAAATCAACCCACAAGTCCTGCTCAAACTGACAAGACAGCGAGTCCACCAAAGCAGACGGATAAACCGGCGTCCCCGGTGCAAACCGGTGAAGCCAAGGATGACGATGTTGTGATTACTGGCTTTGGCCACTCCGAGCCAGGTAATCCTATCGCCTTGTCCAAGCACACCGCCAAGGATGAGTTTACTGCGTTTGGTAAAGGCAAGTGGAATGCCGATTTGGCAACTTATGCCGCTTTGAATCCACAAGATCTTCATTCCGGTTATCTGAACCGGTTATATACCAGCCGCGATTATGAAGCCGGTCTGGTGAATATGATGAAGCACAAATATGAGGTAAATTTTACATCACTCTCTGCTTGTATATTGCAAACTGTAAACTCTAATAGCCCCCAAGTGACGGTTTGAATATGTCAACTCAAACCGGGACTTCCCAATATAATCCTGAACACATTTGCATTTTTGGAAAGTAGCCCCCAAGGGCCGGTTCAACTTAATGTAGTTAAACCAGGTCTTGTATAACATAAGAATTCCAGCATTACTCAAAGACAGAGCAAATATGCATTAGCCCCCAAGTGCCAAGTTGAATACTTGTATTGAGCTTGGGACTCTATATATAATTTGTAGGATGAGAAGCAAATATGCATTAGCCCCCAAGTACCAAGGGCAGAACTTGTTGTGGGGTTGGTACTTCAACTCTGCATCTTAATCCTTATCAAATGATTATCTGTATGTAGGCTGATGTGAACAACAAAAATAGTCAAATCTCTGATCTTTAAGAAAATCTGAAATCCAAGCAAGCTGAAACCTCCAAAGCAAAGGAAGAATTAACCAGCGCTTTAAGCGCCATGGAAAAGCTTAAGGAGGGTGAGGGAGTCCTGGACTAGGGGGTGTCCGGATAGCCGAACTATCATCACGGCCGGACTCCAAGACTATGAAGATACAAGATTGAAGACTTCGTCCCGTGTCCGGATGGGACTTTCCTTGGCGTGGAAGGCAAGCTTGGCGATACGGATATGTAGATCTCCTACCATTGTAGTGTCTATATAAACTGAAGGGTTTTAGTCCGTAGGATGAACAAAAATCATACCATAGGCTAGCTTCTAGGGTTTAGCCTCCTTGATCTCGTGGTAGATCTACTCTTGTACTACCCATATCATCAATATTAATCAAGCAGGAGTAGGGTATTACCTCCATCGAGAGGGCCCGAACCTGGGTAAAAACATCGTGTCCCTTGTATCTTGTTACCATCCGCCTAGACGCACAGTTCGGGACCCCCTACCCGAGATCCGTCGGTTTTGACACCGACATTGGTGCTTTCATTGAGAGTTCCTCTATGTCGTCACCGATAGGCCCGATGGCTCCTTCGATCATCAACAACGACGTGGTCCAGGGTGAGACTTTTCTCCCCGGACAGATCTTCGTATTCGGCGGCTTGCACTGCGGGCAATTAAGCAGCCATCTGGAGCAGATCGAAAGCTACGCCCCCGCCATCGTGTCAGATTTGGAAGTTTGAACTATACGGCCGATGTCCGCGGAGACTTGATCTTCGATGGATTCAAGCCACAGCCGAGCATGCCGCACTGTCTCGATGGGTATGACTCAGTGCAGGAGGAGGGAGAAGCAAGTCCGCACGACAGTGCGGCAGAAAGAGAGGCCGGTGACGATAATTATGCGCCTCCCTCCGAAGATGAGGCAAGCCTCGACGACCAATTTATTTGTCGTGCTCGAGGATCCCGCCAAACATGAGCGTTTCAAACACGGGCTTATAGCCACGACAAGCAGCCTCAAGAAAGCAGCAACAGCTTAGAGTCGACTAAGACCTCGCTAGGCGATGATGGACTCAAGTCCTTGCGGTAGAAGAGTATGAACTCGAACGCCCCTCCAAAAGCTACCCCAAACGCAGTTGTTACCTCGAAAGTGAGGAGGAAGCACCCAAGTCACCGGCCAAGACGACATGGCAGATCGGCCACCCTGCGGTCAGCGCTGACAGAAGCCACTCGCCTCCGCTCAAGCCACACCCCGACGCCGCTCAAAAAGTACCAAGGCACGGGAAAACGCGCCGGACTTGCGAGATATATTGGAGGATAAGGCAAAACATACAAGATCGATCTACGGATTGCGTGGGCGCCCAACGACTCGGGATGATTACCGTCGCGCCGGATACAAAGAAACCCAAATGGCGAACACGATGAGACAAAGCTCATATGAGCTACGCCGTGATATAGCCCAATACAGAGGCGCCAAGACACCCACTATGCTTCACAGATGAAGTAATGGATCATCAAATCACGAGGGCTTCAAACCCGTAAACATCGAATCATACGATGGTACCACAGATCCCGCTGATGCGGATCGAGGACTATCTCCTCCATATCCACATGGCCCGCGGTGATGATCTACATGCCATCAAATACCTCCCACTCAAGCTTAAAGGACCAGCTCGGCATTGGCTCAACAGCTTGCCGGCAGAATCAATTGGTTGTTGGGAGGACACGGAAGCCGCATTCCTTGATAACTTCCGGGGCACATATGTGCGACCACCGACGCCGATGACCTCAGCCATATAATTCAGCAGCCAGAAGAATCGGCCAGACAATTCTGGACACGGTTCCTAACAAAGAAAAATCAAATCGTTGACCGTCCGGATGCAGAGGCCCTTGCAGCCTTCAAACATAACATCCGCAACGAATGGCTTGCCCGGCACCTAGGATAGGAAAAGCCGAAATCCATGGCAGCCCTCACAACACTCATGACCCGCTTTTGTGCGGGTGAGGACAGCTGGCTAGCTCGAAGAAACAACTTGGCCAAACACCCTGATAGTTCGGATACCAAGGACAGCAATGGCGTGTCGCGTCAAGCAACAAGAACAAGCGCCCGCATTAACGGCAATAATGCTGAAGATACGGTCGTCAATGCCGGATTCAGAGGCTCTAAACCCGGTCGTGAAGAAGCCATTCAAAAGAAATACCAGGTCTGGCCCAACTTGGACCGAATACTCGACCGCTTGTGCCAGATACATGGCACCCCCAAAAAACCAGCCAATCACACCAACAGGGATTGTTGGGTGTTCAAGCAAGCAGACAAGTTAAGTGCCGAACTCAATGACAAGGGGCTGCGTAGCGATGATGAGGAAGAGCCCCGACCGCCGAACAATAGAGGACAAAAGGGTTTTCCCACACAAGTGCAGACGGTGAACATGATATACGCAACCCATATACCCAAAAGGGAGCGGAAGCATGCACTAAGGGACGTATATGCGATGGAGCCACGCCGAAGTTCAACCCATGGTCTTCCTGCCCGATCACCTTCGATCGAAGGACCACCCCACTAGCATCCGTCATGGCGGTTTCGCTGCATTGGTTCTTGACCCAATTATTGACGGATTTCACCTCACCGTAGTCCTCGATGGACGGCGGTAGCAACTGAACACCTTTTATCGAGGATACAAGTGCAAAATGGGCATAGACCCTCAAGGATTAAACCTACAAAGACGACCTTTAAAGGCGCTATACCGGGTGTAGAGGCCAATTATGCGGGCTCGCCACACTCGAAGTGGTCTTCGGATCCCGGATAACTTCCGGCGAAGAGTTAATCTTCGACATCGTCCGTTCATAGCGGCTATCATGCACTGCTCGGACGAACCGCATTTGCAAAGTTCAATGCGGTGCCGCACTATGCATACCTCAAGCTCAAGATACTAGGCCCTTGAGGAGTAATCACGGTCAATGGAAACACCGAACGCTCTCTCCGAACGGAGGAGCACACGGCGGCCCTCGCGGCGGAGGTGCAAAGCAGCCTCTCACAACAATTCTCGAGTCCGGCCACTAAGCGTCCGGACACCGCTGCGCTGGAGTAACCTACAACAAGACCGCTGGCACGATTCAAGCATCGCCAGAGTAATCCGGCCCCAACCCCAGCCCTCGCGAAATTGCGAAGCGATTACGCGTACATAACTACGCTCTGGAGATACCATGGGCATAAGGGGAGGGCACGACCACGACACGCCCGGAATGCGGCTCAACCGCACTGTGGGCTCCGATTGTGTCATTCCTTTTCTTTTTCTTTTTCTTCCTTTTTCTTACTTTCAGGACTCCGTTTTCCGGAAGTCCCGTCAAGCACTAGAATCGCCGAACTCACGATGCAACAGCCAGGAAGCGTAAAGCCACGTCGAGTGTTCGTGTGGTCTCTAGTACGAGCATTATACCTGTTTTACATACCATCCTGCAGCTTACCCCACGGAGGGGACATGTTAGATAGTCCCATCCCTTGCTTATCGCACTATTTGTATCGTTACGCCTTCATTGCAGTACCTTTTCGAATAAACAATACATAGCTTTTTCCTATTATTGCACTCCTTTCTTTATCTATATATATGTTCATTTCATGACATGTTGCACCAGTACACTTTGGTACGACCAATACACCAAGGGCTTAAGTACCCCAAAATTATGGTGTGACAAGTCCGAACACTTTTACAAGTCCGGCACCCCGAACTTATAGCATTATATGCATCGGCTCCGAATCATGTCTTGGGTCAATAGTTGGGTTTGCCCGGCTCCGTGTTTTGGTACCTTACGTTCCGTTATATCGGCTAAGGTAGCACCGGGAGAACCACTTGAATGTGTCCCAGCTTGAGCTGGGTCGAGCACCTCCGTGGAGAAAGCTAAAACTGACCATCATGATAGGGCGAGAGCCGATCATTGTTCGAGAGGTTTTTCCGGTCCCTAAAGACTTATGCCGCTTAGAGCAAGGAACCGTAATTGTCCGGCCAAAGGCGTGGATAGCGCCCGAACTCGGTCTTCCGAATACTAGGGGCTTCACGAAATTTAAAATTATAGAATTCTATGGCTAAGTGAGAGTGTTCAAGCATTATAAGTGCGGTTGCCTTGTTCGCTATGTTGAGCGCCTCCCTAGATGGACCCAAGAATGGGAACAAGAGTGCTCAAGTTTATCCCGAACACCCCAAAGACTGTGGCATGGGGCTGAAGCCAACGACTTGCCATCTCTCAAATTTGATAAACGGCCACACAGAAGGTAATATTTTAAATTAACAAGCGTTGCTTAGCGCATATGAACAAGTTTTCAGCGTACAAGATAACAAATGCGAGGCTATTAAAAAATTACATCTTTGGAGCACTCATCCGCTATTCGGCGGGCACCCTTCAGGAGGCCCTCATAGTACATTTCGGGCGTGCGATGCTCCTTGCCCTTAGGTGGCCCGTCCGTCACAAGCTTCTCCGCATCCAGCTTGCCCCAGTGCACTTTAGCACGGGCAAGGGCCTGACGGACACCTTTCAATGCAGACGGAGCGCTGACGACTTCAACCCGTGGACAAAGGCCCACCAGCCGCCGCACTAGCCCAAAGTAGCTCCCAGGCACGGCTTCCAATGGCCACAGCCGAACTATGAGGCCCTTCATGGCCTGTTCGGCGACCTTGTGGAGCTCGACCAGCTGCTTCACCTGATCGCTCAGGGGCATCGGATGTCCGGCCTCAGCATATTGAGACCAGAACACCTTCTCCGTTGAGCTCCCCTCCTTGGCGCGGTAGAATGCGGCAAAGATCGGACACACTATCGCGGTCTGCGAATGCTCCTGGAAAGCTCGAATCCGGGTAAGTAATAGGTAATTCACTTTCACATGCTTGCTTTGCATAAAGAATGCCTTACCCGCCGCTATCTTCTTTAATGATTCAATTTCTTGGAGGGCTTTTTGGGCCTCGGCCTTAGCAGCTTTGGCACTCTCAAGAGCCGAGGCAAGCTCAGACTCTCGGGTCTTCGAGTCACGCTCCAAACCCTCGTGTTTTTTCACGAGAGCCTGGAGCTCTTGCCGCACCTCCGCCAGCTGCGCCTCCCCCTTCTCTCGCTCGGTGCGTTCCGTAGCCGCTTTGTTTCGACCCACGGACACCGCTTCCTTCAGGTCGCCACCTCGCTCGTGGCCCTGCAGCACCCATGTTATTCCTATTATTTTTGCAACCAAACCTTTCTATAAGGTATTTCTTTCATAAGGTATTACTTACCTTCCTTGTCCTCGAGCTGCTTCTTGGCAAGGCTGAGCTCGTTCTCGGACCGCCGAGGCTCTGCTTCAATGCAAGTGACCTCCGCAGCTAGGGCGGCAGAGGTCAAGAGCGCAGCCTGCATTCCCATATTGACATACTTATGTTAGACTCCTGCGTATATCTTTTTAGATCCTTAGTCCGGCTTTTCTTTCCGAACACGTAACTAAGCATCAGGCTACCGCCTATGCGGTAATATTTTTACATATTCTAAACTTACCTCAAAGCCTCGTTAGAAGGCTGGTACGAGCTTGGTCGGCCCGCTCTTGGCGGGCGAATCGTCCGGATCACCGCACTCATAAAGGCGGTGCTCCTCTTCGATGGAGGCGCTGTTAAGCACCTCCGAGAAGCTATCCGGTGCCTCTGGTTGGACGGAAGACACGGCGTCTTACCCTTCTTCTGAAGGACCGCTTGCGAACTCGGAACCGCTGAAGGTTCCGACATGGAGTCCGGACGAGGGTCGGGCTTAGAGCCCCTGGGGGTCTCGCCCCCCACGCGCCTGGAGTCCGGGAGGTTGCCTTGCGGCGCCTCCTGCGCCACCTCCTCTTGACCAGGCCCCCCTTGGGGCACCACCTCGGCGTCGTCTGCAGCGTGAGGCGATGAGGCGGCCGGAAGTGAAGTACTCTCCATTTCCGACGAACCTAGGGACCCGCCGACGAGCGGCAACTCGCCTTGGGCGGGCTGCATGATTGTTCGGCATTAGAGAACACTATGCAATAAAAAAGCCATGGGTATCCGGACACTTACGATCTCGCCAGGGGCTTGGCCCTTGTTGGCCAATCCTCCTCGTCATTGTCGATGTTGGTGGAGAAGTCCGGAGGAAGGGTTCTTCCCTTCTTGGACCCTCCGCCTCCCCGGTTAGCGGCCTTCCTTTTCCTCTCCTCCCGGGGGAGACAGGCTTCTTTTTCCTCCTCCTCGTTCTCGGAGAAGATTCTCGCTTCAGAATCCGACAAAGACCAAGCGCCGGAGCTCCTTCGAGTTCCCATTGCCTCCTTCTTGGCCTTCTTCTCCGGCACCACATGAGGTACCGGAGCCAGCAGCCCCGTCAATCGGGTGTCCGCTGGGTCTTCTGGCAAAGGAGCCGGACAGTTAACCTGTCCTCTTCAGCCAGTCCTGTTAAAGGTTAGGGAGTTTTAGATCCCGCATAGAGTCAAACCATGAAAAAAGAGTCCCATAAAGGGTAAAATAACTCACCTCGCTGGCTTGACGCTGCGAGCTGAATCCGCGATCTTCGGTAGCGGATGTGGGAGCCTCGGCGCCCTTGAACAACACCTTCCAGGCATCTTCGTACATAGTGTCGAAGAGCCTTGTCGAGAGTTGGGTCTTTGTCGGATCGAACTCCCACAACTTGAAGGCCCGTTGTTGGCATGGGAGAATCCGGCGGATGAGAATCACCTGGATTACATTGACAAGCCTGAGATTCTTGTCCACCAGGTTCCGGACGCATGTTTGGAGTCCGGATAGCTCCTCTGAATTCCCCCACGCTAGGCCCGTCTCTTTCCATGACGAGAGCCGTGTGGGGAAGCCAGATCTGAATTCGGGGGCCGCCACCCATTTGGGGTTGCGCGGCTCGGTGATATAGAACCACCCCGATTGCCGCCCCTTTATTGTCTCCACGAAGGAGCCCTCGAGCCATAGGACTTTGGCCATCTTGCCAACCATGGCGCCTCCGCACTCCGCTTGGCGGCCGCCCACTACCTTCGGCCTAACATTGAAGATCTTCAGCCATAAGCCGAAGTGGGGCTGGATGCAGAGGAAGGCCTCGCACACGACGATGAACGCCGAGATGTTGAGGATGAAATTCGAGGCCAGATCGTGGAAGTCCAGGCCGTAGTAGAACATGAGCCCCGGACAAATGGCTGAAGTGGAAAACCTAGTCCCATGGAGGAAGTGGGGAGAAACACCACCCTCTCATGGGGCCTGGGGTTGGAATGAGCTGCCCCGTCAGGCAGCCTGTCTTGTGATGTTGCTGGATAAGTATCCGGCCTCCCGAAGCTTTGTGATGTGCCCCTCCATGACGAAAGAGGCCATCCACCTGCCTCCCGCTCTGGACATAGTTGGAGAAGGTCGAGGTGGGATGTGCGGACTTGGGCGCTGGAGCTCGAGTGCGCGAAAATGGATGAGCAAAGGAGGAAGAAGGCGTAGGTGAAAAGGTGGATCCTTATCCCCTTATATGGACGGACGAAGCTATGCGTCCCCTGCCAGCCTGGTAAAACTTGCTTATCTCCCAAGCGCCGTAATCAAGGGCGTGGATGGGTTACCCACGTCCGTATTGATGAGAATCCCGGAATAAGGGGGCACGATCTATGCTTTGATAAGACGTGCCAGGGAAACCGCCTCACTAAACGCGCTAAGGTGGAACAGTAAAAAGCGATTCATATAAAGGCACGGCGTGGTGTGATGTCACGCCGCGGAATACGTCAGCAGATCTGTGCAAAATTTATTCTCTCTACGGTGGTATGTGGAACTTGTTTTGCGAGCGGACACTATCCTGGTGTTCAAAACCTTCTATGAAGTATTCGGAGGAGGAACCCGCCTTGCAATGTCGAAGACAATATGCGCCCGGACTTCGTCGGTATTGAAGCCTGGTTCGGGGCTACCGAGGAGTCCTGGACTAGGGGTGTCCGGATAGCCGAACTATCATCACGGCCGGACTCCAAGACTATGAAGATACAAGATTGAAGACTTCGTCCCGTGTCCGGATGGGACTTTCCTTGGCGTGGAAGGCAAGCTTGGCGATACGGATATGTAGATCTCCTACCATTGTAACCGACTCTGTGTAACCCTAACCTATCCGGTGTCTATATAAACCGGAGGGTTTTAGTCCGTAGGACGAACAACAATCATACCATAGGCTAGCTTCTAGGGTTTAGCCTCCATGATATCGTGGTAGATCTACTCTTGTACTACCCATATCATCAATATTAATCAAGCAGGAGTAGGGTATTACCTCCATCGAGAGGGCCCGAACCTGGGTAAAAACATCGTGTCCCTTGTCTCCTGTTACCATCCGCCTAGACGCACAGTTCGGGACCCCCTACCCGAGATCCGCCGGTTTTGACACCGACAGAGGGCTTCAACAAGGAGCGGGCGGATTGGGCCACTGAAAAGGCCGGTTTAACTCAATGGGCAGAACATGCTGAAGCTGCCCTTAAACCGGTGGTGGATGAACTGACCTGTGTAAAGCGGCAAGTACATGCCATGACCGCTGCTGTCTTTGGTAAGCCCTTTTTGACTTCTGTCGTAATAAGGCCTTCTCATAAAATTGCCGGTTTAATAACCCTTTGAATGATACAGGGACACGTATTGGCCACTTGGGATCAGACGTGCGGAAAAAATTGAAACCTTCTTATACATTGATAGAGCAACTTTATACCGGTGCGCAACGGATCATCAGTACCGCTTCTCACAACAACCCGGCCCCAACCTTGATCCAGGACACACTTAAAAGGTTCTCAATGCTTCCTGCCCGGTTTGAAGAATTAAAGAAATCTGCTGCTAGAACCGGCGCCATAAATGCCTTAATCCGGGCCAAAGCGTGGGTGCCGGATTTTGATCCTGTTGAAGCGGCCCAAGGTTTTCCAAGCTTGAAGGAAGACGGGACAGAATTCAACGAAGAAGATCTTAGAGCTATAAACCGGGAGGTGCGCCCTTTGGCCTGTCAGCTTGTTGAAGAGGCAAATCTGTCTCACTATCAGGCCCAGTATGATGGAGAAAATAAACGAGTGTCTGCACCGATTCCTGAAGCGGAGAACCTTATACCGCCAATCCGTAAGCATACTTACGCTCCTGATATTGAACCGTCGTTGCTGATAATGATGAACCTATATTCCAAGCATTAATGGGAATCGACTGGACGACTGTTGTGTTGGGGAACGTAGTAATTTCAAAAAAATTCCTACGCACACGCAAGGATCATGGTGATGCATAGCAACGAGAGGGGAGAGTGTTGTCCACGTACCCTCGTAGACCGTAAGCGGAAGCGTTATGACAACACGGTTGATGTAGTCGTACGTCTTCATGATCCGACCGATCCAAGTACCGAACATACGTCACCTCCGAAGTTCAAAGACACGCTCAGCTCGATGACGATCCTCGGACTCGATCCAAAGCAGGTGTCGGGATGAGTTCCGTCAGCACGACATCGTGGTGACGATGATGATGTTCTACCGACGCAGGGCTTCGCATAAGCACCGCAACGATATGACCGAGGTGGAATATGGTGGAGGGGGGCACCGCACACGGCTAAGGAACGATCACGAAGATCAACTTGTGTGTCCTAGGGTGCCCCCGCCTCAGAGCATAAAGGAGCAAGGGGGACACTGTCGGCCCTTGGGCGCGCCAAGGAGGAGGAGTCATCCTCATAGTATGAGTAGGACTCCCACATTCCTACTCCTACTATGAGGGAGAAAGGAAGGGGGAGAGGGAGAGGGAAAGAGGGGGGCGCCGCCCCCCCTCTCCTAGTCCAATTCGGACCAGAGGGGGAGGGGGCGCGTGGCCCATCCTGGCTGCCCCTCTCTCTCTCTCTCTCTCTCCACTAAAGCCCATAAGGCCCATTACTTCTCAGGGGGGGGGGGGGGTTCCGGTAATCCTCCGGCACTCCAGTTTTCTCCGAAATCACCCGGAACACTTCCGGTGTCCGGATATAGTCGTCCAATATATCAACCTTTATGTCTCGACCATTTTGAGACTCCTCGTCATGTCCGTGATCATATCCGGGACTCCGAACAACCTTCGATACATCAAAACTTATAAACTCATAATAAAACTATCATCGTAACGTTAAGCGTGCGGACCCTACGGGTTCGAGAACTATGTAGACATGACCTAGAACTGTTTCCGGTCAATAACCAATAGCGGAACGTGGATGCTCATATTGGCTCCTACATATTCTACGAAGATCTTTATCGGTCAAACCGCATAACAACATACGTTGTTCCCTTTGTCATCGGTATGTTACTTGCCCGAGATTCGATCGTCGGTATCCAATACCTAGTTCAATCTCGTTACCGGCAAGTCTCTTTACTCGTTTCGTAATGCATCATTCCGTAACCAACTCATTGGCCACATTGCTTGCAAGGCTTATAGTGATGTGCATTACCGAGAGGGCCCAGAGATACCTCTCCGACAATCGGAGTGACAAAACCTAATCTTGAAATACGCCAACCCAACATGTACCTTCGGAGACACCTGTAGAGCTCCTTTATAATCACCCGATTCGTTGTGACGCTTGGTAGCACACAAAGTGTTCCTCCGTAAACGGAGTTGCATAATCTCATAGTCATAGGAACATGTATAAGTCATGAAGAAAGCAATAGCAACATACTAAAGCGATCAAGTGCTAAGCTAAGGGAATGGGTCATGTCAATCACATCATTCTCCTAATGATGTGATCCCGTTAATCAAATGACAACTCTTTTGTCCATGGCTAGGAAACATAACCATCTTTGATTAATGAGCTAGTCAAGTAGAGGCATACTAGTGACACTCAGTTTGTCTATGTATTCACACATGTATCATGTTTCTGGTTGATACAATTCTAGCATGAATAATTATCATGAAATAAGGAAATAAACAATAACTTTATTATTGCCTCTAGGGCATATTTCCTTCAGTCTCCTACTTGCACTAGAGTCAATAATCTAGTTCACATCGCCATGTGATATAACACCAATATTCACATCTGTATGTGATTAATACCCAATAGTCCACATCGTCATGTGACCAACACCCAAAGGTTTTACTAGAGTCAATAATCTAGTTCACATTGCTATGTGATTTACACCCAAAGAGTACTAAGGTATGATCATGTTTTGCTTATGAGAGAAGTTTAGTCAATGGGTCTGTCACATTCAGAGCCGTATGTATTTTGCAAATATTCTATGTCTACAATACTCTGTACGGAGCTAGTCTAGCTAATTGCTCCCACTTTCAATATGTATCCAGACTGAGACTTAGAGTCATCTGGATCGGTGTAAAAGCTTGCACCGATGTAAATCTTTACGACGGGCTCTTTTTATCACCTCCATAATAGAGAAACATCTCCTTAGTCCTCACTAAGGATATTCTTGACCGCTGTCCAGTGATCTACTCTTAGATCAAAATTGTATTCCTTTGCCAAACTTAGAGCAAGGTATACAATAGGTCTGGTACACAACATAGCACACTTTATAGAACCTATGACTGAGGCATAGGGAATGACTTTTCATTCTCTTTCTATTTTCTGCCATGGTCGGGTTTTGAGTCTTATTCAACTTCACACCTTTGCATCACAGGCAAGAACTCTTTCTTTGGCTGTTCCATTTTGAACTACTTCAAAATCTTGTCAAGGTATGTACTCATTGAAAAATCTTATCAAGCGTCTTGATCTATCTCTATAGATCTTGATGCTCAATGTGTAAGCAGCTTCACCGAGGTCTTGCTTTGAAAAACTCTTTTCAAACACTACTTTATGCTTTCAAAAATTCTACATCATTTCGATCAACAATATGTCATTCACATATACTTATCGTAAAGGCTGTAGTGCTCCCACTCACTTTCTTGTAAATACAGGCCTTTCCAAAAGTCTGTATAAAACCATATGCTTTGATCAACTCATCAAAGCGTATATTCCAACTCCGAGATGCTTGTACCAGTCCATCGATGGATCGCTGGAGCTTGCACATTTTGTTAGCACCTTTCGGATCGACAAAACCTTATGGTTGCATCACATACAACGCTTCTTCCAGAAATCCATTCAGGAACACAGTTTTGATATCCATTTGCCAGATTTCATAAAATGTGGCAATTGCTAACATGATTCGGACACACTTAAGCATCGTTACGAGTGAGAAAATCTCATCATATTCAACACCTTGAACTTGTCGAAAACCTTTCGCAACAAGTCGAGCTTAGTAGATAGTAACACTACTATCAAAGTGTCCGCCTTCCTCTTGAAGATCCATTTATTTAACATGGCTTGCTGATCATCGAGCAAGTCAATCAAAGTCCATACTTTGTTCTCATACATATATCTCAGATTTTATGGCCTTAAGCCATTTCGCGGAATCTGGGCTCATCATCGCTTCCTCATAGTTTGTAGGTTTATCATGGTTTGGTAACATGACTTTCAGAACAGGATTACCGTACTACTCTGGTGCAGACCATACTCTGGAAGACCTACGAGTTTCTGTAGTAACTTGATACGAAGTTTCATGATCATCATCATTAACTTCCTCACTAAGCGGTGTAGGCATCAATGGAACTGATTTCTGTGATGAACTACTTTCCAATTTGGGAGAAGGTACAATTACCTTATCAAGTTCTACTTTCCTCCCACTCACTTCTTTCGAGAGAAACTCCTTCTCTAGAAAGGATCCATCTTAGCAACGAATCTTGCTTTCAGATCTGTGATAGAATGTGTACCCAACAGTTTCCTTTAGGTATTCTATGAAGATGCACTTCTCCGATTTGGGTTCGAGCTTATCAGGTTGAAACTTTTTCACATAAGCATCGCAGCCTCAAACTTTAAGAAACGACATCTTTGGTTTCTTGCCAAACCACAGTTCATAAGGCGTCGTCTCAACGGATTTCGATGGTGCCCTATTTAAAGTGAATGCAATTGTCTCTAATGCATAACCCCAAAACGATAGTGGTAAATTGGTAAGATACATCATAGATCACACCATATCAAATAAAGTGCGGTTACAACGTTCGGACACACCATTATGCTGTGGCGTTCCATATGGCGTGAGTTGTGAAACTATTTCACATTGTTTCAAATGAAGACCAAACTCGTAACTCAAATATTCATCTCCACGATCAGATCGTAGAAACTTTATTTTTCTTGTTACAATGATTTTCCACTTCACTCTGAAATTCTTTGAACTTTTCAAATCTTTCAGACTTATGTTTCATCAAGTAGATATACCCATATCTGCTCAAATCATCTGTGAAGGTCAGAAAATAAGGATACACGCCGCAAGCCTTAACACTCATCGGATCACATACATCGGTATGTATTATTTCCAATAAGTCAGTAGCTCGTTCCATTGTTCCGGGGAATGAAGTTTTAGTCATCTTGCCCAAAAGGCACGGTTCGCAAGCATCAAATGATTCATAACCAAGTGATTCCGAAGATCCATCTTTATGGAGTTTCTTCATGCGCTTTACACCGATATGACCCAAACGGCAGTGCCACAAATAAGTTGCACTATCATTATTAACTTTGCATATTGTGGCATCAATATTATGAATATGTGTATCACTACGATCGAGATCCAACAAAATATTTTCATTGGGTGTATGACCATTTGAAGGTTTTATTCATGTAAACAGAACAACAATTATTCTCTGACTTTAAATGAATAACCGTATTGCAATAAACATGATCAAATCATATTCATGCTCAACGCAAACACCAAATAACGTTTATTTAGGTTTAACACTAATCCCAAAAGTATAGGGAGTGTGCGATGATGATCATATCAATCTTGGAACTACTTCCAACACTCATCGTCACTTCCCCTTCAACTAGTCTCTCTGCTTATTCTCAGAACTCCTGTTTGAGTTACTAATCTTAGCAACCGAACAAGTATCAAATACTCAGGGGCTACTATAAACACTAGTAAGGCACACATCAATAACCTCAGCATATCAAATATACTCTTGTTCACTTTGCCATCCTTCTTATCCACCAAATATTCGTGGCATTTCCGCTTCCAAAGTGACCATTTCCTTTGCGGTGTAAGCACTCTGTTTCAGGCTTTGGTCCAGCTTTGGTCTTCTTCACGGAGTGACAACTTGTTTGCCATTCCGCTTGAAGTTTCCCTTTCTTTCCTTTGCCCTTTTCTTGAAACTAGTGGTCTTATCAATCATCAACACTTGATGCTCTTTCTTGATTTCTACCTTCGTTGATTTCAACATCACGAAGAGCTCGGGAATCGTTTTCGTCATCCCTTGCATACTATAGTTCATCACGAAGTTCTAGTAACTTAGTGATGGTGACTAGAGAATTACATCAATCACTATCTTATCTGGAAGATTAACTCCCACTTGATTCAAGCGATTGAAGTACCCATACAATCTAAGCACATGCTCACTAGTTGAGCGATTCTCCTCCATCTTTTAGCTATAGAATTTGTTGGAGACATCATATCTCTCAACTCGGGTATTTGCTTGAAATATTAACTTCAATTCCTGGAACATCTCATATGGTCCATGACGTTCAAAACGTCTTTGAAGTCCTGATTCTAAGCCGTTTAAGCATGGTGCACTAAACTATCAAGTAGTCATCTTTTTGAGCTAGCCAAACGTTCATAACGTCCGCATCTGCTCCTGCAATAGGTTTGTCACTTGGTTGTGCATCAAGGACATAATTCTTCTGTGCAGCAATGAGGATAAACCTCAGATCACGGATCCAATCCGCATCATTGCTACTAACATCTTTCAACAAAATTTTCTCTAGGAACATATCAAAATAAACATATGAAAGCAACAACACGAGCTATTGATCTATAACATAATTTGCAAAATACTACCAGGACTAAGTTCATGATAAATTTAAGTTCAATTAATCATATTACTTAAGAACTCCCACTTAGACAGACATCTCTCTAGTCATCTAAGTGATCACGTGATCCAAATCAACTAAACCATAACCGATCATCACGTGAGATGGAGTAGTTTTCAATGGCGAACATCACTATGTTGATGATATCTACTATATGATTCACGCTTGACCTTTCGGTCTCCGTGTTCCGAGGCCATATCTGTATATGCTAGGCTCGTCAAGTTTAACTCGAGTATTCTGCGTGTGCAACTGTTTTTGCACCCGTTGTATTTGAACGTAGAGCCTATCACATCCGATCATCATGTGGTGTCTCAAAGATGAAGAACTTTCATAGCGGTGCATACTCAGGGAGAACACTTCTTGATAATTAGTGAGATATCATCTTCAAATGCTACCGTCAATCAAAGCAAGATAAGATGCATAAAGGATAAACATCACATGCAATCAATATAAGTGATATGATATGGCCATCATCATCTTGTGCTTGTGATCTCCATCTCCTCAAGCATCGTCGTGATCACCATTGTCACCGCATGACACCTTGATCTCCATCGTAGCATCGTTGTCGTCTCGCCAATCTTATGCTTCTCGACTATTGCTACCGCTTAGTGATAAAGTAAAGCAATTACGTATGCTTGCATTTCATACAATAAAGCGACAACCATATGGCTCTCGCCATTGCCGATAACTTCGGTAACAAAACATGATCATCTCATACAATAAAATATAGCATCACGTCTTGAACAAATCACATCACAACATGACCTGCAAAAACAAGTTAGACGTCCTCTACTTTGTTGTTGCAAGTTTTACGTGGCTGCTACGGCCGAGCAAGAACCGTTCTTACCTACGCATCAAAACCACAATGATAGTTCGTCAAGTTAGTGCTGCTTTAACCTTCGCAAGGACCGGGCGTAGCCACACCGGTTCAACTAAAGTTGGAGAAAGCAGACACCCGCCAGCCACCGTGTGCAAAGCACGCCGGTAGAACCAGTCTCGCGTAAGCGTCTGGCGTAATGTGGGTCCGGCCGCTTCATCCAACAATACCGCGGAACCAAAGTATGACATCTTTGGTAAGCAGTATGACTTGTATCGCCCACAACTCACTTGTGTTCTACTCGTGCATATAACATCTACGCATAAAACCAGGCTCGGATGCCACTGTTGGGGAACGTAGTAATTTCAAAAAATTTCCTACGCACACGCAAGGATCGTGGTGATGCATAGCAACGAGAGGGGAGAGTGTTGTCCACGCACTCGTAGACCGTGGCGGAAGCGTTATGACAACGCTGTTGATGTAGTCAGACGTCTTCACGATCCGACCGATCCAAGTACCGAACGTACGGCACCTCCAAGTTCAGCACACGTTCAGCTCGATGACGATCCCCGGACTCCGATCCAGCAGGGTGTCGGGGATGAGTTCCGTCAACACGACGGCGTGGTGACGATGATGATGTTCTACTGACGCAGGGCTTCACCTAAGCACCACAACGATATGACCGAGGTGGAATATGGTGGAGGGGGGCACCGCACATGGCTAAGGAACGATCACGAAGATCAACTTGTGTGTCCTAGGGTGCCCCCCTGCCCCCGTATATAAAGGAGCAAGGGGGGAGGCCGGCCGGCCCTTGGGGGCGCGCCAAGGAGGAGGAGTCCTCCTCCTAGTAGGAGTAGGACTCCCTCTTTCCTACTCCTACTAGGAGGGGGAAAGGAAGGGGGAGAGGGAGAGGAAAGAGGGCGCCGCCTCTCCTAGTCCATTTCGGACCGGAGGGGAGGGCGCGCGGCCCATCCTGGCTGCCCCTCTCTCTCTCCACTAAGGCCCATAAGGCCCATTACTTCTCCGGGGGGGGGGGGGTTCCGGTAACCCTCCGGCACTCCGGTTTTCTCCGAAATCACCCGGAACACTTCCGGTGTCCGAATATAGTCGTCCAATATATCAATCTTTATGTCTCGACCATTTTGAGACTCCTCGTCGTGTCCGTGAGCATATCCGGGACTCCGAACAACCTTCGGTACATCAAAACTTATAAACTCATAATAAAACTATCATCGTAACGTTGTTGCAAGTGGACCCTACGGGTTCGAGAACTATGTAGACATGACCTAGAACTGTTTCCGGTCAATAACCAATAGCGGAACCTGGATGCTCATATTGGCTCCTACATATTCTACGAAGATCTTTATCGGTCAAACCGCATAACAACATATGTTCTTCCCTTTGTCATCGGTATGTTACTTGCCCGAGATTCGATCATCGGTATCCAATACCTAGTTCAATCTCGTTACCGGCAAGTCTCTTTACTCGTTCCGTAATGCATCACTCTGTAACCAACTCATTGGCCACATTGCTTGCAAGGCTTATAGTGATGTGCATTACCGAGAGGGCCAGATATACCTCTCCGACAATCGGAGTGACAAAACCTAATCTTGAAATACGGCAACCCAACATGTACCTTCGGAGACACCTATAGAGCTCCTTTATAATCACCCAGTTACGTTGTGACGTTTGGTAGAACACAAAGTGTTCCTCCGGTAAACGGGAGTTGCATAATCTCATAGTCATAGGAACATGTATAAGTCATGAAGAAAGCAATAGCAACATACTAAACGATCAAGTGCTAAGCTAACGGAATGGGTCATGTCAATCATATCATTCTCCTAATGATGTGATCCCGTTAATCAAATGACAAATCTTTTGTCCATGGCTAGGAAACATAACCATCTTTGATTAATGAGCTAGTCAAGTAAAGGCATACTAGTGACACTCAGTTTGTCTATGTATTCACACATGTATCATGTTTCCAGTTGATACAATTCTAGCATGAATAATAAACATTTATCATGAAATAAGGAAATAAATAATAACTTTATTATTGCCTCTAGGGAATATTTCCTTCATGTTGATTTCCAGCCGCTGGGTAGGGAATCAGAAGTTGAAGCGGCGCAGGATGACCCGCAACCATCAGGCCAAGCTGGAGATCAAGCATAAACCAGAGGCCGGTTTACATTACTGCTTCCTTTTGTTATGCCAAAGACAATTATCTCATCTGGGAACTGCGTTGCCTTGTAATAGACTAGCTGCCACACTTTGTGTTGATATGCCTTCGTGCATATTTATTGCAACTTATGTTTTTGTTGAATCATCAACCTTAAACTGCTATCTGCAGCAAAAAGCTTAAAATGCCATTGTGGTTGTACCACTAGGTGGGCCATCATATCCATGTATATGAACCTAAAGACTATACTTCAGATTAAACATATGATAAAGTATGGGAATAGATGATACGTGCCATCATAGGGCATGAAGTTGGCTGTGCTAATCTTGAAGCGGAGGTGTAAGAAAACCGCTCTGCTGAAGGAGAAAACAGCTCCTGTGTACATAGGGTCGGTTTACCAGGTAAACCGTTTCGGGTTAAGATGAACACCGGTGTTACTCCATAATAGGATACTTATCAAAAATCAAACCGGGCAAAAATGTCTCCGGATGAAAAACAAACCGTGTCCCGTCAACTAATAGTCAAATCGGTTTAACAATTGTCGGTTTAAGAACACAACAAGAGAAATATGCAAAAAGACAAACAAATTGCAAGCAAAGGCAAAGACAAAAAACCTTTGCGGAAAAAAGGCTGTTTGAGCCGATCAAGTGGCATTACCATGGTCGGACATGACCAAGCCCCAATAGGCGTAGCCATGGTTCATGTCAGCCAGGTCCCCAAATGATGCAGTGGCATTACGCCGATCAAGAGGTGTAGCGATGGTTCAGGTTCGACCAAGCCTCCAAGTGATCCTGTGGCCTTAGGCCGACCAAGAGGAGTGACTAGTTCAGACGTGACCAAGTCCCCAAGTGATCTCATGGCTTTCGCCTGTCAAAAGGTGTTGCATTGGTTCGGACACGACCAAGCCCCCAAGTGACAGAGACCCCGTGTAACCACTCATGATGTAAAAATAACAGAGACCCCGCTTTAGCTAAGGCTCCGGTTTATTGTATTGATCATAATATATACATTGTCATAATATGTACATAAGTAAAGCCTATGGCTTAAGTATAGTAGGGCCAAAGATGAGCTATGTTCCACGGCCTGTTGGTCTCCTCCTCTGATGTACGTGAGTCTTTATGCTCTCGAATATCAATCGATAGTACGACCGTTGCCACAGATTCTTGCTGACCACGAAAGGTCCTTCCCAAGGTGGGGATAGCTTGTGCATATCGATGCGGTCTTGAATGAGCCTGAGCACCAAATCTCCTTCTTGAAAGGTTCTGGTTCTAACTCGGCGACTGTGATAGCGACGAAGATCCTGCTGGTAAATCGCCGAACGGGCAGCTGCGATGTCACGCTCCTCATCCAACAGGTCCAAAGCGTCTTGCCGTGCTACCTCGTTGTCCGCTTCAACATAAGCTGCTACACGAGATGAGTCATGACGGATATCACTGGGGAGAACCACCTCCGCTCCGTAGACCATGAAGAACGGTGTGTATCCTGTCGATCTATTGGGTGTAGTGTTGATGCTCCATAATACAGATGGTAACTCCTCAACCCAACAACCCGGCGTCCGCTGCAAAGGAACCATAAGCCGGGGTTTGATACCTTGTAATATCTCCTGGTTAGCTCTCTCCGCTTGGCCATTGGACTGTGGGTGAGCCATTGATGAAACGTCAAGCCGGATGTGCTCACGTTCATAGAACTCCTTCATAGCACCCTTAGACATATTGGTACCATTATCAGTAATGATACTGTGTGGAAAGTCGAACTGGAAAATCACCTTCTTAATGAATTGAGCTGCCGTGGCTGCATCAAACTTGCTGACAGGCTCCGCTTCTACCCACTTTGTAAATTTGTCAACCGCCACCAAAAGGTGGGTCTTCTGTCCTTGGACCGTTTGAAAGGCCCGACCATATCCAAATTTCAAGTCGCAAACGGCCAAGTAATTGGAATCATCCTCAATTCTTGAGCGGCACATGAGCGCGTCTTGAGAATTTCGACAGCCGTCACATCGCCTAACCAGGTCCTCCGCATCGCGATGAGCAGTCAACCAATAGAAACCGTGATTTAAACGCCTTAGCCACCGTGAGATTTTGAACCGACGTGGTGACCACAATCTCCTTCGTGGATTTCGCGCAAGATCTCACAACCTTCCTCTGGCGACACACAATGTTGAAACGCCTCGATACATCGCAATGATGCAACTTCGCCATTGACAATAGTCATGGACTTGGATCGCCGGATTATCTGCCGCCGCGTCTCATCCTCCGTAACTTCGCCCGGTTCATGTATGCAAGATAAGGAATCATCCAATCCGGAATGACATGCAGAGCCGCCACCAACTGAGCCTCCGGATCAGGAATAGCCAAATCCTCTTCGCCAGGGAGCTTGACCGACGGGTTATGCAGAACATCTAAGAAGACATTAGGCGGGACCGGTTTATGCTGAGAGCCCAGCCGGCTTAAAGCATCCGCCGCTTCGTTCTTCCGTCTATCCACATGATCCACCTGATATCCCTTGAAGTGGCCTGCAATGATATCCACCTCACGACGGTAGGCTGCCATGAGCGGGTCCTTAGAATCCCAAGTACCGACACTTGTTGGGCCACCAGGTCCGAGTCACCGAAGCACTTGACTCGGCTAAGATTCATCTCCTTAGACACCCGGAGACCGTGGAGTAAAGCTTCATACTCAGTTGCATTGTTAGTACAAGGGAACATTAAGCGGAGAACATAACAGAACTTATCACCTCGTGGGGAAGTTAATACGACTCCAGCCCCCGAACCCTCCAATTGCCTGGACCCATCAAAATGAATAGTCCAATAGGTGTGATCCGGCTTTTCTTCAGTGCACTGTAGCTCCGCCCAATCATTGATGAAATCCACAAGTGCTTGAGACTTGATCGCCGTTCGAGGCACGTATTTCAAACCATGCGGCCCAAGCTCTATAGCCCACTTGGCAATCCGGCCAGTTGCCTCCCTGTTTTGGATTATATCTCCCAAAGGAGCAGAGCTGACCACTGTGATGGGATGTCCCTGGAAGTATTGCTTAAGCTTCTGGCTTGCCATGAAAACTCCATACACCAGCTTCTTGCCAATGCGGGTATCTTTGCTTGGACTCAATAAGCACCTCGCCGATATAATAAACCGGCGCTGAACCGGATACTCCTTACCCGCCTCCTTGCGCTCTACCACAATAGCTAATACCGATCAAGACGAGCATTAGCTGCCACATATAGTAGCAACGGCTCTTTGTCAATCGAGCAAAGAAGAACAGCGGATTATTAGCTGCCGCTTTAAATCCTCCAATGCTTTATCAGCGGCCGGACTCCAGACAAAGGGATCCGCTTTTTTCAGCATATGATACAAAGGTATTGCCTTCTCACCGAGGCGGCTGATAAACTGGCTCAACGCGGCAATCTGGCCTGCCAAGCACTGGACATCATTGATACATTTCGGTTTAGCCAGAGAGGTGATAGCTGTGATCTTCTCCGGGTAAGCCTCAATTCCCCTGTTGGACACCAGAAAACCCAATAACTTGCCTGCCGGTACACCAAAAACACACTTGGCCGGATTGAGCATCATCTTGTATGTCCGTAGGTTATCAAAGGTTTCCTTCAGATCATCAACCAGAGTCTCCTTCTCCCTTGACTTAACCACAATATCATCCACATAGGCATGCACATTACGGCCAATCTGTTTATGAAGGCAGTTCTGTACACACCGTTGATAAGTTGCCTGGGCACTCTTGAGCCCAAAGGGCATAGAGACATAGCAGAAGGCTCCAAAAGGAGTTATGAACACCGTCTTCTCCTGGTCCTTAACTTCCATCTTGATCTGGTGATAACCAGAATATGCATCCAGAAAACTCAAACGCTCACAACCTGCCGTAGCATCAATAATCTGATCAATGCGGGGGAGGGCAAAAGGATCTGCTGGACAAGCCTTGTTAAGATCTGTGTAATCCACACATGCGCGCCAGTGCCGTTCTTCTTAAGGACCAGACCGGATTAGCCAACCATTCAGGATGGAACACTTCAACAATAAAGCCAGCCGCTAAGAGCACGCCACTTCCTCTCCAATAGCTTTGCGCCTTTCTTCGTTGAACCGGCGGAGAAACTGCTTCACCGGTTTGTACTTAGGATCTACATTAAGAGTGTGCTCAGCGAGTTCCTTCGGTACACCTGGCATGTCAGAAGGCTTCCATGCAAAAATGTCCCGGTTCTCACGGATGAACTCGATGAGCGCGCTTTCCTATTTCGGATCCAAGTTGGTACTGATACTAAACTGCTTGGACGAATCGCCCGGTACGAAGTCAACAAGCTTGGTCTCAGTTGCCGATTTGAACTTTAGAGCCGGATCATGCTCTGTGGTTGGCTTTTTCAACGGAGTCATGTCAGCCGAATCAACATTATCCTTGTAGTACTTCAACTCTTCCGTGGCACAAACCGACTCTGCATAGGCCGCATCACCTTCTTCACACTCCAAGGCAATCTTGCGACTTCCATGAAGGTTATGGTCCCCTTGTGACCCGACATCTTGAGCTGCAGATAGATATAACAAGGCCGTGCCATAAACTTGGCATAAGCCGGCTGCCCAAACAAAGCGTGGTACGGGCTTCGGATCTTAACCACCTCAAAACCAATGTTTCGACACGGAATCATGATCATCTCCAAAGGCCACCTCGAGCTATCTTGCCAACATGATATGCTGACTTGCCAGGTACCACACCATGGAACACCGTATTGGACGGTTTAAGATTCTTGCCTGTTAGCCCCATACGACGGAAGGTCTCATAGTACAAGATATTAATGCTACTTCCTCCATCCATGAGCACTTTAGTGAACTTATAACCTCCCACCTGAGGTGCCACCACCAACGCTTAGTCGACCGGATTGTCAACCCGGGGAGGGTGATCCTCTCTGCTCCATATGATTGGCTGTTCGGACCAGCGTAAATAACGAGGCACAACCGGTTCAACAGAATTCACTGCTCGCTTGTGAAGCTTCTGGTCTCGCTTGTCTAAGCTAGTGGTGAATACATGATACTGCCCGCTATTCAACTGCTTTGGATGGCTCTGATAGCCCGATCGTGCCGCCGGGTTGTAACCACCACAGCTATTCTGATTGTTTTGATTGTTATGTCCACCCTGATCTCCATTGAAGCCTGAACCGGCATTTCCTCCACCGTGACACGGCCCATGGAAACCGGATCCTGAGCCACCACCTGATCCGTGATCATACCAGAAAGCATTAGAATTTTTGAACTCCTGCATAATATAGCAATCCTTCCAGAGGTGGGTGGCTGGCGCCTCCTTCGTCCCGTGCTTTGGACAGGGCTGGTTTGACAGATAAGTCAGGCGGTCCGGATTGGGGTTTGGAGCTCCACCGCGATTTGGCGGTTTACCCTTCCGTCGCTGGCCCCTGTCCTGTGCGTTAGTATTATCCACAAAGTCCATGCTACCATCCGCCTTACGCTTGCCTCTGTTACCATGACCTGCCGTGTTGTGTTGCTGCCCCTTGGAGTTTCCGTTCTTCTTTCCCTTCCCTGTCTTGTCATCATCAGACTCGGGATCCTTGGTACCATCAGAATCAGCATACTTCACTAACGCAGTCATAAGGGTCCCCATATCGTTGCAATGGCGCTTCATCCATCCCAATTTCAACTTCAGAGGTTTAAACCGGCAGTTGCTTTCCAGAGTTATAACCGCGGAATCGGCGTTGATACGGTCTGAGGAGTGCAAAATTTCCGAGACTCGGCGTACCCAGCGGGTTGTTGACTCTCCTTCCTCCTGGACACAGGCCGCTAAGTCCACTATCGACATGGGCTGCTTACATGTATCCTTGATATTCTGGATAAACTGGGCTCGCAACTGGGCCCAAGAACTGATAGAATTGGCTGGTAAGCTCTTTAACCAAATACGGGCTGTCCCTTCAAGCATCATGGTAAAATACTTTGCACATGCCACTTCATCTACGTCAAGCATCTCCATGGCCATCTCATAACTTTCTACCCACGCCTCCGGGGACAAATCGTCCGTGTAACTTGGTACCTTGCGTGGGCCCTTGAAATCCTTGGGCAGGCGCACATTGCGTAAAGCGGGGACAAGACAAGGCACTCCCAAAGAACTAGAAGTAACCCCTGGCTCAATTGTGGTGGTTGGACGAACCAGCGTAAGTTGACGAGCCTCATGCTGCGCTGCTAACTCGGCGTCCCTGCGCGCTCGGGCCTGGTCCACCACTTCCTGAGCATCATCTGCCGGGTTATGGCCACGGGGCGCTTCACAGTTCCGTGCATTACTGGATACGGCCGGTTCATCCATCCGCCTGCTGTAACTCTGGCTTGGGCGGGGGGTGGAATGAATTCGGTCACGGCTATATGAATATGCTTCCTGCTGAACCAAAGCTGTCCGAAGAAGTTCCTTAACCCGGCGTGTCTCCACCGCTTGCGGAGAATCACCTTCAATTGGGATGGCCTCCAGCCGTGAAGCGGCGGCAATAAGATTGTCCATTGGATTAGAATAGTGACCTGGAGGCGTCTGCATAGGCTGAGGTATGAGGTTATTCTGCCGAGGCGGCTCCATCAGTGAGGCTGAACCGCGCACCGTCCTGTGCCTCCGCCGGTTTAACCACGGCGGGTTACTAGTCCTCGCTCTGGGTGTTAAAGAGGTTCCTGCCATCGAAGACCGTCGGCAAAGTAGATCGATGCTTCCTTTTCGTGACTTCATGCGACACGCTCGGTCCAAAGATAAGCTTATAAGCCTGTGCATCCAAAGCGGCCCGCTCCGCGGCCATCCTGTTGTTCTCAGCCGCTAGGTCGGCCTTGGCCTGAGTGATATGTTCCCTCACTTTTGCAATCTCCGTGTTGTGGGCGTCTTGATCCGCCGGGTTAGCCTCTGCCATAAGCACAACCAACGCATCAAACAGATCAGATAAAACTTGAGCCGGCGGGCGCACAGAGCCTCCTGCCCCGGCCGCTGCCACCGCTGCTGACCCGGAGAACATTGCTGCTGCGGTCGAAGAGTGGACCGCCGCCTGTGTACCGGCCATGAATATCCCAACCCGGTTGGGCAGATCAGAGGGGTCCGGAATACTGTCACCATCGGAACAGCCCCCAATCCGGCCGTCTTGTAACTGATATAATGACTCGGTTTCTCCGGTCGAGGACTCGTCGCCGGAATAGACGACGGTCTCGCTACCAGATTCCGATCCACCATCATATTCTCCTCCGTGGATGACTCCCACAAAGGCACGCTTCATGGTCGGTTTACCCTGGGCAGGTCTCGCACGCTGAGCCGTTTCGACGAGGTCGGTGGAGATGTCCGGCTTAGGGCCCGGTTCACCGATCTTGCCAATGAAGACGTGTATGCCACCAAAGGGGACCCAGTACCCGTCCTCAATAGAGCTGGCCTCCGGGCCCCAGCCTGAATCGTTGATGTAGAGCTTGCCGCAACGACTCTTGGTCATCCGACCCACATCGTAACCCTTGAGTCCTTCGAAGTTGCCCTCCAAGAACTTGAAACCATCGTGCGATAGCCCCACGGTGGGCGCCAACTGTCGTGGTTTTGTCACGGCAGATGTCCTCATGAAAGGACTTAGTCATGGAGCCATCGCTACGGGTTAGCTTAAAGGGGTTAAAGCGGACACAAGGACGAAAGAGAGTTTATACTAGTTCGGCCCCTTCGTTGAAGGTAAAAGCCTACGTCTAGTTGTGATGGAATTGATGGGGGTTTCGATGACTAGGGAGCAAACAAGCTTCGCCTAAGCCTCGAGTTGTTGTCTCTTCTCCTGAATCGCCGCCGGGTTGTCCCCTTATATACATGGGTGACGCCCGTCGGTTTGCAGAATCCCGAGACCGGCTCATAGACATGTCCGGTTCGGTCTCTAGTATTTCTAACTTACAACACAAGTTACATACTAATGCCGGTTCACGGCTACAAGCCTTAGACTGGTTCTGGGCCTTAGGCCCTTACAAAATATCCTCATGGGCTTCAAGCATACTTGACTGCTGATGAAGTTAACCCGGCCTCTCCTGGCCGGTTTACGCCCAGTAGTAATATCCCCAATAGTGACCGAAGATTGTTCGGAGTCTCGGATGAGATCACGAACATGAAGAGGAGTCTCGAAAAGGTCGAGAGGTAAAGATTGATCTATTGGACGATGGTATTCGAACACTGGAATGGTTTCGGAGTGGTTCGGGTATTTTTGGAGTACCAAGGGGTTATCGGAACCCTCCGGGGAAGTATTGGGCCTACATGGGCCATAGGGGGGAGAGAGAGGAGCCCGCAAGGGGTGGCGCGCGCCCCCCTCCAAGGGAGTCCGAATTGGACAAGGAGGAGGGGGTGCGGCCCCCTTTCCCTTTCCCTCTCCCTCTCCCCCTCTGAAAGAAAGGAAAGGGGGGCCGACTAGGATTGGGAGTCCTAGTTGGTTTCCCCCCACTTGGGCGCGCCCCTAGGGCCGGCCTCCTCCCCTCCTCCTTTATATACGAGGGCAGGGGAGGCACCCCAAAGGACAACAGTTGTTTCTTAGCCGTGTGCGGTGTCACCCTCCACAGTTTACTCCTCCGGTCATAGCGCCGTAGTGCTTAGGCGAAGCCGTGCGCGGATCACATCACCATCACCGTCACCACACCGTCGTGCTGATGAAACTCTCCCTCGACCTTCTACTGGATCAAGAGTTTGAGGGACGTCATCGAGCTGAATGTGTGCTGAACTCGGAGGTGTCGTACGTTCGGTACTTGATTGGTTGGATCGTGAAGACGTTCGACTACATCAACCACGTTAACCTAATGCTTCCACTTTCGGTCTACGAGGGTACGTGGACACACTGTCCCCTTATCATTTCTATGCATCTCCTAGATAGATCTTGCGTGATCGTAGGAATTTTTTTGAAATTACATGCTACGTTCCCCATCAGTGGCATCCGAGCCAGGTCTATGCGTAGATGATATGCACGAGTAGAACACAAAGAGTTGTGAGCAATAATAGTCATACTGCTTACCACCAACGTCTTATTTTGATTCGGCGGCATTGTTGGATGAAACGGCCTGGACCAACCTTACATGACCACGTTCATGAGACCGGTTCCACCGACAGACATGCGACTTGTTTTGCATGAAGGTGGCTGGCGGGTGTCTATTTCTCCAACTTTAATTGAATCGAATTTGACTATGGCCGGTCCTTGTTGAAGGTTAAAACATCACACTTGATGAAAAATCATTGTGGTTTTGATGCGTAGGTAAGAACGGTTCTTGCTAGAAGCCCGTAGCAGCCACGTAAAACTTGCAAGAACAAAGTAGAGGACGTCTAACTTGTTTTTGCAGGGCATGTTGTGATGTGATATGGTCAAGACATTATGTGATATAAGTTATTGTATGAGATGATCATGTTTTGTAAAAGTTATCGGCAACTGGCAGGAGCCTTATGGTTGTCGCTTTATTGTATGAAATGCAATCGCCATGTAATTGCTTTACTTTATCACTATGCTGTAGTGATAGTTGTAGAAGCAATATTTGGCAAGATGACAACGGCGCTACGATGGAGATCAAGGTGTCAAGCCGGTGATGATGGAGATCATGACGGTGCTTTGGAGATGGAGATCAAAGGAACAAGATGATGATGGCCATATCATGTCACATATTTTGATTGCATGTGATGTTTATCTTTTATGCATCTTATTTTGCTTAGTACGGCAGTAGCATTATAAGATGACCCCTCACTATATTTCAAGGTATAAGTGTTCTCCCTGAGTATGCACCATTGCGAAAGTTCTTTGTGCTGAGACACAGCGTGATGATCGGGTGTGATAGGCTCTACGTTCACATACAACGAGTGCAAGACAGTTTTGCACAAGCAGAATACTCTGGTTAAACTTGACGAGACTAGCATGTACAGACATGGCCTCGGAACACTGGAGACCGAAAGGTCGAACGTGAATCATACAGTAGATATGATCAACATAGAGATGTTCACCATTGAAAACTACTCCATCTCACGTGATGATCGGACATGGTTTAGTTGATATGGATCACGTGATCATTTAGATGACTCGAGGGATGTCTCTCTAAGTGGGAGTTCTTAAGTAATATGATTAATTGAACTTTAATTTATCATGAACTTAGTCCTGATAGTATTTGCAAATTATGTTGTAGATCAATAGCTCGTGTTATAGCTCCCTTTTGTTTTTGGTATGTTGCTAGAGAAAAACTAAGTTGAAAGATGATAGTAGCAATGATGTGGACTGGGTCCATGATCTGAGGATTATCCTCATTGCTGCACAGAAGAATTATGTCCTTGATGCACCACTAGGTGACGGACCTATTGCAGGAGCAGATGTAGACAGTATGAACGTTTGGCAAGCTCGGTATGATGACTACTTGATAGTTTATGCGCCATGCTTTATGACTTAGAACCGGGACTTCAAAAATTTTTTGAACGCCATGGCGCATATAAGATGTTCCAAGAGCTGAAATTGGTATTTCAGAATCATGCCCGAGTCGAGAGGTATGAGACCTCTGACAAGTACTTTGCCTACAAGATGGAGGAGAATAGCTCAACCAGTGAACATGTGTTCAGAATGTCTGAGTACTACAATCGCTTGAATCAAGTGGGAGTTAATCTTCCAAATAAGATAGTGATTGACATAGTTCTCTAGTCACTATCACCAAGTTACTGGAACTTCGTGATGAACTATAATATGCAAGGGATGACGAAAACGATTCCCGAGCTCTTCACGATGCTAAAATCGGCGAAGGTGAAAATCAAGAAAGAGCATCAAGTGTTGATGGTTAACAAGACCACTAGTTTCAAGAAAAGGGAAAGAAAGGTAACTTCAAGAAGAATGGCAAGCAAGTTGCCACTCCCATGAAGAAGCCCAAAGCTAGACCCAAGCCTGAAACTGAGTGCTTCTCTTGCAAAGGAAATGGTCCTTTGGAAGTGGAACTGCCCTAGATACTTGGCGGATAAGAAGGATGGCAAAGTGAACAAAGGTATATTCGATATACATGTTATTGATGTGTACTTTACTAGTGTTCATAGTAACCCCTGGGTATTTGATACTGGTTCAGTTGCTAGGATTAATAACTCAAAACAGGAGTTACAAAATGAACAAAGACTAGTTAAGGGCAAGGTGATGATGTGTGTTGGAAGTGATTCCAAGGTTGATAAGATCACCATCGCACACTCCCTCTACCTTAGGGATTAGTGTTGAACCTAAATAAATGTTATTTGGTGTTTGCGTTGAGCATAAATATGATTTGATCATGTTTATTGCAATACAATTATTCATTTAAGTCAGAGAATAATTATTTTTCTATTTACATGAATAAAACCTTCTATGGTCATACACCCAATGTGAATGGTTTATTGAATCTCGATCGTAATGATACACATATTCATAATATTGATGCCAAAAGATGCAAAGTTGATAATGATAGTGTAACATATTTGTGGCACTGCCATTTAGGTCATATTGGTGTAAAGCGCATGAAGAAACTCCATGCAGATGGACTTTTCGAATCACTTGATTATGAATCATTTGATGCTTGCAAACCATGCCTCATGGGATAGATGACTAAGACTCCATTCTCTGGAACAATGGAGCGAGCCACTGACTTATTGGAAATAATACATACGGATGTATGTGGTCCGATGAGTGTTAAGGCTCGCGACGGGTATTATTATTTTATAACCTTCACAGATGATTTAAGTAGATATGGGTATATCTACTTAATGAAACACAAGTCTGGAACATTTAAAAAGTTCAAGGAATTTCAGAGTGAAGTGGAGAATCATCGTAACAAGAAAATAAAGTTTCTACGATCTGATCGCGGAGGCGAATATTTGAATTACGAGTTTGGCCTTCATTTAAAACAATGTGGAATAGTTTCACAACTCACGCCACCTGGAACACCACAGCGTAATGGTGTGTCCGAATGTCGTAACCGTACATTATTAGATATGGTGCGATCTATGATGTCTCTTACCAATTTACCACTATCATTTTGGGTTTATGCATTAGAGACAACTGCATTCACGTTAAATAGGGCACCATCTAAATCCGTTGAGACGACACCGCATGAACTATGGTTTGGCAAGAAACCTAAGCTATCGTTTCTTAAAGTTTGGGATTGCGATGCTTATGTGAAAAAGCTTCAGCCTGATAAGCTCTAACCCAGATCGGAGAAGTGCGTCTTCATAGGATACCCAAAAGAAACTGCTGGGTACACCTTCTATCACAGATCCGGAGGCAAGATCTTTGTTGCTAAGAATGGGTCCTTTCTAGAGAAGGAATTTCTCTCGAAAGAAGTGAGTGGGAGGAAAGTAGAACTTGATGAGGTAATTGTACCTTCTCTCAAATTGGAAAGTAGCTCATCATAGAAAACCATTCCCGTGATGCCTACACCAATAAGAGAGGAAACTAATGATAATGATCATGAAACTTCAGATCAAGTGACTACCGAACCACGTAGGTCAACCAGAGCACGTTCAGCACCAGAATGGTATGGTAATCCTATTCTAGAAGTCATGTTACTAGACCATGACGAACCTACAAACTATGAGGAAGCGACGATGAGCCCAGAGTCCGCAAAAATGGCTTGAGGCCATGAAATCTAAGATAGGATCCATGTATGAGAACAAAGTATGGACTTTGGTTGACTTGCCCGATGATCGGCAAGCCATAGAGAATAAATGGATCTCAAGAGGAAGACAGACGCTGATAGTAGTGTTACTATCTACAAAGCTAGACTTGTCGAAAAGGTTTTTGACAAGTTCAAGGTGTTGACTACGATGAGATTTTCTCACTCGTAGCGATGCTTAAGTCTGTCCGAATGATGTTAGAAATTGCCACATTTTATGAAATCTGGCAAATGGATGTCAAAACTGCATTCCTTAATGGATTTCTTAAAGAAGAGTTGTATATGATGCAACCAGAAGGTTTTGTCAATCCTAAAGGTGCTAACAAAGTGTGCAAACTCAAGCGATCCATCTATGAACTGGTGCAAGCATCTCGGAGTTGGAATATACGCTCTGATAAGGTGATCAAAGCATCTGGTTTTATACAGACTTATGATGAAGTCTGTATTTACAAGGAAGTGTGTGGGAGCACTACAACATTTCTGATAAGTATATGCGAATGACATATTGTTGATTAGAAATGATGTAGAATTTTCTGGAAAGCATAAAGGAGTGTTTGAAAGGAGTTTTTTTTTCAAAGAAAGACCTCGGTGAAGCTGCTTACATATTGGGCATCAAGATCTTTAGAGATAGACCAAGACGCTTGATAAGACTTCCGATGAGTACATACCTTGATAAGATTTTGAAGGAGTTCAAAATGGATCAGTCAAAGAAGGAGTTCTTGCCTGAATTGTAAGGTATGAAGTTGAGTAAGACTCAAAACCCGACCATGGCAAAAGATAGAGAGAGAATGAAAGTCATTCCCTATGCCTCAACCATAGGTTCTATAAAGTATGCCACGTTCTATGCCAGACCTATTGTGTACCTTGCCATGAGTTTGTCAAAGGGGTACAATAGTGATCCAGGAGTAGACCACTGGACAACGATCAAAATTGTCCTTGGAAGACTAAGAGATATTTCTCGGTTATGGAGGTGATAAAGAGTTCATCGTAAAGAGTTACGTCGATGCAAGCTTTGACACCAATCTGGATGACTCTGAGTCTCAATCTGGATACATATTGAAAGTGGGAGCAATTAGCTAGAGTAGCTTTGTGCAGAGCATTGTAGACATAGAAATTTGCAAAATACATACGGATCTGAAAGTGGCAGACCCATTGACTAAACTTCTCTCACAAGCAAAACATGGTCACACCTTTGTACTCTTTGGGTGTTAATCACATAGCGATGTGAACTAGATTATTGACTCTAGTAAACCCTTTGGGTGTTGATCACATGGCGATGTGAACTATGGGTGTTAATCACATAAAGATGTGAACTATTAGTGTTAAATCACATGGCCATGTGAACTAGATTATTGACTCTAGTGCAAGTGGGAGACTTAAGGAAATATGCCCTAGAGGTAATAATAAAGTTGTTATTTTATATTTCCTTATATCATGATAAATGTTTATTATTCATGCTAGAATTGTATTAACCGGAAACATGATACAAGTGTGGATACATAGACAAAACACTATGTCCCTAGTAAGCCTCCACCAGACTAGCCCGTTAATCAAAGATGGTTAAGTTTCCTAACCATAGACATGTGTTGTCATTTGATGAACGGGATCACATCATTAGGAGAATGATGTGATGGACAAGACCCATCTGTTAGCTTAGCATAATGATCGTTAAGTTTTATTACTATTACTTTCTTCATGACTTATACATATTCCTTTGACTATGAGATTATGAAACTCCCGAATACCGGAGGAACACCTTGTGTGCTATCAAATGTCACAACGTAACTGGGTGAGTATAAAGATGCTCTATAGGTGTCTCCGAAGGTGTTTGTTGGGTTGGCATAGATCGAGATTAGGATTTGTCACTCCGAGTATCGGAGAGGTATCTCTGGGCCCTCTCGGTAATGCACATCATGATAAGCCTTGCCAGAAATGTGACTAATGAGTTAGTTACGAGATGATGCATTACGAAAGGAGTAAAGAGACTTGCCGGTAACGAGATTGAACTAGGTATGATGATACCGACGATCGAATCTCGGGCAAGTAACATACCGATGACAAAGGGAATGACGTATGTTGTCATTGCGGTTTGACCGATAAAGATCTTCGTAGAATATGTAGGAACCAATATGAGCATCTAGGTTCCGCTGTTGGTTATTGATCGGAGATGTGTCTCGGTCATGTCTACATAGTTCTCGAACCCGTAGGGTCCGCACGCTTAACGTTCAACGATGATTTGTATTATGAGTTATGTGTTTTGGTGACCGAAGATTGTTCGGAGTCCCGGATGAGATCGCGGACATGAAGAGGAGTCTCGAAATGGTCGAGAGGTAAAGACTGATATATTGGACGATGGTATTTGGACACCGGAATGGTTTCGGAGTGGTTGGGGTATTTTTCAGAGTACCGAGGGGTTACCAGAACCCCCCGGGGAAGTATTGGGCCTACATGGGCCATAGGGGAGAGAGGGGGAGCCCGCAAGGGGTGGCGCGCGCCCCCTCCAAGGGAGTCTGAACTGGACAAGGAGGAGGGGGTGCGATGCCCTTTCCCTCTCCCTCTCCTTCCGTTTTCCCCCTCCGAAAGAAAGGAAAGGGGGGCCGACTAGGATTGTGAGTCCTAGTCGGTTTCCCCCCACTTGGACGCGCCCCTATAGGGCCGGCCTCCTCCCCTCCTCCTTTATATACGGGGGTAGGGGGCACCCCAAAGCACAACATTTATTTCTTAGCCGTGTGCGGTGCCCCCTCCATAGTTTACTCCTTCGGTCATAGCGTCATAGTGCTTAGTAGAAGCCCTGCGTAGATCACATCACCACATCCGTCACCACGCCATCATGATGACGAAACTCTCCCTCAACCCTCTGCTGGATCAAGAGTTCGAGGGACGTCCTCGAGTTGAACGTGTGCTGAACTTGGAGGTGCCGTACGTACGGTACTTGATCGGTTGGACCACGAAGACATTCGAGTACATCGACCACGTTAACCTAACGCTTCCGCTTTCGGTCTTTGAGGGTACATGGACACACTCTCCCCTTCTCGTTGCTATGCATCTCCTAGATAGATCTTGCGTGATCTTTTGAAAATTACATGCTATGTTCCCCATCAGTAGTACCCGTCTCTCGGGGCTCTTCGAGAACAAAGAGGGCCTCTGCACCATCTGTTTGCCGGTGACGTGCCACCGAGGCCTCTCGGGGCTCTACGTGTTGTTTGATCTGCTTGAACGGCGTATTCCCAGGCGGTCAATGAAAGGTGGATCGCGGGCGCACCCGAGATCACTGGCCTGCGCGTGCAGCATGCCGGCCGGACTCGGCTGTTGGTGTCTTCGGCCCCCATCGGGTTGGTTTAGTCATGACAGGCGGGGCGTGCAGCGCGCCAGCCAGTTGGTGCCAGAGACTGGCTCGACGAGGAGGTGCTCCACACTGTCTGTTTCACGTTGGCCCCGTGGTTGCGTCCCCGGGGCTCTCCATGTCGTACGATATGGTTGGATGGCGCATCCAGGCGGCTTTTACTCGGGGGTCCATGCCAGGTGGACCGCGGGTGCGGCCAGGGCATCGTCATGTGGTGATTTTGATCACGCCCGCGTGGTGCCCCGCGCGTGAGGGTGAGGCTGGGTCACCCTGTTAGCGTCACACGCCCCCGACAATGCTTGTTAACTTGAGTGAGGCGGCCTAGTGCATGTGCACGCCTCATATTTCGCCTGGGCTTTACCTACCCCAACTCTTGCCTTTGCGCATCCCAGCTGGCTAGCGTGTTTTACTGCGCTCTGTTTTTGTACGTTGTTGGGCCTAGTCAGTTGGCGGCTGCTGCCAATTGTTCCTTGTCGGCCTTTCCACTCATGCAATATGGGCATGCATGAGCATTGTGGCGTCCCTCTCTGGCCCTGTGGCTGTTCCAGGGACCGTGTGTTTCTGTTCCCATCGGTTAGTGGTTCGTTGGGTTGTTTTTGGTCTTTTGTTGTTATCTCGTCAAGTCGGTTTATGGTTGTGCGCTGGGAGGTGCCCATCATGCTTGTTTCTCTCCTCTCCTTATTCTCGCTACCTCTGTTTGCATTCGCCGTCTCACATTGCACTCCACACGTTGCATGTGGTGGGGGCTTTTTGCACCCATTTATTGTGCGAGCTTCCTCCATCTTCATCAGCGCGGTAGACCTCCAAGAACAATAGCCCCACAACACAGGGCAGCGATCTTTTCAAAAGGACTTATGACGGGTCAAGATCATAAAGAGCAAAGGCCAAGGCGGCACACATGCAGTCACCACACACAAGAAAGAAAGCACTCTCGATTCCTTAAGTGTTTGGAGCAAATAATTTCCTTCAGGCAAGAAGACCACTCGGAGATCCTATGCATCCCAGGAAGGTTGTTGCTCGTCATAAGCCCGCTCATCGAGGGCTGTGACTTCCCTAAAGTGCTTATGGACGGGGGCTCGGGAATAAACATATTGTACATAAGCACACTTCAAAGGATGGACGTACCATTGGAGGCCCTCCGCCCTTCCACAACGGATTTCCATGGCATAGTGCCAGGGAACAAGGTGGCACCCATAGCCAGATCACATTGGAGGTCGCATTTGGCACACCCTTTCACTTTAGATGCGGGCTCATTACTTTCGAGGTTGTTCCCTTCGCAGGAGGATATGATGCAGTGCTAGGAAGAACGACATTCACATAGTTCATGATCATCCCAAATTATGCCTACATGCAGATGAAGATGCCAGGACCACACGGTGTCATCACAATCCATGGGAGCCACTCACAGGCCATATTAGCAGAAAAGCTCAACTAGGAGGAGGTCAAAGCACGGGGTAGGCAGAAGAAAGAAACACACCCCTAATTAGAAAGTACCTGCGACATGATTGGAGCCGGAGGCCTCTAGCAAAACCAGAATATATAACGGTTCCGGATCACCTGGTGATACGTCTCCAACGTATCTATAATTTTTTATTGTTCCATGCTGCTATATTGTCATTCTTGGATGTTTTACAATCATTTTGTAGTCATTTTATATCATTTTTTGGTACTAATCTATTGACATAGTGCACAGTGTCAGTTGCTGTTTTCTGCTTGTTTTTTACATCGCAGGAAATCAATACCAAACGGAGTCCAAATGCAATGAAACTTTTTGTGGAATTTTTATGGACCAGCAGACAAACGATGGGCCTGAGAAGCACCTGGGGGTTCCCCGAGGGGGCACAACCCACCAGGGCGTGCCTGGGCCCCCAGGTGCGCCCAGGTGGGTTGTGCCCACCTCGGTGGCCTCCCGCACCGCCTCTTTGCTCTATAAATACCCCAATATTCTAGAACCCTAGGGGAGTCGAAGAAAATCAATTCCAGCTGCCGCAAGTTCGAGAACCACCAGATCCAATCTAGACACCATCACGGAGGGGTTCATCATGTTCATTGGTGCCTCTCCGATGATGCGTGAGTAGTTCATTGTAGACCTATGGGTCCGTAGTTAGTATCTAGATGGCTTCCTCTCTTTCTATTTTGATTCTCAATACAATGGTCTCTTGGAGATCCATATGATGTAACTCTTTTTTGCGGTGTGTTTGTTGGGATCCGATGAACTTTGAGTTTAGATCTATGTTTTTATCCATGAAAGTTATTTGAGTCTTCTTTGATCTCTTATATGCATGATTGCTTATAGCCTCGTATTTCTTCTCCGATATTTGAGTTTTGTTTGGCCAACTTGATCTATTTATCTTGCAATTGGAAGTGGTGCTTTGTGATGGGTTTGATCTTACGGTGCTTGATCCCAGTGATAGAAGGGGAACCGACACGTATGTATCGTTGCTATTAAGGATAAGAAGATGGGGTCTATTTCTACATAAATAGATCTTGTCGACATCATGTCATCGTTCTTATTGCATTACTCCATTTTTCCATGAACTTAATGCACTAGATGCATGTTGGATAGCGGTCAATGTGTGGAGTAATAGTAGTAGATGTAAGTAGGAGTCGGTCTACTAATCTTGGACGTGATGCCTATACATGATCAATGCCTAGATATTGTCATGATTATTTGAAGTTCTATCAATTGCCGAACAGTAATTTGTTTACCCGTTGTTTGCTATTTTTCTCGAGAGAAGCCACTAGTGAAATCTACGGCCCCTGGGTCTCTTCTTTATCATATTTGCCTTTGCGATCTATTTTAATTTGCTTTTATTTTCAGATCTATTAAATCAAAAATACAAAAATACCTTGCTGCAATTGATTGTTATTTGTTTTATCTCGCGTTCCCGCGAGATCTATTTATCCAATCTACTACAATTTTATCTATCTTTTTACCTGTGATGGATTGACAACCTCTCTCTTACGCCGGGTTGCAAGTATTTGTTCTTTGTGTGCAGGAGCTGTTTACGTGGTTCTCCTACTGGTTCGATAACCTTGGTCTCATCACTGAGGGAAATACCTACCATTGCTGTGCTGCATCATCCCTTCCTCTTTGGGGAAATACCGACGCAGTTCAAGCAAACATCACCCGGAGTTCAGGGAGGACCCACCAACAAGACGGTTGTGCACCTACTGGTAGACCACGCCCATCCCATACCAAGCCAGAGGTCGGACAAAGCGGAGGTCGCCAAGCTAGCCACGACACATTGATACATCTCCAACGTATCTATAATTTTTTATTGTTCCATGCTATTATAGTATCAATCTTGGATGTTTTATATGAAATTTTATATCATTTTTTGGAACTAACCTATTAGCCTAGTGCCTGGTGCCAATTGTTGTTTTTTTGCTTGTTTTTGGCTTTTCAGAAAATCAATATCAAACAGAGTCCAAACACGATGAAACTTTACGGTGATTTTTATGGACCAGAAGGGACCCACGAAGGTTTGGGAGAAGACCAGAAGAGCCACGAGGGAGTGACAAGCTCACTAGGTGCGCCCCAAGGGGGCACTTCCTAAGCTTGTGGGGCCCTCGTGGAACCTCTTGACCTAATTCCGCCTCTATAAATTCCCAAATATTCCCAATATACTACAGAGCCACCTGAAACACTTTTTTCGCCAAAGCTTCCGTTCTTCCGCGATCCCACATGGAGGCCTTCACCGGTAGTCTGCCGAAGGGGGATCAATCACGGAGGGCTCCTACATCATCCTTGCTGCCCTACCGATGATGCGTGAGTATTTCACCACAGACCTATGGGTCCATAGCTAGTAGTTAGATGGCTTCTTCTGTCTCTTTGATCTTCAATACAATGTTCTCCTTGATATTCTTGGAGTTCCATTCGATGTAATCTTCTTTTGCGGTGTGTTTGTTGGGATCCAATGAACTGTGGGCTTATGATCAGATTATTCATGAATATTAATTGAGTCTTCTCTGAACTTTTTTATGCATGATTGTTATAGATTTGTATTTCTCTCCGATCTATCTTTGGTTTGGCTAACTAGATTGATTTATCTTGCAATGGGAGAGGTGCTTTGTGATGGGTTCAATCTTGCGGCGCTCTATCGTAGTGACAAAGTAGGGATAAGACACATATTTGTATTGTAGCCATTAAGGATAAGATTGTTGTCGGCGTCCTGCGAACGGGGGTCCCTAGACTTGCCTGCCTGCGGCCCATGGTGTGGCTAAGCCAGTAGGCCGTACGGCCCATCTTCATCGGCAAGGCATCCAAGACCCTCGCGAGGGGCCAAGCCTCGCGAGGCGGACGACGCAAGACCTCCTCAGGAGTGGCCTAGTCAGGCAGGCTCACGAGGAGCAGAGATATCAAGGCGGGGCAAACCTCACGAGGCTCTCATGACATGAGCCATGACAATCGACACCAGGCGGGCGCCAGCACGCGCAACGTCCTTGTTTCCTCTTTGGTGCTAAGGAGGCCAGTGCAGGCGAGGAGTGCCGAGGCATCAGGCAAAGGTTGCTATATCGGTGCAACGAGACCAAGACCAGGAGGACGGCAAGACGGAGGTCATCGTGGAGCCCAACACGGCGTCACCACCAGAGCCTTTTGCAGGTGAAGACCACTTTTGTCAGGATAGCTTGTACTAGCTGTCCCCCTCCAAATTTGCCCGCCGTTGTTGGCTCCCTTCCCGCTCAATATTTGGGAAGAGGACAAGGGCCTATATAAGTAGAGCTAGCCGCCACAGTAGGGGCATCTGATCACATCTCATCTCGGCTGGATCCCATCTGATCCCATCGAGCAGTTCACCCAGCTCTCACCCACTAAGTCACCAAGCACAAGAACACCTCGACCTCAGGAGGTTGTTCTTCCCCTTGTACTGTTCATCATCAGCCCAAGAGGCAATCCACCACCACAGTGGAGTAGGGTATTACACCACAACGGTGGCATGAACCAGTATAAATCTTGTGTCCCTTGTGCTGTGAGCTCGTCGAGTTCGTCTACGAGATCTTAGCGAGCTAGGGCGTAGATCGGTAGGAGGGAAAGACTTCACGCGCACCCCAGTGTCCGAACCTTAAGGGTTTGCCGGAACCCCACATCTGACATTTGGCGCGCCAGGTAGGGGTGCGCCGTAGCTTCCCTCCCATCAGTTCGTCGCTCCGTCGCTCTGTCGTCTCCATGGCAGATGCTCACCGTGCTCGAGCTGAGCGTCGGGCTGCCCTCACCGCCCGCGTTGCTCAGACGGCTCCCGTCTGTGGGCCACCTTGTCGTTCTCCGTCTCCCGCCGCCAACGCTGCCACCGGCCCGATGGAGAATGAGCAGCAGGCGTCCTTGCTGCATCCTTCGGTGCGGCAGGACGGCCGCACCGCCACTCCATCGCTGACCCCGGCCGGTTCCTTGTCTCACGCACGCTGCGCTCCCATGGAGGCCCGGGCTGCACTCCGCGCCGCAAACAAACTCCTGCGCTACCGCCCATTCAACAACCTCTACGAGGAGTGGCTCGACCACGTCACCGAGCTCGTCCGCGCCGCAGGGGGCTCCCCGGCGCCACCCTCTCTCTACCTCACCCTCAACCAGCCACGGGCGATGAGGCTCATGGCGCGCCTCCACCACCTCTGCTCCAAGATGGTGCCTTGGCACCAAGGCGCGCGGCCCCACGGTGTGATCCGCCACGCCCGGTGCCCGTGCGTGAAGAGAGAAGCTGCCAAGAAATCCCACGGCCGCGAGAAGCTGCACCCGCGCTTCCCGCGCCACCTCGTCAGAAGATCACAGACCGCCAGCGCTGGCGCCATGACCTCATCAAGACCAAGCTCCACCTCCAAAGCGGTCCCCAGAAACCACGGCCGGCTGCCGCGCCTTCACCCCCGAGCTGCGCAGCGTCGCCTGACCAGGCAAGTTCAAGTCGGATCTACCTCCTTGCTACGACGGCACCGCCGACCCTGCGGAGTTCCTGCAGCTCTATGAGCTGAGCATCAGGGCGGCCAACGGCGATGAGAAAGTCATGGAGAACTGGTTTCCCATGGCTCTCAAGGATGGAGCCCGCCTCGGCTCTCGAACTCGCAAAGACGGCTCGATCTCCTCCTGGACGAGATGCGCGACCGCTTTGTTGCCAACTTCCACGGCACTCGCGACCGCCGCCCGGCCAATGGCGACTCTGCCGCATCAAGCAACAACCAGGAGAGACCCTCCAGAAGTACATCCAGCGCTTCAACAACACCCGCCTCAAGATCCCCAAGGTCACGGACGAGGCAATCATCTCCGTGTTCTCCGACGGCGTCCGTGACGTCAAGATGAAGGAAGAGCTCGCTATCCACGGGGAGCTCTGCCCATCTCAGGAGCTGTTCAACTTGGCGACCAAGTGCGCAAGAGCTAAGGAGGGGCGCCTCTCTCTCCTCGAGCTGCCAGCTGCAGGAGCGGAGGAGAAGAGGGCAAAGGCCAAGGACGTGAAGCGCAAGGAAGCAGCAGTGCTAGTAGCAGAGCCCGACACCAAGCGGGGCAGAGATCAGCCCGAGTCATCCAAGAACAACCGACCATTCTGCGCCTTCCACAACCTAAACACCCACAACACCAGCGACTGTCAAGAGCTCAGAGCCATACGAGAAGGATGCTTCGGTCGACGCCCCAAGCGCAGCTAACGGGGCTACGGCCATGGAGGAGGACGTGGAGGCGGACGCTGGAACGACCGTGGCCCGCGCCAGGAATGGCGCGACAGGCCTCGTGAGGACCGCTGACAGGACCATCCTCGCGAGGGTGCCTGGAGGGACCAGCCTCGTGAGGATCGCCCCCAAGGCAATGCCGGTCTTCCCCCGCTGCCGCCACTAAGAAGGAACAACGATCACCATCAGGACGAGGGGGCTGGGGGCTTCCAGGAGCCGCGCGCAATCACATACATCTTGGGCGGCGCCCAGGCCCCAGCCTCTCAGCGCATCTTCAAACAGTTTGCTCGCGAGGTGAACACGGTTGAGGGAGTCCTGGACTAGGGGGTGTCCGGATAGCCGAACTATCATTACGGCCGGACTCCAAGACTATGAAGATACAAGATTGAAGACTTCGTCCCGTGTCCGGATGGGACTTTCCTTGGCGTGGAAGGCAAGCTTGGCGATACGGATATGTAGATCTCCTACCATTGTAACCGACTCTGTGTAACCCTAACCTATCCAAAGGTCTATATAAACCGGAGGGTTTTAGTCCCAGAGGGATCAACAACAATCATACCATAGGCTAGCTTCTAGGGTTTAGCCTCCTTGATCTCTCGTGGTAGATCTACTCTTGTACTACCCATATCATCAATATTAATCAAGCAGGAGTAGGGTATTACCTCCATCGAGAGGGCCCGAACTGGGTAAAACATCGTGTCCCTTGTCTCCTGTTACCATCCGCCTAGACGCATACGCAGTTGGGACCCCCTACCCGAGATCCGCCGGTTTTGACACGAGACATTGGTGCTTTCATTGAGAGTTACCTGCGTATGCGTCACCGATAGGCCCGATGGCTCCTTCGATCATCAACAACGACGCGGTCCGGTGAGACTTTTCTCCCGGACAGATCTTCAGATTCGGCGGCTTTTGCACCGCAGTTAATTCGCAGCCATCCGAGCAGATCGAAAGCTACGCCCCGCCATCAGGTCATATTTGGAAGTTTGAACTATACAAACGATATCCACGGAGACTTGATCTTCGACGGATTCGAGCCGCAGCCAAGCGTGCCGCCTTGTCTCGATGGGCATGATCTAGCTCTGCAGCCGAGCAAAGGCCTCGAGGCCGCACCAAAGATCCGGCCCGACCCTTAACCCGGATCCGGATTCCCCGATCGAGGACGAGTGGTTGGACACCGCCTCGGGGGCTATGATCTCTACGGCGATTGAGCCGGACTCCATCCCTATCCTTTGCGAAGACCTCCACTCCAGGGTGCCGGACTCCTCTCCGGACTCCGAAGCCTCCGCGCCCTACCAATCGAATCCGATTGGGCGCCGGTCATGGAGTTCACTGCCGCGGACATCTTTCAGCACTCGCCCTTTGGTGACATCCTGAATTCACTAAAGTCTCTCTCTTTATCCGGAGAGCCCTGGCCGGACTACGGACAGGAATGTTGGGATACAGACGACGAGAAAATTCAAAGCCCACCCACCACCCACTTTATAGCCACTGTCGATGATCTAACCGACATGCTCGACTTCGACTCCGAAGACATCGACGGTATGGACGACGATGCCGGAGACGACCAAGACCCAGCGCCATGAGAATCGGAAGGCCACCTCGTCATATGACATATACATGGTGGACATCCCAAAAAATGGGAACGACGATGGAACAACGGAGGATGACCCCTCCAAGAAGCAACCGAAGAGCCGACGTCAGCGGCGCCGCTCTAAATCCCGCCACAATAAAAACGGTGATTCCGGCACGGGAGATAATAACACCCCGGACAGTGCCGAAGACAACCCCCTCCAGCAGGACTCAGCGCAGGAGGAGGGAGAAGCAAGTCCGCACGACAGTGCGACAGAAAGAGAGGTCGAGGACGATAATTATGCGCCTCCCTCCGAAGATGAGGCAAGCCTCGACGACGACGAATTTGTCGTGCCTGAGGATCCCGCCGAACAGGAGCATTTCAAACGCAGGCTTATAGCCACGGCAAGCAGCCTCAAGAAAAAGCAGCAACAGCTTAGAGCTGACCAAGACCTCGCCGGGCCGACAGATGGATCAAGTTCTTGCAGCGAAGAGTATGAACTCGAACGCCTCCAAAAGCTAACCCAAACGCAGGCCGTTGCCTCGATCGTAGGAGGAAGCACCCAAGTCACCAAGACAACATGGCAGACCGGCCACCCCATGGCCGCGACAGAGAAGCCTCTCGGCCCTCCGCTCAAGCCACACCCCGACGCCGCTCAAAAAGTACCAAGGCACGGGAAAACGCGCCGGACTTGCGAGATATATTTGAGGATAAGGCAAAATATACAAGATCGATCTATGGATCGCGTGGGCACCCAACAACGCGGGATGATTACCGTCGCGCCGAATACAGCAAACCCGGTCGGGCCGAACACAGTAGACAAAGCTCATATGAGCTACGTCGTGATATAGCCCAATATAGAGGCGCAGCACACCCACTATGCTTCACAGATGAAGTAATGGATCATCAAATCCCCGAGGGCTTCAAACCCGTAAACATCGAATCATACGATGGTACCACAGATCCTGCGGTCCGGATCGAGGACTATCTCCTCCATATCCACATGGCCCGCGGTGATGATCTACATGCCATCAAATACCTCCCACTCAAGCTTAAAGGACCAGCTCGGCATTGGCTCAACAGCTTGCCGCCAGAATCAATTGGTTGTTGGGAGGACACGGAAGCCGCATTCCTTGATAACTTCCAGGCACATATGTGCGACCACCAGACGCCGATGACCTTAGCCACATAATTCAGCAGCCGTAAGAATCGGCCGAACAATTCTGGACACGGTTCCTAACAAAGAAAAAATCAAATCGTTGATCGTCCGGATGCAGAGGCCCTTGCAGCCTTCAAACATAACATCCGCGACGAATGGCTTGCCCGCACCTAGGACAGGAAAAGCCGAAATCCATGGCAGCCCTCACAACACTCATGACCCGCTTTTGTGCGGGAGAGGACAGCTGGCTAGCTCGAAGCAACAACTTGGCCAAACACCCTGATGGTTCGGATACCAAGGACAGCAATGGCGGTCGCGTCGCAATAAGAACAAAGCGCCAGATTAACGGCGATAATGTCAAGATACGGCCATCAATGCCGGATTCGGAGGCTCTAAACCCGATCGTGGAAGAAGCCATTCAAAAGAAATACCCAGGCCCGTCCAACTTGGACCAAATACTCGATCGCTTGTGCGGATACATGGCACCCCCGAAAAACCAGCCAATCACACCAACAGGGATTGTTGGGTGTTCAAGCAAGCATGCAAGTTAAGTGCCGAACTCAATGACAAGGGGCTGCATAGCGATGACGAGGAAGAGCCCCGGCCGCCGAACAATAGAGGACAGAAGGGTTTTCCCACACTAGTGCGGACGGTGAACATGATATACGCAACCCACATACCCAAAAGGGAGCGGAAGCGTGCACTAAAGGGACGATATGCGATGGAGCCGATCGCCCCAAAGTTCAACCCATGGTCTTCCTGCCTGATCACCTTCAATCGAAGGGACCACCCCACTAGCATTCGTCATGGCGGTTTCGCCGCATTGGTTCTTGACCCAATTATTGACGGATTTCACCTCACAAGAGTCCCGATGGACGGCGGCAGCAGCCTGAACCTGCTTTATCAGGATACAGTGCGCAAAATGGGCATAGACCCCTCAAGGATTAAACCTACAAATAACTTCCGAAGTGAAGAGTTAATCTTTGACATTGTCCCATTCCGCAACAGCTATCATGCACTGCTCGGACGATCGCATTTGCAAAGTTCAATGCGGTACCGCACTACGCATACCTCAATCTAAAGATGCCAGGCCCTCGAGGAGTAATCACGGTCAATGGAAACACCAAACGCTCTCTCCGAACGGAGGAGCACACGGCGGCCCTCGCGGCGGAGGTACAAAGCAGCCTCTCACAGCAATTCTCGAGTCCGGCCAATAAGCCGTCCGGACACCGCTAAGCGCTACCAGAGTAACCTACAACAAGACCGCTGGCACGATTCAAGCACGCCAGAGTAATCCGCCCCAACCCCAGCCCTCGCGAAATGGCGAAGATTACGCGTACATAACTACACTGGAGATACCATGGGCATAAGGGAGGGCACGACCACGCACGCCTGAATGCGGCTCAATCGCACTAGGGCTCCCGATTGTGTCATTCCTTTTTCTTTTTTCTTTTTTTTCTTACTTTCAGGACTCCATCTTTCAGAAGTCCTGTCCGGCACTAGAATCGCCGAACTCACGATGCAACAGCCAGGGAAGCAGAAAGCCACGTCGAGTGTTCAGGTGGTCTCTATTACGAGCATTATACCTGTTTTACATACCATCCTGCAGCTTACCCCTGGAGGGGGACATGTTAGATAGTCCCATCCCTTGCTTATCACACTATTTGTATCGTTCTGCCTTCATTGCAGTACCTTTTTGAATAACCAATACATAGCTTTTGCCTATTATTGCACTCCTTTCTTTATCTATATATATGTTCATTTCATGACATGTTGCACCTGTACACTTTGGTATGGCCAATACACCAGGGGCTTCAGTACCCCAAAATTATGGTGTGATAATTCCGAACACTGTCACAAGTGCGGCACCCCAAACTTATAGCATTATATGAATCGGCTCCGAATCATGTCTTGGGTCAATAGTTGGGTTTGCCCGGCTCCCGTGTTTTGGTACCTTACGCCCGTTCTATCGGCTAAGGTAGCACCGGGAGAACCATCGCGATTTTGCCCCAGCTTGAGCTGGGTCGAGCACCTCGATGGAGAAAGCTAAAACTAACCGTCATGATAGGGCGAGAGTCGGTCGCTGTTCGAGAGGTTTTTCGGGTCCCTAAAGACTTATGCCGCTTAGAGCAAGGAACCGGAATTGTCCGCCAAGGCGTGGATAGCGCCTCAACTCGGTCTTCCAAATACTAGGGGCTTCACGAAATTTAAAATTATAGAATTCTATGGCTAAGTGAGAGTCTTCAAGCATTATAAGTCCGGTTGCCTGGTTCGTTGCGTTGAGCGCCTCCCTAGATGGACCCAAGAATGGGAACAAGAGTGCTCAAGTTTATCCCGAACACCCCAGCACTCATGGCATGGGGCCGAAGCCAACGACTTGCCATCTCTCAAATTTGAGAAACGGCCGCACAGAAGGTAATATTTTAAATCAATAAGCGTTGCTTAGCGCATAAGAACAAGTTTTCAGCGTACAGGATAACAAATGCGAGTCTATTCAAAAATTACATCTTTGGAGCACTCGTCCGCTATTCGGCGGGCACTGCTCAGAGGCCCTCATAGTACATTTCGGGCGTGCGATGCTCCTTGCCCTTCGGTGGCCCGTCCATCACAAGCTCTCCGCATCCAGCTTGCCCCAGTGCACTTTAGCACGGGCAAGGGCCCGATGGACACCTTCAATGCAGACGGAGCGCTTGATGACTTCAAGCCATGGACAGGCGTCCACCAGCCGCCGCACTAGCCCAAAGTAGCTCTCAAGCATGGCCTCTAATGGCTACAACCGCACTATAAGGCCCTTCATGGCCTGTTCGGCGACCTTGTGGAGCTCGACCAGCTGCTTCAGCTGGTCGCTCGAGGGCACTGATGTCCGCCTCAAAGATATCGAGACCGTAACACCTTTTCCGTCGAGCTCCCTCCTTGGCACGGTAGAATGCGGCAGCGTCAGACGCACTACGGGGCAAATCTGCGAATGCTCCTGGAGAGCTTCGAATCCGGGTAAGTAATAGGTAATTCACTTTCACATGCTTGCTTTGCATAAAGAATGCCTTACCCGCCGCTATCTTCTTTAATGATTCAATTTCTTGGAGGGCTTTTTGGGCCTCGGCCTTAGCAGCTTTGGCACTCTCAAGAGCCGAGGCGAGCTCGGACTCTCGAGTCTTCGAGTCACGCTCCGAACTCTCGTGTTTTTCCACGAGAGCTTGGAGCTCTTGCCGTACCTTGGCCAGCTGCGCCTCCCCCTTCTCTCACTCGGTGCGCTCCGTGGCCGCTTTGTTTTCGGCCACAGACACCGCTTCCTTCAGGGTCGCCACCACGTTCGTGGCCCCTGCAGTACCCATGTTACCCCTGTTATTTTTTGCAAACAAAACCTTTCTATAAGGTATTTCTTTAATAAGGTATTACTTACCTTCCTTGTCCTCGAGCTGCTTCTTGGCAAGGCCGAGCTTGTTCTCGGACCACTCGAGGCTTTGCTTCAATGCATCGACCTCCGCAGTCAGTGCGGCAGAGGTCAGCCAGAGCTCTGCATTCCCATATTGACATACTTATGTTAGACTCCTCACAGATATCTTTTAGATCCTTAGTCCGCTTTTCTTTCCTAACAATCGAACTAAGCATCGTGGGCTACTGTCTATGCGGTAATATTTTTACATATTCTAAACTTACCTCAAAGCCTGTTAGAAGGCTGGTATGCAGAGCCGGTCAGCCCGCTCTTGGCGGACTGAACTGTCCGGATCACCGCACTCATAACAGTGCGGTGCTCCTCCTCGATGGAAGCGCTGTTAAGCGCCTCCGGTAAGCTATCCGGTGCCTCCGGTTGGACGGAGGACACCGGCATCTTACCCTTCTTGTGAAGGGACCACTTGCCGGACTCCGGAACCGCTGAAGGTTCCGGCATGGAGTCCGAACGAGGGTCGGGCTGAGAGCCCCTGGGGGTCTCGCCCCCCACGCGCCTGGAGTCCGGGAGGTTGCCTTGCGGCGCCTCCTGCGCCACCTCCTCTTGACCAAGCCCCCTTGGGGCCCCACCGCAGCGGCGTCTACGGCGTGAGGTGAGGAGGCGGTCGGAAGTGAAGTACTCTCCATTTCCGACGAACTCAGGGACCCGCTCGACGAAGCGGCGAACTCACCCTTGGGCAGGCTGCATGATTGTTCGGCATTAGAGAACACTATGCAATGATAAAAAAGCCATGGGTATCCGGACACTTACGATCTCGCCAGGGGCTTGGCCCTTGTTGGCCAATCCTCCTCTTCGTTGTCGACGTCGGTGGAGAAGTCCGGAGGAAGGGTTCTTCCCTTCTTGGACCCTCCGGCCTCCCGCTTGGGGCGGCCTTCCTTTTTCCTCTCTCCTCCCGGCTGGGAGAAGCTTCTTTTCCTCCTCCTCGTCCTCGGGAGAAGATTCTGCTTCAGAATCGACAAGACCTGGCGTCGGGGAGCTCCTTCGAGTTCCCGTGGCCTCCTTCTTAGCCTTCTTCTCCGGCACCACATGGGTACCGGAGCCAGCAACTCCCAAATCAATCGGGCGTCCATTGGTCTTCCGCGAAGGAGCCGGACAATAATTTGTCCGGGCGTCTTCACCATCTGTCAAAGATTGGGGAGTTTTAGATCCCACATAGAGTCAATCTATGAAAAAAGAGTCCCGTAAAGGGTAAAATAACTTACCTCGCCGGCTTGACGCCGCGAGCTGTATTCGCGATCTTTGTTAGCGGATGCGGGGGCTTCGGTGCCCTTGAACAGCACCTTCCAGGCATCTTCGTACATAGTGTCGAAGATCCGGCTTAAGGCTCGGTGTTGTGCCGGATCGAACTCCCACAAATTAAAGGCCCGTTGTTGGCATGGGAGAATCCGGCGGATGAGCATCACCTGGATTACGTCGACAAGCCTGATATTCTTGTCCACCAGGTTTCGGACGCATGTTTGGAGTCCGGATAGCTCGTCCGAATTCCCCCATGTCAGGCCCGTCTCTTTCCATGACGAGAGCCGTGTGGGGAAGCCAGATCTGAATTCGGGGGCCGCCACCCATTTGGGGATGCGTGGCTCGGTGATGTAGAACCACCCCGATTGCCACCCCTTTATTGTCTCCACAAAGGCGCCCTCGAGCCATAGGACTTTGGCCATCTTGCCGACCATGGCGCCTCCGCACTCCGCTTGACGGCCGCCCACAACCTTCGGCCCGACATTGAAGGTCTTCAGCCATAGGCGAAGTGGGGCTGGATGCAGGAAAGTTTCGCACACGCAGCGATAAACGCCGAGATGTTGAGGATGAAATTCGGGCCAGGTCGTGGAAGTCCAGGCCGTAGTAGAACATGAGCCCCGGACAAATGGGTGAAGTGGAAAGCCTAGTCCATGGAGGAAGTGGGGAGAAACACCACCCTCTCATGGGGCACTGGGGTTGGAATGAGCTGCCCCTGCGTCAGGCACTGTATAGCGATATCGCGGACAAATATCCGGCCTCACGCAGCCTTGTGATGTGCCCCTCCGTGATTTAAGGAGGCCATCCACCTGCCTCCCGCCTCGACATGGTTGGAGAAGGTTGAGGTGGGATGTGCGGACTTGGGCGCTGGAGCTTGAGTGCACGGAAATGGATGAGCAAAGGAGGAAGAAGGCGTAGGTGAAAAGGTGGATCCTTATCCCCTTATATGGACGGACGAAGTTATGCGTCCCCCACCAGCCTGGTAAAACTTGCTTATCTCCCAAGCACCGTAATCAATGGCGCGGATGGGTTACCCACGTCCATATTGATGAGAATCCCGGAATAAGGGGGCACGATCTATGCTTTGATAAGACATGCTAAGGAAACCGCCTCGCTAAACGCGCTGAGGTGGAACAGTAAAAAACAATTCATATAAAGACCTGGCCACGGTGTGATGTCACGCCACGGAATAAGTCAGCAGATCTGTGCAAAAGTTATTCTCTCTACGGTGGTATGTGGAACTTGTTTTACAGAGCCGGACACTATCCTTGTGTTCAAAACCTTCTATGAAGTATTCGGAGGAGGAACCCGCCTTGCAATGCCGAAGACAATATGCGCGTCGGGCTCGTCGTCATTGAAGCCTGGTTCAGGGGCTACTGAGGGAGTCCTGGACTAGGGGGTATCCGGATAGCCGAACTATCATTACGGCCGGACTCCAAGACTATGAAGATACAAGATTGAAGACTTCGTCCGTGTCCGGATGGGACTTTCCTTGGCGTGGAAGGCAAGCTTGGCGATACGGATATGTAGATCTCCTACCATTGTAACCGACTGTAACCCTAACCTATCCGGTGTCTATATAAACCGGAGGGTTTTAGTCCGTGGATCGAACAACAATCATACCATAGGCTAGCTTCTAGGGTTTAGCCTCCTTGATCTCGTGGTAGATCTACTCTTGTACTACCCATATCATCAATATTAATCAAGCGGGAGTAGGGTATTACCTCCATCGAGAGGGCCCGAACCTGGGTAAAAACATCGTGTCCCTTGTCTCCTGTTACCATCCGCTTAGACGCACAGTTCGGGACCCCCTACCCGAGATCCGCCGGTTTTGACACCGACAACGGTGCTCCCCAAGCTCGAGGCCACGCGCCCGCTCAAGTGGTCCCAATGCGCCATCACTTTCAACTCGGCAGATCAGCTCAAGTGCGCAGCCACCGCCGGCGCCCTCCCGAGTTGTGTTCCCCAGTCATCAGCAATGTGCAGGTTACCAAGACCCTCATCGACGGCGGCGCACCGTATGAGCAGCTCCAGCCTAGCAAACCTTTCTCAGGAGTGACCGACGGTTCCACCACACTGATAGGGTAGGTCCGCCTGCCTGTCACCTTCGGAGAGCGCAAGAATTACCGCACCGAGCTCATCGACTTTGACGTCACGCACATCCACCTGCCGTACAATGCCATCCTCGGGTATCCGACCCTGGCCAAGTTCGTGGCAGTCACCCATCACGGCTACAACATCCTCAAGATGCCAGGAAGCGGAGGAATCATCACGGTCCCATGTGAAGAGAGAGATGCGGTGTGCTCCCTTGAGCGCGCCTTCCAAGCTGCAGCAATCGACGACCCCGACATCAGAAGTGAGGGCCCTCCGGAGGCCATCCCCAAGAAGAAGAAGTTGCGCCGCGCAGGACCTCAGGAGGATGGCGACGCGGCAGGAGCCTCATCAGGATCAGCGTCCGTCCTAGGGGTGCCTCCGTCCATCACATAGGAAGGCGCGCCCGGCGCCCTCCTCGGACAGGGCTCATGGGCTCTCTTCTGGAGGGCCTCAGACCTTGCCAACCTCACGAGGGAGACGTTTGGGCACCACTTGGAGGCGTGCTTCGCGACACGTGTCCCTCAGGAGAGCACAGGGCAAGGAGTGCCCACCACTCAGGATTTCATCAGCAAGACCACTCGGGAATTGCAAGACGCAAGAGCCATGCGCGGCGACAGTCGCTCACGAGGCGCAGCTCCCCATCCTGGCGAGGATGCTAGGCTACGTGTCTGCATCGATGTCCCCGGGCTCAACAGGGCCGCATCTCAGAAGCGCTTCTGGCCTTCGCGTGTGGGCCGCTGCAAGGGCCCGCCACATAGCTATGTTCGCATGCCCTTCAGCTTGTCGAGCGTGGCGTCAGCCTATCACCGCAACATGCTGCATGTCCTGGCGGCTCAGGAGGCCAGGTACCACGCCGTCCTGGAGGAAACGGAGACGGTCTTCAGGGAACCTCCCGAGCCCCCAGAGCCTCCCGTGGCTCAGGGCTCCGGTGGCTCATGAAGAGTCACTCCTTCGACGCACGCCTTCAGCTGCACCAACTCTACTTCGTCTAGAGACCCAGGTGACATCTTCCAAGCTCGTTTAGCTGGGAGTACCCCTCGGGCTGCATCATTCCCAGGCCACATGGGTCCGTCCCTGTGGCATGTATCCCTTTGCTTATGTCTTTAGCTTACCTTGCTGGGGGCGCCCTCGGGCTGCATCATCCTCAAGCCGCTCGGGCTGGACCCAGTGGCATGTATCTTCCCGCATTTACCTAAGCTGATCTGCTTTCCATGCTTAACCTGCCTACGGCTATCACCTGCTTGATCATCGCCTCCCACGGGGCCTTCTCACAGGCATGACGCTGGTGCATGGGTCCGTCCCTGCCACGTCGACAAATCTGAGCGGCCGAGCTCTGGCTCGCGGCATGCCCCGCGCACGTCACCTCACAGGCCCTGAGTGCCTTCACTTCATCCAGAGCAACCAGCGGCAGGCTGGCAACTGTAACGGCAAACCATGTTCTTTTTGTGCCTGTTCGTAGGGACCCCGTGGGGAGGATAGCAGGCGCACTACAAAAAAAAGACACATCCGTGACATTTTGGGCCGAACGAATTTTTTTTCTGTCATACATATGACACTTCTATGATGATAATTGTGACAAAACCCGGTATCATCATAGATGTGGTGGGCTCTACTTCTATGACAAAAAATCATGATGTAATGGGCTTTTTCGTCTGGCGGGCCAAAGACGCAGCTGCATGACATTCTTTGTGCCGTCCATGACGGAAAAACCGTGGTAGAAGCGAGGGGAGGAAAATTTCGTGGAGTTGCGGTTACGGTGGGAGGTCGGGGGCCGGCGATGCGTGTTTCTCTCATACGACGCGGCGTGTGTGGGAGGCGTTGGCTCTAATCAACCCGAAGCGAGGCGTTGGGCTCTAATCGAACCCGGCGATTGCGAACTCGCAGTTCATCGAACCCGGCGATCGATCGATGGCTGTTAATCGAACCCGATGGAGCGATTCCTTCATGTTGTCGCTAATCAAGCCAATCGATTGGATGAACAAAGTGAGTGTTGCGGGGGGTTTGGATGAACGATGGAGCGGTGGCGTTGCCTCTGGATGAACAGACCCCGTGGTGTGGAGGGCTGGATGAGCAGTAGATGGTGGAGGGTGTGGCCGTTGAGGGTGGTTGAATAGGACCCGTGGTGTGGAGGGATGGATGAACGATGTAGATGGTGGAGGGTGCCCATGGAGGGTGGTTGAGCGATGGCGGTGGAGTAGCGCGGTGTGGAGGCTGGATGAACAGGAGCCCGTGGAGGCTGGAGGAGGTCGACGGTAGCCCGTGGAGGCTGGAGGAGGTCGACGGTGGAGATGAACAGTATCCCGTGGAGTCCCGTTTTGCGGTATGCCACACCCCTTCCGACGAACAGGACCCCCATTTTGACCGTAGCGCTCCAACACAAGTCCGTTTCGTCCATTTTGCGGTACGCCACACCCCTCCCGATCAACAGGACCCCCGTTTCGACCGTAGGAGGTCCGTTTCCTCCGCTTTTACGATGCGCCACACCCCTCCCGATGAACAGGACCCCCGTTTCGACCGTAGGAGGTCCGTTTCCTCCGTTTTGCGGTACGCCACACCCCTCCCGATCAACAGGACCCCGTTCCGAACGTAGGAGGTCCGCTTCCTCCATTTTGCGGTACGCCAGGCCTCGTTTCCATCGCCTGTTCCGTCCAAGCCCTCCCGATGAACACGACCACACATTCCATTCCGACCCAGCCGGTTGGCTCCCCATGAACACGACGACGACGCTGTTTCTCCGTTCCGACCCAGCCATGTATGTATGCGCGAGTAGGCGTTCGAGACCCTGCCCGTATGTATGCGTGGCCGTTTTTCTTTCTTGCACTCGCCACAGACGTATGTGTACATGCTACGTCGCGGCGCCTCTACTACGACACGTGCGCACCTCTACAACGACCGGTGTATGCATTACCGCTATGCGACCCGAATGACAACGCTATATGCGCTTCGACCAGGTGGGTCCCGACTGTCAGGCACTTCCTTGCCTGCGAAGATGTAGCTGGTGGGTCCCAGCAGTCAGGGGGGAGAATCGGTTTTTTTGCCCGGACGCACTTCCCTGTGTGCGAAAATGTAGCTGGTGGGTCCCAGCAGTCAGGGGGGCGAATCATTCTTTTTTTTGCCCAGACGCACTTCCTTGCGTGCGAAGGTGTCAGTGGGTCCCAAAGGTCGAGTGAATCGTTTTTTTGCGGACGCACTTCCTTGCGTGCAAAGATGTAGCTGGTGGGTCCCAGCAATGGGGAAACGTTTTTCATGAAATAAGGTGGCCCGTCCGTAGGTCCTTGCTATCGGTAGGTCCTTGCGGCAGCTGGACCCGGTATCGACCTCTCCACGTCTGATGCTCTTCCGATGGAAGTCGATTTGATTGACCACGTTGACCACGCCACGAGAGCACCGTAGGCGGTGGTCCTGACGACGGCGAGGCCTAGGAAGGGACGACGCGAGCCGGGAAAACGCAGCGATGGTAGCCAGCGCGGAGAGAATCTGAGGTTCACTGGTTCGGCTGGCGTGAAGGCTGCCGTCGCGCAGAGTAACGAGGGGTGTGGGTGAGTAGAGGATACCTGGCCAGCGGTGGGAGTAGTAGGGGCGGTGAGGCCTCCATGGCATCACAAACCCGCCACGAGAGGCAGGAGCACGCTGCACAACCGGGCGCTGCTTTGGGTGGCTGGAGCAAGAAGACGAGAGGTTGAAGAAGCACTATGGCCGTTGGATGGACATCGTCACGGTCCTTTGGAGCTAGAATCGTTCATATTGACTAAGTTGACAAAGCCCTCCATCCCCGTCAACTTAGTTGGCTCACAAGTCATCCTCCCACTATGGTGGGTCCCATCTAGCAGGGTGGGTATTCATTTTTTTTGTGCATAATAAGGAGGCTCTTCCTTGCGCGAAGATATAGCTGGTGGAGTCCGACATGTCAATGGGGAACGTTTTTCGCCAAAATACGAGGCCCTTCCGATGGGTCCCAAATTGTCCGTGGAGGAATCATTATTTTGCGCGTATAGTCCATGGCCGATGGATGTCGTTCGTTGACCATGTTGACCAGGCCACGCCGAGAGCACCATGGCGGTGGACGACGGCGAGGCCTAGGAAGGGAACGACACGGAGCCGGGGAGGACTCGACAATGGTTGCCCATGCAGTAGGGAGTACGAGGTTCTTGGTCCGCCGCTGCCGCCGTAAAATAACCGGAGGTGTGGGTGAGTAGAGGAATGGCCTGGCCAGCAATGAAGTAGGGTGGGGCGGTGCAGACTGTGCGGCAGCACAGCCGGCCATGGGAGGCGGGAGCAGTCAGTCCCACCGGAGCTGGTTTGGGCGGATGGAGCAAGAAGATCAGATATTGAAGAAGCAGCACGGTCGTTGGATTAACATCTAACGGTCACTGCTACTAGAATCGTTTGTGGACTAAATTTGAATCGTTTGTGGACTAAGTTGACAAAGCCAAAGTACACGTCAACCTAGTAGACCCACAAGCCAGCCTCCAAATCTGTCCCAAACAGCATACAACCCGAAATTTCTAGCCAGATTCAAATTAATTTTAAATATAAATCTACCTTATTTTAAATTCAATGAAATTTTACCCTCACAAAAACAATGAAATTTAAAATATCAAAATCCGAAAGAAAACAGTATTTGGGAACTAATTGCGTGTTTGCTGTATTTTTTTCATTTTACAACCCATTTATAATTACTTATAGCCCATTTCTTATTACCTATAGCCCATTTATTATTACTTATAGCCCATTTCTTATTACTTATAGCCCATTTTCTGGGAAAAATGCATCCCTCCTCGTCTTGAAAGATTTCACCAAAGAGGCGTAGAAAAGCAAGTAGGCCTATGTTGGTTATTCTCAAGAAAAACAAAATAGCTGGCTAGCCATTTTTTCGAGAAAGGAAAAAAAGAAAACTGGGCTGTTCAAGTGCTAAACATATGAAATAAAATCCTGGGCTAGACGGGCCACGGGTCCCGCACAAACCAGTTGGTACACTTCTCCTTCCCGAAAAACAAAATTACTGCAGCTGGCTGGGTCCCTACTGTCATCCTCACCATGTACAATCATCTCCTTATTCCTCTCGGTTGTTGACCATGTTGCCAACACCGGAGGGTGGCGCCGCGGCGAGCGAACCAAGGCGGAGGACGATGGTGAGGCCTTGGACGGGAACGAACAGGAGCCGGGGAAGATCACAGCCAGCCGTGGGAGGCGGGAAGCGGCGGTCCAGGCCGCTGGTTTGGCTTTGGCGGCTCGAGGAAGAAGAGGCGAAGAAACGCTACCGACGTTGAATTTCAATCGAACAGTCAAGAGTTGGCACAATCGTTTTTGACTAAGTGGACACCAAGTAGCTTACTTTTTTATATATAGGAAGAAAACTGCGAGGAAAATGCGTTCGTCGCCATCCTCCCTCACAGGAACGCTTTGCCACATAAGTGACTAGCACCCTTGGTTTTCAACCGAGAGGTCTTGGGTTCGAGTCCGAGGAACTCTCAATTTTGTCCTCCTTCCTTCCTCGCAAAAAGGAAAGAAAATCAAAGACTTGGGAAGGCGTCTGAGCAAGCTAGTGTACCAAGAAAGAGACGTTGCCGAAGTTTTAGAAAATAGATAGACGTGCTCCTGTAGCTGGTTCGACTCCAAACCTAGACTATGACTATGTATGGTGCTATGCTACTCTGCAAGTAATGAAACTGACATATCCAACGTTCGCTTCTCCTCTTATCTACTTACTCTGCCTAGCATCAAGCTCGCCGCAGCAACCATGCCCGCCGGGTTGCTCGTCCACCGCTTCTTCGACAGTAACAACCGATATGCGCCAAGTCGCCACCCGTACCATCGCCATGGGTCTCATCACACCCTCGCCCGGCACGTGCACAGCATGGACGATTGCTCATCGCAACCCGGCCCGTTGGTGTGGTGCCACTGCTGCAAATCACGCAGAGTCATCTGTCGGCGTCTCAACCACAATCCGCAACCCCGCCGAGTCTTCTACAAATGCCCGAATTATGGGGTAATAATATGTTTAAGTGTTGTTCTGCTGCTTTCAGTTGCTGATTTTTTAATAGTTTGGTTGATGATCTTCCAATTTGATTCGTGTAGAAAAGGGAAGATTCGTGTGATTTGTATTTACGGGAAGTTGTCGATGTGTGGGGAATGCAACTACGCTGATTATTTGGTTAGCCGAGGAATCCCAATACCAGCAGGTTGGGGTGTTGGACAAGTAATCAAGGAACGGCGGAAGAGGAAGATGCAGAGCGAAGTTTAAAGATGCATTCCTCGATCATGGCCAAGCAACAAGCCGAACGGCCTTGACAAAGAATGAGGAGATGAAAGAGCTTGTGAAGATAATGGGCAAAGTCGATGTGCTCTGTGGGATGATTGTCTCTTTATTTGCAAGGTATGTAGCACTCGTGATGTATTCAAGTGGCTATGACATGAGCACTTTGTCAAAACTAGAAATGGATGAAACCCATGTAGCAGGCAAGGGCGTAGTGTTGTGAACATCTAATGATTTCTATTAATGTAAATCAGGGGTACCCCCTTTGCTCATATAAATAAATAAATAGCGAGAGGCCTGTCGGGTCAGCTTTGTTCTCATTCGAAGACGTCGAGCAAATTGCAGTCCAACAACAAACTATGTCATCAAATTCAAGTTTCACAACCAAATATGAGTACAACTAAACAACATTGTCATCATTTTTTAGTTGTCATACAATCACCAAACACAAATCAGCATACATAACAAGTGATGTTCTCACAGCAAAATACTAAACAACATGTTCATCAGGTTTCAGTTGTCATAGCAAACACAATTTCACATAGTAGAAAAAAACGCCTTCCGACAGCAAATACGACAAAAGCAATGTAATCATCATCCGCAGCAAGAGCCTCAACATCTTCGCCATGTGTATCGATGCAATCGTAATTCCCATGGTGTCATCTTCTTCTTCGTCCTCAACGTCCTCGAACGTTGGCTTCTTCTTGATCAACTCTTGTATGTCCACAAAGACGACAGGCAATCTTTTCGCCGTCATTGACGTGATGGTTCTCAAAGATATTAGGAACATCTGTGTTATCTTGTACATCGAGGGAGCGATGTAAGCATCATCTTGTTGTGCAACTTCATTACACGAATTCCTCTGCTCAAACCTTTGCAATACTCTCCGATCATCGCTACGTGCAAATGTGTCTTCCAAGAAAAATATCTGTGTTGCTTGATTTGCCAAAATAAAAGGTTCGTTGGTCCGCACGCTGCCTTGACATTGATGGATTTGAAATAATCATCAGCTCTGGGTTTTGCGATCCTCGAAAACAGGTTATACCAACGACAAAGACAATAGAACCACACAACCGATGATCCTCGAAATCGAGATATATCGCAATCAATAATGTCTCATTATGTTAGCATACATTTCAGTTGTCTCTTTGTCATCTGGATCCGTGCTCATGATGGCACTGTTTTGTGTCTTCCTGCCTTCATCTCGTGCAAGGGTGTTGTAGCGCACATCTCCAACAACGCAAGATTCATAATGTATTACCCGAGTATCAGGACCCATTGCTAGTGAGTAAAGGGCATCATCAATCGCCTGCCCATCCTCCCGCATCTTCTTAACCTATGGTTAGAAAATAGACAAAGCCGATCATCTTATGTACTCAATATATTAAAAAACTGACAATTGCACTTAAAAAGCTTACATGGTTCTTGAACCATTTCGCAAATCCTACCATAACCAGTTTGTCAATGTTTCTTGGATTTTGGCGGCGATAACTCCTCTTTGTAGATCTTTGCACAACATAGTGATCGCGTCAAACATCTAAATATATAAGAATGTGCTGCAAGTTTAGTAGATTATGATGTATAAGCTGCGATCGCACTTACTTGATATAAGGTAGTATCTCGGGACGCTTATTCAACACATACCAAACCATTTTGTCCAAATCTTTAGGTTTGTCCTCTTGTCGACTCTTCCCTGTAACTCGAGCAGAATAATCGAAAACATTGAGCCCGGGATTGTCTTCACCCACCTCTTTGCTAAGCTGATCAGCTGTTTCAATGTATTTTGAGCAGAATGTCAACGCTTCTGTAGCAATGTAGGCCCCTGCAATGGAACCCTTGGGTCTAGCTCTGTTCCTAACATAGCCCTTGAAAGTGCCTAGCCACCTTTCAATAGGGTACATCCAACCATACTGTACTGAACCTCTAAGTAGTGCCTCATCAGGTAGATGAACAGCCAAATGCACCATCACATCAAAGAAGCCTGGAGGATATATATTCTCAAGGTCGCATAGGATAGTTGGATCTTGTCTCTAAGACGCTCCAAAGCATCTATCCTGATATTTCTACTGCAGAGTTCCCTGAAGAATTGTCCCAACTCTGCAATCGCTCAGATAAGTCGTATGTCCCAATCCTCTAAGGATAACAGGTAAAACCCTTTGAAGTAGGACGTGGCAGTCATGAGTTTTCAACCCTTGTACCTTGTTTCCATATGCACTGACTCTCCTTTCAGGGTTGGAAGCAAATCCATGTGGGAATCTCACACGTGACAGGACCTCGCAGAATTCTTTTCTTTTTACCTTGTCCAAGACGCATTACCACATGGTGCCATATCCCATGGTTTACCTTCATCTTGCACCTGCAAATCCTTTCTCGATACCCAGTGTGTCAAATCAATCCTAGATTTTAAGGTATCTTTCGTCTTGCCTTCAATGTTAAGAAGTGTGTCGATAATCTTTGTCACATATATTTTTCTCGATGTGCATCACATCAAGATTATGCCGCATGATCCAAATCTTTCCAATACTCCAAGTCCCACAAAGTGGACCTGCGGGTAAACAATAATCTCTCTTCTACCGTACACGCTTCCTTTTCCCGCTACCATTACCGGGATGGTTTCACGGTGTAATATGCCTAACCTTCTCTAATTCCACTTGCAAATCATCGGCGGTGAGCCTCTTTGGCGCATCCACGGTTTTCATGCTTTGCATTGAACACATGTCTTGAGATTTTCTAGGATGCGGCTTGTCCTTGGCAAGGAAACAACGGTGTCCAATGTAACAGATCTTGCTAAGTATTATGTATGACAAGGATTCCTGTCACACAAATAACACATGCATTGTAACCATGTGTCGTTTGCCTGACATAGTGCCCAAAGTCGATAATCATGGATGCACCAAATTACAACAAGACACGTAAAGAAATCAGCTGGTGGGCTGCTATATAGGTCTCGAGTGAGAACACCCTTCCATACCTGTTGAAGTTCCTCCACAAGAGACTCCATGAACAAATCAAAATCCTTTCCAGGACTTTTTGGACCTGGGATGAGCAAGGCCATCATGTAGTTTGATTCTTTGGTGCAAACATTTGGAGGCATGTTGTAAGGATAACAAGCACCGGCCACATGCTATATGTGGCGCTCTGGTGGCCAAATGGGTTAAATCCATATGAAGCTAAGCCAAGTCTAATGTTTCTCGGTCAAGAACAAACTCTTTGTGTTTATCATTGAAGCTTTTCCACTCACTACCATGAGATGGATGGCTCATTGCATTCTGATCTCTCATACTCCTGGTTCCTAGAATGCCACAAGACATCCTCTCTTGTTTCAGCATCATGAAACAACCTCTGCAATCTTGGTGTAATTGGAAAATGTCTCGAGAACATTATGAGGAACCCTCTTCACAAGACGCCATCTTTCCATCTTGATGATTTGCATTTCAGGCATTCACTTAAGTTGGCATAATCCTTCCTAATGTAACACAATTATTCTTACAAGCATGGATCATATCATATCCAATTCCAACTGCACAAAGGAAAATTCTTCATTTCTTTGTGGTGTGTGGCAGCTCGACGCATTCGGGAAAGATTTATGAAAGCAGCCAACATTGCATCGAATGATTTGTTGGTCATCCGCTCGGATGTCTTCACCAAGAAAGGTGACCATAGCTGAGAATACCGACGACTTATTTCACGGGTGACATCAACGTTGCATTGTTCCAACATGCGGGCCCACCGTTTTCTTCTGCAGTGAAAGTTCACGGAATGCATGAGCATTTCGTAGCATTGTTTCAATGTTGGTCAAACTCATCGGCTCTGCCACCACCACCTCCTCCTCCTCTTCCACACGAGCATCAGGCGAGATCAAGATGGTGATCTGCTGCTTCCACGTAGTCAATAACATTGATGTTCACAGCTTCACCATGATGAACCCACCTAGTATATGTGACCGACATCCCATACAAGTGTAGATGATTTTGCACAGTTGATCGGGGTCTTGTAACTGAATTCATACAACTGCTACAGGCAGAGCACATCTGATTTTGGACCACCGTACTCAGCTACGATAAAGTTCATGAAGTTTTCAACCCCTCGACATATGCAGCGGAGAATCTTGAGCGAAGTTATCCAAGTCCTGTCCATCTCATAGACATACAAATTAGTTCTTCTACTAGATATTACAGGAAAAACATATATGCTTTTTTATGAAGTCCAGAGAAAAAAATACCTAGGTCGATGTCTAAAGCTATGGCAAGATATTTGGACGAGCAGATCTAAGTAACGAAATATATGTAAAGCTAATTCAACAAACAGATTTGAGTGCTAAATTATGGCAGGCTTTTTCAGCAGTCAATGAGGCCCGAGCACACAGCCATCGAACTATCGAAGGCCATCGCAACAACAAAGATCGAGTATAAAACGGTGTAGAGCTATTTCACCTAACAGATTGGCTACTAGACCATGGCAATCTACGTCACAATAAATATATGGCAGGATATTTTAGCAACTAATCGGCCTTGGCATGCCATCTCAGCTAAGCAGATTGAGTGCGAGCAGGCAAGGAAGCTTCTTAAGCGAGCATATTGACGATAAACTACTTGACAAGCGGTGAGATTAACATCGTCTATCGGCTAACATTCAACGCTACACCGACATGAATGGGGGCCTCGATCTAGAATGCACGCATCGTGGGAGAAGCTGACGCCGTGCGTCTCCACACCTAACGCCGCCCGGTGATGGCGGCGCCGACCGCCGTCGCCTCCACAAGAACGTAGCGAGGTGGCGACGCGGCTAGAGGACGGCGATCTGCGAGGCGTCTTGTGGGAGCGAGAGGATCGCCGTCGTCCCCTCGATGAACATGCGCGCCGACGTGTCGGCGCTACTGGGGAGGCGGCTTTGGCGGAGCGAATGGAGTGGAGGGGGACGGGGGGGAGGGGGGTTTGGGGAATATTTGGCCGAAGGGCGGTTGAATCGAATTTGGGGGGAATTTTTGTGTGTGTGGGGAGGCGGGGGAGGATTTCGCGCGGTGGGCGGGGGGAGTTTGGCGCATGGTTGGTTTCTCCAAGTGCAGTCCCACATGTCAGTGAAGAGGCAAACCGAAGCGCGTTCTGTTTGCGTGAGCCGTGTGCAGGACCGAAAGTGTGTGGGGTGCAATGCGACCGCGAAGGAGTCTTTGTGAGTGTACCGCCTTTTTCCTTTTAAACTAGGTGCTTCGCCTCAAAAAATGTTGCTTCACGCGATCCATCAATACTACTACTAGTAATCCGTAATCCCGACTAAAACGGGCGCTGCCGGGTCTTTTCCCGCGATATCTTTGGGAGGTTGGCTTAGTTGGGTTTTTAGATTTGTCTCGGTTCAATAAAAAGCAGAGTTGGTGATGATGGTGTGCCTCTCATCCTGCAATATAGGCCGTCCGATCTATATCTAACGGATAGGAAGGAAACTATGACAATTTACCGCACTCCTCTCCACATTTGCGTATAAGGCTTTCCCCGTTCATCCTTTTCTCCCACAAGATCTTGATCTTCCGTGCAACACACGGGCATCTTGCTAGTACTCCTACAATATGTATATTATTGTGAAAGTTCATATACACCGGCCGAGATTAATGCAAACACGGCAGATTTTCATTACATTTCGAACTTTTATAGGACAGAAAAATAAAAGAAACCCGACCCTAAACCTATTCTACGGAGGTGACCGACGTCCATGTATGGGGGCGGGGTTCAAGACCCGTGAAGTGAAGGTGCGGTCTCCGGCGAGGAAGAGTAGAACACGGGATACGGACCGGCCAGTTGGCACACCATGCCTTGCCGCCTCCCATGCCCTACTCATCCTCGGAGGAGTCCCCGACCTCGGCGGTGCCGGACGTTGGACGGCGGCAAGTAGGACGCGTGGCTGACGGTGCTCCCGTCGTCGGCCGCCAGCATGGCCACCGCTTGTGCGGTCGCGTCCGCGTCCGGCTACGCTGCTATTGCATCGCGAGAGGCGACTTGAGCGAGGGCGGCGACCTCGAGCTTCATCCCCGAAGACAAGCTCTCCCGCAGAGCGTTCGCACTTGCGGTGATGGTGGATGTGGTGCCAGGTAGGAGGACGATGCGCTATGGTGTGCAGGTTAGCTGGGCGTTGCCGCTTTAAGTAGCGCATTCCGGTGAGGCCAAGCGTCCGGGTGCGTCATTAAGTCCTCGGAGTTGGTTCCTCGGGCACCGAGCCTCTGAACAACGACATACGAACGGACGGCATGAATGCGGGCAGCTGGCGCCCGGTGAACGCATCACAGAACGGGCGCGAGGGATGAGGGCTTTGGTGTGCCAGGTAGTAGTCACCGCGGTCGTGGCAACGTTGGAGATGCCCTTTGCTCAAATGCGATCCCCGCATGTCATTGAAAAAGCAAGACGACCCGGCATGGTCTCAGGTCGGAAGGATGCAGTTGGCGCGCTACACCACTCCAGCTGGACGTCGCGGTGCCCCGTGCATCCTCGACGAGCCGGGTGTTGGGGTGTGTTTGGATTGTGGCCAAAGTGCACCTTACCAAAATTTTGGTCATGACCCAAAGATTGGTATTTGTTTGGATGGTTGCCATTTCTTTGGCATGCTAATGAACTCTAGCCAACTCTAGTTCATTTTTTTTGCCAATGTCGGCCAAATAATGGGCAACCAATACCTCAACCAAAATTTTGGCTACCCAATGCTTTGATGGGGCAACCTTGGGCACAAACCAAACATACCGTTGGTCGTGCCACAGCACTAACGCCACCCTCGGCACACTGAAACTGACCGTGTCTATCGACGATATGAGCGTGTCGCTCATCGCGGTCACCGTGTCCAGAGGCGGTGCTGGAGCTATGCCCTGTTGTTGGCCCCAACGACCCACATGAACGGTTGTCGGTGGTGAGAGGAGGTCGTGGGCCAGCTCCTCCATTGGACTAGTCTGCGCTATGTCGGTTTCCCTGTTTTCCCGGCCATATTCGAGCATCGATGCTCGCGTTGTGCATTAGGCCTTTCACTATGTAGGCCAAGCGAGACACCTTATTGTTTATTTGAGCCATTCAAGTGTAATCATGTGGCGTTTGCTTATTTCTCATTCCTCTCAACCCTCTTCTCCATCGATCATGTCGCCTCCAATCGAGTCCATCCTCCCGCATGCCTCATTTGAACATTCCGCCGAGTATCATTCGCATGTACCCACCCTAGTCCTCTTTCCAATAGATCTCCGGACCCCGAGATGAAATCGAGAGGGAACGAGTGGGGGCACGTGATACCTACGGCGGATTCAAAATTTTGAACCGGTGATCATAGCATCCGCAAATCATATATAAAGGGTATTCAATGTTCGTTTCGTTTTTGAACGTGCAATATACTCCCTCCTATCCTTTCTACTTTACATACTATGATAGGAGTATAAGTTTTATGTGTAGTCAAAGTATCTCTACTATGATGAAAAAGGTATCAACATTCAACAACGCCCAATCAATATTGTTAGATTCGTACGTACTCCTAGACTTGTACTCGAGATGGTTTCCAATTTGACTATTGACAAGATTAATAGTACTCCTTTCACATAGGTGAGTAAGTCATCTTAGGCTGTGCACCATGGCCAAGGAGGAGGGGAAAACGAGAGACATTAATGTTTATTTGCTAATTAATAGTATTGCATGCAATGAACTAACCACTTCATGTCATGTTTGATAGTCTCAGGTCATTAAAAGCATGCACACCCTCATCTCTTATTGGTTCATATGTCAAGAAACAAGAAACGAGGTAGAAGTTAATGTACCGCGCCTACGTGTTTTGGGATTATTTGGTTTTCGTAAGATGACTTACACACCTACACGGAGGGAGTACATGAGATGTATAATGTGAAAATTATATCATTGGAAACTCCTTTCACATACGAAATTGACCATATGCTTTGTGTAAGTTACATGCCATATATTATTACTCTAACATTTGGTCAAAGTTAGCCTCGAAAAACGCATTAGACCCTGTATGCTTTGTGTAAGTTGCATGTCATATATTATTACTGTAACATTTGTGTAAGTTGCATGTCATATACTCCCTCCGTTCCGAAATGTAAGTCTTTGTAGAGATTCTACTATGAACCACATACGGATGTATATAGATGCTTTTTAAGTACAGATTCATTCATTTTGCTTCGTATGTAGTCCACCTAGTGGAATCTCTACAAAGACTTATATTTAGGAACGGAGGGAGTATTATTACTCTAACATTTGGTCAAAGTAGTATAGTGGAAGTGGATCCTCTGACGTAGGTATCCCTGCCTTACCCTCCCTTTCGGTCACTTACTGGCGGACCCCATGCTTGCTAGGCCCCGCATGTCAGTTACTCAATGGGTTCGGCCACGTCAGGGATCCTCATCCGTAGTATACTCCCTCTGTTTTTATTTACTCCGCATAAAGTGGAGGGAGTGGTGGTATAATAAATGATGCGGGCGGGGGGGGGGGGGGGGGCAATGCAACGTAAATAATGTTACGTGTTTTACATAAAGTGCAACGTGGATAATTAGTATTGGAGAAGGGGGAGGAAGGGTCCCCCACCCATCTGGGACGTCGGTTTGCTCTCAACTGCGGTTCCACAAGCGAGCGAAAACGCAAGACGAAGCGTGTTCCATTCGGTGAGCGACATGGAGGGTCCAGCGTGCCGGGCTGCAACGCGAACGTGACAAGAGCGATGTACAGTCAAAACCGATTGACCGGTCGTCACGGGAACTAGTATTCACACCAGAACCTTCGCTGCTCGGCCTACGCCAGCCACTGCCCTAAAACCACACCAAATCTCCAGCCCATTCCCCCACCTTTCGATCCCCTAGCCCGCATCAAGCGTCCCCTAGTTCACCGGAAAGCCATGGTGCGCCGCAAGATCACTTACTACAAGATGCTGACGCCGGAGCACCGCGCAGAAATCGCGGCAACGGTCGGTGCCACAGACCTCCGTTCCCAAGCTCGCTTTGCGGCGGGCCAATCCCCGAGTTCTCTGGAGCCAAGCTACGAGGAGGAGGAAACCGATCCAATGTTCATCGTGGAGGTCGCGGCGCGAAGGCCCCGATGGGTATGAGGCGATGGACGCCGACTTCGTGCGGCGTCAAGGTCCCCCATGGTGCAAAGCGGACCAGCGGTTCAACATGGCGATTCTAAAGGAGGACCGGAGGCGAGAGGCTCAACTTCGACGCGGAGCGCTGCGCATGCCGCTGCCATCGAGGCTCTCCTGCAGCGGAACCGGATGTCGTGGATGTGAACCGCATCGAGGCTCAACTTGAGGCGGAGCGCGTGGATGCCGCTGCCATCGAGGCCCTCCGCAGCGGAACTGACGTCCCCGACATGAATCGGGCGGCAGAGGCTCGACTCGATGCAGAAGCGCGCGGATGCCGCTCATCGACGCCCTCTGCAGCGGAACCGGAAGTCCTGGATTTGAACCGGGCGGCGGAGGCTCGACTCGGCAGCGGGCCTTGCGGATGCCGCTGCCATCGAGGCCCTCCTGCAGGCAGAACCGGACGTCCTTGACTTGAACCAGGCTGTGCTCTCGTCCGTGCAGAGCGCCCGCACGCTCCGCTTGAACGAGTAGCTGGAGGCCCAGGACAACCACGGTGCGGAGACACACGTCGGCAGCGATGGCTGGTTCGCGCCGGCAGCCAAAGACGACGAGGCCGTCTCTTTCCGCGAGCAGTGATAGTTTTTTCTTTATGTTGTTGTTTTTATGAATCTTTTCTTTGTGTAAAAACATACTATTTGTTATGCAAGTCGCCTGACTTGGGTCGATCTACCATTTCAGGCGGTTGGATGAATATCCCACGCCTCCTAACCCTTCTTTCCTTCTTCCTCACCTCTTCTTCTTCCCCATCAGACCACCGCACGGGCCGTGCGGATACTCCCCAACATGCGGTTGGATAAACATACTCTATGAACGAAAATTATGTGTCGGCGATAGGATGGCTGAGTTTGGTTTGTTCACATGCGACAAAGACGTGTCGCTGAGGGTGCGTTCCTTGGTTGGGTTTGCGGCGTGCGAGGCGGCGTGTGAGGGTGCGGTCTGCGACATGGCGTCAAGGAAGCGACCGTGTGAGGGTGCGGTGCGACCCGCTGACCGTCTTGCAAGTGTACCTCCTTCTCATTTTGAAAACTTTAGGCAAGCTTGGCAAAAATGTGTGGCGAAGTTTGGCAATGCAGGCCTAGACCCAAACAGGATAAGTACGCACGCATTTACTAGGAGTACTAGTGTTAAAAAGAAAGGCGGGGTTTTCCTTCAAGGGATTTAATCGATACAAATCCTCGTTTCACGTGTCAATTAATGTGTATTTTTTTCTCGAAAGACCAAAGAGCTAACCATCTCACTCCTCATCGCTTGATTAATGCAGCACCATGCAAACAAACCTTCTCACTTCCGCATGCATGCAGGGGATATTAATGTCCTTGGTTGCTAACCCCATCAATTTTGCCTCGATTAGTGTTAGTGGCCCTTTGCAAATTGTAATTTTGATATACTGGCCTTGTGTACAAAAAATGGAGGTAGTAACTATATTTGAATTCCTTGCCCATTGCTGTGACGTCGACTTTTTTGTGGTTTGGCGAAGTGCGTTCAACGGAGAACACCATTGAGGGAGACCACGATAAGTCGTTCGCAAGTGCCGCCTGCAAGCCGAGACAAGCGCCTTATTTGCATCCAGGAAGTCCTTTACTAGTACTACTACTAGGAGTACTAGTGCGGTGAGATGGCTTCTCGAAGAAGACGATGGAGAAGCGGAGTCAGCGAAGAGTGAAATGATAGTTGCTTCGTCGGTGCTTTGTGATTTGATGCCTCACTGCTTTGTGATTTGTTATAGAAGGGACAGGGGAGTAGGCTCTGTGCTCTATACTGTACTACATGTGTCCAAGCATGGGTGAGAGAGGAGAGACGTTGCATTTTTCTATTCCTTCAATCAATCAATCAGGGAGCTTCTGTTCCATCTTTTTGGCTTTGGCAACACCGTCCACAATGGTTCCCACGATGCCAAAAGCTATTTTCACAATTGGCTACACATTGTGGATGCCCTTAACCGTACCACTTGGTTTTGCTCATGTGTGCTATCTATACAAATCTCAATTATATTGATCTAAAAAATTATAGAATCAAAGATTAGTAAAAAGGAGGTGATTTTGCCGCGCGGATGGCGGGGGAGGTTTCTTATTTTCGGAGGAGGTTTTCCTGGCGGTTTGCTAACATGCGGTCCCACGTGTCAGTGCTTTACCAAGTTGATCCGCGTCCCAAATGAGGCAGAACAACGGTAGAAGCAACACGTGGTTAAGTTGAAGAAGATGAGGGAGAAGCGGATTCAGCAACGAGTGAAATGATGGTTGCTTCGTCCCTCCAACTTCTTTTTTTAGCATTATTAATTCGTCACTCCAACTTAATCAAGGGAAAGGTGCAGCTTTGTGATTTGACGCCTCATTGCTCATTACTACGCCGGTGCCATGGTAGGGTGCTTCACCCGATCGCTGCCTTTGTATTCGGTATGGCACGTGGACCCGGTAGCTTGATGTCCCACATGTCGTGACGGGACTAGAAGATTTATGAAAGCGAGCGCTCCACTCTTACGACGGAGGAGTAGACGACACGACGGCCCAGTGAACTGTCACTTGTACTGTATAGTACTATAGTTTTGCTGTTTCGCACGATCCATTGATATAAACCCGATTAAACAGGAAAGGGCAGGATTTTTCCCGCGCGGTAGATGATACTGGCCGTACATTTCAAAGGCAACTTTAACGTATGCAAACTGAATAATTATAAGTAACAATATGATATCTAGTAAAACTAAAAACACATGATTTATTGTGTTAGAGTGTAGTAGTAGTGTTGTATTGCATAGTTGTTAGATGTAACATGCGAGAACATGTAGAGATGTAGTTTTCGAGGGCCTCTGAGAGAGAAAAGCGTATCTGGTCACCGAACTTCAGAATAAGCTGATTACGGTCACTATATACGTTTTGCGGTGCTTATCTGGTCACTTGCTCACGATTCAGCATCGGATTGCACTCGTTGACCGCCAAATAGTCTGCGTGGTGCCATGTTGACTAGTTAAATTGACCATGTTCCTTGTGGGTCCCACCTGTCGATTCGCATAGGGAAAAGGTCGATAAACACAAATTTACGCAGCGCCGACAAGGCTCCAACCCGTGCAGGAATCACCTGGTTGTGTATGTGTGCATCGAGGGCCTGATGTGTGCACATGCACGTGTAGGTTGAGCACTTGAGCGTGAGAGTGTGTGTTGGTCGTGTGGTGTACTGGTGTGTGCATGCATGCGTGCGTGTGTGCGTGAGTGTTGCGTGCGTGCGTGGCTGCGTGTGTACGTGTGAGTGTTGCGTGCGTGCATGGGTGCATGTGTTTGTGTGAGTGTTGCGTGGATGGAGTTCATGTGCATGCGTGCGTGTGTGTATAATCACCACACTAGCTCATGTGTGTTAAAACAGACGGCTCAACATATCAATACAAGGCCACCTTGTCCATGTGCCCTTGGTCATGACTTGAACCACCGTCAAAATATTTTTTGTCATTTGTTTTCATTCTTACAAGCAAGATGCCCGTCGTTGCACGTAACATCAAGATGCATTTGTATGACTTGTTTATCTTGTGAGAGAAAAGGATGAACGAGGGAAGGCCTTATTTGCAAATGTGGATAGGTGTGTGGGTACCTTTTGCAAAATTGCCATAGTTTCTTTCCTATCCGTGAGATATAAATCGGACAGCCTATATTGCAGGATGGCAGGCACACCATCATCACCAACTCTATTTTTTATAAGAGTGTATTTTATAATAGTGTAGATGTAGAGTAGATACAAGTCGACAGGTGGGCATGATGTTAGTGAGATAATGCGATGCAACACTAGAGGCGCCACGTGGAGCGCGTTTAATCGTCAACTAGTCATGTCATGAGCAAATACAAAGTTGTACGGTGAGCCCGTGACTGTATAATAACCACTAAACGTAAACGGTGACCGTAATGAGTGGATTATGAAGTCCAATGTATGTATTGTGCTTTCGCTTCAAATACAATGATCGTCATTGCATATATCGCGAGAGAAAGATGAAACATGCGTTATTTTTATGGGGGCTTACTTTTAGAGGACACGGAGATAGTTTTGTGTGCATACATGAAAGGCGTCTGAGGGGTATGCGATGGAGAGAGAGATGCTCTTCGTTTCTCTTTATTATGACTAACTTTGTATATAGTATAAAAATATACAAATTCACAGTGCGAAATAAATGTCATTGTGGGCACCATGCAAGCAAATTAGCGTTCGTACTCCTCCATATAACTTTGTAATGTTTTATATATGTAGAACCTCTAAAATAATTTTTTGGCCACACTTTATTCAAAAGGAATGTTGTATGCGAAATAAACGTGAAGAGAGGGCTTTTTAGATCAATGGGGTACGTGATGTAACATGTGTGAATGTGTAGTTGATGCATTTGGCGGGGCCTAGAGAGGTATGTGTGCGTATTACGTATTCGAGAGAGGCATGGATAGAGGGGTCGACGGGGGGAGGGGGGCGTGGGAGAGATAGAACGAGAAATGAGAGTGTTCTAGAGAGAGAGAGACGAATATGACGTCACGACAAGAGATTCCATTCCCTTGAGTGTGTATATGCAAGGGGGAGGGAATAGAGGCACCAGGAGAAATTTTGTGTGTGGTGTTTGTGTTGGTATGTGTGGGTGTGAGAAGATAATGAGACGTGGGGGCAGAGGGTTTGTCACCGCGTGAGGTCCGGTGGGTCGAGGTGAGGCCCTTCGTTCGGTTCATCTGCGCCACATTGGTCGGCCCATGACACATTTAGGAAGACCCATGGATGACTAGTCGTACAAGACAAAGATAGCAGAATTGTGAAGGACTCTGTGTCCACAGACAAAGCCGGCTAGGATTTGTAACCCTAGGTTCTTGGACTAAGGTAACCCCTTTATCTCTGATATTACTATTCATCCAACCTAACTTTAAGGGGCATCCTACAAAATGCTCTGCTAGAATCATACTCGTCGATTAGGAAGAGAGGTGTGAGATAATGCGTGAGAGACACGCGTAAAGATAATGTGCATACATGAGACACGTAGGCAGGTCCATGTATATAGAAAGGGTCGATGAGGATTGTGCGTGTGTATGTTTGCGAGAGCTAGAGTGCTTGTGATAAAGGTTAGTGAAAACAGTTGTAAATGGTTACGAGAGGGAGGGAGGGTTATATCTAGAGCATGTGTGCGAGAAAGACACCTTCGGAGAAAGTGTGTGAGCATGTGTGAGAGACCACCGATCGAGAGTGAAACTACACGTAAAAGACTGCTCTACACATTGATTAAAGATATAAATTGTATCCAAATATTAGGATGGGATCATGATATTTGCAATTCGCGTAAGGAGCGGTCATTGATCCATCAGACATCTAGATTCTATCGGATTTGAGCATGTCTATGTTATTATTCACACAATTGATCCACATAGTTAGTATTTTGAACTCCGGACAATGCATCACTTTAGCAATCGAATATAAACGTGAGTATAGTTCATGTTGTGTGTGTAAAGCACATTATACATAATGAAAGTTACAATGGACATTTATAAATAGCTACCTATGAACTAGCATACATTTGAATTCAACCTAAGGTGGTTTAAAAAATCGAATTCAACATGAAGTTCATTCAATTATTTGAATTTGATATCATGGCATTTGTAAACCATACCTAAATTATGGGGGTACCAATCTTTGCTCTGATTTTGTACATAATAGCATATGTAGTCGTGTACAAAATAGATTCAAATTTAGCTGCTCCATTCCAAAATAATCGTAGTTATAGGATTTTCAAGTGTCAAAATTTCAAAAGGAAGCGGATAATTTAATGAGGTTTTCAAACATACAAGGTCAAATATAACGTTGTCTATTTAGGTCAATCCTCATAGTTCAAGAGTACTCTAAACGTGAATGCTTCTGTTTCAAAATTTCGAGCAAGCGCCAAAGAGCCTCTACTACTTGAAACCGCGAGAGACCAATGTTTGGTAGTACAAGGAAATTAGTTTTCTAATAACTCCGACATGTGAAACCTACCAGCCCGACGTCCAAAGGTCTAAACCGGGGTAGGTTTGTAGCTTCATCTAGACGCCACACAACCTCCTCCGAAAAACATTCATACACAATGGCCGCCTAAGCACACATGCGCGGCGAAATCGCTCCGCCCACTATTTGGGACACCTGGGATTACCATCCTACCCCCGACCCGCATGATGGGTCCGAATTTAAGAGGGGGGCAAAGTTTGTACTTTCCCCAAATTTCAAACAAGCGCGTCCCATCTTCTGTTCAAAAAAGCCATAAACAAGCGCGTCCCAGACCGAAACATGGTCCCCCCACCCGTCCGATTCCCCCTTCATACTCCATGGGCGCCAAAACTACCTCTCCACCAGCCGCGAAACCCCGTCGTCCTCCGTCCGCCACCCCATCCCACCCATCAACCGCCGGCCTCCTCCATCACGCCGGAGCCGATACCCCGACGTCGTGCAAATCTTACGTGACATGTGGAGATGACCACACCGGCAACCGAAGAAGGTACTCCTCTTCCCTTATTCATGCAAATCTTACGTCTCTGCTTGCACGGTATTCATCCCACAGAAGACACTAGTTGACTGCTTCTTCTTGATACTAGATGTTCCTAGTAACTCGCGATGCACAAGGTTTCTCCTCATATACTATTTCACCTTACCTAGAGGTCCGTCGCCCCCCTGAATTTCAATTTCTGGCCAGTTGATTCCCAATTAACGGAAGCATTCCTCGACGTAACAGGCGCTAGTACGACTATTACACCGGGGAAGCAGCGCCTTGGTGTTTATCTTAGGGGCGTCTGCAGCCTAGAGCTACTGGCGCCCGATCTGGAGGTCGGCCGGGATTAAAGGGATGGCTTGGGGGCGCTACCAAGCACGGCGGTGGTGTGAGGTCGATGGGAGGGCGGGGCGGCGGAGGCACGGGTCTGGGCCGGTGGTCGCTGGCGGTTTGAGAAAGATCGTCAACAGTGACTGGCGGGAGGTAGACGAAGGCCATCTGCCCGTTCCTTATAGATCGGACGGTTCATAAAAAAATCGAACGACCTATTTATTTTCAATCATTGTTATCTTAGATATGACCACATGTGGTGGTGTCTTTGGAGGAGTACCTGCATTTCCTGTGCTCATATATTACAAAATCATACGGAATAGAATCTAATTTTGTTTGCCATGCAGTGTTGTAGAGCTATCATATGTCTCCTGTCATTTATTTTTCAGCCACCTGCTATCTGCTACTTTTACAGTGCACTAGTTCTGCACACACTTCATCCATACTCTCACTATTGTGTTTTTATGCAAGTGTATTTTAGAGTTTGCTGAAAGGGAAGCAAAAAAGAAAAGAGACAAGTCGTGCCAGCTTTCTACGCGGCTAGGCGCGGCACGTTACAACGCTTTAAAGGGTGCAGTGTCAGCAGATGGAGACGGTAAACGTTGCTCTGGAGTTGATGACCTCGCTCGCAATGAACCACCATCCCAGGTGCTTGCTTTAACTTCGCGGTGTCATATGTGGTTGCATGTTCCATATGGTGTCTAGCTTGTATTCGAGGCCGAAGTCGGTCTTTATTAAGATAAGGAAAGATATTTTTTACAAGAACCACCATCCCGTGAGCACCAGAAGACAAATAGCTAGTCAGGGCCTTTGGCCGAGCCAAGGTGACAAGCCCAAAGAAAGACAGGCATCACACAAGCCAACTAAAAAGCCGCGATGGTGGTGAAGCAGCCCGCCTCCCACCAGGCTCTCGTGTCCTAGATGATCATGTTCACCACTCCGGCCGGATGTCTAGCTTGTATTGCTTCCAATTTGGTTAAAGCGCATCTGCTTAGCTTACACATTATACCTTTGAATATGACATGCCTTTCTGTTTTTGGTACATACTAGTACATAGTTGTATTAACCATGTTCTTACATCAAACTAATGTTCTTGTGTATCCCTCATCAATCACTTATGACGAGGCAGGCAGCAAGGGACTACTCCTCATTTAAAGAATGCAAGATCGACCTCCGACATGATTCTCAAGAAACATGAATGCTAGATGAAGATAGTGAACGTAGCCAGTAGTTGATTACAGCATTTCCCTACACTAGCATCGCAGTGCTTGCTCTAACTTGGCAGCGTGATATGTGGTTGCATGTTGCATATGGTGTCTAGATTGTAATTCTTCCAATCTGGTTAAACTGCATGTGCTAGTCTCGCTTAGCTTATACTCCTGTAAATGTGACATTATACTGTTAATGTGACATGCCTTCCTGTATTTAGTACATAGTACATCTGTCTATTAAGCATGTCCTTACATAAAACTATTGTTTTTTGTATCCCGCATCAACCAATATGACGAGACACCTTTAGTATATGCAAAGGCGATATTAGTTGCATCTTTCATATGATTTATAGCATGCGCTGCTTCTAATTTGTTGAAATTCCATTTATGATGGGACGCTTTTAACTTGGTAGAGTCATATTGGTTGCATCTTTCATGTGGTGTCTAGCTTGCATTGCTTCTTATTTGCTGGAATGGTTTCTGCTTAGTTTACACAAATAGTTGTGAACATGCCATGTGATAAGTCTCCAACGTATCTATAATTTTTTATTGCTCCATGCTACTTTATCTACCGTTTTGGACTATATTGGGCTTTATTTTCCACTTTTATATTACTTTTGGGACTAACCTATTAACCGGAGGCCCAGCCCAATGCTGTTTTTGCCTATTTCAAGTGTTTGAAGAAACGGAATATCAAACGGAGTCCAAACGGAATGAAACCTTCGAACGTGATCTTCTCACCGAGCGTGATCCGTGAGACTTCGACCCTACCCCAAGAAGTGCCGGCGGTCGCGAGGTGGAGGCGCGCCTGGCGCGCCCCTACCTCGTGGGCCCCCTGACGCTCCACCGACGTACTCCTTCCTCCTATATATACCAACGTACCCCCAACAGATCGGAGGAGGCCAAAACCTAATTCCACCGCCGTATTCTTCAGATCCACGAGATCCCATCTTGGGGCTCATTAGGAGCTCACGGAGGGGGCATCCACCACGGAGGGCTTCTACATCAACACCATAGCCCCTCCGATGAAGTGTGAGTAGTTTACTTCAAACCTTCGGGTCCATAGCTAGTAGCTAGATGGCTTCTTCTCTCTTTTTGGATCTCTATACAATGTTCTCCCCCTCTCTCGTGGAGATCTATTCGATGTAATCTTCTTTTTGCGGTGTGTTTGTTGAGACCGATGAATTGTGGGTTTATGATCCAGCTTATCTATGGAAAATAATTGATTCTTCTCTGAATTCTTTTATGAATGATTGAGTTATCTTTGCAAGTCTCTTCGAATTATCCGTTTGGTTTGGCCAACTAGATTGGTAGTTCTTGCAATGGGAGAAGTGCTTAGCTTTGGGTTCAATCTTGCGGTGTCCTTACCTAGTGATGTAAAGGGTTGCAAGGCACGTCTTGTATTGTTGCCATCGAGGATAACAAGATGGGGTATTTATCATATTGCATGAATTTATTCCTCTACATCATGTCATCTTGCTTAAAGGGTTACTCTGTTTTTAACTTAATACTCTAGATGCATGCTGGATAGCGGTCGATGAGTGGAGTAATAGTAGTAGATGCAATCGTTTCGTCTACTTGTCTCGGACGTGATGTGTATATACATGATCATACCTAGATAACCTCATAACTATGCTCAATTCATCAATTGCTCAACAGTAATTTGTTCGCCCACCGTAGAATATCTATGCTCTTGAGAGAAGCCACTAGTGAAACCTATGGCCCCCGGGTCTATTCTCATCATATCAATCTCCATCAATTTTATACTTGCTTTGTTTTTACTTTGCTTTTACTTTTCACTTTGCATCTTTATACCAAAAATACCAAAAATATTATCTCTATCAGATCTCACCCTCGTAAGTGACCTGAAGGGATTGACAACCCCTAATCGCGTTGGTTGCGAGTAGCTATCGTTTTGTGCAGGTACGAGGGACTTGCGCATGGCCTCCTACCGGATTGATACCTTGGTTCTCAAAAACTGAGGGAAATACTTACGCCATCTTGTGCTGCATCATCCCCTCCTCTTTGGGAAAACCAACGCAAGCTCAAGACGTAGCAAGAAGGATTTACGGCGCCCGTTCTTGGGGAGGTCTACACAAAAGTCAACATACCAAGTACCCATCACAATCCCTATCTCTCGCATTACATTATTTGCCATTTGCCTCTCGTTTTCCTCTCCCCCACTTCACCCTTGCCGTTTTATTTGCCCTCTCTTTCCCAATATCCTCCTCTCTTTCCGTTGCCTTTTCCATTGCCTTTTGTTTGCCCGTGTGTTAGTTTGCTTGTTCGTCGCATTGGCTCAATATGCTACCAAATTGTGTGACTTCACCAATACCAATAATAATGATTTCCTTAGCACTCCGATTGCTCCTCTTGCCAATACTGAATCTTGTGAAATCAATACTGCTTTGTTGAATCTTGTTATGAAAGATCAATTCGCCGGACTTCCTAGTGAAGATGCCGCTACTCATCTGAATAGCTTCATTTATTTATGTGATATGGAAAAGAAAAAAGATGTCGATAATGATGTCGTTAAATTGAAGCTATTTCCTTTTTCACTTAGAGATCGTGCTAAAGCGTGGTTTTCATCTTTGCCTAAAAATAGTATTGATTCTTGGAACAAGTGCAAAGATGCTTTTATCTCTTAATATTTTCCTCCCGCTAAGATTATCTCTCTTAGGAACGATATTATGAATTTTAAGCAACTTGATCATGAACATGTTGCACAAGCTTGTGAGAGAATGAAATTAATGATACGTAATTGTCCTACTCATGGTTTGAAATTATGGATGATTATACAAAAAAAAATTATGCTGTATTGAATTTTTCTTCTCGAAATCTTTTAGATTCGGTCATTTGGAGGCACTTTTATGGAAATCACTTTAGGAGATGCTACTAAACTCCTATATAATACTATGGTTAATTATTCTCAATGGCATACTGAAAGATCTACTAATAAAAAAATGCACGCGATAGAAGAAATCAATGTTTTGAGTGGAAAGATGGATGAACTTATGAAATTATTTACTAAGAGTGTTTCTTCTGATCCTAATGATATGCCTTTGTCTACTCTGATTGAGAATAATAATGAATCTATGGATGGGAATTTTGTTGGTAGGAATAATTTTGGTAACAACGCGTATAGAGGGAATCTTCATCCTAGGCCTTATCCTAGTAATCCTTCTAATAATTATGGAAATTCCTACAACAACTCTTCTGGAAATTTTAATAAGATGCCTTCTGAATTTGAGAGTAGTGTTAAAGAGTTTATGAATTCACAAAAGAATTTTAATGCTTTGCTTGAAGAGAAATTGCTTAAAGTTGATGATTTGGATAGGAACGTTGATAGAATTTCTCTTGAGGTTGATTCTTTAGAGCTTAGATATATTCCTCCTAAGCATGATATCAATGAGTCTCTCAAAGCTATGAGAATTTCCATTGATGAGTGCAAAGAAAGAACCGCTAGGATGCGTGCTTCCAAAGATGCCTTTATTAAAGCGTGTTCTTCTAATTCCTACGAAAATCAAGATGAAGATCTAAAAGTTATAGACGTGTCCCCTATTAAATCTTAGATTTTCAATATGAATCTTGATGAAACTTATTATGATCTTCCTTTACCTAGAAGGCGTTCTAAGAATTCTGAGTTTTTAGATCTTGATGATGAAATTGATAAAAGTGGGATTGAAAGAAATAAAAATCGAGATATTGCTAAACCCACTATTTTGGATCTCAAGGAATTTAATTATGAAAATTTCTCTTTAATTGATTGTATTTCCTTGTTGCAATCGGTGCTAAATTCTCCTCATGCTTATAGTCAAAATAAGGCTTTTACCGAACACACTGTTGATGCCTTGATGCAATCTTATGAAGAAAAGCTTGAGTTGAAAGTTTCTATCCCTAGGAAACTCCATGATGAGTGGGAACCTACTATCAAAATTAAAATTAAAAATTATGAGTTTCATGCTTTGTGTGATTTGGGTGCTAGTGTCTCTACTATTCCCAAAACTTTATGTGATTTGCTAGATTTCCGTGATTTTGATGATTGCCCTGTAAACTTGCATCTTGCGGATTCCACTATTAAAAAGCCTATGGGAAGAATTAATGATTTTCTTATTGTTGCAAATAGGAATTATGTGCCCGTAGATTTTATCGTTCTTGATATAGATTGCAATCCTTCATGTCCTATTATTCTTGGTAGACCTTTCCTTAGAACGATTGGTGCAATTATTGATATGAAGGAAGGAAATATTAGATTCCAATTCCCTTTAAAGAAGGGCATGGAACACTTTCCTAGAAAGAAAATAAAATTACCATATGAATCTATCATGAGAGCCACTTATGGATTGCCCACCAAAGATGGCAATACCTAGATCTATCTTTGCTTTTATGCCTAGCCAGGGGCGTTAAACGATAGCACTTGTTGGGAGGCAACCCAATTTTATTTTTAGTTTTTTTTTGCTTCTGTTTAGGAATAAATAATCCATCTAGCCTCTGTTTAGATGTGGTTTTATCTTTTAGTTAGCGTTTGTGCCAAGTTAAACCTATTAGATCTTTTTGGGAGATAGTTATTTGATCTTGCTGTAATTTCCAGAATCTTTGCGCTCATTGCCCGAATTGTTTAAAATCACCAGAATGTGATAAAATAGTGATTCCAATTGCTGATGATCAATAAACAAATTGTCCAGGTCGTATAATTTTGGTAGAATTTTGTGTGTTCCAGAAGTTTGCGTTAGTTACAGATTACTACAGACTGTTCTGTTTTTGACAGATTCTGTTTTGCGTGTGTTGTTTGCTTATTTTGATGAATCTATGGCTAGTAAAATAGTTTATAATCCATAGAGAAGTTGGAATAAAGTAGATTTAACACCAATACAAATAAAGAATGAGTTCATTACAGTACCTTAAAGTAGTCTTTTGTTTTCTTTCTCTAACGGAGCTCACGAGATTTCTTTTGAGTTTTGTGTTGTGAAGTTTTCAAGCTTTGGGTGGATTCTTTTGATGGATTATGGAACAAGGAGTGGCAAGAGCCTAAGCTTGGGGATGCCCATGGCACCCCCAAGATAATCCAAGGACACCAAAAAGTCAAAGCTTGGGGATGCCCGGAAGGCATCCCTCTTTAAATCCACTTCCACCGGTAATTTACTTGGAGCTATATTTTTATTCACCAACATGATATGTGTTTTGCTTGGAGCGTCTTGTATTATTTGCGTCTTTGCTTGTTAGTTTAACACAATCATTCTTGCTGTACACACCTCTTGTGAGAGCCATACATGATTTGGAATTTGTTAGAATACTCTATGTGCTTCACTTATATCTTTTGAGCTTGATAATTTTGCTCGTAGTGCTTCACTTATACCTTTTGAGCTTGATAGTTTTGCTCTAGTACTTCACTTAGATCTTTTAGAGCACGGTGGTGGATTTGTTTAAAAGAAACTTGATCTCTCATGCTTCACTTAGATAATTTTGAGAGTCGTTAATAGCATGGTAATTTGCTCAATGTTAATATACTTGGTGTTCGAGATATGTGAAACTTTCTTTTGAGTGAATTGAATACTAAGATAAATTTAATGCTTAATAATTGTTTTGAGATATGGAGGTAATAATATCAAAGTCGTGCTAGTTGATAATTGTGAATTTTAGAAATACTTGTGTTGAAGTTTGCAAGTCCCGTAGCATGCACGTATGGGTAAAGTTGTGTAACAAATTTGAAGCATGAAGTGTACCTGGCTTGTGCATCCTTATGAGTGGCGGTCGGGGACGACCGATGGTCTTTTCCTACCAATCTATCCCCCTAGGAGCATTGTGTGTAGTACTTGATTTTTGATGGCTTCTATATTTTTGCAATAAGTATATGAGTTCTTTTGACTAATGTTGAGCCCATGGATAATACGCACTTTTATCTTTCCGCACTTGCTAGCCTCTTCAGTACCGTGCATTGACCTTTCTCACCTTGAGAGTTGGTGCAAACTTCGCCGGTGCATCCAAACCTCGTGATATGATACACTCTTTCACTCATAAACCTCCTTATATCTTCCTCAAAACAGCCACCATACCTACCTATCATGACATTTCCATAGCCATTCCGAGATATATTGCCATGCAACTTCCATCATCATTATTATGACATACATTACTTTTGTCATATTGCCATTGCATGATCATGTAGCTGACATCGTATTTGTGGCAAGGCCACCATGCATTATTTTCCATACATGTCACTCTTGATTCATTGCACCATCCCACATCACGGAGGCATTCATATAGGGTCATATTTTGTTCTAAGTTTCGAGTTGTAATTGCTGAGTTGTAATAGAAATAAAAGTGTGATGATCATCATTATTAGAGCATTGTCCCAAGTGAGGAAAGGATGATGGAGACTATGATTCCCCCATAAGTCGGGATGAGACTCCGGACGAAAAAAAAGAAGAGGCCATAAAAAAAGAGAAAAGGCCCAAACAAAAAAATATATAATAGAAAAATGAGAGAAAAAGAGAGAAGGGACAATGCTACTATCTTTTTACCACACTTGTGCTTCAAAGTAGCACCTTGTTCTTCATGTAGTGAGTATCATATATTGTGCTTCAAAGTAGCACCTTGTTCTTCATGTAGTGAGTCTCATATATTGTGCTTCAAAGTAGCACTAAGATCTTCATAATAGAGAGTCTCTCATTTTGTCACTTTCATATACTAGTGGGAATTTTCATTATAGAACTTGGCTTGTATATTCCAATGATGGGCTTCCTCAAAGTGCCCTAGGTCTTCGTGAGCAAGCAAGTTGGATGCACACCCACTTAGTTTCTTTTGTAGAGCTTTCATATACTTATAGCTCTAGTGCATCCGTTGCATGGCAATCCCTACTCCTCATGTTGACATCAATTGATGGGCATCTCCATAGCCCGTTGATTATCCTCGTCGATATGAGATTTTCTCCTTTTTTGTCTTCTCCACACAATCCCATCATCATATTTCTATTCCACCCATAGTGCTATACCCATGGCTCGCGCTCATGTATTGCGTAAAGGTTGAATGAGTTTGAGATTATTTGAGTATGAAACAATTGCTTGGCTTGTCATCGGGGGTATAGAAGTTGGAACATCTTTGTGTGGCGAAAATGAAGCATAGCCTAACCATATGATTTTGTAGGGATGAGCTTTCTTTGGCTATGTTATTTTGAGATGACATAATTACTTTGATTAGTATGCTTGAAGTATTATTATTTTTATGTCAATATGAACCTTTGTCTTAAATCTTTCGGTCTGAATATTCATATCACAAGTAAGAAGATTTATATTGAAATTATGCCAAAGTATCACTGCGCATCAAAAATTCTCTTTTTATCATTTACCTACTCGAGGACGAGCAGGAATTAAGCTTGGGGATGCCTGATACGTCTCCAACGTATCTATAATTTTTGATTGCTCCATGCTACTTTATCTACCGTTTTGGACTATATTGGGCTTTATTTTCCACTTTTATATTACTTTTGGGACTAACCTATTAACCGGAGGCCCAGCCCAGAATTGCAGTTTTTTTTGCCTATTTCAGTGTTTCGAAGAAACGGAATATCAAACGGAGTCCAAACGGAATGAAACCTTCGGGAACGTGATCTTCTCACCGAACGTGATCCAACTCCAAGAAGTGCCAGAGGCGGTCATGAGGGTGGAGGGCGCGCCCCCCTACCTCGTGGGCCCCTGACGCCCACCGACGTACTCCTTCCTCCTATATATACATACGCACCCCAACAGATCGTGGAGGAGCCAAAACCTAATTCCACCGTCGTGCCTTCCTGTATCCATGAGATCCCATCTTGGGGCCTGTTAGGAGCTCACGGGAGGGGACATCCACCACGGAGGGCTTCTACATCAACACCATAGCCCCTCCGATGAAGTGTGAGTAGTTTACTTCAGACCTTCGGGTCCATAGCTAGTAGCTAGATGGCTTCTTCTCTCTTTTTGGATCTCAATACAATGTTCTCCCCCTCTCTCTTGGAGATCTATTCGGTGTAATCTTCTTTTTGCAGTGTGTTTGTTGAGATCGATGAATTGTGGGTTTATGATCCAGCTTATCTATGGAAAATATTTGATTCTTCTCTGTATTCTTTTATGAATGATTGAGTTATCTTTGCAAGTCTCTTCGAGTTATCCGTTTGGTTTGGCCAACTAGATTGGTAGTTCTTGCAATGGGAGAAGTGCTTAGCTTTGGGTTCAATCTTGCGGTGTCCTTACCCAGTGACAGAAAGGGTTGCAAGGCACGTATTGTATTGTTGCCATCGAGGATAACAAGATGGGGTATTTATCATATTGCATGAATTTATTCCTCTACATCATGTCATCTTGCTTAAGGTGTTACTCTGTTTTAACTTAATACTCTAGATGCATGCTTTGGATAGCGGTCGATGAGTGGAGTAATAGTAGTAGATGCAGAATCGTTTCGGTCTACTTGTCTCGGACGTGATGCCTATATACATGATCATACCTAGATAACCTCATAACTATGCTCAATTCTGTGAATTGCTCAACCGTAATTTGTTCACCCACCGTAGAATATCTATGCTCTTGAGAGAAGCCACTAGTGAAACCTATGGCCCCCGGGTCTATTCTCATCATATCAATCTCCATCACTTCTATACTTGCTTTGTTTTTACTTTGCTTTTACTTTTCACTTTGCATCTTTATACCAAAAATACCAAATATATTATCTCTATCAGATGTCACCCTCGTAAGTGACCGTGAAGGGATTAACAACCCCTAATCGCGTTGGTTGCGAGTAGCTATCGTTTTGTGCTTGTATGAGGGACTTGCGCGTGGCCTCCTACTGGATTGATACCTTGGTTCTCAAAAACTGAGGGAAATACTTACGCTACTGTGCTGCATCATCCCCTCCTCTTCGGGGAAAACCAACGCAGGCTCAAGACGTAGCACCATGCCATCCTGTTTTTCGTACATATTCCATCTTGGTATCATGTGTTTGCCTTACATCAAAGTAGTGATTGTCAGTATCATGCATGAATGAGTTCTGAAGAGAGAATTTTATTGCTTTTTCTTGTCGGTTTTACTTGAAAATTCAAAATCAATAAAGCGGAAGGAAGTTAGCAAGGCAGCGGATAAAGGTGCTCCTTACAAACGGAGGGCCTCTACAGCTTTCTACTCCTCCACACCCCCAAGATGATTTCCAAGACAACACATGCATAGACACTCAACAAAGCTGTGTTTATGATAAGCACGTCTCCCCTAGTGCAGCATCACTGGTGCTCCCTCTAACTTGGCACTATTATATGTGGTTGCATGTTATGTGCGATGTCTAGCTTGTATTGCTTCTAATTTTGTTGAATTCCATCTGCTTACTTTACACATTATACTTGAATAAGACACATGTTCCTGTTTCTAGAACATACAATATATGTCTATCACACCATGTTCTTACATCAAATTACTACTATTGTGTAACCTGCAACAATCACTTATCATAAGACAAGTTTGACTTCGGAGTGTGATATAGGTTACATCTCACATTATTTTCTAGCTTGTACTACTAATTTGTTGAAATGGCACTTATGACGAGACAATTTTAACTTGGTAGAGTGATATTCGTTGCATCTTTCATATGGTGTCTAGCTTTCATTGCTTCTAATTTGTTGAAATGCCTTCTCCTTAGTTTACACATCATAAGCTGTGAATATGCAATGTTGTGAATATGCAATGGCACTAATGACGAGAGACCTCTAACATGGTAGTGTGATGTTGTTTGCATCTTGCATATGATTTATTTCTTGTACTGCTTCACATTTGTTTAAACGCCATTTATGCTGAGACACTATTAACTTGGCAGAGCGATATTTGTAGCATCTTCCATATGGTGTCTACCTTCCATTGCATTGCTTCTAATTTGGTGAAATGTCTTCTTCTTAGTTTACACATCATAGTTCTGGTTATCTCTTCCGTCCTATTTTTCATACATATTACATCCTCCTATCATGTGGTTGTCTAACATCAAAGTTCAGTTTGTCTCAAGATCACGCATCAATTTGTTCTCAAGAACTAAATTGTTATTCATTTTCTTGTCGGCTTGACTTAACATGGCACGTAGAAAGAGGAAGAAACACGTAATGACGGGGAATGAGAAGCGGATGAATCCTGCAGATTCTGCTTTGGTACCGATGGTGCAATAGAAGGTGAAAGTCCAAATGAAAATTCTACAAACACGGCATCCCATGCTACACGAGCTGCAAAAAAGCCAAACAGAAACAAATAGCTGCCACCAAACAAGCAGAGACAGCCCTAGTTCTTGCGATACCTACCACAGTACTACCAAATGCACGACATACTCGTAAGGCCAACCGAGCTAGCAGCACGTTCCTGTGCTCCCTTGCCACCTAACACTACTTCCCAAGCACTCTTGATACAAGACGAGTTGGCAATATCAGATGAACCTTGTGAGCTTCAACAAAGAAGAAGGTAGTTGCTGGAGTCAAGTTACGCTTGCATGCTTCTTTATATCTAGTCACACAGTTTGATGTAAACTAACACTTCCTATGTTTATAGTTGGACTATCACCTAGGCACAAAAGTAAACAAACATCATGGATAATGCTCGATAGGAAAACAAAATCTATAGGAGTAAGAATGGAGATCCGCTTTTGAGGCAGGTTTAAAAGGCCACGTGATGCTACTGAGTCAGCCAAGTTAGTATCGAGGCAGCGGTTGCCGTTAGGTGTCATGTACGTATCCTCCCAACATGGATTCAAGACAGAATGACAAAGACGAAACCCAGTTCAACACCTTCCTCGACCATTTATCTGTAAGTATGGTTATGTATGGAAACTAGTAATATCGTCTTGCTCATTCCATATTTTCTAGGTTGTTGATAATGAGACTCCCATAATTTTCAACAGATGAGGTTCAAGTTGGATAGCCAAGATGTCGCAAACTGCACAAGCTTGCACCCATCTTTACAAGTCTGCTTCTGCGACAAGATCAAGATAACTTGAGGAAAACTCACTTTGAAGGCAAGGCTAACGGTGAACTTTCCCAAACATCTCCAATGGAAAATATATCGGATGAAGACCGAGGGGCCTTGTTAAACACCGGTCCGATCCAAGTATCGTGTACATTATATATATGTGATCAGATCACATGTTGAAGTCCTATTGACGCATGTGCCACACAAATCTATCTTCTTGTAGGTGAACTGTTCAAAGAACAAGGCCAACCGTACGAAAGTGAAATTCCAATAGACGACAGGATCTTGTAATTAGCTGCTATTTCACTCTTTTCGCTGTACCATATTATGAAATCTATATTGACTTGTTCGAAATGCAGAGGAAAGCCCGCAAGGACCAAAAAGTACCTGAACCAAATGCTGTGGAAATCTTCAAGGACTGTCACACCAGTAAGAAGAAGGGCATGACTACACCAGTCAAAGCCGCTGTTGTAAGTCCTTAATCCTCATGCCTTTTAACTACTACTTACTCTGACTTGTGCCTTGAACTGCATGGTTTGCAACCAATGTCTATTACTCTTTTCGATTTTATACACAATTTTCTTAGCGTATCATTGCACCTTGCAAGGTTTAAAAGGGAGGAGTGATGTTCCTTTGATCTTGACCCGTAATCTAGTTCCGTGCTGGACTTGCCCACACAACGTTACAATTTCCTGCTTGTCTGTTCTCAGTTGTTTTGTGATATGAATGATGTCATACTATGCTTACCGTATTATAAACTTTGTCTCTTTATCCTTAGCCCTCAATACAATGTGAAGAAATAGACAATACATTAGCGATGGTACATGGTCATATGTTTGGAACATGGTTTTATTATGTACTTTGAAATAAAAAACAACTAATGTTTTACATGGATTCACCAGAATAAGTTCTGTATATAGACCAAAGCTATTTTGTTTGGTTTTGCTGCCTCCTTAATATCTTCTGTTCTGGTACTACTAATGTAAAACCTCAACTTTTCAAATGAGCTATGGAAAAAATGGTGGAACCGCCACCTTCGAAGGTGGCGAGGCAACTATAACCGCAATGTCAACTCTTGTGCAGGGGTCAAGATCTGTCCACTAACAAAGGCCAAAAGCACGCTCCTGCGTAATCTTGAGTTGGTTGTTAAGGCAATATCGTCCAAACTGCCTCATGATCAAGATATGCAAGCTCAAAGCAATGATGTATCTGCGCTCGGACACAAGTCCATTCCCTAACAGAGGCCCTTTGTGAAACGAGGAGAAACATTGCTCAATGTCGTCCAAGATATGCATGGTTTTGAACCGGACTATCATACATTTGCTATGTTGTTCAGAGCCTAGGGAAATGAAGGCGAGGTTATGGTGCTCCATCGGACAATACAACATGAAAACGTAATACCAGGTCAAATGAACCGAGCTTCTGAACTTCTGGTGGTGTATTTATCTGCTAGACTGTTAAGTTTTATGCCAAGCTTCCTTTTGTTATATAGTTGTAATTTGTTTTGGTGCGATACAAAATTTATTCTTAACATGCAGCCACCGTCAAGAAAACAACAAGCCATTTTTGTATAGTGTAGGGTGTTCCCTATATTTGCACTGGTGGCGATCTTTGATGCCGAGTGGATGTAATCTGTGCAATCTCCTTAATAGCCTAACGTTAGTTTCGGCCTTATTTATTTCCTATTCTTCTTTTTCCCTGGTTTGCTAGTGGCCGCAACTACCCATGGGCCATATACGGGCCGTAGGATCCATGGTTCTCCTACGGGCCGTCGATAAATGGGCTCATGTCGGTGGGCCTCGGGCCATCGATAAATGGGCTCAGAATCGGTGGGCCTCGGGCCGTCGGATAAATGGGTCTACATGGGCCGTAATCGGGCGTAATTGGTATCGGCCCAGACGGTAACGGGCCGTTAACGGTCAGAGGATCGCAAAAAGCTTAATTCTGTCACAGGCATAACAGGTCGTTAATGGGCCAGAATATAGGACGGGCTGGCCAGAAACGGGCCGACTTGCCATGGGCCGAATTTAACAGGCCAGTAACGGGCCAACTCTTGCCATGGGCCGAATTTGGCCCATTTGGGGAACATGCCGATGTGGTCGACTCTTGCCATGGGCCGAATTTGGCCCATTTGGGGAACAAGCCAGTAACGGGCCGACTCTTGCCATGGGCCGAATTTGGCCCATTAGGGGAACAAGCCAGTAATGGGTCGGAAGTAATCAAGGGCCGAAAAGGAGCCCAAGAATGTATGGGCGTCAATAGGCCGAAAGCTAACACGAGCTGGAAACGGCCCATGTAAATCACGGGCCGTTAGCGGGTACAACGAAAATTACTGTTCATTATGGGCTAGAGTCACCGTGGGCCTGTAAAGGGCCGAAAGAGACGAAGGCCTCATATGTGCCGAAAGACGCCGTGGGCCATACATGGGCCAAAAGTGAAATGGGCTGGTGTTATATTCGACGGCCCACATGACGTTGTTGGACCGATTTCCTTTAGTGCCTAACGGGCCGTGAGTTAACGGGCCGTAAAATGGGTTATTTGCGAAGAGACCATTACAGGCTTTTCATGGGCCAGCCCGTTAACTTTGACCAAGTCAAACGGGCCTACTTTGTAAGCTAAATGGGCTAGTGGTGGGCCGTGTCACGTGTCGACATATCATAGGCGCCTATCTGACCCACTGACGAGCTGACACGTGTTTCATCCGGCCAATAAGAATTTTACACGTGGAAATTTCCCATTGGTCGGGGCTGTTAACGGGTTATCGGATCAAAAACCCGACCCAATAGCTTAACGACGTTCCATTACGGTGGATGCCACGTGGCGGTCACCCTTGACGAAAGCACTTCTGTGACGCGCGATTTATCGTCATGGAAGTGGACACTTCCGTGATGATAATTTTGGTAATGTCATGGAACACTTCTACGACAAAGACATGTATGACTATCTTGATTCTGTTATAAATTTGTCATGGATGTACATGCATGACAAAAAACGCGACCTACTGTGACAAACACGTATCATCACGGAAGTGTATTTTTTTTGTAGTGGCGATATCACGAGTCTCCTTTTCTCTAGTGCAATTCGCTTGCGCGTTAAAAGGGGGGCTCCTGAGCATCGCGACTCAGGAGCTCTTACTGGCTCTCCAGCCCTCACCCCTGGCTTTGACCAGGGCATCGTGACCTGGCATACCAGCGGCGGCTGAGCTCGCTCGAGGGCCGGGACATGAGGGCGCAGAGCACTAAGGAGAGCATGGGGAGGGAAACTCGTCTGGGCCAGCCTAGCTATGCCGCAAAAGTTGGCGTGCAACCCAAGTGCAACTTCAGGAATTGCCACGAAGTCAACAAAACAAGTCCCGCCCTCGGATCGGCTAAATGTTTGGGCCTGATGGTCACTTGCACCTTGCCGCAACCCCGTTGCGGCCACGTCAACTCCCTTTCTCGCCTTACCATGGCTGCTTGAGCGCTAAGGGGGACCTCCTGAGCATCGCGCCTCAGGGGCTCTTCATCGACCTCGGCCGCACACCTCCGGCCTTGACCACGGCACGTGACTCCGCATACCAAATGACAACCGTAGCCTACACGGGGACCGGACCACAACAGAGAGCAACAAGCTATTGCGAGGAAAGAAAGGGGGACCGAGCCTTAACGAGACATGCGTTCACCAAATTCTCGTGAATCGAAGATAAGCACGAAAAGACATTACAGACCCTTACATGCCCCTTTGTGGTAATTCATGATTCTTCGCAGGGAACAAAAGCTAAAACTAAGGGGAATCCTATCTACACCCTCCCATGGCGGACGCCATCATCAACAGTGGGCCACGGGAGGCCGACGCCAACCCCATCCAGATCAGCGGCGGCGACGGCCGGACGCTGCAGCTCTGCTCCAAGCGCGGCGAGAGCTCGGGGGCACGTAGCTGTCATCGCTCGTCTCCGGAGTCTCATAGAGCTCAGGAGAGCTGCTAGACTCCCAAGGGCTGCTGCTGCTGGAGTGGCCGCGAGCAGAACGCGCGCCAGCCTCATGCTCCCCTCCGGAACAGCACTCCAGGCGGTGGCCCTCAGCATCGAAGACCTTGAAGAAGAGTGTGGAGACGCCGTCGAACTCAAAGTGGATCACGAGGGCACCCCTCGCACGGCAGACCCGCGCGATCTCGCCCCAGCCGCATCATGAAGATCTTGCCGGTGGGGACCGCTTCGATCTCTGCTCCGGTCGCCGGGGCGCTGCAGTTGGTGTGCTGCAACCAGAGCTCGAGTGGCCCCCTCGGCGGCATCACGTCGGAGAAGAACCGTGGGAAACGGATCCAGGAGCTTGGAGGCATCAGCGCCCACAGCACCAGCTCGCGTGAGGAGTCCACGGCGTGGATCCCGGGGGCGACGGCACGCGTCGCTGTGGCGCGGCGGCGCTGCTCGTCGCTCCGTCCTCCCGAGCCCTCGGCTCGGGCGTACAAGGGTAGAGGGTACCCCGGAGGAGGCCGCTTGCACCAAGGCCTCATCACCACCTGCATCGCTGCTTCATCACGACGGTGGACCGACCTCTTCTTTGGTGGAAGTGGCCCCGGGTCATCCCGGGGAGCCTTTCCCTTCTCTTCGGCAGAAAACCTTCTGATAGGCTCCATTGTTGTTAGCCGTGGAGCAAGGAGGAAGAAGCGAGCGAGCGAGGAAGAGATGGGTGATGGGGGCTCCGCCCCCCTCTCCATTTATAACGGAAGAAGGCCAACCGACACCTCCCACGATCGCAGGTAATGACGGTTTTCCTTGCATGTTGCAAGGACTTGTCAAGTCGTGTAGTTGCCGAGGCAGCATGGGGAAGCGGAGACGCCCACGTCCAATCAACCGCCACGTGTCAAAAGAGGCCGCAGGCTTTTGGGGCCCGCGGTGCTCCGTACTTGACCCTTGGCTTCGCCGCGAAGCCAAGCCCGAGCGCACCTTGGGCCCGGGGGCTACTGTCGGCGTCCTGGGAACGGGGGTCCCCAGACTTGCCTGCCTGCGGCCCACGGCGTGGCTAAGCCAGCAGGCCGTACGTCCCATCTTCATCAGCAAGGCATCCAAGACCCTCGTGAGGGGCCAAGCCTCACGAGGCGGACGACACAAGACCTCCTCAGGAGTGGCCTAGTCAGGCAGGCTCACAAGGAGCGGAGATATCAAGGCGGGGCAAACCTCACAAGGCTCTCGTGACGTGAGCCATGACGATCGACACCAGGCGGGCGCCAGTGCGCCCAGCGTCCTTGTTTCCTCTTTGGTGCTAAGGAGGCCTGCGCAGGCGAGGAGTACCGAGGCATCAGGCAAAGGTTGCTATATCGGTGCAACGAGACCAAGACCAGGAGGATGGAAAGACGGAGGTCATCGTGGAGCCCAAGACGGCGTCACTGTCGGTGTCAAAACCGGCGGATCTCGGGTAGGGGGTCCCGAACTGTGCGTCTAAGGCGGATGGTAACACGAGGCGAGGGACACAATGTTTACCCAGGTTCGGGCCCTCTCGATGGAGGTAAACCCTACTTCCTGCTTGATTGATCTTGATGATATGAGTATTACAAGAGTTGATCTACCACGAGATCATAGAGGCTAAACCCTAGAAGCTAGCCTATGATTATGATTGTTGTTGTCCTACGGACTAAACCCTCCGGTTTATATAGACACTGGAGGGGGCTAGGGTTACACAAAGTCGGTTACAAGGGAGGAGATCTACATATCCGAATTGCCAAGCTTGCCTTCCACGAAAAGGAGAGTCCCGTCCGGAAACGGGAAGAAGTCTTCAATCTTGTATCTTCATAGTCCAACAGTCCGGCCAAAGCACATAGTCCGGCTATCCGAGGACTCCCTAATCCAGGACTCCCTCAGTAGCCCCCGAACCAGGCTTCAATGACGATGAGTCCGGCGCGCAAATTGTCTTCGGCATTGCAAGGCGGGTTCTTCTCCAAATTCTTAGTACCTGTCAAGTAGTGTCCGGCTTCCCATAATTGTTGCACTCCTTGGCTTCCGCGCCTAATAATGGCTATCTTCCATGTGTCGAGCGAATGCGAGAAGTCGGGGCATTTTTACACTTGCCACCCTAACCATGTGGTAAATCGTCTATTTAAGGGACCAGGGATCCTCAGATCCAGATCACACCATCCTCCCTCAGCGAGTATCCATCGGAGCGCGCCCGGAAAAATACATCCCATCATGGCCGGCCATCGCAGCTCCTCCTCTCGCTCCTGTAGCCCCAAGCCAGGCAATTAGAAGAAGTGTTCCATCTCCCACAAACAGTTAGTAGAGTTACAGACCCAGGGGTTTCTCCCTCCTGCGTATATGGTCCCCGTCCGAGCCGGACTAGCCATTTACAATGGCGGGGAGCAAGCGGAGAGCTTTCCCATCTATGGGGGAGCGGGTATGCCTTGTCCCTTATTTATTAAGGGGACTTGGATTTCCAATCCATCCGTTCCTCCGTGGGCTCCTGGAGTTCTACGGCCTCCAGCTGCATAATTTTACTCCCGCCTCCATATTACACATCGCTGGCTATGTCGCCCTTTGCGAGCTGTTTTTGGGCTGCGAAGCTCATTTCGAGCTATGGAAGAGGCTATTACGCACTCGTACCCATACCGTGAGGGGTCAATATATCAAGCGGCGGAGCCGAGATATGGCGCATCGTCGGGACCGAATACTGTCCAAGATTCAAGAAGACATCTCAAGACTGGCCTTCGGAGTGGTTTTATATGGAGGACGTCCCTTCCGGACCTCGCTCGGATGGGCCTTCCCGAGTTTAATAACGCCTTTGAAGAAACGCCAGTGGCGCCCTCGGAGCCCCTGTGAGGAAGATAACACAGAGGTCCTTTACGATGGGCGGATACAAACCCTGGCCAAATCAGGATTGACAATAATCGAGGTTATGTCAATATGTATAATGCGGGGGTGCAGCCACTTCAATATCGGGGACAACCCATGTGGCACTTCAATGGAGAAGACGATGCCACTCGCTGCGGTCGTAAAGGTCCGGACTCCGTCGCGGCTCTAGCGAAAATACTGACTGATTTATATAAAGGAGAGGAAGAGGAGTTCATCCGCATCAAGCCACGGGATGGATTCTCCATGTACAACCCCCCAAACTGGGTGAGTTGCTACTTTTTACTCCAGACCTCCCCGCATTCTTTTTCATAAATATTTACAACCCCCCAAACTGCGAAAAGCTGTGAGGGAGGTCCACATCCCGTCTCCACAACCAGAGGACCCTGACCGGGCCCTCGACCCCGAATTCGAAGAAGATCCGGACACATTTGTGGAGCTCATCGACAGGGCGTTCTATCAGTTAAGCTGTGACGGTACCTTGGTGGCCATCATAGCCGATTATCCCGGATTGCTCCCTGCATCGCATGTAAGTAAAATCGGAGTCCCGACTTCCGAGAAGGATCCTCTTTTTTTTTTGCACTTCACCTACCGCACACATATGGTGTCTTACGGGGAAGGCTCTCGGGACGCCGTGCCGAACCCGCAGTGACTCACCAACAAAGGGCGCCGAAACCGGGTAGGCTTAAAAGGAAGGAGATCAGGACTGAGACGTCGTTGCAGAGGTATGAAAAAGGACCCTGCTCCGTCGTTGTCGTCTTTAAAATATAATAACGTCCATGGTTCCTGGTAGAAAAAATGCTCGCCGGACTGTATCCGGAGAGCCTGCCAGCCATGCCTCCACTAGCCGGGCTTCAAAGCCGGACCCAGAGGCAGATGGCAATGTGAGGACAACGCCAGATGTTCCTCCTACAGAGGATGCGGATAGCCTATCCGCTACAAATTCCGAAGTGGAGAGTGCCATGAATCACAGGCGTCGCCGGGCCGTACTCTGTGATGCTTGTTTCTCTCAAGAGGCGTTCGATGCCTTCAACTCAGGAGATGCGTACATCCGAGCTGCTCAAAATGGTCTTGCCAGAGCCATAGACCAGTATGTAAAGGATATACGGGTAAGAAAATCTGATAATTATGTATATCAGTAACCCCTGAGACTTGAAACAGTTGACACAACTGATTTAAGGATCATTATTTGTGTAGGTTCTTATGGAGAAGAATACCCAGTTGTCTCAAGAGCTGGAGGAGTGCAAAGCCAAGCTACGGGCCGCAGTTGCCGCGATGAAGGCGTCCGAGAAGGCCCCCTCTGGTAACACTTGTTTCTATCAAAAAGAATGACATGTACTGGCATGTATGCAAATCTAACAATAGATTCTGCAGATGATCCCGAAATGAATCCGGAGGTCGTGCGAGGGGATGGGCAACATGCTCAACGATAGTTAAAGGCTGGCGAGCGCGTGCTTAAGCAGGTTAGGCAGGAGAAAAACAATCTCCAAGATGCCAATATCCGGCTGAGTGTTGAACTGAAAGATGTTCGGGCCCAGCTTGCTGACTCAAGAAGGAGAATAAGAGGCTTCGACGCGGCATTTTTAGTAAGTGCTTAAACAAACTTTTATAGAGTTCGCGAAGAAACCGCTAACGGAGTTATATCTCAGAGGTATGCCGACGGGTCGTCCCGCAGAAGAGATGCCCGGGTCTGCAGGTGATCTTCTGCCCGAGCTCTCACAACTGCACGAACCAGTTCGGCAGGTGATGCAGGGCATTGCCCAGGCCTTGTGGCCATCCGCCTCCCTGCCATGAGGCATGGGGGAGCTTGTAGAGATGCTCATGGGAGCGCGGCGGCGCTTCCGATTATGGAAGATATCTGCCTGCCGACAAGGTGCGAAGGAAGCCTGGGCCATGGTGAAGACTCGATATACCAAGGCTGACCCGAACCATATGGCCGAAGTCGGACTGTGGTCCGATGGGAAAGAAATCCCCGTCGATTTGGTGTATGACCAGGTGAAATTAGACGTTAGTATTCCCAACAGGATTGTAGGCTAGACAACCTGTTGGATGGTATAGAAGAAGAATTTAGTCAGTCTAAGTGATCGTGGTACTTCAATTGACATATATTGTCCCTAGCCGGATTGTAAATCATTTGTCATGGCGGACCTTTTCGCCGACCTCCGGACCCGATAGTCTGCAGGTGTATCCGAATACCCGCCGCTATGTAAAAACCGGGTACACGTGGAAACCAGGCGTAGGGGTCATAAGTGCTTGAATGCATAAGTACCCAACTAGCTATGTCATATTACATGGATAGTAAGAAACAACTTCCGGGAGAATAGTTACATAAGGGTTCCTTTCCCTGGGTACGCATGCATTAATGTGCATGTCCGGACTGCGAAAAGAGACGCAGGATATAAACATTTGGGGGCATGTATTACAATAAGTAAAAGTCATCTTTTGTTCACCGACCGAATATTCCCTTAAGAACGCTAGCTTACGGCTTCACCCATTCTGAGGTACACATCCGTCAATTCGACAAAGAACAATCACAGAGAGGTGCTCCCCTTATGCCCTAGCCGAATTAACGGGAACGTAGGGCATAAACACAAGAGCCAGGCAACCCAGCTTGGCCAAAACTTAAGTCATATCGATGCATATAATGGCGTAGAAAAGGTACATGTGGAAAAGTAACACATGTGCGGGGGGCATAGAGCCCGGAACATAGTTATATTAAGCTTCTGTATAAGAAGCCCCCAGGTATAATGAGCACGCCTAGCGCATCAAGATTGTGTAGTCAAGACACATTTTCACCTTTTAAGGCCGTGAAAAATAAAAAGGGAGAAAAGAAAGAAAGAAAAGACAGATAACGGATATATATATAAAATTGACGAAGGCAAGGAGGTGAAAAGAGAGTCTGGCACTAGGCGTAAAACCTTCGGAGTCTGGCCGCGTTCCATGGGTTTGGCTCGAGTCGATTGTCCGATGCATCCCGCAGACGGTACGCTCCACCGGTCAGAACTTTGTCAATAATGAAGGGACCTTCCTATTTGGGCTCGAGTTTGTTCTTTTTCTTCTTTGGTAGGCGTAGAACAAGTTCGCCAACGTTATAAGTTTTGGCCTGTACTTCTCTGCTTTGATACCGTCGAGCCTGTTACTAATAGAATGCAGAGCGGGCTTTTGCCACGTCACGCTCCTCCTCCAGGGCGTCCAAGATGTCCTGCCGATCAAGCTCGGCTTCTTTATCTTCGTACATGCGCACTCGAGGAGAGTCATGAATGATGTCGCAGGGCAGTACCGCCTCTGCGACGTACACCATGAAAAATGGTGTGTATCCGGTAGTGCGATTCAGCATGGTCCGCAGCCCCCATAGTATAGAGTCGAGCTCCTCTACCCAGTGTGTATCTGATTCCTTTAAGGATCGCAATAATCTGGGTTTAATGCCGCCCATGATAACACCATTTGCCCACTTGACCTGACCGTTTGTTTGGGGGTGATAGACGGAGGCATTATCGAGCTTAATGCCCATGTTGCCGCACCAAGTTCTTACCTCGTCTGCTATAAAGTTCGAGCCGTTATCGGTGATGATGCTATGGGGGACACCGTAACGGTGTACAACCCCGGATATGAAGTCTATCACAGGTCCGGATACGGCCGTTTTAACTGGTTTGGCTTCTATCCATTTGGTGAATTTATCCACCATGACCAATAGGTACTGATTGTTATGGCTTCCTCCTTTAAGGGGTCCGACCATATCCAGCCCCCAGACCGCGAAGGGCCTAGTAATGGGGATTGTTTGGAGAGTGGTAGGTGGCATATGGCTTTGGTTTGCAAAAAGCTGGCAATCGACGCAATGTTGGACGAGGTCTTGTGCGTATGCTCGGGCCGTCGGCCAGTAAAAGCCTGTACGGAAGGCCTTGCTTACAAGGGCCCGTGCTGCAGCGTGATGGCCGCCAAGTCCAGCATCTACCAATAGTTGCCGTCCTTCCTCTTCGGAGATGCACCTTTGAAGTACTCCGGTAGCGCTTTTCTTATAAAGTTCTCCCTCGTGGACCTTTTAGGCTTTAGACCGCCGCACAATGCAACGTGCCTCGTTTAGGTCCTTGGGAAGTTCTTGCCTAGTTAGATAAGCCAAGAAGGGTTCTGTCCACGGGGTGATGACAACCATAATCACGTGGACCGAAGGTGTTATTTCGGTGGCAGAGCCTCCGATTACGTCAGAGTGTTCGGGATCTGGCGTTGTGGCCGGGTCCGGACTATTGTTGTCGGTGTCTCCTTCCCATACCACAAATGGCTTAAACAGCCTTTCCAAGAAGATACTAGGTGGGACAGGGTCGCGCTTAGTGCCGATGCGGGCGAAGATATCCGCCGCTTGGTTGTTTTCCCGGACCACATGGTGGAATTCAAGCCCCTCGAACCGAGCTGACATCTTGAGGACGGCGGTGTGGTAAGCCGCCATTTTCGGATCCTTGGCGTCGAAGTCTCCATTTATTTGAGATATTGCAAGGTTCGATTCCCCACGCACCTCTAGGCGTTGAATGCCCATGGAGACTTTCATCCGGAGACCATGTAACAAGGCCTCATATTCTGCTGCATTGTTGGAGTCTGTGTATAGTATTTGGAGTACATATTGGACTGTATCTCCGGTGGGGGATGTCAGGACGACACCAGCCCCCAGACCAGGCAGCATTTTAGAGCCGTCAAAGTGCATGATCCAATTGGAGTACTCGCCGTACTCTTTAGGGAGTTCGACTTCTGTCCATTCGGCGACGAAATCAGCCAGTACTTGTGATTTAATGGCTCGCCGTGGTTTGTATATTATGTCAAACTGGAGCAGCTCAATAGCCCATTTAGCAATCCGGCCCGTGGCATCGCGGTTGTTTATTATGTCGTTGATTGGTACTTCAGAGGCCACCATAATTGAACACTCTTGAAAGTAGTGTCGTAGTTTCCGAGATGCCATGAAGACCGCGTATGCTATCTTTTGATAATGTGGGTACCGTGATTTGCATGGAGTGAGCACAGTCATTACATACTATACCGGCTTTTGAAGTGGAACTTATGTCCGTCCGTCTCTCGTTCGACGACGAGCACTGCGCTTACAACTTGGTGTGTTGCCGCTATATATAACAACATTGGTTCGCCGACATTTGGCGCGGCCAAGATTGCGTTGGTTGCCAAAACGGCTTTTATTTCTTCCAATCCGGCCGTGGCCGCATCCATCCACTCGAAGTGTTCGGTGCGTCGAAGAAGGCGATAAAGAGGTAGCGCCTTTTCTCCTAATCGGGAGATAAAGCGGCATAATGCAGCCACACATCAAGTTAGTTTCTGGATTTGCTTGAGGTCTGTTGGGATAGCCAACTGTGACAGAGCTTGAATTTTAGCCGAATTTGCTTCAATTCCTCTATTGGAGACGATGAAGCCTAAGAGCTTTCCGGCGGGCACGCCGAAGACGCATTTTTCTGGATTGAGCTTGATGTCGTATGTTCGGAGATTGTCGAACGTGAGCCTCAAGTCGTCTATTAAGGATTCAACATGTCTGGTTTTAATGACCACACCGTCTATGTATGCCTCCACTGTTTTTGCCGATCTGTTTTTCCAAGCATGTCCGAATCATGCGTTGATAGGTTGCACCGGCGTTTTTGAGCCTGAAAGGCATGGTGTTAAAACAGAAGGGGCCGTATGGGGTGATAACTGCCGTTGCGGCTTGATCGGACTCCGCCATCTTAATTTGATGGTATTCGGAGTATGCGTCGATGAAAGACAATGAATCGTGTCCTGCGGTAGCGTCGATAATTTGGTCGATGCGGGGGAGGGGGAAGGGATCCTTGGGGCAAGCCTTGTTAAGGTCCTTGAAATCGACACATAGGCGCTAGGATTTGTCCTTCTTTGGTACCATCACCAGGTTTGCTAGCCAGTACAGATGTTTTATTTCTCTGATGAATCCGGCCTCAAGTAACATGGCTAGCTCTTCTCCCATGGCTTGTCGCTTAGGCTAAGAGAAACGCCGGAGAGTTTGTTTGACCGGCTTGAACCCCTTTAGAATGTTAAGGCTGTGCTCGGCCAACCTGTGTGGGATTCCTGGCATGTCTGAAGGATGCCAGGTGAACATGTCCCAATTTTCACGCAAGAACTCCCGCAATGCGGCGTCTGTTGTGGGGTCCAGCTGTGCCCCGATGGATGCTATTTTTATAGGGTCCGTTGGGTGGACATGGAATTTGACTGTTTCGTCCGCTGGTTTAAAAGAGGTGGACTTGGGTCTTTTGTCGAGTATCATGTTGTCCTTGTCCACTGTGGAGCGCAGCGCAGTTAGTTCTTCGACCACAAGGGCTTCGGATAACGCCTCGAGGGCTAGTGCAGTGGTTTTATTTTCGGTGTGGAGTGCTATGTCCGGATCACTAGCTAGAGTGATGATTCCCTTGGGCCCGGGCATTTTGAGCTTCATGTATCCGTAATTTGGTATAGCTTGGAAGATCATGAATGCCTCCCGCCCTAAAAGGGCGTGGTATCCGCTACTGAACGGGGCCACTTGGAATGTGATTTCTTCGGACCTATAATTCTCCGGGGTGCCGAATACCACATCTAGTGTGATTTTTCCCGCACATCGTGCCTCCCGACTAGGGATGATTCCTATGAAGGTCGTGTTGGTTTGCTCAATGCGGCTCTTGTCTATTTCCATTTTGCTAAGAGTCTCCTTGTAGATGAGGTTTAATCCGCTGCCGCTGTCCATGAGCACTTGAGTAAGCCGGAAGCCGTCCACAATTGGACTAAGGATCATAGCGACTGGTGCTCGGGCTGTTCGGAATTGAGGCTCGTCACTGACATTGAAGGTTATAGCCGTGTCATTCCATGGATTTAGTGCTGCGACGTGCGGCATTTGACAAAGGTCATGGAGTGCTCGCTTGCGCCTATTGTTTGAGGCGAAGGTCTCGAAGACTGTTAATGTTGTATTGTTATTTTCCACGGGATGGTGCTCTGCGGTATTGTTGATGAGGAGATCCTCACTGCTCTTGGCGACCTGCCGGATTATCCAACATGCTCTAAGGCTGTGTGTTGGCATGGTATCCGGTGTGCTGTGAATTTTGCATGGCCCATTGAGCCATCCCTCGAATATAGTTCCGTGCCCTGTAGTGGGCTTTGGTTTCTTTGTGATTGGATCGGGTGAATTACGAGAGTATACCCTTTTAGTTCGGACAGGGATCTAGTGAGAGCCGGAGGATCCCAGGATTTTGTTTGGGTTTTCCTGGCGCTTTCCATCGCACAGTACTTCTGTACTATGGCCGCCAAGTCAATGAAGTGTGCTATGTCACGGCGACTTATGACGTTGAGAATTCCCTTGTCCATGCAATTTTTGCAAAAGAATGAAATTGCGTCTTCCTCGCGATAGTCCTTGACCTTGTTCATTACAAGGGGGAATCTGGCCCAATAGTGATGTACTGTCTCTTGGGGCTCTTGTCTAATGTGGGAAATATCACTTATGTCTGGGTGGGTGGGTAGATTTAGGTCCAAACCCTGACCCGATCTGGAACCCAGGGGCGGAGGAGTTTCCGAGCTTGGAAGTTCGGGCTCCGGGATGTTGCCCAATAGTTCTGGCCCCATGCCTGATTCTAAGTTCGAAGCTTGGGCCATGTCCTCCCGTAGACGGGTATCCGGCTCGGAGAGCTCGGGAATCCGGACATAGTTCGTCCTCAAAACAGAGGAAGAATCGCTATATTGCTCCTCCACCACCGCTATCTGATGGGTGACCGGCGGAGAGTTAATATCCCTTTGGTCGGGTTTGAGCCCGATCCGATCATAGTCCGTAGCGACTCCGAGGGCGGTGATGCAATCCAAGAGCTCGATCAAAGAAGATAGCTCCATTGGGTCCATCTGCTCGGCAATTTCCGAGCCGACTTGGAGGCTGTTTTTGATGACCTGAGAAGTCATCGTCGGCGCGACGGCCGAACGGGCGGTCATGACGAAGCCGCCTAGTCGGAGAGTTTGGCCTGCAGCCAGGGCTCCCCCAGTGGTAATGCTGCCCTTGATGACAAGGCGAGCCATCAAGCCTTATCATGACGGCATAGTGGAACTCTCAATGAAAGCACCAATGTCGGTGTCAAAACCGACGGATCTCGGGTAGGGGTCCCGAACTGTGTGTCTAAGGCGGATGGTAACAGGAGGCCAGGGACACAATGTTTACCCAGGTTCGGGCCCTCTCGATGGAGGTAATACCCTACTTCCTGCTTGATTGATCTTGATGATATGAGTATTACAAGAGTTGATCTACCACGAGATCGTAGAGGCTAAACCCTAGAAGCTAGCCTATGATTATGATTGTTGTTGTCCTACGGACTAAACCCTCCGGTTTATATAGACACCGGAGGGGGCTAGGGTTACACAGAGTCGGGTACAGAGAAGGAGATCTACATATCCGAATTGCCAAGCTTGCCTTCCACGGAAAGGAGAGTCCCGTCCAGACACGGGACGAAGTCTCCAATCTTGTATCTTCATAGTCCAACAGTCCGGCCAAAGCACTTAGTCCGGCTGTCCGAGGACTCCCTAATCCAGGACTCCCTCAGTCACCACCAGAGCCTTTTGCAGGCGAAGACCACTTTTGTCAGGATAGCTTGTACTAGCTGTCCCCCTTCAAATTTGCCCGCTGTTGTTGGCTCCCTTCCGGCTCAATATTTGGGAAGAGGACCAGGGCCTATATAAGTAGAGCTAGCCGCCACAGTAGGGGCATCTGATCACATCTCATCTCGGCTGGATCCTATCTGATCCCATCGAGCAGTTCACCCAGCTCTTCTTCCCCTAAGTCACCAAGCACAAGAACACCTCGACCTCAGGAGGCTGTTCTTCCCCTTGTATTGTTCATCATCAGCCCAAGAGGCAATCCACCACCACACTGGAGTAGGGTATTACACCACAACGGTGGCCTGAACCAGTATGAATCTTGTGTCCCTTGTGCTGTGAGCTCGTCGAGTTCGTCTGCGAGATCTTAGCGAGCTAGGGCGTAGATCGGTTGGAGGGAAAGACTTTGCGCGCACCCCAATGTTCGAACCTTAAGGGTTTGTCGGAACCCCACATCCGACAATTGTTGGTTTATTCATATTAGACGAGTTCACTTCGTCTACATCATGTCATCTTAATTAACACGTTACTCTGTTTTATACTTAATGCCCTAGATGTATGCTGGGTAGCGGTCGAGGCGTGGAGTAATTGTAGTAGATGCAGACAGGGGTCAGTCTACTTGTCTCTGACATGATTGATACATCTCCAATATATCTATATTTTTTATTGTTCCATCCTATTATAGTATAAATCTTGGATGTTTATGATGCAATTATATGCAATTATATATCATTTTTGGGACTAACCTATTAACCTAGTGCCTATTGACATGTTTTTTTGCTTGTTTTTGGCTTTTCAGGAAATCAATATTAAACAGAGTCCAAACAAAGAAAAAACTTTGGATTTATTTTTTCTGGACTAGAAGAGACACTAGAAGTTTCGGGAGAAGACCTGACGAGCCATGAGGGAGCGACAAGATCGGGAGGCGCGCCCTAGGGGGAGGGGCGCCCCCAGGCTTGTTGGCCCCTCGTGGCACCTCTTGACCTAATTCCGCCTCTATAAATTCTGAAGTATTCCCCATACGTCATAGAGCCACCCCCAATACTTTTTCATGGCAGCAAGTTTACATTCTCGTGAGATCCCATCCGAGGCCTTCTCCAGATCACGGAGGGGAATCAACAATGGAGGGGCTCTACATCGACCTTGATGCCCTTCCGATGATGTGTGAGTAGTTTACCACAGACCTATGGGTCCATAGCTAGTAGCTACATGGCTTCTTATCTCTCTTTGATCTTCAATACAATGTTCTCCTCGATGTTCTTGGAGATCTATTCGATGTAATCTTTTTTGCGATGTGTTTGTTGGGATCCGGTGAATTGTGGGTTTATGATCAGATTATCCATGAATATTATTTGAGTCTTTTCTGAACTCTTTTATGCATGATTATTATATCTTTGTATTTCTCTCAGATCTATTGATTTGGTTTGGCCAACTAGATTGATTTATCTTGCAATGGGAGAGGTGCTTTGTAATGGGTTCAATCTCGCGGTAATCTATATCAGAGTGATAGAAGGGGACAAGACACGTATTTGTATTGTTACCATTAAGGGTAAAACGATTGGTGGAGGGGTATAAATAGTCTTCACCTAAAATCTAAATGTTACGACCTTTTGACTCAACTTGGTGACACCGAACCAAAATCTCGGTGAGACTGGCATGTGTAAAAGATTTAATGATGGCGCTTCGTGACGCTGGGCGTGACGACCGGAAAACGTCGCCAGTGTATTTTCCATGTCGAAAATGGGTTATACATGACACAAGTGAAGCACCGCAAAATAGAGCAAATTTTGTAGTGCTCGGGTGGTTTTGGTAATTTATCACAACATATATGTCATTGAACTAATGCCTATTCAAGATAGATTTCATAAAAGTTCAATGTTGGCTGATGTCGCTTGAAGCTACGTCGGTATTTCCCCAAAGAGGAAGGGAACATGCAGCACGTCGGCGGTAGGTATTTCCCTCAGATATGAAACCAAGGTTATCAAACCAGTAGGAGAACCGAGCAACACAATGTAAACAGCCCCTGCACACAAATAACAACCACTCGCAACCCGATGTGTTAAAGGGGTTGTCAATCCCTTTCGGGTAATGACACCTCAAATTGGTGCGTGGACGGGAGAAAGTTGCAATAGATTGAATAAATAGATCACAAATAAAGTAAAGTGAAGCAAAGTATTTTTGTATTTTTAGTTTAATAGATCTGAAAATAAATGCAAAGGAAAAGTAGACCGCAAAGGCAAATATATGAGAAAGAGACCCGGGGGCCGTAGGTTTCACTAGTGGCTTCTCTCGAGAAAAATAGGAAATGTTGGGTGAAAAAATTACTGTTGGGCAATTGATAGAACTTCAAATAATCATGACGATATCCAGGCAATGATCATTATATAGGCATCACGTCTAAGATTAGTACACCGACTCCTGCCTGCATCTACTACTATTACTCCACACATCGACCGCTATCCAGCATGCATCTAGTGTATTAAGTTCATGGAAAAACGGAGTAATGCAATAAGAATGATGAAATGATGTAGACAAGATCTATCTATGTAGAGCTAGACCCCATCATTTTATCCTTAGTAGCAATGATACATATGTGTCGGTTCCCCTTCTGTCACTGGGATCAAGCACCGTAAGATCGAACCCACTACAAAGCACCTCTTCCCATTGCAAGATAAATAGATCAAGTTGGCCAAAAAAAACCCAAATATCATAGAAGAAATACGAGGCTATAAGAGATTATGCATAAAAGAGATAAAATAAACTCAAATACTTTCATTGATATAAGAAGATATTGTCGGATTTCCGGTTCCGGCAAAACCCTTAAGGTTCGAACTCTGGGTGCGCACGAAGATCTCTCCTTCCCCTAGCTCACACACTCGCCATGATCTCAAAGCTCAGCGCGTCGAACCCGAAGAACAAGGGACACAAGAGCTTATACTGGTTCGGGCCACCGATGTGGTGTAATACCCTACTCCAGTGTGGTGTGGTGGATTTCCTTGTAGGCCGAGGATGAACAAGTACAAGCGAAGAACAACCTCCTGAGAAGAGGTGCTCTTGAGCTCGGTGAGCTTGTGTGGTCGAGGATGATCCAAATGGTCCGTCCCCTCACTAAGGTGGTGGCCAGTCCTATTTATAGAGGCTCGGGTCCTCTCCCCAAATGTTAGGCGGGAAGGGATCCCACAATGGCCAATTTGAAGGGGGACAACTAGTACAAGATATCCTAACAAAAGGTGGTCTTTGCCTGCCAAAGGCTCTGGTGGTGACGCCGTCGTGGGCTCCGCGATGACCTCCGTCCTACCGTCCTGTTGGTCTGGGTCTCGTTGCACCGATATGGAAACCTTTGCCTGACGACTCGGGACTCCTCGCCTGCGCTTGCCCCTTTAGCACCAAAGAGGCAATGGGTACTCTGTGCCCATTGGCGCCCGCCTGGCCTTGGTCGTCACGGCTCACGTCACGGGAACCTCACGAGGTGCCCCTCGCCTTGATCTCTTCGCTCCTCGCGAGCCAGCCTAGTGAGGCCACCCCTGAGGAGGTCTTGTGTCGTCCGCCTCGCGAGGCTTGGCCCCTCGCGAGGGTCTTGACTGTTTGCTGGTGAAGATGGGCCGTGCAGGCCCTTTCTTTGGAAACCACGCCGTGGAGCCATGACGAGTAAGTCTGGGGACCCCCGTTCCCAGAACACCGACAGTAGCCCCCGGGCCCAAGGCACGCTCGGACTTGGCTTCGAGGCGAAGCCAAAGGGCAAGTGCGGAGCACCGTGGGCCTCAACCGCCTATGGCCTTGATTGACGCATGGCGACTGACGGGACGTGGGCGTCTTCGTTTCCCCACACAGCCTTGATATCCGCCTGGCTAGGCGGCCACCGCGACTAACACAGTTATTCCTCCGTTGCTGGCGATGCGCTCCCCCAACTCTTCTGCCTTCTCGAAACAACACCCCCTTCTTCCAATCTGACCTGAGCTTTGTCCTCTCTGTCGCCATGGCGCCGAGCTGACCGAAGAAGGGGAAGAAGAAGCTCCAGGCCTCAGCCAAACCACCCCCGGCCTTCGAGCCGTCTGTCGGGCGGTCGGTGGTGCTCAACCACGAAGCCATGGGCAAGGTCCGCCCAGCTTTCGCCGCCGACTTCAACGAATGGGGGAAGACTATGGCTTGGCCCACATCTTGCGCCTCCATTGACAGGACAACCACTGAGGTCCACATTCTCCTTGACGCCCTATGGGTCGGCTTGATTCCCCCTTTCTCCTCCTTATTCAACGCCGTGCTTTCCCATTATCAGATCCATATGATGCACTTAGATCCCCAATCCATCGCCCTCCTTGTTGTCTTCGCCTTTGTCTGCGAGGCCATGGTGGGCATTGCTCCCTCCATGGCCTTACTTCGCCATTTCTTCTCGCTGCACCTGGCCGACCCTCGGCAGTGCTCGGGGTGTCTGAGCTTCGAGGCCGTGGCCGCGATGGCCGGCTCAGGGATTGACTTCGAGCTCCCCCCGTCTATGAGCAAGTTCCGACAGTGGTGGGTATTCGTGTATGTCGGTGTGCTCAGCCCTCTGCTCTCGCTCATGTCGGCACATGCCGTTCCCAATTCTGGCTGGGGCCATGAGAGGCTCGCCGATCCGCGTCTTGCCTATGTCTGGCTCCTGTTGAAGAGGCTGAAGGATCTTGGCGTGACCGCACCCATGGTGGTGAAGGAGTTCATTCGGCCCCGTGTTGCCCCGCTCCAGCGCCATTCTCGACCAATGTGGACTTTGCCCGGCAGCGAGGATGGCATGAGGCTTCCCGAGTCCGGGCTTCCTCTTGAGGCGCAACAAACTATGCTCGAGATCCTGACGGGCGACCCGTCGCCAGCCGACATGCCGGAGGAAGGTTGCCTCTTGTACTTTTGCTTGAACAAGGTGGATTTCGCGAGGCAGATGCCCCCTTTTGACGAATGGGGACTACGCCCATCCGGTCTTGAAGGGCCTCACAAGAACCCGGTCTTCGTGGCTCCCTTGCCCGCCACCGGCGCGGCGACATCCCCGGAAGTGGGCGCAGGGGGGCAACCATTGCCGGTCGCTGGCGACGCGGCTGCCGAAGGATCGGCGCCGCTCGGGGCTCCCGGAGGGCCGACCCATGGCTTCCTGGAGAGTCGTCCTGATGAAGCGGCCGGAGGGGTGTCGCAGCCTGATGCTCCCGAGGCCCCGGCGGGTAGCCGCGAGGCGGAGGCCGAGGTCTCCATGCAGTATGGCACCCCTGAGGTCACCTCCTCAGGAGCTTCCCCAGCTGAGCCCGGGGCTGGCGACCGTACCCCGGGCTTCGGCCGGTTCCGGCTGAACATCAACGCGCTCCGGAAGAGGAAAGGGTCTACAAGCTGCAGCGGTGATGCCTTCCGGCCATTGAAACAGAGAAAATACATCACCATAGACGAGTGAGTACCTTATCTTTGTAGTTTCTCGAGTGCTGCTTCCCCTCCTGACTGTGGCTCCCGAGGGTCCCTTCTGCTGAGGCGGCAAAATCTCGCGAGAAGCAACCTCCTCCAGCCTCAAGTTCCCTGCTGGGCTTGAGCACCTCAAGCCAGCCTGCCGTGCATGGCGTGAGGTCGGGCGGAGAGGCAAGCGCGCCAACCTGGTGCCTCGAGCCCGCGTTCTTGCCATCTCTCCTTCGTGACCTTGCTTGGGGTGAGGAAGGCGTGCTAAGGGCTCCTACTTTGGTTTTCGACCGTGGCTGGGTGGCCTCAGCCCTGGCCTCTCCTTCAGGTGACGAGTCGCTCCTCCCCAGGGCTCTCAGTAGGGCCCGAGGGGCGCCCGGCAGGGCACCAGCCCCCAGCCCCTTGCTGGGAGGAGGTGAGCCCCCTCAGACATCTTCAACGACTTCCAGCACAAGGGACGGGCCTGGTCATGCATTCGAGCTTGCGCGCAAGCGGGGTGCTGTCCGCCACAAGCTCTTCCGGGAGGCGATGGGTGCACTGAGCCGGCTTGGGGAAGAACTCGTGGATGTCGACGCTCGCCTTGAAGCTAAGGGTCTCCGATAGATGGACGAATGGCATCAACTGAAGGTGGCCATCAACCTCGGGTGCCTCTAGCGTGAGCACGCCAACGCGAAGGCCGAGGCCTCCCTTGCAACCTCGCGCAAGGCTAGTGCCCGGGCCTTGGAGGAGTCCAGGAAGGCTGACCTCCATCGCGAGGCTGCCGAGAAGCACATGCAGAAGCTCCTGGCCCTGAATGCCTCCCTGGAGCAGCAAGTGGAGACGCGCAGGGCTGCCTTGGCGTCTATGAAGGGGGCGCCATCTGATGAGGAGGAGATCTTGAGGCGCGAGGAAGCACTGATGCTGGAGGCTATGGAGCGCAGCCTTGAGCTTGAGCGGTTGGAGACGAAAGAGCGTCAAGTCACCGAAGCGGAAGATGCTTCCAGCGCGCGCGAGGCCAGGACCCAGGAGGAAGTTCAACGTGGAGTGGCTGAGGCTCCTGCTGATCTTGCTAACATGCACGATCTGAAGCTAAAGCTCGTGGAGGCTGAATCTGCAGGTAGGACTGCCGCCCTCAGGTCAGGGTTGGCCGAGGCGAAGCAGCGCGAGAAGGCCGCAACAGCTGCCTTGATCTCCGTGCAAGCCGAGCTGGCCTCCGCCCGTGCTGAGCTACTCCTGCGTCAGCAGGGGATTACCAGTGCCGAGTCCTTCACGCAACAGTGCAGGGAAGAGGCGCTTCACCAGCAGATGCTACTACGCGATTATGTTCCCATGCTTCAGGACCTCAGGACGAGGGCCAATCAGGCGCTAGGTACCATCTGTGATGAGCACGCCCCTCACCCCCACGCCGAGGACTATGCCAGCCATCTTCGCTTCTTCACCGACGTCGTGACGCGCCTGGAGAACCGGGCCGAGAGGGCTCGCGAGCTTGTGGACGAAAAGAGCCGAGGCCTCCTCGGGCGCGCATTCTCCCGCGTCTTCAGCCATCTCCTGAACACCAATCCTGACTTTAACTTTGACGCCGCCATTGCCCCAGTGCCTGAGGTCACCCGGGACAACCTAGAGCGCTGGGTGGAAGACAATGTGGATGCTCTAGTTAGGGCTTTTGCTTCTGATGACGATGTGGTGGTGGTCGTGGCGGATGAAGGCGGCGTGGTTGAAGACGATGAAGATAGCGCCAGCGACAGCGCCTACAGCCTGTCCGGGAGCGACTCGGGAGACGCGTCGAGCGATATGTCCAACTGAGCCCGCGCTCCTTTATTTTGAACCTGCACGCAAAAGCTTGGGCACGACCCCTCACAATGTAAGAGCATTTTGGGGAGGGGGAGCCCCTCATGTAAACAAACTACCATTTTACTCCTTAGGCTAGGCTTAAAACGCGCTCTTGTGTGCTTGCGAGCCCCTTGCGGGCTTGCTATCATAACTTACTTTGGTCCAGTCGGGCTTCGAACTGATTTGGCAGCTGCGGATGTGCATTTCTTCTGAGGGGAGCCCCTTGCGAGCTCGCGAGGTTTTGGTTTCCTGAGGGGTCCGCTAGTCCACCCGAGAGGGCCTCGCGAGAAGCGAACGCCGGTGATGGCAAGGTGCGCGCATAGCGCATGTATGCCGCTACCAGACCCCGCTCGTGAGGTGCTCGGAAGGGGTGAGATAGCGGACGCAAATCTCAAAACAAAGCACAAATCCAGAAACTCACAAAATCAGCACGAATGAGGAAGGATGCCCCCCACGATTGCCAATGGAAATACAACTTCAAATTCAAAATCAAAGGCTGCAATTTTGAGCTACAGAAAAGACGTCAAAAGAAAATGGCCACGTCTAGCACCTTGCTAGTCTTCTTGTCTTCCCACCAACGCAGAGCTAAGTGCTTTCACTGGCTGTGAGCATAGTCATTGGGGGATAGTGTCGACGGCCAGCGTGGAGCATGGTGCTTCCACTAGGACGTGGGCGAGAGCCCCCGAGGCCCGAGGGCGGCACTCCGGAGACTCCGGGGCATGTACAGCCCCACTTATTATTACGTGAAAGTGTCACGAGCGGAGACCTTCACAGGTGTGAGCCTTGCTTCATATCGCCAGACGAGGGCCCCGCCTTGCGCCACCCTCTACACCGTTGGGGCATCCGGAAACTAAGACGATGCCAAGGGGCAAAGGGGACGCTAGTGGCACCCACAGCGACCACGGGCCCTCTGCCAGGGGGAAGGCTCGCCAGTGCCTCCCCGACAGAGGACCTACCTCCGGCGACGCCTTGCTCCGTGCGATGTGGGGAGGGTCTTGCTCCTGGCTCCTCCCACGCAGCCCCCAGTGCGCTTTCCCTGGTGGAAAGGAGGTTGCCGTGCTGGGGCCGTCGTCCACCGCTGTGACCTGATCCACTTGTGACCCATGGTTAGCGTAAGCCTGCTCCTGAGAGATTAGCGGTACCCTGCAGCTGTTGTCGCCGGCGGGGTCGGCGAGGCTCCTGGAAGGCCTCAACTTCCAGCGTCTCCTCTTTCCAACCTGGCTCGAGGAACGAGCCAGGGTCATCCTCCGGCGTGTACTCCTAGTCCATCATGCGGGCCACATAGGCCTCCAGAGCCATCGTCCCGGAAACCCCGCCGAAGTGCCCCGCGCTCCACGCCATCGGGCCCAGCGCGCCGCCTCGAGGATGGAAGGGCGGCATCCCGCTGGGGCCGTGAGGGGAAACGTTCGTGACTGCGCCCACCGGAGGAGGCACAGGTGCGGCTGGGTGCCCGACTCCACTGACCGCGTCGCTGCCAATGAACCCTCCTGGTGTGCCTGGGAGCACGCGGGTGCGGCGAGACCCACCGTGCGATCTAGCCACAACTTGAGGCGTAGGCAGGGAGCAGAAAGGCGGCGTACCCCTGGACGCGGCGTCCAACAACTCAGCGACGTGCTCCAGCAATGCATCGCGGGCCGCTCTCTTCCAGTCGGCACCGCAGCAGCTCCCGCGCCACTATGAGTGCGGCCCTCATGTTTGCTTGCTCCCGTCGGGTGTGTGGCACTGTCGCTGTGGCATAGCTCGAGGCCCTTGCGGTGGCCCGCACACCGCGGGGTAAGGGTGGAAGCGCCGGACCGCGCCGCCCGTGCCCCGTGGCGTTCAACCGCTTGCCTGCCGCTTGGAGCGCGGAGTTGAGCTCTTCTTGGGCGGATGATGCCGCCCGACCTGGCCAAGCTGCCCAGTGGTCGGCGTTGGCCCTTAGGTCGCTGGACATCGGCACCGCGAATGTTGACGGGTCTGCTGATGGAAGAGAGGCTTCGGCACAGCCCTACCTGGCATGCCAAATATCAGATTTCGGGTTCCGGGAAAACCCTTAAGGTTCGAACTCTGGGGTGCGCACAAAGATCTCTCCCTCCCTTAGCACACACACTCGCCATGATCTCAAAGCACAGCGCGTCGAACTCGAAGAACAAGGGACACAAGAGTTTATACTGTTTCGAGCCACCGATGTGGTGTAATACCCTACTCCAGTGCGGTGTGGTGGATTGCCTTGTAGGCTGAGGATGAACAAGTACAAGGGAAGAACAACCTCTTGAGGAGAGGTGTTCTTGAGCTTGGTGAGCTTGTGTGGTTGAGGATGATCCGAATGGTCCATTCCCTCACTAAGGTGGTGGATAGTCCTATTTATAGAGGCCCGGGTCCTCTCCCCAAATGTTAGGCGGGAAGGGATCCCACAATGGCCAATTTGAAGGGGGACAACTAGTACAAGCTATCCTGACAAAAGGTGGTCTTCGCCTGCCCAAGGCTCTGGTGGTGACGCCGTTGTGGGCTTCGCGATGACCTCCATCCTGCCGTCTTGCTAGTCTTGGTCTCGTTGGACCGATATGGAAACCTTTGCCTGACGCCTTGGGACTCCTCGCCTGCGCTTGCCCCTTTAGCACCAAAGAGGCAATGGGTACTCAGTGCCCGCTAGCGCCCGCCTGGCCTTGGTCGTCACGGCTCACGTCACGAGAACCTCACGAGGTGCCCCTTGCCTTGATCTCTCCACTCCTCGCGAGCGAGCCTAGTGAGGCCGCCCCTGAGTAGGTCTTGTGTCGTCCGCCTCGCGAGGATTGGCCCCTCGCGAGGGTCTTGAGTGTTTGCTGGTGAAGATGGGCCATACCAGGCAGCTGCTGGAGCCACACCGTGGGCTGTAGGCAGGCAACTCTGGGGACCCCCGTTCCTAGAACGTCGATAGATATAACTGATCATAAACTCAAAGTTCATCAGATCCCAACAAACACACCGCAAAAGAGTTACATCATATGGATCTCTGTCGGTGTCAAAACCGGCGGATCTCAGGTAGGGGGTCCCGAACTGTGCGTCTAAGAATGATGGTAACAGGAGACGGGGGACACAATGTTTACCCAGGTTCGGGCCCTCTCTATGGAGGTAATACCCAACTTCCTGCTTGATTGATCTTGATGAATATGAGTATTACAAGAGTTGATCTACCACGAGATCGGAATGGCTAGAACCCTAGAAGTCTAGCCTGTATGACTATGGTAATGAATCTCCCTCCTCCGGACTAAGTCCTCCGGTTTATATAGACACCAGGAGGATCTAGGGTTACACAAGGTCGGTTACAAAGAAAGGAATCTATACATTTGATCGCCAAGCTTGCCTTCCACGCCAGGGAGAGTGACACGGGTAGAGTCTTCGGTCTTCGTATCTTCATAGCCCATCAGTCCGGCCCATGGCTAACAGGCCGGACGCCCGAGGACACCTTAGTCCAGGACTCCCTCACTAGCCCCCGAACCAGTCTTCAATGACGAGGTGTTCGGTGCATAGATTGTCTTCGGCATTGCAAGGCGGGTTCCTCCACCGATGACTTCCAAGTAGTGTATTCGGCCTTCCATTTAATGTCGTACCCCTCGGCTTCTGTGTATCAACAACTTCAGCTTCCACGTGTCGAGCGAATGCGAGAGGTCAGGGTATTTTTGCACATAACACCCCGGCCACGCGAGGGATAGCGTCTATTTAAAGAGATTGGATCTCAGATCCATTTAACATATCGCGGAAAAAATCCTCAAAGATTGCTTAGGAAAGAACACTCCAACATGTCTGGCATTCCCAGCTCCTCCTCCCGTCCCTGCGGCCCGGAAAAAGGCGAGTGGGAGAAGTGCTCCGTATCCCACAGTCAGCTGTTGAAGCTACAAACACAGGGGTTTCTCCCCCCTGCGGATCTGGTCCCTGTTCGAGCAGGGTTGGCTTCCTTCAATGGTGAAGCCCAGGCGAAGAATTTCCCCAATCTGTCTGAGGGGGAACGAGTGTGTTTCGTCCCCTATCTGCTAAGAGGCGTCAGATTTCCAATTCATCCGTTCCTCCGAGGGCTATTGGAGTATTACAGCCTTCAACTGCACAACTTTACTCCTGCCTCCATTCTGCATATCGCGGGTTACGTCGCTCTTTGTGAGTTGTTCCTGGGTTGTGAGGCCCACTTTGAATTGTGGAGTAAGCTATTCTGCCTCGTCCCGTGCAACCATGAGGGATCAATATTTGAAGTGGGCGGTGAGGGAGTCCTGGATTAGGGGGTCCTCGGACTGTCAAACTCTATACTTTAGTCGGACTGTTGGACTATGAAGATACAAGATTGAAGACTTTGTCCCGTGTCCGGATGGGACTCTCCTTTGCGTGGAAGGCAAGCTTGGAAATTCGGATATGTAGATCTCCTCCCTTGTAACCGACTCTGTGTAACCCTAGCCCCCTTCGATGTCTATATAAACCGGAGGGTTTAGTCCATAGGACAACAACAATCATAACCATAGGCTAGCTTCTAGGGTTTAGCCTCTATGATCTCGTGGTAGATCAAATCTTGTAATACTCATATCATCAAGATCAATCAAGCAGGAAGTAGGGTATTACCTCCATTGAGAGGGCCGAACACAGGTAAACGATACATCCCCGCCTCCTGTTACCATCCGCCTTAGGCCTTGCAGTTCGGGACCCCCTACCCGAGATCCGCCAGTTTTGACACCGACATTGGTGCTTTCATTGAGAGTTCCACTGTGCCATCACCATAAGGCTTGATGGATCCTTCGATCATCGGCAACGATGCGATCCAGGGAGATTTTTCCCCCGGACAGATCTTCGTATTCAGCGGATTCGTACTGCGGGCCAACTCCCTTGGCCATCTTGAGCAGATCGAAAGCTACGCCCCTGGCCATCAGGTCAGGTCTGGAAGCTTGAACTATACCGCCGACATCCGCGGAGACTTGATCTTCGACGGATTCGAGCCCATGTCAGGTGCGCTGCACAATCACGACGAGCACGACTTAGCTCTGCCGTCGGACAATGGTCGGGCGATCACACCTGCAGCTACTCCGACTCTCAATCTGGAGCAGATCATGCCATCAGAGGAAGGGTGGATAGACCCCGCCACGGAGGCCGCACACTCAGCGACGATAGAGCCGAATGCTGACTTCACCCCCTATGAGACCTGTGCTGCCGGACGCCTGGATTCATCCCCGGCCACGGGCTCCGAACCGCCTGCATCCGTGCCTGTCGAATCTGATTGGGCACCGATCATGGAGTTTTCCTCCGCGGATATCTTTCAGCACTCGCCACTGGGCGACGTGCTAAATTCATTAAGGTTTCTCTCCTTGTCTGGAGACCCTTGGCCGAACTATGTCCGGCTTGAGTGGGAAACAGACGACGAAGAAATTCGTTCCCCACCCACCACCTACTTAATAGCCACTGTCGACGACTTAACCGACATGCTCGATTTCGGCTCCGAAGACATCGACGGTATGGACGACGATGCAGGAGACGAACAGGAACCACCGCCCACAGGGCGCTGGACTGCCACCTCATCATATGATATATACATGGTGGACACCCCCAAAGAAGGCGATGGTGATAAGGCAACAGAGGATAATCCCTCCAAGAAGCAATCCAAGCACTGGCGTCAGTGGTGCCGCTCTAAGTTCTGCCATAGCAAAAGCAGCGATACCGGCACAAGAGACCATAACGCTCCGGATAGTGCCGAAGACGATGACAATCCTTTCCAGCAAGGCCTCGAGCGGGAGGATGGGCAAGCTAGCCCTCAGGAACAGGTAGCAGATGGAGAATCAGAGGATGACAATTACATGCCTCTCTCCGAAGACGAGGTGAGCCTCGGCGACGAAGAATTTATCGTGCCCGAGGATCCCATCGAACACGAGCGCTTCAAGCGCCGACTTATAGCCACAACAAATAACCCGAAGAAAAAGCAACAACAGCTTCGAGCTGATCAAGATCTGCTAGCGTATAGATGGACCGAGGTCCTGGCGGCCGAGGAATATGAACTCGAGCGCCCAACCAGGAGTTACCCAAAGCACAGGTTGCTACCCCAACACGAGGAGGAAGCATTAAAACCCACGCTACCAGCGTATGATGCGGCTGATCGACCACCCCGTGGCCGAGACAGAACGGCATATCAACCCTAAGTCCAGCCCGCACCCCGTAGACAGTCAAACAAAAACACCAATGCCCGGGGCAACACGCAGGACCTGCGAAACGTATTGGAAAACAAAGCAGGACATGCAAGATCGATCTACGGATCACGGGGGCGCACCCTAGCGCGTGATGATGATCGTCATGCTGGATATACTAAAAGAAAATCCGGCCAGGCTGAATGCAACAGACAAGACTCGTACGAACTGCGTCGTGACATAGCCCGGCACAGAGGCGCCGGACACCCCCTATGCTTCACTGATGAAGTGAAGGATCACAAATTCCCAGAAGGATTTAAACCCGTGAACATTGAATCATACGATGGTACAATAGACCCCGCGGTATGGATCGAAGATTTCCTCCTCCACATCCACATGGCCCGTGGTGACGATCTACATGCCATCAAGTACCTCCCACTAAAACTCAAAGGACCGGCTCGACATTGGCTGAATAGCTTGCCAGCAAAATCCATTGGCAGTTGGGAGAATCTAGAAGACGCATTCCTTGACAACTTCCAGGGCACTTATGTGCAACCACCGGATGCTGATGACTTGAGTCACATAACCCAGCAGCCAGGGGAATCGGCCAGGAAATTCTGGACTCGGTTCCTAACTAAAAAGAACCAAATTGTCGACGGTCCGGATACCGAGGCCTTAGCGGCATTTAAGCATAACATCCGTGACGAGTGGCTCGCCCGACACCTCGGCCAAGAGAAGCCGAAGTCCATGGCAGCCCTCATGACACGCATGACCCGCTTTTGCGCAGGCGAAGACAGCTGGCTGGCTCACAGCAATAACACATCAAGAAATCCTGGCAATTCAGATGCCAAAGACAGCAACGGCAGACCATGTCGCAATAGACACAAGCGCCATAACAACGGCGACAACGCCGAAGACACGACAGTCAATGCAGGATTCAGTGGCTCTAAATACGGTTAGCGGAAAAAGCCGTTCAAAAGAAGTAATCCGGGCCCGTCCAGTTTGGACCGCATACTCGATCGCTCGTGTCAAATTCATGGCACCCCCGATAAGCCAGCCAATCACACCAATAGAGAATGCTGGGTGTTCAAGCAGGCCGGCAAGTTGAACGCTGAAAACAAGGAAAAGGGGCTGCATAGCAACGACGAGGAGGAGCCCCGACCGCCGAACACAGGAGGACAGAAGAAATTTCCTCCCCAAGTGAAAACGATGAACATGATATACACAACCCATATTCCCAAGAGGGAACGGAAGCGCGCACTAAGGGACGTCTATGCGATGGAGCCAGTCGCCCCAAAGTTCAACCCATGGTCTTCTTGTCCGATCACTTTCGATCACAGGGACCACCCCACTAGTATCCGTCATGGCGGTTCGGCCGCATTGGTTCTTGATCCCATCATTGATGGATTTCACCTCACTCGAGTCCTTATGGACGGTGGCAGCAGCCTGAACCTGCTTTATTAAGATACAGTGCGCAAAATGGGTATAGACCCATCGAGGATCAAACCCACCAAAAACCACCTTTAAAGGTGTCATCCCAGGTGTAGAGGCCTGTTGCACGGGCTCAATCACACTGGAAGTGGTTTTCGGATCTCCGGACAACTTTCGAAGCAAGGAGTTAATCTTCGATATCGTCGCCTTTCGCAGCGGCTATCACGCATTGCTCGGACGAACTACATTTGCCAGATTCAATGCGGTACCGCATTATGCATACCTCAAACTCAAAATGCCAGGACCACGCGGGGTTATAACATTTAATGGAAACACAGAACGCTCGCTCCGCACGAAGGAGCACACTACGGCCCTCGCAGCAGAAGCACAAAGCAGCCTTATTAGGCAAACCGCCAATTCGGCGAAAAAGACCCTGGATACCTTCAAGCGAGTCCGGGGTACCCCGCAGGAGGATCGCCAGGCACGTTTTGAGCTTGCCTAGCAATTCAGCCTCCGTCATAGTCCCAGTCAAGCGGCGAAGTTTGTGTCGCGCGTACATAACTACGCACTCAAGATACCATGGGCATAGGCGGAGGCACGGCTATGGCACAACCCACAATGCAGCTCAACCGCCCCCGGGCACGTATGCCTTTATCATTTTTCTCTTTCAGGACCTTACTCTCGGGAAGACCTCTCCGGCAGACTGATTGTTGACTCATTGCGGGAAGGAAATACCAAGGAAGCAAGACGCTCTGACGTTCAAGGGAATCCCTAGGTGGTCTTTGATAACGATCGAATACCTGTTTTACATACCCATACGCAGCTTGCCCTTGGATAGGACATGTCAAATAGTCCTATTTTTTGCTTATTGCACTACTTGTATCCGTACGCTTTGACGTATTATTTAAATAACAATGCATAGCGTTAGCCTATTATTGCATTTCGTTTTTCCTTATGCCTTATTTACGACAAATTGCACCCGTACATTCTGGTACGACCAGTGCGCCAGGGGCTTCAGTGTACCCCATAACATGGCGTGAAAAGTCCGAACACTTTCGACAGTGCGGCACCCCGAACTTATAGCATTATATGCCTTAGCTCCGAATCATGTCTTGGGTCAATAGTTGGGTTTGCCTGGCTCCCATGTTTTGGTACCTTACGTTCCGCTATATTGGCTAAGGTAGCACTGGGAGAACTACTGCGATTGTGTCCCGGTTCTTTCGGACGAGCACCTCAGTAGAGAAAGCCGAAAACTGACTGTCATGATGCGGCGAGAGATGGTCGTTGTTCGAGAGGTCTCAAGTCCTTAAAGACTTCTTCCGCTTCGGGCGAGGAGTCGGCCTTGTCCGACTTAGGCGTATATAGTGCCCCAAATTCGGCCTTCCGAATACTAGGGGCTTCGCCAAAATTTAAAATTGTAGACTTCTATGGCTAAGTGAGAGTGATAAAGCTTTATAGTCCGATTGCCCGGTTCGTTGTGCTGAACACCTCCTTCGAAGGACCCAAAATTGGGATAAAGAGTGATCAGGTTTATCCCGAACACCTCGATTACTAGTTACATGGGGGCGGAAGCGGTGGCCAACTCTCAGATTTTATAAACGGCCGCACAGAAGGTAATATTTTAAATTTACAAAGCGTTACATAGCGCACATGAACTCGTTTCATATTACAGGATCACACGAGTACATTCATTCAAATATTACATCCTTAGCACATTCCTCCGCCCCAAGGCGAGCACCCTTCAGGACATTGTCATAATAATTTTTGGGGTGGCGATGCTCCTTGCCCTCCGGCGGCCCCTCCTTCACCAGTTTTTCGGCGTCCAGCTTCGCCCAGTGCACTTTCGCCCGGGCAAAAGCCCTGCGAGCACCCTCGATGCAGACGGACAGCTTTATGACTTCAAGCCTTGGGCAGGCATTCACAAGTCGTCTTACCAGGCCGAAATAGCTGCCAGGCAGGGGCTCGCCAGGCCACATCCGGACTATAAAGCCCCTCATGGCCAGTTCGGCCGCCTTGTGAAGCTCGACCAGTTGCTTCAACTGGTCGCTCAAGGGCATCATATGTTCGGTCCCAGTATACTGAGATCAGAACAACTTCTCCGTCGAGCTCCCCTCCTCGGCCCGGTAGAACTCTGCAGCATCCGACACACTCCGGGGTAGATCTGAGAACGCTCCTGGAGAGCTCCGAATTCGGGTAAGTAAAAGGAAAGTTTCCTTCACATGCTTGCTTTGCATAATGAATGCCTTACCCGCCGCTATCTTCTTAACTGCCTCAATTTCCTGGAGGGCCTTTTGGGCTTCGGCCTTGGAATGTTGTGTGTTTTCGAGGGCCTTCGCAAGCTCGGACCCTTGCGTCTTAGAGTCAAGCTCCAAGGACTCGTGTTTCTTGACGAGAGCCTAGAGCTCTTGCTGCACCTCGCCTACTCGGGCCTCTTGCTTCTCTCGCTTGGTGCGCTCCTTGGCCGCTTTGTCTTCGGCCTCGGACAGCGCCTTCTTCAGGGCCGCCACTTCGGTCGTGGCCCGTAGCAAAATTCATGACGATCCTATTATTCAAAAACCAAATTTTTCTTTATCAATATTCAGACGAGGTGTCACTTACCTTTGTTCTCTTCGAGCTGCCTCTTGGTAAGGCCAAGCTCTTCCTTTGACTGCTCAAGGTCCCGCTTCAGTGCGGTGACCTCTGCAGTACGAGCGGCGGCGGCCAGCAGTGAAGCCTGCTTATTCACATAGACACATTCTGATTAGAATCATGCGATTATTATTTGATCCTCTATTCGGCCTTTCTTCGCGAGCCAAAGCGAAGCATCGAGGGCTACCGCCTATCTTTGTAACATTTTCTTATAATTTGATTACTTACCTCAAAGCCTGTTAGGAGGCTGTCACAGGCTTCAGTCAGTCCGCTCTTGGCGGACTGAACCTTCTTGACCACCGCACTCATGATAGTGCGGTGCTATTCTTCAATGGAAGCGCCGCGAAGCGCTTCCAGCAAGTTGTCCGATGCCTCCGGATGGACAGAGGCCATCGGCACAGGCGGCTTGCCCCCCTTAGCAAGGGCTTGCCTGACAGAATCCGGAACCACTGGAGGTTCCGGCGCCATATTTGGCTGGGGGCTAGACTTGCTGCCCGCGGCGTTAGGGCCCAGGGGAGTCTTTCCCCTCGTGCGCCCAGCGCCTGGAATGTCACCTTGGGGCACCTCCGGAACTGTCTCCCATTGGTTCAGTTCCCTTTGAGACAACACCTCGGCGTCGTCTGTAGGGCGGGGGGAGGAGGTGGTCGGGAGTGAATCACTGTTCATATTCGATGGGCCCAAAGAATCATCCGACAAAGATACGTCTGTAGGATCTTGAGAAGAGGTGTCTAGAGGGGGGTGATTAGACACTAAGTACCAAAGTTGCAGTTTCTAACTTCTTTTAGGTTTAAGTGGAGTTTAGGCACAAGTTTAACATTCTCAATACATAACACGCAAGCATGCAAAGAGTATATAGGCAGCGGAAAATAAAGCATGCAACTTGCAAGAATGTAAAGGGAAGGGTTTGGAGGATTCAAACGCAATTGGAGACACGGATGTTTTTGTCGTGGTTCCGATAGGTGGTGCTATCGTACATCCACGTTGATGGAGACTTAAACCCACGTAGGGTAGCAGTTCTTGTGAGTCCACGGAGGGCTCCACCCACGAAGGGTCCACGAAGAAGCAACCTTGTCTATCCCACCATGGCCGTCGCCCACGAAGGACTTGCCTCACTAGCGGTAGATCTTCACGAAGTAGGCGATCTCCTTGCCCTTACAAACTCCTTGGTTCAACTCCACAATCTTGTCGGAGGCTCCCAAGTGACACCTAGCCAATCTAGGAGACACCACTCTCCAAGAAGTAACAAATGGTGTGTTGATGATGAACTCCTTGCTCTTGTGCTTCAAGTGATAGTCTCCCCAACACTCAACTCTCTCTCACAGGATTTGGATTTGGTGGAAAGAAGATTTGAGTGGAAAGCAACTTGGGGAAGGCTAGAGATCAAGATTCTTGTGGTTGGAATGGAATATCTTGGCCTCAACACATGAGTAGGTGGTTCTCTCTCGAACTGGTAAGTTGGAAGTGTAGGTTTGTTCGATGGCTCTCTCCACGAATGAAGAGGAGGTGGAGGGGTATATATAGCCTCCACACAAAATCTATGATTACACACAATTTACCAAACTCGGTGGGACCGAATCATCAAACTCGGTCGGACCGATTTAGTAAACCTAGTGATCGTTAGGGTTTCGGTGGGATCGACATGCATCTCGGTAGGACCGATATGGTTAGGGTTAGGGCATAACGTAATCTCGGTGAGACTGATTACACAAACTCGGTGAGACCGAATTTGGTAATTAGCTAACCAGAGAGTTGGTCAGGTAAACTCGGTGGCATCGATTTGCTCTTTCGGTGAGACCGAAATGTTACAAAAGGGAAACATAGAGTTTACATTGTAATCTCGGTGGGACCGATTCGCTCTTTCGGTGAGACCGAAAAGTTACGAAGGGGAAACAGAGAGATTACAATCCCATCTCGGTGAGACCGAGATCCCTATCGGTGAAACCGATTTGCCTAGGGTTTGTGGCAGTGGCTATGACATTTGAACTCGGTGGCGCCGGATAGAAAGAATCGGTAGGGCCAAGTTTGACTTTGGGTTTAGGTCATATGTGGATGTGATAAAGTAGTGGAGGATTTTGGAGCATATCACTAAGCACATGGAGCAAGAGGCTCATTAAGCAACACCTCATCCCTTCTTGATAGTATTGGCTTTTCCTATAGACTCAATGTGATCTTGGATCACTAAAATGTAAAATGTAGAGTCTTGAGCTTTTGAGCTTGAGCCAATCCTTTGTCCTTAATATTTTGAGGATCCACTTTCATCATCCATGCCATGCCATTCATTGAGCTTTCTGAAATATTCATCTTGGAATAGTATTAGCTCAATGAGCTATATGTTGTTATGAATTACCAAAACCACCAAGGGATAGTTGCACTTTCAATCTCCCCCTTTTTGGTAATTGATGACAACATATAGATCAAAGCTTCGACAAATGATAATAAAGTTGAAAAACATCGTCGCTTTGAGAAGTATGTGATAAGCAAGAGCTCCCCCTAAATTTGTGCATATCTTAAGATTTGCTTTGGACTGCAAATGCACAAGAAATTAGGCTCATGGGTTACTCTTCCATGTCACATACATCTTGGTGGAGCGCTCAAAAAAATAACGATTGAATACATGCACTCATCACCAAGCACAGTGAATGATCATATAAGGATAAATAAGATAATATCATAAAAACATAAGTGTAGCTTATGATCAAACACATGATCATCAATGTCTCACAGGTAATGCATAGTATCTCAAGCAATCAAACGCAAAAAAAAGTTCAACCAAAAAGACAAGAGAGAACAAAAGCAAATCTCTCTCTCTCGAAGCCTATGATCTATACATTTTTCTCCCCTTTGGCAACAAGTTACCAAAAGTTCCTAGAAAATGCATAGCACTATGTCGTCTCTCGTGCTTGGTCTTACGGTGGTGGTGTAGACAGGACTCCAAGGATGAATGCATCGATGACGTGGTAGGAGCTGAAGAAGTTGGAGCTGGAGCTGGTTGAGCTGGAGCTGTAGCCGGAGCGGAAGAAGTGGCTCACGGTGTCTGGAGTTGGCACTGCAGCTGACCTCTGAGCTCTAGGCACTCTGGCAAATGCATCAGTTGTCGTCTTGCCCTTCCTCTCCTGCATATCATCTTGTAACTGCTCCACAGCTGACTGAATCTCAGTCACTTTAACATCAAGATCATAGAATTTTTGTTCCGTGATTCTCTCCAGGCTCTCCTGGTTTTGAGTTAGGGTGGACAACCCCTTCTCAATCCGCAGAGTTGATGCTATTAAGTAACCAAGCTGCTCCTGCTTGTTCTTCAGAAAGTACTCTGATGCCTCTGCTTGAGTTGGCATCTTTGCAGCTTTCTCTTGCCTGCCTTCTCCTTTCTCTCCTTAGCTTGCACTAATGTTGGTTCATTCTCAGTCATGACAACTCGATTGTCCTCAAATTCAGGATAGAGAACCATGTGTTCCTTATCCAATAGATACTTTCCTGTGCCCATCTTCGAGTTTATCAACTCCTGAATCTGTGGGGCATAACCACAACTCGTCTTCCGATTTCTTCTTTGTCCTCTTAATTGTCTCGACTATGAGGCTCATGACCTTGAATTTCTGAGGCACATCAAAAAAATGAAGCAAATTGATTGCATGCCCTCTAATCATGTTATGGTCACCTGATTTGGGCAATAGAGTATGCCTTAAGATCCAGTTGATCGTAGGCAGCCCTGACAGCAGAAAATGGACTGATCCAAACTTGAAGTTCTCAAGTACATCATCTGGGATCTCCTTGTACATGTGTGACATAGAGTTATGATCCATTTTCTTCTTACCATAAATGTCCAGGTCATCCTCGCTTTCCTTTGGGGCATTGATCAAACTTGCCCATTCCTCTATGGTAGACTGATATCTGGTTCCTTCTGACATCCACACTATCCTGCCATCTGGATAGAAATGTGCTGTGGAGTAGAATTGCATGATAAGTTCATCGTTCCAGTTGGTGAGCTTCTGCCCAACAAAATCAGCAACTCCACAAGCACTGAAGCTGTCATATACTCCAGGGTAGTGTTTTGTTCATAGGTTCAATGCTAGAGATGAAAGAATAGTTTTCACAAAAGTTAGCTAAACGAGTTTTAGAGCGAGTGATTCTCCCGGTTTGAATATCATTGTAGATTTTCTCGACGGGATGGTCTTTAGCAATTCTTTCTTGAACTCGTGAAAGCTTTTGCATGGGTCTCGGTTGAACATCTTCTTCATCTTGTTCTTCTTCTTCTTGATCATCTTCATTGTTGGCGTTGTCGTTTTCTTGTCGAGGTGGAGAAGGAGGTTGTTCACGTTCGTGATGTTCTTCCTCGTTTTCTTCAACTTGGTGTGTTCCACTTGTGGATGCTTCCGTATCAACTCTTGGTTCCCCTTGTCGTGAAGTAGAAGCTTCCACTTGAACAGACGAGGTACTCTCCTTCACCTCTGTTGGACGGACCTTGCCAATAGACAAGTCTTGGATTGCTTCCGAAGGGTCTTTGTATCCTACATCAATTGGCAATTGCTCTACTTGCGAGCCGTTAGATTCATCAAACTTCACATCTACCGTCTCTTCAACCTTTCGGGTGAAATTGTTGTAGACACGGTAAGTGTGAGAGTCTGAAACCATAACCTAGTAGGAAACCTTCATGAGACTTAGGAGCAAATTTTGAGCACGATGCTTATCAAGAATGTAGCACTTTGAGCCGAATACTCGAAAGTATCCAACTTGGGGTTTGTTCTTTGGTGAGGAGCTCGTATGCCGTCTTGCCGAGTAGCTTGTGAAGATACAAGCGATTTGTTGCATGACAAGCTGTCTCAACCGCTTCGCCTAAAAAGTGCTTGGCGTCTTGTACTCATCAAGCATCGTTCTCGCCATTTCGATGAGCGTCCGGTTCTTCCTCTCAACAACTCCATTTTGTTGAGTGTGTACGTAGCCGAGAACTCGTGTGAAATCCCTTCTTCATCAAGAAAGGTGTCCACATTTGCGTTCTTGAACTCCATTCCGTTGTCGCTGCGAACCTTCTTGATCTTCACTTCAAATTGGTTTTGGGCCTTCCTAGCGAAGTTTTTGAAGATCTTTTGGACCTGCGATTTATCATCGAGAAATAATACCCACGTAAATCTTGAAAAATCATCAACTATAACTAGACAAAAAGAATTTCCACCGAGACTTTTGTAAGCGTTGGGACCAAAGAGATCCATATGAAGTAGCTAGAGTGGCCTCCTTGTGGTCATGATGTTCTTCACGGGATGCCTTCCTCCAACCTGTTTACCTGCCTGACAAGCGCTCCAAAGTCTATCCTTGTCAAATATGACATCGTTAACTCCAAGGATATGATTTCCTTTAATAAGTTTGTCAAGGTTTCTCATGCCAACGTGACCTAGTCGTCTATGCCATAACCAACCTTTTGAGGATTTAGCAATGAAGCAAGTTTTAGGTTGTGCCTTTTTAGAGAAATCAACAATGTAAAGATCACCTTGTACCAAATGGACATTAAAAGTGCTTTTCTAAATGGTGAAATAGAGGAGGAAGTTTATGTTAAACAACCTCCCGGCTTTGTCAATCCTAAGAAACCAAATCATGTTTACAAACTTCACAAAGCTCTTTATGGTCTTAAACAAGCTCCTAGAGCTTGGTATAAATCTTGACCAAGTTTCTTCTTGAAAAGGCTTTGAAATTGGGAAGATTGATTCCACACTTTTTACTAAAAGGGTTAATGGAGAATTATTTGTATGCCAAATTTATGTTGATGATATCATATTTGGATCAACTAACCCTCATTCTAGTGAAAAGTTTGGAAAGCTAATGTCGGAGAAGTTTGAGATGTCAATGATGAGTGAACTCAAATTCTTTCTTGGGTTGCAAATCAAGCAAACTAAGGAAGGTACTTTTGTGTCTCAAACGAAGTACACTAAGGACTTATTCAAGAAGTTCAATATGCAAGAATGCAAAGGTATGTCTACACCCATGCCTACTAGTGGACATCTTGATTTTACCAAAGATGGTAAACCCGTTGACCAAAAAGTTTATCGCTCTATGATTGGTTCATTGTTATACCTATGTGCTTCACGTCCCGATATTATGCTAAGTGTGTGCATGTGTGCAAGATATCAAGCTGCTCCTAAAGAATGTCATCTTAAGGCCGTAAAAAGGATAGTGAGATACTTAATTCATACACCAAATTTTGGCATTTGGTATCCTAAGAGATCCTCTTTTGATCTTGTTGGCTATTCCGACTCGGACTATGTCGGAGACAAGGTTGATAGAAAGTCCACTTCGGGTACTTGTCAATTTCTTGGTAGACCTCTTGTGTCTTGGTCCTCCAAGAAACAAAACTCGGTATCCTTATCTACCGCCGAAGCGGAGTACATTGCCGCTGGTTCATGTTGTGCTCACTTACTTTGGATGACCCAAACTCTTAAAGAATGTGAGACATGTTCCATTGCTTTGTGACAATGAAAGTGCTATCAAAATTGGTCATAATCCCGTACAACATTCTCGAACTAAGCATATTGAAGTTCGTCATCATTTCATTCGAGATCATGTTGCTAAGGGTGACATTAATCTTAAGCATGTTCACACCAAAAAGCAATTAGCGGATATATTTACTAAACCCTTTGATGAGAAAGTGTTTTGCAAGTTGAGAGGAGAATTGAACATCATTGATGCTTCAAACTTGGAGTAGAAACTCCATTGGATACATGCAAGACATGAGCTTATGACTAATCCATGATATCTCTCTTATGATGAATATATTATATCTTGGATATATTTGCATCTTTCATGTCATCTAACCCATGTAGGTACTTGGTTGAATCAAATTCCATGAGATTGTAATCTACTCACATCTTGAGCAATCTCTACATCACCAAGTCTCTACCCTATGGTGGATGAATACAAGGAAGCACGGAATCATTCTAACATATCCTTTTGACAAACTCTATGTTGAGCTTCATGATTGTCATTTTGGATACATAAGTGCTCTTCCTTGCAAGAACTAACCCATGTAGGTAGATGGACTAAAATTCCAAGTGGTGCTCCCAATTCTTGATGAGCTACATCAATCTTGGGCAACCCACACAAGTTCAACTACATGGACAACACCACCAACCAAGGTATGTTATTCCATCTTAGAGAAGCTTTACTCCAAGTCATGAGCTAAAGCAACTCGACAAGATGTGAATACATCAAGATGCTTAAACGAAAAATGGTAACCCCATTTTGAGCTTACACGATGAGTATGACCCATGATCAAGTGATCTCACTTGACTCCTAAGTCAATATACTCTAACATAGGTGACTTTGTCACCGACCATCTCTAGATGAAGTTCTCTCGTGTTCTTTGTGTTTTTGCATTTGTCTCAAGCATATTTGTTTCCCCTTCCAAAAGAAACTTCATCTAGATTTCTTTCTTTTCTTTTCTGTTTGCTCTGCATTTTCTCCATCCAATTCATTGTAAATCATTCAGTTAATTCCTTGCAAATCTTTGTGAGACCTTTCCAGTCTAGTGAGCTGAGGTGACAAGTGTTTTCCCTGTGATGAACTCGGTTTCACCGATTTGTTGTTTTCGGTCCAACCGAATCCTTTCGGTACAACCGAAGCATACCACTCGGTGCCACCGATTTCACAACAGGAAAAACAGTTTGCCACTTATTCTGTGTTTCTTCTGATCCAGCTCCCCTCAATGAAACTTGTCCTCTACAAGCATCACAATTTTTTATCCAGTGATTTGTGTTGTGACTCAAGGACCAAACCCATACACAACAAATTCCAGAAGACCCTTCTTGGAAATTGATGTCAAAGGGGGAGAGGGAGATCACATCAAAGCTTATCACTTAGAGAGATCACATCGGAGAGAGTATTAAGGGGAGAAAGAGATCTCCGGGGAGAGAATACTCAAGTAGAAAGTATTTCTCAAGGATCCCATATGCTTGGTATTCAAGAGGAGAGATGCCACATGTCTTTTTGGGGGAAAGACATGTTCTTGTGTGCTTATTTTAATTAAGCTCTGTTCATTTATATTTTTTTCAGCTCTGATACCACTTGTAGGATCTTGAGAAGAGGTGTCTAGAGGGGGGGGGGTGATTAGACACTAAGTACCAAAGTTGCAGTTTTTAACTTCTTTTAGGTTTAAGTGGAGTTTAGGCACAAGTTTAACATTCTCAATACATAACACGCAAGCATGCAAAGAGTATATAGCCAGCGGAAAATAAAGCATGCAACTTGCAAGAATGTAAAGGGAAGGGTTTGGAGGATTCAAACGCAATTGGAGACACGGATGTTTTTGTCGTGGTTCCGATAGGTGGTGCTATCGTACATCCACGTTGATGGAGACTTCAACCCACGTAGGAGTAGCAGTTGCTTGTGAGTCCACAGGGCTCCACCCACGAAGGGTCCACGAAGAAGCAACCTTGTCTATCCCACCATGGCCGTCGCCCACGAAGGACTTGCCTCACTAGCGGTAGGTCTTCACGAAGTAGGCGATCTCCTTGCCCTTACAAACTCCTCGGTTCAAATCCAAAATCTTGTCGGAGGCTCCCAAGTGACACCTAGCCAATCTAGGAGACACCACTCTCCAAGAAGTAACAAATGGTGTGTTGATGATGAACTCCTTGCTCTTGTGCTTCGGATGATAGTCTCCCCAACACTCAACTCTCTCTCACAGGATTTGGATTTGGTGGAAAGAAGATTTGAGTGGAAAGAAACTTGGGGAAGGCTAGAGATCAAGATTCTTGTGGTTGGAATGGAATATCTTGGCCTCAACACATGAGTAGGTGGTTCTCGAGGCTGGTAAGTTGGAAGTGTAGGTTTGTTACGATGGCTCTCTCCACGAATTAAGAGGAGGTGGAGGGGTATATATAGCCTCCACACAAAATCTAACCGTTACACACAATTTACCAAACTCGGTGGGACCGAATCATCAAACTCGGTCGGACCGATTTAGTAAACCTAGTGATCGTTAGGGTTTTCGATTGGGATCGACATGCATCTCGGTAGGACCGATATGGTTAGGGTTAGGGCATAACGTAATCTCGGTGAGACCGATTACACAAACTCGGTGAGACCGAATTTGGTATTAGCTAACCAGAGAGTTGGTCAGGTAAACTTGGTGGGACCGATTTGCTCTTTCGGTGAGACCGAAATGTTACAAAAGGGAAACCGAGAGTTTACATTGTAATCTCGGTGGGACCGATTCGCTCTTTCGGAGAGACCGAAAAGTTACGAAGGGGAAACAGAGAGATTACAATCCCATCGGTGAGACCGAGATTGAGGGAGTCCTGGACTAGGGGGTGTCCGGATAGCCGAACTATCATTACGGCCGGACTCCAAGACTATGAAGATACAAGATTGAAGACTTCGTCCCGTGTCCGGATGGGACTTTCCTTGGCGTGGAAGGCAAGCTTGGTGATACGGATATGTAGATCTCCTACCATTGTAACCGACTACATGTAACCCTAACCTATCCGGTGTCTATATAAACCGGAGGGTTTTAGTCCATAGGACGAAGAACAATCATACCATAGGCTAGCTTCTAGGGTTTAGCCTCCTTGATCTCGTGGTAGATCTACTCTTGTACTACCCATATCATCAATATTAATCAAGCGGAGTAGGGTATTACCTCCATCGGGAGGGCCCGAACCTGGGTAAAAACATCGTGTCCCTTGTCTCCTGTTACCATCCGCCTATACGCACGATTCGGGACCCCCTACCCGAGATCCGCGGTTTGACACCGACATTGGTGCTTTCATTGAGAGTTCCTCCGTGTCGCCACCGATAGGCCCGATGGCTCCTTGATCATCAACAACGACGCGGTCCGGTGAGACTTATCTCCCGGACAGATCTTCGTATTCGGCGGCTTTGCTGCGGGCCAATTAAGCAGCCATCTGGAGTAGATCGAAAGCTTCGCCCCAGCCATCAGGTCAGATTTGAAAGTTTAAACTATACGGCCGATATCCGCGGAGACTTGATCTTCGACGGATTCGAGCCGCTAAGCGATGCCGCCTTGTCTCGATGGGCATGATCTAGCTCTGCGGCGAGCGATTGCCACGGAGGCCGCACCGACATCTGCTCCGACCCTTAATCCGGGCCGGATTCCCCGATCGAGGGCGAGTGGTTGGACACCGCCTCGGGGCTACTGATCTCTCTGGCGATTGAGCGGACTCCATCCCTGTCGCTGCGAAGACCTCGACTCCGGTGCGGACTCCTCTCCGGATTCCGAACCCTCCGCGCCTGCCAATCGAATCCGATTGGGCGCCGGTCATGGAGTTCACTGCCGCAGACATCTTTCAGCACTCGCCCTTTGGCGACATCCTGAATTCACTAAAGTCTCTCTCTTTATCCGGAGAGCCCTGGCCGGACTACGGACAGGAAGGTTGGGATACGAACGACAAGAAAATTCAAAGCCCACCCACCACCCACTTTATAGCCACTGTCGATGATCTAACCGACATGCTCGACTTCGACTCCGAAGACATCGACGGTATGGACGACGATGCCGGAGACGACCAAGACCCAGCGCCTACGAGGGCTGCGGAAGGCCACCTCGTCATATGACATATACATGGTGGACATCCCAAAAGATGGGAACGACGATGGAACAACGGAGGATGACCCCTCCAAGAAGCAATCGAGCGCCCGGCGTCGTGGCGCCGCTCTAAATCCCGCCACAATAAAAATGGTGATTCCGCACGGAGATAATAACACCCGGGCGGTCGAAGACAACCCCCCCTCGGCGGGACTCGGCCGGGAGGAGGAGAAGCAAGTCCGCCGACGCGGTCTGGCAGAAAGAGAGTTCGAGGACGATAATTATGCGCCTCCCACCGAAGATGAGCCAAGCCTCGACGACGACGAATTTGTCGTGCCTGAGGATCCCGCCGAACAGGAGCGTTTCAAACGCAGACTGATAGCCACGGCAAGCAGCCTCAAGAAAAAGCAGCAACAACTTAGAGCTGACCAAGACCTGGCTGGTGACGGATGGATCAGTAGTCCTTGCAGCGAAGAGTATGAACTTCGGCGCCCTCAAAGCTACCCCAAACACATGCCATTGCCTCGATCAGAGGAAGAAGCACCCAAGTCACCAGCGCACGACATGGCAGACCGGCCACCCCGTGGCCGTGACAGAGAACCCTCTCGGCCCTCCGCTCAAGCCACACCCCGACGCTGCTCAAAAAGTACCAAGGCACGGGAAAACGCGCCGGACTTGTGAGATATATTGGAGGATATTGAAAAACATACAAGATCGATCTATGGATCGCGTGGGCGCCCAACGATGCGGGATGATTACCGTCACGTCGGATCTGACAAACCCGGCCGGGCGAACCACGATGAACAAAGCTCATATGAGCTACGTCGTGATATAGCCCAATACAGAGGCGCCGCACACCCACTATGCTTCACAGATGAAGTAATGGATCATCAAATCCCCAAGGGCTTCAAACCCGTAAACATCGAATCATACGATGGTACCACAGATCCTGCGGTCTGGATCGAGGACTATCTCCTCCATATCCTAATGGCCCGCGGTGATGATCTACATGCCATCAAATACCTCCCACTCAAGCTTAAAGGACCATCTCGACATTGGCTCAACAACTTGCCAGCAGAATCAATTGGTTGTTGGGAGGACCTGGAAGCCGCATTCCTTGATAACTTCCAGGGCACATATGTGCGACCACCGAACGCCGATGACCTTAGCCACATAATTCAGCGAGACGGAAGAATCGGCCGGACAATTACGGACACGGTTCCTAACAAAGAAAAATCAAATCGTTGATCGTCCGGATCACGAGGCCCTTGCAGCCTTCAAACATAACATCCATGACGAGTGGCTTGCCCGGCACCTAGGACAGAAAAGCGAAATCCATGGCAGCCCTCACAACACTCATGACCCGCTTTTGTGCGGGAGAGGACAGCTCCTAGCTCGAAGCAACAACTTGGCCAAACACCACGATGGTTCGGATACCAAGGACAGCAATGGCAGGTCGCGTCGCAACAAGAACAAAGCGCCGCGTGCGGTGATAATCTTTGAAGATCTGGCCGTCAATGCCGGATTCAGAGGCTCTAAACCCGGTCAGCGGAAGAAGCCATTCAAAAGAAATACCCAGGCCCCGTCCAACTTGGACCGAATACTCTATCGCTTGTGCCAGATACATGGCACCCCTGAAAAACCAGCCAATCACACCAACAGGGATTGTTGGGTGTTCAAACAAGCAGGCAAGTTAGGTGCCGAACTCAATGACAAGGGGCTGCACAACGATGACGAGGAAGAGCCCAGCCGCCGAACAATAGAGGACAGAAGGGTTTTCCCACACAAGTGCGGACGGTGAACATGATATACGCAACCCACATACCCAAAAGGGAGCGGAAGCGTGCACTAAGGGACATATATGCGATGGAGCCAGTCGCCCCAAAGTTCAACCCATGGTCTTCCTGCCCGATCACCTTCGATCGAAGGGACCACCCCACTAGCATTCTAAACTTACCTCAAAGCCTGTTAGAAGGCTGGTACAGGCTTCAGTCAGCCCGCTCTTGGCGGACTGAACTGTCCGGATCACCGCACTCATAACAGTGCGGTGCTCCTCCTTGATGGAAGCGCTGTTAAGCGCCTCCGATCGCTCTCCGGTGCCTCCGGTTGGATGGAGGACACCGGCGTCTTACCCTTCTTGCGAAGGGACCGCTTGCCGGACTCCGGAACCGCTGAAGGTTCCGGCATGGAGTCCGGACGAGGGTCGGGCTGAGAGCCCCTGGGGGTCTCGCCCCCCACGCGCCTGGAGTCCGGAGGTTGCCTTGCGGCGCCTCGTACGCCACCTCCTCTTGACCAAGCCCCCCTTGGGGCCCCATCGCGGCGTCGTCCGCGGCGTGAGGTGAGGAGGCGGTCGGAAGTGAAGTACTCTCCATTTCCGATTTAACTCTGGGACCCTTCGGCAAGCGGCGAACTTCGCCCTTGGGCGGGCTGCATGATTGTTCGGCATTAGAGAACACTATGCAATTATAAAAAGCCATGGGTATCCGGACACTTACGATCTCGCCAGGGGCTTGGCCCTTGTTGGCCAATCCTCCTCGTCGTTGTCGACGTTGGTGGAGAAGTCCGGAGGAAGGGTTCTTCCTTCTTGGACCCTCCGGCCTCCCCGGTTAGGCGGCCTTCCTTTCCTCTCCTCCCCGCTGGGAGAAGCTTCTTTTCCTCCTCCTCGTCCTCGGGAGAAGATTACGCTTTAATCGGCGGCCGCGTGGCGTCGGGAGCTCCTTCGAGTTCCCGTGGCCTCCTTCTTGGCCTTCTCTCTGGCACCACATGGGGTACCGGAGCCAACAACCCCGTCAATCGGGCGTCCGCTGGGTCTTATGGCAAAGGAGCCGGACAGTTAATTTGATTGTGGAGTTTTAGATCCCACATAGATTCAATCTATGAAAAAAGAGTCCCGTAAAGGGTAAAATAACTTACCTCGCTGGCTTGACGCCGCGAGCTGTATCCGCGATCTTTGTTGGCGGACGCGGGGGCTTCGGCGCCCTTGAACAGCACCTTCCAGGCATCTTCGTACGTAGTGTCGAAGAGCCGGCTCAAACTTCGATCTTTGTCTTGGGATCGAACTCCCACAAATTAAAGGCCTGTTGTTGGCATGGGAGAATCCGGCGGATGAGCATCACCTGGATTACGTCGACGAGCCTGAGATTCTTGTCCACCAGGTTTCGGACGCATGTTTGGAGTCCGGATAGCTTGTCCGAATTCCCCCACGTCAGGCCCGTCTCTTTCCATGACGAGAGCCGTGTGGGGAAGCCAGATCTGAATTTGGGGGCCTCCACCCATTTGGGGTCGCGTGGCTCGGTGATGTAGAACCACCCCGATTGCCACCCCTTTATTGTCTCCACAAAGGCGCCCTCGAGCCATAGGACTTTGGCCATCTTGCCGACCATGGCGCCTCCGCACTCCGGCTTGACGGCCGCCCACAACCTTCGCCTGACATTGAAGGTCTTCAGCCATAGGCGAAGTGGGGCTGGATCTTGAGAGGAAAGCCTACTTTTACATGACGATAAACGCCGAGATGTTGAGGATGAAATTCGGGGCCAGGTCGTGGAAGTCCAGGCCGTAGTAGAACATGAGCCCCCGGACAAATGGGTGAAGTGGAAAGCCTAGTCTGCGCAGGAAGTGGGGGAGAAACACCACCCTCTCATGGGGCCTGGGGGTTGGAATGAGCTGCCCCGTGTCGGGCAGCCTGTGCGCGACATCGCCGGACAAATATCCGGCCTCCTGTAGTCTTGTGATGTGCCCCTCCGTGACGGAGGAGGCCATCCACCTACCTCCCGCTCCTGACATGGTTGGAGAAGGTTGAGGTGGGATGTGTGGACTTGGGCGCTGGAGCTCGAGTGTGCGGAAATGGATGAGCAAAGGAGGAAGAAGGCGTAGGGGAAAAGGTGGATCCTTATCCCTTATATGGACTGACGAGTTATGCGTCCCCACCAACTGGTAAAACTCGCTTATCTCCCAAGCGCCAGTAATCAATGGCGCGGATGGGTTACCCACGTCCATATTGATGAGAATCCCGGAATAAGGGGCACGATCTATGCTTTGATAAGGCGTGCCAAGGAAACCGCCTCGCTAAACGCTACCGAGGTGGAGCGGTAAAAACAATTCATATAAAGACCTGGCCATGGTGTGATGTCACGCCGCGGAATACGTCAGCAGATCTGTGCAGAAGTTATTCTCTCTACGGTGGTGTGTGGAACTTTTTTTACAGAGCCGGACACTATCCTTGTGTTCAAACCTTCTATGAAGTATTCGGAGGAGGAACCCGCCTTGCAATGCCGAAGAAAATACGCGCGTCGGACTCGTCGTCATTGAAGCCTGGTTCGAGAGCTCTTGAGGAGTCTGGACTAGGGGTGTCCGGATAGCCGAACTATCATTATGGCCGGACTCCAAGACTATGAAGATACAAGATTGAAGACTTCGTCCCGTGTCCGGATGGGACTTTCCTTGGTGTGGAAGGCAAGCTTGGCGATACGGATATGTAGATCTCCTACCATTGTAACCGACTGTGTAACCCTAACCTATCCGTGTCTATATAAACCGGAGGGTTTTAGTCCGTGGGGCGAACAACAATCATACCATAGGCTAGCTTCTAGGGTTTAGCCTCCTTGATCTCGTGGTAGATCTACTCTTGTACTACCCATATCATCAATATTAATCAAGCGGAGTAGGGTATTACCTCCATCGAGAGGGCCCGAACCTGGGTAAAAACATCGTGTCCCTTGTCTCCTGTTACCATCCGCCTAGACGCACAGTTCTGGACCCCCTACCCAAGATCCGCCGGTTTTGACACCGAAAGAGATCCCTATCGGTGAAACCGATTTGCCTAGGGTTTGTGGCAGTGGCTATGACATTTGAACTCGGTGGCGCCGGACAGAAAGAATCGGTAGGGCCGAGTTTGACTTTGGGTTTATGTCATATGTGGATGTGAGAAAGTAGTGGAGGATTTTGGAGCATATCACTAAGCACATGGAGCAAGAGGCTCATTAAGCAACACCTCATCCCTTCTTGATAGTATTGGCTTTTCCTATAGACTCAATGTGATCTTGGATCACTAAAATGTAAAATGTAGAGTCTTGAGCTTTTGAGCTTGAGCCAATCCTTTGTCCTTAATATTTTGAGGGATCCACTTTCATCATCCATGCCATGCCATTCATTGAGCTTTCCTGAAATATTCATCTTGGAATAGTATTAGCTCAATGAGCTATATGTTGTTATGAATTACCAAAACCACCTAGATAGTTGCACTTTCAACGTCAATATGGGCTCGGGATGGACTGCATAATCATGTTCGGCGTGATAAGGAGCAGTACAATAAAACATACCAAGAACTATTATGGTATCCGGATACTCAGGACTTTGCCAGGGGCATGTCCCTGGGTAACCACTCCTCATCGCTGAAAGCGGCCGTCGTGGAGAAGTACGGGAGGAGGGTCCTTCCCTTCTTGGACCCTTCGGCCTCCCCTGATGGGGCGGCCTTCCTTTTCCTGTCCCCTCGGCTGTGGGGGGGGAGGGGAGAACTTTCCTCTTCCTCCTCCTCGTCTTTGCGGGAGGAGTGCGCCTCGGTGTTTTTGGACGATGAGTCCATTATAAGCTTGCGCCGGAGACCTTTCCTGGTCCCCGTGGCCTTCTTCTTGGCCTTATTCTCCGGCGCCTCATAAGGCGCTGGAACCAGCATCTCCGTTAGGAGAGCATCTGCTGGATCTTCGGGCAGGGGGGTGGACAATCGATCTACTCCGCTGTCGCTACCCAGTCCTGTTAAATGGCGTGGTGGCTTAGATCCCATGCATGGTTATACTGGGGAAAAGAACATCTTGTGAGATATAAAAGACTTACTGGATTGGCAGGGCGCTTCGCGCTGAGTCCGCGGTCCTCGGTAAGGGGAGGAGGTACCTCGGCACCCTTGAACAACACCTTCTAGACGTCCTTGTGCGTCGTGTCGAAGAGCTATCGCAGCGTCTGGTGCTTAGCCGGGTCGAACTCCCACAAATTGAATGCCTCTTTGACACGGGAGGATCCAGCGGAAGAGCATGACTTGGACCATGTTGACAAGCTTGATTTTCTTGCTTATCATGTTTTTGATGCAGGTCCGAAGTCCAGTCAGCTCCACCGATGAACCCCAGGATATGCCCTTCTCTTTCCAGGAGGTGAGCCGCATGGGGTGTAACACCCCGGATGTAACTTTCCATATTTGTAACTCCAACTCTTGCAATTTTCGGCTATGTGCTATGGTATTCCCTCCGTGGTTGGGTTTTTGTCTTTCGTTTTGCATTTTGTTCATGTCATGCATCTCTTATCATGTCATCATGTGCATCTCTTTTGCATACGTGTTCGTCTCATGATTCCGAGCATTTTCCCCGTTGTCCGTTTTGCAATCCGACACTCCCACATGCACCGGCGCACCCCTCTTGTCTCTTTTGTGTGCGGGTGTTAAACGTTCTCGGAATGGACCGAGGCTTGCCAAGTGGCCTTGGTACACCACCGGTAGACCACCTGTCAAGTTTCGTGCCATTTGGAGGGCGTTTGATACTCCAACGGTTAACCGGGTAATCGCAAAGGCCTCTTGTGTGTTGCAGCCCAACACCTCTTCAAAACATCCCAATAACCCATCTAAGTCACTTCCATGTCCATCGCCGTTCGATCACGATCGTGTGGGCGAAAACTACACCTCATTTGGAGCTTCCTAGCTCTTTCTACCTATAAAAACACCTCGTCCCCCGAAATTCCGAATCAACTCCATCCCTAACCCTAGCCCCGCTCCTCTCGCCGCCCCCGGACACGTCCGGGCGGAGCCGGACGCGTCCGCCCGCCGCCCCGGACCAATCGCGCGCCGCCACGTGGCGGCCGCGCCCTCGGCAACGACGCGCCCGAGCGGCCAATGGCCAAGCCCTCCCGCGGCGCCTCCCGCTCCCAAAGTGCCTCACCGCCGCCGCCCACTCGGCCCAGCGCCGCGCAGGCGTCCCGCTCCTCCGGCCGCCCGCTCGGCCGCCCGCCCCATCCGCCTTTCGACCCGCTGCCTTGCGTCGCCGCCTCCCGCCCGCGAGGCCGCGCCCCGCCGGACCCCGTCGCCCCGGCCCGAGCTCCTTCCCCGAGCTCCGGCCGCCGTCTCCGTCCTCTCCGGCCACTTCTCCGGCGTCGCCTCGGCTTCCGCGCCGAGCCGGATCCAGATCCACTAGGGTTGACTTTCTTCCTCCCCCGATTTTCGTCTAAGTCCTTATCTGTCATAAATTTTGTTGCATGTTCATCGCCCCACAACTTTGCACTCATGGCTCCGATTTGGGCGTATAGCATACAGAATTGTTCGCCTCGATGAGTACATCATTTCATCTCATTGCATCATTTTCATTTGAGCTGACCTTTATGCCTGAAATGCTATTGGAAGAGGGCTATGTGATGTTAGTTTCAGATTCTTATCAGAACATGCACTTTTGTCATTTTTGCCATGATTGATGTGTGCATCCTATGAACTTGAGTCCTACATGTGTTTTGTAATATGCCATGCCATATTTAAAAGGGTGTATGCCATGTATTTTTGTGATCTCTGTGGTGACTAGCACAAGCATGCAAACTAGGCTTCGTGATGTTGCTGATTTCAGCCCCTGTTCTACTGTTATTTTTATGCCATGTAAACTTGATGCTACAGAGAGATCCATGCATATTTTTAGATACTTCAGTAAGGATGTTTTGCACATATGATTATTCTCTATCCATCCATACCCTTTTTGCAATTATGGAGTGCCATAGCTTGAGTCAATCGAGCTCTACTTTTGCTATAAAATGTTTCCTGGCAGGTTGTTTACATGTTATTCAATTTTGCCAAGGTTGTTGTAGTTGATCCGTGTATGCTATGATGTTGTTCTTGCCATGTATAGCTTCTATGCCATGTCTTCTTGATGGACATATGCTTAGTTTATCATGAAATGCTCTGTAGTGAGTGCATCGAGCTCGTGAAGATGCCTTCATAATTCTGTCAATGTCATGCCCTGTTTGCTGAATCTGTTAACGGAACTTGCTATATTGACATTGGTGCTACTACATTTTATGATCCCTTTTGGCTCTTGGTCAGTAAGGGACTTTTGTTCAATGCCTTGAGTAGATTCATGCCACGCCATATTTTGCTATGTATTGTTCCTGTAGAAGGTTTATTGCTTGCTCTAAACATGCCTTCCTGATGTTAATTTCTGGCATGTTAGTATGTTCACTGTCTGTGAAGCTGATATATTTTGCACTTTTGCCATGCTTGTTTGGACCTGTTATGGTGTGATTTAGCCGTAGCTCACTGTTCATCTTTTGTCAAGCATCTTGAGTAGATCATTGTCATATGCTTTGTTGGTGAGTTTGGGTGCAGTAGCTTAGTTTCTTGTTGCTTGCTATGTGGCATCATGCTGTTAATTGCAGATTTGTGCCATTCTTGTTTTGCTTGCAATTTGCAAACCGTGCATCCGATTCCGGTGATCTTTATATCGATTTCAACCGACATCATCTCATCTTTCCAGCGGCATACTTGGTTTGCCAAGTTGATGCCTTGTTCATCAGTTTCCTTCCGGAGCACGCATATGCATTGCATCTCACATCTCGCATATCATGCCATGTTTTGCATCATGTGGTTTGTGCATCGCCCGTGATTGATTGTTGGTCCTTTGCTTGTGTTCTTGCTTTGGGAAGAGCCGGAGACGAGTACGTGAGCGAGGAACCTGTTGAGAACGCTTACGAGGATCAAGCTTTCGACAACTCTGAGAACCTTGCAGGCAAGATGACCATACCCTCGAAATCACTTCTATCTTTGCTTGCTAGATGCTCGTTCTTTTGCTATGCCCATGCTGTGATACCTACCACTTGCTATATCATGCCACCCATATTGCCATGTAAAACCTCTAACCATCCTTTCCTAGCAAACCGTTGATTGGCTATATTACCGCTTTGCTCAGCCCCCTCTTATAGCGTTGCTAGTTGCAGGTGAAGATGAAGTGGGTTCCATGTTGGAACATGGTTATTTTGGGATATCACAATATCTCTTATTTTAATTAATGCATCTATATACTTGGTAAAGGGTGGAAGGCTCGGCCTTATGCCTGGTGTTTTGTTCCACTCTTGCCACCCTAGTTTCCGTCATACCGGTGTTATGTTCCTTGATTTTGCGTTCCTTACACGGTTGGGTGATTTATGGGACCCCCTTGACAGTTCGCCTTGAATAAGACTCCTCCAGCAAGGCCCAACCTTGGTTTTACCATTCGCCACCTAAGCCTTTTTTCCCCGGGTTTTCGCGAGCCCGAGGGTCATCTTTATTTACCCCGGGCGGTGCTCCTCCGGTGTTGGTCCAAACTAGAGCACCGTCTTGGGACCGTCCCTTGGCAACTTGGGTCACGTTGGTACCAGACGCTTCGCTTATCCGGTATGCCACGAGAGCGAGATATGTGTAGCTCCTATCGGGATTTGTCGACGCAGTCGGGTGGTCTTGCTGGTCTTGTTTTACCATTGTCGAGATGTCTTGTAGTCCGGGATTCCGAGATCGATCGGGTCTTCGGTAGAAGGAATATCCTTCGTTGACCGTGAGAGCTTATAATGGGCTAAGTTGGGACACCCCTGCAGGGTATTATCTTTCGAAAGGCGTGCCCGCGGTTATGAGGCAGATGGGAATTTGTTAATGTCCGGTTGTAGAAAACCCGAAGTTGACCTTGTTTAAAACACATCAACCGCGTGTGTAACCGTGATGGTCTCTTCTCGGCGGAGTCCGGGAAGTGAACACGGTGTTGGAGTTATGTTTGACGTAAGCAGTTTCAGGATCACTTCTTGATCACTTCTAGCTTCACGACCGTGCTTTGCTTCTCTTCTCGCTCTCCCTTGCGTATGTTAGCCACCATATATGCTAGTCGCTTGCTGCAGCTCCACCTCGTTACACCACCCTTCCTATAAGCTTAAATAGTCTTGATCTCGCGGGTGTGACATTGCTGAGTCCCCATGACTCAAAGATTCTACCAAAACAGTTGCAGGTGCCAACGATGTCAGTGCAGATGACGCAACCGAGCTCAAGTGGGAGTTCGACGAGGAACGTGGTCGCTACTATGTGTCTTTTTCCTCGATGATCGATGAGTGGAGCCAGTTGGGACGATCGGGGATCTTTGTAGCATTTGGGGTAGTCTTCTTTTATTTTGGTTCCGTAGTCGGACCTTGAGTGCATTCCGGATGATGAATGTTTATTTATGTATTGTGTGAAGTGGTGACTGTAAGCCAACTATGTATCTTTTTCCCTTATTTATTACATGGGTTGTGTGAAGATTACCTCACTTGCGACATTGATTTCAATGCGGTTATGCCTCTAAGTCGTGCTTCGACACGTGGGAGATATAGCCGCATCGAGGGCGTTACAAGTTGGTAATCGAGCCATCCCGGCTTAGGAGCCTCGCTTGATTGTTTGTCTTTGGCGTTGTTGAGACTAGAAAAAAAATGTTTTGAGTCTTAGGATTATATATATCGGAGAGTAGGATTCTTTTTACTCCTCAGTCCCTTCGTCGCTCTGGTGAGGCCCCCTGACGTAGAAGTTTTGACTCTACTCTCCTCAAATTTCACTAAAAAAAATTTTAGGATCACGCGGGTATCTTGGAACCGTTCCGATGGTTTTGTGACGAGAACATTGTTCTTGGTGCCTCCTGACATTTAGGGGTTGTGGCAGTGTCCCGTGGAGTTGAGCTCTGAGGTGTTGTCGTCACAATTTTATCGTTACAGTTCTGGAATACCTGAGTTTCGCCGACATCGAAAATCTCTTTTATGCAGTTGTTGGTGAGATAACCCCTATAACCCTTGATCAAGCGAGCTCAGGATTATTGCCATGACTCATTATAACGGATGCTTTTCAAGGTCGAGGTACACGATTTCGAAGGTTTCTTGGTTATGTGTTGACGGATGGATACACTGGATCTAGGTATTGTTAGTTTGGGTGATATATTTTGTGTCCCTGTATCCCCAACACCAGATTGCATAACCGTAAAGTTTCGGGAGTTTATAGGTGGGATTCAAGTAGCTCTTAGCATTTCTTCCCTTGAGATATTTGGTTTGCGATTGGGTAATCCTTACCACTTATTAGTTCCAGTCGTACCTTGTTATTTTTTTTCATCAACCCTTAATCAAGTGGCTTCTCACCTTAATGGACGTGTGATGTTAGCTTTTGGAATTCATTCGTTCATCCTTGTTCGAGTGTTTATTGTGAAGACTATATGTTGCAATTTCTATCCGTTGATTCAACTTGTCTATCTGTCTATCAAGATGCTAAGGATGTCACCCTCTTCAGGATGGCTCCGCCAACGCGTCTGAATCCGGAACGGAATGATGGGAGTCATTTGAACCCTCCACCTCCACCTCCGCCTCCGGAGGCATGGCAAGCTATCATGGCAGCCACCAACGCAAATGCTCAGATGATTTTGCAACTCTTGCAAGAGCGTACCCAAGGGCAAGGCAACCAAGGAAATCAAGGCCAAGGCAACAATCAGCCGCACTTTGCTACCCTCAATCAGTTCCTCGCTAATCAGCCGAAGTCTTTTCAACCGTAAGGCCACAGACGCCGACGATTGGCTTGTGGACATCTGCAAACATTTTGAATGTAGCAATGTCGACACGAGGACTTTGTCAAGTTTGCTTCGTTTCAACTCAAGGACCAAGCTGCCGAGTGGTATCAGCAATACAAAGATTCCAGAGGAGGTCGTGTGATTACCTGGGATGATTTCCGCCGAGACTTCAAAGCTCACCACATTCCGCAAAGTGTTGTTGAGAGCAAGCGTGAGGAGTTCCGCAATCTCAAGCAAGGCGGCATGTCTGTATCAATACAATATCCAGTTCCAGAAACTCGCTCGCTTCGCTAAGCAAGACGTCCCTGATGAAAAGAGTATGATCTATCAATTCAGAGGTGGCCTCAGAGAAGATCTGTAACTAGCTCTCGTGCTTTTTGAGCCGGAAAAGTATGATGAATTCTACAACATGGCACTGAAGCAAGAGGCTGTCCAACTCAAGTGTGAGGCTTCTAAGAAGAGAATCAGGGATGCAGTTCAGTCTTCTTCTTCCTCTCAAGTGGCAGCTAAGCAACAGAAGTTCTGGTTGCCTCCTCCTCCTCCGTTCCGTCAGCCTTATCAGCAGAAGAACTCAGGTGGTCGTGGATCTTCCCACCCGCCCAACCCAGGCTATCAGAACAAGTCTAATTCTCAAGCTCCAAGGTCAAATGCTCCTTATCATCGTCCGCTCTCAGAGGTGACTTGCAACAAATGTCAGCAGAAAGGTCACTACGCGAACAAGTGCTTCAACCAAAGGCGCCTTCCGCCTCCTCCTCCCGTGAGATCTTCAAGCAATGCGGTGGTCAAGCATAATCCAAAGTCTGCAAAGGTGAACATGATGAATGCAGCGCAAGCAGAGGATTCTTCTGATGTGATAATGGGTAATCTCTCAGTTAATGATATTCCTGCAAAAGTCTTATTTGATACTGGTGCATCGCATTGTTTCATGTCAAGATCGTTCTTTGCAAAGAATGATTTTACTTGGTCTTACCTGGATAAACCTTTGGGTGTTGTTTCTCCGGGGAAGTCAATGAGAGCCAACTCAATAGTTCATGATGTCTCTATCAAGATGGGCGACTATAAGTTTCTATCTAAACCATTTGTCCTTGGTGACTCGGATATTGATCTAATTCTCGGGATGGACTGGCTTTCTCAGCACAAAGCTCAGCTTGATTGTGCTGCCAGGGAAATTCAATTGACACACTCTTCTGAGGATGTTATCATCTATGCCGCTCGTGATGAAACCATTCGGTTGTTTTCTCTCAATGAGAAGGGCGAGTTGGATGCTAAATCTCAGATTCCAGTCGTTTGTGAGTACCAAGATGTCTTTCCAGAAGAGCTCCTAGGTATGCCTCCTCACCGGCCAGTTGAATTTGTTATCGATCTTGAGCCTGGCACGGAACCCGTTTGCAAGCGTCCATACAAGCTTGGACCTAATGAGCTGAAGGAATTGAAGAAACAACTCGATGAACAAGAGCGTGCAGGTTTGATCGGACCGAAGTTCATCTCCATGGGGTTGCGGAGTTCTTTTTGTCCGTAAGAAGGATGGCCTTGACCGACTTTGCGTCGATTACCGTCCATTGAATAAGAAGACAATCAAGAACAAGTATCCACTTCCCAACATCAATGAGCTTTTCGAGCAACTCAAAGGTGCTAAAGTATTCTCCAAGCTTGACCTTCGTATGGGTTATCATCAAATTCGCATTCGTGAACAAGATATTCCCAAGACGCATTCGTAACAAGTTTTGGTTCTTATGAATATATTGTCATGTCTTTCGGCCTTGTCAATGCTCCTCCAACATTCTCTCGAATGGTGAACTTCATCTTCAACCCCTACACCAATGAATTCGTCTTGGTCTATCTCAATGATATTTTGGTCTTCTCCAAGAATAAGAAGGATCATGCCAAACATTTGCGATTGGTGCTCGACAAGCTCAGAGAGCATCAATTCTATGCGAAGTTTTCCAAATGTGAATTTTGGCTTGATGAATTTATTTACCTTGGTCATATCATCTCCGCCAAGGGCATCGCTGTTAACCCCGAGAAGGTGTCTGCAGTTGTGAATTGGGAACCTCCTCAGAATGTCAAGCAGCTTCGCAGTTTTCTTGGACGTGCAAGCTATTACCGAAGATTCGTTGATAACTTCTCTAAGATTGCAAAGCCTCTTTCCAACCTCCTCCAGAAGCATGTGAAGTATGTCTGGTCTCCTGAGTGTGACGTTGCTTTCAATACTCTCAAAGAGAAACTCGTCACAGCTCCTGTCTTGACTCCTTCGATGAATCCAAACCATTCAAGTTTTCTCGTGATGCTTCTCTTCAAGGTCTCGGTCTTTGTGTTAATGCAAGAGAAGAAAGTCGTGGCCTATACCTCTCGTCGGTTGAAGCCCAACGAAAGAACTACCCCACTCACGATCTTGAGTTGGCGGCAGTTGTCCATGCATTAATAACTTGGAGACATCTCTTGTTGGGAAGGAAAGTGGACATATTCACCGATCACAAGAGTCTCAAGTATATCTTCACTCAACCCAACCTCAACCTCGTGCAAACTTCGATGGGTCGAAATGATTCAAGAGTAAAACCCGAGTATTGAATATACTCCAGGCAAGGCCAATGTCATTGCAGATGCTTTGAGCAGGAAGGCTTATTGCAACAGTTTAATCCTCAAGCCCTTCCAACCGGACCTTTGTGAAGCTTTCCGCAAGCTGAATCTTCAAGTTGTTCCTCAAGGCTTTCTTGCCAACCTCATAGTCTCTCCTACTTTGGAAGACCAAATTCGTGAGGCTCAACTCCTGGATACCATGGTGAAAAAGGTGAAACGTGGTATCGACAAGGGCATTTCCAAATACAAGTGCTTCCACATTGATGACAAAGATACTCTTTTCTTCGAGGACCGGATTGTGGTTCCAAAGGGTGATCTACGTAAAGTCATTATGAACGAGGCGCAATTCTCTTCTATCCATTCATCCTGGAAAGTACGAAGATGTACCATGACCTCAAGCGATCGTATTGGTGGACTCGAATGAAGCGAGAAATTGCTCAATTCGTGAATGAATGTGATGTCTGCGAAGGGTGAAAGCAGAACACCAACGACCAGCTGGTCTCCTCCAACCTCTTGCTATTCCAGAATGGAAGTTTGATCATATCGAGATGGACTTCGTGACTGGATTTCCAAAGTCCAAGCGTGGAAATGATGATATCTTCGTTGTCATTGACAAGCTTACTAAAGTGGCTCATTTTCTTCCAATTAAAGAATCTATCACAGCAGCTCAGTTGGCAGAGCTATACACCTCCAGAATTATCTCCTTGCACGGCATTCCACAATTGATGTCTTCAGACCGTGGCAGCATCTTTACCTCCAAGTTTTGGGATTCTTTTCAGAAGGCCATGGGCACCAACATTCGTTTCAGCACAGCTTTCCATCCTCAAACAAGTGGCCAAGTCGAGTGAGTCAATCAAATCCTCGAAGACATGCTCAGGGCTTGTGTCATCTCTTTCGGTATGAAGTGGGAAGATTGTCTTCCATATGCCGAGTTCTCCTACAACAACAACTTCCAAGCGAGTTCGGGCACGGCCCCATTCGAAATTCTCTATGGCAGAAAGTGTCGTACTCCTCTTAATTGGTATGAGACAGGCGAACGCCAACTTCTTGGCAACGACTTGATCACAGAAGCCGAAGAAATGTGCAAAGTCATTCGTGAGAATCTCAAAGCCGCGCAATCGCGCCCGGAAGGATATTATGATGACAAGCACCGTGATGTGGCTTTTGAAATCGGAGACCATGTCTACCTCCGTCTCTCCAATGAAAGGCACTGCGTCAACCCGGTATCAAAGGGAAGCTTGCCCGTAGATACGTGGGTCCTTTCAAGATCATTGGCAAAAGAGGCGACCTCGCCTATCAACTTGAGCTTCCGTCCAACCCGCGAACGTGCGATGTGTTTCATGTGTCACAACCGCCAAGTGCTTCAAGACTCTGGCGCACTATAAATTTCAAGAAATTGACCTCGAAGAATATCTCTCTTATCATGAGCACCCGTTGCTATTCTTGAAGAAACCGAGCGCCAAGACTCGCAACAAGTCAATCAAATTCCTGAAAGTGAAGTGGTCACACCATTCCGACCGAGAAGCCACACAGGGCGCGAGGATCACCTCCGTTCGAATATCCGGAGTTCTTTCAGTCCTAGATCTCGGACGAGATCCTCTTGTAGTGGTGGAGTGTTGTAACACCCCGGATGTAACTTTCCATATTTGTAACTCCAACTCTTGCCATTTTAGGCTATGTGCTATGGTATTCCCTCCGTGGTTGGGTTTTTGTCTTTCGTTTTGCATTTTGTTCATGTCATGCATCTCTTATCATGTCATCATGTGCATCTCTTTTGCATACGTGTTCGTCTCATGATTCCGAGCATTTTCCCCGTTGTCCGTTTTGCAATCCGACACTCCCACATGCACCGGCGCACCCCTCTTGTCTCTTTTGTGTGCGGGTGTTAAACGTTCTCGGAATGGACCGAGGCTTGCCAAATGGCCTTGGTACACCACCGGTAGACCACATGTCAAGTTTCGTGCCATTTGGAGGTCGTTTGATACTCCAACGGTTAACCGGGTAACCGCAAAGGCCTCTTGTGTGTTGCAGCCCAACACCTCTTCAAAACAGCCCAATAACCCACCTAAGTCACTTCCATGTCCATCGCCGTTCGATCACGATCGTGTGGGCAAAAACTACACCTCATTTGGAGCTTCCTAGCTCTTTCTACCTATAAAAACACCTCGTCCCCCGAAATTCCGGATCAACTCCACCCCTAACCCTAGCCCCGCTCCTCTCGTCGCCGCCGGACACGTCCGGGCGGAGCCGGACGCGTCCGCCCACCGCCCTGGACCAATCACGCGCCGCCATGTGGCGGGCCGCGCCCACATCGCCGCCCGGCTGCACCGAACCCGAGGCCAGCGGCCCTCCCGAGCCAGCGCCTACCGCTCCCAGCGCCTCACACCGCCGCCGCCCACTCGGCCCCGCGCGCCCGCGGCGTCCAGCTCCTCCGGCCCGCTCGGCCGCCGCCGCCCGTCACGCCTTCGACCACGCCTCGCGCCGCCATCGCCGCCTCCCCGCCATGAGGCCGCGCCCGCCGGACCCGTCGCCCGGCCCCGAGCTCCTTCCCGAGCTCCGGCCGCCCGTCTCCGTCCTCTCCGGCCACTTCTCCGGCGTCGCCTCGGCTTCCGCGCCGAGCCGGATCCAGATCCACTAGGGTTGACTTTCTTCCTCCCCCGATTTTCGTCTAAGTCCTTATCTGTCATAAATTTTGTTGCATGTTCATCGCCCCACAACTTTGCACTCGTGGCTCCGATTTGGACGTATAGCATACCTCATTGTTCGCCTCGATGAGTACATAATTTCAGCTCATTGCATCATTTTCATTTGAGCTCATCTTTATGCCTGAAATGCTGTTGGAAAAGGGCTATGTGATGTTAGTTTCAGATTCTTATCAGAACATGCACTTTTTCCATTTTTGCCATGATTGATGTGTGCATCCTATGAACTTGAGTCCTACATGTGTTTTTTAATATGCCATGCCATCGTTACAGGGGTGTATGCCATGTATTTTTGTAATCTCTGTGGTGACTAGCACAAGCATGCAAACTAGGCTTCGTGATGTTGCTGATTTCAGCCCCTGTTCTACTGTTATTTTTATGCCATGTAAACTTGATGCTACAGAGAGATCCATGCATATTTTGAGATACTTCAGTAAGGATGTTTTGCACATATGTTTATTATATATCCATCCATGCCCTTGTTTGAAATTATGGAGTGCCATAGCTTGAGTCAATCGAGCTCTACTTTTGCTATGAAATGTTTCCTGGCAGGTTGTTTACATGTTATTCAATTTTGCCAAGGTTGTTGTAGTTGATCCGTGTATGCTATGATGTTGTTCTTGCCATGTATAGCTTCTATGCCATGTCTTATTGATGTACGTATGCTTAGTTTATCATGAAATGCTCTGTAGTGAGTGCATCGAGCTCGCGAAGATGCCTTCATAATTCTGTCAATGTCATGCCCTGTTTGCTGAATCTGTTATGAAACTTGCTATATTGACATGGGTGCTATTACATTTTCTGATCCCTTTTGGCTCTTGGTCAGTAAGGGACTTTTGTTCAATGCCTTGAGTAGATTCATGCCATGCCATATTTTGCTATGTCTTGTTCCTGTAGCAGGTTGTTTGCTTGCTCAAAACATGCCTTCCTGATGTTAATTTCTGGCATGTTAGTATGTTCACTAAGTCTGTGAAGCTGATATATTTTGCACTTTCGCCATGCTTGTTGGTCCTTTGCTTGTGTTCTTGCTTTGGGTAGAGCCGGGAGACGAGTACATGAACGAGGAACCTGTTGAGAACGCTTACGAGGATCAAGCTTTCGACAACTCTGAGAACCTTGCAGGCAAGATGACCATACCCTCGAAATCACTTCTATCTTTGCTTGCTAGATGCTCGTTCTTTTGCTATGCCCATGCTGTGATACCTACCACTTGCTATATCATGCCACCCATATTGCCATGTCAAACCTCTAACCATCCTTTCCTAGCAAACCGTTGATTGGCTATGTTACCGCTTTGCTCAGCCCCCTCTTATAGCGTTGCTAGTTGCAGGTGAAGATGAAGTGGGTTCCATGTTGGAACATGGTTATTTTGGGATATCACAATATCTCTTATTTTAATTAATGCATCTATATACTTGGTAAAGGGTGGAAGGCTTGGCCTTATGCCTGGTGTTTTGTTCCACTCTTGCCACCCTAGTTTTCGTCATACCGGTGTTATGTTCCTTGATTTTGCGTTCCTTACACGGTTGGGTGATTTATGGGACCCCCTTGACAGTTCGCCTTTAATAAGACTCCTCCAGCAAGGCCCAACCTTGGTTTTACCATTCGCCACCTAAGCCTTTTCCCCCCGGATTTTCGCGAGCCCGAGGGTCATCTTTATTTACCCCCCGGGCCAGTGCTCCTCCGAGTGTTGGTCCAAACTAGAGCACCGTGCGGGACCGTCCCTTGGCAACTTGGGTCACGTTGGTACCTGTACGCTTTGCTTATCCGGTGTGCCCTGAGAACGAGATATGTGCAGCTCCTATCGGGATTTGTCGGCACAGTCGGGTGGTCTTGCTGGTCTTGTTTTACCGTTGTCGAGATGTCTTGTAGTCCGGGATTCTGAGACTAATCGGGTCTTCCCGGTAGAAAGAATATCCTTCGTTGACCGTGAGAGCTTATAATGGGCTAAGTTGGGACACCCTGCAGGGTATTATCTTTCGAAAGGCGTGCCCGCGGTTATGAGGCAGATGGGAATTTGTTAATGTCCGGTTGTAGAAAACCCGAAGTTGACCTTGTTTAAAACACATCAACCGGCGTGTGTAACTGTGATGGTCTCTTCTCGGAGTCCGGGAAGTGAACACGGTGTTGGAGTTATGTTTGACGTAAGTAGTTTCAGGATCACTTCTTGATCACTTCTAGCTTCACGACCGTGCTTTGCTTCTCTTCTCGCTCTCCCTTGCGTATGTTAGCCACCATATATGCTAGTCGCTTGCTGCAGCTCCACCTCGTTACACCACCCTTCCTATAAGCTTAAATAGTCTTGATCTCGTGGGTGTGAGATTGCTGAGTCCCCGTGACTCAAAGATTCTACCAAAACAGTTGCAGGTGCCAACGATGTCAGTGCAGATGACGCAACCGAGCTCAAGTGGGAGTTCGACGAGGAACATGGTCGCTACTATGTGTCTTTTCCTGATGATCAGTAGTGGAGCCCAGTTGGGACGATCGGGGATCTGTGTAGCATTTGGGGTAGTTTTCTTTTATTTTGGTTCCGTAGTCGGACCTTGAGTGCATTCCGGATGATGGATGTTTATTTATGTATTGTGTGAAGTGGCGACTGTAAGCCAACTATGTATCTTTTTCCCTTATTTATTACATGGGTTGTGTGAAGATTACCTCGCTTGCGACATTGCTTTCAATGCGGTTATGCCTCTAAGTCGTGCTTCGACACGTGGGAGATATAGCCGCATCGAGGGCGTTACATGGGGATTCCGGATCGAAATTCGGGGGCCGCCACCCAGTTGGTGTGGCGCGACTCGGTGATGTAGAACCACCTCGATTGCCACCCCTTTACGGTCTCCATATAGGATCCTTCGAGCCAGGTGACGTTGGGCATTTTTCCCACCATGGCGCCTCCGCACTCCGCTTGCTGGCCGACCACCACCTTCGGTTTAATGTTGAAGGTCTTTAGCCACAGGCTGAAGTGGGGCTTGATGCGGAGGAAGGCCTCGCACACGACGATAAACACCGAGATGTTGAGGATGAAATTGGGGGCCAGATCATGGAAATCTAGCCCATAAAAAACATGAGCCCACGGACGAATGGGTGGAGGGGAAATCCCAGTCCACGGACGAAGTGGGTGATAAATACCACCCTCTCATGAGATTCTGGAGTAGGGACGATCTGCCCCGCATCTGGTAGTCGGTGCGTGATATCTGCGGCCAGGTATCCGGCTCCCCGGAGCTTTGTAATGTCCTCCTCCGCAAGGGAGGAGACCATCCACTTGCCTCCCGCTCCGGACATGCTTGGAGTGGTTTTGAGGAGAAAATGCGAACTTGGGCGCTGGAGCTCGAGTGCGCAAGAATGGATGAGCAAGGAAGAAGAAGGTGTGGGTGGAAAAAGGTGAATCCTTGTCCCTTTATAAGGACGGAAGAAACTATGCGCCTCCCCACCTGCCTGGTAAACTCGCTTATTCCCCAAGCGCCATAATTGATGGCGCGGTTGGGTTACCCACACCCGTATTGATGAGAATCCCGTGATAGGGGACACGATCTCTGCTTCGACAAGATGTGCCAAGAAAACTGCCTCGCAATATGTGCAGTAGCTGGTTTGGAAAACGGTTCAAATAATGACCGGGCCGTGGCGTGATGTCATGCTATGAAACTTGCCAGCGTATTAGATTTGTGGAATATTATACTCTCTATGGTGGTATGTGGAATTTATTTTGCAGAGCCGGACACGATCCTTGTGTTCAAAATCTTCTATGGAGTATTCGGAGGAGGAACCCGCCTTGCAATGCCGAAGACAATCTGCGCACGGACTCATCGTCATTGAAGCCTGGTTCAGGGCTCTTTGAGGGAGTCCTGGATTAGGGGGTCCTCGGACTGCCGGACTCTATACTTTAGCCGGACTGTTGGACTATGAAGATACAAGATTGAAGACTTCGTCCCGTGTCCGGATGGGACTCTCCTTTGCGTGGAAGGGAAAATTGGCAATTCGGATATGTAGATCTCCTCCCTTGTAACTGACTCTGTGTAACCCTAGCCCCCTCTGGTGTCTATATAAACCGGAGGGTTTAGTCCGTAGGACAACAACAATCATAACCATAGGCTAGCTTCTAGGGTTTGGCCTCTACGATCTCATGGTAGATCAACTCTTGTAATACTCATATAATCAAGATCAATCAAGCAGGAAGTAGGGTATTACCTCTATCGAGAGGGCCCAAACCTGGGTAAACATTGTGACCCCCAACTCCTGTTACCATCCGCCTTAGACGCACAGTTCGGGACCCCCTACCTGAGATCCGCCGGTTTTGACACCGACAGGCGGAGCCGAAATATGGCGCATCGCCGAGACCGGATACCTATCCGGCACACCAAAGAAGGTATCCGAAGAGTGGCCTTCCAAATGGTTCTATATTGAGGACGTCGCACTTCCAGACCTAGTTCGGAGGGGTCTCCCTGAGGGAGTCCTGGATTAGGGGGTCCTCGGAGAGCCGGACTATGTACTTCTAACGGACTGTTGGACTATGAAGATACAAGGATTGAAGACTTCGTCTCGTGTCCGGATGGGACTCTCCTTTGCGTGGAAGGCAAGCTTGGCAATACAGATATGTAGATCTCCTCCCTTGTAACCGACCTTGTGTAACCCTAGCCCCCTCCGGTGTCTATATAAACCGGAGGGTTTAGTCCGTAGGATAAGAACAATCAGAACCATAGGCTAGCTTCTAAGGTTTAGCCTCTTCGATCTCGTGGTAGATCAATTCTTGTAATACTCATATCATCAAGATCAATCAAGCAGGAAGTAGGGTATTATGTCCGTCGAGAGGGCCCGAAACTGGGTAAACATTGTGTCCCCCGCCTCCTGTTACCATCCGCCTTAGACACACAGTTCGGGACCCCCTACCCGAGATCTGCCGGTTTTGACACCGACATTGTTGCTTTAATTGAGAGTTCCACTGTGTCGTCACGATAAGGCTGGATGGCTGGCCTTGTCGTCAAGGACATCATTACCCATGGGGGAGCCCTGGCTATAGGCCAAACTCTCCGACTAGGCGGCTTTGTCATGACCGCCCGTTCGGTCATCGCGCCGACGATGACTTCTCAGGTCATCAAAAACAGCCTGCACATCGGCTCGGAATTCGCCGAGAAGATGGACCCAATGGAGCTATCTTCTTTCAACAAGCTATTGGATCGCATCGCCGCCCTAGGAGTCGCTATGGACTATGATCGGATCGGGCTCAAACCCGACCAAAGGGAGATTAACTCTCCGCCAATAACCCATCAGATAGCGGTGGTGGAGGAGCAATGTAGCGATTCTTCCTCTATTTTGAGGACAAACTATTTCCGGATTCCCGAGCTCTCCGAGCCGGATACCCGTCTACGGGAGGACATGGCCCAAGCTTCAAACTTAGAATCAGGCATGGGGCCAGAACTATTGGACAACATCCCGGAGCCCGAACTTCCAAGCTTGGAAGCTCCTTCGCCCCTGGGTTCCAGGCCGGGTCAGGGTTTGGACCTAAATCTACTCACCCACCCAGACATAAGTGATCTTTCCCACATTAGACAAGAGCCCCAAGAGATAGTACATCACTATTGGACCAGATTCCTCCTTGTAATGAAGAAGGTCAAGGACTGTCGCGAGGAAGACGCAATTTCATTCTTTTGCAAAAATTGCATGGACAAGGGAATCCTCAACGCCATAAGTCGCCGTGACATAACACACTTTGCTTACTTGGCGGCCATAGTACGAAAGTACTGTGCGATGGAAAGCGCCTGGAAAAACCAAGCAAAGTTCTGGGATCCCCCGGCTCTCACTAGATCCCCCGCCCGAACTAAAAGGGTATACTCTCGTAAGTCACCCGATCCAATCACAAAGAAACCAAAGTCCACTGCAGGGTGTGGAACTATATTGGAGGGATGGCTCAATGGGCCATGCAAAATTCACATCAGACATGATACCATGCCAACACACAGCCTTAGAGCATGTTGGATACTCCGGCAGGTTGCCAAGAGCGGTGAGGATCTCCACATCAACAAAACCGCAGAGCACCATCCCGTGGAAAATAAAAATACAGTATTGACAGTCTTCGAGACCTTCGTCTCAAACAATAGGCGCAAGCGAGCACTCCGCAGCCTTGCCGAAGTCTGCCACATCACAGCTATAAATCCTTGGAACGACACGGCTATAACCTTCAATGCCAGTGACGAACCTCAACTCCGAACAACCCGAGCACCAGCCGCCTTGGTCCTTAGTACAATTGTGGATGGCTTCCGGATTACTAAAGTGCTCATGGACGGTGGCAGCGGATTAAACCTCATCTACGAGGAGACCCTTAACAAAATGGAAATAGACAAGAGCCGCATTAAGCAAAGCAGCACGACCTTCAGAGGAATCATCCCTAGTCGGGAGGCACGATGTGCAGGAAAAATCACACTAGATGTGGTATTCGGCACGCCGGAGAATTATAGGTCCGAAGAAATCACATTCCAAGTGGCCCCGTTCAGTAGCGGATACCACGCCCTTTTAGGGTGGGAGGCATTCATGATCTTCCAACCTATACCCCATTACGGTTACATGAAGCTCAAAATGCCCGGGCCCAACGGAATCATCACTCTAGCTAGTGATCCGAACATAGCACTCCGTACCGAAAATAAAACCGCCGCACTAGCCCTCGAAGCATTATCCGAAGCCCTCGCGGCCGAAGAACTAACTGCGCTGCACTCCACAGTGGACATGGATGACGTGATACTCGACAAAAGACCCAAGTCCACCTCTTTTAAACCAGCGGACGGAATAGTCAAATTCCAGGTCCACCCAACGGACCCCACAAAAACAGCATCCAGCGGGGCACAGCTGGACCCCACAACCGATGCCGCATTGCGGGAGTTCTTGCGCGAAAATTTGGACATATTCGCCTGGCATCCTTCAGACATGCAAGGAATCCCACGCAGGCTGGCCGAGCACGGCCTTAACATTCTAAAGGGGTTCAAGCCGGTCAAGCAGACTCTCCGGCGTTTCTCCGAGCCTAAGCGACAAGCCATGGGAGAAGAGCTAGCCAAGTTACTTGAGGCCGGATTCATCAGAGAAATAAAGCATCCGGACTGGCTAGAAAACCTGGTGATGGTACCAAAGAAGGACAAATCCTGGCGCCTATGTGTCGATTTCAAGGACCTTAACAAGGCTTGCCCCAAGGATCCCTTCCCCCTCCCCCGCATCGACCAAATTATCGATGCTACTGCAGGACACGATTCATTGTGTTTTCTCGACGCATACTCCGGATACCATCAAATTAAGATGGCGGAGTCCGATCAAGCCACAACGACATTTATTACCCCATACGGCCCCTTCTGTTTTAACACCATGCCTTTCGGGCTCAAAAACGCCAGTACAACCTATCAACGCATGATTCAGACATGCTTGGAAACACAGATCGGCAAAACAGTGGAGGCATATGTAGATGATGTGGTCATTAAAACCAGACACGTTGAATCCTTAATAGACGACTTGAGGCTCACGTTCGACAATCTCCGAACATACGACATCAAGCTCAATCCGAAAAATTGTGTCTTCGGTGTGCCCGCCGGAAAGCTCTTAGGCTTCATCGTCTCCAATAGAGGAATTGAAGCAAATCCGGCTAAAATCAGAGCTCTGTCATAGTTGGCTATCCCAAAAGACCTCAAGCAAATCCAGAAACTAACTGGATGCGTGGCTGCCTTAAGCCGCTTTATCTCCCGATTAGGAGAAAAGGCACTACCTCTTTATCGCCTTCTTCGACGCACCGAACACTTCGAATGGACGGATGCGGCCACGGCCGGATTGGAAGAAATAAAAGCCGTTTTGGCCACCAACCCAATCTTGGCGCGCCAAATGTCGGCGAACCAATGTTGTTATATATAGCGGCAGCACACCAAGTTGTAAGCGCAGTGCTCGTCGTCGAACGAGAGACGGACGGACATAAGTACCACTCAACGACATAAACAACCGCAATGCCACTGGCCGGATTGCCAAATGGGCTATTGAGCTCCTCCCGTTCGACATAAAATACAAAGCACGGCGAGCCATTAAGTCACGATTCTTTGGCTGATTTAAATGGCGAATGGACAGCCGAACTCCCTAAAGAAATGCAGCGCGTACTAATTGGATCATGCACTTTGACGACTCTAAAATGTTGGCTGGTCTGGGGGCTGGTGTCGTCCTGACATCCCCCACCAGAGATACAGTCCAATACGTACTCCAAATACTATACACAGACTCCAACAACGCAGCAGAATATGAGGCCCTGTTACATGGTCTCCAGATGGCAGTCTCCATGGGCATTCAATGCCTGGAGGTGCGTGGGGATTCGAACCTTGCAATATCTCACATAAATGGAGACTTTGACGCCAAGGATCCGAAAATGGCGGCTTACCGCAACGCCGTCCTCAAAATGTCAGCCCGGTTCGAGGGGCTTGAATTCCACCATGTGGTCCAAGAAAACAATCAGGCGGTGGATATCCTCGCCCGCATCGGCGCTAAGCGCGACCCTGTCCCACCTAATATCTTCTTGGAAAGGCTGTTTAAGCCATCCGTGGTACGGGAAGGAGAGGCCGACAACAACAGTCCGGACCCGGCCACAACACGAGATATCGAACACTCTGACGTAATCGGAGGCTCTGTCACCGAAATAACGCCTTCGGCCCATGTGATTATGGCTGTTATCGCCCCGTGGACAGAACCCTTCTTGGCCTACCTAACTAGGCAAGAACTCCCTGAGGACCCAAATGAGGCACGTTGCATTGTGCGGCGGTCTATAGCCTACAAGGTCCACGAGGGAGAGCTTTATAAGAAAACCGCTACAGGAGTACTTCAAAGGTGCATATCCAAAGAGGAAGGATGACAACTTTTGGCAGAAATTCATGCTGGACTTGGTGGCCACCACGCCGCAGCCCGGGCCCTTGTAAGCAAGGCCTTTCGCACAGGTTTTTACTGGCCGACGGCCCGAGAAGATGCACAGGACCTCGTTCAACGTTGCGTCGGTTGCCAGCTTTTTGCAAACCAAAGCCATATGCCACCTGCCGCTCTCCAAAAAATCCCCATTACTTGGTCCTTTGCGGTCTGGGGGCTTGATATGGTTGGACCCCTTAAAGGGGGAAGCCATAAGAAAAATACCTATTGGTCATGGTGGATAAATTCACCAAGTGGATAGAAGCCAAACCAATTAAAACGGCCGAATCCGGACCAGTTATAGACTTCATATCCAGGGTTGTACACCGTTACGGCGTCCCCCCATAGCATCATCATCGATAATGGCTCGAACTTTACAGCCGACGAGGTAAAAACTTGGTGCAGCAACATGGGCATTAAGCTTGATTATGCCTCCGTCTATCACCCCCAAACAAATGGTCAGGTCGAACAGGCAAATGGTCTTATCATGAGCGGCATTAAACCCAAATTAGTGTGATCCTTAAAGGAATCAGATACACACTGGGTAGAGGAGCTCGACTCCGTACTATGGCGGCTGCGGACCACGCCGAATCGCACTACCGGATACACACCGTTTTTCATGGTGTACGGCGCAGAGGCGGTACTGCCCTGCGACATCATTCATGACTCACCTCGAGTGCGCGTATGCGAAGAGAAAGAAGCCGAGCTTGATCGGCGGGGACAGTTTGGGCCTACGGAGGAGGAGCGTGACGTGGCAAAAGCCCGCTCCGCATTCTATCAGCAACACGCTCGACGGTATCAAAGCAGAGAAGTACGAGCCAAAACTTATAATGTTGGCGAACTAGTTCTACGCCTACCAGAGAAGAAAAAGAACAAACTCGAGCCCAAATTGGAAGGTCCCTTCGTTATCGACCAAGTTCTGACCAGTGGAGCGTACCGTCTGCGGGATGCATCGGACAATCGACTCGAGCCAAACCCATGGAATGCAGCCAGACTCCGAAGGTTCTACGCCTAGTTTCCGACTATGTGTTTGTCTCCTTACCTCCGTCATTTTTTTATATATCAGCTATCTATCTTTTCTTTCTTTCTTTCTTCCCTTTTTTCTTCACAACCTTACAAGGTTAAAATGTGTCTTGACTACACAATCTTGACACGCTAGGCGTGCTCATTATACCTAGGGGCTTCTTATACAGAAGCTTAATATAATTATGTTCCGGGCTTTATGCCCCCCCCCCCCCCGCACATGTGTTACTTTTCCACATGTACCTTTTCTTCGCCATTATATGCATCGATATGACTTAAGTTTTGGCCAAGATGGGTTGCCTCGTTCTTGTGTTTATGCCCTATGTTCCCGTTAATTCGGCTAGGGCATAAGAGGAGCACCTCTGTGATTGTTACTGTCGGGTCAGCCGGATGTGTACCTCAGGCTGGGTGAAGCCGAAAGCTAGCGTTCTTAACGCAATATTCGATCGATGAACAAAAGATGACTTTTATTTATTGTAATAACATGCCCCCAGATCTTTATATCCTGTGTCTCCTTTCGCAGTTCGGACATGCACATTAATGCATGCACCTGTGGAAAGGAACCCATATGAACTATTCTCCTGGAAGATGTTTCTTACTATCCATGTAATATAACATAGCTAGTTGGGTACTTATGCATTCAAGCACTTATGACCCCTACGCCTTTGGTTTCCATGCATACCCGGTTTTACATAACTGGCGGGTATTCGGATACACTCCGGACTGTCGGGTCCGGAGGTCGGGTTTAAAAGGTCTGCCATGACAAATGATTTACAATCCGCTAGGGACAATATATGTCAATTGAAGTACACCGTCACTTAGACTGACTAAATTCTTCTTCTATACCATCCAACAGGCTGTCTAGCCTACAATCTGTTAGAATACTTTGCGGCTAATTTCAATCGGGTCATACACCAAATCGACGGGATTTCTTTCCCATCGCACCCCACAGGTCCGACTTCGCCATATGGTTCGGGTCAGCCTTGGTATATCGAGTCTTCACCATGGCCCGAGCTTCCCTCGCACCTTGTCGGCAGTGACGGATATCTTCCATAATCGGAGCGCCGCCACGCTCCCCGAGCATCTCTCTGAGCTCCCCATGCCTCCTGGCAGGAGGTGGATGGCCACAAGGCACAGGCAATACCTGCATCGTCTGCCGAACTTGTTCGTGCGGTTGTGAGCTTCGGGCGTAAGCTTACCGCAGACCGGGCATCTCTTCTGTGGGACGACTCGTCAGCATACCTACAGATATAACTCTGTTAGCTGGTTTCTTTGCTGAACTCTATAGAAGTTTGTTTAAGCACTTACTAAAAATGCCGCGTCGAAGCCTCTTATTCTCCTTTACAGAGTCAGAAAGCTGGGCCCGAACATCTTTCAGTTCAACACTCAGACGGATATTGGCATCTTGGAGATCGTTTTTCTCCTTCCTAACTTTCTTAAGCACGCGCTCGCCAGCCTTTAACTGTCGTTGAGCATGTTGCTCATCCCCTCGCACTACCTCCGGACTCATTTCGGGATCATCTGCAGAATCTATTGTTAGATTTGCATACATGCCGCATACTAACCGGTACATGTCATTCTTTTTGATAGAAACAAGTGTTACCAGATGGGGCCTTCTCGGACTCCTTCACTACGGCAATTGCGGCCCGTAGCTGGGCTTTGCACTCCTCTAGCTCTTGAGACAACTGGGTATTCTTCTCCGTAAGAACCTACACAAATAATGATCCTTAAATCAGTTGTGTCAAATGTTTCAAGTCTCAGGGGCTACTGATATACATAATTACCAGATCTTCTTACCCGTATATCCTTTACATACTGGTCTGTGGCTCTGGCAAGACCATTTTGAGCAGCTCGAATGTACGCGTCTCCTGAGTTGAAGGCATCGAACGCCTCTCGAGAGAAACAAGCATCATGGAGTATGGCCCGGCGACGCCTATGATTCATGGCACTCTCCACTTCGGAATTCGTAGCGGACAGCCTATCCGCATCCTCTGTAGGAGGAACATCCGGCGTTGGCCCCACGTTAGCGTGTGCCTCTAAGTCCGGCTCTGGAGCCCGGCTGGTGGAGGCGTGGCCGGCAGGCTCTCTGGATATAGTTCGGTGAGCATTTTTTCTACCAGGAACCATGGATGTTATTATATTTTAAAGACGATAACCACGGAGCAGGGTCCTTTTCCATACCTCTGCGACGGCATCTCAGTCCTATCCGCCTTCTTTTTAAGCCTACCCGGTTTCGGTGCCCCTTGTTGGTGAGTAACTGCGGGTTCGGCATGGCGTCCCGAGGGCCTTCCCTGTAAGACACCAAATGTGTGCGGTAGGAGAAGTGCAAAAAATGGGATCGTTCTCGGAAGTTGGGACTCCGGTTTTACTTACATGTGATGGAGGGAGCAGTCCGGGATAATCGGCTATGATGGCCACCAAGACACCGTCGCAGCTTAACTGATAGAACTTCCTGTCAATGAGCTCCACAAATGTGTCCGGATCTTCTTCTAGTCCGGGGTCGAGGGCCCAGTCAGGGTCCTCTGGTTGTGGAGACGGGCTGTGGACCTCCCTCACAGCTTTTCGTAGTTCCTGCTTTGAAATAGCAAGGTAAATATTTATGACTAAGAATGCGGAAAGGTCTGGAGTAAAAAGTAGCAGCTCACCCAGTTTGGGGGGTTGTACATGGAGAATCCATCCCGTGGCTTGATGTGGATGAACTCCTCTTCCTCTCCTTTATATAAATCGGACAGTATTTTTGCTAGAGTAGCGACGGAGTCCGGACCTTTATGACCGCAGCGGGTGGCATCGTCTTCTCCATTGAAGTGCCACATGGGTTGCCCCCTATATTGAAGTGGCTGCACCCCCCGCATTATACATATTGACATAACCTCGATTATTGTCAGTCCTGATTTGGCCAGCGTTTGTATCCGGCCCATCAGGTAAAGGACCACTTTGTTGTCTTCCTCCTGGGGGCTCCGAGGGCGCCAGCTGCGGCATTTCTTCAAAGGGGCGTTATTAAACTCAGGAAGGCCCATCCGAATAGGGTCTGGAAGGGGGACGTCCTCCATATAAAACCACTCCGAAGGCCAGTCTTCGGATGTCTTCTTTGGAGTACTGGACATGTATCCGGTCTCGGTGATGCGCCATATCTTTGCTCCTCCCAATTGATATATTGACCCCTCATGTGTATGGGGTACGAGGCAGAATAGCCTCTTCCATAGCTCGAAATGAGCTTCGCATCCCAAAAACAGCTCGCAAAGGGCGACATAGCCAGCGATGTTTAATATGGAGGCGAGAGTAAAATTATGTTGCTGGAGGCCGTAGAACTCCAGGAGCCCGCGGAGGAATGGATGGATTGGAAATCCAAGTCCCCTTAATAAGTAAGGGACAAGGCATACCCGCTCCCCCATAGATGGATTGGGAAAGCTCTTCGCTTGCTCCCCGCCATTGTAAGTGGCTAGTCCGGCTCGGACGGGGAACATATACGCAGGAGGGAGAAACCCCTGGGTCTGTAACTCTACTAACCGTCTGTGGGAGATAGAATACTTCTTCCAATTGCCTGGCTTAGGGCTACGGGAGCGAGAAGAGGAGATGCGATGGCCGGCCATGATGGGATGGATTTTTTTGGGTGCACTCCGATGGATACTCGCTGAGGGAGGATGGTGTGATCTGGATCTGTGGATCCCCGGCCCCTTAAATAGACGATTTACTCACATGGTTAGGGTGGCAAGTGTAAAAATGCCCCGACTTCTCGCATTCGCTCGACACGTGGAGGACAACCATTATTAGGCGCAGAAGCCAAGGAGTGCAACATTTATGGGAAGCCGGACACTACTCGACAGGTACTCAGAATTTGGAGAAGAACCCGCCTTGCAATTCCAAAGACAATTTGCGCGCCGGACTCATCGTCATTGAAGCCTGGTTCGGGGGCTACTGAGGGAGTCCTGGATTAGGGGGTCCTCGGACAGCCGGACTATGTACTTCTGCCGGACTGTTGGACTATGAAGATACAAGATTGAAGACTTCGTTTCATGTCCGGATGGGACTCTCCTTTGTGTGGAAGTCAATCTTGGCAATACGGATATGTAGATCTCCTCCCTTGTAACCGACTCTGTGTAACCCTAACCCCCTCCGGTGTCTATATAAACCGGAGGGTTTTAGTCTGTAGGACAAGAACAATCAGAACCATAGGCTAGCTTCTAGGGTTTAGCCTCTTTGATCTCGTGGTAGATAAACTCTTGTAATACTCATATCATCAAGATCAATCAAGCAGGAAGTAGGGTATTACCTCCGTCGAGAGGGCCCAAACCTAGGTAAACATTGTGTCCCCCGCCTCCTGTTACCATCCGCCTTAGACGCAAAGTTCGGGACCCCCTACCTGAGATCCGCCGGTTTTGACATCGACACTCCCGAGTTCACAAGCATTCCTTTGAATAAACGCCACAGCCGGCGCCCTTGGAGCCTCGAGGAGGAAGATAGTGCAGATGTTCTTCAACTCATGAGCAAGATAAGAACGCTCGCTCAGTCCGGATTATCAATAGTGGAAGTGATGGCGACCTCCCTAGTTCGGGGGGTTCAGCCACTCCAGTACAGAGGGCTTCCCATGTGGCACTATAATGGTGAGGACGACGCCTCCCACTACGGCAGGAAGGGTCCGAACACCCCCGCCGCTTTGGCCAAAATATTGGCCGAACTGTTCAATGGGGAGGAAGAGGAGTTCTTGCATATCAAGCACAGGGATGGATATTCCATGTATAGTCCTCCTAGCTGGGTAAGCCCCAACTCGTCTGCTCTACTCATTCCACTCCCTGAACTACCTCTAACAAATATTAACTCGTCCACTCATAACTGCGCAAGATTTCTGAAGGGCTTCACAGCCCCGCCCCGCAGCTCGAGGGCCATAATCGGGACCTTGATCCTGGATTCAAAGAGGATACAGACATATTCATGGTGCTTGAGGACGGGGTGTTTTACCAGGCGAGCTATGATGGTACAAAAGTGCCCATCATCGCCGATTTCCCCGGTCTTCTCCCTGCTTCACATGTAAGTAGTCAGGAGACACCTTATCTGAAAGAGTTCTCTCATTCTGCCTCACCCAGCGCACCGTCCTGTGCTCAAAAGGGGAGGCATTCGGCGCGCCATGCTGCCCCAGGGGTATCCCCGAGGAGAGCGACCCCTACGCCGGGCAGGCCTTCGAAGAGGAAGGCAAACAAAGATACGGCCGAACCTTCATCGAAGAGGTATGGATTCGCAAGTATGTTCTCTAATAGTCGCATCCAACTGTGACTTGCATGTTAAATCTGTATCGGAAAAGAGTTTGCGGATCGTATGCAGGGATTCGCCGATTATACTCCCAACAACCGAGATCCGGCCCCAGCCGAGGAGATGGGGGCCGATACGGGAGTGACGCCGGACTGTCCTTCGGCTGAGGGCTCGGAAGATATGTCCGTCACCAACTCAGAAGTGGAGAGCGCCATGAATCATCGCCGCCGGAGGGCCATTTTACGAGACTCCCACTTTTCAGAAGAGGCGTTTAATGCCTTCAGCTCGGCTGATGCATACTTCCGAGCTGCTCGAGATGGGCTTAGCAGAGCCACAAAGCAGCATTTAAAAGATATGCAGGTAAGTTTACTGTGTCTGAGGATGATAACCATATGCCAGTTGCTCCCGAGACTTAAAGTAGTTGGTACAACTGATTTGAGGATCATTTTATGATCAGGTTCTCGCTGAGAAGAATGACCAGCTAGCCCAAGAGCTAGACAAGTGCCGGACACAGTTAACTGTAGTTACCGCCGAACTGGAAAAATCCAAGAAGGCGTGTGCGGGTAATATTTCCCTCCATTGAGAAATTGTAATTGTATAGCCGCTGTGTTAACACTGCGGCTTATCACATAACAGGATCGTCGGATCAACTGGAGGAGAAAGAGTCGAAAAGACTACATGCCGCAGGCGAGCGGGTGCTAACCCGATTCAGACAGGAGAAAAACAAACTCCAAGATTCAAACACCCAGCTGGGCGAAGAAGTGAAAGATGTGCGGGCCCAGTTGGCCGACTCCGTAAAGGAGAACAAAAGGATGCGAGGCAGCATATTTAGTATGCGGCCGAACTTACCTTGTGGTAGTTTGGAGATTAAAGTAACTTATAGAGTTATGTTTGTTGGTATGCTCACGGGCCGTCCCGAAGAGGAGATGTCCGGATCGTCGGACGATCTACTGCAAGGGCTATCTCAGATGCACGAATAAGCTCGGCAAGCAATGCGCAGTGTTGCCAAGGCCTTGTGGCCCTCCGCCTCCCCTCTGGGAAGTATGGAGGAGCTTATAGAGCTATTCAAGGGAGCACGGCGGTGCTTCCGATTATGGAAAATATCGGCTTTCCAGGAAGGTGCACGAGAAGCATGGGCCATGGTGAAAACACGGTATACCAAGCTTGATCCGAATCACATGGCTCGGGTCGGACCTCTAGGGTCAGATGGGAAAGAAGTTCCCGTTAGTTTGGTATATGACCAAGTAGAAGTAGCCGCCAAGTATTCCCAATAGGATTGCAAAATAGACAGCCTGCTCGACGGTATAGAACAGGAAGTTTTCGAGTCCTAAGTGACTATGTACTTTCTTTTGCATATGTAACTCTACCTGAATTGTAAAACGATTGTCATGGCAGACCTTTTTGCTTTGACCTCTGGACCCGAAGGTGCGAAGTATTTCTGAATACCAGGGCGGCCGAGTAGGCCGGGGTATGCATGGAAACCAGGCGTAGGGTGAGGGAGTCCTGGATTAGGGGGTATCCGGACAGCCGGACTGTATACATCGTCTGGACTATTGAAGCGTGAAGATACAAGACTCAAGACTCCGTCCAGTGTCCGGATGGGACTCTCCTTGGCGTGGAAGGAAAGCTTGGCGATCCAGATATTATATTTACTTCCTTGTAACCGACTCCATGTAAACCCTAGCCCTCTCCGATGTCTATATAAACCGGAGAGGTTGGTCCTTAGAAGGCGATCACAATTGTAATCATACCATCATAGGCTAGCTCTTAGGGTTTAGCCTCTACGATCTCGTGGTAGATCTACTCTTGTACTACTCATATCGTCAATATTAATCAAGCAGGAAGTAGGGTTTTACCTACGTCGAGAGGGCCCGAACACAGGTAAACATTGTGTCCCTTGCTTCCTGTTACCATCAGCCTAGACGCACAGATCGGGACCCCCTACCCGAGATCCGCCGGTTTTAACACCGACATTGGTGCTTTCATTGAGAGTTCCTCTGTGTCGTTGCTGCAAGGCTCGATGGCTCCTCCAATCATCATCAATGACACGGTCCAGGGTGAAACTTTTCTCCACGGACAGATCTTTGTGTTCGGTGGCTTTGCACTGCGGGCTAATTCGCTTGGCCATCTGGAGCAGATCAACAGCTACGCCCCTGGCCACCAGATCAGGTTTGGAAACCTGAACTACACGGCGGACATCCGCGGAGACTTGATCTTTGATGGATTCGGGCCTATGCCAGGAGCACCGGACAGTCACGACGAGCACGACTTAGACCTACTGTCGGACAATGCTCGGGATATCACCACCGTAGAAGCCCCGGATCTAAATCCGGAGCAGGCTGCGTGGCCTAATGACAGAGGGATGGAACCCGCCCCGCAGGCCGTACACTCATCGGCGATGGAGCCGAACACAGGCCTCACTTTTGAGGAAGCCTGTGACTCCGGACCCCCGGACTCGCGTCCGGTTGTAGGTTCCAGTCCGCACACTCCCGAGCCCGCCGAGCCTGGTTGGGCTCCGGTAATGGAGTTTACCGCTGCGGATATCTTCCAGCACTCGCTATTTGGTGACATGCTGAACTCATTAAAGTTTCTCTCTCTGTCAGGAGGCTCTTGGCCGAACTATGTCCGGCCCGAGTGGAAAGCAGGCGATGAAGGAATTCGTTGCCCACCCACCACCCACTTCATTGCCACGGTTGACGATTTAACTGACGTGCTTGACTTCGACTCCGAAGGCATCGACAGGATGGACGATGATGCTGGAGAAGATTCAGAATCTCTGGGGCACTGGACTGCTACCTCGTCACACGATATATACATGGTGGACACGCCCAAGGGGGACGATGGCGACAATCCGGAAGATAAAACCCCCGGGCAAAAGCCAAAACGACAGCGCAGACGCTGCTCAAAGTCCAGCAACAGTAAAAATAGCGACAAGAGCGCCAGAAGGATCGACACCCCAGTCAACTCCGAAGGCAATAATTACCCTACGGACCCAGCAATGGAGCAGGACGAGCCAGGTCATGCCGAACACAGTTCGGAGAGGACTCCCGATCAAAATGATCCCGAGGGACGAGCTCATCAAACGGCCCCAGGACAAGAACAAATTCCGAATGACGACGCATTCCTCATCCCGGAAACATGCGAGGAACGAGATAACCTCCACAGAAAGCTTATGGCCACTGCAAGAAGTCTAAAGAATCAGAAGCAACGGCTAAAAGCCCCACAGGAAACGCTCAGTCGCAGATAGAATAAAGTGCTAGACACCGAAGAAAGATATGGCAATGATCACCATACAAAGAGCTATCCAAAACGTAAGCTACTGCCAGAATTCGACGACGAGGCCGTTCCACCAAAGAATAACACGACCAGGAGGCCAGACGTGATTTACGTGAGCACCTGGATAAGAAAGCCGGCGCGGCCAGGCCCATCTACGGATCTAAAGGACACACCCCGGCAAGGGACTATGGTCACCAAAACGACCATACCAACCAAATACCAGTTCGTAATACGCACCGGACACAACAACAGCCAACAGCATGTCACAACACGTCCAGATACAGAGGGGCTGCCCACCCCCTGTGCTTCACCGAAGAAGTACTGGACCATGAATTTCCACAAGGCTTCAAACCTGTGAACATAGAGGCATACGACGGAACGACAGACCCAGGGGTCTGGATCGAGGATTTTATACTACATATTCACATGGCTCGTGGGGACGACCTCCACGCCATCAAATATCTTCCCCTCAAGTTGAAGGGACTAGCTCGACACTGGTTGAAAAGCCTCCCCGAAAATTCAATTGGGACTTGGGAGGAACTCGAGGATGCTTTCAGGGCCAATTTTCAAGGGACTTATGTCCAGTGTCCGGATGCGGATATTTAAGTTACATAATCCAACAACCCGGAGAGTCCGCCCGCAAGCTTTGGAACAGATTCCTCACTAAGAAGAATCAAATTGTCGATTGTCCGGATGCCGAAGCCTTAGCAGCATTTAAACACAGCATCCGCGACGAGTGGCTCGCCATACACCTCGGCCAAGAAAAGCCAAGGACAATGGCAGCCTTAACAAGCCTTATGACCCGCTTTTGTGCGGGTGAAGACAACTGGCTGGCCCGTAAAGGCACCAGCGATCCCAGCACATCCGAAATAAGGGATGGCAACGGGAAGCCACTGCGTAATAAAAACAAACGCCAAAACAAGGAAGAGATCTCGGACAACACAACGGTAAACGCCGGATTCAGGGGCTCTCGACCCGATCAGCAAAAGAGGCCACTTAAAGGCAGTAAAGAGGGACCGTTCGGTCTGAACAGAGTTCTGGACAGACTGTGCCAAATTCACGGCACCCCCGACTAACCTGCGAACCACAAGCACAGAGAGTGCTGGGTCTTCAAGCAAGCCGGCAAATTAAATGCCGAACACAAGGGAAAGGAAACACCAAGTGGAGACGAGGATGAACCTCGTTAGCCGAACACTGGGGGACAGAAAAAATTCCCACCAGAGGTTAAAATAGTAAACATGATCCACGCGACTCACACATCCATGAGAAGGCACGAACGCGCGCTCAAAGACGCGTATGATATAGAGCCCATCGTGCCCACACCTAACAACTGGATGGCTTGTCCGATCACCTTCGATCACACGGACCGCCTAACTAGTATTCGACGCGGAGGATCAGAGGCCTTGGTGCTTGACCCAATAATCGACGGATACCATCTCACCCACGTCCTTATGGACGGCGGCGATAATCTCAATTTAATATACCAGACACCGTCCGCAGAATGGGGATAGACTCATCCAGAATCAGCGAGCAACACCACCTTTGAAGGGGTAATACCAGGCGTTGAAGCCTACTGGCGAGGCTCCGTCGTCTTTGGAGGTAACATTTGGCTCCCCAGGCAACTCCAGAAGCGAAGAACTACTCTTCACCATCGCACCCTTCCAAAGCAGCTATCACACATTGCTTGGAAGAGCGGCCTTCGTCCGCTTCAACACAATACCGCACTATTCCTACCTTACACTCAAGATGCCCGAACCATGTGGCGTCCTCACCGTCAACGGAAACACAGAGCGCTCTTCACGCACAGAGGAACACGTGACGGCTCTAGCGGCCGAACTCTAAGCGGCCTCCGATACCAAAAAGCATGACTAGTCGTCAAGACCACGTACACGGTTAGACGGGTCCGGCCGCCTGGATAAAAATGAACCAGGGCGCCGTATATGTAATCCCATAGAGGACACTAGGGGCTATAAATATTTAATATAGCCCCACACTTGGCCTAACGTTATTGGCAGGCCAACGTCTTACACTTTTACTATCCATCGCATACTTACGTTGTACTCTCTTACACGAGTTTTTCTTCTTTACAGATACAACACGTGCGATACCCTTCCAGGAAACGGCACAACAGAGACAAAGGCGCAGACGTGCAGCAGGGCCCCGCTCAAAGGTTTCTTTTTAGATTAAGCCCCTATGTAAACCTTTTATATTGCCTCTTGTTGTTCACACATCCCATGGGTACTATACCCACAGAGGATACTGTCATTATTGGCATTTCTCCACGACAGACTAATGCACGTACCTGGAAATACAGGGTTTATAATGAAAGGGCATTCTTCAGCCCATTTTCTGTGACAAAGTCCGAATACCTTCGAGAGTGTTCGGCGTCACGAGTTTGGCCTTATATGCATCAGCTCTGAATCATGTCTTTGGTCAAATGTTGGGTTTGCCCGGCTCCTGGGTTTGCCGCCTTACGTTCCGTTCTTATCGGCTAAGGCGGCCAAAGGAGAACTACTGCGATTGTGCCTGGTTATTCCGGATGAGCACCTCGAGAGAAAGCCGAAACCGATCGTCATGATATAGCGAGAGACTGTTCAACCACTCGAAGACTTATCAGAATCTTTAGGATCCCTCCGCATTAACGAAGGACCGTTTCCCGGTCATGTACACCCGCGCCCGTATTTGGATGCACGCGAAAGTACCAGGGGCTACATAGTAGCCCCACCGTTAGACTCCGATGGCTAAGCGAAGGTGTTACAGCTATATAGTCCGGTTGCCTAGTTCGACGTGCGATCACCTCCTTAATGGAGCAAGACGTTGGATCAAGTGTGATTATGCATATTTTTCGTGAACACCCCCGCATTGTATGCGTGGGGGCTGAAGCCAACGACTGCTAACTTTCGGATCACACACACACACACACACACACACACACACACACACACACACACACACACACACACACACACACACATATATATATATATATATATATAAACGGCCGCACAGGAGACACAATAATACTTTTGGCAAAAAGTATAAATATAGCCTTACAACCAAAATAACATTGTTTTTACAATGGTTCGATCTGTCACTCGAATAATACATTCTTCGCGCACTGCGCCTCTATTAAGCGGGCACCTTCTGTTACCTGCGCCAAATAGTGCTCGGCCGGATACTATCCTCCCGCCGGATTCTGGGTCGCTACAACAGTGGCCTCCATATCTGTCCAATATGCTTTAACGCAGGCAAGAGCCATTCGTGCACCCTCTATGCACGCCGACCTCCTCATGGCATCGATCTGAGGCACGACCCCAAGGAACTGCTGCACCAAACCAAAGTAACTGTCTGGCTTAGGCCCCCTTGGCCAAAGATGGTCTATTACAGACCGCATTGCAAGCCCGGATAACCTGTGAAGCTCCGCCACAACAGCCATCTTCTCACTTAACGGCAGCAGACGCGCGGGAGCATTGAATTGCGACCAGAAAAGCTTCTCCACTTCTTTATCATCTTGATCCTCGAAAAACTTGGCTGCATCAGCGGCACTCTTCGCCAAGTCCGCATACGCATCTGCAGGACTCCAGCGTCCACCCAGGGGAGCATACTTCGGATCCAAAAACTTCGTCCCAGTAAGTAGGAGCCCCCAGCTGCGATTTTACCAGCCTGTTGAAGCTCCTCCCGCACACCCCTGACCTCGGTCCGCATCTCCTTGGTGGCATTAAGTGCCTTGTTCAGGTCGTCCGAAGTAGTCTTATTCTCCTTTTCAAGGAGTTCATACCGGTCGGCGGCGTTTTTCAACTCCACAGCCATTTCGGCTATCTTCTCCTTGCTTCGGCGATGAGCAGCCTGTTCGGCTCTCAATTCTTCGGCCGCCTTTAGGGCAGCCACACTGCTAACCCGAGCTTGCTCCTTGGCCTGGGCAAGTTCCGCCCTTAGGGCTTCCACGGCAGCATCACCATCTGCAGTCCAAGCATATGGCATTAATATTATGCCCGTCTCTTATTTTCCTATACAACATAATAAGGAGAGCAGAGCACATACCTTGTGAATCGTCCAGCCGCTTGTTCACCAGTGTGATATTGACATCAATAGATCCGATCCTCCTCCTTAGCTCGGCAACTTCAACGGAGTGGTCGGCTGCAGGACCCCTAGATACCTGCGCATATGCACAACACAATCATTACTATATGATCCCCCGTTTGCCGCCTAGGGCGGGCAACCAGCGTCTTAGGGGCTACTATCCATATGGAGCACACCTAGCGCGTGCCTCACAACCAAACAATAGTGTATTTTCCACTACATACCTCAAAGCCTCTGAGCAGGCTCGTAAATGCTTCATTCAAACCGCTTGTGGCTGATGAAATCTTCTTGAGCACCTTGCTCATTAATGAGCGGTGCTCCTCCAAGAGTGCAGCTCACTCCAGAAGGCCTGTCAGTATGTCCGGCCGGACATCAAACTATGCCGGACCCTTCTTATCACCCCCCGTGGGAGCCAAACGCTCCGGGCTCAGGGCGGCTGACGTATTGGCTTCCGGCTTCGGCAGATCCGGACTCCTCCGTGACGACACCTCGGTGTCGCCCACTTCATGAGGCAGAGAGGTGGGTGGGGTCTCGCTCTCCATCATCTCCGGAGAAAGATCCCCCGAAGACGAACTCTGTTGAGAAGAGCTGGTAGCCGGACTGCAAAAGACGAATCCTGGTTATTGATCTCGGAGAAACACAGTACCTTCAAATTAACGATTAACTTACAACTCGGTGGAGGGCCGGCCCGTTGGCGGGCATGACGCGGTAAGGGTGCCCGTCGTGGCAGAGCCCCCTGGTGATACCTTTTTCCCTGGTTTGGGCATCTCCGTCTCCAAGTCTTTGGAGGCAGCCCTTTTCTTCCCACGCGGGGAGGAGGCTTTAGCCTCCCCTTCCCGACTATCCTCCTCACGGGAGGTAACAATTCCCCCGGTTCGGATGCGCAGCGTGTGAAGTTCGGTTTCTTCGTTCTTCCCCTTGTCTTTCCCTGAGGGCATTTTGCCGAGCACCCAGTCAAGCATCTTGGCAATGGTGGGATTAGGCGAGCCCTCGGGAAGTGGCGCCGGACACCTGATTCTCTCATCTTCATCGAGCCATTCCCGCCACGGATGATTTTCGTAATAACGACTATGACCAATATAAAACAAAGTGTCCGGTATCAAGGTTTCTTACTTGGGTATCTAGGCGATTGCAGCTTAGGCCCGCATCCTCGGTGGTGTCCGGACACTCTACTTGTGGTCCGAAGAATAATTTACACATCCCTTCGAGCTTCAGGCCGAAGAAGTGCTTAACAGTCCGCGGACCCTCTGGATTGAACTCCCACATCCGGAGAGGCTGGCGTTGGCATGGCAACATCCGTCGGATTAACATCACTGGAATTATGCTGACAAGGTTAATGCCCCTCTCAAGAAGCTCCCGGATGCGGTCCTGCAGTATTGGTACATCACCAGCGGGCCCCCAATTCCGTCCTACGTCGGTCCAAGAAGCCAGTTGTGACGGATGGCCCAAGCGGAACTCGGGGGTGGCTACCCACTTTGTGCCTCTGGGAGCCGTAACATAAAACCACCTCCGTTGCCATACATCGGATACTTCCGGGAAAGAACCCCCTGGCCATGGGGCATCGGGCGTTCGCTTATTATGGCACCTTCAGCACTCTGCATGTCGCCCCTCGATCATCTTCGGCTTCACATTAAAGGTCTTGAGCCATAAGCCGAAGTGTGGAGTGACGTGGAGAAAAGCCTCGCACACAATGATGAACGACGAGATATGGAGGATAGCATCCGGAGCTAGATCATGAAAATCCTACCCGTAATAGAACATGAGCCCCCTCACAAAGGGATCGAGGGTGAGGCCCAAGCCGCGGAGGAAGTGAGGAACAAACACGACGCTCTCATTGGGCTCTGGTGTAGGGATGACCTGCCCTGGAGCAGGAAGCCTGTGCTGGATGTCGGCGGTCAGATATCCGACCTCCCTAAGCCTCGCAATGTCCTCCTCTTGGATCGAGGAGGCCACCCACCGGCCTTGAGGGTTGGATCCGGACATATTGGAGGATCTAGGGCGTGGGAGCTTAGGTCTCGGGTGTTAGAACTCGAGGTGCAAGAAGGCGCGAGGGAGGTGGAAAAGAGGCATATGCCTCGGCCCCTTTATAAAGAGGGTGAATATTGAGAGTCCTCAGCGTGACTGCTTGAAGCTTATCTAAAAACACATGGAGTCATACCAACGGTCATCGTAGGATTACGCACGCCCATATTGATGGAAGATCCTATAATAAGAGGAACACGATCTCTGCTTTGGCAGGAGTGCCAATAAAACCGCCTCGCAACGTGAGTCGAGGTAGGGAAAGAAACGCCGGTTCGTGTTGGATCAGGCCACGATGCAAAGGCACGACGTACGGAGATTGCTAGCAGATTGGATTTATGCTATGTTCCCTGCGATGGTATGTGAGAATCACCTCGCTGATCCAGACACGGTCTAAGTGTTCGATAATTACTTTGGAGTATTCGTAGATGGAACCCGCCCTGCAATGCCGAAGACAAGACTGCGCGCCGGACTCATCGTCATTGAAGCCTGGTTCAGGGGCTACTGAGGGAGTCCTGGATTAGGGGGTATCCGGACAGCCGGACTGTATACATCGTCTGGACTATTGAAGCGTGAAGATACAAGACTCAAGACTCCGTCCCGTGTCCGGATGGGACTCTCCTTGGCGTGGAAGGCAAGCTTGGTGATCCAGATATTATATTTCCTTCCTTGTAACCGACTCCCTGTAAACCCTAGCCCTCTCCGGTGTCTATATAAACCGGAGAGGTTGGTCCTTAGAAGGCGATCACAGTTATAATCATACCATCATAGGCTAGCTCTTAGGGTTTAGCCTCTACGATCTCGTGGTAGATCTACTCTTGTACTACTCATATCGTCAATATTAATCAAGCAGGAAGTAGGGTTTTACCTCCACCGAGAGGGCCTGAACCTGGGTAAACATTGTATCCCTTGCTTCCTGTTACCATCAGCCTAGACGCACAGATCGGGACCCCCTACCCGAGATCCGCCGGTTTTGACACCGACATAGGGGTCATAGTTGCTTGAACAGACAAGTATCCGACTAGTTATATTATATTACATTAAAATTGTAAGAAACATCTTCCAGAGAGAATAGTTCTGTTAAGGGTTCCTTTCCCTGGGTGTGCATGCGTTAACGTGCATGTCCGAATTGTGATTGAAAAATTGCAGTATATGTAATTTCTGGGGGTTCACAATGGAGTGAATGCAATAGACATCTTTAGTTCACCGACCGAATATTCCCTTAAGAACGCTAGCTTTCGGCTTCACCCAGCCTGAGGTACACATCCGGATGACCCGACAGTAACAATCACAGAGGTGCTCCCTTTATGCCCTGGCTGAACTAACGGGAACGTAGGGCATAAGCACGAGATCCGTGCAACCCAAATTTTGGCCAAAACTTAAGTCATATCGATGCATATAATGGCGAAGAAAAGGTACATATGGGAAAGAACGCATATGTGATGAGCTTGATGCTCGGAATAATAATAATAAGCTTCTGTCCAAGAAGCCCCCAGGTATGATGGACATACATATATAAGTATGTGTATGTCACCGGTGCATGGTTGAGCTACACGAAAAGCTTTAAGGCTAAAAAAGGGGGAAAAGCGAAAAGAGAGGAAAAAACAAAGGGAACAGTAGGGGGAAGGAGACAAACAAAGAGTGCGGCGCTAGGCATAGAATCTTCGGAGTCTGGCCGCGTTCCAAGGGTTCGACTCTAAGCGATTATCTGACGCATCACGCAGGCGGTACGCTCCTCCAGTGAGAACTTCATCAATGATGAAGGGACCCTCCCATTTGGGCTTGAGTTTGTCCTTTTTCTTTTCCGGCAAGCGTTGAACGAGTTCGCCAACATTGTAAGTCTTGGCCCGTACTTCTCAGCTTTGATATCTGCGGGCCTGTTGTTGATAAAATGCGGAACGGGCTTTTGCAACGTCGCACTCCTCCTCCAGGGCGTCTAGGCTGTCCTGCCGATCGAGCTCGGCCTCTCTCTCTTCGTACATGAGCACTTGAGGTGAGTCATGAATAATGTTGCAGGGTAGCACCGCCTCTCCGCCGTACACCATGAAGAAAGGTATGTATTCGATAGTGTGATGGGCGTGGTCCGCAGCCCCTAGAGTACAGAGTCGAGCTCCTCCACCCAGTGCTTGTCTGATTCCTTCAAAGATCACCCCAGCCTGGGTTTGATGCCGCTCATAATAAGATCATTGGCCCGTTCGACTTGACCATTTGTTTGCGGGTGATAGACAGAGGCGTAATCGAGCTTAATGCCCAGATTGGCGCACCAATTTTTCACCTCATCGGCTGTAAATTTGGAGCCGTTATCAGTGATGATGCTGCGTGGAACACCATAACGGTGTACAATGCCGGATATAAAGTCTATCACTGGTCTGGCCTCGGCCGTTTTAACTGGTTTGGCCTCTATCCACTTAGTGAATTTATCCACCATGACCAACTGATATTTTTTCTTATGGCTTCCTCCTTTAAGGGGTCCGAACATATCAAGCCCCCAGACCGCGAAAGGCCAAGTGATAGGGATTGTTTGCAGAGCGGTGGGTGGCATATGGCTTTGGTTAGCGAAAAGCTGGCATCCGACGCAACGTTGGACAAGATCCTGCGCGTCTGCTCGGGTTGTCGGCCAATAAAAACCTGTACGGAAGGCCTTGCTAACAAGGGCCCGAGCTGCGGCATTGTGGCCACCGAGACCAGCATGAATTTCAGCCAAGAGCTGCCGCCCCTCCTCCTCAGAGGTACATCTTTGAAGGACTCCGGTAGCACTTTTCTTGTAGAGCTCTCCATCGTGAACCTTATAGGCCTTCGAACGCCGGACAATGCGGCGGGCCTCGTTCTAATCCTCAGGGAGTTCCTTCCTATTAAGGTAGGCCAAGTAGGGTTCAGTCCATGGGGCTATTACTACCATAATGAGATGGGACAATGGTATTATTTCGGTGGCTGAGCCCCCGATGATATCGGTGTGTTTGGAGTCTGGGGTTGTGTTCGGGTCCGGACTAGTGTCGCCGCTCTCCCCTTGCCACACCATGCATGGCTTAAAAAGCCTTTCCAGAAAGATGTTAGGTGGGACGGGGTCGCGCTTAGCACCGATGCAAGCAAGGACGTCCGCCACTTGATTACTTTCTCGAGCCACGTGATGAAACTCGAGCCCCTCGAACCGTGCTGACATTTTCAGGACGGCATTGCGATAAACCACCATCTTCGGATCTTTGGAGTCAAAATCTCCGTTTATTTGAGATATTGCGAGGTTTGAGTCCTCACGCTCTTCTGGGCGTTGTATGCCCATGGAGACGGCCATCCGAAGACCATGCAGTAAGGCCTCATATTCGGCTGCGTTGTTGGAGTCTGTATATAATATCTGGAGTACGTACTGGGCTACATCTCCAGTGGGGGACATTAAAACGACGCCCGCTCCTAATCCTGCCAGCATTTTGGAGCCATCGAAATACCTGACCCAGTTGGAATATGTGCCGTACTCCTTAGGGAGTTCGGCCTCTGTCCATTCGGCGATGAAGTCCGCCAATACTTGGGATTTAATGGCTCAATATGGTTTGTATGTTATGTCAAATGGAAGGAGCTCAATGGCCCATTTGGCAATCCGGCCCGTAGCATCGCGGTTATTTATTATATCATTGAGTGGTACTTCGGAAGCCACCGTGATCGAACACTCTTGAAAGTAGTGTCGCAGCTTCTGGGATGCCATGAAGACCGCATATGCTATCTTTTGATAGTGGGGGTACTGGGATTTGCATGGTGTGAGAACAGTGGATACGTAATATACCGGCTTCTGAAGCGGGAACTTGTGTCCGACCTACTCCCGCTCAACAACGAGCACGGCGCTCACCACATGGTGTGTTGCCGATATGTATAATAGCATGGGTTTGCCGATGTTTGGCGCAGCCAGGATTGGGTTGCTCGCTAGGAGGGTTTTTATTTCTTCCAGTCCGGCCGTTGCCGCATCCGTCCACTCGAAGTGATCGGTGCACCGGAGTAGGTGGTACCCATAATGAGGTATAGCTTGGAAGCGTGTAAAAGCGTCTCACCCCAGCAGCGCGTGATATCTGCTGTTGAAAGGGGCCACTTGGAAGGTTATTTCTTCGGACCGATAGTTCTCCAGTGTGCCGAATACCACGTCAAGTGTGATTTTTCCCGCACACCGTGCCTCCCGACTGGGAATGATTCCTTGGAAAGTCGTGCTACTTTGCTCAATGTGGCTTCTGTCTATTTACATTTTATGGAGTGTGTCCTCATAAATGAGGTTCGGTCCGCTGCCGCTGTCCATGAGAACCTTGGTGAGCCGAAAACTGTCCACGATTGGACCGAGGACCAAGGCGGCTGGTGCTTGAACTGTCGTATATTTTGGTTCGTCACTTTTATTAAAACTTATAGCCGTGTCATTCCAAGGGTTTATTTTTGTGATTTGGCAGACTTCGGCGAGTTCGCGGAGTGCCCTTTTGAGAGTATTGTTTGAAGTGAATGTATTGAATACCGTCAGTACTTTGGGGTCGTCGTCTTCTCGGGGGTGTTGTTCTGATGTATTCTTGGTGAGGCTATCTTCGCCGCTCTTGGCCACTTGCCGGAGTATCCAACATGCTCTAAGGCTGTGGGTTGGTATGTTATCCGGAGTTGCGTGTATTTTGCATGGCCCATTGAGCCATCCTTCCAGAACGGTTCCGCGCCCCGTAGTGGATTTGTATTTCTTTACTATTGGGCCAGGCGTGCCACGAGGGTGCACCCTTTTCGCGTGAACGAGGGGTTGAGTGTGGACCGATGGTTCCCAACGGGCTGCCTGAGTTTTCCACGCGCTTTCCATTGCGTTGTACTTCTGTACGATAGTTGCCAGGTCAGCAAAGTGTAATATGCGATGGTAGTTGATGGCGTTGAGGATTCCTTCGTCCATGAAATTGTTTCGGAACGCTGAGATTGCTTCCTCATCGCGGCAATCTTTAATCTTATTTTTGACAAGAAGGAATCTGGCCCAGAAGTGGTGGACCGTTTCCTGAGACGGTTGTTGTATGCTCATGAGAGCTCTTATATTTGGGTGGGTGGGTGGTTCTAAATCCGAACCCTGACCCAATTTTGGATCCGGAATCTGAAGGTCGTCCGAATTTAACAGATCGGGCTCCGGGATATCCGCTGATTTCTTGGGCCCGCCGTCCGATTCTACACGTTCGGAGGGCAGGATGCATCTCCTCGCAGGTGGGTGTCCGGTTCTTTGAGATCGGAGATCCAGACATAGTCCGTCCTTAATATGGAGGAAAAGTTGTCGTCTCGCTCCTTGACTACCGCTATCTGGTGGGTGATCGGCACAGGTTTGATTTCTCTCTGATCGGGTTTAAGCCCACTCTGATCATCATCTGTAGCGACCCCTAGGGCGGCGATGTGGTCGAGGAATTCGTTTAAAGACGAAAGCTCCGCTGGATCCATCTGCTTGGAGTGTCCGGAGTCGATACGAAGGGGATTTTCGATGACCCGGGAGGTCACCGTCGGCTCAACGGCCGAATGGTCGGTCATGGTAAAGCCGCCGAGCTGGAGGGTTTGGCCTGGGGCCAGTGCTCCTCCGGAGGTGATATTGTCCTTGAGAACAAGGCGAGCCATCGATCCTGTCTTCGACGTCACAGTGGGACTCTCAATGAAAGCACCAATGTCGGTGTCAAAACCGGCGGATATCGGGTAGGGGTCCCGAATCGTATGCCTAAGGATGATGGTAACAGGAGACGAGGGACACAATGTTTACCTGTGTTCTAGCCCTCTCTATGGAGGTAATACCCTACTTCCTGCTTGATTGATCTTGATGAATATGAGTATTACAAGAGTTGATCTACCACGAGATCGTAATGGCTAAAACCCTAGAAGTCTAGCCTGTATGACTATCGTAATGAATCTCCCTCCTCCGAACTAAGTCCTCGGGTTTATATAGACACCGGGAGGATCTAGGGTTACACAAGGTCGGTTACAAAGAAAGGAATCTATACATTTGATCGCCAAGCTTGCCTTCCATGCCGGGGAGAGTCCCATCCGGACACGGGTAGAGTCTTCGGTCTTCGTATCTTCACAGCCCATCAGTCCGGCCCATGGCTAACAGGCCGGACGCCCGAGGACCCCTTAGTCCAGGACTCCCTCAATCTCCAAGAGACCATTGTATTGAGAATTCAGCAAGAGAGAGAGCATCTAGCTACTAACTACGGACCCGAAGGTCTACAAAGAACTACTCACACATCATCAGAGAGGCACCAATGGAGGTGGTGAACCCCATCCGAGATGGTGTCTAGATTGGATCTGGTGGTTCTGGACTCTGCGGTGGCAGGATCAATATTTCGTCGACTCCCCTAGGGTTTTGGGAATATCGGGGTATGTATAGAGCAAAGAGGCAGTCCGGGGGGCACCCGAGGTGGGCACAACCCACCAGGGCGTGCCTGGGCCTCCTGGTGCGCCCTGGTGGGTTGTGCTCTCCTCGGAGCACCCCCAAGGCGCAGCCAGGGCCCATTATGTGTCTTATGGTCCATAAAAAATCTCCGTGGAGTTTCGTTGCATTTGGATCCATCTGATATTGATTTCCTGTGATGTAAAAAACATGCAGAAGACAACAACTGGCACTTGGCACTATGTCAATAGGTTAGTGCCAAAAAATGATACAAAATGACTATAAAATGATTATAAAACATGCAAGATTGATATTATAACAACATGGAACATTCAAAAATTATAGATACGTTGGAGACGTATCAGCATCCCCAAGCTTAATTCCTACTCGTCCTCGAGTAGGTAAGTGATAAAAACAGAAATTTTGATGTGGAATGTTGCCTAACATGTCATATCATATTCTTTTATTTATAGCATGGACATTTGGACTTTTATGTGATTCAAAGCAATAGTCTGGTTTTGACATGATAATTTAAATACGCAAGCATATCAACAAGCAACTATGTCTTTCAAAATATCATCGCTAAAATAAGTTATCCCTAGCCTATCATGCTCAACCATTGATCCATTCATGAAACACACTCGCATATTAGCTACACCCAACACTCAAGTATGATCATATTGCCTCTTAGTTGGTGCTTTTATAAGAAAAGATGGAGACTCAAATTCAAAATAAAAAATGCATAGAGTAAAAGAAACGCCCTTCGCAGAGGGAAGTAGGGATTTGTAGAGGTGCCAGTGCTCAAAGAGAAAAAAATAGAGATAAAAATGTTTTGGGAGGTTGTCACACCCTGATTTTCATGGCACAACACTTAAGATGATAAATCATGATAAAATGTGGTTTGACAAAAACTTTTGCATTATTTGACTTTTTATTTGGAGTTGGTTTTCTCTCTGTGTTTTTTTCAAGTGCTCTTTAAAGTCAACTACTCCACCTTCTGTACTTCATCTCCTTGCCCCAAACTTCTGCCCAATGATCATGCCATGTGTATAGTGCAATATAGTATTTTCTTACAAAAATAATTTGGCCAAATAGTATTTTCAAAAATTAGTTTTCCAAAAAACCCCTGAATCGAGGTTTGCACTACAAGTACTTGATTTGGGGTATGAAAAATATTTTAAAAGGTATATTTGAAACATATTAGATATAGGATTCCTGTAAAACACAAAAATATAATTTTAAAAGTTATTTTCCTATTTTATTTAAAGGCTTTTTCTTTAGGCCAGAAATGGTCTTTAATAGGGAAAAATTATTTTATTGTTTTAAAAATATTGGAAAAAAATCAGGGAAACTCAGTGGGCATATATTTCCCATATATAAGAGTTTCAACACATGGTCATGTTCAAAATATTGGACAAAACCTCCCAAAACCATTTCTGCCCATTTCAAGGATTTGAAATATTTCTACAGGAAATATTTTCATAAAAATCCAAGGAAAATCCTGCAAGTCACAAATGCATATTGTGACCTCCTTACAAATCCTCATGTCAATTAAAGTCATTTTGGTTCACCAAAATGCCCCAAAACCCTCTCTGACCAGAATCAAATTTGAACAACTTTGTACTACCAACTTTCTCTCCTTGACCCCAACTTTTGTGAGAATGTTCACATGACCAAATGAGGCTACTACACCAAGTGGTGCATCAAGGGGAAGTGATTTGCTCAACTAGATCTACACAAGTTCATTTCTGCTAATTTCTAGGGTTTACAAAAGTTGCATTGGCAACGTTGCCCAAATAAGCTCAAAATTGGTGGAAGGCCCTAATTTTATGTGTCATTTCACCCTGTGCAGTCTCATGGCAAATGGAGATCATCTACTTTCCCAAACTAGCATCAAACACCTTCTGCATTTTAACTAAAAACCCTGTTTGGGCCTCTTCCACTAATCCAAATGAGTTCTCCTCTTTACCACACATCCTCCTAACCTCCCTCTACCTCTGGCATTCAGCACAAGTCAATGCTTATTGATCAAGGGATGGAACCACCAATTTTCTATTCTGGACAGCCCCATTTCGACTCGTCTCCTTCCTCTCTCTTCACCCACTGGCCACCCAAAGCATCCAAGGCCAAGATCCCTTCCTTAGCACCCCCCCAAATGCTAGTGGACATGCAAGGGCGTGCCCACAAGCATAGAAAATGGCCTGGACAGCCATATGGGCGATCTGGAGCGCGCTACAGTGCACTCCCGCACTGTAGCCGCCCCCTACCAACCGCCTCCGTCCATCTCGGGCCTCCCCAGCGTGTCTCACGAGGCCGCCTCAGCGTCTGGGACACGGAAAGCTACCGGCCCCCTCCTAAACCTCTCTCCTCTCCCCTCCACGACCTCACCCGAGTGCGCCGTAGGACGCTTCCACGGTGCACCACGGCCCCTCTATTTAGAGGCCCTCCCGAGCTCTCCTACGGCTTCTTCCCGCTCTACCTCTTCCCCAGCAATCTCCCAGACAAGACACCTCTACCCCTCGTGCCCTCCTGCCCCCTCCATGGCTGCCATGGTCGCCGTCGGCCTCCACCCGGCTCCGGCGAACCAGGGCCTCCCCTCCTCTCCTTTGACCACCAGGGGAAGCCCAGCAGGCCATGGGATCCTTCCCGCTCCTTATTTCCTCTGCTCCGGTTCCCATCACGTCAGCTCGTCCTGGCCTCAAGCCGCCACGGCGCCAAGGTCGTCGTTGCCTCGGTCTTCCCCCTGCGAGACCCATAAATGGGCGCGGCTCGGCCTCCCGAGTCCACCGATACGCCGGACACCGTCGGGGACGGCCGAAACCGCCGGGGAGCACGCCGGCGCCCCGCTCGGTCGACCTCCTCTGCTCCTGGCGCGAGGAAGGAGACGACCTGCGGGCGGGGCCCTCTCGTCGGTGGCCCAGCCTCCAGGCCACGCTGGCAAGTGGACACGTCTTCGGGGCAAACCGCCTACCCCGCAGGAACGCGGACTCCGGCAGTACGCCGTCGACGTGGCCCGATCTCCTCAAGATAGCTGAGCCATCGGGCCGCCCAAGCAGCCTATCATACGCCGGTGCGCGCTTTAGGTATAACCTAATTCCTTTTCTTTCTCTTTTTCTGGTAGGATTGTAAAATCCATAAACAATTCAAGTCAAATCCAAATTTGATGATTCAAAATTTCTAGTAGTTCCTAAAATCATTACCTATCACATGGTTCTATTTTCACATTTTTCCAGAAGCATCTCCTTCACAAATATTTACGAAATCCCCCCTTTTCCATTTCTGTGATAAACTTTAGAAAATCACAGAGAGCCCATTTTTTATCCAAATGTCATGATTCAAATTCCTATATACTTGTAAGTTCAACCCTTAGTTTTTGAACATTTTTCCCATTACTTTATCTGCCACATGAAATATTGGCCCATTTCTCCATATATTGCTAACTTTGCAAATTCATAGAAAAATCATTTGAACTCCAAATCCAGTGAAACCAACTCCTAGGTTCTTCTAAAATTATTACTTGTTAAATGGGTGTCTTTGCTCATTTTTCAAAATAATATTTCTATACACTTCTTGCAAATCCACATATCCCTTTATTCCATCATATCAAAATGTTTAGAAATATCCATTGATCCACTTCCAATGAAATCACCTTGGTCATTCCTCATATGACCAGAGGTATCCTAGAAAAGTCCAACTCACATTTTTCAAAGCACTTTTATTTTTGCCTTGTCGTGTTGCTTATTATGGTTGTTTCCGATGATAGTTGACGAAGTAGAGAAAATGCTCAGAGTTGGACCAGAGATATGTGAAGACCTCGAAGACTTTGTTAAAACAGGCAAGCAGCCCTTTGACCATGTCTATGAAACTTTTTTTATGCATGTCATATAGCACTTTTATTGCTTGCATCGGAGACATGATACTGTGATGACCACATGGGGTGGTTTTCCACCGTTACTTCCACGTTGATACTTGCATTGTGCATGACCCTACCTTCTTATGAGAGTTATGCCGGTGGGGGTAGATAGGGTGCTAAGTAGTGCTACGCAAAAAGGGACGGGGATATGCATGGTGATGGAGACAAAGTATTTTCAAAAGACTTTTCGAAAACCCCATCAGGTGCCACTTATGCCCGGGGGAGATGATGAGTTGGGTAGCCACTTGATGACGAAGTGGTGTACCGAGGCAAGTGTGTGTTGTTTTCAAAATGGATTGGTTTAAGTTGCGACCGTTATTCCAACCTTACATGCGCAGCCACTCTACCCTTGTATGGGAAAGGGCATTATTGATTACCTAGGCCGATACTAGCTTGGAGCCCGCATTACTAGTGACGGGGGAGAGTTGGTGCTCTCTCTTGGGACGGGGTCGTGCTGTAGGGCGGCCATGACTGTTTTCACAGGCATGGATACACCGTTGTGTCCCTCTCGGATGTTACGATCTCGAGAGAGTCTCGTATGATGTACATCGTGAGGATACGGAACAACGAGTGGACTCCATGTTAGTGTCGTCTATGGAAAGATAGTGATCGGGTGCTTACCCCGGGTACTTGAGGTATCGCAGGTCGTGGATGACACGGAAGTTCCCGGATCTTGTGGGTAAAGTGTGCAACCTCTGCAGAGTGTAAAACTATTCGAATAGCCGTGTCCACGGTCAAGGACAGTTGGGTAACCGCGCTTGGGCTACGTCCACATGTTTACAAACCAGTGTGTGTGTTTGGATAAGTGGGAAGATCTACGTGGGTCAAGTCAAAGGACTTGACATGATTGAGTTGGGTTGATGCCCACTCTATTTACGTTGATATCTGTAAGCTGTCCTCATGGTTACTTGAATTCTCCTGATGCATGTCTTACAAGTTGTTGAACATGTCATTGCACTCAAAACTAGCTTTCTGCAAAAAAATTCCTATATCATGCAGTGTTGTATCTTGAACCAAAACATGGGTTGCTTGCGAGTACATTCAAAGTACTCATTGGCTTGCCACTGGTTATTTTATTGGCCAGGCATGAAAGAACATGATACAATGAAGAGTACCTTGGTGACGAACATGCGAGCTAGGACGATTCCCAGTCAGAATGCTTGTAGGGTTAAGGCAGATGGCATGGGTCCAAGTTGTTATTGAAGATTTCCGCTGCGATGATACACTCAAGACTTGACCATAATGGTCCTACTTGTGTAAAACGGAATGTATGGATGTAAGACTCTTGTTATTCAGCTTCCGTGTGTTCAGTGAGCATTGATCTCTGGGATCACTGTACACGTGCATTCGGTGATCTCGACTTATGAGTCGGGGTCCCACAGAGGTGCATCCTTCCCACCAAGGAAAACGAGTTCCCAACACTTTCCATGCTAGATATATCATAGGCGGTTCCCAAACAGAAAATAAAGTTTATTTCTTTTTCAACCATACTTTCACTTTCCATGGCTAGCCGTATCCACAGTTGCCCTCCATACCAACACTTTCCAAGGAATTTATTATTTGACAACATAAAGTAAATTCATTTTTCATTTCGGGACTGGGCATCCCTAATGCCTTTGCCTTACTCTCATGCAATGACAAGTGAATAAACACCGTGAGAATAACACATCTAGCATGGAAAATATTAGCCACCCTCACCGCTCCGCGAGCGAAACGAACACACAGAAGAGAAGTTTGTTTTGAAAATTAGAGATGACACATACAAATTTGGTTAGAACGGCTAAATAATACCGCACATAGGTAGATATAGTGGACTCATGTGGCAAAACTGGTTTAAAGTTTTTTGGATGCACAAGTAGATATCATACTTAGTGCAAAATGAAGGCTAGCAAAAGATTGAGAAGCGACCAACCAAGAAACGAATAACCTCATAAGCGAGCACTAAGCATAATTAACACCGAATAGTGCACCACAAGTAGGGTATAATTTAATTGCATGATTATTGACTTTCATGATTTCATAGGGAATCACAAACCTTAACACCAATATTATTACTAAAGCATAATTACTCATCAACATAACTCACATATCACATCATCATATCTCAAAACTATTACTAAGAATCAAGTTTATTTTGTCCAATGATCTTCATGAAAGTTTTTATTATATCCTTCTTGGATGTCTATCACTTCGGGACTATTTTTCATGTGTTGCTTTTGACAAGCTCAAACAAATATATGTGAAGATCATGAGCATAATTTTTCTTTCTCCCAAATTAATTTAAGTGAAGCAAGAGAGAATTTCTTGAAAATTTTACTAACTCTCAAATAAATCTAAGTGAAGCAAGAGAGAATTTCTTCAAAGATACTAAAGCACACCGTGCTCAAAAAGATATAAGTGAAGCACTAGAGCAAGTCCATAGCTCATAAAATATTTAAGTGAAGCATAGCGAACAATTCTAACAAGTCATGACATAATTTTGGCTCTCTCAAATAGGTGTGTCCAGCAAGGGATCTAGACTTAAAACACAAAATAAAACAAGCAAAGACTCTTATCATACAAGACGCTCCAAGCAAAACACATATTATGTGACGAATAAAAATATAGCTTCAAGTAAAATACTGATGGTCATTAGAAGAAAGAGGGGATGCCACTCGGGGGCATCCCCAAGCTTAGTTATTTGCTCATTTTTGGATAATAGCTTGGGATGCGGGGGCATCCCCAAGCTTAGGCTCTTCTACTCCTTATTCCTTCGTCCATCGTAAGATAACCCAAAACTTGTAAACATCAATCACACAAAACTCAACAAAACCTTCATGAGATCCGCTAGTGTAAGAAAAATAAATCACTACTACAAGTGTTGTGTCAAACCAATTCATATTTTATTTTTGCATTATATCTACTATATGCCAACTTTTCTATGGCAAAAACTCATCAAAGAAAACCATAGAGCCATCAAAATAAGCACACAACGCAAAGAAAACAGAACAGTCCGTAGCAATCTGATTTGTTAGTATACTTCTGGAACTCCAAAAATTCTGAAAAAATCAGGACGACCTGGGTAATTTGTATATTAATCTACTGCAAAAAATTGGCATTTTATCATGTTCTGGTGATTTTTAACAATTGTTTTCGTGAGCGCAAAAGTTTCTGTTTTCAGCAAGATGAAACAACTATAAACCAGGAAGATCCTAAAGGCTTTACTTGGCACAAACACTAAATAAAACACAAAAAACACAATGATAACAGTAGCATAATTGTGCAAACACTCAAGAACAGAAAGCAAAAGGCAAAAATAAATTTTATCAATTGGGTTGCCTCCGAACAAGCGCTATATTTTTACACCCTTAGCTACGCATAAAGCAGGGATCTAAGTTTTGTCTTTCGAAGTTTTGGCAACTTTTGTAAGGGTTTTCTCAAACCCAGGAGGCTCTTTACGCTTCCCCAAATTCTCCGGAAAAGAAACCATCTTTAGATCCAAAATATCCAATCGTTTGTTGCAAAGAGTAATCAAGGTATTCATGCGATTGATACTACCATTGAGGTGTTTGAGGGGTTCATTATATTTCTGTATTTCAACCATGTGTTTATGTAAATCACCAAGTTTGTCCAACATTTGAACTCCCTCAGGGGTGAAATAAAACCCCTTCTTTTGAGGTGGAACTCCCAAAATTCCTTCTAAAATTTCATAGGCACCATTGGCATCAAGCTCAATAAAATTCCTTTAGCGGCAAAGTCTAGGAGTTGTCTATGATGCAAAGCCAATCCTATGTAAAAATTACAAAGCAAGATCTTAGCATCCCCCTTTAAATTGAAAATACGATAAGATTCAATAAGCCTATACCAAGCATCTTTCAAATTTTCTCCTTGTTTTTGTTTGAAGTAAAGAACTTCAAAATCCGTTGACAAAGGAGGAGTAGGAACGCTAGCCATCAAGACTAGAAAGCAAGAACGGCAAACAAAAAAGAGGAGCGAATAAAACGGCAAATTTTTGTGAAGTGGGGGAGAGGAAAATGAGCGGCAAATGGCAAATAATGTAAATTGCGAGGAGATGAGATTTGTGATTAGGAACCTGGTATATGTTGAAGATCCTCCCCGACAATGGCGCTAGAAATTCCTTTTGATGTCGCTTGAAGCTACATCGGTATTTCCCCAAGGAGGAAGGGATGATGCAGCACAGCGACGGTAGGTATTTCCCTCAGATATGAAACCAAGGTTATCGAACCAGTAGGAGAACCAAGCAACACAACGTAAAAATCCCCTGCACACAAATAACAACCACTCACAACCCAACGTGTTAAAGGGGTTGTCAATCCCTTTCGGGTAACGGCGCCTCAAATTGGTGCATGGACGAGAGAAAGTTGTAATAGATTGAATAAATAGATCATAAATAAAGTAAAGCGCGGCAAAGTATTTTTGTATTTTTAGTTTAATAGATCTGAAAATAATTGCAAAGGAAAAGTAGATCGCAAAGGCAAATATATGAGAAAGAGACCCGGGGGCCGTAGGTTTCACTAGTGGCTTCTCTCAAGAAAAATAGCAAATGGTGGGTGAACAAATTGCTGTTGGGAAATTGATAGAACTTAAAATAATCATGATGCTATCCAGGCAATGATCATTATATAGGCATCACGTCCAAGATTAGTAGACCGACTCCTGCCTGCATCTACTAGTATTACTCCACACATCGACCGCTATCCAGCATGCATCTAGTGTATTAAGTTCATGAAAAACGGAGTAATGCAATAAGAACGATGACATGATGTAGACAAGATCTATCTATGTAGAGATAGACCCCCATCGTTTTATCCTTAGTAGCAGCGATGCATACGTGTCGGTTCCCCTTCTGTCACTGGGATCAAGCACCATAAGATCGAACCCACTACAAAGCACCTCTTCCCATTGCAAGATAAATAGATCAAGTTGGCCAAACAAAACCCAAATATCAGAGAAGAAATACGAGGCTATAAGAGGTCATGCATAAAAGAGATCAAAGAAAATCAAATACTTTCATGGATATAAAAAGATATAACTGATCATAAACTCAAAGTTCATCAGATCCCAGCAAACACACCGCAAAAAGAGTTACATCATATGGATCTCCAAGATACCATTGTATTGAGAATTCAGCGAGAGAGAGGAAGCCATCTAGCTACTAACTACAGACCCTAAGGTCTACAAAGAACTAATCACGCATCATCGGAGAGGCACCAATGGAGGTGGTGAACCCCATTCGAGATGGTGTCTAGATTGGATCTGGTGGTTCTGGACTCTGCGGCGGCTGGATCAATATTTCGTCGACTCCCCTAGGGTTTTGGGAATATTGGGGTATTTATAGACCAAAGAGGTGGTCCGGGGGGCACTCGAGGTGGGCACGACCCACCAGGGCGCGCATGGGCCTCCTGGCGTGCCGTGGTGGTTTGTGCTCTCCTCGGAGCACCCCCCAGGCGCAGCGAGGGCCCATTTTGTGTCTTCTGGTCCATAAAAAATCTCCGTGGAGTTTCGCATTTGGACTCAGTCTGATATTGATTTCCTGAGATGTAAAACACATGCAGAAAACATCAACTGGCACTTGGCACTATATCAATAGGTTAGTACCAAAAAATGATATAAAATGACTATAAAATGATTATAAAACAAGGAAGGTTGATATTATAACAACATGGAACAATAAAAAATTATAGACATGTTGGAGACGTATCATTGGCACGACAAGGACATGAGAATGTGGACCCCCTAAAATGCTAAGGACATAGATTGGAGCTTCAAGACTCTACATTTTTGGTTAAGTGATCCAAGATCATATTGAGTCCATAGGAAATCAAATACTATTAAAAGGGGATGATGTTTTTATCATGACTCGATTGCTCAAAGTGCTTGAATATAGTGGTCTAGAACCCTCAACCACCTTCTCCAAATCATATCTGTTCGAACCCTAAAAGTCCAACTCAGTCCCACCGAATTCTTCCCATCCGGACCCACCGAGTTGATCCTAGACAGTCCAAACCCTAGATTTTTGGTTGTACCGAGATGATGATCAATCCTACCGATTTGCACTGGCCAAGTTTAGTGCGCCATGCTTTACGACTTAGAACCGGGGCTCCAAAGATGTTTTGAGCAGAGCATATGAGATGTTCTAGGAGCTGAAATTGGTATTTCAAGCTCATGCCCGGCTGAAAGTACATGTAGTCCCCATGTGTGGTTTTGGTAATTAATGACAATCCTTATGGTCTAATGTTTGCATTAAGATATACATGTGAAGGAAATTTCCATTTGCAATGCATGAAGAATACTGGATGAATTGAAGCATGAAATCCATCAACACAAATATATGCATTGAGACTTGATTGGCATCAAGTTATATATGAAGGCTTGTTCCTTGGGTGATGGCAAGAAGGATATTGAATGGATTCAGAATGAATGCCATATACATATAGTTGTGCATCAAGATCGGGCTCAACGATTGAATCAAAATATGATAAAGATGAATTCCATGTGACGAACAAGATGTGATATATATGGAGTTCATTGAAGGATCTCAGAGGTCTTCATGCTTAGGCTTATGGGGTGAGCCATGATGGATCATGATCTTGAGATAATGATTAAAGACATATGGCTTGAAGATAGGATCATGATGAACTCATATGTTGAGTCATGGATGATTATTTCTTGAAGCAAGTAATACATGTGAAGATTTCGTTGTGCCTCTCAAGAGATTGTGATGGAGCATGAAGAAGAACAAATGATGACCAATATGGTATTCATGGATAAACTCTATATGGTCATATGATAATTGAGACATGGGTAAGCATCTATTGAAGAAATGAAGCATAGTGAAGAATTCAAAATGGACTTCAAGACACAGAGATTAAGCATGGAGTAAAGATAAAGGTTGACCAAGATAAAGATCAAAGAATCAAACTCTATATGTTCAACACGCAAGTGCAAATGATGCATCACATAGGATCTTGTGATATGATAATAAATTGTCAATTGCACTTTGTGTACTAACCCATGCTATGTGTTGTCTATGTTTATGAGGGTTAGGTTATTCTCATGGGCTCGCATCATGAGAAAGATTCCAAGTGTCCATGAGAGGATGACATCAAGTGTTCATGGTCATGGTTGAGAAGGGCAAGTTCAATATAACCATCCCGAAGGATTACATGCTTGAATCTTATGGATGATCACCTGATGGACAAGTGAAGATGAATACAAAGAAAAGCTTACCACATTGTGTATGGGGGAGCTACTTGAAGACTTCACCAGTGTCTTGTATTTAACTTGAGCCAAGAAGAAACATCAACATCAAGCTCAAGTGAAAGGCTCGAGTCAAAGGTATTAGTTCCTTTGGCATTAGTGTTGTGGAGTGATGACCACCGAAGAAGCATATACACTCAAGAATGGGTTCTCGATAGCTATGTGTTGGGAAACGTAGTAATTCAATTTTTTTCCTACGACCATGCAAGATCTATCTAGGAGATGCATAGCAACGAGATGGGAGAGTGTGTCCACGTACCCTCGTAGACCGAAAGCGGAAGCGTTCTGTAACGCGGTTGATCTAGTCGAACGTCTTCACGATCCAACCGATCCAAGTACTGAATGTAAGGCACCTTCGTGTTCAGCACACGTTCAGCAAGATCACGTCCCTCGAGCTCTTGATCCAGTTGAGGATGAGGGAGAGTTCCGTCAGCACGACGGAGTGGCGACAGTGATGATGAAGTTACCGGCGCAGGGCTTCGCCTAAGCACAACGACGATATGACCGAGGTGTCAAACTATGGAGGGGGCACCGTACACGGCTAAGAGACTGTCTGTTATTCTTTGGGGTGCCCCCTGTCCACGTATATAAAGGAGGGAGAGGAGGAGGCCGGCGGCCAGGAGGGGCACTCCATAGGGGGAGTCCAACTAGGATTCCCAATCCTAGTTGGACTCCCCTTCCTTTTCCAAGAGGGGGAGAGAGGGAAGGAGGAGGAGAGGGAGAAGGAAAGAGGGGCGCGCCGCCCCCTCCCTAGTCCAATTCGGACTTACCATGGGGGGGGGGGGGCGTCCACCATTGCGGCCCTCCTCTCCTTTCCACTAAGGCCCATGAAGGCCCACTACTTCCCGGGGAGGGGGGGGGTTCCGGTAACCTCTCGGTACTTCGAAAAATACCTGAATCACTCCGGAACCATTCCAGTGCCCGAATATAACCTTCCAATATATCAATATTTACCTCTCGACCATTTGGAGACTCCTCTTCATGTCCGTGATCTCATCTGGGACTCCGAACAATCTTCGATCACCAAAACACATAACTCATAATACAAAACATCATCGAACGTTAAGTGTGCGGACCCTACGGGTTCGAGAACTATGTAGACATGACCGAGACACATCTCCGATCAATAACCAACAGCGGAACCTAGATGCTCATATTGGTTCCTACATATTCTACGAAGATCTTTATCGGTCAAACCGCAGTGACAACATACGTCATTCCCTTTGTCATCGGTATGTTACTTGCCCGAGATTCGATCGTCGGTATCATCATACCTAGTTCAATCTCGTTACCGGCAAGTCTCTTTACTCGTTCCATAATGCATCATCTCGTAACTAACTCATTAGTCACATTGCTTCCAAGGCTTATCATGATGTGCATTACCTAGAGGGCCCAGAGATACCTCTCTGATACTTGGAGTGACAAATCCTAATCTCGATCTATGCCAACCCAACAAACACCTTTGGAGACACCTGTAGAGCATCTTTATAATCACCCAGTTATGTTGTGATGTTTCATAGCACACAAGGTGTTCCTCCGGTATTAGGGAGTTGCATAATCTCATAGTCAAAGGAATATGTATAAGTCATGAAGAAAGAAATATCAATAAAATTTGACGATCATTATGCTAAGCTAACGGATGGGTCTTGTCCATCACATCATTCTCCTAATGATCTTGATCATGTTCATCAAATGACAACACATGTATATGGTTAGGAAACTTAACCATCTTTGATTAATGAGCTAGTCAAGTAGAGGCATACTAGGGACACTCTATTTGTCTATGTATTCACACATGTACTAAGTTTCCGTTAAATACAATTCTAGCATGAATAATAAACATTTATCATGATATAAGGACATATAAATAACAAATTTATTATTTCCTCTAGGGCATATTTCCTTCAGTCTCCCACTTGCACTTGAGTCAATAATCTAGATTACATAGTAATGATTCTAACACCCATGGAGTCTTGGTGCTGATCATGTTTTGCTCGTGGAAGAGGCTTAGTCAACGGGTCTGCAACATTCAAATCCGTACGTATTTTGCAAATCTCTATGTCTTCCTCCTGGACTTCATCGCAGACGGAATTGAAGGTTCTCTTGATGTGTTTGGTTCTCTTATGAAATCTGGATTCCTTCGCCAAGGCTATTGCTCCAGTATTGTCACAAAAGATTTTCATTGGACCCGATGCACTAGGTATTACACCTAGATCGAATATGAACTCCTTCATCCAGACTCCTTCATTTGCTGCTTCTGAAGCAGCTGTGTACTCCGCTTCACACGTAGATCCCGCCACGATGCTCTGTTTGGAACTGCACCAACTGACAGCTCCACCATTCAATATAAATACGTATCTGGTTTGTGACTTAGAGTCATCCGGATCAGTGTCAAAGCTTGCATCAACGTAAACATTTACGACAAGCTCTTTGTCACCTCCATAAATGAGAAACATATCCTTAGTCCTTTTCGTATTTCGTGATGTTCTTGATCGTTGTCCAGTTGATCCACTCCTGAATTACTTTGGTACCTCCTGCTAAACTAATAGAAAGGCACACATCAGTGCAGTACACAGCATTGCATACATGATAGAACCTATGGTTGAGGCATAGGGAATGACTTTCATTTTCTCTCTATCTTCTGTAGTGGTCGGGCATTGAGTCTGACTCAACTTCACACCTTGTAACACAGGCAAGAACCCTTTCTTTGACTGATCCATTTTGAACTTCTTCAAAACTTTATCAAGGTATGTGCTTTGTGTAAGTCCAATTAAGCATCTTGATCTATCTCTATAGATCTTGATGCCCAATATATAAGCAGCTTCACCAAGGTCTTTCATCAAAAAATTCTTATTCAAGTATCCTTTTATGCTATCCAGAAATTCTGTATTATTTCCAATCAACAATATGTCATCCACATATAATATTAGAAATGTTACAAGGCTCCCACTCACTTTCTTGTAAATACAGGCTTCTCCAAAAGTCTGTATAAACCATATGCTTTGATCACACTATCAAAGCATATATTCCAACTCCGAGAGGCTTGCACCAGTCCATAAATGGATCACTAGAGCTGGCACACTTTGTTAGCACCTTTAGGATCGACAAAACCTTACTGGTTGCATCATATACAACTCTTCTTTAAGATATCCATTAAGGAATGCAGTTTTAATAGCCATTTGCCAAATTTCATAATCATAAATGCAGCAGTTGCTAACATGATTCGGACAGACTTAAGCATCGCTATGGGTGAGAAGGTCTCATCATAGTCAACTCCTTGAACTTGTTGAAAACCTTTTGCAACAAGTCGAGCTTTGTAGAGAGTAACATTACCGTCAGCGTCAGTCTTCTTCTTGAGGATCCATTCATTCTCTATGGCTTGCCGATCATTGGGCAAGTCAACCAAAGTCCACACTTTGTTCTCATACATGGATCCCATCTCAGATTTCATGGCCTCAAGCCATTTCACGGAATCTGGGCTCATCATCGCTTCCTCATAGTTCGTAGGTTCGTCATGGTCAAGTAACATGACCTCCAAAACAGGATTACCGTACCACTCTGGCGCGGATCGTACTTTGGTTGACCTACGAGTCACTGGAACTGGTTTCTCTGATAAACTACTTTCCAATTCGGGAGAGGGTACAATTAGCTCATCAAGTTCTACTTTCCTCCCACTCACTTCTTTCGAGAGAAACTCCTTCTCTAGAAATGATCCATTCTTAGCAACAAATATCTTGCCTTCATATCTGTGATAGAAGGTGTACCCAACAGTCTCCTTTGGGTATCCTATGAAGACACATTTCTCTGATTTGGGTTTGAGCTTATCAGGTTGAAGCTTTTTCACATAAGCATCGCATCCCCAAACTTTAAGAAACAACAGTTTAAGTTTCTTGCCAAACCACAGTTCATATGGTGTCGTTTCAACGGATTTAGATGGTGCCCTATTTAACGTGAATGCAGCTGTCTCCAAAGCATAACCCCAAAACGATAGTGGTAAATCAGTAAGAGACATCATAGATCGTACCATATCTAATACAGTACGGTTACGACGTTCGGACACACCATTACGCTGTGGTGTTCCAGGTGGCGTGAGTTGTGAAACTATTCCACATTATTTAAAATGAAGATCAAACTCATAACTCAAATATTCACCTCCACGATCAGATTGTAGAAAGTTTATTTTCTTGTTTTGATGATTTTCTACTTCACTCTGAAATTCTTTGAACTTTTCAAATGTTTCAGACTTATGTTTCACCAAGTAGATATACCCATATCTGCTCAAATCATCTGTGAAGGTCAGAAAATAACGATACCCGCCGCGATCCTCAACACTCATTGGACCGCATACATCAGTATGTATTATTTCCAACAAGTCAGTTGCTTGCTCCATTGTTCCAGAGAATGGAGTCTTAGTCATCTTGCGCATGAGGCATGGTTCGCGAGCATCAGGTGATTCATAATCAAGTGATTCCAAAATTCCATCAACATGAAGTTTCTTCATGCACTTTACACCAATATGACCTAAACGGCAGTGACACAAATAATTTGCACTATCATTATTAACCTTGCATCCTTTGGTTTCAATATTATGAATATGTGTATCACTAAAATTGAGATTCAACAAAAATAGACCACTCATCAAGGGTGCATGACCATAAAAGATATTACTCATATAAATAGAACAACCATTATTCTATAATTTAAATGAATAACCGTCTCACATCAAACAAGATCCAGATATAATGTTCATGCTTAACGCTGGCACCAAATAATAATTATTCAGGTCTAAAACTAACCCCGAACGTAGATGTAGATTTAGCGTGCATCGTCACCTCGTCCTTACCAATCTTCGTTTAATCCGTAGGCCCTGTTTCGAGTTGCAAATATGAGCAACAGAACCAGTATCAAATACTTAGGCGCTACTACGAGTATTAGTAAGGTACACATCAATAACATGTATATCAATTATACCTTTCACTTTGCCATCCTTCTTATCCGCCAAATACTTGGACCAATCCCTTTGTAGTAGAAGCATTCAGTCTCAAGCTTAGGTCCAGACTTGGGCTTCTTCACATGAGCAGCAACTTGCTTGCCATTCTTCTTGAAGTTCCCCTTCTTACCTTTGCCCTTTTTATTGAAACTAGTGGTCTTGTTAACCATCAACACTTGATGCTCCTTCTTGATTTCTACCTCCGCAGTCTTTAGCGTCGCCAAGAGCTCGGAAATTGTCTTATCCATCCCTTGCATATTATAGTTCATCACAAAGCTTTTGTAGCTTTGTGGCAGTGATTGAAGAACTATGTCAATGACACTATCATCAGGAAGATTAACTCCTAGTTGAGTCAAGTGGTTGTGGTACCCAGACATTTTGAGTATATGTTCACTGATAGAACTATTCTCCTCCATCTTGCAGCTATAGAACTTATTGGAGACTTCATATCTCCCTATTCGGGCATTTTCTTGAAATATTAACTTCAACTCCTGGAACATCTCATATGCTCCATGACGTTCAAAATGTCTTTGAAGTCCCGATTCTAAGCCGTAAAGCATGGCAGATTGAACTATCGAGTAGTCATCAGCTTTGCTTTGCCAGACGTTCATAACGTCGGAGTTGCTCCTGCAGTGGATCTTGCACCTAGCGATGCTTACAGGACGTAATTCTTCTGTGCAGCAATGAGGATAATCCTCAAGTTACGGGCCCAGTTCATGTAGTTGCTACCATCATATTTCAACTTAGCTTTCTCTAGGAACGCAATAAAATTCAAAGGAACGGTAGCACGGGCCATTGATCTACAACAACATAGACATGCAAAAACTATCAGGTACTAAGTTCATGATGAATTAAAGTTCAATTAATCATATTACTTAAGAACTCCCACTTAGATAGACATCCATCTAGTCATCTAAATGATCACGTGATCCATATCAACTAAACCATGTCCGATCATCACGTGAGATGGAGTAGTTTTCAATGGTGAACATCACTATGTTGATCATATCTACTATATGATTCATGTTCGACCTTTCGGTCTCAGTGTTCCAAGGCCATATCTGCATATGCTAGGCTCGTCAAGTTTAACCTGAGTATTCTGCACGTGCAAAACTGGCTTGCACCCATTATATGTGAACATAGAGCTTATCACACCCGATCATCACGTGGTGTCTCGGCACGATGAACTGTTGCAACAGTGCATAATCAGGGAGAACACTTGTACCTTGAAATTTAGTGAGAGATCATCTTATAATGCTACCGCCGTACTAAGCAAAATAAGATGCATAAAGGATAAACGTCACATGCAATCAACATATGTGACATGATATGGCCATCATCATCTTGTGCCTTTGATCTCCATCTCCAAAGCACCTTCATGATCTCCATCCTCACAGGCTTGATACCTTGATCTCCATCGTAGCATCATTGTCGTCTCGTCAACTATTGCCTCTACAACTATCGCTACCGCTTAGTGATAAAGTAAAGCAATTACATGGCGATTGCATTTCATACAATAAAGAGACAACCATAAGGCTCCTGCCAAATGCTGATAACTTTTACAAAACATGATCATCTCATACAACAATTTATATCTCATCACGTCTTGACCATATCACATCACAACATGCCCTACAAAAACAAGTTAGACGTCCTCTACTTTGTTGTTGCAAGTTTTACGTGGCTGCTACGGGCTTCTAGCAAGAACCATTCTTACCTACGCATCAAAACCACAACGATTTTTCGTCAAGTGTGTTGTTTTAACATTCAACAAGGACCGGCCATAGTCAAACTCAATTCAACTAAAGTTGGAGAAACATACACCCGCTAGCCACCTGTGTGCGAAGCATGTCGGTAGAACCAGTCTCATGAACGCGGTCATGTAATGTCGGTCTGGGCCGCTTCATCCAACAATACCGCCGAATCAAAGTAAGACATTGTTGGTAAGCAGTATGACTATTATCGCCCACAACTCATTGTGTTCTACTCGTGCATATAACATCTACGCATAGACCTGGCTCGGATGCCACTGTTGGGGAACGTACTAATTCAAAAAAAATCCTACGATCATGCAAGATCTATCTAGGAGATGCATAGCAACGAGACGGGAGAGTGTGTCCACGTACCCTCGTAGACCGAAAGCGGAAGCGTTTAGTTACGCGGTTGATGTAGTCGAACGTCTTCACGATCCAACCGATCCATGTACCGAACGTACGGCACCTCTGTGTTCAGCACACATTCAGCATGATGATGTCCCTCGAGCTCTTGATCAAGTTGAGGACGAGGGAGAGTTCTGTCAGCACGACAGCTTGGTGACGGTGATGATGAAGTTACCGGCGCAGGGCTTCTCCTAAGCACTACGATGATATGACCGAGGTGTTAAACTATGGAGGGGGGCACCGCACACGGCTAAGAGATTGTCTGTTATTCTTTGGGGTGCCCTTGGCCACGTATATAAAGGAGGGAGAGGAGGAGGCCGGCGGGCAGGAGGGGCGCGCCATAGGGGGAGTCCAACTAGGATTCCCAATCCTAGTTGGACTCCCCTTACTTTTCCAAGAGGGGGAGAGAGGGAAGGAGGAGGAGAAGGAGAAGGAAAGAGGGGGCGCCGCCCCCTTCCTAGTCCAACTTGGACTTGCCATGGGGGCGGGGGCGGCCACCCTTGTGGCCCTCTTCTCCTTTCCACTAAGGCCCATGAAGGCCCACTACTTCCCCGGGGGGGGGGGGGGGGTCCGGTAACCTCCCGGTACTTCAAAAAAATACCCGAATCACTCTGAAACCATCTCGGTGTCCGAATACAACCTTCTAATATATCAATCTTTACCTCTCGACTATGTCGAGACTCCTCGTCATGTCCATGATCTCATCCGGGACTCCGAACAATCTTCGGTCATCAAATATTCACATAACTCATAATACAAATCGTCATCAAACGTTAAGCGTGCGGACCCTACGGGTTCGAGAACTATATGTAGAAATGACCGAGACACATATCCGGTCAATAACCAATAGAGGAACCTGGATGCTCATATTGGCTCCTACATATTCTGCGAAGATCTTTATCGGTCAAACTGCATAACAACATACGTCATTCCCTTTGTCATCGGTATGTTACTTGCCCCAGATTGATCGTCGGTATCATCATACCTAGTTCAATCTCATTATCGCCAAGTCTCTTTACTCGTTCCATAATGCATCATCCCTAACTAACTCATTAGTCAGATTGCTTGCAAGGCTCATAGTGATGTGCATTACCAAGAGGGCCCAGAGATACCTCTCCGATACACGGAGTGACAAATCCTAATCTCGATCTATGCCAACTCAACAAACACCATCGGAGACACCTGTAGATCATCTTTATAATCACCCAGTTATGTTGTGACATTTAATAGCACACAAGGTGTTCCTCCGGTATTCGGGAGTTGCATAATCTCATAGTCAGAGGAACATGTATTAGTCATGATGAAAGCAATAGTAATAAAATTAACGATCATTATGCTAAGCTAACAGATGGGTCTTGACCATCACATCATTCTCTAATGATGTGATCCCGTTCATCAAATGATAACACATGTCTATGGTTAGGAAACTTAACCATCTTTGTTTAACAAGCTAGTCAAGTAGAGGCATACTAGGGACACTCTATTTGTCTATGTATTCACACATGTACTAAGTTTCCGGTTAATACAATTCTAGCATGAATAATAAACATTTATCATGATATAAAGAAATACAAATAACAACTTTATTGTTGCCTCTAGGGCATATTTCCTTCACTATGTAGTGTAGCTATTTTATGATTCTTGAGTTATAGGGATCTCACACTATTAAGAGGGGATCAAAGGGGTTCATGATGGATTTGCTCAAGTCAACATCTTCCACGCACAATTCCTCTCCTATTACCAAACAATCCATAGCCAACTAGGTTCCCCAAAATATATTATCTAACCTTTGCATACGTTGCACCCTCAATTTTGGTTTATCTTGGGTGGTTCTCTATGTGAGGACCTGGAGCTTTCCCATAGCTTCAAGATGAGCCCAAGATCATCAAAATAGGAGTCCGTATATAAAGTTATGCATGTTTCAGTTTTGGGGTTATTGCTGTTTTTTACCGGATGTCCAGGACTTGGCTGGATGTCTGGGCTCCCGGGACGCCCCGAATATCCGGGATCCTCCCAGAAATCAGGCTGTCCATTTCCAGAAACTTCATTAAAATGTTGGTTGTGTCTGCCGGATGTCCGGGGCCCCAACTTTGGCCAGATGTCCAGGCCCTTTACTCCGGCCTCTATTTTTCACATATATATGTGTGCATTTCTTAGCCACCGGATGTCCGGCTCCTGCAAAAATGTCTGGCCCGGCGCTGTCACTTACTCACAAACAACTAGTTTTCTAGGCCTTCTATATATACCCCTCTACCAATGACGTGGAGAATCACCGTAACAAGAAAATAAAGGTTCTACGATCTGATCATGGAGGTGGATATTTGAGTTACGAGTTTGGAGCTCATTTAAGACAATGTGGAATTAATGGTGTGTCCAAACGCCGTAACTGTGCTTTATTGGATATGGTGCGGTCTATGATGTCTCTTACCGATTTGCCACTATCGTTCTCAGGTTATGCATTAGAGACAGCCGCATTCATTTTAAATAGGGCACCGTCTAAATCCTTTGAGATGACACCATATGAACTATGGTTTGGCAAGAAACCTGAGCTGTCGTCTCTTAAAGTTTGGGGATGCGATAGTTATGTCAAAAGGCTTCAACCTGAAAAGCTCGAACCCAAAATGGAGAAGTGTGTCTTCGTAGGATACCCTAAATAGACAATTGGATATGCCCTCTACCACAAATCCGTAGGCAAGGTCTTTGTTGCCAAGAATGGATCCTTTCTAGAGAAGGAGTTTCTCTCGAAAGAAGTGAGTGGGAGGAAAGTAGAAGTTGATGAGGTAATCGTGCCTTAATTGGAGAGTAGCACATCACAGAAATTCTAACTATTTGAGGTGAGAGGGTCTATTTGATAAATTCAGAAAAGATGAGAAGTAAGAGTCTTTTTGTAAATAAAGTTTTTGAGATATCCTGTCCTAAGGGCTTTTCCGGTTTCTAGGGTCACGTCCTACAGTCAACTGGCTCGATACCATCTCTGTAGCGACCCGACCTCGGGACGGTCAAGCCTACGTATTCTTGTGCCATCCTGGATCAAGATATCTTTGGCACACAGTACATCAATGTATATATCAAAGTGCAATCACATGCATAATTAACGTAAAACTGATATATACCTCATAATACTCAATGAAACAAACAAACGGGTGTGGAGTCCCATCAACGCCATCGGCAGGTTGAGTGTAGACCGTAACCTGTATCGTAACTCTTACTCGTCGAGGAAAAATCTGCAACATGATACGTTGCAGCCCGTAGGTCAAGATTACATTGAATGTACCGCAAGATCACAACATGAATAAACAGATGGTAAAACTATACTATATGCAATTTGGCTTTGTGGCTCAGATTCGAGTTTTGTTTATGTAAATGCTGATTTTATTTTACCTACATCAAAGGAATAGAATGAAGTCTGTACTAAGGAGTTTTCTATCATGACATGGTTCCGCCAACCGATGTCTCATAGCCCAAAATTCATCATATGTTGCCCACAATTAAGTTAACAGTCCGGTGTTGAGAGTTCCGAGATAGATCCAAGTCCAGAGGCTCAAATTGTCCGTAACCGGGGACACGGCTAATCGATTAGGTTATAACCCTCTGCAGAGGTTTGTACACTTTACCCGCAAGATTCGATCCCTCTCTTTACGTTCTCGCACTTCAGAGTGTTTGAGAACAAGATGACCAAACATGGTCTTCCAAAGAGTTCCTCGACCACCGTCTGCACCCATCCAATCCTACCGTCATTCTACATCTGCTAGTACCGTCCCAGCCAGAGTCACAACTAAGGTCAACCAAGCCAGAGCCCATAATGACTTGCGGTTGCAGGTAAGCTTCCGGGCGTGAAGTATTCTTCCGCCTCTTTGAGTCTGGGTGAAGCTTTCCGCAAGATGTCATGGCGCTTCTCCATGCATCCCGCCAACCACCGGGTTCTCCAGGTGCCCGTCAACCGTCCTTCACCCAAAGAGTGTGTATTGAATTCTTGTCTCGAGTCTTGAAGTCTTGAGGCCTTGAAGATGCAGTCCTTGCAGATTCCATCATGGAGTTGTCGCCATTGACGTAGAATCCTCCATTCTCACACCACTCCCTGCACTCATACCAAACCCCGCCTACTATAGCGTAGCATTAAAACAAATAACGTCCGGGCTTGGTAACAGGTGATGGGTTCCTACCTCATGCATACTACTCAACTACAAGGATTCAATAACACTACTGAGGGGTGGTTGCAATGGTGCCACTAAATGCAATAAAACATAGGTAAGAAAAGCATGGTCAAGTGAACTTGCACGGTTGACGATCTTGAAAAACTAGGGTTTCAGAGTAGCAATCTTAGCACTCAGGAAACTCTACCGAGGCAAACAATAACTATAATAAGCACATAGCAATAGGATCACATAACACAACATAACAAAAGTAACACAACAAACAACCAAAACTCAATCCAAAAGAAAAAAACTCAAATAAAGGCCACTCAAAGTTTTCCCTACTTCAAACAATAACAAAAATAGTTTTATATAATAAAAATTTTCTAACATAACCTAATCATGGTTTTAAGTTAACTAAACAGAAAAGGTTTCACTAAGCAACTAGGAGCAAAAAGAATTAATTAAAAAGCTATTATAAAACTCATTTTAGGCCTAATCCAATTTCTATTAAGAAAATAATTTAAAACTTTTATTAATTATCAATAAAAGTTCATCTACTAGAATGACAGAAACTAACCTAGAATAACTAATCACAAGTTAAAATAAATTAATTTACTAATTAATTTAATAGGAAAACAGGAACTAGTTAATTAATTAGGATTAATAGGATTCTGCTTAGAACTAATTATTTATTAATCCTAAAATACCCAAATTAATTTCTAGGGTTTGGCAATGTCAAAATAAAGTGGTGACAAAAAGAATCATGCAAAAATAATTTTTCTAACTAAAGTTATAGCAGATTTACTATTCTGACTAAAACTAAATTAAAGCATTTTTAATTATTTTTAACATGGCTAAATATATAATCTACAGAAACTACACAAAATTTGCAATCCAACAAAAAAAGAATCATCAAAAAATATTAAACAGAATAAAAGATATACATTTTTGAAAACAGAAACTATTCGGCTAAAACAGAAAATCAAAATAAAAGAAAAAGGCCTAATGGGCCTATACTGTGCCCTGTGCGTTAGATAGCCTAAACGGGCCTAGGTTAACTAAAACGAACCGGGCCTAAAAATAAAAACCTAACTAATACTAAACCGATTGAACCGGCCGGTTTTCTAAATAAAACTTAACCCTTCGGGGACTTCTAATCTTAGCCGTAGATCTACGATCGGACGGGGAAGAGGGATGCCGGGGGGCTTACCGGACTCCGGCGACGGCGGCGGCGGCGGCAGAGTGCTTGAGCGTCAAGGCCGGCGAGCCAAGTAGTCGTCGGGAGACGCGCACGAGCACGGGAGGGTTCGGTGGTGTTGGGAGGGTCGGGTGGACCAGGTGGCGTCGGCGGCGACTTGGGCGGCGGTGGCGCGCTCGGGACTCCGGTGCGCGGGGGTGGGATCGGGAGAGGGGGTCCGGCGTCGCTAGGGGGGAATGGGTGCGGAGCCTCGGCTTTATAGCCGGGGTGGGGTGGTTCGGAAGGGCATCGGGGCTGTCGGGGATCCCGGATCCTTCGGGATCCGGTGGATCTCCGGCGAGCTCGTGGCGTGGGCGAGGGGAAGGAAGACGGGGCGGGGCCCATGGGTCGATGGGAGAGAGGGGGAGGGTTCAAGGCCCGATCAAGCCCGGGGTTTCAGGGGGCGCGGGTGAGCTGGGCTGGCCTGGCTGGCCTGGCTGGCCAATGGGCCGGCTTTGGGGCTGGGCCGAGGGGTGAGGCGGCTACTGGCTGGGCCTGGGTGGCTGCCTGGCGCCTGGGTTTTTCCTTTATTTTTTTAAATAAAACTAAAACAGAAATAAAACAATATCTATAAATATTTTATATAGGGTATATATATACCAAAATGATCAGGGAATATTCCCTTCATTTGAACATTTTTCCAAAGGCAAAATCCAAACTTTATAAAAATCCATTTTTTCAAATTCAAATAAAATTCAGATTTGAATCCAAAACTTTTGGCATTGTTTCCTCTGATATTTTTGGAGTGTCATGTTTGCTCCTCTCATACTTTTGATCAAGTATTTATCAGGCATAGTTTTTGAAATGTTTCCCACATGCCAAAGTTTGAAATTCAAATTCAAAACTCAAAATTTGAAAGAGGGTTCCAAAGCACCTTCAAATGATTTTCAACTTGATTCATTATAACTTCCAACTCCTATTTCATATAATTGAAGAAGTCATTTTATCTTCCCTCATGAAAATCATTGAGTTGCATAAAGCTTTGAATTTGAAAACTTCCCAAATGAAATTCAATTCTTTTTCCAAAACCCTATTCATTTCAAAATGGAAGAAGTCATGTCATCTTCACTCTAGGTTTTGGTGTTGCAATGAACTTGAGTTCAATTGGGATCCAAAATGCAAAATGGAAAGTTTGGGAAAGTCATTTCATTCCCTCTCATTCAACTTTCAAAAGTTTCAATTTCCACTCAATTCCATTCAATCAATCACCAAACAATCGCACAACAACCATAGTTATTTATTTATTATAACATTCCAAAATTTAGAATTTTGGGATGTTACAAACCTACCACACTTAAAATGAATCTCGTCCTCGAGATTCGGAGAGGCTAGCAAGAAATAGGTTAGGGTTTGGGGTCTTCTCAAAAATCCATCGATCGTCTCCGGGGTCTCGGATGCTACCACCCTTAGAAGCATGGTTACGGTTCCATCAAAACTCATATACTCCATCCTTATTACTGACAGGGTCGGTCTTCTCAGATATTAAGGATAATTCCTTCTCTGGGCTCTTCCGGTAGTGGCATAACCTTTTCCTCAATTCTTTTGTCCTTTACTCTTGGTAAGGTTATTCCGAGACTGGGTCTTCATGGGCGACGGGTCCGCGCCAATTCTAAACAAATATCGGTATCTCATGGTGGTCAACGATTTATGGTTTCCCTATGAAAAGCGGGTCAGGTTGAACCTCACCGTATAACCTACGGTTGGCAACAACTGCCGTGTACAAGGGAAAAAATACCTATACCTTTCTAAGGTTTAAACAAGGTTTTGATCGTCGTCTCTCTACTATAGGTAAGTCACTCAGATTTTACCATCCCCTATAGCAAAGCGAATAATAAGAGTAAGTCGGTATGGTGATCAATCCATCCCGCACCCAAATCATTACCTTGTACATGGTTTAGCGAATCTCGCATTCTAACACTCGGTCATCCTCACAAGCATTGCAGAATTTCTCTTGTCGGCGAACCAAGTTCGGAAAAAATCCATTGATTCTGCAGGCCAAACAAACATCTATCGTTCCTTAACAACTCTCGTGTTTTATGTAAACTCCTATAGAATCGTCGGTTGATCAAATCGTAGTCTATTCCCAAAATTTCTTTCTCCAAGGGTACTTGATCCTTATTAATTCTTGGGCCTGTGGGTTATGGCCCACTTCAACACTAGTGCAGCTTTAACTCATCCTTGGGGTAACTCTCTTGTTCCATATTACACATCTTTTAAATCCAAAGAGTACTGCTTCTTCATACCATCATATCAAAAGCAAAATTCCAACTTTTTTTCCTTGAACTACAGTCCGTGGAATATATATTTTCTTATCCATTAGTCTAGTCTTCTTCACAGGGTACTACCACCCTTAAAATGAAATTCACAAATCCATCCATAGACCATATTTCTCATATCCTCGAAAATGGTCAAAATCTTTGTTCACAGAGTAACAACCCATAAAATTCAACATATGGAATCATCACACCTTAACTTTATTGATTCATGCATTCATTACAATCTCGAGAACCCATTACATAGCTCAACTCATCGAACTCATGAAAATGAAATTGCTTTCTATTACTCTTGTTTCCAATATCAAAATTCCAACTACTCAACTCCAGCTTTCATCTTGTCGGGACATTTAGTAGCATAGTGTCCTGCTTCCTTGCAATGAAAACACATAACTTTCGATAAGTCTTTGGGCTTCTTGGAGATGGTGCCTGCTCCTTGAGTTCCTTGCTTCCTTCGAGACAATGATTGGCATAATGCCCGACGTCCTTACATTCAAAACAGGTAATATGACTCTTGTCCCTCTTTGCAGGAATTGGGTTGTTCTGAGGGTGTCTTTGTTTTCTCTTCTTGGGTTTCTTCGTTCTGATCAAACCTTCTATTCCCTGTGGATCAAACTCTATTGTTTCTGTCGGGAAGTATCCCGGATACTCTTTTCTTTCCTTGGTGCAATCGTGAAAAATGTCCTTCTTCTCCACATGAATAGCAGGGCATTGGGGTAAAATCTGTTGAGACCTTCTCCATCCAGGTCGTCAACACTTTCATTCATTACTGGTTCTTCTAGGTCTTCTTTGAGGGTTTCTTTCATTCCATCTTCCTGCTTCGGAATAGTTTGTTGCACCATGGAGTAAATGTGACACTGCACCGGTAGTGGGTGGTTCCTTCACACAGAAGCAAGTCACCTGGCTAGTTGGGCATTCCTCACTGGGTGTTTCTCCTCACAATGAGGGCATCCATCTTTGTGTTCCTCTGGTGTGTCCTATTTCTCCGCAAATCTTGCAGGCACAAGGTTTTCTTCTTGGTGTATCATTGTGCTTCCGGATAAGACGTGATCTCATCGTGGTCTTCTTGAATACCTCCCAAGTTCTTGCTCCTTTAAATCCTAGTATGTATTGATGCATTCTAAACCAGGGTGCAACACTTTCTGAAAAGAACTGAAGAGCCTAAAGCACCTCATACTTCATTGAAACCAAATTGTTCCCAAGTGATTCTCCATGTTCTGCATCCATAGCTCGCCTCCTACCGAAGTCTTGATCCAGAGAATATCAGTCCAACTTCATTCATCATCTATGGGGTTCAAGGGTTTTAGGGTGAGATGAGAGAGAGGTGGGGAGGATATACACACAATACAAACAATAGTTTTTGAAGAAACAAGTTTTACTTTGTGGCTGTCGGAAAACATCAAACAAATGACAGCTCACACATCGTCGCATCTAACGTAAGTGTGTAACAGGGGTTTGGTCTTCTAAAGGTCAAATATTTCTTGAGGAACTTCAAATCTTCGGAGCTTCTAATACATGGTGAAATCCTCTTTACTCTGAAGGGGTCATCAGTTCTCCGATATCAAATCCTTCTTGGAGCGTCTTCAGTTGATCCTCCGGGTGATCAAAGGATAAGGGGTATATTCTAACTATTTGAGGTGAGAGGGTCTATTTGATAAATTCAGAAAAGATGAGAAGTAAGAGTCTTTTGTAAATAAAGTTTTTGAGATATCCTGTCCTAAGGGCTTTTCCGGTTTCTAGGGTCACGTCCTACAGTCAACATGTGCTCTGATACCACCCGACCTCAGACGGTCAAGCCTCTGTGTTCTGTGCCATCCCTGGATCAGTATGCTGGCACACACAGTACATCAATGTATATATCAAAGTGCAATCACATGTATAAATAACGTAAAATGATATATACCTCATAATACTCGTGAAACAAACAAACGGGTGTGGAGTCCCATCAACGCCATCGGCGGGTTGAGTGTAGATCGTAACCTCAGATCGTAACTCTTACTGTCGAGGAAAAATCTGCAACATGATACGTTGCAGCCGTGTAGGTCAAGACATTGAATGTACCGCAAGATCACAACATGAATAAACAGATGGTAAAACTATACTATATGCAATTTGGCTTTGTGGCTCAGATTCGAGTTTTGTTTATGTAAATGCTGATTTTATTTTACCTACATCAAAGGAATAGAATGAAGTCTGTACTAAGGAGTTTTCTATCATGACATGGTTCCGCCAACCGATGTCTCATAGCCCAAAATTCATCATATGTTGCCCACAATTAAGTTAATGATCCGGTGTTTAGAGTTCCGAGATAGATCCAAGTCCAGAGGCTCAAATTGTCCGTGAATCGGGACACGGCTAATCGATTAGGTTATAACCCTCTGCAGAGGTTTGTACACTTTACCCGCAAGATTCGATCCCTCTCTTTACGTTCTCGCACTTCAGAGTGTTTGAGAACAAGATGACCGAAACATGGTCTTCCAAAGAGTTCCTCTGACCACCGTCTGCACTCCATCCAATCCTACCGTCATTCTACATCTGCTAGTACCGTCCCAGCCAGAGTCACAACTAAGGTCAACCAAGCCAGAGCCCATAATGACTTGCGGTTGCACGTAAGCTTCCGGCGTGAAGTATTCTTCCGTCTCTTTGAGTCTGGGTGAAGCTTTCCGCAAGATGTCATGGCGCTTCTCCATGCATCCCGCCAACCACCGGGTTCTCCAGGTGCCCGTCAACCGTCCTTCACCCAAAGAGTGTGTATTGAATTCTTGTCTCGAGTCTTGAAGTCTTGAGGCCTTGAAGATGCAGTCCTTGCAGATTCCATCATGGAGTTGTCGTCATTGACGTAGAATCCTCCATTCTCACACCACTCCCGTGCACTCATACCAAACCCCGTCTACTATAGCGTAGCATTAAAACAAATAACGTCCCGGCTTGGTAACAGGGTGATGGGTTCCTACCTCATGCATACTACTCAACTACAAGGATTCAATAACACTCTTGAGGGGTGGTTGCAATGGTGCCACTAAATGCAATAAAACATAGGTAAGAAAAGCATGGTCAAGTGAACTTGCCTGGTTGACGATCTTCGAAAAACTAGGGTTTCGTAGTAGCAATCTTCGCACTCCGGAAACTCTACCGAGGCAAACAATAACTATAATAAGCACATAGCAATAGGATCACATAACACAACATAACAAAAGTAACACAACAAACAACCAAAACTCAATCCAAAAGAAAAAAACTCAAATAAAGGCCACTCAAAGTTTTCCCTACTTCAAACAATAACAAAAATAGTTTTATATAATAAAAATTTTCTAACATAACCTAATCATGGTTTTAAGTTAACTAAACAGAAAAGGTTTCACTAAGCAACTAGGAGCAAAAAGAATTAATTAAAAAGCTATTATAAAACTCATTTTAGGCCTAATCCAATTTCTATTAAGAAAAATAATTTAAAACTTTTATTAATTATCAATAAAAGTTCATCTACTAGAATGACAGAAACTAACCTAGAATAACTAATCACAAGTTAAAAATAAATTAATTTACTAATTAATTTAATAGGAAAACAGGAACTAGTTAATTAATTAGGATTAATAGGATTCTGCTTAGAACTAATTATTTATTAATCCTAAAATACCCAAATTAATTTCTAGGGTTTGGCAATGTCAAAATAAAGTGGTGACAAAAGAATCATGCAAAAATAATTTTTCTAACTAAAGTTATAGCAGATTTACTATTCTGACTAAAACTAAATTAAAGCATTTTTAATTATTTTTAACATGGCTAAATATATAATCTACAGAAACTACACAAAATTTGCAATCCAACAAAAAAAGAATCATCAAAAATATTAAACAGAATAAAAGATATACATTTTTGAAAACAGAAACTATTCGCTAAAACAGAAAATCAAAATAAAAGAAAAAGGCCTAATGGGCCTATACTGCGTACAATGCATTAGATAGCCTAAACGGGCCTAGGTTAACTAAAACGAACCGGGCCTAAAAATAAAAACCTAACTAATACTAAACCGATTGAACCGGCCGGTTTTCTAAATAAAACTTAACCCTTCGGGGACTTCTAATCTTAGCCGTAGATCTACGATCGGACGGGAAGAGGGATGCTTGGGCTTACTCGGACTCGCGACGGCAAGGGCGGCGGGCGAGAGTGCGCTTGAGCGTCTCAAGGCGTCAAGAAGCTTCATAGTCGTCGGGGAGACGCGCATTTGCACGGGGAGGGTTCGGTGGTGTTGGGAGGGTCGGGGTGGACGTGGTGGCGTCGTGGCGACTTTGGCGGCGGTGGCGAGCTCGGGACTCCGGTGATCTCGGGTGGGAGAGTGAGAGGGGGTCCGGCGTCGCTAGGGGGGGGAATGGGGTGCGGAGCCTCGGCTTTATAGCCAGGGGTGAGGTGGTTCGGAAGGGCATCGGGGCTGTCGGGGATCCGGATCCTTGGGATCCGGTGGATCTCCCATGAGCTCGTGGCGTGGGCGAGGAAGGAAGACGGGCGGGGCCCGCGGGTCATGGGAGAGAGAGGGAGGGTTCGGCCGATCAAGCCTGGGGTTTCAGCGAGGGGGCGCGGGTGAGCTGGGCTGGCCTGGCCTGGCTCAGTTGGGCTGCCTTGGCTGGTGGCGCTGGGCCGAGGTGAGGCGGCGCTGGCTGGGCCTGGGGTGGCCTGGCTGGCGCCCCGGGGATTTTCCTTTATTTTTTTTAAATAAAACTAAAACAGAAATAAAACAATATCTATAAATATTTTATATAGGGTATATATATACCAAAATGATCAGGGGAATATTCCCCTTCATTTGAACATTTTTCCAAAGGCAAAATCCAAACTTTATAAAAATCCATTTTTTCAAATTCAAATAAAATTCAGATTTGAATCCAAAACTTTTGGCATTGTTTCCTCTGATATTTTTGGAGTGTCATGTTTGCTCCTCTCATACTTTTGATCAAGTATTTATCGGGCATAGTTTTTGAAATGTTTCCCACATGCCAAAGTTTGAAATTCAAATTCAAAACTCAAAATTTGAAAGAGGGTTCCAAAGCACCTTCAAATGATTTTCAACTTGATTCATTATAACTTCCAACTCCTATTTCATATAATTGAAGAAGTCATTTTATCTTCCCTCATGAAAATCATTGAGTTGCATAAAGCTTTGAATTTGAAAACTTCCCAAATGAAATTCAATTCTTTTCCAAAACCCTATTCATTTCAAAATGGAAGAAGTCATGTCATCTTCACTCTAGGTTTTGGTGTTGCAATGAACTTGAGTTCAATTGGGATCCAAAATGCAAAATGGAAAGTTTGGGAAAGTCATTTCATTCCCTCTCATTCAACTTTCAAAAGTTTCAATTTCCACTCAATTCCATTCAATCAATCAGTCAAACAATCAGACAACAACCATAGTTATTTATTTATTATAACATTCCAAAATTTAGAATTTTGGGATGTTACAGTAGTTCCCGTGATGCCTACACCAACTAGAGAGAAAGCTAATAATGATGGTCATGAAACTTCAGATCAAGTTACTACCGAATTTCGTATGTCGACCAGGACACGTACTGCACCAGAGTGGTACGTAATCCTGTCCTGGAAGTCATGTTGTTAGACAATGATGAACCTACAAATTATGAAGAAGCAATGATGAGCCTGGATTCCGACAAATGGCTAGAGGCCATGAAATCCGAGATATGATCCATGTATGAGAACCAAGTGTGGACTTTGGTAGACTTACCCGATGATCGGCAGGCCATCGAGAACAAATGGATCTTTAAGAAGAAGACGGACGCGGATGGTAATGTCACCATCTATAAAGCTCAACTTGTCACAAAGTGTTTTCAACAAATTCTAGGAGTTGACTACGATGAGACTTTCTCACCCGTTGTGTTGGGGATATAATAACTCAGCCCGCCCGTCTTCAAGCTGGTCGGAACCACGTCTTCGTTGGCTTCACCCAGGGGGTTGACCTCGCAGACAACTCAGCATCGGGCGGCAACACCCTTGTATGCTCCGACGGTGAATAATTGGTTGGGGATACGGAGTCAATCATCCCTTGTACGATGGCAGACTTGGGGGCTGCTCCGACGACGAGTCGACCCCGCTCGATGATGAATTGGTGAACGATGAGTCACCCCGCTAGACTGCAGTTTACATGGAAGGCATCGCTCTGGCCACTAACTCCACAATGGCGGGTGCTACAGGATGCGTCGGTGCATCTATGACTGATCCGAACGCAGTCGGCCCTGTGAAGCCACCAACTCAAATCTTTTTAGAATTGGTCGCCTCATTGACGGCTCTTCTTGAGTCGCTCTTAACAATAGAAAACCAGGAAGAGCACAATGCAGAGGTAGAAAAAATCCATGAGCAGATGACCAGAGCTCAGGAGGACATCAATACTTCACATGGTGCAGTTACAAACATAGATCCATAATGAGACAGAGGGTCTGAGGACAGATGACACGCCATTGAGCTGTTGAAAACAGCAGTCACTCAATAGGCAAATTATTCCTACAGTTAGCAACGACTCCACTCCACCCCGCACCCAAGCCACAGCCGGAGCCGTCACGTTGAGTCGCCAGCCATTTTCCAGCAATGCCCTACGGATACGCGAGCAACAGTGTGACCAGCCCCAGTAGGGGGCTGTAGGTGCCCAGGAGATCGTCAACACGGCTTGGACACGATGGGATGCAGAGGCTGCCAATGTGGCGGCTTATCAGTCACCCCCTTTGACCCCTTTGGCTTCACAAGGTGTTGGGTCGAGTACCAGGACCATCGGGATTCCATGCCTGGTGCCAGCTCTGCGTAATGAATGTATGCATAAAGATTTCAAGCCCCCCGGAAGGTGTCCAACTACACGCCCGACCTTGAGCCGGTGGCTTGGATTGAGAGTTATGAAATTGCCATGGACATGCTGGATGTTAGCGATGCGGTCTGTGGCAAGTATTTGACTATGATGCTGGAAGGGTCGGCTTGTACCTGGCTCAAAAACTTGCCAGCTAATTCCATCAACACTTGGGCAGAGTTGAAGCCACGCTTCATCAAACACTTCCAGGGAACCTGCAAGCGTCCTATGAGGATTGTTGATCTCCAACATTGTATCCAGCGCGAAGGTGAGTCAGCTCATCATTGGTCTCGTCGGGTCGCGGATATCATCCACTCCTTGGATGTCATATTGGCAGCTCAAGCCATTTTGATCCTGGAGAAAAAAACTGCCACTTTGACCCTCTCGTTCAAAAGCTTGGTCGACTCAAGAGGAAGGTTACAGACATGAGCGAGATCATGGATGTCTTGACCCGGTATGCAGAGTCAGGCACCACCAAAGATCCTAACCCAGACGATGATCAGACCAACAAAGGGAAGAAGAATGGTGGCGGCAAAGGTCAGCAGCAGGGTACACTGGTACGTGTCGGTGCTATACAAACGGTTTTAAACCCCTTTCCATGATGGCATTTGGAACCGTCGCCTAGTGAGTGACGGCAATAGGGGGGTCCTTCCCACACGACCCAGAAACCGTCGGGGATATGCCCTCCTGGCACACACGCTCGGCAAAACGAGGCCGTGTGCGACCGGCGAGCGCTCAAATACGGAAATACGTATAGTAGAGGTAAAAAAATACAATTATACAGGCAAAATTGTTTCCGGTCACAAGTACATCCCACACAATCAATCCCCGCTAAACGTTTCTGTTCATATGTACATCCCACACAGTTGCTCCAAGGAAAACGTTTCCGTTCACAGGTACATCACACAAAAAATTTCCCGTTAAATTGTTTGTGATAGCTTTGCCATTGCACATGATATTAAAAACTTTATCGTTTGCGTTATTGAATGCATCACACACGGTGCATAGAAGAAACTATGTGGCAAAGGCTGTCCATCACACATAGTTTTTTTGTGGTAAACGTTTGCGCAAGGTGGCCTAACGCACACAGTTTTCAAGAGGATGTCGTGTGTGCAGTGGAGATTGATCGCACACGTAGTGGATCCTAGAAACGTTTCTGATCTCCACGTCTATCGCAGACGTTTCGCTTTCGCAAACCATGTGCAGTGTAATCCCTAATTAATCCCTAATTAATCCCTAATTAATCACTAATTAGAAATCACTTGAAGAAGAAGACCTTTTGATTACTTTTGTGCCGCACAATGAAGCTCTCAATCGCCGCACCACCTCTTTTGGCCCCGAGGTCTGGCTCATGTTCTTCGGATTCCCATACGACTATCAGACTGATTATTACATCACAAAAGCCCTGGGTGGCCATGGTTCTCTCGTTAGCTGGTACAACCCAAGGTAGGACAGGAGGTTTATGCTCATCAAAGCCCGTGTTTTGCGCCTCCGTCTGATCCCAAAAAGTTTCGTTGTCTGGCAGCTGGGTGGTGCCAGGGATTGCTGGACTGTTCAGATCACAATCCTCAGAAGCAACGACTGGAATGGCCTGTTACCTGAAGTGCTTCCTCCTGGCGAAGAGGGCCCCCAGCTGATGGAAATCCACATCCACTGTTTGGTCCTGAGTTGACTGCTGAATAGCTGTATCAACAGCAGGTGCACAACTGGTTAGTGCAAAATGGCGCTCCCAATGTTGACAATGCCAACCAGGGCAATGGACCTCCTCAGAACAATGGTGGTTTGGGGCAATGGGCAGCTCCTCCGGCTCATCAGTTGCCACCCCTTCCTCCCCATCTTGTGAATTATCAAGCTTGGCTGGTAGCTCAGGGACTCACCTTCTAGCATGGTATTATTCCAGAGGATAATATCTCTGATAACCCAATGGAGGCTTGGAATGATACTTTTTCCTCCTCTAATGATAGCTCTGCCCCTACTGAAGATGCTATGCTTTTGTTTCCTATTGCTGAACCAACTCTGTCTGAAGCTCAGGATGCACTGAATATTACTGTCAGTATGCACAACCATGGCATTCAGTTTGTCCTCTCAGCCAATGGATCAGACCTGCTGAATCTTCTGTTGTCAGACCCAATTCCCAGGCAGCACTTGAACAACTTCATTTTCCATGCTCTACGCCCCGCATTGGCCACCATTGGTCCATGGAGCTTTGGATACAGTATGTGCTCTGCAAACGTGGAAGTCTCGGTGCTGGTTTCATGTGATGACAACGGCATTGTTTTTTCTCAGCTGCCACCTTCTCCAGTTTCCTCTGTGGTTCTGGAAGAAATTTCTGAAACTTCTCTGCAGCACACATGGTTTCTGTTGTCCTCTACGACTGCCGCTGCTCAAACTGAAGTTGCCCCTCTGGTTGCTTCTCTGCCTATGCCTATGGTCGAGACTGGCACCTTACTGCCCCAGGCTGACAGTCACAGCAACAGGGTTAACCAGGATATGCTTGCCACTGCTGTCAACTCCTCTGCCGAGCCTGCTGGCCTTGGTGCTGTGAACTCCATCCTTGAACTTGCAGGCCTTGTTGTGACTCATGGTCGTCGGGCTCGGGTACCTGCTCCAATCTCCACTATTGAAGTTTGTCGAAGCAATCGATCTAACAAATACAATGGTTTCAAGGTCAACCAGGTGATTAAAACCCGCACCACCACCTCTAAGGTTAAACCCATGCTGGTTCCTTCGATTGGATCCTCTTCCTCTGCTATGGACTCGACCTCTGAAGATGTTCCCCCTACCCCTGTCCATGTCCTTCAGGTGATTGGTATTAACAAGTGTGATGTTCCTGCGGCTGAACTGACTGAAGAACTCCTCACTACGGCACCTGCACCACCTACTACTTCGATCGATCACTCAGGTACTTTGGTTAATGATGATCTGCCTGGTGAGGATGGCCCCTCCAGGGCATAGTCCATTTATTCTCCATGCCCCTTTTGCGTAGCTGGGAAGTGCTCTGTTGGAACATCCATGGCATCAATTCTGATGATAAACAGCTTGCACTTAATAACGCCATTAGATCCAGTGGTTGTTCGGTTGTTTGCATCCAAGAGACAAAGAAAACCTCTTTTGAGTTATCCTTTATTAAATCCTGTTGCCCTAGACAATTTGATCAGTTTGCATACGTTCCTTCTCAAGGAGCTTCGGGGGGCTTAATTACTATATGGAAAAGCTCTATGTTTACTAGTGATGTGGTGTTCTCGTCTGATTTTGCTTTGGTCATTAACTTTACCAGCACTTTGTCGTCTCATACTTGGACGCTGGTTAATGTTTATGGCCCATGTTCGGGTGACGCGCGTATTACGTTTACCAATTGGCTTTATACTCTGGATATACCTAGCTTGCAAGATTGGCTCCTAGTTGGCGATTTCAATTACATTCGTGCGCCTGACAATAGAAACAAGCCGGGGGGTGCCCGAATGACTGTGCACTTTCAGTGACATTATCCGTAAGCAGAGCCTTATTGAATTACCTATCAAAGGCCGATCATATACTTGGAGCAATATGCAACAAGACCCACTACTTGAACAACTAGACTGGTTCTTTACTTTGTTGCATTGGACCAACGTGTACCCCAATACCCTGGTCAAGCCTCTTGGTAAGCCTGTCTCCAATCATGTACCCTGCATTTTCTCCATCCAAACATGCATTCCTTGTAGCAAGGTGTTTTGCTTTGAGCCCTTTTGGATTTTGCACCCTGGCTTCATGAATCTTGTCCAAGATGTTTGGAGCAAACTAGTTAGAGCCCACAACGCTGCGACTATTCTCTGTCGTAAATTCAAAGCTCTACGCCACACCCTAAAACTCTGGAGCAAAAACCTCTCTCGACTATCCGTAGCCATTGCTAATTGCAATGAAACCCTAGCGCATCTGGATGAACTTGAAAATAACAGAGCCCTATCTATTCTGGAAACAAACTTCCGGAATATCATCAAGAAACACTTGCTACGACTCCTTAAATACCAAAACCAGTACTGGAAGAAGTGCTGCACAATTAGGTGGATCAAGTTCGGGGATGAGAATACCAAAAATTTCAGGTCGCCGCCAATCGAAAGGTATCACACAACAACATCGCAAGCTTCAGAAAAGAGGATGGCTCCCTCAATGACAATCACGAGGGGAAAGAAGCGCTCCTGTTCCAAACATATATTGATCGCCTGGGTACTTTGCGACCTGCAGAAATGAAATTTAATTTACCTAACGTTCTGCAACACCACGATGATCTAGACCAGCTAACTGAGCCATTTACCCACGAAGAGAATGATGCGGTTCTTAAAGAAATGCCGGCTGATCGAGCACCCGACCCGAATGGTTTTAGTGGAGCATTTCTTAAAGCATGCTGGCCCATTATCAAACATGACTTTTACAACCTTTGTGAAGCTTTCCATCAGGGGGACTTGGATCTCACTAGTATAAATGATGGCCTGATAGCATTGATTCCAAAGTCCATTTCGCCGGAAACTGTCAATGACTACCGCCCAATCACACTCCTCAATTGCTGCCTTAAGATGATCACTAAGTTGCTCCTACAACGAGTAATTCTAAAGATTATCCACAAGAACCAGTTTGGTTTTATAAAGGGGAGAACGATACAGGATTGCCTTGCCTAGGCCTTCCAATATATACATGAAAGCCATGCATCAAAGAAGGAAATTATCTTACTGAAACTGGATTTCATCAAAGCCTTCGATACAATTGAACATGCTCCCATGTTGGACATTATGAAACACCTGGGATTCAATGATAAGTGGCTCTATTGGATCAAATGCATCTTCTCGATAGGGCGTTCATCGGTTCTATTGAATGGTGTGCCCGGCCGCCAATTTCACTACCGCACCGGTGTACGGCAAGGGGGCCCGCTATCTCCCTTGATCTTCGTAATTGCAGCTGATCTTCTCCAAGAAGCTATCAATGACGCATTTAGGCAAGGAAAAACTCAGCTGCCCTTCCCTTGCGTTGGTCAAATGGACTATCCAGTAATCCAATATGCCGACGACACGATACTGGCCATGCCTGCATGCCCCCAGCAAGCCGCGGTCATCAATGAAATCCTTATGGACTATGCATCCTCCATCGGCCTCCGGATTAACTTTCACAAGTCTACACTGATCCCAATCAATCTATCGGAGGAAACCGCCCTGGCATTTGCAAACCTTTTTGGATGTTCAGTTGGGTCCATGCCTTTTACTTACCTTGGACTCCCTCTCGGCACGACTAAACCGACCGTCCTAGATCTAATGCCCCTAGTATGCAGTGTTGAGCGTCGCCTCACCTCCACGATCGCGATGATGTCCTACGGTGGCAAACTATCTTGGCTTAATGCTACCATCACATCCCTCCTCATTTACGCCATGTGCACACTCAAGTTCTCACCCAAGCTGATTGAGATGCTTGATAAAATCAGAAGGAGGTGTCTCTGGACCAAAAAGAGGGAACAAGGGGCCAAGTGCAACTCCCTTGCCGCATGGGACATGGTCTGCAAACCCAAAAAACATGGTGGCCTAGGTGTTATCAACATTAAGGTGCAAAATGATGCCCTGCTCATGAAATTTTTACACAAGTTTTACAACAAGCTTGATGTCCCTTGGGTGCATCTCATTTGGAACACATACTATGCCGACAAAGTCCCCCATGCCACAAATCCAGTTGGCTCGTTTTGGTGGCGTGATATCCTCAAGCTCACCCCTATCTTTCGAGGGATCTCACAAGTCCGGGTCGTTTCGGGCACAACTGCTTTAGTTTGGAAAGATCTTTGGGCAGTGGACGTTTTGGAAAATTCGCACCCCCACGCGTTCTCCTTTACCATGCATGAGGACAAGACTGTCAAAGATTTCTTGGAGAGCATGGCATTGTCGGAAGCCTTTCACCTACCGCTCTCTCCTCAAGCCCTGGCCGAGGTTCGAGACATTCAACGGATCTCCACACACATGCACCCGTCCACATCTGTCAATGATGTCTGGCACTATACCTAGGGGAAATCTGTCTATTAACCAGCCGACTACTACAGGTTCTTTTTTCAAGATGCCAACGCCCATCCAGCTTTCTCTCTTCTCTGGCGCTCTCGTTGCATCATGAGGATCAAAGTTTTTGGTTGGCTTCTAATGAACGACCGATTGAATACACGTGATATGATCAAACGTCGACACTACGATATAGGTGATGACGATGAGGATGAGGAAACAGTGGACCATATGATCTTTGCTTGCCCATTCAGTCAATCTTGCTGGCAAAAACTTGGGATTAGCTGGCCACCCTTCACCTGCTGCCTCCAACTGCTTCAACAGGCTAAAAACTCTTGGGGACGCCCACTCTTTTTTGAAATCTTTTTGGTGGCTGCTTGGAGTCTTTGGAAGGAAAGAAACAATAAACACTTTAGGAGGATTGCACCAACCATTAGTGGGTGGCTGAAAATATTCAAGGACGATTTTGACCTCCTCCAACATAGGACTAGGGGGGTCACCCTACTTTCATTTCTTCTTTTATTTCCGAGTTGCAGTAGTGGTAACAACCCCACTCCCTGTCTCCCTGACCCAATCTGTCTGGGCAGGTTGATACCCACCTGTAAAATGTAAAGCATTTGTAAACACCCTGTGGAGAGTAGGGGCCTTTCCTACTGTTCTTCCTTCAAGTAAAATTTGAAAGTAGGCACACCACTTATTTCATATCCAACCATGTTTATTACAAATATAGGTTCAACCATGAATGCATAATTCGATGCACAGGTACATATACTGAAGAACTACAGAAGCACCAAGGAAAGAATGATGAACCACAGTTCTACTAAAGACTATAAAGAGAGAGGCGAAGACATTCTGGTTGCTGGAAAAGGTGAAGCGGAATGCCCATATTGTGCCCTCCTCCATGCGTAATGCGCGCACGACTCTAGGCCAACCCCTTGTGATGGCTGCCCGTCCATCCTTCACTGTCTTCATTACGACTTCTCGATGCTCATTGTAGTCCGGATGAAATACTTTAACCTTCATTGCGTGTCCACCAATCATGTACTTTGAAGGTAATCTTGAGTGAACTGCTTCGATAACCACTGGGAACAAAAAAGATTCAGACATTGTTGTCTAACAACTCATTATGGGCAGTAAAAAGAGAAGGCTGCAGAGTTTGTAGTTACCATCCTACAGCTCACTTTTGTGTTGGATAGAGCATAAACAAATAATTTGCTTGCCACCATTCGTATCTTTTTGCTAATAATCCTTATGAGTTTCCTCACTTGATGCTTGTTCATGAATATCTCGTTGCCCCATATGCAAAAAGGGTCAACACGTGGATCCTTGGCAAGGGCATATGTACCTACAAGCAACAAGTTAATATTAGAAGCTAACAAGTGTCCATGCCTGGATCTATATGCACTACAATATGAAACGGTGGGGGGAGTACAAGCCGAGGGATGAAGCTATCCTCGGCAGAAAATGGTGGCCACTCCCGTTGTTGTCCTGCATAAGTAGTGGAAAGGCATGATAAGTACAACAACCTTAACATCAAGCAAATATAGCAAAGATAAACAACATCATTTCCAAATGATAGCTTGAATGTGTTGGTTTCAGCATGCTATTAAAGCAGATATAAAATCGAAGGCGATGTTACCGACAACAGGCTTAACAACCATCAAATAATTCAATTCAAACTGGTATTGTTGAAAATGAATAGAACGTAGGTAATGCTTAAACATCACACTGGATAAAATGTGTAAAACTGAAATAAAGGGCATGTGTTAACTACACCAGGAATAACTGGAACCAAAATAGCCGTTCAAACTGGTATTGATGTAGTCGAGCGTCACAGTTCTGACTTGCACATAATGAACAACACATTGTGAATGACTGAAATAAACAAGGCATAAATGACCAGTATAACAACCAAATATAGCCATTGAAAACTCGACAGAGTCTCACTGCAACCAACCTAACAAGAAAATACAGATAAACAGGGCATATGCTTGAAAACTGGACAAATGCTCACTGCAACCAACCTACCAACCAAATACAGATAAACAAGGCATGTGCATGATAACTGGACAAATGCTCACTGCAACCAAACTAAGAACCAAATACATATAAACAAGGCATCTGCTTGATAACTGAAAAAAATTCTCACTCCAACCAACCTAACAACCAAATACAGATAAACAAGGCATCTACTCACTATAAACAACCAAATACAGCCATTCGTGAAACTGAAGTGGACAATTCATACTTAAACATCACATAGCCCTATTGAACAATACATTTTTGCATAACCGAAATAATTAAACATGGCACAGTTAAAGCACCGCACGACAAATGCTACTACAACAAAGGGTACGGGTTGGCAAGGTAGAAAAGGTAAGATTTGCTGATAGAATGTTGCCTCACATTTCATGGACGGGATACTTCCAGTTGGAAGAGCATAGACCCATGGTGCACTCTCTGATGTCACAGATGGGTTGTTTCACCTTGGAAGAACCTTCGTGGGTGCCCTCCTCGTGGTCGTGGTCGATGAAATCTGACTTGGCAATTGAGGATCCCAAGCCGCCGCCGTAGAACGTGTCCTTCAGAAATGACAAAATGGGCTCAATGGCGTATAAAGCTCGCAAATCCTTGACCGCTTGGTGGAGGAGATTAGCGGCAGGGCCGTCGAAGAGACCGACGATAGTTGAACCAGAGGGGTTGGGGATGGACCAATTAACCTGTGACATGGCCTGCGTGAAGCCATCGCTGTGGACGAGCTTGATGACGTAGCCAGCTTTCCTGAGATACAGTAATACGCTAGCCCGCTGACATGAAGCCTTCGGCATGGCAACATAGTCAACATCTTCACCTGCTTCCGCGTGAAGTGTTGCTCCGGGATCGACAGGTCGGGGCGAACGGCGGCCACCTCGCCAACGTCCGCCGGAGAGGCCATGATAAACCTCATCTTGGTCGAACGCTCATCGTGCTCCCCGAGATACGTGGTCGAGCTTAGGCTGCGACATTCTGGAGCAGGGGATGTGGATCTGGCGGGGAGGGACACCGCAGGCCTCATCTAAAAACTCAAGGGAGTGGGGCGACTGTATGGGAATCGCTGGGTAACCTGAACTTTATTATGTAAGATAGGAGTAACGGGCAGACATGCAGGGGTTGGTGGCGGCACCGGCGGCGGCCGCGAGCTAGGGTTCGAGGGGGGGAGGGGGTGGGTGGGGCACTGTGGAGGGGGGTTGGTGTTTGAGGATATTCCATGGCTACTGAAAATTTTAGTAATGGTGGGTGGAGATGATGGTGGACAAGGGAGGGCGATGGTTCAAATGCCTCGGCTACTACAATTTTACTATAAGGTCGGTGCTGGAGGAGTGTGGGCGACGGTTGAAGTACGACGGCTACTAAAATTTGGGTAAAGGAATTGATGCGGGACGGGAGTGCCCAAGATCGCGCACGGTCCAGTAACAATATGCGTGTATGATAATAAGGAAAAGTGGCGCGGAACCGCTGATTTTTGCAATGCTCAAGATGGGTAGTTTGTTTTTATATTTCTAGCTAGCTGGTCTATCGCACACGGTTCGTCCTAATTTCCAAATAAATTTACCCGCCTTTAGCTTGCACATGTGGTGGTTTTACAGTGCACTTGCATCGCACATGGTTAAGTCAGTACCTCCACGCTTTGCTCGCGCTTGCGCGGTCGTGGTGATTTCAGCGCACTTGCATCTCACACGGTTGAGCCAGTACCTCCACCCTTTGCTCGCGCTTGCGCAGTCGTGGTGATTTCAGCGCACTTGCATGGCACACGGTTGAGGCAGTACCTCCACCCCTTTGCTCGCACTTGCACGGTCGTGGTGATTTCAGCGCACTTGCATTGCACACGGTTGAGCCAGTACCTCCACCTTAATTTGCCTCCACCTTAATTTGCTCGCGCTTGCGAGGTCGTGGTGATTTCAGTCCACTTGCATCACACACAGTTGAGCCAATACCTCCACCTTAATTTGCTCGCGCTTGCACCGGCATGGTGATTCACAACGCACTTGTATCGCACACGGTTAAGATATTATACCCGTGTCCGTTGAGCGCCATCGAAGTCTTTGCAGCAAAAAATAACATTAGAGAGGGTCAAAAGATAGCCACACCAGCATGTGGCCCAAATATATATGAGTGAAAAGGGTGGTCTGTGATGTTCAAAATTGCAATGCACAACTTTGACCGCGTGGGCCCACGGTTGGGCGCGTCGTCGAAGATCGATGAGAGGGGCCAGAAGTCAAGAACCACCTGGAAGTGGCCAAATATATGTAGGAATATTGGGGATGTTTAAGACTTTAAATACACAATGCATAACTTTGGTGGCACCTGCCTCGCAAACCCGAAAGCACCCTTGGATATAATATATATATATATATATAATGACATAATGTCGTACCTAGCTAGGATGCTTGGCCCACCACCTCCCACTTCGTGTCAGCGGGGCGGATGCACGTAATGATCGATACTACTTTGGTCATACATGCATGTCGCCATGACCTACCATAAGACAGACCAATGAATCTATCGTTTGGTCAAACGACAGTTGTTGTTGTCGATAAACCGCTTGGGCCAATAGATTGAACCATCATAAAAATCGCACGAGAGGGACCACAAAACCAGCACCTCTTGCATGCGGTCCAAAATGATGTACGTTGGGAAGGGGTGATGTGTGTTTTCCATATATAATAATGTACAATTTAGATGTGGTGCCTACCTCTTGATACAGACAACAACCATGAAGGCAAGGTAGTTAAGGACGAGATACGCAGGGTTTGATGTAGGTTGAACCCAACAATCCGAGCATGTGGGAGGGAATCCTGACAACGCATGAGCTCGAGCTTTGGTTGAGTGACATGTGACGGTGACCGGACCTGACACGAACTAGGAGGAATCCATTCATGGCCAACACATACCCCTCATTATCGGTCAAAGGGATGAAATATATACACTCGGGGATCCCACAGATATGCGTGTCGTCACAAAAAACCGCACAAGGGAGACGTGGTCGATCAGAAGACCCCGTATACACTGCATGCGGCCTGAAAATATGTATGGGTATGGTGGTGTGTGATGTGTTTAAATCCCAAATGCATAACTTCGATGGGCCACCAACTACATTAAAAACCGAACACCGTACCCGACTCCAAGCCTGGTTCAATACGTATGATGTCAGTTTCCCAACTTCGAGGCGGGGGGGGGGGGGGCGTCCCACGCATGCTCTCAAACTTTATTTGGTCTAGCATGGGACACACACACACACACACATATACACATCTATACACCTATATAGTGTGCGAATAACTTTGAAAGTTGGTCGTTGGATGAAGCCAATCCGATGGTACAGAGATGGCAAATCCAAGCACTACTGGCCGTTGGATCTCATCTACATTCCACCAGATTCTGCCACATGTACAATCTAGGAGACTCCATGGTTGAACTTAAGCATAATGCACAAACCTCAAAACACAAGCACTTCTCCTTTGTTCTCTAGAATCTTCCATATCTTAATTGCCCAAACTTCTTTTTTCTAAATGAATTGTCACCTTTTGTTTTTACCTTTACAATGCACAATCCATGAATCTTAAAATAGACAAGTCCAGTCAATCATTCTTTAATTTTTTAGAGCAAAAAATAACTCATAAAAACATAGTCTACAAATTAGCAAAACAAGGATCCCAAGGTTTATATAATTGCCATGATAGGTCACTATAGAGATATAATATATCTCTATAATGACCATGTCATGGCATTTAAATGAAGCTTGAGATATGCAACTTCCCACCGGGTCACCCATCCTTGGACTACTCCAGCCCGAGCATGCTTAACTTCTGTGTTTTATTTGACTAGGCTAGCGGATGGGAGGCCGGCCCTTGCTGATAAGAATTACCTCCATGCCATTATGGTGTTTCACGCTGGTCACCCTATCGGACCTACTCCCTCCTATCACACATATTTGTGCTTTTAGAAAATGTGTGGGATATTTTACATGGCCGGTGTGTCGCCGCTAGCCTTCAATGAGCACTGACACTGGTAGCGGGAAAACGATAGGAGAAGAGGCGGGAAACCGATGAGAGGAGTGGCGAGAAACAGTAACCTGCTTTGAAAACATAGTAGAGAAGGAAGCATGAGCTAGCACGACGCATGCACACAGTGCTTACCCATATACTGCGTGTGCTGTCGAAAGGGCTCAGGGTTGCCGTTCGATCTGGGAGCATCCAACGGTGCACACGTACGATCCGTGGGGTTTGGGTTCTGGCCAATCAGAACACACGACTCAGATCACGCATGTAGCAGGGGGGAGAATATCATACGGAAACCAACATTCGGTGGAAACCGGTGAAAACCACGAGAAAAAGATGTTTTGAAGTTTATTTTTTTTTAAATGCGGGATGTTAAGAGGATGATGTTTTATTGCCACACAAAATTTCAAGTTGAAACACATTATGAGATGTGAGATATGAAAAAGACAAAAATCAGCATTGAATAGTGCCAAATAGTAATGTCACTATTTAGGGCTGAATTTGTCTTTTTTATAGCTCACATCTCGTAATTTTTTTCAACTTGAAATTTTGTGTCGCACTAAAACATCACCTTCTTAACATCCCACATTTTTTTTCAGATTTTTATGAAACTTTAAATATGGTTTCCACAAAGTTTTCATTGAATATATGCTTTCGCGAGTGAACCGTGTGCTATTTGAAAACATTTTGTGAGAAGAATCTCGGTTTTTAAATCCCCGTAAATCCAAAACTAAGCCGAAAATCATGAAACCTGGCATGGTGTCACAACATGGCACTTATATGTCGAGGATTTTTTTCGTCCATTGTGGCGCAAGTTTTATTACAAGTTTCTTACAAACCGGAGCATCTCTCAAAGAAGCCTCGTGGTTCTGATAGGTAACCGTGTCCCCCTTGTGGGCGAAACGTAATCACTACCTCTTTTCGCCTTGTATTTTCTTCTACGGACAACATGGAATGACATGATATCCGTGTTGAACTTTAAACTTATTCGTGGTTCGTTTGGCCTTTTTATACACTAACTGAGTTTCCTAGGCATTTAATGTCCATAATTCAAATCTGAACTTCAAATACATGCTCTAGTTCACCAAAATGGCTAGAAAATTTATACATGTGTCCTTGGGTGCATGTTTAGGTCCCATGCCAGAAATGGGAATGAATTACAACCATACTCGTGTCTTGGCTCGTCCTCAAACATTTGGAATCTCGGTTTTTAAATCCCCTTAAATCCTAAACTCACCAGAAAGTTATCAAAGGTGGGATGGTGTCACGTCATGGCACATATATGTCATGGTAAAAATATTGTCCAATTTGGGCCTAGCTTTATTACAAACCTCTTACAAAAACCAGAGCTTCTCTCAAAGAAGCCTCATGGTTCTGATAGGGAAACGTGTTCCCCTTGTGGGCAAAACGTAATCACTGCCTCTTTTCACCTAGTATATTCTTCCACAGGAAACATGGAACGACATGATATCCGTGCTGAAATTTGAACTTATTCGGTGTTCGTTTGGCCTTTTTATACACTAATTGAGTTTCATAGGCATTTAATGTCCATAATTCAAATCTGAACTACAAATACATGCTCCAGTTCACCAAAATGGCTAGAAAAATTATACATGTGTCCTTGGGTGCATGTTTAGGTCCCATGCCTGGAATGGGAACGAATTACAACCGTACCGGTGTCCTGGCTCGTCCTCAAACATTTCGAATCTTAGTTTTTAAGTCCCCATAAATCCAAAACTCACCAGAAAGTCATCAAAGGTGGCATGGTGTCATGTCATGGCACATATATGTCATGGTAAAAACATTGCCAATTTGGGCCAAGCTTTATTACAAACCTGTTACAAACCGGAGCCTGTCGCAAGAACCCTCGTGGTTTCGATAGGGAAACGTGTCCCCTAGTGGGCCAAACGATAATCACTCCCTCTTCTAGCCTCGTATTTCTTCTACATGCGACACGGAACAATGGGAGATTCACGCTGAACTTTGAAATTATTCAGGGTTCGTTTTTCCTTTTTTATTCATTAGTTGAGTTTTCTAGGCATTTAATGACCATAATTCAAATATGAACTACAAATACATGCTCCAGTGCACCAAAATGGCTAGAAAAAACGTACATGTTTCCTTGGGGTGCATGTTTAGGTCCCATGGAACAAATGGGAACGAATTCAACCGTCTCGCCGTCCTGGCTTGGCATGGTGTCACTAGGAAATCATGAAACTTGGCATGGTGTCACTACATGGTACATATAATTGTCCAATTTGGGTGAATCTATATTACAAGTCTCTTACAAACTGGAGCCTGTCGCAACCCTCGTGGTTCCGGTAGGGAAACATGCCCCTCTTGTGGGCGAAACAATAATCGCTGCCTCTTGTCGCCTTGAACTTTGTTTTCTACAGGCAACATAGAATAACAGGAGTGTCAGGCTAAAATTTGAAACTGTTCAGGGTTCGTTTGGCCATTGTATATATATTACTAATTACTAAGTTTTCTACGCATTTAATGTAGTTCATAATTCAAATTTGAACTACAAGCGCATGCTCCAATGAAGCAAAATGGGTGGAAATCATACATGTGTCGTTGGGTGCATGTTTAGGTCTCATTTAAGGAATGGGAATGAATTACAAACTTGTTGTCGTCCTGAAACATTGAGAATCTCGGTTTTTAAATCCCAGTAAATAAAAAACTCACTCAAAAAACATGAAACTTGGCATGGTTTCATGACATGGCACATATATGCCGTGGTAAAAAATCTTCCAGTTTGAGAAGAGGCGCACACATTAGTAGCCAACGAAGTCCTTTTTGAAACAAAAGTTGACATGTTAATATCGCAAATGGTTGTATTATATTAACCGTGTTGAAATTTAACCATACTCGGTGGCGTGCGCGCAGCTATTAGATTAGACGGGACGAGCGAGAAGTCCGCTGTGCAGGCTCCACATGACGCATGTGAGCAGTCCGCTGTGCAGGCTCGGCGGGACACGTGCATCCTGTCCACCTCACAGGCTCGACGGGACACGTGCGAGCAGCAAGGCCGCCCATGCTCATCGGGAAGTGAGCTGTTTGACCTCCATGCACCAGCCGCCGCCCGCCTCGCTCACAACTTCTCCTTAATGGGTTAATTAAAGCACCTGGACGGAGGGTGTTTTCTTGTGATCCCATGGCAGCATTTGCTTTGTTCGTGTTTTCAACTCGTATTCTGCCCTAATATAAATTGCCACATAGGGCAACGGATAATACGACCACAAATAAAATGGCAACGGATAATACGACGACAAATTTACAATGGCGCAGATAATAATTGGCTTACATATTCTGGATAATTTAAAATTCCACATGCGGCAAAGCCCGGAAGACACGGGGGCGAGAGAAGAAGGAAATTGCAGACAACGAACTGGGTCGCTACTGTCTCTACTCGTCGATGGATCGCCGGGCGACGAAATCCTTCGGCTCCTTCTTCAATTCCTCACGACTTTGATTGAAATCAGCCACGGATTCCTCCACCTCCTGCTCACGCTCGATCCGGAGCTTCCTCAAGCCACCCATCAGTTCCTCGACAACCGCTTTCAGCGTCATCTCCGAGGCACTTCTTTGCTCATGCAGCATCTTCCAGCCGGCGGCCTCCTCCTCCTTCTCTGTGACCAACTTGAGGAGCTTCACATTGTCACCCATGAGTTGCTCGACGAGGCCGACCGCTTTGTCAACCGAGGCATCACTGATCTTGAGCAGCTTCATCAAGCTGTCGACCAGCTCCTACTACATAGTGACGCCAACGAGAAGGTCATCGTCACCGGCGAAGGACTTCAGGAACGCTGGCTCATCGCGATGGCCGATGCCGCGAATGCGCTTGTGAGAGCCCTCGCATGCCCGTGAGAGCTCGTTCGAGGGCTCCGCGGTGCGCCGGGACATCTCTGTTGCGGCTTCGCGGCGGGACCTCTCTAGTGCTTCCGCGGCCTTGGTCTTTGCTGCCTGGTTATATGTCCACCCTAAACTCCTCCTACCGGTCATGGCGGAACGACTTGACAGGAAAGACCAGTTTTGTGGGTGATGAGGAGAGGAACTGTGAAGTAATTTTTCAGTCGGTAGTTTTTATAGCCCGGTGCTAAGTGTGAACACATATTAGTTTGATAGGTGTGAACAGTTTTGCTCGCCATTAAGGCGGTCGTGGCGTGCTTCGCTCTGGCGTCCCTGCACGCGCTCTGCTCACCGTTGAGGCAAATTTACAATGGAAATGGTTAATAATTCTTAATAATTGTCTTACCTATTCAAGATAATTTAAAATGCCACATGCGGCAAGGCCCAGAAGAGTCACGACCTACATATGCATACAATTATAATAAAATATAAGCTAAAAGGCTGAGCTGGCGGCCTTTCAACGATGGTCTTCTCGGACTCCATGATCAGCATAGCACCATTGCGGCCGTTCACTCCAAGTGTCACGAGCCGCCTCCGCCTACGGAGTTGCTGGCGCTGGGAGGCTCTTGGGGCTGCCGGGCCTCTTCCAGAAGAGCTTGCCAGCGTGCAATCGCGTGCATGACAACTCCGCGGAACCGCTCCATTTCCATGTCTCTGGCCTAGTAGCAAATTCCGTCCATCACCTGCATCCTCAAGATAACACGTTGGCGATGTTCTACTTCGTCGGGGACATCAACTCCGCCAAGGATGCGCTCGAGCCTGGCCACCACATCATCGTGATCGAGGTTGACACGGCTGCCGCGAGCAATGATGAAGCCGCAGGCTGCCTGTGTCTTGACTGAATCGCAGAGGTCATGTGCCCATTCCTTGCGGGGCATCAGGCTCTCGTTGAGCACTGGTGACAGCGGCTCTTCGGGTTGGTCGTCAATCATGCCACCGAGCAGCTCTGGATATTTTGCATGGTGGATGGCAAACTGCTCATCACACCTCCTCTTCAATATTTCGATTGTGCTCCCAAGGACTGTCACACCGATATTGCTGCCGATGGGCCATGGTGCCTGCACCGGCTGATGAAGCTCTTGCTCCCCGACCTGCTCCGGCTCGTTCTCCTCGCCGAAGATGTAACGCAGGTAGGCGTCAACGTTGAAGCTTTGGTCATTGCCTGGCATGCTTGGAATAACTAATGGTAGATGGGTGAGGACTAGATCTGCGCAGAGTGTCGCCGCGGTGCGTTGCCGCCTGGGTTATATGCAGCAAGCCGTTAGCTAGTGGTGGGAAACCAGTGAGGGAAGAGGCATGGATTTTTACAATTCACCCATGTGGAGCGCGGGAAGCATTCGCTGGAGCACGGGAAGACTAAGTGGAGCACACACACACAACTCGAATACCGTATCCGGTGCCACGTGTTATTTATAACACAAGTGTTAACATAAGTAAACGTATGTGTAACTTAATAATCATCGCACACAAGTACTCGCAAACACATCGTGTCCGATTCTCCTAGCCACCGCAAGCAACTAGTTTGCATTTTTCAAAGTTTTTTGTACACACGGAATCGCACATGAACTAACTATATTAACCGTCTGTGTTGTAATTTCTCATCGCAAACAGTTCATCCGAGTCGGCTGTTTGCCACGTATCACACACATCTTGTTAAGTTGAACCGTTTCTGTTGTGTTCCCTACTCAAAAATAGTTCGTCCGAGTGAACCGTATGCCCTATATCACACACACCTTGATCTGGCTAACCGTTTCCATTGCACTCCCTAATAGCAAACGGTTCATCAAAGTGAACTATATGTCGTATATCGCACACACATTGATATGGCTGCCCATTTCTGTTGTTCTGCCTCATTGCAAATAGTTCGAACGGGTTAACTGTCTACCCTGAATCGCACACGCAACTAAAATCTAAATCGTGTTTGATGCATCCTCCATCGCAAACGTTTTGCACCTTTTTTGACGGGTTTTTTACACCACCGTTTGCGGTTAATGCATCGCACACAGTTTCGTTGAAGGGTCTCTGATTGTAGTGTCGCGTTAGCAGCAACCTGCAGTAGTGGTATCCCGGGGCACAATGGCAACCATGGTGGTCAGAACAATGCATGGTGGCAAACGAAAACACCCAGAGGGAGGCTCATACCTCATTGCAAATACTAATACTGGTTACAAGGGTCATACACGAAATAATTCTGGAAGGCCATTCAATGCAAATAATTCTTGTAATTTTGAGGAAGCCCTGAAAGGTCCATGTCCAAAGCATAGTACCCCAGATAGGCTGGCAAGTCACTCTTGGCAAAAGTATCATATCATGCAGGCTTATCGCAAGCAAGTCCACCGGAATCACCAAGGTGGTGGTGGTGGCAACCCTGGACAACCAGGGGCTGGCGGCTCAAATTTCCCAGGAGGCGGCTCATCGGGTAACTGATGTCTACTACGCAAACTTATTCTTGTAGCCATGTGTTGGGCCTCCAAGCGCAGAGTTTTATAGGACAGTAGCAATTTTCCCTCAAGTGGATGACCTAAGGTTTATCAATCTATGGGAGGCGTAGGATGAGGGTGGTCTCTCTCAAACAGCCCTGCAACCAAATAATAAAAAGTCTTTTGTGTCCCCAACACACCAAATACAATGCTAAATTGTATAGGTGCACTAGTTCGGCAAAGAGATGGTGATACAAATGTAATATGGATAGTAGATATTAATTTTTGTAATAGTAATTAACAATAAAAAACAGCAAGGTAGCAATTGATAAAACGGAGCACAAACTGTATTGCAATGCTTGAAAATGAGGCCTAGGGTCCGTACTTTCGCTAGTGCAATCTCTCAAAAATGCTAATCTAATTGGATCATATAACCATCCCTCAAAGTGTGATGAAGAATCACCCCAAAGTTCTTATCTAGCGGAGAACAAAAGAAGAAATTGTTTGTAGGCTACGAAACCACCTTAAAGTTATTCTTTCCGTTCGATCTATTAAAGAGTTCGTACTAAAATAACACCATATGATACGCATCAACAAACTCTAATGTCACCTAGATACTCCAATGTCACCACAAGTATCCATGAGTTAATTATACGATACGCATCAAACAATTTCAGATTCATAATACTCAATCCAACACAAAGAAACTCAAAGAGTGCCCCAAGATTTGTAACGGAGAAACAAAGACGAGAACACGCATCAACCCCAATGCATAGATTACCCCAATGTCACCTCCGGAATCCACGAGTTGACTGCCAAAACATATATCAAGTGAATCAATATAATACCCCATTGTCACCACGGGTATTCATATGCAAGACATATATCAAGTGATCTCAAATCAATGAAAGTATTCGATCCGATAAAACGAAATCTCAAAGGGAAAACTCAATTCATCACAACAAGATAGAGGGGGAAAACACCATATGATCCGACTATATTAACAAAGCCCGCAATAAATCAAGACCATGCCAAATCAAGAACATGAGAGAGAGATTAAACACATAGCTACTCGTACAAACCCTCATCCCCGATGGTGGACTACTCCCTCCTCATCATGGTGGCCGCCGGGAAGATGAAGATGGCCACCAGTGACGATTTCCCCCTCCGGCAGGGTGCCGGAACAGGCTCTTGATTGGTTTTTCATGGCTACGGAGGCTTGCAGTGGTGGAACTTTCGATCTAGGGTTATTTTTAGGGGTTCTGGAATATTTGGGAATTTGTAGGGCAAAGAGGCGGTGCGGGAGGTCACTGAGGTGGGCACAACCCACCAGGGCATGCCTGGGCCCCCAGGCTTGCCCAGGTGGGTTGTGCCCCCCTTGGGGTACCCCTCTAGTACTTCTTTGGCCCAAGTTGTGTCTTCTAGTCCATAAAAATTCTCCAAAACGTTTTGTTGCATTTGGACTCCGTTTGGTATTGATTTTCTGTGATGTAAAAAACAAGCAAAAAATAGCAACTCGCACAGGGCACTATGTCAATAGGTTAGTCCCACAAAATGATATAAAGTTGCTAGCAAAGTGCATAAGTTTAATCAATGATAATTTCAATCACTTTTCCTAGCATCATAACAGCAACTCTTTCTCATAAAACTCATCATGATAAAGTAGCATTCACTTCACATTTTATGGTTCAAACAATGCTTTCTCTCAAAACTTAACAACCTATGTTCTCAGTCACCAAGCAATTGCAATTCAACTTATTCAACAAAGTCTAAGTAAGAGCTCCACATACTCAATCATCATTTAGTATTCTATGATTGCTAGTAATCAAAGCATATTCTTAGAACAAATGACATCCATCGAACACAGAGAAAGATAGAGGCTTAATGTTTCGCCTCCCAACTCATTTATCATAGATATAATTGTCAACAATAATAATTCATGGTCAAATATATTTGACTGGTCATATGTGCCCAAATCTTTCCCCACCACATGATGCTTGCTGACTAGAGAATAATTGAGAATGCATACTATTGACTCTTGCATAAAAGTAAATACTGAAAAGTAAAAGATAGGCTCTTCGCAGAGGGAAGCAGAGGTTGTCATGCGCTTTTTATTTGGATGCCCAAGCTCTTAATGCAAAGGAGCGTCACGTTATATTACCCCTTATGGTAGCAACCTTTATTATGTAGTCCATCGCTTTTATTACTTTGCCATCACAAGTTCGTACAACGCTCAATCTTTCGTTACAATAAAAGATCAAACATATTTAGGAGCAATTTATATTGCCTTATGCACCGATGACAACTTACTTGAAGGATCTTATTCAATCCGTAGGTAGGTATTGTGGACACTCATGGCAAGAAACTAGGTTTATAGGTTTGTGGATGCACAAGTAGTATCTCTACTTAGTACGAATTTTTGGCTGGCAAAAGATCCTAGGCAAACACCACATGTTGGAGGATCCATGACAATATAACTTCTATGCAAATATACACAACCATAACTCATTACGTTGTCTTCCTTGTCCAACTTCAACTAGTTTTGTCAAGTTGAAAATAATTAATGGGTATTCACATTCATAAAAGATGTCCAAGATAATATATTTGTATGTGAAAGTTCTCTTCCTTATACTAATCATTCATGGATTGCTTGTATGGCCAATATTGTGATTGTCAAGCTTCAAGAGATTGCACTTTCTAAACCCAACGTGGAGCTACTACTAGGCATGATATGAAAATATAATTTCAACTTCATGATATTCACTTCATTCAACAATTTACTCATAGGATAAAAGTGAAGCACAAGAGTAAATGAAAAACTACTCCAAAAAGATATAAGTGAAGATCAAGCTAGTAGTTATGTAAATGGTTAGCTATTTGAGGATTCTCTTTTATTTAAAAACTTTAAGATCGAATTATTTCATTAAAACAGCAAGCAACAATAAGAAAAATATGACAATGACACTCATCATGATCATGGCAACAAACAATTAAAACACACAACGTCAACGAAAATAAATGAAGGTAACTAGAGCATCGGTCTCGGGGCGTCACATTGTAATAGCTTCTACCCACTTAGTAACGTAATCAACAGTAACTAAAATATGTGTATACCAATTAGAGGAGGGAAAAGGTCCCATATAATCAATGCCCCAAACATCAAATGGTTCAATAACAAGTGAACAATTCATAGGCATTTCCTGACGTCTACTAATATTGCCAGTTCTTTGGCATTCATCACAAGACAAGACATACTTATGAGCATCCTTGAAGAGAGTAGGCCAATAAAAACCAGATTGTAATACCTTGTGTGCAGTTCTATCTCCGTCGTGGTGTCCTCCGTAGACCTCAGAGTGACACTTGTGTAGGATCTGTTCCTGTTCATGCTCAGGTACACAATGTCTAATAACACCTTATACTCCTTTATAAAGGTGCGGGTCATTCGAAAAATAATGTCTTAAACCATAGAAAAACTTTTTCTTTTGCTGGTATGTGAAACTAGGTGGTATAAATTTAGCAACAATGAAATTAGCATAATCATCATACCAAGGAGTATTATGAGAAGCATTTATGACAACTAATTGCTGAAAGCACAAGTGCTCCCTAGGTGGTTTTGCTAATTAATGTCAACATATCTCTTGTTGGACTAACATTTTTATCTAGTATGTTTCAGATAAGTTCAACAGTGAAGTGGCATGGACTAGAGGATGTGGAACCCCTTAAAAATGCTAAGTACAAAAGGATTGGCTCAAGCTCAAAGCTCAAGGCTCTTCATTTTCTATTTTAGTGATCCGAGATCACATTGAGTCTATAGGAAAAGCCAATACTATCGAGGAGGGATGAGGTGTTGCATAATGAGGCTCTTGCTCAAAATGCTTAGTGATATGCTCCGAAACCCTCAACTACTTTCTCACATCCACATATGACCTAAACCAATAGTCAAACTCGGCCCCACCGATTCTTTCTATCCGGCGCCACCGAGTTCAGATGTCATAGCCACCGCCACAAACCCTAGGCAAATTGGTCTCGCCAATAGGGATCTCGGTCTCACCGAGATGGGATTGTAATCTCTGTTTCCTTCAGAACGCTTCGGTCCCACCGAGATGAGCGATCGGTCCCACCGGGATTGCAATGTAAACTCTCTGTTTCCCTTTTATAACATTTCGGTCTCACAGAAATGAGCGAATCGGTCCCACCGATTTTACCTGACCAGCTCTCTGGTTAGCTTGTTACCAAAATTGGTCTCATCGAGTTTTTGTAATCGGTCTCACCGAGATTACGTTATGCGCAAACCTTAACCATATCGGTCCTACCGAGTTGCATGTCGGTCCCACCAAAAATCCTAACGGTCAATAGATTTGCTGAATTGGTCCTACCGAGTTTTTCAATTCGGTCCCACCGAGTTTGGCAAGTGCTACGTCTTGAGCTTGCGTTGGTTTTCCCCAAAGAGGAGGGGATGATGCAGCATAGTAGCGTAAGTATTTCCCTCAGTTTTTGAGAACCAAGGTATCAATCCAGTAGGAGGCCACGCGCAAGTCCTTCGTACCTGCACAAAACGATAGCTACTCGCAACCAACGCGATTAGGGGTTGTCAATCCCTTCACGGTCACTTACGAGAGTGAGCTCTGATAGAGATAATATTTTTGTTATTTTTGGTATAAAGATGCAAAGTGAAAAGTAAAAGCAAATTGAAACAAAACAAGTATAAAAGTGATGGAGATTGATATGATGAGAATAGACCCCGGGGCCATAGGTTTCACTAGTGGCTTCTCTCAAGAGATTAGATATTCTACGGTGGGTGAACAAATTACTGTTGAGCAATTGACAGAATTGAGCATAGTTATGAGGTTATCTAGGTATGATCATGTATATAGGCATCACGTCCGAGACAAGTAGACCAAAGCGATTCTGCATCTACTACTATTACTCCACTCATCGACCGCTATCCAGCATGCATCTAGAGTATTAAGTTAAAAACAGAGTAACGCCTTATTCAAGATGACATGATGTAGAGGAATAAATTCATGCAATATGATAAATACCCCATCTTGTTATCCTCGATGGCAACAATACAATACGTGCCTTGCAACCCTTTCTGTCACTAGGTAAGGACACCGCAAGATTGAACCCAAAGCTAAGCACTTCTCCCATTGCAAGAACTACCAATCTAGTTGGCTAAACCAAACGGATAATTTGAAGAGACTTGCAAAGATAACTCAATCATTCATAAAAGAATTCAGAGAAGAATCAAATATTTTCCATAGATAAGCTGGATCATAAACCCACAATTCATCTGTCTCAACAAACACACCACAAAAAGAAGATTACATCGAATAGATCTCCACGAGAGAGGGGGAGAACATTGTATTGAGATCCAAAAAGAGAGAAGAAGCCATCTAGCTACTAGATATGGACCGAAGGTCTGAAGTAAACTACTCACACTTCATCGGAGGGGCTATGGTGTTGATGTAGAAGCCCTCCGTGGTGGATGCCCCCTCCGGCGGAGCTCCGGAACAGGCCCCAAGATGGGATCTCGTGGATACAGGAAGGTACGGCGGTGGAATTAGGTTTTTGGCTCCTCCCTTGATCTGTTGGGGTATGTAGGTATATATATAGGAGGAAGGAGTACGTCGGTGGAGCGTCAGGGGGCCCACGAGGTAGGGGGGCGCGCCCAGGGGGGGCGCCCTCCACCCTCGTGACCGCCTCTGGCACTTCTTGGAGTAGGGTCCAAGTCTCCTGGATCACGTTCGGTGAGAAAATCACGTTCCCGAAGGTTTTATTCTGTTTGGACTCCGTTTGATATTCCGTTTCTTCGAAACACTGAAATAGCCAAAAAACAGCAATTCTGGGCTGGGCCTCCGGTTAATAGGTTAGTCCCAAAAGTAATATAAAAGTGGAAAATAAAGCCCAATATATTCCAAAACAGTAGATAAAGTAGCATGGAGCAATCAAATATTATAGATACGTTGGATACATATCAGGCATCCCCAAGCTTAATTCATGCTCCTCCTCGAGTAGGTAAATGATAAAAAGAGAATTTTTGATGCGGAGTGATACTTTGGCATAATTTCAATATAAATCTTCTTACTTGTGATATGAATATTCAGATCCAAAAGATTTAAGACAAAAGTTCAAATTGACATAAAAATAACAATACTTCAAGCATACTAATCAAAGTAATTATGTCATCTCAAAATAACATAGCCAAAGAAAGCTCATCCCTACAAAATCATATGGTTAGGCTATGCTTCATTTTAAATCACACAAAGATGTTCCCAACTTCTATACCCCGATGACAAGCCAAGCAATTGTTTCATACTCAAATAATCTCAAACTCTTTCAACCTTTTACGCAATACATGAGCGCGAGCCATGGGTATAGCACTATGGGTGGAATAGAAATATGATGATGGGATTGTGTGGAGAAGACAAAAAAGGAAAAAATCTCATATCGACGAGGATAATCAACGGGCTATGGAGATGCCCATCAATTGATGTCAACATGAGGAGTAGGGATTGCCATGCAACAGATGCACTAGAGCTATAAGTACATGAAAGCTCTACAAAAGAAACTAAGTGGGTGTGCATCCAACTTGCTTGCTCACGAAGACCTAGGGCACTTTGAGGAAGCCCATCATTGGAATATACAAGCCAAGTTCTATAATGAAAATTCCCACTAGTATATGAAAGTGACAAAATGAGAGACTCTCTATTATGAAGATCTTAGTGCTACTTTGAAGCACAATATATGAGACTCACTACATGAAGAACAAGGTGCTACTTTGAAGTACAATATATGAGACTCACTACATGAAGAACAAGGTGCTACTTTGAAGCACAAGTGTGGTAAAAAGATAGTAGCATTGTCGCTTCTCTCTTTTTCTCTCATTTTTTATTATATTTTTTTTGTTTGGGCCTTTTCTCTCTCTTTTTTTTATGGCCTCTTTTTTTCGTTCGGAGTCTCATCCCGACTTATGGGGGAATCATAGTCTCCATCATCCTTTCCTCACTTGGGACAATGCTCAAATAATGATGATCATCACACTTTTATTTCTATTACAACTCAACAATTACAACTCGAAACTTAGAACAAAATATGACCCTATATGAATGCCTCCGTGATGTATCGGGATGGTGCAATGAATCAAGAGTGACATGTATGGAAAATAATGCATGGTGGCCTTGCCACAAATACGATGTCGACTACATGATCATGCAATGGCAATATGACAAAAGTAATGTATGTCATAATAATGATGATGGAAGTTGCATGGCAATATATCTCGGAATGGCTATGGAAATGCCATGATAGGTAGGTATGGTGGCTGTTTTGAGGAAGATATAAGGAGGTTTATGTGTGAAAGAGCGTATCATATCACGGGTTTGGATGCACCGCGAAGTTTGCACCAACTCTCAAGGTGAGAAAGGGCAATGCACTGCAATCAAGAGGCTAGCAAGTGCAGAAAGATAAAAGTGCGTATAATCCATGGGCTCAACATTAGTCAAAAGAACTCATATACTTATTGCAAAAATTTAGAAGCCCTCAAAAATCAAGTACTATGCACAATGCTCCTAGGGGGTAGATTGGTAGGAAAAGACCATCGCTTGTCCCCGACCGCCACTCATAAGGATGCACAAGCCAGGTACACTTCATGCTTCAAATTTGTTACACAACTTTACCCATACATGCATGCTACGGGACTTGCAAACTTCAACACAAGTATTTCTCAAATTCACAATTATCAACTAGCACGACTTTGATATTATTACCTCCATATCTCAAAACAATTATTAAGCATTAAATTTATCTTAGTATTCAATGAACTCAAAAGAAAGTTTCACTTATCTCGAACACCAAGTATATTAACATTAAGCAAATTACCATGCTATTAACGACTCTCAAAATGATCTAAGTGAAGCATGAGAGATCAAGTTTCTTTAAAACAAATCCACCACCGTGCTCTAAAAGATCTAAGTGAAGTACTAGAGCAAAACTATCAAGCTCAAAAGATATAAGTGAAGCACTACGAGCAAAATTATCAAGCTCAAAAGATATAAGTGAAGCACTACGAGCAAATTTATCAAGCTCAAAAGATATAAGTGAAGCACATAGAGTATTCTAACAAATTCCAAATCATGTATGGCTCTCACAAAAGGTGTGTACAGAAAGGATTATTTTGGTAAACTAACAAGAAAAGACTAAGATAATACAAGACGCTCCAAGCAAAACATATCATGTTGGTGAATAAAAATATAGCTCCAAGTAAATTACCGATGGAAGTGGATTTAAAGAGGGATGCCTTCCGGCATCCCCAAGCTTTGACTTTTGGTGTCCTTGGATTATCTTGGGGGTGCCATGGGCATACCCAAGCTTTGGCTCTTGCCACTCCTTGTTCCATAATCCATCAAAAGAATTCACCCAAAACTTGAAAACTTCACAACACAAAACTCAATAGAAATCTCGTGAGGTCCGTTAGAGAAAGAAAACAAAAGACTACTTTAAGGTACTGTAATGAACTCATTCTTTATTTTTATTGGTGTTAAATCAAATGTATTCCAACTTCTCTATGGATTATAAACTATTTTACTAGCCATAGATTCATCAAAATAAGCAAACAACACACGCAAAACAGAATCTGTCAAAAACAGAATAGTCTGTAGTAATATGTAACTAACGCAAACTTCTGGAACCCAAAAAATTCTACCAAAATTAGACGACCTGGAAAATTTGTTTATTGATCATCAGCAATTGGAATCACTATTTTATCATGTTCTGGTGATTTTAAACAATTCGGGCACTAAGCGCAAAGATTCTGGAAATTACAGCAAGATCAAATAACTATCTCCCAAGAAGATCTAATAGGTTTAACTTGGCACAAACACTAATTAAAAGATAAAACCACATATAAACAGAGGCTAGATGGATTATTTATTCCTAAACAGAAGCAAAAACAAAAACTAAAAATAAAATTGGGTTGCCTCCCAACAAGCGCTATCGTTTAACGCCCCTAGCTAGGCATAAAAGCAAGGATAGATCTAGGTAGTGCCGTAGTAATAAGATAGATCGGTGAAACTCATTTCATATTCTATATGTTCGGCAGCAAGTTTTCTTTGAGGCAAGCGAAAGTAATCAAAAGGGCTAAATTTAATAGGACAAAAGTCCCCAAGATCAATTTTAGGAGCTATAGGTCCCTCTTTTGGCCCTTCGTATTGTACAACTAATTCATCATTATAAGCATTCTTTTGACAGAACTTGGTGAGCCTATACTCAAGAGAGCATCCTAGCTCATTATTTCGAATAGCCAAATCATCATTAAGCTCAGAGATTCTATCAATTAAAATATTGGTAGGCACTTTTTTCTAAGATTTTCATTGAAAGCAACATAGTCGATAGATTGAAAACACATTATTTCTTCTTGATCAAAAAGGATAGATTCTATGGGAGGACGGCCGGCGTCCACCCTATAATGTGGAAAGATTTCTTTGGCTTCTTTTATTATAAATCTGAATTCATGAGCCAAAAAGATAGTAGCGGCACGCTTAACAGAGGAGTGTTCAATATTAGAAAATTCTAGGAAAATTCTTTGTATAGAAGGATGCATATGCATAAATTGCCTTTTAAGTTCAACGATAAGCATGGCAATAGCGTCCGCAAGACTACTAGTTCTATGGAGAATAGAACCACCCATAGAGGGTAAAGCACCAGCACAAGTAAAGAAATCTTGAATAAATCCTTTTCCAATAATATTACCACTACCGGTTCGAAATCTTTTTGTGTGATAGGTAGGGATTAAATCGTGAGGAGCTTCAGAATTTTCCATATTATTATCACCCATATCGGCGATAATTTCCCCAATTTCAGACATAGCGACAAGCAAGCAAACTAACACACGAGCAAACAAAAGGCAAAGGGAAAAAGGAGGAGGAGATTGGGATAGAGAGGGCAAATAAAATGGCACTGGTGAAGTGGGGGAGACGAAAACGAGAGGCAAATGGCAAATAATGTAATGCGAGAGATAGGGATTGTGATGGGTGCTTGGTATGTTGACTTTTGCGTAGACCTCCCGACAACGGGCGCCGTAAATCCTTCTTGCTACGTCTTGACCTTTGCGTTGGTTTTCCCGAAGAGGAGGGGATGATGCAGCACAATAGCGTAAGTATTTCCCTCAGTTTTTGAGAACCAAGGTATCAATCCGATGAGGCCACGCCAAGTCCCTCGTGCACCTGCACAAAACGATAGCTACTCGCAACCAACGCGATTAGGGGTTGTCAATCACTTCACGGTCACTTACGAGAGTGAGATCGGATAGAGATAATATTTTTGGTATTTTTGGTCTAAAGATGCAAAGTGAAAAGTAAAAAGCAAAGTAAAAACAAAGCAAGTATAAAAGTGATGGAGATTGATATGATGAGAATAGACCCGGGGCCATAGGTTTCACTAGTGGCTTCTCTCAAGAGCATAGATATTCTACGGTGGGTGAACAAATTACTGTTGAGCAATTGACAGAATTGAGCATAGTTATGAGTATATCTAGGTATGATCATGTATATAGGCATCACGTCCGAGACAAGTAGACCGCAGCGATTCTGCATCTACTACTATTACTCCATTCATCGACCACTATCCAGCATGCATCTAGAGTATTAAGTTAAAAACAGAGTAACGCCTTAAGCAAGATGACATGATGTAGAGGAATAAATTCATGCAATATGGTAAATACCCCATCTTGTTATCCTCGATGGCAACAATACAATACGTGCCTTGCAACCCTTTCTAGCACTAGGTAAGGACACCGCAAGATTGAACCCAAATCTAAGCACTTCTCCCATTGCAAGAACTACCAATCTAGTTGGCCAAACCAAACGGATAATTCGAAGAGACTTGCAAAGATAACTCAATCATTCATAAAAGAATTCAGAGAAGAATCAAATATTTTCCATAGATAAGCTGGATCATAAACCCACAATTCATCGATCTCAACAAACACACCGCAAAAAGAAGATTACATCGAATAGATCTCCACGAGAGAGGGGGAGAACATTTTATTGAGATCCAAAAAGAGAGAATAAGCCATCCAGCTACTAGCTATGGACCCAAAGGTCTGAAGTAAACTACTCACACTTCATCGGAGGGCCTATGGTGTTGATGTAGAAGCCCTCCGTGGTGGATGCCCCCTCCGGCGGAGCTCCGAAACAGGCCCCAAGATGGGATCTCGTGGATACTGGAAGGTACGGCGGTGGAATTAGGTTTTTGGCTCCTCCCTTGATCTGTTGGGGGTACGTAGGTATATATAGGAGGAAGGAGTACGTCGGTGGAGCATCAGGGGGCCCACAAGGTAGGGGGGCGCGCCCAGGGGGGCGCCCTCCACCCTCGTGACCACCTCTGGCACTTCTTGGAGTAGGGTCGAAGTATCCTGGATCACGTTCGGTGAGAAGATCACGTTCCCGAAGGCTTCATTCCGTTTGGACTCCGTTTTATATTCCGTTTCTTCGAAACACTGAAATAGGCAAAAAAACAGCAATTCTGGGCTGGGCCTCCGGTTAATAGGTTAGTCCCAAAAGTAATATAAAAGTGGAAAATAAAGCCCAACATAGTCCAAAACAGTAGATAAATTAGCATGGAGCAATAAAAAATTATAGATACGTTGGAGACGTATCAGCAAGTTGTGTGTAACGGTTAGATTTTGTGTGGAGGCTATATATACCCCTCCACCTGCTCTTCATTCGTGGAGAGAGCCATCAGAACGAACCTACACTTCCAACCTATATTTTCTGAGAGAGAACCACCTACACATGTGTTGAGGCCAAGATATTGCATTCCTATCATATGAATCTTGATCTCTAGCCTACCCAAGTTGCTTTCCACTCAAATCTTCTTTCCACCAAATCCAAATCCTGTGAGAGAGAGAGTTGAGTGTTGGGGAGACTATCATTTGAATCACAAGAGCAAGGACTTCATCATCAACACACCATTTGTTACTTCTTGGAGAGTGGTGTCTCCTAGATTGGCTAGGTGTCACTTGGGAGCCTCCAACAAGATTGTGGAGTTGAACCAAGGAGTTTGTAAGGGCAAGGAGATCGCCTACTTCGTGAAGATCTACCGCTAGTGAGGCAAGTCCTTCGTGGGCGACGGCCATGGTGGGATAGACAAGGTTGCTTCTTCATGGACCCTTCGTGGGTGGAGCCCTACGTGGACTCGCGCAACCGTTACCCTTCGCGGGTTGAAGTCTCCATCAACATGGATGTACGATAGCACTACCTATCGGAACCACGTCTCAAAAATCTCCGTGTCTCCAAATTGCGTTTGAATTCTCCAAAACCTTCCCTTTACATTCTTGCAAGTTGCATGTTTTAATTTCCGCTGCTCATATACTCTTTGCATGCTTGCTTGATATGTATTGAGTTTGTTAAACTTGTGCCAAAATCCACTTCAACTTAAAGGATTTAAAAACTGCAACTTTTGGTTCTTAGTGTCTAATCACCCCCCTCTAGACACCTCTTCTCGATCCTTTCAATTGGTATCAGACCATTGGTCTCCATTGTATTGGTTTAAGCACCTTTGGAGGAAGATGGATGTGTCTACTTTGGGGAGTCTTAGACATAGAGTGCCTATTCTTGATGGAGAATATTTGCATGAGTGGAAAAATGAAATGCTTGAGATTTTCAATGAATATCATTTGAACAAGTACATTACTAGCCCTTGTGCACCTCATATTGATTCCTTGCATCCTACACCCGAAGAGGATCTTGACATGATTCGCAATCTTAGAACTATCAATCTTATCATAAGAGGATTGCCCAAAAATTTGATTGCTAGTTTGCGTACTCTTGATTGTGCCTATACTATATGGACATTTCTTGAGGAACGATTTCCAGATTATTCCTTGAAAAATTTAGACGAAATTCTCCATAAGTCTATTGCCTTGAGTAAGATGAATTCTAGTGATCCTACCTTTGGTGATTGTTTATTTGAGCTTACCAATCTCATGCGCGCCATAGGAGATGTTGGGATCATTAGCAATATCATTTCCGAAGCTATTAGAATCCATAAAGACAATCATAGAAATGATCATTTGTCTAATGCATTACCATCTCTAGGAATTGATCAATCACAAGATGATGTTGAACATGGATACTATGATGAGGATGATGATAGTGACTATGATCTTGATGATGCAATGAGACACTTTGGTCTTATGGCAAACCTTCGCGGCTACATGGCCGGAGGAAAGGAATGGGTCCTCAATAGTGGATGTGCTGATCATATGACCGGAGATAATGACATGTTCCGTGAGCTTGCCGAAAACGATGGTCCTCGAAAGTATGTCACTTTCGGTGACAACTCAAAGGGTAAGGTGGTTGTCCTCGGTAAGGTGGCCATCTCACATGATAGCTCCATACAAAATGTCATGCTCGTTGAATCTCTTGGGTACAATTTACTTTCAGTTTCTAGGCTTGCTGATTTCGGTTTCAATGTCCTATTCACTGAAGTAGATTGCCAAGTGTTTCGTAGAGACAATAATAAAATGGTCTTTACCGGCATACGTAGAGGTGATCTTTACATTGTTGATTTCACTAAAAAGGCTCAACCTAGAACTTGCTTAATTGCTAAATCATCTAAATGTTGGTTATGGCATAGACGATTAGGTCATGGGGGTATGTGAAATCTTGATAAGCTTATTAAAGGTGATCATATCCTTGGAATAAAAGATGTCATATTTGACAAGGATAGACTTTGTAGTGCTTGTCAGGCAGGGAAACAAGTTGGAGGAAGTCATCGCGCGAAGAACATCATGACCACGAGAAGACCACTCGAGCTGCTTCACATGGATCTTTTTGGTCCAAATGCCTACAAGAGTCTCGGTGGTAAGTCATTTGGACTAGTCATAGTTGATGATTTTTCAAGATTTACGTGGTTGTTCTTTCTTGATGACAAATCGCAGGTCCAAAAGATCTTCAAGAACTTCGCTAGGAAGGCCCAAAATCAATTTGACGTGAAGATCAAGAAGGTTCGAAGTGACAGCGGAACGGAGTTCAAGAACGCAAATGTGGATACCTTTCTTGACGAAGAATGGATTTCACATGAGTTCTACATGCATACACACCTCAACAAAATGGATTCGTTGAGAGGAAGAACCGGACTCTTATTGAGATGGCAAGAACGATGCTTGATGAGTACAAGACGCCAAAGCACTTTTGGGCGGAAGCGGTTGAGACAACTTGTCATGCAACAAATTGCTTGTATCTTCACAAGCTACTCGGCAAGACGACATACGAGCTCCTCACCGGTAACAAACCACAAGTTGGATACTTTCGAGTATTCGGCTCAAAGTGCTATATTCTTGATAAGCATTGTCGTTCTAAATTTGCTCCTAAATCTCATGAAGGTTTCGTACTTGGTTATGGCTCAAACTCTCACACTTACCATGTCTACAACAATTTCACCCGAAAGGTTGAAGAGACGATAGATGTGAAGTTTGATGAATCTAACGGCTCGCAAGTAGAGCAATTGCCAATTGATGTAGGAGACAAAGACCCTTAATTCAAGACTTGTCTATTGGCAAGATTCGTCCAACGGAGGTAAAGGAGAGTACCTCGTCAGTCCAAGTGGAAGCTTCTACCTCACGACAAGGTGAACCAAGAATTTATACGGAAGCATCCACGAGTGGGACACATCAAGACAAAGAAAACGAGGAAGCACACCAAGATGAACATCGACAACCTCCTTCTCCACCAGAACAAGAGAATGACAACGTCAACAATGAAGAAGGCCAAGAAGAAGAACAAGATGAAGAAGATGTTCAACCAAGACCCAAGCAAAAGCTTTCACGAGTTCGAGCAAGAATTGCTAAAGATCTACTATGATATCCAAACCGGGAGAATCACTCGCTCTAAAACTCGTTTAGCTAACTTTTGTGAACACTATTCATTCATCTCTAGCATATAACCTATGAAGGTTGAAGAAGCTTTGGAAGATCCGAATTGGATAAACGCTATGCATGAAGAGCTACACAACTTTGAGAGAAATCAAGTCTGGGCATTGGTCAAGAAGCCTGACAACAACCACAACATCATCGGCACCAAATGGGTGTCCCGCAACAAGCAAGATGAAGATGGTCAAGTCGTTCGCAACAAAGCATTCCTAGTCGCCCAAGGCTACACTCAAGTCGAAGGTATGGACTATGGTGAGACATATGCCCCCGTTGCTAGACTTGAGTCCATTCACATCTTACTTGCCTATGCTAATCATCATGATATCACCTTGTACCAAATGGACATTAAAAGTGCTTTTCTAAATGGTGAAATAGAGGAGTAAGTTTATGTTAAGCAACCTCCCGGATTTGTCAATCCTAAGAAACCTAATCATGTTTACAAACTTCACAAAGCTCTTTATGGTCTTAAACAAGCTCCTAGAGCATGGTATAAATGCTTGACCAAGTTCCTTATTGAAAAAGGCTTTGAAATTGGAAAAATAGATTCTACTCTTTTTACTAGAAGGGTTAATGGAGAACTATTTGTGTGACAAATTTATGTTGATGATATTATATTTGGATCAACTAACCCTTATTTTAGTGAGAAGTTTGGAAAGCTAATGTCCGAAAAGTTTGAGATGTCTATGATGAGTGAACTCAAATTCTTTCTCGGTTTGCAAATCAAGCAAACTAAGGAAGGTACCTTTGTCTCTCAAACGAAGTACACCAAGGACTTATTCAAGAAGTTCAATATGCAAGAGTGCAAAGGTATGACTACACCCATGCCTACTAGTGGACATCTTGATTTAACCAAAGCTGGTGAACCGGTTGATCAAAAGGTTTATCGCTCTATGATTGGTTCATTGTTATATCTATGTGCTCCACGTCCCGATATTATGCTAAGTGTGTGCATGTGTGCACGATATCAAGCCGCTCCTAAAGAATGTCATCTTAAGGCCGTGGAAAGGATAGTAAGATACTTATTCCATACACCAAATTTTGGCATTTGGTATCCAAAGAGGGCTTCCTTTGATCTTGTTGGCTACTCCGACTCGGACAATGCCGGTGACAAGGTTGATAGAAAGTCCACTTCGGGTACTTGTCAATTTCTTGGTAGATCTCTTGTATCTTGGTCTTCCAAGAAACAAAACTCGGTATCCTTATCCTCTGCCGAAGCGGAATACATTGCCGCTGGATCATGTTGTGCTCAATTGCTTTGGATGACCCACACTCTTAAAGATTATGCGATATATGAGAAACATGTTCCATTGCTTTGTGACAATGAAAGTGCTATTAAGATTGCTCACAATCCTGTGCAACATTCTCGAACTAAGCATATTGAAGTTCGTCATCATTTCATTCGAGATCATGTTGCCAAAGGGGACATCAATCTTAAGCATGTTCGCACCGATAAGCAATTAGCGGATATATTTACCAAACCGCTTGATGAGAAAGTGTTTTGCAGGTTAAGAGGTGAATTGAACATCATTGATGCTTCAAACTTGGAGTAGAAACTCCATTTGATACATGCACGACATAAGCCTATGACTAATCCTTGATATTTCTCTTATGTTGACTATCTTATGTCTTGGATATATTTGCACCTTGCATGTTATCTAACCCGTGTAGGTACTTGGATGAATCTAAATCTACGAGATTGCAACTCACTCACATCTTGAGCAATTTCTATATCACCAAGTCTCTACACAATGGTGGATGAAGACAAGGAAGCACGCAACCATTCAAACATATCCTTTGACAAATTCTATGTTGAGTTTCATGATTGTCATTTTGGATACACAAGTGCTCTTCCTTGCAAGAACTAACCCATGTAGGTAGATGAACTCAAACACTAAGTGGTGCTCCCAACTCTTGATAAGCTACATCAACCTTAAGCAACCCACATAAGTCCAACTACATGATCATGATCAACACCACCACCCAAGGTATGTTATTCCATCATAGAGAAGCTTTACTCCAAGTCATGAGTCAAAGCAACTCGACAAGATGTGAACACATCAAAAAGCTTAAACAAAAAATGGTAACCCCATTTTGATCTTAAACGATGAGTATGACCTATGATCAAGTGATCTCACTTGACTCCTATGTCAATATACTCTAACATAGGTGACTTTGTCGCCGACCAATTCTAGATGAAGTTCTCTTGTGTTCTTTTCTGTGCACTTGCATTTGTCTCATGCATATTTGTTTCCCTCTTCAAAACAAAAAAACTTCATCTAGACTCCTTTTTTTTTGTTTCTTCTCTTTTATTTTCTGTTCTGCATTCCTTGCTTCCAATTCCTTGCAAATCCTTATGAGATCTCACTTGTCTAGCGAGCTGAGGTGACAAGTGTTTTCTCTGCGATGAACTCGATCTCACCGGTCTGATGCTTTCGGTCCAACCGAATCCTCTCGGTGCAATCGAACCATATAAATCGGTGTCACCGATGTCACTACAGGAAAGACATCTTGCCGCTTGTTTCTGCATTCTTTTTGATCCAGCTCCACTCATGACAAAAATCCAGAAGAACCCTTCTTGGAAATTGATGTCAAAGGGGGAGAGAGAGATCACATCAAAGCTCAATCATATCTATAGGGGGAGAGAATACTCTAGGGAAGAAAGAGACCCCATATGCTTGGTATTCAAGAGGAGAGAAGTCACATGTCTTCAAGAGGGGAAAGACATGTTCATATTTGCTCATTTGCATTAACTCTCTTTATTTCCTTTGAGCTCTGATTTTGCTCTGATTTTATGTTCCCTATCTTCTCCCAATATCCCATGCTAGATTCAGGGGGAGCAAGACATCTAAGGGAAGAAAATCCTTGAACTTATTGCACATCTTTACCTTTGGGGACATGTCTATATCCAATGTGGTACTTAGTACTCACTCTACATGTCATCCCAGTCTTGGTACTCTTGTGGTTTCTCTTGTTTGCTCTGGCCAGTAGGTGTATCTATGTTATCTAACCTTGTTTACGCAGGTTCATCCCATCCTAAGCCAGCTCAAGACCGCAAGGTAAGTATATGCATCACAGTCATGTGTATGAGAAACACTTGCTGATGTACATACTGTTTGCAAGAAGGACTCATGAGCATGAAGGTATATTTATCATGTTCACATCATTTGCTCTGATGCATATAGCCAAGATACATGTAACACATTGCCTAATCTGTCATGTTTATGCATTCACATACTCCTATATTTCATATTCACATGATTGCATACATGTAGGGGGAGCCTATGCATGTTACATGTCTTTCCAAAGCTTTACTTGCTATTCTCTATATCTTTATCTAAAGCTTTGACGTATGTTGTCATCAATTACCAAAAAGGGGGAGACTGGAAGCACAAGTGCTCCCTAGGTGGTTTTGGTAATTAATGTCAACATATCTCTTGTTGGACTAACATTTTTATCTAGTATGTTTCAGACAAGTTCAACACTGAAGTGGCATGGACTAGAGGATGTGGAACCCCTTCAAAATGCTAAGGACAAAAGGATTGGCTCAAGCTCAAAGCTAAAGACTCTTCATTTTCTATTTTAGTGATCCAAGATGACATTAAGTCTATAGGAAAAGCCAATACTATCGAGGAGGGATGAGGTGTTGCTTAATGAGGCTCTTGCTCAAAATGCTTAGTGATATGCTCCAAAACCCTCAACTACTTTCTCACATCCACATATGACCTAAACCAATAGTCAAACTCGGCCCCACCGATTCTTTCTATCCGGCGCCACCGAGTTCAGATGTCATAGCCACTGCCACAAACCCTAGGCAACTCGGTCTCACCGAGATGGGATTGTAATCTCTCTGTTTCACTTCGTAACGCTTTGGTCCCACCGAGATGAGCGATCGGTCCCACCAAGATTGCAATGTAAACTCTCTGTTTCCTTTTTGTAACATTTCGGTGTCACCGAAATGAGCGAATCGGTCCCACCGAGTTTACCTGACCAACTCTCTGGTTAGCTTGTTACCAAAATCGGTCTCACCGAGTTTGTGTAATCGGTCTCACCGAGATTACGTTATGCCCTAACCCTAACCATATTGGTCCTACCGAGTTGCATGTCGGTCCCACCGAAAGTTCTAACTGTCACTAGATTTGCTGAATCGGTCTGACCGAGTTTTTCAATTCAGTCCCACCGAGTTTGGCAAGTTGTGTGTAACAGTTAGATTTTGTGTGGAGGCTATATATACCCCTCCGCCTACTCTTCATTCGTGGAGAGAGCCATCAGAACGAACCTACACTTCCAACCTATATTTTCTGAGAGAGAACCACCTACACTTGTGTTGAGGCCAAGATATTCCATTCCTATCATATGAATCTTGATCTCTAGCCTTCCCAACTTGCTTTCCACTCAAATCTTCTTTCCACAAAATCCAAATCCTGTGAGAGAGAGTTGAGTGTTGGGGAGACTATCATTTGAAGCACAAGAGCAAGGAGTACATCATCAACACACCATTTGTTACTTCTTGGATAGTGGTGTCTCCTAGATTGGCTAGGTGTCACTTGGGAGCCTCCAACAAGATTGTGGAGTTGAACCAAGGAGTTTGTAAGGGCAAGGAGATCGCCTACTTCGTGAAGATCTACTGCTAGTGAGGCAAGTCCTTCGTGGGCGACGGCCATGGTGGGATAGACAAGGTTGCTTCTTCGTGGACCCTTCGTGGGTGGAGCCCTCCATGGACTCGCACAACCGTTACCCTTCGTGGGTTGAAGTCTCCATCAATGTGGATGTACGATAGCACCACCTATCGGAACCACGTCTCAAAAATCTCGGTGTCTCCAAATTGCGTTTGAATTCTCCAAACCCTTCCCTTTACATTCTTGCAAGTTGCATGTTTTACTTTCCGCTGCTCATATACTCTTTGCATGCTTGCTTGATATGTATTGAGTTTGTTAAACTTGTGCCAAAATCCACTTCAGCTTAAAGGATTTAAAAACTGCAACTTTTGGTACTTAGTGTCTAATCACCCCCTCTAGACACCTCTTCTTGATCCTTTCAATTGCTCATCAGGAAAGCTATCATCAATACGCCGTGGGTCATCAAGAACATTTTCTAACCTAGACAAATTATCTACAACGGGGTTCTCAGCTCCCTTTCTATCAATAATATGCAACTCAAATTCTTGTAACAAGAGAACCCATCTAATAAGTCTAGGTTTAGCATCTTTCTTTTCCATAAGATATTTAATAGAAGCATGATCACTGTGAACAGTTACTTTGGAATCAACAATATAAGATCGGAACTTATCACAAGCAAAAACAACTGCTAAAAATTCCTTTTCAGTAGTAGCATAATTTCTCTGGGCACTATCTAGAGTTTTACTAGCATAATGAATAACATTCAATTTCTTATCAACTCTTTGCCCTAGAACAACACCAGCAAAATCACTAGCATCACACATAATTTAAAAGGGTAAATTCGAATCAGGTGGTTGAACAATAGATGCAAAAATCAAGGCCTTCTTAAGTATTTCAAATGCTTCTACACGATCATCATCAAAAACAAAAGGAACATATTTTTGCAAGAGATTAGTGAGAGGCCTAGAAATTTTAGAGAAGTCTTTAATAAACCTCCTATAAAAACCAGCATGACCAAGGAAACTTCTTATACCTTTGATATCTTTAGGACATGGCATCTTTTCAATAGCATCAACTCTGGCTTTATCAACCTCAATACCTCTTTCAGAAATTTTATGCCCCAATACAATACCTTCATTAACCATAAAGTGTCACTTCTCCCAATTCAAAACAAGATTAGTTTCTTCACATCTCTGCAAAACTCGATCAAGGTTGCTTAAGAAATCATCAGAAGAAGTTCCATAAATGGAGAAATCATCCATGAAAACCTCAACAATATTTTCATGAAAGTCAGAGAATATAGCAGTCATACATCTTTGAAAGGTAGCAGGTGCATTGCATAAACCAAAAGGCATACTTCTATAAGCACAAGTACCAAAAGGGCAAGTAAAAGTGGTCTTTTCTTGGTCCTCTTTTGACACAGGTATTTGAGAAAAACCAGAATAACCATCTAGAAAGAAAAAATGTGTATGTTTGCACAACCTTTCTAGCATTTGATCAATAAAAGGTAGAGGGTAATGATCTTTTCTAGTAGCTTTGTTTAATTTGCGAAAATCAATTACCATTCTATAACGTATAACAATTCTTTGAGGGATCAATTCATTCTTATCATTAGGAACAACAGTAATACCTCCCTTCTTAGGGACACAATGAACATGACTTACCCATCTACTATCAGCAATAGGATAAATTATACCTGCCTCCAGAAGCTTCAGTGTTTCATTTCTTACCACTTCTTTCATCTTAGGATTTAACCATTGTTGATGATCAACTACTGGTTTAGCATCGGGCTCCATATTAATTTTGTGCTGACATGGGGTGGGACTAATGCCCTTAAGATCAAGAGTATATCCAATCGCGGCACGGTGCTTATTCAGAGTTTTCAATAATTTCTTTTCTTCATGCTCTGAAAGGTTAGCACTAATAATAACAAGATATATCTTCTTTTCATCAAGATAAGCATATTTCAAAGTATCGGGTAATTGTTTAAGCTCAAACACGGGATCACCCTTGGGTGGGGGAGGATCTCCAAGGATTTCAACAGGAAAATTGTGTTTCAAAACATGAATTTGGTTAAAGGATATGTCATCTAATTCCTTTCTTTCATTCATAAACATATCATTCTCATGGTCTAGCAAATATTGTTCTAAAGGATCGAGGGAGGCACGACAATAGAAGCAACACCAATAATTTCATCTTCACTACGTAATTCTTTATCATGGGGTTGTCTACAAAATTTAGAGAAATTAAAATCATGAGACACGTCCCCAAAACTTACAGTAACAATTTCTTTCTCGCGGTCTATCTTAGCATTAACAGTGTTCAAGAAAGGTCTACCAAATATAATGGGACAAAAATCATAGTGGGGAACCAAGAACAAGAAAATCATTAGGGTATTTTATTTTCCCACACAAGACTTCAACATCTCTAACAATCCCAATTGGTGATATAGTATCTCTATTGGCAAGCTTAATAGTAACATCAATATCTTTATCTCAGCATGTGCAATATGATTCACAATTTCTTGATATACAGTAAAAGGAATTTCACTCACACTAGCACCCACATCACATAAGCCATGATAACAATGATCTCCTATTTTAATAGAAACAACAGGCATGCCAATAATAGGTCTATGTTTATCTTTAATATCGGGTTTAGCAATCCTAGCAGTTTCATCATAGAAATAAATAACATGCCCGTCAATATTATCAACTAAGAGATCTTTAATCATAGCAATACTATGTTCAACTTTAATTTGTTCAGGGGGTGTAGGTGTCCTAGTATAACTCTTACGAACCACAGCTGAAGCTTTAGCATGATCCTTTATCCTAACAGCAAAAGGTGGTTTCTCAATATAAGTAGTAGGAACAATAGGATCAACATTATAAGTAACAATTTCTTCTTCAACTTTAATAGGTTATAGTACTTTTACTTCTATGGGAGGATGATATTTAAACCACTTCTCCTTAGGGAGATCAACATGAGTAGCAAAAGATACATAGAAAGAAGCTACTATCTCAGAGTCAAGCCCATATTTAGTGCTAAATTCATGAAAAGCATCGGTATCCATAAAAGATTTAACACAACCAAACTTGAGGTTTATACCTGACTCGTTACCTTTGTCGAGTTCCCAATCTCCAGAGCTGCGTTTAATTCTTTCCAATAAATCCCATTTTGAATTCAATAGTCTTCTTCATAAAAGAACCAGTACAAGAAGTATCGAGCATGGATTGATCATTACGAGAAAGCCGAGCATAAAAATTCTGAATAATAATTTATCTTGAGAGCTCATGATTGGGGCATGAATATAACATTGACTTAAGCCTCCCCAAGCCTGAGCGATACTTTCTCCTTCACGAGGCCAAAAATTATGTATATAATTCCGACCACGATGAACCAGATGCATAGTATAAAACTTGTTAAATTCCAATTTCAATCGGTTGTAGTTCCATGATCCAATATCATCACATAGCCTATACCATGTTAATGCATTTTCCTTCAAAGATAGAGGGAAGACCTTCTTCTTGACATCATTCTCGGGCAAACCTACAGGCTTAAATAATCCACAAACTTCACCCACATAGATTAGATGCATATCAGGATGTAGTGTTCCATCTCCTGCATAAGGATTAGCTAGTAGTTTCTCTATCATACCCGAAGGAATTTCATAATAAATATTTTTAGTAGGTTCAGTAGGTCGAGGAGCAACTCTTTGCTCTACTGTTCAAGGTGAAGATACCCCGAACAAGCCCCACAAAGGATTATTTTCCATAGTGGCAAGTGACAGTAAATTTCAGCACACTATATAAATGTTTCATTACGAAATTCCACTTACCAAAGGCGCTTCACTCCCCGGCAACGACGCCGGAAAAGAGTGTTAATGACCCACAAGTATAGGGGATCTATCGTAGTTGAGGGAGTCCCGGACTAGGGGGTGTCCGGATAGCCGGACTATCGTCACGGCCGGACTCCATGACTATGAAGATACAAGATTGAAGACTTCGTCCCGTGTCCGGATGGGACTTTCCTTGGCGTGGAAGGCAAGCTTGGCGATACGGATATGTAGATCTCCTACCATTGTAACCGACTACGTGTAACCATAACCTATCCGTGTCTATATAAACTGGAGGGTTTTAGTCCGTAGGACGAACAACAATCATACCATAGGCTAGCTTCTAGGGTTTAGCCTCCTTGATCTCGTGGTAGATCTACTCTTGTACAACCCATATCATCAATATTAATCATGCAGGAGTAGGGTATTACCTCCATCGAGAGGGTCCGAACCCGAGATCCGCCGGTTTTGACACCGACATTGGTGCTTTCATTGAGAGTTCCTCTGTGTCGTCATCGATAGGCCCGATGGCTCCTTCGATCATCAACAACGACGCGGTCCAGGGTGAGACTTTCCTCCCCGGACAGATCTTTGTATTCGGCGGCTTTGCACTGCGGGCCAATTTGCTTGGCCATCTGGAGCAGATGGAGAGCTACGCGCCTGGCCATCAGGTCAGGTTTGGAAGTTTGAACTATACGGCCGATATCCGCGGAGACTTGATCTTCGACGGATTCGAGCCACAGCCAAGCGTGCCACACTGTCTCGATGGGCATGATCTAGCTCTGAGCCGGTCAAAGGCCCTCGAGGCCGCACCGAGATCCGCTCCGACCCTTAATCCGGAGCCGGATTCCCCGATCGAGGACGAGTGGTTGGACACCGCGTCGGGGGCTACAATATCTACGGTGATCGAGCCGAACTCCATCCCAGTCCTTTGCGAAGACCTTGACTCCAGGGTGCCAGACTCCTCTCCGGACTCCAAACCCTCCGCGCCCTTGCCAATCGAATCCGATTGGGCGCCCGTTATGGAGTTCACGGTCGCGGACATCTTTCAGCACTCGCCCTTTGGCGACATCCTGAATTCACTAAAGTCTCTCTCTCTTTGTCCGGAGAGCCCTGGCCGGACTACGGACAGGAAGGTTGGGATGCGGAGGACGAAGAAATTCAACGCCCACCCGCCACCCACTTCGTAGCCACTGTCGAAAGCTTACACGACGTGCTCGATTTCGACTCCGAAGACATCGATGGTATGGACGACGATGTAGGAGACAACAATGAACCATCACCTGTAGGATGCTGGACAACCTCATCCCATGATGTATACATGGTGGATAGACCTAAAGGAAATGAAGACAAGGGACAACGGGACGCTACGAGGGATAAATCCTCGGCGATCAAACGGCAACATAAACGCCGAACAAAATCCCGCCTCAACAAAGACCCAGCCATAGAGCAGGGCGAACCGGTGGACAACGAACAAGCTATTGAGCAATCGTCCGAACAAGACAACTTGGATAAACAATCTGTCCCCGGCGAAGACAACAGTCCGGACGATCTCACGCCGGACAAACTATTGGAGCAAAATGACCTCCAGAAAAGGCTCGTCGCCACTGCGCGTAGTCTGAAAAAGCAGAAGCGGAAGCTCAAAACAGCGGAAGATGCACTCAGGATCAGATGGAGCAAAATATTCAAAGCACAGACAAGTACAATGACGATCGCCCGAACAAAGAGCTACCCGAAAAGAAAGCTACTGCCCGAATTCGACGAGGAGGCCTTAGAGCCCCCACAATTAAAAGGCAAGAAGGCCACCCGGTCGAATGGACAACCTCACGGCAAAAAGAGAGCGGCAAATGGTGCCGCACACAAGCCAATATGCGATCCGCATAAGGATTCACATCAAAAGGATGGCCCAGTTAGGTCCATCTATGGGCCAAGAAAGCATGCTCGTCAAAGCAATGCAATACGCCAAAATTCCGAAGATCACGGCACACTCAAATATAGGGGCGCCGCACACCCCCTATATTTCACCAATGAGGTGCTGGATCATGAATTTCCGGCGGGATTCAAACCCGTAAACATAGAGGCATACGACGGAACAATAGACCCTGGAGTCTGGATTGAGGATTACATCCACCACATACACATGGCTAGATGAGATGATCTCCACGCCATAAAATAATTACCCCTTAAACTCAAAGGGCCAGCTCGGCATTGGCTTAAGAGCCTCCCCGAAAAAACCATTGGAAGCTGGGAAGAGCTCGAGGATGCATTTTGGGCAAATTTTCAGGGGACTTATGTCCGCCCTCCGGACGCAGACGATCTAAGTCGCATAACTCAACAGCCCGGAGAGTCAGCACGAAAATTCTGGAACAGGTTCCTTACTAAAAAGAACCAAATAGTCGACTGTTCGGACGCCAAGCCTTAGCAGCTTTCAAACACAACATCCGAGACGAATGGCTCGCCAGACACCTCGCCAAGAAAAGCCAAGAACAATGGCCGCATTAACAAGCCTCATGACCCGCTTTTGTGCGGGAGAGGATAGTCAGCTAGCAAGATCCAAAGAAGAATGACCCAAGTACATCCAAAATCAGAGATGGAAATGAAACCACGGCGCAACAAGGACCAGCGCCGGATTAAAAGGAACAGTCCAAAGAGCACGGCGATCAACGCCGGATTCAAAAGCTCACGGCAGAACAACAAAAACTGCCCTTAAGGACAATAGCGATGAGCTATCCAACTTCAACAAAATCTTGGACAAGATATGTCAAATCCATAGTACTCTGGGAGGCCTCGCCAACCATACCCACGTAAATTGTTGGGTCTTCAAACAGTCCGGCAGATCGAACGCCCGAACACAAGGGGCTCGACACACCAAGTGAAGATGACGACGAGCACCACAAGCAGAGCCTCGGAAAACAAAAACTTTCCCACGGAGGTCAAAACAGTAAACTCACTTCACGTGATCAAAGTGAAATGCAGCGGCGCCCACTAAAAGGCGCCACTGCACAATCGGTTTTCAAAACCAATCACCTTCGACCATCAGGAATATTCCGAAAATATGCGGAACGCAGGATGGACTGCCTTGATATTGGATCCTATAATCAACGGATTCCAATTTACACATGTCCTCATGGATGGCGGCTGTGACATAAACCTGATATATCAGGACACAATCTGCAAGATGGGGATAAACCCAACCAAAATTCGCCGTAGCAACACCTCCTTTAAAGGAGTAATGCCAGGCCCATATGCCCTTTGTACGGGCTCCATACTGCTAGAAGTTGTGTTTGGTTCATCCGACAACTTCCGTCGTGAAAGGTTACTCTTCCATGTCGCCCTGTTTAAAAGTAGCCATCAAGCACTATTGGGACGCGAAGCTTTCGCCCGCTTTAATGCAATACCGCATTATGCATCTCTAACAATTAAAATGCCCGGTCCACGCGGCATCATCTCGTTAAAAGGAAGTATTAAGTGTTACTCGAGCACGGAAGAACGGGAGACTGCCTTGACAGCCCCACAGCTATCCGGCTCTGCTAGGCAAAGAACCTGAATTGGTCATTCAAACCCCGGACACGGTTAGACGAGTCCCGCGCCTACTAGCGGCATACCCCCATAGGAGGGGCCGCATGCATGTATAACAAGAGACAATAAAGCTCAACTTTATTCAATTCTTCGAACCGTACTATGTTTATTTAATATTAAGTACATCTTTCACACGATCCTTTTTCTTTCAAACTAAGTTCCTCTCTTGTACAGATGAACAACATGCTACACCCGTCCAGGATACGGCACAACGGAGACACAAAGCGCAGACGCAAGAGGGACCCGTTGCAAGGATTCTTTTCAGATTGAGACCCTGCGTAAACCTTTTTTCACTGTCTCTTGTTGATATACATCCCCCCGGTCCCTTAATATAACCGAGGAGGAGGCTGGTGCTTTGGCATTGGCCGCACCAGAATTTTTGCGCGTACCTGGACACCAGGGGCTTAGGGCATTATTCTTCCGATTTTCATAAAGACCGAATACCTTAGGGAGTATTCGGCGTCTCGAGTTAGGCCTTATATGCATCAGCTCCGAATCATGTCTTTGGTCAAATGTTGGGTTGCCCGGCTCCTGTGTTTTGCTGCCTTACATTCCGTTTTCACGGCTAACGTGGCACCAGGAGAACTACTACGATTGTGCCCCGGTTCGGCCGGGCGAGCACCTCAGTAGAGAAAGCCGAAAACTGACTGTCATGATATAGCGAAAGACTGGTCAACCACTCGATGACTCACAGGAATGTTTAGGATTCCTCCGCATTAACGAAGGACCGGTTTTCGGTCAGGCACATACGCACCCGAATTCGGGAGAGTGCGGTGCCCTGTGGGCTATATAGTAGCCCCACCCTCGAACTCCTATGGCTAAGTGAAAGTGATAAAGCATTATAGTCCGGTTGCCTGGTTTGCTACGGTATCACCTCCTTAACAGGACCAAGACGTTGGATTAAGTGTGAAAAAGCACTTTCTTTGCAAACACCCCCCACTATGTGTGTAACATCCCAAATTTTCAATTTGGAATGTTATACATTAAGTCATCATGCATATCATATTTTCTTGCATTTTCCGATCCTAGAAAATTCCACGCAACTCAAGGACCCTCGGAGATAGTTGGAGATTTCATTATTTTCATATTTGGGTTTTCTCAAATTTTGAAAATAGGATCATTTGGATTTATTTATTTTATCTTCAAATACTTTTCCAATAAAAAAAATAAGAGAGGGAATAATATGACTTTCCCAAAATTTAGGAAAAAAATGAAGATTTAATAACTAAATCAAATTTTGGATTTTTCGGAGTTTATTTGCTTTAGGGCAAAATTTCGTATTTTCAAAAATATGCATTTTTGCCCCGTATTAAAGTTCATTTTGTTCGACTCATTTTTAGGAGTCGGGGAAAATTTATTTTAATTCGTTTTTGGTTTTAAAAAAAAACCCCGCGCCGCGCCGACTGGGCCAAGGCCCAGCCGACGGCCCACCCCGCCAGCCGGCCCAACCAGCCCCGCCGCCGCCTCCCCGCCCGGAGGAGTCCCCGCCGCCGCCACCACCCGAGTCCCCTCGGCCACGCCGCCGCCGCCCCCCTCCCAAGGCAACCCCCCTCCTCATAAGCCGCCACCCTCGACCCACCCACGCCCGTCGCCCGACCCGCCGCCGCCCAACCAGCCGCCGCCGCCCGCCGCCGCCCGACGCCGTGCGACCCGCCGCCGCCCGTCGCCGACCCTGCCGACCCCGCCGCCGCCCGCCAAGCCCACCCCGACCCCGCCGGAGCCCCGGTGCCCCGCCGGTGACCTCGCCGGAGGTAGCCACCGCGCCCCTTCCCCGGTCAGGTTTTGTTCTAAAAAAACCGTCCGTTTTTCTTTTGTTGTTCGGTTTTTTTAAAATCCTAGATCGGTTTATTTTTCTTTTTTCGGTTTTAGCTACTTAACGAACGTTCACCGATCCGTTCGTTTTAACGAACGCGTTCACCGGTTAATTTCTGTTAACGAACGTCCGTTCGTTTAACCGTTCGTTGTTTTTCTTCTAAATCGGATTTAATCCGTTATTTTTCGATCTCAATTTCAGATCCAATCTTCGAATCAGTTTATCTTCTCGCTCGTTTATCGGAATCAGGTGATTCAAGCGCACAGTGTTTCGTTCTGAAACCGCCGTTCTGATTAATACACTTAAACAAAGTTTTGCTACTGTAAGATTTGACCTAGTTTCAAATTGTTAGAACCGAGCCGTTTTCTTTCGACGTTCGACTTTCGTTGCTTTATTTGATTCGATTCTTTTTGCCACCATGGTTCTTAAGTTGAACTTTCTGGTCAGATCTTCTATTCGAGATTTACCTGTGCATTAGATGAGTACTTATTGTATGCTTGTTGTTTGTCTGCGATAGATCACCCGGAGTGCGCCGCTTGTTACTTGAGTCTCTAGGTTTCATGGATCGTCGCCAAGGCAAGTAACACTTTGATCATACTTTCTCATACCCAGTTTTTATGCATTAGATCAATCCTCAAACACTTGCATGATTAGGATCTAATTAAATTGTGGGATGGGAAGTAGATGAGGTAGTACCTATTACCTGTTTTACTTATGAAACCTTGGGAGTTACTTCTACGTTTGCTTATTATGCCATGCTATGCTAGTAGACGTGGATTGTGTGAGTGATATCCATGACAGATGTGAGATTGTTAATTTAATGGTTTATCTAAGGTGGCAACTTAAACACACATCTGGGTGGATTGAGGCACCTGGGGAACCCAGTGTTGTTATGCATTTTTGGAAATACTGGGGTACCCGTGTGATCTTCCTATGGACCGCCACCCGGGCTCAAAGGGATCATAAGATTATTCAAACTAGAAACTTCCGTGTGCAGCCACAAGCCATTATGGGCTCTGGCATAGTTGAGTAAGTCGTGCGAACTCTTATAGTGGTGGACTAGCAGATGTAGGGGATGTAGGTGTACGGTCCACCCATCGTAAGGTGCTAAGCGCTTACGAAAGGCTGTGTCTCGGTCATCCGTCTCTCAAACACCATGTAGTGCGAGAAACCAAAGCGGAGGCGATCGAGTCTTGTGGGGAAAAGTGCTAAACCTCTGCAGAGTGTATAAACTAATCATGATTAGCCGTGGTCCCTGGTTATGGACATCTTGAGTATCTAGTACTTGAATATCATGTGAATCTCAACATGTTACTCTAATTAATGTTATTGGGTTTTAATGAGTACTTTTAATTGGGATTGAGGATGCTGTCAACCATTCTCAATGTTTAACAACCACCATGATAGTTAAACAAATTTATTCCTTTGCATGAGGGAAAAACTAGCTTTATGCAAAACTCAGAATCAGAGAGCTTTACCACCAGCCATATATGCATGTAGTATAGGCTTATTTCCTTCATTACTCTCTATGTGTTACATTGCCAGATATTCTATGTGCTGACCCGTTTCGGGCTGCAACGTTCATGTTGCAGACTTTTCGCAACGACAGTAAGGTGTTTTAGGTCGTGGTTCTATACTCGATGATGCCGATGGAGTTGATGGACTCACTTATCTTCCAAGTCTTCCACCGTTATCGTTATTCGATGGCCTTAAGCCACATTTATTGTAATAAGTCCTCTTTTGGACAACGCTGTAATAAGCGTGTGATTGCTACTCTGCTATAAATCCTTCGGCATCTGCGTGGTGTCGGCATTCGATCCGAGGATGACGCCTTTGAGCACGTAGACTTGATCCATTCGGTCGGGTCGCCACAGAGATGGTATCGAGCACACGCGATCGTAGGACACGCACCACTAAATTAAAGCCATAGATCACTACTCTCTTCTCATTTTCTAAATCCTCATCTTTTATACTATTTTAGGATGAAGTACGCGAAGATCAAGTACACCCAACCGGACGAAGGCACACCTTTTGGATTTCACTTAAAGGAAGTCACCAAGTACCTGAACATTGGACTACCAAGTTTCACCGGGACGTTCAACGCCACTCTGCCTGAAGAGGAGCGCTGGAAGATTCAAGCTCATGTACCAGGAAGAACATTCACCCCAATCACCAAGCCTATAGATAGTCTTTTCAGTGCACCAACCTGGAGTCTGGGAAAGAGCATGACAGCTCATATCACCATGGGACGCATTGGATAAGTTTATCAAGAAGACCTCAAAGACACCATCTATCAGATTTGTGGATGCCGAGATGAACAATGGGAGATAGTCAGCACCAAGAAGGATAGATCTATTGCAGCTTTTATCCAGGAGTTAAACCAGCACATTCGACGCCAGGAGAACCAGATGTGCAATGATATGCTCGAGTTGAAGAATGCGAAGGGAAGGATCATCGAACTTGAAGAGGAATTAAAGTCTACACGCAAGGACTATATGGACGAGATCGTAGCTTTAGCAAGACACAACAACGATCTTAAGTATGAGATTGAAGAACTCAAGAAGAAATTGGCACTCAAGAATGAAGACCATTACGTCGGCTGTCCAAGCGACTACATCAACATCGACGACACCGACTCGCACTCCAAGTGAACCCGACTTTGAAGATGAAGCAGAGCGGACATCATGGAGTCTTCCACCGGTTCAAATTATTAGATGACCCCCACATATTAGTAGTACTTCCTCCATGTAACATTTTAGTACACGCACTTTTGCGATAGTTAGATCGTTGTAAGCCCTTTGTTTGAATTGAATGAAGTGAATTTTGTGTGAATTTTCTCATATACATTTGGGTAGTGTTTCTCCTTAGACCCCACTCTATTCTTAATTTCTCGTCTTTTCTAAACCCATCAGATGCCTCCAAGACGCGACCCCGGATTTGTTTTCCCGCCAGAGATCACCCAGTTGATCCAGCAGCAGAACACTTTGATCCAAACATTGGTGCAGAATCAAGGCAACAACAACAACAACCCACCGCCACCACCACCACCACCTGCGGATCACTTGACACGTTTCTTAAGACTGAATCCGCCAGTATTTTCCAGTAGCACCGAGCCAATAGTAGCAGATGATTGGCTCCGTAAGATAGGGAGGGAGCTGACCACTGCAGGATGTACAGATGGAGAGAAGGTGAAGTTTGCTGCACACCAACTTGAAGGACCAGCAGCAGCATGGTGGGAAAATTATACAGCCACTTACCCTATAGACACTGTCACATGGGATCAGTTTCAACAAGCTTTCCGCACTGCCCATGTCTCAGCAGGAGCTATGGCCATGAAGAAGCGTGAGTTTCGCAACTTACGCCAAGGAGGAAGAACTGTTGGCCAGTATGTGGATGATTTTAGTAAGTTAGCACGCTATGCCCCAGATGACGTTGCCACAGATGCAGCTAAGCAGGAGAAGTTTCTGGAAGGACTGAATGATGAGTTAAGCATGCAGTTGATGGTAGCAAGTTTCAATAACTATCAGGAGTTGGTAGACCGAGCCCTCATGATTGAAGGAAAGCAGCAGCAAATTGAGAATCGCAAGACGAAGTATGGACAGGGAAGTATAACTCGGAGCCCAAAGCAGAAGCCCGTTATACCCCTAAACAGGAGTTCGGTTTCAGCATACCCATGGAGGAAGTAATTCGCACAACCATAATGGTACCAAGAATGGGAACGGGAATGGAGGAAGCAATGGAGATGTAACCGCACCACACCATCAACCCCAACCAAGAAAGACTTAAGCCATGTCACCTGTTTCAAGTGTTCCAAGCCGGGCATTATGCAAATGATCGTCCGTAAGGCCAAGGTGGCAATGGAAGCTCTGAAAGAAGCCAAACCCTTTCAATAGGGGACAAGTGAACCACATTGATGTGGAGGAGGTTGAAGATCAGCCCGATGCAGATGTCGGTAAGTTTTGGTTAAGTCATTTACCGCACTAGTTCTTTTCGACACCGGTGCATCGCATTCATACATATCAAGGGGATTTGTAGAGAAGTATAGTCTACCTACTCGGATTCTTAAAACCCCTTTGCTAGTAAGCTCACCAGGAGCGGAGTATATGGCCAGACACGGATGTTTTCAAGTGCCATTAAGTATAGGAAGGCATGTGTTCCCGACGGATTTTATCATTTTGGAATCTCAAGGATTTGATGTAATTCTCGGTATGGATTGGCTGTCGTTGTATGGAGGAAACATCGATTGCGCAAGTAAGACGATTTTTCTCACAACACCAGAAGGAAGAAGGATGGATCGTTAAGGATGGTTGTTGATTATCGTGGATTGAATGAAGTAACAATCAAGAACAAGTACCCACTACCAATGATAAATGATCTGTTTGATCGTCTGCAAGGAGCTAAAGTGTTTTCCAAGATCGATTTGCGATCAGGGTACCATCAGTTGAAGATTCGAGAGCAGGACATACCTAAGACATCATTTACCACGAGATATGGACTGTATGAGTACACCGTTATGTCATTTGGACTGACTAACGCGCCTGCCTATTTCATGAACCTGATGAACAAAGTGTTTGTGGAGTTTTTGGATAAGTTCGTCGTGGTGTTCATAGATGATATTTTGATTTTCTCGAAGAATGAAGAGGGATAAGTTCGTCGTGGTGTTCATAGATGATATTTTGATTTTCTCGAAGAATGAAGAGGAACATAAGGAACATTTGCGATTGGTTTTGGAGAAACTAAGGGAGCATCAATTATATGCCAAGTTCAGCAAATGTGAGTTTTGGCTAAAGGAAGTTGGATTTCTTGGACATGTTATATCCGGAGAAGGAATAGCAGTTGACCCCACAAAGGTTGAGACCGTAACCAAATGGGAAGCACCCGCGTCAGTTGGAGAGATTCGGAGTTTCCTTGGACTCGCAGGATACTACCGAAGATTCATTGAGAATTTCTCAAGGATTGCCAAGCCTATGACGGAATTGTTGAAGAAGGATACCAAGTTCATATGGACTGAGGATTGTGAGGCAAGTTTTCAGGAGCTGAAGAAAAGTTTGGTTACCTCACCAGTGTTAATTTTGCCAGATCAGACCAAGGATTATGAGGTGTATTGCGACGCTTCACGTCGAGGACTTGGAGCAGTGCTTATGAAGGAAGGAAGAGTTGTTTCGTATGCTTCACGATAGCTTAAGCCTCATGAATTGAATTATGCCACACATGATTTGGAGTTAGCAGCCGTTGTGCACGCATTGAAGACACAGAGACATTTTCTCATTGGAAATCATTGTGAGGTGTACACGGATCACAAGAGTTTGAAGTACATCTTCACGCAGAAGGAATTAAATCTCAGACAGCGCAGATGGCGGGAGCTTATTAAGGATTATGATATGAGATTACATTATCACCCCGGAAAGGCTAACGTTGTAGCAGATGCATTGAGCCGTAAGAGCCATTTCAATACCCTAATGATGGGAGGAATACCCAAGGAGTTAGCCGAGGACCTTCGAGAGCTATGTTTAGAAATAGTTCCGAGAGGCTTTGTGGCAGCATTGGAGATTCAGTCTACGTTGATGGACAAAATCAGAGAAGCCCAAAAGGCAGATAAGGAAGTTGCCTCTATAAAGGAGAAAATGAGCGAAGGAAAAGCTAAGGGATTTCGTGAGGATGAGCACGATACCCTATGGTTTGAGGACCATGTTTATGTGCCAAATGACCCGGAGATCAGGAAGTTGATTTTGCAAGAAGCACATGATTCACCATATTCGATTCACCCTGGAAATACCAAGATGTATTTGGATTTGAAGAATACTTTCTGGTGGACCGGAATGAAGAAAGATATTGCAGAGTATGTAGCAATTTGCGATGTATGTCAGAGAGTGAAGGCAGAGCATCAGAAGCCAGCAGGATTGTTGCAGCCATTGCCAATACCCGAATGGAAGTGGGATAAACTAGGCATGGATTTCATCATAGGTTTGCCAAAGACTCGTTCAGGATATGACTCGATTTGGGTTATAGTCGACCGTTTGACGAAGGTAGCTCATTTCATTCCTGTCAAGACTACCTATAGCAGTGCTAAGTTGGCAAAGATATACATGACCAGAATTGTGTGTTTACACGGAGTTCCGAGGAGTATCGTATCAGATAGAGGAACTCAATTTACCTCAAATTTTTGGAATCAGTTGCACGAAACATTGGGAACCAGGCTGGAATTTAGTACAGCTTTCCACCCACAGACCGATGGACAGACTGAGAGTCAATCAGATTTTGGAGGATATGCTGAGAGCTTGTGCACTAGATTATGGATCTAGTTGGGATGATAACTTGCCGTATGCAGAGTTTTCTTATGACAACAGTTACCAAACCAGCTTGAAGATGGCACCTTTCGAGGCTTTGTACGGAAGGAGGTGCAGGACACCGTTATCATGGGACGAAGCTGGAGACCGACAGTTGTTTGGACCAGATTTGATTAAGGAGTCTGAACAGAAGGTTAAGTTGATTCGCGATAGGCTCAAGGTAGCCCAGTCCAGACAGAAAAGCTATGCGGATTCAAAATGCAAGGCGATGGAATATGAAGTTGGAGACAGAGTATATCTTAGAGTATCCCCGCTTCGAGGAGTTAAGCATTTTGGAGTTAAAGGAAAATTAGCACCACGTTTCGTTGGACCGTATAAGATTTTGCAACGCATGGGAGAAGTTGCTTATAAACTGGAATTGCCAGAGGGACTGTCAGGAGTTCATGATGTATTCCATATTTCTCGATTGAAGAAATGTCACGCCGAGATGGCGGAAGTACCGTTAAGGGATACAGTGCCACTTGAAGCAATTCAGTTGCAGGATGATTTGACATATGAGGAGAAACCAGTCAAGATTCTTGATTATGCCAGCAGAGTTACTCACAGCAAGGTTATCAAGTTTTGCAAGGTTCAAAGGAGCCACCACCGAGGATGAAGCCACACAGGAAAGAGAAGAAGTTTTGCTCAAGGATCACCCTCACCTATTTTCTAGCCAACCCGAATCTCGAGGGCGAGATTCATCTTAAGGGGGGTAGGTTTGTAACATCCCAAATTTTCAATTTGGAATGTTATACATTAAGTCATCATGCATATCATATTTTCTTGCATTTTCCGATCCTAGAAAATTCCACGCAACTCAAGGACCCTCGGAGATAGTTGGAGATTTCATTATTTTCATATTTGGGTTTTCTCAAATTTTGAAAATAGGATCATTTGGATTTATTTATTTTATCTTCAAATACTTTTCCAATAAAAAAAATAAGAGAGGGAATAATATGACTTTCCCAAAATTTAGGAAAAAAATGAAGATTTAATAACTAAATCAAATTTTGGATTTTTCGGAGTTTATTTGCTTTAGGGAAAAATTTCGTATTTTCAAAAATATGCATTTTTGCCCCGTATTAAAGTTCATTTTGTTCGACTCATTTTTAGGAGTCGGGGAAAATTTATTTTAATTCGTTTTTGGTTTTAAAAACCACACATACCGATCGGGCCAAGGCCCAAATGACGGCCCACCCCGCCACTGCCCAACCAGCCCGCCGCCGCCTCCCGCCCGGAGGAGTCCCGCCGCCGCCACCCGTGTCCCTCGGCCACGCCCGCCCGCCGCCCCCTCCCCAAGGCAACCCCCTCCTTATAAGCCGCCGCCACCCCCTCGACCCACCCCACCGCCTGTCACGACCCCGCCGCCCAACCAGCCTCGAGCCGCCTGCCGCCGCCCGACGCCAGGCGACCCGCCGCCGCCCGTCGCCGACCCTGCCGACCCCGCCGCCGCCCGCCAAGCCCACCCGACCCGCCGGAGCCCGGTGCCCGGGTGACCTCGCCGGAGGTAGCCACGCGCCCTTCCCGGTCAGGTTTTGTTCTAAAAACCGTCCGTTTTTGTTTTGTTGTTCGGTTTTTTTAAAATCCTAGATCGGTTTATTTTTCTTTTTTCGGTTTTAGCTACTTAACGAACGTTCACCGATCCGTTCGTTTTAACGAACGCGTTCACCGGTTAATTCTGTTAACGAACGTCCGTTCGTTTAACCGTTCGTTGTTTTTCTTTTAAATCAGATTTAATCCGTTATTTTTCGATCTCGATTTCAGATCCAATCTTCGAATCAGTTTATCTTCTCGCTCGTTTATCGGAATCAGGTGATTCAAGCGCCTGGTGTTTCGTTACGAAACCTCCGTTCCGATTAATCCACTTGAACAAAGTTTTGCTACTGTAAGATTTGACCTAGTTTCAAATTGTTAGAACCGAGCCGTTTTCTTTCGACGTTCGACTTTCGTTGCTTTATTTGATTCGATTCTTTTTGCCACCAGGGTTCTTAAGTTGAACTTTCTGGTCAGATCTTCTATTCGAGATTTACCTGTGCATTGGATGAGTACTTATTGTATGCTTGTTGTTTGTCTGCGATAGATCACCCGGAGTGCGCCGCTTGTTACTTCGAGTCTCTAGGTTTCGCGAATCGTCAGCAAGGCAAGTAACACTTTGATCATACTTTCTCATACCCAGTTTTTATGCATTAGATCAATCCTCAAACACTTGCATGATTAGGATCTAATTAAATTGTGGGATGGGAAGTAGATGAGGTAGTACCTATTACCTGTTTTACTTATGAAACCTTGGGAGTTACTTCTACGTTTGCTTATTATGCCATGCTATGCTAGTAGACGTGGATTGTGTGAGTGATATCCATGATGTATGTGAGATTGTTAATTTAATGGTTTATCTAAGGTGGCAACTTAAACACACATCTGGGTGGATTGAGGCACCTGGGGAACCCAGGTGTTGTCTGCTTTTTGGAAATCCCGGTACCCGTGTGATCTTCCTATGGACCGCCACCAGGCTCAAAGGGATCATAAGATTATTCAAACTAGAAACTTCCGTGTGCAGCCACAAGCCATTATGGGCTCTGGCATAGTTGAGTAAGTCGTGCGAACTCTTATAGTGGTGGACTAGCAGATGTAGGGGATGTAGGTGTACCGTCCACCCATCGTAAGGTGCTAGCGCTTACGAAAGGTCAGGTCTCGGTCATCCGCCTCTCAAACACCATGTAGTGCGAGAAACCAAATGGAGGCGATCGAGTCTTGTGGGGAAAAGTGCAAACCTCTGCAGAGTGTATAAACTAATCATGATTAGCCGTGTCCCGGTTATGGACATCTTGAGTATCTAGTACTTGAATATCATGTGAATCTCAACATGTTACTCTAATTAATGTTATTGGGTTTTAATGATTACTTTTAATTGGGACTGAGGATGCTGTCAACCATTCTCAATGTTTAACAACCACCATGATAGTTAAATAAATTTATTCCTTTGCAGTAGGGAAAAACTAGCTTTATGCAAAATCAGAATCAGAGAGCTTTACCACCAGCCATATATGCATGTAGTATAGGCTTATTTCCTTCATTACTCTCTATGTGTTACATTGCCAAGATATTCCATGTCTTGACCCGTTTTTGGGCTGCAACGCTCATGTTGCAGACTTTTTCGAACTGACAGTAAGGTGTTTTAGGTCGTGGTTCTATACTCGGTGATGCCGATGGAGTTGATGGACTCACTTATCTTCCAAGTCTTCCATCGTTATCGTTATTCGATGGCCTTAAGCCACATTTATTGTAATAAGTCCTCTTTTGGACAACGCTGTAATAACTGTGTGATTGCTACTCTGCTATAAATCCTTCGAAGTACTGTGTGGTGTCAGCATTACTGATCCAGGGATGACGCCTGAGCACAGAGACTTCATCCATTCGGGTCGGGTCGCCACAATGTGCGTGGGGGCTGAAGCCAAGGACTGCCATCTTTCAGGTTATATACACATATACATAAACGACCGCACAGGGAGTAGTTTACTACTTGAACGCACAAGTATAAAAAGCTCTTATACTATATTGAAATACTGTTTTCACAAATCATACATGTCATTTAAACATAATATCCTTCGACCACTGCGTCTCTATTAAACGAGCGCCCGGCAGGACTTCTTCAAAGTAGTGCTCGGCAGGTACTCGGCTTCGGTCCGAATCTTGGGATGCAACGTCGGTGACCTTCATCTCTGCCCAGTATGTCTTGACACGGGCCAGAGCCATCCGCTCCCTCAATACACGCCGATCGCTTCATTGCGTTGATACGCGGTACCGCACCAAGGAACTGCTGCACCAAACCAAAATAGCTCTTCGGCTGGGGTCCGCCCGGCCACAAGTGACTCAAGACATGCTTCATGGCAAATCCGGACAGCCGATTTAGCTCGGCCCATTCGGCCAACCGATCGGTCAGCGGCAGAGGACGCTCTGGACTGTGGAATTGCGACCAATATAGCTCTTCCCTTCGATGCCCCTTCTGGCCCCGGAAGTGCTCCACCGCGTCCGCAGCGCTCGCCGCCAAGTCTAGATAAGCATCATCTGAACTCCACAACTTATCCAGCTGAGCATACTTTGGATATGTATATTTCCTCCATGATGAAAGCGGTTTTCTAGTCATAATTGCCCGGCCTGACTCAGCTCCTCCTTGGCAGCTCTCAAAGCCGACTGGTCATTCTTGGATTCGGTGGCGGCCTTTTTTAGGCCCTCTTGTTCCACTTGACGTTCTTTTTCAAGAACCTCGCAGCGATCGGTAGTATTCCTCAAACTTTTCGGCCATATCGGCCATTTCCTTTTTGCTTCGGCAGTGAGCAGCCCGTTCGGCTTCTAGCTCTTCGACCGCCTTTAAAGCGGCCGCATTACTAATTCTGGCTTGCTCTTTCGCTCGGGCGAGTTCTGCCCGCAGCTCTTCCACGGCGGCACCATCTGCATTAAGCATACGAATAGTAAGACATGGGCGTCAAGCTCCCTTACCAGGTGTCCGCATAGAAGTCGCATACCTTGTGACTCTTCAAACCGTTTATTGACCAGCGCGATGTCCGCATCCGCCTCGTCAAGTTGCCGCTTTAGTTCGGCATATTCATCAGTCCGGCTGGCCTCCGGACGCCCCGCCACCTGTTTAGGAGCGGCGATATGTTAAAACTGAGAATTTGATCCTCGACACGTTGTCAATTTTGACAACATACCGAGTCTCAGGGGCTACTATCTATACAGGGTGCATTTTATATGCATAACTGTCAGAAGGTACATCATTTTTGCGTACCTCAAACCCCGTCAGTAAGCTTCTGACGACTTCATGCAATCCGCTCTCCGCGGACGCAATTCTTTCAATCACCGTACCCATTAGAGCACGGTGATTTTCTGAAATAGCCGCTCGCCCGAGCAGATCCCTCAGCTCCTCCGACCGCACACCACCTGGAGCCGGAACTTCCGGCCCCGCCGGACTTGGGGGAACCCTCCGCAACGACACCTCCGGGTCGTCCGCTTCACATGAGGTGTGACTGGTGGAGGCGTTTCGCTCTCCATCATCTCCGGAAGAAGATCCCCCGAAGACGAGCTCTGCAAAGAAGGGCTGAGGTCCGAACTACAAGGTACAATTTCAGTTATCTTCATGATTAAATACAGGGATGTTCCTTATTTACAAGACCCCTTCTTTTTTTACTTACGGCTTGCTGGAGGGCTGATCCCCTCGGGGAAATAATGCGGCTGGGTTACTTCCCAGCGCGGACTCTCTCCGAAGATTCCTTTCCCTCTTGGAGGCCTTGACCTCCGGATCTTCAAGCGGTCCTCTTCTCTCCTCGGAAGGTGGGACTCTTAATCCCTCCTTCCTTGATAGCCTCCTTCAGAGGCGGTTGCTTCCCCGCTCCCCTTCGCCTTCTTCAAAAGGCGCGACCTTCAACATCTTGGTCAAGATGGGATCCGGCGTGGTCTCTAGGAGGGAGCCGGACACCTTATTAACTTTGCCTTGGCTATCCACTCCTGTTCAAGAAACGGCTCCTTTAAAGGGCATATATATAAAATAAATGAATGAACAGCTTGTCCGGTTCTGGGACTACTTACTTGAGTATCTGGGCGATTGCAGTTTAGTCCTGCGTCCTCGGTCAAGTCCGGACACTTCTCTTGTGATCCGAAGAACAGATTATACATCTCCACGGGCGTCGTGCCCATAAAATTTTGGGGAGCTCATGGTCCCTCCGAATTGAATTCCCACAGGCGGAGGGGCGACGTTTGCAGGGCTGAAGGCGCCGGATCACCATAACCTGCGCCACTGCGACCAGATTGATCCCTCTTTCCTGGAGGTCTCGAATACGGCCCTGCAGCAAGGGAACGCCCTTGGGACGGCCCCAGTCGAACCCCTTGTTGACCCATGATGCCGGCCGCTGTGGTGGATCTGGCGGAAGGCGGGAGCGCCGCCCATTTGGTGCCCCCGGGAGCGGTGATATAAAACCACTCCGATTGCCACAAACCAAGCTCCTCTTGAAAAGAGCCCTCCGCCATGGAGCATCAGCACATTTGCTTATGACCGCCCCTCCGCACTCTACTTGTTGCCCTCGATCATCTTTGGCTCCACCTTGAAGGTCTTGAGCCAAAATCCAAAGTGGGGGTAATATGGAGGAAGGCCTCACATACGACAATGAATGACGAGATATGGAGGATGGACTCGGATTCAAGTCATGGAAATCAAGCCCATAATAAAACATGAGCCCCCGCACAAAGGGATCCGTCGGGAAGCCTAAACCCCGAAGGAAGTGGGACACGAACACCACGTTCTCGCCGGGCTCAGGAGTGGGAACGACCTGCCCTAGAGCAGGCAGCCTATGCGAGATCTCGCCGGTTAGATACCTGGCGTCGCGCAGCTTTAGCACATCTTCTCATGTGACGGAGGAAGACATCCATCACCCGTCTTTGGTCGGATCCGAACATCGCCGAAAGTCCGAAGCGCCTGAATCAAGCTTTGGGTGTTGGAACTCGTAGCGCGAGGTGAACTCGATGGAGGGTGTAAAAAGAAGAGGGCCTTGGTCTCATTATAAAGAGGTTGAATACCAAGAGCCCACCCCGTGGTCGATTAGGACTCGCCTTTGATAGAGAAGGCAGGCCAACGGGCACGGTTGGGTTACCCACGTCCGTATTGATGAGAATCCCGGAATAAGGGGCACGATCTACGCTTTGATAAGACGTGCCGAGGAAACCGCCTCGCTAAACACGCTGAGGTTGAACAATAAGAAACGATTCATATAAAGGCCTGGCCGTGGTGTGATGTCACGCCCATGGAATACGCCGCCAGATCTGTGCAAAAATTGTTCTCTCTACGATGTTATGTGGAACTTGTTTTGCAGAGCCGGACACTATCCTTGTGTTCAAAACCTTCTATGAAGTATTTGGAGGAGGCACCCGCCTTGCAATGCCGAAGACAATATGCGCGCCAGACTCGTCGTCATTGAAGAATGGTTCAGGGGCTACTGAGGGAGTCCTGGACTAGGGGGTGTCCGGATAGCCGGACTATCGTCACGACCGGACTCCAAGACTATGAAGATACAAGATTGAAGACTTCGTCCCGTGTCCGGATGGGACTTTCCTTGGCGTGGAAGGCAAGCTTGGCGATACGGATATGTAGATTTCCTACCATTGTAACCGACTCGGTGTAACCCTAACCTATCCGGTGTCTATATAAACCGAAGGGTTTTAGTCCGTAGGACGAACAACAATCATACCATAGGCTAGCTTCTAGGGTTTAGTCTCCTTGATCTCATGGTAGATCTACTCTTGTACTACCCATATCATCAATATTAATCAAGCAGAGTAGGGTATTACCTCCATCGAGAGGGCCCGAACCTGGGTAAAAACATCGTGTCCCTTGTCTCCTGTTACCATCCGCCTAGACGCACAGTTCGGGACCCCCTACCCGAGATCCGCCGGTTTTGACACCGACAGTAGTCCTTTCGATAAGTAAGAGTGTCGAACCCAACGAGGAGTAGAAGGAAATGACAACGATTTTCAGCAAGGTATTCTCTGCAAGCACTGAAATTATCGGTAACAGATAGTTGTGTAATAAGATAATTCGTAACGGGTAAATATTAACAAAAGTTATTAAGGTGCAGCAAGGTGGCCCAATCCTTTTTGTAGCAAAGGACATGCCTGGACGAACTCTTATATAAAGAAAAGCGCTCCCGAGGACACATGGGAATTGTTGTCAAGTAGTTTTCATCATGCTCATATGATTCATGTTTGTTACTTTGATAATTTAATATGTGGGTGGACTGGTGCTTGGGTGCTGCCCTTCCTTGGACAAGCCTCCCGCTTATGATTAACCCCTCTCGCAAGCATCCACAACTAAGAAAGAAGAATTACGATAAATCTAACCATAGCATGAAACATATGGATCCAAATCATCCCCTTACGAAGCAACGCATAAACTAGGGTTTAAGCTTCTGTCACTCTAGCAACCCATCATCTACTTATTACTTCCCAATGCCTTCCCCTAGGCCCGAATCATGGTGAAGTGTCATGTAGTCGACGTTCACATAACAACACTAGAGGAAAGAGAACATACATCTCATCAAAATATGGAACGAATACCAAAAATCACATGATTACTTATGACAAGACTTCTCCCATGCCCTCATGAACAAATGTAACTACTCACAAAGCATATTCATGTTCCTAATCAGAGGAGTATTAATTATCATTAAGGATCTGAACATATGATCTTCCACCAAATAAACCAACTAGCATCAACTACAAGGAGTAATCAACACTACTACCAACCCACAGGTACCAATATGATGTTTTGAGATAAAGATCGGATACAAGAGATGAACTAGGGTTTGAGAGGAGATGGTGCTGGTGAAGATGTTGATGGAGATTGACCTCCTCTCGACGAGAGGATCGTTGGAGATGACGATGGCTTTGATTTCCCCCTCTGGGAGGGAAGTTTCCTTGGCAGAATAGCTCCGCCGGAGCCCTAGATTGGTTCTGCCCAAGTTCCGCCTCGATACGGCGGTGCTTCATCCTGAAAGCTTCCTCCTTATTTTCTCCAGGTAAAGACCCTTCATATAGCAAAAGATGGGCACCGAGGGCCTGCCAGGTGGGCGACAGGGTAGGGGGCGCGCCCAGGTGGGTAGGGCGCGCCCCCACCCTTGTGGTTGCCTGGTGGGCCCCCCTGGTGCTTTCTTCACCCAATATTTTTTATATATTCCAAAATAATTCTCTGTGAAGTTTTAGGACTTTTGGAATTGTGCAGAATAGGTCTATCAGATTTGCTCCTTTACTAGTCTAGAATTCCAGCTACTGGCATTCTCCCTCTTTTGTGTAAACCTTGTGAAATAAGAGAGAAAAGGCATAAGTATTGTGCCATAATGTGTAATAACAACCCATAATGCAATAACTATCAATATAAAAGCATGATGCAAAATGGACATATCAACGGACTCCTCTCCCCTTGGACGCACCCCCTCCTTGGAGGAGGGGCTAGGGTTGCGCCCCTCCCTGCCCTTACCCCTATATATAGTGGAGGGAGAGGAGGGGAGCCGCAGCCAAAAACCCTGGCGCAGCCCCTCCCCCTTCCTACCACCATACCTCGTCCCGTCGCGGCTTGGTGAAGCCCTACCGGAGCACCACCACCACCATCTCCACCATGTCGTCGTGCTGGTTGAGGTCCCATCTATTTCTTCCCCTTCTCTTGCTGGATCAAGGAGGAGGAGACGTCACCGAGCCGCACGTGTGCTAACTCGGAGGTGTCTTCCGTTCTATGCTAGATTGGTTTGGATCGCGAAGAGTACGACTATATCGACCACGTTATATACGCTTCCACTTTTGGTCTACAAGGGTATGTAGACACACTCTCCTCTCGTTGCTTTGCATCTCCTAGATTGGTTCTTGGGTGTTTCATAGGAATTTTTTTTGATTTTCATGCTTCGTCCCCCATCAGTATGATGTCAAGTTTTGGACATAGTTATATGATTTACTATTCTATGTTGTTGTGTTGGTATGAAGAATCATTATAGGGTTATATAATGGATATCGTGCCTTACTGTCAACATGAATAATAGTCAACTCAGGTAGTGTTTGATTATGTTCTCCTAAAGCTAGCTGATCAACATCTGAATGACTCTGACTGCTATGTACAAGTCCAGCTATAAGGATCTAAAACACCGTGTGGAATTCCGAAAGGTTTTTTCCTATACCGCGAGACCCTATTTGGAACATGATAATTTCGTGAATCAGCAACTACACTATTTCCTTTGAATTTCAGCAACTACATTGTTTCAATTGAAATTTAGCGACGACTACATTATTTCCTATCATCCAGGCCTAGAAAAGGGTGTGATTTTTTTCATTATACTTCATATTTGCAGGGAGCACTTCAACCCAAACATCAACGAAGCAAAGAACTTGATTACAAGGTACAATCATGACTACCAGTGCCTAGCTATTTTTCGAACTTGACTAACACAAAGGGTGTAATATGTAGGTTCAGGGAGCCCTATGCTTTCTCTGACCAAAGATCATGCTAGATTTTCTTTCACGATAACAATAAGCCTGGGAGCATCCCTGTCCATGGAACAACATTGGAGTGATAGAGTGCAACGGTCTTGCATTTCTCAATTCCCCTAGCTTTATTTTCATTGTTCTTATAATTCAGTGTGGTATTTAGAAATTCCGAATTCTTGTGCGATGATGTTGTGTATTTTGCAATTCAGTATAATCTTTTGTTAGACTGAATGTGATCGTAATAATTCATTTTCCAATCGTTGGTTTATATGCTTGTGGATGTCTGGTGTGAAGAAGCAGAGCTTATTTTATGGATGGATGCATTGGTCTATGTTATCAGACTGATTTGTTCTTAGAATATGGAGTTGATTATGATGAACGACATGCTCCACTGTGAAAATGTGTTTGGTGTTTTTTTGCCAATTTTACCGAAATATCTTTTTATCTATGTGGTTTTCGCATATGTTCTGTAATATTAGTCTAGATGTGTATTGCACGAGAATGCTTACTAGTAGATACTAAGTTCCATGACCTGGATATTAAGGTCACGAAGGTGAAAACCACAGTAGAGAGTCTGAAGAAGGAAGTGGATGATGCAAGGTTGCATTCGAGCAGTGATGATGAGCACCAGGGCACAGGTCTTCCTATGACCACTCAGTTTCAGACAATGCCCAGGTCAGCAGCAGTGCCAGCCACTGACACCAGAGCCACAGTCTCAGCTCCAGCTGCTGCAACTTCAGTTGCTCCTACAGTCCCTCTAGCCGTCTCTAGTCCACCTGCCCAGCAGACATCAGCCGAGATATTTGCAAACACAATTCTCATGACTCCAACAACGTCTATGCACACTGGAGCTACAAGTGAAAAGACTTCTTCACCAGGAGCTGCCAGAGATCGATCAGAGAGCGACGCTTAGCTCTATACTCTTTTGAACTTTTTGGTAATCGTTGCCAATGGGGAGAATTAGTATAGATCATGAGGGCTTCAAGAGAGAGTGCTTTGCTTTTTCTTGTTTGATTTTCGTTGAGTTTTTGCTACTTTGTGCTACTTTTGTTTGATGCTTGTATGAGACTATGCTACTTTGTTGCTTGATCATATCGTACTTTGATGATATGCATGTTTACCTATCTATCTCAATGCTTCTTGTACGATCATTCACTTGTATGCTTGGTGATGAGTGCTTGTTATATTTCATTCATATCATTTTGAGCGCTCCACCAAGATGTATGTGACATGGAAGAGTGACCCATGATCCTAATCGATTGTGCATTTTAATTCAAATGCAATTTTTTTAATAATGCACAAATTTAGGGGGAATTCTTGCTTATCACATACTCTCTCCTTCCCAAAATATAAGGCGCGATTGACTTGGCACGGTCTTTGTTGCATGACTTTGACCACTAATATATATCAAAGTACGTGGATTAAACATGTATAAATGGCATCATCGTATTTGTCTTGCAAAAAAAATTATTTTATATGTCTATATAATTATTTTATAGACACATAATATGTGGAAATCATAGTCAAAGTTGTGGAACGAAGACCAGAAAAGTTAATCGGTGCCTTATATTTTGGGAAGGAGGGGAGTACTTCTCAACGATGATGTCATTCATTGATTATATCATTTGTCTAAGCTTTGATCTATATGTTGTCATCAATTACCAAAAAGGGGGAGATTGAAAGTGCAGCTAATCCCCAGGTGGTTATGGTAAATTATAACAACATATATGTCATTGAACTAATGCCTATTCAAGATAGATTTTTAGGAAAGTTCAATGTTGGCATGGCAAGGACATGAGAATGTGGACCCCTGAAAATGCTAATGACATAGATTGGCAAAGCTTCAAGACTCTACATTTTTGGTCAAGTGATCCAAGATCACATTAAGTCCAGAGGAAAGTCAATATTATTAAAAGGGGATGAGGTTTTGATCATGACTCAATTGCTCAAAGTGCTTGAAGATATTGCGCCAAAACCCTCAACCACCTTCTCCAAATCATATCTGTCCAACTCCAAACCCTAAAAGTCCAACTCGGTCCCACCGAATTCCCATCCGGACCTACCGAGTTGATCCTAGATAGTTCCAAAGCCAGACCCTAGATTTTTGGTTGTACCGAGATGACGATCGGTCCCACCGATTTGCACTGACCAAGTTTTTGTAACCCAATTAGTGAATTACTGAGTTGAACCGATCAGAATTACCAAAATGTAGTCTTGCTTAGGTCATCACACATCTGTTCGTCTGAGATTCTTTGTCCAGTCCCACCAAAATGCCCAACGTTCGAATCTTTTACATAGGTCGGTCTCACCGAGTTTTTGGTTCGGTGTCACTAAGTTGAGTCAAAATATGGCAACGGTTGGATTTTGGGTGAAGATTATTTATACCCCTCCACCCCACCTACTCTAAGGGAGAGCCATTAGAACGAACTACACTTCCACCATTCATTTTTCTGAGAGAGAACCACCTACTCATGTGTTGAAATCAAGGCATTCCAATCCAACCTTTTGAACCTTGATTTCTAGCCTCCTCAAGTTGCTTTCCACTCTAATCCTTCTCCTACCCAAGCCAAATCTGTGAGAGAGTGATTGAGTGTTGAGGAGACTATCTTTTGAAGCACAAGAGCAAGGAGTTCATCAACAACAACACCATATATATTACCTTTTGGAGAGTGGTGTCTCCTAGATTGGTTAGGTGTCAGTGAGTACTTAGTACTCTATTTGGATATAGACATGTCCTCAAGACTTAAAGATATGCAATGAATTCCAAAGATTTTCTTTCCTTAGATATGAATTCTTTCTCCCCCTGAATCTGATATTGGATAATGGGAGAAGGTAGGGAAAGAGAAAATCAGAGCTAGTCAAACAGAGCAAAGCAAATACATAACATACACTAACATGTCTTTCCCCTCTTAAAGACATGTGACTTCTCTCCTCTATGGTTAGTAAGCATCTGGAGAAGCTAAGATGTGCTTTTCTCTCCCATGTGATAAGCTTTGATGTGCTCTCTCTCCCCTTTTGACATCAATTTCCAAGAAGGGATCTTCTGGAGCATGAGTCAAATAGGTTTGGTCCTTGAGTCAAAGTACAAAGCAGCATGTAATTTAAGATGCTAGTAGAGGATAAGAATCATCAAGTGGAGCTGGAGAAGAAATGACAATAGCAATGGCAAAATGTTTTCTCAGTAGTGAAATCGGTAACGCCGATTCATTTTCATCGGTGGCACCAAGTTGGAGATGTCATAGATGATGCATATCGGTCAGACCGGGTTTGTCCTTGTCGGTTGTACCGATGAACAGTCTACAATGTATTATTGCAGTTCGGCCTAGCCGACGGGCATAAATCGGTGAGATCGAGTTTAGTAAAAAGGAATTTTTTTTCATCTCAGCTCACTTGGCAAATAAAAACTCACAAAGATTTGCAGATAATTAACTAAAGTATTTGCAATGAATTAGATGCAGGGAATGCATAAAATAACAGAAAAAAAGAAAAGAAATCTAGATGAAGTTTTTTTGAAGGGGAAATAAACAAGCACGAGACAAATGCAAGAACAAACAAACACTAGAGAACTTCATCTAGAATGAGTCGGCGACAAAGTCACCTATGTTAGAGTATATTGACTAAGGAGTCAAGTGATAACACTTGATCGTAGGTCATACTCATCGTTTAAACTCAAAATGGGGTTACCATTTTTTGTTTAAGCATTTTTATGTATTCACATCTTGTTGAGCTGCTTTGACCCATGTCTTGGGGTAAAGCTTCTCTAAGATGGAATAACATACCTTGGGTGGTGGTGTTGATCTTGATCATGTAGTCAAACTTGTGTAGGATGCTCACGGTTGATGTAGTTCATCAAGAGTTGGGATCATCACTTGTAGTTTGAGTTCATCTACCTGCATGGGTTAGTTTTGCAAGGAAGAGCACTTGTGTATCCAAAATGACAATCATGAAAATTTGATATATTGAAATTGTCAAAGGATATGTTGAATGGATTCATACTTCCTTGTCTTCAACCACGATATTGTAGAGACTTGGTGATGTAGAGATTGCTCAAGATGTGAGTGAGTTGCAATCTCATAGATTTGGGCTTATCCAAGTACCTACAAGGGTTAGATAACATGCAAGGGTACAAGTATAGATCCAAGACTTATGATCATCATCATAAGAGAAATATCAAGGATTCATTAAAAAAAAGGCTCATGCCTTGCATGTATCCAAATTGAGTTTCTACTCCAAGTTTGAGGCATCAATGACGTTCAATTCACCTCTCGAATGGCAAAATACTTTCTCATCAAGCTGTTTGGTGAATATATCCGCCAATTGCTTATCGGTACGAACCTGCTTAAGATCAATGTCTCCTTTAGCAACATGATCTCGAATGAAATGATGACGAACTTCAATATGCTTAGTTCGAGAATGTGGCACGAGATTGTGAGCAATCTTAATAGCACTTTCATTATCACAAAGCAATGGAACATGTTTCACATATATCCCATAGTCCTTAAGAGTTTGGGTCATCCAAAGTAAATGAGCACAACACGAACCGACGGTAATGTATTCCACTTTGGCGGTAGATAAGGATACCGAATTTTGTTTCTTGGAGGACCAAGACACTAGTGTAGGATCGAAAGTATGTCTAGAGGGGGGGGGTGATTAGACTACTTGACCAATTAAAGACTTATCCTTTTCCCAATTTTAGTCGTTGGCAGATTTTATCTATCTTAGCACAAGTCAAGCAATCTTAACACAATTCAAGCAAGCATGCAAAGAGTATATGAGCAGCGGAAAGTAAAGCATGCAACTTGCAAGAATGTAAAGGGAAGGGTTTGGAGAATTCAAACGCAATTGGAGACACGGATGTTTTTGTCGTGGTTCCGGTAGGTGGTTCTATCGTACATCCACGTTGATGGAGACTTCAACCCACGAAGGGTAACGGTTGCGTGAGTCCACGGAGGGCTCCACCCACGTAGGGTCCACGAAGAAGCAACCTTGTCTATCCCACCATGGCCGTCGCCCACAAAGGAGTTGCCTCACTAGCGGTAGATCTTCACGAAGTAGGCGATCTCCTTGCCCTTACAAACTCCTTGGTTCAACTCCACAGTCTTGTCGGAGGCTCCCAAGTGACACCTAGCCAATCTAGGAGACACCACTCTCCAAGAAGTAACAAATGGTGTGTTGATGATGAACTCATTGCTCTTGTGCTTCAAATGACAGTCTCCCCAACACTCAACTCTCTCTCACAGGATTTGGATTTAGTGGAAAGAAGATTTGAGTGGAAAGCAACTTGGGGAAGGCTAGAGATCAAGATTCATATGGTAGGAATGGAATATCTTGGCCTCAACACATGAGTAGGTGGTTCCTTCTCAGAAGCGACAAGTTGGAAGCGTGGGTTTGTTACGATGGCTCTCTCCATGAATAGAGGATGTGGAGGGGTATATATAGCCTCCACACAAAATCTAACTATACACACAACTTGCCAAACTTGGTGGGACCGAATTGATAAACTCGGTCGGACCGATTCAACAAATCTAGTGATCAGTTAGGATTTTCGTGGGACCGACATGCAACTCGGTAGGACCGATATGGTTAGGGTTAGGGCATAACGTAATCTCGGTGAGACCGATTACACAAACTCGGTGAGACCGATTTTGGTAATAAGCTAACCAGAGAGTTGGTCAGGTAAACTCGGTGGGACCGATTCGCTCTTTTCGGTGAGACCGAAATGTTACGAAAGGGAAACAAAGAGTTTACACTACAATCTCGGTGGGACCGATCACTCATCTTGATGGGACCGAAACGTTACGAAGGGAAACAGAGAGATTACAATCCCATCTCGATTAGATCGAGATCCCTATCGGTGAGACCGATTTGCCTAGGGTTTGTGGTAGTGGCTATGACATCTGAACTCGGTGGCGCCGGGTAGAAAGAATTGGTAGGGCCGAGTTTGACTTTGGGTTTAGGTCATGTGTGGACTGAGGGTTTTTGAGCATATAACCAAGCACTGTGGAGCAAGAAACTCATTAAGCAACACCTCATCCATCCTTGATAGTATTGGCTTTTCCTATAGACTCAATGTGATCTTGGATCACTAAAATATAAAATGTAGAGTCTTGAGCTTCTGAGCTTGAGCCAATCCTTTTATCCTTAGCAATTTGAGGGATCCAATTTTCTCATCCATGCCATGCCATCCATTGAGTTTTTCCTAAAATATTCATCTTGGAATGATGTTAGCTCAATGAGCTATATGTTGTTAGGAATTACCAAAACCACCTATGGATAGTTGCACTTTCAATATCCCCCTTTTTGGTAATTCATGACAACATATAGATCAAAGCTTCGACAAATGATAGTAAGAGTGAAAAACATTGTCGCTTTGAGAAGTATATGATAAGCAACAGCTCCCCCTAAATTTGTGCATAGTTTAAGATTTGCTTTGGACTGCAAATGCACAAGGAGTTAGGCTCATGGGTAACTCTTCCATGTTACATACATCTTGGTGGAGCGCTCAAAATGATAATGATTAAATACATGCACTCATCACCAAGCAAAATGAATGATCATATAGGGATAAAAGGATAATGTCATCCAACAAGCATAATTGTAGCATACGATCAAACACATGATCATCCAGGTATCACACAGACATAATGTATCTCAAACAAGCAAATAAAGTTCAACCACCAAATCAAGAGAGAACAAAAAGAAACTCTATCTCTCTCTCGAAACCTATGATCTATACATTTTTCTCCCCCTTTGGCAACAAGTTACCAAAAAGTTCATAGAAAATGCATAGCACTAAATCGACTCTCAGGCTTTATCTTCAGGTGGTGGAGTGGACAGGACGCCAAGGACAAAAGCATCTATTGATGAAGATGGAGCTGGTGGAGTAGGTGCTGGAGCTGGTGGCACTGAAGCTGTAGCTGGTGTAGATGAAGTGGCTCACGGTATCATCACCGCACTGCAGCTGATCTGTGAGCTCTAGGCACTCTGGCAAATGCATCTGTGGTTGTCTTGCCCTTCCTCTCCTGCATGTCATCCTGAAGCTGCTCAACAACAGACTGGATCTCAGTTACCTTTATATCCATGTCATAGAACTTCTGCTCCATGATCCTCTCCAAGCTCTCCTGGTTTCGAGTCAAGGTGGCCAGCCCCTTCTCAATCCTTAGAGTGGATGCAATCAAGTAGCCAAGTTGATCTTGTTTTCTCTTCAGAAGGTACTGGGATGCCTCTTCCATTGTTGGCATCTTGGCAGCCTTCTCTGCCCTTGCCTTCTCCTTTTTAGCTTGTGCTTGCACTGAGGATGGTTCATCTTCATCCATAACCACTTGGTTGTCCTTGAAGTCTGGATAGATAGGCATGTGCTCCTTATCCAACATATATGTGCCTGTGCCCATCTTGGAGTTTATCAGCTCCTGGATCTGTGGGGCATATCCACAACTTCTTTTTTGGTCAGCAGCTGTCCTTTTGATAGTCTCAACTATAAGGCTCATGACCTTGAACTTCTGTGGTGCATCAAATATATGTAGCAAGTTTATTGCATGGCCTCTGATCATTCTGTGATCACCAAACATGGGCAAGAGAGTGTGCCTGAGGATCCAATTGATTGTAGGCAGACCTGACAGCAAGTGTATTACTGATCCAAACTGGTGAGTCTCAAGATCTGCTTCAGGAATCTCTTTGTACATACGTTCCATAGTGTTATGATCCATCTTTTTCTTGGCATAGACATCCAAGTCATCCTCTTCCTCCTTAGGTGCATTGATCAGATTGGCCCATTCCTCAATAGTTGATTGGTACCTTGTACCTTCAGACATCCATACTATCCTGCCATCTGGATAGAAGTGGGTTGTGGAGTAGAATTGCATTATGAGCTCCTCATTCCACTTAGTGAGCTTCTTCTCAACAAAGTCTGCAACTCCATAAGCACTGAAACTGTCATAGACACCAGGATAGTGTTCCTCATTCTCCTTTATGTAGGTCCAGTCGACCCACCTCATGTCACACACTATAGGCTTTTTGTCCAACAAGATTGTCTCATAGAAGTCCTGTTGTTCCTTTGTGTGGAACCTGTAATCAACAGTAGTCCTTCTTCTGGTGGCATATGGATCTGACTCTCTCCATAGCCTCAACCCTGAGTCTCTTCTGATCTTCATGTTCTCAGCCACAGGATGAGCATCATTGTGGTCTGGAATCTTTGGCTTCAACTTTCTCAGGATTTGCTCTTCATCTTCTTCTTCTTCAGCAACAGTCTCAGGCACTGGGGCCTTGTTCTTCTCAGCAGCAGATATGTTCCTGGTATTCCTCTTTGGTGCAATCTTTGGTTTGGAGGCAGCTTTGGGTGCTTCTTTGGGCTTTGATGATGCAGCCCCTGACTTAATAGTATCACCCATAAGCTTCTGAGCCTTGGGTTCTGGTGCAGCAACCTCTTCTTCTTCCTCCTCTTTCATCATGGAAGGCTTTCCAATAACTCTGGTCATGGTCTTCTTGACCCTTTCCTTCCTTTTCTTCCCTTCTGCAGCAGCCTCTTTGGGTTGGGATTCCAAAGATGCTTGAGTGGAGGCTTTGGCTTTAGACATGGATTGTCTTCCTTCTGGCCTTTTGGTCTTCAGACCTGGCTTAACAGCAACTGAGCTGTACTCCTTCTTGAGCACCTTTTTCTTGGAAATGGCCTCATCCTCTACTGCCACATAATCTTCATCCTCAGATTATGAGGTTTTCTTCTTCCTTGTCCTGGTGGCAGCTTTGGGCAAGTTGCTTGGGGTGCTTCTGCTACCCTCATCTGAGCTGCTAGAGGGACTAGTGCCCTCACTCATCTGAATCTGCTCCTCTGACTTGTTCTGGCTGTCACTCTGATCAGACATGTTGCAAACACTGACTGCAGACCCTGTGAATAGATATAGATGAGATAGAGTGGATGAGCATCACAAAATACAGAGATTTTTGCAAAAGAATGAGTCAAAAACTTAGTTTTAGTTTTCCATAGAAAGCATTTCGGATCAACCGATTTGCAAACTCGGTGATACCGAAGTAGCTTTTGGAACCTAAACTAGTGAACTCGGTCAGACCGAGTCACAGTTCGGTGGCACCGAGACTGCTAGGGTTTCACAAAGTCCTGAACATGGTCACACCGATTTGCAATTCTCGGTCAGACCGAGAACCACATGTGCAATGGCCTTGGCCGAATCGGTGGAACTGAGTTCTGCAACTTGGTGGGTCCGAGATGGTTTTGGCGGAAACCTAACCCTAAATTTTCAATTCATCTCTAATCTACAGAGTGTTTTGACTGGATAGAGTCGTTTCAATCGTGGCAAGAATCATGATGAACACAATGTGCTAGGAATCGGACGGGGATAGCACTGTGGTCGAGTCCATACCCTAGATCGGCGATGAACTCTCTACGGCGGCAACGGCGGAGATGAATTCCATTGACGGCGGTGGAGACCAACGACAGGAGGCGGCTGGCGACGAGGAGGACGATCCGGAGACCACGGAGGCGAGCGAAGCGAGCTATCTTGCGGGCGAAGGGGTTTCGAGAAAGTTTCCAAATTTTTTCCTGTGAGTATATATAGCCCGACCCTGTCGGTGTGACCGAGTGGAACAACTCGGTGGCACCGAGATGCATAACTGTTGACAGTTACAACAACTCAATGTGACCGAAAAGTTCAAATCGGTTGCACCAAGATTGAAAACCTAGATCGACTTAGTGATCTCGGTATGACCGAAATGGAGGAATCGGTTAGACCGAAAAGCACAAAGAAGTTTTGGAAGTTTAAGTCTATGATGAATCGGGGACTCCGGGTGCTCCTCACACAGAGTGGTTCAAATCTGACTTGATCAAATTTTGTGATGTAGCATGAATAGAGTTTGAGACGAGAAGAGCATAGATAGCTAGAGAAGGTTCTTATGCATTCTTGTCCATCCACTTGGCCAAAGAAAAAGAAACCAATAAATCAAAACCACAAGTGGATTTCCTCGAATGAGTAAAATATGCAACCAACATGCTCACACAATAAAATGACAATTAAAATATGTGACAAAGCATGCACAAACAATTCTAGCATCTATCAAACAATTGGCGATGACTAGGTCATCTATATATGAGTACATTGACTTAGGAATCAAATGAGAACATTTGATCATTGGTCATACTCATCATTTAAGCTAAAGTGGGGTTACCACTTTTACATAATGCATTGTTGTGTTCACACCATTAGAGTTGTTTTAGCTCAATTCTTTAGAGTAAAGCTCCCCCTAGATGTGAAATCCCCCCTTAGAGGGATGAACTAACCTTGGGTTTTGTCGATGATGACTTCATGTAGGTGTTGAAGATGTGGATGCTCAATGTTGATGAAGATCATTTGGAGCAATCCTTTTGGAGTGAGTTGCACTTTAAATACCTACACGGGTTAGTCCCACAAGGAACAAACAAGGATATCCATAGACATAGAGTGATGCACACATAATATGATGTCTATGAAAGCATTAGGTTACCTTGTCCCTTGTCTTACCAACAAGAGGGTTTGTGACTCCTTGAACTAGTGCAATATGTGGAAGTTGATTGCACTTGTTGTTGCCAACATAATATGAGTGAAATATGTTGGCGGAGTCACCCTCAAGAACTCTCTAGTTCTTCTTCTTCGGGATCCACATCATCTTGATGGGAATCCTTCGAGTTGTAGTCATACTTGATGAAGCAGAACTTGTCATAGTCTTGGGAACCCACTTGACCAAGGCGTTAGGAGCTTCTTCAAATGCATCAATCTCCTCTTGAAGCTTGTCCTTGCCTTTTTGCTTGTGGTCTTGTGGTGGAAGATCATCTTGAGCTTGTGTCCCTTTGAAGGAAGTAGGATCATACTTCTCTTGTTGAGGAACAAACTTCATCTTGGGATATTGATCTTCTTCCCACTCAACTCCATTGGCATTGAACTTTCGTTCAAAACCAACACCTTGATTCTTCCGGTGCCTTCCTTTCTTGCATAATTTCCTCAAATTGCTTACTCCCGGCAAGGCTCTTGTAAACACCTTTCTCTATAATTCCCTTCAATAAGCTATTTTCTTGCTCAAGTGCAACTTGGCTAAGAGAATCATTAGTGGAATCAAGAGAACTAGTAGAAGCAACAACATTTGATTTAGCATGATTATTGTTACTACTAGAGGAAGAATCCTTCTTGTTTTTGTTAGTGGATTTGACTTGAGGCATGTAAGTGGATAAGAGTAAACACTTGGCAATGTAAGAAGAACTTTTCTTACGAAGATCATCATTGATTGCCTTTAAGAACTCATGCTCTTTCTCAAGATTGAGCTTTTCAAAGCGTAGCTTCTCATGAGTCCTTAAAAGTTCTCGATGATCTTCTAAGATAGTTTCATGAGCTAACTTAAGAGTGTTTAGTTCTTTAGTTAGAAGCTCAATCTTCTCCTTATCATTGTCATTCGTTTTATCTTGATTAGCATGTTTAATTGACGTTTCATCATAGTATTCATCACTAGAGTTGTCAACAAGTAAATCGTCATCACCTAGCAAGTCATCTTCAATACTATTGAAATCGACATACTCGGGGGGTGTTACCTTTGGGCCTTTGGCCATGAAGCATCTTCCAATTCCTTCATTTGGTGAATCAAATATGTCGTAGGAGTTGGTTGACACAAGTGCTAGACCGGCAACACCTTCATCTTGAGTATATTCGGAGTCGGAGTGATTGTCGGAGTCGGAGCCGGATACCCATTCACTAACATGAGCTTGATGTCTTCGTTTTGTGTAGCTCCTTGATGACTTGTCCTTCCTTTCCGAGTCCTTGCTTATCCGTGAGGGTCTTCGTTCATAACGATCATCTCTACTCCTTCTTTCTCTTGGTGGTGATTCTTCTCTTCTACTTCTTCTTTTTGGAGAATCTTCTCTTCTTTTGTAGGGTGCCGTACACTCATTGGAATAGTGTCCGGGTCTTCCACAATTGTAGCAATTACGCTCCCGACTAGAAGATCTTTTGTCATGGTAGGACCTTGACTTGGAGCTTCTCTCTTTGCTTCTACTCTTTGTAGAATTTGTTGAAGTTCTTCACCATTAAGCTCAATTCTTCAGTGAAGGTTTGTTTCTCACTTGATGATTTGGGGCTTCACATGAGGCTTTGTAAGCACCACTTGACTTGTTGTGAAGTTCCTCTTTATCCTTGAGTGACATCTCATGAGCAACAATTCTTCCAAAAACTTCTGTTGGCTTGAGATCTTTGTAATTGGGCATCATTTGGATCAATGTGCACACGGTATCATATTTTCCATCCAAAGCTCTTAGGATCTTCTTGATGATGAAATTGTCGGTCATCTCTTCACTTCCTAAGCTGGCAATCTCATTTGTGATAAGAGCAAGCCTAGACTACATTTCAAATGACACCTTCACCATCCTTCATTTTGAACTTGTCAAGTTGACTTTGGAGCACATCCAACTTGGATTCCTTGACGAGTCGGTACTGCATGCATATCAATCAAAGTATCCCAAATTTCCTTTGCATTCTCAAGACGGCTGATTTTGTTGAATTCTTCGGGGCACAATCCGTTGAAGAGGATATCGCAAGCTTGAGCGTTGTATTGCAGCATCTTCAACTCTTCCGCACTAGCTTCACGGTTCGGTTCTCTCCCATCAAAGAATTCACCTTGAAAGCCAATACACACAATAGCCCAAACGGCGGGGTTATGTCCAAGAATATGCATTTTCATCTTATGCTTCCAACTAGCAAAATTAGTAACATCAAAGTAAGGACCTCTACGGTGATAATTTCCCTCGCTAGACGCGATACTCTCCTAGGTTGTGAAACCAAGGCTATGACCACCAAAAGCTATGGAAATCAAAGCAAATGGAGACCAAAGCTCTGATACCACTTGTAGGATCGAAAGTATTTCTAGAGTGGGGGGGGAGGTGATTAGACTACTTTACCAATTAAAGACTTATCCTTTTCCCAATTTTAGTCTTTGGCAGATTTTAGCTATCTTAGCACAAGTCAAGCAATCTTAACACAATTCAAGCAAGCATGCAAAGAGTATATGAGCAGCGGAAAGTAAAGCATGCAACTTGCAAGAATGTAAAGGAAGGGTTTGGAGAATTCAAACGCAATTGGAGACACGGATGTTTTTGTCGTGGTTCCAATAGGTGGTTCTATCGTACATCCACGTTGATGGAGACTTCAACCCACGAAGGGTAACGGTTGCGCGAGTCCACGGAGGGCTCCACCCACGAAGGGTCCACGATGAAGCAACCTTGTCTATCCCACCATGGCCGTCGCCCACGAAGGACTTGCCTCACTAGCGGTAGATCTTCACGAAGTAGGCGATCTCCTTGCCCTTACAAACTCCTTGGTTCAACTCCACAATCTTGTCGGAGGCTCCCAAGTGACACCTAGCCAATCTAGGAGACACCACTCTCCAAGACGTAACAAATGGTGTGTTGATGATGAACTCCTTGCTCTTGTGCTTCAAATGACAGTCTCCCTGTCGGTGTCAAAACCGGCGGATCTCGGGTAGGGGGTCCCGAACTGTGCGTCTAGGCGGATGGTAACAGGAGACAAGGGACATGATGTTTTTACCCAGGTTCGGGCCCTCTCGATGGAGGTAATACCCTACTCCTGCTTGATTAATATTGATCATATGGGTAGTACAAGAGTAGATCTACCACGAAATCAAGGAGGCTAAACCCTAGAAGCTAGCCTATGGTATCATTGTTGTTCGTCTTACGGACTAAAACCCTCCGGTTTATATAGACACTGGATAGGTTAGGGTTACACAGAGTCGGTTACAATGGTAGGAGATCTACATATCCGTATTGCCAAGCTTGCCTTCCACGCAAAGGAAAGTCCCATCCGGACACGGGACGGAGTCTTCAATCTTGTATCTTCATAGTCTTGGAGTCCGGTCGTGACGATAGTCCGGCTATCCGGACACCCCCTAGTCCGGGACTCCTCAAGAGTCTCCCGAACCAGGCTTCAATGACGATGAGTCCGGCGCGTTGATTGTCTTCGGCATTGCGAGGCGGGTTCTTCTCCAAATTTAATATACTTGTCGAATAGTGTCCGGCTTCTAATAAATGCTGCGCTCCTCGGCTTCTGCGCCCAATAATGGCCATCCTCCACGTGTTTGAATGAATGCGAAAAGCCAGGGTATTTTTACAATTACCCCCCTAGCTGCGCAAATGAGCCGCTTATAAAAGGGGCAAGGATCTAGATCTAAGTAACACCATCCCCCCTTTGCGAGCTTTCATCGGAGCGCCTCTGACCAAAGCCCATTCCATCATGGACGATCGACGGCTCCTCCTCTCGCTCGCAGCCCCCAGCCAGGAAATTGGGAGAGATGCTCAGTCCCGCATAGTGAGCTAGTTATACTCCAAGCCAAGGGATTTCTCCCTCCGGCCTTCATGGTTCCGGTTCGAGCCGGACTTGCCACCTACAAGGGCGGAAAGCAAGCGGAGAGCATTCCCGATCCCTCCAAAGGAGAGCGGGTGTGCTTCATCTCTTATCTAGTAAGAGGACTCGGATTTCCAATCCATCCATTTCTCCGGGGGCTCTTGGAGTTTTACGGCCTCCAATTGCACCACCTTACTCCTGCCTCCATCCTGCACATCGCAGGCTTCGTGGCCCTTTGCGAACTATTCTTGGGCGTCAAGGCTCATTTCGGACTGTGGAAGAGAATATTCTGCCTAGTACCCCGTTCTCATGAGGGGTCGATATATCAAGTGGGCGGAGCCGAGCTATGGCGCATCGTCGGGACCGGATACCTATCCGGAACCCCAAAGAAGGCGTCCGAAGACTGGCCTTTGGAATGGTTTTATATGGAGGACGTCCCGCTACCGGATCCTGTTCGGATCGGCCTTCCGGAGTTCAGCAATGCTCCTCTGAAGAAGCGCCTAAGCCGGGCGCCGGAGCCCCGGAGAGAAGATGACCGACGTCCGTTATTTGATGAGCCGAATAAGGTTATCTTGGCTCATGCCGGATTGACCATGACAGAGTCATGGCAATCTGCATTATGAGGGGAGTGCAGCCGCTCCAATACAGGGGCCACCCCATGTGGGACTTCAACGGGGAGGACGATGCCACCCGTCATGGCCGCAAAGGGCCAGGATCGGTCACCGAACTGGTAAAGATCTTGTCTGCCATGTACAAAGGAGAGGAGGAGGATTTCCTCCGTGTCAACCCACTAAAGGAGTTTTCTTCGAATAATCCTCGAAGCTGGGTAAGCAAACATCTTTGTGACCTGTCCGATCCATGTTCCTGTAGTTAAATATCTCATTTCATGGTTTTTGCGTAAGAACTGCGCCGGACTATGGAGAAGGTACACAGCCCGCCCCCACAACCCGAGGATCCGGAGCGGTCCCTCGATCCGACCTCCGAAGAGGATCCGGATATAATGGTGGAGTTGATCGACGGGGTGTTCTACCAACTTAGCATCGACAATGCCTTGGTACCCATTACGGCCGATTACCCCGGAATACTTCCAGCCCCACAGGTAACTGAGACCGAGATCCCAAAACCCAGATAACGACCCATCCATGCTTATTTTTTATCACTGTATACCAATGGTGCATCGCAGGGGGTACCTTCGAGGCAGGAAGCCGAGCCCGCGGCGACTGGCCAACAAAGGGCAGTGCGGTCCCGCAGGCTAAAAAGAAGTGCGGTCCAGATCGAAACTCCACCGCAACGGTATGGCATGTCACCATACTTCCAGGATTGATTCCTGGAAGGCGTACTAACGCTGATGCTCTTTGCAGGAAAAAGAGCGCCACGGATCGAGTCCGGAGAGGCCGCCGATCGAACCTTCACCGGACAAGCTTCAAAGCCAGGTCCGGAGACTGAGGCGAGCACGAGACGTGCGTCGGATGTTCCTCCGACAGAGGATGCCGACAGGTTGTCCACCACCAACTCCGAGGTGGAGAGCCCCTTGAATCACAGGCGTCGCCGGACAGTTCTTCGTGACGCATGTTTCTCCCCAGAGGCCTTGAATGCCTTTGATTCGGGAGATGCGCATCTCCGTGCCGCTCAAGATGGTCTAGCCAGAGCCACGGAGCAGTTTGTGAAGGACATACGGGTAAGGAAATTTGCAGTTATATATGCCAGTAGCCCCCGAGACTTAAAATAGTTAGAATAACTGATTTAAGGATCATTTGTTATGCAGGATCAAAAGAATACCCGACTGTCCCAGGAGCTGGAAGAGTGCAGGGCCCAACTTGAGGCTGCACTAGCCGCTACGGGGGGAGCCACAGAGACCCCCTCTGGTAATATACGCTTCAGAAGATAAATAATTTATGAAGTGCGGCGGGTGTGTAAATCTGACAAAAACATTGCAGATGGCGCCGGACTAGATCCGGACAAGCAACAACTCTTACGCCAGTTAAAGGCCGGCGAGAGCGTGCTTACGAGGGTGCGGCAGGAGAAGAATAACCTCCAAGACGCCAACACCAAGCTGGGTGAGGAACTAAAGGACATTCGTGCCCGATTAATCGACTCAGAAGGAGAATCGGCGGCTTCGTCGCGGCATTTTCAGTAAGTGCTTGAGCGAACTTTGAAAGAGTTCGGCGAGGAAGGCCACTAACATAAACATGTATGTAGGTTTGCTCACAGGTCGTCCTGAGGAGGAGATGCCCAGTTCTTCGGGTGATCTTCTTCCCGAATTGCGTCAGCTGCACGAACGAGTCCGGCAGGTTATGAAAGGCATCGGCCAAGCCTTGTGGCCATCTATCTCCCTGCCCGAAGGCATTGAGGAGCTGGCGGAGCGGCTTCAAGGAGCACGATGGCGCTTCCGGCTATGGAAGATATCGGCCTGCCGTCAAGGCGCCAGGGAGGCCTGGGCCATGGTGAAGACGCGGTACACGGTTGTTGAACCAAACCACATGGCCGAGGTCGGACCTGTGGGGCGGATGGGATGGAGATCCTCAGAAAGCTTAGTGTACGGCCAAGTAGAATTGGCCGCCAAGTATTCCCAGCAAGATTGTAAATTAGATAGCCTATTAGATGGCATTGAGGAGGAATACAATGAGTCGAGTTGACTATGTAAAAATATGACGTGAAAGAATGTCTTCTAGCCGGATTATAGATCGTTTGTCAAAGCGGACCTTTTCGCTTCGACCTCTGGACCCAATAGTCCGGAGTGTGTCCGAATACCTTCGTGGTTATATAAGAACCGTGGTATGCATGGAGACAAGGCGTAGGGGTCATTGTTGCTGTATCAGACAAGTGCCCAACTAGTTATGTTATATTACATGGGTAGTAAGAAACATCTTCCAGGAGAATAGTTCCGTTAAGGGTTCCTTTTCTTTGGGATGCATGCCCTAAAGTGCATGTCAAAGCTGCTATAAAGCAGAAAATCATCCGGGGCAGATGTGTATATAGTTAAAAATCATCTTTTAGTTCACCGACCGAATATTACCTTAAGAACGCTTAGCTTTCGGCTTCACCCGGTCGATGTACACATCCGCTGACCCGGCAAGAATAATCGCAGAGGTGCTCCCTTTACCTCCTAGCCGAACAATCGGGAACGAGGGGTAAGCACAGAGCCGGCGACCCAGCTTGGCCAAAACTTAAGTCATATCGATGCATATAATGGTGAATAAAAGGTACATGCGGAAGTTTAACGCATGTGTTGGGCATGAAAGCCCGTATAAATAAGCTTCTGTTAAAGAAGCCCCCAGGTATAATGAGCGCGGACAGCGCGTCAAGTGTGTGCGAAAAAAGTGCAAACGAGCCTCTAGAGGCTACAAGAAGAAGAAGAAGGAGGAAGGAGAGAAATAAAAGACAGCAAAAAGCAAAAATAAAGAATGCGGACGGAGGAAGGAGACGAACTTGGAGTCCGGCACTTAGGCGTAGAATCTTCGTAGACGGGCTGCGTTCCATGGGTTCGGCTCGAGTCGGTTATCCGATGCGTTTAGAGACGGTATGCTCCACCGGTCAGGACCTGGTCGATGATGAAGGGAGCTTCCCATTTGGGCTTGAGTTTGTCCTTTTTCTTGTCCGGCAGGCGTAGAACTAGTTCGCCAACGTTATAAGCTTTGGCCCGTACTTCCCTGCTTTGATATCTTCGAGCCTGCTGTTGATAGAATGCGGAACGAGCTTTTGCCACGTCGCGCTCCTCCTCCAATGCGTCCAAACTGTCCTGCCGATCGAGCTCGGCTTCTCTTTCTTCATACATGCACGCCGAGGTGAGTCATGTATTATGTCGCAGGCAAGACTTCCTTCGCGCCATACACCATGAAGAATGGTGTGAATCCGAGTCTGATTCGCGTGGTCCGCAGCCCCTAGAGTACGGAGTCGAGCTCCTCGACCCAGTCGTGTTAGATTCCTTGAGGACCGCACTAGTCCGGGTTTAATGCCGCTCATGATTAGACCGTTTGCCCGTTCGACTTGGCCGTTGGTTTGAGGGTGATAGACTGAGGCGTAATCGAGCTTGATGCCCATGTTTTTGCACCATGATTTGACCTCATCGGCCGTGAAGTTGGTGCCATTGTCAGTAATGATACTGTGGGGGACACCGGAACGGTGCACTACCACTGATATGAAGTCTATCGCTGGTCCGGATTCGGCCGTTTTAACTGGTTTGGCCTCTATCCATTTGGTGAATTTGTCCACCATGTCCAATAGGTATTTTTGCTTGTGGGTTCCTCCCTTGAGGGGTCCAACCATGTCAAGCCCTGCATCGCAAACGGCCGGTGATGGGTATAGTTTTAAGGGCGGTGGGTGGCATGTGGCTTTGGTTAGCAAAAGCTGGCAACCGACGCATCGTTGGACTAAGTCCTCAAGATCCCTGGCCGTCGGCCAATAAAATCCTGTCGGAAGGCCTTGCCTACAAGGGCACGGGCTGCGGCGTGGTGCCCACCCAGTCCTGCATGAATTTCAGCCGAGGTTTCGCCCTTCCTATTCAAGATACACCTTTGAAGGACTCGGTAGTGCTTTTCTTATAAAGCTCTCCTCATGGACTTTATAGGCTTTAGAGCGCCCGTACTATGCGGCGAGCCTCATTTTGGTCTTCAGGGAGTTCCTGCCTAGTTAGGTAGGCGAGGAATGGTTCCGTCCACGGGGCGATAACCACCATTATTTCGTGAGCAGAGGGTGTTATCTCGGGGGCGGAGCCTCCGGTTGTGTCAGAGTGTTCGGCTCAGGCGCTACGGTTGGGTCCGGATTGTTATTGCCGGATTCCCCTTCCCATAGTACGGATGGCTTGAACAGCCGTTCCAAAAAGATATTGGGTGGGACGGTATCGCGTTTTGCACCGATGCGCGCCAATATATCCGCCGCCTGGTTGTTATCCCAGGCTATATGATGAAATTCGAGCCCTTCAACTGCGGCTGACATTTTTAGGACCGCATTGCGGTATGCTGCCATTTTCGGATCTTTGGCGCCAAAGTCTCCGTTTATTTGAGATATTGCGAGGTTTGAATCCTCGCGCACCTATAGGCGTTGAATGCCACGGAGATCGCCATCCGGAGGCCGTGCGTAAGGGCCTCGTGATTCGGCTGCCTTGTTGGAGTCCATATACATTATCTCAAGGATGTATTGGATTGTGTCCCCGGTTGGGGACGTCGGACGACGCCAAATTTCCCAAGCCAGCCAACATTTTGGAGCCGTCAAAGTGCATGATCCAATTGGAGTATGCGCCCGTACTCTTTAGGGAGTTCGGCTTGATCCATTCGCCACGAAGTCGGCCAAAACCTGCGACTTAATAGCTCGTCGTGGCTTATAAGTTATGTCGAATGGGAGGAGCTCTATGGCCCATTTAGCAGTCCAGCCCGTCGCGTCGCGGTTGTTTATAATGTCATTAAGAGGTACTTCGGAGGCTACCGTTATCGAACACTCTTGAAAGTAGAGTCGCAGCTTCCAGGATGCCATGAACACCGCGTATGCTATCTTTTGATAGTGTGGGTACCGGGACTTGCATGGAGTTAGGATAGTGGACACATAATAAACCGGTTTTGAATAGGGAACCGGTGTCCGTCCGTTCTCGTTTGACAACGAAAGCATGACAACTTGATGTGTTGCGGCGATGTATAATAGCATTGGTTCGCCCATGTTGGCGCGGCCAGACCGGATTTGTTGCCAAAATGGCCTTTATTTCTTCGAGTCCGGCCGTGGCGGCATCCGTCCACTCAAAGTGTTGGTCTTGCGGCGGAGGAGGCAGTAAAGAGGTAATGCCTTTTCTCCTAAACGGGAGATAAAGCGGCTTAGAGCCGCTACGCATCCCGTTAATTTTTGTATTTGTTTGATGTCTTTTGGAATATCCAATTGTGACACAGCTCGAATCTTGGCTGGGTTTGCTTCAATTCCTCTACCGGACACGATGAAGCCCAGGAGCTTTCCGGCTGGAACGCCGAAGACACATTTTTCCGGATTGAGCTTGATGTCATATTTTCGAAGATTGTCGAATGTGAACCTCAAGTCGTCTACTAGAGTTTCGACGTGCTTGTTTTTGACGACCACGTCATCTACATATGCTTCCACCGTTTTGCCGATCTGGTTTGCCAAACATGTCTGAATCATGCGCTGATATGTTGCGCCGGCATTTTTAAGCCCAAAGGGCATTGTGTTGAAGCAGAATGGGCCGTATGGCGTGATGAATGCTGTTGCATCTTGGTCTGGCTCCGCCATCTTGATTTGGTGGTAGCCGAATGCAGCGTCGAGGAAGCACAATGAGTCATGTCCTGCTGTAGCGTCGGTGATTTGATCAATTCGAGGAGGGGAAGGGATCCTTTGGGCAAGCCTTATTAAGGTCTTTGAAATCAACACATAGGCGCCCAGGATTTATCCTTCTTTGGTACAATCACCGGGTTCGCTAGCCAGTCCGGATGTTTTATATCTCCGATGAATCCGGCCTCCAAAAGTTTGGCTAGCTCCTCTCCCATGGCCTGTCTCTTGGGTTGGAAAAGCGCCAAGAGCCTGTTTGGTGGCTTGAATCCTTTTAGGATATTTAGGCTGCTCGGCCGGTGGCGTGGGATTCTGGCATGTCCGAAGGGTGCGAGCAAAGATGTCCCAGTTTTCTTGTAGAAATTCTCGTGGTCTTGGCGTCTACATCAGGGTTTAATTGTGCCCCGATGGAGGCCGTCTTTCTTGGTCCGTTGGGTGGACTTGGAATTTGACTATTTCATCCGTTGGTTTAAAAGAGGTGGACTTGGATCTTTTATCAAGTATCACATCGTCCTGTTTCACCGTGGAGCGCATCGCGGTGAGTTCCTCGGCCGCTAGGGCTTGGATAGTGCCTCGAGGGCTAGTGCGGCTGTCTTATTTTCGTAGCAGAGTGCTATGTTACGATCACTAGCGAGAGTGATGATTCCATTGGGACCGGCATTTTAAGCTTCATGTACCCATAATGGGGTATAGCTTGAAAAATTGTGAATGCCTCTCGTCCTAATAAAGCATGATATCCGTTGTTGAACGGGTCACTAGAAATGTGACCTCCTCGGACTGTAATTGTCCGTGAGCGAACACTACGTCCAACGTGATTTTTCCTATGCAGCATGCTTCCCGGCTGGGGATTATTCCTCTAAAGGTTGTGCTGCTTCGCTCAATGCGGTTCCAGTCTATTTCCATTTTTCGGAGGGTTTCCTCATATATGAGGTTTTGTCATTGCCGCCATCCATGAGTACCTTAGTAAGGCGAAGCCGCCTACTATCGGGCTGAGGACCAATGTGGTCGGTGCGGGCAGTTCGAATTTAGGTTAAATCGCGGCATTGAAGGTAATAGCCGTCTCACTCCATGGATTTATTGTTGCTACTTGGTAGACTTCAGCAAGGTTGCGGAGTTGTCGTTTGATGCGAAAGTCTCGAAGACTGTTAACACCGTATTGGTGTTGCTGGGCTGGGATTCTGAAGCTAGAAGCTCTTCGCCACTTTTGGCCACCTGCCGTAGTATCCAACATGCTCGAAGGCTATGAGTTGGAGTGGCGCCCTTTGTGCTATGAATTTTGCAGGGTCCGTTTAGCCAACCCTCCAGTACGGTTCCGTACCCTTTAGGGGGTTTTGGTTTTTTGGTATTCAACCCAGGTGCTTGATAATGATGCACCCTTTTGTTCCGGACTAGAGATGTATTCGGGGCCGGATTGTCCCAAAATTTACTTTCGGTTTTCCAGGCGCTCTCCATCGCAGTACTTTTGTACGATGGTCACCAAGTCAACAAAGCGTGTAATTTCGCGGACGACTTATGGCGTTTAGGATTCCCTTGTCCGTGCAATTATTGCGGAAGATTGGTATTAAGCGTCCTCTTTTCGGCAGTCCTTTATCCTGTTCATAACCGGAGGAATCGCCCGATAATGATGTCTTGTTGGCGGGCTCTTGCCGAATTCGAGAAGATCGCTAATGTTTGGGTGGGCGGGTGGCACTAAATCCGGGACCCGTCAATTTAGGACTCAAGGGCGGAAGTTTCGAACTCGGAAGTTTGGATTTTTGAGTGCTATCCAATGAGTCCGACCCGCCGCCTGACTTTAAGTTCAGGGTTTGATCGACATCCGTCCCTCCGCAGGAATCCGGCATGGAGGGATCGGGAATCCGGACGTAGCTAGTCCTTAAGATAGGGGAAGAGTCGCCGCATTGCTCCTCTATCACAACAACATGATGGGTAGCCTCGAGAGAGTTGATCTCTCTCAGATCGGTTTTAGGCCCGATCCGGTCGTAATCTGTGGCAACTCCCAGGGCGGCGATGCGATCCAAGAGCTCGTTTACGGAGGAGAGCTCGATTGGATCCAACTGTTCGGCAAGTTCCGAAATAACATGGAGATTGGTTTCGATGACTCGAGAGGCCATCATCGGTGCGGCGGCCGAACTAGCGGTCATGAGGAAACCGCCTAGCCGAAGAGTCTGACCAGTGGCCAAGGCTTCTTTGGCGATGGTATCATCTTTAAAGACGAGATGAGGCATCCTACCTGACGGTGACTGCACAGAGGAACTCTCAATGAAAGCACCAATGTCGGTATCAAAACCGGCGGATCTCGGGTAGGGGGTTCCGAACTGTGCATCTAGGCGGATGGTAACAGGAGACAAGGGACACGATATTTTTACCCAGGTTCGGGCCCTCTCGATGGAGGTAATACCCTACTCCTGCTTGATTAATATTGATGATATGGGTAGTACAAGAGTAGATCTACCACGAGATCAAGGAGGCTAAACCCTAGAAGCTAGCCTATGGTATGCTTGTTGTTAGATCCCTACGGACTAAAACCCTTCGGTTTATATAGACACCGGATAGGTTAGGGTTACACAGAGTCGGTTACAATGGTAGGAAATCTACATATCCGTATCGCCAAGCTTGCCTTCCACGCAAAGGAAAGTCCCATCCGGACACGGGACGGAGTCTTCAATCTTGTATCTTCATAGTCTTGGAGTCCGGCCGTGACGATAGTCCGGCTATCCGGACACCCCCTAGTCCGGGACTCCCTCACTCCCCAACACTCAACTCTCTCTCACAGGATTTGGATTTAGTGGAAATAAGATTTGAGTGGAAAGCAACTTGGGGAAGGCTAGAGATCAAGATTCATATGGTAGGAATGGAATATCTTGGCCTCAACACATGAGTAGGTGGTTCCTTCTCAGAAACAGCAAGTTGGAAGTGTAGGTTTGTTACGATGGCTCTCTCCACGAATAGAGGAGGTGGAGGGGCATATAGCCTCCACACAAAATCTAACCGTTACACACAACTTGCCAAACTCGATGGGACCGAATTGATAAACTCGGTCGGACCGATTCAGCAAATCTAGTGACCGTTAGGATTTTCGGTGGGACCGACATGCAACTCGGTAGGACCGATATGGTTAGGGTTAGGGCATAACATAATCTCGGCGAGACCGATTACACAAACTCGGTGAGACCGATTTTGGTAATAAGCTAACCAGAGAGTTGGTCATGTAAACTCGGTGGGACCAATTCGCTCTTTTCGATGAGACTGAAATGTTACGAAAGGGAAACAGAGAGTTTACATTGCAATCTCGGTGGGACCGATCGCTCATCTCGATGGGACCGAAATGTTACGAAGGGAAATAGAGAGATTACAATCCCATATCGGTTAGACCGAGATCCCTATCGGTGAGACCGATTTGCCTAGGGTTTGTGGCAGTGGCTATGACATCTGAACTCTGTGGCGCCGGGTAGAAAGAATTGGTAGGGCCGAGTTTGACTTTGGGTTTAGGTCATGTGTGGACTGAGGGTTTTGGAGCATATAACCAAGCATTGTGGAGCAAGAAACTCATTAAGCAACACCTCATCCCTCCTTGATAGTATTGGCTTTTCCTATAGACTCAATGTGATCTTGGATCACTAAAATATAAAATGTAGAGTCTTGAGCTTTTGAGCTTGAGCCAATCCTTTTATCCTTAGCAATTTGAGGGATCCACTTTTCTCATCCATGCCATGCCATCCATTGAGCTTTTCCTGAAATATTCATCTTGAAATGATGTTAGCTCAATGAGCTATATGTTGTTAGGAATTACCAAAACCACCTAGGGATAGTTGCACTTTCAACAAGAGATCTGCCAAGAAATTGACAAGTACCCGAAGTGGACTTTCTATCAACCTTGTCACCGGCATAGTCTGAATCGAAGTAGCCAACAAGATCAAAAGAAGACCTCTTAGGATCCCAAATGCCAAAGTTTGGTGTATGAATTAAGTATCTCACTATCCTTTTCACAACCTTAAGATGTCATTCCTTAGGGGCCGCTTGATATCGTGCACACATGCACACACTTAGCATAATATCGGGACGGGAGGCACATAGATATAACAATGAACCAATCATAGAGCGATAAACCTTTTGGTCAACCAGTTTGCCATCCTTAGTCAAGTAAAGATGTCCACTAGTAGGCATGGGTGTTTTCATACCTTTGCTCTCTTGCATGTTGAACTTCTTGAATAAGTCCTTGGTATACTTTGTTTGGGAAACAAAGGTACCCTACTTAGTTTGCTTGATTTGCAAACCAGGAAAGAACTTGAGTTCACTCATCGTAGACATCCCAAACTTCTCCGACATTAGCCTTCCAAAGTTTTCACTAAAATGAGGGTTAGTCGAACCAAATATGATATCATCCACATAAAATTGGCACACAAATAATTCATCATTAACCCTTTTAGTAAAAAGTGTAGAATCAATTTTCCAATCTCAAAGTCTTTTTCAATAAGGAACTTAGTCAAGCATTTACACCACACTCTAGGAGCTTGTTTAAGACCATAAAGGGCTTTGTGAAGTTTGTAAACATGATCGGGTTTCTTAGGATTAACAAAGCCGGGAGGTTGTTTAATATAACCTTCCTCCTCAATTTCACCATTTAGAAAAGCACTTTTAATGTCCATTTGGTACAAAGTAATATCATGATGATTGGCATAAGCAAGTACGATGCGAATGGACTCAAGTCTAGCAACGGGGGCATACGTCACACCATAGTCCATACCTTCGACTTGACTGTAGCCTTGGGCGACGAGACGGGCCTTGTTGTGTAAAACTTGTCCCTCTTCATAATGCTTATTCCGAAACACCCATTTGGTTCCAATGACATTTTGGTTTTTGCCCAGCCTTTCTACCAATGTCCATACTTGGTTCCTCCCGAAATAGTGTAGCTCTTCGTGCATGGCGGTCACCCAATCCAGATCATCCAGCACTTCTTCAACCTTCATAGGTTCAATACTAGAAATGAATGAATAATGTTCACAAAAATTAGCCGAACGAGTTTTAGAGCGAGTAATTCTCTCGGTTTGGATATCATCAAACATTTGTTTAACGGGAGGGTCTCTTGAAACTCTTGCTCTAACTCGTGAGAGCTTTTGTTTGGGTAGAGGCGAAACATCCTCTTCATCATCTTGTTCTTCCTCTTGGCCTTGTTCATTTTTGGTGTTGTTGTTCTCTTGTGGATGTGGAGAGGGAGGTTGATGAGGTTCATCTTGGTGTACTTCCTCGTTTCCTTCATCTTGGCGTGTCCCACTTGTGGATGCCTCGGAGTCAACTCGTAGTTCACCTTGTCGTGAAGTTGGGGCTTCCACTTGAATGGATGAGGTACTCTCCTTCACCTCCGTTGGGTGAATATTGCCAATAGACAAGTCTTGGGTAGCTTCTGAAGGGTCTTTGTCTCCTACATCACTTGGCAATTGCTCTACTTGCGAGCCGTTAGATTCATCAAACTGTTGGGAACGTAGCATGAATTTCAAAACATTTCCTACGCTCACGCAAGATATATCTAGGTGATGCATAGCAACAAGAGGCGGACAGTGTGTCCACGTACCCTTGTAGACCAAAAGCGGAAGCGTTTGACAACGTTGTTGATGTAGTCGAACTTCTTCTCGTTCCGATCGATCAAGCACCAAACATACGACACCTCTGAGTTCTGCACACATTTAGCTCGATGACGTCCCTCGAACTCTTGATCCAGCAAAGTTTCGAGGGAGAGTTACGTCAGCATTACGGCGTGGTGACAGTGATGGTGAAGTGATCCACGCAGGGCTTCGCCTAAGCACTACGAAGATATGACCGGAGGTGTAAACTGTGGAGGGGGGCGCCAGACACGGCAAACATATGTTGTTGTGTGTTCTAGGCGCCTCCCCCCTCATATATATAGGTGGGAGGGAGAGAGGGAAGCCAAGGGGGCAACCAACTAGGAGGAATCCTACTTGGGGCCCTAATCCTATTCGGCCCCTTACCATAATTCCCGGAGGGGGAAGGAAGGAGGAGGGGGGAGAGAACGAAGGGGGAGGCCGAATTCCTCCCCTTCCTTTCTCTCTTCTCCTCTTTCCTTCCCCCTTATTTCGGCCTACATGGGGCGCACCAGCCCCTTAGGGGCCGGCCTGTCCTACGTACTCTTGGCCCATTAGGCCCATATATTTTGCCGGGGGTTGCCCGGAACCCCTTCGGGTGACCTGATACGTACCCACTACCCCCGAAACACTTCCAATGTCCGAATACCATTGTCCTATATATCAATCTTTACCTCTCGACCATTTTGAGACAACTCGTCATGTCTGTGATCTCATCCGGGACTCCGAACAACATTCGGTCACCAAATCACATAACTCATATAATACAAAATCATCATCGAACGTTTAGCGTGCGGACCCTACGGGTTCGAGAACCATGTAGACATGACCGAGACACCTCTCCGGTCAATAACTAACAGCAGAAACTGGATGCTCATATTGGTTCCTACATATTCTACGTAGATGTTTATCGGTCATACCACAATGACAACATACGTTATTCCCTTTGTCATCGGTATGTTACTTGCCCGAGATTCGATCGTCGGTATCTTCATACCTAGTTCAATCTCGTTACCGGCAAGTCTCTTTACTCGTTCCGTAATACATGATCCTGCAACTAACTCATTAGTCACATTGCTTGCAAGGCTTATTATGATGTGCATTACCGAGAGGGCCTAAAACTCCTTCTTTGACTGATCCATTTTGAACTCTTTCATAATTTTATCCAGATATGTACTCATCGAAAGTCTTATCAAGCTTCTTGATCTATCTCTATAGATCTTGATGCTCAATATGTAAGCAGCTTCACTGAGGTCTTTCTTTGAAAAACTTATTTCAGACACTCCTTTATGCTTTCCAAAAAATTCTTCATCATTTCCGATCAACAATATGTCATTCACATATACTTATCAGAAAGGATGTAGTGCTCCCACTCACTTTCTTTTAAATACAGGCTTCACCGCAAGTCTGTATAAAACTATATGCTTTGATCAACTCATCAAAGCATATATTCCAATTCCGAGATGCTTGCACCAGTCCGTAGATGGATAGCTGGAGCTTGCACATTTCGTTAGCACCTTTAGGATTGTCAAAACCTTCTGGTTGCATCATATACAACTCTTCTTTAATAAATCCATTAAGGAATGCAGTTTTGATATCCATTTGGCAGATTTCATAAAATGCGGCAATTGCTAACATGATTCGGACAGACTTAAGCATCGATAAGAGTGAGAAAATATCATCATAGTCAACACCTCGAACTTGTCAAAAACCTTTTGCGACAATTCGAGCTTTGTAGATAGTAACACTACCATCTGCGTCTGTCTTCCTCTTGAAGATCCATTTATTCTCTATGGCTTGCCGATCATCGGGCAAGTCCACCAAAGTCCATAGTTTGTTCTCATACATGGATCCTATCTCAGATTTCATGGCCTCAAGCCATTTATCAGAATCCGAGCTCATCATAGCTTCTTCATAGTTCGTAGGTTCGTCATGGTCTAGTAACATGACTTCCAGAACAGGATTACCGTACCACTCTGGTGCGGATCATGCTCTGGTTGACCTATGAGGTTTAGTAGTAACTTGATCTGAAGTTTCATGATTATTATCATTAGCTTCCTCTCTAGTTGGTGTAAGCATCACGAGAATGGTTTTCTGTTATGAGCTACCTTCCAATTCGAGAGAAGGTACAATTACCTAATCAGTTCTACTTTCCTCCCACTCACTTCTTTCGAGAGAAACTCCTCCTCTAGAAAGGATCCATTCTTAGCAACAAAAATCTTGCCTTTGGATCTGTGGTAGAAGGTGTACCCAACAGTTTCTTTTGGGTATCCTATGAAGACGCACTTCTCCGATTTGGGTTCGAGCTTATCAGGCTGAAACTTTTTCACATAAGCATCGCAACCCCAAACTTTAAGAAACGATAGCTTAAGTTTCTTGCCAAACCATAGTTCATACGGTGTCGTCTCAACGGATTTAGACGGTGCCCTATTTAACGTGAATGCAACTGTCTCTAATGCATAACCCCAAAACGATTGGTAAATCGGTAAGAGACACCGCACCATATCTAATAAAGTACGGTTACGACGTTCAGACACACCATTACGTTGTGGTGTTCTAGGTGGCATGAGTTGTGAAACTATTCCACATTGTTTTAAATGAAGGCCAAACTCGTAACTCAAATATTCGCCTCCGTGATGATTCTTCACTTCACTCTAAAATTCTTTGAACTTTTCAAATGTTTCAGACTTGTGCTTCATCAAGTAGATATACCCATATTTGCTCAAATCATCTGTGAAGGTCAGAGAATAACGATACCCGCCGCAAGCCTCAACACTCATTGGAGCGCATACATCGCTATGTACTATTTCCAATAAGTCAGTGGCTCGCTCCATTGTTCCGGATAATGGAGTTTTAGTCATATTGCCCATGAGGCATGGTTAGCATTCATCAAATGATTCATAATCAAGTGATTCCAAAAGTCCATCCGCATGGAGTTTCTTCATGCATTTTACACCATTATGACCTAAACGGCAGTACCACAAATATGCTGCACTATCATCATCAACTTTGCATCTTTTGGCATCAATATTATGAATATGTGTATCACTACGATCAAGATTCAATAAACCATTTACATTATGTGTATGCCCATTGACGGTTTTATTCATGTAAACAAAACAACAATTATTCTCTGACTTAAATGAATAACCGTATCGCAATAAACATGATCCAATCATATTCATGCTCAATGCAAACACCAAATAAAATTTATTTAGGTCCAACACTAATCCCGAAGGTAGCGGGAGTGTGCAATGGTGATCTTATCAACCTTGGAATCACTTCCAACACACATCGTCACCTCGCCCTTAACTAGTCTCTGTTCATTTTGTAACTTCTCTTTCGAGTTACTAATCTTAGCAACTGAACCGGTATCAAATACCCAGGGGCTACTATGAACAATAGTAAAGTACACATCAATAACATGTATATCAAATATACCTTTGTTCACTTTGCCATCCTTCTTATCCGCCAAGTATTTGGGGCAGTTCCGCTTCCAGTGACCATTTCCTTTGCAGTAGAAGCACTCAGTTTCAGGCTTGGGTCTATCTTTGGGTTTCTTCATGAGCGGCAACTTGATTGTTGTTCTTGTTGAAGTTCCCTTTCTGTCCCTTTGCCCTTTTCTTGAAACTAGTGGTCTTGTTAACCATCAACAATTGATGCTCTTTCTTGATTTCTACCTTTGTCAATTTCAGCATCACGAAGAGCTCGAGAATCATTTCGTCATCCCTTGCATATTATAGTTCATCACGAAGTTCCAGTAACTTGGTGATAGTGACTAGAGAACTTTGTCAATCACTATATTATTTGGAAGATTAACTCCCACTTGATTCAAGCGATTGTAGTACTCAGACATTCTGAGCACATGTTCACTGGTTGAGCTATTCTCCTCCATCTTTAGGCAAAGTACTTGTCAGAGGTCTCATACCTCTTGACTCAGGCATGAGTCGGAAATACCAATTTTCAGTTCTTGGAACATCTCATATGCTCCTTGGCGTTTAGAACGTTTTTGAAGTCCCGATTCTAAGCCGTAAAACATGGTGCACTAAACTATCAAGTAGTCATCATACCGAGCGTGTCAAATGTTCATAATGTCTGCATCTGCTCCTGCAATAGTTCTGTCACCTAGCGGTGCATCAATGATATAATTCTTTTATGCAGTAATGAGGATAATCCTCAGATCACGGACTAGTCCGCACCATTGCTACTATCATCTTTCAACTTAGTTTTCTCTAGGAACATATCAAAAACATAGGCGAGCTACAACACGAGCTATTGATCTACAACATAGATATTTAAATACTATCAAGACTAAGTTCATGATAAATTAAGTTCAATTAATCAAATTACTTAAGAACTCCCACTTAGATAGACATCCCTCGAGTCATCTAAATGATTACGTGATCCAAATCAACTAAACCATGTCTCATCATCATGTGAGATGGAGTAGTCTTCAATGGTGAACATCTCTATGTTGATCATATCTACTATATGATTCACGTTCGGCCTTTCGGTCTCCAGTGTTCCGAGGCCATGTCTGTACATGCTAGGCTCGTCAAGTTTAACTCGAGTATTCCGCATGTGCAAAACTGTCTTGCACCCGTTGTATGTGAACGTAGAGCTTATCACACCCAATCATCACGTGGTGTCTCTGCACGACGAACTGTCAAAACGGTGTATACTCAGGGAGAACACTTATACCTTGAATTTTTAGTAAGGGATCATCTTATAATGCTACCGATGTACTAAGCAAAATAAGATGCATAACAGATAAACATCACATGCAATCAAAATATGTGACATGATATGGCCATCATCGTCTTGTGCCTTTGATCTCCATCTCCAAAGCACCATCATGATCTCCATCGTCACCGGCTTGACACCTTGATCTCCATCATAGCATCGTGGTCGTCTCACCAAATATTGCTCCTACAACTACCGCTAACGCATAGTGATAAAGTAAAGCAATTACATGGCGTTTGCATTACATACAATAAAGCGACAACCATAAGGCTCCTGCCAGTTGCCGACAAATTTTACAAAACATGATCATCTCATACAACAACGTATATCACATCATGTCTTGACCATGTCACATCACAACATGCCCTGCAAAAACAAGTTAGTTGCCCTCTACTTTGTTGTTGCAAGTTTTACGTGGCTGCTACGAGTTTCTAGTAAGAACGTTCTTACCTACGCATCAAACCCACAACGGTGATTTATCAAGTTTGCTATTTTAATCTTCAAGAAGGACCGGCCGCAGTCAAATTTGATTCAACTAAAGCTGGAGAAACAGACACCCACCAGCCACCTTTATGCAAAACTAGTTGCATGTCTATCGGTGGAACCGGTCTCATGAACGTGGTCATGTAAGCTTGGTCCGGGTCGCTTCATCCAACAATACCACCGAACCAAAATAATGCATTGGTGGTAAGCAGTATGAAGATCACCGCCCACATCTCTTTGTGTTTTACTCGTGCATATCATCTACGCATAGACCTGGCTCAAATGCCACCGTTGGGAAACGTAGCATGCAATTTCAAAAAAAATGCCTATGCTCACGCAAGCTCTATCTAGGTGATGCATAGCAACGAGAGGGGGAGAGGTTGTCCATGTACCCTCGTAGACCAAAAGAGGAAGCATTTGACAACGCGGTAGATGTAATCGAACTTCTTCTCGTTCCGACCGATCAAGCACCGAATGTACGGCACCTCCGAGTTCTGCACACGTTCAGCTTGATGACGTCCCTCAAACTCTTGATCCAGCAAAGTGTCGAGGGAGAGTTCCGTCAGCACGACGGTGTGGTGACGGTGTGGTGACGGTGATGGTGAAGTGATCCACACAGGGCTTCGCCTAAGCACTATGAAGATATGACCGAAGGCGTAAACTATGGAGGGGGCGCCGCACACGGCTAACAGATGTTGTTGTGTGTTCTAGGCGCCTCCCCCTCATATATATAGGTGGGAGGGAGAGGGGGCAGCCAAGGGGGTGCCCTAGTAGGAGGAATCGTACTTGGGGCCCTAATCCTATTCGCCCCCTACCATAATTCCCGGAGGGGGAAGGAAGGAGGAGGGGGAGAGAAGGAAGGGGGAGGCTGAATTCCTCCCCTTCCTTTCTCTCTTCTCCTCTTTCCTTCCCCCCTTATTTCGGCCTACATGGGGTGCACCAGCCCCTTAGGGGCTGGCCTGTCCTACTCTTGGCCCATCAGGCCCATATAGTTTGCCGGGGTTGCCCGGAACCCCTTTAGGTGACCCGATACATAATCAATACCCCCGGAACACTATTGGTATCCGAATACCATCGTCCTATATATCAATCTTTGCCTCTCGACCATTTCAAGACTCCTCGTCATGTTCGTGATCTCATCCGGGACTCCGAACAACATTCAGTCACCAAATCACATAACTCATATAATACAAAATTGTCATCGAACGTTAAGCGTGCGGACCCTAAGGGTTCGAGAACTATGTAGACATGACCGAGACACCTCTCCGGTCAATAACCAACAACGGAACCTGGATGCTCACATTGGTTCCTACATATTCTACGAAGATCTTTATTGGTCGTACCGCAATGACAACATACGTTATTCCCTTTGTCATCGGTATGTTACTTTCCCGAGATTCGATCATCCGTATCTTCATACCTAGTTCAATCTCGTTACCGGTAAGTCTCTTTACTCGTTCCGTAATACATCATCCCGCAAATAACTCATTAGTCACATTGCTTGCAAGGCTTATTATGATGTGCATTACCGAGAGGGCCTAGAGATACCTCTACGATACTCGAAGAGAAAAATCCTAATCTCGATCTATGCCAACCCAACAAACACCTTCAGAGATACCTGTAGAGCATCTTTATAATCACCCAGTTACGTTGTGACGTTTGATAGCACACAAGGTGTTCCTCTGGTATTCGGTGGTGGCATAATCTCATAGTCAGAGGAACATGTATAAGTCATGATGAAAGCAATAGTAATAAAACTAAACGAGCATTATGCTAAGCTAATGATGTGATCCCGTTAATCAAATGACAACACATGTTTATGGTTAGGAAACTTAACCATCTTTGATTAACGAGCTAGTCTAGTAGAGGCTTACTAGGGACACGGTATTTTTTCTATGTACCCACACTGGTGCGCGTCGGTCCTAAACAAACGGGTTTTTACCCCTTTCCACGACGACATTTGGAACCGTCGCCAAGTGAGTGTGGGCGATAGGGGGGGTCCTTCCCACACGAACCAGAAACCGTCGGGGATAGGGAGCCTTGATGCATACAGTTGTCCCTATATAATTGTTTCCGATATCTCGAATATCCCAAAGGCTTCATCCTTGCTCCTCATTTGTGCTCGCATTGCCATCGCAGTCGGAGTTTTGTGGTTCTGCCTAAAACCAGGCAGATTCCAGGCACGGGAGTTTTCTAGGCAAATTCTAGGCACGGGAGTTTTACGATGCCTGGCACATCACAAAAAGTTCATGATTATAAACCGTGTATGATGGGTAGACAATCACACACATTTAGTTTGCCCGCACCGTACGTGATAGTGTCTGACATCACACATACTTTGCAAATGGCAACTGTGTGCATGCTTGCACACGTTTCCTCTCGAACCATCTCGGATTATGGTGTATATCACAAATGTTTGTGTTTTACCAACCGTGTGTGACGTAATGACCTGCACAACGTAATTTTGCCCTAATTTAATTGCTGCTATTTAAAATTGTACCTAATTTAAACTTGAAAGTAGGCTATAGCTTTATTCATATCCATCAGGTTCAAACAACCAATGCATTATTCGATTGAAAGGTACATATGTTTAAGAATTACATAAGAACCAAATAAGGAATGATCTAACAGGGTTCTATACTTGTACTATTACAGATGGTAAAGAAAGAGGCGACAGACATTCCAGTTGCTGAACAAGGTGAAGCGGAATGGCCCTATTATGCTCTCCTGGATGCAGAAGGCATGCAGGACTCTAGTCCAACCCCTTGTGATGGCCGGCCACCAATCATGTAGTTTGAGAGGTAATCTTGAGTAAAATGCTTCAGGATGCACTGCAAAAGAAAAAAGATTCAGATATTGTCATCTAACACAACTCATTACGGGTTGTAAAAAGAAGGCTACAGGGTTCTTGCTTACCATCCTGCAATTCACTGTTGTCTTGCATAAAGTGTAAACAAATAGTTCGATTGACATCTTTTGACCCATTTTAACAACAATCTTTATCAGTTTCCTCACTTGATGCTGGTTCATGAATATCTCATTGCCCCATACGCATAAAGGGTCGAAGTGTGGATCTTTGGCAATGATATATGTACCTAAAAGCACCAAGTTAATATTAGAAGCTAAAAAACAATTGAAAAATGATGTAGTACAACACTCCATCCATCCCATTATATAAGATTTTATTACATGTATATCTAGAAATCATCAGAACATTAAGGTAACACTCTTCCTTGTTGCTATGTAGCCTGGGATTGCATATTTAGTCATTCAGTACAATTCTTGTTGCTAAACAACAATTGAAAAACGAAAAGGCATGTTAACTGCAATATCCTTAACAGCAACCAAATATTGTAATTCATAGTGGTGTTGTTGAAACTGTTATTGATGAAATTGAACTGCACGGCAAATAGTTGCACATATAGAGCATCACATTGTGAAGAACTGAAATAAACAAGTCATAAGGACATATCTAGGAGATCCTTAAAAAGTTAAAGGACTAAAACCCTTAGTGGATATATATATACTCCAGCAATTTTTGGCCTTTTCTAGTCGATCCCCTAAACTTAAGGTTGTAAACTTCAATTTGATCAAGCTCAAAGCAGGTTCAACCGAAAGTAGCAGGCATTCAAACATAAACATAGATAGTTTTGCATAACCGAACATCAAACATAAATTTAAACTAAGCAAAACTACTTTCGGTTGAAGTAGAGGTCGAGCCAATCCTTCCTCATCATGTACGGTGTGCCGCGAGCGGGGTCCGGGCCAGTACCGTCGTCGAGGTCATTGGGGAAGGCACTCCTCTACTCGTTGACATCGATCTCCTCATCCTCAAGGCCCACCTCGACGCCCTCTGCACCGCCGTCGCCGCCGCCTTCAACCTCATCATCAGAGGAGAGCGCGATAAACTCACCACCCTCCGCGCCGCCGTCCTCACCGCCTTCGACCTCGTCATCGGAGGAGAGTGCGATAACCTCGCTGCCCTCCGTGCCGGTAAAGATTGCCCACTCCACCTCCACGAGCTCCGGGTGCTGCCGGCGGAGCTCTTGCATGTAGGCCTCGTCGGCGTCCTCGGCCTCGAGGCGCTCCCACGCCTCGTGGTCCTCCTGCGCCATAGCTGAGCTCACCACCCTGGCTCCAGCGGAACGAGGTGGAGCGGACGTGTGCCGAAGGGGAAATTGAGCCTAGCCGCCGTGCCGTGGTAGCGGACCTGCCAGCGGTCGTACTCCATGGCCGTGAGCTCGGCCGTGTGGAAGCTACCAAGCCACCTGCGGGTGTGGGTCTCTCGATCTATAATCTTGGTGACCCACGTCCCCCACTGCCGCTGCTGGACCCCGAGGTAGGACTTCATCGGCTGCTGGGTCCGAGGGAGGACGGGGAAGTCCTCGAACCGGCATAGGGGCGTGGCGGCGGGCGGATCGGGGGACCGGCGACGGCGGATCGGGCCCGCGGAGGACGACGGGGACACCTCGGCGGCCACCTCGCCGGCGTCGGGCGAAAAGGCCACGATAAACCTCTTTTTGGCCATTGGCTCCTCGAGCTCCCGGCGGGGCAGGCGGAGGTTGAGGATGGAGGCGCCGGCGATGGCGGTGACCTACCAATGGTTTCGAGGGTTCTGTGTCTGTGTGGCGGAGGTTTTGGGTGTGTGTGGAGGGGGCAAGGTTGTGTTTGAGGAAATATCATGCGGCAACTGAAAATTTTACTAGGCGGGAGTAACAAAGGCGGAGACTCTTGAAATTTGGATCAAGGGCGAGCAGATATTTTTGAGATTGCGAGGGATGCAGAGGCGGGAGTAAAATGCCGAGACTCTTGAAAAATTTGAATCAAGGGATCAAGCGAGGCGGGAGTAATGAGACATCGCACACGGTCCGCACATACTAATCGTGTGCTATCAAACATTAAAACCTTCCAAGCAGTAGATATTTTCAAGATTGCGAGGGATGCAGAGGCGAGAGTTTTTGGGGAGTGAGATAGTGTGCTTGACACGCCGGCTGTGGACTATAGCCGACGCACCTTCTCGCGTAAGCCATAGGCGTACTATACACCGACGGTGCTCCAAGATATTTTGTAGGACACCTCACATGGTTGGTGATAATAAACTGTGTGGGATCTACTTGATTTGAATTACAAAATGGGGTCACAGCGGCAATGGACGCTGTTTGAATTGCTAGACCTTTTATCTGCAGTGATCATGCAACTATATGTGTGTCATAAAATAATTGGAATTATTCAGGGTTCGTTTGGACATTTTATACAATAAACTGGTTTTCTAGCCATTTCACGTGCACAATTCAAAATTAAACTACTTGCACATGCTCCGGTGCATACAAATTGGGTGAAAAATCAAATTTGTGTCCTTTAGTGCATGCTTAGGTCCCATGCAAGAAATGGGAATGAATTTTTTGGGGTTCGTTTGGCCTTTCTTTATACATTAACTGGGTTTTCTAGGCATTTTATGTGCATAATTCAAAGTTGAACTACAAGGACATGCTCCAATACACCAAAGTTGGTTGCAAAATCACATGTATGTCCTTGGGTGAATTTCTAGGTCCCATGCAAGAGAAGGGAATGAATTTCAAACATCATGGCACTGTTGATTGCTGGCAAAACGTTGAGATACCTGGTTTTTAAATTCTAGTAAATCCAAAACTCGTCTGAAATTCATGAAACTTGGCATGCTATCATGGAGCGGCATCAACATGCCGGTGAAAATTTTGTCCCATTTGGGGCAGGTTTGGGTATAAGCTTCTCACAAACCAGAGCTTCTCACAACAAGCATGATGGTTTCGATAGGAAACATACCACCTTTGGGGACGGGACGATATCTGTTGCCTCTTATTGCTTTCAAAAATTTTCTAGTGTCAACATAGAACAACAGGAGCGTTGTGTTTAATCTTGGAATTTTTCAGGGTTCGTTTGGCCTTTTTTATACATTAACTGGGTTGTGTAGGCATTTTATGTGCATAATTCAAATTTAAACTACAAGCACATGCTCCAATGCACTAAAGTTGGTTGAAAAATCACATGTGTGTCCTTGGGTGAATTTCTAGGTCCCATGCAAGAGATTGGAATGAAATTCAAACACCAAGGCACTATTGATTGCCGACAAAATGTTGAGATGCCTGGTTTTTAAATTCTAGTAAATCCAAAACTCGTCTGAAAGTCATGAAACTTGGCATGCTATCATGGAGCGGCATCAACATGCCGTGGTGAAAAAATTGTTCCATTTGGGGCAGGTTCGGGTATATGCTTCTCACAAACCAGAGCTTCTCACAACAAGCTTAATGGTTTCGATAGGGAACGTCCCACCTTTGGGGACGAAACGATATCCATTGCCTCTTATTGCTTTCAATTTTTTTTCTCGTGTCAACATAGAACAACATGAGTGTTGTGTCATATTTTGGGATTTTCCGGGGTTCGTTTGGACATTTTTATGCATTAACTGAGTTTTCAATGCATTTATGTGCATAATTCAAATTTGAACTACATGCACATGCTCCAGTGCATATAAATTGGTTGAAAAATCAAATATGTGTCCTTGGGTGCATGCTTAGGTTCCATGCAAGAGATGGGAATGAATTCCAAACACCAGGGCACCGTTGAGTGCCGGCAAAACATTGAGATGCCTGGTTTTTAAATTCCGGTAAATCCAAAACACGTCTGAAATTCATGAAACTTGGCATGCCATCATGGAGCGGCATCAACATGTCTTGGTGAAAAGAATGTCTCATTTGGGGTAGGTTTGGGTATATGCTTCTCACAAACTAGAGCTTCTCACAACATGCCTGATGGTTTCGGTAGGGAACATCCCACCTTTGGGGAATAAATGATATCCATTGCCTCTTATTGCTTTCAAAAAAAATCTCGTGTCAACATAGAACAACAGGAGTGTTTTGTCAAATTTTGGGATTTTTCGGGGTTCGTTTGGACATTTTTATGCATTAACTGAGTTTTCTAGGCATTTTATGTGCATAATTCAAATTTGAACTACATGCACATGCTCCAGTGCATATAAATTGGTTGAAAAATCACATGTGTGTCCTTGGGTGCATGCTTAGGTCCCATGCAAGAGACAAGCATGAATTTCAAACACAAGATCACTATTGATTGCCGGCAAAATGTTGAGATGCCTAGTTTTTAAATTCTGGTAAATCCAAAACTCGTCTTAAATTCATGAAACTTGGCATGCTATCATGGAGCGGCATCAACATGTCATGGTGAAAATTTTGTCCCATTTGGGAAAGGTTTGGGTATAAGGTTCTCACAAACCAGAGCTTCTCACAACAAGCATCATGGCTTCGATAGGGAACGTACCACCTTTGGGGACGGGACGATATCCATAGCCTCTTATTGCTTTCAAAAAATTTCTAGTGTCAACATAGAACAATAGGAGTTTTGTGTTTAATCTTGGAATTTTTCGGGGTTCATTTGGCCTTTTTTATCCATTAACTGGGTTTTGTAGGCATTTTATGTGCATATTTCAAATTTCAACTACAAGCACATGCTCCAATGCACCAAAGTTGGTTGAAAAATCACATGTGTGTCCTAGGTTGAATTTCTAGGTCCCATGCAAGAGATTGGAATGAAATTCAAACACTGTGGCAACCTTTGTTGATTGCTGGCAAAACATTGGGATGCCTGGTTTTTAAATTCTAGTAAATCCAAAACTCGTTTGAAATTCATGAAACTTGGCATGCTATCATGGAGCGGCATCAACATGCCGTGTTAATTTTTTCCCCATTTGGGGCAGGTTCGGGTATAAGCCTCTCACAAACCAGAGCTTCTCACAACAAGCATGATGGTTTCGATAGGGAACGTCCCACCTTTGGGGACGAAACGATATCCATTGCCTCTTATTGCTTTCAAAAAATTTCTAGTGTCAACATAGAACAACAGGAGTGTTGTGTCAATTTTTGTGATTTTTCGGGTTTCGTTTGGACATTTTTATGCATTAACTGGATTTTCTAGGCATTTTATGTGCATAATTGAAATTTGAACTAGAAGCACATGCTCCAATGCACTAAAGTTGGTTGAAAAATCAAATCTGTGTCCTTGGGTGAATTTCTAGGTCCCATGCAAGAGATGAGAATGAAATTTAAACACCATGGAACTGTTGATTGCTGACAAAATGTTGAGATGCCTGGTTTTATATTCTAGTAAATCCAAAACTCGTCTGAAATTCATGAAACTTGGCATGCTATCATGGAGCGGCATCAATATGATGTGGTAAAAAAATTGTCCCATTCGGGGCAGGTTCGGGTATACGCTTCTCACAAGCATGATGGTTTCGGTAGGGAACGTCCCACCTTTGGGTACGAAACGATATCCATTGCCTCTTATTGCTTTCAAAAAAATTCTCATGTCAAGATAGAACAACAGGAGTGTTGTGTCAATTTTTGGGATTTTTCGGGTTCGTTTGGATTTGAACTACATGCACATGCTCCAGTGCATATAAATTGGTTGAAAAATCAAATCTGTGTCCTTGGGTGCATGCTTAGGTCCCATGCAAGAAATGGGAATGAATTTCGAACACCAGGGCACCGTGATTGCCGGCAAAACATTAAGATGCCTGGTTTTTAAATTCTAGTAAATCCAAAACTCATCTGAAATTCATGAAATTTAGCATGCTATCATGGAATGGCACCCAACATGCTGTGGCATTTTTCGTGTCGATTTTGAGAGAAGGCGCACTCGGATAATGAAAGCCAACAAAGGCATTTTGAAAAAATAGCCGCCACTTTAATATCTCAAACGTTTGTAGAATTCAAACTGTATGCGTTCTTTTAACCATTCACGTCATGCCACGTATCTTGGTTTTAATGGCTGTAGGAGGTGCAGTGCGGACAGCTGCTTAACCTTGACTGAACGGGAGGTATGCAAGCGCAGTCCCTTGCACAGGCTGACCGAGAGGCGTGCAAGTTGTCCTCCAATGCGCAGGCTCACCGAGAAGCGTGCAAGCTGTACGCTGCGCAGGCTCACTGGGAAGCGAGCCCTATGACTTCCATGGCCACCCACCTTCCTCTCCGTTAATGGCGCCCGAGCCTTTGTTTAATACGGGCGACCTTACTGTTCGCCTCCCATTCCCCTCCCTCCCGCAGACCTCCACCAACGCCATGGTGCAGAACGATCATCTGCCACTAGTCTTCAAGTTTGGTGAAGTCGACTCCGAGCCGGAGGAGATAGAAAATAAGGAGGATTGGGGCCTCATGGACATGGCCCAGAACAAGCTGGCCACGGCAGTTGCTGCCCCCGCTCCCGTCCCAGCTCCCATCCCCGCGTCCGCACCAGCGAACATCCCCATAGCATTGACAGGCTAGTCGCCGAGCACTATCGCAGAGCTGGAAGCCGCGGGCGTCAGCGAGGTCTACGTGGACCCGCGTGAGCTCGTGTACATGCCAACACCAGCGCCCGTTCCCGTGTGCGCCCCTCCATCCACCGTGGCGCCGGCCCCAGTGCGTTTGGCTGCAGCCGCCGCGCCCGTGCCCGTGCCCGTGCGCGCGCCCCCCTCAGCGGCATGGGACGCTGCCGTCGACCGCTACCTCTTAGCCGCGCCAGTTGTCATCCTCCCACGCCCCGCCCTTCGATCGCGTGACAACATGATGTTTGATTTACAAGTGAAGAATATTGTGTCCTGCCTTGATAACTTCAACAACTACGTCCCGGAGGACGACAACGACAACGACGGCCCAACACGTCGCCTCCGCCGCCGCCGGAAATAGTTTTTTTGGGGTTTAATACTATATCTCGAATTCTCGATCATATGAATATAAATTCACAGTGTGATTGAATGCAAGATGTGGTTTGAACGAACTTGCATTTCTCTCTATTAATGTACATACTTATCAAACGATTTTCTTTTGAGAAAAACGTCAATGGTTTTTAAATATAAAACACTCATTGCAAATGTTTTAGTTAGAACACCCGGATGCAAACTGACAGCTTCCCCAGGAAGCCAAGGGAAAATGTGCCGAGCAGGATTTCTGCATCCCTTCAATGCAAATGGTTGTTTTGCATGACCCGTGTGCAACCACGTACAAAAAATTGGGTAAGATTTGCGTATTTTTCATTTGGGTACATTGCCATTTGTCAAACTGGAAAGATTGACATTTGTTTATCTAGTAACATTGCCATTTGTCAACCTTGTAACACTGTGATTTGTCAAAATATGCAGCTAAAAATAACTAGCACTATCTAATTTTTGCAACTAAAATCTCTAGCACTGTTCATATGGACACCACTAGCAGGCGTGAGTTGATGGATGCATATGCAAATGTACCATTGATTACATACAACAAGTCATCAGCCCACAACGACAACGAGGATACACGTTGGATTATAGATCATTTCCAACAAAACATTCTAGTAAAGTTTTTCTCACACAACAAATAACAAAGCGATGAAATGAACTTCAGCTCAACCACTGCGTCGGTGTCGGAAACGCTTGCTTTGAACCAAGTGATTCTCTAGGAAGGGCCACCATCGTCAATCTTGAGACCAATGCAGATCGATCATCCAGTGAAGCAGCCTATGTCAGGACCCATATTGGGACGGTAGGGAAGCATAGCAATGTCCGAGGTATAGATACAGTTGCTTCTCATAAATGGTAGTAACGTTGTGTCAACAGCAGCTTGATCGCCTTCCACCATCATTGGATAATTTTGTCCAAGGAAGAGCAAGTTTCCTCCAAGACTTTCAATACTGAACTAGGAAGAAGGTGTTGGCGCTACTACACTAGTATCCATCCCGAATACCCTACAAAGGATGTTGGAATAAGTCCGGAGAGTGCGACCATGCGAGACAACAGCTGCTTCCTTAGTAACATCAGCAGTGCCCTGTATACAGACAAGAAGAGGTAATCCATCGGAATAAGTTGCCAGGCGCCACTGAGTATATGGGTCCAGCTCGTCCTCATGCTCGTGATCATCAGCATCGTCATCTCCCCCTTGCTTATACAATTTTTCAATTATATGTGGTGGAATGTTCACAGGACCTTGGAAACACAAGAAGGTTAATTAATTAGTAAAGGGAAACTGGCTAACCCGCATGCATGTGGATGAAACAATTATAATTACGGTGGAAGACAAACGTACTGAAAGCATGATGATTCCATGCAAAAACAGTGCCATGAGTGGTGGCAGCAAACACAAGACCCTCGTATTGAATTGCATCACAGTACTCATCCGTGTACAAAAATTGATTTTTGAGCAATATTCATCGAGGCGTGGAAAGTAAGGAAGGCAACAAGCTTGTCGAAGATAGCAACAACTTCATAGTTCGAGTAATCCCAATAGCGGTTGGGAACTCAACAAATTGCTATCTTCCGTAGACGACAGTCACCATGATCATATTTGAACTCACGTAGAATACTGGTGTACTCAACCTCTAGGTAGTCGTCTGAGATTTTTGGAAGTGGAACCCGGTGACGAGTGTACACATTCACAAGTTCCCACTCGCAGTTGTACCCAATATAAACAACCCAATATCCATTTGCGCTTGCCCAAGTGTTGCCCTCAAGTGATGGCATCTTAACACCATACGTATCATTATCAAGTGGCATCAACTTGCACAAGGCGAGGCTTCCCTCGTCCCTGCGCCTGTAAGCAGGGTCACGGGGAAGAAGATAGGGGAGATCAAACCGCTCCTGGACCCTTGGGTTCCTTGTAATGATGTTATTAGTTGAGTCGAGAATGGTCTTGAACGAACCTGCCATGCTAGCCAAGGTGATGACGTCGCACCGATCAATGAATTCCTCCACCACGTCATCTTTCAGATCGGGGCAAGAATAACGGGGTCATTTCCGGCCTGTTCCGTCCACGGAGAAGATGATCGAACAATGGCAGAAGGAAGGGTGAAGGCAAATGGAGGGAGGAAGAGTGTGCGATAGCAGTTCCAAATCGAGAGAGAAAGGCAAAGAGGCAGTGGACGGTTGCCACGGTACACAAAGAGGCGCCTGGGGAGCGAACGGTTGCCACAGAGGTCACACAATGACGACAAGGGCCGAGTGAACCGCATGCGTATATCGCACAGACCTTGATCTGGCTGGCCATTTCTTTTGTGTTGCCTAATCACAAACAGTTCATCTAAGTGAACCGTATGCTGTATATCGAACACACCTTCATCTGGCTGCCCGTTTCTTTTGTGTTGCCTAATCACAAACAGTTCATCCGGGTGAACCGTATGCTGTGTATCGCACACGCCTTCATCTGGCTGCCCGATTCTTTTGTCCTCCTCATCGCAAATAGTTAATTGAACTGAAGCGTATGCCCGTCATCGCACACACAACTAAAACCTAAACCGTGTTTGATGCATCCGTCATCGCAAACGTTTTATACATTTCTGACGGTTTTCATACAACACCATTTCCGATTATTGCATCACACATGATGTCTACTACACAACCTTATTCTTGTAGACGTTGTTGGGCCTCCAAGTGCAGAGGTTTGTAGGACAGTAGCAAATTTCCCTCAAGTGGATGACCTAAAGTTTATCAATCCGTGGGAGGCCTAGGATGAAGATGGTCTCTCTCAAGCAACCCTGCAACCAAATAACAAAGAGTCTCTTGTGTCCCCAACACACCCAATACAATGGTAAATTTTATAGGTGCACTAGTTCAGCAAAGAGATGGTGATACAAGTGCAATATGGATGGTAGATATAGGTTTTTGTAATCTGAAAATATAAAAACAGCAAGGTAACTAATGATAAAAGTGAGCACAAACGGTATTGCAATGCTAGGAAACAAGGCCTAGGGTTCATACTTTCACTAGTGCAAGTTCTCTCAACATTAATAACATAACTGGATCATATAACTATCCCTCAACATGCAACAAAGAGTCACTCCAAAGTCACTAATAGCGGAGAACAAACGAAGAGATTATGGTAGGGTACGAAACCACCTCAAAGTTATCCTTTCTGATCGATCTATTCAAGAGTCCATAGTAAAATAACATGAAGCTATTCTTTCTGTTCGATCTATCTTAGAGTTCGTACTAGAATAACACCTTAGGACACAAATCAACCAAAACCCTATTGTCACCTAGATACTCCAATGTCACATCAAGTATACGTGGGTATGATCATACGATATGCATCACACAATCTCAGATTCATCTATTCAACCAACACAAAGTACTTCAAAGAGTGCCCCAAAGTTTCTACCGGAGAATCAAGATGAAAACGTGTGCCAACCCCTATGCACAAGTTCACGAGGCCCCGAGGGAGAACTACTACCTCCTCGTCATGGAGAGTGCCAGGATGATGAAGATGGCCACCGGAGAGGGATCCCCCTCCGGCAGGGTGCCGGAACATGTCTAGATTGGTTTTCGGTGGCTACAGAGGCTTGCGGCGGCGGAACTCCCGATCTAGGTTATGTTCTAGAAGTTTGGGTATATATAAGAGGTTTTGGCGTCGGGAACAAGTCAGGGGGTCCCTGAGGCGGCCACGAGGTAGGGGGCGCGCCCAGGGGGTAGGGGGCGCGCCCAGGGGGGTAGGGCGCGCCCCCCACCCTCGTGGTGGCCTCGGGACTCGTATGAGCCATCTCCGGTACTCCGTGGGCTTCTTCTGGTCCAAAAAAAAATCTCCGTTGAATTTCAGGACAATTGGACTCCGTTTGGTTTTCCTTTTCCGCGATACTCAAAAACAAGGAAAAAACAGAAACTGGCACTAGGCTCTAGGTTAATAGGTTAGTCCCAAAAATCATATAAAATAGCATATAAATGCATATAAAACATCCTAGATGGATAATATAATAGCATGGAACAATCAAAAATTATAGATACGTTGGAGATGTATCAAGCATCCCCAAGCTTAATTCCTGCTCGTCCTCGAGTAGGTAAATGATAAAAACAGAATTTTTGATGTGGAATGCTACCTAACATATTTATCAATGTAATATTCTTTATTGTGGCAATAATATTCAAATCCATAAGATTCAAAACAAAAGTTTAATATTGACATGAAAGCAATAATACTTCAAGCATACTAACAAAGCAACCATGTCTTCTCAAAATAACATGGCCAAAGCAAGCTATCTCTACAAAATCATATAGTCTGGCTATGCTCTATCTTCATCGCACAAAATATTTAAATCATGCACAACCCCAATGACAAGCCAAGCAATTGTTTCATACTTTTGATGTTCTCAAACTTCTTCAATCTTCGCGCAATACATGAGCGTGAGCCATGGACATAGCACTATAGGTGGAATAGAATGGTCGTTCTGGAGAAGACAAAAAGGGAGAAGATAGTCTCACATCAACTAGGCGTATCAACGGGCTATGAAGTTGCCCATCAATAGATATCAATGTGAGTGAGTAGGGATTGCCATGCAACGGATGCACTAGAGCTATAAGTGTATGAAAGCTCAAAAATAGAAACTAAGTGGGTGTGCATCCAACTCGCTTGCTCACGAAGACCTAGGGCATTTTGAGGAAGCCCATCATTGGAATATACAAGCCAAGTTCTATAATGAAAAAATCCCACTAGTATATGAAAGTGACAACATAGGAGACTCTCTATCATGAAGATCATGGTGATACTTTGAAGCACATGTGTGGTAAAAGGATAGTAGCATTGCCCCTTCTCTCTTTTTCTCTCATTTTTTTTTGTTTTTTTGGCCTTTTTTTTGTCTGGAGTCTCATCCCGACTTGTGGGAGAATCATAGTCTCCATCATCCTTTCCTCACTGGGACAATGCTCTAATAATGATGATCATCACACTTTTATTTACTTACAACTCAGGAATTACAACTCGATACTTAGAACAAAATATGACTCTATGTGAATGCCTCCAACGGTGTACCGGGATGTGCAATGAATCAAGAGTGACATGTATGAAAAATTATGAATGGTGTCTTTGCCACAAATACGATGTCAACTACATGATAATGCAAAGCAATATGACAATGATGAAGCGTGTCATAATAAACAGAACGATGGAAAGTTGCATGACAATATATCTCGAAATGGCTATGGAAATGCCATAATAGGTAGGTATGGTGGCTGTTTTGAGGAAGGTATATGGTGGGTATATGATACCGGCGAAAGGTGCACGGTATTAGAGAGGCTAGCAATGGTGGAAGGGTGAGAGTGCGTATAATCCATGGACTCAACATTAGTCATAAAGAACTCACATACTTATTGCAAAAATCTATTAGTTATCGAAAACGAAGTACTACGCGCATGCTCCTAGGGGGATAGATTGGTTGGAAAAGACCATCGCTCGTTCCCGATCGCCACTCATAAGGAAGGCAATAAATAAATAAATCATGCTCCGACTTCAGCACATAACGGTTGGCCATACGTGCATGCTACGGGAATCACAAACTTTAACACAAGTATCTCTCAAATTCACAACTACTCACTTAGCATGACTCTAATATCACCATCTTCATATCTCAAAACAATCATAAAGAATCAAACTTCTCATAGTTTTCAATGCACTTTATATGAAAGTTTTTATTATATCCCTCTTGGATGCCCATCATATTAGGACTAAATTCGTAACCAAAGAAAATTACCATGCTGTTTAAGACTCCCAAAATAATAAAGTGAAGCATGAGAGTTCATCTATTTCTTCAAAATAAAACCACCGTCGTTCTCTAAAAGATATAAGTGAAGCACCAGAACAAACGACAAACTACTTCAAAAGATATAAGTGCATATCAATGAGTAGTCGAATAATTATGTAACTATGTGAAGACTCTCTAACATTTAAGAATTTCATATATTGGTATTTTATTCAAACATCAAGCAAAAAAAATAAAATAAATGACGCTCCAAGCAAAACACATATCATGTGGTGAATACAAATATAGCTCCAAGTAAAGTTACCGATGAATGAAGACGAAAGCGGGGATACCATCCGGGGCATCCCCAAGCTTAGGCTCTTGGTTGTCCTTGAATATTACCTTGGTGTGCCTTGGGCATCCCCAAGCTTAGGCTCTTGCCACTCCTTATTCCATATTCCATCGAATCTTTACCCAAAACTTGAAAACTTCACAACACAGAACTCAACAGAAAACTCGTAAGCTCCGTTAGTATGAGAAAATAAATCACCACTTTTGTTACTGTTATGAACTCATTATAAATTCATATTGGTGTAATATCTACTGTATTCCAACTTCTCTATGGTTCATACCCTCCGATACTACTCATAGATTCATCAAAATAAATAAACAACACATAGAAAACATAATTTGTCAAAAACAGAACAGTCTGTAGTAATCTGTATCAAACATACAGTTCTGGAACTCCAAAAATTCTGAAATAAATTGGTGGACCTGATTAATTTGTCTATTAATCATCTGAAAAAATAATCAACCTAAAAGCGCTCTTTTGTAAAAAATGGCAGCTAATATTGTGAGCGCAAAAGTTTCTGTTTTTTATAGCAAGATCGCATAGACTTCACCCAAGTCTTCCCAAAGGTTCTACTTGGAACAAACACTAATTAAAACATAAAACCACATCTAAACAGAGGCTAGATGATTATTTATTACTAAATAGTAGCAAAAGGCAAAGAACAAAAATAATATTGGGTTGCCTCCCAACAAGCGCTAACGTTTAACGCCCCTAGCTAGGCATGATGATTTCAATGATGAAAGATAAGAATTGAAACATAAAGAGAGCAGCATGAAGAATATGACTAGCACATTTAAGTCTAACCCACTTCCTATGCATAGGGATTTTGTGAGCAAACAATTCATGGGAACAATAATCAACTTGCATAGGAAGGTAAAGCAAGCATAACTTCAAGATTTTCAACACATAGAGAGTAAACTTGATATTATTGCAATATGTTGAAGCATATGATCCTCTCTCATAATAATTTTCAGTGGCATCATGAATGAATTCAACCAAATAACTAGCACATAAATCATTCTTTTCAAGATCTACTTGCATAGAAATTTTACTACTCTCCACATAAGCAAAATTCTTCTCATTCGGAATAGTGGGAGTATCATAAGAGACCCGAATACTATAAATTGTTTCCTCACTAAAAGAGTAATGTTCAGAAAAAGGGTAATCATAATCATGACAAGTTTTATAAATATAATCATCACTACTTTTTATAGCATAAGTGTCATCACAATAATCATCATAAATAGGAGGCATGCTATCATCATAATAAATTTGCTCATCAAAACTTGGGAGGCTAAAAATATCATCTTCATTAAACATAGCATCCCCAAGCTTGGGCCAAACATTAATTGCAGCAAATATATTCTCAAACATGTCATTCTCATCAAACATAGCATCCCCAAGCTTGGGCCTTTTCATATCATAAGCATAATCACTCTCAGCATTAATAGTATGGATAGCACCAATAGTATAGCAATTATCATCATCACAATGAGTAATAGGAGCAACATCATTTGGGAGGGACACCTTTCTACCTTTGCTTCTCCGTCTTTTCTTTTTCTTATCCACATCATTTGTGGGTTTAACCCTCTTTTTTGAACTCCTTATTAATGAGATTGGTTGAATAGAAAGCTCCTCCTCGTTACCTGATTCATCATCAGAAATAATATGAGGATATTGGGAAGTCTCTTCCCTTTCATTAGTATTCTCTTCATCTTCTATTGGGTTTCTTTTCTTTATGTAATTGGAAACATAAGCATTTTCAATGCAATTCACCGCACAATACATAAAAATTTCTTCTAGATCAAAATCAAGAACTCTATCAAGATTAAATTTTGGAATACCCTCAGTTATACGTTTCATTTCTTAATACCCCAAAAGAAGACTAAGCTCTTTATGATGCTCAAGGGTAATCAAGTGATCACAACTTTTGGACACGATTTGATCATGAAACAAATATCATTGGAGCTTTAAATGACCATGTTCATTGCAAAATTCACAAGGATGGTGATAAATATTGAATCTTTCAGCACAATCATCTAGCCTTTCTTGCAACCATTTAGTTTCCAAATACTTACGCCTCTTGCAAAATCTATCTTCCCTATTTGGTGTGTACTTGCAAGCTATATGTATTCCACAAAAGTTGACATGCTTATAAGAGACATTTTCATCATGATTATTGCAATCATCATTAGTACTATGGATATTCAAAGAATTCATACTAACAACATTGCAATCATGCTCATCATTCAAATATTTAGTGCCAAACATCCTAATGCATTCTTCCTCTAGCAATTGAGCACAATTATCGGAATCCTTATTTTCTTGAAAGATATTAAAAAGATGAAGCATATGAGTCACCCTTAATTCCATTTTTTGTAGTTTTATTTTATAGACTAAACTAGTGATAAAATAAGAAACTAAAAGATTCAATTGCAAGATCTAAAGATATACCTTCAAGCACTCACCTCCCCGGCAACGACGCAAGAAACTTCTTGATGTCTACTACACAACCTTCTTCTTGTAGACGTTGTTGGGCCTCCAAGTGTAGAGGTTTGTAGGACAGTAGCAAATTTCCCTCGAGTGGATGACGTAAGGTTTATCAATCCGTGGGAGGCATAGGATGAAGATGGTCTCTCTCAAGCAACCCTGCAACCAAATAACAAGGATTTTCTTGTGTCCCCAACACACCCAATACAATGGTAAATTGTATAGGTGCACTAGTTCGGTGAAGAGATGGTGATACAGGTGCAATATGGATGGTAGATATAGGTTTTTGTAATCTGAAAATATAAAAACAGCAAGGTAACTAATGATAAAAGTGAGCACAAACAGTATTGCAATGATAGGAAACAAGGCCTAGGGTTCATACTTTCACTAGTGCATGTTCTCTCAACAACAATAACATAACTGGATCATATAACTATCCCTCAACATGCAACAAAGAGTCACTCCAAAGTCACTATTAGCGGAGAACAAACGAAGAGATTATGGTAGGGTATGAAACCACCTCAAAGTTATCCTTTTTGATCGATCTATTCAAGAGTCCGTAGTAAAATAACATGAAGCTATTCTTTCCATTCAATCTATCATAGAGTTCGTACTAGAATAACACCTTAAGACACAAATCAACCAAAACCCTAATGTCACCTAGATACTCCAATGTCACCTCAAGTATCCGTGGGTATGATTATACGATATGCATCACACAATCTCAGATTCATCTATTCAACCAACACAAAGTACTTCAAAGAGTGCCCCAAAGTTTCTACCGTAGAGTCAGGACGAAAACATGTGCCAACCCCTATGCATAAGTTCACGAGGTCACGGAACCTGCAAGTTTATCACTAAAACATACATCAAGTAGATCACGTGATATGCCATTGTCACCACAGATAAGCACATGCAAGACATACATCAAGTGTTCTCAAATCCTTAAAGACTCAATCCGATAAGATAACTTCAAAGGGAAACTCAATCCATTACAAGAGAGTAGAGGGGGAGAAACATCATAAGATCCAACTATAATAGCAAAGCTCGCGATACATCAAGATCGTGCCAAATCAAGAACACGAGAGAGAGATCAAACACATAGCTACTGGTACATACCCTCAGCCCCGAGGGTGAACTACTCCCTCCTCGTCATGGAGAGTGCCGGGATGATGAAGATGGCCACCGGAGAGGGATCCCCCCTCCGACAGGGTGCCGGAACGGGTCTAGATTGGTTTTCGGTGGCTACAGAGGCTTGCGGCGGCGGAACTCCCGATCCAGGTTATGTTCTGGAAGTTTGGGTATACATAAGAGGTTTTGGCGTCGGGAACAAGTCAGGGGGGTCCCTGAGGTGGCCATGAGGTAGGGGGCGCGCCCCCCACCCTCGTGGTGGCCTCGGGACTCTTCTGGCCCATCTCCAGTACTCCGTGGGCTTCTTCTGGTCCAAAAACAATCTCCGTTGAATTTCAGGTCAATTGGAATCCGTTTGGTTTTCCTTTTGTGCGATACTCAAAAACAAGGGAAAAACAGAAACTGGCACTGGGCTCTAGTTTAATAGGTTAGTCCAAAAAATCATATAAAATAGCATATAAAACATCCTAGATGGATAATATAATAGCATGGAACAATAAAAAATTATAGATATGTTGGAGACGTATCAGCACACAATTTCTCGAAGGATCTCTCATCATAGTGTCGCGTTAGAAGCATCCTGCAGTAGTGCCACACATGTATCAAGTTTCTGATTAATACAATTCTAGCGTGGATAATAAACAATTATCATGGTATAAGGAAATATAAAATAACTAATTTTTTATTTCCTCTAGGGAATATTTCCTTCACAAAGTTCACATCTACCGTCTCGTCAACCTTTCGGGTGAAATTGTTGTAGACACGGTAAGTGTGAGAGTTTGAGCCATAACCGAGTAGGAAACCTTCATGAGATTTAGGAGCAAATTTCGAACGATGATGCTTATCAAGAATATAGCACTTTGAGCTGAATACTTAAAAGTATCCAACTTGGGGTTTGTTACCGGTGAGAAGCTCGTTTGCCGTCTTGCCGAGTAGCTTGTGAAGATATAGACGATTTGTTGCACGTCAAGCTGACTCAACTGCTTCTGCCCAAAATTGTTTTGGCGTCTTGTACTCATCAAGCATCGTTCTCGCCATATCAATAAGATCCGGTTCTTCCTCTCAACAACTCCATTTTGTTGAGGCGTGCACGTAGCCGAGAACTCATGTGAAACCCCTTCTTCGTCAAGAAAGGTGTCCACATTGGCATTCTTGAACTCCATTCCGTTGTCGCTGCGAACCTTCTTAATCTTCACCTCAAATTGATTTTGGGCCTTCCTAGAGAAGTTCTTGAAGATCTTTTGGACCTGCGATTTATCATGAAGAAAATAACACCCACGTAAATCTTGAAAAGTCGTCGACAATGACTAGACCGAACGAGTTACCACCGAGACTTTTGTAGGCGTTAGGACCTAATAGATCCATATGAAGCAGCTTGAGCGGTCTTCTCGTGGTCATGATGTTTCTCACGGGGTGGCTTCCTCCAACCTGTTTTCCTTCTTGACAAGCACTAAAAAGTCTATCCTTGGCAAATATAACGTCTTTAACTCCAAGGATATGATCACCTTTAATAAGCTTATCAAGATTTCAAATGCCCACATGACCTAACCTTCTATGCCACAACCAACCTTTAGATGATTTAGCAATTAAGAAAGTTCTAGATTGAGCCTTTTTGGTGAAATTAACAATGTATAGATCACCTCTACGTATACCGGTAAAGACCATATTATGATTATCTCTTCTAAACACTTGGCAATCTACTTCAGTAAATAGGACATTGAACCCGAAAACGGCTAGTCTAGATACGAAAAGTAAATTGTATCCAAGAGATTCAATGAGAATAACATTTTGGATGGAGCTGTCACGTGAGATGGCCACCTTACCTACGCCAACCACCTTACCCTTTGAGTTATCACCAAAAGTGACATACTTTTGAGGGCCGTCATTTTCAGCAAGCTCACGAAACATATCCTTGTCTCCGGTCATGTGATCGGTACATCCACTATCAAGAACCCATTCCTTTCCTCCAACCATGTAGCCGCGAAGGTTAGCCATAAGCCCAAAGTGTCTCATAGACTCATCGAGATCAAAGTCACTATCATCATCCTCATCATAGTATCCATGTTCAACATCGTCTTGTGATTGATCATCACCTAGAGAGAGTGATTCATTAGATGTATGACCATGGCAATGTGCATCTTTATGAATTATAATGACTTGAGAGATAATACTACTAATGACTCCAACATCTCCTTTAGCACGCATAAGGTCACGAAGCTCGAATAGACAATCATCAAATTTGGGATCACTAGGTTTCATTTTATGAAAAGCTATGAACTTTTGAAGAATCGCATCTAGATTTTCCAAGGAATAGTTTGGAAACCGTTCCTCAAGAAATGTCCATATGGTGTAATCACATTCAAAAGTAGGCAAGCAAACAATCAAATTTCTAGGCAATCCTCTAATGATAAGATTGATATTTATAAGATTGTGGATCATGTCAAGAGACTCATCGTGGGTAGGATGCAATGGATCAACAAGGGACGCACAATGGCTAGTAATGTACTTGTTCAAGTGATATTCATTGAAAATATCAAGCATCTCATTTTTCCAAGCATTGAAGAACTCTCCATCAAACATAGGTACTCTACGTCTAAAACTCCCCACTGTAGACTCATCCATCTTCCTCCAATGGTGATTAAACCAAAGCAATGGATAACAAAGCTCTGATACCAATTGAAAGGATCGAGAAGAGGTGTCTGGAGGGGGGGTGATTAGACACTCAACAAGCAAAAGTAGCAGCTTTTAAATTCTTCAAGTTGAGGTGGAGTTTTAGCACAAGTTTAAAAATTCACAATACATTTCAAGCAAGCATGGCAAGAGTATATGAGCAGCGGAAAGTAAAGCATGCAAGTTGCAATAAAGTAAAGGGATGGGATTGGAGTGTGCAAACGCAACTAGAGACACGGAGATTTTTGGCGTGGTTCCGATAGGTGGTTGATACGTCTCCAACGTATCTATAATTTATGAAGTTTTCATGCAGTTATATTATCATTCTTGGATGTTTTACAACCATTTTCTAGCAACTATATATCATTTTTAGGACTAACCTATTGACTCAGTGCCCAGTGCCAGCTGCTGTTTTTGCTTGTTTTTTACATCGCAGGAAATCAATATCAAACGGAGTCCAAACACCGCGAAACTTTTTGTGTATTCTTTATGGACCAGAAGACCACCAATGGGCCAGAGCAGCACCTCGGGGGTTCCCCGAGGGGGGCACAACCCACCAGTGCACGCTTGGGGGCCCAGGCACACCAAGGTGGGTTGTTCCCACCTCGATGGCCTCCCGCACCTCCTCTTTGCCCTATACAATCCCAAATATTCCAAAGACCCTCGGGGTTACCCTAGATCAGAAGTTCCACCACCGCAAGGCTCTGTAGCCACGAGAAACTAATCTAGACCCTGTTCAGGCACCCTGCCGGAGGGGGGAATAATCAGCGGTGGCCATCTCCATCATCCTGGCGGCCACCATGATGAGGAGGGAGTAGTCCACGCTCGGGGCTGAGGGTTTGGACCAGTAGCTATGTGTTTAATCTCTCTCTCTCTCTCTCTCTCTCTCTCTCTCTCTCTCTCTCTCGTGTTCTTGAGATTTTATGATCTTGATATATCGCGGGCTTTGTTAATATAGTCGAATCATTTGGTGTTTTCCCCTCTCTATCTTGTTGTGATGAATTGAGTTTTCCCTTTGAGATTTCATTTTACTGGATTGAATACTTTCATGGATTTGAGAGCACTTAATATATGTCTTGCATATGGAATACTCATGGTGACAATGGGGTATCATATTGATTACCTTGATATATGTTTTGGCACTCAACTTGCGGATTCCCGAGGTGACATTTGGGTAATCTTTGCATAGGGGTTGATGTACGTTCTTGTCTTTGTTTCTCCAGTAGAAATCTGGGGGCACTCTTTGAGGTTCTTTTTGTTGGATTGAGTATTATGTATCTGAAATTATTTGGTGTTATTTTAGTACGAACTCTTGGATAGATCCATCGGAAAGAATAGCTTCAAGGTGGTTTCGTAGCCTACAAACGATTTCTTCTTATGTTCTCCGCTAGATAGGAACTTTGGAGTGATTCTTCATCCACTTTGAGGGGTAGTTATATGATCCAATTATATTAGCACTGTTGAGAGATTGCACTAGCGAAAGTACGGACCCTAGGCCTCATTTTCAAGCATTGCAATACCGTTTGTGCTCCGTTTTATCAATTGCTACCTTGCTGTTTTTTATTGTTCTTATTACAAAAATCAATATCTAATATCCATATTACACTTATATCACTATCTCTTTGCCGAACTAGTGCACCTATACAAATTACCATTGGATTTGGTGTGTTGGGGACACAAGAGACTTTTTATTATTTGGTTGCATGGTTGTTTGAGAGAGACCATCTTCATCCTACGCCTCCGACGGATTGATAAACCTTAGGTCATCCACTTGAGGGAAAATTGCCACTGTCCTACAAAACTTTGCGCTTGGAGGCCCAACACGTGTCTACAAGAATAAAGTTTCATAGTAGACATCAAGCTCTTTTCTGGAGCCGTTGCCGGGGAGGCTAGGTAAGCGGCACTCACATCCCGTCAACGAAGCTTTTTTCTGGCACTGTTGCCGGGGAGGTGAGTGCATGAAGGTATATCTTTAGATCTTGCAATTAAATCTTTTAGTTTCTTGTTTTATGGCTAGTTTGGTTTAGAAAAGAAAACTACTAAAAAATGGAATTGAGGTTGCATCATATTATTGATCATCTTTATAGTGTCTTCCGTGAAAATGATGGAAAGGAAAATTGTGCTCAATTGATAGAAGAAGAATTCAATAGAATGTTTGGTATAAATGATGAGCATGATTGCAATGTTTTTAGTATGAATTGTTTGAATATCCATGATGCTAATGGTATGCAAAGCCATAAGCTTGGGGATGCTATATTTGATGAAGATGGTATTTAGTCCCCCAAGATTTGATGTGCAAATTTGTTATAATGATTGCATGCCTCCTATTTATGATGATTATAATGATGAAAGTGGATTTGGAGAGGTCGTGACTTTATTTAGTGATGAATCCACCATTTTGGATGAGGCTTCAATTGACTATGATAACAAAGTTGCTATCTATGATGATTATAGTGATGACATGTATGTTATAAAGAATAATGATAACCATGAAAGAGGTGCTGCTACTTGGTGGATGATGTAACAAACCATGAATGGATGGCAAGGAGTAACCACTTGGAAATAATTTAAGTTGACTCTGCTAAAGTCTCGTTCTGTGTCCCAGAAATTAAAGCCTTATGGAAGTGATATGACGAAACCTTGTGCATGCAAGCTCTGTGGAGAAATAGGACACACCCATAAAGAACACAAGGGTGAATGCCCTCATTGTGAAGAAAGTCACCCAACTGAACAATGCCCAACTAGGCAGATTACTTGTTTCTTGTGTGAAGGAACTACCCACTACCCTGCTCAGTGTCACATTTACCCCATAGTACAACGAACCATCCAGCAGAAGAAATAAGCAACGAAAGGAGCCCTCATGGAAATCTTAGAAGAACCTGTGATGAAGGAAGAGGTGGAGGACACACCCAAAGAAGACACAATTAAACCCTGCACCAAGTCATGCTATTCATGTGGAGAAGAAGGACACATCTCCCAGAATTATATGAATGGGGATCTAGTAGCATTCCCGACAGTGGAAGTAGAGTATGACCCACATGAAATAGAAGCCCTGATTGGCATGGAAAAGTCCAGGAAGAGAAATAGATTGGATTCGAGGAACAACCAAATTCTACAAAGAAGGATCTGAGTGATATCACATGTTTCGGGTGCAAGGAGTCAGGGCACTACTTCAGCGGTTGCCCAAAAAGGAAACTTCGAGACTTGTCAGAAGTAATATGTTTTCGTTGTAATGAAGCAGAGCACTTTGCCAGGGATTGTCCCAAAGAGAAGGAGGCTTGTGCTAGATAGTTGAGTTTGCAACGAAAGAAATGTAGTAGCAGTAGTGAGAACTTTTCTTTTATATTGAGGTGTTGAGTTGAGGCCTGTAATGGAAATGCAGGAGATTATAGTAATTGGAGAATCAATCAACTTAGCATCGTTGGTACTGATTTGGATTTTATCAAGAAAGATTTTGACCATTTTCAAGGACATGAGAAATATGGTCTATGGAAGAATTCGAGCATTTTAAGTGTGGTAGTACCCTGTGAGGACCCTTGGCCCCTGGAAAAGATAGTGATACTCCATGGAGTGGACCACGGATAAAATAAGTACGAGTTTTATCTCGACATGTGGGATACACTAATATTATGAGGGGATGAAGTACTATTGGATGTAAAGGAGGTAGAATGTTGGTAATATGGAGCAATTGTAACTCCATAATGAGTCTGAGTAATCACGTCTTAGTTTGGTACGAGTAGAAGGAAGAGAGACAGTACAATTGGATGGATTTAAGTATGCTAGGAAGCTAGATGTTGGAATAATGACCAGTTGCCCCGAGGATGAGTTCAAGGTTTACAAGTGATGAGATGGGCCATAACCCACAGGCCCCAGAACCTACCAAGAAGCAAGCACACTCTTGTGCTTCACTTATATCCTATGAGTAAATTGTTGAATAAATTGAATGTAATGAAGTTGAAATTATATGTTCATATTATGCCTAGTGGTAGCTATACATTGGGTTTAGAAAGTGAAATCTTTTGAGGCTTGAAAATCACAATATTGGTCATACAAGCAATTCATGAATGATTAGTAAATGGAAGAGAACTTTCACATGCAAATACACTATCTTGGAAATCTTTTGTGATTGTGAGCCCCCATCAAAATATTATATGCCAAAATTGTTGACGTTGGACAAGGAAGACAACATAATGATTTATGTTTGTCCATATTCACATAGATGTTATATTGTCATAGATCCTTCAACATGTGGTGCTTGCCCCCCATCTTTGCTAGCCAAAAATTCCGCACCAAGTAGAGATACTACTTGTGCATAAAAAACCCTTAAACCCAAATCTTATCTTCAAGAGTCCAGCATACTACCTAGGGATTGAGGAAGATCCCTTAAGTAAGTTTTCATCGGTGCAATAAGGCAATAAAAATTGCTTCTAAAACTGTGAGATCATTTAGTGTAAGAGAAAATTGAGCGTAGTACGAACTTGTGATGGTGAAGAATAAAAGCGATAGACTGCATAATAAAGGTTGCCATCACAAGGGGAAATACAACGTGACGTTCTTTTGCACTAAGGGGTTGAGCATGGAAACAAATAAGCGCATGGCAATCTCTGCTTCCCTCTGCGAAGGGCCTATCTTTTACTTTTAACTTTCATGCAAGAGTCAAAGTTTTTGTCTCTATTCCTTTTTATTTTTCTCTTTTGGCAAGCATCATGTGGTGAGGAAAGATCTAGGCACATATATCCAGTTGGATATGGGTAGCATGAGTTATTATTGTTAACATCACCCATGAGGTGAATACATTGGGAGGCAAAACAATAAGCCCCTATCTTTCTATGTGTCTGGTTGAAACGTTTTGCTCATATGTATGCGGTGAGTGTTAGCAATCATAGAAGACTATATGATGGTTGAGTATGTGGAGCTCTTACTTAAACTCTGTTGAATAATTTGAGTATGTGTATGACTGAGAACATAGGTATTTGAGTTTCAAGAGAATTCATTGTTTGGACATTAACATGTGAATTGGTTGCTACTTTAACATGAGAAGCTTTATAAGAAAGAATTGCCGTTATGATGCTAGGAAAAGTGACTGAAATTGCCATTGATCAAACTTGTGCACTTTGCTAGCATTCACACTTCGTAAATTATTTCTTTTATCATTTACCTACTCGAGGACGAGTAGGAATTAAGCTTGGGGTTGCTGATACGTCTGCAACGTATCTATAATTTATGAAGTTTTCATGCTGTTATATTATCATTCTTGGATGTTTTACAATAATTTTATAACAACTTTATATCATTTTTTGGGACTAACCTATTGACTCAGTGCCGAGTGCCAGTTGCTGTTTTTTGCTTGTTTTTTACATCGCAGGAAATCAATATCAAGCGGTGTCCAAACACCGCGAAACTTTTGGTGCATTTTTTATGGACCAGAAGACCACCAATGGGCCAGAGCAGCACCTGGGGGGTGCCCCGAGGGGGGCACAACCCACTAGGGCGCGCCTAGGTTGGTTGTGCCCACCTCGGTGTCCTCCCGCACCCCCTCTTTGCCATATAAAATCCCAAATATTCCAAAAACCCTTGGGGTTACCCTAGATCGGAAGTTCCAAGGCTCTGTAGCCACGAGAAACCAATCTAGACCCCATTTCGGTACCTTGCCGGAGGGGGGGAATCATCACCGGTGGCCATCTCCATCATCCTGGCAACAACCATGATGACGAGGGAGTAGTCCACCCTCGGGGCTGAGGGTTTGTACCAGTAGCTCTGTGTTTAATCTTTGTCTCTCTGTCTCTGTATCTCTCTCTCTCTCTCTCACTCTCTCGCTCTCTCTCTCTCTCTCTCACTCTCTCGCTCTCTCTCTCTCTCGTGTTCTTGAGATGTCACGATCTTGATGTATTGCAGGCTTTGTTAATATAGTCCGATCATATGGTGTTTTCCCACTTTATCTTGTTGTGATGAATTGAGTTTTCCCTTTGAGATTTCGTTTTATCGGATTGAATACTTTTATGGATTTGAGAGCAGTTGATATATGTCTTGCATATAAATACTCATGGTGACAACTGGGTATCATATTGATTCACTTGATATATGTTTTGGCACTCAACTCGTGGATTACTGAGGTGACATTGGGGTAATCTTTGCATAGGGGTTGATGGACGTTCTTGTCCTTATTTCTCCGATAGAAATCTTGGGCACTCTTTGATGTTCCTTGTGTTGGATTAAGTATTATGAATCTGAAATTATTCGGTGTTGTTTTAGTACGAACTCTTGGATAGATCGATCGGAAAGAATAGCTTCAAGGTGGTTTTGTACCCTACAAACGATTTCTTCTTATGTTTTCCGCTAGATAGGAACTTTGGAGTTATGCTTCATCGCACTTTGAGGGGTGGTTATATGATACAATTATATTAGCACTGTTGAGAGATTGCACTAGAGAAAGTACGGACCCTAGGCCTCATTTTCAAGCATTGCAATACCGTTTGTGCTCCGTTTTATCAACTGCTACCTTCCTGTTTTTTATTGTTCTTATTACAAAAATCAATATCTACTATCCATATTACACTTATATCACCATCTCTTCACCGAACTAGTGAACCTATACAAATTACCATTGGATTTGGTGTGTTTGGGACACAAGAGACTTTTGATTATTTGGTTGCGGGGTTGTTTGAGAGTTACCATCTTCATCCTACGCCTCCCACGGATGGATAAACCTTAGGCCATCCACTTGAGGGAAAATTGCTACTGTCCTACAAAACTCTACGCTTGGAGGCCCAACATGTGTCTACAAGAATAAAGTTGCATAGTAGACATTAGTGGTGCTATCGTATGTCCACGTTGGTGGGGACTTCAACCCACGAAGGGTAACGGTTGCGCGAGTCCATGGAGGGCTCCACCTGTCGGTGTCAAAACGGGCGGATCTCGGGTAGGGGGTCCCGAACTGTGCGTCTAAGGTCGATGGTAACAGGAGACAGGAGACACAATGTTTACCCAGGTTTGGCCCCTCTCTATGGAGGTAATACCCTACTTCCTGCTTGATTGACCTTGATGAATATGAGTATTACAAGAGTTGATCTACCACGAGATCGTAATGGCTAAACCCTAGAAGTCTAGCTTGTATGACTATGGTAATGAGTATATCTGCCGTCCGGACTAAGTCCTCCGGTTTATATAGACACCGGGAGGATCTAGGGTTACAGAAGGTCGGTTACAAAGAAAGGAATCTACATGTTTGATCGCCAAGCTTGCCTTCCACGCCAAGGAGAGTCCCATCCGGACACGGGTAAAGTCTTCGGTCTTTGTATCTTCACAGCCCATCAGTCCGGCCCATGGCTAACAGGCCGGACGCTCGAGGACCCCTTAGTTCAGGACTCCCTCACCACCCACGAAGGGTCCACGAAGAAGCAACCTTGTCTATCCCACCATGGCCATCGCCCATGAAGGACTTGCCTCACTAGGGTAGATCTTCACGAAGTAGGCGATCTCCTTGCCCTTAAAAACTCCTTTGTTCAACTCCACAATCTTGACGGAGGCTCTGAAAGGGATCGAGAAGAAGTGTCTAGAGGGGGGGGGGGTGATTAGACACTAAGTGCCAATAGTTGCAGTTTTTAACTTTTTAGGTTTAAGTGGAGTTTAGGCACAAACTTAACAATCTCAATACATAATTCAAGCAAGCATGCAAAGAGTATATGAGCAGCGGAAAGTAAAGCATGCAACTTGCAAGAATGTAAAGGGAAGGGTTTGGAGGATTCAAACGCAATTGGAGACATGGATGTTTTTGTCGTGGTTCCGATAGGTTCTTTTTTTATTGTTGTACTAATTTCGTTTACTGTTTGTCATGGCAGGTGTTGAAAGATGGTGGGCGCTGGTCGGGAGGAGGAGGCTAGGGTGGACTCGTCCGAGGAGGAGGCTACACGGACTCCGGTCCACGAGCCTCCGGTCCACGGGTCTTGGGCCTCGAGTTCGGCCCACGTGACCCCGGAGGAGCACACGTCCGGATGGGGTACTGGCCGGATCAGCCCGAGGATCCGAGTGGCCATGCTGATGATGGCGGGAGCCGATCGATCTTGAGGAGGAGGGGGCACCGTCTACAGTGCTACACGGCTCCCGTCTGCAAGCTGGTGACCCGCGAGCAGAGGTGGTTGATTTTCCCTGATGGGGAGAGGTACGTAAGTGCATTTAATATTTTTGTACCTTGTGCATTCACGTTTTTTCAAATAACTAATGCGTTGGCCTTGTCATGCTGCAGAGGTTGGGACCACCATCATAGTGTCCGCCGGCCCAACTCCGTCCTTAGAGTTCTTTGCCGGCAAAACTTCCGGGTTTGTCACGTTGCTGGTGAGGGTCGGCTTCGAGCTTGGATTGAGCTGGGAGCACTACGTGGCTGCACCGGCCCCGCCGGATGAGATTATCGACGGTGTCGTAATGCGACACAAGGGCGCATATGGTGATCGTAAAGTTCGGTAATTTCTCCTTTACACATTTAAAAATCTTCAACTAGCTAGTTATTAATTGTACTAATCAATATTGTCTCATTTGATTGCAGACATTCTACAGGTGTGAGGAGGGATACGAGGAGGACGCGGCACATGTTATCGAGAACGCGTGCATAGCGCCTACTCGTAACTTACGGCCACGAGGCTCGGGTGCAGGCTGTTCGAGACTACTACGCCTTGCATGGTATCAAGAAGACCAAGCCAGCGTGCCGCGATAAGTTCCTGAGTAAGGAGCAGTACATGAAGGTAATTCTTAAGGCTTTCTCTACTTAAGTTCCTTCATTTAGTAATTCTTAGCCGTAGCGCTCAAGTTTCTATTTGCTAACTTAGGCGCCTCCGAGATGGTGTCTTGGATCGGATGGATTGTTGGGAGGTGTTGGTCGATGAGTTTCTATTTCCTACCGACACGAGCCACCCCGCCTCCTACACCTCCTGGATCTTGGTAAGTTTATCTAGTGTTTTGCTTAACACATGCATAAAGACCTAGACTTAGCTTTATTTCCTCCAATGCTTACCATAATGACCTAGACTTAGCTTCTTCTCCTACAAAATGACTTAATAAGCTTATCGACCTCCAAAACCATCCATTTTACCTAAGTTAGCTCTAAACGATCTGCATTTAGCTTACTTATGTCAAAAATTGCATAATTAGCTTAGTTAGCTTATAGGCGATCCATTTTACCTAAGTTAGCTCTAAAATGACCCATTTTACCTAGGTTAGCTTATAAATGATCCAGTTCATCCAAGTTAGCTCAAAATGACCCATTTCACCTAAATTAGCTCTTAAATGATCCATTTCACCAAGTTAGCTACAAAACGATCCATTTCACCTAAATTAGCTCTTAAATGATCCATTTCACCTAAGTTAGCTCAAAAGATCCATTTCAACTAAATTAGCTCAAAACGATCCATTTCAACTAAGTTAGCTCATAAAAGATCCATTTCAACTAAATTAGCTCATAAATGATCCATTTCAACTAAGTTAGCTCATAAATGATCCATTTCACCTTAGCTAGCTCATAAACGACCCATTTCAACTTAGTTAGCTCATAAATGATCCATTTCACCTTAGCTAGCTCATAAACTACCCATTTCAACTTAGTTAGCTCATATATGATCCATTTCACGTAAGTTAGCTCATAAATGGCATACTCTTCTTGTTCTAGTCTTCTTCTTGTTCTACTCTTCTTGTTCTAGTCTTCTTCTTGTTGTACTCTTCTTGTTCTAACTTTCTTATTTTTCATTTTGCAGTATTTCATTCACTTGACGAAAGCTTGCATAGATGGAGTGCTCCTTATCCCTTTCTCCTGCTTCGTTTGTATCGTTGAACTATGCATGTATCGTTGGATGAAACTATTGTAATATATATGGTTGGATGCCTCTATGTTGAACTTGTTATGTATGATGGAACTATGCATGTAATATATATGTTTGGATGATGAAGTTATGTGTTGGATATCTTATATGTTTGCTCAGAATGGCCTTTTGAAATATATCTATATATGTCATATATATTTGTGATGAAAATTGTTGGATTTAATAAAAACAGATAAAAGAGCCAATATGGCTCTTTTGTGCCGCCACCGACAACGCGCTCTTTCTTGCCGTCTTCCTCGGACGGCAAAGAAGACACGTGGCATCTAGCTGTGCTTCCGGAAGTCGACCCATTTGGTCACTTTGCCATCGATGGCGACGGCAAAGAACCTGCACTTTGCCATCCGTGGCGCACGGCAAAGAACCTGCACTTTGCCATCGATGGCGTACGGCAAAGACACTAGAAATTTTGTTGCCGGCGGACGGCAAAGGCCTGCCGTTAGACACTTAACGGATCGACGGCGCAATTATTGCCGTCCGCTCTCTTTGTTGCGTCGTCATGACGACAAAGGGCCTTTGCCGTCACCGCCGTGAAGCGGGCGGCAAAGTAGTTATCAGTAGCCTACGCTTGAGCTCGTTGTTGCCGTCAAGGGTCGACGGCAAAGGATTTTGCCGTCCGCCATTCATGCCTTTGCCGTCCGCCATGGCAGACGGCAAAGTAGCTGATTCCTGTAGTGTGTTTCACATATATCCCATAATCTTTAAGAGTTTGGGTCATCCAAAGTAATTGAGCACAACATGAACCAGCGACAATGTATTCCGCTTCGGCGGTGGATAAGGATACCGAGTTTTGTTTCTTGGAAGACCAAGACACAAGAGATCTGCCAAGAAATTGACAAGTACCCGAAGTGGACTTTCTATCAACCTTGTCGCCGACATAGTCCGAGTCGGAGTAGCCAACAAGATCGAAAGAGGCCCTCTTAGGACACCAAATGCCAAAATTTGGTGTATGGATTAGGTATCTCACTATCCTTTTCACGGCCTTAAGATGACTTTCTTTAGGAGCAGCTTGATATCGTGCACACATGCACACACTTAGCATGATATCGGGACGTGAAGCACATAGATATAACAATGAACCAATCATAGACCGATAAACCTTTTGATCGACCGGTTCACCAACTTTGGTCAAATCAAGATGTCCACTAGTAGGCATGGGTGTAGTCATACCTTTGCATTCTTGCATATTGAACTTCTTGAATAAGTCATTGGTGTACTTGTTTGAGAGACAAAGGTACCTTCCTTAGTTTGCTTGATTTGCAAACCAAGAAAGAATTTGAGTTCACTCATCATAGACATCTCAAACTTCTCCGACATTAGCTTTCCAAACTTCTCACTAAAATGAGGGTTAGTAGAACCAAATATAATATCATCAACATAGATTTGGCACACAAATAGTTCTCCATTGACCCTTTTAGTAAAAAGAGTAGAATCAATTTTTCTGATTTCAAAGCCTTTTTCAATAAGGAACTTGGACAAGCATTTATACCACGCTCTAGGAGCTTGTTTAAGACCATAAAGAGCTTTGTCAAGTTTGTAAACATGATTAGGTTTCTTAGGATTAACAAAGCCGGGAGGTTGTTTAACATAAACTTCCTCCTCTATTTCACTATTCAGAAAAGCACTTTTAATGTCCATTTGGTACAAGGTGATATCATGGTGATTAGCATAGGCAAGTAAGATGTGAATGGACTCAAGTCTGGCAACGGGAGCATAAGCCTCACCATAGTCCATACCTTCGACTTGTGTGTAGCCTTGGGCGATGAGACCTGCTTTGTTGCGAACTACTTGTCCATCTTCATATTGCTTGTTGCGAAACACCCATTTGGTACCGATGATGTTGTGGTTGTTGTCGGGCTTCTCAACCAATGTCCGCACTTGATTTCTCTCAAAGTTGTGTAGCTCTTCGTGCATGGCGTTTATCCAGTCCGGATCTTCCAACGCTTCTTCAACCTTCATAGGTTCAATTCTAGAGATGAATGAATAGTGTTCACAAAAGTTAGCTAAACGAGTTTTAGAGCGAGTGATTCTCCCGGTTTGGATATCATTGTAGATTTGCTCGACGGGATGGTCTTTAGCAATTCTTGCTCGAACTCGTGAAAGCTTTTGCTTGGGTCTTGGTTGAACATCTTCTTCATCTTGTTCTTCTTCTTGGCCTTCTTCATTGTTGGCGTTGGCGTTCTCTTGTTGTGGTGAAGAAGGAGGTTGTTGACGTTCATCTTGGTGCACTTCCTCGTTTTCTTGATCTTGGTGTGTCCCACTTGTGGATGCTTCCGTATCAACTCCTGGTTCACCTTGTCGTGAGGTAGAAGCTTCCACTTGGACGGACGAGGTACTCTCCTTCATCTCCGTTGGACGAATCTTGCCAATAGGCAAGTCTTGAATTGCTTCCGAGGGGTCTTTGTCTCCTACATCAATTGGAAATTGCTCTACTTGCGAGCCGTTAGATTCATCAAACTTCACATCTACCGTTTCTTCAACCTTTCGGGTGAAATTGTTGTAGACACGGTATGTGTGAGAGTTTGAGCCATAACCAAGTAGGAAACCTTCATGAGACTTAGGAGCAAATTTAGAACGACGATGCTTATCAAGAATGTAGCACTTTGAGCCGAATACTCGAAAGTATCCAACTTGGGGTTTGTTACCGGTGAGAAGCTCATATGCCGTCTTGCCGAGTAGCTTGTGAAGATACAAGCGATTTGGTGCATGAAAAGCTGTCTCAATCGCTTTCGCCCAAAAGTGCTTCGGCGTCTTCTACTCATCAAGCATCGTTCTCGCCATTTCGATGAGCGTCCGGTTCTTCCTCTCAACAACTCCATTTTGTTGAGGTGTGTACGTAGCCGAGAACTCGTGTGAAATCCCTTCTTCGTCAAGAAAGGTGTCCACATTTGCATTCTTGAACTCCGTTCCGTTGTTGCTGCGAACCTTCTTGATCTTTACTTCAAATTGATTTTGGGCCTTCCTAGCGAAGTTTTTGAAGATCTTTTGGACCTGCGATTTGTCATCGAGAAAGAACACGCACGTAAATCTTGAAAAATCATCAACTATAACTAGACCAAAATATTTTCCACCGAGACTTTTGTAAGCGTTGGGACCAAAGAGATCCATATGAAGAAGCTCGAGTGGCCTCCTTGTGGTCATGATGTTCTTCACGGGATGCCTTCCTCCAATCTGTTTACCTGCCTGACAAGCGCTGCAAAGTCTATCCTTATCAAATATGACATCGTTAACTCCAAGGATATGATTTCATTTAAAAAGCTTGTCAAGGTTTCGCATGCCAACATGACCTAGTCTTCTATGCCACAACCAGCCTTTATAAGATTTAGCAATAAAGCAAGTTCTAGGTTGAGCCTTTTTAGTGAAATCAACAATGTATATATCACCTCTACATACACCGGTAAAGACCATTTTATGATTATCTCTATGGAACACTTGGCAATCTACTTCAGTAAATAGGACATTGAAACCGAAATTAGCAAGTGTAGATACGGAGAGTAAGTTGTAGCCAAGAGATTCAACGAGCATGACATTTTGTATGGAGCTATCATGTGAGATGGCCACCTTACCGAGGCCAACCACCTTACCCTTTGAGTTGTCATCGAAAGTGACATACTTTCGAAGACCATTGTTTTCGGCAAGCTCACGAAACATGTCTTTATTTCCGGTCATGTGATCGGTACATCCACTATCAAGAACCCATTCCTTTCCTCCTGCCATATATCCGCGAAGATTTGCCATAAGACCAAAGTGTATCATTGCATCATCAAGATCGAAGTCACTATCATCATCCTCATCATAGTATCCATGTTCAACATCGTCATGTGGTGGATCAAATCCTAGAGAGGGTGATTCGTTAGAGTGTGTTTGACAATGATCTTGCTTATGAATTTTTATAGCTTCGGATAATAATTCCAACATCTCCTTTCGTACGCATAAGGTTTGTAAGCTCAAATAGACAATCACCAAACATAGGATCACTAGAATTCATCTTACTCAAGGCAATAGACTTATGGAGAATTTCATCTAGATTTTTCAAGGAATAATCTGGAAATTGTTCCTCAAGAAATTTCCATATAGTATAGGCACAATCAAGAGTAGGCAAACTAGCAATCAAATTTTTGGGCAATCCTCTTATGATAAGATTGATGGTTCTAAGATTGCGAATCATGTCAAGATCCTCTTCGGGTGTGGGATGCAAGGGATCAACATGAGGTGCACAAGGGATAGCAATGTACTTGTTCAAATGATATTTATTGAAAAACACAATAATATCATTTTTCCACTCATGAAAATATTCTCCATCAAGAATAGGCACTCTATGTCTAAGACTCCCTAAAGTATACACATCCATCTTCCTCCAATGGTGTTTAAACCAAAGCAATGGAGACCAAGGCTATGATACCAATTGAAAGGGATCGAGAAGAAGTGTCTAGAGGGGGGGGGGGGGGGTGATTAGACACTAAGTGCCAAAAGTGCAGTTTTTAACTTTTTAGGTTTAAGTGGAGTTTATGCACAAACTTAACAATCTCAATACATAATTCAAGCAAGCATGCAAAGAGTATATGAGCAGCGGAAAGTAAAGCATGCAACTTGCAAGAATTTAAAGGGAAGGGTTTGGAGGATCAAATGCAATTGGAGACACGGATGTTTTTGTCGTGGTTCCGATAGGTGGTGCTATCGTACATCCACGTTGATGGAGACTTCAACCCACGAAGGGTAACGGTTGCGCGAGTCCACAGAGGGCTCCACCCATGAAGGGTCCACGAAGAAGCAACCTTGTCTATCCCACCATGGTCGTCGCCCATGAAGGACTTGCCTCACTAGCGGTAGATCTTCACGAAGTAGGCGATCTCCTTGCCCTTACAAACTCCTTGGTTTAACTCCACAATCTTGACGGAGGCTCCCAAGTGATGCCTAGCCAATCTAGGAGACACCACTCTCCAAGAAGTAACAAATGGTGTGTTGATGATGAACTCCTTCCTCTTGTGCTTCAAATGATAGTCTCCCCAACACTCAACTCTCTCTCACAGGATTTGGATTTGGTGGAAAGAAGATTTGAGTGGAAAGCAACTTGGGGAAGGCTAGAGATCAAGATTCATATGGTAGGAATGGAATATCTTGGCCTCAACACATGAGTAGGTGGTTCTCTCTCAAAAAATGGATGCTGGAAGTGTAGGTTTGTTCTGATGGCTCTCTCCACGAATGAAGAGTGGGTGGAGGGGTATATATAGCCTCCACACAAAATCTAACCGTTACACACAACTTGCCAAACTCGGTGGAACCGAATTGGTAAAATCGGTCGGACCGATTTATCAAATCTAGTGACCGTTAGGATTTTTCAGTGGGACCGACATGCATCTCGGTAGGACCGATATGGTTAGGGTTAGGGCATAACGTAATCTTGGTGAGACCGATTACACAAACTCGGTGAGACCGATTTTGGTAATAAGCTAACCAGAGAGTTGGTCAGGCAAACTCGGTGAGACCGATTACACAAACTCGGTGGGACCGATTTTGGTAATAATCTAACCAGAGAGTTTACATTGTAATCTCAGTAGTACCGATTACTTAAACCCGGTGAGACCGAATTTGGTAATGGACATACACAGAGAGATTACAATCCATCTCGGTGAGACCGAGATCCCTATCAGTGAAACCGATTTGCCTAGGGTTTGTGGCAGTGGCTAAGACATCTGAACTCGGTGGCGCCGGATAGAAAGAATCGGTGGGGCCGAGTTTGACTTTTGGTTTAGGACATGTGTGGATCTGAGAAAGTAGTTGAGGGCTTTGGAGCATATTACTAAGCACTATAGAGCAAGAAACTCATTAAGCAACACCTCATCCCCTCTTGATAGTGTTCGCTTTTCCTATAGACTCAATGTGATCTTGGGTCACTAAAATAGAAAGTGTAGAGTCTTGATCTTGAAGCTTGAGCCAATCCTTTGTCCTTAGCATCTTGAAGGGGTTCCACATCCTCTAGTCCATGCCACTCCATTGTTGAACTTGTCTGAAACATACTAGGTAAAAGTGTTAGTCCAACAAGAGATATGTTGACATTAATTACCAAAATCACCCAGGGAGCACTTGTGCTTTCAGGATCCCAAGTGAAACCTAACCAATCTAGGAGACACCACTCTCCAAAAGGTAATCGATGGTATGTTGATGATGAACTCCTTGCTCTTGTGCTTCAAATGATAGTCTCCCCAACTTTCAACTCTCTCTCACAGATTTGGCTATGGTGGAAAGTTGATTTGAGTGGAAAGCAACTTAGGGAAGGCTAGAGATCAAGAATCTTGTCGTTGGATTGGAATGTCTTGGTCTCAACACATGAGTAGGTGGTTCTCTCTCAGAAAATGAGTAGTGGAAGTGTAGGAACATTCTGATGGCTTTCTCTTGAATAGAGAAGGGGGTGGAGGGGTATATATAGCCTCCACACCAAATCTAACCATTACACACATTTGACCAAACTCGGTCAGATCGAATAGGTGAACTCGGTGAGACCAATTCAGTTCAAATTATGAACGTTAGGATTTTCGGTGGGACCAATGTGCTAGGGTTAAGGCAAAACCTCATCTCGGTGTGACCGATTGTATGAACTCGGTGGGACTGATTTCAGCAATGAGCAAACAAAGAGTTGGTCAGGCAAACTCGGTGAGACCGACTGCACTTTTCGGTGAGACCGAAATAATTGCGACAGGGAACAGAGAGTTTGCAAGGCCATCTCGATGAGACCGAGATCCTATTGGTGAGACCGAATTGATTAGGGTTTCTGGCAGTGGCTATGTCAAGTGAACTCGGTGGCACCGGATGAATCAAATCGGTGGGGCCGAGTGGTTTGTCCTTGGATATGAGACAGTGGTTGAGGGCTTTGGAGCATATCACTAAGCATTTTGAGCAAGTAGACCATTAAGCAACACCTCATCCCCTTTTAATAGTATTGACTTTTCCTATGGACTCAATGTGATCGAAAAATAGAAATGAAGAGTTTTGAGTCTTTGTCAATGTTTGTCCTTAGCATCTTGAAGGGGTTCCACATCCTCTTGTCCATTCCATGCCTTTGTTCAACTTTTTGAAATATACTAGATGAAAATATTAGTCCAACAAGAGATATGTTGACATTAATTACCAAAATCACCCAGGGAGCACTTGTGCTTTCAGTACTGTACCAAATCAATTTGCACTTGCCTCAACGAAATACAATATACAAAATCTATCCGCACTACACAAGAGAGAGTCTTGTCCCGTTTTACTGTATGGATTATTACAAATGCTATTCACAAGTTTGGAACCCATGATATGTCAAATTAAATTTTTTTGCTAGGTCTATAATGCATGTAACCTACTTAGATGAACATTTTAGTGCATTCCAAATGTATATACTACTGCTGCAATTCAAACTAAGTTTGAATTCGTTTCTCTATTTGACTAAGAATCCACAATCATGATTGTTGCCAAGTTCAACCATCATATGTACGTTATCTTCACAACACACCACATGATTACTATAGAGTTAGATATGAACTATGTGTACTATATGAAATCGAATTCAAAATTTTGAGTCCACTTGATGTTGATTCCAAATAACAGTACGTTTGGAGCGCTAGCTAGATCTTCATAATCTAAACGATGTTTATATGTATAATGTGTTTATCACACAATGTATAGTGCAAAACACCATGCATATAGAGTATAACATGTTCATAACCACACCATGCGTATCACCATTATATTCATGCATGTGTGGGTTTAAAACACTATGATCTCTTATTAAAATATCCGAATTTACTTTTATAATGAATTATGATCTCTGTTAGTATTTTACACGCACACATCCATATTCTCTTTATAGCTAGCACTAACTTTCTCTCATGCATGCACACGCCTGCCTTGCCCTAACCCTCCCTCAGCATTCTCTCCATTGCCCACATTTGTTATTTTTCTCCATTCTCCATGGTGTATGTAGGTTTACCCAACTCCTTCTTTCCGGCACACACCAATCGATATACCTCTCTACACTAGTGGAGAAAAGCCTAGCTATGGTGTGCCAAAAACTACCTTGCTGGCGTAGACACACGATGCCACTAATATGACACCATTGCTAAAAAGTAGTGCTGGCATTGGAGAACACGTCAATAGTATCCTTCGTGGTGCTGGCATGTCACCAGTGCAACACTGGCACTAAGTTCATCTGAACTCTGGCGTGCCTCGGCCAACGCCAGCAAATATCTTTTTGGTAATCAAAAAATTGCTCATCAACACTAGCTACTTACTTAATAGATACTCATTAACAAAATATACTCATCAACACTAGGTACATACTTAATAAATAATCATTAACAAAAGAGGCTCAGGAACTGAACAAGTTAATTAAACTTCACAAATGTTGCTCATCAAGTACTCTAGTTACTCTATCATCATCAACTAATAAGATGGACTAGCTACTTAAAAAAATAATCTTCGTCAAGGAGTACACTCAGCTGGCAAATCTTCTTTCTGTTCCCCTCTCCATGTCTTCTGAAATTATCTATGTCCATCTTCAGGTCAATCCTCTTAGCACAAAGGAGTTTCCTCTCCTCCTTCAGTTTATCCCGATCGTCGACGAGCTTATCCCTTCTCATCGCTCAGCTCATTAATCTCCTTAACGAGCCAAATTGTCTCCTTGTAGAGCTCTTTAATCTCCTTCTTTAGCTCGTCATTTAGCTCGTCATTTGCCCCTTGCAGGCTATTGATGTTGTAGTCATGAAGTTCTAAGAAATCATTCTTGACCATGTCCGCATCGTACACGGACTCGCTGTTGCCTCCAGAATTGGCCCTGACCTACAAACACATCGTATACGCTCAAGATAATATGCAATTTCATATCACTTCATATCGACACCAATGAAAAGTAGTTCCAATATTGCATATGTTTGCACTGTTGAGACACTTGAACTAGCAATGTATATAACTAATGAAACTAGATATCATGTGGGCCTTAGTGCTAATAAACTGCCTAAGTTGAGTAGTCACATATATTGTGCTAATAAACCACTATATTTGCCACACATATTGTGCTAATAAACCACTATATTTTCCACACATATTGTGCAAATAATATCCAGTTTCTACAGCAAGTGCCGAATGTGCATTTTCTAGTATGAATATCATTAAGACAAGATTAAAAATTCTAGATAACTCTAGAGCAAATTGACACTGCCTAGTGATGAACCCTAGCAATGTAAATAAAAAATTACAATGGCAGTGACCTACAGCAAAAGAGGGAGGGATGATATGCTCACCTGTGTTGGAGCCGAGGGTCGATAGCAGTCTACTCCATCGCTGTCGCCATCGTCTATTGCCGGTGCCGAAACCCTAGCAATGCGAATCACATCTCTAGTTAAAAACAAATCCAGATGGACCAAATGAGAGGGGGAGGCTCAGATGTGTACCTCAGGACCGTAGAACGATGGAAATTGCCGGAATCGGCCAGAATCAAAGTGACGGTGACGAAGAGCGGCGGGAGAGGGACAGAAAGGGGATTGAGAACAGAGCAACGAGGCTGAGAGAGAGAGAGAGATAGAGATAGAGAGAGAGAGAGAGAGAAAGAGAGAGATGGAGTGGGTCGAAGGGGCCATTTCCCCCTTGGTTTTGACCCCCATGGCTCCTAATACTTTTTGGGCTTGGCCCAAAAAGATCAGCACCTAAAAAATAAAAAGGAGAAAAAGTGAAATTGAAGTCTCAAAGTGCATATAATAAAAAATGTTAGCATTTCCATTTAAAATAATATGAATTTGATAAAATTAGTAAACTACAATATACTATAAAAAGATCAGCACGTAAAAAATAAAATTGAAATCTCAAAGTCATATAATAAAAAATGTCAGTGTTTCCAAAAATAATATGAATTTGGTAAAAGTAAACTACAACATACTATAAAAAAGATCACCACCTAATAGTGCTAACATGGAAACCAATGGCACGCCACAAATAAACATAATAGTGTTGGTGTACCATATTATACCACGCCAGCACTATACTACGCCTTGTACAAATTGTTGAGCCCATATATTTCTGACGCCTACCTGTTTTCCTGTGCCAGCACTATGCCTCTACTAATGTCGTAGCAAATAATCCAACGCCACCACTATTTCAAAAAAATAGTGCCGGCGTTGGTTGGAAATGGCGAGCCACCAACGGAAGTTGTGGCTAGCACTCTTTCCACTAGTGGTAGCCAGGTGTGCCTACCACAAACACATGCTTTCCCTCTTGTCTTCTCACCGTCCATGCCTCCCTATGTCTAATATGGTCCCACGCACATGCACACTCCCACCCCTCTTTTCATCGATCTCACACTCACACACTCCTACCCCCTCGATATAGTAGGCCTCTCGCACCACCTCCTAGCCGTACACCCCCCTCTCCCTCTCTATCTGTCTCTCTAGGACTCAATTGCCTCTAAAACATGCATGTATACCGATCGATCTCCCTACATATAACTAGGTCGACTATAACTCTTTTTCCCCATGCTCCGATCGATGTAGTTATGTCTCTCCCTTTATCCAGCACACGACGATTGATCTACCTATCTAGTTAGGTATGTTTACCGTAGACATAAAATCCCTCATCATCATGTGTGCATGCCTCCCGAACCGTCTCTCACACGCACATGCACAAACAGACACGCATCCCCTCTCTTATTGATATTGTAGTTGTACCCTCCGTTTGTCTAGTAGGCCCCTCCCACCATCTCTAAGAAGCAACTCCACCACCAACCCTCCGACACTCTAGCTCTATCTCTCTCCCAACCTTATTCCTCTCCTACACATATGCATGGATGCTGATCGATCTCCCTAAGTACATAGCTAGGTCTCTCTCCTCCTCCACACATATACCAGTCGATGAACCTCTCTATAGTTAGGTCTTTGCCCCCCCCCACACATCGATAGTCGAGCGGTATAGTTAGTTATTCGTGCCAGAGAGTCAAACTACACCTCTCCCCTCTCATGTTCCAGTAGGCTAGCCGCCCTATATCTTTGACCTGGGCACACACAAATTTGATGGCTCTCTTTATCAATCACGCACCCATACACTTCATCCCTCTCTTCGATTTTCTATCAATATCTCACGCCGATGATCCCTCCACTCTCTTCTCGTGGATCGCCCCCTCTATACATGATATATATATAGGCCTATGTTTCACACACATTGCATATGTTACATTTTTTGTTTGAGATATCATCGACACATATTCCGCATCTATCTCTCACGCACCCCCAAAAAACACTCATGAACACACATACCATGTCTCTCTAGGTTTGTATCTCTCGCACACACAAACCCACTTAGGTGGGTTTCCTGCACGTAGAGAAGAGGTGCACGCATGATGCATGTACTCACGTCTCATTCCTGGCCACACCCGCATGGGTACACGGTGGAGCTCATTTATGTACGAAAAGGAAGCCCACGTGAGAATTTGATGCGGGTAGTGATTGTTTACTTTAAGGAGGGTCGTGTATCACGCATACATGAAACAAAGTTTGACTTGACACGTTATTTTTAAATAAATTCATATTCCTCAATGGCATGTACAAAATATTAAACGATTGTTATCGAAAGAAAAATAAATCCGATCCACTAGATACAATGGAGCCTGCCTATTGGGGTTTGTCTCTCTTCACACTCTCTCACACAAGGTGGCGTTGGCCTCTCTCTCTCTCTAGCCGCTGGTCACTGATTCGGCCGCATCCCATCCGCCTACGGAAAGGGATGATGTGCATCGTTGCTCCACTCGATGGCGTCGAGGCAACACCTCCCGACCTACGGTACCCGACGTTCTCTCTGACCAAGCTCCGGCGAGGTAGGGCCTTCGCCACTTGCTCGCTGCCGCAGTATAGGAAGATCCCGCCCACCGATGCCCTCCTACTTACACCCCTACAACCCTCAGGTACTGCTTCCTCTGGCCTTGCTCCACTACCCATCTTCCCACGTTGCTGCATGTTGAAAATCCTGCAGGTAGATCATCTTTAGTTCTTTGCCTAAAACGTATCTCGGCTGGCATAATTTTCATCTTGCAATCTCGTCCTCACATCGTTTCAGATAAACCGCCGTGCTGCTATCTTTCCCTTAGGACAAGGAGCATACTACTTTTTTGTCGGCATATGTGTCATCAACTGTTATTGGCCAATAATTGCTTCCTTTCTACCTCTTTTTACAAACAAGCTTATCCATTTCACCTAGTTGCTATTGCGATGTTTTGGTGAAATGCACAAATCACTTGTTTCTTAAGAGTCTTGTACAGTTCTACTAAAATGTCACACAGATAACGTTTCTACATTTCAATGGGACTGCACAAAGGGAGATTAATATTGATATCCTCCTCATCCAACTCCGAGCCTAATCTTCTCCAACAAGTAGTTAGTCTTAAGAGAGATTGCAAAGGTGATCAGCCTCTATTTGTGTGTGTATGTTTCATCATCTAGTGCCACTATTATTGTAATCACACTTATTGAATATCTTTGCAAACAGGGATGATCGGCTCGATTTTAGTGGAAGTGCACAAAATGAATGGATTGTTAGATGTCCTCCATACAACTCTTTCTTGGCTAAAGAGCTGCGTGAAACTAGCTGCCAACCAATGAACACCGTGGCCAAGAAATGGAACCATGCCTACGGACAGCATCAATCAATTTTATATTTTTCTTTACTTGTACACCTTCTCACAACTTTGTCATCAGTTGTGATGCAAATATTGGCGCTGATCCGCGAATCATTGAGATGTATTCGCAACCATGGTAGTTTCATTTGTATTTGATGGAATGTTGTAACAAGACAACCTTGAGGCAAGAGGATACATGAAACCAAAGTTGAAAACTCTTTTTTGAGGGAACCAAAGTTGAAACATTCATAGCATTACAATAAAATTTCATTATGCTGGAAAATTATAAGTACATATAAACAAATCCTGAAAGCTTGATAGCAATGCCAAAAATCATTCAACTTTGTTTTGCTGACATGTGGGACATCCTGCACCCGGCTCCACCTGCCATGTACCAATATTGAGTGCACAACTGCAGGTTAGGTTCACCCCAGTCGTTGTGCCACAGTAATATTGACTAGTGAGTAGTCAAATGACAGAGCCCCACCTTTCTTACAGCAAGTTGCTCGGACGAAGCAACCATCATTTCACTCTTCGTTGAATCTGCTTGTTATCCAATATTCCCAGAGCAAGTTGCTTGGACGAAGCAACCATCACTTCACCTTTCTCATAGTAACCACCTCCTTTTTTTTATAGAAGCCATCATACGTCTCCAACTTATCTTTAACTTTTCATTGTTCCATGCTATTATATTATCAATCTTGGATGTTTTATATACATTTACAAGCAACTTTATATCATTTTTTGGGACTAACCTATTAACTTAGTGCCTAGTGCTAGTTGATGTTTTTTTCTTGTTTTTTACTTTGCAGAATATCAGTACCAAACAAAGTCCAAATGTCATGAAACTTTTTGGAGATTTTTTTCCTGGCAATAAGAGACCCTGGAAGCTTTGGGAGGGAACCAGAAGATGAAGGAGGGGCCAAGTAAGCTCCAGGGCGCGTCCTTGTGGGTAGTGGGGCGCACAAGCCTCCTCTTGACCTACCTCCGCCTCTATAAATACTCTAAAATCCCAAAACCTACAGGGGAGTCAACGAAATACTTTTTCCACCACTGCAAGTTCCAGAACTACGAGATCTAATCTAGATAACTTTTTTGGCACTCTGCCGGAGGGGGAAACGATCACGAAGGGGTTCTTCATCATCCTAGCTATCCCTCCGATGATGCGTGAGTAGTTTACCACGGACCTATGGATCAATAGTTAGTAGCTAGATGGCTTCTTCTCTCTTTTTGATCTTCAATACAATGTTCTACACGGTGTTCTTGGAAATCTATTTGATGTAATGACTTTTTGCGGTGTGTTTATTGGGATATGATGAATTGTGAGTTTATGATCAGATCTATCCATGAATATTATTTTAGTTTTCTCTAAACTCTATTATGCATGATTATTATAGCCTTTCTACTCTGATTTATTGGTTTGTTTTGGCCAACTAGATTGATTTTTCCTGCCATGGGAAGGGTTGCTTCGTGATGCGATCGATCTTGCGGTGCTCAATCTCAGTGAAGAAAGAGACATGACATGCATGTATCATTGCTATTAAGGGTAACAAGATGGGATTTGTTTCATCCATGAGTTTATCTTTTCTACATCATGTCATCTTGCTTAAGGCATTACTCGTATACACTAGATGCACGCTGGATAGGGGTCGATGTGTGGAGTAATAGTAGTAGATGCAGAATTGTTTCGGTCTAGTTGTCTCAGGCGTGATGCCTATATACATGATCATTGCCTTGGATATCGTCATAAGTATTTTCTTTTCTGTCAATTTCCAAACCGTAATTTGTCTACCCATCGTATGCTATTTTCTTGAGAGAAGCCTCTAGTGAAAACTATGGCCCCCAGGTCTATTTTCTATCATATATTAAAACCAAAAATACCTTGCTGAAATTTTATTTTGTATTTTGGTGAGATCTATCAATCAAAAACAATATCTTTTGTATTTTGTATTTTGTATTTTTTTTATTTTATTGACAGCCCCTCTACACGTTGGGTTGCAAGTATTTCTTGTTTGTGTGCAGGTGTTGTTTACATAGTGTTGCTTGGTTCTCCTACTGGATTGATAACCTTGGTTTCATAACTGAGGGAAATACTTATCTCTACGATACTGCATCATCCTCTCCTCTTCAGGAAATCCAATGCAGTTCACAAGTAGTAGGAAGAACTTCTGGTGCCATTGCCGGGGAGATATCATCAACATCTATTAAGTACCTACGCATAACCTTTCATCTCCTTGCATTTACTTTATTTGCCATTTGCCTCTTATTTTTATCTCCCCCACTTCTAAAAAGTTTTTACAAAAAATACAAAAATATTTTCTGCTATCCTTTTTACGTGTTTTGTGTGTTTGCTTGCTTGCCCACTTTATCGTTATGGCTAGTTCTTCCCTTGCTATGTGCACCCCTGAGAATGGAGTTCTCAACTTTAATAAAAGGGGAGGAGAGAATTCAAAAGATGCTTGGTATAGGATTTGCAATGCTCATAATAGATCAACTCGTAAGAAATCTACTACCATTCTCCTTTGTAATTTTTATGTGGGAATTACTACTTGGTACAAATTTCTGCTTGACACTATTACCGGAGGGAATTTCTTGATGTGTCCCTCTATGCATGCTTTCAGTGCTATGGGAAATTTAGTGGGATCACCACCTATTACTATTAATGAAACCCTTTTCACTTTGGAGCATGTTAAGCAAAGGTTAGATGCTATTAAAAAGAAGATGCCTACCGTAGAGCATATTGATAATTTGGATAAAAAGATTCATAACCATGTCACTCAATTTGGACCAAAGGTAGGAATTACTCTAAAGATGCTAAAGGAGAAAGAACCAACAGAAAGAGTAGAACAAAGTCCCGCTAGGATCGATAAGTTGGAAGAAATTACTAATAATTTTGGTTATGCTTTTTCTTTCCTTAAAACTATTTAAAAAACTTCTCCCTGCAATAATTGCAAGTTTATTTACGTTCCTAAAGATAAGGGTGCCACGACTAGCAGCAACAACGATGATCTTCAAATGATTAGAGTTCACCCCCAATATGTAAAAATAAGTTTGGTCAAAAAAAAGTTCACCCCCAGTTTTGTTGATTTGATAAAGGAACCAATATACAAAAAAGTCTCTTGATTTTGTTCCTAGGAGTGTGATTATTAAAAAATGGTACAACTCCTAGGAATTATGGTTGTGTAATCGAGGAATTGGAAACCAAAGATGACAACACTCGAAACTATGCAATATGCCTAGCTAGGGACGTAAAACAATAGCCCTAGTTGGGAGGCAACCCAATAGTTATCTTTTAAGTTTTTGTTTTCCTTTCTGTCATGATTTTGTTTTGGTGTTTTAATTAGTGTTTGTGCCAAGTAAAGCCTTCACGATGATTTGGGTGATAGTTGCTTTGATAATGTGCATTAACAAAAACTTTTGCGCCTAGTAGCAGAATTGTTAAAATTTTCTGGAGCGTGATAAAATTCTGAATTTATTACACTTGATTGATATACAAATTCCCCATGTTGTCCTAATTTTCCAGAATTGTTGGAGTGACAGAAGTATGGTTAAAGTTTAGATTACTACAAACTGTTCTGTTTTTGACAGATTCTGTTTTCGTTGCATTGTGTGCATATTTTGATGAATCTATGTATTGTATTGGGGGTCTAAGCCATGTTAAAGTTATAATACAGTAGGTATAATGCAATAACGAAATATGAATGGGTTTTCCATAGTACTTAAAGTGGTGATTTGCTTTATTATACTAACGGATCTCATGAAGGTTTTGTTAAGTTTTGTGTGATTGAATTTTTCAAGTTTTGGGTGAGATCACGATGGATGAAGGAATAAGGAGTGTCAAGAGCCTAAACTTGGGGATGCCCGAGGCACCCCAAGGTAATATTCAAGGATTCCCATGCAATTAAACTTGGGGATGCCCCGGAAGGCATCCCCTCTTTCTTCTAACGACCATCGGTAATTTTACTTGGAGCTATATTTTTATTCGTCACATATCATGAGTTTTTCTTGGAGCTTCTTGTATATTATATGACTCCTTCCTTTGTTTGCTTTTTAGTTTGTCACAATTAGCCTTGCTGAACACACTTGTTTGTGGGAGCCACACACATATAATGATTTGCTAGAGTACTCTATGTGCTTCACTTAAATATTTTGAGCTAGGAAGTTGCTCTAGTAATTCACTTTTATCTTTTTGAGCACGATGGTGGTTATATTTTACAGAAATGCACTCTCATGCTTCACTTATATTATTTTGAGACTTAGTCAATTTTAAAGAAATATGCTCTCATGCTTCACTTATATTAATTTGAGAGTTGAAATTTTTTTAAGAAATATTTATGCTCTCGTGCTTCACTTAAATATTTTTGAGAGTTGTAAATAGTAATGGTTATTTGCACAAGATATGAATTTCGTCCCAAACTGATAGATATCCAAGGGGGATATAATAAAAACTTTCGTGAAGATCATTGGATATTATAAACTTGATTCCTTGCAATAGTTTTATGATATGGAGATAGTGATATGTGAGTCATGTTGATGAGTAATTATGCTTTAGTAAGAACTAGTAGGGTAACCCGCGCATTTGCGCGGCTAGATTTTTAGGTTGTTATGTTTGTGCTCTTGCAAATTTATTATGTTATTTGTTTCTTTGTGCAGATTTTTTTGTTTTATGATTTTTAGCCTAAATATACTATGCGAACACTTGTTTTGTGAATTTTTAGCCATATATTTGAGAAATTCAAAGTATTATAATTTAATTTGTTTATAAAACATTGTTGATTTAGCGCTTAATTAATAATGCTTGAGGCAATATGTATTCCTTGTGAAACAATTATTAAAATTTAATTAAATTCTTTCCATTCATTGTATCGGTTTGATTGTAAGGATTATGATATGTCAGTGTGAAAGGAAACACTATTGTTAGTATCTTAGCCCGTTATATATAATTAATAATATAAACTCTCATTCTACTTCAATCATTCATTTGTGTCCACCTTTTCATCAGAGAGTAAGCTCAAAGATAATGTCTAGCTTCTACATAAATATTGGTTATATGCACTTGTGTTTTTCTATTTCGGCTATACAATCCCATAAAATATTCTCATGCATGCTCATCTTCTAGTTTCTAGTATAGTTTGATCGTCTAAGATAGTGCAATTACTAACGTATACTCTCCTATAACTCATATAATACTCTCTCTATCTCTCTCTCTCTCTCTCTCTCTGTGTGTGTGTGTGTAAGTGCATACGTAATCTATTCTTTCTACTGAAGTTTCTATTTATTTATATTTTCTCCTATATTCTACTATAATTCAGTTTGCATGCATGGCGTGAGATTTTTAATTTTAATATTCTATATTGTGTCGTCATTATTCTGCTTACGCGGGGCAGTATGGTTTTCTATGGTACTAACACACTGATTTTTTATTTAAATTTTAGTTGATTATTTTTTCCTACCAATTCATTGTATGTTTCAAAGATAGTTTGTCGTTAGTTCACTAAAGGAATCAGGTAGTTTGGATGATTAAGTTTTACCCTATCAATTAATATTCTACCATAAATCGGTTTGCAAGCATGGCACGAGATTTTTAGTTTTAATATTCTACTATAAAAAATTCCTTACAATTCACTTTATCCTCCAAATATAACTTTCCATCCGATTCTAAATCTCTCGAAAAGAACTTTTATTTTTGTTGTGGTGAGATAAAATAAAATTTTACTAATTTAACTGTGTAGAATTTGAGTTGAGATCAAATTGTAATTATCAGCAAAAAGGATATCAAATTGTACTTCAGGAAAATTAAGCCTTAATTCATTCATTACTAATAGTATTTTGAGTGCATATGATCAATTATGGGAAGAAGCATTTTCGCATACGTAATATTTTCTTTTTATGGATGTTTCAATTTGTTTTCATTTTTATCTTCTCCATCCTATAATCATTCAATTTGCTTGCATGACGCATGCTTTTGTTTTTAGTTTTAATCTTTTATATCGACCGCACCATCATTTCCTTTTTTGTGCTGGGCAGTATGCTTCACTTTCATATGAACCCTTTGGTTCAGTGTATTTCTATTAAAATTTTGGAGGGTCATAATTTTTACTATAATTTCAATTCACGTTTCAAACATAACTTTATATCCGACAAAGAGCTCATGGAAATAAAATTGTTTCCCCACAGCATAGCATTTTCTTTTTTAAAATTAAACCATGTAGAATTTGAGTTGATATTGATACGTCTCCAACGTATCTATAGTTTTTGATTGTTCCATGCTGTTATATTATCATTCTTGTATGTTTTACAATCATTTTATAGAAACTTGATATCATTTTTTGGGACTAACCTATTGACATAGTGCCTAGTGCCAATTGCTGATTTTTGCTTGTTTTTTATTTCGCAGAAAATCAATACCAAACGGAGTCCAAACGCAGGGAAAGTTTTTGGAGAATTTTTGTGGGCCAAAAGACACAAGATGGGCCAAAGAAGTACCAGAGGGTTTTGCCGACGGGGGCACAACCCACCTGCCCCTAGGCGCGCCCTGGTGGGTTGTGCCCGCCTCGGTGGCCTCCTGCTGTCGGTGTCAAAACTGGCGGGTCTCGGGTAATGGGTCTTGAACTATGTGTCTGAGGATTGATAGTAACAAGGGACGATGTGGATACGATGTTTACCCAGGTTCGGGCCCTCTTAAAGGAGGTAAAACCCTACGTCATGCTTGATTGTATTCAATGATTATAGGGGTTACAAGAGTTGATCTACCTCGAGATCGTAATGGCTAAACCCTAGTTGTCTAGCCTATGAGAATTGTGATGGCTTCCATGGACTAAACCCTCCGATTTATATACACACCGGGCCTAGGGTAGTACAAACTTGGTTTGCGGAGGAAGGAAATAATACATCCGGTCACCAAAACTTGCCGTTCACGCATATAGGAGTCCTACCCGAACACGGGTGATAACCTTTGGCTTTTATCTTCACGGCCCATCAGTCCGGCCCATATTGAATAGACCAAGCACCCGAGGACCCCCTAATCAAGGACTACCTCAGTAGCCCCCGAACTTGCCTTCAATGACGATGTAGTATCCGGCTTATGTATTCGGCTTTGCAAGGCAGGTTCTTCATCATACCTCGGACGGATAACAGTCCGACCCTGACCTTCACCTTCTCCCTTTATGACTCCTACCTGTCGTCGCCTCGATTTCCATGCACTACTAGGGAAAACCTTATACACAGAATCTTACCAGCAGCACTGTTTAAAAACAAACGCTACTTCTAGTTAGCAGTAGCGCTCTGTACCAAACCGCGCTACTAATATCCCAGTAGCAGTAGCGCGCTAGGTGAAAAGAGCGCTACTACTAAAATTTCCACGGCGTTGCCTCCAGACTAGGTATAGTAGTAGCACTCTTTCAATAGACGCACTACTGCTAACGTACTTAGGAGTACCGCGTTTCGCCAACACACGCTGCTGCTAAGAATCATCCCCTCTTGCAACTAAGTTTAGTCCCATACGGCTAAGAGAATAGGATGTTTACCACCTTAAAATGTTACTTCTCAAACTATTACAAGCACTTGGTCTTCATTGAACTCTATGTGTAGGATTTGTGGCCACAATATGAATCATCACTTGTACCTAAACAGGTGAGGATTCATGTTGACTATTTAGATTCTACCCAAAAAGATTATTCATGACCAATGTATCTTTGATGTTTATTTTTACATGCTTAGCCTTAGTAGTAGCGCGTTATGGTAGGAGACGCTACTGCTATAGGCATAGCAGTAGCGCGTTTTAGTAGAAGGCACTGCTGCTATAGAGTTTAGTAGTGGTGTTTTTCCCCGAAGAGCGCTATAGCTAAAGCCATCCTATCTTCTCCACCCACCGGCCCAGCCGCCCCTCACTCTCCTGTCTCCACTCCCTCCTCCATCCCCTCCTTCACCCCGTTGTCCGCCGCCGTCGCCCCGTCCCTCCCTAGGTGCCTCCTCCATCTCCCTCCATCCCGCCGCCACAGGTAATGCTCCTCCCCCTTCTCGCCGCCCCGGTCTGTCGCCGGCCGCCTAACCCACTCCCCCTACGCCCCCAACTCCGCCGCCATCCCCATTCCCCCCTTCTGCCCCCAACCTCCGCCGCCGCCCCCACTCCAATGACGGGGCCGTACGTGGAGGAGGACGCCCGTGACAGGGCCGTGTAGGGGTTGTCAGATCGCTTATTCTTGCGCCTTGTAGTTCATTACTACTGTTTCTATGCTATCCCTAGCACATTATAAGCAAACTTTGATGTCTAGCTTCTTTCAAGTAACAGGGCAGACCATGACCATAGTGTAGTTCAAGTGCTAGTGTAGTTCGTTAACGGAATAGGCATCGGCTTAGTGAGGTGTAGTGAGGGAATCCTGGATTACGGGGTCCCCGGGCATCCAGGCTAGGCGACATGGGCCGGACTGATGGGCCGTGAAGATACAAGATGGAAGGCTTTCCCCCGTGTCTGGATGGGACTCTCCTTTGCATGGATGGCAAGCTTGGTGTATGGATGTGTAATTTCCTTTCTTCGTAAACTGACTCTGTACAACCCTAGGCCCCTCCAGTGTCTATGTAAACTGGAGGGTTTAGTCCGTAGAGACCATCATAATCATACACGCTAGATGTCTAGGGTTTAGCCATTACGATCTCTAGGTAGATCAACTCTTGTAACCCCTATACTCATCAAAGTCAATCAAGTAGGAAGTAGGGTATTACCTCCATTAAGAGGGCCCGAACCTGGGTAAACATCGTGCCCCCTTTGTCTCCTGTTACCTTCGATCCTCAGACGCATAGTTTGGGACCCCCTACCCGAGATCGGCCGGTTTTGACACCAACATTGGTGCTTTCATTGAGAGTTCCACTATGTTGTCGGCAGAAGGATCGATGGCTCGTTTGATCGCCAACAACGATGTTGTTTCCAGGGGGACCTTCCTCCCCGGTTAACTTTTTGTATTCGGCGGCTTCACTTTGCGCGCCGATTCAGTTGGTCTCCTTGAGCAGATCGACAGCTACGCCCCTGGTCATCAGATCAGATTCTGGAGCCTGAATTATGTCGCAGATATCCGAGGAGACTTGATCTTCAAAGGGTTTGCGACCTCGACCACCGCTCTGGCCTTAGATCTGGAGCAAACCACTGGGTCCGAAGAGGGGAGCTCGGAGCCCACCGGACTCTCCGCAATTATGGAGCTTACTACCGGAGATCCAGAGGGGACTGTGTCATCGGCAAGCCCGGAGTCAAACCGGATTCCCCTTATCATTGGAAAGCCAGACTTGTCACCGGACGCTAATTCCGAACTCTCGAGGTCTGCAGTAGGTACGCACAGCCAGGAGGCTTTCACCCCACTGATACGTCTCCAACGTATCTATAGTTTTTGATTGCTCCATGCTACTTTATCTATTGTTTTGGATTATAATGGGCTTTATTTTCCGCTTTTATATTACTTTTGGGACTAACCTATTAACCGGAGGCCCAACCCAGAATTGTCATTTTTTGCCTTTTTCAGTATTTCAAAGAAACAGAATATCAAACGGAGTCCAAACGGAATATCAAATGAGCGAGGACTTGACAAGATCCTAACTCATCAACCGAAGTGTGCACCAGGAAAATGGACTAGGTGGCACGATCAACCTTAGGGTGATGATTCAATAATCAACACGCTAAGAATGAGAATATTGTCCATGCACTACCAAGTAACACGGTTGCAAGGAGTATAAATTTCACACATCATGGTTCACTTGTCGGCATTCCGGTTGCAACAACACGGGACCGAGGAATGAACGATGATGGTGAGAGTATCACTGCATCAAGAATTCATAAGAGAAGGTGCAATTCTCATGACGTTCCTGACATAAAGTGGGTAATACTTCAGGATAGAACAGAATCAAAAGCTTGATTGCATTTGATCTGCGGATTACAACTGCTTTGACCCAATCCTGGATATGGATGAGGTACTGGAGTTTGTTTCTCCTAGTCATTCCCGAAAGAATGGCTTGATGGGCCACAAGAATAATAGGCATCGATAACACGAATGCACAACTAGTCCTGATTATCAATTGATAGACAGAGGTTAGAAAACAGCTAAAGAGGGACAACTCAAAGGAACATACGATTTTCTGAGTTGTGGATGCATAGTTTAGTATGTCGAGCGAAGCTCAACATTTCTTCCGGATAACCCATGCGGAAAGGTAGAACTGGCAGAGTCACAATATAGAATGGAGTACTCCTCAAGAGCACCCTGGTTGTGATCTTTTGGCTCAAAAGAACTTCTGCCATAAGCAGTTCATGGTATTTGGAAGAAGGAAATACCACGGACCTCGAGGACTATCGCAAAGTTACTAATATCCTAAAGGAACTAGCAAACACTATCAACATGAAGTAAGTAGGGTGAATCTCGGGTTCAAGAACCCAGGAATAGAATACCTACTAACTAATAACATCACGGGATGCTTTCGGGAATAATGGCCAGAATCATCACACTGGAACACAAAACAAGGCTAGATTACTAGGTGACTCCCTAAAACACCTAGGTTCATAATAATAGCTCCAACATATATGCCGAGGCAGCGCAGTACCTCAACACACTAATTTGTGTGATTAATCTGGCCCAAATGAACATTAGAAACGGAGAGAAGGAATTTGCAAATGCATCAGACTATTTAGAAACCTGAAATGACTCGGACAGCATAACGGCTGTAAATACTCGAAATGATTTGAGACATCCTGCAAAATAGTGGCATAACCACTCAACATCACAACATCAAGGTTCTGAGACCAGCTATGAACATATGGAAGTAGTAAAAACTGAACTGAGATTTGAAACTATCAATTCTATAAGTCTATGGATTAGTAACACGTCATCCTGATAGATAGATGAGAAGGCCTAGTTCTTAATCCCCGTAGAAGAGAAGAGGATGACTCAGATCAGAAGTCCATGAGGTATAAGGAGTAAAAAGAGCCTTACGTTGCCTTCCACAATCAATTCCCTTACATAACTAAAACATTTCTAGACACAACTTCGACCGGTTTGGATTGGTAATCCTACAGGCAGTCAGGCTCTGATACCAAAGCTGCCAGGACCCCGATTTCAAGTCACATCGATCTAGCCGGTAACACCTCATATCACTTTGCGACCTCACGCACGGTATTCCCACGGGTGTCCCCTTACCATGGCCCGGGACCGTGTGCGCCTTTTGGCTCACGTATATGATAGTGTCGCTAGCATCCATATGACAGAGAACCCGGGCCGACATGGCTAGTCGTGAACCCAAAGCGGCACTAACTCATGGGGACAGGCATACATGAATCACATCGAGCAAGTCGGTCAACAGCGTGTGGATCCGGGCTGTAGCACTGGGCTAACAGGACTCCGGGAACCCGGGCTGTAGCAGGCTAGGCAGGACTCCGGATGTCACCGCGTGACATTTCCCGAAGAGATGTATTACAGGAACGGCGGAAACACATGCCGGCCACCAAGTGTCCCGAGCGGTAGTCTTTGGGCTAGCGGTGACTCCGGTGAACCGGTCAGAAGCGGACTAAAATGGCTCAAGGAAGCACTAGACTACATTTCCCCATAAGAGAGGCTGCCAAGGATAAACAACTAGATTGTCGGATCCCACACATACCAAGCATTTCAATCATACACACAATATGCTCGATATGTGTAAATACAACATGGCATCACAACATAACTCTACGACTCAAGTATTTATTCATTAGGCTCCGAGGAGCGAGATATTACAAACATGGGTCTCATGACCCAACATTGAAACATACAAATCAAAGCACATGCGGAAGCTTAACATGTCTGAGTACAGACATCTACAAACGAAAAAGGCTTGGAATCCTGACTATCTACCAAATCCTGCCGAGGGCACAAGATCGTAGCTGAGGTAACAAGCTAAACGTCAAAGTCCACGAGGAACTACTAGCGAGACTGAAGTCTCTCTGCAAAAACATAAAATAGGCAAACGTGAGTACAAATGTACCCAGCAAGACTTACATCAGAACTAACTACATATGCATCGGTATCAACAAAGGGGGTGGTGGAGTTTAACAATGACAAGCCAGCTTTGACTCGGTGGCTATCCTAAACTACGACTGCAAGTAACTCTTTTGAGGTGGCGCAGACGAGTCCACATATTCACCAATCAATACACCACTATGGATCCGATCCCGTCTTCCTACGAGAACGCCATCCATAGCACTCACGCTTATCTTGCGCATTTTAGGGTATCCACTTTCACTTGTCTATGAACTGTTATAGGCAACCCAGAAGTCCTTTACCGCGGAAACGTCTATTCGAATAGATGATGTTAACCCTGCAAGGGTGTACTTCTTCACACACGCTCTCGCCACTTACCACCATGTACACGTCGTGTATCTCGGCAACCTTCAAGCGGAAGCCTGGGGAGGGAGTCGGCCACGACCTGACTAAACACACAAGTCCCTAGTCCAGGTTTATCGCCTATTCGGGTTCCATCCGCAGGGAGTCCGGCCGAGGGTTCCACTAACGGCCCCGAACGATGTGTGCAGGGTTCCCGAGACACCAAACGGGCGAATCGTTACACCGTGCCACATGCCTACCGCAACACAGCCCACCCCTAAGGTCATTTGCCATGCCCCCAAAGATGCTACAAACACCAGAAACTACTTTGCAAGTCCCGGACAGAGGACAAGAGTGGTTAATAAGTCGAGAGGGTCAATTAAGGATCCCAATGTGTGGTAGTAACTGTTTCATGGATCACAAACACAGAACTCAATTCCTGAGAACGGCTGCAATGAGACAACCCACCATGTACTCCTACATGGCCTCTCACCGCTACCTTTACCAAATCGTGTTCACAAACTTAGCTCTCAACAGTAGGACATGTTCACACACCTCTGATTCATCCCCGATGAATCGCACCTGACTCAACTCTAAGCAAAGTGCAGGCACGACAAACAAGCATGAATGAGTAGGCACAACAGGGCTCAAACAACTCGTACTCATGCTAGTGGGTTTCATTTATTTACTGTGGAATGACATGTCATGCAGAGGATAAAGGGGTTCAGCTGCCGCAGTAAGTAACAGATGAATCGTTGTTGTCCTAATGCAGTATAAGAGAGCAGGAGCGAGGGAGTGGGATTATATCGGAATGAACAAGGGGGTTTTGCTTGCCTGACACTTCTGAAGATAATATAGTTCTTCATCAGTGTCATCGAACTCATCGTCGAATCACGTCTATCGAAAGGGAACAACCACCGGCAACAGAGAAAGAAACACAATCAATGCAATGCACAATATGATGCATGATCATGACATGGCAATATGTTGTTGATTGGCCTAATGCAGCTAGCAACAAGTTAAATGGAGTTGGTTTGAACACTAGGTTCAATTTCAAACTCCATATGTGCTTTCTTAAATGCCATTTAATTGAAATGTCCTAAACAGCAACTTTAAGTTGTTCCAACATGCATGAAAATGGTACAGATGGATATATTGAATTTTTCTGATCATTTTTCATATATAATTTGTTTGATTTGGAGCTATGGTTGATTTTCTATGATTTTTAGAAGTTTTGGTTATTTCTGGAATTTCTTGTATAAGAATGATTCCAGTAATTGAATTAATGCGTCAGCACTGCGTCAGGGTGGCATCAGCTGTCAACGGGGCCGGTCCAGTTCAAACATACCAGTGGGTCCCGTCTGTCAGTAGTTAGTTAAACTAACTAAATTTAGTTACCGCTAATCCTGGGTTAGTTAGCAGGGCGGGCCCCAGTTGTCATAGACCCAAGGATCAAACTGGGCCCACCTGGTCAACTCAGTCAATAGGTCAACTCGCTGGCGTTTAGCCGCCGGCGAGGCCAGATGCGGCGGAGGAAGTGCTAATTCGCGCTCCGGCGACCAAATGGTCGGCGGAGACCATCTACGGGTAGCTGGGAGCAAGCCGCAGCGTTTGGTGGCGGTGGTTGGGCTCAGGCTTGCCGATGACGTCGACGGCGACGACCTTGGCAGTCGTCGGAGTCGGGCGAGGTCGAACCCGAGGCTACAGGGCACGGCGAGACGCATGGGGGTGTGTGTTGGGCTCTTGCGAGTGCGGTGAAGATGGTGACGTGCTCAGGATCAAGCCCAAAGTGGCTGTGGCCACGACGGCGACGTGCGGTGGCGGCGGCGAGCTTCGGCCGTGGTGGAAGACGGAGCTAGGAGACGGAAATGGAGGGGGCGAACACAGGGGGAGAATCAGGAGCTCACGGCGAGTGCAGAGGTGGCCTCAGCGTGCTCGGGGAAGTCCTGGCGGCGCCGAATCGACCGGTGACAGGATCGGGTGCCCGAGGTTGAAGACGAAGGCGAAGACGGCATTCGGCGGCGTTTGGAGTCGCTTGAGTCAACAGGGGGCGTAGGCGACGGTGGCGGAGCTCCTAGGCATGTCGGAGAGGCGAGGGGGAGGCGGTGGCCGCGGTGGTGCTTGTCGGCGGCGACGGTGGCGTTCGGCTGCGGGAGAGCGAGCAAGACAGAGAAGGGGAGAGGAGGTGTGGGGGATCCATACGGCTCCAGGGGGGTCGCGTGGCATCTCCAGAGCGTCGAGGGGGAAAGCGGCAAGCAGGAGGTGGCCGGGCGGCGGTGCGCGCGCGTCGGGCACGCGCCCGTCCTTCTGGCAAGGAGGAAGACGACAGGAGGAGGCCAGTGGGCTGGGCCGCCAGGTGGGCTGACCAGCTGGGCCGCGACAGGTAAGCCAGGTAAGTCCCTTTCTATTTTTCTTCTGTTTCAGTTTTCCTATTTCTTTTATTCTGTTTTGAATTAGTAAAAATACTAATTCATTTTTAAAACTCTTGAGATAAATTGGGGGCATTATTTGGACTATTCCAAAAGCCCACAATTGAAACCAGAATTTTTGGAGCATTTAAAATATTTATAGAATTCAAATGCCCCAATTCAAATACCATATGGGTTAATTCAAAAATCCACAAAATGGCCAACAATTTTGCTCATCATTTTTGGCAGAGGTTTTCACCTTTATCAAAATCATGAACATTTTCATAGGGCATTTTGGGCTCGTTGAAAATGATTTATTTGAACCTATTGAATTCATTTGGTGCTAGGGCTTGGATCAATCCCCATTTCAAGTTTCATGAAACTTGAACATGATGCATGGATGCAATGCCACTAGCTACAAGCAAACTCTAGGGTTGTGACACCCCGTGATATGATACGCTCTTTCACACATAAACCTCCTTATATCTTCCTCCAAACAGCCACCATACCTACCTATCATGGCATTTCCATAGCCATTCCGAGATATATTGCCATGCAACTTCCATCATCATTATTATGACATACATTACTTTTGTCATATTGCCATTGCATGATCATGTAGCTGACATCGTATTTGTGGCAAGGCCACCATGCATTATTTTCCATACATGTCACTCTTGATTCATTGCACCATCCCGGTACATCACGGAGGCATTCATATAGGGTCAAATTTTGTTCTAAGTTTCGAGTTGTAATTGTTGAGTTGTAATAGAAATAAAAGTGTGATGATCATCATTATTAGAGCATTGTCCCAAGTGAGGAAAGGATGATGGAGACTATGACTCCCCCATAAGTCGGGATGAGACTCCGGACGAAAAAAAAGAGGCCATAAAAAAAGAGAGAGAGAAAAGGCCCAAACAAAAAAAAATATAAAAAAATGAGAGAAAAAGAGCGAAGGGACAATGCTACCATCTTTTTACCACACTTGTGCTTCAAAGTAGCACCTTGTTCTTCATGTAGTGAGTCTCATATATTGTGCTTCAAAGTAGCACCTTGTTCTTCATGTAGTGAGTCTCATATATTGTGCTTCAAAGTAGCACTAAGATCTTCATAATAGAGAGTCTCTCATTTTTTCACTTTCATATACTAGTGGGAATTTTCATTATAGAACTTGGCTTCTATATTCCAATGATGGGCTTCCTCAAAGTGCCCTAGGTCTTCGTGAGCAAGCAAGTTGGATGCACACCCACTTAGTTTCTTTTGTAGAGCTTTCATATACTTATAACTCTAGTGCATCCGTTGCATGGCAATCCCTACTCCTCATGTTGACATCAATTTATGGGCATCTCCATAGCCCGTTGATTATCCTCGTCGATACGAGATTTTCTCCTTTTTTGTCTTCTCCACACAATCCCATCATCATATTTCTATTCCACCCGTAGTGCTATACCCATGGCTCGCACTCATGTATTGCGTAAAGGTTGAAAGAGTTTGAGATTATTTGAGTATGAAACAATTGATTGGCTTGTCATCGGGGGTATAGACGTTGGGAACATCTTTGTGTGACGAAAATGAAGCATAGCCTAACCATATGATTTTGTAGGGATGAGCTTTCTTTGGCTATGTTATTTTGAGATGACATGATTACTTTGATTAGTAGGCTTGAAGTATTATTATTTTTATGTCAATATGAACTTTTGTCTTAAATCTTTCGGATCTGAATATTCATATCACAAGTAAGAAGATTTATATTGAAATTATGCCAAAGTATCACTCCGCATCAAAATTCTCTTTTTATCATTTACCTACTCGAGGACGAGCAGGAATTAAGCTTGGGGATGCCTGATATGTCTCCAATGTATCTATAATTTTTGATAGCTCCATGCTACTTTATCTACTGTTTTGGACTATATTGGGCTTTATTTTCCACTTTTATATTACTTTTGGGACTAACCTATTAACCGGAGGCCCAACCCAGAATTGCTGTTTTTTTGCCTATTTCAGTGTTTCGAAGAAACGGAATATCAAACGGAGTCCAAACGGAATGAAACCTTCGGGACGTGATCTTCTCACCGAACGTGATCCAGGAGACTTGGACCCTACTCCAAGAAGTGCCAGAGGCGGTCACGAGGTGGGCGCGCCCCCAGGCGCGCCCTACCTCGTGGGCCCCCGACGCCTCCACCGACGCATTCTTCCTCCTATATATACCTCGCACTCCCCAACAGATCAAGGGAGGAGCCAAAACCTAATTCCACCGCCGTGCCTTCCTCAGATCCACGAGATCCCATCTTGGGGCCTGTTCCGAGCTCACTGGGGCATCCACCACGGAGGGCTTCTACATCAACACCATAGCCCCTCCGATGAAGTGTGAGTAGTTTACTTGAGACCTTCGGATCCATAGCTAGTAGCTAGATGGCTTCTTCTCTCTTTTGGATCTCAATACAATGTTCTCCCCCTCTCTCGTGGAGATCTATTCGATGTAATCTTCTTTTTGCGGTGTGTTTGTTGAGACCCATGAATTGTGGGTTTATGATCCAGCTTATCTATGGAAAATATTTGATTCTTCTCTGAATTCTTTTATGAATGATTGATTTATCTTTGCAAGTCTCTTCGAATTATCCGTTTGGTTTGGCCAACTAGATTGTTAGTTCTTGCAATGGGAGAAGTGCTTAGCTTTGGGTTCAATCTTGCGGTATCCTTACCTAGTGACAGAAAGGGTTGCAAGGCACGTATTGTATTGTTTCCATCGAGGATAACAAGATGGTGTATTTATCATATTGCATGAATTTATTCCTCTACATCATGTCATCTTTCTTAAGGCGTTACTCTGTTTTTAACTTAATACTCTAGATGCATGCTGGATAGCGGTCGATGAGTGGAGTAATAGTAGTAGATGCAGAATCGTTTTGGTATACTTGTCTCGGACGTGATGCCTATATAAATGATCATACCTAGATAACCTCATAACTATGCTCAATTCTGTCAATTGCTCAACAGTACTTTGTTCACCCACCGTAGAATATCTATGCTCTTGAGAGAAGCCACTAGTGAAACCTATGGCCCCAGGGTCTATTCTCATCATATCAATCTCCATCACTTTTATACTTGCTTTGTTTTTACTTTTATTTTACTTTTCACTTTGCATCTTTATACCAAAAATACCAAAAATATTATCTCTATCAGATCTCACTCTTGTAAGTGACCATGAAGGGATTGACAACCCCTAATCACGTTGGTTGCAAGTAGCTATCATTTTGTGCAGGTACGAGGGACTTGCGCGTGGCCTCCTACTGGATTGATACCTTGGTTCTCAAAAACTGAGGGAAATACTTATGCTACTGTGCTGCATCATCCCTCCTCTTCGGGGAAAACCAACGCAAGCTCGAGACGTAGCAGGACTTCATCCGAACTGTGTCGGGACGTCGCTCGATATAGAGGCGCCACACACCCCTTCTGCTTCACCGATGATGTAATGGAGCACCAGTTCCCAGAAGGGTTTAAACCCGTGAGCATTGAATCATACGATGGAACGACAGATCCCGCGGTATGGATCGAAGATTTTCTTCTCCACATCCACATGGCTCGCGGTGATGATCTCCATGCCATCAAGTACCTCCCCCTAAAACTCAAGGGACCAGCATGACACTAGTTAAACAGCCTTCCAAAAAACTCTATTGGTAGCTGGAAAGGTTTGGAAGATGCCTTTAGAGACAACTTCCAAGGCACCTATGTTCAGCCCCGAGACTTTGATGAGCTCAGTCACATAGTCCAGCAACCCGGAAACTCTGGACCAGGTTCTTAATTAAAAAGAACCAAATTGTCGATGTCCGGACGCTGAAGCCCTCGCGGCCTTTAAACACAGCGTCCGTGACGAGTGGCTCGCCCGACACCTCGGCCAAGAAAAACTGAAGTCTATGGCAGCTCTCACCGCACTTATGGCCCGCTTTTGTGTGGGAGAAGATAGCTAGCTAGCTCGTAGAAGTAACAGCACTAGCGACCCTGACACCTCCGAAGCCAGAGATGGCAACGGCAAGCCACGACACAACAAACACAAGCGTTGGAGCAACATTGAAGATACCGAAGACATGGCAGTCAACACTGGATTCAGTGGTTCTAAACCCGGTCAGCGGAAGAAGCCATTCAAAGGAAACAAAGATGGTCCATCCAGTTTGGACAGAATACTAGATCGGCCCTGCCAGATTCAGGGCACCCCTAACAAGCCTGCCAGATAAACACCGAACATAAGGGGATAGGGCCGCCCAGCAAGGACGACGATGAAGAGCCTCGCCCACCGAACACAGGGGACAAAAGAAATTTCCCCCCGAGGTAAAAATGGTGAATATGATCTATGGCACTCATATCCCCAAGCGGGAGCGCAAGCATGCACTAAGGGACGTTTACGCCATAGAGTCAGACACCCAAAATTCAACCCATGGTCGGCTTGCCCGATCACTTTTGACCGCAGAGACCATCTGACCAGTATTAGTCATGGAGGTTTGGCAGCATTGGTCCTCGACCCAATCATGGATGAATTCCACCTCACTCGAGTCCTCATGGACGGTGGCAGCAATCTTAACCTACTTTATCAGGACACTGTCTGTAAAATGGGTATTGATCCATCAAGAGTCAAGCCCACTAAAACTACCTTTAAAGGAGTAATACCTGGCGTAGACGCCTGCTGCACAGGGTCAATAACGCTGGAAGTAGTCTTCAGCTCACTAGATAAATTCCGAAGCAAAGACTTGATCTTCGACATCGTCCCTTTCTGCAGCGGCTATCACACACTACTCGGACGAACCGCGTTCCCCCGTTTCAATGCAGTCCCGCACTATGCTTACCTAAAGCTCAAGATGCCCGGACACGCGACGTCATAACAGTCAATGGAAACATGGAGCGCTCCCTCCGCACAGAGGAGCATACCGCAACCCTCGCAGCTAAAGTACAGGGCGGCCTTATCAAGCCGAATACTACATCAGCAGTCAAGCCCCCGAACACTCTCAAACGAGTCCAGTCTACCCTGCAGAATAACAGTCCGACTCGTCAAGAGCTAGATTAGCAATTCAGCCTCCGTCAAAACCCCAACCTGATTGCGACATATGTGATGCGCGTCCATAACTATGCACTAAAAATACAATGGGCAAGGACGGAGGCACACTAAAAACAAAGTCCACAATACGGCTCGACCCTATATGGACCCTCGTATTCTTCCTTTTTCCTTCTTATTTTTATTTTTCAGGTTCTTTACAACCCACATCACTTTTCGATGGTACCAAGGACCCTATTCCAGGCCCCTTATGTGTACTCGATAGTTGATCCTCTCAAACGATCATACACCAAGGCGAAATGTGGCTCAGAAGTGCGGCAGAGTGTCCAAAGGATCTTCAAGATCACCTTTTCCTTTTTTAGGACATGTATACAGCTTCCCCTTGTTCTCAAATTCTTGGCATGTAAAATAGCCTCGATGCTTATGGCATCCTCTGTAAAAATACATTTTGACATATCAATTAGACTATAACGGAAACAGTTTCGCCCAACCCTGTTCGGTATTGGCTTATTTCCTAATCTGTATTCCCTCTTTACGTCAGATTGTCATATACACCTCGGCACGATTTAAATCACCGGGGGCTCTATCCGGCCACATATATTTTTCAAAAAAAGAAGAAATCCGAACACTTTTATAGTATACTTCGGCGTCCCGAATATGGCATTATATGCATCGGCTCCGAATCATGTCTTTGGTCAACATTCGGGTTGCCCGGCTCCTGTGGTTACCACCTTATGTTTCGCTTGTTCGGCTAAGGTAGTAAAGGGAGAACTACTGCGATTGTGTTTCAGGTTCGTCCGGTCAAACACCTCAGTAGAGAAAGCCAAAAACTGACTGTCATGGTACGACGAGAGCTGGTGGCTATTCGGCGACTTAATACATATCTCTTGCAATTTTTTCCATATTATACAAAGGATTGGCTTTGGTTCGGTCATGCACTTAAGCCATCCCAGTTCGGACAGCCGCATGCGCACCAGGGGCTTGTTCTTAGCCCCATCGTCAAACTCCTATGACTAAGTGAAAGTTCTAAACTCTCATAGTATGATTTCCTGGTTCGCTACGTAAGTCACCTCCTTTATGGACCAAGACGTTGGGTCAAGAGTGATTACACGTTATTATGAACACCCCCGTAGCATCTACGTGGGGGCTAAAGCCGACGACTGGCAAAATTTCAGAATAATAAAATACGGCCGCACAAGAGGTATGTAGTTCGGATAAAAGCATAAATATATTACAAAGCCTTGGTTCATAATACAACGTCTGGGCAGTTCGGATACATTCACCCGAACATAATATCCTTCGAGCATTGACCCTCTATCAAACGGGCACCCTCTAGGACGTCTTCAAAATAGCGCTCCGGCCTGCGGTGGTCCTTGCCTCCGGACGAACCCTCAACTGCCACGTCAACGACCTTCATCTTTGCCCAGTGCATCCTGACACAGGCAAAGGCCATCCGCGCACCTTCTATGCACGCCGAGCACTTCACAGCCTCAACTCTGGGCAAGGCGTCGCCGAGTCGCTTGACCAGGCCGAAGTAGCTGCTAGGAATGGGTCTGGCTGGCCATGGCTGGACTATGATGTCCTTCATGGCCAAACCAGACATCCTATGAAGCTCCGCCAGCTGCATCATCTGGTTGTTTAGGAGCGCTGGCCGCTCCGGCGCCAGGTACTGTGACTAGAAGAGCTTCTCCGTCATGTTCCCTTCTTGGGCCCGGAAATGCTGGGCGGCGTCGGCAGCACTCCTTGGAAGATCCGCAAAGGTGTCTAGAGCACTCCATAGTCGATTTAGCGAAGCATATCTCCGATCGCCAAATATACTCTATAAAAGAAAAGGCTTACCAGCCACTATTTGTTTGGTTTGCTTGATCTCCTCGTGAGCCGCCCAGGACTCGGACCGCGCCTCGTTGGCCTCTTGGAGGGCCTTGGCGAGTTCGGCTCCCTGGGCCTTATTCTGCTCCTCCAAGGACTCGCACTTGCCGGTGGCATCCTTGAGCTCTTGCTCCACCTCGGTCACCCTCTCCTCATACTGGCGGTGGGCGACCTATTCAGCCTTTAAATCTGCAGCCGCTTTGTCTGCGGCCGCTTTGCTCGCCTTCGCCTCCTCCTTGGCTTCGGCAAGGGCACTCTTGAGGGTCTCGACCTTGGTCGCGCTGCCTACAATCATACACATAGCAGCACATGAGCTTAAACTCTGAGTTTGCATTAAGATTCAGGCTTGTAAGGGATTTTTTAAAAGCATACCTTGTGTCTCATCGAACCACTTGTTAATGTGGTCGATCTCATTAATAGCCAGCTTCAGCTTCTGCTTGAGTTCAGAAACTTCAACGGCCTGGGCGGAAGCCGCCAACAAGGAAGCCTGTTAGGAAATAGCAAAGTACGTCACCTCCTGATTATTATTTGATCCTCTGTTCGGCCTTTTTTTTAAAGCCGAACAGAGTCTCAGGGGCTACTATCTATACACAGGCATATTTTTTGCACATAAAAAATTGGCTAAGAATGTTACATCGCATACCTCAAAGCCTGTTAATTAGTCAGTGACTTTGCTCAGCCCGCTTTTGGCGGACTGAACCTTTTCAACCACAGTAACCATTAGGGTACGGTGCTCCTCCATGAAGGAAGCATGATGAAGTGCTTCCCCCCAAGTGTCTGGCGCCTCTGGATTGACGGAGGTCGCCGGTGGAGTCGGCACTCCCCCCTCCTTTAAAGGGGGCTGCTCACTCGATTTCGGAGTCGTGTGGGTCTCCGGAGTGGTATTCGGCTGGGGGTCGGACTGGTCTGGTCCCCCGTCGCTGGGCCATGGGGTTGTGCCCCATGTTCTCAAAGCAATGAGGCATTACCCTATGGCACCATTTCAGCGGCCTTCCGCACCTCTCCCTGGCCTGGAGAGGTCCTTTGGGATAACACCTCGGTGTCATCCGCGGCATGTAGCGGAGAGGCTCGCGGAGGCGTTTCACCCTCCACCATCTCCGGCGCCAAAGAGTTCCCCGAAGACGATGATGGTTGGGGGAGATCACGGGCTGGACTGAAATACATAAATGATATGTTATCCTACAATTTGTAAAAGGTCGTATGTGGGTATAGTATCTTTGAATACTTACGATTCGGCCAGGAGCTTCGCCCTGGGGCACCGCTGGGGGATGACTTCGGCATCCGAATCCGAGCTATCCGAAAGGGATATCTCCCCCCTTTTGGACGCCTCCGCCTCTGGATCAGTGGCGGCCGTCCTTTTCTTCTTTCTCCCCTTAGGGGGAGAATTGCTTTCTTCCTCCTCCTCCTCCTCTTCATCTCCCTCATGCGAGGAGTGAGCCTCGGTCTCCTCGGACATAGCATCTAAAGCACCTTTACGGTAGAGGCCACTTTTGGCCTCCTTGCCCTTCTTTTTGGCCTTCTTCTCTGGCGCCTGCTACGACACCGGGACCAGCATCCTCGTTAGTAGAGGATCACCTGGATTCTTGGACATTGGAGCCGGACACTTGATCCATTCCGCCTTCTTTGTCCAGTCCTGATTAAAGGATGGGAGTTTCAGCATACCCCTTTGGTTTGCGAACAGAGTTATGTTCGGAAACGGAACACTTACCTCGGTGGCTGGATGGTCGCAGTCGAGGCCGATGTCGTCAGTCGTCTTCGGCCACAACTTCTGGGCCTTGAAAAGCAGCTTCCAGATCTCTCCTTGCATCGTGTCGAAGAATCACTGCAGGGTCCGCGGTCCTTCTGGATTGAACTCCCACATGTTGAGAGGCCGGCACTGGCAGGGGAGGATCCAGTGGCACAGCATCACCTGGATCACGTCAGTGAGGCTTGTGTTCTTTTCAATAATATTCTTGATGCGCTTTTGCAGCATTATCACTTCGTCAGTTGATCCCAAGTCCATAACCTTGTTGGTCGACGACTCGAGCCGCATTGGGGGTCCGGACCTAAACGGAGGAGTGCCTCCCAATTGGCACCGCGAGATTCGATGATGTAGAACCACTCCTGCTGCCATATCTTGACCGTCTCCACAAAGACCCCTTTGGGCCAGGTAACGTTGGGGAGCTTGCTCACCATGGCGCCGCCGCAATCCGCGTGCTGCCCGTTGACCACCTTCGGCTTCATGTTGAAGACTTTGAGCCATAAGCCGAAGTGTGGGGGGATGCGGAGGAGCGCCTCACACACGACGACGAACGCTGAGATGTGGAGAATGGAATTCAGGGCTAGATCGTGGAAATCCAGCCCGTAATAGAACATGAGACCGCGGACAAAAGGATGGAGGGGAAACCCTAGTCCGCGGAGGAAGTGGGGGATAGAAACCACCCTTTCGCCAGGCTCCGGGGCGGGGATGACCTTCTTCTTGGCAGGGATCCTGTGCGCAACGTCCGCACTCAGGTACCCCGCCTCCCGGAGCCCCTTGATGTCCCTCTCCGTCACGGAGGAAGCCACCCACTTTCCTTGAGAGATGAATCCAAACATGGCTGGAGTGTTTGGTGGCAGTGGGGAAGGTCGGAACTTGGGCACTGGAGCTCGAGGACAGAAAGGCTGAGGAAGGAAGAACGTGTGGGGGTAAAAAGAAGGGATCTTTATCCATTTATATAGGCCATGAATATCAAGCGCCCCCTCACATGCCTTAAAAATCGCCTATTCCCAAGGGGTCATGCGAACGGCATAGTTGGATTACCCAAACCCGTATTGATGAGAATCTCGTAATAAGGGGACACGATCTCTGCTTTGACAAGACGTGTCAATGGAGGCCGCGCCTCGAAACACGAAGCAGGAAGCCAAAAAACGGTTTGAAATAATAATAAGTCTAGACGTAACGTCTCGCCGAAAAAGCTGTCAGTGGACATGACTTATTTTGTTTAAGTATTCTGCCCTTGTGGTTGGGGGTTGTAACCATTATACAGAGCCGGATATAGTTCACTTGTTCATAAAACTGCTTTGGTGTATTCGGAGGAGGAACCCGCCTTGCAATGTTGAAGACAATCTGCATGTCGAACACATCTTCATTGAAGCCTAGTTCAGGGGCTACTGAGGGAATCCTGTATTACAGGGTCCTCGGGCATCTGGGCTAGGTGACATGGGCCGGACTGGTAGGCCGTGAAGATACAAGATGGAAGGCTTTCCCCCGTGTCCGGATGGGACTCTCCTTTGCGTGGATCGCAAGCTTGGCGTAGTATCAATAATTTTTGATTGTTCCATGCAATTATATTATCCATCTAGGATGTTTTATATGCATTTATATGCTATTTTGTATGATTTTTGGGACTAACCTATTAACCTAGAGCCCAGTGCCAGTTTCTGTTTTTACCTTGTTTTTTAGTATTGCAGAAAAGGAAAGTCCAAACTTGACCTGAAATTTGACGAAGATTATTTTGGGACCAGAAGAATCCCACAGAGCATCAGAGATGGGCCAGAAGAGTCCCGAGGCACCCATGAGGGTGGGGGTGCGTCCTACCCCCCTGGGCACGCCACCCTACCTCGTGGTCGCCTCGGAGAACCCCTGACTTGTTCCCGACGCCAAAACCTCTTACATATACTGAAACCTCCAGAACATAACCTAGACCGGGAGTTCCGCCGCCGCAAGCCTCCGTAGCCATCGAAAACCAATCTAGACCCGTTCTGGCACCCTGCCGGAGGTGAGAACCCTCACCGGTGGCCATCTTCATCATCCCGGCGCTCTCCATGACGAGGAGGGAGTAGTTCACCCTCGGGGCTGAGGGTATGTACCAATAGCTATGTGTTTGATCTCTCTCTCTCTCTCTCGTGTTCTTGATGTGGTACGATCTTGATGTATCGCAAGCTTTGCTATTATAGTTGGATCTTATGATGTTTCTCCCCCTGTACTCTCTTGTAATGGATTGAGTTTTCCCTTTGAAGTTATCTTATCGGATTGAGTCTTTAAGGATTTGAGAACACTTGATGTATGTCTTTCATGTGCTTATCTATGGTGACAATGGGATATCACGTGATCTACTTGATGTATGTTTTGGTGACAACTTGCGGGTTCCGTAACATTGTGAACTTATGCATATGGGTTGGCACACGTTTTCGTCTTGACTCTCCCGTAGGAACTTTGGGGCACTCTTTGAAGTTCTTTGTGTTGGTTGAATAGATAAATCTGAGATTGTGTGATACATATCGTATAATCATACCAACGGATACTTGAGGTGACATTAGGGTTTTGGTTGATTTGTTTCTTAAGGTGTTATTCTAGTACAAACTCTTGAATAGATCGATCAGAAAGAATAACTTTTAGGTGGTTTTGTACCCTACCATAATCTCTTCGTTTGTTCTCTGCTATTAGTGACTTTGGAGAGACTCTTTGTTGCATGTTGAGGGATTGTTATATGATCCAATTAAGTTATTATTGTTGAGAGAACTTGCACTAGTGAAAGTATGAACCCTAGGCCTTGTTTCAACGCATTGCAATACCGTTTACGCTCACTTTTATTACTTGTTACCTTGCTGTTTTTATATATTCAGATTACAAAAACCTATATCTACCATCCATATTGCACTTGTATCACCTTCTCTTCGCCGAACTAGTGCACCTATACAATTTACCATTGTATTGGGCGTGTTAGCACAAGAGACTCTTTGTTATTTGGTTGCGGGGTTGCTTGAGAGAGACCATCTTCATCCCACGCCTCCCATGGATTGATAAACCTTAGGTCATCCACTTGAGGGAAATTTTCTTGTCCTACAAACCTCTGCACTTGGAGGCCCAACAACGTCTACAAGAAGAAGGTTGTGTAGTAGACATCAAGCAGTTTCTGGCACCGTTGCCGGGGAGGTGAGTGCTTGAAGGTATATCTTTAGATCTTGCCATCGAATCTTTTAGTTTCTTGTTATATCACTAGTTTATTCTATAAAAGAAAACTACAAAAAATGGAATTAAGGGAGCCACATATGCTTCATCTTTTTAATGTCTTTCGTGAAAATGATGGGAAGGAAAATTGTGCTCAAGTACTAGAAGAAGAAATACATAGAATGCTTGGCATAAAATATGTGAATGATGAGCATGACTGCAATGTTTTTAGTATGAATCTTTTGAATACCCATGATGCTAATGATATGCAAAGCCACAAGCTTGGGGATGCTATGTTTGATGAAGATGATATGTTTAGTCCCCCAAGTTTTGATGAGCAAATTTATTATGATGAAAGCATGCCTCCTATTTATGATGATTATTGTGATGACACATATGCTATAGAGAATAATGATAAGCATGAAACTTGTCATCATGATTTTAATTTTCAATTGGATTATGGCTCACATGATAGTTATGTTGTTGAGTTTGCTCCCACTACTATTCATGAGAAGAAATTTGCTTATGTGGAAAGTAGTAAAATTTCTATGCAATTAGATCATGAAAAGAATGCTTTATGTGCTGGTTACATTGTTTAATTCATTCATGATGCTACTGAAAATTATTATGAAATATGATCATATGCTTGTAGGAATTGCAATAATATCAAGTTTCCTCTCTATGTGTTGAAAATCTTGAAGATATGCTTGTTTTGCCTTCCTATCCTAGTTGATTATTGTTCCCATAAGTTGTTTGCCCACAAAACCCCCATGCATAGGAAGTGGGTTAGACGTAAATGTGCTATTCATATTCTTCATGATGCTCTCTTTACGTTTCAATTATTATCTTTTATGCAAGCATCATTGAAATCGGCACGCCTAGCTAGGGGTGTTAAACGTAAGCACTTGTTGGGAGGCAACCCAATTTTATTTTTGTTCTTTGCTTTTTCCTAATGTTTAGTAATAAATAATTCATCTAGCCTCTGTTTAGATGTGGTTTCATTTTTTAATTAGTGTTTGTGCCAAGTAGAACCTTTGGGAAGACTTGGGTGAAGTCATTGCGATCTTGCTGTAAAAAACAGAAACTTTTGCGCTGACGAGATTAGCTGCAATTTTTTACTAGAGAGTGCTTTTAGGTTGATTATTTTTTAATATGATTAATAGAAAATTTTCTCAGGTCCACCAATTTATTTCAGAATTTTTGGAGTTCCAGAAGTATACGTTTGATACAGGTTACTACAGACTGTTCTGTTTTTGACAGATTCTGTTTATTGTGTTCTTTGCTTATTTTGATGAATCTATGAGTAGTATCGGAGGGTATGAGCCATACAGAAGTTGGAATATAGTAGATATTACACCAATATGAATTTAGAATGAGTTCACAATAGTATCTATGTGGTGATTTATTTTCTTATACTAACGGAGCTTACGAGTTTTCTGTTGAGTTTTGTGTTGTGAAGTTTTCAAGTTTTGGGTAAAGACTCGATGAACTATGGAATAAGGAGTGGCGAGAGCCTAAGATTGGGGATGCCCAAGGCACCCCAAGGTAATATTCAAGTACAACCAAGGGCCTAAGCTTAGGGATGCCCCGGATGGCATCCCATCTTTCGTCTTTGTTCATCGGTAACCTTACTTGGAGCTATATTTTTAGTCACCACATGATATGTGTTTTGCTTGGAGCGTCATTTTATTTTCATTTGTTTTGCTTTCTGTTTGAATAAAATACCAAGATCTGAAATTCTTAAATGTTAGAGAGTCTTCACATAGTTACATAATTATCCAACTACTCATTGATCTTCACTTATATCTTTTGGAGTAGTTTGTCATTTGCTCTAGTGCTTCACTTATATCTTTTAGAGCACGACGGTGGTTTTAGTTTGAAGAAATAGATGAACTCTCATGCTTCACTTATATTATTTTGAGAGTCTTAAACAGCATGATAATTTGCTAAGGTTATGAATATGATAGGCATCCAAGAGGGATATAGTAAAAACTTTCATATAGAGTGCATTGAATACTATGAGAAGTTTGATACTTGATGATTGTTTTGAGATATGAAGATGGTGATATTAGAGTCGTGCTATTTGAGTAATTGTGAATTTGATAAATACTTGTGTTGAAGTTTGCAAGTACCGTAGCATGCACATATGGTAACCGTTGTGTGGCAAATTTCAAACGTGAGGTGTTCTTTGATTGTTATCCTTATGTAACGCCCCGGATTCGATGTGCCAGGTGTCCGCCAGTTATTCGCCGTCGTTGCCATGTCATTTGCTTGCGTGTTGCACTTTGCCATGTCATCATCTGCATTTTTATCATGTCATCATGTGCATTTCATTTTGCATACGTGTTCGCCTCATGCATCCGAGCATTTTCCCGTTGTCCGCTTTTGCAATCCGGCACTCCTATGTCTCCGGCGCCCTCTTTTACCTCTTTTCATGTGCGGGTATTAAACGGTCTCGGAATGGACCGAGGTTTGTCAAGCGGCCTTGGTATAGCACCGGTAGACCGCCTGTCAAGTTTCGTGCCAATTGGAGGTCGTTTGGTACTCCAACGGTTAACCGGGTAACCGCAAAGCCTCTTTGTTGCAGCCCAACTCCCTTTCTAAGTTGCCCAAAACCCACCAAACTCCCTCCATGCTCTCGGCCGTTCGATCACGATCGCGTGGCCAAAAACCACACCTCATTTGGACTCTCCTAGCTCCCTCTACCTATATATTGCCCTCCCTCCAAAAATTCGCGGATGAATCTACCCTAACCTTCCTGCCGCCACGGACGCTTTCTTCTCCACCGACGGACATGTCCGCGCCGCAGCCACCTCACTCCGACCAATGAGAGGTCGCCACGTCGCCTCCGCCGCCGCCTCATCCAACCCGCAGCCGCCACGTGGCCTCCCCACGCCTCCACCGCCCGGCCATGAGACCGGATCGAACCCTTGAGCCAGTCTCACGCCGCCCTTCGGCCCGTCCGCGCGCCGCCCGTCTACGCCGCGCCGCGCGCCGTTCGCCGCCGCCCGTCGCTGCCTCTCCGGTCGCCGCCCGCCGTCCGGTGGTCGCCTCCGGCCTCGACGCGCCTCCCCGCGGTGGCGCGCCCTCGCCAGCGCCCGCGCCGCCTCGGCGCACCTCCTGCCGCCCATGCAGCCTCGCCGGCGCCTTCCTCCGCGGGCCGCGCCCCCATCGCCGGAACCCTGGCGTCGCCTCTCGCGGATCGGGTCGGGGTGGATGAGATCCACCCGTCCCCGATCCAAACGGCCGAGCCCCGTCCTGGACCTCGTCATCCCGCTCCGTCCGATCCCGTTGACTTTCTCGGAGGGTAAAATCCACTAAGTCCCGAAATCGGCAGTAATTTTGTTCCATTTTCATTGCATCATATCTCTGTCATCTTGGCTCCGTTTTGCGCGTATAATATGGCAAAATGTTCGCCTCGGAGAGTAGATCATTTCGTCTCATTGCATCATTTTCATTTGAGCTCATCTTGATGCCCTAAATGCTGTTAGAAGAGTGCTATGTGATGTTAGTTTCTGATTTTTATCAGAACTTGCACTTTGTCATTTTTGCCGTGATTGTTGTGTGCATCCTATGGACTTGAGCCCTACATGAGTTTTGTTATATGCCATGTCTTATTTCCAGTGGTGCTTGCTATGTATTTTTGTGATCTATGTGGTGACTAGCACAAGCATGCAAACTAGGTGTCTTGTTGCCGATTTCAGCCCTGATTGCTGTTATTTTGATGCCATGTTTACTTGATGCTACCGAGAGATCCATGCATATTTTGAGATACTTCAGTAAGGATGTTTTGTAAAGCATGTCTTGCTCTATCCATCCATGCCCTTGTTTGCCATTATGAGGTGCCTTAGCTTGAGTCAATTGAGCTCTACTTTTGCTATCAAATGTTTCCTGGCAGATTGTTTACATGTTATTCAATTTTGCCAAGCTTGTTGTGGTTGATCCGTATATGCTATGTTCTTGTTCTTGCCATGTATGTCTTGTATGCCTTGTCTTATTGATGTATGTATGCTTAGTTTATCATTTAAGGCTCTGTAGTGAGTGCATTGAGCTTGTAAACATGCCTTCTTGTTATCAGTTTTTGACATGCCATGTTGCTGATTCTGTTAACGAAACTTTCGATATTGACATGGGTGTTACTATATTTTATGATCCTTTTTGGCTTATGGTCACTAAAGGACTTTTGTTCTATGCTTTGAGTAGATTCATGCCATGCCTTTGTTTGCCATGATAAGTTCCTGTAACATGTTGTTTCATAGCTCTAAACATTGCAACCTGTTGTTATTTCTGCCAATGCCTGAAACTGTTATTAGTTGCAATCTTGCCATGTCATTTTGAGCATGTTCTAGTCATTTCTGGAGATAGCTCAGTGCTCTTGTTTTGTAATGCTTTACCTGTACATCATGCCCATGCCTTTTGTTATTGTTTTGAGGTCCTGAAGCATGTTGTTTTGATGCTTGCAATATGCCTAGTTGCTGTTTTGGACAGATTGTGGTCATATCTTGTATAGGGTGTATGTGTTGATCCGTTGTCTCCGTTTTGAGTGTGCTCTATATGAAACTTGCTTGATTTTGCATGTAGTTTCATATTATCATGTTGGATCCTTGTTTTGAGGTGTTTTGCTTGATGTTTATATGCTTGTTGCATCAATGCCATGATTAACTTGTTTTGCTCATATCTTCTAGGCCGTAGCTCCGAATCTAATGAACTTTATATGTAACTTGACTAGAATTTCGTGTAGATCATCGTGGTGCATATTAAATTGCTGTTTAACAACTTTAACATAAAGTATTCAGATCTGGACCAATTTCGAGATTTGCATATGAGGACTTCTAGGAATTGTTATATGATGTTTCCGGCCTCATTTAAACTTGCTTTGATGTGTTGGTCTTGTTTGCATCATCTCTTGCCATGAGTAGCTTCATGTAGCTTTGTCATGCATCATGCTTGCTGTGCATCATGTCTTGTTCATGGGTGGTGTGTTTACTATGTTGTGTGCTTCTTCTTGTTAGTTCCTGTTTCGTTGCGATCGTGAGGATTCGTTCGTCTACACTTGGTTCGGGCTTCTTCCGCTCATCTTCTTCATGGACTCGTTCTTCTTCCTTGCGGGATTTCAGGCAAGATGACCGCTACCCTGGATCTCACTACTATCATTGCTATGCTAGTTGCCTCGTTCTTTCGCTATGCTGCGCTACCTATTACCTGTTTATCAAGCCATCCCAAATTGCCATGTCAGCCTCTAACCTTTTGCACCCTACCTAGCACACCGTTGTTTGGCTATGTTACCGCTTTGCTCAGCCCCTCTTATAGCGTTGTTAGTTGCAGGTGAAGATGAAGTTTGTTCCTTGTTGGAACATGGAGATGTTGTTCCTTCTCGAACATGTTTACTTGTTGGGATATCACAATATATCTTATTTAATTAATGCATCTATATACTTGGTAAAGGGTGGAAGGCTCGGCCTTATGCAGTGTTTTGTTCCACTCTTGCCGCCCTAGTTTCCGTCATATCGGTATTATGTTCCCGGATTTTGCGTCCCTAACGCGGTCGGGTGATTTATGGGACCCCCTTGACAGTTCGCTTTGAATAAGACTTTTCCAGCAAGGACCAACCTTGGTTTTACATTTGCCTCACCTAGCCCTTTTTCCCTTGGGAGTCGCGCTCTCAAGGGTCATCTTTACTTTACCCCCCCGGACCAGTGCTTCTCCAAGTGCTGGCCCAAACCGAGCGATGTTCGGCGCCCCCTGGGCAATCAGGGTTTATGCCAACCCGACGTCTTGCTCATCCGGTGTGCCCTGAGACCGAGATATGTGCAGCTCCTATCAGGATTTGTCGGCACATCCGGGCGGCTTTGCTGGACTTGTTTTATTGTCAGCCGAAATGTCTTGTAGCCGGATTCCGAGATCGATCGGGCTTCCCGGGAGAAGGTCTATTCCTTCGTTGATCGCGAGAGCTTATCATGGGCTAAGTTGGGACACCCCTGCAGGTATAAACTTTCGAGAGCCGTGCCCATGTTATGTGGCGAGATGGGAATTTGTTGATATCCGATTGTAGTAAACTTGAAGCAAACTCTTCTAAAATACACCAACCCCTGTGCGTAATCGTGAGTGTCTCTTTCCGGGTTGATCGAGAGGAGAACACGGTTTCGGGTTATGTCCGGCGTAAGTAGGAGTTTAGTATCACTTCTTGATCATTACTAGTTGACGACCGTTCCTTTGTTTCTCTTCTCGCTCTCATTTGCGTATGTTAGCCACCATATATGCTTAGACGCTGCTGCAACCTCACCACTTTACCCCTTCCTTTCCCTTTAAGCTTTGCTAGTCTTGATACCCATGGTAATGGGATTGCTGAGTCCTCGTGGCTCACAGATTACTACACCACCAGTTGCAGGTACAGGTTTGCGATGATCATGACGTGAGAGCGATGTTTGCTTGCTTTGGAGTTCTTCTTCTGCTTCTTCTTCGATCAAGGGATAGGTTCCGTGTCGGCAGCTGGGCTAGCAGGGTGGATGTCGTTTTAGTTTCTGTTTATGTTTCATCCGTAGTCGGATGTTGCTCTTGTATATGATGTTGATGTATTCTTGTGGCATTTGGGCCTTATGTATGTATCCCCATCTATTATGTAATGTTGATGTAATGATATCCACCTTGCAAAAGCGTTTCCAATATGCGGGTCTATCCTTGGTGGGACCTTCGAGTTCCTTTTGGATAGGGTCGCATATTAAGCGTGACAAGTTGGTATCAGAGCCTCGACCGACCTTAGGAGCCCCCTTGATTGATCGTGTAGTTTGGCCGTTGTTGAGTCTAGAAAAAAACTATTTTCAGAGTCGAGTTATATCGGAGAGTAGGAATTCTTTTTACTCCTCAGTCACTTCATCGCTCTGGTGAGGAATCTTGACGTAGGTGTTTTGAATTACTCCTCTTCCCGTTCAAATTTTTCTTTAGGATCACGTGGTTAGTGTCGTGAGTTGTCCATCCTCTTTTGTCCGGTGCATTTCTCGTCAAGTCGACTCGAGCCTCTTCATCTTTGCCAAGTTCAATCCTCAGTTCTTCCTTCGACGTCGTTGTTTTTCCTTGTCCGGTTGCCCTTGTTTTTCCCAATTCGCCCTCCCTGTTCTTCTTCTCGGAACCGAGTCCGTAATTGAGTATCCATCCTACTCGTATGCGAAGTCTTTGCTTTCTTTCCTCAATGATTTCAACCGGTGTTTCCTATTCAAGATATTCGTCGATTTCCCTTTCCAAGTTGCCTTTGTTTTCCCGCCCTCCCACCCTATTATTCCCGCAGTTCGAGTTTCTTCCGACCATCTATTTCATTCGTGCGGAGTCTCTTCAGTCTTCCCTCAATCATTTCAACCGGTGAATACTCGTCTCGTTCGTCATTCTTCATCTCTTTCTTTTTCCGGTGCACTCAATTCAAGTTTTTTCGGGTTGATTATATTCTTTTCCTCGGCTCAAATGTTTTTCCCCTTGCTCGTTCGTCTCTCGCCAGTTTATCCTTCCGGAGTGATCAAGACATCTCAGGTTCGTCTGTGTTCGAATTAATTCGAGGTTGTCACCTCATTCTAATATTTCAATTGTTCCGGTGCATCACCTATCTATTCAACAATCCTTTCCAACGGTGTTTTTCTCTTCAGTGGGCCCTAACCCACAGGCCTTTCCCAGGATCTTACCTGACTCTTCTAATTTCCCCTGGAGTTATTCTCAATTCTTTTCAAGTGTGACGTGAGAATGAATTTCATCAGTCACTTGCCTTTCCAAGATCGATTTCAAATCATTTCATTGTTGATTCAACCTCTTCGCTTTTATTCTTCCGGAGTATCTCAGTAATTTTGATGGTGTTTCGTCATTATTTGAAGACCGTCGTAGATTTTCTCTTAAATCTTGTCCATTCTCCCGGAGATTCGCGGTGCTAGCTCGATGTTATCCTATCTAATTGTTTCCAGTTGTGCAATTCTTTTCATCCATCCGGAGTATTTCAGGAGTTGATTTCTATTTCTTTTCATCCAGAGGCCATCCTTTCGGAAGATTTCTTCGTTCCAAGTTTTTCAAAGTAGTTCTCCAATTATTCTATGTTCGTGCCCCTTCGTTCGTCCCAATATTCTTCCGCTGCTTCGTTCAAGTATTCTTCTATCAGCTCGCGATCTCTTCGATCTCTTTTCTCTAAATTCCCTCAAGTATCTTCGTGCTTTCTAATTCTTCCCGGTGATTCATTCTCTTTCGTCAGTCATTTCCGAATTCTTACGGTGGTTCGTTCAAGATTCTTTTTCTTTGATTATCATTTTATCCATTCGTTCTTTTCAATCCTACCGTGGTTCATGAAGACTTTCTCAAGTTTTGTGCTATCCCTTCTCAATTCTTTTCAAGAAGAATAAGTAGTTTGCAAAATCCATTGTTTGTCATCAATTTAATTTGATGAAGGATAAGCATACAATAAATCTTATTCTTATTTCCTCAAGTTGATTAATCCCTTCCTTTGGAGTTTGTTCGTAATGAATAAATTCTAGTTCCAAGTGTTTTCATCTTTTCTTTTTCCCGGAGTTCAAATTTCCTCAGCCATCTCGTCGGAATCCTCCATCTAATTCATCGTAGGCTCATCTTATTCTTTCATCCTTCATTTTATCTCGCCATCCTTTTGTTACCGGAGTTTTTTTTTCATGGTGGATCTTCATGATTTAATTCATCCTTCAAGAGTTCATCAAGATTTTGTTGGTGGAGTTCAAGTATCTTTTCTTCTTGCGTCCCGAAGTGCAATTAATTCTCCGTATTCTTTTGAAGTGGAGTTTTGCATTTCTTCGTTCTTCTCAGCTATTTAATCTTTTCCGTTTGTGGTCGGCGTTCACCTCAGAATTTTGAGATGTTATCCATAAGTCCACATCAAGCTTATTCTTTCGTTGTTGATTTTCTCAACAACTCCATTCAATCTTTTCTTCTAAGGCTGCTTTCTATTTCATTCGTGGCACAAGTTGTCATAGTCTTACCAGCTCTTTCCATTCAATTCTCTTTCAATTCTTTCCGGAGATTTTGTGTCATGTCTTCATCAAGTATCATTCCATCCTCTTAAGTTCGTGTTCTAATCTTTCCATTTTAACCGATTGTGCTGCCTAAATCCTTTCAGTCTTATTCATTTCTTATCTCGCTCGAACCGGAGTTGTTTACGAGTCTATTATGTTTCCATGAGCTTTTGATTCTCGTCATTCTCGTCGTTCCTCTCTTCTTCTCGAGTGCTCTCGATTCTTTGCTTCTTCTCTTGAGTTCTTGTTTCACCTCATCCCCTTTCCTCTCCGTCTTGGTCCTAAGATCTCGGGACGAGATCTCTTGTTAGTGGAGGAGTGTTGTAACGCCCCGGATTCGATGTGCCAGGTGTCCGCCAGTTATTCGCCGTCGTTGCCATGTCATTTGCTTGCGTGTTGCACTTTGCCATGTCACTATCTGCATTTTATCATGTCATCATGTGCATTTCATTTTGCATACGTGTTCGTCTCATGCATCCGAGCATTTTCCCGTTGTCCGTTTTGCAATCCGGCACTCCTATGTCTCCCGGCGCCCTCTTTTACCTCTTTTCATGTGCGGGTATTAAACGGTCTCGGAATGGACCGAGGTTTGTCAAGCGGCCTTGGTATAGCACCGGTAGACCGCCTGTCAAGTTTCGTGCCAATTGGAGGTCGTTTGGTACTCCAACGGTTAACCGGGTAATCGCAAAGCCTCTTTGTTGCAGCCCAACTCCCTTTCTAAGTTGCCCAAAACCCACCAAACTCCCTCCATGCTCTCGGTCGTTCGATCACGATCGCGTGGCCGAAAACCACACCTCATTTGGACTCTCCTAGCTCCCTCTACCTATATATTGCCCTCCCCCTCCAAAAATTCGCGGATGAATCTACCCTAACCTTCCCTGCCGCCGCCGGACGTTTCTTCTCCACCGACGGACATGTCCGCGCCCCCGCAGCCACCTCACTCCGACCAATGAGAGGTCGCCACGTCGCCTCCGCCGCCGCCCTCATCCAACCCGCAGCCGCCACGTGGCCTCCCCACGCCTCCACCGCCCGCCCGGCCGCGAGACCCGGATCGGGCCCTTGAGCAGTCTCTCACTTGCCCTTCGGCCCGTCCGCCGCCGCCCGTCTCGCCCGCCGCCCGCGCCGTTCCGCCGCCGCCCGTCGCTGCCTCTCCAGTCGCCCGCCCGCCGTCGGTGGTCGCCTCCGCCTCGGCCGCGCCTCCCCGCCGGTGGCGGCGCCCCTCGCCGGCGCGCGGCCCGCCGCCTCCCCGGCCCTCGCCTCCTTCCTCCATGAGGCCGCCCCCATCGCCGGAACCCTCGCCGGCGCCGCCTCCTCGCCGGATCGGGTCGGGGTGGATGAGATCCACCCGTCCCCAATCCAAACGGCCGAGCCCGTCACTGACCTCGTCATCCCGCTCCGTCCGATCCCGTTGACTTTCTCGGAGGGTAAAATCCACTGTCCCAAAATCGGCAGTAATTTTGTTCCATTTTCATTGCATCATATCTCTGTCATCTTGGCTCCGTTTTGCGTGTATAATATGTCAAAATGTTCGCCTCGAAGAGTAGATGATTTCATCTCATTGCATAATTTTCATTTGAGCTCATCTTGATGCCCTAAATGCTGTTAGAAGAGTGCTATGTGATGTTAGTTTCTGATTTTTATCAGAACTTGCACTTTTGTCATTTTTGCCGTGATTTTATGTGTGCATCCTATGGACTTGAGCCCTACATGAGTTTTGTTATATGCCATGTCTTATTTCCAGTGGTGCTTGCTATGTATTTTTGTGATCTATGTGGTGACTAGCACAAGCATGCAAACTAGGTGTCTTGTTGTTGCCGATTTCAGCCCTGATTGCTGTTATTTTGATGCCATGTTTACTTGATGCTACCGAGAGATCCATGCATATTTTGAGATACTTCAGTAAGGATGTTTTGTAAAGCATGTCTTGCTTTATCCATCCATGCCCTTTTTTGCCATTATGGAGTGCCTTAGCTTGAGTCAATCGAGCTCTACTTTTGCTACCAAATGTTTCCTGGCAGATTGTTTACATGTTATTCAATTTTGCCAAGCTTGTTGTGGTTGATCCGTATATGCTATGTTCTTGTTCTTGCCATGTATGTCTTCTATGCCTTGTCTTATTGATGTATGTATGATTAGTTTATTATTTAAGGCTCTGTAGTGAGTGCATTGAGCTTGTAAACATGCCTTCTTGTTATCAGTTTTTGACATGCCATGTTGCTGATTCTGTTAACGAAACTTTCGATATTGACATGGGTGTTACTATATTTTCTGATCCTTTTTGGCTTATGGTCACTAAAGGACTTTTGTTCTATGCTTTTAGTAGATTCATGCCATGCCTTTGTTTGCCATGATAAGTTCCCGTAACATGTTGTTTCATAGCTCTAAACATTGCAACCTGTTGTTATTTCTGCCAATGCCTGAAACTGTTATTAGTTGCAATCTTGCCATGTCATTTTGAGCATGTTCTAGTCATTTATGGAGATAGCTCAGTGCTCATGTTTTGGAATGCTTTACCTGTACATCATGCCCATGCCTTTTGTTATTGTTTTGAGGTCCTGAAGCATGTTGTTTTGATGCTTGCAATATGCCTAGTTGCTGTTTTGGACAGATTGTGGTCATATCTTGTATAGGGTGTATGTGTTGATCCGTTGCTCGCTTTTGAGTGTGCTCTATATGAAACTTGCTTGATTTTGCATGTAGTTTCATATTATCATGTTGGATCCTTGTTTTGAGGTGTTTTGCTTGATGTTTATATGCTTGTTGCATCAATGCCATGATTAACTTGTTTTGCTCATATCTTCTAGGCCGTAGCTCCGAATCTAATGAACTTTATATGTAACTTGACTAGAATTTCGTGTAGATCATCGTGGTGCATATTAAATTGCTGTTTAACAACTTTAACATAAAGTATTCAGATCTGGACCAATTTCGAGATTTGCATATGAGGACTTACTGAATTGTTATATGATGTTTAGGCCTCATTTAAACTTGCTTTGATGTGTTGGTCTTGTTTGCATCATCTTTTGCCATGAGTAGCTTCATGTAGCTTTGTCATGCATCATGCTTGCTGTGCATCATGTCTTGTTCATGGGTGGTGTGTTTACTATGTTGTGTGTTTCTTCTTGTTAGTTCCTGTTTCGTTGCGATCGTGGGGATTCGTTCGTCTACACTTGGTTCGGCTTCTTCCGTTCATCTTCTTCATGGACTCGTTCTTCTTCCTTGCGGGATTTCAGGCAAGATGACCGCTACCCTGGATCTCACTACTATCATTGCTATGCTAGTTGCCTCGTTCTTTCGCTATGCTGCGCTACCTATTACCTGTTTATCAAGCCATCCCAAATTGCCATGTCGACCTCTAACCTTTTGCACCCTACCTAGCACACCGTTGTTTGGCTATGTTACCGCTTTGCTCAGCCCCTCTTATAGCGTTGTTAGTTGCAGGTGAAGATGAAGTTTGTTCCTTGTTGGAACATGGAGATGTTGTTCCATTCTGGAACATGTTTACTTGTTGGGATATCACAATATATCTTATTTAATTAATGCATCTATATACTTGGTAAAGGGTGGAAGGCTCGGCCTTATGCCTGGTGTTTTGTTCCACTCTTGCCGCCCTAGTTTCCGTCATATCGGTATTATGTTCCGGATTTTGCGTCCCTAAAGCGGTCGGGTGATTTATGGGACCCCCTTGACAGTTCGCTTTGAATAAGACTTTTCCAAGAAGGACCAACCTTGGTTTTACATTTGCCTCACCTAGCCCTTTTTTCCCTTGGGAGTCGCGCTCTCAAGGGTCATCTTTACTTTACCCCGGACCAGTGCTTCTCCAAGTCTTTGGCCCAAACCGACGATGTCCGGCGCCCACAGGCAATCGGGGTTTATGCCAACCCGACGTCTTGCTCATCCGGTGTGCCTGAAACCGAGATATGTGCAGCTCCTATCGATTTGTCGGCACATCCGGGCGGCTTTGCTGGACTTGTTTTATTCTTTGTCGAAATGTCTTGTAGCCGGATTCCGAGACTGATCGGGCTTCCCGGGAGAAGGTCTATTCCTTCGTTGATCGCGAGAGCTTATCATGGGCTAAGTTGGGACACCCTGCAGGTATAAACTTTCGAGAGCCGTGCCAGCGGTTATGTGGCGAGATGGGAATTTGTTGATATCCGGTTGTAGTAAACTTGAAGCAAACTCTTCTAAAATACACCAACCACATGCGTAAATCGTGAGCGTCTCTTTTTGGGGTTGATCGAGAGGAGAACACGGTTTCTGGGTTATGTCTGACGTAAGTAGGAGTTCGGGATCACTTCTTGATCATTACTAGTTGACGACCGTTCCTTTGTTTCTCTTCTCGCTCTCATTTGCGTATGTTAGCCACCATATATGCTTAGACGCTGCTGCAACCTCACCACTTTAACCCTTCCTTTCCCTTTAAGCTTTGCTAGTCTTGATACCCATGGTAATGGGATTGCTGAGTCCTCGTGGCTCACAGATTACTACACCACCAGTTGCAGGTACAGGTTTGCGATGATCATGGCGTGAGAGCGATGTTTGCTTGCTTTGGAGTTCTTCTTCGCTTCTTCTTCGATCGGGGATAGGTTCGGTCGGCAGCACAGGCTAGCAGGGTGGATGTCGTTTTAGTTTCTGTTTATGTTTCATCCGTAGTCGGATGTTGCTCTTGTATATGATGTTGATGTATTCTTGTGGCATTTGGGCCTTATGTATGTATCCCCATCTATTATGTAATGTTGATGTAATGATATCCACCTTGCAAAAGCGTTTCCAATATGCGGGTCTATCCTTGGTGGGACCTTGAGTTCCTTTTGGATAGGGTCGCATATTGGGCGTGACAAGTTGGTATCAGAGCCTCGACCGACCTTAGGAGCCCCCTTGATTGATCGTGTAGTTTGGCCGTTGTTGAGTCTAGAAAAAAACTATTTTCGGAGTCGAGTTATATCGGAGAGTAGGAATTCTTTTTACTCCTCAGTCACTTCATCGCTCTGGTGAGGAATCTTGACGTAGGTGTTTTGAATTACTCCTCTTCCCGTTCAAATTTTTCTTTAGGATCACGTGGTTAGTGTCGTGAGTTGTCCATCCTCTTTTGTCCGGTGCATTTCTCGTCAAGTCGACTCGAGCCTCTTCATCTTTGCCAAGTTCAATCCTCAGTTCTTCCTTCGACGTCGTTGTTTTTCCTTGTCCGAAGTTGCCCTTGTTTTTCCCACCCGCCCTCCCTGTTCTTCTTCTCGGAACCGGAGTCCGTAATTGAGTATCCATCCTACTCGTGCGAAGTCTTTGCTTTCTTTCCTCAATGATTTCAACCGGTGTTTCCTATTCAAGATATTCGTCGATTTCCCTTTCCAAGTTGCCTTTGTTTTCCCGCCCTCCCACCCTATTATTCCTTGATTCGAGTTTCTTCCGACCATCTATTTCATTCGTAAGGAGTCTCTTGATCTTCCCTCAATCATTTCAACCGGTGAATACTCGTCTCGTTCGTCATTCTTCATCTCTTTCTTTTTCCGGTGCACTCAATTCAAGTTTTTTTCGGGTTGATTATATTCTTTTCCTCGGCTCAAATGTTTTTCCCCTTGCTCGTTCGCCTCTCACCAGTTTATGCTTCCGGAGTGATCAAGACATCTCAGGTTCGTCTGTGTTCGAATTAATTCGAGGTTGTCACCTCATTCTAATATTTCAATTGTTCCGGTGCATCACCTATCTATTCAACAATCCTTTCCAACGGTGTTTTTCTCTTCAGTGGGCCCTAACCCACAGGCCTTTCCCAGGATCTTACCTGACTCTTCTAATTTCCCCTGGAGTTATTCTCAATTCTTTTCAAGTGTGACGTGAGAATGAATTTCATCAGTCACTTGCCTTTCCAAGATCGATTTCAAATCATTTCATTGTTGATTCAACCTCTTCGCTTTTATTCTTCCGGAGTATCTCAGTAATTTTGATGGTGTTTCTCGTCATTATTTGAAGACCGTCGTAGATTTTCTCTTAAATCTTGTCCATTCTCCCGGAGATTCGCGGTGCTAGCTCGATGTTATCCTATCTAATTGTTTCCAGTTGTGCAATTCTTTTCATCCATCCGGAGTATTTCAGGAGTTGATTTCTATTTCTTTTCATCCAGACGCCATCCTTTCGGAAGATTTCTTCGTTCCAAGTTTTTCAAAGTAGTTCTCCAATTATTCTATGTTCGTGCCCCTTCGTTCATCCCAATATTCTTCCGCTGCTTCGTTCAAGTATTCTTCTATCAGCTCGCGATCTCTTCGATCTCTTTTCTCTAAATTCCCTCAAGTATCTCCGTGCTTTTCTAATTCTTCCCGGTGATTCATACTCTTTCATCAGTCATTTCTGAATTCTTACGGTGGTTCGTTCAAGATTCTTTTTCCTTGATTATCATTTTTATCCATTCGTTCTTTCCAATCCTACCGGTGGTTCATGAAGACTTTCTCAAGTTTTGTGCTATCCCTTCTCAATTCTTTTTCAAGAAGAATAAGTAGTTTGCAAAATCCATTGTTTGTCATCAATTTAATTTGATGAAGGATAAGCATACAATAAATCTTATTCTTATTTCCTCAAGTTGATTAATCCCTTCCTTTGGAGTTTGTTCGTAATGAATAAATTCTAGTTCCAAGTGTTTTCATCTTTTCTTTTTTCCGGAGTTCAAATTTCCTCAGCCATCTCGTCGGAATCCTCCATCTAATTCATCGTAGGCTCATCTTATTCTTTCATCCTTCATTTTATCTCGCCATCCTTTTGTTACCGGAGTTTTTTTTTTCATGGTGGATCTTCATGATTTAATTCATCCTTCAAGAGTTCATCAAGATTTTGTTGGTGGAGTTCAAGTATCTTTTCTTCTCGCGTCCCGAAGTGCAATTAATTCTCCGTATTCTTTTGAAGTGGAGTTTTGCATTTCTTCGTTCTTCTCAGCTATTTAATCTTTTCCGTTTGTGGTCGGCGTTCACCTCAGAATTTTGAGATGTTATCCATAAGTCCACATCAAGCTTATTCTTTCGTTGTTGATTTTCTCAACAACTCCATTCAATCTTTTCTTCTAAGGCTGCTTTCTATTTCATTCGTGGCACAAGTTGTCATAGTCTTACCAGCTCTTAACATTCAATTCTCTTTCAATTCTTTCCGGAGATTTTGTGTCATGTCTTCATCAAGTATCATTCCATCCTCTTAAGTTCGTGTTCTAATCTTTCCATTTTAACCGGTGTGCTGCCTAAATCCTTTCAGTCTTATTCATTTCTTATCTCGTTCGAACCGGAGTTGTTTCTGAGTCTATTATGTTTCCATGAGCTTTTGATTCTCGTCATTCTCGTCGTTCCTCTCTTCTTCTCGAGTGCTCTCGATTCTTTGCTTCTTCTCTTGAGTTCTTGTTTCACCTCATCCCCTTTCCTCTCCGTCTCGGTCCTAAGATCTCGGGACGAGATCTCTTGTTAGTGGAGGAGTGTTGTAACGCCCCGGATTCGATGTGCCAGGTGTCCGCCAGTTATTCGCCGTCGTTGCCATGTCATTTGCTTGCGTGTTGCACTTTGCCATGTCATCATCTGCATTTTTATCATGTCATCATGTGCATTTCATTTTGCATACGTGTTCGTCTCATGCATCCGAGCATTTTCCCGTTGTCCGCTTTTGCAATCCGGCACTCCTATGTCTCCGGCCCTCTTTTACCTCTTTTCATGTGCGGGTATTAAACGGTCTCGGAATGGACCGAGGTTTGTCAAGCGGCCTTGGTATAGCACCGGTAGACCGCTGTCAAGTTTCGTGCCAATTGGAGGTCGTTTGGTACTCCAACAGTTAGCAAGGGTAACCGCAAAAGCCTCTTTTGTTGCAGCCCAACTCCCCTTTCTAAGTTGCCCAAAACCCACCAAACTCCCCTCCATGCTCTCGGTCGTTCGATCACGATCGCGTGGCCGAAAACCACACCTCATTTGGACTCTCCTAGCTCCCTCTACCTATATATTGCCCTCCCCCTCCAAAAATTCGCGGATGAATCTACCCTAACCTTCCCTGCCGCCGCCGGACGTTTCTTCTCCACCGACGGACATGTCGCGCCCAGCCACCTCACTCCGACCAATGAGAGGTCGCCACGTCGCCTCACCGCCGCCCTCATCCAACCCGCAGCCGCCACGTGGCCTCCCACGCCTCCACCGCCGCCCATGACCCGGATCGGGCCCTGTGAGCCAGTCTCCGCCCGCCCTTCGGCCGTCATGCCGCCCGTCTCGCCGCCGCCCGCCTTCAGTTCGCCGCCGCGTCGCTGCCTCTCCGTCGCCGCCCGCCGTCCGGTGGTCGCCTCCGGCCTCGGCCGCGCCTCCCCGCCCGGTGGCGGCGCCCTCGCCAGCGCGCGCCCGCCTCCCGGCGCACCTCCTGCCGCCCGTGCCCTCCGCCGGCGCCTTCCTCCGCGGGGCCGCGCCGCCCCATCGCCGGAACCCTCGCCGGCGCCGCCTCCTCGCCGGATCGGGTCGGGGTGGATGAGATCCACCCGTCCCCGATCCAAACGGCCGAGCCCCGTCCTGGACCTCGTCATCCCGCTCCGTCCGATCCCGTTGACTTTCTCGGAGGGTAAAATCCACTAAGTCCCGAAATCGGCAGTAATTTTGTTCCATTTTCATTGCATCATATCTCTGTCATCTTGGCTCCGTTTTGCGCGTATAATATGTCACAATGTTCGCCTCGAAGAGTAGATCATTTCATCTCATTGCATCATTTTCATTTGAGCTCATCTTTATGCCCTAAATGCTGTTAGAAGAGTGCTATGTGATGTTAGTTTCTGATTTTTATCAGAACTTGCACTTTTGTCATTTTTGCCGTGATTGTTGTGTGCATCCTATGGACTTGAGCCCTACATGAGTTTTGTTATATGCCATGTCTTATTTCCAGTGGTGCTTGCTATGTATTTTTGTGATCTATGTGGTGACTAGCACAAGCATGCAAACTAGGTGTCTTGTTGTTGCCGATTTCAGCCCTGATTGCTGTTATTTTGATGCCATGTTTACTTGATGCTACCGAGAGATCCATGCATATTTTGGGATACTTCAGTAAGGATGTTTTGTAAAGCATGTCTTTCTCTATCCGTCCATGCCCTTGTTTGCCATTATGGAGTGCCTTAGCTTGAGTCAATCGAGCTCTACTTTTGCTATCAAATGTTTCCTGGCAGATTGTTTACATGTTATTCAATTTTGCCAAGCTTGTTGTGGTTGATCCGTATATGCTATGTTCTTGTTCTTGCCATGTATGTCTTCTATGCCTTGTCTTATTGATGTATGTATGCTTAGTTTATCATTTAAGGCTCTGTAGTGAGTGAATTGAGCTTGTAAACATGCCTTCTTGTTATCAGTTTTTGACATGCCATGTTGCTGATTCTGTTAACGAAACTTTCGATATTGACATGGGTGTTACTATATTTTCTGATCCTTTTTGGCTTCTGGTCACTAAAGGACTTTTGTTCTATGCTTTGGGTATATTCATGCCTTGCCTTTGTTTGCCATGATAAGTTCCTGTAACATGTTGTTTCATAGCTCTAAACATTGCAACCTGTTGTTATTTCTGCCAATGCCTGAAACTGTTATTAGTTGCAATCTTGCCATGTCATTTTGAGCATGTTCTAGTCATTTCTGGAGATAGCTCACTGCTCATGTTTTGTAATGCTTTACCTGTACATCATGCCCATGCCTTTTGTTATTGTTTTGAGGTCCTGAAGCATGTTGTTTTGATGCTTGCAATATGCCTAGTTGCTGTTTTGGACAGATTGTGGTCATATCTTGTATAGGGTGTATGTGTTGATCCGTTGCTCCGTTTTGAGTGTGCTCTATATGAAACTTGCTTGATTTTGCATGTAGTTTCATATTATCATGTTGGATCCTTGTTTTGAGGTGTTTTGCTTGATGTTTATATGCTTGTTGCATCAATGCCATGATTAACTTGTTTTGCTCATATCTTCTAGGCCGTAGCTCCGAATCTAATGAACTTTATATGTAACTTGACTAGAATTTCGTGTAGATCATCGTGGTGCATATTAAATTGCTGTTTAACAAATTTAACATAAAGTATTCAGATCTGGACCAATTTCGAGATTTGCATATGAGGACTTACCGGAATTGTTATATGATGTTTCCGGCCTCATTTAAACTTGCTTTGATGTGTTGGTCTTGTTTGCATCATCTCTTGCCATGAGTAGCTTCATGTAGCTTTGTCATGCATCATGCTTGCTGTGCATCATGTCTTGTTCATGGGTGGTGTGTTTACTATGTTGTGTGCTTCTTCTTGTTAGTTCCTGTTTCGTTGCGATCGTGAGGATTCGTTCGTCTACACTTGGTTCGGCTTCTTCCGTTCATCTTCTTCATGGACTCGTTCTTCTTCCTTATGGGATTTCAGGCAAGATGACCGCTTCTGGATCTCACTACTATCATTGCTATGCTAGTTGCCTCGTTTCTTTCGCTATGCTGCGCTACCTATTACCTGTTTATCAAGCAATCCCAAATTGCCATGTCAGCCTCTAACCTTTTGCACCCTACCTAGCACACCGTTGTTTGGCTATGTTACCGCTTTGCTCAGCCCCTCTTATAGCGTTGTTAGTTGCAGGTGAAGATGAAGTTTGTTCCTTGTTGGAACATGGAGATGTTGTTCCTTCCTGGAACATGTTTACTTGTTGGGATATCACAATATATCTTATTTAATTAATGCATCTATATACTTGGTAAAGGGTGGAAGGCTCGGCCTTATGCCTGGTGTTTTGTTCCACTCTTGCCGCCCTAGTTTCCGTCATATCGGTATTATGTTCCCGGATTTTGCGTCCCTAACGCAGTCGGGTGATTTATGGGACCCCTTGACAGTTCGCTTTGAATAAGACTTTTCCAAAGAAGGCCCAACCTTGGTTTTACATTTGCCTCACCTAGCCCTTTTTCCCTTGGGAGTCGCGCTCTCAAGGGTCATCTTTACTTTACCCCCGGACCAGTGCTTCTCCAAGTCTTTGGCCCAAACCGAAGCGATGTCCGGCGCCCACAGGCAATCGGGGTTTATGCCAACCCGACGTCTTGCTCATCCGGTGTGCCTGAGACCGAGATATGTGCAGCTCCTATCAGATTTGTCGGCACATCCGGCGGCTTCTTTGGACTTGTTTTATTCTTTGTCGAAATGTCTTGTAGCCGGATTCCGAGATCGATCGGGCTTCCCGGGAGAAGGTCTATTCCTTCGTTGATCGCGAGAGCTTATCATGGGCTAAGTTGGGACACCCTGCAGGTATAAACTTTCGAGAGCCGTGCCCATGGTTATGTGGCAGATGGGAATTTGTTGATATCCGGTTGTAGTAAACTTGAAGCAAACTCTTCTAAAATACACCAACCCCTGCGTAACCGTGAGTGTCTCTTTTCGGGGTTGATCGAGAGGAGAACACGGTTTCGGGTTATGTCTCGGCGTAAGTAGGAGTTCGGGATCACTTCTTGATCATTACTAGTTGACGACCGTTCCTTTGTTTCTCTTCTCGCTCTCATTTATGTATGTTAGCCACCATATATGCTTAGACGCTGCTGCAACCTCACCACTTTACCCCTTACTTTCCCTTTAAGCTTTGCTAGTCTTGATACCCATGGTAATGGGATTGCTTTGAGTCCTCGTGGCTCGTAGATTACTACACCACCGATTGCGGTGTACAGGTTTGCGATGATCATGACGTGAGAGTGATGTTTGCTTGCTTTGGAGTTCTTCTTCCGCTTCTTCTTCGATCGGGGATAGGTTCCAGGTCGGCAGCACAGGCTAGCAGTGGTGGATGTCGTTTTAGTTTACATTTATGTTTCATCCGTAGTCGGATGTTGCTCTTGTATATGATGTTGATGTATTCTTGTGGCATTTGGGCCTTATGTATGTATCCCCATCTATTATGTAATGTTGATGTAATGATATCCACCTTGCAAAAGCGTTTCCAATATGCGGGTCTATCCTTGGTGGGACCTTCGAGTTCCTTTTGGATAGGGTCGCATATTGGGCGTGACACCTTATGAGTGGCGATCGGGGACGAGCGATGATATTTTCCTACCAATCTACCCCCCTAGGAGCATGCGCGTAATGCTTGGTTTTTGATGACTTGTAAATTTTTGCAATAAGTATGTGAGTTCTTTATGACTAATGTTGAGTCCATGGATTATACGCACTCTCACCTTTCCATCATTGCTAGCCTGTTCGGTACCGTGCATTGCCCTTTCTCACCTTGAGAGTTGGTGCAAACTTCACGGTGCATCCAAACCCCGTGATATGATATGCTCTATCACACATAAACCTCCTTATATCTTCCTCAAAACAGCCACCATACCTTCCTATTATGGCATTTCCATAGCCATTTCGAGATATATTGCCATGCAACTTACCACCGTTTCATTTATTATGACACGCATCATCATTGTCATATTGCCTTGCATGATCATGTAGTTGGCATCGTATTTGTCGCAAATCCACCTTCATAATTCTTTCATACATGTCACTCTTGATTCATTGCACATCCCAGTACACCTTCGGAGGCATTCACATAGAGTCATATTTTGTTCTAAGTATCGAGTTGTAATTCTTGAGTTGTAAGTAAATAAAAGTGTGATGATCTTCATTATTAGAGCATTATCCCATGTGAGGAAAGGATGATGGAGACTTTGATTCCTCCGCAAGTCGGGATGAGACTCCGGACGGAAAAATAAGAAAAAAAAGGAAGAGAAAGGCCAAATAAAAAAAGAAGGCCCAAAAAAATGAGAGAAAAAGAGAGAAGGGACAATGCTACTATCCTTTTTCCACACTTGTGCTTCAAAGTAGCACCATGATCTTTATGATAGAGAGTCTCTTATTTTGCCACTTTCATATACTAGTGGGAATTTTTCATTATAGAACTTGGCTTGTATATTCCAACAATGGGCTTCCTCAAATGCCCTAGGTCTTCGTGAGCAAGCAAGTTGGATGCACACCCACTTAGTTTCTTTTATTAAGATTCCCTACATTTATAGCTCTAGTGCATCCATTGCATGGCAATCCCTACTCCTTGCATTGACATCAATTGATGGGCATCCCCCTAGCCCGTTGATTAGCCGCGTCAATGTGAGACATTCTCCTTTTTTGTCTTCTCCACGCAACCTCCATCATTATATTATATTCCACCCATAGTTCTATGTCCATGGCTCACGCTCATGTATTGCGTCAAAGTTGAAAAAGTTTGAGAATCCTAAAGTATGAAACAATTGCTTGGCATGGCATCGGGGTTGTGCATGATGAGAGAATTTTGTGTGACAAAAATGAAGCATGGCCAAACTATATGATTTTGTAGGGATGAGCTTTCTTTGGCTATGTTATTTTGATAAGACATAATTGTTTGGTCAGTATGCTTGAAGTATTATTATTTTTATGTCAATATTAAACTTTTGTCTTGAATCTTATGGATCTGAATATTCTCGCCACAATAAAGAAGATTACATTGATAAATATGTTAGGTAGCATTCCACATCAAAATTTTTGTTTTTATCATTTACCTACTCGAGGACGAGTAGGAATTAAGCTTGGGGATGCTTGATACGTCTCCAACGTATCTATAATTTTTTATTGTTCCATGCTATTATATTATCCATCTAGGATGTTTTATATGCATTTATATGCTATTTTATATGATTTTTGGGACAAACCTATTAACCTAGAGCCCAGTGCCAGTTTCTATTTTTTCCTTGTTTTTGAGTATCGCAGAAAAGGGAAACCAAACGGAGTCCAATTGACCTGAAATTTCATGGAGATTTTTTTTGGACCAGAAGAAGCCCACGGAGCATCGGAGATGGGCCAGAAGAGTCCCGAGGCAACTACAAGGGTGGGGGCGGGCCCTACCCCCCTGGGTGGGCCCCCTACCTCATGGCCGCCTCGGAGACCCCCCTGACTTGTTCCCGACGCCAAAACCTCTTGTATATACTGAAACCTCCAGAACATAACCTAGATCGAGAGTTCCGCCGCCAAAAGCCTCTGTAGCCACCGAAAACCAATCTAGACCCGTTCCGGGACCCTGCCGGAGGGGGGAACCCTCATCGGTGGCCATCTTCATCATCCCGGTGCTCTCGATGACGAGGAGGGAGTAGTTCACCCTCGGGGATGAGGGTATGTATCAGTAGCTATGTGTTTGATCTCTCTCTCGTGTTCTTGAGGTGGTGCGATCTTGATGTATCGCGAGCTTTGCTATTATAGTTGGATCTTATGATGTTTCTCCCCCTCTGCTCTCTTGTAATGGATTGAGTTTTCCCTTTGAAGTTATCTTAACGGATTGAGTCTTTAAGGATTTGAGAACACTTGATGTATGTCTTGCATGTGCTTGTCTGTGTTGACAATGGGATATCATGTGATCTACCTGATGTATGTTTTGGTGATCAACTTGCGGGTTCTATAACATTGTGAACTTATGCATAGGGGTTGGCACACGTTTTCGTCTTGACTCTCCGGTAGAAACTTTGGGGCACTCTTTGAAGTTCTTTGTGTTGGTTGAATAGATGAATCTGAGATTGTGTGATGCATATCGGATAATCATACCCACGGATACTTGAGGTGACATTGGAGTATCTAGGTGACATTAGGGTTTTTGTTGATTTGTGTCTTAAGGTGTTATTCTAGTATGAACTCTTGAATAGATCGATCAAAAAGAATAACTTTGAGGTGGTGTCGTACCCTACCACGATCTCTTCGTTTGTTCTCTGCTATTAGTGACTTTGGAGTGACTCTTTGTTGCATGTTGAGGGATTGTTATATGATCTAATTATGTTATTATTGTTGACAGAACTTGCACTAGTGAAACTATGAACCCTAGGCCTTGTTTCAATGCATTGCAATACCGTTAATGTTCACTTTTATTACTTGTTACCTTGTTGTTTTTATATTTTCAGATTACAAAAACCTATATCTACCATCCATATTGCACTTGTATCACCATCTCTTCGCTGAACTAGTGCACCTATTGTCGGCTTTCTGGGAACGGGGGACCCCAGACTCGCCTGCCTGCGGCCTGCGGCGTCGCTCAAGTGGGGGCCCAGCGTGGCCCAGCTTCATCAGCTCAAGCCCAAGACCCTCACGAGGGGCCAAGCCTCGCGGGGCGGACGACAGGAACCTTCCTTAGGAGCAGCCTCGTCAGGCAGGCTCACGAGGCGGCGGAGAGATCAAGGCAGGGTACCTCACGAGGGTGCCCCGTGACGCAAGCCATGACGATCGAGATCAGGCGGGCGCCAGGTGGGCACCAGCCTGCCTTGATGTCCTCGTTTCCCCTTTGGTGCAAAGGAGGCAAGCATGTGTCAAGGCATCGGACAAAGGTTACCGCTTGGTGCAACAAGACCAAGACCAGCAGAGCGGCAGGATGGAGGTCATCGTGGAGCCCAGGGGCAGCGTCCTTTGTCGAGCCTTTGGCAGCCAAGACCAACTTTAGTCGGGATAAGTGTACTAGATGTTCCCCTTCAAAATGGTCAATTGTTGGCGCCCTTCCCGCTCATTATTTGGGAAGAGGCCTGTGGCCTCCCTCTATAAATAGGACTAGCCACCACAGAGAGAGGGGATGGGTCGAACCTACCAGAGAGAGAGAGAGAGAAGCGACTGGACTCACCCAAGCAGTCCATCGCACCAGCTCAAGAACAGCCCCTCGCGAGGCTGTTCTTCTTTAGTACTGTTCTTCATCAGCCCCGGAGGCAATCCACCACACCACACACTGGAGTAGGGTATAACACCACAACGGTGGCCCGAACTAGTATAAATCTTGTGTCTCTTGTGCTGTTCATTGTTCCTAGTTTAGATCCCTTGCAAACCATTAACGCGTGAGCTGGTAGGGGAAAGATCTCCGTGCGCACCCCAGAGTTTGAACCTCAAGGGTCTGCCGGAACCCAAAATCCGACATTTGGCGCGCCAGGTAGGGGTGCGCCGGAATCTTTCTTCCGTTGGTCGCGTGTGATCTTCCGTCGTGTCCATGGTCGACGCCGCCGAAACTGCGTCGGCGTCAGGCAGCTCGCGCCGCCGAGTCGCCCGGACGGCTCTCGTCGGCGGACGACCCCGTCGTTCCCCGCCGCCTGCCGCCAACGCCCCCACCGGCTCGGCGGGGAACAACCAGCAGGCCTGTTGGGGGGAGCTGCGCGACCTCTACCTCGCCCATCGCGTCGGGCCGGCACCCCCGGTCGTCGCAGCTCTCCTGGGTGGCTCACTGGCGCGACCTTCGAGCCGCCACATCAAGCTGTTCACCCGCCAGATCGCCACCGCCGCCAAGCACCAGGGAGCCCCGCCGGGCTGGGCGGCGCCCGAGGCCGACCTGATCTTCAACTCGAACGATCACCCCTCCAACCCCGCCGGTTCGGGTGCACTTCGATCAGGCACCCCCACCATCTGCCAAGTGGCCGTCACCAGGACCCTCATCAACGGCGGGGCCGGCCTCAGCGTGCTCTCTGTGGAGGCCTTCAGCCTCCTCCATGTGCCACCAGAGCGGCTCCAGCCCAGCAGGCCTTTTTCAGGAGTCGGAGCCGGTTCCACCACCTCTCTAGGACAAATTCGCCTCCCGGTGACCTTCGGCACCCGCAACAACTTCCGCACAGAGCTGATCAACTTCGACATCGCCCCCATCGGCCTCCCCTACAACGCCATCCTCGGCTACCCGGCCTTGGCCCGGTTCATGGCAGCGACTCACCCGGCGTACAACCTCATGAAGATGCCCGGGAGCAGCGGCGTCCTTACAAAGGTCGGGAAATACAGAGATGCACCCCAGCGCTCAAGCTTGTTTTCATAAGGCGGCGGCAGCACGGCCCTTCGCCAATCACGACACCCCGAGCCCAAGGGGGGCGGGCGTCCAAGAAGAAGAAGCTATTCACTCAAAACAAGGCGGAAACCAAGCAGGTACCAGTCAATGAGGACGGGTCCACTGACGCCACCTTCACCATAGGTGCAAACCTCGAACCCAAGCAGGAGGAGGCTTGGTGAAGTTCCTGCGCGCGAACAAGAAGGTGTTCGTGTGGGGACCTGATTAGTTGGCGGGTGTCCCGAGGGGCGTGATTGAGCATCACCTCAACGTGTGCCCCAACGTGCGCCCCGTGAATCAGAAGGCGAGGCGACAGTCCACAGAGAAACAAGCTTTTATCGTTCAAGAGACCCGCAAGCTAGAGGCAGCAGGGGTTATTCGCGAGGTCCGCTACCCGGATTGGCTGGCCAACCCAGTTTTCGTGCCAAAAAAGGGGGAAAGGAACGTATGTGTGCCGACTTCACCAACCTCAACAAGGCCTGCCCATAGGATCCATTTCCGCTTCCTCGCATTGACCAGATCGTCGACTCCACCGCTGAGTGTGACTCTTTGTGCTTCTGGATGCCTTCTCGTGCTATCACCAGATCAAGATGGCGGTAGAAGACGTGGAAACGGCTTTCCGACCCCGTCGGAGTGTACTGCTATACCTGCATGCCGTTTGGGTTGCGCAACGCAGGCGCGACCTTTTAGCGGCTGATGCACATCGCCCTGGGCCGACAGCTCGGGAGGAATGCTGAGGCGTACGTCGATGGCATTGTAGTGAAGTCTCGGGAGGCGAAAACCCTGATACAGGACTTGGAAGAAACCTTCGTGAGCCTTGATAAAGTGGATCTGCGGCTCAACCCAGAGAAGTGCGTATTTGGAGTCCCCTCGGGCAAGCTCCTGGGTTTCCTCGTGTCCCATAGGGGCATCGAGGCCAACCCGGAAAAGGTCAAAGCAGTCGAAGACATGAGCCCGCCAAAGACCCTCAGAGAAATGCAGAAACTCACCGGGCGCGTGACCGCGCTAGGACGTTTCATCTCCAAGCTGGGGGAACGAGCACTGCCATTCTTCAAGCTAATGAAGAAGAAGGGCCCCTTTGAATGGACTGAAGAGGCCGACAAGGCATTCCAAGAACTCAAGAGGTACCTTACCAGCCCTCCGGTGATGGTAGCTCCGCGTCCTCGGGGAGCCTCGTGCTCTACCTCACGACCACCCCTACTCCGCAACAAGAGCCTGTACTGGTGATCGGGGAGGAGCATCGAGCCAAGGCATAGCGCCCTCCGGGCAGGAGCGAAACGAAGCCAAGAGAGCCTCACAAAGACCACGGCTGTGGCCGAAGGGGATCAGCCGCAGCAGGAAAGCGTGCCCGGAGCAGAAGAGGCCCCACCAAGCAACCAAGCGCTGGGGGCTCCGCCGCCTCGAGAGGCACCCCAACCCTCACGGAGGGCCAGGCGGCCTTGGCTCACAGCCTCGTCGAGCACCCGTGTGCCGTCGGCCGCAGTGCTTTCACGGGACGCGAGGGCGCGGTACTCCATGCCCCAAAAACTCCACCTCACGCTATTGGTAGCCTCACGCAAGCTGCGGCACTACTTCCAAGGTCATCCCATCAAGGTCGTCTTAGCATACCCTCTGGAGAGGATGCTCAGGAGCCCCAACTCAGTTGGAAGAGTCGCCGAGTGGAACATCGAACTGCAAGCGTTTTAGCTAGAATTCAGCACAACCAGAGTCATCAAGGGGGCCGCATTGGCAGATTTCGTGGCAGAATGGACGGAGGCACCCAGCCACGAAGCAGGCGAAGACCGATCACTTTATCCGAGGAGCAAGGCACCGGATGGCTGGGTCATGTACTTCGACGGGGCATTCTCCCGACATGGCGCTGGGGCCGGTGCGTGCTCTCGTATCCCCTACTCAGGACAAGCTCTATTACACCGTGCAGCTCTGTTTCCAGCATGGGGAAAAGGTCTCCAACAATATAGCAGAACATGAAGGCCTGATAGCCGGCCTGAGAGCCGCAGTCGCTTTGGGGGTAAAGCGCCTCATCATCAAGGGCGGTTCACAACTCCTCGTCAATTTCTCCAACAAGATATAAGAGCCGAAGGACGAGCACATGGAAGCCTACCTCGCGGAGGTTCGCAGGATGGAGAAACACTTCTGGGGGCTGGAGCTGCAGCATGTGCCTCACGACACCAATCAAGAGGCGGATGACATAACCCAGAGGGTGTCCAGGCGGCTGCCTCAGAAGCCTGGCGTCTTCGAAGAGAGACTCTTCAGACCCTCAGCGGCACCATCACTATCAAGCGCGGCGCAACCTCGGGAGGAGCTTCCCCAGCCGCCTGCCTCGGGAGCCCCGGTCTGCGGCCCGGCCTCAGGGGCATGCCTGCTCCTGGAGTTGGAGCCTCAGGAAGGATGCTGGATCACAGAGCTCAAGAGCTACTTGACACGGGGGACCCTGCCGGAGAAGGAGGAGGAGGCGGAGCATGTGGCGCGGCAAGCCACGCCTCTTGCATCGGGGATGGAGAGCTTTACCGAGGCGACGAATAGCGTGTCCCTACGTTGCATTTCCAGAGAGCAAGGGAAGGAATTGCTGGAAGACATACACGGCGGAGACTGTGGGCATCACTCATCGTCACGAACCCTCGTTGGCAAGGCGTTCCGCAGCGGGTTCTACTGGCTCACAAAGACTCAAAGAACGCTGTTGAGTCTGGTAAAGGCTTGCGAGGCCTGCCAATTTCACGCCAAGCAGATCCATCAGCCAGCGGGAGGTCTGCAAACTATACCCCTCTCATGGCCATTCACAGTTTGGGGGCTGGACATTCTAGGCCCGTTCCCTTAGGCGCCAGGGGGCTATCGCTACCTCTACGTCGTCGTGGACAAGTTCACCAAGTGGGTTGAGGTGGAAGCTGTCCCACCATCCCAGCGGGCTCTGCGGTCAAGTTCATCAGGGGCCTCGTGAGCCGGTTTGGGGTGCCTAACCGCATCATCACCGACAATGGTTCGCAGTTCACCAGCAATCTCTTGAAAACTTATCATGCTAACCTTGGAACGCAGATATGCTACGCCCGGTGGCGCACCCGAGCAACGGCGGGCCGAAGCGAGCCAATGCGGAGGTCCTGAAGGGCCTCAAAACCAGGACCTTCAAGAAGAAGCTGGAGGCCTGCGACAGGGGCTGGCACGACGAGCTCCAGTCTGTGTTGTGGTCCATCCACACGACCGCGGCCAAGCCCACTGGCGAGACCCTGTTCTTCCTCATCTATGGAGCAGAAGCCGTCCTCCCTCACGAGGTCAGGCGTCGCTCCGCACGAGTTCTGGCGTTCGACGAGGCGCAGCAGGACACCGTGCGGGGGACGGATCTCGTGCTGGGGGAGGAACATCATCGAGAGGCCGCGCTGCGAGCGGCAAGGTATCAACAGGCGCTGCAACGATACCACTGCCGCAACATCCGCCCCAGGACTCTTGAGGTAGGGGACCTCGTGCTCAGACGGGTGCTCTCAAGGGAAGGGTTGCAAAAGCTTTCTCCCATGTGGGAGGGCCCGTTCAAGGTTGTTCATGTTTCCAGGCCCGGCTCCGCACGCTTGGAGACTCAGGAGGGGGTGCCCATCCCGAACGCGTGGAACATCCAGCATCTCCGGAAGTTCTACCCTTGAAGAAAGGCCCAGAGCCTGTGAAGAAGGCCAACACCTGTGAAGCTCATTTCCCCGAGAAAGGCTCGGAGCCTGTGAAGAAGGCCAACTCCTGTGAAGCTCATTTCCCCGAGAAAGGCCTAGAGCCTGTGAAGAAGGCCAACGCCTGTGAAGCTCGTTTCCCCGAGAAAGGCCCGGAGCCTGTGAAGAAGGCCAATGCCTGTGAAGCTCGCCGCCCGTGACACTCTCACGTAATAATGAGTTGGGGCTGTACACGCCCGGAGTCTCCGGAGAGCCGCCCTCGGGCCTCGGGGCTCCGCCCACTCCCAGTGGCAGCACTTAGCTCCGCGCTGGTGAGAAGATGTCGAAGACTAGATTAGGTGCCGGACGCGGCTTTTTCATTTGCTTTCTGCAGTTGGCTTGTTCGTTCCTATTTGAAGTTTTCTTGAAGTTGTTGCCGTCCTTAACTTGTGACTCTTTGTGTTTTTCGCTCACTTGCCTCGTTTTCTCTCGCGCAAGTCTCGCGAGGGAGCAACGCGTCTCGCGAGTGTTTTCTGCCCATGTCGTTTGAAGCTTTCCTATCCAGGTCCACTACGGGAGCACCCCTCCTAGTCCGTGCCCCACGGGCATCACGACGCGAACATAGGACCTGGGTCGGTCGCCTCCACAACCGAGGCCAGAAGCTACCCCTCCTGACTAATCCTTGCAGGACATGAAGCGCGCGACGAGGCCTCGGCCTCGGGAAGCGAAGACCGCGACAGGTCCCCCCGAGCTAAGTAATTCCTGCACGCAGGCATGCGGCACAAAAGCACAGCACAAAAATAGCGGAAACATCATGATAATTAACAGCAACAGTTCAGCATGCCCCCACGGGGCCCTACACAACTTTCTCTTTGCGCAGGGAAGGGAGAAAACAAAATAGGCACAACTTGCTCGGCACCAACTCGCGGCGAAGGCTCGCACTGCCTCCGGAGTTCAGTCAGACTCCTCCTCGCGCTTCACCGAGGCGCGACGACGGGCGGGTTGACTCACACTCCCTCCCGGGCGCGACGTCACGGAGGCTGGTCGCGGCCACCGCTGGAGGAGCTGCTGTCCGAAGGAGAGCCGCCGATGCTCGACGAGCCCCGAGCACCGCCGACCACGCGCGTGCTGTCATCTTCATCCCGATCATCGCCAGCGCTGGGTACACGGCTGTGGTCAGCGTCTTCGGGGCAGCACCCGGCACGACGGCCTTCTTCTCCGAACACCCTCACGTAGAGGGTGGCGTCGCCGTCGAACTTGAAGTGCAGGGTGCACCCCCGGCTCAGGCCACGCACGCGGGCAAATGTTTGCCAGCAGCGGGTCGGGGCCGTATTCCCGGCGACGAAGACCTCCAGCGAAGCCCAGGAGGCCCTGCTGCAACAACCGTCCGCCCGAAGCCAGAGGCTGCCCGGAGCGCCGGCCAGAAGTTCACCTACAAAGAAGCGGGAAGCTGGGCAGTCTTTGGTCGGCTCCACCGACCACATGACGAACTCCGGCAGCACCTCCACCGAGTGGAAGCACGGCCTAGGGGGCCGTGCAGTCATGGAGCGCCCCCCCATCGACAACCTGGCGCCCATCGCCGCGCAGGGGATCGCCTCCACGACCGCGGGAAGCCGCTACGGGAGCCACAAGATGCTTGCAAGGATGGCCTCGACCGTGCTTGGCCGTGGGAGAGTCAGGCCCTACCTGGCGGGCCTTTCCCTTCTCTGCGACCGAGAACCTCTTCGACGGAGCCCTGGAGAGGAAGGAGTAGCAAGAGGGGATGGACTGGAAGGGCTTGCGCCGTTCCGTACTTATAGCTGGAGGAGGCCAACCGTCGGCCTCCATGATCACAGGTAATCATGACCCATTTCTGCGTGCAGGGACTTGTCAAGTCATGCGGTTGCCGAGGGATCATGGGGAAGCGGAGACACCCAAGTTCAATCAATCGCCACGCGGCGCCTGAGGCCGCAGGCTATTGGGGCCAGCTGCGGTTCACACTTGCCCCTTCGCTTCTCTGCTAAAAGCCAAGTCCGGGCGCGCCTTGGGCCCAGGGGCTACTGTCGGCGTTCTCGGAACGGGGGTCCCCAGACTTGCCTGCCTGCGGCCTGCGGCATGGCTCAAGTGGGGGCCCAGCGCGGCCCAGCTTCATCAGATCAAGCCCAAGACCCTCGCGAGGGGCCAAGCCTCGCAGGCGGACGACAGGAACCTTCCTCAGGAGCAGCCTCGTCAGGCAGGCTCACGAGGAGGCGGAGAGATCAAGGCAGGGTACCTCACGAGGGTGTCCCATGACGCAAGCCATGACGATCGAGATCAGGCGGGCGCCAGGCGGGCGCCAGCCTGCGCAGTGTCCTCGTTTCCCCTTTGGTGCAAAGGAGGCAAGCACATGTCAAGGCATCAGGCAAAGGTTACCGCTTCGGTGTAACAAGACCAAGACCAGCAGAGCGGCAGGATGGAGGTCATCGTGGAGCCAGGGCCAGGCGTCACCGTCGAGCCTTTGGCGGCCAAGACCAACTTTAGTCGGGATAAGTGTACTAGATGTTCCCCTTCAAAACGGCCAATTGTTGGCGCCCTTCCCGCTCATTATTTGGGAAGAGGCCCAGGGCATCCCTCTATAAATAGGACTAGCCACCAGAGAAAGATGGGACGGGTCGAACCTACCAGAGAGAGAGAAGCGACTGGACTCACCCAAGCTGTCCATCGCACCAGCTCAAGAACAGCCCCTTGTGAGGCTATTCTTCCTTTGTATTGTTCTTCATCAGCCCCGGAGGCAATCCACCAAACCACACACTGGAGTAGGATATCACACCACAACGGTGGCCCAAACCAGTATAAATCTTGTGTCTCTTGTGCTGTTCATCGTCCCTAGTTTAGATCCCTTGCAAACCATTAACGCGTGAGCTGGTAGGGGAAAGATCTCCGTGCGCACCCCAGAGTTCGAACCTCAAGGGTCCGCCGGAACCCAAAATCCGACACCTATACAATTCACCATTGTATTGGGTGTGTTGGGGACACAGGAGACTCTTTGTTATTTGGTTGCAGGGTTGCTTGAGAGAGACCATCTTCATCCTACGCCTCCCACGGATTGATAAACCTTAGGTCATCCACTTGAGGGAAATTTGCTACTGTCCTACAAACCTCTGCACTCGGAGGCCCAATAACGTCTACAATAAGAAGGTTGTGTTGTAGACATTAGTAGTTTCCTTTCTCTGTAAACCAACTCTGTACAACCCTAGGCCCCTCCGGTGTCTATATAAACCGGAGGGTTTAGTCCGTAGAGATCATCATAATCATATAGGCTAGACGTCTAGGGTTTAGCCATTACGATCTCAAGGTAGATCAACTCTTGTAACCCCTATACTCATCAAAGTCAATCAAGAAAGAAGTAGGGTATTACCTCCATTAAGAGGGCCTGAACCTAGGTAAACATCGTGCCCCGTTTGTCTCCTGTTACCTTCGATCCTCAGACGCACAGTTTGGGACCCCCTACCTGAGATCGGCCGGTTTTGACAACGACATGTAGTTCGTTATTTTTTCTGGTTGGTATTGGTTTTGATACAAGTATTTGGTTTGCGAGTGCTAAGTTACTGGAGTCGATGTGTTGTGTATCTTCATGCTCACAGTAGTTGTCTACGTTGGACTTATCAAATTTTCTTCTGAGGGCTGGGTGTGTGCTTTTGCTAGTGTACAAATTAGATATATATTTTCTTGTGAGGGCTGGGGGTGTGCTTTTGCTGATGTGCAAATTAGATAGATATTTTCTTGCTACAAGCATCACCCAGGTTCAGACACAGACCGCAAGGGTCTCTCTCATAATTCAGAGACACCTTTAGTTTGTATTGTACTATACTTACTCACTCACTTAGCAACTCTGAAGGGTGCTCTCTAGCTAGCTAGCTTTATGTTATTGTTTTTCTTTCCTGTGAAGTGGATCGTTCATCTTTGCTCATATTGCTTTAGGAAAATGGCTCGACCACCACCACCACCATGTCGACTGTGCAAGTCAAGGTGCGCCAGCAGCCTTGCAACTGGCAAGCTGTTCGACATCTACTTCCAGCCGAGTTTTTGTCATGCGTCGGTAAGAAATTATATGAAACTTTTTAACTACTATTTTGTTTCTAGTGTTGGCATTAATGCAGTGTGTCATTTTGATTTTTTTTACACAGATCGTCCCAAGCAATGTGAGGTTGAAATTCAACAAGCTGACAGGAGACATTGTGACCTTTGAGGCTCTTGGGGGGCCTACATGGAGGTCGAGAAAGGACGCAATATGTCGCAGATTGGAGGAGATGGATGGGTTCGTTTCCTCGCTCGCATGGGTGTTACTGGTGGTGAGTTGATCAGCTTCTCTTTTAGAGAGGATAGACCCAAGCTGGCTGTCATTTATATCAACAAGGAGGAAGATGATGAAGATGACGAGGACCCACTTGATGAAGATGATGAGGACCCACTTGATGAAGCCATCATAGATCAAAGAATGAGGCTGAGCAAGGAGGAGGTGTGCAACCTGTGGGACATAATTCCGCCACGTGATGAATTTGTCGGGGTGCCATTCGTGACCCGCCTGACAAGTACCATGGTTGATCGGCATGATATGGTATGTTATACTAACTGTAGTAATTTGATGATATGCTGTGTGGAATGTAGTAGATGATATGCTTTAGTGTAGAGTCCGATGACATGCTTATTAGTGTAGAATCCAAGGAACTATTAATAGTGTAGATAATTCATACTTATTAGTAGAATTCAAGCTTTGTAGAAATGTGTACTACTATGTCTTTTGATAGTGTAGAAATCTATACTTAGTAGACATATATTTGCGAAAGTATGCGTGAGGCTACTTATTAATTGATATGTTTTTATTCAAAAATTGCCAAAGAGCCTATCTGTGAGTTGTGGTATCGAGCCTGATGAAGAAGGCTCAGCTGGAATACGCCTTACCGCAAGGGGCTCTGTCACTACTTGTACTTACGACGTGGACACGGAACGGTTACACACACTTAAGCTCGGTTGGGTGGAAGAGCTTCCTCATTGGCAAGAATCTTCGTGTTGGACAGGCCATCCTAATTACTATCAGGAACACCCACCGCCCAGGCTTGAGGATGATGATCATCGTCGATATCATCTAGAACTACATATGTGTGTGTGGTTGTATGACTATATATACCTAGTAGAACTTCTATATATGTGTGGTCGTAAGACGACCTAGAACTGCTTATCATATATGCTATATTCATGTGAGGATGCATGTTGACTATATATGAGTACATAGAATGCTTTATGATATTGTATGGCTATTGTATGACCATATGGTATTTTGGTTAATAATATTGTTATCTGTTATATGTGAAATTGCATTTTATTGAAACGGGGTAGGAAGAAGAAAAAATGATGACATATACAACAACAGCGCGGGGACAGAAAAGCGCTACAGCTACTTAATAGTAGCGCGTTCCAGAAAAGTGCTACTGATATAGGAAATAATAGTAGTGCAGGTCTAGACCGCGCTACTACTTACAGTTACCTATCACACCGTAGTAGTAGCGCGGTTACCCGCGCTGCTGATAGCATCAAAACATGCGCTACTACTAGGGTTTTCCCTAGTAGTGACGCACAGGGCGAATGCGAACGGTCCATAATATTTTTTAACAAATAAGCCCCTGACCACATTGGGGTGGCGCCTATATAAAGAGGTCAGATCCCCAAATGCCATCCACATCATGTAGAGAACATCACAACATGGCCAGCGCTCCTAGCTCTTCTTTGTGCCCTCATGGCCATCAAGAGGGTGATTGGCGAAGCTGCTCAGTGTCTCACCTTCAGTTGAGTCAACTTCAGACGTAGGGCTATCTCCCTCTCACAGATCTAGTCTCTGTGCGAGCGGGACTAGCCTTGATTGGCAATGATGTGCTAGCTGAGAATTTTCCCAACCCCAACAAGGAGGAGAGGGTGTGCTTCGTTCCCTTTCTTTTGCGGGGCTTAGGATTTCCGATCCATCCCTTTCTCAGGGGTCTGTCGCTCTCTACGAACTATTTCTGGGTTGCGAGGCCCATTTTGAACTATGGAGAAAGTTCTTTTGCCTCGTCCCTCATCATCGAGGGGGTTCCATATTTGATGTGGGCGGCGCCGAAGTATGGCGCATAGCTGGATCAGGCTATCTTATTGAAATTCCCAAGGAGGTATCCCAAGAATGGTCTTCGGAATGGTTTTACATTGAGGACGATCCCCTTCCGGACCCAGTTCGGCGCAGCCTCCCCAAATTCTCCAGTGCTCCTTTCAAGAAACGCCTCAATTGGCACCCCCAAGGTCCTAAGAAAGAAGGCAGTGTGGAAGTGAAGAGATTAGTCAGCAAGGTCAAATTACTTGCTCATTCCGAGTTTTCGATAATCGAAGTCATGGCGCAATAAAGCAATGTATTCGGCCCCTCCAGTCCAGAGTAACTCCTTTATGGTGTTACAACAGAGAAGACGACGCATCTCGTTACAGACGCAAGGGCCCGGATACCCTAGTCGAACTGGCCATAATCCTGGCCGATCTGTATAAGGGGGAGAAAGAAGACTTCCTCCATTTAAACTGCCGAGAAGGCTTTTCTATGTACAACCCCATTGAATGGACAAGTTTTTGATTATCAACATTGTTCTTCCTTGTTATCAAGGCATGCTAATCAAATTGTTCTTGTTGTCTTAAAGCAGTCATGGAGGAAGATGGTCGAGAAAATTCATTGCCCCTTGAGGGAGTCCTAGACTAAGGGGTCCTCGGGCGTCCGGCCTGTTATCCATGGGCCGGACTGATGGGCTGTGAAGACATGAAGGCCGAAGACTGTACCCGTGTCCGGATTGGACTCTACTTGGCGTGGAAGGCAAGCTTGGCGACCAACTATGAAAATTCCTTCTTATGTAACCGACTCTATGTAAACCCTAGATCCTCCTCCCGGTGTCTATATAAACTGGTGGGGTTAGTCTGGAAAGCATATTCATTACCATAGTCATATAGGCTAGATGATATGTCTCCAACGTATCTATAATTTTTGATTGTTCCATGCTATTATATTATCCATCTTGGATGTTTATGGGCTTTATTTTACACTTTTATATTATTTTTGGGACTAACCTATTGACCCAGAGCCCAGTGCCGCCAGTTCACTCGCTTTTCCCTTGTTTGATGTTTCGAAGAAAAGGAATATCAAACGGAGTCGAAACGGAATGAAACCTTCTGGAGAAGTTATTTTTGGAAGGAAAGCTACCCGATAGACTTGGAGTGCACGTCAGGAAAGAAACAAGGGAGCCACGAGGTAGGGGCGCGCCCTCCCCCCTAGGGCGCGCCCTCCACCCTCGTGGGCCCCTCGTGGCTCCCCTAACGTATTTCTTCCGCCTATATATAGCCATATACCCTAGAAACTTCGGGGAACAGAATAGATCGGGAGTTCCACCGCCGCAAGCCTCTATAGCCACCAAAAACCAATTGGGCCCTGTTAAGCACCTCGTCGGAGGATCCCTCACCGGTGGCCATCTTCATCATCCCGGCGCTCTCCATGACGAGGAGGGAGTAGTTCACCCTCGGGGCTGAGGGTATGTACCAGTAGCTATGTGTTTGATCTCTCTCTCTCGTGTTCTTGATTTGACACAATCTTGATGTATCGCGAGCTTTGCTATTACAGTTGGATCTTATGTTGCTTCTCCCCCTCTACTCTCTTGTAATGGATTGAGTTTTCCCTTTGAATTTATCTTATCGGATTGAGTCTTTAAGGATTTGAGAACACTTGATGTATGTCTTGCCGTGCGTATCTGTGGTGACAATGGGATACCACGTGATTCACTTGATGTATGTTTTGGTGATCAACTTGCGGGTTCCGCCCGTGAACCTATGCATAGGGGTTGGCACACGTTTTCGTCTTGATTCTCCGGTAGAAACTTTGGGGCACTCTTTGAGGTTCCATGTGTTGGTTGAATAGATGAATCTGGGATTGTGTGATGCATATCGTATAATCTTACCCACGGATACTTGAGGTGACATTGGAGTATCTAGGTGACATTAGGGTTTTGGTTGATTTGTGTCTTAAGGTGTTATTCTAGTACGAACTCTAGGGCTGTTTGTGACACTTATAGGAATAGCCCAACGGATTGATTGGAAAGAATAACTTTGAGGTGGTTTCGTACCCTACCATAAGCTCTTCGTTTGTTCTCCGCTATTAGTGACTGTCGGTGTTTTGGGAACGGGGGTACCCAGACTTGCTCTGCTCAAGCAGCTCATGGGCGTGGCTCAAGGGGTGGCCAGACGGCCCATCTTCATCAGCATGAGCTCAAGACCCTCGCGAGGCCAAGCCTCATGAAGTGAGGAGTTCCGGACTAGGGGTGTCCTGATAGCGAACTATCATCATCGGCCGGACTCCAAGACTATGAAGATACAAGATTGAAGACTTAGTCACATGTCCGGATGGGACTTTCCTTGGCGTGGAAGGCAAGCTTGGCGATCTGGATATGTAGATCTCCTACCATTGTAACCGACTACTGTGTAACCCTAACCCGATCCGGTGTCTATATAAACCGGAGGGTTTTAGTCCGTAGGACGAAGAACAATCATACCATAGGCTAGCTTCGAGGGTTTAGCCTCTTTGATCTCGTGGTAGATCCACTCTTGTAACGCACATCATCAATATTAATCTAGCGGGGCGTAGGGTTTTACCTCCATCAAGAGGGCCCGAACACAGGTAAAACATCGTGTCCCTTTTCTCCTGTTACCATCCGCCTAGGCGCACGATTCGGGACCCCCTACCGAGATCCGCGGTTTTGACACCGACATTGGTGCTTTCATTGAGAGTTCCTCTGTGTCTTCACCGATAGGCCCGATGGCTCCTTCGATCATCAACAACGACGCGGTCCAGGGTGAGACTTTTCTCCCCGGACGGATCTTCGTGTTCGGCGGCTTTGCACTGCAGGCTAATTCGCTTGGCCATCTGGAGCAGATCGAAAGCTACGCCCCTGGCCGTCAAGTCAGATTCGGAAGTTCAAACTATACGGCCGATATCCGTGGAGACTTGATCTTCGACGGATTCGATCCGCAGCCAAGCGCGCCGCACTGTCTCGATGGGCATGATCTAGCTCTGCGGCGAGCGATTGCCACAGAGGTCGCACCAAAATCCGCTCCGACCCTTAATCCGGGCGGACTCCCGATCGGGGATGAGTGGTTGGACACCGCCTCGGGGGCTTTAATCTCTACGGCGATCGAGCCGAACTCCATCCCTGTCCTTTGCGAAGACCTCGACTCTAGGGTGCCGGACTCCTCTCCGGACTCCAAACCCTCCACGCCCTTGCCAATCGAATCCGATTGGGCGCCCGTTATGGAGTTCATGGTCATGACATCTTTCAGGCTTTTCGCCCTTTGGCGACATCCTGAATTCACTAAAGTCTATCTCTTTATCCGGAAAGCCCTGGCCGGACCACGTTCAAGAAGGTTGGGATACGGACGATGAAGAAATTCAACGCCCACCCAACACCCACTTCGTAGCCACTGTCGATAGCCTACACGACGTGCTCGATTTCGACTCCAAAGACATCGACGGTATGGACGACGATGTAGGAGACAACAATGAACCAGCACCTATAGGATGCTGGACAACCCACCCCATGATGTATACATGGTGGATACACCTAAAGCAAATGAAGACGAGGAGCAACGGGACGCTACGAAGGATAAATCCCTAGAAAAGCAGTCAGAACGGCAACGTAAACGCCGAACAAAGTCCCGCCTCAACAAAGACCCAGCCATAGAGCAGGGCGAGCCGGTGGACAACGAACAAGCTATCGAGCAATCGTCCGAACAAAACAACTTGGATAAACAATCCGTCCCCGGCAAAGACAACAGTCCGGACGATCTCACACCGGACAAACCATCGGAGCAAAATGACCTCCAGAAAAGGCTCGTACGCCCGCTGCGGCGTAGCCTGAAAAAAGCAAGCGGAAGCTCAAAACAGCGGAAGATGCACTCAGGATTAGATGGAGCAAAGTATTCAGCACCGCAGAATAAATGCAGTGACGATCGCGAACAAAGAGCTACCCGAAAAGAAAGCTTCGCCGAATTGACGAGGAGGCCTTAGAGCCCCCACAATTAAAAGTAAGAAGGCCACCCGGTCGGATGGACGACCTCACGGCAAAAAGAGAGCGGCGAATGGCGCCGCACACAAACCAATATGCGATCCGCATAAGGATTCACATCAAGAGGATGGCCCAGTTAGGTCCATCTATGGGCCAAGAAAGCAGGCTCGTCAAAGCAATGCAATACGCCAAAATTCAAGATCACGGCACACCCAAATATAGGGCGCCGCACACCCCTATGTTTCACCGATGAGGTGCGGATCATGAATTTCCGGGGATTCAAACCCGTAAACATAGAGGCATACGACGGAACAACAGACCCTGGAGTCTGGATCGAGGATTACATCCTCCACATACACATGGCAAGAGGAGGCGATCTCCACGCCATAAAATACTTACCCCTTAAACTCAAAGGGCCAGCTCGGCATTGGCTTAAAAGCCTCCCCGAAAATACCATTGGAAGCTGGGGAGCTCGAGGATGCATTCGGGCAAATTTTGGGGGACTTATGTCCGCCCTCCGGATCTGAGCGATCTAAGTCACATAACTCAACAGCCCGAGAGTCAGCCCGGAATTTCGGAACAGGTTCCTTACTAAAAGAACCAAATAGTCGATCGTCCGGACGCCAAGCCTTAGCAGCTTTCAAACACAACGTCCAAGAGACGAATGGCTCGCCAGACACCTCGGCCAAGAAAAGCCAAGAACAATGGCCGCATTAACAAGCCTCATGACCCGCTTTTGGCGGGGACAGACAGCTGGCTGGCTAGATGCAAGACCAGCGACCGAGTACATCCGAAATCAGGGATGGAAATGGGAAATCACGGCCTTAAAAGATCAGCGCTGGAATAAGGAAAATGGTCGAATAGTACGGGCGGTCAACGCCGGATTCAAAAGCTCTCGGCCGAACAACAAAACACTGCCCTAAAGGATAACGGTGGTGAGCTCTCCAACCTAAACAAGATTACGGATAGACTGTGTCAAATACATGGTACCTCCGGGAAGCACGCAAACCATACCCACAGAGATTGTTGGGTCTTCAAACAGTCCGGCAGATCGAACGCCGAACACAAGGGCTCGACACACCAAGTAAAGATGACGACGAGCACCACAAGAAGAACCCGGAAAACAAAAACTTTCCCACGGGAGGTTAAAACAGTAAACTCACTTCACGTGATCAAAAGGAAAAACAAAGTGGCGCCCCTAAAAAGCGCGCGCGCTGCTGGTTGTCAAAACCAATCACCTTCGACCATCGTGACTATTCCGATAATATCCGGAACGCAGGATGGACTGCCTTGATATTGGATCCTATAATCAACCGATTCCAATTTACACATGTCCTCATGGATGGCGGCGATGACATAAACCTGATATATCGAGGACACAATCCGCAGGATGGGGATAAACCCAACCAAAATTCACCGTAGCAACACCTCCTTTAAAGGAGTCTTGCTCGCCCATACGCCCTCTGCACGGGCTCCATACTGCTAGAAGTTGTGTTTGGTTCATCCGACAACTTCCGTCATGACGATTACTCTTCCATGTCGCCCCGTTTAAAAGTAGCCATCAAGCATCATTGGGACGCGAAGCTTTCGCCCGCTTTAACGCAATACCGCATTATGCATCTCTAACACTTAAAATGCCCGGTCCACGCGACATCATCTCGTTAAAAGGAAGAATTAAGTGTTACTCGAGCACGTGAAAATGGGAGACTGCCTTGACAGCCCCACAGCTATCCGGCTCTGCTAGGCAAAGAACCTGAATTGGTCATTCAAACCCCGGACACGGCTAGACGAGTCCGGCGCCTACTAGCGGCACACCCCCATACGAGGGGCCGCATGCATGTATAACAAGAGACAATAAAGCTCAATTTTATTCACTTCTTCGAACCGTACTCTGTTCATTTAATATTACGTACATCTTTCGCATGATCCTTTTGCTTTCAAACTAAGTTCCTCTCTTTTACAGATGAACAACGTGCTACACCCGTCCAGGATACGACACAACGGAGACACAGGCGCAGACATGCAGTAGGGACCCGTTGCAAGGATTCTTTTCAGATTAAGACCCTGCGTAAACCTTTTTTCACTGTCTCTTGTTGATATACACCCCGGTTCCTTAATATAACCGAGGAGGAGGCTGGTGCTTTGGCATTGGCCGCACTGTAATTGTTATGCGCGTACCTAGACACCAGGGGCTTAGGGCATTATTCTGCCCATTTTCATAAAGACCGAATACCCTAGGGAGTATTCGGCGTCTCGAGTTAGGCCTTATATGCATCAGCTCCGAATCATGTCTTTGGTCAAATGTTGGGTTGCGGCTCCTGTGTTTTGCTGCCTTACGTTCCGTTTTCACGGCTAACGCGGCACCGGAGAACTATCTGCGATTGTGCCCCGGTTCGCCGGGCGAGCACCTCGAGAGAAAGCCGAAAACCGACCGTCATGATATAGCGAGAGACTGGTCAACCACTCGATGACTCACATGAATGTTTAGAATTCCTCCGCATTAATGAAGGACCGGTTTTCGATTCAGCACATACGCACTCGAAGTCGGGAGAGTGCGGTACCCCCAGGGGCTATATACTAGCCCCACCCTCGAACTCCTATGGCTAAGTGAAAGTGATAAAGCATTATAGTCTGGTTGCCTGGTTTGCTACGCTATCACCTCCTTAACAGGACCAAGACGTTGGATTAAGTGTGAAAAGGCGCTTTTTGTTTCAAACACCCCCGCACTATGTGCGTGGGGGTTGAAGCCAAGGACTGCCATCTTTCAGGTTATATAGACATATACATAAACGGCCGCACAGGGAGTAGTTTACTACTTGAACGCACAAGTATAAAAAGCACTTATATTACATTGAAACATTGTTTTCACAAATCACACATGTCATTTAAACATAATATCCTTCGAGCATCGCGTCTCTATTAAACGAGCGCCCGGCAGACTTCTTCAAAGTAGTGCTCGGCGGTACTCGACCTCCGTCCGAATCACAGGATGCAACGTCAGTGGCCTTCATCTCTGCACAGTATGTCTTGACACGGGCAAGAGCCATCCGCGCTCCCTCAATGCACGCCGATCGCTTCATTGCGTTGATACGCGGCACCGCACCAAGAAACTGCTGCACTAAACCAAAATAGCTCTTCGGCTGGGGTCCGTCCGGCCACAAGTAAGTCAAGACATGCTTCATGGAAAATCCGGACAATCGATTCAGCTCGGCCCATTCGGCCAACCGATCGGTCGGCCGGCGGAAGGGCCTTCCGACTATGGAATTGCGACCAATATAGCTCTTCCCTTCGTGCCCCTTCTCGGCCCGGAAGTGCTCAACTGCGTCCTGGCGCTTCGCCGCCAAGTCCAGATAAGCATCCTCTCGAACTTCACAATTTATCCAATCGAGCATACTTTGGATCTGTATATTTCCTCCGCAGAAAGCGAAACGGTTTTCCAGCCGCAATTGCCCCAGCTGACTCAGCTCCTCCTTGGCAGCTCTCAAAGCCGATTGGGCATTCTTGGATTCGTGGCGGCCTTCTTTAGGCCCTCTTGTTTCGCTGACGCTCTTTTTCAAGAACCTCGCAGCGATCGGTAGCATTCCTTAACTTTTTGCCATATCGGCCATCTCCTCTTTGCTTGGCGATGAGCAGCCCGTTCGACTTCTAGCTCTTTGGTCGCCTTTAAAGCGGCCGTATTACTCTCTGGCTTGCTCTTTCGCTCGGGCGAGTTCTACCCGCAGCTCCTCAACGGCAACGGCACCATCTCGCATTAAGCATACAAACAAGAAGACATGGGCGTCAAGCTCCCTTACCAGGTGTCCGCGCAGAAGTCGCATACCTTGTGACTCGTCAAACCGTTTATTGACCAGCGCGATGTCCGCATCCGCCTCATCAAGATGCCGCTTTAGTTCGGCATATTCATCAGTCCGGCTGGCCTCCGGACACCCCGCCACCTGTTTAGGAGTGGCGATATGTTAAAACTGAGAATTTGATCCTCGGCACGTCGTCAATTTTGACAACATACCGAGTCTCAGGGGCTACTATCTATACATGGTGCATTTTATATGCATAACTGTCAGAAGGTACATTATTTTTTGCGTACCTCAAACCCCGTCAGTAAGCTTCTGACGGCTTCGTGCAATCCGCTCTCTGCGGATGCAATCCTTTCAATCACCGTACCCATTAGAGCACGGTGATATTCTGAGATAGCCCTCGCTCGAGCAAATCCTTCAGCTCCTCCGACCGCACACCACTCGGCGCCGGACCTTCCGCCCCGCCGGACTTGGGGGAACCCTCCGCGACGACACCTCCAGATCGTCCGCTTCACATGAGGGTGCGACAGGTGGAGGCGTTTCGCTCTGCATCATCTCCGGAAGAAGATCGCCCGAAGACGAGCTCTGCTAAGAAGGGCTGAGGTCTGAACTACAAGGTACAATTTCGGTTATCTTCATAAATAAATACAAGGATGCTCCTTATTTACAGGACCCCTTCTTTCTACTTACGGCTCGCTGGAGGGCTGATCCCCTTGGGGAAATAATGCGGCTGGGTTACTTCCCAGCGCCGGACTCTCTGCCGAAGATTCCCTTCCTTTCTTTAAGGCCTTGACCTCCGGATCTTCTTAAGAGGTCCTCTTCTCTCCTCGGAAGGTGGGACTATTAATCCCTCCTTCCTTGATAGCCTCCTTCGCAGAGAGGCAGTTGCTCCCCCGCTCCTCCCTTCGCCTTCTTCAAAAGGCGCGACCTTCAACATCTTGGTCAACATGGGATCCGACGTGGTCTCTGGGAGGGGAGCCGGACACCTTATCAACTTTGCCTTGGCTATCCACTCCTGTTCAAGAAACGACTCCTTTAAAAGGCATATATATATAAAATAAATGAATGAACAACTTGTCCGGTTACAGGACTACTTACTTGAGTATCTGGGCGATTGCAGCTTAGTCCTGCGTCCTCGGTCAAGTCCGGACACTTCTCTTGTGATCCGAAGAACAGTTTATACATCTCCACTGGTGTCGTGCCCATAAAATGTTGGAGAGCTCGTGGTCCCTCCGGATTGAATTCCCACAGGCGGAGGGGGCGACGTTTGCAGGGCTGAAGGCGCCGGATCACCATAACCCGCGCCCATCGCAACCAGATTGATCCCTCTTTCTGGAGATCTCGAATCGGCCCTGCAGCGGGGAACATCCTTGGATGGCCCCAGTCGAGCCCCCTTATTGACCCATGACGCCAGCCGCTATGGTGGACCTGAGCGGAAGGCAGGGCGCCGCCCATTTGGTGCCCCCAGGGCGGTGATATAAAACCACTCCCGTTGCCACAAACCAAGCTCCTCTTGAAAAGAGCCCTCGGGCCACGGAGCATCATCACATTTGCTTATGACCGCCCCTCCGCACTTTGCTTGCTGCCCCTTGATCGTCTTTGGCTCCACCTTGAAGGTTTTGAGCCACAATCCAAAGTCGGGAGTAATATGGGGGAAGGCCTCACATACAACAATGAATGACGAGATATGGAGGATGGACTCCGGATTCAAGTCATGGAAATCAAGCCCATAATAAAACATGAGCCCCCGCACAAAGGGGTCCGTCGGGAAGCCTAAACCCGAAGGAAGTGGGACACGAACACCACGTTCTCGCCGGGCTCAGAGTGGGAGTGACCTGCCTCGAGCAGGCAGCCTATGCGAGATCTCGCCGGTCGGATACTGGCGTCTCGCAGCTTTAGCACATCTTCTTCGTGACGGAGGACGACATACATCGGCCGTCTGATCGGAGCCGGACATCGCCGAAAGTCCGGCGCGAATCTGAAGCTTTGGGTGTTGGAACTCGAGCGCGAGGCGAACTTGATGGAGGGTGTAAAAGAAGAGAGCCTTGGTCTCACTATAAAGAGGTTGAATACCAAGAGCCCACCCGTGGTCGATTAGGACTTCGCCTTTGATAGAGAAGGCAGGCCAGCAGGCACGGTTGTGTTACACACGTCCGTAATTGATGAGAATCCCTGAATAAGGGGGCGCTATCTACACTTTGATAAGACGTGCCAAGGAAACCGCCTCGTTAAACACGCTGAGGTGGAACAATAAAAAAACGATTCATATGAAGGCCTGGCCGTGGTGTGATGTCACGCCACGGAATACGTCAGCAGATCTATGCAAAAATTATTCTCTCTACGGTGTTATGTGGAACTTGTTTTGCAGAGCCGGACACTATCCTGGTGTTCACAATCTTCTATAAATTATTCGGAGGAAGAACCCGCCTTGTAATGCCGAAGACAATATGCGCGCCGGACTCGTCGTCATTGAAGCCTGGTTCAGGGGCTACTGAGGGAGTTCCGGACTAGGGGGTGTCCGGATAGCTGAACTATCATCATCGGCCGGACTCCAAGACAATGAAGATACAAGATTGAAGACTTTGTCCTGTGTCCGGATGGGACTTTCCTTGGCGTGGAAGGCAAGCTTGGCGATACGGATATGTTGATCTCCTACCATTGTAACCGACTAGGTAAGCCTAACCCTATCCGGTGTCTATATAAACCGGAGGGTTTTAGTCCGTAGGACGAAGAACAATCATACCATAGGCTAGCTTCTAGGGTTTAGCCTCTTTGATCTCGTGGTAGATCCACTCTTGTAACACACATCATCAATATTAATCTAGCAGGTCGTAGGGTTTTACCTCCATCAAGAGGGCCCGAACCTGGGTAAAACATCGTGCCCCTTGTCTCCTGTTACCATCCGCCTAGACGCACAGTTCGGGACCCCCTACCCGAGATCCGCCGGTTTTGACACCGACAGGGGGGGACGACAGGAAGCTTCCTCAGGCACGGCCTCGTCAGGCTGGTTCGTGAGGAGGCGGAGAGATCAAGGCGGGGTACCTCACGAGGTGCCCATGACGCAAGCCATGACGACCAAGGGCGCCAGGCGGGCGTCAGCCCGCGCAGTGTACTCATTTCCTCTTTGGTGCAAAGGGGGCAAGCGCAGGCGAGAGCATCAAGCAAAGGCATCTGTTTCGGTGCAACAAGACCAAGACCGTCGCAACGGCAGGAAGGAAGTCATCGTGGAGCCCAAGCCGGCGTCACCACCAGAGCCTTTGACAGGCGAGGACCAACTTTAGTCAGGATAAGTGTACTAGATGTTCCCCTTCAAAATGGCCAATTGTTGGCGACCTTCCCGCTCAATATTTGGGAAGAGGCCCAGGGCCTCTGCCTATAAATAGGACTAGCCACCCACAGGATCCAGGATATCGAGCATCATCCAAGGAGAGAGAGAGCGACTGAACTCCCCCTAGCAGTTCATCGCACTGGCTAAGAACAGACCCTCGCGAGTCTGTTCTTCCTTGTATTGTTCATCATCAGCCCAACAGGCAATCCACCACACCACACACTGGAGTAGGGTGTTACACCGCAATGGTGGCCCGAACTAGTATAAACCTGTGTCTCTCGTGGTTGTTCCTTTCATAGTTTAGATCCTAGCGGCGGCGAGGTGCAGTAGGTAGGGGTGAGATCTCCGCGCGCACCCGTAGTCGAACCTAGAGGGTCCTGCCGGAACCCGAAATCCGACATTTGGCGCGCCAAGTAGGTGCGCCGAATCTGCCTTTCGCCGCCACGACCCGTCGCATCGTCATCATCATGTCCGGCGACCAAAGGGCAACCCCTGATCCTCTGGCGCGGCTGGCTCGCCCGCAGAGCCGCCGACCGGGCGACCCCATGCCCCAGGCAGCTCGCGGTCCGCAGGGCGCTGCGGGCCGTGGGCGACGCGGACAGGCAATGAAAGCTCTCACGCCACGGCAGGCGTGGTCGGTGGCGAGGGCCTCCAACCACGCCACGACCACGATGCCGTACACCCGACGGGAGCAGGCGAACTCAAGGGTCGCGCTCACAGTGGCCCGAGAGCTACTGCAATGCAGGCTGTTGGAGGGCGGCCGCGACGTGCTGCTAGAGCGGGTGGCGAGCTCACAGGCTTCGCCCGCCTCGGGGCTCACCCCTTCGCATCCAACTCCCACCTCTGGTCCAGGTGGCTCATGCGGAGGCTCCACGCACGCCCGCGCAGCTCCAAGCGGACTCCAAGGCCACCCAACGCCAGCCGTCGGCCACAAGACGGGCCAGCGAGGCGCTCCGCCCGCCTCGGCCAGCGAAGAAGGACTCGCCACGACCCATGGCCCCAGTGGGCCACCGCGCTACCACCCCCAGGTGGGTGCCTCAAGTAGAACTGCGTGGCACACGAAGCATTACGGCGCAGCCTTCGGGATGGCGGCCCCAAAAGACTACGTGCCCCACATGATGGACCAAGGGCACGCGCATGAGGACGAACAAGGCTCGCTCCTCGGCCCAAGCTGGGGGGACGAGGCACCAGAAGCTGAGCTCTTCCAGGAGCCCTGGAAAAGCCCCGTCAGCCACGCTAGAAGCAACGATTATCGGGTACCGCTAATTCCTCAGGAGCAGGCATATGCTAACCATGGATCGCAGGAGGTACAGGTCGCCGCAGCAGACGGCTGCCCACTCCCGCAGTTTCGTACCCCTCAGGAGGAGGGCACCGGGGGCTACAGGAGAGGGGCCGAGATCCGGCATCACCACCGTGGCGTTCGGAGCAAGGCGTCCTCAGGATGTAGGCCCTCTGCCGGGGAGGTGCCTCAGGGCCTACCCCTGGCAGAGGACTCGTGGTCGTCGGGGGAACCGCTGGCGACCGCTCTACCCCATCGGCGGCGTCCTTGGTTTCCGGTCGTCGTCGGTGGCACTAGAGTGTGGCGCAAGGCGGGGCCCTCGCTTGGCAATATGAAGCAAGGCCAAGACACATGAAGAAGGCCCGGTGCTGTGAAGCTCGCCGCCCGTGACACTCTCACGTAATAATGAGTGGGGCTGTACACGCCCGGAGTCTCGAGGTTGCCGGCCTCGAGCCTGGGGCTCCCTCCCACGCCAGTGCAGCACTTAGCTCCCATGGCTGGTGAGAAGACATCCAAGACTAGACTAGGTGCCGGACGCTGCCTTTTTTCTCGCTTTCATTGCTTTTCCCTTGGTCATCGTTTTCCCCGTTGGATTTAAGTTGGATTTGAGCTTGAGATTTGCGTGTGTTGCAGGAAGGGTGTTTAGTCTCGCTCGAGCAATCTCTCGCTCTGGTTACCACTTTGCCTCAGCTGCCTCCCCTCGTGAGCCCCTCGCGAGCCGGGTCAGGCCTAGCTTGCGTGCAGCCCGGACTGCCGTCACCACGCCCTCTCAGGAGGTTTTCATTACAGGTTCAATGGGCTCGTTCAAGAGACACTCGAGACACCATAGCCCTCCGCAGGCTATCTCGGGGCCTACGCGGGTCGAAGGTAAACAAGCCAGCCAGCTCATCGCAAAGCCAGCCACTTGGCGCAGGCGTATGGGTGATATCGCATCTACTAATACGCTGAATGCAAGTTTTTACATGTGGGGCTCCCCCTCCCAAAATGCTCTTACAACCTTCAGGGCAAAGCAGGGACAACACGCGGTCAGTCGGATAAATCCCCCAATGCATCCTCAGGGGCACCTCCTGAATCGTCACTGGCGTCGCTGGCCTCGCCATCGCTCTCTGCGTTGCCGCCACGCGCCGTGGCCGTTCACCACGCCGCCTTCATCGGCCAGCCACGACCACGCCGTCATTATCGAAGCGAAGGCCACCGACGAGGGCATCCACGTTGTCTTCCACCCGGTCGCGCCAGTGCGTCCGGACGGCCCGGGTACCGGGCGATGGCGGCTTCAAAATCGGGTTAGTCCATGTTCAAGATGGTCAAGACACGAGAAACGGCGCGCCCGAGCAGGGCGCGCCTCCTCTCCTCCACCAACATGTTCGCCCTGACCGACCACACCTCCAGCTGCGTCACCACGTCGGTGAAGAACTGAAGGTTGCCAGCATAGTTGACTGCGTAAGGCTCGCCAACGGCCGCCTCGCAGATGTTACCCAAGGCCGTGTTAGCTCTCTCCCGGAGCGTGGAGAGCATGGGGCCATGCTCGTGCTCCAGGATGCGCCGCTGGCGTATCTAGTCCTCGTTCTGCCGCGCAACGGCCTCAGCTTCGTCCACCCGTTGACGGAGAAGAAGCGCCTCGGCGCGGGAGGTAGTCAGCTCCTCCTGCGCCACGCCGAGGGCGGCCCGGGAAGCGTCGGCCCGCCGCGTCACTTCATCCAGCTTGGCCCTCAGGGCGGCGGTCCTGCCTTCAGCCTCGACCCTGATCAACCCCAGCCTCTCTTCGAACTCGCGCTCAAGGTTCGAGCGGGCCGTCGCCACCCGACGTCCAACCTCTTCCAGGACTCGGGCCTCCCGCGCAGCAACGTCATCCTCCGCCTGCGTCACCAAGCGGTCCCTCGTCTCTAGACGCTCAACATCGCGTGCGCGTTTGGCAGCTTCCAGCGTTAGTGCCTCCTCACGCCTCTGGAGCTCTGCCTGGTCGACCGAAGCCACCTTCATCGACGCAAGGGCCATCTCACGCAGCTCCACCTGCTGCTCCAGGGAGTGGCACCGGGCCTAGAGTTCCCGCGCCCGCTCCTCCGCCGCCTCACGCCGCCGGTCAGCCTCTCGGGCCTCCTCGACGACCCGAACGGCCTCCCGAGAGGCCGCCAGCCGACGCCTCGGCTTCCTCATTGTCGAGTCACGCTGGTGGCCGCGCAAAAGGGCAACGGCCGCCTTCAGCTTGCGCCTCTCTTGACCCGGTAGCAGGCCTCAGCCTCAAGGCGCGCGTCTTCGTCAGCGAGCTCTTCACCAAGCAGGCTCACCGCGTCAGCCGCCCTCCGGAGAAACCCTTGGCGAGGAACGCGACGCTCCCGGGCGCGCTCGAGCACGTCTTCTGCATCGTCATCCACCCCAAGTAAGCGCGGGGGTCACGAATCAGCACTTCCCCTCTGGGCAGGGGGCTGGGGGCTGGCGCCCTTGCGATGGCCGGGCACGCCTCGCCAGAAGCCCGGCCTGGAGCCAGCCCATCCCCAAATGAAGAGTGCAGGGCCGACCTCAGCCAATCGCCATCCATGACCAGACGAGAAGCCCAAGGCAGGCTGGCTATGCCTCAAGAAGGCTCGCAAAGGAGGGTCGCGAGGTGCGCAGAGCCGCGATGCGCCATAGGATGGCTCACCTCTCCGACCGGCCTCACCACAAGGGCTCTGGTTGAGCTCGGAGCGCTCGAAGACGATGGAGAGGGCGAAGCCTGGGGGGATGGCTCCTCAGCCATCTCCGTGAGCTCGGCAGGAACGGCCCTGCAGAGCAAGGATCAGCCAAAGCAACGGGAAGATGAGGAACTAGGAAAGGGGAAGGCTAACTCATCAATGGCGAAATACTTCCGGCGCTTCAACAGGCGGCAAGGGTAGTCTTCGCCCAAGGCTTCCCTTCTCTTCCGGAGAGCCTCGAAGTCCACACGGAAGCGGCCCAGGAGTTCAGTGCAGGGGTCGGCCTGCGACGAGGAAGAAGCACCAAGGTGACCAGCGGGAGGGGCGTCGTCCTGGCGCACGCCGCCGGTCGCCTCACCAAGAAGGGTAGTTGGGGCCTCAGGGGCCCCGACCTCGGGAGCCGCGGGCAGCGGCTCAACACCTTCAGCCGCAGCAGTACGGGCCTCAGGCTGCCCCCTCAGGAGTGCTGCCTGGCATCGTCATCCCGGCGGGGGCCCCCTCAGCCTCCAGCGGCCCATGCCTCCCTACTCCGCCACTCGAGGAAGGACCGCCGAGGGCGACTGGAAGGGCAGTAACCACCACTGGGTTCTCGCGAGGCCCCATGAGGCCTGCGGGGCGCATTCCCCATTCATCGAAGCTGGGCATCTGATTCACAAAGTCGCCCATGTTCGAGCAAAGTACAAAGAAAGCCCCCCCCTTGCCGGACGCTGCCAGGAAGGGTCCCCGCCAAGACCAAGAGCACCTTCCTCGGCCAGCGTCGAGTCCTCCTCACAGAGCCTCATGCGATCCTCACGCCCATCAAGGCCCACATCCGCGGAGTGACGCCGGAGAGGGGCAATGCGGCATAGCAGGAACTCCTTCACCACCTTGGGCGCCACACGCCGAAAATCAGAACGCTAAGCGATGCAGACGAAGACGAGCAGCCGGGGCTCGTGGCGTCTCGCCCCAGCCTGAATTGGGGACAGCGGGCAATGTTGGCTCCGAAAGCAGGGGGCTGGGCACCCCGACATCCACGTACAGCCACCGCTCGCGGAACCCAAACACGGGCAAAGGAAGGCTGAAATCAATCTCTGAAGCCGCCATTTTTGGTGCGGCAATGAAGCTCACGCACCCCGAGCATTGGGTGGGGTCGACGAGGCGCAAAGAAAAGAAGTGATGCAGCAAGGCAACTGAAGGAGGGATGCCCATCATTGCCTCACGCATAAAGGCAAAACGGCAAGAAGAGTAATGGATTCAGGACCCAAATGCATCATATGGATCCGGTAATGGGAAAGCACAGCGTTGAAGAAATTGGAAAAGGGGGAACCAGTCCCGCCATTGTGGCATCGGGCGGCATCGACCTCGGTGACTATTCTGTCAATGGAGAAGTGAGACGCGGGCCAGGCCGTCGTCCTCCCGCACTCGTTGAAGATAGTGGCCAGAGCAGAGCAGACCTTGTCCAAGCCTTCTCGGTTGAGTATGATCGACCGATCGACGGCAGGAGCCGTCGACGATGGCGAGCTAGGCGGAGGCACATGTTTCTTCCCTTTCCCCTTCTTCGTCGGAGCCATGGCGATGGAAGAGGGGAGGATTCGAGATTGGTTTGGAAGCGGAGACTGGATCTCGAGAGGAGGAAGAGCAGGGGACGTTCGAAGCAGATAAAAGAGGAACGACTGTGTGCAACCACAGGTCCGCCTAGCTGGGTGCAAAATAAGGAGGCGTATGGAACAGGCCGCCCACGCCCAATCAATCGCCACGCTGGCGCCCGAGGTCAGAGGGCTGCTAGGGCCCGCGGCGCTTCGCACTTGCCCCTTCGCTTCTCTGCTCTGCCAAGTCCCGGCGCACCTTGGGCCCCGGGGCTACTGTAAGCGTTCTGGGAACGGGGGTACCCAGACTTGCCTGCCTGCGGCCTGCGGCGTGGCTCAAGGGGTGGCCCAGCACGGCCCATCTTCATTAGCACGAGCTCAAGACCCTCACGAGGGGCCATGCCTCGCAGGGGGAGGGGGGACGACAGGAAGCTTCCTCAGGCACGGCCTCGTCAGGCTGGTTCGCGAGGAGGCGGAGAGATCAAGGCGGGGTACCTCACGAGGTGCCCATGATGCAAGCCATGACAACCAAGGGCGCCAAAGTGAGCGCCACCACAAGAAGGTCCTCATTTCCTCTTTGGTGCAAAGGGGGCAAGCGCAGGTGAGAGCATCAAGCAAAGGCATCCATTTCGGTGCAACAAGACCAAGACCGTCACAATGGCAGGAAGGAAGTCATCGTGGAGCCCAAGCCGGCGTCACCACCAGAGCCTTTGACAGGCAAGGACCAACTTTAGTCAGGATAAGTGTACTAGATGTTCCCCTTCAAAATGGCCAATTATTGGCGCCCTTCCCGCTCAATATTTGGGAAGAGGCCCAGGGCCTCTGCCTATAAATAGGACTAGCCACCCACATGATCCAGGATATCGAGCATCATCCAAGGAGAGAGACCGACTGAACTCCCCCTAGTAGTTCATCGCACCGGCTAAGAACAGACCCTCGCGAGGCTGTTCTTCCTTGTATTGTTCATCATCAGCCCAAGAGGCAATCCACCACACCACACACTGGAGTAGGGTGTTACACCGCAATGGTGGCCCGAACTAGTATAAACCCTGTGTCTCTCGTGTTGTTCCTTTCATAGTTTAGATCCTAGCGAGGCGGCGAGGTGCAGGTAGGTAGGGGGTGAGATCTCCGCGCGCACCCCAGAGTTCGAACCTAGAGGGTCTGCCGGAACCCGAAATCCGACAGTGACTTTGGAGTGACTCTTTGTTGCATGTTGAGGGATAGTTATATGATCCAATTATGTTATTATTGTTGAGAGAACTTGCACTAGTGAAAGTATGAACCCTAGGCCTTGTTTCATAGCATTGCAATACCATTTACGCTCACTTTTATCATTAGTTACCTTGCTGTTTTTATATTTTCAGATTACAAAACCTATATCTACCATCCATATTGCACTTGTATCACCATCTCTTCGCCGAACTAGTGCACCTATACAATTTACCATTGTATTGGGTGTGTTGGAGACACAAGAGACTCTTTGTTATTTGGTTGCAGGGTTACTTGAGAGAGACCATCTTCATCCTACGCCTCCCACAGATTGATAAGCCTTAGGTCATCCACTTGAAGGAAATTTGCTACTGTCCTACAAACCTCTACACTTGGAGGCCCGACAACGTCTACAAGAAGAAGGTTGCATAGTAGACATCACTAGACTTCTAGGGTTTAGCCATTACGATCTCATGGTAGATTTACTCTTGTAACACTCATAGTCATCAAGATCAATCAAGCAGGAAGTAGGGTATTACCTCCATAGAGACGGACTGAACCTGGGTAAACATCGTGTCCCCCGTCTCCTGTTACCATCGATCCTAGACGCACAGTTCGGGACCCCCTACCCGAGATCCGCCGGTTTTGACACCAACATTGGTGCTTTCATTGAGAGTTCCACTGTGCCCTTCGACAAAAGGTTCGATGGCCCCTTCAATCATCGATAATGACACTGTCCAAGGAGGAACCTTCCTCCCCGGACATCGGCAGCTTCGTACCGTGGGCCAACTCGCTTGGCCATCTGGAGCAGGTCGACAACTACGCCCCTGGCCATCAGGTCAGATTTGGAAGCTTGAACTACGTCGCGGATATCCGTGGAGACTTGATCTTCAATGGATTCGAGACCGCGGTGATCGCTCCCCCTCACTCTGATGAACATGACTTAAATCTGTCATTAGATCACATCCAGGAGATGGTTACTGTTGCTGCAACGGCCTTAGAACCAGAGCAGATCGTGCCATCCAAAGCCATAGAGTCCGCGGCGTTGGAGCCGCTCACGGACTCAACAACCTGCAATATTTGCGTCAACGGAACTTCGGACTCATGTCCGGCTATAAGTTCCGGGCCGTGTACGCCTACGGACACCGAGCTAGATCGGTTATCGATCTTTGAATTCAGCGCCGCACACGTTTTCCAGCACTCACCTTTGGGCGATGTGCTGAACTATTTAAAGAATTTGTCCTTGGAGAAGGACTCGCAGCCGAACTATGTTCGGTTCGAGTTAGATGCTGATGATGGGGAATTTTGCGTCCCACCCGCCACCCACTTCATAGCTACCGTCGAGGACTTAATCGACGAGCTCGATTATGGCTCTGAAGACATCGACGGTATGGATGATGATGCCGACAAGGAGCAAGGCCAAGACCCGCCATTCACTGGACGTTGGACGACCACATCTTCGTACGACGTGTACATGGTTGATACACCTAAAGGATTTGGCAACGACAAAGAAGAGCCAGATGCGAATAAACCCTCTGAGACACAGTCCAAGTGCCGGCGCCCTAAACGCCGCTCTAAGCCTCGTCGCTCAAAAGATGGCAACACTGGCACCGGAGAAAATAGTACTCTGGGCGACGCTGAAAACAATGAAGACCCTGTTGGAGCTGCATCCGAACAGGAGGAGCAAGACAACGAGCAAGTTAACCCTGATAAACACGGCCACACCCAATGACCCGGATGTTGATAGTTATCGTCCACCCTCCAAGGATGATGAGTGCCTTGGCAATGAGGACTTCATCATGCCTGAGGCACCCCTCGAGCAGGAGCGCTTTAAGCGCCAGCTCATAGCTCCTACAAGAAGCCTAAAGAAAAAGCAGCAGCAGCTCCAAGCAGATCAAGACCTACTCATCGATAGATGGACCGTTGTCCTGGTAGCCGAGGAATACGGCCTCAAGCGCCCAGCCAAGAGTTACCCAGAACGCAGACTGCTACCTCAGTTCGATGAGGAGGCACCAGATCCCATACCTCCCTCGCGCAATGCGGACCGACCACCCACCACCCTGCGGTCGGGATAAAACAGCAACTCAGGCTGAACAACAGCCCGCCCTACCGCCTCGCAAACACAAGGACAGACCAGCTCGGGACCATACATACGACCTTCGCCAGGAATTGGACAGTAGAGCAGGACACACCAGATCAATCTACAGATCGCGAGGACGCTTCCCTACTCGGGATGACAGCTACCTATCCGGACGTGACAAACTTAATCACACCCGGGCCGTTAACCGCAGACGGACGTCATCGGAGGTGCGCCATAACGCGGCCCGCTGTAGAGGCGCCGCACACCCTCTCTGCTTCACAGATGAGCTGCTGTATCACAAATTCTCCGAGGGGTTCAAGCCCGTCAATATTGAATCATACGACGGAACAACCAATTCCGCAGTGTGGATCAAAGATTTTATTCTCCACATGCACATGGCCCGTAGAGACGACCTCCACGCTATGAAATACCTCCCACTAAAACTCAAAGGACCAGCTCGATACTGGCTAAATAGCCTGCCTGAAAACTCCATCGACAGCTGGGAGGACTTGGAAGAAGCCTTCCTTGACAACTTCCAAGGTACATATGTCCGGCCACCCGATGCCGATGACTTAAGCCACATAGTTCAACAATCAGGAGAATCAGCAAGAAAATTCTGGACTAGGTTCCTAACCAAAAAGAACCATATCGTTGACTGCCCGGATGCCGAAGCCCTAGCGGCCTTTAAACACAGCATCCGTGACGAATGGCTAGCACGCCACCTTGATACGTCTCCAACGTATCTATATTTTTTATTGTTCCATGCTATATTATATTCTGTTTTGGACATTTTCGGGATTTATTATACACTTTTTTTATTATTTTTGGGACTAACCTATTAACCGGAGGCCCAGCCCAAAATTGTTGTTTTTTGCCTATTTCAGAGTTTCGCAGAAAAATAATATCAAACGGAGTCCAAACGGAATGAAACCTTCGGGAACGTGATTTTCGGAACGAACGTGATCCAGAGGACTTGGACCCTACGTCAAGACATCAACCAGGAGGGCACGAGGTAGGGGGCGCGCCTACCCCCCCAGGGCGCGCCCTCCACCCTTGTGGGCCCCCTGTTGCTCCACCGACGTACTCCTTCCTCCTATATATACCAACGTACCCCCAAACTACCAGATATGGAGCCAAAAACCTAATTCCACCGCCGCAACCTTCTGTACCCGTGAGATCCCATCTTGGGGCCTGTTCCGGAGCTACGCTGGAGGGGGCATGGATCATGGAGGGCTTCTACATCAACACCATAGCCTCTCTGATGATGTGTGAGTAGTTTACCTCAGACCTTCGGGTCCATAGTTATTAGCTAGATGGCTTCTTCTCTCTTTTTTGATCTCAATACAATGTTCTCCCCCTCTCTCGTGGAGATCTATTCAATGTAATCTTCTTTTGCGGTGTGTTTGTTGAGACCGATGAATTGTGGGTTTATGATCAAGTTTATCTATGAACAATATTTGAATCTTCTTTCAATTCTTTTATGTATGATTGGTTATCTTTGCAAGTCTCTTCGAATTATCAGTTTGGTTTGGCCTACTAGATTGATCTTTCTTGCAATGGGAGAAGTGCTTAGCTTTGGGTTCAATCTTGCGGTGTCCTTTCCCGGTGACAGTAGGGGAAGCAAGCCACGTATTGTATTGTTTCCATCGAGGATAACAAGATGGGGTTTATATCATATTGCATGAGTTTATCCCTCTACATCATGTCATCTTGCTTAAAGCATTACTCTGTTCTTATGAACTTAATACTCTAGATGCATGCTAGATAGCGGTCTATGTGTGGAGTAATAGTAGTAGATGCAGGCAGGAGTCGGTCTACTTGTCTCGGACGTGATGCCTATATACATGATCATACCTAGATATTATCATAACTATGCTCAATTCTGTCAATTGCTCAATAGTAATTGTTCACCCGCCATAATACTTATGCTCTTGAGAGAAGCCACCAGTGAAACCTATGGCCCCCGGGTCTATTTTCCATCATATTAATCTTCCATCAACAAGCTATTTCTGTTGCCTTTTATTTTGCTTCTATTTTACTTTGCATCTTTATCATAAAAATACCAAAAATATTATCATAAACGTATCAACCCATGATTTAGACATGTCTGGAAAAACAGATCGGCAAAACAGTGGAGGCATAAGTAGACGATGTGGTCGTTAAAATCAAACATGTTGAATCCTTAATAGACGACTTGAGGCTCATGTTCGACAATCTCCGAACATACGACATCAAGCTCAATCCGGAAAAATGCGTCTTCGGCGTGCCCGCCAAGAAAGCTCCTGGGCCTCATCGTATCCCGTAGAGGAGCTGAAGCAAATCCAGCTAAAATCCGAGCTCTGTCACAGTTGGCTACCCCAACTGATCTCAAGAAAATCCAGAAGTTAACTGGATGCGTGGCGGCCTTAAGCCGCTTTATCTCCCGATTAGGAGAAAAGGCATTACCCCTTTATCGCCTTCTTCGGCTCACCGAACACTTCGAGTGGACGGATGCGGCCACGGTCGGATTGGAAGAAATAAAAGCCATCCTGGCTACCAACCCAATCTTGGTCGCGCCAAATGTCAGCGAACCAATGTTTTTATATATAGCGGCAACTCACCAAGTTGTAAGCACAGTGCTCATCGTTGAACGGGAGACGGACGGACATAAATTCCCACTTCAAAAGCCGGTATATTATGTATCCACCGTCCTTGCTCAATGCAAATCATGGTACCCACATTATCAAAAGATAGCATACGCGGTATTTATGGCATCCCGGAAATTACGACACTACTTTCAAGAGAGTTCAATTACGGTGGCCTCGGAAGTACCACTCAACGACATAATAAACAACCACGATGCCACTGGCCAGATTGCTAAATGGGCTATTGAGCTCCTCCTGTTCGACATACATATAGACCACGACGAGCCATTAAGTCGCAAGTACTGGCCGATTTTGTGGCCGAGTGGACAGAAGCCGAACTCCCTAAAGAATACAGCGCGTACTCCAATTGGATCATGCTCTTCGACGACTCTAAAATGCTGGCTGGTCTAGGGGCTGGCGTCGTCTTGACGTCCTCCACCGGAGATACAGTCCAATACGTACTCCAAATACTATATAGAGACTCCAACAACGCAGCCGAATACGAGGCCCTGTTGCATGATTTCCGGATAGCAGTTTCCATGGGCATTCAATGCCTAGAGGTGCGTGGGGACTCGAACCTCGCAATATCTCAAATAAATGGAGACTTCGACGCCAAGGATCCGAAAATGGCGGCTTATCGCAACGCCGTCCTCAAAATGCCAGCTCGGTTCGAGGGGCTTGAATTCCACCATGTGGCTCGGGAAAACAATCACGCGACGGATATCCTCGCCCGTATTGGCGCTAAGCGCGACCCTGTCCCACCTAACATCTTCTTGGAAAGGTTGTTTAAGCAATCCGTGGTATGGGAACATGACACCGGTAACAATAGTCTAGACCCGGCCACAATACCAGATACCGAACACTCTGACACAATTGGAGGCTCTGCCACCGAAATAACACCTTCAGCCCATGTGATAATGGTCGTCATCGCCCCGTGGACAGAACCATTCCTAGCCTACCTAACCAGGCAGGAACTACCCAAGGACCAAAATGAGGCACGCTGCATAGTGCGGCGGTCTAAGAGCTACAAGGTCCACGAGGGAGAGCTTTATTAGAAAAGCACTACCGGAGTCCTTCAAAGGTGCATCTTCGAAGAGGAAGGGCGGAAGCTTTTGGCAAAAGTCCATACTGGACTCGGCGGCCACCACGCCGCAGCCCGGGCCCTTGTAAGCAAGGCCTTCCGTACAGGTTTCTATTGGCCGACGGCCCGAGCAGATGCACAGGACCATGTTCAACGTTGCGTCGGTTGCCAGCTTTTTGCAAACCAAAGCCATATGCCGCCTACCGCTCTCCAAACAAACCCCATTACTTGGCCCTTTGCGGTCTGGGGGCTTGATATGGTCGGACCCCTCAAAGGGGGAAGCCATAAGAAAAAATACTTACTGGTCATGGTGGACTACTAGCGATTTCAACTTCATGTTCCCGAGTTGCAGATAAATTCACAAAATGGATAGAAGCCAAACATGTTAAGACGGTTGAGTCAGGACCAGTGATAGACTTCATATCCGGGGTTGTACACCGTTATGGCGTCCCTCACAGCATCATCACCAATAATGGCTCGAACTTTATAGCCGACGAGGTAAGAACTTGGTGCGGCAACATGGGTGAGGGAGTCCTGGATTAGGGGGTGTCCGGATAGCCGGACTATAGCCTTTGGCCGGACTCCTAGACTATGAAGATACAAGATTGAACGCTTCGTCCCATGTCCGGATGGGACTTTCCTTGGCGTGGAAGGCAAGCTTGGCGATACGGATATGTAGATCTCCTACCATTGTAACCGACTCTGTGTAACCCTAACCCTATTCAGTGCCTATATAAACCGGAGGGTTTTAGTCCGTAGGGATCGAACAACAATCATACCATAGGCTAGCTTCTAGGGTTTAGCCTCTCTCGATCTCGTGGTAGATCTACTCTTGTACTACCCATATCATCAATATTAATCAAGCAGGAGTAGGGTTTTACCTCCATCGAGAGGGCCCAACCTGGGTAAAAACATCGTGTCCCTTGTCTCCTGTTACCATCCGCCTAGACGCACAGTTCGGGACCCCTACCGAGATCCTCCGGTTTTGACACCGACATTGGTGCTTTCATTGAGAGTTCCTCTGTGTATGCCGTCATCCTTAGGCCCGATGGCTCCTCCGATCATCAACAATGATGCGCTCCAGGTGAGACTTTTCTCCCGGAGAGATCTTCAGATTCGGCGGCTTTGCTGCGGCCAATTCGGTTGACCATCTGGAGCAGATTGAAAGCTACGCCCCTGGCCACCAGGTCAGATTTGGAAGTTTGAACTACATGGCTGACGTCCGCGGGGACTTGATCTTCGACAGGTTCGAGCCACTGCAAAGCGCGCCGCCCTGTCACGAGGGGCATGATCTAGCTCTGCCGCCCAACAGTGTCCTGGAGGCCGCACCAGTGTCCGCTCCGACCTTTAGTTCGGAGCCGACCGCGCCGATCGAGGACGGGTGGCTGGACACGGCCTCGGGGGCTGCAATCTCTACGGCGATTGAGCTTACACCTACCGATCGCTTTGCGGCTTCGTGACTCCACGGTGCCGGACTCCCCTCCGGACTCCGAGCCTTCCTCGCCCCTGCCAATCGAATCCGATTGGGCGCCGATCATGGAATTCACCGAGCGCGGACATCTTTCAGCACTCGCCCTTTGGCGACATCCTGAATTCACTAAAGTCTCTCTCTTTATCAGGAGAGCCCTGGCCGGATTATGGTCAGGAAGGTTGGGATGCGGACGACAAAGAAATTCAAAGACGACCCACCACCCACTTCGTAGCCATTGTCGATGATTTAACCGACATGCTCGACTTCGACTCCGAAGACATCGACGGTATGGACGACGATGTAGGGGAGGAACATGAACCAGCACCTATAGGGCACTTGAGAACCACCTCATCTCAGGATGTATACATGGTGGACACACCTAAAGGAAGCGACGATGAGGAACAATGGGACGCTACGAAGGATCATTCCCTCGAAAAGCTGTCAAAACAGCAACGTAAGCGCCGCTCAAAGTCCCGCCTCGAAAAAGACCCAGCCATAGAGCAGGGCAAACCGGTGGACGATGAACATGCTGGATAAACAACTCGTCCCCGGCGAAGATAACAGTCCAGACGATCTCACGCCGGACAAGTTGCTGGAGCAGAAGAACCTCCACAAAAGGCTCGTCACCACTGCATGTAGCCTGAAAAGCGAGCGGAAGCTCAAAACAGCGGAAGATGCACTCGAGAATCAGATGGAGCAAAGTACTCAACACCACGCATAAATACGGCAGCAATGCGCCCGAACGAAGAGCTACCCGAAGCAAAAACTACTGCCTGAATTTGATGAGGAGGCCGTAGAGCCCCCGCAATCAAAACACAAAGAGGCCACCCGGTCGGATGGACGAACCCATGGCAAGCAGAGAGCGGCAAACGGCGCCGCGCACAAGCCGGCACGCGATCCGCACAGGGATTCGCATCAAGAAGATGGCCCAGTTAGATCTATCTACGGGCCAAGAAAGCAATCTCTAGTAAGCAATGCAACACATCAAGTATCCGAACATCACGGTACACCTAAATATAGGGGTGCCGCACACCCCCTATGTTTCACTGATGAGGTGCTGGATTATGAAATTCCAGCGGGATTCAAGCCCGTAAACATAGAGGCATACGACGGAACAACATACCCTGGAGTCTGGATTGAGGATTACATCGTCCACATACACATGGCTAGAGGAGATGATCTCCACACCATAAAATACTTACCCCTCAAGCTCAAAGGGCCAGCCTGGCATTGGCTTAAAAACCTTCCCAAAAACACCATTGGAAATTGGGAGGAGCTCGAGGATGCTTTTCGGGCAAATTTTCAAGGGACCTATGTCCGACCTCCGGATGTCGATGATTTAAGTCACATAACTCTACAACCCGGAGAGTCAGCCCGGAAATTTTGGAACAGATTCCTAACTAAAAAGAACCAACTAGTCGACTGTCCGGAAGCCGAAGCCTTAGCAGCTTTCAAACACAACGTCCGAGACGAATGGCTCGCCAGACACCTCGGCCAAGAAAAGCCAAGAACAATGGCCGCATTAACAAGCCTCATGACCTGCTTTTGCGCCGGAGAGGATAGCTGGCTGGCTAGATGCAGCACCAGCGACCCAAGTACATCCGAAGTCAGGGATGGAAACGCGAAACCATGACACAACAAGGACCCCCGAAGAGCACTGCAGTCAACGCCGGATTCAAAAGCTCTCGGCAGAACTATAAAAAGCTGCCCCTTAAGGATAACAGGGACAAGCTATCCGACTTAAACAAAATCTTGGAAAAGATATGCCAAATCCACAGTACTCCCGGGAAGCCTCCAAACCATACCCACAGAGATTGTTGGGTCTTCAAGCAGTCCGGCAAACTCAACGCCGAACACAAGGGGCTCGACACACCAAGCGAGGACGATGACGTACCCCAAAAGCAGAGCACCGGAAAACAAAAAGAATTTCCCACAAGAAATCAAAACAGTAAACTCACTTCACGTGACAAAAGGGAAAAATAGAGCGGCGCCCATAGAGGTACGCGCCATACGGCCTATCCCGGAGGAGTCCCGCCACTAGTTGTTAAAACCAATCACCTTCGACCATTGGGATTACTCTAGAAGTATACGGAATGCAGGTTGGACTGCCTTGATATTAGATCCGATAATTGGCGAACTCCAATTTTCACAAGTCCTATTGGACGGCGGCAGTGATCTAAACCTGCTATATCAGGACACATTCCGCAAAATGGGGATAGACCGAACCAAATTTAGCCATAGCAACACTTCCTTTCAAGGGGTAATGCCAGGCCCATATGCCCATTGTACGGGCTCTCTACTGCTAGAAGTTGTGTTCGGCTTACCCGACAACTTCCGCCGCGAAAATTTAACCTTCCACCTCGCCCCATTTACAAGTACCTATCAAGCACTATTGGGACGCGAAGCTTTCGCCCTCTTTAACGCAATACCGCATTATGCATCTCTTACACTTAAAATGGCCGGTCCACGCGGCATTATCTCATTAAAAGGAAACATCGAGGGTTCCTTGAGTCCGGAAAATCATGTGGTTGCCTTGACAGCCACACAATAAACCGGCTTCACCAATAAAAGCACTTAGATAGGTCGTCCAGACCCCGGACACGGCTGGACGAGTCCGGCGTAAACATACAAGGGCTTACTAGACGCATACCCCCGTACAAGGGGCTCCGCGCATGCACAACAAGAGACAATAAAGCTCAATTTTATTCATTTTTGAATTGCACTTCGCTTATTGAATATAACGTACATTTTCGCATACGACCTTTTCAACTAAGTTCTTCTCTTTTACAGATGAACGCCATGCTACACCCGTCCAGGATACGGCACAACGGAGACACAAGCGCAGACGTGCAACAGGGACCCGTTGCAAGGATTCTTTTCAGATTAAGACCCAGCGTAAACCTTTTTTGCTGTCTCTTGTTGATACACATCCCCCGGTTTCTTGCTATAACCGAGGAGGAGGCTGGCGTTTGGCATAGGCCACGCCGAATTTCACGCGATTTCTAGACACTGGGGCTTATTACCAAGGGCGATTGTTCGACCCATTTTCATAAAGACCGAATACCTTAGGGAGTGTTCGGCGTCTCGAGTTAGGCCTTATATGCATCAGCTCCGAATCATGTCTATGGTCAAATGTTGGGTTTGCCCGGCTCCTGTGTTTTGTTGCCTTATGTTTCGCTCTATCGGCTAATGCGGCACCAGGAGAACTACTGCGATTTTGCCCCTGTTCGGCCAGGCGAGCACCTCAGTAGAGAAAGCCGAAAACTGACTGTCATGATATAGCGTGAGACTGGTCAACCACTCGATGACCCACTTGAATCTTTAGAATTCCTCCGCATTGACGAAGGGCCGTTTCCCGGCCAGGCACATACGCGCCCCGAATTCGGGTGAGCGCGGTGCCCCTAGGGGCTATATAGTAGCCCCACTGTCAAACTCCTATGGCTAAGTGAAAGTGATAAAGCATTATAGTCTGGTTGCCTAGTTTGCTGCGCTATCACCTCCTTTGTAGGACCAAGGCGTTGGATCAAGTGTGAAAAGGCGCTTTCTGCAAACACCCCCGCATTATATGCGTGGGGGCTGAAGCCAAAGACTGCCATCTTTCAGGTTATATACACATATACATTAACAGCCGCACATGAGGTATTTTAATTCTTGAAGGCACAAGGATAAAAAGCTTTTATATTCCATCGAAACATTGTTTCACAATAATACATGTTATTCGAACATAATATCCTTCGAGCACTGCGTCTCTATTAAACGAGCGCCCTGAAGAACTTCTTGAAAATAGTGCTCGACAGGTACTCGGCTTCCGTCCGAATCTTGGTATGCAACATTGGTGGCCTTCATCTCCGCCCAGTATGTATTAACACGGGCAAGAGCCATCCGCGCACCCTCTATGCATGCTGACCGCCTCATTGCTTTGATATGCGGCATCGCACCAAGGAACTGCTGCACCAAGACAAAATAACTCTTCGGCTCGGGCCTTTTCGGCCACAAATGAGTCACGGCATTCTTCATGGCAAGTCCGGACAACCTATTGAGCTCCGCCCATTCGGCCAAACGATCGGTTAATGCAAGTGGACGCTCTGGACTATGGAACTGCAACCAAAAAAGCTCTTCCATCTCGTGATCCTTTTGATCTCCGAAGTGTTCGGCCGCATCCGCGGCACTCGCCGCCAAGTCCAGATAAGCATCCTCACTACTCCACAGCCGGTCCAAGCCCGAAAGCATATTTAGGATCCGTGAACTTCCTACGCAGAAGAAAGGGCTTTCCAGCCGCGATATCTCCGGCCTGACGTAGCTCCTCCTTCATAGCTCTCATCGCAGAGCGAGCATCCTTGGCCTCGGTGGTGGCCTTCTTCATGTCCTTTTGCTCCGCTTGACCTTCTTTTTCAAGAAGCTCGCAGAGGTCGGTAGCATTCTTCAACTTCACGGCCATCTTGGCCATTTCCTTCTTGCTTCGGCAGTGAGCAACTTGTTCGGCTTTTAGCTCTTCGGCCGCCTTTAAGGCAGCCGCATCACTTTTTCTGGCTTGTTCCTTGGCTCGGGCAAGCTCTGCCCGAAGGTTCTCCATGGCAGTGGCACCATCTGCATCAAGCATACATGTTGTAAGGCACGGGCATCAAGCTCCCTTACCGGGTGTCCACGGAGAAACCGCATACCTTGTCACTCGTCAAGCCGCTTATTGACAAGCGCGATGTCGGCATCCGCCACATCAAGTTGCCGCTTTAGTTCGGCAAATTCATCAGTCCGGCTAGCCACTGGACGCCCCGCCACCTACATAGGAAGGGCGACATATTATATCTGGGATTATGATCCTTGGCACGCTGTCATTTTTGACAACGCACCGAGTCTCAGGGGCTACTATCTAGACAGGGCGCATCTTATATATGCGGAACAGTCAAAAGGTACACCATTGCACGTACCTCAAAACCCGTCAGTAAACTCCTGGCGGCCTCGTACAACCCGCTTTCTACGGACGAAATTTTTTCAATCACCGTACCCATCAATTCACGGTGATCCTCTGTGATAGACACTCGCCCGAGCAGATCCTTCAACTCCTCCGACCATGCACCAGGAGGTGCCGGACTCGTCCGATGGCCTTTTTCGAAGGCTGGACACGGAGGGCTCCGGGGGGGCCCTACGACCGCACTCCACCCCTGCCGGATTCGGGGAAACCCTCCGCGACGACACCTCAGGATCGTCCGCCTCGCTAGGTGGTACTGCAGGGGGAGGCGTTCCGCTCTCCATCATCTCCGGACGAAGATCCCCGACGACGAGCTCACTGAGAAGGGCTGAGATCCGAACTACAAGGTAAAATTTCGGTCATCTTCAGAAATAAAATAGGGATGTCTTTTATTTTATAAACTCCCTCTCTACTTACGGCTCATTTGGAGGGTTGATCTCCTTGGGAAATAATGCGGCGGGGCATCTTCCGCGCAGGACCCTCCGGGCGAAGATTTCTTCCAGCGCTTTGAGGCCTTGGTCTCCGGATCTTGAGGCGGTCCTCTTCTCCTTGGATGGAGGGATTCTCGATCCCTCCTTTCTTGATAACCTCCTTCGTGGAGGCAGTAGCTTCCTTGTTCCCCCTTCGCCTTCTTCTAAAGGCGCAACCTCCAAAGATCTTGGTTAACACGGATCCGGCGTGGTCTCGTGGAGGGGGGGCCGACACCTGATCAGTTTTGCTTTCGCTACCACTCCTGTTTAAGGGACAACTCTTTTAAGGGCAAGTTTATGATAAATATATGGATAGCGTGTCCGGGTACGGGACTACTTACTGGAGCATCCGGGCGATTGCAGCTCAGACCTGCGTCCTCGGTCCATTCTGGACACATTGCTTGTGATCCGAAGAATAGTTTGTACATCTCCACGGGCGTTGCGCCCATAAAATGTTGGAGAGCTCGTGGTCCCTTCGGATTGAACTCCCACAAAGTGAGGGGGCGACGGCGTTTGCGAGGCAGGATGCGATGAATCAGCATGACCTGCGCTTACTACGACCAGATTGATCTCTCTCTCTAGGAGGTCTCGACACGGCCCTGCAACAAGGGCACATCCTTGTCTGACCCCCGCCAAGCCCTTTATTGACCCATGACGCCAGCCGCAGTGGAGGACCCCAGTGAAAGGCAGTTGGTGCCACCCATTTGGTGCCCCTGGGAGCTGTGATATAAAACCACTCTTGTTGCCATAGACTGAGCTCCTCTTGAAAAGAGCCCTCGGGCTATGGAGCGTCAGCATTCTTGCTTATAACAGCCCCTCCGCACTCTGCCTGTTGACCCTTGATCATCTTCGGCTCCACCTTGAAGGTTTTGAGCCACAATCCGAAGTGTGGGGTAATGCGGAGGAAGGCTTCGCATACGACGATGAATGAAGAGATGTGGAGGATGGACTCTGGATCCAAGTCGTGAAATTCCAGCCCGTAATAAAAAATGAGCCCCCTCACGAACGGGTCCGTTGGGAAACTTAGCCCCCAAAGGAAACAATGATGCGCTCCAGGGTGAGACTTTTCTCACCGGACAGATCTTCGTATTCGGCGGCTTTGCACTGCGGGCCAATTCGGTTGACCATCTGGAGCAGATTGAAAGCTACGCCCCTGGCCACCAGGTCAGATTTGGAAGTTTGAACTACATGGCTGACGTCCGCGGGGACTTGATCTTCGACGGGTTCGAGCCACAGCCAAGCCGCCAGCCGCCACGAGGGGCATGATCTAGCTCTGCCGCAACAAGTTGTCCTGGAGGTCGCACGGTGTCCGCTCCGACCTTTAGTTCGGAGCCGACCGCGCCGATCGAGGGCGGGTGGCTGACACCGCCTCGGGGTTGTGATCTCTCTGGCGATTGAGCCGTACACCTACCTCGCTTTGCGAAGCTCGTGACTCCAAGGTGCCGGACTCCCCTCCGGACTCCGAGCCTTCTGCGCCCCTGCCAATCGAATCCGATTGGGCGTCGATCATGGAATTCACCGCCGCGGACATCTTTCAGCACTCGCCCTTTAGCGACATCCTGAATTCACTAAAGTCTCTCTCTTTATCAGGAGAGCCCTGGCCGGATTATGGTCAGGAAGGTTGGGATGCGGACGACGAAGAAATTCAAAGCCCACCCACCACCCACTTCGTAGCCATTGTCGATGATTTAACCGACATGCTCGACTTCGACTCCGAAGACATCGACGGTATGGACGACGATGTAGGGGAGGAACATGAACCAACACCTATAGGGCACTTGAGAACCACCTCATCTCAGGATATATACATGGTGGACACACCTAAAGGAAGCGACGATGAGGAACAATGGGACGCTACGAAGGATCATTCCCTCGAAAAGCTGTCAAAACAACAACGTAAGCGCCGCTCAAAGTCCCGCCTCGACAAAGACCCAGCCATAGAGCAGGGCAAACCGGTGGACGATGAACATGCTGGATAAACAACTCGTCCCCGGCGAAGATAACAGTCCAGACGATCTCACGCCGGACAAGTTGCTGGAGCAGAAGAACCTCCACAAAGGCTCGTCGCCATCGCATGTAGCCTGAAAATGCATAAGCGGAAGCTCAAAACAGCGGAAGATGCACTCAGAATCAGATGGAGCAAAGTACTCAACACCGCAGACAAATACGGCGACAGTCGCCGAACGAAGAGCTACCCAAAGCGAAAACTACTGCCTGAATTTGATGAGGAGGCCATAGAGCCCCCGCAATCAAAACACAAAGAGGCCACCCGGTCGGATGGACGACCCCATGGCAAGCAGAGAGCGGCAAACGGCGCCGCGCACAAGCCGGCACGCGATCCGCACAGGGATTCACATCAAGAAGATGGCCCAGTTAGATGTATCTACGGGCCAAGAAAGCAAGCTCTAGTAAGCAATGCAACACATCAAGTATCCGAACATCACGGTACACCTAAATATAGGGGTGCCGCACACCCCCTATGTTTCACTGATGAGGTGCTGGATTATGAATTTCCAGCGGGATTCAAGCCCGTAAACATAGAGGCATACGACGGAACAACATACCCTAGAGTCTGGATTGAGGATTACATCCTCCACATACACATGGCTAGAGGAGATGATCTCCACGCCATAAAATACTTACCCCTCAAGCTCAAAGGGCCAGCCCGGCATTGGCTTAAAAACCTTCCCAAAAACACCATTGGAAGTTGGGAGGAGCTTGAGGATGCTTTTCGGGCAAATTTTCAAGGGACCTATGTCCGACCTCCGGATGTCGATGATTTAAGTCACATAACTCTACAACCCGAAGAGTCAGCCCGGAAATTTTGGAACAGATTCGTAACTAAAAAGAACCAAATAGTCGACTGTCCAGAAGCCGAAGCCTTAGCAGCTTTCAAACACAACGTCCGAGACGAATGGCTCGCCAGACACCTCGGCCAAGAAAAGCCAAGAACAATGGCCGCATTAACAAGCCTCATGACCTGCTTTTGCGCAGGAGAGGATAGATGGCTGGCTAGATGCAACACCAGCGACCCAAGTACATCCGAAGTCAGGGATGGAAACGGGAAACCATGACGCAGCAAGAACCAGCGTCAGACCAAGGGAAACAGCCCGAAGAGCACTGCAGTCAACGTCGGATTCAAAAGCTCTCGGCAGAACTATAAAAAGCTGCCCCTTAAGGATAACAGGGACGAGCTATCCGACTTAAACAAAATCTTGGAAAAGATATGCCAAGTCCACAGTACTCCCGGGAAGCCTGCAAACCATACCCACAGAGATTGTTGGGTCTTCAAGCAGTCCGGCAAACTCAACGCTGAACACAAGGGGCTCGACACACCAAGCGAGGACGATGACGAACCCCAAAAGCAGAGCACCGGAAAACAAAAGAATTTCCCACAAGAAATCAAAACAGTAAACTCACTTCACATGACAAAAGGGAAAAATAGAGCGGCGCCCATAGAGGTACGCGCCATACGGCCTATCCCGGAGGAGTCCCGCCACTAGTTGTTAAAACCAATCACCTTCGACCATTGGGATTACTCTAGAAGTATACGGAATGCAGGTTGGACTGCCTTGATATTAGATCCGATAATTGGCGAACTCCAATTTTCACAAGTCCTATTGGACGGCGGCAGTGATCTAAACCTGCTATATCCGGACACAATCCGCAAAATGGGGATAGACCGAACCAAATTTAGCCATAGCAACACTTCCTTTCAAGGGGTAATGCCATGCCCATATGCCCATTGTACGGGCTCTCTACTGCTAGAAGTTGTGTTCGGCTCACCCGACAACTTCCGCCGCGAAAATTTAACCTTCCACCTCGCCCCATTTACAAGTAGCTATCAAGCACTATTGGGACACGAAGCTTTCGCCCGCTTTAACGCAATACGGCATTATGCATCTCTTACACTTAAAATGGCCGGTCCACGCGGCATTATCTCGTTAAATGGGAACATCGACGGTTCCTTGAGTCCGGAAAATCATGTGGTTGCCTTGACAGCCACACAATAAACCGGCTTCACCAATAAAAGCACTTAGATAGGTCGTCCAGACCCCGGACACGGCTGGACGAGTCCGGCGTAAACATATAAGGGCTTACTAGACGCATACCCCCGTACAAGGGGCTCCGCGCATGCACAACAAGAGACAATAAAGCTCAATTTTATTCATTTTTTGAATTGCACTTCGTTTATTGAATATAACATACATTTTCGCACGACCTTTTTCAACTAAGTTCCTCTCTTTTACAGATGAACACCGTGCTACACCCGTCCAGGATACGGCACAACGGAGACACAAAGCAGCCATGCAGTAGGGACCCGTTGCAAGGATTCTTTTCAGATTAAGACCCTGCGTAAACCTTTTTTACTGTCTCTTGTTGATACACATCCCCCGGTTTCTTGCTATAACCAATGAGGAGGCTGGCGTTTTGGCATAGGCCACGTCAGAATTTCACGTGTACCTAGACACCAAGGGCTTATTACCAAGGGCGATTGTTCGACCCGTTTTCATAAAGACCGAATACCTTAGGGAGTGTTCGGCGTCTCGAGTTAGGCCTTATATGCATCAGCTCTGAATCATGTCTATGGTCAAATGTTGGGTTTGCCCGGCTCCTGTGTTTTGCTGCCTTATGTTTCGCTCTATCGGCTAATGCGGCACCAGGAGAACTACTGCGATTTTGCCCGGTTCGCCAAAGTAGCACCTCGAGAGAAAGCCGAAACTGTCATCATGATATAGCGTGAGACTGGTCAACCACTCGATGACCCACTTGAATCTTTAGAATTCCTCCGATTGACGAAGGGGTCGTTTCCGGCCAGTACATACGCTACCGAATTCGGGTGAGCTGGTGCCCCTAGGGGCTATATAGTAGCCCCAATCACAAACTCCTATGGCTAAGTGAAAGTGATAAAGCATTATAGTCTGGTTGCCTAGTTTGCTGCGCTATCACCTCCTTTGTAGGACCAAGGCGTTGGATCAAGTGTGAAAAGGCGCTTTTACGCAAACACCCCGCATTATATGCGTGAAATGAAGCCAAAGACTGCCATCTTTCGTGTTATATACACATATACATTAACAGCCGCACAGTATGTATTTTAATTCTTGAAGGCACAAGTATAAAAAGCTTTTATATTCCATTGAAACATTGTTTCACAATAATACATGTTATTCGAACATAATATCCTTCGAGCATCAAGCGTCTCTATTAAACGAAGCGCTCAAGAACTTCTTGAAAATAGTGCTCGGCGTGTACTGGCTTCCGTCCGAATCTTGGGATGCAACATTGGTGGCCTTCATCTCCGCCCAGTATGTCTTGACACGGGCAAGAGCCATCCGCGCACCCTCTCTGCATGCTGACCGCCTCATTGCTTTGATATGCGGCATCGCACCAAGCCAAAATAACTCTTCGGCTCGGGCCTTTTCGGCCACAAATGAGTCACGACATTCTTCATGGCAAGTCCGGACAACCTATTGAGCTCCGCCCATTCGGCCAAACGATCGATTAATGGAAGTGGACGCTCTGGACTACGGAACTGCAACCAAAAAAGCTCTTCCATCTCGTCATCCTTTTGATCTCCGAAGTGTTCGGCAGCATCCGCGGCACTCGCTGCCAAGTCCAGATAAGCATCCTCACTACTCCACAGCCGGTCCAACTGAGCATATTTAGGATCCGTGAACTTCCTCCGTAGAAGAAAGGGCTTTCCAGCCGCGATATCTCCGGCCTGACGTAGCTCCTCCTTCATAGCTCTCATCGCAGAGCGAGCATCCTTGGCCTCGGTGGTGGCCTTCTTCAGGTCCTTTTGCTCCGCTTGACCTTCTTTTTCAAGAAGCTCGCAGCGGTCGGTAGCATTCTTCAACTTCACGGCCATCTCGACCATTTCCTTCTTGCTTCGGCAGTGAGCAACCTTTTCGGCTTTTAGCTCTTCGGCCGCCTTTAAGGCAGCCGCATCACTTTTTCTGGCTTGTTCCTTGGCTTGGGCAAGCTCTGCCCGAAGGTTCTCCATGGCAGCGGCACCATCTGCATCAATCATACATGTTGTAAGGCACGGGCATCAAGCTCCCTTACCGGGTGTCCACGGAGAAACCGCATACCTTGTCACTCGTCAAGCCGCTTATTGACAAGCGCGATGTCGGCATCCGCCACATCAAGTTGCCGCTTTAGTTCGGCAAATTCATCAGTCCGGCTAGCCACTGGATGCCCCGCCACCTACATAGGAAGGGCGACATATTATATCTGGGATTATGATCCTTGGCACGCTGTCATTTTTGACAACGCACCGAGTCTCAGGGGCTACTATCTAGACAGGGCGCATCTTATATATGCGGAACAGTCAAAAGGTACACCATTGCACGCATTCTCAAAACCCGTCGATAAACTCCCTGGCGGCCTCGTACAACCCGCTTTCTACGGACGAAATTTTTTCAATCACCGTACCCATCAATTCACGGTGATCCTCTGTGATAGACACTCGCCCGAGCAGATCCTTCAACTCCTCCGACCATGCACCAGGAGGTGCCGGACTCGTCCGATGGCCTTTTTCGAAGGCTGGACATGGAGGGCTCCGGGGGGGGGGGGGCCCTACGACCGCACTCCACCCCTGCCGGATTCGGGGAAACCCTCCGCGACGACACCTCAGGATCGTCCGCCTCGCTAGGCGGTACTGCAGGGGGAGGCGTTCCGCTCTCCATCATCTCCGGACGAAGATCCCCTGACGACGAGCTCTGCTGAGAAGGGCTGAGATCCGAACTACAAGGTAAAATTTCGGTCATCTTCAGAAATAAAATAGGGATGTCTTTTATTTTATAAACTCCCCTCTCTACTTACGGCTCGCTGGAGGGTTGATCTCCTTGGGGAAATAATGCGGCCGGGGCATCTTCCGGCGCAGGACCCTCTGGCGAAGATTTCTTCCCGCGCTTTGAGGCCTTGGTCTCCGGATCTTCAGAGGCGGTCCTCTTCTCCCCTTGGATGGAGGGATTCTCGATCCCTCCTTTCTTGATAACCTCCTTCGCGGAGGCAGTAGCTTCCTTGTTCCCCCCTTCGCCTTCTTCTAAAGGCGCAACCTCCTGCATCTTGGTTAACACGGGATCCTGCGTGGTCTCAGGGAGGGGGGCCGGACACCTGATTAGTTTTGCTTTCGCTATCCACTCCTGTTTAAGGGACAACTCTTTTAAGGGCAAGTTTATGATAAATATACGGATAGCGTGTCCGGGTACGGGACTACTTACTTGAGCATTTGGGCGATTGCAGCTCAGACCTGCGTCCTCGGTCAATTCCGGACACATTGCTTGTGATCCGAAGAACAGTTTGTACATCTCCACGGGCGTTGCGCCCATAAAATGTTGGAGAGCTCGTGGTCCCTCCGGATTGAACTCCCACAGGCGGAGGGGGCGACGTTTGCGAGGTGATGCGATGAATCAGCATGACCTGCGCTACTACGACCAGATTGATCTCTCTCTCTAGGAGGTCTCGAATACGGCCCTGCAACAAGGGCACATCCTTGTACGGCCCCCAGTCAAGCCCTTTATTGACCCATGACGCCAGCCGCAGTGGAGGACCCCAGTGAAAGGCAGTTGGTGCCACCCATTTGGTGCCCCTGGGAGCTGTGATATAAAACCACTCTTGTTGCCATAGACTGAGCTCGTCTTGAAAAGAGCCCTCGGGCCGTGGAGCGTCAGCATTCTTGCTTATAACAGCCCCTCCACTTTTCTGCTGTTGCCCCTTGATCATCTTCGGCTCCACCTTGAAGGTTTTGAGCCACAATCCGAAGTGTGGGGTAATGCGGAGGAAGGCTTCGCATACGACGATGAATGACGAGATGTGGAGGATGGACTCTAGATCCAAGTCGTGAAATTCCAGCCCGTAATAAAAAATGAGCCCCCTCACGAACGGTCCGTTGGGAAACTTAGCCCGGTGAATACCAGGAGCCCTCCCCGTGACCGTTCGGGACTCGCCTTTGATAGAGGAGGCGTGCCAATGGGCACGATTGGGTTACCCATGTCCGTATTGATGAGAATCCCGGAATAAGGGGACACGATCTCTGCTTTGACAAGACGTGCCAAGGAAACCGCCTCGCTAAACGCGCTGAGGTGCGACAGTAAAAACGATTCGAATAAAGGCTTGGCCGTGGTGTGATGACACGCTGCGGAATACGTCTGCAGATTGAAGTTGTGTAAATATTATTCTCTCTACGGTGGTATGTGGAACTTATTTTGCAGAGCCGGACACTATCCTTGTGTTCAAAATCTTCTATGGAGTATTCCGAGGAGGAACCCGCCTTGCAATGCCGAAGACAATATGCGCGCCCGGACTAAATGCGTCATTGAAGCCTGGTTCAGGGCTACCGAGGGAGTCCTGGATTAGGGGTGTCCGGATAGCGGACTATAGCCGTTGGCCGACTCACAGACTATGAAGATACAAGATTGAAGGCTTCGTCCCGTGTCCGGATGGGACTTTCCTTGGCGTGGAAGGCAAGCTTGGCGATACGGATATGTAGATCTCCTACCATTGTAACCGACTGTGTAACCCTAACCCTATTCGGTGCCTATATAAACCGGTTGGTTTTAGTCCGTAGGACGAACAACAATCATTCCATAGGCTAGCTTCTAGGGTTTAGCCTCTCTGATCTCGTGGTAGATCTACTCTTGTACTACCCATACCATCAATGTAAATCAAGCGAGAGTAGGGTTTTACATACATCGAGAGGGCCCGAACCTGGGTAAAAACATCATGTCCCTTGTCTCCTGTTACCATCCGTCTAGACGCACAGTTCGGGACCCCCTACCCGAGATCCGCCAGTTTTGACACCGACAATGGGCATTAAGCTCGATTATGCCTCCGTCTATCACCCCCAAACAAACGGTCAGGTCGAGCGGGCAAACGGTCTTATCATGAGCGGTATTAAACCCAGATTAGTGCGATCCTTAAAGGAATCAGATATGCACTGGGTAGAGGAGCTCAACTCCGTACTATGGGGGCTGCGGACCATGCCGAATCGCACTACCGGATACACACCGTTTTTCATGGTGTACGGCGCAGAGGCGGTACTGCCCTGCGACATCATTCATGACTCTCCTCGAGTGCACATGTACGAAGATAGAGAAGCAGAGATTGATCGACAGGACATCTTGGACGCCCTGGAGGAGGAGCGTGACGTGGCAAAAGCCCGCTCCGCATTCTATCAGCAACAGGCTGGACGGTATCAAAGCAGAGAAGTACGGGCCAAAACTTATAACGTTGGCGAACTTGTTCTATGCGTACCAAAAAAGAAAAAGAACAAACTCGAGCCCAAATAGGAAGGTCCCTTCATTATTGACAAAGTTCTGACCGGTGGAGCGCACCGTCTACGGGATGCATCGGACAATCGACTCGAGCCAAACCCATGGAACGCGGCCAGACTCCAAAGGTTCTACGCCTAGTGCCAGACTCTCTGTTCGCCTCCTTACCTTCGTCAATTTTTTATATATATCCGTTATCTGTCTTTTCTTTCTTTCTTTTCTCCCTTTTTATTTTTCACGGCCTTAAAAGGTGAAAATGTGTCTTGACTACACAATCTTGACACACTAGGCGTGCTCATTATACCTGGGGGCTTCTTATACAAAAGCTTAATATAACTATGTTCCGGGCTCTATGCCCCCCGCACATGTGTTACTTTTCCACATGTACCTTTTTCGCCATTATATGCATCTATGTGACTTAAGTTTTGGCCAAGCTGGGTTGCCTGGCTCTTGTGTTTATGCCCTACGTTCCTGTTAATTCGGCTAGGGCATAAGGGGAGCACCTCTGCGATTGTTATTGCCGGGTCAGCCGAATGTGTACCTCAGACTAGGTGAAGCCGAAAGCTAGCGTTCTTAAGGGAATACTCGGTCAGTGAACAAAAGATGACTTTTATTTATTTTAATACATGCCCCCAGATGTTTATAGCCTGCGTCTCTTTTTGTAGTTCGGACATGCACATTAGGGACTATTCTCCCCATAAGATGTTTCTTACTGTCCATGTAATATAACATAGCTAGTTGGGTACTTGTCTGTTCAAGCACTTATGACCCCTACGCCTGGTTTCCACGCATACCCTGGTTTTTACATAACTGAGCGGGTATTCGGATACACTCCAGACTATCCGGTCCAAAGGTCAAAGCGAAAAGGTCCGCCATGACAAATGATTTACAATCCGGCTAAGGACAATAAATGTCACTTGAAGTATACAATCACTTAGACTGACTAAATTCTTCTTCTATACCATCCAACAGGCTCTCTAGCCTACAATGCTGTTGGGAATACTTTGCGGCTAATTCTACTTGGTCATACACCAAACTGACGGGGATCTCCTTCCCATCGGGCCCCACAGGTCTGACCTAGGCCAGGTGGTTTGGGTCAGCCTTGGTATATCGCGTCTTCACCATGGCCCAGGCTTCCCTTGCACCTTGTCGGCAGGTTGATATCTTCCATAATCGGAAGCGCCGCCGCGCTCCCTTGAGCTTCTCTATAAGCTCCCCCATGCCTCCTAGCGGGGAGGCGGATGGCCACAAGGCTTGGGCAATACCATGCATCACCTGCCAAACTTGTTCGTGCAGTTGTGAGAGCTCTGGTAGAAGATCACCTGCAGACCCGGGCATCTCCTCCGTGGGACGACTCATCAGCATACCTACAGACGTCACTCTGTTAGCCGGCTTCTTTGCTGAACTCTTTCAAAGGTTCGTTCAAACACTTACTGAAAATGCCGCGTCGAAGCCGCTTATTCTCCTTCACGGAGTCAGCAAGCTGGGCCCGAACATCCTTCAGTTCCATGCCCAGCTGGATATTGGCGTCTTGGACATCGTTTTTCTCCTGCCTAACCCACGCCAAGACGCTGCCGCCAAAGATTTAGTCATCGATTAGCACGCTATGCATCCTCGCGCCGCCTCCGGATTCACTCCGGAGTCATCTGCAACATCTGTTGTTAGATTTGCATGCATGCCACATACTATATGGTACATGTCATTCTTTGCAATGGAAACGAGTGTTACCAGAGGGGGCCTTCGCGGACTCCTTCAATGCGGCAACTGCAGCCCGTAGCTGGGCTTTGCACTCTTCCATCTCTTGAGACAATTGGGCATTCTTCTCTGTAAGAACCTGCACAAATAATGATCCTTAAATCAGTTGTGTCAACTGTTTCAAGTCTTAGGGGCTACTGATATATATAATCATCATATTTTCTTACCCGCATATCCTTTACATACTGGTCCGTGGCTCTGGGAAGACCATTTTGAGCAGCACGGATGTATGCGTCTCCTGAGTTGAAGGCATCAAACGCCTCTTGGGAGAAAAAAGCATCACGTAGTACGGCTCGGCGACGCCTGTGATTCATGGCGCTCTTCACTTCGGAATTTGTAGCGGATAATCTATCTGCATCCTCTATAGGAGGAGCATCTGGCGTTCGCCCCGTGTTAGCTTCCGCCTCTATGTCCGGCCCTGGAGCCCGACTAGTGGAGGCGTGATTGGAAACCTCTTCGGATATTGTCCGGCGAGCGTTTTTCCTACTAGGAAACATGGATGTTATTATATTTTAAAAGATGAAAACCACGGAGCGAGGTTCTGTATCATACCTCTGCAACGGTGTCTCAGTCCTGACCGCCTTCCTTTTTAGCCTACCCGGCTTCGGTGCCCCTTGTTGGCGAGTCACTCTGGGTTTGGCATGGCGTCACGAGGGCCTTCCCTGTAAGACACCATATGTGTACGCTAGGTGAAGTGCAAAAAAGGGATACTTCTCAGAAGTTGGGACTCCAGTTTTACTTACATGTGATGCAAGGAGTAGCCCAGGATAGTCGGCTATGATGGCCACCATGACATCATCGCAGCTCAATTGATAGAATGTCATGTCGATCAGCTCCACAAATATGTTCGGATCCTCTTCGAGTCCGGGATCGAGGGCCCGGTCAGGGTCCTCTAGTTGTGGAGGCGGGCTGTGACCTCCCTTATAGCTTTTCTCAGTTCCTGCCATGAAATGGCAAGGTAGGTACTTATGATGAAGAATGCGGGAAGGCTGGAAGTAAAAAGTGACAGCTCACCCAGCTTGGAGGGTTGTACATGGAGAATCCGTCCCGTTGGCTTAATGCGGAGGAACTCCTCTTCCTCTCCTTGTACAAATCGGACAGAATTCTTGCTAGAGCAGCAACTGAGTCCGGTCCCTTACGCCCACAGCGGGTGGCGTCATCTTCCCCGTTAAAGTGCCACATGGGGTGTCCTCGATATTGAAGTGGCTGTACCCCCCGCATTATATATATTAACATAACTTCAATTATTGTCAGTCCTGATTGAGCCAGCACTTTTATCCGGCCCATCGGGTAAAGGACTTCTCTGTTATCTTGCTCCTGAGGGCTCCGAGGGCGCCAGCTGCGGCGTTTCTTCAGGGGAGCATTGTCGAACTCAGGAAGGCCCATCCAAATAGGGTTTGGAAGGGGGACGTCCTCCATATAAAACCACTCCAAAGGCCAGTCCTCGGATGTATTCTTCGGAGTACCGGACAGGTATCCGGTCCCGGCGATGCGCCATATTTCGGCTCCGCCCACTTGATACAGTGACCCCTCCTGTGTACGGGGTACAAGGCAGAATAGCCTCTTCCATAGCTCGAAATGTGCTTCCGCAGCCCAGAAACAGCTCGCAAAGGGCGACATAGCCAGCAATATGTAATATGAAGGCGAGAGTGAAATTATGCAGCTGGAGGCCATAGAACTCCAGGAGCCCGCGGAGGAACGGATGAATTGGAAATCCAAGCCCTCTTAATAAGTAAGGGACGAGGCATACCCGCTCCCCCATGGATGGGCTGGGAAAGATCTCCGCTTGTTCCCCGCCGTTATAGGTGGCGAGCCCTGCTCGAACGGGGACCATATATGCTGGAGGGAGAAACCCCTGGGTCTGTAACTCTACTAATTGGCTGTGGGGGCGGGACACTTGTTCCAATTGCCGGGCTTAGGGCTACGGGAGCAAGAGGAGGAGCTGCGACGACAGGCCATGTTGGAATGGATTTCTTCCGGGCGCGCTCCAATGGATACTCGCTGTGGGAGGATGGTGTGATTTGGATATGAGAATCCCCGTCTCTTTAATAGACGATTTACCCACATGGCTAGGGTGGAAATTGTAAAAATGCCCCGACTTCTCGCATTCGCTCGACGCATGGAGGATATCCATTATTAGGCGCAGAAGCCAAGGAGTGCAACGTTTATGGGAAGCCGGACACTACTCAAACAAGTATTCAGAATTTGGAGAAGAACCCGCCTTGCAATGCGAAGACAATCTGGCCAGAGTCATCGCCATTGAAGCCCGGTTCAGGCCACCGAGGAGTCCTGGATTAGGGGGTCCTCGGACAGCTGGACTATATACTTTAGCCGGACTGTTGGACTATGAAGATACAAGATTGAAGACTTTGTCCCGTGTCTAGATGGGACTCTCCTTGCATGGAAGGCAAGCTTGGCAATACGGATATGTAGATCTCCTCCCTTGTAACCGACTTTGTGTAACCCTAGCCCCCTCCGATGTCTATATAAACCAGAGGGTTTAGTCCGTAGGACAACGACAATCATACCATAGGCTAGCTTCTAGGGTTTTAGCCTCAACGATCTCGTGGTAGATAAGCTCTTGTAATACTCATATCATCAAGATCAATCAAGCAGGAAGTAGGGTATTACCTCCATCGAGAGGGCCCGAACCTAGGTAAACATCGTGTCCCCCGCCTCCTGTTACCATCCGCCTTAGACGCACAGTTCGGGACCCCCTACCCGAGATCCGCCGGTTTTGACACCGACAGCAGGCAAATGCCATGCACGCACCTTCAATACAGGCCGACCGCTTTACGGCTTCGAGCCGCGGACAAGCACTTACAAGCCGCTCAACAAGAACGAAGTAGCTGCTAGGTATATGCTCGGCAGGCCACAGCCGGACTATCAGGTCCTTCATGGCTAGCTCTGCCGACCTGTGCAGCTCGACCAACTGCTTTAGCTGGTCGATGAAGGGCACCGGATGTTCGGGTCCAAGATATTGGGACCAGAATAGCTTCTCCGTAGACATACCTTCTTTGGCTCTATAATGCTCGCCAGCATCTGATATACTGTGTGGCAGATCCGTAAATGCCCTTGGAAAACCCAAATTTGGATAAGTACAAGGAACGTTTCTTCTACATACTTGCTTTGCACGGTGGAAGACTTACCCACCGCAATCTTCTTGGCCGCCTGAATTTCCTGTAGGGCGTTCTGGGCTTCGGCTCGTGCGTCCTGTGTGCTCTGGCGGGCCTTCGCCAGTTCAGAGTCTTGCGCCTTACAATCGCGCTCCAAGGACTCAAATCTCTCGATCACGCCCTGGGGCTGTTGCTGTGCCTCGCCAACCTGGGCCTCGTGCTTCTCGCGCGTGGCGCGTTCCTTGGCCGCTTTGTCCTCGGCCTCGGCTAACGCCGTTTTGAGGGCTGCCACCTCGGTCGTGGCCCCTAATAAAGTTCATGACACTTTAGTCAGCTTGAACAATTTACTCTTCAATATACACGCAGGTTACTGCATACCTTGGCTATCCTCCAGCTGCTTCTTCACGCGGCCGAGCTCTTCCTCGGCCCGCCCCAGTTTCTGCTTCAGTCCGGGGACCTCTGCAGTTTGAGCGGTAGCAGCCCGCAACGAGGCCTGCTTTTTCACATAGACACTTCATGTTAGACTCCTGCGAAAATTAATTTTGATCCTCTGTTCGGCTTTTCTTTCCGGACACCGAACAGAGCATCAGGGGCTACTGTCTACGCTGTGATGTTCTTCTTACAATTATGTACTCACCTCAAAGCCTTCTAGAAGGCTAGCACAGGCTTCGGTCAGCCTGTTTTTGACGGACTGAACCTTTTCAATCACCGTACCCATATGGGCACGATGTTCATCCATAATGAAGGCGCCTTGCAGCGCTTCCAGTAGATGATCCGACACCTCTGGTTGGACAGAGGATACCGGTAGCACACCCCCTCCTTTCGGGAAGGGCCATTTGCCGGACTCCGGAGCCGTACAGGTCTCCAAAATGGAATCCGGCTGAGGGTCGAATAGAACTCGGCCCGCACCGTCCATTTACGTAGGGGCTTTTTCCCCCATGTATTCAGCGGTCCGGGAGTCATCCTGGGGCGCCGCCCTGACAATCTCCGGAGTCTTCCCCCGGTCCGAGGAGGCCCTTTGAGACGCTTCCTCGTTGTCACCCTTCGCTGAAGGGGAGCAAGCGGGCGGCGGTGACATGCTGGCCCTCTCCTTTGGGTCCAGCAAACCTTCTGATGAAGATGGCGGAGAGCCACCGCGCGCCGGACTGCAATAACAAGATTTAAGGTATATCAATATTACAAACCAGGAAGGCCAGACGTTTTTGGATTCCGGTACTTACAAGGTCGCCCGAGGCTTGGTCCGGCGAGGTCGCTCCGGACTGCTATCAGCATCCCACACGGAGTTATCCGCAAGGGAGCCTCTAACCCTCTTAGGCGCTTTCGCCTCCGGATTGGCGGGGGCCGCTCTATTCTTCCTCCCCACTTCAGGTGGGGAGTCGTTTTCTTCTTCCTCTTTGTCGTCGTCGTCAGCGGACGAAGAGGAAGTCTCGTCTTCGGACATCACGTCCGGAGCGCCTTTTTGGCAAGGGCCCCTCTTGGCCCCTTTGGCCGCTTTCTTGGCCGTCTTCTCTGGCACCTCATAAGGTGCTGGAAAAAGCATTTTCGTCAGTAATGGGAATTCTTGGTCTTCGGGCAGCGGAGCCGGGCAGTTATCTCCTCTGCTACCTTGATCCAGGCCTGAAAACATGGGTCGGAAAGCTTAGGCTTTTTCTCAAAATATGCTAGTAAAGGGTACGCCTTGAAAACATTAAAATAACTTACCGGGTTAGCCTGGCGTTTTAAGCTAAGCCCACGATCTTCAGTCATGGGCGGTGGCATCTCGCCGGCCTTGAAGAGCACTCTCCAGATTCCTTCGTGTGTCGTGCCGAAGAGCTCTAGTAGCGTTTGGTGCTTGGCCGGATCGTATTCCCACAGGTAGCAAGTCCGGCGTTGGCACGGAAGGACCCGACGAATGAGCATGACCTAGATCACGTTGAAAAAATTGATTTTCCTATCTATCATGTTATGGACGCACGTCTGGAGCCTAGTCAGCTCGTCCGAGGGACCCCAGGTTAGACCCCTCTCTTGCCAGGAGATGAGCCGCATCGGGATTCCGGATCAAAATTCGGGGGCCGCCGCCTAGTCGGCGTCGCGCGGCTCGGTGATGTAAAACCACCCCGATTGCCACCCCTTCACCGTCTCCGCGAATGAACCTTCAAGCCAGGTGACGTTCGGCATCTTTCCCACCATGGCGCCTCCGCACTCTGCTTGCTGGCCGTTCACCACCTTCGGTTTTACATTGAAGGTCTTCAGCCATCGACCGAAATGAGGTGGGATGCGGAGAAAGGCCTCTCACACGACAATGAATGCCGTGATGTTGAAAATGAAGTTGGGGGCCAGGTCATGGAATCCAGCCCGTAGTAAAACATTAATCCACGGACGAATGGGTGAAGAGGGAACCCCAACCAGCGGACAAAATGTGTAAGAAACACAACCCTCTCGTGGGGATCTGGAGTAGGGATGATCTGTCCCTTGGGCGGGAGTCGATGAGCGATCTCCTTGGCCAGATATCCAGCCTCCCGGAGCTCCTTGATATCCTTCTTCTTGACGGAGGAGGCCATCCACTTGCCTCCAGCTCCAGGATTCGGACATATTTGGAGTGCTTTCTCGGACAAGGAAAAGCTAAAGCTTGGGCGCTGGAGCTCAGGGACGAAAGGGCTGAGGAGGAACCGAGGTGTGGGTGAAGAAAGGGAATCCTTATATCCTTATAAAGGCCATGAATATCAAGCGCCTCCCCACTTGCCTTAAACTCGCCTATTCCCAAGGGCCGTGCAAACAGCACGGTTGGGTCACTCACGCCTGCATTGATGAGAATCCCGTAAAAAGGGGACACGATCTCTGCCTCGACAAGACGTGCCAATGGCAACCGCGTCTCGTAACATGGAGCGAAAGACGAGAAATGGTTTGAAATTATGACCGAACAGACGTGATGTCATGTTGTAAAAAGTTGTCAGCGGATGGAGCTCGTGTAAAAATATATATTCTCTCTGTGGTTATGTATGGTGTGTATATAACAGGTCCGGATACTATCATCACATCCGAAGACTATCTTGGAGTTTGGAAAGGGGAACCCACCTTGCAATGCCGAAGACAATCTGCGCGCCGGACTCCTCGTCATTGAAGCCAGGTTCGGGGGCTACTGAGGGAGTCCTGGACTAAGGAGTCCTCGGGCGTTCGACCTGTTATCCATGGGCCGGACAGATGGGCTGTGAAGACATGAAGGCCGAAGACTGCATTGTCGATTGGACTCTACTTGGCGTGGAAGGCAAGCTTGGCGACCAACTATGAAGATTCCTTCTTATGTAACCGACTCTATGTAAACCCTAGATCCTCCTCCCGGTGTCTATATAAACCGGAGGGGTTAGTCCGGAAAGGATAGTCATTACCGTAGTCATATAGGCTAGACTTCTAGGGTTTAGCCATTACGATCTCGTGGTAGATCAACTCTTGTAACACTCATATTCATCAAGATCAATCAAGCAGAAAGTAGGTTATTACCTCCATAGAGAGGGCCCGAACCTGGGTAAACATCTGTCCCCCGTCTCCTGTTACCATCGATCCTAGACGCACAGTTCGGTACCCCCTACCTGAGATCCGCCGGTTTTGACACCGACACCCCTCCCCACAACCAGAGGATCATGCTTGCAACGAAGACCCCAGCTTCCGTGAGGATCCGGATATATACATAGAGTTTGATGATGGAGTATTTTATCAAGCGAGCCTTGACGGCTCGGGAGTGACTATTACGGCTGACTACCCTCGCCTTTAACCTTTCTCCATTGTAAGTACTTGGAAAGCTTCCTAAAAAACCTATTTGCACCTTATCCATCACACTGAACTGTGCTTCAAAGGATCGGCACTCAGCAAACCGCACTCCATCAAGAGTGGCCTCCACCCCAAAAAAAGACACATCTGTGACATTTTGGGCCGAATGAAATTTTTTCTGTCATGCTTATGATACTTCTATGACGATAATTGTGACAAAACCCGGTATCATCATAGATGTGGTGGGCTCCTACTTCTATGACAAAAAATCATAACATAAAATGGGCTTTCGGGGGCCGAGCGATGCACGTTTCTCTTGTACATGTGCGAGGCATTGGGCTCTAACCGAACCCGAGCGAGGTGTTCGTCTACTGAACCCGAGCGATTGCACTGCAGGCTACACGCTACAGAACCCGAGCGATCGATTGATCTGGCTATTAACTGAACCCGATCGGGCGATTCCTTCGCTACTGCTGCTAACTAAAGCCAATCGAACCTGATGCCTCTTGTTGAACGGTGAGCATTGTTGGGGGGTTGGATGAATAGGACCCCGTGGCAGTAGAGGCCGTTGCCGTTGGATGAACAGGACCCTGATCGATCGAGCCGGTTGGTGGTGGATGAACAGGACCCTGTGGAGGGCTGGATGAACAGGACAACCCCGTGGAGGGCTAGTTGAATAGTAGACCATGGAGAGGTGATTGAACATGACCCCGTGGAGAGGGCTGGTTGAACAGTAGCCGGTGGCGGAGCAGTGGAGGCTGGATGAACATGAGCCTGTGGATGAGCAGTCGCAGGTGGAGGCTGGAGGAGGTTGACGGTGGATGAACAGTAGCCCGTGGAGGCTGGAGGAGGTCGATGGTGGAGATGAACAGTAGCCCGTGGAGTTCCGTTTTGCGGTATGCCACACCCCTTTAGATGAACAAGACCATGTTTCGACCGTAGCGCTCCGACACAAGTTCATTTCCTCCGTTTTGCGGTACGCCACACCCCTCCCGATCAACAGGACCCTATTTTGACCGTAGGAGGTCCAAGAGAAGTATGTTTCCTCTGTTTTGCGGTACACCAGACCCCTCCCAATGAACAGGATCCCGTTTCGACCGTGGCTGGTCGAACAGAAGGCCGTTTCCTCCGTTCTACGGTACGCCAGGCCTCGTTTCGATCGGCTGTTCTGTCCAAGCCGGTTGGCTTCCGATGAACACGACGTATTTAGTTGCCTCCCGATGAACACGACGCATTCCGTTGCCTCCCCACGAACACGACGTAGTTGCTCCGTTCCGACCCAGCCGGTTGGCTTCCGATGAACAGGACGCCGTCGCTGCCTCTCCATGTACACGGGCCCTGGCCATCCGTATGCGCGAGTAGGCATTCGAGACCCCGCCCATATGTACATACGTGGACGTATTTACTGATACGCCTCCATCATATCTATAATTTTTTATTGTTTCATGCCAATATTATACCACTTTCACATACTTTTGGCAACTTTTTATACGATTTATTGGAATAACCTATTGATCCAGTGCCCAGTGCCAGTTCCTGTTTTCTGCATGTTTTTTGTATCGTAGAGTATCCATATCAAACAAAGTCCAAGCACAATGACAATTTACGGAGAATTATTTTGGAATATATGGGATTTGGGGGAGTTGGAATCACCTCAAATGGAGGCCCACACAGGGCACGATACACCAGCGCACGGGCCAGGAGCCTAGTGCGCGGTGGTGGGTTGTACCCACCTCGTATGTCGGTTGGAGTTGTACTTCGGGCACAAGGAAGCTTATATCGGGAAAAAGAATCGTGTTAAAATCTTAGGGCAATCGGAGTTATGGATCTCCAGGAATATAAGAAACGGTTTTCAGCCAGATCTGGGGAACGCGAAACAGAAGAGAACAGAGAGGGAGATCCAATCTCAGAGGGGATCCCGCCCCTCCGCCGCCATGGATACCGTGGACCAGAAGGGAAACTCTCCTCCCATCTAGGGGGGAGGCCAAGGAAGAAGAAGAAGAAGGAGGGGGCTCTCTCCCCCTCGCTTCCGGTGGCGTCGGAGTGCCATCGGGGCATCCATCGGGACGACGATCTACATCAACAATCTTGCTACCATCAACACCAACTTTTTACCCATCTTTGTAGCGGTGTAACACCTCTTCTCCCCGCTGTAATCTCTACTTAAACATGGTGCTCAACTCCATATATTATTTCCCAATGATCTATGGTTATCCTATGATGTTTGAGTAGATTCGTTTTGTCCTGTGTGTTAATTGTGATCTTGGTTGGTATGATTGTATATTTTATTTATGGTGCTATCCTACAGTGCCCTCCATCTTGCGCAAACGTGAGGGGCCCTTGTTGTAGGGTGTTGCAAAATATTCATGGTTCTCTTACGGTGGGTTGCAAGAGTGACAAAAACTTAAACCCGAGTAACTAGGGTATGATGTATGGGAGTAAAGAGGACTTGATACTTAATGCTATGGTTGGGTTTCACGACCTTAATGATCTTTAATAGTTGAGTATGCTTGCTAGGGTTCCAATCATAAGTGCATATGATCCAAGTAGAGAAAGTATGTTAGCTCATGCCTCTCCCTCATATAAAGTTGCAAGAATGATTACCGGTACTTGTTATCGATTGCCTAGGGATAGATAACTTTCTTGTTGACAAAAGCTCTACTAAAACTAACTTAGTTGTGTCTTTATTTAAACAGCCCCTAGATTTTATTTATGTGCTCTTTATTATCTTGCAAACCTATCTTATCACACCTACAAAGTACTTCTAGTTTCATACTTGTTCTAGGTAAAGCGAACATCAAGCATGCGTAGAGTTGTATTAGTGGTCGATAGAACTTGAGGGAATATTTGTTCTACCTTTAGCTCCTCGTAGGGTTCGACACTCTTACTTATCAAAACAGGCTACAATTGATGCACTATACTTGTGGGTTATCAAGACCTTTTTCTGGCGCCGTTGCCGGGGAGCAATAGCGGGGGTGAAGATTCTCACGTGTGCTTGTTTGCTTTATCACTAAGTAGTTTTTATTTTATATTCTAAGTTGTTCTATATCTTTAGTCATGGATATGGAACACGAAACACCAACAAAGTTAGTGGTACTTGCTTCTCATGGAGATGGGGAACCTCCTAAAACCCTCGATGCTCGTTATGTGAAAAATATTTTGCACTACTTTGATAATCCTAAGAAAACCTCATGCAACTTGATAATGGGAGTAACATTGGATCAACGTGAATACTTTAGGGATTATCGCTTGACTCAAAAGGGAAAAGTTTTATAGGGATCAAATTGAAATGTTGCATTGGTATGCTTGGGATTTATGCCGGAGATATGATTATACTTATTGCTCTAGGATGAATGCTCCACATCTTCCCTTTTCATGTGAATTTAATGATAATGAAACCTTGGCTTCTTATGCTAGAGGTATATATGATTACTATGATGTGGAATGAATAGAAGAATTTGTTGCTTTTAAGGGTGCTTATGAAATTGAATCGTTGTTTGAAAAGTATGAAGCTTTTGATGATGATGTTTATACGCCTGAAAATTTTGCCATCCTTAAATGTTGCTATGATAATCGTAAATACAATTCCGATATTGATTAATTTATTGAGAAAGTCTCTGCTGTCCAAGAAGAGACTAATATTTTGCAGGAGTCTATGGAAGAAGAAATTGATGAAACTGTGAGCTCATTGGATGAAAAAGATGACGAGGAGAGCGAAGAACAAGCGAAGGAAGACCGGATTGATCACCCGTGCCCGCCTTCTAATGAGAGTAACCTTCCAACTCATACATTTTTTAATGTTCCTTCATTCTTACCGGAGGATGAATGCTATGATAATTGCTATGATCCCGTTGTTCTTTTGAAATATCCCTTTTTGATGAACTTGATGCTTACTATGCTTGTGGACAAGATGCCAATATAAATAATGCTTATGGAGATGAACTTGCTATAGTTCCTTGTGTTAAGAATGAAATTTTTTCTATTGCACCCACACATGGAAGTCCTATTATCTTTTTGAATTCTCCCAACTACACTATATCGGAGAAGTTTGCACTTATTAAGGATTACATTAATGGGTTGCCTTTTACCGTTGCACATGATAATTTTGATGAATATAATATGCATGTGCTTGCTGCTCCTACTTGCAATTATTATGAGAGAGGAACTATATCTCCACCTCTCTATGTTTCCAACACGATAAAATTGCAAGAAACTTCTTATGCTATGTATTGGCCTTTACTTGATGTGCATGAATTGTTCTTGTATGACATGCCGATGCATAGGAAGAGAGTTAGACTTCGTCATTGCTTGATATATGTTGCTTTGTGCTCACTACTAAATGCCAAATCATTGTTAATTCAAATTGGCTTTGATATACCTTGGGATCCGGGTGGATTCATCACTTGAGCACTTTATGCCTAGCTTAATGGCTTTAAAGAAAGTGGAAAAAGCCTGGAAGTTTTAGAGAGTCATTTATTTCTGTTGAGTGCTTTTATAAAGTTTAAAAACAAAAAATATAGAGGGGAACTTAAAACTTCACAAAAAGAAAAGTGAAAGTGAGATAGACGAGCATTGTGAAAATGGGGGTCGTCCTTGAACTTTGTTCATGCCCATGGAAACTTTATGAATCTTGAATTACACAAACTTTTCAACAAAAATAATTATCCCCTTGTATAATTCCATTGTATTATAAAAATAATGTGCCAAGATTTGCCTTTAGGAAGTTTACATTTCTTGTTGGTTTGTGCGGTGCAAAATAGAAACTTTGGCTGTAGTGCACGATTTTACATTTTTTACTGGAATGTCAAACGGTTCTGAAACTTTTTGCACTATCTTTATATACAAAAAAATTCCTTATTTTTTCAGATTTTTTGGAGTACCAGAGGTATGGTGAATGTTCAGATTACTATAGACTGTCATGTTTAAGACATATTCAGTTTTTGATGCATTGTTTTCCTTGTTTTGATGAAAATATTGATTTCTATCAATGGATTAAGCCATGAAAAAGTTATATTACAGTAGATACAATGCAAAAACAAAATATGAATTGCTTTTCAACAATACTTAGAGTAGTGATTTGCTTTATTATACTAACGTATCGTACCAAACTTTTTGTTGAGTTTTTTGTGGATGAAGTGATCAAAGATCGAGGAGGTCTCGATGTGAGGAGAAGGAGGAGAGGCAAGAGCTCAAGCTTGGGGATGCCCGACGCACCCCAAGTAAATATTCAAGGAGACTCAAGCTTCTAAGCTTGGGGATGCCCCGGAAGGCATCCCATCTTTCTTCAACAAGTATCGGTATGTTTTCGGTTTCGCTTCGTTCGCGTGACATGTGCAAATCTTGGAGCATCTTTTGCTTTTAATTTTCACTTTTCTTTTATGCACCATGCTGGTATGAGATAATCCATGGTTGATTTATAGAATGCTCATTGCACTTCACTTATATCTTTTGAGTATGGCCTTTATAGAATGCTTCATGTGCTTCACTTATATCATTTGAAGTTTGGATTGCCTGTTTCTCTTCACATAGAAAACCGTTGTTTGTAGAATGCTCTTTTGATTCACTTATATTTGTTAGAGCATGTTATTTTGTAGAAAGAATTAAACTCCCATGCTTCACTTATATCTATTTAGAGAGTCAAAGGAATTGGTCAATTGCATGGTTAGTCATAAAATCCTACATAAAACTTATGGATCATTGAATATGATATGCTTGATTCCTTGCAATAGTTTTGCGATATAGAGATGATAATATGTGGGAGGTACTAGTAAACGGTTGTGGTTAGTAAGAATATTGGTGTTAAGGTTTGTGATTCCCGAAGCATGCATGTATAGTCTCTCGTTATGCTACGAAGTTGGAGCATGATTTATTATTGATTGTCTTCCTTATGAGTGGCGGTCGGGGACGAGCGATGGTCTTTTCCTACCAATCTATCCCCCTAGGGGCATGCGTAGTAGTACTTTGCTTCGAGGGCTGAGGGAGTCCGGGATTAGGGGGTATCCGGACAGCCAGACTATATCCTTTGGCCGGACTGTTGGACTATGAAGATACAAGATTGAAGACTTCGTCCCGTGTCCGGATGGGACTCTCCTTGGCGTGGAAGGCAAGATTGGCAATACGGATATGTAGATCTCCTTCCTTGTAACCGACTCTGTGTAACCCTAGCCCCTCCGGAATCTATATAAACCGGAGGGTTTTAGTCCATAGGACAACAACAATCATACCATAGGCTAGCTTCTAGGGTTTAGCCTCTACGATCTCGTGGTAGATCAAATCTTGTATTACTCATATCATCAAGATCAATCAAGCAGGAAGTAGGGTATTACCTCCATCGAGAGGGCCCGAACCTGGGTAAACATCGTGTCCCCTGCCTCCTGTTACCATCCGCCTTAGATGCACAGTTCAGGACCCCCTACCCGAGATCTGCTGGTTTTGACACCGACATTGGTGCTTTCATTGAGAGTTCCAATGTGTCGTCACCATAAGGCCTGATGGCTCCTTCGATCATCGGTAACGATGCGGTCCAGGGTGAGGTCTTCCTCCCCGGACAGATCTTTGCATTCGGCGGCTTCGCAGTGCGGGCCAACTCGCTTGGCCATCTGGAGCAGATCGAGAGCTACGCCCCTGGCCACCAGGTCAGGTTCAGAAACTTGAATTACATTGCAGACATCTGCGGAGACTTGATCTTCGACGGATTCGAGCCCATGTCAGGTGCGCCGCACGATCACGACGAGCATGATTTAGCTCTGCCATTGGACAGTGTTCGGGAGATCGCACCTGCAACTACTCCGACTCTCGATCCGGAGCAAATTGCGCCATCTGAGGATGGTGGATAGACCCTGCCTTGGAGGCCGCACTCTCAGCAGCGATAGAGCCGAATACTGACTATACCCCTCGTGAGAGCTGTGCTGCCGAACCATTGGATTCGTCCCCGGCCACGGGCTTCGGACCGCCTGCGTCCGTGCCTATCAAATCCGATTGGGCACCGATCATGGAGTTTACCTCCGCGGATATCTTTCAGCACTCGCCCTTCGGCGATGTTATAAATTCGCTAAAGTCTTCTCCTTGTCAGGAGAACCTTGGCCGAACTATGTCCGGCTAGAATGGGATGCGGACGGCGAAGAAATTCTCTGCCCACCCACCACCCACTTAGTAGCCACTGTCGACGATTTAACTGACATGCTCGACTTCGACTCTGAAGACATCGACGGTATGGACGACGATGCAGGAGATGAACAGGAACCACCGCCCACAGGGCGCTGGACCTCCACTTCATCACATGACATATATATGGTGGATACACCCAAAGAAAACAATGACGAGGAAAGGAAAGAAGCAACGAAGAACAGCTCCATCGAGAAGCAAACAAAGCGTCGATGTAGGCGCCGCGCTAAACCCCGCCTCGGCAAAAATAGCGATAACAGCGAAAGAGAAAACGACACCCCGGTCGACTACAGAGGAAACAACGACCACACTGACCTAACAGCAGAGCGCGACGAAGGCGCAAACAGCAAACATAGTACGGATCGGATGTCCGAACACAGCGACGCCGAGGATAAAACCCGCCAACCTCCCTCCGAGGAGGAAAACAGTCCGGACGAAGATGCACACACTATCCCGGAAAGGCACTTGGAACAAGAGAACCTCTGCAGAAGGCTTATTGCCACAACGAGGAGTCTAAAGGAGCAGAAGCAAAGGCTTAAGGCCACGCAGAATACGCTCAACAGTAGATGGAACAAAGTGCTTGACAATGAAGAAAAATATGGTGGTAGTTACCACACGAAGAGCTATCCAAAGCGCAAGCTATTGCCCGAATTCGACGACGAGGCCTCAGAGCCCACACAGCCGAAAAACAAAACGGCCAACCGGTCGGATCAACCACCTCGTGGCCGAGATAGAGAGGCTAACAAAGCCGCACATAAGCGTGAGGACTTGCGCCAAAAATCCAGTATGACAAGATCCATCTATGGATCTAGGAAGCGCGCTACGGAAAAAAATCAACACCGAATACCACAACCATCCGAACGCCATGGTACATCTAAATACAGGGGTGCCGCACACCCCTATGTTTCACCGATGAGGTGCCGGACCACAATTTTCGAAGGATTCAAACCCGGTGAACATAGAGGCATCTGACGGGACCACAGACCCTGGGGTCTGGATTGAGGACATTATCCTCCATATTCATATGGCTCGCGGAGACGATCTCCCTGCCATCAAGTACTTGCCCCTCAAGCTCAAAGGACCAGCTCGGCACTGGCTGAAAAGCCTCCCGGAAAACTCAATTGGAAGTTGGGAGGAGCTTGTGGATGCTTTTCGGGCTAATTTTCAAGGGACTTATGTCCGACCTCCGCATGTAGACAATTTAAGTCATATAGTTCAACAGCCCGAAGAGTCAGCCCAAAAACTTTGGAACAGGTTCCTCACTAAGAAGAACCAAATCGTCGACTGCCCGGATGCTGAAGCCTTAGCAGCTTTCAAACACAGCGTCCGAGACGAATGGCTCGCCAGACACCTCAGCCAAGAAAAACCGAGAACAATGGCAGCCCTAACAAGCCTCATGACCCACTTTTGCGCGGGCGAGGATAGCTGGTTTGCCCGCAGTAGCACCAGCGACCCAAGCACATCCGAAGTCAGGGATGGCAATGGAAAACCACGACACAGTAAAAGCAAGCGTTGAAATACAGAAGTCAGCCCAGACAATATGGCGGTAAACGCGGGATTCAGGGGCTCTCGACCAGGTCAAAGGAAGAAGCCTTCTAAAGGCAGTAGAGATGGACTGTCCGGCCTAAACAAGATTCTAGACAAACTATGCCAGATTCATGGCTCCCCCAAAAAACCTGCAGATCACACCCACAGAGAATGCTGGGTCTTCAAGCAGGCCGGTAAGCTAAACGCCAAATACAAGGGGAGGGAGACACCAAGTGAAGACGAGGACGAGCCTCGCCAGCAAAGCACTGGGGGACACGAAAAATTCCCACCAGAGGTTAAAACAGTAAACGTAGTACATGCGACGAAGAGGAGAAGCAAACCTGCACTCCGAGACACACACGCCCTAGAGCCCGTCACCACTAAGTTCAACCCCTGGTTGGCCTGCCCGATCACTTTTGATCGCAGGGATCACCCGACAAGTATCCGGCACGAAGGATTGGCTGCCTTGGTGTTAGACCCAATAATAAATGGATACCATCTCGCAAGAGTCCTCATGGACGGTGGCAGTAGTCTAAACCTGATATATCAGGACACAGTCTGCAAAATTGGGATAGACCCGACAAAGATCAGCCATAGTAACACTACCTTCAAGGGAGTAATACCAGGCCCAAAGGCCCGCTCCACTGGCTCTCTAATACTAGAAGTCATATCCGGTTCACCCGACAACTAGCGAAGTGAAAAGTTACACCTCGACATTGCTCCATTCCGAAGCGGCTATTAAGCACTACTAGGATGAACAACTTTCGCTCGTTTCAGTGCTATACCGCATTACGCTTCTCTTAAGCATAAGATGCCGGGCCTGCGCGGCACCATCACAGTTAACGGAAATATTGAGCGTTCCTTACGCGCGGAAGAACATGCGGCTGCTTTAACAGCCGAACACTAGACGACCTCACCAACCAAAACAAATGACCGGTCGTTAAGACCATGGACACGGTTAGACGAGTCCGGCGCATCATTAGATATACTTGAGATTGGTTTGATGATTATACCGTTATAGACGGTACCAGGGGCTTCCCGCGTGTAAACAGGGCTCGTTCAGCTCAACCTTACTTATCTTAAATTTTAAATGGTTTATTTAGAATAACCAATTTTTTGCACGACAACCTTCAACTAAGTTCCTCTCTTTTACAGATGACAATCATGCTACACCCGTCCAGGATATGGCACAACGGAGACATAAGCGCAGACGTGCAACAGGGACCCACTCAAAGGTTTCTTTTTAGATTAAGACCCTGCATAAACCTTTTTTTACTGTCTCTTGTTGTTCACATCCTCCGGATTCTAAGTACAACCGGGAAGGATGCTGACGTTATTGGCACTTGGCCACGTACCTGGACACTCGGGGTTCATTATCAAGGGCATTTTTCAGCCCGGCATATATTATAAAGACCGAATACCTTAGGGAGTGTTCGGCGTCGCGAGTTTGGCCTTATATGCATCAGCTCCGAATCATGTCTTTGGTCAAATGTTGGGTTTGCCCGGCTCCTGTGTTTTGCTACCTTACGTTCCGCTCTATCGGCTAAGGTGGCACCAGGAGAACTACTGCAATTGTGCCCTGGTTCATCCGGACGAGCACCTTAGTAGAGAAAGCCGAAAACTGACTGTCATGATAAAGCGCGAGACTGGTCAACCACTCGATGACTTAGCGGAATCTTCGGGCGAAGGGCCGCTTCCTGGCCAGGCATGTACGCGCCCCGTATTCAGACGAGCGCAGAGCCACCAGGGGCTATATAGTAGCCCCACCGTCAAACTCCTATGGCTAAGTGAAAGTGTTAAAGCAATATAGTCCGATTGCCTAGTTCGCTGCACTATCACCTCCTTAATGGACCAAGACGTTGGATCAAGTGTGAACACGCGTCTTCTGGGAACACCCCCACATTATATGTGTGGGGGCTGAAGCTGGCGACTGCAAACTTTCAGGTTATATACATATATACATAAATGGCCGCACAGGAGGCATCATAATACTTTCAGGCAAAAGTATAAACACAACCTTTATAACTCAATAAAACATTGTTTTCACAATGGGAATACATGTCATTAGAACATAATATTCTTCGATCACCGAGCCTCTATTAAACGAGCGCCTTCAAGGACTTCTTCAAAGTAGTGCTCGGCAGCTACTCGGCCTACGGCCGAACCCTGGGTTGCAATAGCGGTAGCCTCCATCTCTGCCCAGTATGTCTTGACACGGGCAAGCGCCATCCGCGCACCCTCTATGCACGCCGACCTCTTCATAGCATCGATGCGCGACACAGCACCAAGGAATTGTTGCACCAAACTAAAATAACTGTTCGGCCTTGGCCCTTCCGACCACTGATGATCCACAACAGACCTCATGGCAAGCCCGGACAACCTATGGAACTCGGCCCACTCAGCCATTCTCTCGTTCAACCGAAGCAGACACACTGGAGCATTGAATTGTGACCAAAACAACTTTTCCACTTCACGATCTTTTTTATCTTTGAAGTATTCGGCTGCGTCAGCAGCACTTGCTATCAAATTCAGATACGCGTCTGCAGAACTCCATAGCCGATCAAGAGGAGCGTACGTAGGATCTCCGAACTTCATCCGCAGCATAAAGGGCTTCCCAGCCGCGATATCCCCGGCTTGGCGCAGCTCCTCCTTCATCACTCTGATTATAGAGCGGGCATCCTTGGCAGCCACCGTGGCCTTCTGCAGGTCCGTTACCTTCGCTCGACTTTCACCTTCAAGAAGCTCGTAACAGTCGGTGGCTTCCTTCAATTCCACAGCCATCTTGGCTATCTCATCCTTGCTTCTGCAATGCGCAGCCTGTTCAGCTCTTAGCTCTTCAACCGCCTTTCGAGCGGCCGCATCACTTTTTCTGTCTTGTTCCTTGGCTCGGGCAAGTTCCGCCCGAAGGGTCTCCACGGCGGCAGCTCCATCAGCAGACACAAACATATTAAAGATACTAGCATCATGCTCCTATTGCTTTGTGTGGATTACCGAAGAAATCACATACCCAGTGCCTCGTCGAGCCGCCTGTTGACAAGCACGATGTCAGCATCCGCTGCATCAAGTTGCCGCTTTAGCTCGGCAAACTCATCAGTCCGGCTAGCCACCGGACCACCCGCCACCTGCATATGAAGGCGGCTTGATTATTACCTGGGACTATGATCCTTTGTTTACCACCGTTCTCGACGGCAACCAGAGTCTTAGGGGCTACTATCTGCATAGGGCACACCTAACGTGTGCGGTACTGTTTCACGTACCTCAAAGCCTTTCAGCAGACTCATAAATGCTTCTTGCAATCCGCTTTCAGCAGATGAAATCCTCTGAATCACCATACCCATTATCGTACGACGTGCCTCTGAGATAGCCGCTTGCTCTAGAAGATCCTTCAGTGCGTCTGATCGCACACCAGACGAGTCCGGACTCTTCCTGTTGCTCTTCTTAGAGCCGAATGCTGAGGGCTTCGGGCGGCCGAGGGATTACCCTCTGGCCTTGGTGGATCAGGAGACGCCCTTCGCGACGACACTTCAGCGTCGCCCACCTCGTGAGGCGGGGTGGCATGGGGAGGTGTTTCGCTCTCCATCATCTCCGGAAGAAGATCCCGCGAAGACGAACTTTGTCGAAAAGGGCTATGATCCGAACTACAAGATATATGTCTCGGTTCTTGTGCTTAGAGGTAAAGCAGGATATTTTTACTATTAAGCACTTTTTTGTTTACTTGCAGCTCGGTGGGAAGCTGATCCCCTTGCGGGCACTGTGCGGCAAGGATGCCCCCCGAGGCAGGACCCTCTGGCAAAGATTTCTTCCCCCGTTTGGAAACCACTATTTCCAGGTCTTCAGAGGTGGTCCTCTTCCTTCCTTGGGGAGAGGAATTTCAGATTCTTCTCCCCGGTTATCCTCCTTCGCGGAGGCGCTAACTCCCCCGGTTTGGATGAACAGTGAGCGAGGTCCGCTTTCGGCCTCTTTATTCCCCCCTTTATCTTCCCCTGAGGGCGCTTGATAAGGCGCAAGCTCTAGCATCCTGGCTAGTACAGGATCCGGTGAGACCTCAGGAAGGGGGGCTGTACACCTGATCATCTCCGCCTTTGTTACCCAGTCCTGATCAAAGAGCAAATTTTTAGAATGATGTTGTGATAAATGAAAAGGCAACGTGTTCGGCTACGGGACTACTTACTTGGGTATCTGGACGATTGCAGCTCAGACCCGCATCCTCGATGGTATTCGGACACCTTATATGTGGTCCAAAGAACAACTTGTACATCTCTTCGAGAGTCATGCCGAGGAAGTGCTGAATAGCTCGCGGTCCTTCCGGGTTAAACTCCCACATGCGGAGGGGTCGACATTTGTAGGGTAGGCCTCGACGAACTAACATGACTTGCATTACCATGGCCAGGCTGACATCTCTCTCTAGGAGATCCCGGATGCGGCTCTGTAATGTCGGCACGTCCTTTACTGGCCCCCAGTCCATCCCCTTATTGATCCATGACGTCAGTCCTGGCAGGGGGCCCGAGCGAAAGACCGGGGCGGCCACCCACTTGGTACCACGGGGAGCTGTGATATAAAACCACTCTCGTTGCCATAAGCTGGACACCTCCTGGAAGGAACCCTCTGGCCATGAGGCATCGACACTTTTTCTTATTACGGCAGCTCCGCACTTTGCATGTCGCCCCTCGATCATCTCGGCTTCACATCAAAAGTCTTGAGCCACGGGTCGAAGTGAGGGGTAATGCGGAGGAAGGCCTAACATACGACGATGAACGACGAAATGTGAAGGACTGAATCCGGGGCCAGGTCATGGAAATCCAGCCCGTAATAGTACATGAGCCTCCTGACAAAAGGATCTAGAGCGAGGCCTAGCCCTCGGAGGAAGTGAGAGATGAATACAACGCTCTCGCCGGGTTCGGGAGTGGGAATGACCTGCCCTCGAGCGGGCAGCCTGTGTGAGATCTCGCTGGTCAGAAACCTAGCCTCTCTGAGCTTCTTGACATCCTCCTCTGTGACAGAGGAAGGCATCCACCAACCTTGAAGGTTGGATCCAGACATGGTTGAAGGTCCGAAGCGCCTGACCTAAGCCTCGGGTGTTGGAATTGGAGGCAGGGGGAAGGATTCGATTGAGTTCGAGAGGAAAAAAGGACAAGCCTTGGTCTCTTTATAAAGAGGGTGAATACCAAGCGTCCTCCTCGTAACCGTGTGGGACTTGCCTATAATCAAGGAGTCATACCAACGGGCATGATTGGGTTACCCACATCCGTATTGATGAGAATCCCGTAATAAGGGGGACACGATCTTTGCTTCGACAAGACGCGCCAATAAAATCGCCTCGCAAAACGTGCGGTGGCAGGCTGGTTGAGAAGGGCGGTTCATCATGGACAGACCGCGGCAATACGTCACATTATGAAAAACGGTCTGCAGATTAGATGTGTGGAAATATTATTCTCTCTACGGTGGTATGTGGAATTTTTTTTGCAGAGCCGGACACTATCCTTGTGTTCAAAATATTCTATGGAGTATTCGGAGGAGGAACCCGCCTTGCAATGTCGAAGACAAACTGCGCGCCGGACTCATTGTCATTGAAGCCTGGTTCAGGGGCTACTGAGGGAGTCCTAGATTAGGGGGTATCCGGACAGCCGGACTATATCCTTTGGCCGGACTGTTGGACTATGAAGATACAATATTAAAGACTTCGTCCCGTGTCCGGATGGGACTCTCCTTGGCGTGGAAGGCAAGCTTGGCAATACAGATATGTAGATCTCCTTCCTTGTAACCGACTCTGCGTAACCCTATCCCCTCCGGTGTCTATATAAACCGGAGGGTTTTAGTCCGTAGGACAACAACAATCATACCATAGGCTAGCTTCTAGGGTTTAGCCTCTACGATCTCGTGGTAGATCAACTCTTGTAATACTCTTATCATCAAGATCAATCAAGCAGGAAGTAGGGTATTACCTCCATCGAGAGGGCCCGAACCTGGGTAAACATCGTGCCCCCTGCCTCCTGTTACCATCCGCCTTAGACGCACAGTTCGGGACCCCCTACCCGAGATCCGCCGGTTTTGACACCGACAAGGGCTAATAAACTTTTGCAATAAGTATATGAGTTCGTATGACTAACGTGAGTCCATAGATTATACACACTCTTACCTTTCCGCAATTTGCTAGCCTCTACGGTACCGTGCATTGCCCTTTCTCACATCGAGACATGGTGCAAACTTCGCAGGTGCATCCAAACCCCGTGATATGATACGCTCTATCACAAATAAGCCCTATTATATCTTCCTCGAAACAGCCACCATACCTACCTATTATGGCTTTTCCATGGCCATTCCGAGATATATTACCATGCAACTTCCACCGCTTCTGTTTGATGACTTGAGCATTCATTGTCATATTGCTTTGCATGATCATATAGCTGACATAGTAGTTGTGGCTCAGCCACCGTTCATCATTTTTCATACATGTTATGCTATATCATTGCACATCCTGGTACATTGCCAGAGGCATTCATATAGAGTCATATTTTGTCATAGGTATCGAGTTGTAATTTTTATTTCTTTTGAGTTATAAGTAAGTAGAAGTGTGATGATCATCATTATTCATTTTTAGAGCAAAGGCCCCAAAGGAGGAAAGGATGATGGAGACTATGATTCCCCCACAAGTCGGGATGAGACTCCGGACAATGAGAGAGAAAATCTATAAAAAGAAAAAAAGAAAAAGAAAAAGAAAAAGAAAAAAAGAAAAAAATAAACAAAGAGAGAAGGGGCGTTGTTAGTGTCCTTTACCACACTTGTGCTTCAAAGTAGCACCATGTTTTTCATATGGAGAGTCTCCTATGTTGTCACTTTCATATACTAGTGGGAATTTTTCATCATAGGATTAGATGCACACCCACTTAGTTTTCATATTGGGCTTTCATACACTTATAGCTCTTAGTGCATTTGTTGCATGGCAATCCCTACTCCTCACATTGATATCGATTGATGGGCATCTCCATAGCCCGTTGCTTACCTGCGTTGGTGTGAGACTTTCTTACTTTTTTGTCTTCTTCATATTTACCCCTATCATCATACTCTATTCCACCCATAGTGCTATATCCATGGCTTGCGCTCATGTATTGCATGATGGTTGAAAAAGCTGAAGCGCGTTAAAAAGTATGAACCAATTGCTCGGCTTGTCATCGGGGTTGTTCATGATAAATACTTTGTGTTAAGAAGACAGAGCATGACCAGAATATATGATTTCGTAGGGATAACTTTCTTTAGCATTGATATTTTGAAAGACATGATTGTTTGTTGGGATGCCTGAGTATTGATGTCTTTATGTCAAATTTTAGACTATTGCTTTGAATAACTTATGTCTTAATATTCATGCCATGATTATATATATGATCAAGTTTATGCTAGGTAGCATTCCACATCAAAATTTATCATTTTTATCATTTACATGCTCGAGGACGAGCAGGAATTAAGATTGGGGATGTTGATACGCCTCCGTCGTATCTATAATTTTTGATTGTTTCATGCCAATATTATACCACTTTCACATACTTTTGGCAACTTTTTATATGATTTATTGTACTAACCTATTGATCTAGTGCCAGTTCCTGTTTTCTAAGTGTTTTTGTATCGCAGAGTATCCATATCAAATGAAGTCCAAACACGATGACAATTTATGGAGAATTATTTTGGAATATATGTGATTTTTGGGAGTTGGAATCACCGCAAACGGAGGCCCACACATGGCACGATACACCAGCGCATGGGCCAGGGGCCTGGCGCGCGGTGGTGGGTTGTACCCACCTCGTACGTCGGTTGGAGTTGTACTTGGGGTGCAAGGAAGCTTATATCCGGAAAAAATCATGTTAAAATCTCAGCGCAATCGGAGTTATGGATCTCCGAGAATATAAGAAACGGTTTTCGGTCAGATCTGGGGAATGCGAAACAGAAGAGAACAGAGAGGGAGATCCAATCTCGGAGGGGATCCCGCCCCTCTGCCGCCATGGATACCATGGACCAGAGGGGGAAGTCTCCTCCAATCTAGGGGGGAGGCCAAGGAAGAAGAAGAAGGAGGGGGGCTCTCTCCCCCTCGCTTCCGGTGGCGTCGGAGTGTCACCGGGGCAATGATCGGGACGGCAATCTACATCAACAATCTTGCTACCATCAACACTAACTTTCTACCCCTCTTTGTAGTGGTGTAACACCTCTTCTCCCCGCTGTAATCTCTACTTAAACATGGTGCTCAACTCCATATATTATTTCCCAATGATCTATGCTTATCCTATGATGTTTGAGTAGATCAGTTTTGTCCTGCGGGTTAATCATGATCTTGGTTGGTATGATTGTATATTTTATTTATGGTGCTTTCCTGTGATGCCATCCGTCTCGCTCAAACGTGAGGGGCCCTCATTTTAGGTTGTTGCAATATGTTCATGGTTTGCTTACGGTGGGTTGCAAGAGTGACAGTAACTTAAACCCAAGTAACTGGGGTATGACGTATGGGAGTAAAGAGGACTTGATACTTAATGCTATGGTTGGTTTCATGACCTTAATGATCTTTAGTAGTTGCGGATGCTTGCTAGAGTTCCAATCATAAGTGCATATGATCCAAGTAGAGAAAGTATGTTAGCTCATGACTCTCCATCATATAAAGTCGCAAGAATGATTACCGGTACTTGTTATCGATTGCCTAGGGTCAAATAACTTTCTTGTTGACAAAAGCTCTACTAAAACTAACTTAGTTGTGTCTTTATCTAAACAGGCCCTAGATTTTATTTACGTCCTCTTTATTATCTTGCAAACCTATCTTATCACACCTACAAAGTACTTCTAGTTTCATACTTGTTCTAGGTAAAGCGAATGTCAAGCGTGCGTAGAGTTGTATCGGTGGTCGATAGAACTTGAGGGAATATTTGTTCTACCTTTAGCTCCTCGTTGGGTTCGACACTCTTACTTATCAAAAGAGGCTACAATTGGTCCCCTATACTTGTGGGTTATCATTTACTTTCTTGCACCCTGGTTTTACGTACGTGTACATGCTACGTGTGCACCTCTACTACGACACGTGCCCTTCCTTACTTGGCCACGGTTCATCGCTGCAGCCTGCAGACAGACCGATCGACTAGTATGTACATACACGTTCGCGACCAGAATGACAACGCTATGTACGCTTCGACCAGGTGGGTCCCGACTGTCAGGGAGGATAAGGAGGCACTTCCTTGCATGCGAAGATGTAGCTGGTGGGTCCCAGCCGTCAAGGGAAATGTTTTTTCATGAAATATGGTGGCCCGTCCGATGGGTCCCTGCTGTCAGGTGGAGGGATCATTATTTTCCGTGTAATAAGGAGGCACTTCCTTGCTTCGGCCGGGGACCCAGCTGGCAGCCTCTCCACGTACAGTACTCTTCCGATGGAAGTCGTTCCTTGACCACATTGACCACACCGCGCTGAGAGCACCAAGGCAGTGGACGACGGCGTGGCCTAGGAAGGGGACGACATGGAGCCGGGGAAGACGCGGAAATGGATGCCCACGTGAAGAGGAGTACGAGGGTTCACTGGTCCGGCTGCAGTGTGAGGCTGCCGTTGCCGCAGGGACTGGCCAGCGGTGGGAGTAGTAGGGGGCGGTGAGGCCTCCACGGCAGCACAGCCGGCCATGGAAGGCAGGAGCAGGCGGCACGATCGGCGCTGGTTTGGGCGGCTGGAGCAAGAAGACCAGAGGTTGAAGAGGCACTACGGCCGTTGGATGGACATCATACGTTCGCTGGAGCTAGAATCATTCATATTGAATAAGTTGACAAAGCCTCCGTCCCCGTCAACTTAGTAGGCCCACAAGTCAGCCTCCCACTATGGTGGGTCCCAGCTAGGAGGGGAGTATTCATTTTTTTGTGCGTAATAGGGAGGCATTTCCTTGCGTGCGAAGATATAGCTGGTGGGTCCGAGCTGACAGTGGGGGGAACGTTTTTTTGCGAAATACAGAGGCCCTTCCTGTGGATCCCAGGTGTCAGGTAGAGGAATCATTATTTTGCGCATAATAAGGAGGCATTTCCTTGCGTGCGGCCATGGACCCAACTGTCAGCCTCTCCACGTACAGTCCACTTCCGATGGATGTCGTTCGTTGACCACATTGACCACGTCGCGCCGAGAGCACCAGGGCGATGGACGGCGGCGAGGCCTAGGAAGGGAACGACACGGAGCCAGGGAAGACTCGGCAGTTGTTTCCCACGCGGAGGGGGGTATGAGGGTTTACTGGTTCGTATGTTATCGCCGGAGAATAACAGCAGGTGTGGGTGAGTAGAGGGATGGCTAGGCCAGCAATGGGAGTAAGGTGGGGCGATGAGGGCGCTGTGGCAAAGACAACCGGGCAGCGGAGGCGGGAAGCGACGGTCGGCCGGTGCTTGTTTGAGCGGCTGGATCAGGAAGAGCAGAGATTGAAGAAGCATGACGGCTGTTGGATGGACATCCAACATTCACTGCTCTCGTGTGTTGACTAAGTTGACACGGCGTTGCGTGTGCGTCAACCATTTTTTAGGAAGGCGTACGCGTCAACCTCAAATGTGTGGAAAACAGCATACAACCCATTTGCCATTATTTCTAATAATTTACAGCCCATTCGCTAATTCTTAAGGATTTTTTGGAGCCCATCTTCTTTTTGTTAGCATTACAACCCATATTGTGGCCACAGTTAAAAATTATACGAAATTTTGCATATTTCGGTGCGGTCAACTATTTTTAATCCGACATTTCGAGTCACATTCAAACTAATTTGAAAAATAAATTCATATCAATATAAAATCCAAATAATTGTCCACGCATATAAATCAATGTAATTTAAAATCTCGAAATGAAAAAAAATTGAAACTAATTACTGGTTTGATTTGTTTTAAAAATGTACAAACCATTACTCATTACTGATAGCCCATTTTCTCGTCTTGAAAGATTTGCAGCCCAGCAGGGCTGACAAAGCAAGTAGGCCTCGGTTGGGTATTCTGCAAAAGAACAAAAAAACTGGGCTAGCCATTTTCAGAAAGAAAAAAACTACTGGGCTGGTCTTGTGGTAAACATAAAAGAAAAGGCTGGCTAGACAGGCCAGAGTGCCCCGCACAGCCCAGTTGACACCCTGCTTCCGTCTCAAAAACAAAGATAACTGGGCAAGCTACTTCCCTAAAAAAACTGGGCAAGCTACTGGGTCCCTCGTGTCAGCCGCTTGTTGTGCAATTCTCTTGTTTATTGACTACGTTGACAATGGCATGGGACCCATATGTTAGAAATCCATTAGGAGGAACCATTTTTCTGTCTTGAAATAAGGATGCACTTGCGTGCGTACTGCCATGATCCTGGTAGGTCCCTGCTGTCATCCTCTCCATGTACAATCATCTCTTGATTGTGTACGCGTCAACCTAGTAGGCCCAGAAGTCAGCCTCTAAACCCGTGGCAGACAAATAGAGCCCATTAAAAAAAATAACAGCCCATTCCATACGTTCACACGAAAATTTCAACATATAGAGAAAAGTAACAGGTCTGACCAGGTACAGAGTACTGAACTTCCACGTTGACAACCATCATAGCCAAGTTAACTATCTACTCACACTAATACTCTAGTGTACAAGTACTACACTACTAGGGAAAACCCTAGTAGTAGCGCTTGAAATATGCATAGTAGTAGCTGGGTCCAAAGCCATCGCTACCACGCTTCTGACTAAGTTGTAGCGATAGTCTTTGTTATGGGCAGCGCTCTTGGTAAGTATTGTTAGCGATGGTGCTTCCGAGAACAGCGCTCTTGATACTATCTCAGAATTTGTTCATATGAAGCGCTGCTGCCAAGCTAGCGCTTCTAGTAGGTGCTTTCCAGCGCTACTGCTAATATTCCTGCTTTCACAGATTTGCACCCCCTCTACGTATTTACGATGTATTTATACACGCTCTATACAACAGTTTCATCAGATCATACTAAACATACACTATTCTCATCATATCATAGACATACAGTAGTCTCATCATACCATCATCATCATCATCATCATCATCATTCAACACAAATATCATCACATCTCGAAAATAGCGATACACAAGTGCGATCATGTCATGTCTCGAATAAGTGCAACTCCATGATCATGGCACACACACAAGTTTCATCATCTCTATCTAAACCATGATGTAGAAGAGAAGAGCGATCAGCATGAGCAAGAGCGCGACTATGTAGTACCGACAGTCCCGCCCCTGCTCATGCTTGAGTGTCCACCTCAAGTAACTACTTTCCGCTTCGGCTCTTCTGTCGAACCCTCTGTGGCTAGCACCCAGGTACCTGTGCACCTGGGCCTGAGCGGCTGGCCAATGGTCGTAGACTCCTGGAACTCTCCAACGTACACGATGTAGTATTCCTTCGCCATCTCTGATCTATGTACCTGCATCGTGAGTTGATTAATTGAACAATAATATGCAACATAATGTACTTGAGAAAACAAAGGGGCATAACTAGCAAAATTCAAGCAACCAATAGTAAACATAAATGACGAAGTTCCTCATACCCAAGCTAATTAACTAGAGCGATCTACGCTAGTTCAGGACCACGGTTTAGTTACATCACATAGTTTCGCCATGCATAAATTCAAAATTTTGCCATAGAAAGACAGTAGTGACACATTGTCATCGACATCAGTCCTCCATGTCGGCGGTCAAATCTTCATAGTCAAGGAGGAAGCACCCGAGCTTCTTGAAAGGCTTCAGGTCCAGATGTTGAGCGAGTAGTAGTGCTCGAACATCTTCCCGCATGATTGGCCCATGGTAGAACATCCCTGTTGGTTCGAGGACCTGCTTCATGATCACTTGGGCAAGTTCACACTGTACGTGATAAAATTCAGCTCTGGTTCGATGATCCAGTGTCTTTCCTATGCTTGTGGCCCAGCTGACAATCTCGGCATCCTTGGTAGTAGCTGACATGCAAAGGCCCATATTATCCCTTCTGTACTCGAGTAGGTGATGCATGAGGTAGAATCCATAATGTAACATCCCAAATTTTCAATTTGGAATGTTATACATTAGATCATCAATGCATATCATATTTTATTTTCTTTGGGTTTTGATCCTAGAAATTCTACGCAACTCAAGGACCCATGGAGAGAGTTGGGGATTTCGTTATTTTCATATTTGAGTTCTCTCAAATTTTGAGAATAGGATCATTTGATTTTAATTATTTTATCATCAATTATTTCTATTACAAAAATATGAGAGAGGGAATAAAATGACTTTCCCAAAATAAAGAAATATTGAGGATTTAATAATAAAATCAAATAAGATTTTATTTTGGAGTTTTTCGTCTTTTTATTTGAATTTAGGAAAAATATGCGTTTTTCAAAATTACATTTAGGCCCCAAATAAATGTTCATCTAGTCCAGCTTGATTTTGGAAGCCGGGAAAAATTTATTTCGGGATTTTTGGAGTCCGTTTAGTATTTCTTTCGTTTGTTTTTCTGTGCGGAATTATTTGAAAAAACAAACCGACCTACGGGCCGTGTCCGACCGGGACTCCAGCCCGACAGGCTTTATAAGCCGGGGGGGAGCCAGCACAGCCCGAGCCAGCGTCCGCACCCCCGAACCCTAGCCGCCGCCCGCGCCCGCCGCCGCCGACGACCCGCCGCTCGAGGTTGCCTCGAAATCCACGCCACCGGTTTTCCTCGAAAACCGTTTGGTTTTTTCGTCGGTTTTTCGCCGGTTTTTTTAGTTCCGTTTTTTATTAGATCGGTTTATTTATTTTCGGTTTAGTTAAACAGCGAGTGTTCGCTCGTTCGTTCGTTTTAACGAACGTGTTCGTCGTTTAGATCTAGTTAACGAACGTCTGTTCGTTAACCTGTTCGTCTTTTTCTTTTTCTCGGATTTAATTCGTGATTTCTCTGATCGCGATTTCTGATCCGATTTTCGTTTTAGTATAACTTTTCGCTCGTTCATCCGAATCAAGCGATTCAAGCGCCTGGAGTTTCATCTCGAAACCCTCTTTCCGAATAACCAACTTAAACAAGTTTTTGCTTCTGTAAAATTTGACTTAGATCCAGATTAGTAAAACGAAGCTGTTTTCTTTCGCCGTTTGACTTGTGTTGCTTCATTTGATTTGATTCTTTTTGCAAACCGGAGTTCTTAAGTTGAACTTTCTGGTTAGATCTTTTAATTGAGATTTAACTGTGCATTAGATGAGTACTTATTGTATGCTTGTTTATTTGTCTGCGATAGAATACCCGGAGTGCGCCTCCTGTTACTTCGAGTCTCTAGGTTTCGCGGATCATCAGCAAGGCAAGTAACACTTTGATCATACCTTTATTCTAATACCCAGTTTTTATTGCATTAGATCAATCCTCAAACATTGCATGATTAGAATCTAATTAAATTGTGGGATGGGAAGTAGATTGAGTTAGTACCTATCACCTGTTTTATTATAAAACCTTTGGGAGTTACTTCTACATTTGCTTATTTTGCCATGCTATGCAAGTAGACATGGATTGGGTGAGTGATTTTCCATGACACATGTGAGATTGTTAATTAATGGTTTATTTAAGGTGGCAACATTAATACACATCTGGGTGGATTGAGGTACCTGGTTATTCCAGGACTTGCCTGTTTTTTTGGACCGCCACCCAGGCTCAAAGGGATCATGAGATTATTCATACTAGAAACTTCCGTGTGCAGCCACAAGCCATTATGGGCTCTGGAATAGTTGATTAAGTTGTGCGAACTCTTATGGGTAGACTAGCAGATGTAGGGGAAAGTAGGTGTACCGGTCTACCCTTCGTAAGGTGCTAGCGCTTCTGAAAGACTTTGTCTCGGTCATTCTTTTCTCAAACATCATGTAGTGCGAGAAACCCAACGGAGGCGATCGAGTCTTGTGGGCAAAAGTACGCAAACCTCTGCAGAGTGTATAAACTAATCATGGTTAGCCGTGTCCCCGGTTATGGACGTTTTGAGTATCTAGTACTTGGATATCATGTAAATCTCATCATGTTACTTCAATTAATTTTGTTGGGTTTTAATGATGATTACCTTAATTGGGATTGAGGATGTTGTCAACCATTCTCAATGTTTAACAACCACCATGATAGTTAAATAAATTTATTCCATGTGCTGACCCGTTTTCGGGCTGCAACTTTTAATGTTGCAGACTTTTCAGACGACGAGTAAGGTGCTTTTAGGTCGTGGTTCTATACTCAGTGATGTCGTTGGAGTTGATGGACTCGCTTATCTTCCAAGCCTTCCGTTGTTATCGTCGTTAGATGGCCTTAAGCTATATTTATTTTGCTAAGTTCTCTTTTGAGACATTCGATGTAATAAGTGTGTGATTGCTACTCTGTTATAAATCCTTCAAGTATTGTATGGTGTCAGCATTACTGATCCAGGGATGACACCTGAGCACAGAGATCAGACTGTTTGAGGTCTGGTCGCTACAAAGATGGTATCAGAGCCAGGTTGACTGTAGGACACGGCCACTAAGCTAAAGCCCTAGATCACTACTCTTTCTTCTCATTTCTGACTCCTCATCTTTTCTATTCTTTTAGGATGGTGGATGCAAGGAACAAGTTCACACAACCGGATGAAGATACACCCTTTGGATGTCACTTGAAGGAAGTCACTAGATACCTGAACATAGGAATACCAAGCTTCACCCGGACTTTCAACACCACTTTACCCGAAGAGGAGCGCTGGATGATTTAAGTTCAAATTCCAGGCAGGACATTTGCACCAGTCACGGAGCCCATAGAGTTTTCCTTTGATGCACCAACTTGGAGTCTAGGAAAGAGCATGGCAGCCCATGTCGCCATGGGGAGAATTGGAAAGGTTTACCACAATGATCTCAAGAATACCATCTACCAGATTTGTGGGCGCCGAGATGAGCAATGGGAGATGATCAGCACCAGGAGGGACATATCAATCGCAACTTTCATTCAGGAATTAAACCAGCACATCTGACGCCAGGAGAACCAGATGTGCGCAGGTATGGAGGATCTACAGAAGGCCATGACCAAGATCAAGGAGCTAGAAGAAGAACTCAAGGCTACATGTGAAGACTACATGGAGGAGATCGTCGCTCTAGTGAGACAGAACGGCGACCTTAAGGAGAAGATTGGAGTATTCATGGGAGGTTCAGCACCCAAAAGAGAAGAAGACGATTCCACTTGCCCAGATAATTATATCATCATCGCTTACACCGACTCGGATCCCGGCGATAGTGATGATGACTATGTTGAAGAAGGCTGGAGCGGATATCATGGAATCTTCATCGGAGCAGTTTTTCTAGTTGACCACCATAACAGTAGTAGTGTTCCACCATGTACATAGCATAGTCCACGCACTTTTGCGATAGTTCTAGACCGTTTGTATGCTTTTGCTTGATTGAATGAAGTGATTTTGTGTGTTTTTTGTCTCATGTGCATTTGGGTAGTGTTTTCTCTTTAGACCCCATTCTATTCTTAACTCTCGTCTTTTCTACAAACCCTCAGATGCCTCCGAGACGTGGAAATGGATTTGCTTTCCCACCGGAGCTCACTCGATTGATCCAAAGTGAGAATGCGTTGATGCAGTTGCTACTCCAGAACCAGAACAACAACAACCCACCACCACCACCACCACCTGTTGATCATTTAACCCGTTTTCTTAGGCTGAATCCGCCGGTGTTTTCCAGTAGCACCGAGCCAATAGTGGCAGATGATTGGCTCCGTAAGACGGGGAGGGAGTTGACCACTGCAGGATGTACAAAAGGGGAAAAGGTGAAATTTTCCGCACATCAGCTTGAAGGACCCGCAGCAGCATGGTGGGAGAATTTTACAGCCACTTACCAGAGACATTGTCACATGGGATCGATTTGACAAGCTTTCCGTCTTGCCCATGTTTCAGCAGGAGCTATGGCCATGAAGAAGCGTGAGTTTCGCAACTTGCGCCAAGGAGGGACAGACAGTTGGCGATATGTGGATGACTTTAGTAAACTAGCACGTTATGCCCCAGATGACGTTGCTACGGATGTAGCTAAACAGGAGAAGTTTCTGGAAGGACTGAATGACGAGCTGAGTATGCAGTTGATGGTAGCAAGCTTCAATAACTACCAGGAGTTGGTAGATCGTGCTCTTATGATTGAGGGGAAGCAGCAGCAGATTGAAAACCGCAAGAGGAAGTATGGACAGGGGAAGTACAATTCTGGAACTCAGCAGAAGCCCCGTTTTACCCCTAAACCGGGAGTTCATTTTGAGCATACCCATGGAGGAGGTAGTTCACACAACCATAATGGCCCCAAGAATGGTAATGGGAATGGAGGAAGCAACGGCCAGAACCGTACCACCCCATCAACCCCAGCCAAGAGAGACCTGAGCCAAATCACTTGCTTTAAGTGCAATAAGACTGGGCATTATGCAAATGAATGTTCTGAAGGCCATAATGGCAATGGAAGCTCTGGGAAGAAGCCGAACCCTTTCAACAGGGGACAGGTGAACCACGTTAGCGTGGATGAGGTTGAAGCTCAGCCTGATGCAGTAATAGGTAAGTTTTTGGTTAAGTCATTTACTGCACTCGTTCTTTTTTATCTTGGTGCATCGCATTCATACATATCAAGGATTTGTGGATAAGTATAGCCTGCCCACTAGGATTCTTAAAACACCTATGCTATTAAGCTCACCAGAGGCGGGTATATGGCCATCAAGGATGTTTTCAAGTGCCATTAAGTATAGGAAGGCATATTTTCCCAACGGATTTAATTACTCTGGAATCCCAAGGATTTGATGTAATTCTTGGTATGGATTGGCCGTCAAGTATGGAGGAAACATCGATTGCGCCAGTAAGACAATTTTGCTTACGACACCAGAAGGAAGAAGGATCAAGTATGTATCCCGGCATGTGCCATATAGGATGCAAGTAAATTCCTTATCAGGAGTTGTGCAGGAGGAAGTACCAGTGGTAAAGGATTTCCCTGACGTATTTCCAGAAGAGTTGCCAGGCATGGCACCGGATCGGGATATTGAGTTTTTGATTGAGCTTTTGCCAGGCACAGGGCCAATATCGAAGCGGCCATACAGGATGCCCGCAAAGGATTTGGTGGAAATTAAGAAGCAGATTAAGGAGTTATTGGATAAAGGTTACATTCGCCCAAGTTCTTCGCCTTGGGGATCACCTGTACTTCTAGTGGAAAAGAAGGATGGATCGTTAAAGATGGTTGTTGATTATCGTGGATTGAATGAAGTAACGATTAAGAACAAGTACCCACTACCAATGATCAATGATCTGTTTGATCGGTTGCAAGGAGCTAAAGTGTTTTCCAAAATCGATTTACGATCAGGAAACCATCAGTTGAAGATTCGAGAGCAGGATATACCTAAGACGGCTTTTACCACTGTGCACGGGCTGTATGAGTATACAGCTATGTCATTTGGTCCGACTAACGCACCTGCCTATTTTATGAACATGATGAACAAGGTGTTTATTGAGTTTTTGGATAAGTTAAATGCGTGGTGTTCATTGATGATATTCTGGTTTACTCGAAGAATGAAGAGGAACATAAGGAACATTTGCGATTGGTACTGAAGAAGCTCAGAGAACATCAGTTATATGCCAAGTTCAGCAAATGTGAGTTTTGGTTGAAGGAAGTAGGGTTCCTAGGACACGTTATATCTGGAGAAGGAATAGCAGTTGACCCCACAAAGGTTATCACTGTGACCAATTGGGAAGCACCAACAACAGTTGGAGAGATCCGGAGTTTCCTTGGACTCGCAGGATACTACCAGAGATTTATTGAGAACTTCTCAAAGATTGCAAAACCTATGATGGAGTTGTTGAAGAAGGATACCAAGTTTATATGGACTGAAGAGTGTGAGGCTAGTTTCCAGGAGTTGAAGAAACGTTTGTTTACCTCACCAGTGTTGATTTTGCCAGACCCGACTAAAGATTATGAGGTGTATTGCGACGCTTCACGTCGAGGACTTGGAGCAGTGCTCATGCAGGAGGGAAGAGTTGTTTCGTATACTTCACGACAACTGAAACCCCACGAATTGAATTATGCCACGCATGATTTGGAGTTAGCAGCCGTTGAGCATGCATTGAAAACATGGAGGCATTTCCTCATTGGAAATCATTGTGAGGTGTATACGGATCACAAGAGTTTGAAGTACATTTTCACGTAGAAGGAGTTAAACCTCGGACAAAGGAGATGGTTGGAGCTCATCAAGGATTATGATATGAGATTGCATTACCATCCCGGAAAGGTTAATGTAGTAGCTGATGCTTTGAGCCGTAAGAGCCATGTCAATACACTAATGACGGGAGAAATACCAAAGGAGTTAGCCGAGGATCTTCGTGAGCTATGGTTGGAAATAGTTCCGAGAGGCTATGTAGCAGCATTGGAGATTCAGTCAACCTTAATGGATAGAATCAGAGAAGCTCAGAAGACTGACAAACAGATTGCCTCTATAAAGGAGAAAATTAGCGAAGGAAAAGCTAAGGGATTTCGTGAGGATGAGCATGACACCCTATGGTTTGAAGACCGTGTTTATGTGCCCAATGACCCGGAGATCAGGAAGTTGATTTTGCAAGAGGCACATGATTCACCATATTCGATTCACCCAGGAAATACCAAGATGTATTTGGATTTGAAGAATACTTTCGGTGGACGGAATGAAGAAGGATATTGCAGAATATGTAGCAGTTTGTGATGTATGTCAGAGAGTAAAGGCAGAGCATCAGAAGCCAGCAGGATTGTTACAGCCATTGTCGATACCCGAATGGAAGTGGGATAAACTAGGCATGGATTTTATCACGGGTTTACCGGGACTCGTTCGGCTATGACTCAATTTGGGTTGTAGTGGATCGGTTGTGAAGGTAGCTCATTTCATCCCGGTGAAGACCACTTACACCCGTGCTAAGTTGGCGAAGATATACATGACCAGGATTGTATGTTTACATGGAGTTAGAGGAGTATAAATTCGATAGAGGAACCCAATTCACCTCAAAGTTCTGGAAGCAGTTGCATGAAACTTTGGGTACCAGGCTGGAGTTTAGCACAGCTTTCCATCCGCAGATAGATGGATAGACCGATAGAGTCAATCAGATTTTGGAGGATATGCTGAGAGCTTGTGCACTAGATTATGGATCTAGTTGGGGCGACAATTTGATATATGCGGAATTCTCTTACAACAGCAGTTATCAATCCAGTTGGAAAATGGCCCCTTTCGAAGCCTTGTGCGGAAGGAGGTGCAGGACCCCGTTGTTGTGGGATGAAATTGGAGACCGCCAGTTGTTCGGACCGGATTTGATTAAGGAGTCTGAACGGAAAGTGAAGTAGATTCGCGATAGGCTCAAGGTAGCCCAGTCCAGGCAGAAGAGTTATGCGGATTCAAAATGCAAGGAGACAGTTTATGAAGTCGGAGACCGAGTTTATCTTCGAGTATCTCCACTACGAGGAATTAAGCGTTTTGGAGTTAAGGGAAAGTTAGCACCACGTTTTGTAGGACCATATCGTGTTTTGGAACGTATGGGAGAAGTGGCCTACAAGTTGGAACTGCCCGAAGGATTTGCAGGAGTTCATGATGTATTCCAAGTTTCCCAGTTAAAGAAGTGCCACGCGGAGATGGCTGAAATACCACTAAGGGATACAGTGCCATTGGAAGCGATTCAGTTGAATAACGATTTGACCTATGAGGAGAAACCAGTTAAGATTCTCGAGGTTGCCAGTCGAGTTACCCGCAGCAAGGTTGTCAAGTTTTGCAAAGTTCATGGAGCCACCACACCGAAGATGAAGCCACTTGGGAGCGAGAGGAAGATTTGCTAAAAGACCACCCTCACCTATTTTCTAGCCAACCCGAATCTCGAGGGCGAGATTCGTCTTAAGGGGGGTAGGTTTGTAACATCCCAAATTTTCAATTTGGAATGTTATACATTAGATCATCAATGCATATCAAATTTTATTTGCTTTGGGATTTGATCCTAGAAATTCAACGCAACTCAAGGACCCACGGAGAGAGTTGGGGATTTCGAGATCATCAATGCATATCAAATTTTATTTGCTTTGGGATTTGATCCTAGAAATTCAACGCAACTCAAGGACCCACGGAGAGAGTTGGGGATTTCGTTATTTTCATATTTGAGTTCTCTCAAATTTTGAGAATAGGATCATTTGATTTTAATTATTTTATCATCAATTATTTCTATTACAAAAATATAAGAGAGGGAATAAAATGACTTTCCCAAAATAAAGAAATATTGAGGATCTAATAATAAAATCAAATAAGATTTTATTTTGGAGTTTTTCGTCTTTTTATTTGAATTTAGGAAAAATATGCATTTTTCAAAATTACATTTAGGCCCCAAATAAATGTTCATCTAGTCCGGCTTGATTTTAGAAGCCGGGGAAATTTATTTTGGGATTTTTGGAGTCCGTTTAGTATTTCTTTCGTTTGTTTTTCTGCGCGGAATTATTTAAAAAAAACGAACCGACCTACGGGCCGTGTCCGGGACTCCGACGCCAGCTTTATAAGCGAGAGGCAATGACCAGCCGACACCAGCGCCCCGAACCCTAACACCGCCGCCGCCCGCCCGAAACCGCCGCCGCCGACGACCCGCCGCCCGAGGTTGCCTCGAAATCCGCGCCGCCGGTTTTCCTCGAAAACCGTTCGGTTTTTCCGTCGGTTTTTCGCCGGTTTTTTTTAGTTTCTGTTTTTTAATTAGATCGGTTTATTTATTTTCGGTTCGGTTAAATAGCGCGTGTTCGCTCGTTCGTTCGTTTTAACGAACGTGTTCATCGTTTAGATCTAGTTAACGAACGTTCGTTCGTTAACCTGTTCGTCGTTTTTCTTTTTCTCGGATTTAATCCGTGATTTTTCTTACCCCGATTTCTGATCTGATTTTTGTTTTAGTATAACTTTTCGCTCGTTTATCGGAATCAGGCAATTCAAGCGCCTGGAGTTTTGTCTTGAAACCCTCTTTCCGAATAACCAACTTAAACAAGTTTTTGCTTCTGTAAAATTTGACTTAGATCCAGATTAGTAAAACGAAGCTGTTTTCTTTTGCCGTTTATCTTTCGTTGCTTCGTTTGATTTGATTCTTTTTGCAAATCGGAGTTCTTAAGTTGAACTCTCTGGTTAGATCTTTTATTTGAGATTTACCTGTGCATTAGATGAGTACTTATTATATGCTTGTTTGTTTGTCTGCGATAGAATACCCGGTCTTGCCGCTTTGTTACTTCGAGTCTCTAGGTTTCGCGGATCATCAGCAAGGCAAGTAACACTTTGATCATGCCTTTTTTCTAATACCCAGTTTTTATTGCATTAGATCAATCCTCAAACATTGCATGATTAGGATCTAATTAAACTGTGGGATGGGAAGTAGATTGAGGTAGTACCTATTACCTGTTTTATTATAAAACCTTTGGGAGTTACTTCTACGTTTGCTTATTTTGCCATGCTATGCAAGTAGACGTGGATTGGGTGAGTGATTTTCCATGACAGATGTGAGATTGTTAATTAGTAGTTTATTTAAGGTGGCAACATTAATACACATCTGGGTGGATTGAGGTACCTGGTTATTCCAGGACTTGCCTGTTTTTTTTTACCGCCACGCAGGCTCAAAGGGATCATGAGATTATTCATACTGAAACTTCCGTGTGAAGCCACAAGCCATTATGGGCTCTGGCATAGTTGATTAAGTTGTGCAAACTCTTACGGGTAGACTAGCAGATGTAGGGGAAAGTAGGTGTGCTGGTCTACCCTTCGTAAGGTGCTAGCGCTTCTGAAAGACTGTGTCTCGGTCACCGTTTCTCAAAAATCATGTAGTGCGAGAAACCCAACGGAGGCGATCGAGTCTTGTGGGGAAAAGTGCGCAAACCTCTGCAGAGTGTATAAACTAATCATGGTTAGCCGTGTCCCCGGTTATGGACGTTTTGAGTATCTAGTACTTGGATATCATGTGAATCTCATCATGTTACTTTAATTAATTTTGTTGGGTTTTAATGATGATTACCTTAATTGGGATTGAGGATGCTGTCAACCATTCTCAGTGTTTAACAACCACCATGATAGTTAAATAAATTTATTCTGTGCAAGAGGGAAAAATTGGCTTTTCGCAAAAGCTGTAACCATAGAGCTTTCCACCAGCCAAATATGCATGTAGTATAGCTTATTCTTTTATTACTCTCTATGTGTTATATTGCCCGCATATTCCATGTCTTTGACCCGTTTTTTGGGCTGCAACTTTTCATGTTGCGCACTTTTCGAACAACGAGTAAGGTGCTTTTAGGTTGTGGTTCTATACTCAGTGATGCCGTTGGAGTTAATGGACTCGCTTATCTTCCAAGCCTTCCATTGTTATCGTTGTTAGATGGCCTTAAGCCATATTTATTTTGCTAATTTCTCTTTTGAGACATTCGATGTAATAAGTGTGTGATTGCTACTCTGTTATAAATCCTTCAAGTACTGTGTGGTGTCAGCATTACTGATCCAGGGATGACACCTGAGCACAGAGATCAGACTGATTGAGGTCTGGTCGCTACACATCAGCCATACTAGTGTGCAGTTGCTGGATGCAGCAGAAGTCAGCCTTATGACCGAAAGCTAGCCCGCAACCCCTGTACTTTTTCACCTTGATATATCCACCAGACAGGCTGAAGGTTAACAGGGCACTATTGAGAACACTTTTTATGTGCTTGTAATCCTTTTCACGAGGTTCTCTGATGAGTCCAAGTACATAGCATGGGAGTATTCCGGTATAGAACGATGAGGACGGTGCCCCCATTGCGCATAAAATTAAGTACACCTCAAATTAGCCTCCATGCTTGCAAAGGAATGGTTAACACTTACGAAAGGATATGTGCGGATGACTTATGTGGGATGATAAGGCACGAGAATCACTTCCTTGTCCTTATTAGCGATCATGAAGTCGCCGAGGTACTTGCTCGCATAGTCACGATGCTCTTTGCAAACTGCCAAGAAGCTCTCGTGCATATAGAACGGGTCCGTGACGCAGATATATTGTATGTTCTCGATCCTGATGAAGTAGTTGAGATACAACGCATACATGCGGATGAACTGGAAATCCATCTTGGTCATGTGGAACATATCGTAGATGTAGTCAAATTGCAAGATGAACTTATTCGCGGGCCATCTCTCGACGTACAACTTCCCACCCGGCACCTGAGCCAAAGAATAGAGTATTCAACCCAAATTTATAGATTCGACACAAGGGGAGCCAAAGAATATTTGAAGGTATTAGCAGCTGAGTTGTCAATTCAACCACACCTGGAGATTAATTATCTGTAGCGAAGTGATCAGTAACACAGTAATATGATAGTTTTGATAGCAGTGACAACAACAACGGTAATAGTAACAGTGATAGCAGTAATTTTGTAGCAAGTGTAACAGTGATGATAGCAGTAGTAACTTAGCAAAAACAATATAAGATAAATTCATAGGCATTGGATCAGCGACTTGTTGGATGATATTCATCATGTGACAGTTATAACCTAGGCGTCTGGCACTAGCTCCAGTTCATCGATATAATGTAGGCATGTATTCCATAAATAGTCATACATGCTTTATTAAAAGAACTTGCATGACATCTTTTGTCCTACCCTCCCGTGGCAGCGGGGTCCATATTGGAAACTAGGGATATTAAGGCCTCCTTTTAATAGAGAACCGAAACAAAGTATTAACACATAGTGAATACATGAACTCCTCAAACTACGGTCATCACCGAGAGTGGGCCCAGTTGTTGTCACTCCGGGGTTGTCGGATCATAACCGTAGTAGGTGACTATAACTTGCAAGATCGGATCTAAACATGGATATAATGATGAATTCATAAACGGTTCAGAGCTGAGTTCATGGCACCAGGGCCCAAAGTGACAAGCATTAAGCATAGCAAATTCATAGCAACATCAATCTAAGAACATATTGGATACTAGGGATCAGGCCCTAACAAAACTAACTCGATTACATGATGAGTCTCGTCAAACTCCTCACCGACCAGTGAGCCTACGAAGGAATTACTCACTCCCTGTGGGGAGCATCATGGAATTGGCGATGGAGATGGGTTGGTGATGACGAAGAACGAAGATCCCCCTCTCCAGAGCCCCAAAAGGACTCCAGATCTGCCCTCCCGAGTAAGAACAGGGCTTGGTGGCGGATCCATCTCATGGATCGTGATAATTCTTTCTCCCTGATTTTTTCTCCAAAAATATGAATTTATAGTGTCAGGGTTGAGGTATGCGGGGCCACCAGGTGGGTACAACCCACCTGGGCGTGCCAGGAGAGGGGCCGCGCCCTGGTGGGTTGAGCCCACCCAGTCGCCCCTCTTCGGTAGGTCTTGGCTCCAGAAATTCTTATTATTGATATAAAACATCCTTGCAAAGTTTCGTTCCATTCGAAGAACTTTTATTTCTGCACAAAAACAACACCATGGTAGTTCTAGTGAAAACAGTGTCAGTCCGGGGTTAGTTCCATTCGAATCATGCAAATTTGAGTCCAAAACAAGAGGAAAAGCGTGAGAAAAAGTAGATACATTGGAGACGTATCACCATCGCCTTGTCATTTATCTTTGTCATGGCGACGTCGTCCCACAACTCTTTATATTTGCCTTCATCCCAGCCGGGGAACAGGAACCTATTGTGGAACTTCTTTAGGAGCATGTGCTCCATATGTGGTATCTGCTTCAACCTCTCATTGTTAATGTTGGTGGTTTCCCTGAGGATGCATCCAAGTTGATTGCCCCAGCACGAGCGCGCTTCCTCTGGCGTCGTTGGCTCTAACTTCTTGGGGTGCATCTCTGTGACCACAATTTGTTCGATGCCAAGCTCATTTGGTCTTCGTGTCCTCTTCTTATTCGGTTCTTTACCGGCTACGACAACATCGTTGCCGGTCTCGGGGGTGGTGTCGGGGTTGGTGCCACTGCCGCCACCATGCAACCCCATCTGGTCTTCATCCAGGTAATCGAAATAGTGATTTGCTGCCTCGATGGGGTCTGCGAGGCGAGCAGATCCCATGACTTCGGCGTCAGTAGACATGTTTCCTATACAAGAATTGTAAATAAAGACATAATGAAGAGAAAAAGGGGCCTATATTTGGTCAAAATGTTGATTCATTCCCCTTCCGGCAAATCCCGGGTACTCCATATGTCCTAGTTTCTAGCACAAGTCATGCCGAAAATCACGGAAATTTTCGGCATGAACTTTTCTAATAAGTGGACATATGGAGTGCCTGAAATTTGCCGGAACGGAAATGAATCAACATTGCGGCAAAACATAGGCCACTCGGATATTATTCGACAATTGGCACGAGTTCATATAACAGATTTGATGCTACTCAATAGAACATGGCAACATCATATGACAGATTTCCACGACTTAGCAAATTAACCAAGTGTTAAAAACAGCAACAATGTATAGGCTATATGCTCCTAAAACATCATCTAGGGTTTTATTTCCTACTGGTTTTTTTTCTACTGTTTTTTCCTAAATGATCTCTCTCTCTCTCTCTCTCTCTATGCTACTGACCCTAATTAATTAGCTATTGCATTAGCTACTGCCCTAAACAAATTTGCCCTAGCTAAATTTGCTCATTTGCTAAAAAATTGGCCCTAGCTATATTTGCTACTTCCCTAATTAGCTACTGTTTTTTATAAATTTTTGCGACTGTTTTTTATAGCTAATTTATATACCTACAAAAACTAATTAGCTAGTTTTTTATATAAATTTTAGCTACTGTTTTTTATACCTACAAAAACCAATTTAGGTATTTTATATAAATTGCCCTAAACTAAATTGCTAAATTGCACTAAACTAAATTTGCTAAATTTCCTAAACTAAATTGCCCTAAACTAAACTGCCCTAAAAAAATCGCCCAAAACTAAATTGCTAAATTGCACTAAACTAAATTTGCTAAATTTCCCTAAACTAAATTGCTCTCTCTCTCTCTCTCTCTCTCTCTCTCTCTCTCTCTCTCTCTCTGCTACATCTCCTAGCTAGGGTTCATACATCCAAATTAGAGAGAGAGCAGAGAGCAGAGAGAGAGGAGGGCAGGTGAGAGGAGAGGGAGAGGCTTACGGGGCGGGGGAGAGGGCGGCGGCGGTGTGGTCGAGGGCGGTGGAGAGGGCGGCTGTGGCTAGATCGAGGGCAGGCGCAAGGGCAACGGCCGACGAGGTCGAGGGCGGGCACAGGGGCGATGATCGGCGAGGTCGAGGGCGGGCGTAGGGGCGACGGCCGGCGAGGTCGAGGGCGGGCGCAGGGGCGAGGTAGAGATGGGGGGAATGAGACTTGGTGAAATTTTGAGCCCGCGCCGTGGAGAGTTAACTCAAAATAGCGGTAGAGCTTGTTTGGAAACAAGCACTATAACTAACTTAGATATAGCGCTTGTTTCCAAACAAGCGCTACTGCTAACTGTTCCAATTTTTTTTTATTCTAAAATACTTAGCTATAGCGCTGGTCCACAGAAAAGCACTACTGTTATTTTTCTTATCTTCTTATTTTTTTTCCTTTTATAGTTTTTAGTTTTCTTTTCTTTTCTTATTTTCATTTTCTAGTTTTTAGTTTTCTTTTCTTTTATTATTTTCCTTTTCTTTTCTGTTTACTTTTCTTTTTCTTTTGTATTGCTTTCTCCCTTTTGTTTTATTTGTTTTTCTCCTCACAACGGTGTCTCCCGCTCCCACACTGCGCGAATATATCACTGGAACCATGCATGTGGAGGTAACATATCAGTGGACCGATAACGGTTACTTAAGTGTGTACACAAAATAGATACATATATATAAATGATGGTTTCTGATCAGCTGCGTCGACGACGTTTCACATTGAGCTTCTTCCCTTTCTTGTTCATTGCCGAGTAATTGAGCCCCTCCTTGTGACTTTTCCGGAGCCATGGAGTATGATCTTTCTTAGCTAGTGTAGTATTGATTCCTCTTTTCACGTATGCTTCATCATCATCGTCATCTTCCCTCATCGGGTTCCTGTATTGGTCGTAGTCTTCCTCGTTGGTGACTCCATCCATTCCGATGATGCTCCTTTTGGATCTCCTCACGACAAAACGGCTGGGATTGGCCGAGGTGGTTATGCAGAAGCATTGTGTCACGTGCTTAGCGTGTACCCATGGCTCATTTTTGGTGATGAAGTTAATGTTCACGGGAGTGCTCTTCGCGTCGGGTATTGACATGGTGGTGAAATTGTAAGTGCATCTAGTGCCACCCCTAGTTTGGTTTTGGAGTATTTACGACAAACATGGTTGAGGGACTAATGTGTTTGTGAGAATTGCAGGATAACACAGGTAGTAGTCCCTCCTTGATTCGGTTTACTTACCGGAGATGACCCCTAAAAATGTATGAAGACATTGAAGATAATGGTGGTACGTGAAGATATTCACATTGAAGACTATGACAGAAGAAGAATTGAGTGAAGACTATGGAGCGCGAAGACTTAGCAGTTTCATTGTTTCTTTTCTTCTTTGTTGAGTCATAGGAACCACCGTACTGTTAAGTGGGGTCAAAGTGAACAAAGTCAGAGTGACTGAAGTGATGCTCAACCAAATCCTGTGTCTTCGAGCGAAGACAATGAGAGCAAATCTTATCCAGAGACAGATAAGTCAGCTTTACTTGTAGCCCAAGTCAAGCTGTCGCGTGTGTTTGAAATCTGACCGTTGTGACACGTGTCAGTTCCTTAGTGACCCAGGGTCATTTCAGACAAATCAGGTCAGGTTGCCTAGTGGCTATAAATAGCCCACCCCCTACACCATAAATTGGTGGCTGCTCAGAGTTAGCGCATGGCTTTTGTCGTTGAGAGCAACCCACCTCCGAAGAATTTGAGAGAGAAATCCTTGTGAGGACAAAGCCCAAAACACCCAGAGCCCAAAGAGTGTTTGGCATCATTGAAGTCTTTCTGTCCGCGTGATCTGAAGACTTGTTACACTTGAGGACTGTGAATCCTCCAGCCGGTTAGGCATCGCGTTCGAGCATCCAAGAGTAATTGTGGATTGCCGGTGAACGAAGTCTGTGAAGGTTTGGAAGTCTACCTTGAAGACTTACCAGAGTGATTGGGCGGGGACTGTGTTTCCTTAGCTCAAGGGGAATAAGGTGAAGACACGCTCTTCTAAGTTCAATCTCAGCCTCCCTAACCAGACGTACAGTTGTCACAGCAACTGGAACTGGTCGAACAAATCCTTGTCTTCACAACGCACTGGTTCTATCCCTTACTCTCCTTACTTACAGTTTGTCTTTGTGAAGTCATTGCCTGAATTCTCTACCTGTTTGACTTCACTGTGTGACTACTTGTTACGGCGGCTTCATACTATCTTCCATCCTGATCCTACTACCTAGCTGCTATCAGTCATCATGCTTTAGCTTCATACTTGTTTGACTATTGCTTGTCTAGTGTAGTTTATCTTCCGCTGCATGGTTATAGGTCTAGTTTTCATGTTTGTCTTTGAAACTTTCATGTTTTGAAGACTTTCATAAAAATCTCCTATTCACCCCCCTCTAGTCGATAACTAGCACTTTCAATTGGTATCAGAGCAAGGTATTCCCTTGTTCTATGTGATTCACTTTAACCACCTGGAGTTTTAACTATGTCGACTACAGGGATAATCAAAGTCTCCGCTGCGTGCCCTATTTTTGATGGCACTGAATATCCCTACTGGAAGAATAAGATGCGTATGCATCTTGAAGCCATTGATGTCGATCTGTGGTATGTCGTCAAGAACGGCGTTCCCAAGACTGGTGAAGGTGTCACCCCTCGATGTCAAGAAGTTCATTCAACTCGATTCTCTGCGAAGAACATCATCTGTGGTCATCGACCAAAGGGCGATCTGACGTGTGAGTGCTTTGGAAACGTCGAAGCTAGTGCAGGGACCGGCTCTCCAAGGTCAATGAAGGCGTTTCAACTCGGAGAGATCAAAGAATCGGTGTCCTCATAACCTCTTCAACCGCTTCAAGAGAAATGACAATGAAAATGTCCAGCTCATGTTTGATCGTCTCACTGACATCACAAACGAGCTTCAATCTCTCGGCGCCACTGAGATTACCAAGCATGAAATCGTCAAGACGCTTCTGAGATCTCTTGACGGCTCATTTGACACTCTAGCTCTTATGATTCAAGAACGCATACGACTTCAAGACACCCGATCCATCTGACATACTTGAGAGGCTTAACACACATGAGTTCCAGCTATCTGAGAAAAGAGATATCCATGGTCCCAACTATGGCCGAACTCGCGCTTTGAAGGAAAAGGCTGTTTCCTCATCTGAAGAAGAATTTGAATGCAGTTCCGGTGAAGCTGAAGACCTTGGAAAGGAGCTCGCTATGCTTGTGAAGAAGTTCCAGAAGTTCACTAAGAAGAAAGGCTTCAGGAAGTCTTCACGATCCAGCTCAAGAAATGATGAAGCTTCTTCCCATGATCACAAGAAGAGAACCTGTCACAAGTGCAAGAAACCTGGTCACTACATCTCTGAGTGTCCACAGTGGGACAATGAGAAGAAAAAGAAGAAGAGCAAGGAATATGATTCTGATGACAAGAAGAAGAATAAATACTTAAAATCTTCTTCCAAGTCAACTTCCAAGTCTTCATCACACAAGAAAAGTTTGTCTGGAAAGGCTCATGCTTTTGTTGGCAAGGAAATGGATTCAGAGGAGGAGTCTGCTTCTGAGGAGGCAGAAGTGGTGGAGTCTGAGGAGGAGTCGACTGCAGTGTTGCAAGTCTGGCTTTAGCTTCAGCCTACGTTGCCAAGTCCATCTTCAACGCTGAAGACAATGTATCCATCACCAACGCTGATGCCAGTGACAAGGACGACTCCACTCCCACTTACTGCTTCATGGCATGCGATGCCAAGGTAAACTCACGCGATGCTTACTTTCAAACATCAAGTGAAGATGACTCTGATTGTGAATCAAAACCCAGCTACAAAAGACTTGCTAAAATTGCACTGAACAACAGAAAGCTATGGAACATATTCAACAACTGTTAGACAAAAGCGATGATATGTTGGACGCTGAAATGACCCGATCTCAGTCCTTAATTGAAGATATAAAAAATCTTCATGTTAAGTACCAAGAGCTTGAAGGTCGTCATGAATCACTCTCAACAACCCATGAAAAGCTTTCCTATGATTATCTTCAAAGGAAGCAAGATCTTGAGAAGTTGAGAGCGGCTCATGAAGATCTTCAAAAGGAAAATGAGTCACTTCGTGCTCAACAGATCAGTCCCGCTCAGGAAGGATTTGAACCACCATGTTTAAAATGTCTTGAGCGTGATAACGTTAATTACATTCTTTGAGTGTTCTCTGTTGCTCTTGTTTCAATATCTTCAACCATCGGTGTGGTAACTAACCCCTCTGCGGAGGATGCCACTGCTGTTGCTAATGAAAATGCTAGATTGAAGACATTGCTTGAAATAGGAATGTACAAAAGCCTCAAGGGGCATCAGACACTGTGTGATGTCCTCAAAAAGAAGATCTTGAACCAAAACCCTAGGAAAGAGGGTGTTGGGTTTGAGAGGAAAATGAATGTTGATGGTTCTTACTGGAAGCCTGAGCAGTACCCCAAAACCACATGGGTTCTTTGCAAAGGAACCTTCAATGGATCCATCCACCTTATCTGGATTTACTTGTGCTAACCCAATTGCTATTGATGAATCCTTTGATGCAAACTATAAACTGTTTAAGAATCAGAATGGTGAAGTGTTTGCCAGGTATATTGGTACTAACTGCAGGAATGGACCACCTATGAAGAAGATCTAGGTGCCTAAACAGTGTATTGAGAATCTTCCTGTGAATGTGATCATGACACCACCAAGGAAGAAGACAAACCCCAGACCTATGGCTTCATAAGGCCCAAAGGCTTCATACAGATACAGGACTCATGAGAGTCGCCCTAACGCCAATGTTTTGCAGGAAACACGTGCTCTGATGAATGAATATGAGCGTGTATCTTCAAACCGCTATGTTCACAAAACTAAGAATTTTTCTGCCTATTCACATGAGTATTATTCACCTCCTGCGAGGCTATTTGCTAGGGCTTCAAAGCCAAAGTTCTCAGATGCTGCACTTAGACTCATTGCTTCGAAGCCACCCCTGAAAATATGGGTGGTTAAGAACACTTAACTCTCTTTTGCAGGGAAATGTCTCCAGCCAGAAATCAAAGGCGTCCGATGCTATTGCTGGGGACCTAAAACACATTATGGGATGCAAGATAAAATGCCCAAATGATCTTACTATGTATTTCGTTCCTGAATCGCTTGCCAGTCATACTATCAGTCCTAACCTTTATCTGAGCTTTGATAATCCTCTTGTGCGTCAAATGTTTATGCTTCACAATACTCTTTGTAAAGCCTATCCTCCTAACCGCACTGTAGGGTACGCCACCTCGTGCTTGAGAATGGATTATGGACAGCGATGCACTAACCACATATTTGGTGATCGAAGTCTTCTCATGGACTCAACCTTACGTCCATGTGATAAAAGTCACATCACATTCGGCGACACTTTGGTAAAAGCAAGGTATTGGGCCTAGGTAGAGTTGCAATTTCAAGGGATCAGCACATGGACAAAGTGATGCTTGTTGAATACCTTGGTTTCAACTTAATGTCTGTCTCAATGCTTTGTGACTTAAACATGATTGTGCTATTTGGAAAATACCGTTGCCTTGTACTAATGGGATCTTACAAGTCTCTAGTCTTCGAAGGGTACAGGAAAGATGATCTGTACATGGTAGACTTCTCAGCAGGACCACAGATGGCCGTATGTCTTCTAGCAAAGTATTCAGAGTGCTTGCTCTGGCATCGGAGGCTAGGGTGTGCTGGCATGAGGAACCTACACACTCTCGCCAAGAAGAAGCACGTCATAGGCATTGAAGGCGTCAAGTTCAAGTGAAAGTGCTAGTTATCGACTAGAGGGGGGGTGAAAAATAGGCGATTTTTATGGAAGTCTTCAAAACATGGATGTTTCGAAGACAAAAAATAGAAATGACCTAATTGATATGCAGCGGAAGATAAACTACAACAAGCAAACCATAGTCAAGTATGTAATAATGTGAAAGTACAAGACTAATAGCAGCTAGGTAGTAAGGATCAAGATGGAAGATAGTGAGAAACCAATCAACAAAAGTAGTCAATCAATGAAGTCAAACAGGTATGATAGATAGGCAATGACTTCACGAAGACAAACTCTAAGTAAGGAGAGGGAGAAGATAGAACCAGTCACTTGTTGAAGACACAGGATTTGTTGGACCAGTTCAGTTCTTTGAGACAACTGTACATCTGGTTAGGGAGGCTGAGATTCAACTCGAAGACCGCGTCTTCACCTTATTCCCCTTGAGCTAAGGACACACAGTCCTCGCCCAATCACTCGATAAGTCTTCAAGGTAGACTTCCGAACCTTCACAGATCGCGTTCACCGCAATCCACAATGACTCTTGGATGCACAGAGCGACGCCTTACCGGCCGGAGGATTCAAAGTCCTCAAGTGTAATAAGTCTTGGTGTGAGACAGAAAGACTTCGGATGCCTAACACTCTTTGGCTCGGGTCTTTGGGCTTTGTCCTCGCAAGGATTTCTCTCTCTCAAAGGCTTGAGGTGGGTTGCTCTCAAACGACAAAAGACGTGCACTAACTCTGAGCAGCCACCGATTTATGGTGTAGGGGTGGGCTATTTATAGCCACTAGGCAACCCGACTGATATGTCCGAAATGACCACAGGTCACTAAGGAACTGACACGTGTTCCAACGGTCAGATTTCAAACACACATGGCAACTTTACTTGGGCTACAAGCAAAGCTGACTCATCCAGCTCTGGATAAGTTTTGCTCTCATTCTCTTCACTCGAAGACATAGGATTTGGGTTGAGCATCACATAAGTCATTCTGACTTTGATCACTTGGACCCCACTTAACAGTACGGTGGTTCCTATGACTCAACAAAGAAGAAAAGGAAACAACGAAACGACAGAGTCTTCGCGCTCCATAGTCTTCACTCAATGTCTTCTCATGTCATAGACTTCAATATGAATATCTTCCCATACCACCATTTTCGTCAATGTCTTCATACGTTTTTAGAAGTCATCTCCGGTAGGTAAACCGAATCAATGGGGGACACTACCTGTGTTATCCTGCAATTCTCACAAATGCATTAGTCCCTCAACCACATTTATCATCAATACTCCAAAACCAACTAGGGGTGGCACTAGATGCACTTACAATCTCCCCCTTTTTGGTGATTGATGACAAACTGGTTGAAGTTTTCAACGGGGATAAAGTATGTGAAATTGTAAAGGATAGGGAATTGTCTTCATAAGTGGCAAAGGCTCCCCCTGAAGATGTGCATATAAGTAGTTTTCTTTTGGAATGCAAATGCACATGGCAGGTTGTACTTGTGGAGATCCTCTTAAACTTATGAAGATAATTCATCATGCATGAAATGATATAACTAGGAGAATGACATGCATAATGAAAAATGGACGTCTGCAGAATGATCTAAGTGCGGAAGTTATCATCGCAGATGCGGAATTTATCATCGCACATGCAGAATTTATCATCGCACCAGAGTAAAGCAAATAAGTAGCAGGCGACCATCGAGTTTAAGTGTTACAACTCAAAGAACCAAATGTATCAAAAGCGAGAGTTGTAAACACTAGGCAAAATATTATGCAATCGCCCTTATGAACCCGTTTGAAGACTATCAAACTCATATGCTTCTCCCCTTTTGTCAAGAAGGACCAAAAAGGTTTGAAGACATAGAGCATCTACTCGTCCTCTTCAGAAGTAGATGATGCAGCAGGGTTGGCGTTGTTGGTTGGCGGTGCAGACGAACTTGGTGCAGTGTCGATGCGTGCAGAAGTAGGGGGCGGTGAAGTAGCATCGACTTCATCATCTATCACTCTGGCATTGACGGTTGCCGCGGAGGAAGAATAGTCAGAGTCTTCAAGTGATGGAGTTCGTCGTAGGACTGCATTCCGTGGAGGAGTGGAGTCAAACTTGAAGCGTTCGGTGAAGCCATCGTCTTGAAGATCTGCTTGATCGAAAGGTGGTCAAACTCTTCCAAGATCGCCGACATGTCTCGTGAGTGACAAAAGCATTCTTGGTGGCAAGATTTCGAATGCGACTGACGTCCACCAAGAGGCTTTGCATCTGTCGCTTGAGCCAGGAGTGATGCTTATCTTGTTTCTGATGCAGTGCAACAAGAAGTTCTCGATCATTGAGGATGCGAGAGCGCTTCCTGGGTCTTTGGCCAATTGTGCTCTCAGTAGCTTCAGTCCGCGCATGGTGAGGCAGATGAGTGTTCCCAGCCAGAGGATAGACACGAGATACTGCTTGGACGCCTTCCATGGGTTGAGAGAAGCTATGGTGATCTGCATTCTGAAGACAAAGTGGCGTTTTGGCAGGCTCAGGGTATATGGCTTCAACGGACATATCAAGCTCTGGTAGAAAGATCGGATGATTGCGAAAGCAGAGGGCTGATAGTTGATAGCGAGTGCATCTTGATGAGGCGCATAACCCATGGAGCATAAAATTTCGGACCAAAAGATCACATCCAGACGCAGCCAATTGCGGATGAAGAATTCTTGCGTATTGAAGGCGATGCCATTGAGGATGTAAAAGACCAATGTCTTCATGGCTCCTTCAAGTTTTGCAGATGATGAATGCCCTTTGATAGGCCATAGAGTTCGCTTGATGATGTGATATATTATGCGAGGTAGATACTCAAGGTCATCAACAAAGAATTCTGAGGGTATTCAGCGTCATGTGGCGTAGGCTTCATCATGCTCAACATCCGGCTCATGTTGGGCTCTGGCTTATGAAAGATGCTCTCCAGTGCATCGCGGTGAAGTTGACAACCAGGTTCAAACAGCTCTCCGGGAGTGGGTAGGCCTGTGAGCTCAATGACGTCAAGACCTTTGGCTTCATGATGAACATTTCCTGTCATCCACTCGAGAACCCATGTCTTCATATCTCTGTAGTAGCCGCGGATGTGGAGGGTAGCATAGAATTGAAGCACAAGTTCTTCATTCCAGTGTTCTTTATGCATTACGAAGTCGGCGGACACTGCATCACGAAAGCAATCAAGTGCTTCTTCTAAGCACGGCAGTCCAAAGAATGGCTTCGATTAATAGGCGCATATCTTGGAAAATGCGCCCTTGGTCATCTGAGCAGGAGTAATAGCTTCGTTCTTGATAGCTCGAAGCGGTCGGATGATATCCTTGGCCTTGTGTAGGGGTTCTTTGCTCTGTCAAAGAAAGTGTTGTGGGCTTTGAAGCCATTTGCATTGAAAGACCCTGTAGAGGTGGCAGTGCCTGGAAACCTTGGCAGTCGTGGCTTTGGCTTCTGGACCAGAGGCCTATGCCCAACATGATATTCAAACTGAGGACCAGAGGCATGAGGCGGAGGGACCAGAACAGGCCATCTTACTGTGATTAGCTGACCATAGTTGTATGCTTGCTCAATTGTGTAGGGCCTTGGTGGCGGGCTGGGCGATGGCAACAAGCCGAGGCTTCAGCTGCTCGATAGATGCTTGAGGCGATTGCCTCATTGGCTTCAAGAGCTGTTGGTGCAGGCTCCACATTTGCTTCAGCCATGACCACGTCATTGGCTTCATTGGTGTTGGAGGTGGCAGCCGCAATGTTTTCAACCTCCACTTGAGGAGCTGGAGGGTCGGGCACTGGCACGTTGATATCAGGAATAACTTCTTCAATAACAGGGGGTGTAGGGACACGTTCTTCTTCTTCTTGGGTGTCTTCGGCTGATGCAGCCGGATTGTCTTCAGCAGCTTTGCCCTCAGAGTCGGAGACATTCACAGTTGGAGTGGGTTCTGAAAACACTTGACGTGCAACATGTTGGTGGTGCACTTCTCCTTCTGGAACGCTCGAGAGAGGTACTTGAGGCCTTTGACATTTGCGAAGCCTGCTAAATGCAGGCGACGCCTTTGGAGATGGGGTTGCCTGGGCCTCAAAGTCTTCCTCTTCTTCTTGTTGTTGTTGTTGGGGAGTGACTTGTTGTTGGGGAGTACTAGGGGAGTCTTGTTGCTGTGGGTGATCAGCCCATGATGCATCCTGCGCAATTGGCGTCAGAGGATGACCAATGTTGATGAGTTCGATGTTCGTGAGAACAGGCGATGACACTGGGTTTGGTTCGATCTGAGGAAGAACTTCATCATCTTCAACATTGTCATGATGACCAATGTCTTCAGCAGCGGTGGGATCAACTGCTGGAATGTCTTCAGCTTCATGAGCCTTTGTGGAAGCAGGCTCATGAACTATCATCCATCGTTCTTGGATAGCAGAGGCAGGGCGAACCATTGAAATGGGTTCAACAACTAAGGGCTCTGTGGGAGCAGCCTGATTCTTCTTGGTCTTGAGCTTCTTCTTGGAGGGAGCAGCATCAGAGGCTTCAGGATTTTTCCTTTTTCTGGCTTCAGCCTCAGCAGCCCTCGTCTTCTTCTGTTCAGAAGAGGTTGACCTGACCTTTGGCTTCGATCCAGTCATGCTGCTTGGGAAGACTATGCGGGGTTCTTCCTGCCTTGAAGGTGCAGCCATTCTGGGGTCAATGCCAGGACGGCCAAGAGCCTTGCGCTTCTCAGCCTCATTGTAGGCTAGCACACACTTGTCAGCCAGACTCTTCATGCGCTCACGAGAGCCTTTAGCTTCATCACGCTTCTTGTGAAAGGCTTCTTTGAGGTCGTGCAGCATGATCTTGGAGTTTTTTACATCTTGCACGCTGAGCGAAGCCATATGCTTCTTGAACTGTGCCTTCTCATAGTCAATCTTATGCTTCAGTTCAACAATGCGCTGAGCAAGAGCTAGCTCAGAAGCAATGGCTCCATTGAAGGAGACGCTGAGGCCAATAGGAAGTTGCAGATCTTCAAAGCTGATGTTTGGGGTGTCAAACCACTCATCAATGAAGTGATGGATGATTGCCACATCAAAGAGATGCAAATTCTTTGAAGATCTCTCGCTTCTTCCTTGCTCTTTATCGATTGCTCGAGAGCATCATCTGCAAGATCTTCATCATTTGGACGGATCAATGTGCTCATCGCGCAAAATGGCAGCAGGAGTCGATGTCGGATCGAGATTCTTGACAATTTTCTTTTTCTTCTCCGTCTTCTTGGAGATACGGGATTGATCTTCAGACTGCGCACTGGCTTCAGGAGGTGCAGTGGCTAGTGGCTTCACACGTGAAGCTTTTGGAGGAGCAGCTGACTTTGAAGCCTTGACTTTCTTTTGCTTCTGCGGCTTTGGAGCAGGAGCAGGAGCAGGAGCTGGGACTTCATCAGAGTCAGCATCGTCATCAGAGTGATGAGGCCATCAAGGTTTGAGAAGGGGCCGATGACATTGGGTTCAGCATCACGTGAGCCGTCAGCACGGGGAGCAGAGGGACCATGGTTGAAGTCTAATCCCAATAACTTCTTGTTTTCCTTGGCCGAAGCCTTTGCGTGCTGGAAGTTGCGCTTGAAGAGATTATCGTCACGACAGCAGAGCAATGAGCGTTAGTCAAGATTCTCAGCCGAGGTCCACGGACCATACAAGGATAGAAACCCTGTGCAATAGCTTCAGCCATGTTCTTGGGTGGAAGGCCTCGAAATAGAATATCACCCCAAGGGTTTCTGATAGCATTCTTCTCTGCATATTCCTGGTTTACAAAATTGTACTTGAACCATTGTTCAGCCCAATATCGACGAATCCATTGGATTCGTGTCTTGCGCTGATTGTAATTCTCTTTGGGATCTGTCTTGTACAGCTCTACGAGGTCATCAGGCAGATCTTTTGAGGTTCCCCACCCATACGCCGCCCTTCCTAATCGGGTTTATCTGCAGCCATGAATTTCAAACTGAATGGCTTCAATACGTTCAGAGGCTTCAAAAGCTTGCGTTCTTTGGACAAACAGGAACTGGCTTCGGGAGAGTTAAGTTTATCTTTGTAAGAATTCTGCAAGCGAATGCGCACTATGAGAACCAAGGGATTCTCCCACGGACATGTACCGTGATGACATTAGAGATGCGAGGGAAGGGAAGAGGTCATATGCATTCTCGTAAGATTTTGAAGATAAATCAGTTTGAAGACATTGACCTCATGATGCGAAGACATTCACTTATACGCTGAGAGTTGGTTCCAGATTTGTACGAATCCGTGAATAAGTACAAGTGAGGAATCTAACTAGTTGTGAAGCTTAAGTGAATATACTAGGCAATATGAGATGTAGACAGAATAGATCTAACATTGTATAGGCAGAAACCATTTTGGTAAGAAGGATGAATCTTTGAGGATCAAAAAGATGGTAAAAATAGAGTTATATTTACCACTCGAAGAACTGCTAGACGGGAAGAAAAGGAGGCCAAGCAGTTCAATCCACCGTACCCTAACTTGGCAACGGAGGACACCTACGGCGGTGGCTGAGAGGACGATGTTCGCGGCCGGCGTGAGGACGACGTCGGAGAAGTCGCGGCAGCTAAGTGCTTCGTCGCCGGCGTCGTCGAGAGCTAGCGGTGGCGCTAGGGTTTTGACGAGGTGGAGAGGTGGAAGAAGGTCTTCTTTACCGCAGGGGACATGTATTTATAAGGAGGTGTGCGGCACAGTGCAAATACGCAGGTGCCTCTGGCGGTTCACATCTGAGGGGCACGTGGCAAGCATGCAACATACTCTGAGTTGTCCCACATTCCCACGCCCGCCAGGTTTGTCGGATGGTCTTTCCGGCTTCTCCGGATTTCAACAGTAAGGATGAATCATTTAAAACAGACTTAAAGTTTGTCTCTGTGTCTTCTGCTGACAAGAACGGAGAGAAGACATTCGACAGTTTCAACAGAATGCATATGATTTGGACAGATAGAGTTTGAGATGGAAAGCATAGAGAGATTATGGTCCGATCACATTCACTTAGTTCAAAAGATTCAACTTGGAAGACATAGCTATAAGTGAATGTTGTAGAGGACAGAACAATATATATATATATATATATATATATATATCAGAAAGCAACCAAATCAACGTAGTGAAGAAAATCATGAAGATAGGTTGAAGTTGAAGAAAAATCAAATGCGAAGATATTACAGAAATAACGCCATGAGTGAAACACTTCAAACAGAGAAATTTGGTGGTGGCGTTACTCAATCAGTATAGGAAGTGTTAAACCCGGACATCGGCGCACAATTATCGTGGCGCTCAAGTCAAATTCCACGTTAATGTATTCACACTCGTAATGTAAGTCTCCATTGATTGAATATATACTTTACTTCGTGTGTTGCACATCTAAGTCATCAACATGCATAAGTGTTAGGATGTGTGCTTGATCACAGGACATTTGAGGATTCCAAGATATTTAGTTCACACCGTAACTTGCAAAACCTTTTCTCATCCAAGTGCTTTGTGAAGATATCTGCCAATTGCTCTTCAGTGTTGACGTGAATGATGTCAATATCTTTCTTCATGACATGATCCCTGAGAAAATGATGACGAATTTCAATGTGCTTTGTCTTCGGGTGCTGGACTGGATTGTTGGCAATCTTGATGGCGCTTTCGTTGTCGCAGAAGAGAGGTACTTGTATTAGATTGATGCCATAGTCCTTGAGAGTTTGCTTCATCCATAGAAGCTGAGCACGTTAAAGATCCAGCAGCAATGTATTCAAATTCAGCAGTTGAGAGTGATACACAGTTCTGCTTCTTTGAAGACCAACAGACAAGTGATCATCCCAGAAAGTGACATGTGCCTGATGTAGACTTGCGACCCACCTTGTCACCAGCATAATCAGCATCCGAAAATCCAACCAAATCAAATTTTGAGCCTTTGGATACCATAATCCGAGTGTTGGGGTGTGAGCCAAATATCGAAGAATTCGCTTCACAGCTAAGTGATACGATTCCTTTGGTGCCGCTTGGAATCGAGCACACATGCAAACACTAAGCATGATATCTGGCCTAGATGCACATAGGTAAAGTAAGGAACCAATCATGGAGCGGTATACCTTTTGATCGAACTCTTTACCATTGTCGTCGGGAACCAGATGATGTTTGGCTGGCATTGGCGTCGTGTATCCTTTTGCAATCTTGCATTCCAAACTTCTTGAGACAATCTTGGAGGTATTTTTCTTGAGATATAAAGATGCCATTCCTTTCTTGTGAATTTGAAGACCAAGGAAGAACTTGAGATCTCCCATCATGGACATCTCGATATTGTTCTTGCATCATGTATCCAAATTCATCACTATACTTACGGTTGGTGCGGTAGAAGATAATGTCATCCACATATATTTGGCATACAAACAGTTCACCATCATATGTCTTCGTGAAGAGTGTGGGATCAAGGGATCCAGGTTTGAAGCCTTTGCTCTTCGTGAAGTCTTTGATCGTATCATACCGGTAGCGAGGAGCTTGTTTGAGGCCATACAAAGGCTTTATTTAGCTTGTACACCATATCGGGATGTTTTGGATCTTCAAAGCCGTGGTTGAGCGACATATACTTCTTCTTCAATCTTGCCGTTGAGAAATGCACTCTTCACATCCATTTGATATAACAAGATGTTGTGGTGGTTAGCATAGGCTAGTAGTATGCCAATAGCTTCAAGCCTAGCTACAGGAGCAAATGTTTCATCGAAGTCAATTCCTTCAACTTGAGTATATCCTTGAGCCACAAGACGTGCTTTGTTTCAAACGACTTGACCATGCTCATCTTGCTTGTTTCAATATATCCATTTGGTGCCAATAATGTTATGCTTGTGAGGGTCAGGACGCTTGACAAGTTCCCAAACATTGTTCAGCTTGAACTGTTGGAGTTCTTATTGCATAGCTTGTATCCATTCTGGTTCCATAAAGGCTTCAAAGAACTTTCTTGGGTTACGATATTGACACAAAAGAAAAGTGCCCACAGAAATTTGCTAGTCTGTGTTGCTCTTGAGCGAGTAAGCGGACCAGGTGCATTGATGCTATCGATTATCTTCTCAATCTGTACTTCATTTGCAACTCGAGGATGAACAGGACGAAGACTTTGCTCTTGCTGATCATTGTCATCATTGGGAGGATTGTCTTCAGACTGAGCATTGTCTTCAGGTTGGTTAGGTGAAGAAATGATAAGTTCCTCTTCAGGCTGTGCTTCAGAAGGCATGATTTCACCAGTTCTCATTAGCTTGATAGATTCGCTGGGCGGAGCTTCGTCTAGTGTACTTGGTAGGAACTCTCTTTCTGAACCATTGGTTTCATCAAATCGCACGTCCACAGTTTCGACGATTTTGTAGTGATAGAGGTTGAAGACTCTGTAGGAGTGCGAGTCCTTTCCGTAACCGAGCATGAAGCCTTCCTGAGCTTTGGGTTCAAATTTTTACTTGTGATGGGGATCCTTGATCCAAAGCACTTAGCCCCAAATACTCAAGTAATCGACATTTGGCTTCTTGCCAAGAAGGAGCTCATAGGATGTTTTGTTCGTAAGCTTATGGATGTAAACACGGTTGATGACGTGACATGATGTATCAATAGCTTGAGCCGTAACTTTCTTGGTGTCTTGTACTCATCGAGCATTGTTCGAGCCATCTCAATGAGGGTTCTGTTCTTGCGCTCCACAATGCCATTTTGCTGAGGTGTGTATGGAGCAGAGAACTCATGAGTGATTCCCATGGTATCCAGATAAAGATCAAGTCCAGTGTTCTTGAATTCAGTGCCGTTGTCACTTCTGATATGCTTGATCTTGACGCCATAATTGTTCATTGCTCGATTGGCAAAGCGTCTGAAGACATCCTGCACTTCAGTCTTGTAGAGAATTATGTGCACCCATGTGTATCTTGAGTAGTCATCAACAATGATGAAGCCATAGAGACAAGCAGTTGTTGTGAGGGTAGAGTAGTGAGTAGGGCCGAATAAATCCATGTGTAACAGCTCGAAGGGTTGAGATGTCGTCATGATTGTCTTCGAGGGGTGCTTTGCCCTAGTCATCTTTCCAAATTTCGCAGCACCACACAAATGATCCTTCTTGAACTTGACACCTTCGATGCCTATGACATGCTTCTTCTTGGCGAGTGTGTGTAAGTTCCTCATGCCAAGATGCCCCAAAGATCCGATGCTAGAGCCAGATTCTGAAGCTTTTGCGAGAAGACATACGGCAAGCTGTGGACCTGCTGAGAAATCTACCATGTATAGATCATCTTTCCTATACCCTTCAAAGACTAGAGACTTGTCAGATTCCAGTAGTACAAGGCAACGATATTTTCTGAATAGCACAATCATGTTGAAGTCACAAAGCATTGAGATGTATATTGTTGAAACCAAGGATTCAACAAGCATCACTTTATCCATGTGTTGATCCTTTGAGATTGCAACTCTACCTAGACCCAATACCTTGCTTTTACCAGTGTCAGCAAATGTGATGTGACTCTTGTCTGATGGACGTAAGGTTGAGTCCATGAGAAGACTTCGATCACCAGTCATATGATTAGTGCATCCACTGTCCATAATCCATTCTGAAGCATGAGGTGTCATACCCTACAGTATAGTTAGGGGGATAGGCTTCACCAAGAGCATTGTGAAGCATAAACATTTGACAGGCAAGTGGATTATTGAAGCTTAAATCAAGATTAGGAATGATAGGATGAATGGCAAACGATTCAGGAACAAAATACATAGTGAGACCATTTGGGCATTTGATCTTGTGCCCTACAAGATGTTTTAGGTCCCTAGCAATAGCATCAGACGCCTTTGATTTTCGGCTGGAGACCCTTTCCTGCAAAAAGAGTTAATTCTTCTTAACCACCCACATCTTCAGGTGGCTTAGAAGCAATGTGTCTAAGTGCAGCATCTGAGAACTTGACTTTGGAACCCTAGCAAATAGCCTTGCAGGAGATGAATGATACTCATATGAATAAGCGAAAAGTTCTTAGTTCTATGAACATAAGCGGTTTGAAGACACACGCTCATATTCATAAACTTGAGTACGGTTTCCCTACAAAACATTGGCGTTAGGGTGACTCAGGTGAGTCCTCTGTCTGTATGAAGCCTTTGGACCATATGACGCCTTAGGTCTGGGGTTTGTCTTCTTCCCAGGTGGTGTCATGATGACATTCACTGGAAGATTCTCAAGACAACTTTTGGGAACCCAGATCTTCTTCATAGGTGGTCCATTCCTGCAGTTAGTACCAATATACCTGGCAAACACTTCACCATTCTGATTCTTGAACAGCTTATAGTTTGCATCAAAGGATTCATCAATGATAATAGGGTTAACACAGGTAAAGCCAGATAAGGTGGATGGATCCACTGAAGGTCCCTTTGCAGCAACCCATGTGGTTTTGGGATCTTTGCCGGGCTTCCAGAGGGAACCATCGACATTCATTTTCCTCTCGAACCCAACACCCCTTTCCTAGGGTTTCAGTTCAGAATCTGCTTTTGAGGACATCGCAAAGTGTCGATGCCCTTTCGCACTTTTATACATCCCGGTTTCAAGCAATGTCTTCAACCTAGCATTTTCATCGACAATAGCGGTGGTATCCTCCGCAGAGGGGTTAGTTACCACATTAGTAGTTGAAGACAATGCAACAGTAGTAGCAGTTGAACATTCAGCAACAGAGGTAGCGATATCACGCTCAAGACATTTTAGACATGGTGGTTCAAATCCATCCTGAGCGGAACTGATCTGTTGAGCGCGAAGTGACTCATCTTTTTTTGAAGATCTTCATGAGCCGCTCTCAATTTCTCAAGCTCTTGCTTACTTTGAAGATAATCATAGGAGAGCTTTTCATGAGTAGTTGAGAGTGTTTCATGACGACTTTCAAGTTCTTGGTACTTAGCATGAAGATTTTTAATGTCTTCAACTAGGGACTATGAACGTGTCATTTCCGCGTCCAACAGGTCATCGCTTTTGTCTAACAGTTTTTTAGTATGTTCCATAGCTCTTTGTTGTTCGGTTGCAATTTTAGCAAGTGTTTTGTAGCTGGGTTTGGATTCACAATCAGAGTCATCTTCACTTGATGTTTGAAAGTAAGCATCACGTGATTTTACCTTGGCACCATGTGCCATGAAGCAGTAGGTGGGAGCAGGGTCGTCCTTGTCATCAGCTTCAGCGTTGGAGTGGAAGTCATTGTCTTCAGTGTTGAAGATGGACTTCGCAACATAGGCTGTGGCTAAATCAAGACTTGCAACGCCAGGGTCGGACTCCTCTTCAGACTCCACCTCCACCTCCTCAGAAGCAGACTCCTCCTCTGAATCCATTTCCTTGCCAACAAAAGCACGAGCCTTGCCAGATGAGCTCTTCTTATGAGATGAAGACTTAGATGAGGACTTGGAAGAAGACTTTGAATATTTCTTCTTCTTCTTGCCATCGTAATCATATTCCTTGCTCTTCTTCTTCTTCTTCTTCTCATTGTCCCCCTTTGGGGCACTCAGAGATGTAGTGTCCAGTTTTCTTGCACTTGTGACATGTTCTCCTCTTGTTGTCATGAGTGGAAGCTTCATCATTTCTTGAGCTGGATCGTGAAGACTTTCTGAAGCCTTTCTTCCTAGTGAACTTCTGGAACTTTTTCACAAGCATAGCAAGTTCCTTTCCAATGTCTTCGTGGATCATCGTAACCGCAATGATTCTTCTTCAGATGAGGAACACAACTTTTGCCTTCAAAGCGCGAAGTTCGGCCATAGTTGGGACCATAGATATCTCTTTTCTCGTAAAGCTGGAACTCATGTGTGTTGAGCCTCTCAAGTATATCAGACGGATCGAGTGTCTTGAAGTCGTATGCGTTCTTGTATCATGAGGGCAAGGGTGTCAAAAGAGCTGTCAAGTGATCTCAGTAGTGTCTTGACGATTTCATGCTTGGTGATCTAAGTGGCGCCAAGAGCATGAAGCTCATTTGTGATGTCAGTGAGGCAATCAAACGTGAGCTGGACATTTTCATTGTCGTTTCTCTTGAAGCGGTTGAAGAGGTTGCGAAGAACACTGATCCTTTGATCTCTCTGGGTTGAGACGCCTTCGTTGACCTTGGATAGCCAGTCCCAGACTAGCTTCGACGTTTCCAGAGCACTCACACGGCCATACTGTCCTTTGGTTAGATGACCACAAATGATGTTCTTTGCAGTAGAGTCTAGTTGAATGAACTTCTTGACATCAGCAGGGGTGACACCTTCACCAGTTTTGGGAACGCCGTTCTTGACGACATACTAGAGGTCGACATCAATGGCTTCAAGATACATGCGCGTCTTATTCTTCCAGTAGGGATAGTCAGTTCCATCGAACACGGGGCAAGCAGCGGAGACTTTGATTATCCCTGCAGTCGACATAGCTAAAACTCCGGTGGTTAAACCGAATTACACGTAACAAGGGAGTACCTTGCTCTGATACCAATTGAAAGTGCTAGTTATCGACTAGAGGGGGGGTGAATAGGCGATTTTAATGAAAGTCTTCAAAACATGGATGTTTCGAAGACAAACAATTGAAATGACCTAATTGATATGCAGCGAAAGATAAACTACAACAAGCAAACCATAGTCAAGTATGTAATAACGTGAAAGTACAAGACTAATAGCAGCTAGGTAGTAAGGATCAAGATGGAAGATAGTGAGAAGCCAATCAACAAAAGTAGTCAATCAATGAAGTCAAACAGGTATGATAGATAGGCAATGTCTTCACGAAGACAAACTCTAAGTAAGGAGAGGGAGAAGATAGAACTAGTCACTTGTTGAAGACACAGGATTTGTTGGACCAGTTCCAGTTGCTGTGACAACTGTACATCTGGTTAGGGAGGCTGAGATTCAACTCAGAAGACTGTGTCTTCACCTTATTCCCCTTGAGCTAAGGACGCACAGTCCTCTCCCAATCACTCTGGTAAGTCTTCAAGGTAGACTTCCGAACCTTCACAGACTGCGTTCACCGGCAATCCACAATGACTCTTGGATGCACAGAACACGATGCCTAACCGGCTGGAGGATTCACAGTCCTCAAGTGTAATAAGTCTTCAGGTCACATGCATGTAAAGACTTCGGTGATGCCTAACACTCTTTGGCTCTGGGTGTTTGAGCTTTGTCCTCGCAAGGATTTCTCTCTCTCAAAGGCTTCGAGGTGGGTTGCTCTCAAACGACAAAAGCGTGCACTAACTCTGAGCAGCTACCAATTTATGGTGTAGGGGGTGGACTATTTATAGCCACTAGGCAACCCGACCTGATATGTCCGAAATGACCCTGGGTCACTAAGGAATTGACACGTGTTCCAACGGTCAGATTTCAAACACACACGGCAACTTTACTTGGGCTACAAGCAAAGCTGACTCATCCAGCTCTGGATAAGTTTTGCTCTCATTGTCTTCGCTCGAAGACATAGGATTTTGGTTGAGCATCACTTGATCATTCTCGACTTTGATCACTTGGACCCCACTTAACAGATGCGGTGGTTCCTATGACTCAACAAAGAAGAAAAGGAAACAACAAAAGCGACCACGATCTTGGCGCTCCATAGTCTTCACCCAATGTCTTCTCATGTCATAGACTTCAATATGAATATCTTCACATACCACCATTGTCGCCAATGTCTTCATACATTTTAGGGGTCATCTCCGGTAGGTAAACCGAATCAATGGGGGACACTACCTGCGTTATCCTGCAATTCTCACAAACGCATTAGTCCCTCAACCACATTTGTCGTCAATACTCCAAAACCAACTAGGGGTGGCACTAGATGCACTTACATCAAGAAAGATCATCTGTGTGGAGCTTGTGAAGCTGGGAAGATGACAAGGGCCAAGCATCCCTCGAAGACAATCATGACTACATCTCGACCTTTTGAGTTGCTCCACATGGAATTGTTTGGTCCCACTCACTACTCTACTCTCACTGCAACTGCCTGTCTCTGTGGTTTCATTATTGCTGATGATTATTCAAGATACACGTGGGTGCACATAATTCTCTTCAAGACTGAAGTGCAGGATGTCTTCAGACGCTTCGCCAACCGTGCCATGAACAACCATGGCGTCAAGATCAAGCACATTAGGAGTGACAACGGCACTGAATTCAAGAACACATGCATCGACCTTTATCTTGACACTTTAGGCATCACTCATGAGTTTTCTGCTCCTTACACACCTCAGCAGAATGGCATCGTGGAGCGCAAGAACAGAACCCTTATTGAGATGGCTCGGACGATGCTTGATGAATACAAGACTCCAAGAAAATTCTGGCCCAAGCCATTGATACTGCATGCCATGTCATCAACCGTGTTTATCTTCACAAGCTTCAAGAAAACATCCTATGAGCTTCTAACCGTAAGAAGCCAAACGTAAGCTACTTGAGTATTTGGTGCTAGGTGCTGGATCAAGGATCCACATCACACTTCAAAATTTGCACCGAAAGCACATGAGGGTTTTATGCTTGGTTATGGAAAGGAATCGCACTCCTACAGAGTCTTCAACCTCTTTCACTATAAAGTGGATGAAACTATGGATGTGCGGTTCGATGAAACTAACGGCTCGCAAAGAGAGCACCTGCCAAATGTGCTAGATGGAGTACCTGCCAGTGAATCAATCAAGCTAATAGGAACAGGAGAGATCATACCATCAGAGGCTCAGCCTGAAGAGGAACTTATCATTTCGCACTGTATCAACTCAAGACATTGCTCACTGAAGACAATCCTCCAAATGATGACAATGATCGGCAGGAGCAAAATCTTCGGCCCGATTCATCCTCGTGTTGCAAATGAAGTACAAATTGAGAAGATAATTGATAGCATCAATGCACCTAGTCCACTCACTCGTTCAAGAGCAACACAACTAGCAAATTTCTGTGGGCACTTTGCATTTGTCTCAATCTCTGAACCCAAGAAAGTTGTTGAAGCCTTCATGGAACCTGAATGGATTCAAGCTATGCAAGACAAGATTCAACAGTTTGAGCTGAACAATGTGTGGGAATTAGTCAAGCGTCCTGATCCTCGCAAGCACAACATAATAGGCACAAAATGGATATATCGCAACAAACAAGACGAGCATGGTCAAGTAGTCATAAACAAAGCACGGCTCGTTGCTCAAGGATACACACAAGTTGAAGGAATTGACTTCGATGAAACATTTGCTCCAGTGGCTAGGCTTGAAGCCATTCACATACTGCTAGCTTACGCAAATCATCATAACATCCTTATGTTTCAAATGGATGTGAAGAGTGCCTTTCTCAATGGAAAGATTGAAGAAGAAGTGTATGTAGCACAACCGTCTGGCTTTGAAGACCCGAAACATCCCGATATGGTATACAAGCTCAATAAGGCATCAGATATGGCCTCAAACAAGCCCCTCGTGCTTGGTATGACACACTCAAAGACTTCCTGAAGAGCAAAGGATTCAAACCTCGTTCTCTAGATCCCACTCTCTTCACGAAGACATATGATGGTGAATTGTTTGTGTGCCAAATCTATGTGGATGACATTATCTTCGGTTGCACCAACAAGAAATACAGTGATGAATTTGGTCACATGATGCAAGAACAATATCAAATGTCCATGATGGGAGAGCTGAAGTTCTTTCTCGGCCTTCAAATCCTTCAGCAACGCAACGGCTTCTTCATATCTTAGGAAAAATATCTCAAAGATTGCCTGAAGAAGTTTGGAATGCAAGACTGCAAAGGATACACGATGCCAATGCCAACCAAAAGTCATCTAAGCCCCGACACCAATGGTAAAGATTTCGATCAAAAGGTATACTGCTCCATGATGGGCTCTTTACTTTATTTATGTGCATCTAGGCCAGATATCATGCTTAGTGTCTGCATGTGTGCCCGATTTCAAGCGGCACCAAAGGAGTCGCATCACTTAGCTGTGAAGCGAATTCTTCGGTATTTGGATTACACCCCAACACTAGGATTATGGTATCCAAAGGGCTCAGAGTTTGATCTTGTTGGATATTTGGATGCTGATTATGCTGGTGACAAGGTGGATCACAAGTCTACATCAGGCACATGTCACTTTCTGGGTCGATCTCTTGTCTATTGGTCTTCAAAGAAGCAGAACTGTGATCACTCTCAACTGCTGAATCTGAATACATTGCTGCTAGATCTTGCTGCGCTCAGCTTCTATGGATGAAGCAAACTCTTAAGGACTATGGCATCCATCTGAAGCATGTGCCACTCTACTGCGATAATGAAAGCACTATCAAGATTGCTAATAACCCAGTTCAGCACTCGAAGACAAAGCACATTGAAATTCATCATCACTTCCTCGTAGATCATGTTATGAAAGAAGATATTGATATCATTCACGTCAAGATGTAAGAGCAGTTGGCTGATATCTTCACTAAGCCCTTGGATGAGAAAAGGTTTTGCAAGTTGCGGTGTGAGCTAAATATCTTGGAATCCTCGAACGTCCTGTGATTAGGCACACATCCTAACACTTATTGTCGTGGACTTGTCACGGCAGATGTCCTCATGAAAGGACTTAGTCGTAGGGCCATCGTACGGGTTTACCTAGAGAGGTTAAAGCGGACACAAGACACGGGAATTATACTGGTTCGGCCCCTTCAATGAAGGTAAAAACCTACGTCCGGTTGTGATGTGATTGATATGGTTTCGCGACTAGGGAGCAATAGCTTTGCCTTAGCCTCGAAATCTCTCCCTCTAACTTCGCCGACGGGTCGTCCCTTTATATACACGGATTGGCGCCCGGTCGGTTTATTAGAGTCCCAATCCGGCTCATACAAGAGTCCGCTTGATCTCTCCTTTCCTATCTTACAACACAAGCTACAACGCTAAGGCGGTTTACATACATGGACCTTAATTCGCCTCTGGGCTCCAGGCGTCCACATGGGCCTGGATCATGAACGAGGGTAAACCGGCCCTCCCGGGGCGGTTCACACTCGATAGTTATATCCCCAACATTAGGCCCCAGATTGACTTGAACCGGTTCATGTTAATCTTCACACCCTCAAGAAACTCTTGATCTCTTTCCTCATTTCAGTAAACCGCCACCTGCTTGAACCGCCGTGATGTCATCTTCCGATTCGGCGTGTCGAAAGGCCCCGACGTCATCCTTAATAAAGAAATCCAAACAGTAAGATTCCCTGCATTTAATGCCATTCCGAAATCGAGGCGGCCGCACCTTCCGCCGCTTTTGACTCTCGATTTCTCGCGCCGTTGATTGCTCCGGTCCCTTATAAATAGACCGGTCGGGCCATTCTCTTCTTCTTCTTCCTCTCTTCTTCTTCCTCGCGACCATGACCACGAAGCTCTTGCCGTCGCCCTCAACCTTCGACCGACGCTTCCCGCCGGGTCAGCATCAACCTGATCTTACCAGAGTTTCAGCTCCTTCATGGTTCCCGCCGTCGGTAAGGTTTTCTTTAAACCCTAGATCTCATCTGGAAACTCGGTTCGTCTCATAGCTCGTGAGCGTTCATGCCGATTCTTCATACCAGTTCCACCATGGCCAGACGGCTCAGCCGCATCGCTCCTCATACGCATAGCGGCTGCTTTCGCCGTTTACGACTCTAGGCATCTTCCCCTTTGTTCAGATCTTTCACTTTAACATGCCTGAACCTTCCTGCACTGTAGGAGGTCTGTATAGGTCGCAGAAATTTTCCTTACTGAACCCCGGTAGATCTAGATTATTTCCTTTTGCATGGGAAACCTGTTTCTGTCTACACTTAGCAACTTTTTCAGCACTGCCTCCTCTGGCGGTTTAACTATCGATATCTAATCCGTCACTCCATTAGTCCTTAGTTAAGCCGTGAATTTCCGGTTCTTTGGATTGCCGGTTTAACATTATTTGTAACTCCTGACCTGTTCAATGGTGAACTGCTTTTCTTTCTTTCGCAGCCTTAATCTTCCTAATGGCTCCTCAATTTGCTGCTTGCAACCGGGTCCGGTCCAAAATCACCGAGACGCAGCTCAACGGCTACGCTACCACCGGGCGGTTTGGCTCCAAAAGACGTCCTCCATTGGCGTGTTCCGAGGGCGAAGTTTCTCCCGAGTCATGAGCGGGGAAGTAATTGTGTTTATGCAGCACTGGACCGGGGTTCTGCCTACCGGTTCAAAGTTTTTCCGGACGTCCTTGCCAGTTTGCAACTCCATCCGCAGGATATCGGCCCAATTTCGCTTTGAACATATGCAACTTCCAAGTCTTCGTGAAGTCTATCTTCAAGAAGAACCATCTGTGGAGTTGTTCCGGATTTTTTCCATTTGAACCGTCGCACAGAATTTTTCGATGGTCCCAACACGGAGCTGGGCGGCGTTTCAATTCGTAAGAGGAAGGAAGCCGATTTTCCTCACGCCAAGCACCACAGCCATCCAAAGGATTGGAACCAAACCTGGTTCTACCGCCGAACACTGCTCGCCAACGAAAACCCTTGCGGGCTACCGTCCTCACCGGCTCAGCAACCATCATCCATCTGCCTTCACGCTTAACCGCCATGAACGGAAAAATTTCGCACCACAAATAATCAAGCTCCGGGCTTTAATGGCCAATGGCTTAACCGGCGTGGATCTTGTGCGTTGCTGGGTCTCTTGGGGCGTTTTGCCACTAAGCCGCCGGCCCGGATTGATGCACGAGTACACCGGCAGCCTCAAAGATCCTCAAAGGCGCCACGAGCTGCCCATCACCGAACAGGAGGTCACCGAGACCGTCAAGAAGATGCTCGATGAGCCAATCTCCGTCTGCAGCCTCACCGGGTTGGCTCCATTTTGTGCCGCCAACAAACCGCCGGCGGTAAGCTTTACTTACTGCCTTTCAGGCTCATAACACTGTTGATATATGCTAATGCTTGCTGCTCCTCAGGCCGAAAGCTCCTTCTGGAAACGCACCAGACCGGTCCGGGCGCCGCGTGTAAAGTCCAAGGCCACTAAGAAAGCTGGCAAGAAAAAGACCACCGAGTCCTCTGAACCGCCGGAGGACAAAGAATCAGAGGCCGAGGTAAAACTTTGACACTTACGAGGGAGCCGCTGTAAACCGGCTTTCCGCTTTGTATTTCTTCTTGCATATGCTTGGCCTTTTTACCTTCTTTTTACCGACAATTTTTCTTCCCAGGATGATCTTTGAAGCCGGTCATGCCGATCCTGTTGAGGTAATCCTTCTTTCTTCCGAATCTGAGCCATACTGTTAAGAGAATTCGTCACCGTCCGGAAAGTGAAAAATACCATTCCTGTGCTTATTTGAATCCAAATCTTTCCTTGAAGACACTGCAGACGAAGAGCGCCAGTACAACCCGACACAAGGCCAACAGGTTACCTCACCGGTTTACCGGACACACCAACCCGGAGCGTCGTCCGGTGACTTGCTCTCCGAAAAGCGTTATCCCTTGAAAGGTTTCTTCCGATGTCCTCTCAATCTGTCTCGACCCAATTATCGTGCCTCTTCCAACTCGTCTGGCGGTTCATCCACCACACAACTGCCTCCGCTGAACATCGCCGCAGGGTATGTAATTACTGTCTGTCAATTCGATTCCCTATTACCTTGGTCAATTTGTCTTGATCCAACTCTGAATATTGCAGCACCAAGGCTCGCTTGAGCAAGAAAGCAAAAACTCTTGATCCTACTCCGGATGTTGATCCGGAAAACCCCGTAACAGCCACATGAAAATCCTGAAGCCGCCAAGGAAAGCTCCGCGAGCTGTACAAGGACGATATCGCTGACCCGCCAGAAGCTGAACCGGAGGTCCAAGTGGAAACCTCACAGCCTGCTTCCGCTAAACCTGGCCCACCGAGCGGATCGTGACTGTTGAACCGCCGAGCCAAAGCAAGACGACATCAGGCCCAAACAAGACCGCTGAAAATGACGATGTTATTGTGACAGGTACTGGCTACACTGCTCCTAGCCAAACGGTCGCTTTAGCAAAGCACAGCATCAAAGAAAGTTCCACTACTATCAAGAAAGACAAGGGAAGACTGATATGTCTGCTTCGACAATTTCTCCGCCCAAGAACTTCATTCCGGCTTTACGAACCGGCTTTACACAAGCCGTGACCTTGAAGCCGGTCTAGTAAATCGCATGAAGGACCGCTATGAGGTAATAAGTTGACCTTTCTCATCTTTTCACCGCATAGTAGCCCCCAAAGGGTCGGTTTAACTTGGCAAAGTTAAACCGACTTAAGGTGTGTCTCCTCATAGCAAATTGAGATCAACTAGCCATTAGCCCCAAGTGCCAAGTTGAATACTTGTATTAAGCTTGGGACTTGTATAATGAAACCACTAACATGCTTTCTTTGTCATCGAATGAAATACACCAAAGAAGTCAGGCAACTCAAGGACCTCCGAACCAATCTGAAACCCAAATAGCGTAAGCCACCAAAACCAAGGATGAGCTAAAGACTGCCCTGACCACCATGGAGCAGCTGAAGGAGTGGTACAAATCCGAAGCGGTCAATCGACACCAAGAAAGCCGGTTTAATAAAACGGGCGGAGGAATCTGAGGCGGCCCTTAAACCGGTGACTGAAGAGCTTACCGGACTCAAACGCCAAGTGCATGCCATGACCTCTGCCGTCTTTGGTAAGTAAATTTACACTGAATATGCCTGTGTTAACGCTTCCGCCGGTTTAACTTGAACTGTCTAAACCTGGTGTAGGCAAGCGTATTGCTCATCTGGGCTCTGACGTGCGGAAAAAGCTCAAGGCTTCATACACCCTGATTGAACAGCTATATACCGGCGCCCAGCCGGGCCATATGCGCCACTTCATATGACAACACGGGCGCCGCCCCTGATCGAGAGAGAGATCGACCGGCTGTCCATGATTCCGGGACAGCTTGAAGAGATGAAGCGATCCGCAGCCCGGGCTGGCACCCTACTGGCTCTGACTCGTGCCAAGGCATGGATAGCGGATCTTGATCCGGCTGACATAGCTAAAGGTTTTCCCAGCGCTCAAGAAAACGGTGAAGCCTTTGATAACAATGCCCTGAAACGGATTACAAAGGAGATGCGTCCGTTGGCGAGTCAATCGGCGGAAGCCAATCTGGAAGTGCACCGATCTTTTTATGACGCAAACAACAAGCGGGTGGAGTTTGTCATCCCGGAAGTGCAGAGCCTGATTCCTCCAATCCGTAAGCACACTTACGCCCCTGACGTTGATCCGGCTGAGCTGATAAGTGAAGAAGCATCTTTCGTGCCTTAACCCGGATTGACCGGTCGACCAATGACTTCCGTGCCTTGGGTGAGGAAGAAGAGGAAGCTGAACCGACGCCGGGCGCCGTCCCCTCCACCTCGCGCCAACCCGGTGAAGCAGCGTAATCTGTCAAGCCGGGCAACATATTCAAATTTTCAAGGCATAACTCCGCGTGAAACGCCGGGCCTCAAAAGGCTTTGTAATAGGATAGCAAGTGTCTTTCTTTGAACAATGCCGGTACAATCTCAGTCTGTAAACTTTTGCATGGCGATATGGGATCCGTTGGCTTCGTAGTAAATCCTGCAACATATTTTGCCTGCAATCACAAGTTCTTAAACCGCCGTGGCGGTTTACGCCGCTAGCCAAACTGCCAAGATAGGCACCCGGTTGGCTTTAGTCAAACCCAAGTGAAGGCCTTATAAACCATCAACATCACAGGAGAACAGTCATACAGGTATAAAACCGATTTACCGTGTAAATCGTGGTCGCATGATAAGCCCCTGTTACTCCATAATGGGATGTTAACAGCAAAATCAAACCGGAACAAAAATCGCCAAATTTAAAAAGGTAATCAATGCGGAACATAAATCCGTTTAAAGAATTTTGTCGGTTTAAGAAGGCCAACAAAAACCAAATGACAGGCATAAAGACCCCATGGAAGCAAAATCAATGAGGAAAATCACTTTGCAAGAAAAGGCTGCACCGAGCGGATCGGATGGCGCTGCCATGGTCGGACATGACCAAGCCCCTCAGACGGTGTAGCGGTGGTTCAAGTCAGCCAGTCCCCAATCGAACTTCGTGGCATGACGCCGATCAAATGGCATTGCGATGGTTCGGGTTCACCAAAGCCCCTAAGTGATTCTATGGCCTTAGGCCGACCAAGAGGTGTGACTGGTTCAGACGTGACCATGCCCCCAAATGATCTGGTGGCTTTACCGCCAAGAGGTGTTGCATTGGTTCGGACACGACCAAGCCCCCAAATGACAAAAATTTCTAACAACAAGGCCAAGGGTTAAACCGGAGGCGGTTCATTTACATCATCTCCATGTACCCAAACCGTCCTTTATGTACGTAATGTATACCCCGCTTTAGCCGAGGATCCGGTTTATTGCTTTTATTCATAATATATACATCGTCTTGATATGTACATAAGTGGAGCCAATGGCTCAAGTATAATAAGGCGAAGATGAGCTATGTTCCATGGCTGTTGGTCTCCTCCTCGACGTGCGTGAGTCTTTTCGCTCTCGAACGTCAATCGATAGTAGGACCCGTTGTATAGATTCTTCTTGACCACAAAGGCCCCTCCCAAGGTGGGGATAGCTTGTGCATATCTTTCTAATCTTGAATGAGCCGCAGCACTAAGTCTCCTTCCTGAAAGGTTCTGGTTTTAACCCGCGGCTGTGATACAAGCGAAGATCCTGTGGTAGACCGCCGAGCGAGCTGCTGCCATATCGCGCTCTTCGTCCGGTCGATCCAAATCATCTTGCCGTGCTGCCTCGCTATCTGCCTCAACATAAGCTGCTACTCGGGCGAGTCGTGACGGATATCATCGGGAAGGACCGCCTCCGCTCCATAGACCATAAAGAACGGCGTGTATCCGGTGGATCGATTGGGGTAGTATTTATACTCCATATCACCGATGGTAGTTCTTCCACCCAACAACCCGGCGTCCTTTCTAAAGGGACCATAAGCCGGGTTTGATACCTTTCAAAATTTCCTGATTAGCTCGTTCCGCTTGACCATTGGATTGCGGGTGGGCTACGGAAGAAACATCAAGCCGGATGTGCTCTCGTTCACAAAATTCCTTCATAGCTCCTTTGGACAAATTGGTGCCATTGTCTGTGATGATACTGTGTGGAAACCCAAACCGGAAAATCACCCGCTTGATGAACTGAACCGCCGTGGCCGCATCACACTTGCTAACAGGCTCTGCCTCGACCCACTTGGTAAATTTATCCACTGCCACCAACAGGTGGGTCTTTTGTCCTTGGATCGTTTGAAAGGTCCAACCATATCCAGCCCCAAGTCGCAAACGGCCAAGTAATTGGCATCATCCTCAATTCTTGGCTGGCACATGAGCACGCTGGAGAACTTTTGGCAACCATCACACCGTTTGACCAGATCCTCCGCATCGGCATGGGCGAACAACCAATAGAATCCATGGCGGAACGCTTTGGCCACTGTGGATTTTGAACCGGCGTGGTGACCACAATCCCTTCATGAATCTCTCGCAATATCTCACGGCCCTCTTCAGGGGACACACAACGCTGAAACGCATACGACACGCCGCGACGGTGCAACTCGCCATTAACAATGGTCATAGACTTAGACCGCCGAACTATCTGCCGCCAACGTCTCATCCTCCGTAACTTCGCCCCCGATTCATGTACGCCAAATAAGGAAGCGTCCAATCCGGAATGACGTGCAAGGCCGCCACCAATTGAGCCTCCGGATCAGGGATAGCTAAATCAATTTCATCGAGCAGCTTAAGCGGCGGCTTATGCAAGACATCAAGGAAAACGTTAAGGGACCGGTTTACGCTGGGACCCCAGCCGGCTCAAAGCATCACCGCCCGTTCTTCCGACGATCCACATGGTCCACCTGGTATCCCTTAAAATGTCCTGCAACAACATCCACTTCCGACGATATGCAGCCATGAGCGGATCTTTGGAGTCCCAAGTGCCGGATACCTGCTGGGCCACTAAGTCCGAATCACCAAAGCATTTAACCCGGTGAGGTTCATTTCTTTGGCCATCCGGAGGCCATGGAGCAAAGCTTCATACTCAGCTGCATTGTTAGTACAAGGGAACATTAGGCGGAGAACATAATGTAACTTATCACCTCGTGGGGAAGTTAATACGACTCCAGCCCCGAGCCCTCCAATTGCTCGGACCCATCAAAATGGATGGTCCAATAGGTGTGATCCGCTTCTCTTCCGGTGCTTGCAACTCCGCCCAATCATTAATGAAATCCACAAGTGCACGAGACTTTATGGCCGTCTGGGCACATACTTTAAACCGTCATGCCCAAGCTCTATAGCCCACTTAGCAATCCGCCAGTTGCTTCCTGGTTCAAGATGATATCGCCTAAAGGAGCCGAATCGACCATCGTGATGGGGTGCCCTTGGAAATATTGCTTCAGCTTCGGCTTGCCATAAAAACCCCATATACCAGCTTACGCCAATGTGGATATCTTTGCTTAGATTCAATGAGAACCTCACCGATGTAGTACATCGTCACGAACCGGATACTCCTTCCCCGCCTCCTTGCGCTCCACCACAATGGCCACACTCACCGCCACGGCATTAGCAAAGAACATATAACAGAGCGGCTCCCTGTCAATAGGGGCAGCAAGAACAAAGGGTTGGCCTGCCGCTTTAAGTCCTCCAATGCCTCATCAAGCTGAACTCCAGACGAATTGATCCGTCTTCTTCAAAGATTCCGTACAAAGGGATGGCCTTCTCTCCTAGGCGATCGATAAACCGCTTAGCGCAGCAATCCGCCTGCCAAGCGTTGGACATCGTTGATGCATTTTGGCTTAGCTAAGGAGGTGATAGCTGTAATTTTCTCCGGATTAGCCTCAATCCCCGGTTAGACACGAGAAAACCCAACAATTTGCTCTTTGGAACACCAAAGACGCATTTGGCGGGGTTGAGCATCATCTTGTACACCCGCAAGTTGTCAAAGGTTTCCTTAAATCCTCAATCAAAGTTTCCTTCGCCTTGATTTCACCACGATATCATCCACGTAAGCGTGCACATTACGGCCGATCTGTTTATGCAAACAATTACACGCAACGCCGATAAGTTGCTTGGGCGCTCTTGAGCCCAAAAGGCATGGACACATAGCGTAAGGCTCCAAAAGGTGATAAACGCCGTTTTCTCCTGGTCCTTAACCGCCATCTTAATCTGATGATAACCGAATACGCATCCGTAAAGCTCAAACGCTCACAACCCGCCGTCGCATCAATAATCTGATCAATGCGGGGAGGGCGAAATGATCTCACCGGACAAGCTTTGTTAAGATCTGTGTAATCTACGCACATGCGCCAAGTGCCATTCTTTTAAGGACCAGAACCGGGTTAGCGAGCCACTCTGGATGAAAGACTTGACGATAAACCCTGCTGCCAACAGCCTAGCAACTTCTTCTCCGATGGCCTTGCGCCTTTCCTCATTAAACCGGCGAAGAAACTGTTTTACCGGTCTGTATTTCGGGTCAACATTAAGAGTGTGCTCAGCCGAGTTCCTCGGTACACCCGGCATGTCGACGGCTTCCATGCAAAAATGTCCCGATTCTCACGGATGAACTTCGGTGAGCGCTTTCCTATTTTGGATCCAGGTTGGCACCGATGGTGAACTGTTTGGATGAATCGCCGGGCACAAAATCAACAAGCTTCGTCTCACCACCGATTTGAACTTCAAGTCCGGATCATGCTCAGAGTTGGCTTCTTCAAAGGGGTCATATCCGCCGGATCAACATTATCTTTATAATACTTTAACTCTTCCGTGGCACAAACCGACTCACAGAAGCCGCATCACCTTCCTCGCACTCTAGAGCGATCCGGCGGCTCCCATGAACCGTTATCGTTCCTTTGTGACCCGGCATTTTCAGCTGTAAGTAAACATAACAGGCCGTGCCATAAATTTAGCATAAGCGGCCGCCCAAAGAGGGCGTGGTAAGGGCTTTGAATTTTACCACCTCAAATGTCAACGTTTACATTCTCGAGTCATGTTCGTCCCCAAAGGTCACCTCCAGAGCTATCTTACCGACGGGTACGCCGACTTACGTGCACCACTCCGTGAAACATCGTGCTGGACGGCCTAAGATGCCTATCTCATAACCCCATACGCGGAAAGTCTCGTAGTACGTGATGTTGATGCTGCTTCCTCCATCCATAAGAACCTTGGTAAACTTGTACCCTCCTACCTGGGGTGCCACCACCAGGGCTAACTGACCCGGATTGTAAACCCGGGGAGAATGATCCTCTCTGCTCCACACAATCGGCTGCTCGGACCAGCGTAGGTAATGCGGCGCAGCCGGTTCAACAACACTGACCGCCCGCCTCTGAAGTTTTCGGTCCCGCCGGTCCAAGCTGGTGGTAAAGACGTGGTACTGTCCCCCATTCAACTGCTTTGGGTTGCTCTGATAACCCGATTGCTGCTGTTGTTGATTGTAGCCCCCTTGGTTCTGACTGTTCTGATTACCTTGATTATTCTGATTGCCTTGCCGCCGGATTACCACCGAATCCCGGCCGGAATTCCGCATCAGAATCCGGAGCGGACCCTGAACCGCCGCCGGTCCCTTGATCATACCGGAAAGAGTTGGAGTTTTTAAACTCCTGCATAATATAACAATCCTTCCAAAGGTGGTTCGCCGGTACCTCCTTCGTCCCATGCTTCGGACAAGGCTGATTCAATATGAAATTCAAACGATTCGGATTGTGACCGCCCCGGTTTGATCGCTTGCCCTGCGCCATGACCCTTGTCCTGCGCATTGGTGTTGGCTCTGAAACCCATGTTGCCGTTAAACTGGCGCTTGTTCCCTCCATTGCACGCCAAATGGTGCTCTTTGACCCACGAGCTGCCGTTCGCTTTTCCCTTCCCACTTCATCATTATCAGATTCGGGATCCTTGGTACTATCAGAATCAGCGTATTTTACCAACACGCCCATTAGAGTGCCCATGTCATGGCAAAAACGCTTCATGCGACCCAGCTTCAATTTCAATGGCTCGAACCGGCAATTGGCTTCCAAGGTCAAGATCGCGGAATCGGGGTTGATCCGGTCTGAAGAATGTAAAACTTCCGAAACGCGGCGCACCCAATGGGTTGTAGACTCTCCCTCTGCCTGGACACAAGCTGCCAGATCCACCACCGACATGGGCTGCTTACAGGTGTCTTTGAAATTTTGGATGAACCGGGTTCGCAACTGGGTCCACGAGCTGATGGAGTTGGGCGGCAAGTTTTTTAACCAAGTCCGGGCCGTACCTTCCAAAGATCATTGTGAAGTACTTCGCACATGCGGCTTCATCCACGTCTAGCATCTCCATGGCCATCTCGTAGCTTTCTATCCACGCCTCTGGAGCCAAGTCGGCAAGATAATTCGGCACCTTGCGTGGCCCTTGAAGTCCTTGGGCAAACGACGCTATGTAAAAGCGGGACGAGGCAAGGCACCCCAAAGAGCCGGACGTGACCCTGGTTCGAAGGTGGTCGGTCGAACCGCGCGGGCGGATGATCCTCCGCTTGTGCTACTAACTCGGCCTCCCTCGTGCCTGGCGCGGTCCACTACCACTTGAGCATCTTCAAAGCCGCTGCCGGATTGTTGCCGCGAGGCGGACCACGCCGCGCATTGCTCGACACGGCCGGTTCATCGACGCGTCGGCTGTCGCTCCGGCTCGGGCGGGGGGTGGAGTGGATCCGGTCTCGACTGTCCGAGTACGCTTCGTGCTGAGCCAAAGCCGTCCTGAGGAGCTCCTTTACCCGGCGTGTCTCCACCGCCTGCGGTGGATCGCCTTCAATTGGAATCGCCTCCAACCGTGCCGCAGCCGCCACGAGGTTATCCATCGGGTTGGAGTAGTGACCGGAGGTGTTCTGACGGTGCAGGCGCACCGGTATGATGGCGAGATAGATCTATCATACGGGCTGAACCGGTGCGGCCGTCCAGTGCTTCCGGCGGTTTACCAATGGCGGCGGATTACCGGTCCTCGCCTCGGGTATTGAAAAGCTCCTTCCCTCAAAAACGGAAGGTAAACGGGACCTGTACTTCCTTTTCATGACTTCTGTGACGCGCTGGTCCAGCTGAGCCTATAAGCTCACGCATCCAAAGCGGCCCGTTCCGCTGCCATCCTTTCGTCCGCGCCGCCAGTCCGCTTTAGCATTAGTGATCTGTTCCCTCACCTTTGCAATCTCCGGCGTTGTGAAGGTCCTGATCCGCAGATTAGCTTCCGCCATGAGCACAGCTAACGCGTCAAAAGCTCGACAAAACTTGAGCGGGCGACAGGCCTCCTTCCCGGCTGCCATCACCGCTGTTGAACCGGCGACCAGGCGCCATGGTCGAAGAGTGAAGCACCGCCAGCGTCACCGGCTATGAAGATCCCAACCCGTTGGGTAGATCGAAGGTCCGGAATACTCTCTCCGTCGGAACAGCCCCGATCTGGCCATCTTGTAGCTGGTATAGAGACTCGGTTTCTCCGGCCGACGATTCGTCACCGTAGTAGACAACAGTTTCACACCAGATGCTGATCCGTCCTCGTAGCCTCCGTGAACGACTCCCACGAAAACATGCACGACCGCCGGTTTAGCGAGGCAGGACTCTTCTTGCCCGTTGAGCCGTCTCGGCGAGGTCGGTCTGAGACGTCCGGCCCGAGCTACGGCTCGCCCGATCTTGCCAATGAACACGTGTATGCCGCCAAAGGGGACCCGTACCAGATTTCAATCGAGCCGGCCTCGGGCCCCAAATCCGCATCGTCGATGTAGAGCTTGCCGCGACGACTCTTAGTCATCCGCCCATCAGATAGCCTTCGAGTCCTTCGAACTTGCCCTCTAAGATCATCAAACCATCGTGCGATAGCCCCACGGTGGGCGCCAACTGTCGTGGACTTGTCACGGCAGATGTCCTCATGAAAGGACTTAGTCGTAGGGCCATCGTACGGGTTTACCTAGAGAGGTTAAAGCGGACACAAGACACGGGAATTATACTGGTTCGGCCCCTTCAATGAAGGTAAAAACCTACGTCCAGTTGTGATGTGATTGATATGGTTTCGGCGACTAGGGAGCAATAGCTTTGCCTTAGCCTCGAAATCTCTCCCCCTAACTCGCCGCCGGGTCGTCCCCTTATATACACGGATGGACGCCTTGCCGGTTTACAGAGTCCCAATCCGGCTCATACAAGAGTCCGCTTGATCTCTCCTTTCCTGTCTTACAACACAAGCTACAACGCTAAGGCGGTTTACATACATGGACCTTAATTCGCCTCTGGGCTCCAGGCGTCCACATGGGCCTGGATCATGAACGAGGGTAAACCGGCCCTCCCGGGGCGGTTCACACTCAGTAGTTATATCCCCAATACTTATGCATTTTGATGACTTAGATGTGCAACACACGAAGTAATGTATATCTTCAATCAATGAAGACATACACTCTAAGTGTGAATACATTAATACGGAAATTGACTTTAGAGCGCCACGATAATTGTGCACCGCCTCTGGGTCTAATACTTCCTATACGGTGGGTAACGCCACCACCAAACTCTTATGAAATATTTTCTCATGGCGCCATATTTGCAAAGTATTCGCAATTGATTTAACTTCAACATTAATTTGACTTCGTGATTATTGATTTGGCTTTACTCTATCATATATATATATATATATATATATATATACAGTATTCTGTCCTCTACATCATTCACTTATGGCTATATCTTCTTTTTTGAATCTTTTGAACTAAGTGAATGTGATCGGTCCCTAACCTCTCTATGCTTTCTACCTCAAGCTCTATCTATCCAAATCATATGCATTCTGTTGAAACTGTCGAATGTCTTCTCTGCGTCCTTGTCTGCAGAAGATACAAAGACAAACATTTATATCTAGTTTTAATGACATATCCTTTTGCCTGAAACCCGGAGAATTCGGAACGACCACCCCGACAATCCAGGCGCGCGTGGGAACGTGGAACAACTCTCAATGAGTTGCATGTTAGCCACGTGTCCTTCAGATGTGAACCGCCAGGGGCACCTGCGTAATTGCGTTGTGCTATCTCCGTCCTTATAAATACATGTCTCGTCTCGGTCAAAAATCTTTCTTCCTCCTTCGCCATCTCTCGCAAACCCTAGCGTCTCCGCTAGCTCTCGACGACACCGACGACGAAGCGCTTAGCTGCCGCAACTTCATCGACGCCGGCCGCAGACCTCGTCTTCTCCGCCGTCGCCATAGGTGTCTTCCGTCGCCAAGTTAGGGCACGGGAGATTGAACTGCTCGGCATCCATCTTCGCTTCGTCTAGCAGTTCTTCGTGTGGTAATAAAAGTTTACTTTCTACCGTCTTTTTGATCTGATAGATTCATCCTTTCCTACCAAAAGTGGTCTAAATCTCCAAACATGAATCTATCTCTTTCTGCATCTCATATTCTGCCTAGTATATTCACTTATGCTTCTTCACAAGTTAGATTCCTCACTTGTACTTATTCTTGGGTTTGTACAACTCTGGAACCAACTCTCATCATATAAGTGAATGTCTTCGCATTATGAGGTCAATGTCTTCAAACTGATTTATCTTCAAAATCCTCTGAGAATGCATATGAGCTCTTCCCCTTCCCTCGCACCTTTAATGCTGTCACAGGTACATGTCCGTGGGAGAATCCCTTGGTTCTCATAGTCTGCATTCGTTTGCAGAATTCTTGCAGTCACATCAACTCACCTAAAGCGAGTTCCTGTCAGTCCAACCGTTTGAAGCCATTACACGTACTGAAGCCCTTCAGTTTACACTTCATGGCAACTGAAAAGTCAGCAAGAAAGGGAGGCAGACAGCATCGTGGTAACACTTCCAAGGACTTACCTCCAGATTTGCACGATATGTACAAAACTGATCCAGAAGAAACATATGTTGAACGCTAGAATCGAAACCAATGGATTCGAAGATATTGGGCAGAAGAATGGTTTAAATATCTCTTCATCACTCAAGAATATGCTGAGAAGAATGCCATCAAGGCACCCTAGGGTGATATTTTGTACAAAAATCTTCCACCCACGACTCAGGCCGAAGCTATTGAGCAAGGCTTCTATCCTTGCATGATGCGCGGACCATGGCCTGAGAATGCTGACCCTTCTTCACTGCTCTAGTGTCGTGAAGACAGTCTGTTCAAGCGCAACTACCAGTTCGCCAAAGACTCGGGTGCAAAGAACAAGAAGGATCTAGGGCTTGACTTCAACCCTGGTCCTTCCTCACCTCGGGATAATGGCATCCGTGAAGCCAACGAGAACAGGATCGGCCCCTTTTACAACCTTGCTGGCCTCATCACTCACATCACTGTTCAAGGTGCCAAAGTGGATCATTCTGATGATGATGCTGACACCGATGAAGCTCCAGCTCCTGCTCCAAAGCCGCAGAAGCAAAAGAAGACTAAAGCTTCAAAATCATCTACTGCTCCAAAAGCTTCAAGGGTGAAGCCATTGGCAACTGCCCCTTCTGCTCCCAGTAATAACTCTGAAGATCTCTCTCGCATCTCCATGAGGCGTGAGAAGCCACAGAAGACACCCAGTTCAAAGAATCGAAGTCATGCACTGACACCTGCTGCCATTCTGAGGAATGAATCTGAAACCATTGACTTGTCTTCAGATGAAGAATTTGGTGAAGATGCTCTGGAGCAGCTGATCAAGAGCAAGCAAGAGGCAGTGATCTTCAACGATCTGCCCCTCTTTGATGTAAACATTTTGAAGAACTTCATTGATGAGTGGTTTGACAATCAAGATCTCAGCTTTGATGACCTTCAGCTTTCCATTGGTGTCAGCGTTGCTTTCCAAGGCGCCATTGCTCCTGAGCTTGCTCTGGCTCAGCGCATAGTTGAACTGAAGCGAAAGATAGACTTCGAGAAGCAACGGTTCAAGAAGCATGTAGCCAAGCTGAATGTGGCTGATGTGCAAAAGTTCAAGCTGATGCTTAAGGACCTCAAGGAGTCATTTAGGAAGAAACGCGAGGAAGCCAAAGGCTCAAGAGAGCGCATGAAAGCACTCGCAGACAAATGTGTTCAAGCCTACAATGAAGCTGAAAAGCGCAAGGCACTTGGCATACGGCATTGACCCTCAATGGCTTCCAAGAAAAGAAGTCATCTGAAGCCAACACTAAAGCACCACGGCAGAACAACCACACATTGGCTTCCTGCTAGCATCTGCGGCTCGAAGCCCAAGGCTCCTTCAAGTGGCTTCGAATGTAAGAAAACCAAGGCAGCCGAAGCCAGGAAGCGGAAAACGAAGCGCACCACTGATGAAGCACCACCTCCCAAGAAGAGAAAAACCAAGAAGAGAGATCGGGCTGCTCCCACAGAGCCCCTCGTTGCTGAACCCCTTGCTTTTGTTCCCCCTCCGTCTGCAAACCAAGAGCGTCGGATGATTGTTCATGAGCCTGCTTCCACAGAGGCTCCTGAGGCTCAAGAAGTTCCAGTCGTCGACCCCATCGCGACTGAAGACATTGTACAAGATGATGTAGTTCTTCCTCAAATCGAGCGCCCAACAGTATCATCGCCTGTTCAAACGAACAGTGAGCTTATTAGTATTAGTCCTCCTTTGACACCAATCTCATAAGATGCATCGTGGGCTGATCGTCCCCAGCAAGCAACCCCAATTCAAGACTCACCAAGTACACCCCAACCGTCATATGTGCCCGTCATCAGCCCCATGTCCAATGATGACATGGAGACATCACCATCACCAAAGGCGTCGCCCGTATTCCAATGGCTTCACAAAGGCCTCAGGCCATCCGTCTCCATGACCACCATCACAGAAGAGGGCTCCAACTTGTCAAGTTCAGTGGCACGTCAAATGTTTCCTGAAGACAATCCTTTTGTGACGGTCCTTGTGTCTGAAGCCAATGTTGCTGAAGACCCTCCGGCTGCATCAGCCGGAGCAACACAAGAAGAAGAGCATGTCGCTACCCCCCCTACAACTCAAGAAGAAGTTCATGGAGATAACTAGTCTATGCCAGAACCTCCAGCTACTCAAGTGGAGGGTGAGAATCCTGAGGCTGCCACAAATGACATTCCTGAAGCCAATGACGTTGTCATGGCCGAAGCAAATGTGGAGCCTACAGTGGCCAATGCACCAGGGGCCAATGAAGCCAATGAAGCCCATGAAGCAGATGAAGTCAATGTCGCACCTGACACAAATCTGCAGTCTAAAGTCAATGCCACTGCTCCTGTTCCGCCTCCAAGGCAACATACTATCGAGCAAGCATACAACTATGGTCAGCTTGTCACTGTCAGATGGCCTATTCTGATTCCTCCACCTGCTGGTCCTCAATTTGATTACCATGTCGAGCACAGGCCTCGAGTTCGAAGCCAAAGCAAAGACTGCCCAGATTTCCGAGTCGCCACTTCGCCAGATCTTTCAATGTCAACGGCTTCATTGCACACAACACCTTCTTCGATAGCGAAAAGAACCCCTACACCGGGCCCAATATTTCATCGATCGGTTACGGAGTTATCGGCAGCAACTATTATTCATGCATTACGTACAACCAAGGCCGCATATTTCCGCATATGCGCCTTGATATCTTAAGCCATAGCCTGCCACCTCGCTTAGAAGAAGCTCTCGATTGCTTCAGAGAGGTGGCTTACTGCATTTTGTCAGCGATAAGAACCTTTGGAATGAAGAGCTGCTGCTTGAATTCTACGCCACTCTTCATATCAGAGGCTACAACAGGGATCCTAAGACTTGGGTACTTGAGTGGATGACAGGAAATGTACATCATGAAGCCAAAGCATTTGATGTCATTGAGCTTACTGGCCTACCCACTCCAGGTGATCTCCATGAGCCTGGTTGTCAGCTTCACATTGCAGCTTTGGAAAGCATCTTTCACAAGTCAGAACCCAACATGAGCCAGATGCTAAGCATGATGAAGCCATTGCCTCCAGATGTAGAATATCCTACGGAGTTCCTTGTTGAAGACCTTGAGTATCTGCCACGCACAATCTATCACATCATAAGGCAAACTCTCTAGCCCATCAAAGGACATTCTCCAAAGGCTAAGCTAGAAGGAGCAATGAAGACATTGGTCTTCCATATTCTTCATGGCAAATGCTTCAATGCACAAGATTTCTTCATCCACCAACTTGCTGCATCAGGATCTGACATTTTTGGCTTGAAGTTCCATGCTCCATGGATCATGCGTCTGATCAAGCTTCATACTGCTTTCAACTATCAGCCATCTGCACGCAACCACATTGTCTTCTTGCCGGATGTCGATATGTCGGTTGAAGCCATCTATCCAGAGCCTGACAAGGAGCCACTTTATCTTCATAATGTTGATCGTCAGAGCTTCACTCAACCCATTGAAGGTGTGTTGGTTGCCACTCGAGTCTATCCATTGGCTGGTACTACACGTGCACCTCATCGTGCCCAAACCGAAGCCACTGACATCACAATTGCTCAATGGCCTCGAAAGCGATCTCGTGTTCTCAATGACCGAGAGCGGCAGATGCAAAGCATCATGACTGACGTCAATCGCATTCGCAACCTTACAACCAAGAATGCCTTTGTCGCGCATGAAACCTGTCGACGCACATGGAAAGGGCTAACGCTTATGTGTGCTGAGGAATATCTTCAGGACGATGGCTTCTCAAAATGATTCAAGTTTGATTCCACTCTGCCCAGAAATGCTGTTCTGCGGCGCACTCCATCTCTTGAAGACTCAGAGTACTCCTCTTCTGCCACAACCGTGAATGCTCGTGTGATCGATGATCAAGATGATGCTACTTCGCCACCTCCACCACGTATCGACACCGCTCCAAGTTAAATGCGCACCGCCAAACCTCGACACCAACCTGCATCTTCTCCTACTCCTTCGGGAGCAGTAGAGGCTCAATGTCTTCAACCCTTTTTGGTCCTTACTGACAAAAGGGGGAGAAGCTATGAGTTGATAGTCTTCAAGCGGGTTCATATGGGCGGTTGCTTTATATTTTGCCTAGTGTTTACAACTTTTGCGCTTGATACATTTGGTTCTCTGAGTTGTAAAACTTAAACTCGATGGTCGTCTGCTACTTATTTGCTATTTTGTGATGCGATGATAAATTCCGCATGTGCGATGATAACTTCCGCACTTAAATCATCTTGCAGATGTCCATTTTTCATTATGCATGTCATTATCTTCGTTACATCGAATCGTGCATGATGATTTGTCTTCATAAGTTGAAGAGGATCTCCACAAGTAGAACCTGCCATGTGCATTTGCATTCCAAAAGCAAATTACCTATATGCACATCTTCAGGGGAGCCTTTTGCTACTTATGAAGACAATACCTCATCCTTTACAATTTCACATATTCATATCCCCGTTGAAAACTTCAACCAGTTTGTCATCAATTACCAAAAAGGGGGAGATTGTAAGTGCATCTAGTGCCACCCCTAGTTTTTTTTCGAGTATTGATGAGAAATGTGGTTGAGGGACTAATGCGTTTGTGAGAATTGCAGGATAACATAGGTAGTGTCCCCCATTGATTCGGTTTACCTACCGGAGATGACCCCTAAAAATGTGTGAATACATTGACGACAATGGTGGTACGTGAAGATATTCACATTGAAGACTATGACAGAAGAAGACATTGAGTGAAGACTATGGAGCGCGAAGACTTAGCAGTTTCGTTGTTTCTTTTCTTCTTTGTTGAGTCACAGGAACCACCGCCTTTGTTAAGTGGGGTCCAAGTGAACAAAGTCGAGTGGTGGTGATGCTCAACCAAATCCTATGTCTTCGAGCGAAGACAATGAGAGAAAATCTTATCCAGAGTCGGATAAGTCAGCTTTACTTGTAGCCCAAGTCAAGCTGTCGCGTGTGTTTGAAATCTGACCTAGGGTCATTTCAGACAAATCAGGTCGGGTTGCCTAGTGGCTATAAATAGCCCACCCCCTACACCATAAATTGGTGGCTGCTCAGAGTTAGTGCACGGCTTTTGTCGTTGAGAGCAACCCACCTCTGAAGAATTTGAGAGAGAAATCGTTGTGAGGACAAAGCCCAAAACACCCAGAGCCCAAAGAGTGTTTGGCATCACTGAAGTCTTTCTGTCCGCGTGATCTGAAGACTTGTTACACTTGAGGACTGTGAATCCTCCAGCCGGTTAGGCGTTGCGTTCTGAGCATCCAAGAGTAATTGTGGATCGCCGGTGAACGAAGTCTGTGAAGGTTTGGAAGTCTACCTTGAAGACTTACCAGAGTGATTGGGCGGGGACTGTGTGTCCTTAGCTCAAGGGGAATAAGTTGAAGACACGCTCTTCTGAGTTCAATCTCAGCCTCCCTAACCAGATGTACAGTTGTCACAGCAACTGGAACTGGTCGAACAAATCTTTGTCTTCACAACGCACTGGTTCTATCCCTTACTCTCCTTACTTACAGTTTGTCTTTGTGAAGTCATTGCCTGATTGCTCTACCTGTTTGACTTCACTGTGTGACTACTTGTTCTGACTGGCTTCATACTATCTTCCATACTGATCCTACTACCTAGCTGCTATCAGTCATCATGCTTTAGGTTCATACTTGTTTGACTATTGCTTGTCTAGTGTAGTTTATCCTCCGCTGCATGGTTATAGGTCTAGTTTTCATGTTTGTCTTCGAAACTTTCATGTTTTGAAGACTTTCATAAAAATTGCCTATTCACCCCCCCTCTAGTCGATAACTAGCACTTTCAAAAATACTTGTTTTCTCTTACGACGTCTTTGTCCCATCTGACAAGGAACATCGTCGCATCGTTCATTCCAGCATATTCAAGTGATGTCGCTTGAAGCTACGTTAGTATTTCCCCAAAGAGGAAGGGATGATGCAACACACCAGTGGTAGGTATTTCCCTCAGATATGAAACCAAGGTTACCGAACCAGTAGGAGAACCAAGCAACACAACGTAAATAGCCCCTGCACACAAGCAACAACCACTCGCAACCCGACGTGTTAAACAGGTTGTCAATCCCTTTCGGGTAACTGCGCCAGAAACGGTGCGTGGACGGGAGAAAGTTGTAATAGATTGATAGATCGAACGCAAAATAAAACAAATAGAAATAAAATGCAGCAAGGTATTTTTGTATTTTTGGTTTAATAGATCGGAAAATAAATGCAAGGAAAAAGTATATCACAAAGGTAAATATATGAGAAAGAGACCCGGGGGCCGTAGGTTTCACTAGTGGCTTCTCTCGAGAGAAATGGCAAACGGTGGGTGAACAAATTACTGTTGGGCAATTGATAGAGCTTCAAATAATCCTGACGATATCCAGACAATGATCATTATATAGCCATCATGTCCAAGATTAGTAGACCGACTCCTGCCTGCATCTACTACTATTACTCAACACAACGATCGCTGTCCAACATGCATCCAGTGTATTAAGTTCATGAAAAAATGGAGTAATGAAATAAGAACGATGACATGATGTATACAAGATCTATCTATTTAGAGATAGACCCCATCATTTTATCCTTAGTAGCAACGATACATACGTGTCGTTTCCCCTTCTGTCACTGGGATCAAGCACCGTAAGATCGAACCCACTGCAAAGCACGTCTTCCCATTGCAAGATAAATAGATCAATTTGGCCAAACAAAACCCAAATATTGGAGAAGAAATACGAGGCTATAAGAGATCATGCATATAAGAGATCAAAGAAACTCAACTAACTTTCATGGATATAAAAAAGATAGATCTGATCATAAACTCAAAGTTCATAGATCCCAACAAACACACCGCAAAAAGAGTTACATCATATGGATCTCCAAGAGAACATTGTATTGAGAATTTAGAGAGAGAGAGATGAAGCCATGTAGCTACTAACTACAGAGAGGCACCAATGGAGGTGGTGAACCCCATCCCAGATGGTGTCTAGATTGGATCTGGTGGTTTTGGAGTCTACGGCGGCTGGATGAATATTTTGTCGACTCCCCTAGGGTTTCTGGAATATTGGGATATTTATAGAGCAAAGAGGCGGTCCGGGGGGCACCTGAGGTGGGCACAACACACCAGGGCGCGCCTGAGCCTCCTGGCTCGCCCTGGTGGGTTGTGCCCCCCTCGGGGCACCCCCCAGGCGCATCCAGGGCCCATTATGTTCCTTCTGGTCCAAAAAATCTCCGTGGAGTTTCGTTGCGTTCGGACTCCGTCTGATATTGATATCCTGCAATGTAAAAAAACATGCAGAAAACAACAACTGGCACTTGGCACTATGTCAATAGGTTAGTACCAAAAAATGAAATAAAATGACTATAAAATGATTATAAAACATCCAAGATTGATAATATAACAGCATGGAACAATAAAAAATTATAGATACGTTGGAGTCGTATCGGCATCTAAGCTTAACTCCTACTCGTCCTCGAGTAGGTAAGTGATAAAAACAGAATTTTTGATGTAGAATGTTGCCTAACATGTCATATCATATTCTTTTCTTTATAGCATGGACAATTGGACTTTTATTTGATTCAAATCAATAGTCTAGTTTTGACATAATAATTTGGATACTCAATCGTATCAACAAGCAACCAAGTCTTTCAAAATATCAATGCTAAAATAAGTTATCCCTAGCCCATCATGCTCAACCATTGATCCATTCATGAAACACACTCGCATATTAACTACACCCAATACTCAAGTACGATCATATTGCCTCCTAGTTGGTGCTTTTATAAGAGAAGATGGAGACTCAAATTCATAATAAAAATTGAATAAAGTAAAATAAAGGCCCTTCGCAAAGGGAAGTAGGGATTTGTAGAGGTGCCAGAGCTCAGAGCGAAAAATTAGAGATAAAAACATTTTGGGAGGTGTATCCATCCCACCAACGAAAACGACTTAGAGTACACAACACTTTCCATATCATAGGCGGTTCCCAAACAGAAAATAAAGTTTATTCCTTTTTCCGCCATACTTTCACTTTCCATGGCTAGCCGTATCCACGGCTGCCCTCCATATCAACACTTTCCAAGGAATTTATTATTTGACAACATAAAGTAAATTCATTTTTTTCATTTCGGGACTGGGCATCCCTAAAACACTACTGGAATAAGCTACTTTGCCATCTGCCAGCTCTTTGCCGTCTGCTAGCACACGGCAAAGAAGCTCTTTGCCATCAGCTACTCGAAAGCAGACGGCAAAGAACTGGCTGATGGCAAAGAAAGCCTTCGCCATCAGCCAGTTCTTTGCCGTCCGCTAGTCGACGGCAAAAGATTCTTTGCGTCCGCTAGCAGACGGCAAAGAGGAGGGGGCCCCACCGAGGAGCTGGTTAAAAAATACTTAACGGCCCTCTTTGTCGCTCGCTAACGGACGGCAAAGAGCACATTAGCGGACGGCAAAGGTGGCGGACGGCAAAGATTAAACATATCTAACAGCGCGCCCCCACCCCGCCCCTCTCTCTCTATTTCTCTCCCCTGCTCCCACCACGCGCAGCCCACCACTCGCCGCCCGTCGCTTTCATCGCCCGTCGCCCCCACCGCCCTGCCCCCCGCCCCGCCCGTCGCCCCGCCGCCATCGTCTCGGCGCCTTGCCTTGCCCCAGCGCCCAGCGCCCGCCATGGGCCCGCCGCCGTCCGCCCCTCCTCCACTGCCCCCCTGCCTTGCCGCCCGTCGCCCTTGCCGCCCGTCTGCCCTCGCCCCCGTCATGCCTGTCGTCTCGGCGTCGCCTGCCCCCCAGCCCCACCGCCCGCCGGCGCGCCTCAGGCAGCCCGCCCCCTCCTCCACCGCCACCTCCTCCACCGACCTGTGAGCTCTACCTCTCCTCTGTTTTCCTTTTTTTCTGTTTTTTAGTTTTAGGTTTATGTTTAGTTTAGATTTATTTTTAGTTTTAGTTCTAGGTTTAGTTTTAGGTTTAGGTTAAGTTTTAGTTTAGTTTTAGGTTTAGATTTAGTTTTTTCCTTTTTTCTGTTTTTTTAGTTTTAGATTTATGTTTAGTTTAGATTTAGGTTTAGTTTTAGGTTTAGTTCAGTTTTAGGAAAGAAGAAGAAGAAGAAGAAAAAAACAGGAGAGGAGGAGAAGAAGAAGAGGAAAAAGGAAAGGAAGAAGAAGAAGAGGAGGAGAAGAAAAAAGAAGAAGAGGAAGTAGAAGAAGAAAAAAGAGGAGAGGAGAGAAGAAGAAGAGGAAAAAGGAAAGGAGGAGGAAGAAGAAGAAGAAGAAGAAGAAGAAGAAGAAGGGAAAAAAGGAAGAAAAGGAAGAAAAGGAAGAAGAGGAAGAACAAGAGAAGGAAAAAACCCCGACCCGACACGACACCCCGACCCCGACCCGGCACCCCGACACGACACCCCGACCCCGAGACCCCGACCCCGACACCCCGACCCAACCCCGACACCGACACCCCGACCCCGACACCGACACGGCACCCCGACCCCGACACCGACACCCCGACCCCGACACCGACACCCCGACCCCGACACCGACATGACATCCCGACACCGACCCGGCACCCCGACCCGACACCCCGACCCCGAGACCCCGACCCCGACCCCGACACCGACACGGCACCCCGACCCTGACCCGACACCCCGACCCGACACCCCAACTCCGTCCTTGGAGTTCTGATTCGGCAAAACTTTCTGGGGTTTGTCACGTTGCCTGGTGAGGGTCGGCTTCCAGAGGTTGGATTGAGTTGGGAGCACTACTTGGCTGCCCGGCCCGGTGAGATTATCGACGGTGTCTTGTGCAAGACGAGGCGGGCGTGGTGATCGAGAAAGTTCTGGTAATTTCTCCTTTACACAATTAAAAATCTTCAACTAGCTAGTTATTAATTGTACTAATCAATATTGTCTCATTTGATTGCAGGCATTCTACAGGTGTGAGGAGGGATACGAGGAGGAGGCGGCAGATGTTATCCACAAGGAGTGCAAGCGCCTACTTCAGAACTTACGGCATGAGGCTCGGGTGCGGGCTGTTCGAGACTACTACGCCGGGCGTGGTATCAAGAAGCCCAAGCAGGAGTGCCGCGATAAGTTCTTGAGTAAGGACCAGTAGATGAAGGTAATTCTTAAGGCCTTGTACTTAATTCCTTCATTTAGTAATTCATAGCCGTAGCGCTGAAGTTTCTATTTGCTAACTTAGGCCCCTCCGAGATGGTGTGCGGATCGGATGGATTGTTGGGAGGTGTTGGTCAATACGTGGTGCTCACAAGAATGGCGGGCCACCCACAACGAGGCCAAGGACAAACGTGCCCAAATGGAAGGTGTGCCACACCACCAAGGCAGCTCCAACTTATTTCAATCTGCGGAACTGGGTATGTGGTTTGCTTCATGATTCATGCAATTCATTCATCATGCTAGCTTGAGCCCTTTAATTACTAATTTACTTTGTTTCTCACTTTCAGGCACGCTACAATAAGGTGGATAAGGTGCCAGAGGTGTACGACCTGTATGCCATGGCCCACACCTGGCCCTTACAAGAAAGTCAAGGCATTCTCTGCGTCTGACCTCGATGATGCAAAGAACTTCACCAACATCTCCGCCCACGACAAGCTCGTGCAATATAGAGATCAGGGGAAGGCGAGGAAAGGGGAGGACTTTAACCCGAGCCAGGGTCCCATTGATACAGAGTTGCTGATGATATCTAGTGGCGGGAGGTCCCATGGCTCCATAGCCATGGGAGATGGACTTATCCGTTGTCCTAGCACTCTCCCGGAGATCAAGGCGTGCCAGTCGAGCTCCGCTCCTGAGATAAGGCCTCGTGAACGGCCAGTCCAACTCGCCATCAAGGTTAGTTATACGTACTCAGCTATCTTTCTCCATTACATTGTGTGTGCTTCCATCAATGATTACAAATGGTCATGTGAGTGGTGTTGCAGGCTGCTATACAGAGTGAGAGAGATAGAACGGAGAAACTTCTGGCGGAGGCGGTGGAGAGGCAGCGAAAGTTGGAGGAGAGGACGACAAAGATGTTGGAGGAGGAGAGGGCACGGAATGACATGCAGGCAATGGCCATGTATGAGCTCCTTGTGGTAAGTTTCTTCTGCAGATTACTTGCTAGTCTTAACATTTGAGTCTCATTACTAACTAGTATGACTCTGTTGTGAAAACCAAATGTGCAGTCTGTGTGCGAGAAGTCCGGTCAGACAGCTCCGCCGATGCCAGTCATTGCTCCTGGGAGCACGGTGAGTTTAGTTTGAATGGACATTACTTGCTAGTCTTAACATTTGAGTGTCATAATGCCAACAAGACATTGGAAATGATCTTTGGTGCAGCTTAACTCCAGAAACGCATCGCACGATCCTTCTCCAGCTACCGGCACGAGCCAGCCCGCTACTACACCTCCTTGATCACGGTAAGTTTCTCTAGACTTAGACTTAGCTTTATTTCCTCCAATATAGCTCCTAAATGATCCATTTTACCTACGTTAGCTTTAAAATGACCCATTTCACCTACGTTAGCTCCTAAATGACCCATTTCACCTAGGTTAGCTCCAAAATGACCCATTTCACCTTAGTTAGCTCAAAAACGTGGCATTTCACCTTAGTTAGCTCATAAACGGCCCATTTCAACTAAGTTAGCTCCAAAATGATCCATTTCACCTAGGTTAGCTCATAAACGACCTATTTCACCTAGGTTAGCTCATAAACGACCCATTTCACCAAGGTTAGCTCATACACGACCCATTTCACCTAGGTTAGCTCATAAAAGACCTATTTCACCTAGGTTAGCTCATAAACGACCCATTTCACCTAGATTAGATCATAAATGATCCATTGCACCTAGATTAGCTCATAAACGATCCATTTCACCTAACTTGGCTCCAAAATGATGCATTTCACCTAGGTTAGCTCATAAACGACCCATTTCACCTAGGTTAGCTCATAAACGACCCATTTCACCTACGTTAGCTCATAAACGACCTATTTCACCTAGGTTAGCTCATAAACGACCCATTTCACCTAGGTTAGCTCATAAACGATCCATTTTGCCTAACTTAGCTCATAAATGATCCATTTCACCTAACTTAGCTCATAAACGATCCATTTCAACTAATTTAGCTCATAAATGATCCAGTTCACCTAAGTTAGCTAATAAATGGCATATAGTTCTTCTCTAGTCTTCTTCTTCTTCTTCTATTCTTTTTCTAACTTTCTTATTTGTCATTTTGCAGGTTTCATTCACTTCACGGAAGCTTGACATCATATGATGGATTGCTTGTTTTTTCCTTTGATGCACTTCTTGTATTCTGCTTCGCTTGCTATGATGAAACTTTGCATATTGTAATATGTATGGATTGATGGGACTATGTGCAACCTACTATGTATGTATGGATGGATATATATGTCTTTGGATATTTATGTGATGGATATATATGTCTTTGTGATATATATATGTGTTGTGATATTTATGTGATGGATATATATGTGTTGTGTCTTTGTGATAATTGTTGGATATAAGAAAAACAGAATTAAAAAGAGGCGGTCTGAGGCTCTTTGTCGTCCATACTTGATGGCAAAGAGACCTTTGTCAGTCTGGCCATCAGAGGCAAGGGGACACGTGGCGCCCACACTGCTTCCCGGCACTGTGCCATTTGGCAAATTTGCCTACCGTGGCGAACGGCAAAGGTTTCTTTGTCACCGTGGTGACGCAAAGAAAAGCTGATGGCAAAGACAAAACCTTTCCCGGCCGCCGTGGCTGTCGGCAATCCACCATGGGAGTTGACGACCGCTGGCGTCAATCTGGCGGACCAACAAAGGGGTGGTCAAATTTGCCGTCCATTGGTGACAAAAGGCCGCCGTTAGCCACCTAACGGACTAACGCCGCGGACGTCAAGTATTTTGCCGTCCCTCCCTTTGCCGTCCGCCATCATAGGCAAAGGACTCTTTGCCGTCGCGTGAAAGCGACGGCAAAGGACCTGTTTGCCGACCCTATCTTTGCCGTCACTCTTTGCCGTCCGCCGCTGACGGCAAAGCTCTTTGCCGTCCGCCGTGGCGGACGGCAAAATACTGGATTCCTGTAGTGAAACCTTTGCCTTACTCTCGTGCAATGACAAGTGAATAAACACTCATCGTGAGAATAACACATCCAGCATGGAAAATATTAGCCACCCCTCACCGCTCCGCGAGCGAAACAAATACACAAAGGCGAAGTTTATTTTGAAAATTAGATATGGCACATGCAAATTTGCTTAGAACGGCAAAATAATACTGCATATAGGTAGATATAGTGGACTCATGTGGCAAAACTGGTTTAAAGGATTTTGGATGCACAAGTAGAGATCATACTTGGTGCAAAATGAAGGCTAGCAAAAGATTGAGAAGCGACCAACCAAGAAACGGATAATCTCATAAGCGAGCATTAAGCATAATTAACACCGAATAATGCACCACAAGTAGGATATAATTTCACTGCATAATTATTGACTTTCGTGCTTGCATAGGGAATCACGAACTTTTAACACCAATATTCTTACTAAAGCATAATTACTCATCAACATAACTCACATATCACATCATCATATCTAAAAACTATTACTAAGAATCAACTTTATTTTGTCCAATGATCTTCATGAAAGTTTTTATTATATCCTTCTTGGACATCTATCACTTCGGGACTTAATTTCATGTGTCGCTTTTCATAATCTCAAACAAATATAAGTGAAGATCATGATCATATTTTTCTTTTCTTTATCTCAAAATAATTTAAGTGAAGCAAGAGAGAATTTCTTGAAAACTTTACTAACTCTCAAATAAATCTAAGTGAAGCAGGAGATCATTTCTTCAAATATACTAAAGCACACCGTGCTCAAAAAGATATAAGTGAAGCACTAGAGCAAGTCCATTGCTCATAAAAATTTAAGTGAAGCATAGAGAGCAATTCTAAAAAGTCATGACATAATTTTGGCTCTCCCAAATAGGTGTGTCCAGCAAGGGATCAAGACTTAAAACACAAAATAAAAAAAGCAAAGACTCATATCATACAAGACGCTCCAAGCAAAACACATATTATGTGATGAATAAAAATATAGCTTCGAGTAAAATACCGATGGTCGTTAGAAGAAGGAGGGGATGCCACTCGGGGGCATCCCCAAGCTTAGTTGGTTGCTCATTTTTGGATAATAGCTTGGGATGCCGGGGCATCCCTAAGCTTAGGCTCTTCTATCCTTTCTTCATCCATCGTAAGATAACCCAAAACTTGAAACCTTCAATCACACTAAACTCAACAAAACCTTCGTGAGATTCGTTAGTATAAGAAAGCAAACCACTACTATAAGTACTGTACCAAACCAATTCATATTTTGTTTTTGCATTATATCTGTCGGATCATGCGTTCCGGCAAAACCCTTATGGTTTGAACTCTGGGTGCGCGCGAAGTTCTTTCCCTCCTACCGATCCACGCCCTAGCTTGCTAAGATCTCGCGGACGAACTCAACAAACTAACAACGCAAGAGACACAAGATTTATACTGGTTAGGGCCACTGTTGTGGTGTAATACCCTACTCTGGTGTGGTGGTGGATTGCCTCTTGGGCTGATGATGAACAGTGCAAGGGGAAGAACAGCCTCTTGAGGTTGAGGTGTTCTTGTGCTTGGCGAACTTGTGTGTGGATTCGCTTAGCTCGGGCTTGCTTGTGAGCTCCGAACCAGGTGTCTCCTACGGTGGTGGCTGGTTCTACTTATATAGGCCCTGGTCCTCTTCCCAAATATTGAGCGGGAAGGGAGCCAACAACGGCCAAATTGAAAGGGGACAACTAGTACAGCTTATCCTGACAAAAGCGATCTTCGCCTGCAAAAGGCTCTGGTGGTGACGCCGCCTTGGGCTCCATGGTGACCTCTGTCTTGTCGTCCTTCTAGTCTTGGTCTTGTTGCACCGATATGGAAACATTTGCTTTACGCCTCGGTACTCTGTGCCTGTGCTTCCTTCCTTAGCACCAAAGGGGAAACAAGGACACTGCGAGCTCTGGCGCCCGCCTCATCTCGATCGTCATGGCTCACGTCACGAGAACCTCGCGAGGTTTGCCTTGCCTTGATCTCTCTGCTCCTCGCGAACCGACCTGGTGAGGCCGCTCCTGAGGAGGTCTTGCGTCGTCCGCCTCGCGAGGCTTGGCCCCTCGCGAGAGTCTTGGATGCCTTGTTGATGAAGATGGGCCGTACAGGCCTGCTAGCATAGCCACGCCGTGGGCCACAGGCAGGCAAGTCTGGGGACCCCCGTTCCCAGAACGCCGACAGTAGCCCTCGGGCCCAAGCCGCGCTCGGGCTTGACTTCGAGGCGAAGCCAAAGGTCAAGTGTGGAGCGCCGCGGGCCCCAGAAGCCTGCGTCTTTGGTCAACGCGTGGCGGTTGATTGGACGTGGGCGTCTCCGCTTCCCCACGCTGCCTCGACAACTTCCCGACTTGACAAGTCCATGCGACATGCAACGGAAAACCATCATTACCTGTGATCATGGGAGGCGCCGGTTAGCCTTCTCCCGCTATAAATGGGGAGGGGGGAAAGCCCCCATCGCCCATTTCTTCCCATTCCGCTTGCTTCTTCCTCCTCTTCACCACCGACTCCAATGGCGTCATCAAAGAGGTTCTCCGCCGCAGAGAAGGGAAAGGCCCCTCGCGAGGGGCCCGGCTCCCTAGTGCCCAAGCAGGCATGCGGCCGTCCCCTTAAGCACACCGCGACCCCCACCACGGCCCCCCGCTCTCGGGGTGGCGCCGCTGCACGTGGCAGGGGTCGCTCCGGTCGCGGCAGCCCCGTCGATGAAGGGAGTGATCCGTGGTTCCTCGGCCTCCCCGGCCGCGCTTCCACTCAGCTGAGGTGCTGCCGGAGTTTGTTGGCTGGTCGGAGGATCCGGCCGGCAACTGGCTTCAGTTTCCGCGCTTCTTTGCCGACGAGCTACCGGCCTCCGGTCCAGGTGGGCTCTGGCTGCAGGCGAACGGTTGCTGCAGCAGGGCTTCTTGGGTTGTGGTCGAGGTCTCCATCACGGGCAACATAGCTCTGGCCCGTGGTTGGCAGACGTTCGCCCGCGTCCATTTCAAGTACGACGGTGATGCGACCCTCTACGTAAGGGTGTTTGGGGAAGATGGTCGCCGCGCTGGGTGCTGCCCCGAGGTGAACGACGGCGAGGAGGTGCTCGGTCTCGGCGACGGCCGCGACGAGGGCGAGGGCGAGCCTGCCGGCCACGCCTCGTCCAGTTATGGTGGCTCTTCTCTCAGCGACAGCTCCAGCAGCGGCGGCTATGACCAGCCGTCACGCCGCCGCGCTCGCTTCGAAGGTGGTAGCGGGTCGTCTCGTCGCCGCACCTCCATGAAGCGTGAGGAGGGATCCGGCTAAGCTCGGGACGCCCCCGTGGACCGCTGCAGGGGCAAGCGCCGCTTTTGTTTTGTTCTTCTTTTCCTTCCTGCACCAAAAATGAAACCAGTAAGGGCCCGGAGGGGCGTGTATCGAACCATGATTCCTTAATCATTATGCTATGCTTGTTGTTTTTGTGCTATGTCGTTATTTTGTTTAGAGATAACTTAGCTTGGCACGTTCGGGTCAGCCTCCACTTCACATGGCACTTGTTTCCTCGTGCTCATCTTGACTTAGTGGTCGCTCAAGAACTGCAAAAAATTCGTTAGGAAGCTCGCTAACAGACATATCGTTCACCCAAGCCTTGACCAAGCGCTTCATATCGCGGTACCCGAGGGGCACGGATTAGGAGAGATGCGCCAGCTTGTGGGCTCGAACGAGGGTGCCTCGCGAGAAAGCAGTCGGAAGGCAGAGAGAAGGAAAAACGCTCGCGAAAAACGCTCGCGAGGGCACCTGCCTAGCCCCCTCGTGAGGTATGCGAGAGAGAGAACACAGGTGAACTAAAGTCGGAAACAGCGGCAAAAGGCGACGAAACCAAATCAGCAAGGAACACCAGAAGCAAAATTCGATTAAAAGAAGGGGAGCCAACTACGGAAAGCAAATGAAAAAGCCGCGTCCGGCACCTAGTCTATTCTTCAAGTCTTCTCACCAGCGCGGAGCTAAGTGCTACCACTAAGACGTGGGAGGGAGCCCCCGAGGCCCGAGGGCGGCGCTCCTGAGACTCCAAGGCGTGTACAGCCCCACTCATTATTACATGAGAGTGTCACGTGCGGCGATTCTTCACAGGCACCGGGCCTTGTTCACAGGCACTAGGCCTTTCTTCTCAGGCGTTGGGCCTTCCTTCATGGGTAGAACTTCTGCAGGTACTGGATGTTCCAAGCGTTCTGGATGGGTACCCCATCCTGCGTCTCCAGGCGCACGGCGCCAGGCCTGGAGACATGGACGACCTTGAACGGACCCTCCCACATAGGTGAGAGCTTGTGCAACCCTTCGCTGGAGAGGACCCGCTGTCGGTGTCAAAACCAGTGGATCTCGGGTAGGGGGTCCCGAACTGTGCGTCTAAGGCGGATGGTAACAGGAGGCAGGGGACACCATGTTTACCCAGGTTTGGGCCCTCTCGATGGAGGTAATACCCTACTTCCTGCTTGATTGATCTTGATGATATGAGTATTACAAGAGTTGATCTACCACGAGATCGTAGAGGCTAAACCCTAGAAGCTAGCCTATGATTCTGATTGTTGTTGGCCTATGGACTAAACCCTCCGGATTATATAGACACTTTGGAGGGGCTAGGGTTACACCAGTCGGTTACAAGGGAGGAGATCTACATATCCGAATTGCCAAGCTTGCCTTCCACGCAAAGGAGAGTCCCATCCGGACACGGGGACGAAGTCTTCAATCTTGCATCTTCATAGTCCAACAGTCCGCCAAAGTATATAGTCCGGCCGTCCGAGGACCCCTAATCCAGGACTCCCTCAGTAGCCCCTGAACCAGGCTTCAATGACGATGAGTCCGGCGCGCAGATTATCTTCGGCATTGCAAGGCGGGTTCCTCCTCCGAATACTCCATAGAAGGTTTTGAACACAAAGATCGTGTCCGGCTCTGCAAAAAAAATTCCACATACCACCATAGAGAGCACAATATCCCACAAATCTAATCTGCTAACAGATTTCATAGTGTGACAACACGCCACGGCCCGGTTATTACTCAAACCGTTTTTCTCAACCAGCCATTGCACATATCGCGAGGCAGTTTTCTGGACACGTCTTGTCGAAGGAGAGATCGTGTCCCCTTATCACAGGATTCTCATCAATACGGGTGTGGGTAACCCAACCGCGCCATCAATCACGGCGCTTGGGGAACAAGCGAGTTTACCGGGCAAGTGGGGAGGCGTAGAATCCCTGCTGCCTTTATAAGGGGATAAGGACTCCCTTTCGCACCCACGCTTTCTTCTTCCCGATCCATTCCCCTTCGCTCGAGCTCCAGCGCCCGAGCATTCGTCTTCTCCGCCCACAAAGGCCTTCCGAAAATGTCCGGATCTGGAGCTGGAGGCAAGTGGATGGCCTCTACCGTCCGGGAGAAGGATATCAAAAAGCTTCGGGAGGCCGGGTATCTGGCCAAGAAAATCAGCCACCGTCTCCCGACGGCGGGACAGATCGTCCCTACTCCCGAAACCCACGAGAGGGTTGTATTCCTCCCTCACTTTGTCCGTGGGCTAGGGTATCCCCTCCACTCGTTCGTTCGCGGCATCATGTATTATTACGGGATCGATTCTCACGATCTATCCCCCAATTCCTTCCTCAATATCTCGACATTCATTGTCCTGTGCGAGGCTTTTCTCCGCATCTCGCCACACTTCGCCTTATGGCTGAAGATTTTTAATGTGAAGCCCAAGGTAGTGGGCGGCGAGCACGCCGAGTGTGGGGGCGCTATGGTGAGCAAGATGCATAATGTCACATGGCCAACAAGTACTTTTTAATGATTTCGTCAAAGAGTGGCAACAGCAATGTTCTACATCACTGAGCCGCGTGGCATGGAATGGTCCGTTGCTCCCGAGTTACGTCCTAGCCCAAGAAGGGCCTGAACTGGTCTTCGTCCGACGAACTATCGGTGATCCAGACGCGCGTTAAAGATATGGAAGACAAGAAAATCAAACTTGTCAATGTAGTCCAGGTGATGTTAGTTCGCCAGATCCTGCCTTGTCAACACCGGACTTGCAATCTATGGGAATTCGATCCGGCCAAGCACTAGACCCTGCGAGAGCTCTTTGGCTCCTCGTACAAAGACCGACAAATCATGGCCGGTCTCAGCTGAGGACCGCGGGCACCAACTGTCCCGCCCTGCAAGCTCGGTAAGTCATCATATGTTTTATCCGCATGACCCAAGGGAAATGCTTAATGTGTTTTCAACAACTCTCCTAGGGCTGGACGAAGAAGGCGGTGCGGATCCACTGTCCGGCCCCGCTGCCCGAAGAACCGGCCGGCCCACTTCTGACGAAGATGTTGGTCCCGACGCCTTACAAGGCGCCGAAGAAGAAGGCCGAGAAGGAGGCAAAAAAGACCCGGGGCGGCCTTCGTCGCCGCGGCACTTCGGACACAATATCCGAAGGCTCCAATGCCCGTTCTGCCTCCGAAGAGCATGAGGAGGAGGAGGAAGACGAATCCCCAGCAGGGGGAAGAAAGAAGAGGACGGCCTCCGTACACTTGGACGCCGAGTCGCCTAAAAGGGTAAAAGCTCCTTTTCTGGAGGAGTCCACTGTCGCCGCCGACAGCGGCACAGCGTGGAATCCCAGGGCCTAGCCCCTGGTAAACTCGTGAGTATATAAAATATGAACACGTTTATGCGTCCAGACTCATCATGGCATGGTATTTTAACCTGAGCCATATTTTTTGTAGTCCGGTGAGGTCGCGCACCAAACCATCCTCATCAGAGGATTTGCTGAGCTCGGATGCTATGGAGAGCAGGAAGCCCCCGAAGGCCCCTTCCCCCAAATACGTGAATAACACCGAGGCTTCGTCCCAGAAGGACCCCGGCCAAGGAGGGGAGGAAAAGATCGTGAAGGCGGCGCCTGGAGGTCAAACTTCAGGGGCCGGAGACACGGGGGAGAAGATTCCCATGGGAGTCAATGGCGGGGGCCATCTTGAATTTGGCCCTCAGTCGGACACAGTTCTGGAGACCAATACGGCTCCAGCATCAAGCAGGCGGCCTTCCTCGGCTGGAGAGAGTGTGCCTGTTCCACCGTCAATCTCTGTCCAACTAGAGGTGTCGGATGCTTTGTTGGCGGCGCTGAAGAGCGCGTCCATCATCGATGAACACCGTGCCCTTATGGGTGCGGTGATTGAGAAGATTCAGTCTGCTGAGAGTGGACTGAATGAAGCCTGTATCATCCTTATAAGAGGCTTTGAGGTATATTTTATGAGGTTTTGAAGAGTGTCATGGTATGGATAGTAGCCCCTGATACACTGTTCGGTGAAAGAAAGAACCGGACAGAGGATCAAATTTATGTTCACAGGAAGACTCACTTGATGACATCTATCTCTCTTCTTTTATAAGCAGGCGTCTGTAGCGGCTGCTGCCTCTCATACTGCGGAGGTCTCCGGACTGAATCAAAGTCTGGGCCGGGCCAAAGAAGAACTTGGCCAGTTGAAAAGGTAGTTGGGAGATAAAAAAGGTATTCGCAAGTCTTGTTCGCGTTTATTGCGAACGAATTTCCATTATGGTAAAATATGTTTCATGATTTGCGCTAGGGATGATGACCGAAGTCGAGGCTCTTAAGAAGGCTGTGGCCGAGGCCAAAAGAAAGTCAGCCGTAGAGCAGGCTCTTTGCGAGAAGCACGAGGCCAGGGTTAGTGAAGCTGAGCAGGAGCTTCAAGAGGCCGTGAAGAAATGCGAGGCCTTGAGGCAGAGTTTAACGGAGAAAGAATCCGAACTCACCAAGGCTCATCAGGCCGCGAGCGATGCCCGGGGGGAAGCCCAAAGCACTCTGCAGGAGATCCAAGAGGCGAGGCAGATCGCGGCGTGTAAGGATTTTTTCCATGTAAAGTAAGTATTTGAGGAGAAAATCATGTTTCTAATCTTGAATTTCGGATTTCTCCAGGGGTATTTGTGGAGCTGCCCCGCAGCATATCGGATGCCGCCCAATTCTACCGAGCCGAAGAAAGGAACACTGCGGATAAGCTTTTCTGGTCACAGTATCTGGCACCGAATTATCCGGTGCCTTTTGCCGATCAACTGAAACAGCTGATCGAACTGCATAAGGCGGCGGAACTAACCATGAAGGATTTGTCCAGCTATGGCCCGCCGAGCCGATTCCAGGCAGCTACTTCAGGCTCGTGAAGCGGCTTGTAAGTGCCTGCCCTCGACTTGACGTCATCAAGCGGTCGGTCTGTATAGAGGGTGCGCGAATGGCCTTCGCCCGTGCAATGGTGCACTGGGGGAAGATGGATGCTGAAAAGCTGATGACGGAGGGACCGCCAGAGGGGAAGGAGCACCGCAAGCCCGAATTATGTTATGAAAGTGTCCTGAAAGGATCCTACCTTGCAGCAGAGCTATGCACCAAGGACATTATATTTCCATGAATGCAAATCATGTTGTCCTTTGTAATGTTTGAACAAGGTCATTTCTATTATTTATTGCCTGTTATATAAAAGTTTATCCTCCTGCGCAGCCGTTTTATATATTAATCCTGAGAGTTGGCCAGTCGTCGGCTTACGCTTTACGTAGGAAATGCAGGGGTGTTTGGGATAAACCTGATCACTCTTTATCCCAGGTTTGGGTCCTTCGAAGGAGGTGTTCAGCACAACGAACCAGGCAATCAGACTATAGGGCTTAATCACTCTCACTTAGCCATAGTAGCTTTAGGAAAGGAAGGTAGGCGCAGCCCCTGGTGTTCGGAAGACCGCACGAGGGGCTCTATAAGCACCTGATCGGAAGAAAAGCCGATCCATCGCACTCTGCATTGGTTACGACTTTATGCGGGAGAAATCCTTAAAAAAATTTACAACCTCTCGAACAGCTAACCAGCTCTCATCGTATCATGACAGTCAGTTTTCGGCTTTCTCTACCGAGGTGCTCGTCCAGAAGAACCGGGACACAATCGTAGTAGTTCTCCCTGTGCCGCCTTAGCTGATATAGCGGAATGTAAGGCAGCAAAACATGGGAGCCGGGCAAACCCAACATTTGACCCAAGACATGATTCGGAGTTGATGCATATAATGCTATAAGTTGAGTGCCAAACTTCCATGAAGGTGTTCGGACTTTATTGCCGTATTATGGGTAAAACGAAGCCCCTGGCATATTTAAGGCATATCGCGATGTACGGATGCCACTTGACAAAAGAATTTCAATAAGAAATAACAGCAGATAAGCGTCATATAAATCCATATGTTGTATTTGAATAGTACGTCGATGCGTATGAGTACAAGTAATGTGATAAAAAAAGGGATATGACTGTGGAACCTGCTGAGATTAGGGGGAAAGAAGCTGTGCGCGGATCCGGAGTATAGTCGGATGGTCATTGCGGGGAATATCTAAGGATTCCCTTGCACGTTCGAGCTGCTTCCATATCACCAGTCCTGGTCGGCGCAAAGGTGAACCTGCAAAGGAAATGTAAGGAATGTTTGTGTGCTGGAGAGCGGTTGAGCCACTATATGCGGCCTGTCCTGGCCTTCGCCGGAGTGTTCAATTGAGCTCTGGACGAGCCAGGCTATCCTGCCGCGAAGTAGTTCGGAGTCCTTTGGCGGTGTCCGGGAGCCGGGCCGTCAACTCGAGGTTGTATTGGAAGGTGCCACTCGTTGCTTCCGCTGTTAAAGTAGCGGTATACTCCTTGGTGCCAAGGAAAGTTCGGCCTTGCCATTAACCGTGATGACACCATGTGGACCGAGCATCTTGAGCTTACGGTAGGCGTAATGTGGCACCACGTTGAATCGAGCGAATGCGGTTCGTCCGAGCAGTGCCTGATAATCACTGCAGAACGGGACGATTTCGAAGATTAACTCTTCGTTACGGTAATTGTCTGGTGATCCGAACACTACCTCAAGGGCGATGGAGCCTGTACAGCTGGCCTACACACCTGGTATAATACCTCTGAAGGTGGCTTTAGTGGGCTTGATCACCGAATGATCAATGCCCATCTTGCGCACTATGTCCTGGTAAAGCAGGTTTAGGCTGCTGCCTCCGTCCATAAGGACTCGTGTGAGGTGGAACCCGTCAATTATTGGGTCGAGGACTAGTGCGGCTGGATTGGCCTGATTGGTGTTAACCGGACGATCCGTGCAGTTGAAGGTGATCGGCCCTAGTTTATATTGTGGGACGACTGGCTCCGTTAAGTCGACATCCCTAAGGGTGCACATCCGGTCCGGGTTGGGAGTGCTGTTTACCACGTTCACTGTTTGGATTTGCGGGGGAAATTTCTTTTCTCCTCCAGTATTCAATGATCTGGGCTCCTCGTCGCCATCGTTGCTTTGGAACCCCTTATCTTTGTTTTTGGCGCCTGACCTGTCGGCTTGTTTGAAGACCCAGCATTCTCTATTGGTATGATTGGCTGGTGTTCTTGGGATCCCATGGATTTGGCATGGGTGGTCGAGTATGCGGTCCAGACTGGACGGACCCGAATTGTCATTTTTGAGTGGCCCATTCCGCTGACCGGACTTAGAGCCACTAAATCCGGCATTGACTGTTGTATCTTCGGCATTTCACCATTTTTGTGGCGCTTGTGTTTGTTGCGTCGGGGTTTTCCATTGCTCTCTCTGGCCTCTGATGTGCCAGGGTTGCTTGTTGTGTTGTTGCTACGGGCCAACCAGCTATCTTCGCCCGCGCAAAAGCGGGTCATGAGTGTCGTGAGGGCTGCCATGGATTTTGGCTTCTCTTGGCCGAGATGTCGGGCGAGCCACTCGTCACAGATGTTATGTTTAAAGCCGCTAGGGCTTCGGCATCCGGTCAGTCGACAATTTGGTTCTTTTTAGTTAGGAACCGAGTTCAGAATTTCCTGGCTGACTCTCTGGGCTGTTGTCTTATGTGACTTAAATCGTCAGCATCGGGTGGTCGCACATAAGTGCCCTGGAAGTTGTCCAGGAATGTGTCTGCCAGGTTCTCCCAACTTCCGATGGAGTTTGCTGGCAAGCTATTCAGCCAATGCCGAGCCGGTCCTTTGAGTTTTAGCGGGAGATACTTGATGGCGTGTAGATCCTCCATGCGGGCCATGTGAATGTGGAGGAAGAAATCCTCTATCCATACCGTGGGGTCTGTAGTGCCATCATATGATTCAATGTTCACGGGTTTAAATCCTTCTGGGAATTCACGATCCATTACTTCATCGGTGAAGCATGGGGGGTGTGCGGCGCCTCTGTGCCGGGCTATATCACAACGCTGTTCATACGAGTCTTGTTTGCTGTGTTCGGCCCGGCCGGAATTGCTTTTAGTATATCCGGTGTGACGAGCGTAGTCACGCTTTGGGGCGCGCCCCCGTGATCCGTAGATCGATCTTGCATGTCCTGCTTTGTTTTCCAATACGTCTCGCAGGTCCTGCATGTTACCCCGGGCCTTGGTATTTTTGTTTAACTGGCGACGGGGTGCGGGCTGGACTTCGGCCTGATATGCCGCTTTGTCTCGGCCACGAGGTGGCCGGTCAGCCGCATCATACGCTGGAAGCGTAGGCTTTAATGCTTCGGCCTAGAGTTGGGATAGCATCCTGCACTTTGGGTATATTTTGGTTGGGTGCTTGAGTTCATATTCCTCGGCCGTAAGGACCTCAGTACATCTATCCGCTAGCAGATCTTGGTCAGCTTGAAGCTGTTGTTGCTTTTTCTTCAGGCTTTTTGTTGTGGCTATAAGTCGGCGCTTGAAGCGCTCCTGTTCGACGGGATCCTCGGGCACGATAATTTCTTCGTCACCGAGGCTCACCTCGTCTTTGGAGAGGGGCATGTAATTGTCATCCTCTGATTCTCCGTCTGCTGCCTGTTCCTTAGGGCTAGCTTGCCCATCCTCCCGCTCGAAGCCTGGCTGGAGGGGATTGTCTTCGTCTTCAGCACTATCTGCGGCGTTATTGTCTCTTGTGCCGGTATCACTGCTTTTGCTATGGCGGGGATTAGAGCGGCGCCGATGACGCCGGTGCTTAGATTGCTTCTCGGGGGGATTATCCTCCATTGCCTTATTGCCATCACTTTTTTGGGGGGTGTCCACCATGTATATATCATATGATGAGGTGGCAGTCTAGCGCCCAGTGGTCGGTGGTTCCTGTTCGTCTCCTGCATCGACGTCCATACCGTCGATGTCTTCGGAGCCGAAATCGAGCATGTCGGTTAAGTCGTCGACAATGGCTATCAAGTGGGTGGTGGGTGGGGAACGAATTTCTTCGTCGTCCGCTTCCCACTCAAGCCGGACATAGTTCGGCCAAGGGTCTCCTGACAAGGAGAGAGACCTTAATGAATTTAGCATGTCGCCCAGGGGCGAATGCTGAAAGATATGCGCGGAGGAAAACTCCATGATCGGTGCCCAATCAGATTCGATAGGCACGGACGCAGCCGGTTCGGAGCCCGTGGCCAGGGAGAATCCAAGTGTCCATCAACACAGGTCTCATAGGAGGTGAAGTCAGTATTCGGCTCTATCGCCGCCGAGTGTGCGGACTCCGTGGAGGGGTCCATCCACCCATCCTCGGACGGCGTGATCTTCTCCGTATTGAGGGTCGGAGTAGCTACAGGTGTGATCTCCCGAACACCGTCCGATGACAGAGCTAAGTCATGCTCATCGTGATTGTGCAGTGCACCTGACATGTGTTCGAATCCGTCAAAGATCAAGTCTCCGCGGATGTCGGCAGTATAGGTCAAGATTCCAAACCTGACCTGATGGCCAGGGGCGTAGCTCTTGATCTGCTCCAGATGGCCAAGCGAGTTGGCCCGCAGTACGAAGCCGCCGAATATGAAGAGCTGTCCGGGGAGGAAAACCTCGCCCTGGATCGCATCGTTGCCGATGATCGAAGGAGCCATCAAGCCTTTATCGTGACGGCACAGTGGAACTCTCAATGAAAGCACCAATGTCGGTGTCAAAACCGGCGGATCTCAGGTAGGGGGTCCCGAACTGTGTGTCTAAGGCGGATGGTAACAGGAGGCGGGGGACACAATGTTTACCCAGGTTCGAGCCCTCTCGATGGAGGTAATAAACTACTTCCTGCTTGATTGATCTTGATGATATGAGTATTACAAGAGTTGATCTACCACGAGATCGTAGAGGCTAAACCCTAGAAGCTAGCCTATCATTCTGATTGTTGTTGGCCTACGGACTAAACCCTCCGGTTTATATAGACACCGGAGGGGGCTAGGGTTACACAGAGTCGATTACAAGGGAGGAGATCTACATATCCAAATTGCGAAGCTTGCCTTCCACGCAAAGGAGAGTCCCATCCGGATACGGTACGAAGTCTTCAATCTTGCATCTTCATAGTTGGACATTCCGGCCAAAGTATATAGTCCGGCAGTCCGAGGACCCCCTAATCCAGGACTCCTTCACCCGCCTCAAGACGAGGTCGCCTGCCTCGAGTGTCCTGGAGTGGATGTTCCGGCAGTGGTATCGCCGCAGCGCCTGCTGGTACCTTGCCGCCCTCAGTGTAGCTTCGCGGCGACGTTCCTCCCCTAGCACGAGGTCCATCCCCCGCATGGCGTCCTGCTGCGTCTCATCAAACGCCAGGACCCGTGCGGTATGATTCTTGGCTTCGTGAGGGAGGACCGCTTCGTCTCCGTAGACGAGGAAGAACGGGGTCTCGCCCGTCGGCTTGGTGGAGGTGGTGCAGATGGACCACATCACAGACTAGAGCTTGTCGTGCCAGCCCCTGCCGCAGGCCTCGAGCTTCTTCTTGAAGGTCCTGGTCTTGAGGCCCTTAGGACCTCTGCGTTGGCGCGTTCGGCCTGACCATTGCTCCTGGGGTGTGCCACCGAAGCGTAGCAGATCTGCGTTCCAATGTTAGCACAATATGTTTTGAAGAGGTTACTAGTGAACTGCGAGCCGTTTTCGGTGATGATGCGGTTGGGGACCCCGAAGCGGCTCACGAGACCATTGATGAACTTGACTGCGGAGCCAGTGGGGATCGTGCGGACGGCTTCCACCTCCGCCTACTTGGTGAACTTGTCGACGGCGACGTAGAGGTAGTGGTAGCCCCCAGGTGCTCGAGGGAACGGGCCCAAGATATCCAAGCCCCAGACCGCGAACGGCCACGTGAGCGGGATGGTGTGGAGGCCCTGAGCTGGCTGGTGGATCAGCTTGGCGTGGAACTGGCAGGCTTCGGATGACTTCACCAGCTAGGCCGCGTCGTTGACCGTCATGGGCCATTAGAATCCACTGCGGAATACCTTGTCGACGAGGGTCCGTGATGACGAGTGGTGCCCGCAGTCCCCATCGTGTATGTCAGTTAGCAACTCCTTCCCCTGGTCTCTGGAAATGCAACGCAGTGAAGCATCATTTGGTCGCTTCCTGTACAACTCACCGTCCTAGAGGCAGTATGCTGTGGCTTGCCGGGCCACGCGCTCTGCGTCCTCCTCCTTCTCCGGCAGCGCTGATGGTGTCCTGGACTATGGGGTACTCACCACATCGTCTCCCGACTAGGTGGATCGGGCCGAGGACCCCCATGGCGGTTCACTCATGGGCCACTTCGGGCAGCCCATGCCGCATACAAAGAGTATTCCACAAGACTTGGTGATCAAGACAAGGACTCCTCTCCACCAACATATTCGACTAGGACTCTTGTTATCCTAGGCCTCTGGTACATTATATAAGCCGAGGCCAGGCTAGTCGCTAGATTATTATGACATTACACATCATACCTTTAGGTCTTAGACCACAACATATGATCTCGAGAACACATATGAGATGGCTCTTGCTGCTAGGAGTTATTTTGGTCATCCTTTCTTCACTGAGGTGGTTTTTACTGCTACCTGGAATATCTGGACACAATGGAATGGGAAAATCTTTAGAAATGAGAGACCTACCTTCATTTTCTTGGAGGAGGAATTTCATACATGATATTTTTCTATTAGCTCATAGAATCAAATGTAAATATAAGGATAGCTTAGTTCTCTGGATAGCCTCTCTCTCATAGGCTTCTTGTAAGTATTTTCTTTCTTTGTTTTCTGGTTCGCTGTAATTATGTAAACCTCTTATTATTTTTTAATGAAGCACTATGAGGTTGTTGCCTTCCAGTACATAGTCAAAAAACATATGATCTCGAGGTAGATCAACTCTTGTAACCCGATATTCATCAAGATCAATCAAGCAGGAAGTAGGGTATTACCTCGATAGAGAGGGCCCGAACCTAGGTAAACATCGTGTCCCCTGTCTCCTGTTACCCATCGATCCATGACACATAGCTTGGGACCCCCTACCCGAGATCTTCCGGTTTTGACACCGACAATGGTGCCTTCATTGAGAGTTCATCTGTGTGATCGGTAAAAGGATCAATGGCTCGCCTACAGATCAACTGCCACGTCGACATCTTCGTCGCCGCCTCGGCTGATCACCTTGGCTTGACCGAGGACTATGCCCTACCTCCAATCATCATGTTCGGACGAGGGTCTTCGTCAACATCAACTCCGATCTCTATCAAGATCATGGAGGAATCATCCATGGAGCTCGAGGGCTCGACGTCAACATTGCCCTCGGGCGACCATGCTATTTTTCCGAACAACAAACTTGTATCTGCTGCCACCACCTCCTCGAGCATCGATTTGACGATTCCTTCGGTGGAATTGTGCGGAATTAAGTCTACAACAACCATGCAAAATTTCATCGAGTTCCGATGGAGGAATCTCTGGCAATCTACGATATACCAGAGCCCTGTCAAATCAGGACAGGAATCTGGACGAGTTTAGGGCGTGGTCTCCAGAGCCCAGCTCGGAGGTCCTTTCAAAGATCCAAACGTTCATCTGCTGCGGAATTCCCATGTCTACCACCCCTCCAAATTTCAGCTTGATCCGACGATTCAAACTCTGGGAACCTTCCGGTGAGTGGACCAATTTTTGGATTTGTTTTCTGCGCGAATACGAATCCGGCCCGAGTTCATGTTTCTTCATGAACGGGATATTGGACAACCCTTTTGAAGGAATTTTTTTCTAGGGAATTGTGCGTTGTTTTTAAACACGTACCCATAAAATTTTAAGGCTCCTCCGAAGTAATATTCACCATCACGCAGGTGTCAAACCAGTCCGGCAATATTGCTCCACAGATGCCGACCTGCGCTAGACACGTCGCCGCTTTGTTGAGCTGAGCTGAACTTCTTTGGATCATCATCTTGGCAAGCCGAACAAGAATTCGGCATCATGAAGGATAAATCATCGCCAACATCGCTGCCCCACGGATTACACAGAGCGGGGAAATCGGCATCGCCGCATGGTCACTTCATCAAGCCGGCATTGACCGCGTCACAAGTCATGACCTGCGTCGGCATGACCGTACTGTTGCTTCTTCAAGCCGTTGTCCATCACGCCGAACTGCTTCAACACCTTGGCTGACATGGCAGCTGCAACGTCTCCTCACCGACCTGCTCCGTCACCTCGGCTGGACCGGGGACTTGGCTATTTCTTCATCAACATACTCCGGTGACTTCGGCGTCACCAGCCAACCACCTTCGTCACGTTAGCTGGACCGAGGGCTTTTTCTCGGCAAGCCAACCTTTGCCAGCACCGCCATGCCGTCGCTTTATCGCCCATCAGGAAATAGGTGTGCGGATCGAGTCCCAATTTTGGGAGTCACCTTTATTCAAAAAATTTCAGTTTTAAATTTTGTTCGGTTCGACCAAGCATTATACCTTTTTGACAAAAAGTTGTTTGTGAAAAAACTTCCTTGTCAAAACTTTGTTTGTGACACACAAATTCAAATACCTTGTTTACTTGGGGGCTTCCTCTATGAAGCCTTTCCTCTTGCATATGATTATACTTGTATGGCTTCGTTCCTTGTTCATGTATTATGCCACAATATGCACCATGTTGACCTAAGTGTTCTGCAAGCTGGGTTGCCTTGCTCCTGTGTTTACCCCTACATTCCCGATTGTTCGGCTAGGGAGTAAAGGGAGCACCTCTGCAATTGTCACGATCGGGTCATTCGAGCTCGGACCTCAGACTGGGTGAAGCCGAAAGCTAGCGCTCTTATTGTTTTCAATCGTGGTCGGCACACAACGGAACTCATGTATACAAAAAATCTATTGCACAAGTCTCATAGTAACAATGAGCAACCGAAGAAAGGTATCGGTGGGGGTACTATTTTCTTCGAAGATGCTTCTTACACTTCGTCAGTAATATAGCATAAGTTCCCTGAGCGCGCTTTGTCTGTTACAGCCTTATGGCCTGATTGCCTGGTTATCGGAAACACCATCGATATTCTCGGCATTGGAGTACATAACACTTTTCGCCCTTGATCAAGAGGGAGAAGCCGACTATCGGTTAAGACGCCGCTTAAAGTTCGGGTGAACATAGATATGATATAAGTACTTCGGTACATACAATCATTATACATAAAATTCTTCTACCCAAGTCACTTGGGGGCTCTTAAATTTACATGAGCCATTTTATAATCAGTGTTTTCTTCTAAGTCGTTGCAAAGTCTTTTTCTATCACCTCCTTTTTCGACGCGAGTCTGTGGTCAATAGCTGAAGAGCTTAATTTGTCTCTCAAAGCTGCTAGAGTTTAGTTTGCTAAACTAGCCTAATGAGAAGTACTCCGCCTTCGGGATAGAAGGTTCAAGCCGTAGGCTGACCCGCTTGAAGTCTTGAGATAGGATGTGTCATGTTAAAGCACGATAGAAGCATAATTTTTTTTTCTCTAAAGACCAATTTTCGATTTGGCACCGAACACTTGATCTAGTTTGGACGACCAGTTTTTACTGAAGTTTTTGGTTTTCCAAGCTCATGGCACTTTTAAACTATTTCTGTTATCATCGTTATAAAGCCATAAATATGCATCAATTTGACTTAAGATTTTGTTCAAGCTGGGTTGCTGCTCTCGTGTGCTTACCCCTACGCTCCCGATTGTTTGGCTAGGCGGTAAAGGGAGCACCTCTGTGATTGTTACTACCGGTTCATCCGAGTTAGTACCTCAGATAGGGTGAAGCCGAAAGCTAGCAATCTTAAAGTATCACATTGGTCGTCAACGATGGAAGTGAATATTTTGGTTCATTAATACCATAGAGTTCGGGAACTTTCACCGAACTAAATCCTCAATATTTTTCTCCTGCATTAATCGGAGGTGAGGTTTCATGATCATGGTTGGCATGACAACCCAAAGAAAGGAACCGATAGCGGGACTATTTTCTTTGGAAGATGTTTCTTACATCAAAACATAATATAACATATCTCGCCATGTACCTTTGTTTATAAAACCATATGGCTCGATTGCCTTGTTTTCCATAAATCTTTGCCCTTATAACGGCTTTATAAAGTAGGAAAACACTCCTCGGCTACTGGCCGAAGAGGTTGAAGCCGATGGTTGGTCAACAAAGTTTTGTACAATGCGGATCCAAGCATTAATGATGTAAAGTACTTGGATACATAGAATCATTACACATAATTTGTGATTTTACTCCGGATATCGATCCTTAATTCGGCCACCCGTGCCCACATTAAGGCTCGGGGGCTACTGGGCTTCACGCTCATTATTTATAAATATTGAAGGGGCACATCGATCCCCTGATCTGGTGTTGCCACCCGATCAGTGTCTCGGGGGCTACTGCATTGGCAATCCAATGCAGAAAATTTAAGTGCAATATAGTTTTCAAGGAGATTATGATCCTCAGGTTGGTCGGCCGCACCCAACCTGAGTCTCGAGGACTTTGCACACCACTTTTTGTGTCCCGAAGTATTTTGCCGAGCTAGGAGTTGATCCTCAGGCCGATTTTGTGAATCAACCTGAGTCTCAGGGGCTACTGGGATCAGCGGTCTTATGTCATCCTTTAGGTGCATCTCGGGTTTTTGACTGATACACACCTTGAGGGCTACTGGCTATATATCTCGGTAGAGAATAAATTGCACCAATCAAAAATATTGACAAAAATTGGCCCTTGATCGGGGTGCACCACCTCAAGCAGTCCGGCATAAAGCTCGGGCGCCAATGGCTGGCTCCATAGAGGGCATTTCCGACATTAAGCTCGGCTAAACTCCTTCAACTTTTTTGAACCAAGGTGATCTATGACACCTCGGATATAGTCCGGCATTGGAGCTCGGATACAGTTCGGCGCTGGAGCTCGGATGCAGTCCGGCGTTGAAGCTCGGCTGTAACAATACTCTTCGGAAACAGGCCGGCGTTGGAGCTCGGATACATTCCGGCGTTGGAGCTCAGAAGCGGTCCGGCGTTGGTGCTCGGCTGCAAAAGATACCTCGAATACAGTCTGGCGTTGGATCTCGGACGCAAGAGGACACAGCCGCCCAGGAACAACTTCAAACCCGAGGTGTGGCATAAAAATAACAAGGCATTGATAAAGGCTTATAACTTAAAGGGGCTCCTCGGATACCCGACGTGTAAACTCTTCGGATTTACTTCGGTGATCCTCAAGATCGAAGATGAGAAGATTTGTTGAACCAGTTTTCAAGACCGAAGACGAAGTACAGTTCGGAAGGATCGAGGAGCGTCCCCAACTTGAAGACCGGTTCAGGGGGCTACTGACGGTTTCCTGGACTAGGGGGTACTCACCACATCGTCTCCCGACTAGGTGAATTAGGCCGAGGACCCCCATGGCGGTTCACTCATGGGCCACTTCGGGCAGCCCATGCCGCATACAAGGAGTATTCCACAAGACTTGGTGATCAAGACAAGGACTCCTCTCCACCAACATATTCAGCTAGGACTCTTGTTATCCTAGGCCTCTGGTACATTATATAAGCCGAGGCCAGGCTAGTCGCTAGATTTTTATGACATTACTCATCATACCTTTAGGCTTAGACCACAACATATGATCTCGAGGTAGATCAACTCTTGTAACCCTATATTCATCAAGATCAACAAGCAGGAAGTAGGGTATTACCTCGATAGAGAGGCCCCGAACCTGGGTAAACATCGTGTCCCCTGTCTCCTGTTACCCATCGATCCATGACACATAGCTTGGGACCCCCTACCCGAGATCTGCCGGTTTTGGCACCGACAAGTGCCCCTTGCATCAGATATTCCCTGAATTCCTTGGTCTAGCACCCCTCCTGGGGCTCGAGCGCCAAGAGTAGGCGTGCTCCGGAAGTCGGGCCACAGTGCCGGGCTCTGTGGCGGCGGTCATGGAGCTCCTCCCGAGGCTGAGCTGTTCACGAAAGTGGTGGTGTTGCTGACAGCTTGAAGAGCCGCTTCTCGAAGACGTCGGGCTCTTGGCGCTCCCGCTTGGATGCCCTCTTGGCGATGTCGTCAGCTTCCTTGTTGGTGCCCCGGGGCACGTGCTGCAACTCCAGGCCCAGGAACTGCTTCTCCATCTTGCGCACCTCCGCGAGGTATGCCTCCATGTGCTCGTCCTTCGGCTCGTATACCTTGTTGGAGAAGTTGACGAGGAGCTGTGAGTCGCCCCTAACGGCGAGGCGCTTCACTCCCAGAGCTATCGCGGGCTTCAGGCAAGCTATGAGGCCATCGTATTATGTGATGTTGTTGGAGACATTCTCACCCTACTGGAAGCAGAGCTGTACAGCGTAGTAGAGCTTGTCTTGAGTGGGCGAGACGAGTACTGCTCCAGCCCAGCTACAGTGCGCGAAGGCCCCATCGAAATACATGACCCAGCCGTCGGGCGCCTCACTTCCCGGCGAGGTGGACCGGTCCTCTCCTACTTCCAGCATCGGGGCATTCGTCCATTCTGCCAGAAAATCAGCGAGTGCAGCTCCCTTCATTACCCTGGTAGTGCTGAACTCCAGCTGGAATGCCTGCAGCTCGATGTTCCACTCAGCGACCCTTCTAGTAGAGTTGCGGCTCCTGAGAACTCTCTCCAAAGGGTAGGCTGAGACGACCTTGATGGGGTGGCCCTGGAAGTAGTGCCGCAACTTGCGCGAGGCCACCAAGAGCGCGAGAAGGAGCTTTTGGGGCATGGGGTATCGTGCCCTTGCGTCCCGCAACACCGTGCTGACAAAATACACCGGGTGCTCGATGAGGGCTGGCGCGTTGGTGAGGCTCGTGTCTTGCGGAAGCTGGGACATCTCCTGAGGTGGTGGAACTCCTGACGCCTGATCGCTTGCGGGGATCTCGGCAACATCGTCCTGCCGAGCTTGGTCTTCTGTTGATGCCGCTACGGCTCTTGTTGCACCTTCCTGATCTTGCGTCATCCCGATTGGCGGCGTAGCTTGACGCGGCGCACCCTTGGCTTGGTGCTCCTCCCAAACCGCCACCAGTGCCGCGCTGGCAGAGTACGGGGTGGCGGCAAGATAGAGTACTAGAGGCTCGAGAGGATGTGGCGCCACCATCACCGGAGGGCTGGTCAGGTATCTCTTGAGGTCTTGAAAAGCTCGGTCGGCCTCCGGGGTCCACTCGAGTGGGTCCTTCTTCTTCATCAGCTTGAAGAAGGGTAGGGCGTGTTCTCCCAGCTTGGAGATGAAGCGTCCCAATGCAGTTACCCAACCAGCCAGCTTCTGCATTTCCTTGAGGGTATGCGGTGGGCTCATGTACTCAATGGCCTTGATCTTCTCCGGGTTCGCCTCGATCCCTCTGTGGTACACAAGAAATCCCAGCAGCTTCCCGGAAGGGACACCGAACAGGCACTTCTCTGGGTTAAGTCGCAAGTTCACCCGGCGCAGGCTCGCGAAGGTCCCCTCCAGATCTTGGATCAAGGTTCTTGCCTCCCGAGACTTCACCACAATGTCGTCGACGTAGGCCTCCATGTTTCTCCCGAGCTGCCACCCTAAGGAGATGTGCATCAACCGCTGAAAGGTTGCGCCCGCGTTGTGCAGTCCGAAGGGCATGCAGGTGTAGCAGTACACCCCGTACGGGGTCAGGAAGGCTGCCTTCTCTACATCTTCTACTGCCATCTTTATCTGGTGATACCCTGAGAACGCATCCAGGAAGCACAGCAGGTCGGACTCGACGGTGGAGTCAGCAATCTGGTCGATGCGTGGGAGCGGGAACGGATCTTGGGGGCAGGCCTTGTTGAGGTTGGTGAAGTCAACGCACATTCGCTCCTTCCCGCCTTTCTTCGAAATATGACGGGGTTCGCCAGCCATTCGGGGTACCGAACCATGCAAATGGTTCCCGCCGCCTCCAACTTGCGGGTTTCTTGAATGATGAAGGCCTGCTTCTCCGTGGACTGCCGTCTCGCCCACTGCTTCACAGGGCGCACGTTGGGGCATACCCTTAAGTGATGCTAAATCACCTCTCTCGGGACCCCCACCAGCTGATTGGGCTCCCATGTGAATATCTCCTTGTTTGCGCGCAAGAACTTCACCAATGCTTCCTCTTGGCTTGGGTCGAGGCTGGCACCTATGGTAAAGGTGGCTCCTGAGGACCCGTCCTTGTTGACCGGTACCTGCTTGGTTTCCGCCTTGTCTTGGGTGAACAACTGCTTCTTCTTGGTTGGTGCGGCCCCCTTGGCCTCGGGGGTGCCCGTACCGGCGGGCTGCACAGCCACAGCGGTCTTGAGGGCGAGCTTAAGCGCCGCTAGGGCCTCCTTGGCGTCCCCCTTGACGGTGAGGACACCCTTGTTTCCAGGCATCTTCATGAGGTTGTAGGTCGGATGGGTCGCTGCCATGAACTGGGCCAATGCCGGGTACCCAAGGATGGCGTTGTATGGGACTCTGATGCGGGCGATGTCGAAGTCAACCAGCTCGGTGTGGTAGTTGTCGCGCGTGCTGATGGTGACGGGGAGGCGGACCTGCCCCAGGGAGCGGGTGGTGCCGCCACCAACTCCCGAGAAAGGCTTGCTGAGGCTGAGTCGCTCGAGCGGCACGTGAAGAAGGCCGAAGGACTCCACTGAGAGCAAGTTGAGGCCGGCGCCATCGTTGATGAGAGTCTTGGTGACGGCCATGTTGCACATGGTGGGCGTGCAGAGCATCAGAAGCCTGCCCGAGCCGACGGTGGTGACGGGGTGGTCTTCTGAGTTGAAGGTGAGGTCGGCCTCGGTAGCCCAGCCCGTGAGCCCCCGAGCGCTTGGAAGTGGCGCCGATCTGGCGAAGGAATGGCTTGATATGGCGATCTGAAGGCGGTGCTTGAGAGCCGCCTAGCAGGTCCGCGACTGCTGATGCGCCGGTGCCGCGTAGCGCACAGTGAAGAGGTCGTGCAGCTCCTCCCAAGATGCCACCGTGGATCCGGGGAGGTTGAGCAACCAGGCGTGCGGCTCGCCAGCGAGGGCCATGGGAAGCCAGTTGGCCATGACCTTGTCATCCCCTCTGGCCTCGAAGACGGCCTCTTCGTATGCCAGTAGGAAACTTGACGGGTCCGCCGCGTCATAGTGCAGTGGCATCTCCGGCTTGAACTTGGACGGTCATCGCACCTGCCGCAAGGCAGGGGCCAAGGCTCGGAACCCGCCGGCCCCGTCGTTAGCATCTGCCGTCGGAGGTGGGGGCGAGACGCCTGCCATGCGGGTGGAGCGCGGCGGCGACGAAGCATAGATCGATGAAAGGAAAGCTACGGCGCACCCCTGCCTGGCGCGTGAAATGTCGGATCACGGGTTTCGGTAAAACCCTTAAGGTTCGAACTCTGGGTGCGCGCGAAGTTCTTTCCCTCCTACCGATCCACGCCCTAGCTTGCTAAGATCTCGCGGACGAACTCAACGAACTCACAACGCAAGAGACACAAGATTTATACTGGTTCGGGCCACCGTTGTGGTGTAATACCCTACTCCAGTGTGGTGGTGGTTTGCCTCTTGGGCTGATGATGAACAGTACAAGGGGAAGAACAGCCTCGTGAGGTTGAGGTGTTCTTGTGCTTGGCGAACTTGTGTGTGGATTCGCTCAGCTCGGGCTTGCTTGTGAGCTCCGAACCAGGTGTCTCCTATGGTGGTGGCTGGTTCTACTTATATAGGCCCTCTTCCTCTTCCCAAATATTGAGCGGGAAGGGAGCCAACAACGGCCAATTTGAAAGGGGGGAACTAGTACAGCTTATCATGACAAAAGCGGTCTTCGCCTGTAAAAGGCTTTGGTGGTGACGCCGCCTTAGGCTCGATGGTGACCTCCGTCTTGCCATCATGCTGGTCTTGGTCTCGTTGCACCGATATGGAAACCTTTGCTTGACACCTCGGTACTCTGCGCTGCGCTTGCTTCCATAGCACCAAAGGGGAAACAAGGACACTGCGCGCGCTGGCGCCCGCCTAGCGCCTGCCTGGTCTCGGTCGTCATGGCTCACGTCACGAGAACCTCGCGAGGTTTGCCCTTGCCTTGATCTCTTCTCCCCTCACGATCCAACCTGGTGAGGCCGCTCCTGAGGAGGTCTTGCGTCGTCCGCCTCGCGAGGCTTGGCCCCTCGCGAGGGTTTTGGATGCCTTGTTGATGAATATGGGCCGTACATGCCTGCTAGCACAACCACGCCGTGGGCTGCAGGCAGGCAAGTCTGGGGACCCCCGTTCCCAGAACGCCGACAATATCTACTGTATTCCAACTTTTGTATGGCAAAAACCCATTAAAGAAAACCATAGAGCCATCAAAATAAGCACACAATGCAAAGAAAACAGAATCTATCAAAACAGAACAGTCTGTGGCAATCTGACTTCTACGAATACTTCTGTAACTCCAAAAATACTGAAAAACTAGGATGACCTGGGTAATTTGTAAATTAATCTTCTTCAAAAAGAATTGGCGTTTTATCACGTTCTGGTGATTTGTAACAATTATTTTCGTGAGCGCAAACGTTTCTGTTTTTCAGCATGATCAAACAACTATCACCCAAGAAGATCCTATCGGTTCTACTTGGCACAAACACTAAATAAAACACAAAAACACAATCATAACAGTAGCTTAATTTTTCTAACACTCAAGAATAGAAAGCAAAAATGAAAAATAAAATTTATTCATTGGGTTGCCTCCCAACAAGCGCTATAGTTTTACGCCCTTAGCTAGGCATAAAGCAAGGATCTAAGTTTTGTCATCTTTGGTTCGAGATCCATAAGATGCCCTCGTGATTGATTCATAAGGTGGCTTAATTCTTGTTCTTGGAAAGTGTTACATACCCTCCTCAAAGGAAATTGGAACTTAATATTGCCTTCTTTCATATCAATCACGGTACCGATGGTGCGTAAAAACGGTCTACCAAGAATAATTGGACAAGACGGATTGCAATCAATTTCAAGAACAATAAAATCTATGGGCACATCATTCCTATTTGCAAGAAAAATAACACCATTATTCTTCCCATAGGCTTTTTAATAGTGGAATCCGCCAAGTACGAATTCAAAGAACATTCTTCAATATCGGTAAGACCAAGCACATCACATAAAGATTTCAGAATTGTAGAGACACTGGCACCCAAGTCACATAAAGCAAAACACTCATAATTTTTAATCTTGACTTTTATAATAGGTTCCCACTCATCATGCAATTTTCTAGGAATTGAAACTTCTAATTCCAATTTTTCTTCAAAAGCTTTCATCATAGCATCAACAATATGTTTAGTAAAAGCTTTATTTTGTTCATAAGCATTATCATGGATTGCAACAAAGAAATACAATCAATCAAATAGCAACTATCAAAATTAAATAATTTGTAATCCAAAAGAGTGGGCACATCACTAGTTAAAGTTTTGACCTCTCCAAACCCACTTTCATCAATTTTCTCAACAAGATTTTCACCCTCCAAAATATTGGGATGCCTTCTACCTAAAGTTGACTCTTCTCCAGTCCCTTTTTCATCAATATTAACTTTACCAAACAAGGAATCAATAGAATAAGCACGAATCATTTTAAGATCTTTCATCACTTTTGCGAAAGAAAACACTAGAAAACGCTTTTTCTAAAAATTCTCTTTTAGCTCTAAGCATAGCGGTTCTTTTCTTACTTTCATCCATAGAAACATAAATAGCTTTAATTGTTTCATACACTTTAGGCACAAAAATTTTCATCTTGAGATTTTCCACATCATGAGCAATTCTATCAACACTTCTAGACAAATCATCAATCTGACTCAACTTTTCTTCTATGGAAGTGTTGAAAACTTTTTGCGTCTTGATAAATTCTTTAATATTATTCTCAAGATCAGAGGTGTTCCTACTGTTATTATAAGATTGATTTCCATAGGAATTACCATAATTATTATAGGAATTACTAGGAAAAGGCCTAGGATTAAAATTACCTCTATAAGCATTGTTGTTGAAATTATCTCGAGAGACAAAATTCACATCTATGGCATCACTATTTTGCTCAATCAAAGTAGACAAAGGCATATCATTAAAATCAATGGGAGCACTTTTACTAGCAACCAATTTCGTAAGAGCATCAACTGTTTCACTCAAAGAAGAAATTTCTTCAACCAAATTAACTTTTTTAACAGTAGGAGCCCTTTCGGTATGCCATTGTGAATAATTTTCCATGATATTATCAAGAAATTTGGTGGCTTCACCCAAAGTAATTTCCATAAAAGTATTAGGAAAAACAAAATTCCATCCTGCATAAATTTTTTGTATGATCATCCAAAGATTTAACCCATGAGTTGGGCAATTCCTTAGCATCATTTTCATCCTTTCCCAAGATTGTGCAACATGCTCATGTTCAAGTTGCTTGAAATTCATGATCTGGGTTCCAAGGGAAATAATTTTTGCGGGCGGAAAATACTTAGTGGTAAAAGCATCTTTGCACTTATTCCAAGAATCAATACTATTGCGAGGTAAAGAAGAGAACCAAATTTTTGCAGAATCACGCAAAGAAAACAGAAATAATTTAATCTTTACCACATCATTGTCCACATATTTTTTCTTTTTCATATTGCATAACTCCACAAAGGTATTAAGATGGGATGCGACATCCTCATTAGGAGTACCAAAAAATTGATCTTTCATAACAAGATTCAGTAAAGCCGTATTAATATCACAAGACTCCGCACTAGTGGCGGGAGGAGCAATCGGAGTGCCGCTAAAATCATTGTTGTTGGTATTTGAGAAATCACATAACATGGTGTTCTCTTGAGTCATGATGACCACACAACAAGATTGCACTCAAAATAGATCACGCAAGAAAACGGCGAACGAAAAAAGAGAGGCGAATGAAACAACAAATTTTTGTGAAATGGGGGAGAGGAAAATGAGAGGCAAATGGCAAATAATGTAAATTGCTAGGAGATGAGATTTGTGATTAGGAACCTGGTATATGTTGAAGATCCTCCCCGACAACGGCGCCAGAAAATCCTTTTGATATCGCTTGAAGTTACGTCGATATTTCCCCAAAGAGGAAGGGATGATGCAGCACAACGGTTGTAGGTATTTCCCTCAGATATGAATCCAAGATTATCGAACCACTAGGAGAACCAAGCAACACAACGTAAACAGCCCCTGCACACAAACAACAACCACTCCCAACCCGACGTGTTAAAGGAGTTGTCAATCCCTTTCGGGTAACGGCGCCAGAAATGGTGCGTGGACGGGAGAAAGTTGTAATAGATTGATAAATCAAACGACAAATAAAATAAATAGAAATAAAATGCAGCAAGGTATTTTTGATTTAATAGATCTGAAAATAAAAGCAAGGAAAAAGTAGATCGCAAAGGCAAATATATGAGGAAGAGACCCGAGGGCCGTAGGTTTCACTAGTGGCTTCTCTCGAGAAAAATAGCAAACAGTGGGTGAACAAATTACTGTTGGGCAATTGATAGAACTTCAAATAATCATGACGATATCCAGGCAATGATCATTATATAGGCATCACGTCCGAGGATTAGTAGACCGACTCCGCCTACATCTACTACTATTATTCCACACATCGACCGCTATCCAAAGATGCATCTAGTGTATTAAGTTCATGGAAAACGGAGTAATGCAATAAGAACGATGACATGATATAGACAAGATCTATCTATGTAGAGATAGACCCCATCGCTTTTATCCTTAGTAGCAATGATACATATGTGTCGTTTCCCCTTCTGTCACTGGGATCAAACACTTTAAGATCGAACCCACTACAAAGCACTGTCGGTGTCAAAACCGGCAGATCTCGGGTAGGGGGTCCCGAACTGTGCGTCTTAGGATCGAAGGTAACAGGAGACAGGGACACAATTTTTACCCAGGTTGGACCCTCTTGATGGAGGTAATACCCTACTTCCTGCTTGATTACCTTGGATGAATATGAGGATTTACAAGAGTTGATCTACCTCGAGATCGAATGGCTAAACCCTAGATGTCTAGCCTGTATGATTATGATCGCCTCTACGGACTAAATCATCCGGTTTATATAGACACCAGAGGGGCTTATGATTGTACAAAGTCGGTTTACTAAGAAAGTAATCTTCACATCCGAACGCCAAGCTTGCCATCCACGTAAAGGAGAGTCCCATCCGGACACGGGAGGAAGTCTTCTGTCTTGTATCTTCATGGCCCATTAGTCCGGCCCACGTCACATCACTACAAAAAAATACACTTCCATGATGATACGTGTTTGTCATAGTAGGTCACGTTTTCTGTCATGCATGTACATCCATGACGATTTTATGACAGAATCAAGATAGTCATACATGTCAGTCAGAGAAGTGTTCCATGACATTACCAAATTTATCATCACGGAAGTGTCCACTTCCATGACGATAAATCGCGCGTCACAGAAGTGCTTTCATCAAGGGTGACCGACACGTGGCATCCACCGTAATGGAACGCCGTTAAGCTATCGGGTCCGGTTTTGGATCCGATAACCCGTTAACAGCCCTGACCAATGGAAATTTTCCACGTGTAAAATCATCATTGGCTGGAGGAAACACGTGTCGGCTCACCGTTAGGACAGATGTCATCCACTCATTGGACACAAAGCTCCTATGATACGTCGACACGTGGCACGACCCAACAGAAACCCATTCTTGTGAAAAGGCGGGCCCGTTTGACTTGGTCAAAAGGTGGCGGGCCGGCCCACGGCAAGCCTGTTAACGGCCTGTTCGCATATAGCCCATTTACAGCCCGCTAACCTGTGGCCCGCCATACCCTATCCGAATTAGGCCCAGTAGCGTCATCTGGGCCGTCCAATATAATCCCAGCCCGTTTTAATTTCCGGCCCATGTATGGCCCATGGTGTCTTTCGGCCCATATGAGGCCCTTAGTAACTCCCGGCCCATGGTAAAACTGGCCCGTAATGAACAGTGTATCTTTATACCCATTAACGACACGTGATGAAACTGGCCCGTAATGAACAGTGTATCACTTTATACCCATTAACGGCCCATTATTCCGTTGGGCCGTTTCCCGTCCATGTTATCTTTCGGCCTTCTCGGGGCCCATTTATTCTTGGGCTCATTTCAAAGATTCGCTTACTTACGTCCCACATCGCTATTTTCGCTAGGGCCAAATTCAGCCGGTGGTTACAATCGGCCCGTTTAGGTCTGTTAATACGCTAATGCTTATAGCGTCATCAACACGGCCGATTAACGCATTTAATTCGTTATGGTCAGCCCATGAATGGACGATTTCAACTCTAGCCCATTTACGACCATAATGTGGTCTGTTATTGGCCCATGTTTGGCCAACCAATCATACGGCCCGTAGAAGGCCCATTGATGATACGGCCCGTAGAAGGCCCATTGTGTCTACGGCCCGTATAAGGCCCATTGTTTCTAGACCGCAGAAGGCCCATTGTTTCTATGGCCCTTAGAAGGCGCATTGTTTCTACGGCCCGTAGTAGGTCCATGTTAACTACAGTAAATATGTAGCCCATGGTTATTGTGGCCTAGTTTTAAAAAATAGGTTATTGAAGCCACTAACAAACCGCAGAAAAAGAACTGCACTGACTACAAGAAAACAAATAAACAAGACAATAAGGAAATAAATAAGCAAGCAACTTATGCTAGGCTATCACGGCTATTACACATATTACATCCACTGGGCATCAAAGTTCGCCACCACTGCAAACATAGGGAACAAAGCAGCATATAAACAACACAACAAAACAAGTCCAGAACTAAAACCACTTCAGGAGAGCTCAAGAAACAATATCCTGGGTACCCGTAATGCTAGCAAGATGCTTAGCAAGCTTATTAACTTTCTCTTGTTTGGCGCTTAAATCCTCCAGCACTTGATGTTGCACCAGAAAGTATGCATCTGAATTCTGCCGGGACTTCCTCAGTCCTTCGGCTTCCTGTCCATAACATCTGATCGATGTCTTTCAACTTGAAGTTGAGACTCAAGAAGTTTAACTGATTCAGCAACGAGTTTGAAGAGCTGGTGCGAGTAGTAGCCAAGAATCGAACACTACATCGAGACAGGACTTTGGGGTTGTCTGAGTGTCTTCAATATAGTTTTTATCAGATTTCTTGGAGACCAACAGGGATGTCTCGCTATCTTGAACCTTATCTGCATTACTTCCTTTACCATTGCATAACGGGGTACTCTTCTCCAATATTTTATCCGCTTTCTAAAAGAGAAACAAACAAACACATCACAGGTTTACAATGTAGTATATGAAACTCATTTTGGTAAACTAGTTCACCAGAAGGTGGACAAGATAACATCATGAAACAAACATATATCTATGTAGTATGGTCAATGTATGGTCTATATCATTCTAGTTTATGTTGCCAAATCAAGATAGATACAGTCGAATCATATCTATTTAAGACAAAGCAGCATAGATGTAATATAAGTGTGGGAAACTACACAGCAATAACAACACTTGTAATGTGCATGGCATGAGAACATAACCGTTTATTCAATTGAAACTGAAATCAACATAGAGCAAGTTACAACAGCAAACACGTTAAAGAAACAGGTTTAAAACATACTTGTTGCGCTGCATCCTTCAAATTTGAAATTAGTTGGTATGAGTAGATACAGTGATGCAAGAGCAAAGTAGTATGAACCATAGCTACGGAACCTGACCTGAGAACAATTCTTCTTCTACTTTAAGCGTTGACTTAGGGTTCGAAGTGGTGGTCCTCGTGCTTTGGGCACTGCAGTTCCCTTACTAACTGCTCGTGTTTGGGTGCTCTGTGGTGGAGACGGTGTTGTGTCAACGGGAACTAGGTTACTATTGTCGGATGTCGGGTTCCGGCAATCCCTTAAGGTTCGAACACTGGGGTGCGCGCGAAGTCTTTCTGTCACACCCTAGCTAGCTCATGCATTAGAGTGGTGCATCATGTTTATTTCTTCCTCAGAAAACTTGAAATGGGGATGTCAGGAACCCCCATCCCCCTCTGAAACCAACTAGGGTTTACTAAAAATATTTTCAATGAACCTGAAATGCCCTTCTAAAATGTCCATCATTTTTGTCTTGGTTCAGAACCTCTGCCAAAAGTGGTGCACAATTTTCTAGGACAACTAAGGTCATTGGATTAAATCATTACCTATTTGCTTTGGGCATTTAAATGCTATAAAATATTTTAACCGCCCAAATAATTACGGAAATAAGTGTGGGCTGTTGGAAATAATCTGAACAGAGCCCATGATTATTTGCAGGATTTTTGAAGGTGTCTAGGTATTTTTAGAAAAGCCCAACACTTACAGAAAAAATAGAAAACAAAAATTAAAAGAGAGAGAGAGGATCTTACCTGGCAGCCCACCTGGGCGGCCCAGCACTGTGTTGGCCCATGCCCGGCCAAATTTGCCGTCCTCGCCAGCAGAGGTGACGCCACGAGAGTGAGCTTCGCCACGCGGCGTCGGCTTGCCGCTTCACGCGCCTGGATCCTGGGCAGGCTCCACATCGCCGCCCCGACCCGTGGACACCTCACTCGCCCCCTGCCTCTCTCCCTCGCTCTCCCGCACCATGGCCGACGCACCTGTCGTTGCACCGCCGACGTAGTCGTGCCCTCCGTCGTCCCCGTGCTGCGCCACCATGTCCGTTCGCTCCGCCATCGACGACTACATCGAGCAGGCCGAGCCCCGAGCGCTCGCACGCTCTGCAACACCTCCACCGACCCCGTCTTCGTCGACCACCGCCGGAGATCCCCTTCGTCGTCGCCACGGCATCAGCTTGTCCCCGACCTCGCCGACCGTTCCGACATACTCACCGTGAGCCCAGCTACCTCCCCATCCCTCTCGTTCTCGCTCTCGAGCCCCGCACCGACTGCACCGAGCTCGGCCGCACCAGCCGCTGCCACCGCACGTCGCCGTCATGGCCACATCCACGTTGGCTCAACTCCGAGCACACCACCGCACTCACCGCACTCCCAGGAGCCCAACGCACCTCACCACGTGCCTCGCCGTGCCCCGTAGCCTCGGGCTCATCTTAACCCGACTCCGGCGACCGCCAAGCTCGTCGCCGGCGACGTTTCCAGCCACCGAAGCTTCACCACCGCCACCAAACGCCGCGCCTTGCTCCCAGCTACCCGTAGATGGTCTCCGCCGTCCATTTGGTCACCGGAACGCACTAATGCACTTCCACCACCACGTCTGGCCTCGCCGGCGGCTAAACGCCGACGGATTTGACCCCGTTGACTGAGTTGACTGAGTGGGCCCAGTTTGACCCCTGGGTCTATGACAAGTGGGGCCCGCTCTGCTAATTAACCTAGGGTTAGCGCTAACTAATTTTAGTTAGTTTAACTAACTGCTGACAGATGGGACCCACAGGTCAGTTTGACCTGGACCGCTACGTTGACCACTAACGTCACCATGACGCAATGCTGACGCATTAATCCAATTACTGGAATTGTTCTCACACAGGAAATTCCAGAAAATACCACAAACTTCAAAAAATCATAGAAATTAATCTATAGCTCCAAATGCAAAGTGTTATATATGAAAAATGATCAGAAAAATCCATTCTTTCCATCTGTACTGTTTTCATGCATGTTTAAAGAAGTTAACCTGCTGTTTAGTGCAGAACAAGATAAAGCACATAAAAGGGCCACTTATGAGTTTGAAACTTGAATCTTTGGTTCAAAATAGGTCAAACCCATCTGGTCTTAGTTGCATTAGCCCAATACACTAATTTTGCCATGTCTCATGCATGCATCATATTGTTGCATATTGTTTGGTGATGATTGTGTATCGGTGCTCTCATGCGTGTTACGCCCCGAGGAGTATCACAAATTTCCTAACGAAGAGCAATACCAGGCCACGGACCCGCAAGGCAAGCAACCAACCATTTGATCATATTGATCAAACCCATGTTCTCGCATCTACTCTCTTTTAATGCATTAAGACAACGCGATTCAAACTGCTGTGTGCTACGGTAGTTGAACCCATTTCCTCTGCATGACCTGTCATTGCCACAAAGAATTCAGTTGAAACCCACTAGCATGTGTAGGAGTTGTTTGAGCCATGTGTATGTGTTGTTCCTACCTTGCTATGCCTGCTATGCTTAGAGTCATGTCAAGTCTGGTTCATCTGGGTGATGAGCTAGAGTGAAATGATCATGTCGGTATGAGAGTAATGTGTTGAACACGATTTGGTAAAGGTATCGATGAGAGGCCATGTAGGAGTACATGGTGGGTTGTTTCATTGAAGTCGTTCTTAAGCACTGAGATCTGTATGTGTGATTTAAGATTCAGCTACTACCTTACATTGGGCCCTGAAATATGACCCCGCTCGACTTCTTATCCACCCTAGTCCTCTGTCCAGGAGTTTCAAGTAGTTTCTGGTGTTTGTAGCTTACGGGAGGCCGTGGACAGCGCTGACCCGCGGGGTGGGCTGTGATGCGGTAGGTACGTGGCACGGTGTACCGGATACCCGTTAGGTATCTCGGGAACCCTGCACACATCGTTCGGGGCCGTATGTGGAAACCTCGGCCGGACTCCCTGCGGATGGAACCTGGATAGGCGATAGACCTGAACTAGAGACTTAGGTGTTTAGGTAGGTCGTGGTCTACACCCACGCCAGCTTTCGCTTGAAGTCTGCCGAGCACATGTCGTGTGCAGACGCTAAGTGGTGGAAACATGTATGAAGAAGTACACCCTGCAGGTTACCATCATCTATTCGAATAGCAGCGTCCATGATAAAGGACTACTTGGTTGCCTATACAGTTCATAGACATGTAAATGGTTACTACTAAAATCCTCAAGATTAGCGTGAGTGCCGAGGGTGGCTCCTCCGTGAGGATGACAAGAGGTGGATCCTCGGTGGTGTATTGAGGTGGAGAGTAGTGGACTCGAGTCGCCCAAATCATTTCAAGTTGGAGTCTCAGAGATAGTTTAGCCAAGAGTCGAGCTGGCTTGTCGCAATAACCCCACCAACCCTTCTTGATAATGTGCATGTATGTAAGATTTGATGTAAGTCTTGCTGAGTACCTTTGTACTCATGTTGCTTAATTTTATGTTTTACAGAAGACGTTGCAACCCCTTCTGATGGGTTCTTCTTAGACGTTGATATCGATGAGTAGGCTATGGCCCAGGTGGTGATCCTGAGCTCATGAAGGACCATGTAGTATAGTCAGGCTTAACCAAGCCTCTTTTATTTTACTAGTTGTCTGTACTCAGACAAGTTACTTCCGCTGTTGGCTTGTATGCTTGTATGACTTGAATGTGGGTCGTGTGACCCGTACTTGTGTGTATGATATGTAAGGCTCTCGGAGCCTCTTAAATAAGTACTTTGAGTTGTAGAGTTTTGTTGTGATGCCATGTTGTATGTACTCATATCGGGCATATTGTGTGTATGTTTGAAATGCTTGGTATGAGTGGGATCCGACAATCTAGTTGTTTATCCTTGGCAGCCTCTCATATGGGGAAATGTAGTCTCGTGCTTCTGAGCGATAGTAGTCTGCTACAGCCCGGTTCACCGGAGTCCTGCTAGCCCAAAGACTACTGCTCTAGACACTTGACTGGCCGGCATGTGTTTCACTTCGTTCGTGTTCTGTCCCTTCGGGAAATGTCACGCGGTGACATCCGAGTCCTGCTTAGCCTGCTACAGCCGGGTTACAGTGTTGTTAGCCCAGTGCTACAACCCGGATTCACACGCCGACCGACATGCTCGAAGTTGATTCATGTATGCCTGTCCCCATGGGTTAGCGCCGCTTTGGGTTCACGACTAGCCATGTCGGCCCGGGTTCTCTGTCATATGGATGCTAGCGACACTATCATATACGTGAGCCAAAAGGCGCAAACGGTCCCTGTCCATGGTAAGGCGACGCCCGTGGTAATACCGTGCGTGAGGCCACAAAGTGATATGAGGTGTTACCGGCTGGGTCGATGTGACTTGGAATCGGGGTCCTGACAGCGTTGGCATCAGAGCCGGACTGCCTGTAGGTTCTCCAAGCCAAACTGGTCGATGTCGAGTCTAGAAATGCTTTAGTTATATGTAGGGGAATTGATTGTGGGAGGGACGTAAGGCTCTTTTTACTCCTTTACCTTATGCCCTCTGATCTGAGTCATTCTCATCTCATTCTACGTGGGTTTAGGACTAGGCTCTCTTCTCTCTATCAGGTTCATGTGTTACTAATGCGTAGTAACTTATAGGATTGTTGGTTACTAGCCTCAGTTCAGTTTTACTACTTTTAGTATGTTATCAGTTGAACCAGAACCTTGATATGATGTTGTTGAGTGGTCTTGCAAACTGTTGTGAATGTCTCAAATCCTTTTCTGAGCATTTACAGCCGTTACGTTGTCCAATTTCTCCTAGAAAATTCTAATGTCTTTGCATTGTGGTTGTGTTTTCAGATGGCCACTCGTGCTCAAAACCAAGTGGTTCGCCTGACCCGGTGCCTCCATGTGCCCGGTCATATGGCTATGTTAGTCCGGGTAATGATCGAGACGGGTTACCGTTGGTATCCCGAATACACTGTCGAAGAGCAGTTCCGAGACTTTAATCAAAGCCAATACCTCTGCACTGTCAGGATACTTACTTCTTATCATGGATCCACCGAGCCCCTTCACTGCTCCTATGGACTCGGGGTTACCATTGAGATGGCTGTGCAGGATGCGGCCTATTCTATGATGACCATTATGCGAGTCAGGACTGGCCTGCTTCGGAACACCAACTTCCGTTATATGCCAGCTTCACTCCCGGGAGCACAAGGGTATCTTCAGGCTATCTATGCTGATTCCACTCAGGAGGACTCACTAACCCGCACCACTGCTGAGATGCTCGAGGATAAGGACCGAGAGAATCGGGCTTTGAGACTGGAGCTTTTCAACACCCGTGCCGATCATTGGGCCACTTTGACTCGGTTTGCACCGGCTGTGCAAGCTGGATGTATGGATACGAGGGATCTGTACCCTGTGAGATCTGCTCTGCCAGACATGGTGGATTGGCGTGATGTGGGAGGCATCACCCCACCCCGTGGTCCCCGCAGGCCATCGTTTGTTGGTCCAAGACCTCATCCTAGCCCCTATGGTCCACAAGCTCCTCAGGACCGTCTGTTTCCGGATGATGACGTTGAGCTTCCAGGCTATGGAGGTGACTTCTATGAGGACTACTATGGAGCTGTCTGAGTTAGTAGTAGTATCACTAGTATTGTAATAGTTGCATTTCCACCGTCCTGTGCGGCTTGTGGAATACGACTTGGTGTGTATCACGTTCCGGAGGTGTAGAAAAATAATGTATAGGGGCTTGGAATGCCTTCGATGAGATGTAACGTCTTTCACCGTAGTTGTACTTTAGCCTGGGCTTGTACTAATCTATGTATGGTGTGTATGACCGTTGGTATATATATGGCAGTTTCTATATTACCATGTCATACGGATGATCATCTCTGCATTCTGTGTTATCCATTACATTCCGCACTTCCTTGCCAAGATTTTGCCAACCTTGTCTAAACCGTTGTCTTGTTTTCCTAGGATGGTCAACACCCGCAACAACCCTGCTGCCCCTGAGCAGGCTGAAGCCAGTGCAGCTAGGGATGCAAACCTGCCTCACCCTCCGTCTCTGGCCGAGGTCATGCTGGAGGCCGAGAGAAACAAGCCGGAGACCAACCGTTTGTTGGAGCGCATCGAGCAGAACACAACACATCATCAGAGGAATAACTTGGTGTCACTCAGCGACTTCATCAAGTTACATCCACCCACCTTCCACCACTCCGTCGAGCCTCTCGACGCCGATGACTGGCTTCGCAGCATTACTCACAAGCTACGTTCTGCACTCGTAGCTGAGGCTGATAAGGTCACTTTTGCTGCCTATCATCTTGAAGGCCCCGCCAGTCTCTGGTGGGAGAATTATGGAGCCATGCGCCCAGCTGGCCATATCACTACTTGGGCAGAATTTAGTGAGGCTTTCTGTGATCACATTCTGGAGGGTCTTATGGACCGTAAGCGTGAGGAGTTCTGCAGTTTCACCCAAGGTAGACTCTCTGTGGATGCATACAGTAGGGAGTTCGGTAACCTAGCACGTTATGCAACTGAGGAAGTTTCCACCGATGCCAAGAAGCAGGCAAGGTTCCGCAAGGGACTTAGCCCCGAGCTTCGCCGAGATCTCCGTCTACATGAGTGCACCTTCTTTCAGAAGCTGGTGAACAAAGCCATCAGTGCTGAAACGGGTCAGACTGATTTCGAAGCAACACGCAAGCACGGCCGTGATATGGGTTCCTCATCCGGTGCTGGACCACATAAGCGCCGGGTGTGGGTGCCTAACACTGCCCTGCCACCCAGGTTCACACCGAGGCCATCCTATCAGGTGCCTCGTCCAGCTCAGCAGTATGCACCAGCTAAGCCCTATGGTGGGCCAACCAACAACGCTCCTCCACGCACTAGCTCCGTGACGTGCTTCAAGTGTGGGGAACCGGGCCACTATCTGCGAGAGTGTCCCCAGACCAACCCCAACCCGATGCAGAAAGGCTGCGGCCATGGCAAGCCAAATAGGAAGGTGTACTACGCCAAGCCGGCCACCGCTGCACGTGGCCATGTGAATTGTGTCTCAGCTGAAGAGGCTCAAGAGGATCCCAACGTCGTTCTCGGTACGCTCCTTGTTAATTGCCACTCGGCATCTGTTCTTTTTGATACTGGAGCATCTCATTCAGTCATATCCGAGAGTATGCTCTTTTACATAACACCACATTCTGTGATATGCCCACCTCCATGGTAATTCAAACCCCGGGATCCAAATGGAAAACTTCTAGAGTAAGCCATCGGAATGAAATCCAAGTTGACAGACTTGTTTTCCTTGCATCATTGATAGCTCTTAAATCTTCGGATATTAATATCATCTTGGGTATGGACTGGATGTCGGCCTATCATGCCAAGATTGATTGTTTCTCTAGGACTGTTCAACTTACTCATCCTTCGGGAAAGATAGTCAATGTCTTGACCCGAGTAGCCAAGCGACATCTATATTCCCTTAATGCCAGTCCTTTGCCAGACCTCGAAGACGTTCCGGTAGTCCGTGACTTCTCGGATGTCTTTCCAGAGGAATTGCCAGGTGTTCCACCTGAAAGAGATGTCGAGTTCGTGATAGATCTCATTCCAGGAACTGTCCCAATTTCTAGAAGACCCTATAAGATGGCACCACTAGAACTAGCCGAGCTTAAGAAACAACTCGATGAGTCCTTGAAAAAGGGTATCACCCGTCCTAGTTCATCTCCATGGGCTTGCCCCGTCCTCTTCGTCAAGAAGAAGGATGGTACGGATCGGATGGTTGTAGATTATCGCCCCGTCAACTTGGTCACAATAAAGAACAAGTATCCACTCCCCAGGATCAACGACCTGTATGATCAGCTCGCTGGATCCTCAATTTTCTCTAAAATGGATTTGAGGTTGGGCTACCATCAAATCAAAATCAAGAACGGGGACATTCCCAAAACGGCTTTTGTTACTTGTTACGGCCAATACGAGTACACCGTCATGTCCTTCGGTTTAACCAACGCCCCAGCCACCTTCTCTCGGTTAATGAACTCAATCTTCATGGAATATTTGGATAAATTCGTCGTGGTTTACCTCGATGATATACTCATCTACTCCAAGAACGAGGAAGAACATGCCGAGCATCTAAGGCTAGTTTTGATGAAACTCCGAGAGCATCGCCTTTATGCCAAATTTTCTAAATGCGAATTTTGGTTGCCAGAAGTTTCCTATCTAGGACATGTAATTTCTGGTAAGGGTATTGCTATCAATCCCGAGCGAGTTCAAGCCGTCCTTGATTGGACTCCACCTGAATCGGTCAAGCAAGTTCGGAGTTTCCTTGGCTTAACGAGCTATTGTCGCCGCTTCGTTGAGAATTTCTCCAAGGTTGCTAAACCTCTAACTGAACTCCTCTAGAAAGATAAAAAGTTCGAGTGGACCCCACAATGCGAACACAGCTTTCAGGAACTGAAAAAGACGCCTGACTTCTGCTCCCGTACTGGTACCACCAGATTTCTCCAAAGACTTTGTTATCTATTGCGACGCCTCGCGACAGGGACTAGGTTGCATTCTCATGCAAGATCGACACGTAATAGCTTATGCTTCGCGGCAATTACACCCACATGAGGAAAATTATCCTACTCATGATCTAGAGCTTGCAGCTGTAGTCCATGCACTCAAAACCTGGCGACATTACCTTCTCGGTAATCGCTGCGAAATCTTCACCGATCACCAAAGTCTGAAGTATATATTCACCCAACTGGATTTGAATCTCAGGCAAAGACGTTGGGTCGAGTTGATCACAGATTTCGACTTAGGGATAACTTACACCCCAGGAAAAGCCAATGTCATGGCTGATGCGCTAAGTCGTAAATCTTATTGCAACAATCTGATGTTGCAACAAATTCAACCACTTCTCCATGAGGAATTTCGGAAGCTTAACCTTCACATCGTTCCTCAAGGATTCCTTTCCACCACAGTGGCGAAACCTACTCTTACGGATCAAATCATCGCTGCCCAAAAGCGAGATAAAGGGATATCTCGAATCAAGGAGAACATTGCTAGCAGAGATGCTAAATGTTTCTCTACAAATGATCATGGTGTTGTGTACTTAGAGCACCGTTTAGTGGTTCCCAAGAACCAGCATCTCACGGCTGATCCTTAAGGAGGCTCATGAATCTCCTCTCACCATTCATCCTGGAAGTACCAAAATGTATCGGGACCTACGTCGGAGGTTACCGTGGACTAGGATGAAGAGAGACATTGCTCGGTTGTTGCTAATTGCGGCGTGCGTAAATGCGTGTTAAAGCAGAGCATCAATGGCCTATTGGCACCCTTCAACCCTTAGCTATTCCTGAATGGAAATGGGATAAAATTGGTATGGACTTCATCACCGGTTTTCCCAGGACCAAGAGAGGGAATAATGCCATCTTCGTCGTTATCGACCGTCTCTCCAAAGTGGCCCATTTCTTACCTGTTCGCGAGAGTATAACTGCTAGCCAGCTAGCAGACTTGTATATCTCCCGAATAGTGTTTCTCCATGGTGTCCCACTGGAAATCAACTCGGATCGAGGAAGTCTCTTCACCTCTCGATTTTGGGAAAGTTTCCAAAATGCTATGGGAACCCGTCTTTCCTTTAGCACCGCCTTTCACCCTCAATCAAGTGGTCAAGTAGAGCGTGTCAACCAGATTACGGAAGACATGCTTGAGCTTACATTATCTCATTCGGAATGGATTGGGAGAAATTCCTTCCATTTGCGAATTTGCTTATAACAACAGCTATCAATCCAAAGATGGGTAAAGCCCCTTCGAAGTTCTCTATGGACGAAGGTGTCGAACGCCTCTTAACTGGTCAGAAACCGGGGAAAGACAATTCTTTGGCCCGGATATGATCCAGGAAGCAGAAGAGCAAGTTCGCATCGTTCGTGGAAAGTTGAAAACAGCCCAATCTCGCCAAAAGAGTCAATATGACCGAAAACATAAGGCTATGACTTTCGAGGTTGACGACAAGGCTTACCTTCGGGTTACTCCTCTGAAGGGAACCCATCGTTTCGGTATCAAAGGCAAATTGGCTCCTCGCTACATTGGACCCTTTCGCATTCTTGCCAAACGAGGAGAAGTTGCCTACCAATTGGGACTACCTTCGCATCTCTCCAGAGTCCATGATGTCTTCCACGTTTCTCAACTCAGGCGTTGCTTCTCGGATCCTATCCGCGAAGTGGACCATGAAACACTTGATCTTCAAGACAATCTTACGTATCGCGAGTACCCCGTTCATATCATCGATCAAGCTGAGCATACCACTCGACGTCATAATATCAAGTTTCTCAAGGTTCAATGGTCGCACCATTCTGAGAAGGAAGCAACTTGGGAAAGGGAGGATCGTCTTTGACTCGAGTATCCCGCCTTCTTTCCGGAGGAACCTAAATCTCGGGACGAGATTTTTCTGAGTGGGGTTGAGTTGTCACACCCTAGCTAGCTCATGCATTAGAGTGGTGCATCATGTTTATTTCTTCCTCAGAAAACTTGAAATGGGGATGTCAGGAACCCCCATCCCCCTCTGAAATCAACTAGGGTTTACTAAAAATATTTTCAATGAACCTGAAATGCCCTTCTAAAATGTCCATCCTTTTTTTCTTGGTTCAGAACATCTGCCAAAAGTGGTGCACAATTTTCTAGGACAACTAAGGTCATTGGATTAAATCATTACCTATTTGCTTTGGGCATTTAAATGCTATAAAATATTTTAACTGCCCAAATAATTCTGGAAATAAGTGTGGGCTGTTGGAAATAATCTGAACAGAGCCCATGATTATTTGCAGGATTTTTGAAGGTGTCTAGGTATTTTTAGAAAAGCCGAACTGTCAGGACCCCGATTCCAAATCACATTGATCTAGCCGGTAACACCTCATATCACTTTGTGGCCTCACGCACGGTATTCCCACGGGTATCGCCTTACCATGGCCCGGGACCGTTTGCGCCTTTTGGCTCACGTATATGATAGTGTCGCTGGCATCCATATGACAGAGAAACCGGGCCAACATGGCTAGTCGTGAACCCAAAGCGGCACTAACCCATGGGGACAGGCATACACGAATAAACTTCGAGCATGTCAGTCAGCAGCATGTGAATCCGGGCTGTAGCACTAGGCTAACAAGACTCCGGGAACCTAGGCTGTAGCAGGCTAGGCGGGACTCCGGATGTCACCGCGTGACATTTCCCCGAAGGGACAGACACAGGAACGAAGTGAAACACATGCCGGTCAGTCAAGTGTCACTGGCAGTAGTCTTTGGGCTAGCAGGACTCCGGTGAACCGGGCTGTAGCGGACTACTATCACTCAGGAAGCACTAGGCTACATTTCCCCATATGAGAGGCTGCCAAGGATAAACAACTAGATTGTCGGATCCCACACATACCAAGCATTTCAAACATACACACAATATGCTCGATATGTGTAAATACAACATGGCATCACAACATAACTCTACGACTCAAGTATTTATTCATTAGGCTCCGAGGAGCGAGATATTACAAACATGGGTCTCATGACCCAACATACAGAAACATACAAGCAACAAGCACAAGCGGAATCTTAACTTGTCCGAGTACAGTACATCTACAAATGAAAAAAGGCTGAGAAGCTGACTATCTACTGATCTGCCGAGGGCACAAGATCGTAGGTGAGGTAACAAGCTAAGCGTCAATTCCACAGCTGAACTACTAGTGAGACCGACGTCTCTCTGCAAAACATAAAATAAGCAAACGTGAGTACAAATGTACTCAGCAAGACTTACATCAGAACTAACTACATATGCATCATTATCAACAAAGGGGGTGGTGGAGTTTGACTGTAGCAAGCCAGCTTTGACTCGGTAGCTATCCTAAACTACAACTGCAAGTAACTCTTTGGAGGTGGCGCACACGAGTCCACATATTCACCATATCAATACACCACTATGGATCCGCTCCCGTCTCCCTACGAGAACGCCATCCATAGCACTCACGCTTATCGTGCGCATTTTAGAGTATCCACTTTCACTTGTCTATGAACTGCAGCAACCTGTAAGTCCTTTACCGCGGACACGGCTATTCGAATAGATCATATTAACCCCTGCAGGGTGTACTTCTTCACACACGCTCGCCACTTACCGCCATGTACACCTCGTGTATCTCGGCAACCTTCAAGCGGAAGCTTTGGCGAGGAGTCAGCCACGACCTGACTAACCACACAAGTCTCTAGTCCAGGTTTATCGCCTATTCGGGTTCCATCCACAAGGAGATCCGGCCGGGGTGTCGCTCACGGCCCCAAACGATGTGTGCAGGGTTCCCAAGCCCACCTCGACGGGTGGTTCTACGCTTGGTACACCGTGCCATGGCGCTAAGTCATCCCAAGCCCACATGCATCGGGTGCCACTTGGTAGACTACTAACACTACCTACAAACGCCGTAAACTAGTTGCAACTCCTGGGACAGAGATCAAGTTGATTAATAAGCCGAGAGGGGCCGAGTTACGGAACCCAATGTGTGGTAGTAACTGTTCATGGATCACAAACACGTAACTCAGTTCGAGGACAGCTGCAATGAGACAACCCACCATGTACTCCTACATGGCCTCTCACCGCTACCTTTACCAAATCGTGTTCACACACTTAGCTCTCAACAGTAGGACAGGTTTACACACCTCTGATTCATCCCCGATGAATCAGACCTGACACAACTCTAAGCAATAGCAGGCACGAAAAACAAGCATGAATGACTAGGCACATCAGGGCTCAAACAACTCCTACTCATGCTAGTGGGTTTCATCTATTTACTGTGGAAATGACAGGTCATGCAGAGGATAAAGGGGTTCAACTACCGAAGCAAGTAACAGATGAATCGTTGTTGTCCTAATGCAGTAAAAGAGAGCAGGAGCGAGAGAGTGGGATTGTATCGGAATGAACAAGGGGGTTTTGCTTGCCAGGCACTTCCGAAGATAATATAGTTCTTCATCGGTGTCATCGAACGTGTCGTCGAAACCTCGTCTACTGAGAGGGGACAAAACCGGCAAACAAGGAAGAACACAATCAATGCAATGCAACAATATGATGCATGATCATGACATGGCAACATGCTGGTGTTTTGAGCTAATGCAACTAACAACAAAGTTAAATGAAATTGGTTTGAACCAAAGGTTCAAATTCAAACTTCATATGTGATTATTCAAATGCCAAACATATGATTTGCCCTATTCAGCAACTATAAGTTGTTCCAACATGCATGGAAATGGTACAGATGGATAGATTGCATTTTTCTGATCATTTTTCATATATAAATTATTTTATTTGGAGTTACGGTTGAATTTCTAGGATTTTTAGAAGTTTGCTCTATTTTCTGGAATTTCCTGAAAAGAATAAATCGAGAAAGAGGGTTACTGCGTCAGCACTACGTCACTGTGACGTCAGCGGTCAACTGGGACGGTCCAGGTCAAACCTGACCAGTGGGTCCCGCACGTCAGTTTCTAGGCTAATTAACAGGGTTAGTTAGCACTAACTTAATCCTAACTCTAGATTAATTAGGGGCCTGGGCCCACGTCAGACGACCTGGAGTGGTCAAACCCCCGGTCAAAAGGGTCAACGCCACCGGCGGCTTGACGCTGGCGACGGCAAACACGGCGAAGCGCTGCGGGGTTGCTCCTCCGATGGCTAAAAGCGCGGCGGAGGGCACCAGGGGGGAGCCCTTGCTCACCCGCATCCAGGAGAGCACGCGGTAGGCGTGGTGGCTGGTTCACCGCGGCGAAGCTCATCTGCCATGGCCGAGAACACGAGATGAGGCAGCGGCGAGGCTGCGAGCCACATGGGCGCGGATGAAGTGCTCTACGGGCTCCACAGGAACTCCGGGGAGTTCGACTACGCACCAGATGCGACGGGAACGAGCCACAGCCGCGTCGGCGACATCGCCGGCGGCAAGGAGCTTGCGGGCGCGCCGGGGAGGTACGCGAGGGGTTGCGCGTGCGGAGGGGAACAGGGGGGAAACGGAGAGAGGCTCACGGCAAGGAGGATGGTGCAGACGGTGGGGCCAGGGACGCGTTGGTTGCCGCGAATCGACGGTGAGGTAGCCGGCGATCGGAGGAGGAAGACGAGCCCGATGACGATGCTACAGGGCATCCGTGGTCGCGTGCATCGGCGTGTAGCTCCAAGGCGTCGTGGCGGAGGTCGTGGTCATGCTGGTTGAGCGAGTGGTGGCATGTAGCCATGGCTACGGCGGCGGCGCGCTCTCGGGCTGCATGGAAGAGAGAGTCAGGGAAGGGGAAGGGGGTCTAGCGAGAGAGAGGAGAGGGGGGAAGCACGGGAGAGGGTGAGAGCGATCCAGGGGGGTGTGTGGCGTCGTCCTGGGGTCCAGAGGGAGGCGGCAAGCAGGAGGTGGCCGGGGCGCGTGTGCGCGCACGGTGGCCACACGCCCTCCTGCCCACTGGCAGGAGGTGGAAGACGACAAGGAGGAGCCTGGTGGTGGGGCCAAGTGGATGGCAGTGGGGTGGGCCGGCCTGTGTGAGGCCAGTGGGTTCCCTCTCTCTCTCTTCTTTATTTTGTTTCAGTTTTCTATTTTATTCCTCTGTTTTGAATTAGTAAAAATACTAATTCATTTCATAAAATCATGGAAATAATTATGGGTGCTTTCTGAATTATTCCAGTGACCCTTAACAATTTCCAACATTTTTGGAGCATGTGAAATATATATAGCATTTAAATAGCTCCAATTCAAATATGTTTGAATTAATTCAAAGTCCAAATATGTCCATAAAAAATGTGAACCATTTTTGGTAGATGCTTCCACCTTGATCCACAAATGATGAACATTTTTAGGGGGCATTTTGAAATCATTGAAAAATATTTTGGTTGAACCTATTTGAATTCCTTTTTGATGCGAGGTTTGAACATCCCCATTTCAAGTTTACGAAATTTAAACATGATGCACACATGACTATCTAGTCTAGGTCATACCAGAATTAGGGATGTGACAGCTCACCCCTACTAAACAAGAATCTCGTCCCGAGATTCAAGTCATGAGGTAAGAAGTCAGACGGGTCACAAGCTAACACGATCTTCACGATCCAACTGTCCTTCTCAAAATGTTGATTCATTGCTTCATATTGATCTTGACGTCTTTGATTTCTAGATCTTCATCCAACTCGATGACATTTGAAAGAAACTCTATCGGGAAGGATTATTGAAACTCTCCATACCAGGCTAAGGCAATTCACAACGATCGTTTGAAAGGGGTTCTGGGAAATGGCATACTCAGTTCGGAAAGGAAACTATGGTTATAGAACAACTTCGGCAAGCAGGAGGCACATTCCAATTGATACCGAGGATATAACCTAGTGACTGAGTATGCTCTCAAGAACTTGAGCATTTCCATAGTCATCAAGGTTTTACCAACATCCGTGCCGAGGATCCTGGCAACACATCTTACTACCATGATGAATAGTGATGGATGATGCGGATAGAAAGGAAGATAACACCTTCTCAGACTTCCCCTTAGCGAGGCCAAGAGAATGAAATCTGGATGATCGACCAAGAGACATTTAGCACTCCGCTTCTGATGTTCTCCCTAATGTTCTAGCTACCACGATCATGCTTAAAAGCATCGACATGGACATCAAGCAAAGGTCGGACTTCGGGAGCACAAAAATCCATAAGGAACAACTTGTGGAATAAGTCATACCAAATCCTCATGGAAAAGGGTTGAATTGCTTGTTCAAGATACTACAATAATAGATCTTCGGCTAGGTGTGTCGGCCAACATCAACCATGTCGGGACCTACATCATAGATCTTGGAATAGTTCCAACCATCATATCTGCCTGAGATTCAGATCTGGTCGGTAACAGGACATTCCAGACTCATCAAGTCTAGAAGGAAAAATGAAAGTTTGCAACACAAATCGGCGAGATGACGTTGCGAGATTCTCGGAAATAAACTACGATAGCAAGCTCCAAAACATGAGCTGGTTACGCTACACACATGTGAACATACTGTCATGAGACAATCATGACCACATAGTAGTCTTATAATGAAACACTACCGAAGTTCGGTGGGGAACCATCGACAAGGATATCGAAGTCTCCACGCGTGGAAGTCCAAAGGATTAACCTTAGAACAGACTCCGTTTTTCTTGAACAAGTCAATCAGTGGCTTGGTGTGCTAGGGAATACGAATGGAGTGGAGGTAATTAGTCTACCAAACCATAGAATACCTCGCACGAATGCATGGCAGATTTGGGGTGATTCCAAAGGAAGCAAAACAAACCTTTCTCAAATTCATGGCGGCAACTTACACCTAATGCACGTGAACTTGGAGAAAGTCACTTCTTTCACCAAACATATACTTCATGAACGGGGCATGAAGAAAATGCTTACACAAGTTTCCAACACTAGCTTAATGTTCAACATGAATCATGGAGGAGACAAGATGCTGCTGTTGGGCTCAACAACAACTCATCGGAATTTTCCATATCACTGGACTCCCACCATTATGTGAACAATGTGTTAGTATTGGTCAGACCAAAGGAGGTAATGGTGTATGCTCGAGGGATCAACCACGAGTAAGACAACATTACAAACATCGTTGGTACTGATTTGATTTGATGATAGCCCACACTCAAATCAAAGTTTTGGTTAGGATGATGGGTCCAGCAATTGATCGCGAGGATCAATCAATGAAGACATCACCTTTCTTCAACACACATACAAGATATCCCTTAGAATGAACTAAGTCGGACAAGCTTTCATCTTCCAACTCTCCAAGTTGTTGTTAGCTTAACCAACTAGCTCAGGGTATCCAACACAGATTCTTGGAGAAAGGGTGGTTACAAGAAAACTAACTTGATCACGAACTCAACATAGCGGTCAGGTGACAACCTGGTGATACCTCCGAGAAGATATTCGGAAAATCATGAACCACCGATATGTTACTAAGCTCGAGAACAACCTTGCTTTTCAGGGCAAGATGATATGATCAAAAGAGTGAGGGATTGACACAATCCTAAATTATTGATCGAGGTGTGCACCAGAAATAAGGACTAGGTAGCACGATCAATCTTAGGATGATGATTTTAATAACCAACACGCTAAGAATGAGAATATTGTCCATTAACTACCAAGCAACGGAGTTGCTAGCAGATGTGATTTCACACATCACAATTCACTTGTCGGCATTCGGTTGCGACAACCACGGAACCGAGGAATGAATAATGAGGACGAGAAGTATCACCGTATCAAGAATTCATAGGGTGGTGTGCAATTCCATGATATTCTTGATATAAAGATAGTAATACTCAAGGTAGAACAGAGCAAAAGCTAGATTGGCATTTTGATCTGCGGAGTACAATTGCTTTGACCCAATCACGGATAAGGATGGGATTCTGGAGTTTGTTTCTCCTAGTCATTCTGGATTAGAATGGCTTGACGGACCACAAGAGTAGTAGGCATCGATGAACGAACGCATGCATACTCTTGACTATCAATTGATAGACGAAGGTCAGAAGACAAACTAAAGGGGGACAACTCAAAGGAACATATGATTTTCTGAGTTGTGGGTGCATAGATTAGTATGTCGAACCAAGTTCAACATTTCTTTCTGATAACCCATGAGGAAAGGTAGGACTGGCAGATTCACAACATAGGATAGGAAACTCATCAAGAACACTCTTGTTGTGATCTTTCGGTTCAAGGGAACTTCTGCCAAAATGGTTCATGGTATTGGAAGAACGATATACCACAAACCTCGAGGACTATCGCAAAGGTTACTAATATCCTAAAGGTACGAGCAACACTATCAACACGAGGTAAGTAGAGTGAATCTTGGGTCAAGAACCCAGGAGTAGAATACCTACAACTAAATGGCATCACGGGATGCTTTCGAGATTGGTGGCCAGAATCATCACACTGGGAACACAAAACACGGCTAAATTACTAGGTGACTCCCTAAAACACTTAGGGTCATAATACTAACTCCAACATATATGTCGAGGCAATACAGTACCTCAACTCACTGATTAGTGTGCTTAATCTGGCCCAAAAGGACATCAGGAATGGAAAGAAGGGACTTGCAAATGCATCAGACTATTTTAGAAACCTGGGACGACTCGGACAGCATAACGGCTGTAAATGCTCAAAAGATTTGAGACATCCTGCAAAATGGTGGCATAACCACTCGATCATCGTAATATCAAGGTTCTTTCCCCGTAGAAGAGAAGAGGATGACTCAGATCAGAAGGCCATGAGGTATAAGGAGAAAAAAAAGCCTTACGTTCCCTTCCACAATCAATTCCCTTACATAAATAAAGCATTTATAGACACACCTTCGACCAGTTTGGCTTGGTAATCCTCTGAGCAATCGGGCTCGATACAAAAGCTATCGGGACCCGATTCCAAATCACATTGATCTAGCGGTAACACCTCATATCACTTTGCGGCCTCACGCACGGTATTCCCACGGTGTCGCCTTACCATGTCCGGGACCATTTAAGCCTTTTGGCTCACGTATATGATAGTGTCGCTAGCATCCATATGACAGAGAACCCGGGCCGACATGGCTAGTCGTGAACCCAAAGCGGCACTAACCCATGGGGACAGGCATACACGAATCAACTTCGAGCATGTCGGTCAGCAGCATGTGAATCCGGGCTGTAGCACTAGGCTAACAGGACTCCGGGAACCCGGGCTGTAGCAGGCTAGGCAGGACTCCGGATATCACCGCGTGACATTTTCCCGAAGGGATGCACCACAGAGCAGTGAAACACATGCCGGCCAGTCAAGTGTCCCGGCGGTAGTCTTTGGACTAGCAGGACTCCGGTGAACCGGGCTGTAGCGGACTACTATCGCTCAGGAAGCACTAGGCTACATTTCCCCATATTAGAGGCTGTCAAGGATAAACAACTAGATTGTCGGATCCCACACATACCAAGCATTTCAAACATACACACAATATGCTCGATATGTGTAAATACAACATGGCATCACAACATAACTCTATGACTCAAGTATTTATTCATTAGGCTCCGAGGAGCGAGATATTACAAACATGGGTCTCATGACCCAACATACAGAGCATACAAGCAACAAGCACAAGCGGAAGCTTAACATGTCTCGAAATGCAGACATCTACAATTGAAAAAGGCCGAGAAGCCTGACTATCTACCAGATCTGCCGAGGGCACAAGATCGTAGCTGAGGTAACAAGCTAAGCGTCAAGTCCACGCGGAACTACTAAGCGAGACCAGCGTCTCTCGCAAAACATAAAATAAGCAAGCGTGAGTACAAATGTACCCAGCAAGACTTACATCAGAACTAACTACATATGCATCATTATCAACAAATGGGGTGGTGGAGTTTAACTACAGCAAGCCAGCTTTGACTCGGTGGCTATCCTAAACTACGATTGCAAGTAACTCTTTTGAGGTGGCGCACACGAGTCCACATATTCACCATATCAATACACCACTATGGATCCGGTCACGTCTGCCGACGGGAGGCTGATCGCACTGCTGAACACCTATGGGGCGGCGGAGCAGGCCCCTTGTGGTTCGGAGGGCGGAGATCGCCTGAAAAGCGGATCAAGGCGAGGCACACGAGCAGTTTACCCAGCTTCGGAGCTCTCCCGGAGAGATAAAACTCCTACTGCTGCTTGTTTGATCTATTGTGTTCTTGCTAGGGAGCAATGCGAGCTACAAAACCTAGCGTGAGTGTATCTAGTCTCTGGTGAGTCGAATGAACCGAACTCACCGAACCGAACGGAACCCCCTCTACGTTGCGCATGGGCCTCCTTTTATATGCTCAAGGGGTCTCCGACAGGTGGCAACATAGATGAGGGTACAAATGTAAAAACAGGAGTTGGTACACCTACTCGAACAGTGTACAGTGCAAAATACCTAACTCGGTCGGCAAGGGACTAAAGCAATAAATGCCCATCGTTGTCGCCCGAGCGATTACAGTGAGAGGCCGTCAGTGCGCCTCCGCTTCGCCCACGATGGCAAGCTTGTCAGCGCCGCTTATCGCTGCTCTCCGCTGGCTGCACCCCTCTCGACACGCCGTCCATGGAGCGGTCTCATGGCGACACGTCGCTGGATGAGCTGGAGGCGGAAAGGAGAGAGATTGCATGCAGCTGGCAAGCGCCTTGCCGCGTCGAATCCTTGTCGCGCCCGGAAACTTGTCGGCGCTCGAGCCTTCCCGGCAAGCTCCTCTTGCCGGGTCTTGTCTTCTGCGTGCCTTGAGCGGCCTTCCCGACAAGCTACTCTTGCCGGGGCCTTGTCTTCTTAATCAAATACTTTGTTCTTGAATGGCTCCAAGGAAGCCACGGAGGATCTTGGTGGTGACGAGGCAAGCCTTGCCGCGGGGTGCTGCAATCGTCTGCGTGCAGCACGGGATACTAGGGTACCCTACTCTAGTACACCGATAGGAGCCCGGCCTGGGCCGTACGATCTTTGGCGCTTGTCGGGCCAGGCCCGTAACTGCACGGACACACGCGGCCTCGACCACGCCGCAACTTCGCCCGGACCCACCATGATCCCCACTAACGGCACACACCGGACGTGGCGTCGTCACGAGAGATCGTGGGCGCGGATGCGTGGGGGTTCTTTATTAGTATAAGCGAACGTCGCCCCTCCTCCCCTTTATAAGCGGAGGAAAGAGAGGCAGGCCGCCCACCCCTGCCATTGCTGTCTTGTCAAGAAAACCACCGCCGCTCCCCTCTTCTTCTCCGGTGCGAAGAGAGCAGCGCCCCGCCCCCTTTCGCCACAAGCACACTCACCGCCGTCGGCCTCCTCCGCCCCCCTCGCCATGGCTCCGAAAGCCGATAAGGAGAAGGGCGTCAAGTCGGCCGAGGCGCAGCGGCTCGCGGCGTTGCGCAAGGAGCGAGCCATCTTCCCCCCGCAGCTCGGCGCAAAGGAGCTGCGGGACGTCTTCTACCTCTTCTGGTCTTCTGCGCACGAGGGTGCTCCCCGCCTCCGCCGCTGATTTGGCCCCAACAGGGTACCCCTTTTTCGCCCTTTTCTTCTATTGCGGGCTTTGCCCGCCCTTTTACGAGTTCTTTTGCGACATCATGAATACGTTTAGCCTCCGCCTCCTTGATTTCACCCCCAACGCCATCTTGACCATGGCCGTTTTCGCGCATTTGTGCGAAAACTTTGTCGGAGTCCACCCGAACGTGGCACTCTTCCGCCATTTCTTTGTTCCCTGCGTCGAGAGAGGAGAGCCACTTGCGGAGGGATATCACGGGTCTCTAGGATCGGCAAGAAAGAGGCCTACCTAGAGGGAGAGTTCCGCAACAAGTGGGAGGAGTGGAGAGCTAACTGGTGCTTTGGTCGTGAGGAGAACCCATGACCCTTCACCGCCGTGCGCCAAACCCCAATAGTGCGCGGCAGAGATTGGAGTAACTTGGCGCCGGAGGATGCGAAGCTGAAGATAGCTGTGACCCGAATTCTGCGCCTCAGGCTTGCCGGGTTGATCGTAGGAGCAGTTGGCGCGGACTTCCTTCGCCGCCGCATCGCTCCCTTGCAGGAAAGGAGGAGGCCTGCTTGGGAGTTCCAAAACGCGGCAGATATCATGAGGCTGCGCCCGGGCTTGAACTGGAACTTCACCGTCATGGAGTTGGATTCAGTGCTGCTCGAGCTGTTCAAGAACGACCCGACCATCATGAGTGGTTCGAGGTTGCCACGAGGGGTCGCCCTTTGTGCAACAACTTCGGCGCCGACCGCATCCAGCGCCATGATGCCACCGTGCGACTCCCAGGATCGTCCCAACCTGGCAGGAGCCCCGACGAGGTCATGTAGCAATTCTTGACGATTTGCAAGAAGTGCCGATCCGCTCGATGGCGAAAAAGGCTCACCAGCGACACCACCGACCAGGAAATGGCGGCGGATTGCCACTAGGGTGGAGGAGGCGGCAGGCTGCCGCCGCCGGAGCCTTCGGGTTCACCGTGGAGGAGGCGGACGCGAAGGCGGCAAGCCTTGCCGAGCGAGGGGAGGTCGCCGGCGAGGACGAGTTTGTCGAGCCCGAGGCCGGGTCGAGTGGACCCGCCGAGGGCGCTTCTTCCCCACTGCCAAGCGACTTGCCGCCAGCGGAGCCCCCGGCTCCGCCGAAGAGGCGTCTCCGCAAGGTTGGAGACGAGCCGGGGCGACAGACCGCCCACGCAGAAGCGTCGGCCGACGCGCTCCACACCGCGACAAGCGAGGTTGCAGCGAGCGCGCCCACTGCCCGCGACAAGCTGGGCGGGATCTTCTCGAGCCACCGCCGGCGCCTCCGCCAGCGGCCAGAGAGCCCTCCCCGCCTCGTCGCACCGGAGGCGAGGCGGAGTTTGACTTCTCCGCGCTCAGCTCCGAGGAGGAAGGCGAAGAGTAAGTTCTTGAGATTGTGCTTGTATTTCTTCAATTTTATTGCTTCATCTTGAATCTGATTTGCTTCGCTCTAGACTCTTTCCTTTTCAGGACGCTGGCCCAGAGAGCGGCGAAGAGAGCCAAGATCCCGACGGTCGTCGTCGAGGACGATTCTCCCGTGGCAACGGGGGATGCGTCCGAGACTCCCTTGCCGGACCCGGCGACCCTTCCTCAGAGCAGCCCCGGCAGCCCCGTGAGTAAGTGCGCAGTTTTCTTCTTACTATTAGATGTGCAGGGGTGCTCCTTCTTTGTTGATATCTGACTGTTTGCTTGTGTAGGAGCAGAGCAGCCTCATCAGGAGGGCTCGGAAGCCGCCTCCGAGATCCTACCCGCTGCCACTACGCCGCCAAGGGAGAACTCCCCGGCAAGGGAGCGCCCTCCGACAAGGGAGGCCACCCCGGCAAGGGAGGCCACTCCGGCAAGGGAGGCTACTCCGGCAAGTGGTGCGCCCGGTGACCCTCCAGTGGTCGAGGCCATGGCTGCGGATCCCGTTGCAGGTAATTCCCTTACGCGGAAATCTCCCTTGGGCTTGCTTTATTTTGTTTCTCTTTTTGAACATCTGCTTGACCGCTCTTTCTTCATCTGACACAGAGCTGATGGAGGTCGAGGCCGCCGGCGAGGAGGAAGCGCGCGGCAACACCGACGAGGCCGCCGTCGAGGAAGAAGAGGTCGTCGTCGTGGAAGAAGAGGCCGTCGCCGACGAGCCTGTTGGCGAGGAGGCCACCGAGGCTGCCGACGCAGAGGCCGGGCGAGGGTCGGGCGATCGCTGACCGACGCCACGAGGCCGCAGGAGCGGCAAGCGCTACACCGACAGCCAACTCCCCCGCCGCTGCTGCAGTGGCGGGCTCCGAGGAGCCCCAGCCCGGCGCCTACCTGAATGCCGGCGAAGGCGTCTTCATCAAGCTCCCACAGGAACCGAGCTCGTGGCGCGGTCGAGGAGAGACCTTCGACGGCGAAGTTACTCGCCTCCGCTTGGACGCTGGTGGATGCGCCAAGCAGCAAGCTGGCGAAAGTCGAGGAGGAGCAACACAAGTAGCTGCTGTCTCTCTACCGCGCTCGGCAGGCCAAGTTGGTGACCCGGGAGGCACTTGTCGTGAGGGCAGGAGCGGACATGGAGAAGCGCGCCTAAGAGCTCCGGAGCGCCAACCAAGAAACCCTCCGCGACGTAGCAGAAGCGCGGGGGCAACTCGCAGAAGAGCGCACGGCCTTCATCCTTGAGAAGGCCACAGCCGAGGAGGAGCAGTGGTGGCTGCCGAGAAGCTTCGCCAGCGCAGAAAGCGAGCGCGAGCGGAAGGTCAACCTGGACAGCCACGAAGAAGACCTTGCAGCCTGAGGAGTCGCTGGCGGGTGCTTCAGAAGCGAAGGACGCCGCAGCCGCCGAGGCCGCCAAGGAAGAGCTGAAGGCAAAGGTGGCACAGCTGGAGGCCACCCTCAAGAAGAGCGGCGAAGAGCTTGCCGTGCTCAAGCGTGGCCGAGAAGGACGCCTACACCCTTGGCGAGCTGCGAGCCGTCTCGCCGATAGGGGCCAAGGAGCTCGGCCCGCCAAAAGTTCAAAGGCGGATCTTGAGCTGAAGCTGACCACTCTGCCTTGACGTTGGATGGCGCCCGAGAGCGGGAGGTGGGCTTGTTGGAGGCGATCAAGGCCAAGGAGGAGCCTCTTGGCGAATGCTGCCTCCGTCTGAGAACACCTTGAGGGAGAGCGTGGAGCCTTTGGACGAAGGTCTTGCGGACACCGCCGCCGACATCCACAACGAGCTGATGGAGCTGGGGATGGCGGACCTTGCGTACTCCTCCGACGAGCATCTCCAACCCAGCGCCAAGCTCAGCTTATTCTTCAAAGGCGTGGCGACAGGCCTCCAGCGACTCCGGGAAGAGGTCCCAAAGCAGCTGGCCGAGGAATCACGCCAGGTCTGTGCAGGAGCCCTCGAGAAGGTGTTGACCAAGGTGGCCTTCCGCAATCCGGGCCTCAACCTTAACGGCGTCCTCAGATCCCTGCCGCCCGATGCCAACGTGGAGGAGCTCAAAGCCCTTGTCGCACCCATTGTGGACAAGGTGAACAAGATCAAGCGGATTGAGGGCGACCACGTACACTAGGCCGCCAACTTTATCTTTCCCTTGACGCTCCTGATCATGTTTAGAACACTCTGTTAGATCAGCGACAAGTTATTTTGTAATATACTCTATCTTAGGCGATCAATGCAATGTTATTTCCTCTACTTGATTCCTTCCTTTATGCGTTTACGCTTTACGCATTTGGGGGACTTGTCGGTGCGGGCACTTTTGCGCGGCGTTGAGTCGCGAACGTCGGCAACTTCTTTGGCGGTGCCGCCCCGACAAAGCAACCTCATCGCGACTAGCCGCAGCTCACTTAAGTTGTTGAGCGGACTCGAAACAAAGTAAGAAGCGCGACTAGCCGGCGAGTTGGTTCCTCTGCGCACAGGTTTTTCCATACAAAGTACTATCGTTCGAGGAAGATAACTTAAAAATTTATAAATTGATTGCTCAAACTTTGGCAACTTAGCTTTTCTCTGCCTCTTGCTTCCCGATGAGGTGAAACTTCCTCGGCGGTGCACAGTCCATAGTATTATCTCCTCCTTCCCCCCTGGTTAACTTGTGCGCGAGAGCCTTCCTTTCTTTGAGAAAAGAAAAAGAAGAGGAAATAACGTTATGGAGCCCAATGACTCGATTCTGCTTACGGGTGTGGTTGCTGCACAAAGTGTTAGCCAAAACATGCAATAAAATGATGAAAGCATGAATTTGACAAGTTGTGTGCAACACATGAGCTTTACTGATGCACGGTGTCTGCGCCTGGCTTTGTACAAAGGATTACATGCAACTGCGGCAAGACTTGTACAAAAGGTGGTTGCCGGAACGGGTTCCGACAACCGCGCCCTATGGGTAAAACTTACGAAGATGCTCAATGTTCCAGGAGTTGCTCACCGGAATGCCATCTTCGGTCTCAAAGCCGGACAGCGCCGAGCCTAGTGACTCGTTTCACCCGATAAGGGCCTTCCCACTTGGCGTCAACTTGTTTGAATTCTTTGCGGACTGAACGCGCCCGAAGAACAAGGTCGCCTTCCTCGAGACTTCGGCACTAACCTTGCGGCTATGGTAGCGGCGCAAAGCTTGTCTGGTAGTGAGCGGCTCGCCAAGACTGAAGGCGATCCTCCTCAAGGAGCAGCGGGTCATCTTGTCGCAGCTGCTCTTGCTCAAGCTCATCATAAGCGAGTACTCGAGGCGATCCGTATCTGAAGTTCCGTGGGGAGAACTGCCTCTGCTCCATAGACTAGAGCAAAAGGTGTCTGGCCGATGGCTCGATTTGGCGTCGTCCTGATCGACCAAAGAACCACCGGTAGCTCCTCGATCCAGTTTCTTCCACACTTGTGCAGCCCGTCGAAAGTTCTGGTCTTGAGCCCGCGCAGCACTTCAGCATTTGCCCTCTCTGCTTGACCGTTGCTTCTCGGGTGAGCAATGTAAGCAAAGCACCTTGGCGCCAAGGTCTTGGACGTCTTGCATGAAGGTGCGACTGCGTGAATTGTGTGCCGTTGTCGGTGATGATCCTGTTAGGGATTCGAAGCGGCAAACAATCGACTGAAGAACTTGATTGCTGATCGGCCGTCACCTTCCTCACTGCTTCCACTTCCGGCCACTTTGTGAACTTGTCGATGGCGATGTACAAGTACTCAAAGCCCCGACAGCTCGGGGAAGGGGCCGAGGATGTCGAGCCCCGGACCAAAAATGGCCGGGATAAAGGGATCGTCTGGAGAGCTTGAGCTGGCTGGTGTATCTGTTTGGAATGGAACAGCACGCTTCACACTTGGTTACTTGTGCGATTTGCATCCTGGAGGCTGTCGGCGGAAGAAACCTTGCTTGGAAAGCTTTGCTTAAGCAAGTGCTCTTGCGCCAATGTGGTGACCACATATGCCTCCGTGTATCTCTCGCCAACAGCTTCATCCATCTTCCACGGAATACACTTCAATTTCACTTCGTTGAGTCTTCTTACATGCAGTATCTTTGTCGACAAACTGGTACATACTTGACTGCCAGGCTACTCTTTCCGCTTCTTCTTGCTCTTCGGGAAGTTCTCCTGTCTGAAGGAAATGGACAATCTGCTGCGCCCATGCTGGAGCTTGCGGCTCGACAACAAGGACTAAAGGCACATCTGCCGCTGCGGGAACATCAGCTTCTACGGCAAGGACCTGCGGCCCTGCCGGAGCTTGATGCTCCCCGACAAGCTTGCCGGAGCAAGACTTGTCGGGAGTGTCTGCTTCAACGAAACAAACCCTGGGGTCTGTCGGAGCAGACTGCTCCTCAGCACTGTTGGTGTTGATCTTGGGGACCTTTGCAACGACGGCTTCGGGAAGCTCTGTCGGAAAGTAGTCACCAGAGGCCAACTTCCTCTTCTTGCTTTGTCCTGTTGATGGTGTTACGGTTGGCTGAGTCAGCTTGAGCATGAAAATTCCTGGTTCCACAGGTAACTTAAGCGCGGCGCACTTTGACAGGCCGTCAGCAATATCATTCTGAGCTCTTGGAACATGTTCCATTTGCAGGCTGTCAAAGTGTTCTTCTAGCTTCCTCAATTCATCGACGTAGGCTTCCATCAACGGACTACGGTAATCTTTGTTCACTTGGCGGACGACAATTGCGAGTCACCCACGACAATAAGCTTTTTGATCCCAAGGTCCACTGCGATCCACGAGACCGGCAAGCAAACCTTCATACTCTGTAGTATTGTTTGTCGCTTGCTCCTTGGGAAAGTGCATCTGGACTACGTGCTTGAGGTGCTCTCCGGTGGGTGCGATAAGCAAGACGCCAAGACCGGCGCGCCTTGCAGCGAGAAGGCACCATCAAAGTACATCAGCCACTCTTTGCTTGCTTCCTTGACGGGAATGCTCGTCTCCGGAATCTCTTCATCTTGTGTTGGCGTCCATTCTGCTATGAATTCTGCCAACGCTCTGCTTTGGATAGTTGATGTGCTTTCAAACTTAAGACCAAAGCTCGACAGTTCCAGTGCCCACTCGACAATCCTGCCTGTCGCTTCTGGATTCTGCAGTATCCTCTTCAGCGGAAAGCGAGTGACAACTGTGATCTCATGTGCTTGGAAGTAATGGCGCAGCTTTCTCGAGGCCATGAGGAGGCCGAAAAGCAATTTCTGCACACCGTAGTACCTCGATCTAGCCCCCTGCAGGAGGGAATCGACAAAGTAGACCGGGCGCCGCACCATCCTTTTCTGCATCTGGTCATGGGTCTGCGTGGATTCGTCCTTGTCGGGACCAGAGCTTGTCAGTGAAGCCCCCTGCTTGTCGCTGGATGTGCTTGCCATGGTTGCTGGCTCGTCATCCGCCTCCCTCTCCGCTACTAACGCAGCACTAACCACTTGATTGGTTGCCGCTATATATAGCAGCAACTTCTCTTGTGGCTTAGGTGCGACAAGTGTTGGAGTGGAGGACATGTATCTCTTCAAGTCCTGCGGCGCAATACAGCCTCGCCGGGGAGTCCATTTTATCGACCTGCCTTTTCAAAATCTTGAAAAATGGCGAAGCGCTCAGCAGAACCTAGAAATAAACCTCTTTGAGAGCAGCCGCATAACCGGCAAGTCTTCGTACATCCTTGACGCGCTTTGGTGCTTCGATCTGCTCAATGGCCTTGATCTTGTCGGGATTAGCTTCAATCCTCGCTGAGACCACGAAGAACCCGAGAAGCTTGCGGAAGGGACTCCAAACACGCACTTCTCAGGGTTGAGCTTGAGGTTGATCTTGCACAGATTTGCAAAGGTCTCGTCCAAATCTTGAACCAGAGTTGCTTTGTCCTTGCTTTTGACCACGATGTCATCCATGTAGGCTTCTACATTTCTGTGCATTTGCGGCTCAAAAGCGTCATGGACTACCCTTGCAAATGTTGAACCAGCATTCTTCAAACCGAAAGGCATCCGTATGAAACAGTATGTGCCACATGGTGTAATGAACGCGGTCTTCTCTTCATCTTCTTCAGCCATGAAGATCTGATGGTATCTCGAGTATGCATCAAGAAAGCGAAAGCAAATCACATCCAGCCGTGGAGTCGACAATCTGGTCAATGCGCGGCAAGGGAAATGGATCTTTGGGACAAGCTTTATTAACATCCGTGAAGTCAATACAAAGTCTCCATTTTCCGTTTGCTTTGCTGCGACTACGAGGATTGGCCAACCACGTTGGATGGAGCACTCCTCGACAAGGCCTGCTGCTTCCGGTTCTTGATCTCTTACGCTATGAATTCTTGGCGCTCCTTTGCTTGTTTCTGACTTTTTGCTTGGACGGGTCGCGCGCATGAGGACAAACGGCGGCGGTGCTCAATCACTTTCATGGGAACACCGGGATGTCGACGGTTGCCATGCAAACACGTCGACATTCGCCCGCCAGAAAGCAACGAAGCGCGCCTTCCTATTTAGGGTCGAGAGGCACCGATGGTGAAGGTACCACCGATGCCGTCCTCCTTGGCGAGCACCTTCTTGATCTTTGGCGAGCCACCATCTTCTTGCACTTGTCGGTGGAGCTCGATGGTGCGTCCTCGGCAGTAGCGCAGCACTCCAAGAGGTGCGCTTGCGGAGTAAGCATCGAGCTCTTGCGGACTTGGACTTCGTCTTCTTCCCCGGGAGCTTCAGCGGCAAGTGTCGGCAATCTGTCACGGCTGCTACATCCGGTAGATCTTGTCGGCACAGATAAGGGCATCCTTCTTGTCGCCATGGACAGAGATGACGCTTATCGGGCCTGGCATCTTGAGTAAGTTGTAGGCGTAGTGAGGCCGCCATGAACTTGGCGAGTCTTTGGGCGGCCAAGTATCCCATTGTAGGGCAATGGGAAATCGGCAACGTCGAATGTGACCCTCTCGATCCTAAAGTTCAGCTCGCTGCCAAATGTTACCGCAACGTAATCTTCCCTTGACTTGCTCCTTCCGGATTGATTCCTTGAAAGGTGTCGGTCTCTTCGAGCTCACTGTCGAGAATTTGAAGCTTCGAGCACCGCGGAGGAGATCAGGTCAAGCCGGCCCGCCGTCAACTAGCATTTTGGTGACCTTGAGGTTGCGGATGGTTGGTGAGACCAACATCGGCAAGCACCCGACCTTGATTATGCATCGTGGTGGTCCTCAATATCAAAAATGATAGGCGTCTTGGACCACTTCAGAGGCTTGCGTGACTCTACGGATGGTTCCGCTGCATTGACCTCCGCATCCATTGCTTGAGTTGGCGGTGGGAGGTATGCAGAAGCACCCGTCAACGCAGAGAACCTCTGTGGCTCTCTGAAACTCCTGCTCATCGGCGCTGCGTCTTCCATATCTTCGCTGCCGTCATCATCTTCATCTTTGTCGCAGCCGCGGGGAGGTCGATCTCCTTGCCGCTGCTTGGCCTTGCCGCGGCGTCCTCCCCGGCCGGGACGTTTCTTGCTTGCTCCCCCAGCACCTTCCTGGGCCTTCTCCTTGTCACGCCGCTCGTACTCAGCTCTCTGCTGTTCGACAAGCTGCTCGACCTTCTTGCAGCTCTCGAGGTCGTGGCCCTTGGTGCGGTGGATCTTGCAGTACTGCTTGCCGGAGCTGTCCTGCTTGTCGGGCCTTGGCCATCGACCGGTGGTTGGCGTCGGCAACCTCCTTGCCGAGCCACCAGCCTTGGCGTTCTTGTCGCCACCTCCGTTGCCGGACTGCTCAACAACTAGCACTTCTCTGGCCTTCTTCTTCCTGTTTCCTCGCCGCCGGCCCTTCTTTGCCGGGGCGGTGTCCTCACTGTCAGATCCTGCTTCTGCATTCTCTCTTGGGAGTCTCCTCCCTTCCTCAGCGCGTGCACACTTGTCGACCAAGGCGTACAGCTCACTGACGTCCATGACTTTACACATCGCCATCTCCTCCCTCATCCTGCGGTTCCGCACATTCTGATGAAATGCGCTAATCACCACGGCAGGGTGGACGTCTGGGATGTTGTAGTGCACACGGCTGAATCTCTGAATGAACTTATGCAGGATTCTCCTTCCTTCGGCGGCAGATGAAGGTCACTCTCTTGGCCATGAGGCTTGTGGCCACTGTGAAGGCGCCAACAAACCGATGGCACAGATCTGCCCAAGAAGATATGGAGCTGTCCGGCAAGTGCATGAGCCAAGATCGGCGTTGGGCTTGAGCACGAGCGGAAGTAGTTGGCGAGGATCTTGTCGCCCCGTCCCCGCAGCCTGCACCGCGATGGTGTAGATGCCGAGGAACTCCGACGGATGCGCCCTGCCATCATACTTCTCCGCACGTCTGGTTTGAAGTTTTTCTGGGCTGGGCCATCGGACTTGCCGCAGCTCACGAGTGAACGCGGGGCAACTCTACGCGCAGACGGCAAGTCGCCTGGCTCCTCCGGCGCCGCATGTTGACAGAAGGCTCTGGCCAAGGCTTGTCGGATCGACGTCAAGGCTTCTCTTCGGGCGCTGATCCGGAAGTTCGAGCGTCTTCTTGTTGTCGCTCGTGAAGAACTTGGCGCTGATCGCGGCGAGCTCGCGGATCCGACGACGCGGTGGAGTCGCTTTCGAGGTGGATCCGATGAGTCGGCGATCTTGGCCTTCGTGGCGAAGAGTGCACGGTGGTTGCACCTCCGATAGTCTCGTCGCCACCGGCTCGTGCCTTGTCGTCTCGCCGCGGCAATGATGGCGTTGGTTGCCGTGGAGCGTCGCCATTGGCAAAGCCGGCGAGGCTCAGATAGTGGCCCTCCACTGTCGACCTTTGTCGGCCGTTGGAGGGTAGTCGAGAGCAGCCGAGCTCTCGCCGCAGCTTCGCCTGGAGTGGTGGGTGGCATTGGAGAAGCGGTGCGAGAGTGGGACACGCCGGACTTCTAACTACGTTAGAAGGAGCAGCACCCCGTCCGGGCGACCGTATCTCACTCGTGCCAGCATGTTGGCGCGCATGCTGGTCTTGAGGGTCTCGATCCAACGAACGTATGGCATTGTGAACGCCATGACGTTGTTGGTCCCGCGTCTCCTGAGATGGGCGCGGGGGATGCGCGGACGCCGAGGTTTGCGGTGCCTTGTCCTTGGACTTGGCAACGTCGCGAACACCTTCGTCGGCGCCCGTTCCTCCGCCCAAGTCTGCCCCCACCACCCGCTTTGCTGCGGTGAGGGTGGGTACGACGCGACGACTCTGCCGCCATGAAGCCTTCTTCTTCGGTGGCATGTTGAGGAAGATGTTGATGATGCTGCTCGTGGTGAACGCCGGATCAGATTCACACGGCCTCGACGCCCCCTACAGCGCGCCAAAGATGTCGGGAGGCTGATCGTATCCCTGAACACCTATGGGGCCGGGCGGAGCAGGCCCTTGTGGTTCGGAGGGGGCGGAGATCGCACGAAGAGCGGATCGAGGCGAGGCACACGAGAAGTTTACCCAGCTTGAGCTCTCCGGAGAGATAAAACTCCTCTGCTGCTTGTTTGATCTATTGTGTTCTTGCTAGGGAGCAATGCGAGCTACAAAACCTAAGCGTGAGTGTATCTAGTCTCCGTGAGTCGAATGAACCGAACTCACCGAACGAGCGGAACCCCTCTCGTTGCGCATGGGCCTCCTTTTATATGCTCAAGGGTCTCCGGCAGGTGGCAACATAGATGAGGGTACAAATGTAAAACAGGAGTTGGTACACCTACTCGAGCGATTATGCTGCAAAATACCTAACTGTGACGGCAAGGGACAAAAGCAATAAATGCCCGTCGATGTTGCCCGAACAAAGGCAACAGAGGCCGTCAGTGCACCTCCGCCGCCACGATGGCAAGCTTGTCGGCGCCGCTTATCGCTGCTCTCCGCTGGCTGCACACCTCTCGACACGCCGCCCATGGAACGGTCTCATGGCGACGTCATTGGATGAGCCGGAGCGAAAAGGAGAGAGATTGCATGCGCTGCAAGCGCCTTTGCCGCTCGGAATCCTTTGTCGCGCCCGGAGACTTGTCGGCGCTCGAGCCTTCCCGGCAAGCTCCTCTTGCGGGGTCTTGTCTTCTGCGTGCCTTGAGCAGCCTTCCGACAAGCTCCTCTTGTCGGGGCCTTGTCTTCTTAATCAAATACTTTGTTCTTGAATGGCTCCAAGGAAGCCATGGAGGATCTTAAGCGGTGACGAGGCAAGCCTTGCAGCGGTGTCAAGAATCGTCTGCGTGCACGAGTACGGGATACTAGGGTACCCCTACTCTAGTACACCGACACCGTCTCCCTACGAGAACGCCATCCATAGCACTCACGCTTATCTTGCGCATTTTAGAGTATCTACTTTCACTTGTCTATGAACTGTACCGGCAACCCAGAAGTCCTTTACGCGGACACGGCTATTCGAATAGATCATATTAACCCTGCAGGGGTGTACTTCTTCACACACGCTCTCGCCACTTACCGCCATGTACACCTCGTGTATCTCGGCAACCTTCAAGCGGAAGTTGGCGAGGGAGTCGGCCACGACCTGACTAACCACACAAGTCTCTAGTCCAGGTTTATCGCCTATTCAGGTTCCATCCGCAAGAAGATCTGGCCGGGGTGTCGCTCACGGCCCCAAACGATGTGTGCAGGGTTCCCAAGCCCACCTCGACGGGTGGTTCTACGCTTGGTACACCGTGCCACGGCGCCTAGTCTGTCCCAAGCCCACCTGTACCGGGTGCCACTTGGTAGACTACTAACACTACCTACAAACGCCAGAAACTAGTTGCAACTCCTGGACAGAGATCAAGTTGATTAATAAGCCGAGAGGGGCCGAAAGTTACGGAACCCAATGTGTGGTAGTAACTGTTCATGGATCACAAACACAGAACTCGGGCCTCACGAGGACGGCTGCAATGAGACAACCCACCATGTACTCCTACATGGCCTCTCACCGCTACCTTTACCAAATCGTGTTCACACACTTAGCTCTCAACAGAGGACAGGTTCACACCTCCGATTCATCCCCGGCGAATCGGACCAGACACAAGTCTAAGCAATAGCAGGCACGACAAACAAGCATGAATGACTAGGCACATCAGGCTCAAACAACTCCTACTCATGCTAGTGGGTTTCATCTATTTATCGTGGCAATGACAGGTCATGCAGAGGATAAAGGGTTCAACTACCGCAAGTAAATGTATAAATCGTTGTTGTCCTAATGCGGTAAAAGAGCAGGAGCGAGAGAGTGGGATTGTATCGGAATGAACAAGGGGTTTTGCTTGCTCGCACTTCAAGATAATATAGTTCTTCATCGGTGTCATCGAACGTCGTCGGAACCTCGCTCTACCGAGAGGGACAAAACCGGCAAACAAGGAAGAACACAATCAATGCAATGCAACAATATGATGCATGATCATGACATGGCAACATGCTGGTGTTTTGAGCTAATGCAACTAACAACAAAGTTAAATGAAGTTAGTTTGAACCAAAGGTTCAAATTCAAACTTCATATGTGATTATTCAAATGCAAAACATATGATTTGCCCTATTCAGCAACTATAAGTTGTTCCAACATGCATGGAAATGGTACGATGGATAGATTGCATTTTTCTAATCATTTTTCATATATAAATTATTTTATTTGGAGTTACGGTTGAATTTCTATGATTTTTAGAAGTTTCCTCTATTTTCTGGAATTTCCTGAAAAGAATAAATCGAGAAAGAGGGTTACTGCGTCAGCACTACGTCACTGTGACGTCAGTGGTCAACTGGGACGGTCCAGGTCAAACCTGACCAGTGGGTCCCGCACGTCAGTTTCTAGGCTAATTAACAGGGTTAATTAGCACTAACTTAATCCTAACTCTAGATTAATTAGGGGCCTGGGCCCACGTCAGACGACCTGGGGTGGTCAAACCCCTGGTCAAAAGGGTCAACGCCACTAGCGGCTTGACGCCGATGACGGCAAACGCGGCGAAGCGCTGCGGGGTGGCTCCTCCGATGGTTAAAAGCGCGGCGGAGGGCACCACGGGGAGCCCTTGCTCACCCGCATCCAGGGGAGCACGGGTTGGGCGTGGGGTGGCCTGGTTCACCGGCGGCGAGCTCATCCGCTGCGGCCGAAGCACGGGGATGAGGCAGGCGAGGCTGCGAGCCATGGGGATGTCGGATGAAGTGCTCTACGGGCTCCTGGGAACTCCAGGAGTTCGACTACGCACCCAGATGCGACCGGAACGAGCCCTGGCCGCGTCGGCGACATCGCCGGTGGCAAGGAGCTTGCGGATGCGACGGGGAGGTAAGCTAGGGGTTGAGCGCGAGGAGGGGAACAGGGGGAAACGGAGAGAGGCTCACGGCAAGGAGGATGGTGCAGACGGCGGGGCCGGGGACGCATTGGTTTCCGCGAATCGACGGTGAGGTAGCCGGCGGTCGGAGGAGGAAGACGAGCCCGATGACGTCGCTACAGGGCATCCGCGGTCGCGTGCATCGGCGTGTAGGTCCAATGCGTCATGGCGGAGGTCGTGGTCATGCTGGTTGAGCGAGTGGTGGCCTGTAGCAATGGCTACGGCGATGACGCACTCTCGGGCTGCGCGGAAGAGAGAGCCAGGGAAGGGGAAGGGGGTCTAGCGAGAGAGAGGGGAGGGGGAAGCACGGGAGAGGGTGAGAGCGGTCCAGCAGGGGTGCGTGGCCTCGTCCGGGGGTCCAGAGGGAGGCGGCAAGCAGGAGGTGGCCGGGGCGCGTGTGCGCGCACGGTGGCCACACGCCCTCCTGCCCACTGGCAGGAGGTGGAAGACGACAGGGAGGAGCCCACAGTGGGGTTTGGGCAGCAGTGGATCTGGCCGGTGTGGGCTGGCCAGACAGGTGAGGCCTGTGGGTTTCCCTCTCTCTCTCTTCTTTATTTTGTTTCAGTTTTCTATTTTAGTCCTAGGTATTGAATTACTAGAAATACTAATTCATTTCATAAAATCCTGGAAATAATTATGGGTTCTTTCTTTATTATTCAAGTGAGCCGTACCAATTTCCAACATTTTTGGAGCATGTGAAATATATATAGCATTTAAATAGCTCCAATTCAAATATGTTTGAATTAATTCAAAGTCCAAATATGTCCTGCAAAAATGTGAACCATTTTTGGTAGAAGCTTCCACCTTGATCCAGAAATGATGAACATTTTTAGGGGTCATTTTGAAATCATTGAAAAATATTTTGGTTGAACCTATTTGAATTCCTTTTGATGCTAGGGTTTGAACATCCCCATTTCAAGTTTCTGAGAAATTTAAAAATGATGCACACATGACAATCTAGTCTAGGTCATACCAGAATTAGGGATGTGACACCAACACTTACAGAAAAATAGAAAACAGAAATTAAAAGAGAGAGAGAGGATCTTACGTGGCAGCCCACTGGCCGCCCAAAGACTGCGGTCGGGCCCATGCCAGCCACCGCTTCTGCCTCGCCAGTAGCGAGCAGAGAGGTGACGCCGGCGAGCGTGAGCTCGCCACGGCGTCAGCAGCTTGCCACTTCGCGCGCCTGGACCCTGGGCAGGCTTCACGTCGCCGCCCCGACCTCGTGGACACCTCACTCACCCCCCTGCCTCTCTCCCTCGCTCTCCCGCACCATGGCCGACGCACCTGCCGTCGTACCGCCGACGTAGTCGCGCCCTATGTCGTCCCCGTGCTGCGCCACCGTGTCTGTTCGCTCCGCCATCGACGACTACATCGAGCAGGCCGAGCCCCGAGCGCTCGCACGCTCTGCAACACCTCCACCGACCCCGTCTTCGTCGACCACCGCCAGAGATCCCCTTCGTCGTTGCCACCGCATCAGCTCGTCCCGACCTTGCCGACCGACCGTTCCGGCGTACTGCCGTGAGCCCAACTACCTCCCCAACCCTATCGCTGGCTCTCGAGCCCAGACCGACTGCACCGAAGCTCGGCCGCACCCGCCGCCGCCACCGCCGCTGTCGTGGCCACAGCCCACGTTAGCTCAACTCCGAGCACAAGACCGCACTCACCGCACTCCCGGGGAGCCCGCGCACCTCACCACGTGCCTCACCGTGCCCGTAGCCTCGGCTCATCTTCACCCGACTCGGCGACCGCCAAGCTCATCGCCAGCGACGCTTCCTGCCACCCCGAAGCTTCACCACCGCCACCAAACGCCGCGCCTTGCTCCCGGCTACCCGTAGATGGTCTCCGCCGTCCATTTGGTCAGCACTGGAACGCACTAATGCACTTCCACCACCGCTGCCTCGCTCGGCCAATGCTAAACGCCAAGGGTTTGACCCGCTGATCGAAGTTGGACTGAGTGGGCCCGATTTGACCCACAGGTCTATGACAAGTGGGGCCCGCTCTGCTAATTAACCTAGGGTTAGCGCTAACTAATTTTAGTTAGTTTAACTAACTGCTGACAGATGGGACCCACAGGTCAGTTTGACCTGGACCGCTATGTTGAACACTGACGTCACCATGACGCAATGCTGACGCATTAATCAAATTACTGGAATTGTTCTCACACAGGAAATTCCAGAAAATACCACAAACTTCAAAAAATCATAGAAATTAATCTGTAGCTCCAAATGCAAAGTGTTATATATGAAAAATGATCAGAAAAATCCATTCTTTCCATCTGTACTGTTTTCATGCATGTTTAAACAAGTTAACCTTCTGTTTAGTGCAGAACAAGATAAAGCACTTAAAAGGGCAACTTATGAGTTTGAAACTTGAATCTTTGGTTGAAAATGGTTCAAACCCATCTGGTCTTAGTTGCATTAGCCCAATACACTCATTTTGCCATGTCTCATGCATGCATCATATTGTTGCATATTGTTTGGTGATGATTGTGTATCGGTGCTCTCTACGGCAAGTTCTGCCCCCGAGGAGCATCACGAATTTCCTAATGAAGAGCAATACCAGGCCACGGACCCGCAAGGCAAGAAACCAACCATTTGATCATATCGATACAAACCCATGTTCTCGCCTCTGTTCTCTTTTACTGCATTAAGACAACGCGATTTAAACTGCTGTGTGCTACGGTAGTTGAACCCATTTCCTCTGCATGACCTGTCATTGCCAAAGTAACTAGTTGAAACCCACTAGCATGTGTAGGAGTTGTTTGAGCCATGTGTATGTGTTGTTCCTACCTTGCTATGCCTTCTATGCTTAGAGTCGTGTCAGGTATGGTTCATCTGGGTGATGAGCTAGAGTGAAATGATCATGTCGGTATGAGAGTAATGTGTTGAACACGATTTGGTAAAGGTATCGATGAGAGGCCATGTAGGAGTACAAGGTGGGTTGTTTCATTGAAGCCATCCTTAAGCACTGAGATCTGTATGTGTGATTTAAGATTCAGCTACTACCATACATTGGGCCCTGAAATATGACCCCGCTCGACTTCTTATCCACCCTAGTCCTCTGTCCAGGAGTTTCAAGTAGTTTCTGGTGTTTGTAGCTTACTAGAGGCCGTGGACAGCGCTGACCATGGGTGGGCTGTGATCTTTGTAGGTACGTGTACGGTGTGCGGATACCGTTAGGTATCTCGGGAACCACACACATCGTTCGGGCCGTATGTGGAAACCTCGGCCGGACTCCTCATGGATGGAACCTGGATAGGCGATAAACCTGGACTAGAGACTTAGGTGTTTAGGTAGGTCATGGTCTACAACCACGTCGGCTTTTCGCTGAAGTCTGCCGAGCACATGTCGTGTCTGGGCGCTAAGTGGTGGAAACATGTATGAAGAAGTACACCTCGCAGGTTACCATCATCTATTCGAATAGCCGCGTCCGCGGTAAAGGACTACTTGGTTGCCTATACAGTTCATAGACAAGTAAATGGTTACTACTAAAATCCTCAAGATAAGCGTGAGTGCCGAGGGTGGCTCCTCCTTAGGATGACGGAGGTGGATCCTCGGTGGTGTATTGAGGTGGAGAGTAGTGGACCTCGAGTCGCCAAATCATTTCAAGTTGGAGTCTCGTAGGATAGTTTAGCCAAGAGTCAGAGCTGGCTTGCTGCAATAACCCCACCAACCCTTCTTGATAATGTGCATGTATGTAAGATTTGATGTAAGTCTTGCCGAGTACCTTTGTACTCATGTGGCTTAATTTTATGTTCTACAGAGGACGCTGCAACCCCTTCTGATGGGTTCTTCGTAGACATTGATATCGATGAGTAGGCTAAGGCCCAGGTGGTGATCCTGAGCTCATGAAGGACCATGTAGTATAGTCAGGCTTACCCAAGCCTCTTTTATTTTACTAGTTATGCGTACTCGGACAAGTTACTTCATTGTTGGCTTGTATGCTTGTATGACTTGAATGTGGGTCGTGTGACCCGTACTTGTGTGTATGATATGTAAGGCTCTCGGAGCCTCTTAAGTAAGTACTTTGAGTTGTAGAGTTTTGTTGTGATGCCATGTTGTATGTACTCATATCGGGCATATTGTGTGTATGTTTGAAATGCTTGGTATGAGTGGGATACGACAATCTAGTTGTTTATCCTTGGCAGCCTCTCATATGGGGAAATGTAGTCTCGTGCTTCCTGAGCGATAGTAGTCCGCTACAGCCTGGTTCACTGAGTCCTGCTAGCCCAAAGACTACTGCTCTAGACACTTGATCGGGCGGCATGTGTTTCACTTTGTTCCTGTGTCTGCCCCTTCGGGAAATGTCACGCCGGTGATATCCGGAGTCCTCGCTTAGCTCGCTACATGCCGGGTTACAGTCTGTTAGCCCAGTGCTACAGCCCGGATTCACACGTTGTTGACCGACATGCTTGAAGTTGATTCATGTATGCCTGTCCCCATGGGTTAGCGCCGCTTTGGGTTCATGACTAGCCATGTCGGCCCGGGTTCTCTGTCATATGGATGCTAGCGACACTATCATATACGTGAGCCAAAAAGGCTTAAACGGTCCCGGGCCATGGTAAGGCGACACCCGTGGGAATACCGTGCTTGAGGCCGCAAAGTGATATGAGGTGTTACCGGCTGGGTCGATGTGACTTGGAATCGGGGTCCTGACCCTTTCCCTCCTACCGATCTACGCTCAAGCTTGCTAAGATCTTGCGGACGAACTCGTCGAACTCACAACACAGAAAGAGACATGAGGTTTATACTGGCTCGGGCCACCGTTGTGGTGTAATACCCTACTCCAGTGTGGTGGTGGTGGATTTCCTCTTGGGCTGATGATGAACAGTACAGGGGAAGAAAAGCCTCCTGAGGTTGAGGTGTTCTTGTGCGTGTGTTGGCTTCTCGATCTGTTCGAGTTCAGATCAGCTTGCCTTTACAGAGGTGGCTAGCTCTACTTATATAGGCCCTGGTCCTCTTCCCAAATGTTGAGCGGGAAGGGAGCTGCTACGTCTTGAGCTTGCGTTGGTTTTCCTCGAAGAGGAGAGGGTGATGCAGCAATAGTAGCATAAGTATTTCCCTTGGTTTTTGAGAACCAAGGTATCAATCTAGTAGGAGGCTCCTCAAAAGTCCCACGCACCTACACAAATAAACTGAGAACTCGCAACCAACGCGATAAAGGGGTTGTCAATCCCTTCACGGCCACATGCGGAAGTGAGATCTAATAAAGATAGTAAGATAAGATAAATATATTTTTGGTATTTTATAATATATATGCAAAAAGTAAAGATGCAAATAAAAGTAGATTGAAAGCAAAATAAGAGATATACCCGGGGGCCATAGGTTCCACTAGTGGCTTCTCTCAAGCTAGCATAGGTATTACGGTGGGTGAACAAATTACTGTCGAGCAATTGATAGAAAAGCGAATAATTATGAGATTATCTGGGCATGATCATGTATATAGGCATCACGTCCATAACAAGTAGACCGACTCCTGCCTGCATATACTACTATTACTCCACACATCGACCGACTCCTGCCTGCATCTAGAGTATTAAGTTCATAAGAACAGAGTAACGCATTAAGCAAGATGACATGATGTAGAGGGATAAACTCAAGAAATATGATATAAACCCCATCTTGTTATCCTTGATGGCAACAATACAATACGTGCCTTGCAACCCTTTTACATCCTTTGGGTCAGACACCGCAAGATTGAACCCAAAGCTAAGCACTTCTCCCATGGCAAGAAAGATCAATCTAGTAGGCCAAACCAAACTGATAATTCGAAGAGACTTGCAAAGATAACTCAATCATACATAAAAGAATTCAGAGAAGATTCAAATATTATTCATAGATAAACATGATCATAAACCCACAATTCATCGGATCTCGACAAACACACAAAGAGTTTACATCGAATAGATCTCCACAAGAGAGGGGGAGAACATTGTATTAAGATCCAAAAAGAGATAAGAAGCCATCGAGCTAATAATTATGGACCCGTAGGTCTGTGGTAAACTACTCACAACTCATCGGAGTGGCTATGGTGTTGATGTAGAAGCCCTCTGTGGTTGATTCCCCCTCCGGCAGAGTGCCGGCGCAGGCTTCAAGATGGGATCTCGCGGATACAGAAGGTTACGGTGGTGGAAATTGTGTTTCGTATGCCCCTGGATCTTTTTGGGGTACATAGGCTTATATAGGAGGAAGAAGTACGTCGGTGGCCGCCCGAGGGGCCCACGAGACAGGGGCGCGCCCTATAGGGGGGGCGCCCTCCTATCTCGTGGGAGCCTCGGCTGCTTCTTGACTTGCACTCCAAGTCCTCTGGATCACGTTCGTTCCAAAAATCATGCTCCCGAAGGTTTCATTCCGTTTGGACTCCGTTTGATATTCCTCTTCTTGAAATACTGAAATAGGCAAAAAAACAGCAATATGGGCTGGGCCTCCGGTTAGTAGGTTAGTCCCAAAAATGATATAAATGTGTAAAATAAAGCCCATAAACATCCAAAAGGGGTAATATAATAGCATGGAACAACCAAAAATTATAGATACGTTGGAGACATATCAAGCATCCCCAAGCTTAATTCCTGCTCATCCTCGAGTAGGTAAATGATAAAAAGGAAATTTTTGATGTGGAATGCTACCTAGCATAATGTAATTTTCTTTATTGTGGCATGAAAGTTCAGATCCAAATCATACAAAATAAAAGTTCATATTGACATAAGAAATAGTAATACTTCAAGCATACTAATCAAAGTGATCATGTCTTCTCAAAATAACATGGCCAAAGAAAGTTATCCCTACAAAATCATATAGTCCTCATTTGCTCTATCTTCATCACACAAAGTATTTAATCATGCACAAACCCGATGACAAGCCAAGCAATTGTTTCATACTTTAATAATCTCAAACTCTTTCAACTTTCACGCAATACATGAGCGTGAGCCATGGACATAGCACTATATGTGGAATAGAATGGTGGTTGTGGAGAAGACAAAAAGGATAAGATAGTCTCACATCAACTAGGCGTATCAACGGGCTATGGAGATGCCCATTAATAGATATCAATGTGAGTGAGTAGGGATTGCCATGCAACGGATGCACTAGAGCTATAAATATATGAAAGCTCAACAAAAGAAACTAAGTGGGTGTGCATCCAACTCGCTTGCTCACGAAGAACTAGGGCATTTTGAGGAAGCCCATCATTGGAATATACAAGCCAAGTTCTATAATGAAAAATGCCCACTATTATATGAAAGTGACAACATATGAGACTCTCTATCATGAAGATCATGGTGCTATTTTGAAGCACAAGTGTGGAAAAATAGATAGTAGCATTGTCCCTTCTCTCTTTTTCTCTCATTTTTTTCTTTTTTTTCTTTCTTATGGCCTTCTTTTTTTGGACTTTCTCTTCTTTTTTTGCAAAGTCCGAAGTCTCATCCCGACTTGTGGGGGAATCATAGTCTTCATCATCATTTCCTCATTGGGACAATGCTCTAATAATGAAGATCATCACACTTTTATGGATTTACAACTCAAAGCTAGAACAAGGTATGACTCTATATGAATGCCTCCAGCAGTGCACCGGGATATGCAATGAATCAAGAGCGACATGTATGAAAATTATGAAGGTGGCCTTGCCACAAATACAATGTCAACTACATGATCATGCAAAAAGCAATATGACAAAAGTAATACGTGTAATATGAACGGAACGGTGGAAAGTTGCATGGCAATATATCTCGGAATGGCTATGGAAATGCCATAATAGGTAGGCATGGTGGCTGTTTTGAGGAAGGTATATGGTGGGTGTACGGTACAGGCGAAAGTTGCGCAGCACAAGAGGGGCTAGCAATGATGGAAAGGTGAAAGGGTGCGTATAGTCCATGGACTCAACATTAGTCAAAAAGAACTCATATACTTGTTGCAAAAATTTAGAAGTCATCAAAAACCAAAGCGCTACGTGCATGCTCCTAGGGGGATAGATTGGTAGGAAAAGACCATCGCTCGTCCCCGACCGCCACTCATAAGGAAGACAATCAATAAATGAAATTGTGCTCCAACTTCATCACTAAGCGGTTCACCATACGTGCATGCTACGGGAATCACAAACTTCAACACAAGCATTCTTTAAATCCATAATCACCCAACTAGCATGACTCTAATATCACTACCTCCATATCTCGAAACAATTATCAAGCATCAAATTGATCATAGCATCCAATTCACTTTCTATGATAGTTTTTATTATACCCAACTTGGATGCTCATCATTCTAGGACCAAATTTGTAACCATAGCAAATACCATGCTGTTCTAAAAGACTCTCAAAAAGATATAAGTGAAGCATGAGAGACTAGTAATTTCTTCAAAATTAAGTCACCACCGTGCTCTAAAAGATACAAGTGAAGCACTAGAGCAAAAACTATCAAGCTCAAAAGATATAAGTCAAGCACATAGAGTATTCTAGCAAATTATAATCAAATAGGCTTCTCCAAAAAGGTGTGTACAGCAAGGATGATTGTGGTAAACTAAAAAGCAAAGACTAATATAATACACGACGCTCCAAGAAAAACACATATCATGTGGTGAATAAAAATATAGCTCCAAGTAAAGTTACCAATGAACGAAGACGAAAGAGGGGATGCCTTCACGGGGCATCCCCAAGCTTAGGATTTTGGCTATACTTGAATATCTTGGGGTGCCTTGGGCATCCCCAAGCTTAGGCTCTTGCCACCCTTTATTCCATAGTCCATAAAAGCTTTACCCAAAAACTTGAAAACTTCACAACACAAAACTCGACAGGAAATCTTATAAGCTCTGTTAGTGAAAGAAAACAAAACCACCACATAAGGTACTGTAATGAACTCATTCTTTATTTATTTTGGTGTTAAACCTACTGTATTCCAACTTCTCTATAGATTATAAACTATTTTACTAGCCATAGATTCATCAAAATAAGCAAACAACACACGAAAAACAGAATCTGTCAAAAACAGAACAGTCTGTAGTAATATGTAACTAACGCAAACTTCTAGAACTCCAAAAATCCTACCAAAATAGGACGACCTAGGCAATTTGTCTATTGATCAGACGCAATTGGAATCACTATTTTATCACGTTATGGTGATTTTTAACAATTGTTTTAGTGAACAGAAAGTTTCTGAAAATTACAGCAAGATCAAATAACTATTATCCAAGAAGATCCTATAGGTTTAACTTGGCACAAAAACTAACTAAAACATAAAACCACATCTAAACAGAAGGTAGATGGATTATTTATTCCTAAACAGAAACAAAAAAACACAAAGAAAATTGGGTTGCCTCCCAACTAGCGCTATCGTTTAACGCCCCTAGCTAGGCATAAAAGCAAGGATAGATCTAGGTATTGCCATCCTTGGTAGGCAATTCTTAAACGAGACATCTACCTTCCTTAGAAATTTCTTTATTTCTAGTACTTATCAAATTTTTAGGAAAAAGATCGAAAAATTCATTCGTAGCAAATGGTTCCTTAATGATAGCAAAAAGATTGGGATGAATACTTATAGATTTAAGATCTGCGGTTTCCTTACTAGAGGATTCACCCTTATTCTTAGGAACATACATGAGCTTAGCAATATTAGTAGGTGGACTTGGAGTATTCTTTACGGAAGAAAAAGTGGTTTCCAAGTTGGTAATGATACCCTCAAGTTTATCAATTCTAGAGGAATCTTGATTTATTTTCTCATGAACTATGGGTTCCTTCTCCTTAATATTTTTCAAAGTTACTCCTACCTTAGATCCATATTGGGTAATTTGATTGTGGATCTTTTTATCTAGATTTTCAATTGACTCAACGGTAGCAACTTTATTTTCAATAATTTCAAGTCTTTGCATTACATGCTCCAAAGTTAACATAGTTCCATTAACCAAAATAGGTGGTGAGCCAAATAAATTTATCATAGCATTATAAGAATCAAAAGTATGGCTACCCAAGAAATTCCCTCCGATAATGGTATCGAGGATATATCTATACCAAGGATTAGCACCTACATAAAAATTGCGGAGAAGAACTGAGGTAGATTGCTTCCTGGTAGATCTATTTTGAGCATTGCAAATTCTATACCAAGCGTCTTTTAGATTTTCTCCCTCCCTTTGTTTAAAATTTAGAACTTCATTCTCGGGAGACAATGGAGAAGATACAAGACTAGCCATAACGACAAGCAAGCGGACTAACACACGAGCAAACAAACGAATGAGAAAAAGGCAAATGGAAAAGAGAGGGCGAATAAAACGACAAGGGTGAAGTGGGGGAGAGGAAAACGAGAGGCAAATGGAAAATAATGTAAATGCGAGGAAGATGGGTTTGTGATGGGTACTTGGTATGTCTTGACTTGAGCGAGGACCTCCCCGGCAACGGCGCCAGAAATCCTTCTTGCTACGTCTTGAGCTTATGCTGGTTTTCCTCGAAGAGGAGAGGGTGATGCAGCAATAGTAGCGTAAGTATTTCCCTTCAGTTTTTGAGAACCAAGGTATCAATCCAGTAGGAGGCTCCTCAAAAGTCCCACGCACCTACACAAACAAACTGAGAACTCGCAACCAACGTAATAAAGGGCTTGTCAATCCCTTCACGGCCACTTGAAAAGTGAGATCTAATAAAGATAGTAAGATAAGATAAATATATTTTAGTATTTTATAATATAGATGCAAAAAGTAAAGATGCAAATAAAAGTAGATTGAAAGCAAATATGATAAGAGATAGACCCGGGGGCCATAGCTTTCACTAGTGGCTTCTCTCAAGATAGCATAGGTATTACGGTAGTGAACAAATTACTGTCGAGCAATTGATAGAAAAGCAAATAATTATGAGATTATCTAGGCATGATCATGTATATAGGCATCACGTCCATAACAAGTAGACCGACTCCTGCCTGCATCTAGAGTATTAAGTTCATAAGAACAGAGTAACGCATTAAGCAAGATGACATGATGTAGAGGGATAAACTCAAGCAATATGATATAAACCCCATCTTGTTATCCTCGATGGCAACAATACAAGACGTGCCTTTGAAACCCTTTTCGTCACTGGGTAAGGACACCACAAGATTGAACCCAAAGCTAAGCACTTCTCCCATGGCAAGAAAGATCAATCTAGTAGGCCAAACCAAACTGATAATTCGAAGAGACTTGTAAAGATAACTTAATCATACATAAAAGAATTCAGAGAAGATTCAAATATTATTCATAGATAAACTTGATCATAAACCCACAATTCATCGGATCTCGACAAACACACTGCTAAAAGAGTTTACATCGAATAGATCTCCACAAAAGAGGGGGAGAACATTGTATTGAGATCCAAAAAGAGAGAAGAAGCCATCTAGCTAATAACTATGGACTCGTAGGTCTGTGGTAAACTACTCACAACTCATCGAAGAGGCTATGGTGTTGATGTAGAAGCCCTCCGTGGTTGTTTCCCCCTCGGGCAGAGTGCCGACGAAGGCTCCAAGATGGGATTGTCGGATTTCGGGTTCCGGCAAACCCTCTAGGTTCGAACTCTGGGGTGCACGCGGAGATCTCGCCCCTACCTACCTGCGCCTCGTCGCCTCGCAAGGATCTAAGCTACCAAAATAACAACACAAGAGACACAAGGTTTATACTAGTTGGGGCCACCATTGTGGTGTAACACCCTACTCCAGTGTGTGGTGTGGCGGATTGCCTCTTCGGCTGATGATGAACAATACAAGGAAGAACAACCTCGCGAGGGTGAGGTGTTCTTGTGGCTAGGCTCTTGATCGGATTGGATCAAGCTAAGATGAGTTGTCCGGATCCTCCTCTCCTCTCTACTGTGGTGGCTAGCTCTACTTATAGGCAGGGGCCCTGGGCCTCTTCCCAAATATTGAGCGGGAAGGGCGCCAACAATTGGCCATTTTGAAGGGGAACATCTAGTACACTTATCCTGACTAAAGTTGGTCCTCGCCTGTCAAAGGCTCTGGTGGTGACGCCGGCTTGGGCTCCACGATGACCTCCTTCCTGCCGTTGCGACAGTCTTGGTCTTGTTGCACCGAAACAGGTGACTTTGCTTGATACTCTCGCCTGCACTTGCCCCCTTCGCACCAAACGGGAAATGAGGACACTGCACGGGCTGGCGCCCGCGTGGTGCCCTTGGTCGTCATGGCTTGCGTCATGGGAACCTCGTGAGGTATCCCGCCTTGATCCCTCCGCCTCCTCGCGAGCCAGCCTGACGAGGCCGTGCCTGAGGAAGCTTCCTATCATCCGCCCCGCGAGACTTGGCCCCTTGCGAGGGTCTTGAGCTTCTGCTGATAAAGATGGGTCGTACTGGGCCACCCCTTGAGCCACGCTGCAGGCCGCAGGCAAGCAAGTCTGGGTACCCCCGTTCCCAGAACGCCAACAGTAGCCCCCGGGCCCAAGGCGCGCCTGGACTTGGCTGAGCGGAGAAGCAAAGGGGCAAGTGTGAAGCGCCGCGGGCCCTAACAGCCTGCGGCCTCGGTCACCGCGTGGCGTTTGATTGGACGTGGGCGCCCCTGCTTCCCCACGACGCCTCGGCGACTGCACGAATTGACAAGTCCCTGCATGCAAAGCGGGTCATGATTACCTGCGATCGTGGAGGTCGACGGTTGGCCTTCCCCGGCTATAAGTACGGAACGGTGCGTGCCCTTCCAGTCCATCTCCTCTTGCTTCTCCTTCTTCTCCGTCCTTGCTCCACTTTGCGGCAATGGCTCCGAGCCGCCGGCTCTCCGCGGAAGAGAAGGGAAAGGCTCCCCGAGAGGGTCCCAATCCGCTTCCGCCGAAGAAGCAGCTAGCCCTCTGCCGTCGAGATGAGGGTGCCCGGCAGGAGGTGTCGAGGCCCTGGTGCAAGCGGCTGCCGCCAAGGTTCCCGCTGCCCTTGTACGCCCACTTTGAGGGCCCTGAAGGAGTTGACGTCGAGCGCCATGGACGACGCCGCCGTCGGCGGGTCACGGCGGTGCGCGTTGTCCCTCCTGGAGTCCATGCCGAGGGCTCCTCCCGAGAGTTTGTGCTCCACGCCGCCATGCCTCCTCAGTCTTGGATCCGCCTTCCTCCCTCCTTCGCCTTCGTGAAGCCGCAGGGGGGATATTTGGAGCTGTGGTTGCAGCACGCCGGCTGCAGCACCCTCGCGACCGAAGCGGAGGTCGCGGTCGTCGCTCCGGGCAAGGTCTTCATGACTCGAGGCTGGGGCGAGATCGCCCGGGTCTGCAGGACGAGGGGCGCCCTCACGATCCACCTGGAGTACGACGGCGCTTCCATGATGCTCTTCAAGGTCTTCGACACGGAAGGACGCCGGCTGGAGTGCTGCCCTGAGAGAGGTGGTCGGGGCCGTGCCGCGGCGAGGGCCACGCTCGCCGACCGCTCCTCGGCAGCTCCTCAGCGCGGAGGCGGCGGAGGATCCAGCGACTCCGCCCGAGCTCTTCGCGACTCCGGAGACGAGCGATGACAGCTACGAGCCCCCGAGCTTCCGCCGCTCTCGGAACAGGGCGGGCTCGTCAGGCCGCCGCTGCCTCTGATCTGGATGAGGTTGGCGCCGGTGCCTGACGGCCCACTGTTGATGATGGCGTCTCTCGCGGAGGCGCGTGTAGTTAGTGTTCTTTAGGATCTGCTCCCTCTGTTCCCTGCGAGGAATCGAAAAGCGCGCCCTGTGGGGGCTTGTAAGGTGCCAGTGGTTCTGTTTGTTAATATGATCCTTGTCGTGAAGTAGTGTGAGATGCTCATTCCGTCTTAGCTTAGTTCCTCCTTTCAAACCTCACGAGGGCTTGGTGCTCTGCGCCGATAGGTCCCGGTCCCAAGGAAGGCTTCATCCGTCGCTGGTATGCCAGGTCGCGATGCCGTGGTCAAGGCCAGGAGGTGAGCGGCCCGGGGTCCAGTAAGAGCCCCTGAGTTGCGATGCTCAGGAGGTCCCCTTTAGCGCTCAAGCAACCATCATTCAGTGAGAAAGGAGCGTGACGTTGCTAACACGGGATTGCATTAGGTGCGAGGCCGGTGCTGCGATAGCTAGTGTTTCCGGAGGGTGACTTATCTTGGGAGTCAGGAACCGCTTCCTGGCGCGACATTAGGTCCACGATCGGGCAAAGCGTAGGGGTTGCTGGCGAGGTCCCTGCGTGCCTCTTCCCTCTCGCCTTTGCTCCCCTTTCTGCTCTACGTCCTCGGGTCCTGGCCCTCGAGCGGGTCTCAGCCGTCACTGGTATGCCAGGTCGCGATGCCGTGGACAAGGCCAGAGGGTGAGGGCTGGAGAGCCAGTAGGAGCCCATGAGTCGCGATGCTCAGGTACCCCCTTTAACGTGCAAGCGGTTTGCGCGGACGAGAGTGGAGAAGACGCCGTGGGGGCCTCGCCTGGCACTGCTCCTTGAAGGGATCGTGCAGGCTCACCACAAGAAGAACAAGAGTCCGCCATGACAAGCGACGGTTAGCCATTGGTTGCTTTGGAGGGGTGAAGAGGCACTGAAGGCCTGACGAGGTGGTGCCGTGCGGGGCTGCCGCGGCCAGAGCTCAGCCATTCAGGTTTGTCGGTGTTGCAGGGACGGACCCATGCGCAAGCATCGTGCCGTTGGGGAGCAGCTCCGTTAGTTGGTGTCAATTGAGCGGGTGACTAGGTCAAGAACGTTAATCACGAAGGAGCAAGTTCATTTAGATAGGTGCAGGGAAGGCAGACGTCGCTGGGTCTGGCCCGAGCGACTTGGGGATTATGCAGCCCGAGGGGCGCCCCCGATAAGGTAAACTAGGAGCATGAAGTAAAAGGGATACACGCCGCAGGGACGGACCCATGCGGCCTGGGAATGATGCAACCATGGGGGGCGCTCCCAGATGGAAATGAAACTTGAAGGATGTCACCTGATAACGTCGAAGACGAAGGGATGCTGAAGTAGCAGACGTCGTTGGCTGCGGAAGCAGATCTTCACGAGCCCCCAACCCCAGGAGCCTTGGGAGGCTCCGGAGGCGCTGGTGGCTCCTCGCGGACCATCTCCATCTCCGCCAGGACTGCGGAACGCCTGGCCTCTTGAGCCTACAGGACGTTCCCCATGAGGCGCTGGCGCGTGGCGGCCGCGTTCGGCACACCGTAGGGCATGCGAACGTAGCTGTGGGGTGGACCTTCATAGCGCCCCGCGCGTGAGGGCCAGAAGCGCTCCTGAGAGGCGGCTCGGTTGAGCCCTGGTATGTCGATGCAGATGCGCAGCCCACCATCCTCGCCTGGATGGGGAGCTACGGCGGTGCGGCGGCTGCCACTCATGACTCTTGACTCCTACAGCTCCTGAATGATCTGGCTGACGAACTCCTGAGGGTTTGGCCCTCCTTGCCTCGCTCCTTCCTGAAGGAAACGTCCTTTGAAACACGCCTCCAAGTGGTGCCCAATCGCCTCCCTCGTGACCTTAGCAAGGTTGGTGGCCCTCCAGGAGAGAGCCCCCGAGCCTTGCTTGAGGAGGGCACCGGGCACGCCTTCCTGTCTGACGGCGAAGGAGGTGCCCCACAGAGCGAGCACGGACCACGAGGAGCCTGCCTCCCGAGGGTCGGGTCCGCGATGTCTTCTTCTTGTTGGGAGCAGTCTCGGGGAGCCTCCCGCTCCTGCGATCTGGGTCTTCAAGTGACGCGGCTTGAAAAGCTCGCTCTAGGGAGCACACTGCGTCTCTCTCTTCACAAGGCACCGTGATGACTCCGCCGCTTCACGGCATCTTGAGGACGCGTTATGGCCGTGATGAGTCACGGCCATGAACTTGGCCAGAGCTGGGTACCCGAGGATGGCATTGTATGGCAGCCGAATGTGGGCGACATCGAAGTCGATGAGCTCGGTGCGGTAGTTGTCGCACGCCCCGAAGGTGATAGGGAGGCGGACCTGCCCAATCGGAACTATGGAGCCATCGGTGACTCCGGAGAAAGGCTTGGTTGGCTGAAGCTGATTGTAAGGCACTTGTAGATTGTTGAATGTCTCTACGGACAGGACATTGAGCCCTGCTTCGCCATCGATGAGGGTCCTGGTGACTTGCACGTTGCTGATGATTGGGGAGCAAAGCATTGGGAGGACTCTGGCTATGGCCGCACACTTGAGCTGATCCGCTGAGCTGAACGTGATGGCGCACGCCGACCACCCGAGGGGGCGCGTGGATTCGAGCTTGGGGAGGACCGCGTTCACTTCGCGGGCAAACTGCTTGAAGATGCGTTGAGAGGCTGGGGCTTGGGCTCCGCCCAGGATGCAAGCGATCGCGCGCGTCTCCTGGAAGCCCCCAGCCCCCTCGTCCTGATGATGGTCCTAATTTCTCCTTGGCTGCGGTGGCAGAGGAGGGAGGCCTGTGTTTCCTTGCGGGCGATCCTCGCGAGGCTGATCCCTCCAGCCTCCCTTGCGAGGCTGATCCTGCCAGCGGTCCTCGCGAGGTCGGTCACGCCACCCTTGGCGAGGGCCACGGTCTTCCCAGCGTCCTGCGTTTCTTCCTCCTCCTCGGCCGTAGCCTCGATCGTTGCGGTCGGGGCGTCGACCGATTCTTCCTTCTCGCACGGCTCGGAGCTCTTGACATTCGTTGGTGTTGTGGGTATGGATGTCGTGGTACACACAGTACCGGCTGCCCTTGGAAGACTCGGGCTGATCTCTGCCTTGCTTGGTATCTGGATTCGCCATGAAAGCACGGCAGCCCCTTAAACTTCACGTCCTTGACCTTGGGCTTCTTCTCTTCTGGGTCTGCGGCTGGCAGCTCGAGGAGGGAAAGGCGTCCTTCCTCAGCCCTGGCGCACTTGGTCACCAAGTTGAACAGCTCCAAGGATGTGCACAGATCTTCATGCATCGCCAGCTCCTCCTTCATCTTGACGTCACGCACACCATCAGAGAAGGCTGAGATGATGGCCTCCTCGGTCACCTTGGGAATCTTGAGGCGTGCGTTGTTGAAGCGCTGGATGTACTTCTGCAGGGTCTCTCCTGGCTGCTGCTTGATGCGGCGCATGTCGCTCACGGCAGGGGGCCGGTCGCGAGTGCCTTGGAAGTTGGCGATGAAGCGGGTGCGCATCTCGTCCCAGGAGGAAATCGTGCCAGGAGCCAGGTTCAAGAGCCAGGTGCGGGTTCCGTCCTTGAGTGCCATGGGAAACCAGTTCGCCATGACCTTATCGTCCCTGTTGGTGGCTTCCATGCCCAACTCGTAGAGCTGGAGGAACTCCGCAGGGTCGGCCGTGCCGTCGCAGCGAGGAGGCAGGTCTGGGTTGAACTTGCCGGGCCACTGAAAGTGCAACTATCCCTAGGTGGTTTTGGTAATTCATAACAACATATAGCTCATTGAGCTAATACTATTCCAAGATAAATATTTCAGGAAAGCTCAATGAATGGCATGGCATGGATGATGAAAGTGGATCCTCAAAATATTAAGGACAAAGGATTGGCTCAAGCTCAAAAGCTCAAGACTCTTCATTTTACATTTTAGTGATCCAAGACCACATTGAGTCTATAGGAAAAGCCAATACTATCAAGAAGGGATGAGGTGTTGCTTAATGAGGCTTTTGCTCCATGTGCTTAGTGATATGCTCCAAAACCCTCCACTACTTTCTCACATCCACATATGACCTAAACCAAAAGTCAAACTCGGCCCTACCGATTCTTTCTTTCTATCCGCGCCACCGAAGTTCGGGGATGTCATAGCCACTGCCACAAACCCTAGGCAAATCGGTTTCACCGATAGGGATCTCAGTCTCACCGAGATGGGATTGTAATCTCTCTATTTCCCCTTCAGTAACTTTTGGTCTCACCGAAGAGCGAATCGGTCCCACCGAGATTACAATGTAAACTCTGTTTCCCTTTTGTAACTTTTTGGTCTCACCGAAAGAACCGTCGATCCCACCGAAGTTTACCTGACCAACTCTCTGGTTAGATAATTACCAAATTCGTCTCACCGAAGTTTGTGTAATCGGTCTCACCGAGATTATGTTATGCCCTAACCCTAACCAAATCGGTCCTACCGAGATGCATGTCAGTCCCACCGAAAACCCTAACGGTCACTAGGTTTACTAAATCGGTCTGACCGAATTTGATGATTTGGTCCCACCGAGTTTGGTAAATTGTGTGTAACGGTTAGATTTGTGTGGAGGCTATATATGCCCCTCCACCTCCTCTTCATTTGTGGAGAGAGCCATCAGAACAAACCTACACTTCCAACTTACCAGTTCTGAGAGAGAACCACCTACTCATGTGTTGACGCCAAGATATTCCATTCCAACCACATGAATCTTGATCTCTAGCCTTCCCCAAGTTGCTTTCCACTCAAATCTTCTTTCCACCAGATCCAAATCCTATGAGAGAGAGTTGAGTGTTGGGGAGACTATCATTTGAAGCACAAGAGCAAGGAGTTCATCATCAACACACCATTTGTTACTTCTTGGAGAGTGGTGTCTCCTAGATTGGCTAGAGTGTCACTTGGGAGCCTCCGACAAGATTGTGGAGTTGAACCAAGGAGTTTGTAGGGGCAAGGAGATCGCCTACTTCGTGAAGATCTACCGCTAGTGAGGCAAGTCCTTCGTGGGCGACGGCCATGGTGGGATAGACAAGGTTGCTTCTTCGTGGACCCTTCATGGGTGGAGCCCTCGGTGGACTCGCGCAACCGTTACCCTACATGGGTTGAAGTCTCCATCAACGTGGATGTACGATAGCACCACCTATCGGAACCACGACAAAAACATCCGTGTCTCCAATTGCGTTTGAATCCTCCAAATCCTTCCCTTTATATTTGTCGGGGAAGCTGATCTGGCCCACGAACACCTATGGGACTCATGGACCGAGGCCTTCGATTCGTTCGGGGCGGAGGTCGCACGAAGAGCAGATCGAGGCGAACCACACGGCAGTTTACCCAGCTCGGAGCTCTCCCGAGAGATAACACTCCTACTGCTGCATGTCTGAGTGTATTGAGTTCTTGCTGCGAGCGCTGAGTGCTCTGATACACACAAGCTGCTAACGAGACCCGGCGTGGGTGTTCTCTGGCTTCAACCTCTCCGCCTCTCCCCTCTCCCTACGCTATGCATGGGCCTCCTTTTATATAAAGTTAAAGGGGTCTCCGGCAGGTGGCAACGTAGACAAGGGTAAAAATGGAAAAGGAGTGGTTGGTATAGCTAATTGTACGATGTATCATACCTAACCCCGACGGTAGGGGACAAAGGCATTAAATGCCCGCTTCACGTCGCCTCTAACGGGCGTAAAGGGACCGTCAGGGGCGCCACCGCTTGCCACGATGGCAATCTTGTCAGCACCACTTGCCACCGCGCTCCGCTGGCCGCACGGCCTCTTGCCACGCGCGCCTGGAAAGGTCCCAGGGTGACACGTTAGTGGATGTGCTGGAGCGCAGGTACAGAGTGGTGGTCTGCCGCGGCAAGCGCCTTGCCGCGGTTGTTGTCTTGTCGCGTCCGGAAGCTTGTCGCTCACCGGGCCTTCCCGGCAAGCTCCTCTTGCCGGGCCTTGTCTCCCTAGGGTGCCTTGGGTGGCCTTCCCGGCAAGCTCCTCTTGCCGGGCCTTGTCTCCTTGGCTTGAATACTTTGTTCTTGAATGGCTCCAAAGGAACCACGGAGGACCTTGGCGGTCACCCGGTAAGCCTTGCAGCGGAGGGCTGCAACTGCACAGGTACAAGTTCGGGATACTAGGGTACCCCTACTCTAGTACACCGGACAGAGCCCCAGGCCTGGGCCACACCTGCAGTGCCGAAGCGCTGTTGGGCCAGCCCAAAAATAGGGCTGCAGACACGCTTGTGGCCCGGGTTACGCCGTAACTCACCCCGGACCCACTACGCCCTCCACGAACGACACGTGTCGAATGCGGCGTGTGAGAGATCGTGGGTGAGATCATGGGTGGTTTCTTTATTTGGAAAGACGGAACGTCCACCCCCCCTCTCTTTATAAGCAGGGGAAACAGGGGCAGTTCGCCCATCTCGCCAGTTGCTGTCCAATCTCGAAAAACCCCCGCTGCTTCCCCCTTCTTCCCAAGGCTGAAGAGAGAGCAGCGCTCCGCCCCCCATCGCCACCAGCATCACCAACGCCGTCGATCTCCCTCACCACCTCCGCCATGGCTCCGAAAGCCGACAAGGGGAAGGCCGTGAAGTCGGCCGAGGCGCAGTGGCTTGCGGCGCTGCGGAAGGAGCGGGCAATCTTTCCCCCCCAGCTCGCCGCGAGGGAGCTGAGGGAGTACTACTAGCTCTTCTGGTCGACGGAGACGCGAGCGCATCAGACGCCTGAAGGTACTCCCAGCTGCTGCTTGAACTGGCTCGAATGGGTACCCTTTCTTCGCTGTTCTTCTCGCGGGCTCTGCCCGCCTTTCTCTGAATTTTTCTGCGATATCCTGAACACCTACGGTTCCGCCTCGCTTGACTTCACCACCAATGTTGTTACGACCATGGCAGTTTTCGCACATCTCTGCGAAAACTTTGTCGGAGTCCATCCAAACGTAGCCCTTTTCCGCCACTTCTTTATGCCCCGAGTTGAAAGAGGGGAGCCTCTTTCCGGTGGGATCGCCTGGATCTCGAAGACCGGCAAGAAGGAAGCTTATCCGGAGGGAGAGCTCCGCAACAAATGGGATGAGTGGAGAGCAGACTGGTGATGGATTGTCGAGGAGAACCCGCAGCCGTTTACCGCCCAGCGCCAAACCTCGATGGTCTTGGCGGCAACGATTGGAGCGATCGGCCCGGAAGACGCTAGGCTGACGATTGCCGTCATCCGGATCCTACGCCTGAGGCTTGCCGGACTCACTGTAGGCGCCGTTGGCGCAAATTTCCTTCGTCGCTGCATCACCCCCCTGCAGGAGAGGAGGAGACCCGCCTGGGAGTTCCAGAACGCGGCGGATATCATGAGGCTGCGCCCGGGCCTCAACTTCAATTTCACTGTCCTGGAACTAGACGCGATGCTCTTGGAGCTGTTCAAGTACGATCCTGAGCATCCCGGAGCGTTCAGGTCGCCGAAGAATGTCGTCCTGCTGTGCAACAATTCCTCGCTCGACCGCATCCGTGCAATGATGCCGTTGTGCGACTCTCATGGAATCGTTCCAACCTGGCAAGAGCCTGCAGATGACATCGTCTGAAGTGTTCTTTGACAACTGGTAGAAGTGCCGGTCCGCCCGATGAGCAGAAGATCCTCACCGCGACACCATCGATGATGAGATGCGCCGCCGCCACCAGCCGGAAGAGGCGGCAACAGCGCTGCCACGGGCGGTTCGGATTCACCGTGGAGGAGGCAGAGGCGCAGAGGCGGCAAGCCTTGTCGAGCGAGGGGAGTTTGCGGCGAGGAAGAGCTTGTCGGGCACTGAAGCTGAGTCGAAGCGAGCCCGGGCGCCTCCTCCCTCCTTGAGACAGCTTGCATGGCGGAGCCCTCAGCTCCACCAAGAAGGCGTCTCCGCAAGGCCGGAGACATAGCGGGGCGGCAGACGGGTCAACAGCCGCCGCGCCGCGCGACGCGCTCCACCGCGGCAAGCACTGTTGCCGCGGGAGCACCTCACGCCGCTGCGGCAACTGGAGCGGGGCCCTCGCAGACCACCGCTTCTGCTCCCGCCAAGCGGCCAAGGGAACCTACTCCTCCGCCTCGTCGTACTGGAGGCGAGCCAGAATTTGATCTCTCCGCGCTCGGCTCCGACGAGGAAGAAGAAGAGTAAGATTCTTTGCAGCATTTGTAGTTCTTCGGCTTGTTGCTTTGTCTTGTATCTGATTTGCTTCACTCTGAACCCATTCCTTTTCAGGACGCTGGCCCAGAGAGCGTCGAAGAGAGCCAAGGCCCCGGTGATTGTCATCAAGGACGAACCCACCATGACAAAGAGGGAGGCGCGTCTCGAGACCACCTTGCCGGACGCTACAACTCTTCCTCAAAGCAGCCTCCAGCAAGAGCCCCCAAAGAAGTATATGGTTTACTTCCTGCTGTTAGGCGTGCATTGGTGCCCTTTCTTTGCTGATATCGACTACTGATTTGTGTAGGAGCAGAGCAGCCTTACCAGAGTGCCTGAAGCCGCTCGACATGCCTTCTGCTTGACTACACCGCCAAGGAGGATTCCCGGCAAGGGAGCGTTCTCCGGCAAGGGGAGACTTCTCCGGCAAGGGGCAGTTCTCCGGCAAGGGACAGCACCAGCCCGATCCCCTCGGTGGCGGAGACCATGACTGCAGACCCTAGCACAGGTAATCCTCTTGCTTGAAAACTTTCCTTGTGTTCTTCTTCTTCTGATTTCCTTTTTGAATATTTGCTTGACTTTTCTTCATTTTCCGGTCGTCAGATCCATCCGCCATAGAGCCAATGGAGACCGAGGCCGCCGGCGAGGAGGACGCGCGTGACAATACTGACGACGCCGCTGCCGTTGGAGAAGAGTTGGCGCTGACGAGCCCGCCGGCGAAGAGACCGCCAAAGCTGCCGCCGCAGAAGCTGGCGAGGGGTCCGGCGATCGCAGCAGCCTGAGCCGAGGTCGCAGGAGGCGCCAGCGCCTTCGCCGACCGCGATCCCTCCACCGGCTGCGGCAGCGTCGGGCTCGAAGAGCCCCAGCCAGCGCCTATTTGAAGGTCGGCGATGGCGTCTTCATCAAGCTCCCATGGGCGTCGAGCTCGAGGCGCCGGCGAAGGAGAAACTTTTGATGAAGAGCTGCTCGCCTCCATTGGCTGGACCTGTGTTGGTCGACGCAAACCAAAACAGCAAAGTGGCCGAGTCTCGAGGAGGAGCAGCTGCTGCGGAAGCTGCTATCGCTCTACCCCGGCTTTCGACAAGCCAAGCTGGAATCCTGGGAAGCGCTTGTCGCGAAGGCGGAGCAGAACATCGAGAAGCGCACGCGGAGGAGCTCCGGGCCTCAACCAGAAGCTCTCCGGTCCTTGGCGGGAGGCGGGAGCGACTCGCCGAGGCGCAAAGCCTTCCTCCTCGAGAAGGCTGAAGCCGAGAGCAACAGCGGCTTGCCGCCCGAGAAGCTATCTCAAGAGGAAGGCGAAGTTAGGCGCAGAGGAAGGTTAATCTTGACAGCCATGAGGAGGATCTAGCCACCGCTGAAAGCAAACATTTGGCGGGGCTCTCAAGGAAGCAAAGGATGCTGCCGCAATGCCGAGGCCGCCAAGAAGGAGCTGGAGACGGCGGTGATGCAGGCTGGAGGCCAATCTCAAGGAGAGCGGCGAGGAGCTTGCTGCACTCAAGCATGAGCGCCGAGAAGGGCGCTTACACTCTTGGCGAGGCTGCAGGCCGTCTCGCCGAGAGGAGAAAGGAGCTCAGCGCCGCCAAGGACACCAACGAGATCTTGAGTTGAAGCTGACCACCTTGACTCGGCTGGGCCGGCGCCGAGGAGCAGGAGGTGGCCTTGAAGGAGAAGATCAAGGCCGACGAGGCGCTTGCTGGCGAAGTGCTTCTTTGCCGCCCAGAATACCTTTAGGGAGAATGTGGAGCACCTTTGGACCGAGGGTCTCGTGGATGTTGTTGTAGCCATCGGCGAGGAGGCTGGCAGTGAGGGATGGAGGATCTTGGATATTCCTCCGATGAGCACCTCCGACCCAGCGCCAAGCTCAGCTTGTTCTTCAAGGGTGCAGACGGCCCTCCAGTGACTACTACGGAAGAAATCCCAAAGCAGCTGGTCGAGGAGTCGCGCTTGCATCTGCGCTGGAGCTCTTCAAAAGGTCTTGATGAAGGTGGCCTTCCGCAACCCAGGCCTCAACCTCACCAACGTCCTCAAGTCCTTGCCGTCGGATGCTGATGTGGAAGCGCTCAAGACCCTTGCCGCACTCCATCGTGGGATGTGGTGAGCGGATCAAGAGGGTTGAGAAGCGATCGCGTGGAATTAGGCCGCCCGCTTTCTCTTTTTCTTGCGGCTGCTTTGGTCATGTTATGAGAACAATCTATTAGAGCTGCGACAAGCTATCTTGTAATATAACTCTATATCGGGTAGAAATTGCTATGTTATTTCCTTTACTTGGTTCCTTCCTTTGTATGTTTTTGCCCCTCGCTTTTAGGGAACTTGTCATTGTAATTGGGCATGAAAGGCCGAGTGCAGACGTCGACAGCATTCGGCTGGCGGTGCTGCTACCGACAAGAAAACCTTGTCGCAACTAGTCGCAGCTCACTTAAGTTGTTGAACGGACTCGAAACAAAGTAAGGCGCCAACTAGCTCTGAGTTGGTTCCTCCAGCGCAGGTTTTCCATACAAAATGCACGGTCGCTCGAGGAAGATAACTTTAAATTTTTAAAACTGATTGCTCAAACTTTAGCAACTTAGCTTTTACGTCGCTTGCTTCCGGTAAGGCTAGACTTCCTTGAGCTGACGCTTGGTCCACACCATTATCTTCTCCTTTCCCCAGCAAACTTGTGGGCTTAGGAACCTTCCTTTCTTTGAGAAAGAGAAAGAAGAGAAAATAAAAGATATGGAGCCTTATGGCTCGTTATTGCTACGGGGTAGGTGCTGCACAAAGTGTCGATAACGCATGCAAAATAGAAGTAGAAAGCATGAAATTGACAAGATGTGCGAAGCACATTAAGCTTTACTTATGCAGGGTCTGCGCCCGGCTTTGTACAAAAAGGATTACATGCAACATCGGCAAGACTTGTACAAAAAGGTGGTTGCCGGAACAGGTTCCGCAACCGCCTAATGGGTAAAACTTCTACGAAGATGCTCAATGTTCCGGGAGTTGCTTGCGGAATGCCATCTTCGGTCTCAAGGCGGACAGCGCCGGGCCTAGTGACTCGTTTCACCCGGTAAGGGCCTTCCCACTTTGGCGTCAACTTGTTGGAATTCTTGGCGGACTGAACGCGCCGAAGAACAAGGTCGCCTTCCTCGAGACTTCTGGCATTAACTTTGCGGCTATGGTAGTGGTGCAAAGCTTGCTGGTATCGAGCAGCTCGTACAGCAGCCTGAAGACAATCCTCCTCAAGGAGCAGCGCGTCATCTTGTCGCAACTGCTCTTGCTCAAGCTCATCATAAGCGAGCACTCGAGGTGATCCGTATATGAGTTCCGTGGGGAGAACTGCCTACGCTCTCCATAGACTAGAGCGAAGGTGTATGCGGCGGTGGCTCGATTTGGCGTCGTCTTGATCGACCAAAGAACCACCGGCAGCTCCTCAATCCAGTTCTTTGCGCGCTTGTGCAGCCTGTCGAAAGTTCTGGTCTTGAGCCCGCGCAGCACTTTAGCATTCGCCCTCTCTGCTTGACCGTTACTTCTCGGATGAGCAACGAGCGGCGCAGACCTTGGCGCCAAGATCTTGGACGTACTTCATGAAGGTGCGGCTCGTGAATTGCGTGCCGGTGTCGGTGATGATCCTGTTAGGAATTCCGAAATGGCAAAAAATCGACCTGAAGAACTTGGCTGCTGACTGTGCTGTCACCTTCCTCACTGCTTCCACTTCCGCCACTTTGTGAACTTGTCGATTGGCGTATAAGTACTCAAAGCCCCGGCAACTAGGGAAAGGGGCCGAGGATGTCGGAGCCCCGGACCGAAAATGGCCAGGATAAAGGAATCGTCACCGGAGAGCTTGAGCTGGCTGGTGTATCTGCTTGGAATGGAACCGACACGCTTCACACTTGGTTACTTGTGCAGTTGCATCCTGGAGGGCTGTCGGCCAAGAAACCTTGCCGGGCAACGCTTTGCGGCAAGTGCTCTGCGCCAATGTGGTGACCACATATGCCTCCATGTATCTCATAGCAGCTTTTTGTCCGTCTTCTCGGTGAATACACTTCAATTTCACACTGTTGAGTCTTCTTACATACGATGTGTTGTCGACAAGCCCAGGTACATACTTGGCTATTTGGGCTACTCTTTCCGCTTCTTCTTGCTCTTGGGAAGTTCTCTCCTATCTGAAGGAAGCGGACAATCTGCTGTGCCCATCTTTGGAGCTTGCGGCTCGACAACAAGGACTAAAGGCACATCTGCTGCTGCGGGAACATCTGCTTCCACGGCGAGAACCTGCGGCTCATCCGGAGCTTGACGTTCCCCGACAAGCTTGCCGGAGCAAAAATTGTCGGGAGCGTCTGCTTCAACGGAACAAACCCTAGGGCTTGCTGGAGCAGACTGCTCCTCAGCACCCTTGGTGTTGATCTTGAGGACCTTTTTGATGGCGACTTCGGGAAGCTCTGCCGGAAAATAGTCACCAGAAATCAACTTCCTCTTTTTGCTCTGTCCAGTTGATGGCGTTACAGACGGTTGAGTCAGCTTGAGCACAAAAATCCCTGGTTCCACAGGTAACTTAAGTGCAGCGCACTTTGACAGGCCATCGGCAATGTCGTTCTGAGCTCTTGGAACATGTTCCATTTGTAGGCCGTCAAAGTGCTCTTCTAGCTTTCTCACTTCATCAACATAAGCTTCCATCAACGGACTCATGCGACCTCCGCCCCCCGCCGAACCAAAAGGGGCTCGGTCCGCCGGTCCCATAGGTGTTCGTGGGCCAGATCAGCTTCGGTCCGCCGGTCCCATAGGTGTTCGTGGGCCAGATCAGCTTCCCCGACATCTTTGGCGCGCCAGGTAGGGGGCGTCGAGATTGTGTGAACCTGATCCGGCGTCCACACGAGCTAGATCTTCATCATCTTCATCGACATGCCACCGAAGAAGAAGGCTTGGCAGCAGATGTTCCGGTCCGCGTCGAACCCACCACCACCGGAGCAAGCGGGTGGTGGGGTAGACGCCGACGGAAGAATGGACATCGGCAGAGCCCACGGTGCTGCCAAGTCAAGGACAAAGGCTCGCGGAACCTCGGCGTCCGTACATGCACCGCGCCCGTCTCGGGAGGCGCGGGACCGGCAGCGTCATGGTATTCCTAACGCCATACGCTCGTTGGACCAAGATCGAGCTGGTGGATCTCGGGATGCTCAAGACCAGCATGCACGCCAACATGCTTTGGCGCGAAAAGCGGCACGATCGCTGGGCGGGATACTACTCCTTCTAACATAGTTAGAAGTCCGAGCATATCCTGCTCCTCGCGCCGTTCGCCATCGCCACCCACCACTCCAGCGAAGCTTTGGCGAGAGCTCAAGCTGCTCCTGGATTACCCTCCAACAACCCGACAAGGTCGATGAATGGAGGGCCACCATTCGAAGTCTCATCGGCTTTGCCAGCGGCGACGCGCTCCGCGGCAGCCGAGTGCATCGCTGCCGCAGGACTGCCAAACACGAGCCGTTGGCGGCAAGCAAACCGGTGCAACCACCATGCACTCTCCGCCCGAAGGCCAAGATCGCCGACTCGCCGGATCCACCTCGACAGCGACTCCACCGCATCGCCGGATCCACGAGCTCGTCGCGATCAGCGCCAAGTTCTTCACGAGCAGAGCGAAGAAAGACGCTTTCGAACTTCGCATCGGCGCCGAAGAGAAGCGGCGTCAATCCGACCAGCGCGCTGGGCCCTCTGTCGACATGCATGCGCCCAGGGGAACCAGCGGCGACTTACCTGCAGTCTGTGATAGGTTGCCCGCGTTCACTCGTGAGCTGCGGCAAGTCTAGTGGCCCGGCAAGAAGAATTTCAAGCCAGGCGTGCGAGAGAAATGCGGCGGCAAGACGCATCGTCGGAGTTCCTCAGCATCTACACCATCACGGTGCAAGCTGCGGGGCGAGGCGACAAGATCCTGGCCAACTACTTCCGGCGGTGCTCAAGCCCAATGTCGAGATCTGGCTCATGCACTTGCCGGACAACTCCATATCCTCTTGGGCAGATCTATGCCATCGGTTTGTCGGCGCCTTACAGGCGACCACAAGCCCCATGGCCAAAGCGACCTTCATCTCGCTGCGCCCGGAAGGAAGGAGAGCCCTGCGCAAGTACATTCAAATATTCAGCCACAGACGGCACAACATCCCAGATGTCCACCACACCGCCCGATAATCAGCGCGTTCCATCAGAACGTGCGAAACCGCAGGATGCGGGAGGAGATGGCGATGTGCAAGATGGGAGACGTCAGTGAGCTATATGCCCTGGCTGACAAGTGTGCACGTGCTGAGGAAGGGAGGAGACTCCCTGGAGAGAATACTGAAGCAGGAGGATCTGATAGTGAAGAGACCGCCCCGGCAAAGAAAAACCGGCGGCGGAACAACAGGAAGAAGAAAGGCAAAGCTGTGCTAGTTGTTGAGCAGTCCGGCAACGGAGGTGGCGCCAAGAAAGCCAAAGCTGGTAGCTCCGGCAAGGCGGTTGCCGCTGGTACCAACTACCAGGCTGTGGCGGTCGCCGACAAGCAGGATGGCTCCAACAAAGCGATCTTTGCGCAAGATCCACCGCACCAAGGGCCATGGCGTCGAGCTGCAAAAAGGTCGAGCAGCTTGTCGAGCAGCGAAGGCTGAATCTGAGCAACGCGACAAGGAGAAGGCCCGAAGGTGCCGGAGGAGCTAGCAAGAAACGTCCCGGCCGAGGACGCCTTGGCAAGGCCAAGTAGCGGCAAGGAGACAGACCTCCAGCGGCGCGACAAGGATGAAGACGACGGCGATGATGAAGACATGGATGATGGCGAGACCGATGAGCAGGAGTTCCGAAAGCCACGGAGGTCCTGCGTGCGTTGTGGCGGTGCTTCTCTGCATACTTCACACCGCCCGGCTCAAGTAGTGGATGTGGGAAGTCAATGCGGCGAGAACCATCCGTCGAGTCACGCCAAGCCTCTGAAATGGTCCAACCGCCTATCATCTTTGATATTGAGGACCACCACGATCGGCGTAGCTGCGGTCGGTGCTTGCCGATGTTGGTTTCACCAACTATCCGCAACCTCAAGGTCACTAAGATGCTAGTTGACGGCGGGCGGCTTGAACTGATCTCCTCCAGCGGTGCTCGAAACTCGGATCACGATGGCGAGCTCGAAGAGACCGGCACATTCCAAGGAATCAATCCAGGAAGGAGCAAGCGAAGGAAAGATCATGTTGCGGTGACATTTGGCAGCGAAGTTGAACTTCGGGGACCGAGAGAGGTCATTTTTGGCGTTCTTGACTTTCCATTGCCTTACAATGGGATACTTGGTCATTCCGGCACTCGCCAAATTCATGGCAGCCTCTCACTATGCATACAACATCTTTGAAGATGCGAGCCCGATAAGTGTCATCTCTGTCCCTGGCGACAAGAAGGATGCTCTTATCTGCGCCGACAAGATCTACCGAAAGCGGCAGCTGCAGTGATTGCAAAGCCACTTGCCATTTGAAGCTCCGGGCGAAGAAGAAGACCAAGTCCGGCAAGAGCTGCGATGCCCACTCCGGCAAGCGCACCTCTTGAGTGCTGCGCTACCCGTCGAGGGCCGCACCATCGAGCTCCACCGGCAAGTGTAAGAAGGCGATGGCAGCTCCACGAGACCAAGAAGGTGTCCGCCAAGGAGGGCGGTGGTGATACCTTCACCATCGGTGCCCTCTCGACCCTAAATAGGAAGGCGGCGCTTGTTGCTTTCCTGCGGGCGAAACGTCGGCGTGTTTGCGTGGCAACCGTCGACATCCCGGTGTTCCCAGGAAAGTAATTGAGCACCATCTTGCCGTTTGTCCTCATGCGCGGCCCGTCAAGCAGAAAGTCAGGAAGCAGGCAGTGGAGCGCCAAGAATTCAACGCAGTAGAAATCAAGATATTGGAAGCAGCAGGCCTTGTCAGAGGAGTGCTCCATCCTACGTGGTTGGCATTTCCTGTAGTTCTACGCAAGGCAAACGGGAAATGGAGGCTTTGTATCGACTTTACCGATGTCAATAAAGCTTGTCCCAAAGACCCATTTCCCTTGCCGCGAATCGACCAGATTGTTGACTCCACGGCCGGATGTGATTTGCTTTCATTTCTGGATGCATACTCAGGATATCATCGAGATCTTCATGGCGAGAAGAGGATGAGGAGAAGACCGCATTCATCACCCCATGTGGCACATACTGTTTTGTCACGGATGCCTTCCGGAATAAAGAATGCTGGTTCAACATTTGCAAGAGTAGTCCATGGCGGCTTTTGAGCGCAAATGCTGCGAAATGTGGAAGCCTACATGGATGACATAGTGGTCAAAAGCAAGGACAAAGCGACTCGATTCAAGATTTAGACGAAACCTTTGCAAATCTGCGCATGATCAACCTCAAGCTCAACCACGAGAAGTGTGTGTTTGGAGTCCCTTCCGGCAAGCTTCTCGGGTTCTTCGTGTCTCTCGGGGAATTGAAGCCAATCCCGACAAGATCAAGGCCATTGAGCAGATTGAAGCACCAAAGCGCGTCAAGTATGTCTGAAGACTTGCGGTTGCGTAGCTGCTCTCGGCAGGTTTATCTCTAGGTCTGCTGGCGCGCCTCGCCATTTTTCAAAACTTTGAAAAAGGCAGGTCTGATGAAATGGACTCCGGAAGCGGAGGCTGCTGCTGAGACTTGAAGAGATACATCCTCCACTCCAACACTTGTCGCACCTAAGCCACAAGAGAAGTTGCTGCTATATATAGCGGCAACCAATCAAGTGGTTAGTGCTGCGTTAATGTAGAGCGGAGGCGGATGATGAGCTAGCAACCATGGCAGATGCATCCGGCTGACGGCGGGGGCTTCACCGGCAAGCTCTGGTCCCGACAAGGATGGATCTCTGTGAGACGCATGAGAAGATCTGAGAAAAGAATGGTGCAGCGCCCAGTTTACTTTGTCCGGTTCCCTTCCGCGAGGGGCTAGGTCAAGGTACTCTGGTGTGCAGAAATTGCTTCGGCCTCCTCATGGCCTCGAGAAAGCTGCGCCATTACTTCCGGGCACATGAGATCATAGTCATCACTCGTTTTCGGCTGAAGAGGATCTTGCAAAATCCGGAGGCAACAGGCAGGATTGTCGAGTGGGCCTTTGGAACTGTCAAGCTTTGGCCTCAAGTTTGAGAGCACTTCAACTATCAAAGCAGAGCATTGGCGGAGTTCATAGCAGAATGGGCGCCAACACAAGATGAAGAAATTCGAAGCGAGCATTCCCGTCAAGGAAGCAAGCAAAGAGTGGCTGATGTACTTTGATGGTGCCTTCTCGCTGCAAAGCGCCCGGTCTTGGGCGTGCTACTTGTTGCACCACGGAGAGCACCTCAAGTACGTAGTCGAGATGCACTTTCCCAAGGAGCAAGCAACAAACAATACTGCGAGTATGAATGTTTGCTTGCCGGTCTCGAGATCATGATGAGACCTTGGGATCAAGAAGCTCATTATCGGGGTGACTCCACAGATTGTCATCCGCCAAGTGAACAAGAGTTAAGAGTCCGTTGATGGAAGCTTATGTTGATGAAGTGAGAAAGCTAGAAAGAGCACTTTGACGGCCTACAAATGGAACATGTTCCAAGAGCTCGAGCGACATTGCCGATGGCTTTGTCGAAGTCTTGCACTTAAGTTACACAATGGAACCAGGGATTTTGTGCTCAAGCTGACTCAACCGTCATGTAACGCCATCAACCGGACAGAGCAAGAAGAGGAAGTTGATCTCTGGTGACTATTTTCCGTGAGCTTCCCGAAGTCGCCGTCAAAAAGGTCCTCAAGATCAACACCAAAGGGTCTTGAGGCGATGCTGCTCCGGCAAGCCCTAGGGTTTGTTCCGTTAAGCAGGCGCTCCCGACAATTTTTGCTCCGGCAAGCTTGTCGAGGAACGTCAACTCGGCTGAGCCGCGAGTTCTCGCCGTGGAAGCGAGATGTTCCCGCGGCAGCGAGATGTGCCTTTAGTCCTTGTTGTCGAGCCATAAGCTCCGGCATGGGCACAACAGATTGTCCGTTTCCTTGAGATAGGAGAACTTCCGAAGAAGAGCAAGAAGAAAGCGGAAAGAGTAGCCCAGCAGTCAAGTATGTACCGGTTTAGCCGACAACACCTTTGTCGGAAGAAGACTCAACGATGTGAAATTGAAGTGTATTCATCGAGAAGGCGGACAAAAGCTGTTGGCGAGAGATACATGGAGGCATATGTGGTCAACACATTGGCGCGAGCACTGCTAAGCAAGGAGTTCCGGCAAGGTTTCTTTTGGCCGACAGCCCTCCGGATGCAAGCGCACAAGTAACCAAGTGTGAAGCGTGTCAATTCCATTCCAAGCGGATACACCAGCCCAGCTCAAGCTCTCCGGGCGATTCCTTTATCCTGGCCATTTTGATGCAGGGGCTCGACATCCTCGGCCCCTTTCCCCGAGCTGCCGGGGGCTTTGAGTACTTGTACGTTGCAATCAACAAGTTCACAAAGAGGCTGGAAGTGGAAGAAGTGAGGAAGGTGACAACCGCGATCGGCGATCCAAGTTCTTTTAGGTCGATTGTTTGCCGTTTGGAATCCCTAACATGATCATCACCGACAACGGCACGCAATTCATGAGCCGCACCTTCATGCGATGCGTCCAAGATCTTGGCGCCAAGAGTGCTTCGCCAACCTGTTGCTCATCCGAAATGTAACAGTCAAGCGAGAGAGAGGCGAATCTTTGAAGTGCTGCGAACTCAAAGACCGAACTTTCGACGGGCTGCACAAGTGCGGAAATAAGCTGGATTGAGGAGCTACGGTGGTTCTTTGGTCGATCAAAGGCGGCGCCGTCGAGCCATGGCGGACACCTTCGCTCTAGTCTATGGAAGCGAGGCAGTTCTCCCCACGGAACTCGTATCACGGATCACCTCGAGTGCTCGCTTATGATGAGCTTGAGCAAGAGCAGTTGCGACAAGATGGCGCTGCTCCTTGAGGAGGATGCGTCTTGAGGCGCTGTCTGAGCTGCTCGATATCGACAAACTTTGCGCCGCTACCATAGCCGCAAAGTTAATGCCGAAGAATCTCGAGGAAAGGCGACCTTGTTCTTCGGTAGCGTTCGATCCGCCAAGAATTCCAACAAGTTGGCCTTGAAGTGGGAAGGCCCTTACTGGGTGAAATGAGTCACTAGGCTGGCGCTGTCATCCTTGAGACCGAAGATGGCATTCCGGTGAGCAACTCACGGAACATTGAGCATCTATGTAAGTTTTACCCGTGAAGCGCGGTTGCGGAACCTGTTCCGGCAACCACCTTTACCACAAGTCTTGCCGATGTTGCATGTAATCCTTTGTACAAAGCGAGCGCGAGACCCGATGCATAAAGTAAAGCTAATATTAGCCGCACATCTTGTCAATTCATGCTTTCTACTTCTATTTTGCATGCGTTATCGACACTTTGTGCAGCACCTACCCCGGTAAGCAATAACGAGCCATAAGGCTCCCTATCTTTATTTTCTCTTCTTTCTCTTTCTCAAAGAAAGGAAGGTTCCTAAGCCCACAAGTTTGCGGGGGAAAGGAGAAGATAATGGTGTGGACCAAGCGTCGCTCAAGGAAGCCTAGCCTTACCGGGAAGCAAGCAGCGGAAAAGCTAAGTTGCTAAAGTTTGAGCAATCAGTTTTAAAATTTTTAAGTTATCTTCCTCGAGCAATAGTACTTTGTATGGAAAACACGTGTGCGGAGGAACCAACTCGTAGCTAGTTAACGCCCTTACTTTGTTTGAGTCCGCTCAACAACTTAAGTGAGCTGCGACTAGTTGCGACAAGGTTTCTTGTCGGTAGCAGCACCACCAACAGGCTCTTGACGTCCGCACTTTTCAGCGCTTCATGACCCAGTGCCTCTTTGACAAGTTCCGTAAAAGAGTAGGGCAAAAACATACAAAGGAAGGACCCAAGTAAAGGAAATAACATAGCAATTGCTACCCGAAATAGAGTTATATTACAAGAAAGCTTGTCGCATCTATAATAGATTGTTCTCATAACATGACAAGCAGCGGCAAGAAAAAGAGAAAGAGGGCGGCATAATCTACTGCGATCGCCCTCAACCCTCTTGATCCCGCTCACCCTATCCACGATGGAGTGCGACAAGGGTCTTGGCGCTTCCACATCAGCATCCATGGCAAGGACTTGAGGGCGTTGGTGAGGTTGAGGCACTGGGTTGCGGAAGGCCACCTTCATCAGCACCTTTTGAAGAGCTCCCGCACAGATCTAAGCGCGACTCCTCGGCCCGGCTGCTTTGGGATTTCTTCCCGGAGTCATTTGGAGGCCGTCACACGCCCTTGAAGAACAAGCTGAGCTTGGCGCTGGGTCGGAGGTGCTCATCGGAGGAATATCCAAGATCCTCCATCCCAGTGCGCCCGGCTCCACAGCCGATGGCTGTAGCAACATCCACGAGACCCTCGGTCCGATGCTCCACATTCTCCCTAAAAGGTAATGCAGGCGGCGGCCTCGGCCCGGCGGCGCCTCGTCGACCTTGATCTTCTCCTTCAAGGCCACCTCCTGCTCCCTGGCGCCGTCCATTCCCGAGTCAAGGTGGTCGGCTTCAACTCAAGATCTGCGTTGGAGTCCTTGGCGGCCCAGGCTCCTTGCTCCTCTCGGCGAGGCGGCCTGCGGCTTCGCCAAGAGTGTAAGCGTCCTTCTCGGCGCTCATGCTTGTGTGCAGCAAGCTCCTCGCTGCTCTCCTTGAGATTGGCCTCCAGCTGCATCACCTTCGTCTCCAGCTCCTTCTTGGCGGCCTCGGCAGCTACGGCATCATCCTTTGCTTCCTTGAGAGCCCCGCCAAATGTTTGCTTTCAGCGTGGCTAGATCCTCCTCATGGCTGTCAAGATTAACCTTCCTCTGCACCAACTTCGCCTTCTGCGCAGATAGCTTCTCGGCGGCAAGCAGCTGTTGCTCTCGGCTTGAGCCTTCTCGAGGAGGAAGGCTTTGCGCTCCTCGGTGAGTCGCTCCCGCTCCTCTGCCAGGACCGGAGAGCTTCTGATTGAGGCCGGAGCTCCTCCGCGCTTCTCGATGTCTGCTCCGCCTTCATGACAAAGCGCTTCCCGAGATTCCAGCTTGGCTTGCCGAGGCGCGGTAGAAGCGATAGCAGCTTCATGACAGCTCCTCCTCCTCGGACTTCGCGGCTTCTTTGCTGTTTGGTCGTCGACCGATGTCGATCCAGTGGAAGCGAGCAGCTCTTCATCAAAAGTTTCTCCTTGGCCCGGCACCACAGGCTCGGCGCCCATAGGAGCTTGATGAAGAGCGCCATCGCCGACCTTCAAATAAGCGCCGGGCTGGGGCTCTTGAAGCCCAGCAGCTGCCGCATAGCGGGCGGAGGGATCGGTGGTCGGCGTAGCGCTGGCGCTCCTGCGGCCTCGGGGCCGTCGGTCGCGATCGCGGACCCTCGCCAACCTGCGGCGGCAGCTTTGGCGGTCTCTTCGCGGCCCGGGCTCGTCGGCGCCGACTTCTTCTCAACAGCGGTGGCGTCGTCGATGTCATGTAGCGCGTCCTCCCTCGTCGTGACCTCGGTCTCCATTGGCTCTGTGGCGGATGGATCTGACGACCGGAAAATGAAGAAAAATCAAGCAAATATTCAAAAAGGAAATCAGAACAAGAAGAACACAAGGAAAGTTTTCAAGCAAGAGGATTACCTGTGCTAGGGTCTGCAGTCATGGTCTCCGCCACCAGGGGATCGCTGGTGATGTCCCTTGCCGGAGAACTGCCCTTATGTCGAAGTCTCCTTGCGGAGGGCGGCTCCCTTGCGGGAATCCTCCTTGGCGGTGTAGTCGAAGCAAAAGGCATGTCGGGGAGGCGGCTTGAGGCACTCTGGTAAGGCTGCTCTGCTCCTACACAAATCAGCGATCGAGATATCGGCAAAGAAAGGGCACCCATGCACGCCCTAACAGCAGGAAGTAAACAATATACTTACTGTTGGGGGCTGCCTTTGAGGGGCTACTTTGAGGAAGAGTTGCAGCGTCCGGCAAGGTGGTCTCAGACGCGCCTCCTGCTGTCAGCGGTGGGTTCGTCCTCGATGGCAATCACCGAGGCCTTGGCTCTCTTCGACGCTCTACGGGCCAGCGTCCACGAAAAGGAGTGGAGTTGAGTGAAGCAAATCAGATACAAGACAAAGCAACAAGCGAAGAACTACAAATGCTGCAAAGAATTTTACTCTTCTTCTTCCTCGTCGGAGCTGGCGCGGAGAGATCAAATTCTGGCTCGCCTCCCGATGCAGGCGGAGGAGTAGGTTCCTTGGCGGCTTGGCGGGAGGCAAGCGGTGGTCTGCGAGGCCCGCTCCGGTTGCCTTGGCGGCGTGAGTGCTCCTGCGGCAGCAATGCTTGCCTTGATGGAAGCGCGTCGCCTTGGCCGGGCGGCCAGTTGACCGTCTGCCGCCCGCCTTCGTCTCGGCCTTGCGGAGCGCCTTCTTGGTGGAGCAGGGGCTCCGCTTCGCGGCAAGCTATGTCACGAAGGAGGGAGGAGGCGCCCTCGTGGCTCGCTCGACTCAGCTTCAGGCCCGACAAGCTCTTCCTCGCCCGGCAAACTCCCTCGCTCGACAAGGCTTGCCGCCTCTGCGCCTCTGCCTCCTCCACGGTGAATCCGAACTCCCCAGCGGCAGCCTGCCGCCTCTTCCGGCTGGTGGCGTCGCTGCATCTCATCATCGATGGTGTCGCGGGTGAGGCTCTTACATTCATCGCCAGGCGGACCGGCACTTCTACCGAGCTGTCAAAGAACACTTTCGCCGCAGCGGCATCATTACGCGAGATCACGGTCAAGCAAGGAATTGTTGCACAGCGGGGCGACATTCTTGGCAACCTGAGCGCTCCGGGATGCTCGGGATGCGTGCTTGAACAGCTCCAAGAGCATCGCGTCAGTTCAGGGCAGTGAAATTGAAGTTGAGTCCGGGCGCAGCCTCATGATATCCGCCGCGTTCACGGAACTCCCAGGTGGTCTCCTCCTCTCTGCGAAGCGATGCAGCGGCGAAGGAAATCTGCGCCAGCGACGCCTCTGATGAGTCCGGCAAGCCTCGGCGTAGGATCCGGATGACGGCAATCTTCAGCCTAAGCGTCTTCCGGGGCCAGGCTGCTCCAATCTTTGCCGCGCACTCACGAGGTTTGGCGCTGGGCGATGCGGCTGGGTTCTCCTCGACAATCCAGCACCGATCTGCTCTCCACTCATCCCATTTGCTCTTGCGAGCTCTCCCTCGGATAAGCTTCCTTCTTGCGGTCCTCGAGATCCAGGCGATCCCACGGAAAGAGGCTCCCCTCTCTCAACACGGGGCATAAAGAAGTGGCGGAAAAGGGCTACGTTTGGATGGACTCCGACAAAGTTTTTCGCGAGAGATGTCTGAAAACTGCCATGGTCGAAACAGCATTGGGGGTGAAGTCAAGGAGGCGGAACCCGTAGGTGTTCATGATATCGCGAAAAATTCAGAGAAAGGCGGGCGAGCCCGCAGATAAACATTTCTTGAAGAAAGGGTACCCATTGAACCCAGTTCAGCAGCGGTAGGAGTACCTTCGTCTTGTTGATCGCTCGCGTCTCCGTCGACCGAAAGAGGTAGTAGTACTCCTCAGCTCCCTCGTGGCGAGCTGGGGAAGATTGCCGCTCCTTCCATAGCGCCCGCAAGCGCTGCGCCTCGGCCGACTTCACGGCCTTCCCTTGTCGACTTTCGGGGCCATGGTGGAGGTGGTGAGGGAGATCGGCGGCGTTGGTGATCTTTGAGTGGCGATGGGGAAGTGAGCGCTACTCTCTCTTGACCTTGGGAAGAAGGGGGAAGCAGCGGGGGTTTTTCGAGATTGGACAGCAACTGGCGAGATGGGCGAACTGCCCTTGTTTCCCCTGCTTATAAAGAGAGAGGGGGTGGACGTTCCGTCTTTCCGAATAAAGAAACCACCCACGATCTCACCCACGATCTCTCTACGGCCGCCGCATTCGGCAGCGTGCCGTTAAATGGAGGCGTGGTGGAGTCGAAGTGAGTTACGGGCGTAACCCGGGCAGCAGCGTGCCGTGCCTGTTTTGGGCCTGGCCCAACAGCGCTTCGGCACCGTGTGTGGCCAGGCCGGGGGCTCTGTCGGTGTACTAGAGTAGGGTACCCTAGTATCCCGAACTTGTGCGCAGGCGATTTGCAGCCCTCGCGGCAAGGCTTACGGGTGACCGCCAAGGTCCTCCGTGGTTCCTTTGGAGCCATTCAAGAACAAAGTATTCAAGCCAAGGAGACAAGGCCCGGCAAGAGGAGCTTGCGGGAGGCATCACCAAAGGCACCTAGGAGACAAAGGCCCGGCAAGAGGAGCTTGCGGGAAGGCCGATGACGACAAGCTTACGGATGCGACAAGACAACAACATGACAGACCACCACTCTGTACTGCGCTCCGGCACATCCACTAACGTGTCAGCCTGCGACCTTTCCGGCCCAGCGTGGCAAGAGGCCGTCTTGGACCAGCGGTGAGCTGTGATGGCAAGTGGCGTGACAAGATTGCCATCGTGGCAGCGGTGGCGCCCCTGACGGTCCCTTCTGCCTGTTAGAGGCGGCGTGAACCCGGCATTTAATGCCTTTGTCCCCTGCCGTCAGGGTTAGGTATGATACACTGTACAAGTAGCTGTACCAACCACTCCTTTTCCATTTTTACCCTTGTCTACGTTGCCACCTGTCGGAGACCCCTTTAACATATAAAAGGAGGCCCATGCGCAACGTAGGAGAGGGGGGAGAGGCTGGAGAGGTTCAAAGCAAGAGAACACTCACGCTCGGTCTCGTTAGCAGCTTGTGTGTACTGTAGCATTCAGCGCTCCTGAGCAAGAACTCAATACACTCAGACATGCAGCAGTAGGAGTGTTATCTCTCCGAAGAGCTCCGAAGCTGGGTAAACTGCTCGTGTGCCGCCTCGATCTGCTCTTGATGCGACCTCCGCCTCCGCCGAACCGAAAGGGCTCGGTCCGCCCGGTCCCATAAGGTGTTCATGGGCGAATCAGCTTCCCGACATCTTTGGCGCGCCCGGTAGAGGCGTCGAGATTGTGTGAACCTGATCCGGCGTCCACGAGCTAGATCATGAAGATGATGAAGATCTGGCTCGTGTGGGCCCGCGGATCAAGTCCTGCACCTGAGACCAGCTCGTCAGCGGCTGAACAGATCTGAAATCCCAGTCGACTGGACTCAGTGCGGTTGTTGTCTTGTCGCGTCCCAAACTGAGAGCAGACCAATACGTGACTTCCGGTTATTTAATGTCTCTTGCTGAGCGTGCAGCAATAACTCTTGCAACCACGAGAAGGGAACCTGCGATCACAACTGCCTCAGCTGGCTACTATAAGATTGGGATACTAAAAACCCTTGCTGTCTACACCATTAAAACTCTTACAAGTTGCATGCTTTATTTTCGCTGCCAATATACTATTTGCATGCTTGCTTGAATTGTGTGAAGATTGCTTGACTTGTTCAAAAATAGCTAAAATCTGCCAAAGTCTAAAATTGGGAAAATGTTAAGTTTTTATTGGTCAAGTAGTCTAATCACCCCCCCCCCTCTAGACATACTTCAAGGTCCTACAAGTGGTATCAGAGCTTTGGTCTCCATTTGCTTTGATTTCCATAGATTTTGGTGGTCATAGCCTTGGTTTCACAACCTAGGAGAGTATTTCGTCTAGCGAGAGAAATTATCATCGTAGAGGTCCTTACTTTGATGGCACTAATTTTGCTAGTTGGAAACATAAGATGAAAATGCATATTCTTGGACATAACCCCGTCGTTTGGGCTATTGTGTGTATTGGCTTGCAAGGTGAATTCTTTGATGGGAGAGAATGGAACCGTGAAGCTAGTGCAGAAGTGTTGAAGATGTTGCAATACAACGCTCAAGCTTGTGATATCCTCTTCAATGGATTGTGCCCCAAGGAGTTCAACAAAATCAGCCGTCTTGAGAATGCAAAAGAAATTTGGGATACCTTGATTGATATGCACGAAGGTACCGACTCCGTCAAGGAATCCAAGTTGGATGTGCTCCAAAGTCAGCTTGACAAGTTCAAAAATGAAGGATGGTGAAGGTGTCATTTGAAATGTACTCTAGGCTTGCTCTTATCACAAATGAGATTGCCGGCTTAGGAAGTGAAGAGATGACCGATAGATTCATCATCCAGAAGATCCTAAGAGCATTGGATGGAAAATATGATACCGTGTGCACATTGATCCAAATGATGCCCAATTACAAAGATCTCAAGCCTACGGAAGTCATTGGAAGAATTGTTTCTCATGAGATGTCACTCAAGGATAAGGAGGAACTTCACAACAAGTCGAGTGGTGCTTACAAAGCCTCATGTGAAGCCCCCACATCATCAAGTGAGAAACAAACCTTCAATGAGGAATTGAACTTAATGGTGAAGAACTTCAACAAATTCTACAAGAGTAGAAGCAAAGAAAGAAGCTCTAAGTCAAGGTCCTACAATACCAAAAGATCTTCTAATCAAGAGCGCAATTACTACAATTGTGGGAGACCCGGTGTCGGTGTCAAAACCGGCGGATCTCGGGTAGGGGGTCCCGAACTGTGCGTCTAGGCGGATGGTAACATGAGACAATAGACACGATGTTTTTACCCAGGTTGGGGCCCTCTCGATGGAGGTAATACCCTACTCCTGCTTGATTAATATTGATGATATGGGTAGTATAAGAGTAGATCTACCACGAGATCAAGGAGGCTAAACCCTAGAAGCTAGCCTATGGTATGATTGTTGTTAGATCCTATGGACTAAAACCCTCCGGTTTATATAGACACCGAATAGGTTAGGGTTACACCTTGAGTCGGTTACAATAGTAGGAGATCTACATATCCGTATCGCCAAGCTTGCCTTCCACGCCAAGGAAAGTCCCATCCGGACACGGGACGAAGTCTTCAATCTTGTATCTTCATAGTCTTGGAGTCCAGCCGTGATGATAGTCCGGCTATCTGGACAGCCCTAGTCCGGGACTCCCTCAGTAGCCCCCGAACCAGGCTTCAATGACGTCGAGTCCGGCGCGTTGATTGTCTTCGGCATTGCGAGGCGGGTTCTTCTCCAAATTCCATATACTTGTCGAATAGTGTCCGGCTTCTGATAAATGCTGCGCTCCTTGGCTTCTACGCCCAATAATGGCCATCTTCCACGTGTTTGAATGAATGCGAAAAGCAAAAGTACTTTTACACTTACCCCCCTAGCTGCGCAAATAAGCTGCCTATAAAAGGGGCGAGGATCTAGATCTGAGACACACCATCCCCCTTCGCGAGCTTTCATCGGAGCGCCTCTGACCAAAGCCCATTCCATCATGGACAATCGACGGCTCCTCCTCTCGCGCTCCCAGCTCTCGGCACAGAAATTGGGTGAGATGCTCGATCCCATATAGCGAGCTAGTTATACTCCAAGCCAAGGGATTTCTTCCCCAGCCTTCATGGTTCAGTTCGAGCCGGACTTGCCACCTACAAGAGGCGGGAAGCAAGCGGAGGCGTTCGACCCCTCTAAAGGAGGCGGGTATGCTTCATCTCTTATCTAGTAAGAGGACTCGGATTTCCAATCCATCCGCTTTCTCCGGGGCTCTTGGAGTTCTATGGCCTCCAATTGCACCATCTTACTCCTGCCTCCATCTTGCACATCGCGGGCTTCGTGGCCCTTTGCGAACTATTCTTGGGCGTCGAGGCTCATTTCGGGCTGTGGAAGAGAATATTCTGCCTAGTACCCCATTCTCATGAGGGGTCAATATATCAAGTGGGCGGAGCCAAGCTATGGCGCATCGCCGGGACCGGATACCTGTCCGGAACCCCGAAGAAGGCGTCCGAAGACTAGCCTTCGGAATGGTTTTATATGGAGGACGTCCCTCTGCCGGATCCTGTTCGGATCGGGCTTCCAAAGTTCAGCAATGCTCCACTGAAGAAGCGCCTAAGCTCGCGCCCTCGGAGCCCGGAGAAAATGACCCAGGATGTCCTCTATCCGATGAGCGTAATAAGGTTATTGGCTCATGCGGATTGACCATGATTGGAGTCATGGCAATCTGTATTATGAGGGGAGTGCAGCCGCTCAATATAGGGGCCACCCCATGTGGGATTTCAGGGAGGGCGATGCCACCCGCCATGGCCGCAAAGGGTGGGATCGGTCACCGAACCGGTGAAGATCTTATGCTGCCATGTATAAAGGGAGGAGGAGGATTTCCTCGCGTCAATCCACTAAAGGAGTTTTCTTGAATAATCCTCGAAGCTGGGTAAGCAAACATCTTTGTGACCTGTCCGATCCATGTTCCCATGGTTAAATATCTCATTTCATGGTTTTTATGCGAGGAATGCGCGGACTGTGGAGAAGATACACAGCCCGCCCCCACAACCCAAGGATCTGGAGTGGTCCCTCGATCCGACCTCCGAAGAGGATCCGGACATAAAGGTGGAGTTGATCGACGGGGTGTTCTACCAACTTAGCATCGACGATGCTTTGGTTGCCATTACGGCTGATTACCCCGGAATACTTCCAGCCTCACAGGTAACTGAGACCGAGATCCCAAACTCCTGATAATGACCCATCCATCCTTATTTTTGATCACCGTATACCAATGGTGCTTCGCAGGGGGTACCTTCGAGGCAGGAAGCCGAGCCATGACGGTGGCCAACAAAGGGCGGTCGCGCCCAAGATCTAAAAGAAGTGCGGTCCGGATCGAAACTCCGCCCATAGCGGTATGGCGTCTCACCATACTCCCGAGATTGATTCTGGAAGGAGTACTAACGCTGGTGCTCTTTTCAGAAAAAGCGCTTCCTTGAGGCCCGGAGTCCGGAGAGTTCTATGTCGAACCTTCATCGGCCAGGCTTCAAAGCCGGGTCCGGAGGCTGAGGCGAGCATGAGACGTGCGTCGGATGCTCCTTCGACAGAGGATGCCGACAGGTTGTCCACCACCAACTCCGACGTGGAGAGCGCCTTGAACCACAGGCGCCGGCGGACAGTTCTTTGTGACGCGTGTTTCTCCCAAGAGGCCTTGAATGCCTTCGATTAGGAGATGCGCACCTTCGTGCCGCTCAAGATGGTCTAGCGAGCCACGGAGCAGTATGTAAAGGACATACGGGTAAGGAAATTTGACAGTTATATATGCCAGTAGCCCCCGAGACTTAAAATAGTTAGAATAACTGATTTAAGGATCATCTGTTATGCAGGATCTTACAGAAAAGAATACCCGACTGTCCCAGGAGCTTGAAGAGTGCAAGGCCCAACTTGAGGCCGCACTAGCCGCTACAGGGGGAGCCGCAGAGACCCCCACTAGTAATATACGCTTTAAAATATAAATAGTTTATGAAGTGCGGCGGGTTTGTAAATCTGACAAAAATATTGCAGATGGCGCCAGACTAGATCCGGACAAGCAGCAGCTCTTGCGCCAGCTAAAGGCCGGCGAGAGCATGCTTACGAAGGTGCGGCATGACAAAAATAACCTCCAAGACGCCAACACCAAGCTGGGTGAGGAACTGAAGGATGTTCGTGCCCGGTTGTCCGACTCAAGAAGGAGAATCGGCGGCTTCTGCCGCGGCATTTTCAGTAAGTGCTTGAGCGAACTTTAAAAGAGTTGGCGAGGAAGGCGACTAACATAAACATGTATGTAGGTTTGCTCACAGGTCGTCCCCGAGGAGGAGATGCCCAGTTCTTGGTGATCTTCTTCGAACTGCATCAATGCACGAATGAGTCCGACAGGTGATGAAAGGCATCGGCCAGGCCTTGTGGCCATCTATCTCCCTACCTGAAGGCATTGGGGAGCTGGCAGAGCGGCTTCAAGGAGCACGGTGGTGCTTCCGACTATGGAAGATATCGGCCTGCCGTCAGGCGCCAGGAGGCCTGGGCCATGGTAAAGACGCAGTACGGTTGCTGACCCAAACCACATGGCCGAGGTCGGACACATGGGGCTGATGGGATGGAGATCCTGTAAGCTTAGTGTACACCAAGTAGAATTGGCTGCCAAGTATTCCAACAAGATTGTAAATTAGATAGCCTATTAGATGGCATTGAGGAGGAATACAATGAGTCGAGTTGACTATGTAAAAATATGACATGAAAAATGTCTTCTAGCGGATTGTAGGTCGTTTGTCATAGCGGACCTTTTAAGCCGACCTCAGGACCCAATAGTCCGGAGTGTGTCCGAATACCTTCGTGGTTACATAAGAACCGGGTATGCATGGAGACAAAGGCGTAGGGGTCATTGTTGCTATATCGGACAAGTGCCCAACTAGTTATGTTATATTACATGGGTAGTAAGAAACATCTTCCAGGAGAATAGTTCCGTTAAGGGTTCCTTTCATTTGGGATGCATGCCCTAAATTGCATGTCAAAGCTGCTAAAAAAGCAGAAAATCCTCTGGGGAAGATGGATAAATAGTTAAAAATCATCTTTCAGTTCACCGACCGAATATTCCCTTAAGAACGCTAGCTTTCGGCTTCACCCAGTCTGAGGTACACATCCGGCTGACCCAGTAGTAACAATCGCAGAGGTGCTCCCTTTACCACCTAGCCGAACAATCGGGAACGTAGGGGTAAGCACAGGAGCCAGGCAACCCAGCTTGGCCGAAACTTAAGTCATATCGATGCATATAATGGTGAATAAAAGGTACATGCGTAAGTTTAACGCATGTGTTGGGCATGAAGCCCGTATAAATAAGCTTCTATTAAAGAAGCCCCCAGGTATAATAATGCGCGGTAGCGTCAAGTATGTCTTGAAAAGAGCGCAAGCGAGCCTCTAGAGGCTTCGAGAAGAAGGAGGAGGAAGGAGAGAAATAAAAGGCAGCAAAATAGAAAATGTGGACGGAGGAAGGAGCGAACTTGGAGTCCGCGCTTAGGCGTAGAATCTTCGTAGACGGGCTGCGTTCCATGGGTTCGGCTCAAGTCAGTTATCCGATGCGCTTCGCAGACGGTATGCTCCGCCGGTCAGGACTTGGTCAATGATGAAGGGACCTCCCCATTTGGGCTTCAGTATGTCCTTTTTCTTGTCCGGCAGGCGTAGAACTAGTTCGCCAACGTCATAAGCTTTGGCCCGTACATCCCTGCTTTGATATCTTCGAGCCTGCTGTTTTTAAAATGCGGAACGAGCTTTTTCCATGTCGCGCTCCTCCTCCAATGCGTCCAAGCTGTCCTGCCGATCGAGCTCGGCTTCTCTTTATTCATACATGCACACGCGAGGTGAGTCATGTATTATGTCGCAGGGCAAGACTACCTCTATGTCGTACACCATGAAGAATGGTGTGAATCCGGTAGTACGATTCGGCGTGGTCCACAGCCCCCAGAGTACGGAGTCGAGCTCCTCAACCCAGTGCGTGTTAGATTCCTTGAGGGACCGCACTAGTCTGGGTTTAATGCCGCTCATGATTAGACCATTTGCTCGTTCGACTTGGCCGTTGGTTTGAGGGTGATAGACTGAGGCGTAATTGATGCCCATGTTTTTGCACCATAATTTGACCTCATCAGCCGTAAAGTTGGTGCTGTTATCAGTGATTATACTGTGGGGGACACCGTAACGGTGCACTACCCCTGATATGAAGTCTATCACCGGTCCGGATTCGGCCGTTTTGACAGGTTTGGCCTCTATCCATTTGGTGAATTTATCCACCATGACCAATAGGTATTTTTGCTTGTGGGTTCCTCCCTTTAGGGGTCCAACCATGTCAAGCCCGCAGACCGCTAACGGCCAGGTGATGGGTATAGTTTTGAGGGCGGTGGGTGGCTGTCGGCGTTCTGGGAACGGGGGTCCCCAGACTTGCCTGCCTGCGGCCTGCGGCGTGGCTCAAAGGAGGCCCAGAACAACCCATCTTTATCAACACAAGCTCAAGACCCTCGCGAGGGGCCAAGCCTCATGAGGCGGACGACCAAGAGCTTCCTCGAGGCACGGCCTCGTCGAGGTGGCTCATGAGGAGGCCCGGAGAGTTCAAGGCGTGGTACCTGCAAGGTGCCCATGGCGCAAGCCATGACGACCAAGAGGCGCCCGGCCGGCGCCAGCCCAGCAGCGTCCTCCTTTCCTCTTTTGTGCAAAGGGAGCAAGTGCAGGCAAGAGCATCAAGCAAAGGCATCGTTTCGGTGCAACAAGACCAAGATCGGCCCCAACGGCTGGAATGCAGTCATCGTGGAGCCCAAGCAGGCGTCATCACCAGAGCCTTTGGCAGGCAAGGACCAACTTTAGTCAGGATAAGTGTACCCGCTGTTCCCCTTCAAAATGGCCAATTGTTGGCGCCCTTCCCGCTCAATATTTGGGAAGAGGCCGGGGCCTTCGTCTATATAAGTAGAGCTAGCCATCATAGGAGGGGGACGGAGGATCCGCCATTCGAATCGAGAGGAGAGATAGAGACCCGATCCTCAAGCCGTGAGCGACGGGATACCACTTAGCGGTTCATCACACCCGCCAAGAACAGACCCTCGCGAGGCTGTTCTTCCCTGTACTGATCCTCATCAGCCAAGGAGGCAATCCACACACCACACACTGGAGTAGGGTATTACACCACGATGGTGGCCTGAACCGATATAAATCTTGCGTCTCTTGTCTTTGTTCTTGTTAGTAGTTTAGGTTCTTGCGATTCGGCGAGGTGCGAGGCGGTGGAGGGTTGGATCTCCGCCGCACCCCGGAGTTCGAACCTTAAAGTCTGCTGGAACCCGAAATCCGACATTTGGCGCGCCCGGTAGGGGTCTTGAGAATCCATACGCCACCTCGTGTACCGTCGCATGGTCATCGCCATGACCGCGCGACCAAGCGGGCAACCCGACCCTTGGGCGGCGTGGCCCGCCCACGCTTACCCGCTACGCCTCGGGCGACCACAGCCCAGGTAGCTCGCCGGTCCCAGGCGGCTGCGGGCCTTGGCAGGCGGCAGACAGGCCTCGACGGCTCTCACACGCGGCAGTGCGATCGGCAAGCAAGAGCCCCCAACCACGCCGCGACCACATCACCGTACACCCGCCGGGAGCAGGCGAACTCGAGGGCCGCGCTCACAGTGGCCCGAGAGCTGCTGCTGTGTAGGCTGCTGGAGAGCGGCCACGACGTGCTGCTGGACCGAGTGGCGGAGCTCCTGGGCTTCGCCGCCTCGGGGACTCACCCCTTCTGCACCCAACTCCCACCTCAGGCCGAGGGCGGCCCGCACGGGGGCTCCGCGCGCCCGCTGGTTCGGGTTACTCTAGCACCGCAAAAGTATGTCAGCTGGGCCCAGGCGGCGGGTTGCCCGCCCCGGCCCGCGGAGAAGAAGGACCCAACGCAACTCACGGCCCTGGTGGACCGCCGCGCCACCACCCCACGGCGGGCGCATCAAGCGGAGCAGCGAGGCACGCTCAGCACTACGGCGTGGCCTTCGGGATGACGGCGCCGGAAGAATACGTGCCCCACATGATGGACCAAGGGCACCCGCATGAGGGAGAACAAGACTCGCTCCTCAGCCCAATCTGGGGGGATGAGGCGCCAGAAGCCCCGCTCTTTCAGGAGTCTCGAGACAGTCCCACTGGTCACGCCGGGGGCGACGATTATAGGGTACCGCTACTTCCTCAAGAGCAAACATACGCTAACCATAGGTCGCAGGAGGTACAGGTCGGCACGACGAGCGGCTGCCCCGCTCCCGCAGTCTCCTACCCCTCGGGAGGGGGGCGCAGGGGGCTGCCAGAGAGGGGCAGAGATCCGACATCACCACCGCGGCGTTCGGAGCAAGGCGTTCTCAGAGGTAGGCCCTCTGCCGGGAGGTGCCTCGGGGCCTGCCTGGCGGAGGACCCGTGGTCGTCGAGGAAACCGCTGGCGACCGCTCTACCCCACCGGCGGCGTCCTGGTTTCCGGTCGTCGTTGGTGGCACTAGAGTGTGGCGCAAGGCGGGGCCCTCGTCTGGCGATATGAAGCAAGGCCGGTACCTGTGAAGAAGGCACAGTGCCTATGAAGCTCGCTGCCCCGTGACACTTTCACGTAATAATGAGTGGGGATGTACACGCCCCGGAGTCTCAGGGGTGCCGGCCTCGAGCCCCGGGCTCCCTCCTCGCCGATGGCAGCACTTAGCTCCGCGCTGGTGAGAAGACGTCCAAGACTAGACTAGGTGCCGGACACGGCCTTTTTTCTGCTTTCGTTGGTTTTCCCTCTGGCTGTCGTTTTCCCCTGTTGGATTTAAGTTGAATTTGAGCTTGAAGATTTGTGCGTATTCGGGGAAGGGGTGCTTAGTCTTGTTCGAGCAAATCTCTCGCGTTTTCGGTTACGACTCCGCCTCAGCTGCCTCCCTTCGCGAGCCCCTCGCGAGCCGGGCCAGGCCAAGCTTGCGCGCAGCCACTGTCAGCCGCCGCATCCTCTCCGGAGGGTTTTACTGCAGGTCCTCTGGATTCGATCAGTGGGCGCTCAGATCGCCTCAGCCTCCCACAGGTTATCTCGGGGCTCGTACGGAACAAAGGTAAACCATCCAACTAGCGCATCGCTTAGCCAACCACTTGGCGCGGGCGTATGGGCGTTGTGACACCTGCTAATACGAAGAACACAAGTTTTACATGAGGGGCTCCCCCTCCCAAAATGCTCTCACCCCCATCAGGCCAAAACTTGAGTTATATTCATGCAGGGTAATGGAACAAGGACAATACATGATTAGTCTGACAAATCCCCCAATGCATCCTCAGGAGCACCTCCCGAGCCGTTGTTGGCGTCGTTGGCCTCACCGTCGCTATCTGCGTGATCGTCGGCGGCGTCTGGGCCGTTCACCACGCCGCCCTCATCGGCGGCCACGACCACGCCGTCGTCATCCGAAGCGAAGGCCCGGACGAGGGCATCCACGTTGTCTTCCACCCAGTGCGCCAGGTCGCCCCGGACGGCCTGGGGAACTGGGGCGATGACTGCGTCAAAATCAAAGTGAGGGTCCACGTCCCGGAGATGGCTGAAGACGCGAGAGAAGGCGCGGCCGAGATGCGCGCGGCTCCTCTCCTCCACCAACCTGCCGTACTGACCGACTGAAGCGCCTCCAGCCGCGCCACCACGTCAGTAAAGAACTGAAGGTTCCCGGCGTAGTTAACCGCGTGCGGCTGGCCTACTGCCGCCTTGCAGATATTATCCAAGGCTACGTTAGCTCTTTCTCGGAGCGTGGCGAGCATGGGACGGTGCTCGTGCTCCAAGATTCGCCGTTGACGCATCTCATCCGCATTCTGGCGTGCAACAGCCTCGGCCTCCTCCACCCGCTGGCGGAGAAGGAGCGCCTCGGCCTGAGAGGTGGTGGACTCCCTCTGCGCCACCTCGAGGGCGGCCCGAAGAGCGTCGGCCCGCCGCGTCGCCTCCTCCAGTTTGGCCCTCAAGGCAGCAGTCCTGCCCTCAGCCTCGGCCTTGATCAACCCCAACCGCTCCTCAAACTCGCGCTCGAGGTTCGAGCGCGCCACCGCCACTCGGCGTCCGACCTCCTCCATGACGCGGACTTCCCGTGCTGCAACCTCATCCTCTGCCCGCGCCGCCAAGTGCTCCCTCGTCTCCAAGCGCTCGTACTCGCGCGCGCGTTCGGCAGCTTCAAGCGTCAGCGCCTCTTCACTCTTCTGGAGCTCCGCCGAGTCTCCAGAGGCCACCTTCATCGACGCAAGGGCTGCCTCGTGCAGCTCCGCTTGCTCCTCCAACGAGTGGTACCGGGCCTGGGCTTCCTGTGCCCGCTCCTCCGCCTCCTCTCGCCGCCTGTTAGCTGCCCGGGCCTCCTCGACGGCCCGAGAACAGGCCTCCCGAGAGGCTGCCAGCGATGCCTTGGCCTCTTCATCATCAAGCTCGCGCTGGCGACGCGCAAGGGCGGCAGCGCCCTCCAGCTCGCGCCTCTCTGCGACCAGGCGCAGGCCCTCGGCCTCAAGGCGCGCGTCTTCATCAGCAAGCTCTTCACCAAGAAGGCTCACCGCGTCGGCCGCCCTTCGAAGAAATCCCTGGCGAAGGGCGCGATGTTCCCGGGTGCGCTCGCGCACGTCCTCCACACCATCGACCGCCCCAGACGGGCGCCGGGAGCCGAGAATCAACACTCCCCCTCCGGGTAGGGGCTGGGGGCTGGCACCCTCGCGACGGCCGGGCGCGCCGCGCAAGAAGCCCGGCCTGGAGCCAGCCCATCCCTAGATGAGGGGCGCAGGAAGCGCCTCAGCCAATTGCCGTCCACGACCAGGAGAGAAGCCCACGGCAGGCTAGCTATGCCTCGGGAAGGCTCGCGAGGAAGGATCACGAGGCGGCCACGGGGCCTGGCGCCTCGGCTTCACCTCCCCAATCGCCCTCACCACAAGAGCTCCACCGCTTGGAGCACTCGAGGGCTGGGGAGGGGACGGCCGAGGGGCGGCTCCTCACCCGTCTCCGTGAGCTCGGCAGAAGGGGCTGCAGGCAAGGATCAGTCTGAGGCGTAAGAATCAGGAGCTGGAGAAGGAGAATGCTTACTCATCAGTGTTGAAGTACTTCCTACGCTTCAGCAGGCGACAAGGGTAATCATCGCCCAGGGCCTCCCTTCTCTTCCGGAGGGCCTCGAAGTTCACGTGGAAATGACCCAAGATTTGAGCGCAGGGATCAGCCTGCGGCGAGGGAGAAGCATCAAGGCGGCTTGCGTCGGGGCGTCGGCTGACAGCGCTACGCTAGTCGCCTCACCAAGAGAAGCAGCAGGGGCCTCGGGGGCTTCATCCGCACGCGCTGCGGGTGGCTGCCTGCCTCCCTCAGCCACGGCGGCATGAGCCTCAGGAGCTGCCCCCTCACGAGCGTCGCCCGGCACTGTCACCCCGGCGGGGGTCCCTTCGGCCTCCGGCGGCTCGTGCCTCCCTGCTCCGCCACTTGAGGAGGAGCTGCCTTGGCCGACTGGAAGGGCTATCACCACCACTGGATTCTCGCGAGGCCCCTGGAGACCAGCGGGGCGCAACCCCCATTCATCGAAGATAGGCATCTGGTTCACCAAATCACCCCTGTTCCGGCAGAGGTACAACAAGGCCCCTTCATGCCGGATGCCACCGGGGTTAGGATCGCTAGTCAGGACCAGGAGCACTTTCCTTAGCACTTCAGGCGTCAGGTCTTCTTCCTGGAGCCTCATATGATCGCCAGGCCCGCTGAAGGCCCACATCCGATGGGAATGGCGCTGGAGAGGAGCAATGCGGCACAATAGGAACTCCTTCACCACCTTGGGCGCTGTCACATCGAGCGACCTCAGGAACGCGAGGCGGCGCCAGACGAAGATGAGCCGAGGGCTTGAAAGCGTCTCCTGGCCCCAGCCTGAATTGGGGACAGCAGGCGAAGTTGGCTCCGATAGCAGGGGGCTGGGCACCCCCACGTCCACGTACAGCCACCTCTCGCGGAACTCAGCTGCGGGCGGAGGCAGGCTGAAGTCAATCCATGAGGCCGCTGTCTCGGGCGCGGCGATGAAGCTCACGCACGCCGAGCATTGAGTGGGGTCGACAAGGCGCAGAGAGAAGAAGTGGCGCAGCAAGGCAACCGAGGGAAGGATGCCCATCATTTCCTCACAAACAAAGGCGAAGACCGAGAGGAGAGTAACGGACTTAGGACCTAGATGCATCATGTGGATCTGATAGTGGGAAAACTGCGGCATTGAAGAAATCGGAGAAGGGGAACCAGCCCGCCCATACGAGGCGTCGGTGAAATACCGGACCTCGGTGACTATCCTGTCAATGGAGAAGTGGGACGCATGCCAGGCCGTCGTCCTCCCGCATTCGTTGAAGGAGGTGGCCAGAGCCGAACTGACCTTGCCCAAGCCCTCCAGATTGAGTATGATCGACGGGTCGACAGCGGAGGCCGCCGGCGGCGGCGAGCGAGGCGAAGGCGCAGGTTTCTTCCCTTTCCCCTTCTTCGTCGGAGCCATGGCGATCGAAAGGGGGAAGGGGAGATTCGATATTGGATTGGAAATGAAAGCTGGAGTTCGAGAGAGGGAAAGACTGGAGAACACAAGCAGCAGAGAGGGGAACAGATGTGTGCAGCAGCGTGTCTGCCTAGCAAGGCACGAAATAAGGAGGCGTGGGGGAACAGTGCCGCCCACGTCCAATCAACCGCCACACGTCGCCCGGGAGGTCAAGAAGGCTGTTAGGGCCCTTGACGCCGCACTTGCCCTTCGCCGTCTCTGCTCGGCCAAGTTCGGCGCGCCCGTGGGCCGAGGGCTCTTGTCGCCGTTACGGAACGGGGTCCCCAGACTTGCTCTGCTGCGGCTGCGGCGTGGCTCAAAGGAGGCCCAGACAGCCCATCTTTATCAACACAAGCTCAAGACCATCGCGAGGCCAAGCCTCATGAGGCGGACGACCAAGAGCTTCCTCGAGCACGGTCTCGTCGAGGCTGGCTCATGAGGAGGCGGAGAGTTCAAGCGGTGGTACCTCGCGAGGTGCCCATGACGCAAGCCATGACGCACCAAGGGCGCTAGTCGGGTGCCCGGCCAGCATAACGTCCTCCTTTCCTCTTTGTGCAAAGGGAGCAAGCGCAGCAAGAGCATCAAGCAAAGGCATCCGTTTGATTGCAACAAGACCAAGACCGCCCCAACGGGCCTGGAATGCACGATCATCGTGGAGCCCAAGCAGGCGTCATCACCAGAGCCTTTGGCGGCGAGGACCAACTTTAGTCAGGATAAGTGTACCGCTGTTTCCCCTTCAAAATGGCCAATTGTTGGCGCCCTTCCCGCTCAATATTTGGGAAGAGGCCTGTGGCCTTCGTCTATATAAGTAGAGCTAGCCACCATAGGAGGGGGATAGAGGATCCGCCATTCGGAATCCAGAGGGAGAGAGATAGAGACCCGATCCTCAAGCCAGAGCGACGGGATACCACTTAGCGGTTCATCACACCCGCCAAGAATAGACCCTCGCGAGGCTGTTCTTCCCTGTACTGATCCTCATCAGCCCAAGAGGAAATCCACACACCACACACTGGAGTAGGGTATTACACCACGATGGTGGCCTGAACCAGTATAAATCTTGCGTCTCTTGTGCTGTTCTTGTTAGTAGTTTAGGTTCTTGCGATTCGGCAAGGTACGAGACGGTGGAGGGTTGGATCTCCGCGCGCACCCCAGAGTTCGAACCTTAAGGGTCTACCGGAACCCGAAATCCTGCCTAGTTAGGTAGGCTAGGAATGGTTCCGTCCACAGGGCGATAATCGCCATTATTTCGTGGGCAGAGGGTGTTATCTTGGTGGCAGGGCCTCTGATTGTGTCAGAGTGTTCGGCGTCAGGTAGTGCGGTTGGGTCCGGATTGTTATTGCCGGACTCCCCTTCCCATAGTACGGATGGCTTGAACAGCCGTTCCAGAAAGATATTGGGTGGGAAGGCATCGTGTTTTGCACCGATGCGTGCCAATATATCCGCTGCCTGGTTGTTATCCCGGGCTATATGATGAAATTCGAGCCCTTCAAACCGTGCTGACATTTTTAGGACCGCATTGCGGTATGCTGCCATTTTTGGATCTTTTGCATCAAAGTCTCCGTTTATTTAAGATACCGCGAGGTTCGAATCCCCGCGCACCTCTAGGCGTTTGATGCCCATGGAGACTGCCATCCGGAGGTCGTGCAGAAGGGCCTCGTATTCGGCTGCGTTGTTGGAGTCCGTATAGATTATCTGAAGGACGTATTGGACTGTGTCCCCGGTTGGGGACGTCGGGCAACGCCAGACCCAGACCGGCCAACATTTTGGAGTCGTCAAAGTGCATGATCCAATTGGAGTATGCGCCGTACTCTTAGGGAGTTCGGCTTCGGTCCATTCGGCCACGAAGTCGGCCAAAACCTGCGACTTGATAGCTCGTCGTGGCTTGTAGGTTATGTCGAATGGAAGGAGCTCTATGGCCCATTAACAATCCGGCCCGTTGCGTCGCGGTTGTTTATAATGTCATTAAGAGGTACTTCAGAGGCTACCGTTATCAAGCACTCTTGAAAGTAGTGTCGCAGCTTCCGGGATGCCATGAACATCGCTTATGCTATCGTTTGACAGTGTGGGTAACGGGACTTGCATGGAGTTAGGACAGTGGACACATAGTAAACCGGTTTTTGAAGAGGGAATCGGTGTCCGTCCGTTTCTCGTTCGACAACGAGCACCGCGCTGACAACTTGATGTGTTGCGGTGATATATAATAGCATTGGTTCGCCCCCATTGGGTGCGGCCAGGACCGGATTGGTTGCCAATATGGCTTTTATCTCTTCGAGTCCGGCCGTGGCGTATCCGCCCACTCGAAGTGTTCGTGCGGCGGAGGAGGCGGTAAAGGGGTAACGCCTTTTCTCCCAAACGGGAAATAAAGCGGCTTAGAGCCGCTACGCATCCCATCAATTTTTGTATTTGCTTGAGGTCTTTTGGAATATCCAATTGTGACAGAGCTCGGATCTTGGCTGGGTTTGCTTCAATTCCTCTACGGACACAATGAAGCCTGTGGAGCTTTCCGGTGGAACGTCAAGACGCTTTTTTCGGATTGAGCTTGATGTCGTATTTTGAAGATTGTCGAATGTGAGCCTCAAGTCGTCTACTAGAGTTTCGGCGTGCTTGGTTTGTGACCACGCCATCTACATACGCTTCCACCGTTTTGCCGATCGATCTGCGGACATGTCCGAATCATGCGCTGATATGTTGCGCGGCGCTTTTGAGCCCAAAGGGCATTGTGTTGAAGCAGAACGGGCCGTATGGAGTGATGAATGCTGTTGTAGCTTGGTGCAGCTCCGCCATCTAGATTTGGTGGTAGCCGGATGCAGCGTCGAGGAAGCACAATGAGTCGTGGTCCTCGTCAGAAGCGTCAATGATTTGATCAATTCGAGGGAGGGGGAAGGGATCCTTTGGGCAAGCCTTATTAAGGTCTTTGAAATCAACACATAGGCGCCAGGATTTATCCTTCTTTGGTACCATCACCAGGTTTGCTAGCCAGTCCGGATGTTTTATATCTCTGATGAATCCGGCTTCCAGAAGTTTGGCTAGATCTTCTACCATGGCCTGTCTCTTGGGTTCGGAAAAGCGCCCGAAGGGCCTGTTTGGTAGCTTGAATCCTTTTAGGATATTTAGGCTGTGCTCGGCCAGCGGCGTGGGGTTCTGGCATGTCCGAAGGGTGCCGGGCAAAGATGTCCCAGTTTTCTTGTAGAAATTATCGTGGTCTTGGCGTCTACATCAGGGTTTAATTGTGCCCCAATGGAGGCCGTCTTTGCGGGGTCCGTTGGTTGGACTTGGAATTTGACTATTTCATCCGCTGGTTTAAAAGAGGTGGACTTGGATCTTTTATCAAGTATCACATCGTCCCTGTTCACCGTGGAGCGCTTCGCGGTGAGTTCCTCGGCCGCTAGGGCTTCGGACGGTGCTTCGAGGGCTAGTGCGGCTGTCTTGTTTTCGGCGCGGAGTGCTATGTTCGGATCACTAGCTAGAGTGATTATTCTTTTAGGTCCGGGCATTTTAAGCTTCATGTACCCATAATGGGGTATAGCTTGAAAAATTGTGAATGCCTCTCGTCCTAATAAAGCATGATATCCGCTGTTGAACGTGGCCACTTGAAATGTGACCTCCTCGGACCTGTAATTGTCCGTGAGCGAACACTACATCCGGTGTAATTTTTCCTGTGCAGCATGCTTCCGGCTAGGGATTATTCCTCTGAAGGTTGTGCTGCTTCGCTCAATGTGGTTCCAGTCTATTTCCATTTTTCGAGGGTTTCCTCATAGATGAGGTTTAGTCATTGCCGCCATCCATGAGTACCTTAGTAAGGCGAAAGTCGTCCACTATCGGACTGAGGAACAATGCGGCTGGTGCTCGGGCTGTTCGGAATTTAGGTTCGTCACTCGCATTGAAGGTGATAGCCGTGTCACTCCATGGATTTATTGTTGCTACTTGGTAGACTTCGGCAAGGTTGCGGAGTGTTCGTTTTCGCATGTTATTTGATGCGAAAGTCTCGAAGACTGTTAACACCGTACTAGTGTTGCTGGGCTGGGGTTCTGAAGCTAGAAGCTCTTCGCCACTTTTGGCCACCTGCCGTAGTATCCAACATGCTCGAAGGCTATGAGTTGGAGTGGCGCCCTCTGTACTGTTAATTTTGCAGGTCCGTTTAGCCAACCCTCCGGTATGGTTCCGCACTTTTAGGGGTTTTGGTTTTTGGTGTTTAACCAGGTGCTTGATAATGATGCACCCTTTTATTTCGGACTAAGGGATGTATTCGGGGCGGATTGTCCCAAAATTTACTTTTCGGCTTTCGAGCGCTCTCCATCGCACAAGACTTTTGTACTATGGTCACCAAGTCGAGAATCGTGTAATTTCAAGAACGACTTATGGCGTTTAGGATTCCCTTGTCCGTACAATTATTGCAGAAAATTGGGATTGCGTCCTCCTCTCGGCAGTCCTTTATCCCGTCCATAACTGTGGAGGAATCGGCCCGATAATGATGTCTCTTGTTTCAGCGGGCTCTTGCCGAATTCGGGATAGATCGCTAATATTTGGGTGGGCGGTGGAATTGGATCCGGAACCCCGTCCAATTTAGGACTCGAGGGCGAGAAGTTTCGAACTTCGAAAGTTTGGATTTTGAGTGTTATCCAATGAGTCCAACCCGCCGCCGACTTTAAGTTCGTGGCTTGATCGACATCCGTCCCTCTCAAGGGAATCCGGCATGGAGGGATCGAATCCGGACGTAGCTAGTCCTTAAGAGAAGAATAATCGCCGCATTGCTCCTCTATCACAGCAACATGATGGCTAGCACAGGAGAGTTGATCTCTCTCGAGATCGGTTTTAGGCCTGATCCTGTCATAGTGCATGGCGACTCCCGGATGCGGCGATGCGATCCAAGAGCTCGTTCTGAAGGAAAGCTCGATCGGATCTAACTGTTCGGCAAGTTCCGAATTAACATGGAGATTGGTTTCGATGACTCGAGAGGTCATCGTCGGTGTGGTGGCCGAATTGGCGGTCATAAGAAAACCACCTAGCCGAAGAGTCTGACCAGCGGCCAAGGCTCCTTTGGCGATAGTATCGTCTTTAAAGACGGGGTGAGACATCCTACGGCGGCGGCGCAGAGGAACTCTCAATGAAAGCACCAATGTCGGTGTCAAAACCGCGGATCTCGGGTAGGGGTCCCAACTGTGCGTCTAGGCGGATGGTAACAGGAGACAAGGGACACGATGTTTTTACCCAGGTTCGGGCCCTCTCGATGGAGGTAATACCCTACTCCTGCTTGATTAATATTGATGATATGGGTAGTACAAGAGTAGATCTACCACGAGATCAAGGAGTCTAAACCCTAGAAGCTAGCCTATGGCATGATTGTTGTTCGTCCTACGGACTAAAACCCTCTGGTTTACACAGAGTCGGTTACAATGGTAGGAGATCTACATATCCGTATCGCCAAGCTTGCCTTCCACGCCAAGGAAAGTCCCATCCGGACACGGGACGAAGTCTTCAATCTTGTATCTTCATAGTCTTGGAGTCCGGCCGTGATGATAGTCCGGCTATCCGGACACCCCCTAGTCCGGGACTCCCTCAGCTGGACACTATTCCAATGAGTGTACGACACCCTACAAAAGAAGAGAAGATTCTCCCAAGAGAAGAAGTAGAAGAGAAGAATCACCACCAAGAGAGAGAAGGAGTAGATATGATCGTTATGAACGAAGACCCTCACGGAGAAACAAGGATTCAGAAAGGAGGGACTAGTCATCAAAGAGCTACACAAAACGAAGACATCAAGCTCATGTTGGTGAATGGGTATCCGGCTCCGACTCCGACCATCACTCCGAGAGAAGCTATCACTCCGACTCCGAATATACTCAAGATGAATGTGTTGCCGGTCTAGCACTTGTGTCAACCAACTCCTACGACATATTTGAATCACCAAATGAAGGAATTGGTAGATGCTTCATGGCCAAAGGTCCTAAGGTAACACACCACGAGTATGTTGATTTTGATGTTGATGAAGATGACTTTCTAGGTGATGATGATTTACTTGTTGACAACTCTAGTGATGAATACTATGATGAAACGTCAATTAATCATGCTAATCAAGTTGAAACGAATGACAATGATAAGGAGAAAATTGAGCGTCTAACTAAAGAACTAAACACTCTTAAGTTAGCTCATGAAACTATCTTTGAAGATCATCGAGAACTTTCAAGGGATCATGAGAAGTTACATTTCAAAAAGCTCAATCTTGAGCAAGAGCATGAGTTCTTAGAGGCAATCAATGATGATCTTCGTAAGAAAAGTTCTTCTTACATTGCCAAGCGGTTACTCTTATCTACTTACATGCCTCAAGTCAAGTCTAGTAACAAGAACAAGAAAGATTCTTCTTCTAGTAGTAACAATAACAATGCTAAATCCAATATTGTTGCTTCTAGTAGTTCTCTTGATTCCACTAATGATCCTCTTATCCAAGTTACACTTGAGCAAGAAAACAGCTTATTGAAGGGAATTATAGAGAAAGGTGTATACAAGAGTCTTGCCGGGAGTAAGCAATTTGAGGAAATTGTACGCAAGCAAGGAAGGCACTGCAAGAATCAAGGTGTTGGTTACGAGCGAAAGTTCAATGCCAACGGAGTTGAGTGGGAAGAAGATCAATACCCCAAGACGAAGTTTGTTCCTCAACAACAGAAGTATGATCCTACTTCCTTCAAGGGAACACAAGCTCAAGATGATCTTCCACCACAAGACCACAAGAACAAAGGCAAGGACAAGCTTCAAGAGGAGATTGATGCATTTGAAGAAGCACCTAAGGCCTTGGTCAAGTGGGTTCCCAAGACTACTTCAAGCTCTACTTCATCAAGTACAACTACTACACCAAGGATTCCCATCAAGTTGATGTGGATCCCGAAGAATAAGAACTAGAGAGTTCTTTAGGGTGACTCCGCCAACATTTTTCACTCATATCATTATGGCAAGGACAAGTGCAATCAACTTCCATATCTTGCACTAGTTCAAGGAGTCACAAACCCTCATGTTGGTAAGGCAAGGGACAAGGTAATCTAATGTTTTCATGGACATCATTTTGTGTGTGCATCACTCTATGTCTATGGATATTCTTGTTTGTTCCTTGTGGGACTAACCCATGTAGGTATTGAAAGTGCAACTCACTCCAAAGGATTGCTCCAAACGATCTACATCAACATTGAGCATCCACATCTTCAACACCTACATGAAGTCATCATCGACAAAACCCAAGGTTAGTTTATCCCTCTAAGGGGGATATCACATCTAGGGGAGCTTAACTCTAAGAATTGAGTCAAAGCAACTCTAATGATGTGAACACATAAATGCTTTATGTAAAAGTGGTAACCCCACTTGAGCTTAAGCGATGAGTATGACCTATGATCAAATGTTCTCATTTGACTCCTAAGTCAATATACTCATATATAGATGACCTAGTCATCGCCAATTGTTTGATAGATGCTAGCATTGGTTGTGCATGCTTTGTCACATATTTCATTTGTCATCTTATGGTGTGAGCATGTTGGTTGCATATTTACTCATTCGAGGACATCCCCTTGTTGTTTTGATTGTTTGGTTTTTCTTTCTTTGGCCAAGTGGATGGACAAGAATGCCTAAGAACCTTCTCTAGCTATCTATGCTTTTCTCGTCTCAAACTCTATTCATGCTACATCACAAAATTTGATCAAGTCGATTCGAACCACTCTGTGTGAGGAGCACTTTCGAGTCCCCGATTTGTCATAGACTTAAACGTCCAAAACTTCTTTGTGATTTTCGGTCTGACCGATTCCTCCATTTCGGTCATACCAAGATTACTAAGTCGATCTAGGTTTTCATCTCGGTGCAACCGATTTGTACTTTTCGGTCACACCGAGTTGCAATAACTGTTCTTAGTTTTGCATCTCGGTGCCACCGAGTTGTACCACTCGGTCACACCGACAGGGTCGGGCTATATATACGCACGGGCAAAATTTGGAAAATTTTCTCCGAATCTTCTCGCCCGCGCATAGCTCGCTCTGCCAACTTGGTCTACGGATCGTTGACTTCCTCGCCAGCCGCCTCCTGTCACTGGTCTCCGCCGCCGTCAACGGAATTCTCCTCCGTCGTTCCCGCCGTAGCGAGTTCCCGCCGAACTAGGGTATGAACTCGATCACAGTGCTTTCCTCGTACGATTCTCAGCACATTGTGTACATTACGCATCTTGCCACGATTGAAACACTCCTATCCAGTCAAATCAATCCTTAGAATAGTTGCGATTCGAAAATTTAGGGTTAGGTTTTCGCCGAAACCATCTCGGACCCACCGAGTTGAAAAACTCGGTCCCACCGATTTGGCTAATGCGATTGCACTAGTAAGTCTCGGTATGACCGATAATGGCTAATCGGTGTGACCGATTTCAGAACTTTGTGAAACCCTAGCAGTCTCGGTGCCACCGAACTGTGACTCGGTCTGACCGAGTTCACTAGTTTAGGTTCCAAAACTGCTTCGGTATCACCGAGTTTGAAAATCGGTAGATCCGAAATGTTTTCAGGGGGAAACTAAAACTAAGTTTTTGAATCATTCTTTTGCAAAAATCTCTGCATTTTGTTATGCTCATCCACTCTACCTCATCTATAACTATTCTCAGGGTCAGCAATCAGTTGAACAACATGTCGCACCAAAGTGATAGCCGAACAAATCAAGAGCAGATCCAATTGAGCGAGGGCACTAGTCCCTCAAGCAGCTCGAGATGAGGGTAGCGAGAAGCACTCCGAGCAATTTTCCCAAGGCTGCCACAAGGTCAAGAAAGAAGAAGACCTCAGAGTCGAGGATGAGGATAACGTGGCGATTGAGGATGAGGCAAGCTCAAGAAGAAAGTGCTCAAGAGGGAGTTCAGCTCATCTGCAGCGAAGCCTGGTTTGAAAATCAAAAGGCCAGCAGGTAGACAACCAATGTCCAAAGCCAGAGTGTCTACTCAAGCTCCTTTGGAATCTCAACCCAAAGAGCCTGTTGCTGCAGAAGGAAAGAAAAGGAAAGAAAGGATCAAGAAGACCATGGCAAGAGTGATAGGGAAGCCTTCCATGATGGAAGAGGAAGAAGAAGAAGAAGAGGTTGCAGAGCCAGCACCCAAGGCACAAAAGCTGATGGGTGATGCAATCAAGTCAGGGGCTGCAACTTCCAAGCCCAAAGCTGCCCCCAAACCCAAGAATGCACCCAAGAGGAATACCAGGAGCATACCAGCAGCCGAAAAGAACAAGGCCCCAATGCCTGAGGTTGAAGCTGAAGAAGATGAAGAAGGGCAGGTCCTAAGGAAGCTCAAACCCAAGATCCCAGACCACAATGATGCTCATCATGTGGCTGAAAACATGAAGATCAGGAGAGATAATGGGTTGAGGCTATGGAGAGAGACAAATCCATATGCCACAAGGAGAAGGACTATTGTGGATTACAGGTTCCACACCAAGGAACATCACGACTTTTATGAGACTATCTTGCTGGATAAGAAGTCCATAGTTTGCGATATGAGATGGGTCAACTGGACCTACATGAAGGAGAATGCAGAACACTACCCTGGAGTATATGACAGCTTCAGTGCTTGTGGAGTTGCTGATTTTGTTTGGCAGAAGCTCACCAACTGGAACGCATTTAACTCATCATGCAATTCTACTCCACAGCACATTTCTATCCAGATGGCAGGATAGTGTGGATGTTAGAAGGAACCAGATATCAGTCTACCATAGAGGAATGTGCAAGTTTGATCAATGCCCCAGAGGAAACTGAGGATGACCTGGACATTTATGGTAAGAAGAAAATGGATCATAACACTATGTCACACATGTACAAGGAGATCCCAGATGATACACTTGAGAACTTCAAGTTTGGATCAGTCCATTTTCTGTCGTCAGGCTGCCTACGATCAACTGGATCTTAAGGCATACTCTATTGCCCAAATCAGGTGACCATAACATGATTAGAGGGCATGCAATCAATTTGCTTCATGTTTTTGATGTGCCTCAGAAATTCAAGGTCATGAGCCTCATAGTCGAGATAATTAAGAAAATAGCAGCAGATCAGAAGAGGAGCTGTGGTTATGCCCCACATATTCAGGAATTGATAAACTCGAAGATGGGCACAGGAAAGTATCTATTGGATAAGGAACACATGGTTCTCTATCCTGAATTTGAGGACAATCGAGTTGTCATGAATGAGAATGAACCATCATCAGTGCAAGCTCAAGAGAGAAAGGAGAAGGCAAGGCAAGAGAAAGCTGCAAAGATGCCAACTCAAGCAGAGGCATCTGACTACTTTCTGAAGAACAAGCAGGAGCAGCTTGGTTACTTAATAGCATCAACTCTACGGATTGAGAAGGGTTGGCCACCCTAACTCAAAACCAGGAGAACACGGAGAGAATCATGGAACAAAAATTCTATGATCTTGATGTCAAAGTGTAGGACCTTGAAGTATGTCTAGAGGGGGGGTGATTAGACTACTTGACCAATTAAAAACTTAACCTTTTCCCAATTTTAGAGTTTGACAGATTTTAGCTATCTTAGGACAAGTCAAGCAATCATCACACAAATCAAGCAAGCATGCAAAGAGTATATAGGCAGCGGAAATTAAAGCATGCAACTTGCAAGAAAGTAAAGGGAAGGGTTTGGAGGATTCAAACGCAATTGGAGACACGGATGTTTTTGGCGTGGTTCCGATAGGTGGTGCTATCGCACCTCCACGTTGATGGAGACTTCAACCCACGAAGGGTAACGATTCACCTTGAGTCCACGGAGGGCTCCACCCACGAAGGGTCCATGAAGAAGCAACCTTGTCTATCCCACCATGGTCGCCGCCCACGAAGGACTTGCCTCACTAGCGGTAGATCTTCACGAAGTAGGCGATCTCCTTGCCCTTACAAACTCCTTGGTTCAACTCCACAATCTTGTCGGAGGCTCCCAAGTGACACCTAGCCAATCTAGGAGACACCACTCTCCAAGAAGTAACAAATGGTGCTTCAAATGATAGTCTCCCGAACACTCAACTCTCTCTCATAGGATTTGGATCTGGTGGAAAGAGGGTTTGAGTGGAAAGCAACTTGGAAAAGGCTAGAGATCAAGATTCATATGGTAGGAATGGAATATCTTGGCCTCAACACATGAGTAGGTGGTTCTTTTCAGAAATGGTAAGTTGGAAGTGTAGGTTCAGTCTGATGGCTCTCTCCACGAATGAAGAGGAGGTGGAGGGGTATATATAGCCTCCACACAAAATCTAACCGTTACACACAATTTACCAAACTCGGTGGGACCGATTCAACAGACTCGGTCAGACCGATTTAGTAAACCTAGTGACCGTTAGTGATTTTCGGTGGGACTGACATGTTGTCACAGCCCTAGCTTAGTCCTTGCCTGACTCTGCATAAGCGTCCATGCATCATGTTTAAATTTAAAGAAACTTGAAATGGGGATTGCGTAAACGCTAGCATCAAAGGAACTAGGTTCAACTAAAATATTTTCAGTAAATCCAAATGGCTTTCAAAAATGTTCATCATTTTTGGCAAATGCTTGAAACAGTAACCAGAGGTGATGCACATTTTTCCATGACATATTTGGCCTCTGAATTAAATCATACTCTATTTGCATTTGGGCAGCTAAATGTTATAAAATAATTTAAATGCCCAAATAATCTTAAACCAAAATGTTTCCTGTTGGATATATTCTATACAGTGGGCATGAGTAGTTTGATGATTTTTGAAAGATCCTAGCCATTTTTACTAAGTCCAGAAACAAATGTCAGAATTAGAAAAGAGAAAGAAAAAGGGAAGAGCAGAGACTCACCTGGCCACCTACCCGACGCAGCCCATCTGGCGCCCCAGCTGGCCCAAAGATCATGCCCATCGCCCACAAAGGCCATCACCGACCTCCGCCCAGAGCAGGCAGGCTGCTGCCTGTCGCTCATGCCGCCGCCGCCCAGCCACCTCCTGCTTCACGACGCCTTGGGCGGCTCGAGGCAGCGCCACGCGCCCTGACCTCTCTCTCTCACGCCCGCAGCTCCTCCCCTCCTCTGGCTCCCTCCCCCTCTCTCCCCGAGCGCACCAGAGGGCGCCGCCATGCTCTGCCACGACCACCGGCCACCCCACGCCTCGCCGACGCACCCGGAAGCTCCGCCACTTCTTCCTCGACCACCCCACCGAGCCATGCGACTGGAAGAGCCCCGAAGCGCCGCCCCGACGTTTTCCCCCTCCTCGGCCGTCGGAGATCGGCCTCGCCGCCCCGCTTAGCTCCGGCCTTCCCTGAGCCCGCTTCGACGCTCGCCGCAACCGCCGTGAGCTACTGCTCCTTCTCCCCCTCTCTGTTCTCTTGTTTGCACGCCGCAGCTGCCGCTTCGCCGATGACCGAAACCGCTGCCGCCCGTACTCACCGCCGACGATGCTCCGGTGACCATTTGGTCCCGGGTGCGTGTCCACCGACTTTGACGCCCCGCGCTGAGCCTCGCTAGCGCCTCCCCTTGCCTCTTGCACCCTGCAGCCCGCTCCGCACATCTCCGAGCTCCGGCCGCCGCCCGGCTCGTCGCCGCTGCCCTTACAGGCCGCCCCAATGCACACCGCGGCCACCAGTAGATGCGCCGCACCGCGGGCTTTGGAACGCGCCCAGCCGCGCGTCCAGCCGACACCGGAGTTGGCCGGATGGCGAGCGTCGTCGTGCTCCGGTCATCGCCGTCGCTAACCGCTGACGTGGCTCATTAGTTTAGCACTAATGATGCCGTTAGTTAGCCCTATGAAAATGACAGCTGGGCCCCACGCCCTAACTCCAAGTTTTATTTGCGTTTAGTTTAAAATAACCCCAACGGGCCCCACAGGTCAGTTGACCTGGCCACGTCACACGTTGATCGATTCCCCGCCGCGTCGGCGTTGACTACCGGGACGTGGCTGTCATTGACCAGCCCACCTGCGTGACACTAGGCAAGATCGGCTCATCGACCGGCAGACCCCACTGGTCAGGTTTGACCTGGAGGCGCCCAGTTGACCTGCTGACATCAGGGTGATGTCATGCTGACGCAATATGTATTTTCTGGATTTATTCTTAATCAGGAAATTTCAGAAAATAGTGCTAACTTCTAAAATTCATAGAGATCAATCGTAGCTCCAAATCAAATAATTTATATATGAAAAATGATCAGAAAAATCCAATCTATCCATCTGCACCATTTTCATGCATGTTAGAACAACTTATACCTGCTGATCAGGTCAAATCAATTAAATGGCATTTAAACTCTCACATATGGAGTTTGAATTTGAACCTAGTGTTCAAACCAACCCCATTTAACTTGTTGTTAGATGCATTAGGCCAATCAACAGCATATTGCCATGTCATCTTCATGCATCATATTGTTGCATGGCATTGATTGTGTTTCTCCTTTGTTTGTCGGTGTTTGTCCCCTCAAGAGAGCGTGCATCGACGATGAGTTCGATGACACCGATGAAGAACTATATTATCTTCAGAAGTGCCAGGCAAGCAAAACCCCCTTGTTCATTGCAATACAATCCCACTCTCTCGCTCCTGCTCTCTTTTACTGCATTAGGACAACAACGATTCATCTTTTACTTGCTGCGGTAGCTGAACCCCTTTATCCTCTGCATGACATGTCATTCCACAGTAAATAGATAAAACCCACTAGCATGAGTAGGAGTTGTTTGAGCCCTGTTGTGCCTACTCATTCATGCTTGTTTGTCATGCCTCTTTGCTTAGAGTTGAGTCAGGTATGATTCATCGGGGATGAATCGGAGGTGTGTGAACATGTCCTACTGTTGAGAGCTAAGTGTGTGAACACGATTTGGTAAAGGTAGCGGTGAGAGTCCACGTAGGAGTACATGGTGGGTTGTCTCATTGAAACCGTCCTCAGGAACCGAGTTATGTGTTTGTGATCCATGAACAGTTACTACCACACATTGGGATCCTTAATTGACTCACTCGGCTTCTTAACCACCCTTGTCCTCTATCCGGGAGTTGCAAAGTAGTTTCTGGTGTTTGTAGAATGTTTGGGGCATACGTGGCGCTGACCTTAGGGGTGGGCTGTGTTGCGGTAGGCACGTGGCCCGGTGTACCGATTCGCCCATTTGGTGTCTCGGGAAACCTGCACACATTGTTCGGGGCCGTTAGTGGAAACCTCGGCCGGACTCCCTGCGGATGGAACCCGAATAGGCGATAAACCTGGACTAGGGACTTGAGTGTTTAGGTAGGCCGTGGCCGACACCCTCGCCAGGCTTCCGCTTGAAGGTTGCCAAGATACATGACGTGTACATGGCGGTAAGTGGCGAGCGTGTGTGAAGAAGTACACCTGCAGGGTTAACATCATCTATTCGAATAGCCGTGTCCATGTAAAGGACTTCATGGTATCCTATAACAGTTCATAGACAAGTGAAAGTGGATACTCTAAAATGCGCAAGATAAGCATGAGTGCTATGGATGGGCGTTCTCGTGAGGGAGACGGAACGGATCCATAGTGGTGTATTGAAATGGTGAATATGTGGACTGGTGTGCGCCACCTCAAAAGAGTTACTTGCAATCGTAGTTTAGGATAGCCACCGAAGTCAAAGCTGGCTTGTCAGTTAAACTCCACCACCCTTTTGTTGATACCTATGCATATTTAGTTAGTTCTGATGTAAGTCTTGTTGAGTACATTTGTACTCACGTTTGCCTATTTTATGTTTTTGCAGAGAGACTTCAGTCTCGCTAGTAGTTCCGCGTGGACTTCGATGTTTAGCTTGTTACCTCAGCTACGATCTTGTGCCCTCGGCAGGATCTAGTAGATAGTCAGGCTTCTCAGCCTTTTTCATTTATAGTTGTCTGTACTCAGACATGTTAAGCTTTCGCTTGTGTTTGACTTGTATGCTCTGAATGCTGGGTCATGAGACCCCTGTTTGTAATATCTCGCTCCTCGGAGCCTAATGAATAAATACTTTGAGTCGTAGAGTCTTGTTGTGATGCCATGTTGTATTTGCACATATTGAGCATATTGTGTGTATGATTGAAATGCTTGGTATGTGTGGGATCCGACAATCTAGTTGTTTATCCTTGGCAGCCTCTCTTATGGGGAAATGTGGTCTAGTGCTTCCTTGAGCCATAGTAGTCCGCTTCTGACCGGTTCACCGGAGTCCTGCTAGCCCAGACTACTGCTCTGGACACTTGACTGGCCGGCATGTGTTTCACTTCGTTCCTGTGTCTGTCTCTTCGGGGAAATGTCACGCGGTGACATCCGGAGTCCTGCCTAGCCTGCTACAGCCCGGGTTCCCGGAGTCCTGTTAGCCCAGTGCTACAGCCCGGATTCACACACTGTTGACCGACACGCTCGATGTGATTCATGTATGCCTGTCCCCATGGGTTAGTGTTGCTTTGGGTTCACGACTAGCCATGTCGGCCCGGGTTCTTTGTCATACGGATGCTAGCGACACTATCAGGTACGTGAGCCAAAAGGCGCAAACGGTCCCGGGCCATGGTAAGGCGACACCCGTGGGAATACCGTGCGTGAGGCTGCAAAGCGATATGAGGTGTTACCGGCTAGATCGATGTGACTTGGAATCGGGGTCCTGACAGCTTTGGTATCAGAGCCTGACTGCCTGTAGGTCTACCAAGCCAAACCGGTCGAAGTTGTGTCTAGAAATGCTTTAGTTATGTAAGGGAATTGATTGTGGAAGGGAACGTAAGGCTCTTTTTAGTCCTTATACCTCATGGCCTTCTGATCTGAGTCATCCTCTTCTCTTCTACGGGGTTTAAGAACTAGGCTTCTCATCTATCTATCAGGATGACGTGTTACTAATCCTTAGACCTTTAAGATTGTTGGTTTTAAGCCCCAGTTCAGTTTCTACTATTTCTATATGTTAACTGTTGATCTCGGAACCTTGTTATGATGTTGTAGAGTGGTTATGCCACCATTTTGCATGATGTCTCAAATCATTTTGAGCATTTACAGCCGTTATGCTGTCCGAGTCATCCCAGGTCTCTAAATAGTCTGATGCATTTGCAAATCCTTTCTTTCCATTTCCGATGTCCTTTATGGTCAGAATAAGCACACTAACCGGTGCGTTGAGGTAATTTATTGCCTTGACATATATGTTGGAGCTATTAGTATGACCCTAGCTGTTTTAGGGAGTCACCTAGTAATCTAGCTATGTTTTGTGTTTCCAGTGTGATGAATCTGGCCGTCATTCCCGAAAGCATCCCGGGATGCTACCTAGCAGTAGGTATTCTACTCCTGGGTTTTGAACCCAAAATTCACTCTACTTACCTCATGTTGATAGTGTTGCTCGTACCTTTAGGTTATTAGTAACTTTTGTGATAGTCCTCGAGGTCCGTGGTATTCCCTTCTTCCAAATACCATGAACCATTTTGGCAGAAGTTCTCTGGAACCAAAAGGTCACAACAAGAGTGCTCTCGATGAGTTCCCCATTCTATATTGTGACTCTGCCAGTTCTACCTTCTCCGCATGGGTTAGTGCCGCTTTGGGTTCACGACTAGCCATGTCGGCCCGGGTTCTCTGTCATATGGATGCTAGCGACACTATCATATACGTGAGCCAAAAGGCGCAAACGGTCGCGGGCCATGGTAAGGCGACACCCGTGGGAATACCGTGCGTGAGGCCGCAAAGCGATATGAGGTGTTACCGGCTAGATCGATGTGACTTGGAATCGGGGTCCTGACAGCTTTGCTATAAAGCTTTCAGGACCCCGATCCAATGCCACACCGATCTAGCATGTAACACCTCATATCACTTTGCGTGAGGCCGCAAAGTGATATGAGGTGTTACATGCTAGATCGGTGTGGCATTGGATCGGGGTCCTGACAGCCCTAGCTTAGTCCTTGCCTGACTCTGCATAAGCGTCCATGCATCATGTTTAAATTTAAAGAAACTTGAAATGGGAATTGCCTAAACCCAAGCATCAAAGGAATTCACTAGGTTCAACTAAAATATTTTAAGTAAATCCAAATGGCTTTAAAAAATGTTCATCATTTTTGGAAAATGCTGGAAACAGTAACCATAGGTGATGCACATTTTTCCATGACATATTTGGGCTCTGAATTAAATCATACTCTATTTGCATTTGGGCAGTTAAATGTTATAAAATAATTTAAATGTCCAAATAATCTTAAACCAAAATGTTTCCTGTTGGATATATTATATACAGTGGGCATGAGTAGTTTGATGATTTTTGAAAGTGCCCAACCATTTTTACTAAGTCCAGAAACAAATGTCATAATTAGAAAAGAGAAAGAAAAAGGGAGGAGCAGAGACTCACCTGGCCACCTACCTACAGAGCCCATCCTGGCGCCCAGCTGGCCCAAAGATCAGGCGGCCCACTAGCCCACAAAGGCTGGCCATCACCGACCTCCTGCCAGAGCAGGCAGGATACTGCCTGTCGCTCGCGGGCCGCCCATGGCCACCTCCTGCTTCCGCCGACGCCTTGGACGGCTCCAGACGATGCCACACGCCCCCCTGACCTATCTCTCTCTCACGCCCGCAGCTCCTCCCCTCCTCTGGCTCCCTCCCCCTCTCTTCCCGAGCGCACCAGAGGGCGCCGCCGTGCTCTGCCGCGACCACCGGCCACCCCACGCCTCGCCGACGCACCCAGAAGCTCCGCCACTTCTTCCTCGACCACCCCACCGAGCCATGCGACTGGAAGAGCCCCGAAGCGCCGCCCCCGATGTTTTCCCCCTCCTCGGCCGTCGGAGATCGGCCTCGCCGCCCCGCTCAGCTCCGGCCTTCCCCGAGCCTGCTTCGACGCCCGCCGCAACCGCCGTGAGCTACTGCTCCTTCTCTCCCTCTTCGTTCTCTTGTTTGCACGCCGCAGCTGCCGCTTCGCCGACGACCGAAACTGCTGCCGCCCGTACTCACCGCCGACGACGCTCTGGTGACCATTTAGTCCCGGGTGCGTGTCCACCGAGTTTGCCGCCCCGCGCTGAGCCTCGCTAGCGCCTCCCCTTGCCTCTTGCACCTTGCAGCCCCGCTCCCGCACATCTCCGAGCTCCGGCCGCCGCCTCGCTTGCCGCCACGCTTTTACAGCCGCCCCAATACACACCGCGCCACCAAGAGATGCGCCAGACCGCTGGCTTTCGAAGCGCCCAGCCGCACGCCCACCGACGCCGAGTTGGCCGGACGGCGAGCGCCGGCTGCAGTTCGTCATCGCTGCCGCTAACGGCGGCGTGGCTCATTAGTTTAGCACTAATGATGCCATTAGTTAGCCCTATGAAAATGACAGCTGGGCCCCACGCCCTAACTAACCCAGGTCTTATTTGCGTTTTATTTTAAAATAACCCCGACGGGCCCCACAGGTCAGTTGACCTGGCCACATCACACTATGACCGACCCCGCAGCGTCGGTATTACGCTGTTGATGTGGCTGACCGAGCCCACCTGGTTGTGACACTAAAGCAAGATCGCTCATCGACCGCGGACCCCACTGGTCAGGTTTGACCTGGAGGCGCCCAGTTGACCTCCTGACATCAGGTGATGTCATGCTGACGCAATATGTATTTTCTGGATTTATTCTTAATCAGGAAATTTCAGAAAATAGTGCTAACTTCTAAAATTCATAGAAAATCAACCGTAGCTCCAAATCAAATAATTTATATATGAAAAATGATCAGAAAAATCCAATCTATCCATCTGTAAAATTTTCATGCATGTTAGAACAACTTATACCTTCTGATCAGGTCAAATCAATTAAATGGCATTTAAACTCTCACATATGGAGTTTGAATTTGAACCTAGTGTTCAAACCAACCCCATTTAACTTGTTGTTAGATGCATTAGGCCAATCAACAACATATTGCCATGTCATATTAATGACTCATATTGTTGCATGGCATTGATTGTGTTTCTCCTTTGTTTGTCGGTGTTTGTCCCCTCTCAGTAGACGACGTACCGACGATGAGTTCGATGACACCGATGAAGAACTATATTATCTTCAGAAGTGCCAGGCAAGCAAAACCCCCTTGTTCATTCCAATACAATCCCACTCTCTCGCTCCTGCTCTCTTTTACTGCATTAGGACAACAACGATTCATCTGTTACTTGCTGCGGTAGCTGAACCCCTTTATCCTCTGCATGACCTATCATTCCACAGTAAATAGATGAAACCCACTAGCATGAGTAGGCGTTGTTTGAGCCCTGTTGTGCCTACTCATTCATGCTTGTTTGTCATGCCTGCTACTGCTTAGAGTTGAGTCAGTCTGATTCATCGGGGATGAATCGGAGGTGTGTGAACATGTCCTCGTTGAGAGCTAAGTGTGTGAACACGATTTGGTAAAAGGTAGCGGTGAGAGGCCATGTAGGAGTACATGGTGGATTGTCTCATTGAAACCGTCCTCAGGAACTGAGTTCTGTGTTTGTGATCCATGAACAGTTACTACCACACATTGGGATCCTTAATTGACTCTCTCGGCTTCTTAACCACCCTTGTCCTCTGTCCGGGAGTTACAAAGTAGTTTCTGGTGTTTGTAGCATGCTGGGGGCCGCATGTAGCGCTGACCTTAGGGGTGGGCTGTGTTGCGGTAGGCACGTGGCCCGGTGTACCGATTCGCCCGTTTGGTGTCTCGGGAACCCTGCACACATTGTTCGGGGCCGTTAGTGGAAACCTCGGCCGGACTCCCTGCGGATGGAACCCGAATAGGCGATAAACCTGGACTAGGGACTTGAGTGTTTAGGTAGGCCGTGGCCGACACCCTCGCCAGGCTTCCGCTTGAAGGTTGCCGAGATACATGATGTGTACATGGCGGTAAGTGGCGAGAGCGTGTGTGAAGAAGTACACCCCTGCAGGGTTAACATCATCTATTCGAATAGCCGTGTCCGCTGTAAAGGATTTTTGGGTTGCCTATAACAGTTCATAGACAAGTGAAAGTGGATACTCTAAAATGCGCAAGATAAGCGTGAGTGCTATGGATGGCGTTCTCATAGGGATACGGGAACGGATCCATAGTGGTGTATTGAAATGGTGAATATGTGGACTCATGTGTGCCACCTCAAAAGAGTTACTTGTAGTCGTAGTTTAGGATAGCCACCGAGTCAAAGTTGGCTTGCTGCTGTTAAACTCCACCACCCTTTTGTTGATACCTATGCATATGTAGTTAGTTCTGATGTAAGTCTTGTTGGGTACATTTGTACTCACGTTTGCCTATTTTATGTTTTTGCAGAGAGACTTCAGTCTCGCTAGTAGTTCCGCGTGGACTTCGTTGTTTAGCTTGTTACCTCAGCTACGATCTTGTGCCCTCGGCAGGATCTAGTAGATAGTCAGGCTTCTCAGCCTTTTTCATTTATAGTTGTCTGTACTCAGACATGTTAAGCTTTCGCTTGTGTTTGACTTGTATGCTCTGAATGCTGGGTCATGAGACCCCTGTTTGTAATATCTCGCTCCTCGGAGCCTAATGAATAAATACTTTGAGTCGTAGAGTCTTGTTGTGATGCCATGTTGTATTTGCACATATTGAGTATATTGTGTGTATGATTGAAATGCTTGGTATGCGTGGGATCCAACAATCTAGTTGTTTATCCTTGGCAGCCTCTCTTATGGGGAAATGTAGTCTAGTGCTTCCTTGAGCCATAGTAGTCCGCTACAGCCCGGTTCACCGGAGTCCTGCTAGCCCAGCACTCTTGCTTTCGGGACACTTGGTGGCGAGCATGTGTTTCACTTTGTTCACTGTATACTGTCCCTTCGGGAAATGTCACCCGGTCACATCCGAGTCCTGCCTAGCTCACTTCTGACCGGGTTCCCAGTCCTGTTAGCCAGGTTACAGCCCGGATTCACACGCTGTTGACCGACACGCTCGATGTGATTCATGTATGCATGTCCCATGGGTTAGTGCCACTTTGGGTTCACGACTAGCCATGTCGGCCCGGGTTCTCTGTCATATGGATGCTAGCGACACTATCATATACGTGAGCCAAGAGGCACAAACGGTCTCGGGCCATGGTAAGGCGACACCTGTGGGAATACCGTGCGTGAGGCCGCAAAGCGATATGAGGTGTTATCGGCTAGATCGATGTGACTTGGAATTGGGGTCCTGACACATGCAACTCGGTGAGACCGATTCGGTTAGGGTTAGGGCATAACGTAGTCTCCGTGAGACCGATTACACAAACTCGGTGTGACCGATTTTGGTAATAAGCTTTCCAGAGAGTTGGTCAGGTAAACTCGGTGGGACCGATTTGCTCTTTTCGGTGAGACCGAAATGTTACAAAAGGGAAACGGAGAGTTTACATTGCAATCTCGGTGGGACCGATCGCTCACTTTGTTTAGACCGAAACGTTACGAAGGGAAACAGAGGGATTACAATCCCATCTTGGTGAGACCGAGATCCCTATCGGTAGGACCGATTTGCCTAGGGTTTGTGGCAGTGGCTATGACTTTTGAAATCGGTGGCGCCGGGTAGGAAGATTCGGTGTGACCGATTTTGGCCTAGGGTTTAGGTCATTTGTAGATTGTGAGAAAGTAGCTGAGGGTTTTGGAGCATATCACTAAGCACATGAAGCAAGAGGCTCATTAAGCAACGCCTCATCCCTCCTTGATAGTATTGGCTTTTCCTATAGACTCAATGTGATCTTGGACCACTAAAATGTAAAATGAAGAGTCTTGAGCTTTTGAGCTTGAGCCAATCCTTTGTCCTTAGTATTTTGAGGGTTCCACTTCCATCATCCATGCCATGCCATTCATTGAGCTTTCCTGAAATAATAGTCTCGGAATAGCATTAGCTCAATGAGCTATATGTTGTTATGAATTACCAAAACCACCTAGGGATAGTTGCACTTTCAATCTCCCCCTTTTTGGTAATTGATGACTGTCGGCGTTCTGGGAACGGGGGTCCCCAGACTTGCCTGCCTGCGGCCTGCGGCGTGGCTCAAAGGAGGCCCAGGACAGCCCATCTTCATCAACACAAGCTCAAGACCCTCGCGAGGGGCCAGACCTCATGAGGCGGGGCGACCAAGAGCTTCCTCGAGCCTGCACGGCCTCGTCAGGCTGGCTCACGAGGAGGCGGAGAGTTCAAGCGGGGGTACCTCGCGAGGTGCCCGTGGCGCATAGCCATGACGACCGAGGGCGCCGATCGAGGCGCCCAGCCAGCTGCGTTCTCCTTTCCTCTTTGGTGCAAAGGGGCAAGCGCGAGCAAGAGCATCAAGCAAAGGCATGCATTTGATTGCAACAAGACCAAGACCAGCCCCAACGGCTGGAATGCGATCATCGTGGAGCCCAAGCGAGCGTCATCACCAGAGCCTTTGGCGGCGAGGACCAACTTTAGTCGGGATAAGTGTACCCATTGTTCCCCTTCAAAATGGCCAATTGTTGGCGCCCTTCCCGCTCAATATTTGGGAAGAGGCCCGGGGCCTTTGCCTATAAATAGGGGTAGCCACACTCGAGAGAGAGGAGGGCGGAGGACGATCGGATCGAGCATTCGGAATCCAGAGAGAGAGAAACCCGTTCCTCAAGCTACAGCCGACGGGCACCACTTAGCAGTTCATCACACCCACCAAGAACAGACCCTCGAGGCTGTTCTTCCCTATCTGCTTCTTCGTCGGCCCCAGAGGCAATCCACACACCACAAACTAGAGTAGGGTATTACACCACAACGGTGGCCCGAAGTAGTATAAATCTTGCGTCTCTTGTGTCGTTCTTGTTAGTAGTTTAGGTCCCTGCGATTCGGCGAGGTACAAGACGGTGGAGGGTTTGATCTCCGCGCGCACCCCAGAGTTCGAACCTTAAGGGTCTGCCGGAATCCGCGATCCGACATTTGGCGCGCCAGGCAGGGGTGCGCCGGAATCTGCCTTTCGTCGCCTCGTTCTTCCTCGACCACCGCCACCATGTCTGATGCTCGTCGGGCTCGCGCCGAGCGCCGAGCCGCCCTCGCTTCCCACGTCGCCCAGACGGCCCTCGTCGGCGGACGTCCTCGTCGTTCCCCATCACCGGCTGTCAACGCCGCCACCGGCCCGGCGGGGAACGAGCAGCAAGCGTCGTCCCAGCACCCGTCCATGAGGCGGGACGGCCGCACCGCCACGCCTTCGCTCACCCCCGCTGGTTCTTCGTCGCGCGCGCCCCGCGCGGCCATGGAGGCCCGAGCTGCACTCATCGCGGCCAACGAGCTCCTGCGCTACCGCCCCGTCGACGACGTCTACGAAGAATGGCTCGACCGCGTCGCCGAGCTCGTCCGCGCTGCGGGAGGCGACCCCGCGTCGTCCGTTTCACTGCACCGCACCCCGCCCCGCGCGGGCGATGAAGCTCCCGGGGCGCATCAGCCACCTCCTCCTCAAGATGGCGCCCTGGACCCAAGGCGCGCGGCCCCTGGGCGGAACCCACTCCGCCAGCGCCCAGCCGGCAAGAGCAGAGCTGCCAAGAAGTTCCTCTCCCACAAGAAGCTGCCCGGCGCTCGCTCCAAAGACGTCAAGACCCTGCGCCCCCCTTGCAGCGCAGGAGGCTCGCAAGACCAAGCTCTCTGCTGTCAGAGGCCCCCCGCGGCCACGGCAGGCTGCCGCGCCTTCACCACTGAGCTGCGCAGCGTCGCGTGGCCCGCCAAGTTCAAGCCACACCTGCCCCCACGCTACGATGGCACGGCAGACCCTACGGAGTTCCTCCAGTTCTACGAGCTGGGCATCGAGGCTGCCAACGGAGATGAAAAGGTCATGGCGAACTGGTTTCCCATGGCGCCCAAGGACGGAGCCCGCACCTGGATCCTGAATCTGTCCCCAGGCACGATCTCTTCCTGGGCCGAGATGCGCACCCGCTTCATCGCCAACTTCCAAGGTACTCGCGACCGGCCACCCGCCATGAGCGACATGTGCAGAATCAAGCAGCAGCCAGGGGAAAGCTCGCAAAAGTACATCCAACGCTTCAACAACGCGCCTCAAGATTCCCGGGGTGACGGAGGAGGCCATCATCTCTGCCTTCTCCGACGGGCGCGGCGTCGTCAAGATGAAGGAGGAGCTGGCGATGCATGAAGATCTGTGCACCTCCACGAGCTGTTCAATTTGGCGACCAAGTGCGCCAGGCTGAGGAGGCGCCTCTCCCTCCTTGAGCTGCCCGCCGGATCCCGAAGAGAAGAAGTCCAAGGCCAAGGGCGTAAAGCTCAAGGGGCTGCCCGTACTTCATGGCGGAACCAGACACCAAGCGGGGCAGAGATCAGCCCGAGTCTTCCAAGGGCAGCCGGTACTGCGTGTACCACGACCTCCACACCCACAACACCAATGAATGTCAAGAGCTCCGGGCCGTGCACAAAGGAAGGGTCGGCAGACGCCCTGAGCGCAGCGACCGGGGCTACGGCCGAGGAGGAGGAAGAAATGCAGGACGCTGGGAAGACCGCGGTTCGCGCCAAGGGTGGCGCGACCAACCTCGCGAGGACCGCTGGCAAGACCCGCCTCGCGAGGGGGGATGGAGGGATCAGCCTCGTGAGGATCGCCCGCAAGGGAACGCAGGCCTCCCTCCGCTGCCGCCGCCACCAAGGAGAATCGAAGACCGTCATCAGGACGAGGGGGCTTGGGGCTTCCAGGAAGTGCGCGCGATCGCCTGCATCCTGGGCGGAGCCCAAGCCCCAGCCTCCCACCGCATCTTCAAGCAGTTCGCCAGTGAAGTGAACGCAGTCCTCTCCAAGCTCGTGTCCACGCGCCCTCTCAGGTGGTCGCCGTGCGCCATCACGTTCAGGTCAGCGGATCAGCTCAAGTGCGCAGCCACAACCGGGGTTCTCCCAATGCTTTGCTCCCCAATCATCAGCAACGTGCTGGTCACCAAGACCCTCATCGACGGCGGAGCAGGGCTCAACGTCCTGTCCGTGGAGACCTTCAACAATCTTCAAGTGCCCTACAGCCAGCTTCATCCAACCAAGCCCTTCTCCGGAGTCACCGACGGCTCCACGGTCCCGATCGGGCAGGTCCGCCTTCCTGTCACCCTCGGGGCCCGCGATAACTACCACACCGAGCTCATCGACTTCGACGTCGCCCACATTCGCCTGCCGTACAACGCCATCCTCGGGTACCCAGCGTTGGCCAAGTTCATGGCCGTGACCCACCATGGCTACAACATCCTCAAGATGCCAGGAAGCGGCGGGGTCATCACAGTGCCCTGTGAAGCGAGAGACGCAGTGTGATCCTTGGAGCGAGCTTTTCGGGCCGCGTCGCTGGAAGACCCAGACCACAGCAGCAGGACGCCTCCCGAGGCAGCACCCAAGAAGAGGAAGACATCGACCGGCCCTGCTCATCAAGAGACAGGCCCCTCAGGGCCCGCGCCGGGCCAGGGGGAGCCTCCTTCCATCGCATAGGAAAGCGCGCCTGGCGCCCTCCTCAGGCAGGGCTCGGGGGCTCTCCCCTGGAGGGCCACCGACCTCGCCAAGGTCTCGAGGGAGGCGCTTGGGCACCACGTGGAGGCGTGTTTCGAAGCATGTTTCCCGCAAGCAGGAGCAAGACCAGGAGGACAGAACCCCCGAGAGTTCATCAGCAAGGCCATTCGGGAGTTACAGGAGTCAAGGGTCATGAGGGCCGCCGCGCCTACCCGCTGTGGCCCCCATCCAGGCGAGGATGGTGGGCTGCGCGTCTGCATCGACGCACTGTGGCTCAACCGAGCCGCATCTCAAGAGCGCCTCGGCCCCTCATGAGTGGGACGTTGCGAGGCCCGCCCACAACTACGTCGCATGCCTTATGGCCTGCCAAACGCGGCTGCTGCACACCAGCGTCTCATGAGGACCATCCTGGAGGCTCAAGAGGTCAGGCACGCCGCAGCCCTGGCGGAGATGGAGATGGCCCGTGAGGGGCCGCCAGCGCCTCCGGAGCCTCCCGAGGCCCCTGAGCCTAGGGGCTCGTGAGGATCGGCTCCCGCAGCCCACCGAGTCTGCTACATCAACGACCCTTCATCACCAACATCACCAGGTGACACCTTTAAGTTTTATTTCGGTGGGAGGCGCCTTGAGGTCGCATTATTCCCGAGCCGCGTGGGTCCGTCCTGCGGCATGTATCCCTTTTATTTCATGTCCTTAGCTTACCCTATTGGGGCGCCTCGGCTGCATCATCCCCAAGCCGCTCGGGCCAGTCCCAGCGGCATGTATCTTTCATGCGTTTTCCTTAGGATTGTGTTCCACCATGCTTGTTGTTCGGTGCCTTCTCCTGGGTGGCGAAATCTTGCACGTTAAAGGGGGGGGTGCCTGAGCATCGTGATTTAGGGCTCCTACCGGCTCTCCGGCCCTCACCCTCTGGTCTTGTCCATGGCATCGCGACACAGCTTGCCAAATGATGGTAGAGACCAGCCCGAGCCGGGTCCCGAAGCCGTAGAGTTGTGGCCTCCGACGCAGCTTGCGCGTTAAAGGGGGGTGCCTGAGCATCGCGACTTAGGGCTCCTACCGGCTCTCCGGCCCTCACCCTCTGGTCTTGTCCATGGCATCGCGACCTGGCTTGCCAGTGATGGTAGAGACCAGCCCGAGAGCCGGGACCCGAGGACGTAGAGTTGTGTCATCTAATCCAGCTTATGCAGCGTTAAAGGGCGGGTGCCTGAACATCGCGACTCAGGGCTCCTACCGGCTCTCCGGACCTCACCCTCTGGTCTTGTCCATGGCATCGCGACCTGGCTTGCCAGCGATGGTAGAGACCAGCCCGAGAGCCGGGACCCAAGGACGTAGAGTTGTGTCATCTAATCTAGCTTGCGCGTTAAAGGGGGGGGTGCCTGAGCATCGCGACTCAGGGCTCCTACCGGCTCTCCGGCCCTCACCCTCTGGTCTTGTCCATGGCATCGCGACCTGGCTTGCCAGCGACGGTAGAGACCAGCCCGAGAACCGGGACCCGAAGACGTAGAGCACCGGCATCTAGCCATTTTTGCAGGAACACACTCGAAGATAAGGCCCAGAGCCAGGCGCGACCCGCCTTGAGGTAGGGCCTCGTGAGTCCCGCGCTGGCTCACGAGTGCCCCGGCACACCTTGCGAGGCCTCTCGCGCCGCTCCAAAGCAACTAACGGCGGCACTAACAATCGCCCCGGCGAGCTCTTGTTCCCTTTGTGGTAACCCTGCAGGGCCCCTCCAAGGAGCACGGAGCGACCTCGCCTCGCAATCTCTCGCCAGCCGGGGCACGGACCTAACGCCGCGCCAGGAAGCATCGCCCTAACCCTCGAGATAAGTCGCCCTCCGGACACACTAGCCATCGCAACACCATCCCCACACTCAATGCAACTCCGTGTTAGCAACGTCGCTCTCCTTTCTCACTGAATGATGGCTGCTTGAGCGCCAAGGGGGACCCCCTGAGCATCGCGACTCAGAGGCTCTTACCGGACCTCGGGCCGCTCACCTCCTGGCCTTGACCACAGCATCGTCACCTGGCATACCAGCGACGGCTGAAGCCGCCTTGGGACTGGGACCTGTCGGCACAGAGCACCAAGCCCTCACAAGGTCTGAAAGGAAGGGACTGAGCTAGAACGGAATGAGCGTCCCGCATTGCCTCATAACAAGGATCATATTGATAAACGAAGCTGGAAGTATCTTACAAGCCCCCGCGGGGTACATTCTTGGCTCCTCGCAGGAACAAAAGATGCGAATCCTAAGGAGTCCTATCTACATGGACCACCGCGGCAGACGCCATCATCAACAGTGGGCCACCCGGTCCGGAGCCGACCCCATCCAGGTCAGGGGCGGCGGCGACCTGACGAGCTTCGCTTCGCCCGGAGCGCGCAGGCTCGGGGCTCGTAGAGGCTGTCGCTTCGTCTCTGGCGTCGCCAAGAGCTCGACGGAGTCGCTGGACCCCAGCGCGCTTCGCCGCTGAGGAAGTCGCCAAGGGAGCGGGCGGTTGGCCTCTGTCTCACCACAGTAGAACCCCGACCACCTCTCCCGGGGCAGCACTCCAGCCGGCGACCTTCCGTGTCGAAGAGCTTGAAGGACATCACCGAAGCACCGTCGTACTCCAGGTGGATCGTGAAGGCGCCCCTCGTCCTGCAGACCCGGGCGACCTCGCTCCAGCCACGAGTCATGAAGACCTCGCCCGGGGCAACTACTGCGACCTCTGCCCCGGTCGCGAGGGTGCCTTGATCGGCGTCTTGCAGCCAGAGTCCCAGGGGCTCCCCCTGCCGGACGACGGAGGCGAAGAAGGAAGGAAGGCGGATGCAAGACTTAGGAGGCGTGGTGACGCAGAGCATGAATTCCCGGCAGGAGCCCTCGGCATGGACTCCAGGGGGGAAGACGCACACCTTCGTGACCCGCCGGCGTCGTCGACGGTGCCACTCGTGGCGCCAAGCTTCACCTCCTTCAGGGCCACCAATCTGCGCGTACAAGGGAAGAGGAAACCCTGGTGGCGGTTGCGCGCACCAGGGCACGGGCGCCTCGCTCAAGGCCTCCGCCTGACACCAGAGAGCGAGCCGCTTCTTTGGGGGGAGCGGGTCGGGATCCTCTTGAGGAGCCTTTCCCTTCTCTTCCCTGGAGAACCGGTGGATCGGAGCCATGACAGCAAGACGAGACGAGGAAAAGGAGAAGCAGAAGGATAGAATGGAGGAGCACACGTCGTTCCGTACTTATAGCCGGCGGAGGCCAACCGTCGGCCTCCACGATCACCAGTCATCATGCCCAACTCTGCATGCAAGGACCTGTCGAATCCGGGCGGTTACCAAGGCGTCGTGGGGGATGCAGTGCGCCCACGTCCAATCAACCGCCACGCGGCGCCCAAGGCCGCAGGCTGTTAGGGCCCACAACGCTTTGCACTTGCCCTTTTGCCTCTCTGCACGGCCAAGTCCGGGCGTCGTGGCCCGGGGGCTCTTGTCGGCGTTACGGGAAGGGGTCCCAGACTTGCTCGCTGCGGCTCTTGGCGTGGCTCAAAGGAGGCCCAGGACGGCCCATCTTCATCAACACAAGCTCAAGACCCTCGTGAGGGGCCAAGCCCCGCGGGGCGCACGACCAAGAGCTTCCTCAGGCACGGCCTCGTCAGGCTGGCTCACGAGGAGGTGGAGTGTTCAAGGCGGGGTACCTCGCGAGGTGCCCGTGACGCAAGCCATGACGACCGAGGGCGCCAGTCGGGCGCCAGCCCGCGCAGCGTCCTCCTTTCCTCTTTGGTGCAAAGGGGGCAAGCGCAGGCAAGAGCATCAAGCAAAGGCATCCATTTCTGCAACAAGACCAAGACAAGCCCCAACGGGCTGGAATGCAATCATCGTGGAGCCCAAGCAAAGGCGTCATCACGAGCCTTTGGCGGCGAGGACCAACTTTAGTCAGGATAAGTGTACCCGCTGTTCCCCTTCAAAATGGCCAATTGTTGGCGCCCTTCCCGCTCAATATTTGGGAAGAGGCCCAGGGCCTTTGCCTATAAATAGGGGTAGCCACACTCAGAGAGAGGGAGGACGGAGGACGATCGGATCGAGCATTCGGAATCCAGAGAGAGAGAGAAACCCGTTCCTCAAGCTACAGCGACGGGGCACCACTTAGCAGTTCATCACACCCACCAAGAATGCACCCTCATGAGGCTGTTCTTCCCTATCTTGTTCTTCGTCGGCCCCAGAGGCAATCCACACACCACAAACTAGAGTAGTGTATTACACCACAACGGTGGCCCGAACAAGTATAAATCTTGCGTCTCTTGTGTCGTTCTTGTTAGTAGTTTAGGTCCCTGCGATTTGGCGAGGTACGAGACGGTGGAGGGTTTGATCTCCGTGTGCACCCCAGAGTTCGAACCTTAAGGGTCTGCCGGAACCCGTGATCCGACAATGACAACATATAGATCAAAGCTTCGACGAATGATAATAAGATTGAAAAGCATCGTCGCTTTGAGAAGTATGTAATAAGCAAGAGCTCCCCCTAAATTTATGCATAGTTTAAGATTTGCTTTGGACTGCAAATGCACAAGGAATTAGACTCATGGGTTACTCTTCCATGTCACATACATCTTGGTGGAGCGCTCAAAATGATAAAGATTGAATACATGCACTCATCACAAAGCAAAGTGAATGATCACATAGGATAGATAAGATAATATCATCAAACATGCATAAGTGTAGCTTATGATCAAACACATGATCATCAATGTCTCACAAGAATAGCATAGTATCTCAAGCAATCAAAAGCAAACAAGTTTGAACCACCAAATCAAGAGAGAACAAAAGCGACACACACTCTCTCTCGAAGCCTATGATCTATACATTTTTCTCCCCCTTTGGCAACAAGTTACCAAAAAGTTCGTAGAAAATGCATAGTGCTAGATCGACTCTCAGGCTTGAACTTCAGGTGGTGGTGTAGAGATGGCTCCTTGGACGAAGACTTCTATTGATGTAGAGGGAGCTGGAGGAGTTGGTGCTGGAGCTGGTTGCCCTGGAGCTGTAGGAGCTGTAGCAGGTGCAGATGATGTTGCTCTAGTGTATGCAGTGCAAACCTTTGCATCTGATCTCTGAGCTCTAGGCACTCTGGCAAATACATTGGTGGTAGTCTTGCCCTTCCTCTCCTGCATGTCATCCTGCAGCTGCTCCACAACTGACCGAATCTCAGTTACTTTGACATCTAGATCATAGAATTTTTGTTCCATGATTCTTTCCAAGCTCTCCTGATTTTGAGTGAGGGTGGCCAATCCCTTCTCAATCCTCAGAGATGATGCTATTAAGTAAACAAGCTGCTCCTGCTTGTTCTTCAAGAAACACTCAGATGCCTCCTCTTGAGTTGGCATCTTGGCAGCCTTCTCCTTCCTTGCCTTCTCATTCTTCTCTTGAGCATGAACTGACGATGAATCATTCTCATTCATGACAACTTGATTGTCCTCAAAGTCTGGATAAAGTGGAAAATGTTCCTTATCCAATAGATATTTGCCTGTGCTCATCTTTGAGTTAATCAACTCCTGAATCTGAGGGGCATATCCACAACTCCTCTTATGATCTGCTGCAGTCCTCATAATGGTTTCAACTATAAGGCTCATGACCTTGAATTTCTGAGGCACATCAAATAAATGCAACATATTGATTGCATGCCCTCACGATCATGTTGTGGTCACCTGACCGAGGCAATAGAGTGTGCCTTAGGATCCAATTGATTGTAGGCGCACTGACAAGAAAGTGGACTGATCCAAAAGAGAAAGTCTCTAGGGCTTTGTGCTCGATCTCCTTGTACATATGTGCCATGGTATTGTGTCCCATTTTCTTCTTGGCATATACATCTAGGTCATCGTCATTTTCCTTTGGGGCATTTATCAGTTTTTCCGACTCCTCAACAGTTGACTGGTACCTTGTACCTTCAGACATCCAAACTATCCTCCCTTCTGGATAGAAGTGTGTTGTGGAGTAGAATTGCATGATAAGTTCATCATTCCAGTTGGTGAGCTTTTGCCCAACAAAATCTGCAACTCCACAAGCAACAAAACTGTCTTGCACTCCAGGATAGTGCTCTTCATTTTCCTTCATGTAGGTCCAGTCGACCCACCTCATATCACACACAATGGGCTTCTGGCCAACAAGATTGTCTCATAGAAGTCCTGTTGTTCCTTTGTATGGAACCTGTAATCAACAACAGTCCTTCTCCTTGTGGCATATGGATCTGCCAACCTCCATAGCCTCAACCCTGAATCTTTTCTGATGTTCATGTCCTCAGCCACAGGATGGGCATCATTGTGGTCTGGTATCTTGGGCTTGAGCTTCCTCAGAACTTGTCCTTCTTCAACTTCCTCCTCAGCAACCTCAGGCACTGGGGCCTTGTTCCTCTCAGCAGCTGGAATACTCCTGGTATTCCTCTTTGGTGCAGACTTGGCCTTGGGGGCAGCTTTGGGTGCTTCCTTGAGCTTAGATGTTGCAGCCACGATCTAATAGCATCACCCATAAGCTTTGGTGCCTTGGGTGCTGGTGCAGCAAGCTCTTCTTCCTCTTCCATCATGGAAGGTTGACCAACAACTCGCCATGGTCTTCTTGACCCTTTCCTTCCTTTTCTTTCCTTCAAGAGTCGGCTCTTTGGGATCAGGCTTCTCGTGCAGCTTTAGTTGAGTCTCGGCTCTGGACATTGGTTGTCTTCCTGCAGCCTTTTAATCTTCATGCACGGCTTTGTATGCTTTCTTTGAGCCATACTCCTTTTTGAGTACTACTTTCTTGGAGGTAGCCTCATCTTCTTCAGCTCTATAATCCTCATCTTCAGAGTCTGAAGTTCTCTTCTTCCTTTGCCTGGTAGCAGCCTTAGGCAGGTTGCTAGGAGTGCTCCTGTTGCCTTCATCTGAAGAGCTGGAGGGACTAGTGCCCTCACTCATGTCAATCTGCTCTGCTGACCTGTTCTGACTATCACTGCAGTGCGACATGCCGCAAACACCGATCGCTGACCACGTGAAGAGTTATAGATGAGATAGAGTGGATGAGCATCACAAAATGCAGAGATTTTTGCAAAAGAATGATTCAAAAATTCAGTTTTAGTTTTCCATGAAAGCATTTTCGGATCAACCGATTTTCAAACTCGGTGATACCGAAGCAGTTTTGGAACCTAAATCGATGAACTCGGTTGGACCGAGTCATAGTTCGGTGGCACCGAGACTGCTAGGGTTTCACAAAGTCCTAAAATCGGTCGCACCGATTAGCAATTCTCGGTCAGTCCGAGAGTTACTAGTGCAATGGCATAAGCCAAATCGGTGGGACCAAGTTTTTCAACTCGGTGGGTCCGAGATGATTTCGGCGGAAACCTAACCCTAAATTTTCAAATCTGATCTAATCTACGGATTGTATTGACTGGATAGGAGTGTTTCAATCGTGGCAAGAATCAATAAGAACACAATGTGCTAGGAATCGGACAAGGATAGCACTGTGATCGAGTTCATACCCTAGCTTGACGATGAACTCGCTACGGCGGCAACGGCGGGGTTGAATAACGTTGACGGCGGTGGAGACCAGCGACAGGAGCGGCTGGCGACAAGGAGACGATCCAGAGACCTTGGATGCAGAGCGAGCTATTTCGCGGGCGAAGGGGTTCGGAGAAATTTCCAAAATTTTGCCCGTGACTATATATAGCCCGACCCTCTCGGTGTGACCGAGTGGAACAACTTGGTGGCACCAAGATGCATAACTGTGTTCAGTTACAGCAACTCGGTGTGACCGAAAAGTTCAAACCAGTTGCACCGAGATTGAAAACCTAGATCGACTTAGTGATCTTGGTAGGACCGAAATGGAGGAATCGGTCAGACCGAGAATCACAAAGAAGTTTTGGAAGTTTAAGTCTATGACGAATCGGGGACTCCGAGTGCTCCTCACACAGAGTGGTTCGAATCTGACTTGATCAAATTTTGTGATGTAGCATGAATAGAGTTTGAGACGAGAAAAGCATAGATAGCTAGAGAAGGTTCTTAGGCATTCTTGTCCATCCACTTGGCCAAAAGAAGAAAGAACCAAACAATAAAAACAACAAGTGGATGGCCTTGAATGAGTAAAATATGCACCAACATGCTCACACAAAAAGATGGAAAATGAAATATGTGTCAAAGCATGCACAACCAATTCTAGCATTTATCAAACAATTGGCGATGACTAGGTCATCTATATATGAGTATATTGACTTAGGAGTCAAATGATAAACATTTGATCATAGGTCATACTCATCGTTTAAGCTCAAGTGGGGTTACCACTTTTACATAAAGCATTTATGTGTTCACATCATTAGAGTTGCTTTGACTCAATTCTTAGAGTTAAGCTCCCCCTAGATGTGAGATCCCCCCTTAGAGGGATGAACTAACCTTGGGTTTTGTCGATGATGACTTCATGTAGGTGTTGAAGATGTGGATGCTCAATGTTGATGTAGATCAATTGGAGCTACCCTTTGGAGTGAGTTGCACTTTCAACTTGCCTACATGGGTTAGTCCCACAAGGAACAAACAAGAATATCCATAGACATAGAGTGATGCACACACAAGATGATGTCCATGAAATCATTAGGTTACCTTGTCCCTTGCCTTACCAACATGAGGGTTTGTGACTCCTTGAACTAGTGCAAGATGTGGAAGTTGATTGCACTTGTCCTTGCCATAATGATATGTGTGAAGAATGTTGGCGGAGTCATCGTCAAGAACTCTCTAGTTCTTCTTCTTCGGGATCCACATCATCTTGATGGGAATCCTTGGAGTTGTAGTTGTACTTGATGAAGTAGAACTTGTAGTAGTCTTGGGAATCCACTCGAGCAGGGCCTTAGGTGCTTCTTCAAATGCATCAATCTCTTCTTGAAGCTTGTCCCTGCCTTTGTTCTTGTGGTCTTGTGGTGGAAGATCATCTTGTGCTTGTGTTCCCTTGAAGGAAGTAGGATCATACTTCTCTTGTTGAGGAACAAACTTCGTCTTGGGGTATTGATCTTCTTCCCACTCAACTCCATTGGCATTGAACTTTCGTTCAAAACCAACACCTTGATTCTTCCGGTGTCTTCCTTGCTTGCGTACAATTTCCTCGAATGGCTTACTCCCGGCAAGGCTCTTGTAGACACCTTTCTCTATAATTCCCTTCAATAAGCTATTTTCTTGCTCAAGTGTAACTTGGCTAAGAGAATTATTAGTGGAATCAAGAGAACTACTAGAAGCAACAATATTGGATTTGACATTATTATTGTTACTACTAGAGGAAGTATCTTTCTTGTACTTGTTACTAGACTTGACTTGAGGCATGTAAGTAGATAGGAGTAAACGCTTGGCAATGTAAGAAGAACTTTTCTTACGGAGATCATCATTGATTGCTTTTAAGAACTCATGCTCTTGCTCAAGATTGAGCTTTTCAAAGCGTAACTTCTCATGAGCCCTTAAAAGTTCTCGATGATCTTCGAAGATAGTTTCATGAGCCAACTTAAGAGTGTTTAGTTCTTTAGTTAGAAGCTCAATCTTCTCCTTATCATTTTCATTCGTTTATCTTGATTAGCATGATTAATTGACGTTTCATCATAGTATTCATCACTAGAGTTGTCAACAAGTAAATCATCATCCACAAGCAAGTCATCTTCATCACTATTGAAATCAACATACTCAGGATGTGTTAACTTTGGACCTTTGGCCATGAAGCATCTTCCAATTCCTTCATTTGGTGAATCAAATATGTCGTAGGAGTTGGTTGACACAAGTGCTAGACCGCAACACCTTCATCTTGAGTATATTCGGAGTCGGAGTGATAGCTTCTCTCGGAGTGTTTGTCGGAGTCGGAGCCGGATACCCATTCACCAACATGAGCTTGATGTCTTTGTTTTGTGTAGCTCTTTGATGACTTGTCCATCCTTTCCGAATCGTTGCTTCTCCGTGAGGATCTTCGTTCATAACGATCATCTCTGCTCCTCCTCTCTCTTGGTGGTGATTCTTCTCTTTTACTTCTTCTTCTTGGAGAATCTTCTCTTCTTTTGTAGGGTGCCGTACACTCATTGGAATAGTGTCCAGGCCTCCCACAATCGTAGCAATTGCTCTCTCGACTAGAAGATCTTTTGTCATGGTAAGTCCTTGACTTAGAGCTTCTTTCTTTGCTTCTACTCATGTAGAATTTGTTGAAGTTCTTCACCATTAAGCTCAATTCTTCATTTAAGGTTTCTTTCTCACTTGATGATGTGGGGGCTTCACTTGAGGCTTTGTAAGCCCCACTCGACTTGTTGTGAAGTTCCTCCTTATCCTTAAGTGACATCTCATGAGCAACAATTCTTCCAATGACTTCCGTTGGCTTGAGATCTTTGTAGTTTGGCATCATTTGGATCAATGTGCACACGGTATCATACTTTCCATCCAATGCTCTTAGGATCTTCTTAATGATGAATCTGTCGGTCATATCTTCACTCCCTAAGCCGGCAATCTCATTTGTAATAAGAGCAAGCCTAGAGTACATTTCAGCGACACCTTCACCATCCTTCATTTTGAACTTGTCAAGCTGACTTTGGAGCACATACAACTTGGATTCCTTGACGGATTCGGTACCTTCATGCATATCAATCAAAGTATCCCAAATTTCTTTTGCATTCTCAAGACGGCTGATTTTGTTGAATTCTTCGGGGCACAGTCCGTTGAAGATGATATCACAAGCTTGAGCGTTGTATTACAACATCTTCAATTCTTCCGCATTAGCTTCACGGTTCGGCTCTCTCCCATCAAAGAATTCACCTTGCAAGCCAATACAAATAATTTCCCAAGCAGGCGGGGTTATGTCCGAGAATATGCATTTTCATCTTATGCTTCCAACTAGCAAAGTTAGTACCATCAAAGTAAGGACCTCTACGGTGATAATTTCCCTCGCTAGATGCCATACTCTCCTAGGTTGTGAAACCAAGGCTATGACCACCAAAAGCTATGGAAATCAAAGCAAATGGAGACCAAAGCTCTGATACCACTTGTAGGACCTTGAAGTATGTCTAGAGGGGGGGTGATTAGACTACTTGACCAATTAAAAACTTAACCTTTTCCCAATTTTAGAGTTTGACAGATTTTAGCTATCTTAGGATAAGTTAAACAATCATCACATAAATCAAGCAAGCATGCAAAGAGTATATAGGCAGCGGAAATTAAAGCATGCAACTTGCAAGAAAGTAAAGGGAAGGGTTTGGAGGATTCAAACGCAATTGGAGACACGGATGTTTTTGGCGTGGTTCCGATAGGTGGTGCTATCGTACCTCCACGTTGATGGAGACTTCAACCCACGAAGGAGTAGCAGTTCTTGTGAGTCCACGGAGGGCTCCACCCATGAAGGGTCCACGAAGAAGCAACCTTGTCTATCCCACCATGGCCGTCGCCCACGAAGGACTTGCCTCACTAGCGGTAGATCTTCACGAAGTAGGCGATCTCCTTGCCCTTACAAACTCCTTGGTTCAAATCCACAATCTTGTCGGAGGCTCCCAAGTGACACCTAGCCAATCTAGGAGACACCACTCTCCAAGAAGTAACAAATGATGCGTTGATGATGAACTCCTTGCTCTTGTGCTTCAAGTGATAGTCTCCCGAACACTCAACTCTCTCTCATAGAATTTGGATCTGGTGGAAAGAGGGTTTGAGTGCAAAGCAACTTGGGGAAGGCTAGAGATCAAGATTCATATGGTAGGAATGGAATATCTTGGCCTCAACACATGAGTAGGTGGTTCTTTCTCAGAAATGGTAAGTTGGAAGTGTAGGTTCAGTCTGATGGCTCTCTCCACGAATGAAGAGGAGGTGGAGGGGTATATATAGCCTCCACACAAAATCTAACCGTTACACACAATTTACCAAACTCGGTGGGACCGATTCAACAGACTCGGTCAGACCGATTTAGTAAACCTAGTGACCGTTAGTGATTTTCGGTGGGACTGACATGCAACTTGGTTTGACCGATTCGGTTAGGGTTAGGGCATAACGTAATCTCAGTGAGACCGATTACACAAACTCGGTGAGACCAATTTTGGTAATAAGCTTTCCAGAGAGTTGGTCAGGTAAACTCAGTGGGACTGATTTGCTCTTTTCGGTGAGACCAAAATGTTACAAAAGGGAAACTGAGAGTTTACATTGCAATCTCGGTGGGACCAATCGCTCACTTCGGTTAGACCGAAACGTTACGAAGGGAAACAGAGAGATTACAATCCCATCTCGGTGAGACCAAGATCCCTATCGGTAGGACCGATTTGCCTAGGGTTTGTGGCAGTGGCTATGACTTTTGAAATCGGTGGCGCCGGGTAGGAAGATTCGGTGTGACCGATTTTGGCTTAGGGTTTAGGTCATTCGTGGATTGTGAGAAAGTAGCTGAGGGTTTTGGAGCATATCACTAAGCACATGAAGCAAGAGGCTCATTAAGCAACACCTCATCCCTCCTTGATAGTATTGGCTTTTCCTATAGACTCAATGTGATCTTGGCCCACTAAAATGTAAAATGAAGAGTCTTGAGCTTTTCAGCTTGAGCCAATCCTTTGTCCTTAGTATTTTGAGGGATCCACTTTCATCAGCCATGCCATGCCATTCATTGAGCTTTCCTGAAATAATAGTCTTGGAATAGCATTAGCTCAATGAGCTATATGTTGTTATGAATTACCAAAACCACCTAGGGATAGTTGCACTTTCACAAAGTGACTGAGATTCAGTATGCTGTGGAGCAGTTACAAGATGATATGCAGGAGAGGAAGGGCAAGACGACAACTGATGCATTTTCCAGAGGGCCTAGAGCTCAGAGGTCAGCTGCAGTACCAACTCCAGACACCAGAGCCACTTCTTCAGCTCCAGCTACAGCTCCAGCTCAACCAGCTCCAGCTCCAACTTCTTCAGCTCCTACCACGTCTACTGATGCGTTCATCCTTGGAGTCCTGTCTACACCACCACCAGAAGACCAAGCATGAGAGACGACATAGTGCTATGCATTTTCTAGGAACTTTTTGGTAACTTGTTGCCAAAGGGGGAGAAGAATGTATAGATCATAGGCTTTGAGAGAGAGAGAGATTTGCTTTTGTTCTCTCTTGTCTTCTTGGTTGAACTTTTTTGCGTTTGATTGCTTGAGATACTATGCATTACCTGTGAGACATTGATGATCATGTGTTTGATCATAAGCTACACTTATGCCTTTTATGATATTATCTTATTTATCCTTATATGATCATTCACTGTGCTTGGTGATGAGTGCATGTATTCAATCGTTATTATTTTGAGCGCTCCACCAAGATGTATGTGACATGGAAGAGAAACCCATGAGCCTAATTTCTTGTGCATTTCCTGTCCAAAGCAAATCCTAAGATATGCACAAATTTAGGGGGATCTCTTTCTTATCACATACTTCTCAAAGCGACGATGTTTTTCAGTTTTATTATCATTTGTCGAAGCTTTGATCTATATGTTGTCATCAATTACCAAAAAGGGGGAGATTGAAAGTGCAACTATCCCTAGGTGGTTTTTGTAATTCATAACAACAAATAGCTCATTGAGCTAATACTAGTCCAAGATAAATATTTCAGGAAAGCTCAATGAATGGCATGGCATGGATGATGAAAGTGGATCCCTCAAAATATTAAGGACAAAGGATTGGCTCAAGCTCAAAAGCTCAAGACTCTTCATTTTACATTTTAGTGATCCAAGATCACATTGAGTCTATAGGAAAAGCCAATACTATCAAGAAGGGATGAGGTGTTGCTCAATGAGCCTTTTGCTCCATGTGCTTAGTGATATGCTCCAAAACCCTCCACTACTTCCTCACATCCACATATGACCTAAACCCAAAGTCAAACTCGGCCCTACTGATTCTTTCTATCCGGCGCCACCGAGTTCAGATATCATAGCCACTGCCACAAACCCTAGGCAAATCGGTTTCACCGATAGGGATCTCGGTCTCACCGAGATGGGATTGTAATCTCTCTGTTTCCCCTTCCTAACTTTTCGGTCTCACCGAAAGAGCGAATCGGTCCCACCAAGATTACAATGTAAACTCTCTGTTTCCCTTTTGTAACTTTTCGGTCTCACCGAAAGAGCAAACCGGTCCCACCGAGTTTACCTGACCAACTCTCTGGTTAGCTAATTACCAAATTCGGTCTCACCGAGTTTGTGTAATCGGTCTCACCGAGATTACGTTATTCCCTAACCCTAACCAAATCGGTCCTACCGAGATGCATGTCGATCCACGAAAACCCTAACGGTCACTAGGTTTACTAAATCGGTCGACCGAGTTTGATGATTCGGTCCCACCGAGTTTGGTAAATTGTGTGTAACAGTTAGATTTTGTGTGGAGGCTATATATGCCCCTCCACCTCCTCTTCATTCGTGGAGAGAGCCATCGAACAAACCTACACTTCCAACTTACCAGCCTGAGAGAGAACCACCTACTCATGTGTTGAGGCCAAGATATTCCATTCCAACCACATGAATGTTGATCTCTAGCCTTCCCCAAGTTGCTTTCCACTCAAATCTTCTTTCCACCAGATCCAAATCCTATGAGAGAGAGTTGAGTGTTGGGGAGACTATGATTTGAAGCACAAGAGCAAGGAGTTCATCATCAACACACCATTTGTTACTTCTTGGAGAGTGGTGTCTCCTAGATTGGCTAGGTGTCACTTGGGAGCCTCAGACAAGATTGTCGAGTTGAACCAAGGAGTTTGTAAGGGCAAGGAGATCGCCTACTTCGTGAAGATCTACCGCTAGTGAGGCAAGTCCTTCGTGGGAGACGACCATGGTGGGATAGACAAGGTTGCTTCTTCGTGGACCCTTCGTGGGTGGAGCCCTCCGTGGACTCGCGCAACCGTTACCATACATGGGTTGAAGTCTCCATCAACGTGGATGTACGATAGCACCACCTATCGGAACCACGACAAAAACATCCGTGTCTCCAATTGCGTTTGAATCCTCCAAACCCTTCCCTTTATATTCTTGCAAGTTGCATGCTTTATTTTCTGCAATATACTCTTTGCATGCTTGCTTGAATTCTGTGAAGATTGCTTGACTTGTTCAAAAATAGCTAAAATTTGCCAAAGTCTAAAATTGGGAAAATGTTAAGTTTTTATTGGTCAAGTAGTCTAATCACCCCCCCCCTCTAGACATACTTCAAGGTCCCTACTGACCACGCTGACAGCTGCGCAGCTTCGGTGGTGAAAGCGCGGCAGCTTCTTTGTGTACAGGAGGCCTTTGATGACAAAGGGCCTGGTCTTGCGGGTCCCCATGCGCTGCCCATTGGGAGCAGCGAGGTCTTAGCGTCTTTGGAGGCGGAGCGCCTTGATCGTGGCCGGCAGTGCAGGAGCACTCGGGCAGCTTCTTGAGGCGAGGGACCTCTTGACAGCTCTGCTCTTGCTGCTTGGCCGGTGCAGGCGGAGTGGGTTCCGCCCAGGGGCCACGCGCCTTGGTGCCAGGGCGCCTTCTTGAGGGAGAGGCGGCTGAGGCGCCCCTGGAGCTTCATCGCCCGTGCAAGGCAGGGCGCGGTGCAGCGAGAAGGACGGCGCGGGGGAGCCCCTTGCGGCGCGGACGAGCTCGGCGACGCGGTCGAGCCACTCTTTGTAGACGTCATCGACAGGGCGGTAGCGCAGGAGCTCGTTTGCCGCGATGAGCGCGGCTCGAGCTTCCATGGGCGCGCAGAGCACGCGAGACGAAGAACCAGCTGGGGCGAGTGAAGGGGTAGCGGTAGGGCCGTCTCGCCTCACGGACTGATGCTGGGACGATGCTTGCTGCTCGTTCCCCGTCGGGCCGGTGGCGGCGTTGACGGCAGGCGACGAGGAACGGCGGGGGCGGCCGCTGATGGGGGTCATCTGGGCGACGCGTGTAGCAAGGGCGGCCCGGCGCTCGGCACGGGACCTTCGAGCGTTTGACATGGATGCGATGGGAGGCGAAGAACAGGGCGGCGGAAGACGGATTCCGGCGCACCCCTACCTGGCGCGCCAAATGTCAGATTTTGGGTTCCGGCAAACCCTCTAGGTTCGAACTCTGGGGTGCACGCGGACATCTCGACCCCTACCTACCTGCGCCTCGTCGCCTCTCAAGGATCTAAACTACCAAAAGAACAACACAAGAGACACAAGGTTTATACTGGTTCGGGCCACCATTGTGGTGTAACACCCTACTCGAGTGTCTGGTGTGGTGGATTGCCTCTTCGGCTGATGATGAACAATACAAGGAAAAATAGCCTCGCGAGGGTGAGTTGTTCTTGTGGCTAGGCTCTTGATGGGATTGGATCAAGCTAAGATGAGTTGTCCGGATCCTCCTCTCCTCTCTACTGTGGTGGCTAGCTCTACTTATAGCCAGGGGCCCTGGGCCTCTTCCCAAATATTGAGCGGGAAGGGCGCCAACAATTGGCCATTTTGAAGGGGAACATCTAGTACACTTATCCTAACTAAAGTTGGTCCTCGCCCGTCAAAGGCTCTGGTGGTGACGCCGGCTTGGGCTCCACGATGACCTCCTTCCTGCCGTTGCGACGGTCTTGGTCTTGTTGCACCGAAACAGGTGCCTTTGCTTGATACTCTCGCCTGCGCTTGCCCCCTTTGCACCAAAGGGGAAATGAGGACACTGCATGGGCTGGCGCCCGCCTGGCGCCCTTGGTCGTCATGGCTTGGGTCATGGGCACCTCGTGAGGTACCCCCCCTTGATCCCTCCGCCTCCTCGCGAGCCAGCCTGACGAGGCCGTGCCTTAGGAAGCTTCCTGTCGTCCTCCCCGCGAGGCTTGGCCCCTCGCGAGGGTCTTGAGCTTGTGCTGATGAAGATGGGCCGTACTGGGCCACCCCTTGAGCCACGCCGCAAGCCGCAGGCAGGCAAGTCTGGGTACCCCCGTTCCCAGAACGCCGACAGGGATCTCGTGGATACAGAAGGTTACGGTGGTGGAAATTGTGTTTCGTATGCCCCTGGATGTTTTTGGGGTACGTAGGCTTATATAGGAGGAAGAAGTACGTCGGTGGCCGCCCAAGGGGCCCACGAGACAGGGGGCGCGCCCTCCTATCTCGTGGGAGCCTCGGCTGCTTCTTGACTTGCACTCCAAGTCCTTCGGATCACGTTCGTTCCAAAAATCACGCTCCCGAAGGTTTCATTCCGTTTGGACTCCGTTTGATATTCCTTTTCTTCGAAATACCGAAATAGGCAAAAAACAGCAATATGGGTTGGGCCTCCGGTTAGTAGGTTAGTCCCAAAAATGATATAAATGTGTAAAATAAAGCCCATAAACATCCAAAAGGGGTAATATAATAGCATGGAACAATAAAAAATTATAGATACGTTGGAGACGTTTCAGGAGCCAACAACGGCGGGCAAATTTGAAGGGGGACAGCTAGTACAAGCTATCCTGACAAAAGCGGTCTTTGCCTGCGAAAAGCACTGGGATGACGCCGTCTTGGGCTCCACGATGACCTCCGCCGTGCCGTCCTCCTGGTCTTGGTCTTGTTGCACCAATATAGCAACCTTTGCCAGATGCCTCGGTACTCTTCGTCTGCGCATGCCTCCTTAGCACCAAAGAGGAAATGGGACATTGCGCCCGCCTGGCACCGTTCGTCATGGCTCACGTCACGAGTCCCTCGTGAGGTTTGCCCCGCCTTGATATCTCCGCTCCTCGTGAGGTCGCCTGGCTAGGCCACTCCAGAGGAAGTCTTGTGCCGTCCGCCTCGCGAGGCTTGGACCCTCGCGAAGGTCTTGGATGCCTTGTTGATGAAGATGGGCCATACGTCCCGCTGCTTAGCCACGCCATGGGCCGCAGGCAGGAAAGTCTAGGGACCCCCATTCCCATAACACCGACAGTAGCCCCCGGGCCCAAGGCGCGCTCGGGCTTGGCTTCGCGGCGAATCCAAGGGTCAAGTTCGGAGCGCCGCGGGCCCCAAAAGCCTGCGGCCTTGGTCAACGCGTGGCGGTTGATTGGATGTGGGTGTCTCCGCTTCCCCACGCTGCCTCGGCAACCACACGATTTGATGAGTCCCTGCGACATGCAAGGAAAACCATCATTACCTGCGATCGTGGGAGACGTCGGTTGGCCATCTCTTGCTATAAATGGGGAGGGGGCGGAGCCACCATTGCCCATCTTTCTCCATGCTTGCTTGCTTCGCCCTCCTTGCTCTCTTGCTGACAGCAATGACGCCCATTAGAAAGGGAAAGCTCCCTGTGACGAGCCGGAGCCTCTCCCGCGAAAGAAACGGTCGATCCACCACCGTGACGAGGCGGCGATGCAAGTGGTGACGAGGCCTTGGTGCGAGCGGCCTCCACTTGGGTACCCGCTCCCCTTGTACACCCGAGCCGAGTTCAGGGTCGCCGCGCCACGGCGCCACGCGCCGTCGCCCCTGGGGTGCACGCCGCTGACTCCTCGCGTGAATTGGTGCTGTGGGCGCTGATGCCACCAAGCTCCTAGATCCGCTTCCCTTGGTTCTTCTCCGATGCGATGCCGCCGAGGGTACCACTCGAGCTCTGGCTGCAGCACGCCGACTGCAGTGCCCTGGCGACCGGAGCGGAGATCAAAGCGGTCCCCACCGGCAAGATCTTCATGACCCGCGGCTGGGGCGAGATCGCGAGGGTTTGCCGTGCGAGGGGGGCCTTTGCGATCCACTTCGAGTACGACGGCGCCTCCACGCTCTTCTTCAAGGTCTTCAACACCGAGGTGTAGGATCAGAACTATGTCTAGAGGGGGAGGGGGGTGATTAGACTACTTGACCAAATAAAAATCTAGCCTTTTCCCAATTTTAGTTCTTGGCGGATTTTAGCAACTTTTGAATAAGTCAAGCAATCTTAACACAATTCAAGCAAGCATGCAAAGAGTATATGAGAAGCGGAAAGTAAAGCATGCAACTTGCAAGAATGTAAAGGGAAGGGTTTGGAGGATTCAAACGCAATTGGACACACGGATGTTTTTGTCATGGTTCCGATAGGTGGTGCTATCGTACATCCACGTTGATGGAGACTTCAACCCACGAAGGGTAACGGTTGTGCGAGTCCACGGAGGGCTCCACCCATGAAGGGTCCACGAAGAAGCAACGTTGTCTATCCCACCATGGCCGTCGCCCACGAAGGACTTGCCTCACTAGCGGTAGATCTTCACGAAGTAGGCGATCTCCTTGCCCTTACAAACTCCTTGGTTCAACTCCATAATCTTGTCGGAGGCTCCCAAGTGACACCTAGCCAATCTAGGAGACACCACTCTCCAAGAAGTAACAAATGGTGTGTTGATGATGAACTCCTTGCTCTTGTGCTTCAAATGATAGTCTCCCCAACACTCAACTCTCTCTCACAGGATTTGGATTTGGTGGAAAGAAGATTTGAGTGGAAAGCAACTTGGGGAAGGCTACAGATCAAGATTCATATGGTAGGAATGGAATATCTTGGCCTCAACACAAGTGTAGGTGGTTCTCTCTCAACAAATGTGTATTGGAAGTGTAGGTTAGTTCTGATGGCTCTCTCCACGAATGAAGAGGAGGTGGAGGGGTATATATAGTCTCCACACAAAATCTAACCGTTACACACAACTTACCAATCTCGGTGGGAAATCTAGTGAATTGAAAACTCGTCCGGACCGATTCAGCAAATCTAGTGACCATTAGGATTTTCGGTGGGACCGACATGCAACTCGGTAGGATCGATATGGTTAGGGTTAGGGCATTACACAATCTCGGTGAGACCGATTACACAAACTTGGTGAGACCGATTTTGGTAATAAGCTAACCAGAGAGTTGGTCAGGTAAACTCGGTGGGACCGATTCGCTCATTTCGGTGAGACCGAAATGTTACAAAAGGGAAACAGAGAGTTTACATTGCAATCTCGGTGGGACCGATCGCTCATCTCGGTAGGACCGAAACGTTATGAAGGGAAACAGAGAGATTACAATCCCATCTCGGTGAGACCGAGATCCCTATCGGTGAGACCGATTTGCCTAAGGTTTGTGGTAGTGGCTATGACATCTGAACTTTGTGGTGCCGGATGGAAAGAATCGGTAGGGCCGAGTTTGACTTTTGGTTTAGTTCATAAAGTAGTTGAGGGCTTTGGAGCATATCACTAAGCATTTTGAGCAAGTAAGCCATTAAGCAACACCTCATCCCTCCTTGATAGTATTGGCTTTTCCTATAGACTCAATGTGATCTTGGATCACTAAAATATAAAATGTAGAGTCTTGAGCTTGAGCCAATCCCTTTGTCCTTAGCGTTTTGAGGGGTCCACTTTTCTCATCCATGCCATGCCAATCATTGAGCTTTCCTGAAATATTAGTCTTGAAATAGTGTTAGCTCAATGAGCTATATGTTGTTAGGAATTACCAAAACCACCTAGGGATAGTTGCACTTTCAATCTCCACCTATTTGGTAATTGATGACAACATATAGATCAAAGCTTTGACAAATGATAATAAGAGTGAAAAACATTATCGCTTGAGAAGTATGTGAAAAGCAAGAGCTCCCCCTAAATTTGTGCATAGTTTTAAGATTTGCTTTGGACTGCAAATGCACAATGAGTTAGGATCATGGGTTACTCTTCCATGTCACATACATCTTGGCGGAGCGCTCAAAATGATAATAAATAAATACATGCACTCATCACCAAGAAAAGTGAATGATCATATGGGAGATAAAAGGATAAAGTCATCCAACAAGCATTAAGGTAGCATATGATCAAACACATGATCATCCAAGTATCTCACAAACGCATAAAGTATCTCAAACAAGAAAATAAAAGTTCAACCACCAAACAAGAGAGAACAAAAGCAACACTCTCTCTCGAAGCCTATGATCTATACATTTTTCTCCCCCTTTGGCAACAAGTTACCAAAAAGTTCATAGAAAATGCATAGCACTAAATCGACTCTCAGGCTTGGTCTTCAAGTGGTGTTGTAGACAGAACTCCAAGAATGAAGGCATCAGTCGATGTAGATGGTGCTGGAGGAGTAGGTGCTGGATCTGGTTGCACAGAAGCTGTAGCTGGTGCAGATGTAGTGGATCTGGTGTCTGTAACAGGCACTGCAGCTGATCTCTGGCTCCTGGGCACTCTGGCAAAAGCATCAGTAGTAGTCTTGCCTGTTCCTCGCCTGCATATCATCCTGAAGTTTCTCAACAACTGACTGTATCTCAGTGACCTTCACATCTAAGTCATAGAACTTTTGCTCCATGATCCTCTCCAAGCTCTCTTGGTTTTGAGTCAGGGTGGCCAGTCCCTTCTCAATCCTCAAAGTGGAGGCAATCAAGTAGCCAAGCTGATCTTGCTTGCTCTTCAGAAGATACTGAGATGCCTCATACATGGTTGGCATCTTTGCAGCCTTTTCAGTCTTTGCCTTCTCTCTCTTTGCTTGTGCTTGCACAAAAGATGGTTCATTTTCATCCATGACCACAGTGTTGTCCTCAAAGTCTGGATAGATGGGCATGTGTTCCTTGTCCAAGAGGTATGTGCCTGTGCCCATCTTGGAGTTGATGAGCTCCTGGATCTGTGGGGCATACCCACAACTTCTCTTCTGATCTGCAGCAGTCCTCTTGATAGTTTCCATTATGAGGCTCATGACCTTGAACTTTTGAGGCACATCAAATATGTGAAGTAGGTTGATGGCATGGCCTCTGATCATCTTGTGATCTCCAGATTTAGGCAAAAGAGTGTGCCTGAGGATCGAGTTGATTGTTGGCAGTCCTGATAGAAGATAATGCACTGAACCAAACTTGTGTGTCTCAATAGCAGCATCTGGGATCTCTCTGTACATGTGTGCCATGGAGTTGTGATCCTTCTTCTTCTTGGAATAGACATCCAAGTCATCCTCATTCTCCTTAGGAGCATTGATCAACTTTGCCCATTCTTCAACTGATGATTGGTACCTAGTACCTTCAGACATCCAGACAATCCTTCCATCTGGGTAGAAGTGAGCTGTGGAGTAGAACTGCATAATAAGCTCATCATTCCACTTTGTGAGCTTCTGCCCAACAAAGTCAATCTCCAATTCCTGAGTCGAGCATCCTTTCTCAGCTTCATATCCTCAGCTACAGGATGAACATCACTGTGATCTGGAATTTTGGGCTTCAACTTTCTCACGACATGTTCCTCATATTCTTCTTCTTCAACATCAACTTCACGCACTGGGGCCTTGTTCTTCTCTGTAGGTGAAATAATCCTGGTGTTCCTCTTGGGTGCAGATATGGGCTTTGGAGCAGCTGCCTTAGGAGCTTCTTTGGGCTTTGATGAAGTATCCCCTGATCTGATGGCATCACCCATAAGCTTTTGAGCTTTGGGTGCTGGTGCAGCAACATATTCCTCTTCTTCTTCTTCCATCATGGAAATCCTTCCAACAACCCTGGCCATGGTCTTCTTAACCCTTTCCTTCCTCTTCTTCCCTTCTGCAGCAGCCTCTTTGTGTTCAGATTCCAAAGATACTTGAGTGGAGGCTCTGGCTTTAGACATGGGAATTCTTTTGGCAGGTGCTTTGGTCTTCATACCAGGCTTAGTGGCAGTAGTTGCGCCATACTCCTTCTTGAGCGCCTTCTTCTTGGAAGTGGCCTCATCCTCAACAACAACATAATCTTCATCCTCAGAATCTAAAGTTCTCTTCCTTCTGGCCCTGGTGGCTGCCTTGGGTAAGTTGCTGGGTGTGCTCCTGCTTCCATCATCTAAGCTGCTAGAGGGACTAGTGCCCTCACTCATGTGAACCTGCTCCTCTGATTTGTTCTGACTGTCACTTTGATTAGACATATTGCAAACACTGACAGCTGACCCTGTGAATAGTTTATAGATGAGGTAGAATAGATGAGCATCACAAAATACAGAGGTTTTTGCAAAAGGATGACTCAAAAACTTAGTTTTAGTTTTCCATAGAAAGCATTTCGGATCTACCGATTTGTAAACTAGGTGAAACCGAATCAGCTTTTGGAACCTAAACTAGTGAACTCGGTCAGACCGAGTCACAGTTCGGTGGCACCGAGACTGCTAGGGTTTCACAAAGTCCTGAACTCGGTTACACCGATTTGCAATTCTTGGTCAGACTGAGAATCACATGTGCAATGGCCTTAGCCGAATCGGTGGTACCGAGTTCTAAAATCCGGTTGGTCCGAGATGGTTTCGGTGGAAACCTAACCCTAAATTTTCAATTCACATCTAATCTATGGAGTGTTTTCGCTGGATAAGATGATCTCAATCGTGGCAAGATTAATGACAAAACAATGTGCTAGGGATTCGGAGTTATGAATAGCACAAAGATCAAGTCCATACCCTAGTTCGGCGATGGACTTGCTACGGCGGCAACGGCGGAGACGATTCCCGTTGACGGCGGCGGAGACCAGCGGCAGGAGGCAGCTGGCGACGAGGAGGACGATCCGGAGACCCAGGGAGGCAGAGCAGGCTGAGCGCGGGCGAAAGAGTTCAGAGAAATTTCCAAAATTTGACCCGTGGATATATATAGCCTGACCCTGTCGGTGTGACCGAGTGGAACAACTCGGTGGCACCGAGATGCATAACTGCAAGCAGTTACAGCAACTCGGTGTGACCGAAAAGTTTAAATCGGTTGCACTGAGATTGAAAACCTAGATCGACTTAGTGATCTCGGTATGACCGAAATGGAAGAATCGGTCAGACCGAAACGCACAAAGAAGTTTTGGAAGTTTAAGTCTATAACGAATCGGGGACTCTGAGTGCTCCTCACATAGAGTGGTTCGAATCTGACTTGATCAAAATTTGTGATGTAGCATGAATAGAGTTTGAGACAAGAAAAGCATAGATAGCTAGAGAAGGTTCTTAGGCATTCTTGTCCATCCACTTTGCAAAAGAAAAGGAATCCAAACAATCAAAACAACAAGTGGATCTCCTTGAATGAGTAAATTATGCAACCAACATGCTCACACAATAAAATGGCAAATGAAATATGTGGCAAAGCATGCACAACCAATTCTAGCATCTATCAAGCAATTGGCGATGACTAGGTCATCTATATATGAGTATATTGACTTAGGAGTCAAATGAGAACATTTGGTCATAGGTCATACTCGTCGTTTAAGCACAAGTGGGGTTACCACTTCTACATAAAGCATTGTTGTGTTCACACCACTAGAGTTGCTTTAGCTCAATTCTTAGAGTAAAGCTCCCCATAGATGTGAGATCCCCCCTTAGAGGGATGAACTAACCTTGGGTTTTGTCGACGATGACTTCATGTAGGTGTTGAAGATGTGGGTGCTCAATGTTGATGTAGATCATTATGAGAAATCCTTTGGAGTGAGTTGCACTTTCAATACCTACACGGGTTAGTCCCACAAGGAATAAGCAAAGATATCCATAGACATAGAGTGATGCACACACAAGATGTTGTCTATGAAAGCATTAGGTTACCTTGTCCCTTGTCTTACCAACAAGAGGGTTTGTGACTCCTTGAACTAGTGCAAGATGTGGAAGTTGATTGCACTTGTTCTTGCCAAAATGATATGAGTGAATTATGTTGGCGGAGTCACCCTCAGGAACTCTATAGTTCTTCTTCTTCGGGATCCACATCATCTTGATGGGAATCCTTGGAGTTGTACTCATATTTGATGAAGTAGAACTTGATGTAGTCTTGGGAACCCACTTGACCAAGGCCTTAGGAGCTTCTTCAAATGCATCAATTTCTTCTTGAAGCTTGTCCTTGCCTTTTTCCTTGTGGTCTTGTGGTGGAAGATCATCTTGAGCTTGTGTCCCTTTGAAAGAAGCAGGATCATACTTCTCTTGTTGAGGAACAAACTTTGTCTTGGGGTATTGATCTTCTTCCCACTCAACTCCATTGGCATTGAACTTTCGTTGAAAACCAACAACTTGGTTCTTCCGGTGCCTTCCTTACTTGCGTACAATTTCCTCGAATTGCTTACTCCCGACAAGGCTCTTGTAAACACATTTCTCTATAATTCCCTTAAATAAGCTATTTTCTTGCTCAAGTGTAACTTGGCTAAGAGAATCATTAGTGTAATCAAGAGAACTACTAGAAGCAACAATATTGGATTTAGCATGATTATTGTTACTACTAGAGGAAGAATCTTTCTTGTTCTTGTTACTAGACTTGACTTGATGCATGTAAGTGGATAAGAGTAAACGCTTGGCAATGTGAGAAGAACTTTTCTTACGAAGATCATCATTGATTGCCTTTAAGAACTCATGCTCTTGCTCAAGGTTGAGCTTTTCAAAGCGTAACTTCTCATGAGTCCTTAAAAGTTCTCGATGATCTTCTAAGATAGTTTCATGAGCTAACTTAAGAGTGTTTAGTTCTTTAGTTAGAATCTCAATCTTCTCCTTGTCATCGTCATTCGTTTTATCTTGATTAGGATGATTAATTGACGTTTCATCATAGTATTCATCACTAGAGTTGTCAACAAGTAAATCGTCATCACCTAGCTAGTCATCTTCATCACTATTGAAATCAACATACTCGGGGTGTGATACCTTTGGACCTTTGGCCATGAAGCATCTTCCAATTCCTTTATTTGGTGAATCAAATATGTCGTAGGAGTTGGTTGACACAAGTGCTAGACCGGCAACACCTTCATCTTGAGTATATTCGGAGTCGGAGTGATAGCTTCTCTCGGAGTGATTGTCGGAGTCGGAGCCGGATACCCATTCACCAACATGAGCTTGATGTCTTTGTTTTGTGTAGCTCCTTGATGACTTGTCCTTCTATTCCGTATCCTTGCTTCTCTGGGATGTTCTTCATTCATAACGATCATCTCTACTCCTTCTCTCTCTTGGTGGTGATTCTTCTCTTCTACTTCTCCTCTTAGGTGATTCTTCTCTTCTTTTGTAGGGTGCCGTACACTCATTTGAATAGTGTCCGGTCTTCCACAATTGTAGCAATTACGCCTCGACTAGAAGATCTTTTGTCATTGTAGGACCTTGACTTGGAGCTTCTTTCTTTGCTTCTACTCTTGTAGAATTTGTTAAAGTTCTTCACCATTAGGCTCAATTCTTCATTGAAGGTTTTTTTATCACTTGATGATGTGGGGGCTTCACATGAGGCTATGTTAGCACCACTTGACTTGTTGTGAAGTTCCTCCTTATCCTTGAGTGACATCTCATGAGCAACAATTCTTCCAATGACTTCCGTTGGCTTGACATCTTTGTAATTGGGCATCATTTGGATCAATGTGCACACTGTATCATATTTCCATCCAAGGCTCTTAGGATCTTCTTGATGATGAATCTTTCGGTCATCTCTTCACTTCCAAAGCCGACGATCTCATTTGTGATAAGAGCAAGCCTAGAGTACATTTCAGTGACACCTTCACCATCCTTCATTTTGAACTTGTCAAGTTGACTTTGAAGCACATCCAACTTGGATTCCTTGACTGAGTCGGTACCTTCGTGCAGATCAATCAAAGTATCCCAAATTTACTTTGCATTCTCAAGACGGCTGATTTTGTTGAATTCTTCGGGGCACAATCCGTTGAAGAGGATATCACAAGCTTGAGCGTTGTATTGCAGCATCTTCAACTCTTCCGCGGTAGCTTCACGGTTCGGTTCTTTCCCATCGAAGAATTCACCTTGCAAGCCAATACACACAATAGCCCAAACGGCGGGGTTTTGTCCAAGAATATGCATTTTCATGTTATGCTTCCAACTAGCAAAATTAGTACCATCAAAGTAAGGACCTCTACGGTGATAATTTCCCTCGCTAGACGCCATACTCTCCTACGTTGTGAAACCAAGGCTATGACCACCAAAAGCTATGGAAATCAAAGCAAATAGAGACCAAAGCTCTGATGCCACTTGTAGGATCAAAAGTATGTCTAGAGGGAAGGTGAGTAGACTACTTGACCAAATAAAAATCTATCCTTTTCCCAATTTTAGTTCTTGGCAGATTTTAGCAACTTTAGAATAAGTCAAGAAATCTTAACACAATTCAAGAAAGCATGCAAAGAGTATATGAGCAACAGAAAGTAAAGCATGCAACTTGCAAGAATGTAAAGGGAAGGGTTTGGAGGATTCAAACGCAATTGGAGACACGGATGTTTTTGTCGTGGCTCCGATAGGTGGTGCTATCGTACATCCATGTTGATGGAGACTTCAACCCACGAAGGGTAATGGTTGCGCGAGTCCACGGAGGGCTCCACCCACGAAGGGTCCACGAAGAAGCAACCTTGTCTATCCCACCATGGCCGCCGCCCACAAAGGACTTGCCTCACTAGCGGTAGATCTTCACGAAGTAAGCGATCTCCTTGCCCTTACAAACTCCTTGGTTCAACTCCACAATCTTGTCGGAGGCTCCCAAGTGACACCTAGCCAATCTAGGAGACACCACTCTCCAAGAAGTAACAAATGGTGTGTTGATGATGAACTCCTTGCTCTTGTGCTTCAAATTATAGTCTCCCCAAAACTCAACTCTCTCTCTCTCACAGGATTTGGATTTGGTGGAAATAAGATTTGAGTGGAAAGCAACTTGGGGAAGGCTAGAGATCAAGAATCATATGGTAGGAATGGAATATCTTGGCCTCAACACAAGTGTAGGTGGTTATCTCTCATAAAATGTGTATTGGAAGTGTAGGTTCGTTCTGATGGCTCTCTCCACGAATGAAGAGGAGGTGGAGGGGTATATATAGCCTCCACACAAAATCTAACCGTTACACACAACTTACCAATCTTGGTGGGACCGAATTGAAAACTTCGGTCGGACCGATTCAAGCAAATCTAGTGACCGTTAGGATTTTTGGTGGGACCGACATGCAACTCGGTAGGACCGATATGGTTAGGGTTAGGGCATAACGTAATCTCGGTGAGACCGATTACACAAACTCGGTGAGACCGATTTTGGTAATAAGCTAACCAGAGAGTTGGTCAGGTAAACTCGGTGGGACCGATTCGCTCTTTTCGGTGAGACCGAAATGTTACAAAAGGGAAACAGAGAGTTTACATTGCAATCTCGGTGGGACCGATCTCTCATCTCGGTAGGACTGAAACGTTACGAAGGGAAACGGAGAGATTACAATCCCATCTCGGTGAGACTGAGATCCCTATCGGTGAGACCGATTTGCCTAAGGTTTGTGACAGTGGCTATGACATCTCAACTCGGTGGCGCCGGATGGAAAGAATCGGTAGGGACGAGTTTGACTTTTGGTTTAGGTCATATGTGGATGTAAGAAAGTAGTTGAGGGCTTTGGAGCATATCACTAAGCATTTTCATCAAGTAAGCCATTAAGCAACACCTCATCCCTCCTTGATAGTATTGGCTTTTCCTATAGACTCAATGTGATCTTGGATCACTAAAATATAAAATGTAGAGTCTTGAGCTTGAGCCAATCCCTTTGTCTTTAGCATTTTGAGGGCGTCCACTTTTCTCGTCCATGCCATGCCATTCATTGAGCTTTCCTGAAATATTAGTCTTGAAATAGTGTTAGCTCAATGAGCTATATGTTGTTAGGAATTACCAAAACCACCTAGGGATAGTTGCACTTTTACGAGGGCCGCCGCTTGGGGTGCTGCTCCGGAGAGGAGCACCAGGTTGACGCGCATCCCGCTCGCAAGCACTCCAGCAGCAGCAGCCCTTGGGAGTCCTGCAGTTCTCCCGAGCTTTACGAGACTCCGGAGATGAGCGACGACAGCTACGTCCCTCCGAGCTCTCGCTGCGCTCCGAGCAGGGCCGCGCCGTCCGGTAGCCGCCGCCGCTGATCTGGATGGGGTTGGCTACGGCCTCCCTGGACCACTGTTGATGATGGCGTCCACCACGGGAGGGTGTAGATAGGATTTCTCTTAGTAACAGCTTTCGTTCCCTGCGAAGGATCACGAATCACCCCGTGGGGGCATGTAAGGGTGTGTAATGTCTTTCGTGTTTGTTTTCCTTGTTATGAAAACTTGGTGAGCGTACGTCCCATTAAGGCTTAGTCCCCCCTTTCTTTCCTCGCGATAGCTTGTTGCTCTACGCTGATAGGTCCCGGTCCCAAGGCGGCTACAACCGTCGCTGGTATGCCAGGTCGCGTGCCGTGGTCAAGGCCAGGAGGTACGCGGCCCGTGGTCCAGTAAGAGCCCCAGAGGCGCGATGCTCAGGAGGCCCCCCTTAGCGCTCAACCAGCCATGGTAAGGCGAGAAAGGGAATAAATGTGGCCACAACGGGGCTACGACAAGGCGTGAGCGACCATTAGGCCTGAACATTTAGTCAATCCGGGTGCAAGACTTATCTTGTCGATTTCGCAGCGACTCATGACGCTGCGCTTGGGTTGTGCACCAACTTGCGTGGCATAGCTAGGCCGGCCCATACGAGTTTCCCTTCCCCCACGCTCTCCTTAGTGCTCTACGTCCTCAGGTCCCGGCCCTCGAGCGAGCTCAGCTGCCGTTGGTATGTCAGGTCGCGATGCCGTGGTAAAGGCTAGGGGGTGAGGGCTGGAGAGCCAGTAGGAGCTCCTGAGTCGCGATGCTCAGGAGCCCCCCTAGCGAACCGCACGAGGAAAAAGAGACTCGCGGTGCCGTCTGCAATCCTTCCCTCGAGACTCCTGTGAACAGGCACAAGAAGGAAAACGGTTGACTGTTATAGCTGTTAGGCTGCCGCTAGTTGCTCTGGGTGAGGCGAAGGCACCAAGGGCCTGGTGAGGTGACGTGTGCGGCGCGTGCCGCCAGCCAGACCTCGGCCACTCAGATTTGTCGAACGTGGCAGGGACGGGCCCATGCACCAGTGCCGTGCCTGTGTGAAGGCCCTGGGGGAGGCGATGATCGAGCAGGCAATAGCCGTTTGCAGGTTAGGCATAAAGGGTAGATTGACTTGGATAAATGCGAGAAGATACATGCCACTGGGTCTGGTCCGAGCGGCTTGGGGATGATGCAGCCAGAGGGGCGCCCCCAGCAAGGTAAGCTAAAGACTTAAACAAGAGGGATACATGCCGCAGAGACGGAACCGTGCGGCCTAGGAATAATGCAGCCCGAGGGGCGCTCCCAGCTTAAACGAACTTGGAAGATGTCACCTGGTTCTGTAGACGAAGTAGAGTTGATGTAGCCACGCGTTGAAGGAATGACTCCTCACGATCCACCGGGACCCTGAGCCTCGGGAGGCTCTGGGGGCTCGAGAGGTTCCCTGAGGGGCATCTCCATCTCCTCCTGAACGGCGTGGATCCTGGCCTCCTGAGATGCCAAGACCTGCCGCGAGTTGCGCTGGTGGGCTGACGCCATGCTCGGCAAGCCAAAGGGCATGCGAACATAGCTGTGTGGTAGGCCCTCACAGTGACCCGCACGTGATGGCCAGAAGCACTCCTGAGATGCGGCCCTATTGAGCCCTGGGACGTCGACGCAGAGACGCAGCCCGACATCCTCACCTGGATGGGGTGCCGCGCCCTGTGAGCGGCTGGTGCCGCGCATGGCTCTTGCTTCTTGCAGTTTTTGGGTGGTCTTGGTGATGAACTCTTGGGTGGTACGTACTCCTTGCCCTGTGTTCTCCTGAGGGAAACGTGCCGTGAAGCACGCCTCCAAGTGGTGCCCGAGCGCCTCCCTCGTGAGGTTGGCAAGGTCTGAGGCCCTCAAGAAGAGAGCCCCCGAGCCCTGCCCGAGGAGGGCACTGGGCGCGCCTTTCCTATGCGATGGAGGGAGGCGCCCCTGGAACGGGGGCTGATCCTGACGAGGCTCCTGACGCGGCGCCATCTCCTTGGGGTCCTACGCGACGCGGCAACTTCTTCTTGGGGATGGTCTCCGGAGGGCCTTCGCTTCTGCTGTCGGGGTCGTCGATTGCTGCAGCTTGAAAGGCACGCTCAAGAGAGCACACCACATCACTCTCTTCACACGGGACCGTGATGATTCCTCCGCTTCCTGGCATCTTGAGAACATTGTAGCCGTGATGAATGACTGGCATGAACTTGGCCAGGGATGGATACCCGAGGATGGCGTTGTATGGCAGGCGGATGTGCGCGACGTCGAAGTCGATTAGCTCGGTGCGGTAGTTGTTGCGCTTGCCGAAGGTGACGGGTAGGCGGACTTGCCCTATCAGTGTGGTGGAACATCAGTCACTCCTGAGAAGGGCTTGGTTGGCTGGAGCTGCACATAGGGCACTTCAAGGTTGTCGAACGTGTCAACGGACAGGATGTTGAGCCCTGCGCCGCCGTCGATGAGAGTCTTGGTAACTTGCAAAGTGCTGATGACTGGGGAGCACAGCATAGGGAGTGCGCCTGCGCTGGCCGCGCACTTGAGCTGGTCTACCGAGTTGAAGCTAATGGCACATTGGGACCACCTGAGCGGGCGTGTGGCCTCGAGCTTGGGGAGAACCGCGTTCACCTCGCGAGCGAACTGTTTGAAGATGTGCTGAGAGGCTGGGGCTTGTGCGCCGCCCAAGATGCAAGCGATCGCACGCGGCTCCTGGAAGCCCCCAGCCCCCTCGTCCTGGTGGTGGTCATCGTTCCTTCTTGGTGGTGGCAGCGGGGGAAGACCGGTGTTTCCCTGGGGCGATCCTCACGAGGCGGGTCTCTCCAGGCGCCCTCGCGAGGTTGATCCTGCCAGCGGTCCTCACGAGGCCGATCGCGCCACTCCTGGCGCGGGCCACGGTCATCCCAGCGTCCGCCTCCCCGTCCTCCTCCGCGGCCGTAGCCCCGGCTGTTGCGCTCTGTGCGTCGACCGTAGCGTCCTTCCCGTATGGCTCTGAGCTCTTAGCAGTCGCTGGTGTTGTGGGTGTTCAGGTTGTGGAAGGCGCAGAACGGTCGGCCGTTCTTGGACGACTCAGGGTGGTCTCTGCTTCGCTTGGTATCGGGCTCTGCGTGAGCACAACCGCCTCCTTGCGCTTCACGTCCTTGGCCTTGGCCTTCTTTTCTTCCGCCCCTGCAGCTGGTAGCTCGAGGAGAGAGAGACGCCCCTCCTCAGCTCTTGCGCACTTGGTCGCTAGGTTGAACAGCTCCTGAGAAGTGCAGAGCTCCTCGTGGATAGCCAGCTCTTCCTTCATCTTGACGTCACGGACGCTGTCGGAGAATGCGGAGATGATGGCCTCGTCCGTGACCTTAGGGATCTTGAGGCGGGTGTTGTTGAAGCACTGGATGTACTTATGGAGAGTTTCTCCTGGCTGTTGCTTGATGCGGCGTAGGTCACCCGAGGCCGGTGGGCGGTCGCGAGTGCCCTGGAAGTTGGCGACGAAGCGGTCGTGCATCTCGTCCCAGGACCACTCGGGGACAGCTCGGCTGGTGATGAGATCATACCGGAGTCAGTCAGGGAACCTGTAGTGGAAGAGGCACCGGAACCACGGAGGTCGGAAAGATTGCGCAGAGTGCGTGATGTATTGTTGCTAGAAAGCGACGAGCCGGCCACATATGCGGAAGCGATGGTGAGCCCAGATTCCGAGGCATGGCTGGAGGCCATGAGATCCGAGTTAAAGTCCATGGATGAGAATCAAGTCTGGGACTTGGTTGATCCGCCACCTGGCGTAACTGCCATTGGTTGCAAACGGGTCTTTAAGAAGAAAACCGATGTGGATGGAAATGTTCAGATCCACAAAGCTCGGCTTGTCGCTAAAGGTTATGGACAAGTTCAAGGAATTGACTACGACGAGACTTACTCACCGGTAGCGATGCTGAAATCGGTGAGGATCATACTAGCTATAACTGCATATTTCGATTATAAGATATGGCAGATGGATGTCAAAACGGCTTTCCTTCACGGAGATTTAACCGAGGACGTGTATATGATATAGCCCGAGGTTTTTGTCGATCCGACTAGCACTAGTAAGGTATGCAAGCTCAAGAGATCCATTTATGGGTTGAAGCAAGCATCTCGGAGTTGGAACATTCATTTTGATGAGGTCGCCATCGGGTCTCGGTTTCATCAAAAGCGAAGAGGACTCTTGTTTATACATGAAGTTAAGTGGGAGCTCGATAGTGTTTTTGATCTTGTATGTGGACGACATACTACTGATCGGAAATAATGTTTCGATGCTAAACTCGGTCAAGGAATCATTGAATGGCAAGTTTTCGATGAAGGACCTTTGTGAGGCAGTCTATATTTTAGGCATTAAGATCTATAGAGATAGATCGAGGAGGCTGCTCGGCTTAAGCCAGAGCACGTACATAGATAAAGTGTTGAAGCGGTTCAACATGAGTGAGGCGAAGAAAGGGTTCTTGCAGCTCTCACATGGTATAAGGCTAAGCGAGACTCAGAGTCCTTCGACATCTGATGAGAGAAGCAGGATGAGTAGGATTCCGTATACCTCGGCAATCGGATCCATCATGTATGCCATGAAATGTACAAGGCCTGATGTTGCTTTTGCAATAAGCCTAACAAGCAGATACCAGGCCAACCCAGGTGAGAGTCACTAGGCAGCGGTAAAGACTATTTCAAGTACACGAAAAGGACTAAAGAGATGTTCCTAGTTTATGGAGGTGAGGAAGAGCTCGTCAGAAGAGGTTACGTTGATGCTAGTTTCCAAACCAACATAGATGATTGTCGATCACAACCGGATTCTAGTACGTCTGAGCGGAGGAGCAAAGGTAATCGGATGAGTTCCAAGCAGGATACGGTGGCGATTCTACCACGTGGTTTAATACGCTATGCTTGTGAAGCTGCAAAGGAAGGTGTTTGGATCCGCATTTTCTGGATGATCTTGGTATTTTCCCAGCCTCGTGAAACCGTTGGACCTTTATTGTGATAATTCTGGTGCCATCGCACAAGCCAAGGAGCCGAGGAATCACCACAAGGTCAGACACATAGATCGGAAATATCACCTGATATGAAAGATCGTAAAGAATGGTGATGTAGAGTTATGCAAGATTCACACGGATGCAAATGTTGCAGATCCGTTGACTAAGCCGCTTCCACGACCCAAGCATAAGGGGCATGTTAGAGCTATGGGCATTCGATGTCTATTTGATTGACTCTAGTGCAAGTGGGAGACTGTTGGAGATATGCCCTAGAGGCAATCATGTATGATGATATTTCCTATGTGTTTATGAATAAAGATAGTCTTTGTACATTATCAATGATGTGTATCGTAGCACGTGACTTTTTGTGGGACTATGCATTGTATGATGACTGTCCTAAAAGGTCCCTAGTCGAAAGGGATGTGTGGACGCGCATCCGACTAGACTGGCATATGACACAGTCGATGGCTTGGTCTCACTAGCCATGGAGCATTGGATGCTAACCGGATAATATGGACTTGGAAAGGTCTGGTCGGATTCGACGTAGTCGGATCAGAGTCGAGATAAGGTCCGAGTCGGACAGACCAGCGATATGTCATCAGTGAGTCTCTAGTACAACATACGTTCTATGTCCTAAGACCTGAGCTGACGCATGTACTCGGGATGGTGACAAACTTGCTTTGGGCTGACCAAACACTACTCCGTGACTGGGTAGTTACAAAGGTAGGTTTCGGGTTTGTCCAGACCCATGCTGCGAGACATGGTCGAGCAAGATGGGATTTGCCCCTCCGATCAGGAGAGATATACTGTGGGCCCCTCGTGTGATCCGACCAGGATACGCATGGCCATGCGACAAGGATTATGAGATAATCCGGTTTGTGGTCGGCATCACTGGAACGAGAAAGAGGCCGGGCTAGCACAAGGATGACAGTATTGCCTTGAGCCCGACAACATATATCATGCGGCAAAGGGAACAGAAGTGTGACACGTTGTACAGGTTCGCCTAACCAGCTTCATAGTCTGCTTGGTGGTTGGCATGCCTTGCTAGAGGCCGCTACCAACCGTGCAGGTCGGAGGTTATCCGAACTGTGACCAAGCCGACTTGAACCTAAGGGGTCGCACGCTTAAGGGAAGGAACCTACAAGGTCGGTTCAGAGGACACCGTCGGATGTGATCCGAACTGGACTAGGAACGTGACCGAGTAGACTTTGGGCTTTAGGGTCCGTGCGAGGCCCAAGTGTTGAGCCTGCGACGGACGCCTATATAAAGTGGAGGTGCGGCACACTCTTGCGGTTGATCACTTTGGCGCTGCGACTAGGGTTTGCATGTGTTGCGAATAGCCACCTCCACTCGCCGCCGACTGTGTGATCGGACCTAGCAGTCCGCCGCACGGTGTTCCTCCTGCACGCGCGTATACCGTTAGAGGCGGTGCACTTGTGCCGCTCCGGCGAACTCGTACGTGGGATCGGATGACTGGCTGTTCGAGGGAGATCGAACGAGGAGGAGTTGATCCACGCGGATGCGCTGCCCCAACTCTTCTTCCGCTGCACGGCACCGCGCATCTAGTGGTAACGAACTGTGATCCATCTCCCGTAGCATGTTCCTGGATGTTCTGCGCGTAGGAAATTTTAATTTGCAGTCGACGCACCCTACCGTAGAATCCAACAGTGGTATCAAAGCCTCTGCTATAGGATTTGGTTTCAGATCGTATGCATATTAGATATGCGGAGGCAGCAGATGAGATCTGTTGTCCTTGAAGAGATCGGCTATGTGCACGGTTGATGTGATCAACTGCACATGGGGATCATTGAGGCTATGTTTTCTGTAAATCGGGATCGATGAGGTCGTGACACGATCTACCCCTACCGGTCGGTTATCCGCCATCGGGGTTAACAGTGAAACGTAAATCCGAATCGGATTCGCGATGATCGATAAGATCGGTCAGATCAGAATTTGGTTTCAGGGACCGCTGTGTGCGTAGCGCCGTGTATTTCGTACCCGACACACAAATCGGTAGAATGTGATTCTATGCATAACTTTGTTTTGCAGGTTTGATGTGAATAGTATGGATCATGTGTATGTGATGCATGTGTGTAATTTATACGTGGCCTGCGTGTCATGTTTGTCAGCCGGCAGGAGCCAAAGTGCTGTCATTATATTGTATAACGACCTGCGTGTCGACTTGTGACTCTATGTAAATTCATTACTAGTTTTAGTAGTTGGATAATATACATCGGGTTGGTGGCTTGGCGTCCCGGTGTGACAAACAAGTTGGAGTTCGTAGATGGTCATCGGAGTCGGAGCCGACGTGGAAGAACATCCATGAAGGAGCCATACTATTTCACAATATGTGTTATATTTGTGATTGGTATGCTTCTTAGTTTCTATGCATGTTAGAATGGTAGAATGATCCCTCATGAATATCAAGCGAATTGCCATCCCTGATGTTGCACCTTCACGCGTCAAGTATGTCTAGTAGTGGGCTCATCAAATTCGGGTGCTGCTAGGTGTCCTTGAACTGAAGGGTTCCTGTCGGACACGGACATGCACTGCATCAGGTTAACTTGACAAGGCTATCAAAACGGTTTTGGGCCTTGTGGCAAAGAAGGTTGGGAGCCGGGGTATGAGATACCTTCCCGATCGGCTGTGAGTCGATAGAGATACGATTAGCAAGGAGTTGCTTACCGTGATAGGTATGTTGGCTAGCAGTGATGCTAAAGCTCACTAGTCGCATGCGCTAATCGGATCCTGAATCACTGAGAGTTTGCGGAGGGATGCTGACTTCAGTGGGAGTATTTCTGTTTAGGATAGAATTACTCTACATAAACACATTTCTTAGTGATTGCATATTTTCTGTTGTAGATCAATGGCACCACCTGCTCAACCCAACTTTGCATTGAAATCAATTCTGGAAAAGGATAAACTGAATGGAACAAATTTTACCACCGGTATAGAAATCTGAGAATTGTTCTCAAGCATGATAAAAGAAACATGTTCTAGAGGATCCACTTCCGGAGGAACCTGCCGATAATGCTAGTGCCACAGCTAAGAATGCCTACGTAAACTCGTTGATGAATCAACGGAGATCACCGTCTGATCTTTGGCTTGTATGGAGCCCGATTTGCAACAGCATTTTGAAAATGTTGAGGCTTACGATATGATCGAGAGTCTCAAGAGCATGTTTCAGACACAGGCTAGGACCGAAAGGCTCAACGTCTGGCGATCCTTGATGGATTCCAAGCTGAAGGAAGGTGATCCACTGAGCCCACATGTGATCAAGATGATCGGATATGTGCAAGCTTTCGATCGTTTGGGCTTCCCGCTCTTGGATGAGCTGGCTACTGATGCTCTTCTGGGTTCTCTTCCGCCCAGCTATGGGACGTTCATCTTGAACTATCATATGCATGGCATGGATAAGAAGCTCACTGAATTGCATGGGATGCTCAAGGTGGCAGAGCAGGATATCAAGAAAGGCACGCATCAAGTGTTGATGGTGCGTAAATCGCTAAGTTCAAGAAGAGTCGGTCCAAGAAAAGGCTAAGGCAAAGGGCACGGAGACGGTAACCTCTGCCGCTGCACCAAGTCTGGACGGACTCAAGACCGCTTTGCTATCACCGCAAGGAGACCGGTCACTGGAAGAGGAGTTGTAGCTAGTGGCTTGCAGAGCATGGCAAGAAGGCCGGAAATGCTTCTTCAGGCAAAGGTACACTTGTTGCATATGTTATAGACATTTACCTTGCTGACATACCTACTATCTCTTGGGTATTTGATACCGGATCGGTTGTTCATATTTGCAACTCGATGCAGGGGCTGGTAAGAACTAGGCGTGTGGCACAAGGGGAGATTGACATCAGGGTCGGCAACAAAGCAAGCGTTGCTGCGTTGGAGGTCGACACGATGCAGCTCCAACTTCCTTCCGGATTCATTATGGAATTGAATAATTGTTATTACATTCCTGCACTTAGTCGAACATTATTTCTGCCTCATGTTTGATGAGTCAAGGTTATGAATTCAATTTAAAGGACAATGGTTGTTCGATATTTTTGAATGGTATGTTCCACGGCTATGCACCCATTGTTGATGGGCTATTTATATTGAATCTAGAACAGGAACCGGTCTATAACATGAATGTCAAGAGGCATAAGCTTAATGAGATAAATCCGACATACTTCTGGCATTGCCGGCTTGGACACATTAGTCTGAAACGCATGAAGAAGCTCCATGATGATGGGCTCCTAACTTCGTCCAACTTCGGGTCGTTCGAGACATGTGAATCATGCTTGCTCGACAGGATGACTAAGTTTCCTTTCGCAAAGAGTTGCGAGAGGGCGTCCGAGCTGTTGGAGCTTATACACAGTGATGTGTGTGCTCCAATGAGCACAACCGCCAGAGGTGGCTATCAGTACTTCGTGACTTTTATCCGACGACTTGAGTAGATATGGATATATCTATTTGATGAGGCACAAGTCGGAGACTTTTGAAAAGTTCAAAGAGTTTCGTAACAAGGTTGAGAATCAGCTCGGCAAGACTATAAAGCTTCGTGATCTGATCATGGAGGTGAGTACATGAGCCAGGAGTTTGATGATCATCTGAAAAGTCGAGGTATAGTACTCAGCTCACACCTCCTGCACGCCATACGGAGAAACGGTGTGTCAGAACGGAGGAATAGGACCTTGTTGGACATGGTCCGGTCTATGATGAGCAAATCGGATTTACCCTTGTCATTTTGGGGATACGCTCTAGAAACTGCAGCTTTCACACTTAATAGAGTACCATCAAAATCCGTAGACAAGACACCACATGAGATGTGGACCGGGAAGAGTCCCATTGTCTTTTCTAAAGATTTGGGGTTGTGAAGCATTTGTCGTTTACTTATGTCGCACAAGCTTACACCTAAGTCGGATAAATGCATATTCGTGGGATATCTGAGGGAAACCTTGGGATATAGCTTCTACAACCGGGAAGAGAACAAAGTGTTTGTTGCTCGGAACGGGGTTTTCCTTGAGAAAGAGTTTCTCAGTTAGGAGGCAGTGGGAGGACGGTTCGACTCAAAGAAATTCGAGGACCACTCGGGGACAGCTCGGCTGGTGATGAGATCATACCGGAGTCAGTCAGGGAACCTGTAGTGGAAGCGGCACCGGAACCACGGAGGTCGGAAAGATTGCGCAGAGTGCGCGATGTATTGTTGCTAGAAAGCGACGAGCCGGCCACATATGCGGAAGCGATGGTGAGCCCAGATTCCGAGGCATGGCTGGAGGCCATGAGATCCGAGTTAAAGTCCATGGATGAGAATCAAGTCTGGGACTTGGTTGATCCGCCGCCTGGCGTAATGGCCATTGGTTGCAAATGGGTCTTTAAGAAGAAAACCGATGTGGATGGAAATGTTCATATCCACAAAGCTCGGCTTGTCGCTAAAGGTTATGGACAAGTTCAAGGAATTGACTACGACGAGACTTACTCACTGGTAGCGATGCTGAAATCAGTGAGGATCATACTAGCTATAGCTGCATATTTCGATTATGAGATATGGAAGATGGATGTCAAAACGGCTTTCCTTCGCGAAAATTTAACCGAGGACGTGTATATGATACATCCCGAGGGTTTTGTCGATCCGACTAGCACTAGTAAGGTATGCAAGCTCAAGAGATCCATTTATGGGTTGAAGCAAGCATCTCGGAGTTGGAACATTCGTTTTGATGAGGTCGTCAGTGGTATCGGTTTCATCAAAAGCAAAGAGGACTCTTGTTTATACAAGAAGTTAAGTGGGAGCTCGATAGTGTTTTTGATCTTGTATGTGGACGACATACTACTGACCGGAAATAATGTTTCGATGCTAAACTCGGTCAAGGAATCACTGAATGGCAAGTTTTCGATGAAGGACCTTGGTGAGGCAGTCTATATTTTAGGCATTAAGATCTATAGAGATAGATCGAGGAGGCTGCTCGGCTTAAGCCAGAGCACGTGCATAGATAAAGTGTTGAAGTGGTTCAACATGAGTGAGGCGAATAAAGGGTTCTTGCCGCTCTCACATGGTATAAGGCTAAGCGAGACTCAGAGTCCTTCGACATCTGATGAGCGAAGCAGGATGAGTAGGATTCCGTATGCCTCAAAGAATCGGATCCATCATGTATGCCATGATATGTACAAGGCCTGATGGTCCTTTTGCAATAAGCCTAACAAGCAGATACCAGGCCAACCCAGGTGAGAGTCACTAGGCAGCGGTAAAGACTATTTCGAAGTACCTGAAAAGGACTAAAGAGATGTTCCTAGTTTATGGAGGTGAGGAAGAGCTCGTCGTAAGAGGTTACGTTGATGCTAGTTTCCAAACCGACATAGATGATTGTCGATCACAGTCCGGATTCTAGTACGTCCTGAACGGAGGAGCAGTGCACTGGATGAGTTCCAAGTAGAATACGGTGGCCGATTCTACCACAGAAGCCGAATACATTGCGGCTTGTGAAGCTGCAAAGGAAGGTGTTTGGATCCGGCATTTTCTGGATGATCTTGGTATTTTCCCAGCCTCGGTGAAACCGTTGGACCTTTATTGTGATAATTTTGGTGCCATCGCACAAGCCAAGGAGCCGAGGAATCACCACAAGGTCAGACACATAGATCAGAAATATCACCTGATACGAAAGATCGTAAAGAATGGTGATGTAGAGTTATGCAAGATTCACATGGATGCAAATGTTGCAGATCCATTGACTAAGCCGCTTCCACAACCCAAGCATGAGGGGCACGTTAGAGCTATGGGCATTCGATGTCTATTTGATTGACTCTAGTCCAAGTGAGAGACTGTTGGAGATATGCCCTAGAGGCAATCATGTATGATGATATTTCCTATGTGTTTATGAATAAAGATAGTCCTTGGACATTATCAATGATGTGTATCAGCAAGTACGTGACTTGTTTGTGGGACTATGCGTTGTATGATGACTGTCCTAAAAGGTCCCTAGTCGAAAGGGCTGTGTGGACGCGCAGCCAACTAGACTGACATATCACACGGTCGATGGCTTGGTCTCACTAGCCATGGAGCATTGGATGCTAACCGGATAATATGGACTTGGAAAGCTCTGGTCGGATTTGACGTAGTCGGATCCGAGTCGAGATAAGGTCCGAGTCGGACAGACCCAACTATGAGACGCAGCAATATGTCATCTGTGAGTCTCTAGTACAACATACATTCTATGTCCTAAGACCTGAGCTGACGCATGTACTCGGGATGGTGACAGACTTGCTTTGGGCCTACCAAACGCTACTCCTTCACTGGGTAGTTACAAAGGTAGGTTTCGGGTTTGTCCAGACCCATGCTGCGAGACATGGTCGAGCAAGATGGGATTTGCCCCTCCGATCAGGAAAGATATACTCTGGGCCCCTCGTGTGATCCGACCAGGATAAGCATGGCCATGCGACAAGGATTATGAGATTATCCGGTTTGTGGTCGGCATCACTGGAACGAGAAAGAGGTCGGGCTAGCACAAGGATGACAGTCTCGCCTTGAGCCCGACAACATATATCGTGCAGCAAAGGGAACAGAAGTGTGAAACGTTGTACAGGTTCGCCTAACCAACTTCATAGTCTGCTTGGTGGTCGGCATGCCTTGCTAGAGGCCGCTACCAACCGTGCAGGTCGGAGGTGATCCGAACTGTGACCAAGCCGACTTGAACCTAGGGGTCGCGCGCTTAAGGGAAGGAACCTACGAGGTCGGTTCAGAGGGACACCGGGTCGGATGTGATCCGAACTGGACTAGGAACGTGACCGAGTAGACTTTGGGCTTTAGGGTCCGTGTGAGGCCCAAGTGTTGAGCCTGCAACGGACGCCTATATAAAGTGGAGGAGCGGCACACTCTTGCGGTCGATCGCTTCAGCGCTGCGACTAGGGTTTGCATGTGTTGCGAATAGCTACCTCCACTCGCCGCCGACTGTGTGATCGGACCTAGCAGTCCGCTGCACGGTGTTCCTCCTGCACGCGCGGATACCGTTAGAGGCGGTGCACTTGTGCCGCTCCAGTGAACTCGTACGTGGGATCGGACGACTGGCTGTTCAAGGGAGATCGAACGAGGAGGAGACGATCCATGCGGACGCGCTGCCCCAACTCTTCTTCCGCTGCACGGCACCGCGCGTCTAGTGGTAACGAACTGTGATCCATCTCCCGTAGCATGTTCCTGAATGTTCTGCGCGTAGGAAATTTTAATTTGCAGTCGACGCACCCTACCGTAGAACCCAACAGGATTGCCTCTTGGGCTGATGATGAACAGTACAAGAGAAGAACAGCCTCCTGAGGTTGAGGTGTTCTTGTGCGTGTGTTGGCTTCTCGATCCGTTCGAGTTCAGATCAGCTTGCCTCTATAGTGGTGGCTATCTGTACTTATATAGGCCCTGGTCCTCTTCCCAAATGTTGAGCGGGAAGGGAGCCAACAACGGCGAGCAAATTTGAAGGGGGACAACTAGTACAAGCTATCCTGACAAAAGCGGTCTTCGCCTGTGAAAATCATTGGGATGACGCCGTCTTGAGCTCCACGATGACCTCCGCCTTGCCGTCCTCCTGGTCTTGGTCTTGTTGCACCAATATGGCAACCTTTGCCTGATGCCTCGGTACTCTTCGTCTGCGCATGCCTCCTTAGCACCAAAGAGGAAATGGGACGCTGTGCCGGCCTAGCACCGTTCGTCATGGCTCACATCACGAGTCCCTCGTGAGTTGCGCCGCCTTGATATCTCCACTCCTCGTGAGGTCGCCTGGCTAGGCCACTCCAGAGGAAGTCTTGTGCCGTCCGCCTCGCGAGGCTTGGACCCTCGCAAAGGTCTTGGATGCCTTGTTGATGAAGATGGGCCGTACGGCCCGCTGCTTAGCCACGCCGTGGGCCGCAGGAAGGAAAGTCTGGGGACCCCCGTTCCCAGAACGCCGACAACTATCTGGTTCTCTGTCCAACTAGGTAGGGGTGCAATCTGCATGAGTCTGGGTTATGTGTGGTGGGGCTGGTTCTTGGGAAAGTACAACCATGGTTCTATCTCCATCGACGGGTAGCACGATCTTTTCTGAAGATCGTGTTTTTACTCGCACAGATACTGCCATCACCCCCTCCAATTGAAATGGCTAATAAACAAGAAAAGTAATTGAATGTACAGACATTGTAAGATAGACAGGTGCAATGGATAGTAGGGAAGAAAATAGGGCATCAAATAATTCACATTTATGTTGTCTAACCAAACAGAATAGCAGGACATAATTTCACATATATGATGGCTAATTAAACAGGATAGCATGACACAATTTCACATGTATGATGGCTAACTAAACAGGATAGAATGACATACTTCAAAATATAATGAATATGTAAACATGATGACATGATATAACTATACGATGTGTCTACTAAAGTGGTTGGCATGCCATAAAGAACAAACATGCCATCGATGGAAACATGATGGCATGATATAATTCACGGATAGAATGACATAATTCAAAATATGATGACTATGTAAACAAGATGAGATGATATAAGTATATTATGTCTTTAGAAAATGGGTTGGCATGCCATAATTCAGATACATGCTGTCTATGTAAACATCATGCACTACTAGGGAAAAGCCTAGCAGCAGCACGGGTTTTAGGCCTATCAGTAGCGCGGGCAGGAGCGCTACTGGTACGGTGCTACAGCTAAAGGTTAGCAGTAGTGTGCGTTAACCCACGCTACTGCTATATCGACTTAGTAGTAGCGCTTTCTCAGAAGAGTGCTACTGGTAATTACTAGTAGCGCTTCTCCCTGCCCGCGCTACTACTATTATTTCGTATTTTATTTCTTTTTTATTCCATGTTGTATTCATACACCTTTATACAATTTTTCATACAACAGGAATTTAGAGATTGTCTTTACATCATAATGAGTTATTACATCACGGGGTGAAAGAACCGTGGACTCGTTTCAAGTGGATGTACAACCACTTGAAACAAATCCGCTGATTCTTTCACCCAATGATATAATAAATATCATCATCATCATATCATTAACAACTTATCATCATAATACATCATTGTCATATAACACCTCCTCATGATCATCGTTTTCATCAATGATACATCACATAGCAAATTGGTCACTAGTCATAATCACAACTACTCCTCATCATCAACTCTAACACATTGTACCACATAATAAACATATTGTACCTCATAGGACCTACTACATTCTCTTAGGACCTACTATATTCTCTAAGGTAAAATAGCAAAAACAAGATAGCCCCTGACTCTCCATTATGGAGAATGGAGATTATCCTGTCTCCAATTCTTGCCTTTCGCTTAATGTTGCTTCCAAGAACCTCCTTACGAATGTCCAAACATTTTTTCCATTCTTTGATTAGCATGTTTTCACCGGTTTTAGAAATATGATATGCACAGGTGAGATCCGTAGGATGACCTGGCTGTATGTTCAGAACTTCAAGGAGACCATTCTGATACATCAGATGAGGCACACAATCCATCGGGATTTTCTGTTGAAAAACATAGTAATAACTTCGTAGTTAGCAATGATGTACTAGTTTTAGAAGTATGCAAAAGATGCACAGATGTCGTAATAGTAAAAAATCTTACCAGGGTATCTCCATAGAAGTTACCGTGGTTCAACACGTGCACTAGTGGCACGTATTCACCATAATTTGGAGGAGTTCGATAATTCTCAAGATAAGTACAAAATGCGATCAGCTGATTTTCTCCTTATAAGTTAATTCAGAGCCATCGGTGTAGTGGGTTTTGTCTACCACCTTCCGCACATTCTTTGAAGAATGAAAATAAGCTGTCAATGGAAATAAGCTGTCAACTATTTTGAAATAAACAATATAAATTAGTTAATAACTATGTTTGAGAAACTCACATAGGGGTAGAATCGGAAGCGTATCAACAAGGACCCAAATGTCCATATTGTCTTGCTCGATGTCGGGATCACCAAGATCCATGGTGACAATCATACCCTCATAAAAACCATACATTTTGCAAAGTGCTTCCCAATTTTGGCAACCAAAATGGGTTACGCTCTGAGAATTGTACAGATTTACTTAAAAATCCATATCATGATGGGTCCTTAGGTGTATTTTCTTTGTTTCAAAATTTCCATGGTCTTCAAAACCAATCCTCTCCAAGACATAGCGTCTTGCATGGCATGGGATAAGCTAGGCGAATTGTAAAATATGAAAATTAGACGTTGACATAGTTGAAGTCGTGCTTAATTATGAAAAAAACACTTGTCGTCGTTGCGTACCGTTTTAACATCGAAGGTCTCCTCGAGCTTAATGCTGAATCGCCGATCTTCATCCAGGTGAGGGCACCTGTGACACAGACATCGATCGTCGTGGCCCCAGCTGCACTCCCCCGGGAGACTTTCGTCGTCCGAGTACGACATTTCCTACGTTCATAATTCAAAGATTACAATTAAATATATGTACTAAAAAACCTAAATTAGATCATTATTTTTCGAGAAAATCCAGGCCACTCGATATTTCCTACAGATTCTAGCACAAGTCATTTCAGAATTCACGGAAAAATTCGGCATGACCTTTGCTAAAAAAAGGACATATCGAGCGTCTGAAATTTGCCGGAACGGAAATTAATCAACACTCCAACAAAACATAGGCCACTCGGAGGTGTAACCTGAACATGATCGGCCACTTGGGCAACCACATATCCTATTTGAGCAACACAAGATATACATGTTTTTATCTACATCATATATATCTTATAGGACTCATATTGACATGGAGATTTGGTTGGTCTCACCTCGAGGTCGGAGGGGGTCGGTGTGACGGGACGGCAGTGAGGGATGATGGAGGGGCTCCTTGATTTCTGCAAAAGCAAAAACCCTATAAGTTATCACTAATACATCCCGAATAATTGCTAAAACTAAAAATAACAACAAATATGACATGTTCAACTAGTTCTATTAATTCAACTAGTTCTTACTAAATATAAACTTACTATAAATAGAAAAAACTAGTTCTTTCTAAAAATAAAGTAGTTCAACTAGTTATATTAATTTTCTTACTAAAAATACATTAGTTCTATTAATGCAACTAGTTCAACTAGTTTATTAATTTACTTACTAAACTAGTTCAACTAAAACTAAACTAGTTCAACTAGTTTATTAATTTACTTACTAATTATTTTAAACACTTACTAAAAAAACTAAAAAAACTACATTATACAATAGTAAAAAACATCTACTATTAACCATAGTGCCCTAGTTAACTAGTACCATTACTACTACTAATTAACATCTACTACTACTAAAAATCATTATGTATGAACCCTAAATTAACATCTACTACTACTAAAAAACATCTACTAATTAAGCAGAGAGAGGGGGTGGGGGATGGGTGGGGGCTTACATAGAGGGGAGAGACGGTGGCGGGGAGGTGCTCGACGACGGAGAGGTAGGGGCGGCGAGGGCGGGCTCAGGATCGGGAGGCGGCGGTCCTGGGCGGGCTCGGGCGTCGGCGGTGAGGTCGAGGGCGGCGACGGTGAGGTCGAGAGCGGCGGCGGGCGGCGGTGGTGAGGTTGAGGGTGGCCTCGGGCGGCGGCGGTGAGGGCAAGCTCGGGCTTGGGCGGCAGCGACAGAGGAGTTAGGGGAACAGGGGGGAGAGAGGGGGGAAGCAGGACTTAGTGAAATTTTGAGCCCGTGGGTGGTTAAGTCGAACTAGCAGTAGCGCACTTTAGAGAAAAACGCTACTGCTAAGTGTACGCACGCATCAAAAATATACATTGGTCATCATTGATCTTTTTGTGTAGAATCTAAATAGTCAACATGAATCCTCACAATACCTGTATAGGTACTAGTGAAGATTCATATTGCAGCATCCTACACATATAGTTCAATGAAGACCAAGTGCTCGAGATAGTTTGAGAAGTAGCCTGGAGGCAACACCGTGGCAATTATAGTAGTAGCGCTTGTTTCACCTAGAGCGCTACTGCTACCGGATTATTAGTAGCGCGGTTTCCTCAAGCACGCTACTGCTAATTAGCAGTAGCGTTTGTTTTTAAACCATGCTGCTACTAAGATTCTTTGTATATGGTTTTCCCTAGTTGTGATGGCATGATATAATTCAAATATATGATTTATATACTAAGGAAGTGAGCAGAGGGCAATCACATATATGATGTGTCAACTAAGGAGATGGCATTCAATATCGTGTATATGATGTAAAAAATAAGCATTGCAATACAACATATGCATGATATGAGTAATATAACCCTGCCAAGTTTGGGCATACACCTCAGGGGGTAATAGGACTGGTCATCTGCCTCTGAATCCTCCTCTGAAGAGCTATCTGTAACCAGCAAGATATCTGCTTCAGCAGGTAGCATTGTCTACTCTGAAGACCTTGTTTTCACTCCAGATTTCTCCATCACCAATTCAAATGGTTGATGCACAGGAAGAGCAGTTGAATATACAAACATTGTCGACAAAAGCAATGAGAAATACAAAAAAAGGACGGCATGATATAATTCACATATATGACGCTTGGCTAAACAACATCGCATTGCATAATGCACATATATAATGCCTTGCAACAAGATAGCATTGCATAATTCACATATATAATGTCTTGCAACAAGATGGCATTGCATAATTCACATATATGGTAATTAGACACTAAACAGGTGGCATTCACACAAAGCATGTCTAAACTAAGCAAATGACATAGCAATGCAAGATACCATACCCACGATATGAGCAACATAACCCTGCCAACTTAGAGCATGCACCTCGGGGGGGGGGGGGATAGGACTGGTCATCTGTCTCTGAATCCTCCTCACGAGGAGCTATTCAGAACCAGAAGACATGCGCTTTGTCGATAGCATTGTCTCCTCTGAAGACCTTGTTTCCTCTCCAGATTTTTCCATGACCGTGCGAATGGCTGATGCACAGTGAAGAGTAATTGAATGTACTAAAATTGTTGACAAATTTAACACATAATAAAAAATGATGTCATGATATAATTCACATATAAGATGGTGGCTAACCAGGGTGGCATTGAAAAATTCACATATATGATGCCTGGCTAAACAAGATGGCATTGCATGATTCACATATACGATAAAGAAATCAAACAGATGGCATTAACACAAAGAATTTCTAAACTAAGCAAATGACAACTTTGATGTATACAGTAAGCAATGCAAGGCACCATATGCATGATATTACCAACATCAGCATGCCAAGTTAGAGCGAAGACCTCATGGGGTAAATAGGAGTGGTCTTCTGTTTCTGAATCCCCCTCAGAACAGTAATCTTCCTCTTGATTACTATCCAAAATGGGTGGAGGGGGGCTGCCTTTGCGCCCACCATGGAGTGATGTCAGCATGAAATTTTATTGCCACGCAAGGCTCGTCTCTTTTGCTCTACATGTTCAGTTCCATTGTGTACAATAACTGACATGCATAGGAATAAAACATAGTAAGATTATGTAAGGGGTGCATGCACATATCCAGAGTGATGGTAGCAAACTGTGGATAGACCCAAAACCAATGATAGCAGGCAGATGATAGCTTTAGTTAAAAAATACATATAATGGATCCTTTAATGTTTGTTTGCACCCAACATGAAACTCATAGTAGACACCCGAGATTAACCAGATAGTAGACAGATAGTATTGATTTCTGCCCCAATATGTACCCCACAACCATTTAAAAACTCAAGTTTCAGCATAAGTTTGGACCTGACTCAGAGTCTAATAGGTGAACACGATGATAAAGTAGCATGTCATCATATTAAGTGATGCATAACGTAAGCAAACACGGAAGAGTGCGACCTCTCTTGCGGACCCGTGTAGTACTCAAGGTTATCTGCTCAGTTGATGATGGTAATGCAAATGTGATGGCTGCCGGCGGCGGGGAAGAAGATCTGAGGCGGCGAAAGACAGTCTGGAGAGCGGATCCCTGCTATGGTGAACCCTTCCGTCATTGGAGCAGCTGAGCTGGGGTGGAACACAGCACCGCAGGAGCAGGACAAACCACACAAGGTTTTCTTTGACACATATCTGTAACAGAAGTAATTGTGCAAGGGCTTGTTTGAATTTGAGGATTCTAACAATGCAGGGATAGGAAATAGACAGGAATATGATAGGAATGCACGTGCAAAACAGAGACTTTAAAATCACAGGATTTCTGCCAATCTGGGTGTTTGGTTCACAAGAATTGGAAGATCACAGGATGCAAAGAAGCATAGTGAGATTAAGTCAAACCACAAGAAAATGTACGGTTATAATGCTATTATGATACCATCTCTTAGTCTTGTGCTTCACGAATATGAATTTGAAAAGGAGGACAAGTGGAAATTAAAATTCCTACGGTTTTTCTTTCAAGGAGACACTAAAGGAACAAATCCTACGGTTTTCCTTTGCTCCATTCCTTTGCACCAAATTCATAAAAGTAGTACCATAGGAAACTTTCCAATTCCTATGTTTTTCATTCACTTTTCCTTTCAAGCACTGGCAATTCTAGTAGGCAGGCTTGAGCAAGGAAAAGCCTACACTAAAAAAATATTTTTGTGCTACTTCTATTACTTTGGACCCAGGCCACTGCCCTACTAGCTCAGCTCCTGGCCATCGACAAATGCACAGCTCAAACGCGCAGAGATAAATAATGATGGCGTTCAAGAGAGTCCATCACGGATAGCTAAGTTGCCTGGTACCTCACTGCTTGTCATATAGCAGGATAAAATAATCGTCTTTCTCGTTACTCCGTGTGCTCAGTGGACAATATATATAACATGTAGAGTAAAAAAGAGATGCAACAAGTGTACAACCTCTTTGGCGAAGCCATGTCGATCTCAGCGTGATTGGGTTGGCCGGTGAGGATGCTCCGGCTGACTTGGCTGTCGGAGGAGGGGAAGAAGATCTTAGGCGTCTGGAGATGGAGCCCGAGGTACTGCTCCGCTGTGATGGAGGGTTTCGTCGTTGGAGCAGCTCCGGTGAGTTGTACGACGCCGAGGCTGAAGTAGGACAAGAGAGACAATGTTAACCTGAGTGGAATTCTAATAGCATCTCCAATAGATGATGTAAAATACATAACCACAATGTGCTAGATGTAAAATACATCAGCCGCTCATCTCTGAACTTAACTGTCGAAACTGAACTTAACTGTCGAAACTGAATTTTGCTGTCGAAACTCAATTTTACTGCCGAAACTGAACGCACTACAGGTGAGGCTACACGTCAGTTTTTCATCTCTGATCAGTTGATTTTGCAGCCATTGGATACAAAATCAAGGGCATGCAGTTCATCTTCAACCTCCCCCCCCCGGAGCCGCCAGCCACAACCAGCCAAACAGCCGCCCCCCCCGCCATGGCGCGGTCTACCGCCCGCTTCGAAACACTCCCCACCGTCGGTCCGCCACCAGGCCATCCCTGTAGCCCCCCCCCTGTGCCGAGCTTTTTCTCCGATGATCCCCACGCCACCGCCCCACCACCACTGGCGACCACCGCCCCCACCCTGAACCCTAAGATAGATAGTGGGGTACCTCTCCTGCGAGCCCCCCTCCCCGCTTCGGCTGGTTCTTCCTTAACTCCGGCGAGCCCCCCCACCCCCTGAAAATCGACTAACCCAAAATTCGATTCAGTCGACTGAAGTGTAGCTAAATCGGAGCAGCATCGCAAGCAAGAGCAAGAACAGCAGCGTGAGCAAGAGCAAGAGCAAGAGCAGACCAGGCAGGGGACCGAGAGCAAGAGCAGAGTAGCAGCGCGAGCGAGAGCTAAAGCAATAGCCGCTCCTACTGATGTGGACGTCGCCACCGAGGGAGCAACACTGTGGGGGAAGTGGCCGGCGACGCCGCCGTGGATGGAGCCACGTCGTGTCGGCTCAGGACCGAGCGCCGGCAGCACCATGAGATCGAATCAAGTAGAAAATGCGGCGATTAGTGTATAACCTCTTTGGTGGCACCGATTAGGCCGCAGCTTCATCCGAGGAAACGGTGATGATGATGCTCTTCTGGTGGTGCAGGTGAAGACGGCGGTGTGGGAATGGAGGTGGCGCGAAAGACGAGGGGAACATCAGGGCAGCTCCTTGGAGGTGGAGGACGGGATGGCTGAACCGGCGGGACGACTAGATCAACGACGGATCCTCATCCGGTATGGTGGATGAGGGACGTCGAGGTGTTGTTGTGGACGACATCGTCGGGGAAGAGCCTCCGGCTAGGAGGCGGACGGAGGAGGGTGTGGGGCTTCGCGGGTATTCCCGGCCTCGGTGTATGAATGGGTGTGCGGATGGGATGGGAGTGGGGAACCATGGTTTAGGGACGCGCTTGTCCGAAATGTGGGGTAAGTTATGAAAGTACCCCACCGATTTGAGGCGGTTCTTTCGGTTCAGGGGTATCACGGGCATTTCGCATGTCGGGATTTCACAGGACGTGGGAGTTTTCGCGCGCGTTGTAATTTTGGAATAGCAAGGCGCGGGTTGAGATGGAGGGAGTTGTCGGAGCACAACGAGACAAAGATTTATCTTAAATATTTAGGGGTAACAAGGCGCGGGTTGAAGAGGCGGGAGTTTCGCAGCAAGATAGATAGAGACTCTAGCTTGAAATTTCGGTATAACAAGGCGCGGCTTGAAATTTCAGGAGAACAAGCTTAACGTGTACCCAAAAAAGACAATTTAGACTGGTATGATATACTACGTACAATGTGTTTAACATGCACAACACACACACACACAGACACCATTTAGACTAGTAAGGCACACGTGCATTGCATTTGGCAACCAAATTTTGAATAAATACAACATTATAGCATGTAAACTTTGAGTCATATATGCATGATGTAGATGTTCATTTAATTCTTATAGTTCATTTCATTCAATATCATCTAGTTTTCATAAGAAAGCTAATCTATTTTAAGATTCTTGGAATTGTGCGTTGTAAGGCATAAAGTAAAAACAAATCATGTGGCCAAACAATGTCTCCCATCGGTATCTCAAATTCAAACCAGTCTGACCTTGTTCAATGTGTATACATTACAACATGCTCGTTTCCAAACCACACCGCACAGATCTCCGTTATATTCATGCATGCATGGGTTTCAAATATCATGATCTCTTATTCAAATATTTGAATTCAAGTTTACATTGATTATGACCTCACCTAGTCTTTTACACCCACACATTGGTCTTATCTTTATAATTGTACCACTAACTTTCTCGTGCGTGCATGCACACACACTACCAGTCGGCATTATCCATCGCACACATGCAATCTTTTTCTTCAGGTCGGTCTCCCATGAAGGCACACACACACACATCCCCCTCTCCATCATATCGGGCATTCATTATCTCTCACGTGCATGCACAACGACCGATGTTCCTCTATGTGTGTGTGTGTATAGCTAGGTCTTTCATAGTTTTCCACATAAACCGATCAATCTATATATCTAGTGAGGTCTCACCTCTTTCCCACGTCCACATCGATCAATCTATACCTCTCTATATAGGATTCCATATATAGCTAATACACCCACATTCATTATATATCCAACGCCCCCCTCTCATCATCCATGCCTTCTGCTTCATCTCTTAGACACGCACACAATGGCGAAGACAGGGGGCAGCAAGGGCCCGGCCCCCCCCCCCCCCCTAACATCACTATATATCGAGGCTACTATGAATGTGATCATTCGACAATTGCTGGTAAAAATGGTTTAAGTTGATGAATTGGCCCTCCTCGTAAAGGATTAGCATTGCTTGGCCCCTAGCTCATGGGACATTTTTCATGGCTCCGCCCATCACAGGCAACAACAGCGCTGCTTCGCCCCATCTCTCGTAATATCGATCTCACAGTTGTGCACTCCTTCATAGTCTCCCTCCACTCGGCCCCTCGCACCATCTTCTAGCCCCCCACCAGATTTTGCCACATGTACAATCTAGCAGACTCCATGGTTGAACTTAAGCATAATGCACAAATCTCAAAACAACAGTGGTTCTCCTTTGTTCTAGAATCTACCGTATCATAACTGCCCAAACTTTTTTTCTAGTTGAATTGCCATTCTTTGTTTTTACTTTATGCTTTACAACGCACAATTCCATGAATCATAAAATAGATTAAGGGCTTCTTTGATTCAAAGGATTCTCAAAGGAATTTTGGAGGATTCTTTGGAGTTTTTCCTATCTTGGTTGTTTGATTCGTAGGATTGTAAACCATAGGAATTTTTCCATATGATTCATTTGCACTAGATTTCATAGGAAACATCCCATCCACTCAAACCTCTTTGAAAGAATTCTGCGTTTTTTCTATGCACAATCAAACACTAGTACAATCCTGTAGGATTCAAGACGACATTCCACTGTAATCCCATATTTTTCCTATTCCCGCGTTTTGGAAATCCTACGAATCAAAGAGGCCCTAGGTTTTTTACAAAAACTAATTGATTTTGAATGAGATGAACTATAAGAATTAAACGAAGGTCTACATCAGGCATATATGACTCAAAGCTTACATGTTATAGTGTGGTATTTATTCAAAATTTGTTTGCAATGCGTGGAATGCACGTGTACCTTACTAGTACTTCGAGTATGTGCAAAACACAATGGCATGCTACACAGTGTCTCTCTTACAGTTCATGAAGCCATGTGGCACATGTGGAGGCGTTGTCGCGACATCCTTGTGTGGATTGATCACAGTGATGTGCTGCTGGTTCCAGAAGAATGTACTCGTCCTCCCTGAGCCACACTGGCGGTACATGCATGAAGCGAAGATGTGCACGCACGCCACGCACGCACTCATTCCCTCGCACGCACACGCGGGTACACGGGCGGACGCAATTTTGTACCAAGATCCACCCCATGTGATAATTTGACGCGTGTAAAGTCCTTCACTTCATTGATGGTCAATTAATACAGCGCATGCAAATTGAGTGGACGTGAGGGCAGAAGAAAGACATTACTACTCCATCATACAAGCATGCGAGTAGTTAAATCATGGGTTGCTAGTAGTACTTCCATTGGTCTCCTTCGTATTTTGTGCCAATTTTTGACAGTAACATAATATTTACGCATCTGAGCAGTGTGGTCTACTTGAAATTTATGTTCCACTAAACTCATCAGGAGCCATTTCGGGCCTCGAAACCAAAACCCATCAATTTATCTTTACCTTGTTCCCATCACATTCGAAAGTACTAGTGCTACAATTAAGTGCAAGCCTGCTCACACCCACTAGTACGTACCAAACCTGAACGTGTTCCCACTATGCAGGTATTAGTACTAGTGCTAGTACTTAGGTTATAAAAAGGGGAACTACCTAACCGAAAATTACTCTACCTTTCCTCCTCAAAAGTGCTTCTTCTCCGTCCGTCCTTTCCATGTCGGGTGCGTAGAGCTCTAGGTCGAGAACTACTCGTAACAAGGGAGCGGTAACCCAGGCTGCAGAAAAAAAAGAGGGCTCACCTCCACGCAGAGACCTCAAAAGATCTCTCGCGGGCTGGCGATGGCTCCCAGGAGCGCCCTAGCCATGGAGGCGAACATCCGAGCTGGCGGCGCTGGAGTCATTATCCCTCGACGGCATGCCCGATCAGCTCAATAAGCACCTCAATAAGCAGAAGGAGTTCATCCACGGCTTGGTGGAGCTGCTGAAGGAGAGCCTCGACGACATGCCCGCTGAGCTCAATAAGCAGGGGGAGTTGACCGCCGGCTTGGTGATGCTGCTGAAGAAGAGCATTGCCGCGGAGAAGAAGGCAGCCGGAGAAATCCTGCAACTTCAGGAGGACAAGGAGAAGCTTTGCCACGAGCTCGACCTGCTTAAGGAGAAGAACGCCAGCTGGAAGAAGCTGCATGAGAGTAGTAGTTCCTCGATGAAGATGCTGCAGGCCCTCGTCATGGAACAGAAGGAGGAGTTGGCGAAGCTCCGCATCAAGCACCCGGCTGCTGTCAACGTATGTAATGCGGCCGTGGAACAGATGATGAAGGCTCGCGTCGAAAAATCCCGCGTCATGGACAGAATGAAGAAGATGGCGGAGGAGACGCGCAAGGAGATGGAGGTCGTGGAGGCGATGAAGAAGCGATTACGACTCATGCCGAATTAGATCATTTGGGGTGATAATTTTCCTTCTTCTTTTGCTCCTGTGTTTCTTCTTTTGCTTCGGGTGTTTTGCCGCACGTGTCAGGTTCTCTGCGAGGCATGAATAGAACAATGCTAACAATGAGATGACTAGCAAATTAGATCATTTTTTATCGCCATATGGCACTGGGCTGCCGTGTTTCGTGCTCCTCCGTCGTAGTACTACTCCAGTGGAAAACTTGAGTATACTGAATGGTTCTTTGCTCCTCCTCAGGTCGTCGACACATTTATACGAGCAGTCAAATCAGAAGGCCCCGCCTTCCAGCAGTAATGAGCCGTCAAATCACAAAGGCCCTCGCCTCTCGTGAAAAGGACCAAGCTAGACTGCCCCGCCCTCTAGCCTTTTAAAAATGTATACATTTGTCAATTAGTAGTATCGATGGATTGCGCCATGGAGCAAAACTAACAAGATGAAATTAAAGAAAAAAGGTGGTACATATAGAGATCGCTCGTCGTCAAATTATGCATATACTATATGACAGTACCCACTATGAAGGTACTAGTAGCATAGACTAGTAACTAGTCTATCTTACTCTCCACTATGACCAGCCAAAGTCAAGGCGCGGATACCAACGAGGGCCTGGTTGTGTCTATACTTGGACAACTCACCCGACTGCATGCGCACCAGGCAGACGAAGCTCGTGTCGTGTTGGTGTCATGTGCGGCCTGCACATTAACCAAAACCTCGCGCCTCCATCTTAGCCTTCGCATTTTAAACTTCTCAATCTCAAGGCCAAGGAGCAATGTGAAACCTATGATAGAGCCAACTGGATGGTTGAGAACACTACAATTTGTAGCTACAGATGCGTGTGTGAGAGAGGACGAGTGCACGTGTGCACCTCTTCTCAGAGTACAAGTGTATGTGGGTGGCATCGACCTAGGGAGTAGTGATGGTGCGTGTGAGAAGTCCCGAGAGATAGGTGTAATGCGTCTGAGAAAAATACTAGTCTATAGCTCGCCACGAGGCTATTCCTGTCGAACGCCAAGCGTAAGATATGTATCCGATGGTGCCAGTTTTTGCATGTACACAGCAGTAGAAAATGAACTAGTACCATGGCATATGCTACACCACGGCCAAGAAAACGTGCCGACGTTACGCCATCCGGGAAAAGTGCCGCACTTTGAAACTAGAACCATCAATAAATTTTGAGCGCGTCTCATCACATTCCAAATTACTACTACTACCACGCTATATTTAATTGCAAACCCGTTCACACCGATCACAACCTAAACGGTTCCCCACTTAGGAGCGTATTAGTAGTACTCGGTTATAAATACTACTATGCTAAGATGACTGCACGTTCCTCCTCAACTCCTCATCCACAAAAAAACAATCAAGTCAATCAAGCCATGGCCAGCGTGAGTTCTGAGTCGAGAGATTTCCACCAGGGAGAGGTGAGAATGGAAGAGGAAGCACGAGAGATATCCCGCCTCGCTGCGAAAGCAGCCGACATGGCCAGTCGCACAGCATTAGCAGCACAGAGGTCCCGCCGCACCGCCGAAGCAGCACGGAGGTCCCTCCATGCCGTCGATGTAGCAGACTGGTCCGGCCATGCCACGGAAGCAGCAGAGATGTCCCGTCGCGCCGCCGAAGCAGCACGGAGGTCCCGCCGCACCGCGGCGCCCTGGGAAAATTTCTTGCAGGCAGACGAGGACTCTTACAGGCGCATGCAGGACGAGGCTACCGGCATCATATGACAACTAGGGGAGGGCAATGTGAAGCTCCGGGGCGAGCGCGACCTGCTGAGGGCGAATATCGCCGGAAGGGCGAAGCAGGAGGAGGAGACTGTTGCCTTGTTGCAGAGGACGGGCGTCATCATCAAGAAACTTATGGACGAGAATGACATGCTCCGCATCGAGCGCAAAAGGCTGGTGGAAGAATCCATGGATGTTGCCAAGCAGCGTATTAAGGACATGAAACTGATGAAAGAGGTCATCGCCCACCGTGAGAACTAGTCTCCGTGACCTGCAGCGCATAAAGAAAGTAGAGATCAGCGAGCCAGATCGTTGTATGTGTCTTCCTTCTTCTTTTGCCCTTGTGTATTTCGGGCATAGCCGCATGTAGTTTTTTTAATTATCTTCCTAATTATGTAAGACAATTATTATCCACTCTCTTCGTCCTTATATATATATTCATAAGTCTTGCTATAAGTCGTAGTAGATGCTATATAGGTCCGTCGGATCTTATATCAAGATCCGTGCAAAAAATTTCTTTTCAGATTTTCTTTTTTTCTCTCTTAAATCTCATTCGAGTGAGACATTGCCACGCCATTAAACAGAGGCTCGGGCGCCATTAATGGAGACCTTGGGAGAGAGGTGGACGGCAGATGGAGGTCAAAGGGCTCTCCTCCCGATAAGCACACGCAAGGGTCTGATCGCACACCTCCCTTACTCAAATAGCTACCCTACACGTCGCCTCCTAGCTAATAAAAAAAGGGGACGCGTGGCGGCACGTAAATGGTAAATAGAACACCCACGGTTTCAATAATACTTGTGTTTCCGATTGTAACATGACAGCACTTGTTCCAAAATGACTTTGTTGATTGTTAATGTGTGCGCCTTCATAAATCGGACAGCAAAATTACCACAGCATGTTGGTGCCATGTCATGACACCAAGCCAAGTTTCATGATTTTCATGCGTGTTTCGGATTTACAGTAATTAAAAAACCAAGTTTCTCAATATTTCCAGCCGAGCCATGACGCCCATATGTTTGAATTTCATTCCCATTTCTGGCATGGGACCTAGAAATTTACCCGAGGACACACATGTGATTTTTCAACCAGCTTTGGTGCACTGGAGCATGTGCTTGTATTTAAAATTTGAATTATGCACACAAAGGATTCTTGAGGGAAGCTCCGGTTTGCAAGAAGCTTATACCAAATCTTGTTCCAAATCGGCCCAATTTTTTACCACATCATGTTAGTGCCATGACATGACACGATGCCAAGTTTCATGATTTCCGGGCGAGTTTTGGATTTACATGAATTTAAAAACCAAGTTTCTCGATGTTCTCGGCCAAGCCACGACACCCAGATGTTTGAATTTCATTCCCATTTCTTGCATGGGACCTAGAAATTCACCCAAGGACACATATGTGATTTTTCAACCAACTTTGGTGCACCGGAACATGTGCTTGTAGTTCAAATTTGGATTATGCACATTAAATGTCCAGAATCTCAATTAAATGTATAAAAAAGTCCAAACGAACCCAGAATAATTCCAAAATTTAACAGGGCACTCATATAGTTCTATGTTGCCTCTGTAAAGAAAATCTGGGGGAGTGTAACATCCCAAATTTTCAATTTGGAATGTTATACATTAGATCATCATGCATATCATATTTTCTCGCATTTTCCGATCCTAGAAAATTTCACGCAACTCAAGGACCCTCGGAGAGAGTTGGAAGTTTCATTATTTTCATATTTGGGATTTCTCAAATTTTGGAAATAGGATCATTGGATTTATTTAATTATCTTCATAAAGTTTTTCCTATAAAATCTCAAGAGAGGGAATAATATGACTTTCCCAATATTTAGGAAAATCGAAGATATTTTAAATAAATCAAATTTGGGTTTTGAAGATTTATTTTGCTTAGGCAAAAATGAGCATTTTAAAATTTAATTGCATGTTGCAGTTTTTAAAAGTTCATTTTGTTCGACTCATTTTTAGGAGTCGGAGAAAATTTGTTTATTTAATTTGGAATTCATTTGGTATTTTTTTAATTCGTTTAGTTTTAATTTTAATTTTAAAAAAACGCGCCGCCCCCCCTGGACCGAGGCCCAGCCGGCCCAGCCAGCCAGGCCAGTGCCCCCCAGCCCACCTCCCTTCCCCTCACAAGACGCCTGGGAGGAGTCCCGCCGCCCGCCGCCGCCGACTCCGGCTCGGACACGCCGAGCCGCCGCGTGCCCCTCCCCACGCAACCGGAGCCCCCCCCCCCTCCTTAAAACCCGACGCCCCGCCCCCCTCTCTCTCTCACATCGCCCCGCCGCCGCCACCCTCACCCGAGCCCGACCGGAGCCGCCGCCGTCGCCCGAACGCCGCCGCAGTCGCCCCACGTCGCCGGACCACGCCGCCGTCGCCCCCGCGCCCTCGCCGACCCCGCCGCGACCCACCGACCCCGCCCGACCCGCCGGAGACCCCGCCGGAGCCCGCCGGTGACCGCCGGAGGTAGCCACCGCTCGCGCCACCGATCCGATCCGGTTTTCTCAAAAAGACCCGATCCGGTTTTTTTTGCGATGTTCGGTTTTTTTTCAAAAACCTAGATTGGTTTTTATTTTTTTCGGTTTTCTTAATTAACGAACGTTCACCGACCCATTCGTTTCAATGAACGCGTTCATTGGATTCGTTCTTTTAACGAACGTCCGTTATTTAGTTCGTTCGTCGTTTTCTTTTAAATCGGATTTAATCCGTTATTTTTCAGATTCGATTTCTGATCCGATTTTCAAAACTGTTTTATTTCTTGCTCGTTTATCGGAATCAGGTGATTCAAGCGCCTGGAGTTTCGTAACGAAACCGCCGTTCCGACTAACCTATTTTCACAGAGTTTTGCTACTGTGAGATTTTGACCTAATTTCAGATTGCTAAACCGAGTCGTTCTCTCTCGAGTTCCGACTTTCGGTACTTTATTTGATTCGATTCTTTTGCCACCGTGGTTCTTAAGTTGAACTATCTGGTTAGATCTTTTATTCGAGATTTCCACTGTGCATTAGATGAGTACTTATTGTATGCTTGTTGTTTGTCTGCGTTAGATCACCCGGGTCGTCGCTTGTTATTTCGAATCTCTAGGACTCATGGATCATCAAGAAGGCAAGTAACACTTTGATCATACTTTTCTACTACCCAGTTTTATGCATTAGATCAAACCCCAAACACTTGCATGATTAGGATCTAATCAAATTGTGGGATGGGAAGTAGATTGAGGTAGTACCTATTACCGATTACTTATGAAACCTTGGGAGTTACTTCTACGTTTGCTTGATTATGCCATGCTATGCTAGTAGGCGTGGATTGGGTGAGTGAATATCCATGACAGATGTGAGATTGTTAATTAATGGTTTATCTAAGGTGGCAACTTAAACACACATCTGGGTGGATTGAGGCACCTGGTTTCTATCAGGATTTGCTCAGTATTTCTTCGGACCGCCACCCGTGCTCTAAGGGATCATGAGATTTTTCAAACTAGAAACTTCCGTGTGCAGCCACAAGCCAATTATGGGCTCTGGCGTAGTTGACTAAGTTGTGCGAACTCTTACGGGTAGGCTAGCTGATGTAGGGGATGTAGGTTGGTACGGTCTACCCACATGTAAGGTGCTAGCGCTTACGAAGACTATGTCTCGGTCATCCGCTTCTCAAACACCATGTAGTGTGAGAACGAAGCGGAGGCGATCGAGTCTTGTGGGGAAAAGTCGCAAACCTCTGCAGAGTGTAAAAACTAATCATGATTAGCCGTGTCCCCGGTTATGGACGTTTTGAGTATCTAGTACTTGAATATCATGTGAATCTCAACATGTTACTTCTAATAATAAAGTTATTGGGTTTTCAATGAGTACTTTTTAATTGGGATTGAGGATGCGTCAACCATTCTCAATGTTTAACAACCACCATGATAGTTAAATAAAATTATTCCTTTGATGTAGGGAAAAATCAGCTTTATGCAAAAATGTAACCGTAGAGCCTTACCACCAGCCAAATATGCATGTAGTGTAGGCTTATTGCTTCATTGTTCTCTATGTGTTACATTGCCCGATATTCCATGTCTTGACCTGTTTCGGGCTGCAACTTTTCATGTTGCGTACTTTTCGCATTTGACAGTAAGATGTTAGGTTGTGGTTCTATACTCGGTGATGCCGTTGGAGTTGATGGACTCACTCGTTTTCCAAGCCTTCCATTGTTATTATTAGATGGCCTTAAGCCATATTATTGTATTAAGTTCCCTTGTGGACAACGATGTAATAAGTGTGTGATTGCTACTGCTATAAATCCTTGAAGCATCTTGTGTGGTGTCGGCATTCTTGATCCAGGATGACACTGAGCACAGAGCGCTAGATCCATTCGGGTTTGGTCGCGACAGAGAATGGTATCAGAGCACACGCTGACTGTAGGACACGACCACTAGGATAAAGCCATAGATCACTATTCTCTTCCCATTTTCCAACTCCTCCTCTTTTCTACTCTCTTTAGGATGAAGGACGCGAAGATCAAGTACACCCAACCAGATGAAGGCACACCATTTGGATTTCACTTGAAGGAAGTTACCAAGTACCTGAACATTGGATTACCAAGTTTCACCGGAACTTTCAACGCCACTCTGCCTGAAGAGGAGCGCTGGAAGATTCACGCTCACGTTCCAGAAGGACATTCGCCCCAATCACCAAGCCAATAGATAGTGTTTTCAAAGGCACCAACTTGGAGTCTGGGAAAGAGCATGGCAGCTCACATCACCATGGGACGCATTGGAGAAGTTTATCAAGAAGACCTCAAGGACACAATCTACCAGATTTATGCGACGCCGAGACGACAAATGGGAAGTTGTCAACACTAAGAAGGATAGATCCATTGCAGCATTTATCCAGGAGTTAAACCAGCACATTCGACGCCAGAGAATCAGATGTGCAATGATATGTTGGAGTTGCGAATGCAAAGGAAGGATCATCGAGCTTGAAGAAGAACTAAAGACAACTCGCAAGGACTATATGGACGAGATCGTAGATCTAGCAAGACACAATAACGATCTTAAGTACGAGATTGAAGAACTCAAGAAGAAGTTGGCTCTCAAGAATGAAGACCAGTATGTCGATTGCCCAAGGGACTACATCAACATCGACGACACCGATTCGGATCCAAGTGAACCCGACTTTGAAGACGAAGCTGGAGCAGACATTATGGAGTCTTCCACCGGTTCAAATTAGTAGAAGTCCCCCACATATTAGTAGTATTCCCTCCATGTAAACATTATAGTACACATGCCTTTTGCGATAGTTAGATCGTTGTAAGCCTTTGTTTGATTGAATGAAGTGATTTTGTGTGTATTTGCTCATGTGCATTTGGGTAGTGATTCCCCTTAGACCTCATTCTATTCTAAATTCTCATCTTTTCTAAACCCATCGATGCCTCCGAGACGCGACCCGGATTCGCTTTTCCGCCAGAGATCACCCAACTGATCCAGCAGCGAGAATACCTCGATTCAAACACCGGTGCGTAACTGTGGCAACAACAACAACAACAACCCACCGCCACCACCACTGCGGATCATCCGACTCGTTTCCTTAGACTAAATCCGCCGGTGTATTCCAAAGAGCACCGAGCCAATTGTAGCAGTATGACCGGCTTCGCAAGATAGGAAGGGAGCCGACCATCGCAGGATGCACGGATGGTGAAAGAGTGAAGTTTGCAGCACATCAACTTGAAGGACCCGCAGAAGCATGGTGGGAGAATTTCACAGCCACTTACCACCCGTAGACACCGCCACATGGGATCAATTTCAGCAAGCTTTTCAGACCGCCCATGTTTCAAAGCAGGAGCTATGGCCATGAAGAAGCGTGAGTTTCGCAACTTACGCCAAGGAGGAAGGGCTGTTGGCCAAGACGTGGATGACTTTAGTAAACTAGCACGTTATGCCCCGGATGACGTTACTACGGATGCAGCTAAGCGGGAGAAGTTTCTAGAAGGACTGAATGATGAGTTCAAGATGCCATTGATGGTAGCCAGTTTCAATAACTACCAGGAGTTAGTAGACCGAACCCTCATGATTGAAGGAAAGCAGAAGAATTGAGAATCATAGCGGAAGTATGGACAAGGGAAGTATAACTGGAGCTCAGCGAAACCTCGTTATACCCCTAAATCAGGAATTCAGTTTCAGCATACCCATGGAGGAGGAAATTCGCATAACCATAACAGCACCAAGAATGGGAACGGAATGGAGGAAGCAACGGACAGAATCGCACCAACCCGTCAACACCATCCAAAGTAGACTGAGTCATGTTACTTGCTTTAAGTGCCGCAAGACTGGGCATTATGCCAATGACCGCCCGTAAGGCCGAATGGAAATGGCAATGGAAGCTCGAAAGAAGCCCAACCCTTTCAATAGAGGACAGGTGAACCACATTGAAGTGGAGGAGGTTGAAGATCAGCCCGATGCAAAGAATCGGTAAGTTTTTGGTTAAGTCATTTACTGCAGCTTGTTCTTTTCGATCGGTGCATCGCATTCATACATATCAAGGGATTTGTGGATAAGTACAAGTTACCAACCCAAGCCCTTAGGTCACCCATGCTAGTAACCTCACCCGAGTAGTACATGGCTAGTAAATGGTGTGATCGATCGCCATTAAGGATTGGACACTATGTTTTCCCCTCGGACCTAATAGTTCTGGAATCCCAAGGATTGGATGTGATATTAGGTATGGATTGGTTATCAAAGTATGGAGGAAACATTGATTGCTCCACTAGATCAATTTTGCTCACCACACCTGAAGGAAGAAGGATTAAGTATGTATCACGGCACGAGCCGAGGAGAGCACAAGTTAATTGCTTATCAGGAGTGGTACAGGAAGAAGTACCAGTGGTGAAGGATTTTTCCTGATGTATTTCCGGAAGAATTACCAGGAATGCCACCGGATAGAGACATTGAGTTTTTGATAGAACTTTTGCCAGGAACAGGACCGATATCGGCGACCGTATAGGATGCCAAAGACAGGATTTGGCGGAAATCAAGAAGCAGATTAAGGAACTTTTGGATAAAGGTTTTATACGCCCAAGCTCTTCACCTTGGGGATCACCCGTTTTGCTAGTGGAGAAGAAGGATGGATCGTTAAGAATGGTTGTTGATTATCGTGGATTGAATGAAGTAACAATCAAGAACAAGTACCCACTACCTATGATAAGTGACCTGTTTGATCGCTTGCAAGGAGCCAAGGTGTTTTCCAAGATCGACTTGTGATCAGGGTACCATCAGTTGAAGATTCGGGAGCAGGACATACCCAAGACAGCATTTACCACGAGATATGGACTATACGAGTATACCGTTATGTCATTTGGACTGACTAACGCACCAGCCTATTTCATGAACCTGATGAACAAAGTGTTTATGGAGTTTTTGGATAAGTTCGTCGTGGTGTTCATTGATGACATTTTGATTTTCTCGAAGAATGAAGAGGAACACAAGGAACATTTGCGATTGGTTTTGGAGAAACCGAGGGAACACCAGTTGTATGCCAAGTTCATGCAAATGTGAGTTTTGGTTAAAGGAAGTTGGATTTCTCGGACATGTTATATCCGGAGAAGGGATAGCAGTTGACCCCACTAAAGTTGAGACCGTAACCAAATGGGAAGCACCAACGACAGTTGGAGAGATTCGAGTTTCCTTGGACTCGCAGGATACTACCGAAGATTCATTGAGAATTTCTCAAGGATTGCTAAGCCTATGACATAATTGTTGAAGAAGGAAAATAAATTCATATGGACCGAGGACTGTGAGGCAAGTTTTCGTGAGTTGAAGAAAAGATTGGTTACCTCACCAGCTTTTGATATTGCCGGATCGGACTAAGGATTATGAGGTATATTATGACGCTTCACGCCGAGGACTTGGAGCAGTACTTATGCAGGAAGGAAGAGTGGTTTCGTATGCTTCACGACAACTTAAGCCCCATGAGTTGAATTATGCCACTCACGATTTGGAGTTAGCAGCCGTAGTGCATGCCCTGAAGACGTGGAGACATTTTCTCATTGGAAATCATTGTGAAGTATATACGGATCACAAGAGTTTGAAGTACATCTTCACACGTATGAATTGAATCTCGAGACAAAGGAGATGGTTAGAGCTTATCAAGGATTATGACATGAGATTGCATTATCACCCGGAAGGCTAATGTCGTAGCAGACGCATTGAGCCGTAAGAGCCACGTCAATACTCTAATGATGGGAGGAATACCCAATGAGTTAGCCGAGGACCTTCGAGAGCTATGTTTGGAAATAGTACCGAGAGGCTATGTAGCAGCATTGGAGATTCAGTCAACGCTGATGGACAAAATCAGAGAAGCCCAAAAGGCAGATAAGGAAGTTGCCTCTATAAAGGAGAAAATGAGCAAAGGAAAGTTAGCACCCCGTTTCGTTGGACCGTATAAGATTTTGCAACGCATGGGAGAAGTTGCTTATAAGTTGGAATTGCCAGAATGACTATCAGGAGTTCATGATGTATTCCATGTTTCTCAGTTGAAGAAATGTCACCCCGAGATAGCAGAGGTACCGTTAAGAGACACAGTACCATTGGAAGCAATACAGTTGAAGGATGATTTGACATATGAGGAAAGACCGATTAAGATTCTCGATTATGCCAGCAGAGTTACCCGCAGCAAGGTTATCAAGTTTTGCAAAGTTCAAAGGAGCCACCACACCGAGGATGAAGCCACCGGGAAAGAGAGGAAGTTTTGCTCAAGGACCACCATCACCTGTTTTCTAGCCAACCCGAATCTCGAGGGCGAGATTCATCTTAAGGGTGTAGGTTTTTAACATCCCAAATTTTCAATTTGGAATGTTATACATTAGATCATCATGCATATCATATTTTCTCGCATTTTCCGATCCTAGAAAATTTCACGCAACTCAAGGACCCTCGGAGAGAGTTGGAAGTTTCATTATTTTCATATTTGGGATTTCTCAAATTTTGGAAATAGGATCATTGGATTTATTTAATTATCTTCATAAAGTTTTTCCTATAAAATCTCAAGAGAGGGAATAATATGACTTTCCCAATATTTAGGAAAAACGAAGATATTTTAAATAAATCAAATTTGGGTTTTGAAGATTTATTTTGCTTAGGCAAAAATGAGCATTTTAAAATTTAATTGCATGTTGCAGTTTTTAAAAGTTCATTTTGTTCGACTCATTTTTAGGAGTCGGAGAAAATTTGTTTATTTAATTTGGAATTCATTTGGTATTTTTTTTAATTCGTTTACTTTTAGTTTTAATTTAAAAAAACGCGCCCCACTGGACGAGGCCCAGCCGGCCCAGCCAGCCAGGCCCAGCGCCCCAGCCCACCTCCCTTCCCCTCGCGCCGCTGGAGGAGTCCCGCCGCCACGCCGCCGCTCGACTCGGCTCGGACACGGGAGCCCGCCGTGCCCCCCTCCCCACGCAACCGGAGCCCTCCCCCTTTATAACCCGGCGCCCCCCTCTCTCTCCATCGCCCCTTGCCGCCGCCGCCCTCACCCGAGCCAGGAGCCGCCCGTCGCCCGACGCCGCCGCCGTCGCCCTCGTCGCCCGAACACGCCGCCGTCGCCCGGAGCCCCTCGCCGACCCGCCGCCACCCACCGACCCGCCCGACCCACCGGAGACCCGCTGAGCCGCCCGGTGACCGCGGAGGTAGCCACCGCCGCGCCACCGATCCGATCCGGTTTTCTCAAAAGACCCGATCCGGTTTTTTTTTTGCGATGTTTGGTTTTCAAAAACCTAGATTGGTTTTATTTTTTCGGTTTTCTTAATTAACGAACGTTCACCGACCCGTTCGTTTCAATGAACGCGTTTGTTGGATTCGTTACATTATCTAACGTCCGTTATTTAGTTCGTTCGTCGTTTTCTTTTAAATCGGATTTAATCCGTTATTTTTGATTCGATTTCTGATCCGATTTTCAAAACTGTTTTATTTCTTGCTCGTTTATCTAATCAGGTGTTTCAAGCGCCTGGAGTTTCAGAATTGAAACCGCCGTTCCGACTAACCTATTTTCACAGAGTTTTGCTACTGTGAGATTTTGACCTAATTTCAGTTTGCTAAACCGAGTAGTTCTCTCTCGAGTTCCGACTTTCTGTACTTTATTTGATTCGATTCTTTTGCCACCAGGGTTATTAAGTTGAACTATCTGGTTAGATCTTTTATTCGAGATTTCCTGTGCATTAGATGAGTACTTATTGTATGCTTGTTGTTTGTCTGCGTTAGATCACCCGGTGCGCCGCTTGTTATTTCGAATCTCTAGGACTCATGGATCATCGCTAAGGCAAGTAACACTTTGATCATACTTTTCTACTACCCAGTTTTATGCATTAGATCAAACCCCAAACACTTGCATGATTAGGATCTAATCAAATTGTGGGATGGGAAGTAGATTGAGGTAGTACCTATTACACGATTACTTATGAAACCTTGGGAGTTACTTCTCGTTTGCTTGATTATGCCATGCTATGCTAGTAGACGTGGATTGGGTGAGTGAATATCCATGACAGATGTGAGATTGTTAATTAATGGTTTTATCTAAGGTGGCAACTTAAACACACATCTGGGTGGATTGAGGCACCGGTTTCTATCGAGATTTGCATGTATTTCTTCTGACCGCCACCCGGGCTCTAAGGGCTCATGAGATTTTTCAAACTAGAAACTTCCGTGTGCAGCCACAAGCCAATTATGGGCTCTGGCGTAGTTGACTAAGTTGTGCGAACTCTTACGGGTAGGCTAGCTGATGTAGGGGATGTAGGTTGGTACGGTCTACCCACATGTAAGGTGCTAAGCGCTAGAAAGACTATGTCTCGGTCATCCGCTTTCTCAAACACCATGTAGTGCGAGAGCAGAAGCGGAAGGCGATCGAGTCTTGTGGGGAAAAGTGCGCAAACCTCTGCAGAGTGTAAAACTAATCATGATTAGCCGTGTCCCGGTTATGGACGTTTTGAGTATCTAGTACTTGAATATCATGTGAATCTCAACATGTTACTTCTAATAATAAAGTTATTGGGTTTTAATGAGTACTTTTTAATTGGGATTGAGGATGTTGTCAACCATTTTCAATGTTTAACAACCACCATGATAGTTAAATAAAATTATTCCTTTGATGTAGGGAAAAATTAGCTTTATGCAAAATGTAACCGTAGAGCCTTACCACCAGCCAAATATGCATGTAGTATAGGCTTGTTGCTTCATTGTTCTCTATGTGTTACATTGCCAAGATATTCCATGTGTTGACCGCTTCGGGCTGCAACTTTTCATGTTGCGCACTTTTCGCATTTACGAGTAAGATGTTAGGTTGTGGTTCTATACTCGGTGATGCCGTTGGAGTTGATGGACTCACTCGTTTTCCAAGCCTTCCATTGTTATTATTAGATGGCCTTAAGCCATATTATTGTATTAAGTTCCCTTGTGGACAACGATGTAATAAGTGTGTGATTGCTACTCTGCTATAAATCCTTCGAAGTACTGTGTGGTGTCAGCATTACTGATCCAGGGATGACACTGAGCACAGAGCGCTAGATCCATTCGGGTCTGGTCGCGACAGGGAGGCAGCGTATATTGTTTCTCACACAAAGGTATAAAGAAATAAAGAAATAAAGAAATTAGCATACCTATTTAATTTTTGGGTTCTTATTATTTATGCCACAAGTTGTGTATCACTACTCAGTTTTGCCATTAGAAGTTACAACTACTCAAAAAATGCAATCGATCCGTGAGATGCCTGCTTGAAAATGCAATTAGATATCTAAAAGATGCCATCGTTAAGTCAGATGTTTGCTCAGAAATGCCATTAGACATTGTTATTTTCACATCAAACCCGTTGACCATGTTACAGGACAAAAATAAGCTGATTATCACGATGATAAGTTAATGGTTTCCAGCACAACACACCCCTCAAATAAATCTAAGCACCCTGGAATTCTTTGACAAAACTAAGCACCCTGAAATTCTTTGACAACTAAACTGCTGGCTATATGATGTTGGCCATATATATTGTACGTATATAATGCGAAGAAGCAAGTGGTAGTACTATACCAACTAAAAGATGAAATGTACGAAATATAATGAGAAGAAACATAACATGGTTCTGTTGGGGGTTCAGCACAACACACCCCTGAAATTAAACTAAGCACACCTGAAATTAAACTATGCAACTAATCCGGTAGACACTGCATTAGAACCACCATGAGCAACGACACTGCAACCTTACTTGTAGTCCTTGTCCACATCCTCGACTTCGTCCTTGTCCCTCTTCCTCTTGGCTGATACTTCTTTGCTTGAACCGCACACTTGGCTCTTGCTCTTCATCCAACCCTTGTAGGTATTGAAACAAAGGTAGCCATCCATTGCATCATAGTGGATGTGGTCTATATCTAGTACATTCCACTGCCATGCATGACGATGAAACGTGTATGGAGGTTTCTCTAGTTTACCGTACGAAGGATGAACCATGGCTCCTGCCAGGGTCAGCATTGAAGGCTAATCATGGGAGGGCAGCAGCCGATTCTTCTGGAGGTCGAAGGGGTTGCCTACAACGAGGCCTATTCGACCCAGGACTCTTTTGTCGTTCGTAAAGTCTACAGTAACGAATTTAACTAGGTCGTTCTTAAATTTCTCGCACTCAACGTCGGCATGGCATATGTGGTAAACCAAGCATAAGTCATGCACGCAAACCTGGATCACGGCGGGCTTCTTCTTCTCTTCCTCCTTTAGATCCTTCTCTTGTCCCAGGACTATGGTGTACTCAACATCTAGCCCAGCGACCCACTCATCATTTGAATTTTTGAACATGCGACTGAAGCGAGCAAGGCTTCCTTTCACCGTCGCGGAAGAACGGGTGTAGATGATGTCGAACTCATTGCCGGTGATGGTTCTAACCTTGTACTCACCGCCGATCATGGAGATTTGGACGCGTAATGTGAAAGGACGGGACGACTAGGAGCGAACTGCTGTAATGTTAAAGGACGTCCGGGGACGAGTAGGAGCGAACTGCCAGCGGTTTTTCGATTGTAAAAATGCTGAGTGGGGGCGTCGCGGCGAGGTAGTGGCTTGCCTGCTGGATAAATGGATTCATGCACAGTGCTATGGGCGCCCAATTAGATGTCATGTCTACTCGACGCCCAATTAAATGGCTTTCGATGTCATGTCAAGCATCGGGAAATTTACAGGTGATACGAAGCTTTCCATTCTCCCATGATACGGGCTTACGAGAGCCCCTGTATCTGAGATTGAGCGGTTGCATGGCGTAATTCTAGACCTATGGGTGCATATCCTATCCTGGAGGGTTATTCTGCAAATTTTCAGCAACTTAACATGCGACCGTTCTAGATCCAAGGGCTGCCAGCAGCCCGTATCATGGTCGCGCCGCCTACCACGACTGTCGCCTCGCTCGCGCGGTCGCACCCTTGGAGATTTAACACGGTGTGTTAGGCTATCTGATGTTGGCATGTCATACATGGTCATCACTTAGTCACTCGTACTAGAACAAGGTTAGCTATAAGGTTGGCTCTAAGAGTATTTTTTTACTTCTCTTTATCTCTTTCTTCGTAGTATTTATTGCATTTGACAAGGAGTGACTTCTTTCAATGAAATGGTGCTTAGATGAGGTGCTAAGGGCATTAAATGGCTTAGCAATCAAGTCCCCAATGCATAGGTGCTTAGTTTTTTGTTGCTAAGTTCGCTTCATTTAATTAAGTATAGACTCAAAACTGTCTTTTCACCTAGGTACACGCGCTTAGCACCGTTTCTTCCTTGGGTCACCAAACTAGTATCTCTCTTCTTAATTAACTTGCCACATCAGACCTTATGCCTGTGTGGCAAGCTTAGCACCTGTAGGAGCAAGTAAGTACTCCCTCCGTTCCAAAATAGATGACCCAACTTTGTACGTTAGTACAAAGTTGGGTCATCTATTTTGGAATGGAGGGAGTACAATAGTGGGCTATAAGCCCGCTTTACATGCCAATTTTGCATATGTGGAAGAAAGAGGCATGGAAAAAGTGGAGGAGTGGGCTCTCATGCAAGAGCCAGCCTCTACATGGTGGAGCATTGGGAGAGGTACCTGTATGAAGGTGGTCAGAAATCGGGAGACTCACGCCAGTCGTAGCGCCGCAGTTAAAATGATAATGGCAAGTCAAATCACGGGGCCCCACCTGTCCAGCAGTAACTCGCTATCAAATCACACAACCCTACGTTTGCAGCAGCCTACTCCCTCATCTTCTTGCATCTCTGTCGAACCGACTAGCCGGAACTGCCACGCCTACCGCGTAGGAAAAGCCCCACCCTCGACTTCTAAATAGTACAGTATACTAACTTAGTTGAACTGCACAAATGATATCCAAATTATAGTTGAACATTCCAGGAGGTTCACGACCAACCTTGATGTTGCTCAATTTTATTGCAACTAATGAAGAAGAAGCTCTGTGGGTTTCGTTTTCTGATGGAAATGGAACCGGGGCTGGAGCCCTTTTCTTAAAAAAAAGCTGCTAGCTCATGGGTGACGGTGTCCTGGACTAGGGGGTACCCACCACATCGTCTCCCAACTAGGTGGATCGGGCCGAGGACCCCCATGGTGGTTCACTCATGGGCCAATTCGGGCAGCCCATGCCGCATACAAGGAGTATTCCACAAGACTTGGTGATCAAGACAAGGACTCCTCTCCACCAACATATTCGGCTAGGACTCTTATTATCCTAGGCCTCTGGTACATCATATAAGCCGAGGCCAGGCTAGCCGCTAGATTATTATGACATTACTCATCATACCTTTAGGTCTTAGACCACAACATATGATCTCGAGGTAGATCAACTCTTGTAACCCTATATTCATCAAGATCAATCAAGCAGGAAGTAGGGTATTACCTCGATAGAGAGGGCCCAAACCTGGGTAAACATCGTGTCCCCTGTCTCCTGTTACCCATCGATCCATGAGACATAGCTTGGGACCCCCTACCCGAGATCTGCCGGTTTTGACACCGACAATGCTGCTTTCATTGAGAGTTCCGCTTTGTGTGATCGGGAAAAGGATCAATGGCTCGCCTGCAGATCAACGGCCACGTTGACGTCTTTGTTGCCGCCTCGACTGATCACCTTGGCTTGACCGAGGACTGTGCCCTAACTCCAATCATCATGTTCGGACGAGGGCCTTCATCAACATCAACTCCGATCTCTATCAAGATCATGGAGGAATCATCCATGGAGCTCGGGGGCTCGACGTCAACATTGCCCTCGGGCGACCATGCTATTTTTCCGAACAACAAACTTGTATCCGCTGCCACCACCTCCTCGAGCATCGGTTTGACGATTCCTTCGGTGGAATTGTGTGGAATTAAGTCTACAACAATCGTGCAAAATTTCGTCGAGTTCCGCTGGAGGAATCTCTAGCAATCTATGATATACCGGAGCCCTGTCAAATCTGGACGGGAATCCGGACAAGTTTATCCTTTGGAAGATCCAACCATTCATCTGCTGCGGAATTCCCATTTTTACCACCCCTCCAAATTTCAGCTCGATCCGACGGTTCAAACTCCGGGAACCTTTCGATGAGTGGACCAATTTTTGGATATGTTTTCTTCCCGAATAAGAATTCGGCCCGAGTTCATGTTTCTTCAAGAACGGGATATTGGACAACCCTTTTGAAGGAATTTTTTTCTAGGGTATTGTGCGTTGTTTTTAAACACGTACCCATATAATTTTAAGCCTCCTCCGAGGTAATCTTCACCATCACGCTGGTGTCAAACCAGTCCGGCAATATTGCTCCACGGCTGCCGACCTGTGCTAGACACGTCGCTGCTTTGTAGAGCCGAGCTTAACTTCTTTGGATCATCATCTCGGCAAGCCAAACAAGAATTCGGCATCGCGAAGGATAAATCATCACCAACATCGCTGCCCCACGGATTACACGGAGCGGGCACACCGGCATCGCCGCATGGTCACTTCATCAAGCCAGCATTGACCGCGTCACAAGTCACGACCTGCGTCGGCATGACCGCACTGTTTCTTCTTCAAGCCGATGTCCATCACGCCGAACTGATTCAACACCTCGGATGACATGGCAGCTGCAACGTCTCCTCACCGACCTGCTACGTCACCTCGGCTGGACCAGGGACTTGGCTATTTCTTCATCAACATACTCCGGTGACTTCAAGGCCACCAAACAATTAGCTTCGGCCACGTTAGCTGGACCAAGGGCTTTGTCTCGGCAAGCCAACCTTTGCCAGCCCCGCCATGCCGTAGCTTTATCGCCCGTCAGGCAATGGGTGTGCGGATCGAGCCCCAATTTTGGGAGTCACCTTTCTTCGGATTGCTACAACAAATAAACCAGGTGCTATTTATCCTAGTAATATTTGCTTGTTTGGATTTATTTTTCCCAAGGAATTATTACTCTGGTTTTTTCCATCATCTGTACACAGGTCTATTAAATGGTGGCCGCATTAACGGCGGTCACATGGTGGTTCGGTCAGTTTTCATACAAAGCCTGGCGAACGCCGCATCCGGAACTCGGACGGACCTGTGAAGTCAGGCTTTGCCACACCTTTACCGCATTACGCTGACGCCTTGCATCGACATTGACTTCAGCGCCAGACCACATATCTTTAAATAAATTATTTTACGTAAATAAATTACGCGAGGATTTTTATATATTTATATTATTATTGGCCTGCACTATTTTGCATGTGCAGGTAACGGACTCTGACTGCTTCACGTGGTCTCTTCGGCAAGCCAACGCCATCGTCCCAATCGGCGTAAATCAGCTCGCGTGATCACCTTGTTGGTCGTGTTGCCATACCGACGTGTTCGGCTGCCTCGGGGACTTCGGCATCACCAAGAGAGCTCTATCTCATCGAGTGTGCGGCGCACAGGCCATATTTATTTCATTACTCATTTTGCATAAATTATTTATTATGCAACATTTTTTATTATTATTACTATTATCTCTGGTTTTTACTATTTTTTGTGCATAGGTAAATGATCCGGATCGGGCAGTGTTGTCACGTCGGTGTACTGACATACCACGTCACCTTGGCCGGACGGGGGGCTTCGTCATCACTTCATTAACCCACACCGGGGACTTTGGCGTCCCTCTGTCGGCCTACATTGGCCGTGCTATGTCACCACTTCGGATTGCTGAGCTCTTCGCTCCGCAACCTCGGGACTGGCTTGGGGGATGGAACCTTGTCCCGCATCAAGCTCGGACCGCGTCATCAACGTCGAACACATTAACCAGCTAAGTCGCTTTCATGCTCAAAAACTTTCAGTTTTAAATTTTGTTCGGTTCGACCAAGAATTGTACTTTTTTGACAAAAAGTTGTTTGTGAAAAAACTTCCTTGTCAAAACTTTGTTTGTGAGACACAAATTCAAATACCCTGTTTACATGGGGGCTTCCTCTATGAAGCCTTCCCTCTTGCATATGATTATACTTGTATGGCTTCGTTCCTTGTTCGTGTATTACGCCACAATATGCACCATGTTGACTTAAGTGTTCCGCAGTCGGGTTGGCTTGCTCCTGTGTTTACCCCTACGTTCCCAATTGTTCGGCTAGGGAGTAAAGGGAGCACCTCTGCGATTGTCACGATTGGGTCATCCGAGCTCGGACCTTAGACTGGGTGAAGCCGAAAGCTAGTGCTCTTATTGTTTTCGATCATGGTCGGCACACAACGGAACTCACGAATACAAAAAAATCTATTGCACAAGTCTCATAGTAACAATGAGCAACCGAAGAAAGGTATCGGTGGGGGTACTATTTTCTTAGAAGATGCTTCTTACACTTCACAAGAATATAGCATAAGTTCCCTGGCGTGCTTTTGTCTGTTACAGCCTTATGGCCTAATTGCACAGTTATCGGAAACACCGCCGATATTCTCGATGTGGAGTACATAACACTTTTCGCCCTCGATCAAGAGGGAGAAGCCGACGGTCGGTTAAGACGCTTAAAGTTCGGTGAACATATATATGATATAAGTACTTGCACATACAATCATTATACATAAAATTCTTCTACCCAAGTCACCTGGGGGCTCTTAAATTTACATGAGCCATTTTATAATCAGTGTTTTCTTCTTGTTCGTTGCAAAGTCTTTTTCTATCACCCCCTTTTTCGACCCGAGTGTGTGGTCAATAGCTGAAGAGCCTAATTTCTCTCTCAAAGCTGCTAGAGTTTAGTTTGCTAAACTAGCCTAATGAGAAGTACTCCGCCTTTGGGATAGAAGGTTCAAGCCGTAGGCTGACCCGCTTGAAGTCTTGAGATAGGATGTGTCATGTTAAAGCACGATGGAAGCACCATTTTTTTCTCTCTAAAGACTAATTTTTGATTTGGCACCGAACACTTGATCTAGTTCGGACGACCAGTTTTTACTGAAGTTTTTGGTTTTCCAAGCCCATGGCACTTTTAAACTATTTCTGTGTTTCCAGCATTAGTCTCGCAGTGCAACGCCGGACACCTTTAGAAATTCGGCAAAAACATGCTCGGATATTGCTATATATGCATTGGTTTCGAATTTTGTCTTCGGTCAATAGTTGGGTTGCCCGGCTCCTGTGCTTGCCGCCTACGTTCCGCTTTGTTCGGCTAGGTGCGCAAAGGGAGAACCATTGTGATTATGCTTCCAGCTAGCATGGTTAAGCGCCTCAGTGGAGAAAGCCGGAAACTAACTGTCACAATAAGTGTAAACTGGTCAGCGATCCGATGACTACATTAAACTATAAAGATCGATAGAGGTCACCCCGTGTTAAATAACGGTCCATTCATAACATTGACCTAAGTGTTTACGGCTTGACCTCGACTGTCGCCGAACACTAACCGGGGGCTAGTAACTGGCCTCCCAACTTTAAGCTCCTATGACTAAGTGAAAGTTATAAAGCCTGCATAAATGATTGCCTCGTTTCCGCTAACACAACCGCCTTCGGTCACCGAGACGTCGGCTAAGGGTTGTTTTGTTATTGTGACAACACCCTGCGTAGCATCTACAAGGGGGTGGAAGCCGACGATGGGCCACTTTCAACTGATAAACGGTCGCAACAGAGTCAAAATAAACATATCATCAGCGTTTGTATTTCATATACGAGGGCTGCCTTCCGCAATCATCGTTATAAAAGCCATAAATATGCATCAATTTGACTTAAGATTTTGGTCAAGCTGGGTTGCCTGGCTCCTGTGCTTACCCCTACGCTCCCGATTGTTCGGCTAGGCGGTAAAGGGAGCACCTCTGTGATTGTTACTACCGGGTCATCCGAGTTAGTACCTCAGACTGGGTGAAGCCGAAAGCTAGCAATCTTAAAGTATCACATTGGTCGTCAACAACGGAAGTGAAAATTTTGGTTCATTAATACCATAGAGTTCGGGAACTTTCCCGAACTAAATCCTCATTATTTTTCTCCTGCATTGATCGGAGGTGAGGTTTCATGATCATGGTTGGCATGACAACCCAAAGAAAGGAACCGATAGAAGGACTATTTTCTTTGGAAGATGTTTCTTACGTCAAAACGTAATATAACATATCTTGCCGTGTACCTTTGTTTATAAAACCATATGGCTGGATTGCCTTGTTTTAAATCTTTGCCCTTATAACGGCGTTATAAAGTAGGAAAACACTCCTCGGCTACTGGCCGAAGAGGTTGAAGCCGATGGTCGGTCAACAAAGTTTTGTACAATGCGGATCCAAGCATTAATGATGTAAAGTACTTGGATACATAGAATCATTACACATAATTTGTGATTTTACTCCGGATATCGATCCTTAATTCGGCCACCCGTGCCCACATTAAGGCTCGGGGGCTACTGGGCTTCACGCTCATTATTTATAAATATTAAAGGGGCACATCGATCCCCTGATCTGGTGTTGCCACCCGACCAGTGTCTCGGGGGCTACTGCATTGGCAATCCAATGCAGAAAATTTAAGTGCAATATAGTTTTCGAGGAGATTATGATCCTCAGGTTGATCGGCCACACCCAACCTGAGTCTTGAGGACTTTGCACACTACTTTTTGTGTCCCGAAGTATTCTGCCGAGCTAGGAGTTGATCCTCAGGCCAATTTTGCGAATCAACCTGAGTCTCAGGGGCTACTGGGATCAGCGGTCTTATATCATCCTTCAGGTGCATCTCGGATTTTCGACTGATACACACCTTGAGGGCTACTGGCTATATATCTCGGCAGAGAATAAATTTCACCAAGCAAAAATATTGACAAAAAATCGGCCCTTGATGGGTGGTGCACCACCTCAGGCAGTCCGCATAAAGCTCAGCGCCAAATGGCTGGCTCCATAGAGGTCATTTCTGTCATTAAGATCGGCTAAACTCCTTCAACTTTTTTGAACCAAGGTGATCTATGACACCTCGGATATAGTCCGGCATTGGAGCTTGGACATAGTCCGGCGTTGGAGCTCGGATACAGTTCGGCGCTGGAACTCGAATGCAGTCCGGCATTGGAGCTCGGCTGTAACAATACTCTTCGGATACAGTCCGGCGTTGGAGCTCGGATACATTCCGGCATTGGAGCTCGGAAGCGGTTCGGCGTTGCTGCCGGCTGCAAAAGATACCTCGAATATAGTCCGGTGTTGGATATTGGATGCAAGTGGGCACTACCGCCCGGGAACAACTTCAAACCCGAGGTGTGGCATAAAAATAACAAGGCATTGATAAAGGTCGATAACTTAAAGGGGCTCCTCGGATACTCCACGTGTAAACTCTTCGAATTTACTTCGGCGATCCTCAAGATGGAAGATGAGAAGATTTGTTGAACCAGTTTTCAAGACCGACGACCGAAGATGAAGAACAGTTCGGAAGGATCGAGGCACGTCCCCAACTTGAAGACCGGTTCAGGGGGCTACTGACGGTGTCCTGGACTAGGGGGTACTCACCACATCGTATCCCGACTAGGTGGATCGGGCCAAGGACCCCCATGGCGGTTCACTCATGGGCCACTTCGGGCAGCCCATGCCGCATACAAGGAGTATTCCACAAGACTTGGTGATCAAGACCAGGACTCCTCTCCACCAACATATTCGGCTAGGACTCTTGTTATCCTAGGCCTCTAGTACATTATATAAGCCGAGGCCAGGCTAGTCGCTAGATTATTATGCCATTACTCATCATACCTTTAGGTCTTAGACCACAACATATGATCTCGAGGTAGATCAACTCTTGTAACACTATATTCATCAAGATCAATCAAGCAGGAAGTAGGGTATTACCTCGATAGAGAGGGCCCGAACCTGGGTAAACATCGTGTCCCCTGTCTCCTGTTACCCATCGATCCATGACACATAGCTTGGGACCCCCTACCCGAGATCTGCCGGTTTTGACACCGACAATGGGACATTGCATCATTTTAGGTGAACTGCACCAAGAGGGAGAGGCGAGACGGTGTTTTTTGAATGGAGATTATGGAGAGGAGAGGAGGTGGTTTTGCAATGGAGAAGAGGGAGAGGAGCGTGTTGTCAGTGTTAAAACCGGTGGATCTCGGGGAGGGGGTCCCGATTTGTGCGTCAAGGCTGATGGTAACAGGAAGCAAGGGACACAGATGTTTACCTAGGTTCGGGCCCTCTCGATGGAGGTTAAACCCTACTTCCTGCTTGATTAATATTGATGATATGGGTAGTACAAGAGTAGATCTACCACGAGATCGTAGAGGCTAAACCCTAAGAGCTAGCCTATGATGTTATGAATGTAATAGTGATCGGCCTTCTAAGTGAAGGAAATATGCCCTAGAGGCAATAATAAAGTTATTATTTATTTCCTTATATCATGATAAATGTTTATTATTCATGCTAGAATTGTATTACCCGGAAACATGATACATGTGTGAATACATAGACAAATATAATATTTCCTAACTCATTAATCAAAGATGGTTATGTTTCCTAACCATAGACATGTGTTGTCATTTGATTAATGGGATCACATCATTAGGAGAATGATGTGATTGACTTGACCCATTCCGTTGGCCCAGCACTTGATTGTTTAGTATGTTGCTATTGCTTTCTTCATGACTTATACAAAGTTCCTACAACTATGAGATTATGCAACTCCCATTTACCGGAGGAACACTTTGTGTGCTACCAAACGTCACAACGTGAATCGGGTGATTATAAAGGTGCTCTCTGGTGTGTCTCCAAAGGTACATGTTGGGTTGGCGTATTTCAAGATTAGGTTTTGTCACTCCGATTGTCGGAGAGGTATCTCTGGGCCCTCTCGGTAATGCACATCACTATAAGCCTTGCAAGCAATGTGGCCAATGAGTTGGTTACAAAATGATGCATTACGGAACGAGTAAAGAGACTTGCCGGTAACAAGATTGAACTAGGTATTGGATACCGACGATCGAATCTCGGGCAAGTAACATACCGATGACAAAGGGAACAACGTATGTTGTTATGCGGTTTGACCGATAAAGATCTTCGTAGAATATGTAGGAGCCAATATGAGCATCCAGGTTCCGCTATTGGTTATTGACCGGAAATAGTTCTAGGTCATGTCTACATAGTTCTCGAACCCGTAGGGTCCGCACGCTTAACGTTACGATCATAGTTTTATTATGAGTTTATAAGTTTTGATGTACTGAAGGTTGTTTGGAGTCCCGGATATGATCACGGACATGACGAGCAGTCTCGAAATGGTCGAGACATAAAGATTGATATATTGGACGACTATATTCAGACACGGGAAGTGTTCCGGGTGATTTCGGAGAAAACCGGAGTGCCGGAGGGTTACCTAACACCCCGGGAGAAGTAATGGGCCTTATGGGCTTTAGTGGAGAGAGAGAGGGGCAGCCAGGATGGGCCGCGCGCCCCCTCCCCCTCTGGTCCGAATTGGACTAGGAGAGGGGGCGGCGCCCCCCTCTTTCCCTCTCCCTCTCCCCCTTCCTTTCCCCCTCCTAGTAGGAGTAGGAAAGAGGGAGTCCTACTCCTACTAGGAGGAGGACTCCTCCTCCTTGGCGCACCCCAAGGGCCGGCCGGCCTCCCCCTTGCTCCTTTATATACGGGGGCAGGGGGCACCCTAGGACACACAAGTTGATCTTCGTAATCGTTCCTTAGCCGTGTGCGGTGCCCCCCTCCACCATATTCCACCTCGGTCATATCATTGCGGTGCTTAGGCGAAGCCCTGCATCGGTAGAACATCATCATCGTCACCACGCCATCGTGCTCACGGAACTCATCCCCAACACCCTGCTGGATCGGAGTCCAGGGATCGTCATCGAGCTGAACGTGTGCTGAACTCGGAGGTGCCGTACGTTCGGTACTTGGATCGGTCGGATCGTGAAGACGTACGACTACATCAACCGCGTTGTCTTTACGCTTCCTCTTACGGTCTACGAGGGTACGTGGACTACACTCTCCCCTCTCGTTGCTATGCATCACCATGATCTTGGCGTAGCGTAGGGAATTTTTGAAATTACTACGTTCCCTAACAAAGGCATCCGAGCCTGGTTTTATGCGTTGATGTTATATGCACGAGTAGAATACAAGTGAGTTGTGGGCGATACAAGTCGATCGCTTACCGGCATGTCATACTTTGGTTCGGGCGGTATTATTGGATGAAGCGGCCCGGACCGACATTACGCCAGACGCTTACGCGAGACTGGTTCTACCGACGTGCTTTGCACACAGTGGTCGGGCGGTGTCAGTTTCTCCAACTTTATTTGAACCGAGTGTGGCTACGCCCGGTCCTTGCGAAGGTTAAAATAGCACTAACTTGACGAACTATCGTGGTGGTTTTGATGCGTAGGTAAGAACGGTTCTTGCTCAACCCGTAGCAGCCACGTAAAACTTGCAACAACAAAGTAGAGGACATCTAACTTGTTTTTGCAGGGCATGTTGTGATGTGATATGGTCAAGACGTGATGCTATATTTTATTGTATGAGATGATCATGTTTTGTAACCGAAGTTATCGGCAACTAGCGTGAGCCATATGGTTGTCGCTTTATTGTATGAAATGCAACGCTCATAATTGCTTTACTTTATCACTAAGCGGTAGCGATAGTCGTAGAAGCAATAGTTGGCGAGACGATAACGATGCTACGATGGAGATCAAGGTGTCGCGCCGGTGACGATGGTGATCATGATGGTGCTTTGGAGACGGATATCACAAGCACAAGATGATGATGGCCATATCATATCACTTATATTGATTGTATGTTATGTTTATCCTTTATGCATCTTATCTTGCTTTGATTGACGGTAGCATTTTAAGATGATCTCTCACTAATTATCAAGAAGTGTTCTCCCTGAGTATGCACCGTTGCCAAAGTTCGTCGTGCCCAGACACCACGTGATGATCGGGTGTGATAAGCTCTCGTCCATCTACAACGGGTGCACGCCAGTTTTGCACACGCCGAATACTCGGGTTAAACTTGACGAGCCTAGCATATGCAGATATGGCCTCGGAACACGGAGACCGAAAGGTCGAGCGTGAATCATATAGTAGATATGATCAACATAGTGATGTTCACCATTGAAAACTACTCCATCTCACGTGATGATCGGTTATGGTTTAGTTGATTTGGATCACGTGATCACTTAGATGACTAGAGAGATGTCTGTCTAAGTGGGAGTTCTTAAGTAATATGATTAATTGAACTTAAATTTATCATGAACTTAGTACCGATAGTATTTTTCTTATCTATGTTTGTTGTAGATAGATGGCTCGTCTTTGTTGTTCCGTTGAATTTTAATGCGTTCCTTGAGAAAGCAAAGTTGAAAGATGATGGTAGCAATTACACGGATTGGGTCCGTAATTTGAGGATTATCCTCATTGCTGCCTGCACATAATTACGTCCCGAAGCGCCGCCGGTGCCGCCTGCGAGGAGCAACGCCAGATGTTATGAACGTCCGCAGAGCAAAGCCGATGACTACTCAATAGTTCAAGGTGCCATGCTTTACGGCTTAGAACCGGGTCTTCAACGACGTTTTGAACGCGTCATGGAGCATATGAGATGTTCCAGAGTTGAAGTTAATATTTCAAGCAAATGCCCGAATTGAGAGATATGAAGTCTCTAATAAGTTCTATAGCTGCAAGATGGAGGAGAATAGTTACACGGTGAGCATATACTCAAAATGTCTCGTATAATAATCACTTGATTCAACTGGGAGTTAATCTTCCGGATGATAGCGTCATTGACAGAATTCTCCAATCACTGCCACCAAGCTACAAGAGCTTCATGATGAACTATAATATGCAAGGGATGGAAAAGACGATTCCCGAGCTCTTCGCAATGCTAAAAGCTGCGGAGGTAGAAATCAAGAAGGAGCATCAAGTGTTGATGGTCAACAAGACCACTAGTTTCAAGAAAAAGGGAAAAGGAAAGAAGAAGGGGAACTTCAAGAAGAAAAGCAAGCAAGTTGCTACTCAAGAGAAGAAACCCAAGTCTGGACCTAAGCCTGAAACTGAAAGTGCTTCTCCGCAAGCAAACTGGTCACTTTGAAGCGGAACTGCCCCAAGTATTTGGCGGATAAGAAGGATGGCAAGGTGAACAAAGGTATATGTGATATACATGTTATTGATGTGTACCTTACTAAAGCTCGCAGTAGCACCTGGGTATTTTATACTGGTTCTGTTGCTAATATTTGCAACTCGAAACAGGGACTACGGAATAAGCGAACACTGGCCAAGGAGAAGGTGACGATGCGCGTGGGAAATGGTTCCAAAGTCGATGTGATCGCGGTTGGCACGCTACCTCTACATCTACCTTCGGGATTAGTTTTAGACCTAAATAATTGTTATTTGGTGCCAGCGTTGAGCATGAACAATATATCTGGATCTTGTTTGATGCGAGACGGTTATTCATTTAAATCAGAGAATAATGGTTGTTCTATTTATATGAGTAATATCTTTTATGGTCATGCACCCTTAAAGAGTGGTCTATTTTTGATGAATCTCGATAGTAGTGGTACACATATTCATAATGTTGAAGCCAAAAGATGCAGAGTTGATAATGATAGTGCAACTTATTTGTGGCACTGCCGTTTAGGTCATATCAATGTAAAACGCATGAAGAAACTCCATACTGATGGACTTTTGGAACCACTTGATTATGAATCACTTGGTACTTGTGAACCGTGCCTCATGGGCAAGATGACTAAAACACCGTTCTCCGGTACTATGGAGAGAGCAATAGATTTATTAGAAATCAAACATACAGATGTATGTGGTCCAATGAATGTTGAAGCTCGTGGCGGATATCGTTATTTTCTCACCTTCACAGATGATTTAAGCAGATATGGGTATATCTACTTAATGAAGCATAAATCTGAATCATTTGAAAAGTTCAAAGAATTTCAGAGTGAAGTTGAAAATCATCATAACAAGAAAATAAAGTTTTTACGATCTGATCGTGGAGGAGAATATTTGAGTTACGAGTTTGGTCTACATTTGAAAAAATGCGGAATAGTTTCGCAACTCACGCCACCGGAACACCACAACAGTAATGGTGTGTCCGAGCGTCAGAATCGTACTTTACTAGATATGGTACGATCTATGATGTCTCTTACCGATTTACCGCTATCGTTTTGGGGTTATGCTTTAGAGACGGCCACATTCACGTTAAATAGGGCACCATCAAAATCTGTTGAGACGACCCCTTATGAACTATGGTTTGGCAAGAAACCAAAGTTGTCGTTTCTGAAAGTTTGGGGCTGCGATGCTTATGTGAAATAGCTTCAACCTGATAAGCTCGAACCCAAATCAGAAAAATGTGTCTTCATAGGATACCCAAAGGAGACAGTTGGGTACACCTTCTATCACAGATCCGAAGGCAATACATTCGTTTCTAAGAATGGATCCTTTCTAGAGAAGGAGTTTCTCTCGAAAGAAGTGAGTCGGAGGAAAGTAGAACTTGATGAGGTAACAGTACCAGCTCCCTTATTGGAAAGTAGTTCATCACGTAAATCGGTTCCTCGTGACACCTACACCAATTAGTGAGGAAGTTAATGATGATGATCATGAAACTTCAGATCAAGTTGTTACCGAACTTCAGTAGATCAACCAGAGTAAGATCCGCACGAGTGGTACGGTAATCCTATTCGGAAGTCATGCTACTAGATCATGGTGAACCCTACGAACTATGAATAAGCGATGGTGAGCCCAGATTCCGCAAAATGGCTTGAAGCCATGAAATCTGAGATGGGATCCATGTATGAGAACAAAGTGTGGACTTTGGTTGACTTGCCCGATGATCGGTAAGCAATAGAGAATAAATGGATCTTCAAAAAGAAGACTGACGGTAATGTTACTGTTTACAAATCTCGACTTGTTGCAAAAGGTTTTCGACAAGTTCAAGGGGTTGACTATGATGAGACCTTCTCACCCGTAGTGATGCTTAAGTCTGTCCTAATCATGTTAGCGATTGTCGCATTTTATGATTATGAAATATGGCAGATGGATGTCCAAACTGCATTCCTGAATGGATTTCTGGAAGAAGAGTTGTATATGATGCAACCGGAAGGTTTTGTCGATCCTAAGGGAGCTAACAAAGTGTGCAAGCTCCAGCGATCCATTTATGGTCCGGTGCAAGCCTCTCGGAGTTGGAATAAACGCTTTGATAGTGTGATCAAAGCATATGGTTTTATCTGCACTTTTGGAGAAGCCAGATTTACAAGAAAGTGAGTGGGAGCTCATAGTATTTTCCGATATTATATGTGGACGACATATTGTTGATTGGAAATGATATAGAATTTCTGGATAGCATAAAAGGATACTTGAATAAAAGTTTTTCAATGAAAGACCTCGGTGAAGCTGCTTACATATTGGGCATCAAGATCTATAGAGATAGATCAAGACGCTTGATTGGACTTTCACAAAGCACATACCTTGATAAAGTTCTAAAAGGTTCAAAATGGATCGTGCAAAGAAAGGATTCTTGCACTCAGTATTACATACAAGGTGTGAAGTTGAGTCAGACTCAATGCCCGACCACTGCAGAAGATAGAGAGAAAATAGAAGGAGTTCCCTATGCTTCAGCCATAGGCTCTATCATGTATGCAATGTTGTGTGCCAGACCTGATGTGTGCCTTGCTATTAGTTTAGCAGGGAGGTACCAAAGTAATCCAGGAGTGGATCACTGGACAGCGGTCAAGAACATCCCGAAATACCGAAAAGGACTAAGGATATGTTTCTCGTTTATGGAGGTGACAAAGAGCTTGTCGTAAATGGTTACGTCGATGCAAGCTTTGACACTGATCCGGACTATTCTAAATCACAAACCGGATACGTGTTTATATTAAACGGTGGAGCTGTCAGTTGGTGCAGTTCTAAACAAAGCATTGTAGCGGGATCTACATGCGAAGCGGAGTACATAGCTGCTTCGGAAGTAGCAAATGAAGGAGTCTGGATGAAGGAGTTCATTTCCGATCTAGGTGTCATACCTAGTGCATCGGGACCAATGAAGATCTTCTATGACAATATCGTGCAATTGCCTTGGCAAAGGAATCCAGATTTCATAAGAGGACCAAGCACATCAAGAGACGCTTCAATTCCATCCGGGACCAAGTCCGGTGGGAGACATAGAGATTGGCAAGATACATACGGATCTCTGAATGTTGCAGACCCGTTGACTAAGCCTCTTCCACGAGCAAAACATGATCAGCACCAAGACTCCATGGGTGTTAGAATCATTACCGTGTAATCTAGATTATTGACTCTAGTGCAAGTGGGAGACTAAAGGAAATATGCCCTAGAGGCAATAATAAAGTTATTATTTATTTCCTTATATCATGATAAATGTTTATTATTCATGCTAGAATTGTATTACCCTAAACATGATACATGTGTGAATACATAGACAAACATAATGTCACTAGTATGCCTCTACTTGACTAGCTCATTAATCAAAGGTGGTTATGTTTCCTAACCATAGACATGTGTTGTCATTTGATTAACGGGATCACATCATTAGGAGAATGATGTGATTGACTTGACCCATTCCGTTGGCCTAGCACTTGATCGTTTAGTATGTTGCTATTGCTTTCTTCATGACTTATACAAAGTTCCTACAACAATGAGATTATGCAACTCCCGTTTATCGGAGGAACACTTTGTGTGCTACCAAACGTCACAATGTAACTGGGTGATTATAAAGGTGCTCTACAGGTGTCTCTGAAGGTACATGTTGGGTTGGCGTATTTCAAGATTAGGTTTTGTCACTCCGATTATCGGAGAGGTATCTCTGGGCCCTCTCAGTAATGCACATCACTATAAGCCTTGCAAGCAATGTGGCCAATGACTTGGTTACGGAATGAGGCATTACGGAACGAGTAAAGAGACTTGCCGGTAACGAGATTGAACTAGGTATTGGATACCGACGACCGAATCTCGGGCAAGTAACATACTGATGACAAAGGGAACAACGTATGTTGTTATGCGGTTTGACCGATAAAGATCTTCGTACAATATGTAGGAGCCAATATGAGCATCCAGGTTCCGCTATTGGTTATTGACCGGAAACAGTTCGAGGTCATGTCTACATAGTTCTCGAACCCGAAGGGTCCACACGCTTAACATTATGATGACAGTTTTCTATGAGTTTATAAGTTTTGATGTACCGAAGGTTGTTCGGAGTCCCGGATATGATCACAGACATGACGAGGAGTCTTGAAATGGTCGAGACATAAAGATTGATATATTGGACGACTATATTCGGACAAGGGAAGTGTTCTGGGTGATTTCGGAGAAAACCGAAGTGCCGGAGGGTTACCGGAACCCCCCCCGGGAGAAGTTATGGGCCTTATGGGCTTTAGTGGAGAGAGAGAGAGGGGAAGCCAGGATGGGCCGCGCGCCCCCTCCCCCTCTGGTCCGAATTGGACTATGAGAGGGGGGGGGGCGGCGCCCCCCTATTTCCCTCTCCCTCTCCCCCTTCCTTTCCCTCTCCTAGTAGGAGTAGGAAAGAGGGAGTCCTACTCCTACTAGGAGGAGGACTCCTCCTTGGCGCGCCCCAAGGGCCGGCCGGCCTCCCCCCTTGCTCCTTTATATACGGGGGCAGGGGGGCACCCTAGGACACACAAGTTGATCTTCGTAATCGTTCCTTAGCCGTGTGCGGTGCCCCCCTCCACCATATTCCACCTCGGTCATATCGTTGCGGTGATTAGGTGAAGCCCTGCGTCGATAGAACATCATCATCGTCACCACGCCGTCGTGCTGACGGAACTCATCCCCGACACCCTGCTGGATCAGAGTCCGGGGATCGTCATCGAGCTGAACGTGTGCTGAACTCGGAGGTGTCGTACGTTCGGTACTTGGATAGGTCGGATCGTGAAGACGTACGACTACATCAACCGCGTTGTCATAACGCTTCCGCTTACGGTCTACGAGGGTACGTGGACTACACTCTCCCCTCTCGTTGCTATGCATCACCATGATCTTGCGTGTGCGTAGGAATTTTTTTGAAATTACTACGTTCCCTAACACTAAGGACCAACCTCTCCGGTTTATATAGGCACCGGAGAGGGCTAGGGTTTACATGGAGTCGGTTACAAGGAAGGGAATATAATATCCGGATCGCCAAGCTTGCCTTCCACGCCAAGGAAAGTCCCATCCAGACACGGGCCGAAGTCTTGAGTCTTGCATCTTCACGCTTCAATAGTCCGGACATTGTACACAGTCCGGCTGTCCGGATATCCCCTAATCCAGACTCCTCAAGAGCTCCCTGAACCAGGCTTCAATGACGATGAGTCCGGCGCACAGTCTTGTCTTCAGCATTGCAGGGCGGGTTCCTCCTCCAAATACTCCAAAGTGGTCATCGAACACGTAGACCGTGTCCAGATCTGCAAGATGATCTTCGTATGGTATAGATCTAATTTACTGGCAATCTTAAAGGCCATGCCCTTGCATCGTGGCTTGGTCCAACGCGAACCGACGCTTTCCTGCCCCACCACTCGTGTTATGCGAGGCGGTTTTATTGGCACGTCCCCGCCGAGGCGTAGATTGTGTTCCTCTTATTACGGGATTTTCCATCAATATGAGCACGCTGCGGACCCCACGATGCACGGCTGTTTGTATAACCCGTGTGTTTTTAGATAAGCCTCAACCGGTCATACCGGGGACTCTTGATATTCACCCTCTTTATAAAGGGGTCGAGACCTACGCCTCCTTTTTCACCTTCATCGCGCCTTCTCGCACCTCGAGTTTAACACCCAAAACCTAAGCTCCACCCCTCCGGAATCCTCCAATATGTCCGGATCTGACCCTCAGGGCCGGTGGGTGGCCTCCTCTATCGAAGAGAAGGACATTGTCAAGCTTAGGGAGGTCGGATACTTGACCGCAGATATCTGGCACAGGCTCCCTGCTCCAGGGCAGGTCATCCTGACGCCAGAGCCCAACGACCGTGTGTCGCTGGTCCCACACTTCCTCCATGATGCAGGTTTCACCTCGATCCCTTCATGAGGGGGCTCATGTCCTATTATGGGTTGGATTTTCACGATCCTGCTCCTGACGCTATCCTCCATATCTAAATGCGTTTATCATCGTATGCGAGGCTTTTCTCCATGTCACCCCACACTTCGCTTATGGCTCAAGACCTTCAATGTGGCCAAGATGATCGAGGGAAACATGTGGAGTGCGGAGGTGCCATAATAAGCGAGGAAGCAGCGTTGCCCGTGGCGAGGGTTCTTTCCTGAAGTATCCGATGTATGGCAGCGGAGGTGGTTCTATGTCACGGCTCCCAGAGGCAAAAAGTGGGCGGCTGCCCCCGAGTTTCGTTCAGGCCCTCTGTCACAGTTGGCGTCTTGGACAGACGTAGGGCGGAATTGGGGACCCGCTGGTGATATACCAGTACTGCAGAATCGCATCCTGGAGCTTCTTGCAAGGGACATCAATCTTGTCATCGTAATGCAAGTGATGTTGATCCGACGGATGTTGCCGTGCCAACGCCAGCCTCTCCGGATGTGGGAGTTCAATCCGAAGGGTCCGCGGACCGTCAAGCACTTCTTCGGCCTGAAGCTCGAAGAGATGTGCCAATTATTCTTCGGACGGAAAGTAAAGTGTCCGGACACCACCGAGGATGCGGGCCTAAGTTGTAATCGCCTAGATACCCAAGTAAGTAAACTTGATACCGGACACCGTGTTTTGTATTTGTTATGATTGTTTATTCTGAAAATCATCCGCGTCCAGGAATGGCTCAGCAAGGCAGAGAGAATTAGGTGTCCGGCGCCACTTCCCGAAGGTTCGCCCGCCCCCACCATGGCCAAGATACTTGACCGAGTACTCAGCAGGATGCCCCCGGGGAAAGACAAGGGGAAGGACGAAGAATCCGAACCCCACACGCCACGATCCGAACTGGGGAATTGTTACCTCCCTAAGGAGGATAGTCGGAAGGGAGGCTAAGGCCTCCTCCCAGCGCGGGAAGAAGAGGGCCGCCTCCGAAGACTCGGAGACGGAGATGCCCAAACCCGGGAAAAAGATAACACCAGGGGGCTCTGCCCCAACGGGCACCCTCACTGCATCATGCCCAGCAACGGGCCAGCCCTCCACCAAGCTGTAAGTTAATTTTTAATTCGAAGGTACTGCGTTCCTCCTAGATCAATAACCAGGATTCGTCTTTCGCAGTTCGGCTAGCAGCCCCTCTCGACAGAGTTCATCTTCGGGGGACCTTCCTCCGGAGATGATGGAGAGCGAGACCCCACCTACCTCTCCGGCTCGCGAAACGGGCGACACCGAAGTGTCATCATGGAGGAGTCCGGATCTGCCGAAGCTAGAGGCCAACGCGTCAGCCGCCCTGAGCTCGGAGGGTTTAGCTCCCGCGAGGGGCGATGGGAAGGGTCCGGCACAGTTCGATGTCCGGCCGGACATACTGACGGGCCTACTGGAGCGAGCTGCGCTCTCGGAGGAGCTCCGCTCATTAATGAGCACGGTGCTCCAGAAGATTTCATCCGCTACAAGCGGTTTGAATGAAGCATTTGTAAGTCTTCTCAGAGGCTTTGAGGTATGTAGTGAAGAATACACTGTTTTTGGCTGTGAGGCACGCGTTAGGTGTGCTCCATATAGATAGTAGCCCCTGAGACACTGGTTGCCCGCCCCAGGGGTAAACGGGGGATCATAAATCAATGATTGCCTATAAATGTGTGCAGGTACCTATGGGTCCGGCTCCCGACCAGTCCGTGGAAGTTTCCGAACTGACCAGGCAGATTCGATCGATTGATGCTGATATCACGCTGGTGAACGAGCGGCTGGACAAGTCACACGGTATGTGCTCTGCCTTCCTTTGTATAGGAAAATATGGAGGCGACATGATATTAATGTAAGATGTTCGGACTGCAGATGGTGCTGCTACCGTGCAGGCCCTGAGGGCAAAACTTGTCCAAGCCAAGGAACAGGCTCGGGTTAGCAATGCGGCTGCCCTAAAGGCGACCGAGGAACTGAGAGTCGAACAGGCTGCTCATCGCCGAAGCGAAGAAAAGATGGCCGAAATGGCTATGGAGTTAAAAAATGCCGTTGACCGGTATGAGCTCCTTAAGAAGGAGCATAAGGATAGCTTGGCCGAGCTGGACAAGGCACGCAATGCCACCAAGTAAATACGGACCGAGCTCAGGGGTGCGCAGGAGGAGCTTCTACAGGCCGGTAAAATCGTAGTTGGAGGTTCCTACTTGCTGCGGACGAAGTTTTTCGATCCGAAGTATGCTCCCCTGGATGGGCGCTGGAGTCCCGCGGACGCGTATGCGTATGTGGCGAAGAGTACGGCTGACGTTGCCAATTTCTTCGATGGTCAGGGTGATAAGGAGGTGGAGAAGCTTTTCTGGTCGCAATTCAATGCTCCCACTCGCCCACTGCCGTTAAATGACAAGATGGCTGCTGTAGCGGAGCTTCACAGGCTGTCTGGTCTTGCAATGCGGTCTGTGATAGACCATCTTTGGCCGGAAGGGCCTAAGCCGGACAGTTACTTTGGCCTGGTGCAGCAGTTCCATGGGGCCGTGCCTCGGATCGACGCCATGAGGAGGTCGGCGTGCATAGAGGGTGCCCAGATGGCTCTTGCCAGCATTAAAGCCTATTGGACGGATATGGAGGCCAATATTATAGCGACCCAAGATCCGGCGGGGCGATATCCGCCAAGCACTACTTGGCGCAGTCACGTAAGGTGCCGGCCTGATAGAGGCGATGCTTTCGAAGAATGTCTTATTCGAGTGATGAATCGAATCATTGTAAGAAACAATGTTAGTTTGGTTATAAGGCTATATTTATACTTTTTGCCCGAAAGTATTATTGTGTCCCTTGTGTGGCCGTTTACATATATGTATATGAATGTTTAATCCGAAAGATAGCAGTCGTTGGCTTCATCCCCCTACACAGGCAATGCGGGGGTGTTCGAGAAAAAATACGCTTAATCACACTTGATCCAACGTCTTGGTCCATGAAGGAGGTGATCGCACGTCGAACTAGGCAACCGGACTATATAGCTGTAACACTTTCGCTTAGCCATGGGAGTCTAATGTTGGGGCTACTTTTTAGCCCCTGGTACCTTCGCGTGCATCCGCATACGAGCGCGTGTGTACATGACCGGGAAACGGTCCTTCGTTAATGCGGAGGGATCCTAAAGATTCCGATAAGTCTTCGAGTGGTTGAACAGTCTCTCGCTGCATCATGATGTCGTTTTCGGCTTTCTCTCTTTGAGGGTGCTTATCCGAATAACCAGGGCACAATCAAGTAGTTCTCCTTTGGCCACCTTAGCCGATAGTAACGGAACGTAAAGGCGGCAAACCAGTGAGCCGCAAACCCAACATTTGACCAAAGACATGATTCGGAGCTGCTGCATATAAGGCCAAACTCGTGATGCCGAACACTCCCGAGGGTATTCGGACTTTATAATAATCGATGGGCTCAAGAATGCCCATTCGTTATAAACCCTGTTTTTCCATGTACGTGCGTTAATCTGTTGTGGCGAGATGCCAAAAACGGCAGTATCCTCTGTGGGTATGGGACCCATGGGATTGTTGAACAACAAGAGGCAATAAAAAAGGTTTACACAGGGGCTTAATCTAAAAAGAAACTTGTTGAACGGGGCCCTGCTGCACGTCTACGCCTTTGTCTCCGTTGTGCCGTATCCTGGAAGGGTATTGCGCGAACATTGCCTGTGGAAAAAGGAAAACTCGTAGAAGAGCACAACGTAAGTATGTGATGGATAATAAAAATGTAAGATGTTGGCCTGCCCATAAGGTTGAGCCAACTGTGGGACTGTGTTAAGTATTTATAGCCCCTGGTGTCCGCTATGGGATTACATATACGGTGCCCTGGTTCAATTTTATCTGGGCGACCGGACTCATCTAGCCGAGTCTGTGGTCTTTAAGGACCAGTCATGTTTTCTGATGTTGGAGGACGCTTATAGTCCGGCTGCGAGGGCCGTCGCGTGTTCCTCTGCGCGTGACGGGCGCTCTATTAGTCCGCTAACGGTGATGACGCCACGTGGACCGGGCATCTTAAGTGTAAGGTAGCCATAGTGCGGCAATGCGTTGAAGCAAGCGAAGGCCATTCTTCCGAGCACTGTGTGATAGTTGATTTGGAAGGGTGCGATGGTGAAGAGTAGTTCTTCACTTCTGGAGTTGCCTGGAGAGCCGAATGTTACCTCTAGTGTGACGGAGCCTCTGCTATGGGCTTCAACGCCTGGTATCACCCCTTCAAAGGTGGTGTTGCTTTGGTTAATTCTGGATGGGTCTATCTCCATCCTGTGGACAGTGTCCTCATATATTAAATTGAGACTGTTGCCGCCGTCCATAAGGACGCGGGTGAGACGGTATCCGTCGATTATTGGGTCAAGCACCCAGGCCTTTGATCCTCCGTGCCGAATACTAGTTCGGTCATCCAAGTTATCGAACGTGATCGGATAAGGCATCCAGCGGTTAGGCGTGAGTACGATGGGCTCTATATCGAGCGCGTATCTATGCTGCGTTCGTGCTCTCCTCATGGATGTGTGAGTCGCGTGGATCATGTTCATCGCTTTAACCTCTCCGCGGAATTTTTTCTGTCCTTCGTTGTTCGTGGCGAGGTTCCTCCTCGTCTTCACTTGGTGTTTCCCTCTCCTTGTGTTCGGGCGTTTAATTTGCCGGCCTGCTTGAAGACCCGGCACTCATCGTGCGTGTGGTTTGCAGGTTTGTCGAAGTGCCATGAATTTTGCATAGTCTGTCTAGGACTCTATTCAGACCGGACGGTCCCTCTTTGCTGCCTTTAGATGGCTTGTTTTGTTGATTAGGTCGAGAGCCCCTGAATCCGCATTAAGCCGTGGTTATCCGGGCTCTCTTCCTTGTTTTGGCGTTTGTTTTATGACGCCGTGGCTTCCGTTGCCATCCCTTACTTCGGATGTGCTTGGGGTCAGCTGGTGCCTTTACGAGCTTGCTGCTATCTTCTCCCGCAAAAGCGGGTCATAAGGCTTGTTAGGGCTGCCATTGTCCTTGGCTTTTCTTGGCGAGGTGTCGGCAAGCCACTCATCACGGATGCTTTGTGTTTGAATGCTGCTAAGGCTTGACATCCGGACAGTCAACAATTTGATTCTTCTTAGTGAGGAATTTGTTCCAAAACTTGCGGGCGGATTCTCCGGGCTGTTGGACTATGTGACTTAAGTCGTCAGCATCCGGAGGCCGGACATAGGTCTCTTGAAAGTTGGCCCTGAAAGCGTCCTCGAGTTTCTCCCAGCTCCCAATTGAATTTTCGGGGAGGCTTTTCAACCAAAGGCCGAGCTGGTCCCTTCAAATTTTGAGGGGAGATATTTGATGGCGTGAAGGTCATCCCCACGAGCCATATGTATTTGTAGGATAAAGTCCTCGATCCAGACCCCTGGGTCTGTCGCTCCATCGTATGCCTCTATGTTCACAGGTTTAAAGCCCCCTGGGTCCAGTACTTCATCGGTAAAGCACAGGGGGTGAGCAGCCCCTCTGTATCTGGACGTGTTGTGGCATGTCGTCGGATGTTGTTGTGTCCGGTCTTTATTCCGGACTGGTATTCGATTAAGAATCGTTTTGGTGACCATAGTCCTTGGCGAGTGCGTCCTTTGGATCCATAAATGGACCTGGCCAGCCAAATTTTCTTATTCAGGTGTTCATGTGGATCGGTAGCCGCTTTGTTGCGGTTATGAAGTGGTACAACCGTCGCCAATTCTGGCGGTAGCTTGCGTTTTGGATAGCTCTTTGTATGGCGATCATCGCCATATCTTTCTTCGATGTCTAGCACTTTATTCCATCTACGGTTGAGCGTTTCTGTATGCGGCCTTGAGCCGTTGCTTACCTTCTTTAAGCTTCTTGCGGTGGCCATAAGCTTTACGTGGAGGTTATCTCGCTCCACGTGTTTTTCGGGGTTGGATCGTTATCCGGACCGTTTTCACTGTCTGGTTCATCTTGATGACCTCGTCCGTCGTGATCATTGTCCTCGGCGCTTCCTGAATCGTGTTCGTGGTGACCTGGTTCGTCCTGCTCCATCGCTGGGTCCGTATGGTCGTTGTTGCCTTCGGAGTTGATTGTATTATCGATCATTCTGGTGCTCTTGTCACTATTTTTACTGTTGCTGGACTTAGAACAGCGTCTACGCCGCCGCTTTGGCTTTTGTCCGGGGGTTTTATCATCCGGACTGTCGGCTTTGTCCTCTTTGGGCATATCCACCATGTATACGTCGTGTGACAAGGGGGGAGTCCGGCGCCCCATAGATTCCGCATCCTCTCCTGCATCGTCGTCCATACCGTCGATGTCTTTGGAGTCAAAGTCAGGCACGTAGGTTAAATCATCGACCGTGGCTATGAAGTGGGTGGTGGGTGGGCAACGAATTTCTTCGTCGTCTGCTTCCCACTCGAACCGTACGTAGTTTGGCCCAGAAATTTTTGTCAAAGAGAGAGTTTTCAACGAGTTCAACATGTCGCCAAAGGGCGAGTGCCGAAATATGTCCGCAGCGGTGAATTCCATTACCGGAGCCCAATCTGGCTCGACCGGTTTGGGAGTGCGCGGACCGGACTCAACATCCGGACACGAATCCGAGGGTCCGGAGTCATAGGCCACCACAAAGGTAAGGCCCGTGTTTGGCTCCAACGCCGATGAGTGCGCAACCTGCAGGGCGGGGTCCAGCCCTCCATCCTCAGGCAACGCAGCCTGCTACGGATTTAGGCCGAGGCTAATGCGGGGGCGATGCCCCGAGCTTTGTCCGACAGCAGGTCTAAGCCGTCCTCGTCGTGACTGTCCGGTATCGTGTTATTGATGATGGTTGAAGGAGCCATCGAGCCCAATAGCGACGACACAGAGGAACTCTCAATGAAAGCACCAATGTCGGTGTCAAAACCGGCGGATCTCGGGTAGGGGGTCCCGATCTGTGCGTCAAGGCTGATGGTAATAGGAAGCAAGGGACACAGATGTTTACCCAGGTTCGGGCCCTCTCGATGGAGGTAAAACCCTACTTCCTGCTTGATTAATATTGATGATATGGGTAGTAGAAGAGTAGATCTACCACGAGATCGTAGAGGCTAAACCCTAAGAGCTAGCCTATGATGGTATGAATGTAATTGTGATTGGCCTTCTAAGGACCAACCTCTCCGGTTTATATAGGCACCGGAGAGGGCTAGGGTTTACATGGAGTCGGTTACAAGGAAGGGAATATAATATCAGGATCGCCAAGCTTGCCTTCCACGCCAAGGAAAGTCCCATCCGGACACGGGTCGAAGTCTTGAGTCTTGCATCTTCACGCTTCAATAGTCCAGACGTTGTACACAGTCCGGCTGTCCGGATACCCCCTAATCCAGGACTCCCTCACGTGCGGCAGCGATTTAGGATTGGACGAGAGGTTCAGGAGATCACACATTAAGAAAGCGACCCCACATTAACTAGTCTCCCTTTTATTTTGGGTCATAATTGACCATGATTTTCGCAAATAAAATATATGTCGGCGTTCTGGCAACCGGGGTGTCGGATTTCGGGTTCCGGCAGACCCTCTAGGTTCAAACTCTGGGGTGCACGCGGAGATCACACCTCCAAGCTACCTACGTATCGTCGCCTTGCATGGATCTAAACTTCACAAAGAACAACACAAGGGACAAGAGGTTTATACTGGTTCGGGCCACCATTGTGGTGTAACACGTGGATTGCCTCAGGGGCTGATGATGAACAGTACAAGGAAGAACAGCCTCGCGAGGGTCTGTTCTTGGGCGGTGCGATGAACTGCTAGGGGGAGTTCAGTCGCTTCTCTCTCTCTCTCTCTCTCTCTCTCTTGCCTATTTTCCGGTCATTCAGGTCTCGATCTCAGATCCCAGATGCCTCTACCCTGTGGGTGGCTAGCTCTATTTATAGTGGGAGGCCCTGGGCCTCTTCCCAAATATTGAGTGGGAAGGGCGCCAACAATTGGCCATTTTGAAGGGGAACATCTAGTACACTTATCCTGACTAAAGTCGGTCCTCGCCTGCCAAAGACTCTGACGGTGACACCGGCTTGGGCTCCATGGTGACCTCCTTCCTGCCATTCTGCTGGTCTTGGTCTTGTTGCACCTAAATGGTTGCCTTTGCTTGATGCTCTCGGCTGCGCTTGCCCCCTTTGCACCAAAGGGGAAATGAGGACACTGCGCAGGCTGGCTCCCGCCTGGCGCCCTCGGTCGTCATGGCTTGCATCATGGGCACCTCGTGAGATACCCCGCCTTGATCTCTCCGCCTCCTCGCGAGCCAGCCTGACTAGGCCGTGCCTGAGGAAGCTTCCTGTCGTCCACCCCGCGAGGCTTGGCCCTCGCGAGGGTCTTGAGCTTGTGTTGATGAAGATGGGTCGTACTGGGCCACCCCTTGAGCCACGCCGCAGGCTGCAGGCAGTGTAAGTCTTGGTACCCTGTTCGCTCCTGCACCGACAAGAGTAGCCCCGGGCCCAAGGCGCCGCTGGACTTGGCTAGCGAGGAGCGAAGGGCAAGTCGCGGCGTCATGGCCCCAACAGCCTGCGGCCTTGGGTGCCGCGTGGCGGTTGATTGGACGTGGGCGTCCCCACTTCCCCACGACGCCTCGGCAACTGCACGAATTGACAAGTCTCTGCATGCAAAGCGGGTCATGATTACCTGTGATCGTGGAGGTCGACGGTTGGCCTTCTCCGGCCATAAGTACTGAACGGCGCGAGCCCTTCCAGTCCATCTCTTCTTGCTTTTCCTTCTTCTCCATCCTTGCCCTTGCTCCACATTGCGGCAATGGCTCCGATCCGCCGGTTCTCCTCAGAATAGAAAGGAAAGGCCCCCTAAGAGGGTCCCGATCCGCTTCACAAGAAAGCGGCTAGCCCTCTGCCGCCGAGATGAGGGCGCCCGGCAGAGGTGTCGAGGCCCTGCACGAGCGGCCACCGCCAGGTTCCCGCTGCCCTTGTACGCCCGCATTGAGGGCCTGAAGGAGTTGACACCGGCGCCACGCAGACGCCGCTGGTCGGCCGGCGGGTCACGACGGTGCGTGTTGTTCCTCCCGGAGTCCATGCCGAGGGCTCCTCCCGAGAGTTTGTGCTCCACGCCGCCATGCCTCCTCAGTCTTGGATTCGCCTTCCTCCCTCCTTCGCCTTCGTGATTCCGCAGAGGGGCTCTCTGGAGCTCTGGTTGCAGCACGCCGGCTGCAGCACCCTTGCGACCGGAGCGGAGGTTGCGGTCGTCGCTCCGGGAAAGGTCTTCATGACTCGAGGCTGGGGCGAGATCGCCCGGGTCTGCAAGACGATGGGCGCGCTCGTGATCCACCTGGAGTACGATGGCGCTTCCGTGATGTTCTTCAAGGTCTTCGACGCGGAAGGACGCCGGCTGGAGTGTTGCCCTGAGAGAGGCGGTCGGGCCCTGCCATGGCGAGGACTAGGCTCGCCCACCGCTCCCCCAACAGCTCCTCAGGCAGCGGAGGCGTCGGAGGATCCAGCGACTGCGCCGAACTCTTCGCGACTCCGGAGACGAGCGACGACACCTACGAGCCCCCGAGCTCGCACCGCCGAGCCGGTGGGCGTCGAGCCGCCGCCGCACTGATCTGGATGAGGTTGGCGCCGGTGTCTGACGGCCCACTATTGATGACGGCGTCTTTTGCAGAGGTGCGTGTAGTTAGCGCTCTTTAGGGTCTGCTCCTTTTGTTCCCTGCGAGGAATCGAAGAACACACCCCGTTGGGGCTTGTAAGGTGCCTGCGGTTCCGTTTGTTAATATGATCATTATCGTGAAGTGGTGCGAGATGCTCATCCCATCTTAGCTTAGTTCCTCCTTTCGAACCTCGCGAGGGCTTGATGCTCTGCTACCGATGTGTCCCGATCCCAAGGCAGGCTTCGGCCGTCAGCCGGTATGCTGTGTCGCGATGCCGTGGTCAAGGCCAGGAGGTGAGCGGCCCGGGGTCCAGTAAGAGCCCCTGAGTCGCGATGCTCAGGAGGTCCCCTTTAGCGCTCAAGCAGCCATCGTTCGGTGAGAAAGGAGCGCGACGTTGCTAACACGGGATTGCTTTAGGTGCGAGGTCGGTGCTGCGATAGCTAGTATTTCCGCAGGATGACTTATTTCAGGAGTCAGGAACCGCTTCTTGGTGCGGCGTTAGGTCCGCGCATCAGCAGATGGAGTTGCCCGGCGAGGTCCCCGCGTGCCTCTTCCCTCTCACCTTTATTCCCCTTTCTGCTCTACGTCCTCGAGTCCCGGCCCTCGAGCGAGCTCAGCCGTCGCTGGTATGCCAGGTCGCGATGCCGTGGACAAGGCCAGAGGGTGAGGGCTGGAGAGCCAGTAGGATCCCATGAGTCGCGATGCTCAGGTACCCCCACTTTAACATGCAAGCGGTTCGCGCGGACGAGAGTGAAGGAGACGCCGTGAAGGCCTCGCCTGACGCTGCTCCTTGAAGAGATCCTGCAGGCTCATCACAAGAAGAACAAGAGTTCGCCATGACAATCGACAGTCAGCCGTTGGTTGCTCTGGAGGGGTGACGAGGCACTGAAGGCTTGACGAGGTGGCGCCATGCGGGGCTGCCGCGGCCAGAGCTCGGCCATTCAGGTTTGTCGGCGTTGCAGGGACGGACCCATGGGCAAGCTTCATGCTGTTAGGGAGCAGCTCCATCAGTTGGTGTTAATCGAGAGGGAGACTAGGTTAAACACGTTAATCACGAAGGAGCAAATCCATTTAGATAGGTGCAGAGAAGGCGAACATCGCTAGGTCGGGCCTGAGCGACTTGGGGATGACGCAGCCCGAGGGGCGCCCCCAATCAAGTAAACTAGAAACATGAATCAAAAGGGATACATGCCGCAGGGACGGACCCACGCGGCCTGGGAATGATGCAGCCCTGGGGGGCGCTCCCAGCTGAAAATGAAACTCGAAGGATGTCACCTGATAACGTTGAAGATGAAGGGACGCTGAAGTAGCGGATGGCGTGCGCTGCGGAAGCCGATCTTCACGAGCCCCCAGGCCCAGGAGCCTCGGGAGGCTCCGGAGGCGCTGGTGGCTCCTCGTGGACCATCTCCATCTCCGCCAGGAATGCGGAACGCCTGGCCACTTGAGCGTCCAGGATGCTCCTCATGAGGCGCTGGCGCGTGGCACCGCGTTCGGAAAGCCGTAAGGCATGCGAACATAGCTGTGGGGTGGACCTTCACAGCGCCCCACGCGTGAGGGGCCAGGCGCCTTGAGAGACGGCTTTTGCTGAGCCTCGGTATGTCGATGCAGACGCTGCAGCCCACCATCCTCGGCCGATGGGGCGCTACAATGGTAAGCGGCTTGCCACTCTTGACTCTTGACTCCTGCAGCTCCTGAATGATCTTGCTGACGAACTCCTGAGGGTTTGGCCCTCCTTGCCTTGCTCCTTTCTGAGGGAAACATGCTTTGAAACACGCCTGCAAGTGGTGCCCGAGCACCTCCCTCGTGATCTTAGCAAAGTCGGTGGCCCTCCAGGAGAGAGCCCCCGAGCCTTGCTCGAGGAGGGCGACGGGCGCGCCTTCCTATGCGACAGAAGGAGGTGCCCCTGAACAGGCGCGGACCCTGAGGGGCCTGCCTCCCGAGGGGTCGGGCCAGGCGATGTCTTCTTCTTTTTAGGAGCAGCCTCGGGAGGCCTCCCGCTCCTGTGATCTGGGTCTTCAATTGACGCGGCTTGAAAAAGCATGCTCCAGGGAACACACTGCGTCCCAATCTTCACAAGGCACCGTGATGACTCCACCGCTTCCTGGCATCTTGAGGACATTGTAGCCGTGATGAGTCACGGCCATGAACTTGGCCAGGGCTGGGTACCCAAGGATGGCATTGTACGGCAGGCGAATGTGAGCGATGTTGAAGTCAATGAGCTCGGTGCGGTAGTTGTCGCGAGTCCCGAAGGTGATAGGAAGGCGGACCTGCCCAATCGGAACTGTGGAACCATCAGTGACTCCGGAGAAAGGCTTGGTTGGCTGAAGCTGATTGTATGGCACTTGGAGATTGTTGAATGTCTCGGCCAGACGGGGACATCGAGCCCTGCTCCGCCATCGATGAGGGTCCTGGTGACTTGCACGTTGCTGATGATTGGGGAACAAAGCATCGCAAGGACTCTGGCTGTGGCTGCGCACTTGAGTTGATCCGCTGAGCTGAACGTGATGGCGCACGCTGACCACCTGAGAGGGCGTGTGGCTTCGAGCTTGGGGAGGACTGCATTCACTTTGCGGGCGAACTGCTTGAAGATGCGCCGAGAGGCTCGGGCTTGAGCTCCGCCCAGATGCAAGCGATTCTTGGCGGCTCTCGGAAGCCCCCAACCCCTGGGCCCCGATGATGGTCTTCATTTCTCCTTGGCTGCGGTGGCAGAGGAGGGAGGCCTGCGTTGCCTTGTGGGCGATCCTCGCGAGGCGGGTCCCTCCAACCTCCCTCACGAGGCTGATCCTGCCAGCGGTCCTCGCGAGGTCGGTCACGCCACCCTTGGTGAGGGCCACGGTCTTCCCAGCGTCCTGTGCTTCTTCCTCCTCCTCGGTCGTAGCCTCGATCACTGCGGTCGGGCCGTCGACTGATTCTCCCTTCTCGCACGGTCCTGAGCTCTTGGCATTCGTTGGTGTTGTGGGTGTGGAGGTCGTGGTACACGCAGTACCGACTGCCCTTGGATGACTCAGGTTGATCCCTTCCTCGCTTGGTGTCCGGTTCTGCTGCGAGCACGGCAGCCCCCTTGCGCTTCACATCCTTGGGCTTCTTCTCTTCTGGGTCGGCAGCCGGCAGCTCGAGGAGGGAAAGGCGTCCTTCCTCAGCCCTGGCGCAATTGGTCGCCAAGTTGAACAGCTCCAGGGATGTGCACAGGTCTTCACGCATCGCTAGCTCTGCACACCATCGGAGAAGGCTGAGATGATGGCCTCCTCAGCCACCTTGGGAATCTTGAGGCGTGCGTTGTTGAAGCGCTGGATGTACTTCTGCAAGGTCTCTCCTGGCTGCTGCTTGATGCGGCGCATGTCGCTCACGGCAGGAGGCCGGTCGCGAGTGCCTTGGAAGTTGGCGATGAAGCGGGTGCGCATCTCGTCCCAGGAGGAGATCGTGCCAGGGGCCAGGTTCAGGAGCCAGGTGCGGGCACCATCCGTGAGCGCCATGGGAAACCAGTTCGCCATGACCTTCTCGTCCCCGTTGGCGGCTTCGATACCCAGCTCGTAGAGCTGAAGGAAATCTGCAGGATCGACCGTGCCATCGTAGCGTGGAGGCAGGTCTGGCTTGAACTTGCCGGGCCAGGCGACGCTGCGTAGCTCGGCGGTGAAGGCGCGGCAGCCTGCAGTGGCCAAGGGAGGCCTTTGGTGACGGAGGGATTGATCTTGCGGGTCCCCGCACGCTGCCGCTGGGAGCAGCGCGGGGTCTTGGCATGCTGGAGCAGGAGCGTGGTCGTGACGGGCCGGTGTAGGGAGCACTCGGGCAACTTCTTGGGGGCGAGGGACCTCTTGGCAGCTCTTCTCTTCTTGCTGGGCGCTTGGTGCCGACGGAGTGGGTTCCGCCGGGGGCCACGCGCCTTAGGGGCTAAGGCGCCTTCTTTAGGGGAGGCGGCCGAGGCCCCGAGCTTCATCGCCAGCGCAAGGCGGGCGCGATGCTGGCGAGAAGGATGGCGCGGGGCCCCTGCTTGCGCGACGAGCTCGGGCGACGCGGTCGAGCCACCGTCGTCGACGCTGCCGACGGGCGGTAGCGCAGGAGCTTGTTTGCCGCGATGAGCGCGGCTCGAGCCTCCATGGGCGCGCGGAGTGCACGGGACGAAGAACCAGCTGGGGCGAGTGAAGGAGTAGCGGTGCGGCCGTCTCGTCTCACGGATGGATGCTAGGACGACGCCTGCTGCTCGTTTCCTGCCGGGCCGGTGGCGGCGTTGACGGCAGGCGACGGGGAACGGCGGGGGCGGCCGCCGACGGGGCCGTCTGGGTGACGCGAGTAGGGAGCGGCCCGGCACTCGGCAGGCTCGGCAGCGTCGACATGGATGCGAGGGGCGCGAAGAGCAGGGCGGCGGATTCAGCGCACCCTACTGGCGTGCCAAATGTCGGATTTCAGGTTCCGCAGACCCTCTAGGTTCGAACTCGGGTGCATGCGGAGATCACACCTCCAACCTGCCTACGCCTGTCAGCCTCGCAAGGATCTAAACTACACAAAGAACAACACAAGGGACAAGAGGTTTATACTGGTTCGGGCCACCATTGTGGTGTAACACCCTACTCCAGTGTGTGGTGTGGTGGATTGCCTCAGGGGCTGATGATGAACAGTACAAGGAAGAACAACCTCGCGAGGGTCTGTTCTTGTCCGGTGCGATGAACTTCTAGGGGGAGTTCAGTCGCTTCTCTCTCTCTTGCCTATTTTTCGGTCGATCATGTCTCGATCTCAGATCCCAGATGCCTCTACCCTGTGGGTGGCTAGCTATATTTATAGTGGGAGGCCCTGGGCCTCTTCCCAAATATTGAGCGGGAAGGGCGCCAACAATTGGCCATTTTGAAGGGGATCATCTAGTACACTTATCCTGACTAAAGTCGGTCCTCGCCGCCAAAGACTCGATGGTGGCCTTGGCTTGGGCTCCACGGTGACCTCCTTCCTGCCGTTCTGCTAGTCTTGGTCTTGTTGCACTGAAATGGTTTCCTTTGCTTGATGCTCTCGGCTGCGCTTGCCCCCTTTGCACCAAAGGGGAAATGAGGACACTGCACGGGCTGGCGCCCGCCTGGCGACCTCGGTCGTCATGGCTTGCGTCATGGGCACCTCGTGAGATACCCTGCCTTGATCTCTCCACCTCCTCGCGAGCCAGCCTGATGAGGCCGTGCCTGAGGAAGCTTCCTATCGTCCACCCCGCGAGGCTTGGCCCCTCGCGAGGGTCTTGAGCTTGTGTTGATGAAGATGGGCCGTACTGGGCCACCCCTTGAAACCCGCCGCCGGGCCGCATGCAGCAAGTCTGTATCCCCTGCTCAAAGAACGCCCGGCGGGGGTCCCGGACTTGCTCGCTGCGGCTCGGCGCGTGGCTCAAGTGGTGGCCGAGGCACGCCCGCTCACCAAAGACAAGACTCAAGACCTGGCGAGGGGCCGAGCCTCATGAGGCGGATTTGACGCAAGGCTTCCTCAAGGACGCCTCGCCAGTGTGCTCAGCGAGGAGGCGTGAGAGATCAAGGCGTGGTACCTCGCAGGTGCTCGTGGACGCAAGCCATGACGATCGAGGCTAAAGCGGTGCTAGGGCGGCCCGACCGTGAGTGTCCTTGTTTCCTCTTTGGTGCAAAGGGGCAAGCTGACGTGGAGTACCGAGGCATCAGGCAAAGGTTGCCATTTCGGTGCAACGAGACCAAGACCAGCGGAGCGGTAGGATGGAGGTCACCGTGGAGCCCAAGATGATGTCATCGCCAGTGCTTTTGGCAGCCGAAGACCGACTTTAGTCAGGATCACTTGTACTAGATGTTCCCCTTTGAAATGGCCGTTGTTGGCGCCCTTCCCACTCAATATTTGGGGAGAGGCCCAGGGCCTTTATAAATAGAACTACACACCACAGAGTAGAGGCAGATCAGATAGAGCCCTAGCTAGAGACAGAGGCGATCGAACTCACCCAAGAAGTTCATCGCACCAGCTCAAGAACACCTCTCAAGAGGATGTTCTTCCCCCTGTACTATTCATCATCAGCCCCTGAGGCAATCCACCACACCACACACTGGAGTAGGGTATTACACCTAGCAGTGGCTGGAACCAGTATAAATCTCGGGTCCCTTGTGTTGTTCATCGTTTCCAGCTTAGATCTCATGAGGCGATCGGACGTGGATCGGTAGGGGAGAGATCTTCGTGCACACCCCAGAGTTCGAACCTTAAGGTTCTGTCGGAACCCAACATCCGACATTTGGCGCGCCAGGTAGGGGTGCGACGGAATCTTTCTTCCACTGTTCGCGTTCGATCTTCCGTCAGGTTATGGCTGACGCCGCTGGCTCGCGCCCGAAGCGCCGGGCTGCCCTCGCCGTCTTGCGTCGCCCAGACGGCCGCCTGTCGTGGCGCCCGCCGTTGCTCCCCATCTCCTGCCGCCACCGGCCCGGTGGGGAACGAGCAGCATGCCTCGTCTCTGCATCCTTCGGTGCAGCGGGAAGGCCGCACCGCCACCCCGTCGCTGACTCCAGCTGGTTCATTGTCCCACGCCCATCGTGCCCCCACGGACGCGCACGCCGCGCTGCTCTCGGCTGCGTGACTCCTCGTGACCATCGTCTCTGGCCGACGACCTCTCACGAGGACTGGCTCGCCTGCGATCACCGAGCTCTCGGCCGGCCGCCGCAGGGGCTCTCCTATGTCATCCCTCTCGCTGCCTCGCCTCCATCCTCACAAGCAGGAGGCGTGGGTCGAGGTGCCTCCGCTACCTCCTCCCCAAGAAGGCGCCTGCTGGCTCAAGGCCGCGGCTCCTGTGACGCAGAGCCACCGCATCCGGGCGCCAAGCAGCAAGAAAGGAGCTGCCAAGAGATCCTCGTCCCCAAGACGGTGCCTGCGTGCTCCCAAAGACTGCGCGCCATGACAAGATCCCTGCGCCAAAGACGCTAAGACCTCGCCAGCCCTAAGCGGTGGCGCACGGGAATCCCCAGGAGCAAGCCCAACATCAGCAGAGGGCTCCGGCCACCGCCGCAGCTGCCGTGCCTACCTCCGAAGCTACACGCAGTTGTCGCCCGCCAGCAAGTTCAAGCCTGGCCTGCCTCGTCGCTACGACGGCACTGCAGATCCCGCGGAGTTCCTACAGCTCTACGAGCTGGGCATCGAAGCCGCCAACGGGGACGAGGAGGTCATGGCGAACTGGTTTCCCATGGCACTCAAGGACGCGGTGCCCTTTTGGCTCCCGAACTCGCTCTGGCATGATCTCCTCTCGGGAGAGATGCCCACCCGCTTCATCGCCAACTTCCAGGGCACTCGCGACCGTCCCACCGTGCAGGTGACTCTGCACCACATCAAGCGGCTCGAGAGACCTTGCAGTATACATCCAGCGCTTCAACAACGCCGCCTCAAGATCCCTGTAGTGATCGAGGAGGCCATCATTTCGGCGTTCTCTGATGGCGTTCGCGACGTCAAGATGAAGGAGGAGCTGGCAATCCATGAAGATCTGTGCACATCTCTAGAGTTGTTCAACCTGGCGACCAAGTGCAGAATGGCTGAGGAAGGGCGCCTCTCCCTTCTCGAGCTCCTAGCAGCGGACCCAGAAGAGAAGAAAGCCAAGGCCAAGGATGTGAAGCGCAAGGGAGCATCTGTACTCGCAGTGGAGCCGGACACTGCCGCGCGTAGGGATCAGCCAGTCGCCCAAGGGCAGCCTGCAGATCGTTCGTATTCACGATCTTCACACCCACAACACCAACGTAATGCCAAGAGTCGAGGGCCGCGGCGAGAAGGCCGCGTCGGTCGATGCCCCGAGCGTAACGATCGGGGCTACGGCCGAGGCGGAGCAAGAGGTGGAGGACGATGGGACGACCGTGGCCCTCGCCAAGGGTGGCGTGACCGACCTCGCAAGGACCACTGGTAGGACCAGCCTCGCTAGGGAGCCTGGAGAGATCAGCCTCGCGAGGACCGCCCGCAAGGCAACGAGGCCTTCCTCCTCTGCCACCACCACTAAGAAGGAATGAAGACCATCATCAGCACGAGGGGGATGGGGGCTTCCAAGAGCCACGCGGTAATCGCCAGATCCGGCAAGCGTTTGCTGTCCCAGCCTCACAACAAGATCTTCAAGCGCTTGCTCGCTGGCGAATGCAGTCCTCCGCATAGCTTGAGGCCACACGCCTCTCGTGTGGTTCCGCGGCGCCATCACGCTCAGCTCGGCCGGATCAGCTCAAGTGCGCGGGCGACGGCCGTGTCCTCCCAATGCTCTGCTTCCCCTACCATCAAGAACGGCAAGTCACCAGACCCTCATCAATGGCGGCGCAGACTCAACGCCCCGTCTGGCCGAGACGCTTCAACAATCTCCAAGTGTCGTATGGCCAGCTTCAGCCAACCAAGCCTTTTTCGAGTCATCGATGGTTCCACCGTCTCCGATAGGGCAGGTCCGCCTTCCTCATACCTTTTGGACAAAGGCAGCAACTATCGTGACTGAAGCTCATTGACTTCGTCCGCCACATTCGCCTGCCATACAATGTCGACCTCGGGTACCCAGCGCTGGCCAAGTTCATGGCAGTGACTCACCATGGGTACAACGTCCTCAAGATGCCAGGAAGCGGTGGGTTCATCACGGTCCCCTGTGAAGAGAAGGATGCGGTGTGCTCCCTCGAGCGCGCCTTCCAGGCCGCGTCGACCGAGGACCCGAACAGCAAGAGCGGAAACCTCCCTGGAGTAGCTCCCAAGAAGAAGAAGACATCACCTGGCTCAAGGCCTGAGGAGGCAAAGCGCCCGAGGCGCCACACCGACATGCGCCCGCCCAAGGCGCCACCCTCCATCGCAGATAGGAATGCGCTACGCCTCCTCGGCAGGCTCGGGCCTCTCCGGGGCCACCGACTTTGCTAAGGTCACGAGGGAGGCGCTTTGGGCACCACTTGAGGCGTGAAAGCCACGACACGCCTCTCAGAAGGCGAAGGAAAGAAGGACCCAACCCTCAGGAGTTCATCACCAAGGCCGCTCAGATGTGGAGGAATCGAGAGTCATGCGCAGAACCGCTGGCGTTCGCCTGGCGTAGCTCCCCATCCGTGCAAGGATGGTGGGCTGCGCCTGCATCGACTACCTGTGGCTCAATTGAGTGGCTTCTCAGAGTGCTTATGGCCTAAGTTGCCATGCTAAGGGCCCGGCCAGACAGCCTTTCGCTTCGCGATGTCTCTTCGGTTGCTAAACGCGGCCGCAGCCCACCAAATACTGTTGAGGAGCATTCTGGAAGCTCAGTGGCTACATCGTGACGCTTTCGAGGAGATGGAGATGGACCCCAATGGGTCAGCCGGACCTCCCGAGCCTCCCTGTGCTCGGGTACCGAGGGCTCGTGGAGGATCGACTTCTTCTACCAAAGACCGCCAACATTGCACCAACTATCGTTCTGCAATAGCATCACGTGACTTCTTTTTAGTTTTCGTTTCAGCTGGGAGCGCCCTCAGGGCTGCATCATTCCCAGGTCGCGTGGGTCCGTCCCTGCGGCATGTATCCGTTTCGCATCTTCTGCTTATCTTGTTGGGGGCGCCCCTCGGGCTGCATCATCCCCAAGCCGCTCGAGCCTGACCCATTGGCGTTTTCTTTCCCTACATCTACCTAAGTTGATTTGGTCCTTCATGCTTGACCGGTTCATGATTATCGCTCGCCGCCCATCACGGGCCTATTTCTCCTCATGCGAACCGCTTGCACGTTAAAAGGGGGGCGCCAGAGCATCGCGACTCATGGGCTCTTACTGGCTCTCCAGCCCTCACCTCTGCCCAGCCTTGACCCACGGCATCGCGACACATCATACCAGCGGCCAAGTGCCGAGTGCTCGGGAGGGCCGGGACCAGAGGACGTAGAGCATTTGTATTTTAACCACCTTGCAGGAACGTACCATCCACAAAGGCCCAGAGCAAGGCGCAACCCGCCTCGAGGTAGGGCCTTGTCGGTGTCAAAACCGGCGGATCTCTGGTAGGGGGTCCCGAACTGTGCGTCTAGGCGGATGGTAACAGGAGACAAGGGACCCAATGTTTTTACCCAGGTTCGGGCCCTCTCGATGGAGGTAAAACCCTACTCCTTCTTGATTAATATTGACGATATGGGTAGTACAATAGTAGATCTACCACGAGATCAGAGAGGCTAAACCCTAGAAGCTAGCCTATGTTATGATTGTTGTTCGTCCTACGGACTAAAACCCTCCGGTTTATATAGACACCGGATAGGGTTAGGTTTACACAGAGTGTCGGTGTACTAAAGTAGGGGTACCTTAGTACCCCGAACTTGTGCACGGACAATGAAGCGCCCCATGGCTAGATACTCACGTAAGGCGTCCGCCAAGACCCTTTTCGCAGCCATTCCAAGACAAGTCCTCGACAAGAGGAGCTTGCCGGGAAGGCCTCTAGGCACAGCATAAGGTCCCGACAAGAGGAGCTTGTTGGGAAAGCCGCCTGCACGCAGAAGACAAGGCCCCAAGCAAGAGGAGCTTATTCTGAAGGCTCGGGCGCGACAAGTCCCCGAAGCGGGACAGATTCGGGCCACAAGGTAAGGCGCTTTTGCCGCGGCATGCAACTTCTCTCCGCCCCCTCCAAATTCACCCAGCGACGTGGTCGCCATGGGACCGTTCCATGGGCGCTGCGGTCGATCACCAGGTATGCAGCCATGGAGAGCAGCGACACGCTGGCGCCGACAGGCTCGCCATCGTGGCGTGCGGTGGCGCACCTGACGTCCTCTGTTACACTGTTTTGGCGACTATGACGGGCATTTATTGCTTTTGTCCCTTGCCGTCAGAGTTAGGTATTTTGCACTGTACACTGTTCAAGTAGGTGTACCAACTCCTGTTTTTACATTTGTACCCCCTTTAGCATATAAAAGGAGGCCCGAGTGCAACGTAGAGAGGGTTCGGGTTTGGGTTCCAGAGGTTCGGTTCAGTTCGGTTCATTCGGTTCCGTTCGGCCCAAGAGGTTGTGTCTCGTGGAGCTCATTCGACCCACTCGAGACTAGACACATTCGGCTTAGGTTTTGTAGCCTCAGATTGCTCTCTAGTAAGAACACAATAGATCAAACAAGCGGCAGCAGAGTTTTATCTCTCCGGAGAGCTCCGGTTGGGTAAACCGGCCGTGTGCATCGCCTCAATCCGCTTCTTTTCGTATGACTCTCCGCCTCCTCCGAACCACAAGGCTCATTCCGCCGGGCCCCATAGGTGTCCGGTGGGTACGATCAGCCTCCCCGACATCTCTGCGCGCCAGTAGGGGGCGCCGAGGCCGTGTGAATCCGATCCGGCGTTTCAGCGAAGCGCGCCATCGACATCTTCCTCAACATGCCACCAAGAAGAAGGCTTCGACGGCAGCAGAGCCGCTCATACTGCACGCACCTCACCGCAGCAAACGGGTGGTGGGGGCAGACGCCGGGCGGAGGGACGGGCGCCGACGGTATTTCGCGACGCTGCTAAGTCCAAGGACAAGGCACCACAAACCTCGGCGTTCGCGCATCCTCCGCCGCCCATCACAGAGACGCTGACCAATAACGCCATGGCGCTCACAACGCCCATATCGCTCGCTGGATCAAGACCCTCAAGACCAAAGATGCGCGCCAACATGCCGGGCGCGAAGCGAGATACGGTCGCCTTGGACGGGCGCCGCTCCTTCTAACGCATAGAAGTCCGAGCGTGGCCCGCCTCGCACCATTCTCCAATGCCGCCACTACTCCAAAGCAGAAGACTCGCGAGAGCTCACCGCCTCGACCACCTCCAATGGCCGACAAGGTCGACGAGTGGAGGGCCACTATCCGTAGCCTCATCGGCTTTGCTAACGGCGACGCTCCGCTGGGTAACTAACGCCATCGCTAAGCACGGCGAGACGACAAGGCACGAGCCGGTGGCGACGAGATCGGCTTGAGGTGCAACCACCGTGCACTTCTCCGCCAAGAAGGCTAAGATCGCCACTCACCGGATCCACCTCGACAAATGACCGGCGTCGCTGTTGATCCGCTAAACGCCGCTATCGCCGCCAAGTTCTCCATGAGCGACAAATAAGAGGACGCTCAAACTCGTGATCGAAGCGCCAAGAGAAGCGCGACGCCATCCGACAAACGCGCTACGGGCCTTCTCGCTGACATGCACGCCGGAGGGGCCAGCGACTTGTCAGACGCAGAGGTTGCCCCGAGTTCACTCATGAGTCAGCGTAAGTCCAAAGGGGCCCAGCCGTAAAAACTTCAAACCAGACGTGCCGGAGAAGTATGATGGCCTGACGCGACCCGTCGGAGTTCTCAAGATTCTACACCATTGGTGCAGGCTGCGGGGACGGGACGACAAGATCCTCGCCAACTACTTCCCCACTCGTGCTCAAGCTCAACGCCGATCTTGGCTCATGCACTTGCCGGACAGCTCCATATCCTCTTGGCAGATCTGCGTACATCGCTTTGTTGGCGCTTCTGCTGTGTGGCCACAAACCTCATGGCTAAGAGAGCGACTCTCACTTGCTCGCCAGAAGGAAGGAGAGTCCTCGCGCAAGTTCATTCAGAGATTCAGCCATGTGCACTACAACATCCTGACGCCCACCCCGCCAAGGTGATCGCGATTTCATCGTAATGTGCGGAACCGCAGGATGAGGGAGGAGATGGCGATGTGCAAAGTCAAGGACGCCGAGCTGTACGCCTTGGCCTAAGTGTGCGCTGCTGAGAGAAGTGCGGGACTCCCGTGAGAGAATGCATGAAGCAGGATCTCGACAAGTTGATGACACCGCCCGCAAAGAAGGGCCGCGGCAAGGCAACAGAAGAAGAAAGCAGAGAAGTGCTAGCTGCCGAAAGGCAGTCCGAACGGAGGCGGCGATAAGAACGCCAAGGCCGGTGGTTCGGCAAGGAGGTTGTCATTGACGCCAACCACCACCGGTGGCAGCCAATCGACAAGCGGTGACGGCTCCGCAAGCAAGATCGCAAGATCCACCGCACTAAGGGCCACGATCTCCAGAGCTGCAAGAAAGTCGAGAGCAGCTCGCCGAATGCCAGAGAGCCGAAAGTACGAGCGGCAAGACAAGGAGAAGGCCTGTGAAGGTGCCGGGGAGCAAGCAAGAAACGCCCCGTCTGGGAGGACACACCGCGCAAAGTCAAGCAGCGATAAGGAGATCGACTCCCTCGGCCGCGACAAGGATGAAGATGATGATGACGACGGAAGATATGGAGGACGACGACGCCGATGAGCAGGAGTTTCGTAGCCACGTGAGGTTCTTCAAGGTTGATGGAGGTGCTTCCCCAAGATACCTCCTGCAAGCAATGGATGCGGAGGTCAATGCAGCCGAACCATCCATAGAGTCGCCAAGAAGCCCTCAAGTGGTCTAGCACGCCTATCATTTTTGATATTGAGGACCACCCTGATCGCATAATCAAGCGGGTCGGGTGCTTGCTGATGTTGGTCTCTCCAACCATCCGCAACCTCAAAGTCACAAAATGTTAGTTGACGACGGGCCGCTTGAATCTGATCTCCTCCGGCGTGCTCCGTAAGCTTCAAATCCCTCGACAATGAGCTCAAGAGACCGGAACCTTCCAAGGAATCAATCCGAAGAAGCAAGTCAAGGGGAAGATTACGCTGTTGTCACATTTGGCAAACAGCTGAACTTCAGGACTCGAGAGGGTTACATTTGACGTTGCCGATTTCCCATTGCCTTACAATGGGATACTTGGCCGCCCAAAGACTCGCCAAGTTCATGGCAGCCTCTCACTACGCTACAACCTTTCTCAAGATGCCGGGCCCGATAAGCGCCATCTCCGTCCATGGCGACAAGAAGGATGCCCTTATTCTGTGCCGACAAGATCTACCGGGATGCAAAGCAGCTCGCGACAGACCGCCCAACACTTGCCGTCAAGCTCCCGGGGAAGAAGACCAAGTCCAAGTCCCGCAAGGGCTCTGGCGTCACTCCGCAAGCGCTTCTTTTGAGTGCTGCGCTACCGCCGAGGACGCACCATCGAGCTCCACCGGCAAGTGCAAGAAGATGGTGGCTCCTACCAAGACCAAGAAGGTGCCCGCCAAGGAGGACGGGCGCTGGTGGTACCTTCACCATCAAGGCCTCTCTCGACCCCAAATAGGAAGGCGGGCTCGTTGTTTTCTCGCGGCGAATCGTCGACGTGTTTGCATGGCAACCGCCTAATATCCCCGTGTTCCCGTGAAAGTGATTGAGCACCGCCCGCCGCTTGTCCTCACGCGCGCCCATCAAACAAAAAGTCGAAGCAAGCAAAGGAGCGCCAAGAATTATAGTCAAGAGATCAAGAAACCGAAGCAGCAGGCCTTGTCGAGGAGTGCTCCATCCACGTGGTTGGCCAATCCTCGTAGTCGCGCGAAGGCAAATGGGAAATGGAGACTTTGTATTGACTTCACGGATGTTAATAAAGCTTGTCCCAAAGATCCATTTCCTTGCCGCCAGCATTGACCGCATTGTTGACTCCACGGCGGATGTGATTTGCTTTCGCTTCTTGATGCATACTCAGATACCATCAGATCTTCATGGCTGAAGAAGATGAAGAGAAGACCGCATTCATCACACCATGTGGCACATACTGTTTCATACGGATGCCTTTCGGTTTGAAGAATGCTGGTTCAACATTTGCAAGGGTAGTCCATGACGCTTTTGAGCCGAAATGCACATGTAAATGTAGAAGCCTACATGGATGACATAGTGGTCAAGAGCAAGGACAAAGCAACTGGTTCAAGATTTGACGAGACCTTTGCAAATCTCGCAAGATCAACCTCAAGCTCAACCCCGAGAAGTGCGTGTTTGGAGTCCCTTCCGCAAGCTTCTCGGGTTCTTCGTGTCTCAAATGAGGAATTGAAGCTAATCCCGACAAGATCAAGGCCATTGAGCAGATTGAAGCACCAAAGCGCATCAAAGATGTACGAAGACTTGCGGTTGCGTGGCTGCTCTCAAAGAAGTTTATTTCTAGGTCTCTGAAGGCCCCGCCATTTTTCAAGATCTTGAAAAAGGCAGGTCCAAAGAAATGGACTCCGAAGTGAGGCTGCGCTGCAGGACTTGAAGAGATACCTGTCCTCCACTCCAACACTTGTCGCACTCTAAGCCACAAGAGAAGTTGCTACTGTACATAGCGGCGACTCAATCAAGTGGTTAGTGCTGCGTTAGTGGCGGAGAGGAGGCGGATGACGAGCCAAAGAATCATGGGCAAGCACGCCCAATGACAAGCGGGGGCTTCGCCGACAAGCTCTGACCCTGCAAGGACGATTCCGCCAAGACACGTGGAACAGATGCGTAAAAAGGATGGTGCAGCGCCTACTATTTTGTCACCTCCCTTCGCAGCGGCTAGGTCAAGGTACTCTGTGCAAAATTGCTTTTCGCCTCCTCATGGCCTCGAAAGCTGCGCCATTACTTCCAAGCACATGAGATCACAGTTGTCACCGCTTCCGGGAAGAGGATACTGCAGAATCCGTGGTTTACAAAAGGTGATTGTCGAGTGGGCACCGGAGCTGTCGAGCTTTGGTCTCAAGTTTGAAAGCACATCAACTATCCAAAGCGTAGACTTGGCGTAATCTATAGCGTAATGGACGCCAACGCCAGATGAAGAGATTCCGGAGACGAGCATTCCGTCGAAGAAGCAAGCAAAGAGTGGCTGATGTACTTTTGATGGTGCCTTCTCACTTAGCAGGCGCTGTGCCATGCGTCGCTTATCGCACTCCACCGGAGAGCACCTCAAGTATCGCCGCCCAGATGCACTTTTCCCAAGGGAGCAAGCGACAAACAATACCGCAGAGTATGAAGGTTTGCTTGCCGGTCTCGTGGATCGCAGTGGACCTTGGGATCAAGAAGCTTATTGTCGTGGGTGACTCGCAACTCGCCATCCGCCAAGTCAACAAAGATTATCAGAGTCCGCTGATGGAAGCCTCACGTTGATGAAGTGAGAAAGCTAGATTTGAGCACTTTGACGGCCCGCAAATGGAACATGTTCCAAGAGCTCGTAATGATATTGCCGATGGTCTCTGCCAAAGTGCGTCAGACTCAAGCTACCCAGGAACCAGGGATCTTTGTGCTCAAGCTGACTCAACCAACTGTAACACCATCAACAGGATGCAGCAAGAAGAGGAAGTTGGCCTCTGGTGACTATTTTTCCGGCAGAGCTTCCCGGTTGCCAAGCTGTAAAGGTCCCCAAGATCAACACCAACAAGCAGCCGAGGAGCAATGCTCGTCTGGCTGCATCCCTGTGGTTTGTTTTCATGAAGCAGACGCCCCCGACAAGTCTTGCTCCTAAGAAGTTTGTCGGGAGCATCTAGTTCGGCAGAGCCACAGTGCTCTGCCGAGAAGCTGATGTTCCCGCAGCAGACATGTGCCTTTTAGTCCTTGTTGTCGAGTCACAAGCTCCAACATGGGCGCAGCAGATTGTCCATTTCCTTCTCTCAGACAGGTGAGAACTTCCAAGAGCAAGAAGAAGCGGAAAGAGTAGCCCGGCAAGTCAAGTATGTACCAGTTTGTCGATAGCATACCAGAGAGAAGAAGACTCAACGGTGTGAAATTGAAGTGTATTCCTGTGGAAGATGGACAAGTTGCTGGCGGAGATACATGGAGGCATATGTGGTCACCACATTGGGCGCAGAGCACTTGCCGCAAATCTTTCCTAAGGTTTCTTCCGGCCGACAGCCCTCCGTGATGTAACCGCACAAGTAACCAAGTGTGAAGCGTGCGGGCCCATTCCAAACAGATACACCGCCACCAAGCTCTCCAGCGATCCCTTTATCCACGCCATTTTCGGTCTGGGGCTCGACATCCTCGCCCCTTCCCCGAAGCTGTCGGGGCTTTGAGTACTTGTACGCCGCCATCGACAAGTTCACAAAGTGGCCGGAAGTGGAAGCAGTGAGGAAGGTGACAAAGACAACAGTAGTCAAGTTCTTCAGTCGATTGTTTGTTTGCCGTTTTGAGTTCCTAACAGGATCATCACCGACAACGGCACACAATTTACGAGTCGCACCTTCATGCAAGACGCCCAAGACCTTGGCGCTAAGGTTCTGCTTTTCGCCTGCTGTTTCACCCGAGAAGCAACGGTCAAGTAGAGAGGGCAATGCTGGGCGTGCTGCGCGGGCTCAAGACCGTAATCTCGACCGGCTGCACAAGTGCGAAGAAACCGGATCGAGGAGTTGCCGGTGGTTCTTTGGTCGATCAGGACGACGCCAAATCGAGCCACCGCCGTGCACCCTTTGCTCTAGTCTATGGAGCAGAGGCGCTTCTCCCACGGAACTCAGATACGGATCGCTTCGAGTACTCGCTTATGATGAGTTTGAGCAAGAGCAGCTACGACAAGATGACGCCACCGCTTCCTCGAGGAAGATCGCCTTCAGGTCATTGCGGCGAGCCGCCGCTAACAAAGCCTCGAAGCCGCTACCATGGCCGCAGGTTAATGCCGTAAGTCTCGAGGAAGGCGATTTTGTTCTTCGGCCGCTCAGTCCGCCAAGAATTCAAACAAGTTGACGCTGAAGTGGGAAGGCCCTTATCGGGTGAAACGAGTCACTAGGCTCGGCCTCGTCCGCTTTGAGACCAAGATGGCATTCCGTGAGCAACTCTCGAACATTGAGCATCTTCGTAAGTTTTACCCATATAGAGCGGTTGTTTAACCTGCTCCTAAGCAACCACCTTTTGTACAAGTCTTGCCGCTGTTGCATGTGATCCTTTAGACAAACTCCGGCGCAGACCCTTCTGCGCATCAAGAAGCCCATGTGTTGCGCATAGCTTGTCAAGTTCATGCTTTCATCAATTTATTGCATGCTTTGGCTAACACATTGTGCAAAGCAACCACACCCGTAAGCGTAATCGAAGCCGCTTGGGCTCCATAACGTTGTTTCCTCTTCTTTCTTTTCACAAAGAAAGGAAGGCTCCTCAAGCACAAGTTAACCAGGGGGAGGAGGAGATAATACTATGGACCAGGCACCGCCGAGGAAGTTCACCTCATCGGGAAGCAAGGGAATGTAAAAGCTAAGTTGCCAAAGTTTGAGCAATCAATTTTAAATTTTCGTTATCTTCCTCGAACGATAGTACTTTTGTATGGAAAACCAGCGCAGAGGAACCAAATCATGACTGGTCGCGCTACTTACTTTTGTTTCGAGTCCGCTAACAACTTAAGTGAGCTGCGGTTAGTCCGCGACAAGGGTGCTTGTCGGTAGCGACCCCCGCCAAAGAAGTTCTGAAGTTCCGCACTGGCGCTCGCCGCGGCAAGGGTGCTCGTGCACCGCAAGTTTCCAAAAAGCGAGGGGCAATAACGCATAAAGGAAGGAATCAAGTAGAGGAAATAACGTTGCATTGATCGATTCACCTAAGATAGAGTATATTACAGAATAACTTGTCGCTGATCTAACAAAGTTTTCTAAACATGATCGCCAGCCGACAAGGAAAGATAAGGTTACGGCCTAGTCCACGCCGGGTCGCCTCAATCCTCTTGATCTTGTTCACCTTGTCCACAATGGGTGCGACAAGGGCTTTGAGCTCCTCCACGCCGGCTTCGCCGCAACGATCCGAGGACGCCCATTAAGGTTGAGGCCCGGCTGCGGAAGGCCACCTTCATCAACACCTTCTCGTGGCCCTCAGACAGACTGGCGTGATTCCTCGGCCACCGCTTCGGGACTTCTTCTCGGAGTCGCCGAGGCCCGTCGCCACGCCTTTGAAGAATAGGCTAAGCTTGACGCTGGGTTGGAGGTGCTCACGGAGGAGTACGCGAGGTCCCCATCCCCACCCATCACTGCTAGGGATGTCGGCAGCGGTGTCCACAAGACCTTCACCAGTTGCTCCACGCCTCCTCAAGGTGTTCGACGGAGACAACATCCGCCAAAGAGCTCCTCCTTGGCCTTGATCGCTTCCAACAAGCCCGCCTCCCGCCTTCCGCACCATCCAACGCTCCGCAGAAGAGTGGCCGCCACCGCAGATCCGCCTTGAGTCCTTGGCGGCGCTGGCTCCTGGCCCTGTCAACAGACGGATCGCAGCTCGCCCATGCAGGGCGCTTTTCTTCGCCACGCTTGAGCACGGCAAGCTCTTCGCCACTCTTCTTGAGGGTGGCCTCCAGCTGTCTACCTTCGCCTTCAGCTTCTTCCTTGGCGGTTCTCGGGGGCTGCGGCAGCGTCTTTCGCTTCCTCGAAGCGCCCGCCAAGCGACTCCTCATACGCGCTGCAAGGTCCTCCTCGTGGCTGTCCAGGTTGACCTTTCGGCCAGTGCCAACTCGCTTCGCTGGGCGAAGCTTCTGCAGCCAACAATCACGTTCCTCATCCGCCGCGCCTTCTCAAGGATGAAGGCTGTGGCGCTTTCGCGAAGCTGCGCACGCCGCTGGCCCGCCACGCCACGGAGGGATTCTTTGTTGACGCCTCCGAGCTCCTCGGCGCTGCTTCTCCATGTCCGCCTCGCCTCGCGACAAGGGCTTCCTGGTCTCTAACTTGGTCTGGCAGCGCGTAGAGCGACAACAGCTCTTCAAGAACAAGCCTTCCTGACTCTCCGGACCACGGCCGCTACTTGGCGCGCTCCACCAGCGGCCAGCCAAGGCGAGAAGCCTCGCCGTCAAGGTCTCGCCGACCGGGCGCCTGAGCTCGGCTCCTGTGGGAGCTTGATGAAGACGTCGCCGGCCTTCGTAGGCACCGGGCTGGGGCTCCCATGGGACTGGCGCCAGCCGCAGCGGCATGGGAGTCGGCTGTCACAGAAGCGCTTGCCGCTCCTGCGTCTCGGGGCCGTGGTCAAGACGATCCGCCTCGACTCGCCGCCGTCTTCAAGGTCGGCAGCCTCGGTGGCCTCCTCGCCAACAAAGCTCGCCGGGCGACGGGCCTCTTCTTCCACGACGATGACCACTTTCTTCCTCGGGCCGGGCGGCCTCGACTCTCCATCGGGTTCACATGTATTTAAGAAGGGGCAGTCAACCAGATGTTCAAAAAGAGAAACAAAAGAAAGCGATCCCAAGGAAAAATTTCGTGTAAGGGAGTTACCTGCAACGGGATCCGCAGCCATGGCCTCGACCACTGGAGGGTCGCTGGCGCCGTCCCTTGCCGGGGTAGCCTCCCTTGCCGGAGTGGCCTCCCTTGCCGGGGTGGCCTCCCTTGTCGGAGGGAGCTCCCTTGTCGGGGAGTCCTCCCTTGGCGGCGTAGTGGCAGCAGGCAAGATCTCGGAGGCGGCTTCCGAGCCCTCCCGATGAGATTGCTCTGCTCCTGCGCAAGCACACATTCAAATATCAACATAGAAGGGGCACCCCCGCACGCCCAATAGCAAGAGGAAAACTGCACACTTACTCTGGGGCCAGCCGGGGCTGCCTCGGGAAGGTTGCCGGGTCCGGAAGGCGGTCTCGACGCGTCCCCTCTGCCACGGGAGAATCGCCCTCAACAACGACTGCCGGGATCTTGGCCTCTTCGCTCTCTGGGCCAGCCGACCTGAAAAGGAAAGAGTCCGTAACGAAGCAAATCAGATTCAAGATGAAGCAATAAAAATTGAAGACATACAAGCACAATCTCGAGAAGCTTATCTTCGCTTTCCTCCTGAGCTGAGCGGAGAAGTCAACTCGCCCGCCCGGTGCGATGAGGCGGGGAGGGGTTTCTGGCCGCTGATGGAGGCGCTGGCGGCGGCATTAGAAGATTCCGCCCCAGCTTGTCGCCGCAGTTTGGGGCGCCTCACGACAACCTCGCTTGCCGCGGTGGAGCGCTGCCGAAGCGGCGCCGCAGGTCAATTGTCGACCACGCTCGCTCCGCAATTTCTGCGGAGACGCTTCTCGGCGGAGCTGGGGCTCACTGGCGGCAAGTCGCTTGGCGGCGGGGAAGAAGCGCCGGGCGGGTCCACTCTGCCCGCCTCGAGCCCGACAAGCTCGTCCTCGCCGGGCGACCTCCCTCGCCAGCAGAAGCTTGCCGCCTTCGCCGCTGGCCCGCCTCCTCCATCGGTGAACTCGAAGGCTCCAGCCGGGCAGCGCTGCCGCCGCCTTCGCCGGGTGGCGATCCATGCCATTCTCCTGCCGGTGGTGTCTCGGTGAGCCTCTTCTCATTGCCGGAGCGGATCGGCACCTCTTGCAAGTTGTCGAAGAATTGCTGCGACGACTCGCCGGGGGCTCTGCCAGGTCGGGACGATCCTGGGAGTCGCGACATGGAATCATGGCGCGGATGCGGTCGAAGGCCGAAGTTGTTGCATAGTGGGACGACTTCGCGGCAACCTGAACCACTCGATGTTCGGGTCGTTCTTGAACAGCTCGAGCAGCACCGAATCCAGCTCCATGACGGTGAAGTTCCAATTCAGGCCCGGGCGCAGCCTCATGATGTCCGGGCCAGATTCGAACTCCCAAGCAGGCCTCCTCCTTTCCTGCAAGGGAGCGGGCGCGCGCTAATGAAGTCTCGCGCCAACCGCGCCAACAGCTTAACCCTGCAAGCCCGAGGCGCAGAATCTGGTCACAGCCTATCTTCAGCCTCTCGCATCCTCCCAAGGCCAAGTTACTCCAATCCTTGCCGCCAAGAATTGGGGGTTTGGCGCCGGGCGGTGAAGGGTCAGGGTCCTCTTCTACGACTCCAGCACCAGCTTGGCTCTCCACCTCCCACTTGTTCCGAAGTCCCCCTCTAGGTAGGCCTCTTTCTTGGCGATCCTAGAGACCTGTGCTATCCCTCCCAAGAAGGGGCTCTCCTCTCTCGGACGCCGGGGAACAAAGAAATGGCGGAAGAGTGCCACGCTCGGTGGATTCTCGACAAAGTTTTCGCACAATGCGCTGAAAACTGCCATGGTCAAGATGGCGCTGGGGGTGAAATCAAGGAGGCGGAGGCCAAAGGTGTTCATTATGTCGCAAAAGAACTCGAATACGGGCGGGCAAAGACCGCAATAGAAGAAAAGGGCGAAGAAAGGGTACCTGTTAGCCAGATCAGCGGGCGGAGGCGGGAGCACCTCGCGCTGGATGCGCCCCAGTCTCCGCCGACCAAAAAAGATAGTAGACGCCCCTGCAGCTCCCTGCGGCGCCGAGCTGCGGGGAAGATTGCTCGCCTTTGGCGTTAGTTGGCCATGAAGAAGCCGCTGCGCCGACTTGACGCCTCTTCTCTCCTTATCGGCCTTTGGGGGCCATGAAGTGGCGAGGGGGGCGGAGGAGGTCGACGGCGGTGAGTGTGCTTGCGGGGCATGGGCGCTGCTCTCTTCGCATCGGAGAAGACGGGGGAGCGGCGGTGGTTTCTTGACAAGACGGCAATGGCAGGAGTGGTCGGCCTGCTTCGCTTCCTCCACTTATAAAGGGAGGAGGGGCGGACGCCCGCTTATATTAATAAAGAACCCCCACGACCGCGCCCACAATCTTCAAGCACACGCCACGTCCGTGCGTGCTGCTAGTGGGGATCGTGGTGGGTCCGGGCGGGTTGCGGCGTGGTCGAGGCCAGCAGCGGGTCCGCAGCACAGTTCTGGGCCTGGCCCGACAAGAGCTCGGGCACTGTAATGCCCAGTTCGGGGCTCCTGTCGGTGTACTAGAGTAGGGGTACCCTTAGTATCCCGTGATTGCAGGCACGGACAGTTGCAGCACCGCAGGCAAGGTTTGCCTCACACCGCCAATCTTCTCCGTGGCTCCCTTTGGAGCCATTCAAGAACAAAGTATTAGATTGAGGAGATAAGGTCCCGACAAGAGGAGCTTGTCGGGAAGGCCACCTGTGCACGCAGAAGACAAGGCCCCCCAAGAGGAGCTTGCCGGAAGGCTCGAACGCGACAAGTCTCCGGGCGCCGACAAGGATTCGGCCGCTGCAAGGCGCTTGCCGCTGCATGCAACTTCTCCGCCTCCGCTCCAGCTCACCAAGCCGACGTGTCGCCATGGGATCATTCCATGGGCGCTGTCGAGCGGGCCGCGTGCAGCCCGGAGAGCAGCGACACGCTGGCGCCGACAGCTCGCCATCGTGGCGAAGCGGAGGCGCACCTGGACGGGTCTCTCAAGTATAATCGCTTTGGGAGACAACGACATGCATTTATTGCTTTTGTCCCTTGCCGTCCGATTTAGGGTATTTTGCAGACCGCATAATCGCTCAAGTAGGTGTACCAGCCTCCCTGTTTTACATTTGTACCGCCTATGTTGCCACCGTCGGAGACCCCTTGAGCATATAAAAGGAGGCCCGAAAAGGACGATGAGAGGGGTTCGGTTCAAGGCTTTGGCAAGGTTCGTTCATTCGACCGCCTTAGACTAGATACACTCACGCTTAGGTTTTGTAGCTCGCATTGCTCGTGCAGCAAGAACACAATAGATCAAACAAGCAGCAGAGGAGTTTTATCTCTCCCGAGAGCTCCGGTTGGGTAAACCGCCAGGTGCATCGCCTCGATCCGCTTCTTCGTGTGACCTCCGCCTTCTCTCGAACCACAAAGGGGCCTGCTCGCCGGGCCCCATAGGTGTCCGTGTGGTACGATCAGCCTCCCCGACATCCCTGCCGGGTGTACTAGAAGTAGGGTACCCTAGTATCCCGTGCACTGCACGGACAGCTTGCAGACTACAGCTGCAAGGTTTGCCTGCGTCACCGCCAATCTCCTCCGTGGCTCCCTTTGGAGCCATTCAAGAACAAAGTATTAGATTGAGGAGATAAGGTCCCACAAGAGGAGCTTGTCGGGAAGGCCACCTGTGCACGCAGAAGACAAGGCCCCTGCAAGAGGAGCTTGCCGGGAAGGCTCGAGCGACAATTCTCGGTAGCGACAAAAAGGATTCGCCGCGTAGCAAGGCGCTGCTACACGGCATGCAACTTCTCTCCGCCTCCGCTCTAGCTCACCCAGCGACGATGTCGCCATGGGATCATTCCATGGGCGCTGCAAGTCGGCCGGTTGTGCAGCCAGTGGAGAGCAGTGATACGCTGGCGTTGACAAGGCTCGCCATCGTGGCGGAAGTGACCGCACTGACGGTCTCTCGTTACCTAATCGCTTTGGGCGACAACGATGCATTTATTGCTTTTGTCCCTTGCCGTTAGAGTTAGGTATTTTGCACCGTGACTGTTCAAGTAGGTGTACCAACCCCTGTTTTTACATTTGTACCTCGCTTATGTTGCCACCTGCCGGAGACCCCTTGAGCATATAAAAGGAGGCCCGAAAAGCGGCGAGAGGGGTTCGTTCACGCCTTTGGAAAGGTTCGTCTATTCGACTGGCCTTAGACTAGATACACTCACGCTTAGGTTTTGTAGCTCGCATTGCTCCCTAGCAAGAACACAATAGATCAAACAAGCAAAGCAGAGGAGTTTTATCTCTCCCAGAGCTCGAAGCCGGGTAAAACCGGCCGTGTGCATCGCCTCGATCCGCTCTTTCGACCTCCGCCCCCTCCGAACCACAAAGGGGCCTGCTCCACTTGAGCCCCATAGGTGTCCGTGGGTACGATCAGCCTCCCGACATCTCTGCACGCCAGTAGGGGGCGCCGAGGCCGTGTGAATCCGATCCGGCGTTCACGCTGAAAGCGGCGCTATCGACATCTTTCAACATGCCACCGAAGAAGAAGGCTTCGCGGCAGCAGAAAGCCGTCAAGGCTGCATCTCCACCCTCACCGCAGCAAACGGGTGGTGGGGCAGACGCCGGGCGGAGGAACGGGCGCCGGCGAAGGTGCTCGCGACGCTAAGCCAAGTCTGAAGGACAAGGCGCTGGAGACCTCGGCGTTCACAGATCCCCCCTGGCCCATCTCAGAGACGCTGACCAACAATGTCATGGCGCTCACAACGCCCATACGCTCGCTGGATCAAGACCCTCAAGACCAAAGATGCGCGCCAATATGCTTTGCGCGAAAGTGAGATACGGTCGCCTCGGACGGGCGCCGCTTCCTTCTAACGTGGTTAGAAGTCCGGCGTGTCCCGCCTCGCACCGCTTCTCAATGCCGCCTACTACTCCAGCAGAAGCTCTGGCGAGAGCTCAGCTGCTCCTTGACTACCCTCCAACGGCCGACAAGGTCGACGAGTGGAGGGCCACTATCCAGAGCCTCATCGGCTTTGCCAACGGCGACGCTCCGCGGCAACCAACGCCATTGTTGCCGCGACGCAACGACAAGGCACGAACCGGTGGCGACGAGACTATCGGAGGTGCAACCACCGTGCACTCTCCGCCAAGAAGGCCAAGATCGCCGACTCACCGGATCCACCTCGACGCGATGACTCCACCGTCGCCGGATCCGTGAACTCGCCGCCATCAGCGCCAAGTTCTTCATGAGCGACAACAAGAGGACGCTTCAACTCGCATCGAAGCGCCAAGAGAAGCGCGACGTCAATCCGACAAGCTACCTGGGCCTTCTGTTGACATGCATGCGCCGGAGGGGCTGTGCAACTTGTCGCACGCTGTAGGTTGCCCTGCGCTCACTCATGAGTCTGCGGCAAGTCCAGCGGGCTCAGCCGTAAAACTTCAAACCAGACGCCGGAGAAGTATGATGGCGGGACGCACCTGCCGGAGTTCCTCAAAGCATCTACACCATCGCGGTGCAGGCTGCGGGGACGGGACGACAAGATCCTCGCCAACTACTTCCCGCTTTCGCCCTCAAGCTTCCAACGCCGATCTTTTGGCTCATGCACTTGCCCGACAGCTCCGTATCCTTCTTGGGCGGATCTGCGCCATCAGCTTTGTTGGCGCTTCACAGGTGGCCACAAACCTCATGGCTAAGAGAGCGACCTTCACTTGCTCGCCCTGTAAGGAAGGAGAGTCCCCGCGCAAGTTCATTCGTAGATTCAGCGTGCAGGCACTACAACATCCTGACGTCTGCCCACCTGCGGTGATCGCAGCGATTTCATCGAATGTGCGGAACCGCAGGATGAGGGAGGAGATGGCGATGTGCAAAGTCAAGGACGTCGGCCGATTCAGACGCCTTTGGCCGACAAGTGTCTTGCTAGCGAGGAAGGGAGGAGACTCCTCAGAGAGAATACGTACAGGATCTCGACATTGATGACACACCGCCAAAGAAGGGCCGCGGGCGAGGCAACAGGAAGAAGAAAAGCAGAGAAGTGCTAGCTGTCGAAAGCAGTCCCGCAACGGAGGCGGTGACAAGAACGCCAAGGCTGGTGGCTCGCAAGGAGGTTGCCACGACGCCAACCACTGGCCGGTGGCGGTCACGACAAGGTGACAGCTCCGCAAGCGCATCAAGAAGATCCACCGCACTAAGGGCCACGACCTCGAGCTGCAAGAAAGTCGAGCAGCTTGTCGAACAAAGGAGAGCCGAGTACGAGCGGGCGCGACAAGGAGAAGGCCTAGGAAGGTGCCGGGGAGCAAGCAAGAAACGCCCCGCCGGGAGGACGCCACGGCAAAGTCAAGCAGCCGCAAGGAGATCGACCTCCTCAGCCGGCCGCGATAAGGATGAAGATGATGATGACGACGAAAAATATGGAGGACGACGACGCCGATGAGCAGGAGTTTCGTAAGCCACAGAGGTTCTTCGCGCGATCGGAGGTGTTGATCGCATACCTCCCACCGCCAACTCAAGCAATGGATGCGGGAGGTCAATGCAGCGGAACCATCCGTGAGAGTCACGCAAGCCTCCGAAGCGGTCCAGCACGCCTATCATTTTTGATATTGAGGACCACCCCGATCACATAATCGCGGTCGGGTGCTTGCCGATGTTGGTCTCTCCAACCATCTCGCAACCTCAAGGTCACAAAATGTTAGTTGACGGCAGGGCCGGGCTTGAATTCGATCTCTCCGCCGGTGCTCCGAAGCTTCAAATCCTCGACAATGAGCTCAAAGAAACCGGAACCTTCCAAGGAATCAATCCGGGAAGGAGCAAGCCAAGGGGAAGATTACGCTGCCGGTCACATTTGGCAGCGAGCTGAACTTCAGGACTGAGAGGGTTACATTTGACGTTGCCGATTTCCCATTGCCTTACAATGGGATACTTGGCCGTCTAGCACTCGCCAAGTTCATGGCGGCCTCTCACTACGCCTACAACCTACTCAAGATGCCAAGTCCATGGCGACAAGAAGGATGCCCTTATCTGTGCCGACAAGATCTACCGGGATGCAGCAGCCACGACAAACTGCCCAACACTTGCCGCTGAAGCTCCCCGGGGAAGAAGACCAAGTCCAAGTCCGGAAAGGGCTCGATGCTCACTCCGCAAGCGCACCTCTTCGGAGTGCTGCGCCATCCGAGGACGCACCATCGAGCTCCACCGCAAGTGGAAGAAGATGGTGGCTCCGGCCAAGACCAAGAAGGTGCCCGCCGAGGAGGACGGGCGCTGGTGGTACCTTCACCATCGCTGCCTCTCTCGACCCCAAATAGGAAGGCGCGCTTCGTTGCTTTCCCCGGGCGAATGTCGACGCGTGTTTTCATGGCAACCGTCTGATATCCCCGGTGTTCCCGTGAAAGTGATTGAGCACCGCCTCGCCGCTTTGTCCTCATGCGCGCCCGCCAAGCAAAAAGTCGAAGGAAGCAAGCAAGGAGCGCCAAGAATTCATAGTCAAGAGATCAAGAGACCGGAAGCGCAGGCCTCGTCGAGGAGTGCTCCATCCTACGTGGTTGGCCAATCTCGTAGTCGGCGCAAGGCAAATGGGAAATGGAGACTTTGTATTGACTTCACGGATGTTAATAAAGCTTGTCCCAAAGATCCATTTCCCTTGCCGCCGCATTGACCAGATTGTTGACTCCACGGCCGGATGTGATTTGCTTTCGTTTCTTGATGCATACTCAGAGATACCGTCGGATCTTCATGGCTGAAGAGGATGAAGAGAAGACCGCATTCATCACACCATGTGGCACATAATCGCTTCATACGGATGCCTTTCGGATTGAAGAATGCTGGTTCGACATTTGCAAGGGTAGTCCATGACGCTTTTGAGCCGCAAATGCACAGAAATGTAGAAGCCTACATGGATGAGATAGTGGTCAAGAGCAAGGACAAAACAGCTTTGGTTCAAGATTTGGACGAGACCTTTGCAAATCTCCGCAAGATCAACCTCAAGCTCAACCCCGAGAAGTGTGTGTTTGGAGTCCCTTCCGGCAAGCTTCTCGGGTTCTTCGTGTCTCAGCGGGGGATTGAAGCTAATCCCGACAAGATCAAGGCCATTGAGCAGATTGAAGCACCAAAGCGCGTCAAGGATGTACGAAGACTTGCCGTTGCGTATGGCTGCTCTCGGCAGATTTATTTCTAGGTTCTGTTGAGCGCTACCTGCCATTTTTCAAGATTTTGAAAAAGGCAGGTCCAATGAAATGGACTCCCGGCGGAGGCTGCGCCGCAGACTTGAAGAGATACCTGTCCTCCACTCCAACACTTGTCGCACCTAAGCCACAAGAGAAGTTGCTGCTATATATAGCAGCGACCAATCAAGTGGTTAGTGCTGCGTTAGTGGCGGAGAGGGAGGCGGATGACGAGCCAGCAACCACGGCAAACACATCCAGCGACAAGCAGGGGGCTTCGCCGACAAGCTCTGGTCCCGACAAGGATGAGTCCGCACAAAAACGTGAACAGATGCAGAAAAGGATGGTGCAGCGCCCAGTCTACTTTGTCAGTTCCATCCTGCAGGGAGCTAGATCGAGACACTCTGGCGTACAGAAATTGCTTTTCGGCCTCCTCATGGCCTCGAGAAAGCTGCGCCATTACTTCCAAGCACATGAGATCACAGTTGTCACTCGCTTTCCAACAAGAGGATACCGCAGAATCCGTGGTTGGCTGTGAAGGATTGTCGAGTGAGCACTGAGCTGTCAAGCTTTGGTCTCAAGTTTGAAAGCACATCAACTATCCAAAGCGTAGCCTTGGCGTAATTCATAGCAGAATGGACGCCAACGCCAGATGAAGAGATTCCGGAAACGAGCATTCCCGTCAAAGAAGCAAGCAAAGAGTGGTTGATGTACTTTGATGGTGCCTTCTCGCCGCAAGCGCCGGTGCGGCGTCTTGCTTATCGCACCCACCGGAGAGCACCTCAAGTACGCCGCCCAGATGCACTTTCCCAAGGAGCAAGCGACAAAACAATACTTCAGAGTATGAAGGTTTGCTTGCCGGTCTCAGATCGCAGTGACCTTGGGATCAAGAAGCTTATTGTCGTGGGTGACTCGCAACTTCGTTGTCCGCCAAGTCAACAAAGATTACCAGAGTCCGCTGATGGAAGCCCACGTTGATGAAGTGAGGAAGCTGGAAGAGCACTTTTGACGGGCTCCGCAAATGGAACATGTTCCAAGAGCTCGTAATGATATTGCCGATGGTCTGTCAAAGTGCGCCCGGACTCAAGCTACCTGTGGAACCAGGGATCTTTGTGCTCAAGCCGACTCAGCCAACCGTAACACCATCATCGACCGGATTGAGCAATAAGAGGAAGTTGGCCTCTGGTGACTATTTTTCCGGCTGTAGCTTCCCGGGTCCGCTGCTGGGTAAAGGTCCCCAAGATCAACACCAACAAGGTTGAGGAGCACCGTTCCCATGCACCCCTGTGGTTTGTTTTGTTGAAGCAGACGCTCCCGACAAGTCTTGCTCGGCAAGCTTGTTGGGAGCATCTAGCTCTGCAGAGCCACGTGCCTCTGCCGTAGAAGCCGATGTTCCCGCAGCAGACAGATGTGCCTTTAGTCCTTGTTGTCGAGTCACAACTCCAACATGGGCGCAGCAGATTGTCCATTTCCTTCGCATGGAGAACTTCCCAAGAGCAAGAAGAAGCGGAAAGAGTAGCCCGGCAGTCAAGTATGTACCAGTTTGTCGATAGCATACTGCATGTAAGAAGACTCAACGGTGTGAAATTGAAGTGTATTCCTGTGGAAGATGGATGTAAGCTGTTGGCAGATACATGGAGGCATATGTGGTCACCACATTGGCGCAAGAGCACTTGCCGGCAAAGCTTTCCGGCAAGGTTTCTTCTCGCCGACAGCCTCCAAGATGCAACCGCACAAGTAACCAAGTGTGAAGCGTGCGGCCCATTCCAAACAGATACACCAGCCAGCTCAAGCTCTCCGCACGATCCCTTTATCCCGCCATTTTCGGTCTGGGTTGACATCCTCGGCCCCTTCCCGAGATGTCGGGGGCTTTGAGTACTTGTACGCCGCCATTGACAAGTTCACAAAGTGGCCGGAAGTGGAAGCGATGAGGAAGGTGACAAAGACAAGCGATCAAGTTCTTTCAGTCGATTGTTTGCCGCTTGAGTCCCTAACAGGATCATCACCGACAACGGCACACAATTTACGAGTCGCACCTTCATGCAAGACGTCCAAGACCTTACGCCAAGGTTCTGCTTCCGTTGCTCACCCGAGAAGCAACGGTCAAGCGAGAGGGCAAATGCTGAAGTCTTCTGCGCGGGCTCAAGACCGTAACTTTCGGCTGCACAAGTGCGGAAGAAACTGGATCGAGGAGTCAGCCGGTGGTTCTTTGGTCGATCGTGACGATGCCAAATCGAGCCACCGCCGTGCACCCTTTGCTCTAGTCTATGGAGCAGAGGCGCTTCTCCCCACGGAACTCGAGACGGATCGCCTCGAGTACTCGCTTATGATGAGCTTGAGCAAGAGCAGCTGCGACAAGATGACGCTACCGCTTCCTCGAGGAAGATCGTCTTCAAAGTCATTGTGAGCCGCCGCTACCCGACAAGCCTCAAGGTCGCTACCATGGCCGCAGGGTTAATGCCACAAGTCTTGAGGAAGGCGACCTTGTTCTTCGGCGCGTTCAGTCCGCCAAGAATTCAAACAAGTTGACGCCGAAGTGGGAAGGCCCTTATCGGGTGAAACGAGTCACTAGGCCTGGCGCTGTCCGCCTTGAGACCGAAGATGGCATTCCGTGAGCAACTCCCGAACATTGAGCATCTTCGTAAGTTTTACCCATATAGCGCTGTTGCCGGAACCTGCTCCGCAACCACCTTTTGTACAAGTCTTGCCGCTGTTGCATGTGATCCTTTGTAGACAAAGCCGGGCGCAGACCCGATGCATCAAGAAGCCCATGTGTTGCGCACAGCTTGTCAAGTTCATGCTTTCATCAATTTATTGCATGCTTTGGCTAACACTTTGTGCAGCAACCACACCCGGTAAGCAGGATCGAGCCGCTAGGCTCCATGACGTTATTTCCTCTTCTTTTTCTTTTCTCAAAGGAAAGAAGGCTCCCTCACAGCACAAGTTAACCAGGGGAGGAGGAGATAATACTATGGACTGTGCACAGCTCGAGGAAGTTCCACCTCATCGGGAAGCAAGAAATGTAAAGCTAAGTTGCCAAAGTTTGAGCAATCAATTTTTAAGTTTTCAAGTTATCTTCCTCGAACGATAGTACTTTTGTATGGAAAACTCCGCGCAGAGGAACCGAATCGTGATCGGTCGCGCCCTTACTTTGTTTCGAGTCCGCTCAACAACTTAAGTGAGTTGCGGCTAGTCCGCGACAAGGTTGCTTGTCGGTAGCGAATTTCGCCAAAGAGGCTGCTGAAGTTCCACACTCGGCGCCATGGCAAGGGTGCTCGCACCGCAAGTTTCCCTAAAAAGCGAAGGGGCAATAACGCATACAAAGGAAGGAATCAAGTAGAGGAAATAACGTTGCATCGATCGATTCAGATCAGTAATAAATTTGTAAAGTTATCTTCCTTGAACGACCGCGCTTTGTATGAAAAACCCGCGCCGGAGGAACCAAATCGTGACTGGTCGCGCCCTTACTTTGTTTCGAGTCCGCTCAACAACTTAAGTGAGCTGCGTTAGTCCGCGACAAGGTTGCTTGTCGGTAGCGACCCCCGCCAAAGAAGTCATTGAAGTTCCGACTCGGCGCCGCGGCAAGGGTGCCTGCACCGGCAAGTTTCCCTGAAAAGCGTAGGGCAATAACATACAAAGCCAAGAGTCGAGTAAAGGAAGTAACGTAGCAGACGTTGCCCAGAATAAAGTTATATTACAGAAATAACTTATCACGGCGCTGGCTAAATCATTCTCGGAACTGAAATAACAGCGAAGAGGGGAAGAAGGGCGCGCCGACACCCAAGCCCCGCAAGCCAGAGTTGCCGGGGCCTGCGTAAGCCGAGTTGCCGGGGCTGCGGCAAGCCGAGTTGGGAGGTCAGCGGCAAGCTAGAGTTGCCGGGCTGAGATATCGAATAAGCCCTTCATCCTTTTTCAAGCATCCCTTTTTCATTAAAAACATTCTACTCGGATACAATCCGTGGGGAATGAAAAACATGAAAGAGAGGATTACAAGTTTTAAATGCAGATAAGGCCCGAAGGCTTACAAATTAAAAAGATAAGATGCCCGTAATCCTTTTTCTGTCCCTCTCTTCAGGACGCAGGTCAAGGAGGTGGGAAGGGCAAAAGAAACACCTAGACGAGCTACGGGTGCCAGAAGGCACCAAGAGAACATCCCGGGAGCTCCTCGAGGGCTTGACGGAGATGGCAGCGCCGGAAGCGGGGTTCGAAGACGGGGCGGCAAGACATCAGCACGCTGTCGAGGGCACTACGCCCTCGTACTCCGACTTGACGGGCTTGTCGCCATCCCTCTTCCCCTTCCGCAGCCTCCCTACGCCAGTCGCCCAAGGAGCCGGCGACACGGATGATGGGGTCGCCGGTGACGCACGAAGCGGCGCCCAACAACTAGTTGGGCCCGCCACCCTCGTCGTTGCTGTCGCTCTCCTCCTCGTCACTCTCGCTCGAGGGGGAATCTTCGCTGTTGGAGGAGCTGTCCACGCCGAACTTCGCCCGATTGCCAAGATCCTCAAGACCTTGACGGAGAGGAGATCACCCTCCATTAACTTAAAATGGAGGGTAAACCCCGCCTCAGCTGTGGATGCGGGTGAACGCCTTCCACCCACGATTGAGATACATCACATTAGGGGCTGGGAATACAACCACGGACTTCGCATGCCGCTGATTCCACAGCCCCTCATGTGCAATCTCAAGATGTCTCGGCGGATCCGACTCCATCAAGGCCAGAACGGAGCTGGAAGCCGGAGGCGGCGACGAGGCGCCAGCGTAGCTCGACGAAGAACTCGCAAGGGTCGCCCCGGTATGGACCGCCTAGGGAGGGAACCGCCCGGCGGAAGCGGAGACGGCCGCGCCGCCCATCCGCCTCTTCCCGGCGCCTCGACCTGCCCACGACCTCGCCTCCCTCTTCCTCTTGGGGCTGGCTCTGCCGCCCAGGCGTGGGGTTGGGAGGAGGCGCTGCCTAGCGGCGACCCTCGCCGCCACCGATGAAGAACCAAGGCTCTTTTTCTCCATGGCGAATGAGAGAAAGGGAGCGTAAATCGAGGAAAGGAGGAGGTGGGAGAGTGTGGGCATCTGCGCGCCCCTTCCGCTTTTTTAAGGAAGCAAGGTGGGGCTCGACCGCCTGGCCGACAAATCGAGGCATAGGAAGAGCAGGGAATCGGGGCCGACCTGCTGCCTCTGCTTGTAACGGCCCAGTTTCCCACTTCCACCGTCCGTGACCCCAAGAGCATGGGAACCACGTGGCGGGGGTGCAGAACTGAGGCGACGGGTGGAGCGACCCTGCACGCCGCCCACTTCCCCCACGACGCTGCAATCGACGCGTGCCGTTACGGGGAGACGCGGCGGACACGGAGTGGATTTGGTTTGGACCCAGGCCGCGCGTGCCCGTGCCCTGTTTTGGGCCTGGCCCAACAGCGCTCGGCACCGTGTATGGCCCAGACCCGGGGGCTCCTGTCGGTGTACTAAAGTAGGGGTACCTTAGTACCCCGAACTTGTGCACGGACAGTCGCAGCGTCCCCGTGGCTAGCCTCGCCTGGCGTCCGCCAAGACCCTCCGCAGCCATTCCGAAGACAAGTCCCCGACAAGAGGAGCTTGCCGGGAAGGCCTCTAGGCACAGACAAGGTCCCGACAAGAGGAGCTTGTCGGGAAAGCCGCTCCGGGCACGCAGAAGACAAGGCCCCGGCAAGAGGAGCTTGCTGGGAAGGCTCGGGGCGCGACAAGTCCCCGAGCGCGCCGAGGATACGGCCGCGGCACGGCGCTTGCCGCTGACATGCAACTTCTCTCCGTCCCGCTCCAGCTCACCCAGCGACGTGTCGCCATGGGACCGTTCCATGGGCGTGTGTCGAGCAAGTGCAGCCAGCGGAGAGCAGCAACACGCTGGCGCCGACAAAGCCTCGCCATCGTGGCGAAGCGGAGGCGCACTGACGGTCTCTTACACTGTTTGGGCGACAACGACAGGCATTTATTGCTTTTGTCCCTTGCCGTCACGAGTTAGGTATTTTGCACCGTATTAATCGCTCAAGTAGGTGTACCAACTCCTGTTTTTACATTTGTACCCCCGCCTATGTTGCCACCTGTCGGAGACCCCTTTAGCATATAAAAGGAGGCCCGAGTGCAACGTAGAGAGGGTTCGGGTTTGGGTTCCAGAGGTTCGGTTCAGTTCGGTTCATTCGGTTCCGTTCAGTTCAGTAGGCCAGGTTCGTCTCGTGGAGCTCATTCGACCCATTCGAGACTAGACACATTCGCGCTAGGTTTTGTAGCCTGCATTGCTCCCTAGTAAGAACACAATAGATCAAACAAGCAGCAGTAGGAGTTTTATCTCTCCGGAGAGCTCCGAAGCTGGGTAAACCGCTCGTGTGCATTGCCTCGATCCGCTCTTCGTGCGACCTCCGCCCCCCTCCGAACCACAAAGGGGCCTGCTCCGTCGGGCCCCATAGGTGTCCGTGGGTATGATCAGCCTCCCCGACACAGAGTCGGTTACAATGGTAGGAGATCTACATATCCGTATCGCCAAGCCTGCCTTCCACGCCAAGGAAAGTCCCATCCGGACACGGGTCGAAGTCTTCAATCTTGTATCTTCATAGTCCAGGAGTCCGGCCAACGGTGATAGTTCGGCTATCCGGACACCCCCTAATCCAGGACTCCCTCAGTAGCCCCGGAACCAGGCTTCAATGGTGATGAGTCCGGCGCGTAGATTGTCTTCGGCATTGCGATGCGGGTTCTTCTCCAAATTACATATACTTGTCGAATAGTGTCCGGCTTCTGATAAATGCTGCGCTCCTTGGCTTTCACGCCCAATAATGGCCATCTTCCACGTGTTGAATGAATGCGAAAAGCCAGGGTATTTTTACACTTATCCCCGTAGTTGCGCAAATGAGCTGTCTATAAAAGGGACAAGGATCTAGATCCGAGTCACACCATCCTCCTCCATGAAGCTTTCATCGAGCGCCTCGAGACAAAATCCATTCCATCATGGATGCCGACGTGGCTCCTCCTCTCGTGCTCCCAGCTCTCACCGAAATTGGGAGAGATGCTCAGTCCCCAGATAGCGAGCTAGTGACACTCCAAACCAAGGGATTTCTTCCCCGACCTTCATGGTTCCGGGTTTGAGCCGCACTCGCCACCTATAAGGGCGGAAAGCAAGCGGAGAGTGTCCCCGATCCCTCCAAAGGAGAGCGGGTATGCTTTATCTCTTATCTAGTAAGAGGACTCGGATTTCCAATTCATCCGTTTCTCCGGGGGCTCTTGGAGTTCTACGGCCTTCAGTTGCACCACCTTACGCCTGCCTCCATTTTGCACATCGCAGGCTTCGTGGCCCTTTGTGAACTGTTCTTGGGCGTCGAGGCTCATTTTGCGCAGTGGAAGAGATTATTCTGCCTTGTACCCCGTTCTCATGAGGGGTCAATATATCAAGTGGGCGGAGCCGAGCTGTGGCGCATCGCCGGGACCGGATATCTATCCAGAACCCCGAAGAAGGTGTCCCAAGACTAGCCTTCAGAATGGTTTTATATAGAAGGCGTCCCGCTGCCGGATCCTGTTCGGATCGGTCTCCCGGAGTTCAGCAATGCTCCTTTGAAGAAACGCCTGAGTTGGCGCCCGTGGAGCCCCCAGAGGGAAGACGACAGGGACGTCCGTTACCTGATGAGCCGAATAAGATTGTTAGCTCATTCCGGACTGACCATGATCGGTGTCATGGCCACATGTATTATGCGGGGGGTTGCAGCCGCTCCAGTATAGGGGCCACCCTATGTGGGATTTCAACGGGGAGGATGATGCCACCCGTCATGGCCGTAAGGGGCTGGGATCGGTCACCGATCTGGTGAAGATCTTGTCCGTGTTGTACAAGGGAGAAGAGGAGGAATTTCTCCGCATCAGTCCATTGAACGGATTTTCTATGAACAATCCTTGAAGCTAGGTAAGCGTACATTTCTTTTTTGCACATCCGATCCGTATTCCCATGGTAAGGTATCTCATTTTGTGATTTTGACGCAGGAACTGCGCCAGGCCATAAAAGACATAAACAGCCCGCCTCCACAACCCGAGGATTCGGAACGGCTCCTCGATCCGGCCTCCCAAGAGGATCCGGACATATTGGTGGAGCTGATTGATGGGGTATTTCACCAACTGAGCATCGACAATGCCTTGGTTGCCATTACGGGCGATTACCCCGGAAAACTTCCAGCCTCACAGGTAACTGAGACAAAGGTCCCAATACTCTGATAATGACCCATCCGTGCTTATTTTTGATCACCATATACCAATGGTGTTTCGCAGGGGGTGCCTTCGAGGCAGGAGGCCGAGCCCGCGGCCGCTAGCCAACAAGGGGCAGCACGGCCCCACAGGCTAAAAATAAGTGCGGTCCGGATCGAAACGCTGCCGCAACGGTATGGCGCATCACCATATTCCTAGGATTGATTCCTGGAAGCTGTACTAACGCTGGTGCTCTTTTCAGGAAAAAGAGCGCTCGCCGGACTGTGTCCGGAGAGGTTGCCAATCGAGCCTCCGCCAGCCAGGCTCCAAAGCCGGGTCCAGAAGCGGAGGTGAGCACGAGGGGTGCGTCGGATGCTCCTCCGACAGAGGATGCCGACAAATTGTCCGCCACCAACTCCGAGGTGGAGAGTGCCATGAATCACAGCGCCATGAGACGCTTCTTCATGACGCATGTTTCTCCCAAGAGGCATTGAATGCCTTCAATTCGGGAGATGCGCACCTCCGTGCCGCTCAATATGGTCTAGCCAGAGCCACGGAGCAGTATGTAAAGGACATACGACTGAGGAAATTTGACGGTTATATATGCCAGTAGCCCCCGAGACTTAAAATAGTTAGAATAAATGATTTAAGGATCATTTCTTATGCAGGATCTTACAAAAAAGAATACCCCACTGCCCCAGGGGCTTGAAGAATGCAAGGCCCAACTTGAGGTCAAGACTAGCCGCCAGGGGAGCCACAGACCCCCTCCGTAATAAATGCTTCAAAAGATAAGTAGTTTGTGAAGTGCGGCGTGTGTGTAAATCTGACAATAATATTGCAGATGGCCCCGGACTAGATCCGGACAAGCAACAGCTCTTGCGCCGGTTGAAGGCCGGCGAGAATGTGCTTACAAGGGTGAGGCAAGAGAAAAATAATCTCCAACATGCCAACACCCAGCTGGGTGAGGAACTAAAGGATGTTCGTGCCCAGCTGTTTGACACCGTGAAGGAGAATCGGCGACTTCGTCGCGGCACTTGTACTAAGTGCTTGAGCGAACTTTGAAAAAGAGTTCAGCGACGAAGTCAACTAACAGAGTTACGCCTCAGAGGTATGCTCACGGTCGCCCCGCAGAGGAAATGCCCGGTTCTACGGGTGACCTTCTTCCCGAAGTTATTGCAACTGCATCGAACGAAGTTCGGCAGGTGATGAAAGGCGTTGCACAGGCCTTGTGGCCATCTATCTCCCTGCCCGAAGGCCTTGGAGAGCTTGCAGAGAAGCTTCAGGGAGCACGGCGGTGCTTCCGACTATGGAAGATATCGGCCTGTCGTCAAGGCGCCAGGGAGGCCTGGGCCATGGTGAAGACGCGGTACACGAAGGCGGACCCAAACCACATGGCCGAGGTCGGACCTGTGGGGCCCAAGGGAAGGAGATCCCCTGTGAGCTTAGTGTACGGCCAAGTAGAGTTGGCCGCAAAGTATTCCCAGCAGGATCAAACTAGACAGCCTATTAGATGGCATTGAAGAGGAATGTAATCAATAATTTGACTATGTAATTTAAAATGACATGTAAAATGCCTTCTAGCTAGATTGTAGATCGCTTGTCATAGCGGACCTTTTTCGCTTCAACCTCGGGACCCAATAGTCCGGAGTGTGTCCGAATACCCTCGCGGTTATGTAAAAACCGGGCATGCGTGGAGACCAGCGCGTAGGGGTTATGAGTGCTTTATCGCATAAGTGCCCAACTAGTTATGTTATATTACATGGTTAGTAAGAAACATCTTCCAGGAGAATAGTTCCGTTAGGGGTTCCTTTCTCGAGGCATGCCCTAAAGTGCATGTCCGGACCATGAAAAAAGCGTAAAAGCATCCGGGGCAGATAAATGAAAAAATAAAAATTGTCTTTTAGTTAACCGAATCAATATTCCCTTAAGAACGCTAGCTTTCGCTTCACCTAGTTCGAGGTACACGTCCCGTCAACCCGGGCGGTAATAATCGCAGAGGTGCTCCTTTACCACCTAGCCGAACAATCGGGAACGAGGGGTAAGCACAGAGCCGTGCAACCCAGCTTGGCCAAAACTTAAATCATATCGATCCATATAATGGTGAATAAAAGGTACATGCGGAAGTGTGACACATGTGTTGGGCATAAAGCCCGTATAAATAAGCTTATAGAAGCCCCAGTATAATGAGCGCGGATAGCGCGTCAAGTGTAAAGTAACAATGCGCAAACGAGCCTTTAACGGCTTTGGAAAAAAGAAGGAAGAAGGAGAGAAATAAAAGACAGCTTAAAGTATAAAATATAGACGGAGGAAGGAGACGAACTCGGAATCCGACGCTAGGCGTAGAATCTTCGGAGACGGGCTGCGTTCCATGGGTTCGGCTCGAGTCAGTTATCCGATGCGTTTCGCAGACGGTACGCTCCGCCTGTCAGGACTTGGTCGATGATGAAGGGACCCTCCCATTTGGGATTGAGTTTGTCCTTTTTCTTGTCCGGCAGGCGTAGAACTAGTTCGCCAACATTGTAAGCTTTGGCCCATACTTCCCTGCTTTGATATCTTCGAGCTCATTGTTGATAGAATGCGGAACGAGCTTTTGCCACGCCGCGCTCCTCCTCCAAGGCGCCCAAACTGTCCTGCTGATCAAGCTCGGCTTCTCTTTCTTCAACATGCGCACGCCGAGGTGAGTCATGAATTATGTCGCAGGGCAAAACTGCCTCTCAAGGCCAGATACCATCAAAATGGTGTGAATCCGGTAGTGCGATTCGGCGTGGTCCACAGCCCCAGTACGGAGTCGAGCTCCTCTACCCAAAGGCGTGTTAGATTCCTTGAGGACCGCACTAGTCCGGGTTTAATGCCGCTCATGATTAGACCGCTTGCTCGCCGACTTGACCGTTAGTTTGTGGGTGATAGATCGAGGCGTAGTCGAGCTTGATGCCCATGTTTTTGCACCAGAGTTTGACCTCGTCGGCCGTGAAGTTCGTGCCGTTATCGTGATGATGCTATGGGGACGCCGTAACGGTGTACTACCCCGATATAAAGTCTATCACTGGTCCGGATTCGCCGCCTTTGCTGTGCTTGGCCTCTATCCATTTGGTGAATTTATCCACCATGACCAATAGGTATTTTTGCTTGTGGGTTCCTCCTTTAAGGGGTCCAACCATGTCAAGCCCCCAAACCGTGAAGGGCCAGGCGATGGGTATAGTTTTGAGGGCGGTGGGTGGCATGTGGCTTTGATTAGCAAAGAGCTGGCAACCGACGCATCGTTGAACTAAGGGCCAGTTCTTTTGGGCAATTCTCCCAGAATTGACCTCCTCCCCAGCTTCTCCCAGAATTGCCACTTAATATTTTTTTACAATTCCTAGCTAGCTAAGGTCTAATTAGCTAGGAATTGTAAAAAAATATTAAGTGGCAATTCTGGGAGAAGCTGGGGAGGGGGTCAATTCTGGGTGAATTGCCCAAAAGAACTAGCCCTAAGTCCTGAGCATCTGCCTGGGCCGTCGGCAAGAAAATCCTGTACGGAAGGCCTTGCCTACAAGGGCCCGGGCTGCGGCATGGTGCCCACCGAGTCCGGCATGAATTTCAGCTACGAGATTCAGCCCTTCCTCTTCGGAGATACACCTTTGAAGGACTCCGGTTGTGCTTTTCTTATAAAGCTCTCCCTCATGGACCTTATAGGGTTTAGACCGCGGCACTATGCAGCGGGCCTCGTTTTGGTCCTCGGGAAGTTCCTGCCTAGTTAGATAGGCTAGGAATGGTTCTGTCCACGGGGCAATGACTACCATTATTGCGTGGGCTGACGGTGTTATTTCGTTGGCGGGACCACCAACTATGTCGGAATGTTCAGTGTGGGGCAGTGTGGTTGGGTCTCGGTTGTTATTTCCGGACTCTCCCTCCCATAATACGGATGGCTTGAAAAGCCTCTCTAGGAAGATGTTGGGGGGGGGGGGACGGCATCGCACTTTGCGCCAATGCGCGTATAACACGTCTCACGCTCGGTTGTTATCCCTGCTATATGGTGAAATTCGAGCCCCTCAAACCGAGATGACATTTTTAGGACGGCATTGCGATAAGCTGCCATTTTCGGATCCTTGGCATCAAAGTCCCCATTTATTTGGGATATCACGAGGTTCGAATCCCCGCGCACCTCTAGGCGTTGAATGCCCATGGAGACTGCCATCCGGAGACCATGTAGAAGGGCCTCGTATTCGCTGCATTGTTGGAGTCCGTGTACATTATTTGAAGTACGTATTAGACTGTATCTCCGGTTGGGGACGTCAAAACGACGCCAGCCCCCAGGCCGGCCAACATTTTGGAGCCGTCGAAGTGCATGATCCAGTTGGAATATGCACCATACTCTTTAGGGAGTTCGGCTTCAGTCCATTCGGCGATGAAGTCAGCCAAAACTTGCGACTTAATAGCTCACCGTGGCTTGTAGGTTATGTCGAACGGGAGGAGCTCAATGGCCCATTTAGCAATCCGGCCCGTTGCGTCGCGGTTGTTTATAATGTCATTAAGAGGTATTCGGAGGCTATCACATCGAACACTCTTGGAAGTAGTGTCGCAGCTTCCGGGATGCCATGAACACCGCGTATGTTATCTTTTGATAATGCGGGTACCGTGACTTGCATGGAGTTAGGACAGTGGACAAGTAGTAAACTGGTTTTTGGAGAGGGAACTTGTGTCCGTCCGTTTCTCGTTCGACAACAAGCATCGCGCTTACAACTTGATGGGTTGCTGCGATGTATAATAGCATTGGTTCGCCCATGTTGGGCGCCGGCCAGGACCGGATTTGTTGCCAATATGGCTTTGATTTCTTCGAAGTCGGCCATGGCGGCATCCGGCCCACTCGAAGTGTTCGGTCTTGGCCGGAGGAGGCGATAAAGGGTATTGCCTTTTCTCCTAAGCGGAGATAAAGCGGCTTAAAGCCGCCACGCATCCAGTCAATTTTTGTATTTGTTTGAGGTCTTTGGGGATATCCAATTGTGACAGAGCTCGGATCTTGGCTGGGTTTGCTTGAATTCCTCTACTGGATACAATGAAGCCCAAGAGCTTTCTACCGGGTACGCCGAAAGCATTTTTCCGGTTGAGCTTGATGTCATATGTTCGGAGATTATCGAACGTGAGCCTCAAGTCGTCGACTAGGGTTTCGACATGCTTGGATTTGATGACCACATCGCTCACGTATGCCTCCACCGCTTTTGCCGATCTGGTTTGCCGACATGTCCGAATCATGCGCCGATATGTTACGCCGGCGTTTTTGAGCCCAAAGGGCATTGTGTTGAAGCGTAATGGGCCGTATGGAGTGATGAATGCCGCTATGCTTGGTCTGGCTCTCCCATCTTAATTTGGTGGTAGCCGGAGTATGCGTTGAGGAAACACAATGAATCGTGTCCTACGGTAGCGTCGATAATTTGATCGATGCGGGGGAGGGGGAAGGGATCCTTTGGGCAAACCTTGTTAAGGTCGTTAAAATTGACACATAGGCGCCAGGATTTGTCCTTCTTTGGTACCATTACCGGGTTTGCTAGCCAGTCCGGATGTTTAATATCTCTGATGAATCCAGCCTCCAATAGTTTGGCTAGCTCCTCTCCCATGGCCTATCTCTTGGGTTCGGAGAAACGCCGAAGAGCTTGTTTGATTGGCTTGAATCCTTTTAGGATATTTAGGCTGTGCTCGGCCAGCCTGCGTGGGATTCCTGGCATGTCTCAAGGCTGCCAGGCAAAAATGTCCAAATTTTCGCGTAGGAATTCTTGTAGTGCGGCGTACACATCAGGGTTTAATTGTGCCCCGATGGAGGCCGCTTTTGTAGGGTCCATTGGATGGACTTGGAATTTGACTATTTCGTCTGCCGGTTTAAAAGAGGTGGACTTGGATCTCTTATCGAGTATCACATCGTCCCTGTTCACCGTGGAGCGCAGCGCAGTGAGTTCCTCTGCTGTTAGGGCTTCGGATAGTGCCTCAAGGGCAAGTGCGGCTGTTTTATTTTCGGCACGGAGCGCTATGTCCGGGTCACTAGCGAGAGTGATAATTCCGATGGGTCCGGGCATTTTGAGCTTCATGTACCCGTAATGGGGTATAGCTTGAAAAATTGTCAATGCCTCTCGCCCTAATAGAGCGTGGTATCCGCTGCTGACCGGGGCCACTTGGAATGTGACCTCCTCGGACCTATAATTGTCCGGGCGAACACCACATCCAAAGGTGATCTTTCCTCAGACAACATGCTTCCCGACCGGGGATTATTCCTCTAAAGGTTGTGCTGCTTTGCTCAATGCTGCTCCAAATATTTTCATTTTTCAAGGGTTTCCTCAGAGATGAGGTTTAATCACGCCGCTGTCCATGAGTACCTTGGTAAGGCGGAAGCCGCCCACTATTGGACCGAGGACCAATGCGGCCGGTGCTCGGGCTGTTCGAATTTAGGTTCAGAACCGGCATTAAAGGTAATAGCCGTGTCACCCATGGATTTATTAATGCTATCTCGTAGACTTCGCAAGGTCATGCGAGTGTTCGTTTCCGCATATTATTTGATGTTAAAGTTTCGAAGACTGTTAATACCGTACTGATATTGTTGGGCTGGTGCTCTGGAGCTAAGAGCTCTTCGCCACTTTTGGCCATCTACCGTAGTATCCAACATGCTCTAAGGCTATGAGTTGGAGTGGCGCCCTCTGTGCTATGAATTTTGCAGGGTCCATTGAGCCATCCTTCCACTACGGTTCCATGCCCTTTTGGGGGTTTTTGCTTTTTGGTATGTAACCTAGGTGCCTGGTGATGATGCACCCTTTTATTTCGGACTAGGTTCAGATTCAATGGATTATCCCAAAATTTGATTTCGGTTTTCCAGCGCTCTCCATCGCGCAGATTTTCGCATTATGGACGCCAAGTCAAAGCGTGTAATTTCCAATGACGACTTATGGCGCTTAGGATTCCCTTGACCGTGCAATTATTGCGGAAGAATGAGATTATGCGTCCTCCTCGCGGCAATCCTTTATCCCGCCCATAACCAGGAGGAATCGCCCAAGAATGATGTGCTGTTTCACCGGGCTCTTGCCGGATTTGGGATAGATCGCTTATGTTTGGGTGGGCGGGTGGAACTAAATTCCGAACCCCGTCCGATCTAAGACTCAGGGGCCAAGAAGTTTCCGAACTTGGAAGCTTGGATTCTTGGAGGTTGTCCAATGAATCTGGCCCGCTGCCTGACTTTAAGTTCAGGGCTTGAGTGGTGTCCTCCCATCCGCGGGAATCCGGCATGGAGGGGTCAGGAATCCGGACATAGCTAGTCCTCAAGGTAGGAGAAGAGTCGCCGTATTGTTCCTCTACCACAGCAACATGGTGGGTAGCCTGGGGAGAGTTGATCTCTCTCAGATCGGTTTTAGGTCCAATCTGATCATAGTCTCAGAAGCGAGTCCTGTATGGCGATGCGATCCAAGAGCTCGTTTAAGGAAGAGAGCTCCATCGGATCTAACTGCTCGGCGAGTTCCGAGTTAACATGAAGATTGCTTTCGATGACCCGAGAAGTCATCGTCGGCGCGGCGGCCGAACAGGCGGTCATAATAAAACCGCCTAGCCGGAGAGTTTGGCCGGTGGCCAAAGCTCCTTCGGCAACGGTGCCGTCTTTAAAGACGGGATGAGGCATCCTTCCCGACAACGACGGCACAGAGGAACTCTCAATGAAAGCACCAATGTCGGTGTCAAAACCGGCGGATCTCGGATGGTAACAGGAGACAAGGGACACGATGTTTTTACCCAGGTACGGGCCCTCTCGATGGAGGTAAAACCCTACTCCTGCTTGATTAATATTGATGATATGGGTAGTACAAGAGTAGATCTACCACGAGATCGTAGAGGCTAAACCCTAGAAGCTAGCCTATGGTATGATTGTTGTTCGTCCCCACGGACGAAAACCCTCCGGTTTATATAGACACCGGATAGGGTTAGGGTTACACAGAGTCGGTTACAATGGTAGGAGATCTACATATCCGTATCGCCAAGCTTGCCTTCCACGCCAAGGAAAGTCCCATCCGTACAAGGGTCAAAGTCTTCAATCTTGTATCTTAATAGTCCAGGAGTCCGGCCAACGGTGATAGTTCGGCTATCCGGACACCCCCTAATCCAGGACTCCCTCAGGCCTCGTGAGTCCCGCGCTGGCTCACGGGTGCCCAGATACACCTCTCCTAGCCCTCACTGCACAGCCCACGTGTCGTATGGGTTGTACACGCCCCGGGGGCTCCTCCCGGAGGGGAGCCCCCCTCCCACGCACCAGTGGAAGCACCATGCTCCATGCTGGCTGACGACACTGCCAAGGAGCGGCTATGCCCATACACATACGGAAGCACTATGCTCCGCGCTGGTGATAAACAACTCAGGGCAGCCCACGGCTGTATCAACCTCAGGGAGCCCAGAGCTTAGTGTCTGGCGCCATCTCAAAGCCTCCCTCGGGAGTGCCGCGTGAGGGGGCTGGACACGGGGGCTGCGCTCGGGCCACGCCCGAGCACACGCCACCCAGCCAGGTCCCTCAGACCTGGTGATATGTCTCCAACGTATCTATAATTTTTGATTGCTCCATGCTATATTATCTACTGTTTTAGGAAATATTGGGCTTTATTATCAACTTTTATATTATTTTTTGGGACTAACCTATTAACCGGAGGCCCAGCCCAGATTTGTTGTTTTATGCCTATTTCAGTGTTTTGAAGAAAAGGAATATCAAACGGAGTCGAAACGGAACGAAATCAACTAGAGAAGTTATTTTTGGAAGCAAAGCCACCAGATAGACTTGGACTCTACGTCAGAAGATACGGGATCTGGCCACGAGGGTGGGGGGCGCGCCCAACCCCCTAGGGCGCGCCCCCTGCCTCGTGGGCCCCCCGAAGGTCCACCGACGTACCCCTTGCACCCATATATACCTATGTACCCTAAAACTTCCAGAACAGAGAATAGATCGGGAGTTCCGCCGCCGCAAAACCTCCAGAGCCACCAAAAACCAATCGGGACCCTGCTCCAAGACTCCTACCGAAGGGGGAACCTCACCGGTGGCCATCTTCATCATCCCGGCGCTCTCCATGACGAGGAGGGAGTAGTTCACCCTCAGGGCTGAGGGTATGTACCAGTAGCTATGTGTTTGATCTCTCTCTCTCTCTCGTGTTCTTGATTTGGCATGATCTTGATGTATCGCGACCTTTGCTATTATAGTTGGATCTTATGTTGCTTCTCCCCTCTACTATCTTGTAATGGATTGAGTTTCCCTTTGAAGTAATCTTATCGGATTGAGTCTTTAAAGATTTGAGAACACTTGATGTATGTCTTGCCGTGCGTATCTGTGGTGACAATGGGATATCACGTGACTCACTTGATGTATGTTTTGGTGATCAACTTGCGGGTTCCGCCCATGAACCTATGCATAGGGGTTGGCACACGTTTTCATCTTGATTCTCCGGTAGAAACTTTGGGGCACTCTTTGAGGTTCTATGTGTTGGTTCGAATAGATGAATTGAGATTGTGTGATGCATATCGTATAATCATACCCATGGATACTTGAGGTGACAATGGAGTATCTAGGTGACATTAGGGTTTTGGTTGATTTGTGTCTTAAGGTGTTATTCTAGTACAAACTCTAGGGCTGTTTGTGACACTTATAGGAATAGCCCACCGGATTGATTGCAAAGAATAACTTTGAGGTGGTTTTGTACCCTACCATAATCTCTTCGTTTGTTCTCCGCTATTAGTGACTTTGGAGTGACTCTTTGTTGCATGTCGAGGGATAGTTATATGATCCAATTATGTTATTATTGTTGAGAGAACTTGCACTAGTGAAAGTATGAACCCTAGGCCTTGTTTCCTAGCATTGCAATACCGCTTTGTGCTCACTTTTATCATTAGTTACCTTGCTGTTTTTATATTTTCAGATTACAAAAACCTTTATCTACCATCCATATTGCACTTGTATCACTATCTCTTCGCCAAACTAGTGCACCTATACAATTTACTATTGTATTGGGTGTGTTGGGGACACAAGAGACTCTTTGTTATTTGGTTGCAAGGTTGCTTGAGAGAGACCATCTTCATCCTATGCCTCCCATGGATTGATAAACCTTAGGTCATCCACTTGAGGGAAATTTGCTACTGTCCTACAAACCTGTGCACTTCCAGGCCCAACAACATCCACAAGAAGAAGGTTGTATAGTAGACATCAAGCTATTTTATGGCGCCGTTGCCGGGGAGGTGAGTGCTTGAAGGTATATCTTTAGATCTTGCAATCGAATCTTTTTGTTTCTTTTTTTATCACTAGTTTAGTTTATAAAATAAAACTACCAAAAAAATGGAATTGAGTTTGCCACATACGCTTCACCTCTTTAATATCTTTCGTGAGTATGATGGAAAGGAAAATTGTGCCAAAGTGTTAGAAGAAGAATGCATTAAATTGTTTGGCACTAAATCTTTGAATGATTTGCATGATTGCAATATTGTTTGTATGAATTCCTTGAATATCCATAATGCTAATGATATGCAAAGCCACAAGCTTGGGGAAGCTATGTTTGATGAAGAAGATATTTTTTGTCCCCCAAGCTTTGATGAGCAAATTTATTATGATGAAAGCATGCCTCCTATCTATGATGAATATTGTGATGACACGTATGATATAAAGAATAATAACCATGAAACTTGTCATCTTGATCTTAATTCTCCATCACATGATAGTTATTTTGTTGAGTTTGCTCCCACTACTATTGATGAGAACAAATTTGCTTATGTGGAGAGTAGTAAATTTCTATGCTAGTAGATCATGAAAAGAATGCTTTAAGTGCTGGTTATATTTTTTAATTCATTCATGATGCTACTGAAAATTATTATTAGGGAGGAACATATGCTTGTAGGAGTTGCAATAATGTCAAGTTTCCTCTCTATGTGCTTCAATTTTTGAAGTTATGCTTGTTTTGCCTTCCTATGCTAGTTGATTATTGTTCCCATAAGTTGTTTGCTCACAAAATCCCTATGCATAGGAAGTGGGTTAGACTTAAATGTGCTAGTCATATTCTTCATGATGCTCTCTTTATGTTTCAATTCTTATGTCTTATGTGAGCATCATTGAAATCATCATGCCTAGCTAGGGGCGTTAAACGTTAGCACTTGTTGGGAGGCAACCCAATTTAATTTTAGTTTATTTATTTTTGGTTCTTCTTAGGAATAAATAATCCATATAGCTTCTGCTTAGATGTGGTTTTATGTTTTAATTAGTGTTTGTGCCAAGTAGAACCTTTGGGAAGACTTGGGTGAAGTCTTTATGATCATGCTGTAAAAAACAGAAACTTTAGCGCTCACGAGATTAGCTAGAAATTTTTACTGGAGAGTTCTATTTAGTTGATTATTTTTTCAGATTAGACAAATTCCGGAGGTCCACCAATTTAGTTTAGAATTTTTGGAGTTCCATAAGTTTGCGTTAGTTACTGATTACTACAGACTGTTCTGTTTTTGACAGATTCTGTTTTTCGTGTGTTGTTTGCTTATTTTGATGAATCTATGGCTAGTAAAATAGTTTATAAACCATAAAGAAGTTGGAATACAGTAGGTTTAACACCAATATAAATAAAGAATGATTTCATTACAGTACCTTGATGTGGTGTTTTTTTTTCTTTCGCTAACGGAGCTTACGAGTTTTCTGTTAAGTTTTGTGTTGTGAAGTTTTCAAGTTTTGGGTAAAGATTCGATGGACTATGGAATATGGAGTGGCAAGAGCCTAAGCTTGGGGATGCCAAAGGCACCCCAAGGTAATATTCAAGGATAACCAAGCGTCTAAGCTTGGGGATGCCCCGGAAGGCATCCCCTCTTTCGTCTTCGTTCATCGGTAACTTTACTTGGAGCTATATTTTTATTCACCACATGATATGTGTTTTTCTTGGAGCGTCATTTTATTTTCTTTAGCTTTTCTTGCTGTTTGAATAAAATACTAAGATCTGAAATTCTTAAATTTTAGAGAGTCTTCACATAGTTTCATAATTATCCATCTACTCATTGATCTTCACTTATATCTTTCGTAGTAGTTTGTTGTTTGCTCTAGTGCTTCACTTATATCTTTTAGAGCACAATGGTCGTAGTTTTATTTTGAAGAAATAGATGAACTCTCACACTTCACTTATATTATTTTGAGAGTCTTAAATAGCATGGTAATTTGCTTAAATAATCCTAATATGCTAAGCATACAAGATTTGTAAGAATTCTTATGAGTATATTGAATACTAAGAGAAGTTTGATGCTTGATAATTGTTTTGAGATATGAAGATGGTGATATTAGAGTCATGCTAGTTGAGTAGTTGTGAATTTGAGAAATACTTGTGTTAAAGTTTGTGATTTCCGTAGCATGCACGTATGGTGAACCGTTATGTGATGAAGTCGGAGCATGATTTATTTATTGATTGTCTTCCTTATGAGTGGCAGTCGGGGAATGAGCGATGGTCTTTTCCTACCAATCTATCCCCCTAGGAGCATGCGCGTAATACTTTGCTTTGATAACCTGTAGATTTTTGCAATAAGTATATGAGTTCTTCATGACTAATGTTGAGTCCATGGATTATACGCACTTTCCCCATCCTTCCACCATTGCTAGCCTCTCTAATACCGCCAAGACCTTTCACGGTATCATACACCCACCATATCCTTCCTCAAAACAGCCACCATACCTACCTATCATGGCATTTCCATAGCCATTCCGAGATATATTGCCATGCAACTTTCCACCGTTCCATTATTATGACAGGCTCCATCATTGTCATATTGCTAGCATGATCATGTAGTTGACATCGTATTTGTGGCAAAGCCACCATTCATAATTCTTTCATACATGTCACTCTTGATTCATTGCATATCCCTACACATCACGGAGGCATTCATATAGAGTCATATTCTGTTCTAAGTATCGAGTTGTAATTCTTGAGTTGTAAGTAAATAAAAGTGTGATGATCATCATTATTAGAGCATTGTCCCAGTGAGGAAAGGATGATGGAGACTATGATTCCCCCACAAGTCGGGATGAGACTCCGGACGAAACAAATAAAAAAAGAGGCCATAAAAAAAGAGAAAAGGCCTAAATAAAAAAATAAAAAAATAAAAAAATGAGAGAAAAAGAGAGAAGGGACAATGTTACTATCCTTTTACCACACTTGTGCTTCAAAGTAGCACCATGATCTTCATGATAGAGAGTCTCTCATTTTGTCACTTTCATATACTAGTGGGAATTTTTCATTATAGAACTTGGCTTTTATATTCCAATGATGGGCTTCCTCAAAATGCCCTAGGTCTTCGTGAGCAAGCAAGTTGTATGCACACCTACTTAGTTTCTTTTGTTGAGCTTTCATACACTTATAGCTCTAGTGCATCCGTTGCATGGCAATCCCTACTCACTCACATTTATATCTATTGATGGGCATCTCCATAGCCCGTTGATACGCCTAGTTGATGTGAGACTATCTTCTCCCTTTTTGTCTTCTCCACAACCACCATTCTATTCCACCTACTGTGCTATGTCCATGGCTCACGCTCATATATTGCGTGAATATTGAAAAAGTTTTGAAAATGTCAAAAGTATGAAACAATTGCTTGGCTTGTCATCGGGGTTGTGCATGATTTGAATACTTTGTGTGTTGAAGATAGAGCATAGCCAGACTATATGATTTTGCAGGGACAACTTTCTTTGGCCGTGTTATTTTGAGAAGACATAATTGCTTAGTTAGTATTCTTGAAGTATTATTATTTTTGTGTCAATATGAACTTTTGTCTTGAATCTTTCGGATCTGAATATTCATACCACAATTAAGAAGAATTACAATGAAATTATGCCAACTAGCATTCCACATCAAAAATTATCTTTTTATCATTTACCTACTCGAGGACGAGCAGGAATTAAGCTTAGATGCTTGATACGTCTCCAACGTATCTATAATTTTTTATTGCTCCATGCTATATTATCTACTATTTTAGGCAATATTGGGCTTTATTATCCAATTTTATATTATTTTTGGGACTAACCTATTAACCGGAGGCCCAGCCCAGATTTGTCTTGCTTTATGCCTATTTCAGTGTTTCAAAGAAAAGGAATATCAAACGGAGTCGAAACAGAACGAAATCAACTGGAGAAGTTATTTTTGGAAGGAAAGCCACCGGATAGACTTGGACTCTACGTCAAAAGATACGGGAGCTGGCCACGAGGGTGGGGGGCACGCCCACCCCCCCAGGGCGCGCCCCCTGTCTCGTGGGGCCCCCGAAGCTCCACCGACGTACCCCTTGCACCCATATATACCTATGTACCCTAAAACTTCCAGAACATAGAATAGATCAGGAGTTCCGCCACCGCAAAACCTCCAGAGCCACCAAAAACCAATCGGGACCCTGTTCCGGCACCCTGCCGGAGGGGGGAACCCTCACCGGTACTCTCCATGGCGGGGAGGGGGTAGTTCACCCTCGGGGCTGAGGGTATGTACCAGTAGCTATGTGTTTGATCTCTCTCTCTCTCGTGTTCTTGATTTGGCACGATCTTGATGTATCGCGAGCTTTGCTATTATAGTTGGATCTTATGTTTCTTCTCCCCCTCTACTCTCTTGTAATGGATTGAGTTTCCCCTTTGAAGTAATCTTATCGGATTGAGTCTTTAAAGATTTGAGAACACTTGATGTATGTCTTGCCGTGTGTATCCTGGTGGGTGACAATGGGATATCACGTGACTCACTTGATGTATGTTTTCGTGATCAACTTGCGGGTTCCGCCCATGAACCTATGCATAGGGGTTGGCACACGTTTCGCCTTGATTCTCCGGTAGAAACTTTGGGGCACTCTTTGAGGTTACGTGGTGTTGGTTTGAATAGATGAATTGAGATTGTGTGATGCATATTGTATAATCATACCCACGGATACTTGAGGTGACAATGGAGTATCTAGGTGACATTAGGTTTTGGTTGATTTGTGTCTTAAGGTGTTATTCTAGTACAAACTCTAGGGCTGTTTGTGACACTTATAGGAATAGCCCGCCGGATTGATTGGAAAGAATAACTTTGAGGTGGTTTCCTACCCTACCATAATCTCTTCGTTTGTTCTCCGCTATTAGTGACTTTGGAGTGACTCTTTGTTGTATGTTGAGGGATAGTTATATGATCCAATTATGTTATTATTGTTGAGAGAACTTGCACTAGTGAAAGTATGAACCCTATGCCTTGTTTCCTAGCATTGCAATATCGTTTGTGCTCACTTTTATCATTAGCTACCTTGCTGTTTTTATATTTTCAGATTACAAAAACCTTTATCTACCATCCATATTGCACTTGTATCACTATCTCTTCGCCGAACTAGTGCACCTATTAAATTTACTATTGTATTGGGTGTGTTGGGGACACAAGAGACTCTTTGTTATTTGGTTGCAGGGTTGCTTGAGAGAGACCATCTTCATCTTATGCCTCCCACGGATTGATAAACCTTAGGTCATCCACTTGAGGGAAATTTGCTATTGTCCTACAAACCTGTGCACTTGCAGGCCCAACAACGTCTACAAGAAGAAGGTTGTGTAGTAGACATCACCTGGTCATCATGCGCCCCTCCCCGAGCGGAGCCAAGGTATGAAGACTCGTTTGAGCGTCAAGGGGGACTCCTGAGCATCGTGACTCATGAGCCTAACTGATCACGTAGCCCCTCAGTCCTTAGTTCCGAAAGGCTAACGGCGGCTGAGGTATGCGCGGGGCCGGGCCCTGCCAACGTTAGAACGACCAAAATCCTCTCCTCCGTCCCCTCCCTATTTGCTGTTTGAGCGTCAAGGGGGACTCCTGAGCATCGCGACTCAGGAGCCTAACTTGCCACGTAGCCCCTCACTCCTTAGTTCCGTCTTGGTGATTCGGCCAGGGCTAATGGCGGCTGAGGTATGCGCGGGGTAGGGCCCTGCCGACGTAGAACACAAGCAAATAGGAAGGGAATCGCACAATCTAGCAAATCCAGAAGCAAACATTACAGACCATAAATTGTTCGCACAATACCAGACACAAATTTAAACGCCTCCACGAGGCACTGTGCATGTTCCAGGGATCAAAGCAGGAAAAAGGCCGCGAGAAGATCAACCCTGAGCTACGCCACCACCCGTGGTAGAGTCGCATTTGGCAGCCCCACCTCCTGGAGCCGCGGGGCCGGCAGAACCTTGCTTGGGCGCGGTGTTGAAGGCGCGGAACTTCGATAGCAAGGCCTCCGCTCGACCCTTGACGGCTTCAGCAGCGGCGGCGGAGCGCTTGGCTTCCACGGGCTCCAGCAGGTCATCAAGGTTGGCGTCGGGGTTGCGAAGGTAGACGTGGTTGAGGATCCGTGTCAGCGCTGCGGAGGAGAGGACGCGAGCCTCAACTTCAGCCATGGGGCCGATGCCGATCACGACCTCCTCAAGCGCCTCGACGAGGAAGGGAACCAGCTTAGCGGGGCCTTCCTTGGCTTCGGCCAGTGGCTTCTCCAGGCCCCCGTCATAGAGCGTTTTAAGCGCTACACGGGCCCTCTCCTCGTAGAGCGCGAAGGCCGTGCGGTCTTCGGCCAAGATCTTCGCCCCGGCATCCAGCTCGACCCTCTCCACCTTCAGCGCCTGCTCCAGCGTCTTCTGCGGGTCACGGTCGGCTGATAGTTCGGCGTCGCGCTCTTTGACAGCAGCCTCCGAGCTTTCATCTCCTCCTCCTTCGCCTGGCAGTCGCAAACCTCCTTGGCAAGCTCAGCATGCAGCTCTCCCAGCTCGCGCTCCAGCTTCTCGCAGTGGCCCTTGATGGTTGAAGCATCCTTCAGCGCCGCGTCGCGGGTAGCCACGACCTGGGAGATGACTCGCTTCCCCTCCTCGGAAACTGTCATGGCCTGGCTCAGCGCCGCTCGGACGAAGGCGTCAGAACTAGCCCAGCTGGAGATCAACACCAGGCGCCCGGTCACCAGGCGGGGGTCCGCGCTCCGGAGATCCTCTCGCAGCGGTTCAGTTCGTCGGCAGCACGGTCCAAGGCGGCAGAGGAAGCAGAGGAGACGGGAACCGGCGGAGAAGGAGGAGAAGACGGTAGCGTAATCACAACCTGGGAGGCAGGGACCTCCTGAGTCTTGGCAACTTCGGCGCCAGCGTTCAGCACGGGCGCCTCCAGAGTTAACGGGGCCACGGGGGTTGACTCCTTGCCGGAGCATTCCTGCTGGCCTCACGAGGATGATCGGGCGAGGGACGCGGCCACGGCTGATGAGCCAGCCAAAGGGTCATCACTGCGCCTCCTTCAAATCTTCACAAGAAAAGCAGCCTACCCAAGAGAAGATGTCGATCCAGATAGCAAAAGACAGAGCGAGGTGAAGTTCGATACTTACTTGTTGACCGCGCATGGATCCCACGGACTCCGACCAAGCTTGAAGCCTCAAAGCCTCTTATGGGCTCAGCCTCGGGAGGCCCAACAGAAAGCGGCGCCGCCGAAGGGCTGGAGCTGACTTCGGCCGATGCGGGGGGTGGGGTAGACCTTTGGGGGATCAGCCCGGACTTGTCCTTCCTCGGGATCAAGGACGCATCCTCCCCCTCTCGCCTGGTGCCGGCCTCGTCGTCGTCAGGAAAGGAGTGGAGGGCCCTGGATCTACGCCAGGGGGAGGTCTCCCCCATCCCCACGAAGGTCGCCTCCAAGTCACGCTCCTCGTCCTCGTCACCATCTCCCTCCTCTTCTCCGCTGGATTCACCGGAGGACAGGTTCACCGTCACCGTCGCCGCCTGACCCTCAAGATCCTCCGCCGGCACCAGGCCGACCCCGTCAAAGGTGGGCATGGCGTCCACCACCAGCTCCCAGTCATCACGGAGGAACAAAGGGACCGGAGCACTCGCCGGGTGTCGGTGTCAAAATCGGCAGATCTCGGGTAGGGGGTCCCGAACTGTGCGTCTAGGCGGATGGTAACAGGACACAAGGGACACGATGTTTTTACCCAGGTTCGGGCCCTCTCGATGGAGGTAAAACCCTACTCCTGCTTGACTAATATTGATGATATGGGTAGTACAAGAGTAGATCTACCACGAGATCAGAGAGGCTAAACCCTAGAAGCTAGCCTATGGTATGATTGTTGTTCGTCCTATGGACTAAAACCCTCTGGTTTATAGACACCGGAGAGGGCTAGGGTTACACAGAGTCGGTTACAATGGGAGGAGATCTACGTATCCGTATCGCCGAGCTTGCCTTCCACGCCAAGGAAAGTCCCATCCGGACACGGGACGGAGTCTTCAATCTTGTATCTTCATAGTCCGGGAGTCCGGCCAAAGGTCATAGTCCGGCCATCCGAACACCCCCTAATCCGGGACTCCTCGGTACCCCGAACCAAGGCTTCAATGACGATGAGTCCGCGCCGCAGATTTGTCTTCGGCATTGCAAGGCGGGTTCTTCTCCAAATTTTGTGTACCTGTTGAATAGTGTCCGGCTTCTCGTGAATATTGTGCTCCTTGGCTTCCACGCCCAATAATGGCCGTCTTCCACGTGCCAAACGAATGCGAAAAGCCGGGGTGTTTTTACATTTACCCCCCTAGCTGCGCAAATAAGCTGCCCTATAAAAGAGACGAGGACTTAGATCCAAATCACACCATCTTCCCTTTGCGAGCATTCATCGGAGCGCATCCGATAGAGATCCATTCCATCATGGCCAATCGACGCAGCTCCTCATCTCGCCCTCCCAGTCCTCAGCCTGGAGGTTGGGAGAGATGTTCCGTCCCGCACAGCGAGCTAGTGACGCTCCAAACCAAGGGATTCCTTCTCCCAGCCTTCATGGTCCCGGTTCGAGCCGGACTCTCCACCTATAATTGCGGAAAGCAGGCGGAGAGCGTCCCCAATCCCTCCAAAGGAGAGCGGGTATGCCTTGTCCCTTATTTGATAAGGGGGCTCGGATTCCCAATTCATCCGCTTTCTCCGGGGCTCTCGGATTTATCTGACCTCCAGCTTGCACAACCTTCCTTTGCCTCCATTTTGCATATTGCGGGCTTCAGAGCCCTTTGTGAGCTGTTCTTGGGCGCCGAGGCTCATTTCGCTGTGGAAGAAGCTGTTACGCCTTGTGCCCCGCTTCTTAGGAGGGGTCGATATATCAAGTGGGCGGAGCCGAACTATGGTGCATCGCCGGACCGGATATCTATCCGAACCCCTCAAGGAAGGCGTCCAAGATCTGGCCTTCGTAATGGTTTTATATAGAAGATGTCCTGCGGACCTGTTCGGATCGGCCTCCCGTGTTCAATAATGCTCCCTTGAAGAAGCGCCTAAGTCAAGTGCCCACGGAACCCTCAAAGGGAAAATGACAAGGACATCCTTTACCTGATGAGCCGGATAAGGTTGTTAGCTCATTCCGGACTGACCATGATCGGGGTCATGGCCACATGCATTATGCGGGGGGTGCAGCCGCTTCTATATAGAGGCCACCCCATGTGGGATTTCAACGGGAGGATGATGCCACCCGCTGCGGCCGTAAGGGGCCGGATCGATTCTTTGCTCGACGAAGGCCTTGTCCGCATTGTACAAGGGAGAAGACAAGGAGTTCCTCCGCAGAAATCCACGGGGACGGATTTTCTATGTACAATCCTCCAAGCTGGGTAAGCGGACACTTCTTTTGCCCATCCGCTCCATATTCCCATAGTTAAGTACCTTATCTTGTGATTTCGACGCAGGAATTGCACCGGGCCGTGAAGGATATAAACAGCCCTCCTCCACAACCCGAGGATCCGGAACGGTCCCTCGGTCCAGCCTCCCAAGAGGATCCGGACATATCCGTGGAGCTGATTGATGGGGTATTTTATCAACTGAGCATCAACAATGCCTTGGTCGCCATTACGGCCGATTACCTCGGAATATTTCCGGCCTTGCAGGTAACTGAGACCGAAGTCCCAATACTTTGAAAATGATCCATCCGTGCTTATTTTTTATCACCGTATACCAATGGTGTTTTGCAGGGGGAGCCCTTGAGGCGGAAGGCCGAGTTGCGGTGGCTAGCCAACAAGGCAGCAAGGCCCAACAGTTGAAAAGAAGTGCGGTCCGGATTGAGACGCCGGCGCAACGGTATGGCGTGCCATTTATTCCCAGGTTTTATTCCCGGAAGGCATACTAACGCTTGTGCTCTCTTCAGGATAAAGAGCGCTCGCCGGACTATATCTGGAGAGGTTACCAGTCGAGCCTCCACCAGCCAGGCTCCAAAGCCTGGTCCAGAAGCGGAGGCGAACACGAAACGTGCGTCGGACACTCCTCCGGCAGAGGATGCCGACAGACTGTCTGCCACCAATTCCGAGGTAGAGAGTGCCATGTATCACAGGCGTCGCCGGACAGTTCTTCGTGACGCATGTTTCTCCCAAGAGGCATTGAATGCCTTCAATTCGGGAGATGCACCTGCGTGCCGCTCAAAATGGTCTAGCCAGAGCCACGAGCAAGATGTGAAAGACATACGAGTGAGAAAATTTTGATGGTTATATATGCCAGTAGCCCCCGAGACTTGAAACAGTTATAATAACTGATTTAAGGATCATTTGTTGTGCAGGATCTTACAAAAAAGAATACCCAACTGTCCCGGGAGCTGGAAGAGTGCAAAGCCCAACTTGAGGCCGCACTAGCCGCTGCAGGGGAGGCCAAGGAGACCCCTCCGTAATATACGCTTCAAAGATAAGTATGTTGTGAAGTCGTCGTGTGTGTAAATCGACAATATCATTGCGAGATGGCGCCGAGTGGATCCGGACAAGCAACAACTCTTGTGCCGGTTAAAGGCCGTAGAGCGCGTTTCACGAGGGTGAGGCAGGTGAAGAATAATCTCCAAGATGCCAACACCCAGCTGGGTGAGGAACTAAAGGATGTTCGTGCCCAGCTGTCGGACTCCGTGAAGGAGAATCGACGGCTTCGATGCGGCATTTTTAGTAAGTGCTTGAACAATCTTTGAAAAAGAGTTCGGCGAGGAAGTCGACTAACAGAGTTATGTCTATAGGTATGCTCACAGGTCGTCCTGCAGAGGACATGCCCGGTTCTACGGGTGACCTTCTTCCCGAGCTCTTACAACTGCATTTAACGAAGTTCGGCAGGTGATGAAAGGCGTCGCCCAGGCCTTGTGGCCATCTGTCTCCCTTCCCGAAGGCCTTGGAGAGCTTGCATAGAGGCTTAAGGGAGCGCGGTGGCACTTCCGATTATGGAAGATATCGGCTTGCCGTCAAGGCGCCAGGGAGGCCTGGGCCATGGTGAAGACACGGTACACGAAGGCTGACCCAAACCACATGGCCGAGGTCGGACCTATGGGGCCCGATGGGAAGGAGATCCATGTGAGCTTAGTGTATGACCAAGTAGAATTGGCCGCAAAGTATTCCCAACAGGACTGTAAACAAGACAGCCTTTTAGATGGTATTGAGGAGGAATACACCCAGTCAAATTGACTATGTAATTTAAGATGACATGTAAAAATGCCTTCTAGCCGGATTGTAGATCGTTTGTCATGGCGGACCTTTTCGCTTCAACCTCGGGACCCTATAGTCCGGAGTGTGTCCGAATACCCTCACGGTTATGTAAGAACCGGGGCATGCATGGAGACCCAGGCATAAGGGTCATTAGTGCTTGAATGCAGACAAGTGCCCAACTAGTTATGTTATATTACATGGTTAGTAAGAAACATCTTCCAGGAGAATAGTTCCGTTAGGGTTCCTTTCCACAGGAGGCATGTCCTAAAGTGCATGTCCGAGTGCAAAAAGCAGAAAAGTATCTGGGGGCAGATAAATAAATAAGTGAAAAATCATCTTTAGTTCACCGACCGAATATTCCCTTAAGAATGCTAGCTTTCGGCTTCACCCAGTCTGAGGTACACATCCGGCTGACCCGGCAGTAACAATCGCAAAGGTGCTCCCTTTACCACCTAGCCGAACAATCGGGAACGTAGGGGTAAGCACGTGAGCCAAAGCAACCCAACTTGGCCAAAACTTAAGTCATATCGATTCATATAATGGTGAATAAAAGGTACATGCAGAAGCGTGACACATGTGTTAGGCATGAAGCCCGTACAAATAAGCTTCTGTTAAAGAAGCCCCCAGGTATAATGAGCGTGGATAGCGCGTCAAGTGTGTGCGAACAATGCGCGGACGAGCCTTTAAAGGTTGTAAGAGAAAAAAGAGGGAGAAGGAGAGAAATATGAGACAGCTAATGTGTACAAAATAGACAGAGGAAGGAGACGAACACAGAATCCGGCGCTAGGCATAGAATCTTCGGAGACGGGCTGCGTTCCATGGGTTCGGCTCGAGTCGGTTATCCGATGCATCTCGCAGATCGTATCGCCCACCGGTCGTGACTTGGTCAATAATAAAGGGACCTTCCCATTTGGGCTTGAGTTTGTCCTTTTTCTTGTCCGGCAGCGTAGAACTAACTTCGCCAACGTTGTAAGTTTTGGCCCGCATTTCTCTGCTTTGATATCGCCGAGCCTGCTGTTGATAGAATGCGGAACGGGCTTTTGCCACGCCACGCTCCTCCTCCAAGGCCCAAACTGTCCTGCCGATCGAGCTCGACTTCTCTTTCTTCGTACATGCGCACGCGAGGTGAGTCATGAATTATGTCGTAGGGCAGAACTGCCTCTGCACCATATACCATAAAGAATGGTGTGAATCCGGTGGTGCGATTCGGCGTGGTCCGCAGCCCCCAGAGTACGGAGTTGAGCTCCTCTACCCAGTGCGTGTTAGATTCCTTGAGGGACCGCACTAATCTGGGTTTGATGCTGCTCATGATTAGACCATTTGCTCGCTCGACTTGACCGTTAGTTTGAGGGTGATAGACTTAAGCATAGTCGAGCTTGATGCCCATGTTTTTGCACCAGAGTTTGACCTCGTCGGCCGTGAAGTTCGTGCCTTTATCAGTGATGATGTTGTGGGGGACGCCGTAACAGTGTACGACCCCTGATATGAAGTCTATCACCGGTCCGGATTCGGCCGTCTTAGCAGGCTTGGCCTCTATCCATTTGGTGAATTTATCCACCATGACTAGTAGGTATTTTGCTTGTGGGTTCCTCCTTTAAGGGGTCCAACCATGTCAATCCCCCAGACCACGAAGGGCCAGGTGATGGGTATAGTTTGGAGGGCGGTAGGTGGCATGTGGCTTTGATTAGCAAAGAGCTGGCAACCGACGCATCGTTGGACTAAGTCCTGAGCATCTGCCCTAGCCGTCGGCCAATAACATCCTGTACGGAAGACCTTGCTTACGAGGGCCCGGGCTGCGGCGTGGTGCCCGCCGAGTCCGGCATGAATTTCAGCCAGAAGATTCCGCCCTTCCTCTTCGGAGATACACCTTTCAAGGAATCCGGAGGTGCTTTTCTTATAAAGATCTCCCTCGTGGACTTTATAGGCTTTAGATTGCCGCACTATGCAGCGTGCCTTGTTTTGGTCCTTGGGAAGTTCTTGCCTGGTTAGGTAAGCTAGGAATGGTTCCGTCCACGGGGCAATGATTGCCATTATTACATGGGCTGAAGATGTTACTTCGTTGGCAGAGCCTCCAATTGTGTCAGAATTTTCGGTGTCGGGCAGTGTGGTTGGGTCCGGGCTACTATTTCCGGACTCCCCTTCCCAGAATACGGATGGCTTGAACAGCCTCTCTAAGAAGATATTGGGGGGACGGCATCACGCTTTGCGCCAATGTGTGCCAAGACGTCTGCTGCCTGATTGTTTTCCTGAGCTATATGGTGAAATTCGAGCCCTTTGAACCAAGTTGACATTTTTAGGACGGCGTTGCGATAAGCTGCCATTTTCGGATCCTTGGCATCAAAGTCTCCATTTATTTGGGATATCGCGAGGTTCGAATCCCCGCGCACCTCTAGGCGTTGAATGCCCATGGATACCGCCATCCGGAGACCATGTAGAAGGGCCTCGTGTTCGCTGCGTTGTTGGAGTCCGTATACATTATCTCGAGTACGTATTGAATCATATCGCCTGTTGGGGACGTCAGAACGACGCCAGCCCCCAGACCATCCAACATTTTGGAGCCGTCGAAGTGCATGATCCAGTTGGAAGATGTGTCGTACTCTTTAGGGAGTTGAGCTTCAGTCCATTCGGCGACGAAGTCGGCCAAAACTTGCGACTTAATGGCTCGCTGTGGTTTATATGTTATGTCGAACGGGAGGAGCTCAATGGCCCATTTGGCAATCCGGCCCATCGCGTCGCGGTTGTTTATAATGTCGTTAAGAGGTACTTCGGAGTCTACTATTATCGAACACTCTTGAAAGTAGTGTCGCAGCTTCCGGGATGCCATAAACACCGCGTACGCTATCTTTTGATAATGCGGATATGGTAACTTGCATGGAGTGAGGACAGTGGACACGTAGTAAACTGGTTTTTGAAGGGGGAACTTGTGTCCGTTCGTTTCTCGTTCGACAACGAGCACCGTGCTTACAACTTGATGAGTTGCCACGATGTATAATAGCATTGGTTCGCCCATGTTGGGCGCGGCCAGGACCGGGTTTGTTGCCAATATGGCTTTTATTTCTTCGAAGTCCGGCCGTATGTGATCCGCCCACTTGAAGTGTTCGATGCGCCGAGGAGGCGATAAAGGGTAATGCCTTTTCTCCCAAGCGGAGATAAAGCGGCTTAGAGCCGCCATGCATCCAAATAATTTTTGTATTTGTTTGAGGTCCTTTGGGATATCCAATTGTGACAGAGCTCGGATCTTGGCTGGGTTGCTTCAATTCCTCTACCGGATACAATGAAGCCCAAGAGCTTTCCGGCTGGTACGCCGAAAACACATTTTTCCGGGTTAAGCTTAATGTCATATGTTCGGAGATTATCGAATGTGAGCCTCAAGTCGTCTACTAGAGTTTCAACATGCTTGGTTTTGACGACCACATCATCTATGTATGCCTCCACTGTTTTGCCGATCTGGTTTGCCAGACATGTCTGAATCATGCGCTGATATGTTGCGCCGGCGTTTTTGAGCCCGAAGGGCTTTGTGTTGAAGCAGAATGGGTCATATGGGGTGATAAATGCTGTTGCGGCTTGGTCAGGCTCTACCATCTTAATTTGATGGTAGCCGGAGTATGCGTCAAGGAAACACAATGAATCGGGTCCTGCGGTAGCATCAATAATTTTACCGATGCGTGGGAGGGGGAAGGGATCCTTTGGGCAAGCCTTGTTGAGGTACTTGAAATCGACGCATAGGCGCCAGGGTTTGTCCTTCTTCGGTACCATCACCAGGTTTGCTAGCCAGTCCGGATGTTTTATATCTCTGATGAATCTGGCCTCCAATAGTTTGGCTAGCTCCTCTCCCATGGCTTGTCTCTTAGGTTCGGAGAAACACCGAAGAGCCTGTTTGGTAGCTTGAATCCTTTTAGGATGTTTAGGCTGTCTTTGGGCCAGCGGCGTGGGATTCCCTGGCATGTCTGAAGGGTGCCGAGCAAAATGTCCCAATTTTCGTAGGAATTCTCGTAGTCTTGGCGTCTACATCAGGGTTTAATTGTGCCCCGATGGAGGCCGTTTTTGTAGGGTCCGTTGGGTGGACTTCGAATTTGACTATTTCGTCCGCTGGTGTAAAGGAGGTGGACTTGGATCTTTTATCGAGTATCACATCGTCCCTGTTCACCGTTGAGCGTAGCGCAGTCAGTTCCTCGACCGCTAGGGCTTCGGATAGTGCCTCAAGGGCTAGTGCGGCTGTCTTGTTTTCGGTGCGGAGTGCTATGTCCGGGTCACTAGCAAGAGTGATGATTCCGTTGGGCCCTGGCATTTTGAGCTTCATGTACCCGTAATGGGGTATAGCTTGGAAAATTGTGAATGTCTCTCGCCCTAATAGAGCGTGGTATCCGCTTCTGAGCAGGGGCCACTTGGAACGTGACCTCCTCGGACCTGTAATTATCCGGCGTGCGAACACCACATCCTATGTGATTTTTTCCCTGCGGCAAAGACGCTTCCGACTAGGGGTTATTCCTCTAAAGGTTGTGCTGCTTCGCTCAATGCGGCTCCAGTCTATTTCCATTTTCAAAGGGTTTCCTCATAAATGAGGTTCAGTCCGCTGCCACCGTCCATGAGTACCTTGGTAAGGCGAAAGCCGTCCACTATTGGACTGAGGACCAATGCCTTTGGTGCTCGGGCTGTTCGTAATTTAGTTTCATCACCGCATTAAAGGTAATAGCCGTGTCCTCCATGGATTTATTGTTGCTACTTGGTAGACTTCGGCAAGGCTGCGGAGTGTTTGTTTTCGCATATTGTTTGATGCGAAAGTCTCAAGACCTGTTAATACTGCATCTTTGGTATCCACAGGCTAGTGCTCTGTGGATGTCGGGTTAGAAGCTCTTCGCCACTTTTGGCCACCACGAGTATCCAACGTGCTCTAAGGCTATGAGTTGGTGTGGCGCCCTCTATACTATGAATTTTACAGGTCCGTTGAGCCATCCCTCCAAAGATGGTTCCATGCCCCGTAGGGTTTTTTTTTGTTTTTGGTGTTTAACCCGGTGATTGGCGATAATGCACCCTTTTATTTGAATTTGGGTTTGCATTCGGGGCGGATTGTCCCAAAATCTTACTTTGGTTTTCCGAGCGCTTCCATCGCCATAAGATGCTTTCATACTATGGATGCCAAGTCAGCAAAGCGTGTGATTTCACGGTGAGCTATGGCGTTGAGCATTCCCTTGTCCATGCAATTATTGCAGAAGAATGAAATTGCGTCTTCCTCGCGGCAGTCCTTTATCTTGGTCATAACCAGGAGGAATCTGGACCAGTAATGATGTACTGTTTCGTCGGGCTCTTGCCTAATTTTGGATAGATCGCCTATGTTCGGGTGGGTGGGTGGAATTAGATTTGAAACCTCACCCAATCTGAGGCTCAAGGGCCAAGGAGTTTCCGAACTCGGAAGCTCGGATTCTTGGATGTTGTCCAATGGATCTAGCCCGTTGCTTGACTCTAAGTTAAGGTCTTGAGTGGCGTCCTCCCCTCCACGGGTGTCCGGACATAGCTAGTCCTTAAGATAGATGAAGGGCCGCCGCATTATTCCTCCACCACAGCAACGTGATGGGTGACCTGGGGAGAGTTAATCTCTCTTAGATCGGGTTTAGGCCCAATCTGATCGTAGTCTGTAGCGACTCCTAGGGCGGCGATGCGATCCAGGAGCTCGTTTAAGGAAGAGAGCTCCATAGGATATAACTGCTCGGTGAGTTCCAAGTTGACGTGAAGATTGCTTTCGATGACCCAAGAATTCATTGTCGGCGCGGCGGCCGAACAGGCGGTCATAAGAAAACCGCCTAGCCGGAGAGTTTGGCCGATAGCCAAAGCTCCTTTAGCAACAGTGCCATATTTAAAGAAGGGATGAGGCATCCTTCCTGTTGGCGACGGCACAGAGGAACTCTCAATGAAAGCACCAATGTCGGTGTCAAAACCGGCAGATCTCGAGTAGGGGGTCCCGAACTGTGCGTCTAGGCGGATGGTAACAGGAGACAAGGGACACGATGTTTTTACCGAGTTCGGGCCCTCTCGATGGAGGTAAAACCCTACTCTGCTTGATTAATATTGATGATATGGGTAGTACAAGAGTAGATCTACCACGAGATCAGAGAGGCTAAACCCTAGAAGCTAGCCTATGGTATGATTGTTGTTCGTCCTACGGACTAAACCCTCCGGTTTATATAGACACCGGAGAGGGCTAGGGTTACACAGAGTCGGTTACAATGGGAGGACATCTACATATCCGTATCGCCAAGCTTGCCTTCCACGCCAAGGAAAGTCCCATCCGGACACGGGACGAAGTCTTCAATCTTGTATCTTCATAGTCCAGGAGTCCGGCCAAAGGTCATAGTCCGGCCATCCGGACACCCCCTAATCCGGGACTCCCTCACCGGGCCTGCCACTTCCTCTCCAACCAAGCAGCACAAGGACGCAGTCAGATCCTCGTCGCTTAGGGCGTCCATGCTCAGGTGGAGGACGGCATCCGCATCCGCGAGCCTCCACAGCGGGCGCGAGTGCGCCTGAAGAGGGGCCACCCGGTGCAACAGAAACTCCCTCAGGAGCAAGGCCCCGGTCAGCTTCACCGCCCTCAGACTGCCCGGCCTTAGGTCGGTGTTCATCTTCTCCAACACCCGCTTCGCCCGCCTGTCATCAAGCTTCGCACAGGACCACGCCTCAACGGCCTCGGGCTGCTTTGTCGGTAGCTCCAGCAGGGGGTTGTGACACCCAGCATTCACCATAACCCACTTGCTCCGGAAGCCCTCGGCCCTTTTCCCAGCCTTCGAGATGGCATCGGACTTGGAGTACGCGACAAAACTCGCGCACGCTGAGATATTGCCGCCGGAGACCCGGAGGGAGAAGAAGTGGTGCAGCAAGGCCACGGAGGGCGCCACCCCGACGTGCGCCTCACAGTAGTAGGCGAAGATCGACAAGAGGAGGATGGAGTTGGGGTGGATATGCAAAGCATGCAACCGGTACTGGCGAAGGACGGCAAGGAAGAACTCAGAAAAAGGAGGAACCAGACCAGCGAGGACGACGTTCATGAAGAAGGGATAGAAAGTGCTCCCCTTTTCCTCCGGCTGGGCGGAGCAAAGATGGAGCACAGTCTCCCCCATCTCGTTGACCTGCGACGCTGCCATCCGGCGCGTGAGGGCGAGATTCTTCTCCGTCACGTTTGGAGAGACCAGGGCCGGCGAGTACCAGGCCGATGCAGCCCCAGCCGGAGTCTTGCGGGGGGGCATAGTTCACTGGAGGAGAAGGAATGCGGTAGATCTTGAGATTTTGGAGGCAGGAAGGCAAAGAGCAAGAAAGGGGATCTGGAGCAAGGAGAACGAGGGTAATGAGGTAAGGCTAACCCAGAGCCAGCCTTTTGTCAGTCAAGCAGTTGCCGAGGCAGCGTGGGTAAGCGGAGACGCCCACGTCCAATCAACCGCCACGCCGCGCCCAAGGTCGCAGGCTGATGAGGCCCGCGGAGCTCCGCACTTGCCCCTTCGCTTCTCCGCGAAACCAAGTCCCAGCGCCTTGGGCCCGGGGGCTACTGTCGGCGTTCTGGGAACGGGGGTCCCCAGACTTGCCTTCCTGCGGCCTACGGCGTGGCTCAAGTGGTGGCCCAGTACGGCCCCTCTTCACCAGCACAAGACTCAAGACCCTCGCGAGGGGCCGAGCCTCGCGGGGCGGACGACGCAAGGCTTCCTCAAGGACGGCCTCGCCAGGCAGGCTCGCGAGGAGGCAGAGAGATCAACACAGGGTACCTCGCGAGGTGCTCGTGACGCACGCCATGATGATCGAGGCCAGGCGGGCGCCAGGCGGGCGTCGGCCTGTGCAGTGTCCTTGTTTCCTCTTTGGTGCAAAGGGGGCAAGCACAGACGTGGAGTACCGAGGCATCAGGAAAAGGTTGCCATTTCGGTGCAACGAGACCAAGACCAGTGGAGCGGCAGGATGGAGGTCACCGTCGGTGTCAAAACCGGCGGATCTCGGGTAGGGGGTCCCGAACTGTGCGTCTAGGCGGATGGTAACAGGAGACAAGGGACACGATGTTTTTACCCAGGTTCGGGCCCTCTCGATGGAGGTAAAACCCTACTCCTGCTTGATTAATATCGATGATATGGGTAGTACAAGAGTAGATCTACCACAAGATCAGAGAGGCCAAACCCTAGAAGCTAGCCTATGGTATGATTGTTGTTCGTCCTACGGACTAAAACCCTCCGGTTTATATAGACATCGGAGAGGGTTAGGGTTACATAGAGTCGGTTACAAATGGGAGGAGATCTACATATCCGTATCTCCAAGCTTGCTTTCCACGCCAAGGAAAGTCCCATCCGGACACGGGACGAAGTCTTCAATCTTGTATCTTCATAGTCCAGGAGTCCGGCCAAAGGTCATAGTCCGACCATCCGGACACCCCCTAATCCAGGACTCCCTCAGTAGCCCCTGAACCAGGCTTCGATGACGACGAGTCCGGCACGCAGATTGTCTTCGGCATTGCAAGGCGGGTTCCTCCTCTGAATACTTCATAGAAGATTTTGAACACAAGGATAGTGTCCGGCTCTACAAAATAATTTCCACATACCACCGTAGAGAGAATAATATTTGCACAAATCCAATCTGCTGACGTATTTCATAGCGTGACATCACACCATGGCCAAGCCTTTATTCAAATCGTTTTTTACTGTCCCACCTCATCGCACTTAGCGAGGCGGTTTCCTTGGCACGTCTTGTTGAAGCAGAGATCGTGTCCCCTATTCCGGGATTCTCATCAATACGGGTGTGGGTAACCCAACCGTGCCATTAATTCTGGCGCTTGGGAGATAAGCGAGTTTTACCAGGCTGGTGGGGGCACATAGTTTAAATCCGCCCATATAACGGGATAAAGATCCACCTTTCCCATCTACGCCTTCTTCCTCCTTTTGCTTATCCATTTTCGCCAAGACTCGAGCTCCAGCGCCCAAGTCTGCACTTCCCACCTCAACCTTCTCCAGCCATGTCCGGAGCGGGAGGCAAGTGGATGGTCTCCTCCGTCACGGAGGGACACATCAAAAAGCTGAGGGAGGCCGGATACTTGTCTGACGACATTGCGCACCGGCTCCCAGACAAGGGGCAGCTCATCCCCACCCCCAGCCCCATGAGAATGTGGTGTTCCTCACCCATTTCCTCTGCGGACTAGGTTTCCCACTTCACTCGTTTGTCCGGGGGCTCATGTTCTACTACGGCCTGGATTTTCATGATCTGGCCCCGAACTTCATCCTCAACATCTCGGCGTTTATCGTCATGTGCGAGGCCTTCCTTTGCATCAAGCCTCACTTCGGCTTATGGCTGAAGACCTTCAATGTCAAGCCAAAGGTAGTGGGCGGCCAGCAAGCGGTGTGCGGAGGCGCCATGGTGGGCAAGATGCCCAACGTTACATGGCTCGAGGGCTCCTTTGTGGAGACCATAAAGGGGTGGCAATCGGGGTGGTTCTACATCACCGAGCCGCGTGACCCTGAATGGGCAGCGGCCCCCGAATTCCGATTTGGCATCCCCACACGGCTCACCTCCTGGAAAGAGAAGGGCTAGTCGTCGGGCAATTCGGAAGAGCGGACCGGACTCCAAACCTGCGTCCAAGACCTGGTGGACAAAGAGGTTAAACTCGTCAACGTAGTCCAGGTCATGCTCATCCGCCGGATCCTCCCGTGTCAGCAGCGAGCTTTTAACTTGTGGGAGTTCAACCCGGCCCAAGATCAAACTCGACCGGGCTCTTTGACACCACGCATGAGGATGCACGGAAGGTGCTATTCAAAGGCGCCGAGGTTCCCCTCCCATCACCGAGGATCGCGGATTCGCCAAGCGCCAAGCCAGTAGTAAGCTTATTTTACCCTTTACGGGATACTTGTTTCTCATAGTTTGACTCTATCACGGGATCTAAGCTCCCGTTCCTTTGACAGAATGGCGAAGAAGACCGGACAGATCGACCGCCTGCTCCTTTGCCCGAAGACTCAATGGACGCCCGCTTGACGGGGAGCTCTTTGGTTCGGCACCTTTACGTGGTGCCGGGAGAAAAGGCCAAGAAAGAAGTCCACGGGAACTCGAAGAGTTCCGGTGCCCAATGGTGCCGGATTCATCGTCCGATGACTCCAAGGCGCCTCCTCCTCAAAAGACGAGGAGGAGGAAGAAAGCCTCTCCCCTCCGGTGAGGGAGGAATGAAAAGGAAGGCCGCCCCAAGCGGGGGGCGGAGGAATCCAAGAAGGAAGGACTCTTCCTCCGGACTACTCCACCAACGCCGACGACGGCGAAGAGGAGTGGCCATCCAGGGCCAAGCCCCTGGCAAGATCGTAAGTATCCTAATACCAGAATAACTCATGGCGTTCCTTTATTGCACAGTACCTTCTGACGCCAAATATAATCATGCAGTCCGCCCAAGGCCGGGCTCGACGCTTCGTCGAGTGGTTCCCTGGGTTCGTCGGATGTGAACAGTACTTCACTTCCGGCCACCTCCTCTCCTCGTGCTGCGGATGATGCCGAGGTCGCGTCCCAAAAGGGGCCAAGCCAGGAGGGGGTGGTCCTGGAGGAGCCGCAAGGCGACCTCCCGGACTCCAGGATCAAAGGGGATAAAACCCCGAAGGGCTCTAAGTCCGGCTGAGGGAGTCCTGGATTAGGGGGTGTCCGGATAGCCGAACTATCACCGTTGGCCGGACTCCTGGACTATGAAGATACAAGATTGAAGACTTCGTCCCGTGTCCGGACGGGACTTTCCTTGGCGTGGAAGGCAAGCTTGGCTATCTGGATATGTAGATCTCCTACCATTGTAACCGACTACGTAACCCTAACCCTATCCGGTGTCTATATAAACCAGAGGGGTTTTAGTCCGTATGACGAACAACAATCATACCATAGGCTAGCTTCTAGGGTTTAGCCTCTCTGATGTCGTGGTAGATCCACTCTTGTACTACCCATATCATCAATATTAATCAAGCAGGATTATGGTTTTACCTCCATCGAGAGGGCCCGAACCTGGGTAAAAACATTGTGTCCCTTGTCACCTGTTACCATCCGCCTAGACACACAGTTCGGGACCCCCTACCCGAGATCCGCCGGTTTTGACACCGACATTGGTGCTTTCATTGAGAGTTCCTCTGTGTCGTCATTCTTAGGCCCGATGGCTCCTTCGATCATCAACAACGACGCGGTCCAGGGTGAGACTTTTCTCCCAAAGACAGATCTTCAGATTCGGCGGCTTTGCCTTTGCGGGCAATTCACTTGGCCATCTAGAGCAGATCGAAAGCTATGCCCCTGGCCATCAGGTCAGATTTGGGACTTTGAACTACACGGCCGACATCCACGGAGACTTGATCTTCGACGGATTCGAGCCACAGCCAAGCGCGCCGCACTATCTCGATGGGCACAATCTAGCTCTGCCGCCGAATAGTGCCCTGGAGGCCGCTCCAGTGTCCGCTCCGACCCTTAGCTCGGAGCCGACTCCGCCGATCGAGGACGAGTGGTTGGACACCGCCTCGGGGCTATGATCTCTGGCGATTGAGCGAACTCCATCCATGTCGCTGCGAAGACCATGACTCCAAGGTGCGGACTCCTCTCCGGACTCCGAACCCTCCGCGCCCACCAATTGAATCCGATTGGGCGCGGTCATGGAGTTCATCGCCGCAGACATCTTTCGGCACTCGCCCTTTGGCGACATCCTGAATTCACTAAAGTCTCTCTCTTTATCTGGAGAGCCCTGGCGGACTACGGTCAAGAAGGTTGGGATGCGGACGGCGAAGAAATTCAACGCCCACCCACCACCCACTTTGTAGCCATTGTTGATGATTTAAGCGACATGCTCGACTTGACTCAAGCGACATCGACGGTATGGACGACGATCTTTGGAGACGACCAAGAACCAGCGCCTACGAGAGCCTTTGGAAGGCCACCTCGTCATCTGACATATACATGGTGGACATCCCAAGCGATGGGAACGGCGATGGAACAGCGGAGGATGACCCCTCCAAGAAACAGCCAGCGCTTGGCGTCGTGGCACGCTCTAAATCCCGCCACAAAAGCGGTGATTCGGCACGGGAGATAATAACACCGGATAGTGTCAAGACAACCCCCTCCAGCAGGATTCAGCACAGGAGGAGGGAGAAGCCAGCCCTCATGATAGAGCGGCAGACAGGGAGGTGGAGGACGATAATTATATGCCTCCCTCCGAAGATGAGGCAAGCCTCAACGATGAAGAATTTGTCGTGCCTGAGGATCCCGCTGAACAGGAGCGTTTCAAACGCAGGCTTATGGCCATGGCAAGCAGCCTCAAGAAAAAGCAGCAGTAGCTTAGAGCTGACCAAGACTTGCTAGGCGGCGGATGGGTGAAGTCCTTGCAGCCGAAGTGTACGAACTCGAACGCCCCTCCAAGAGATACCCAAAACGCAGGCTGCTACCCCAGTTAGAGGAGGAAGCACCCAAACCTACATCACCAACGCATGATGCGGCCGACCGGCCAACCCTTCGCCGCGACAGACAGGCCTCTAGGCCCTCCATTCAAGCCGCACCCCGGCGTCGCTCGAAAAGTACCAAGGCACGGGGAAACGCGCCAGACCTGCGAGACATATTGGATCGCGTGGGCGCCCCACGACACGTGATGATAACCGTCACGCCGGATACAACTATTTCAGTCGGGCCGAACACAGTAGACAAAGCTCATTTGAGCTACGTCGTGATATAGCTCAATACAGAGGCGCCACACACCCACTATGCTTCACAGACGAAGTGATGGATCATCAAATCCCCGAGGGTTTCAAACCCGTAAACATCGAATCATACGATGGCACAACATATTCGGCGGTATGGATCGAGGATTATCTCCTTCATATCCACATGGCCCACGGTGATGATCTACACGCCATCAAATACCTCCCACTCAAGCTTAAAGGACCAGCTCGGCATTGGCTTAACAGCCTGCCCGGCCAGAATCAATTGGTTGTTGGGAGGACACGGAAGCCGCATTCCTTGATAACTTCCGAGGCACATATGTGCGACCACCGAGCGCCGATGACCTTAGCCACATAATTCAGCAGCGAGAAGAATCGGCGGACAATTACAGACACGGTTCCTAACCAAGAAAAATCAAATCGTTGACTGTCCGGATGCAGAGGCCCTTGCAGCCTTCAAACATAACATCCGCGACGAGTGGCTTGCTCGGCACCTAGGACAGGAAAAGCCGAAATCCATGGCAGCCCTCACAACGCTCATGACCCGCTTTTGCATGGGAGAGGACAGCTGGCTAGCTCGTAGTAACAACTTGACCAAAAACCCTGGTAGTTCGGATACCAAGGACAGCAATGGCTGGTTGCGTCGCAACAAGCACAAAGCGCCCGCGTGCGGCGATAATCTTTGAAGATCACGAAGTCAATGCGGATTGAGGCTCTAAACCCGGTCGGAAAAAGCCGTTCAAAAGAAATACTCGGGGCCCGTCAATCTGGACCGAATACTTTCGATCGCTCGTGCCAAATACATGGCACCCCGAAAAACCAACCAACCACACCAACAGGATTGTTGGGTCTTCAAACAAGCAGCAAGTTAAATGCGAACTCAATGACAAGGGGCTGCATAGCGATGACGAAGAGGAGCTCGACGCCCGAACAATAGAGGACGAAGGGCTTCCCCCACAAGTGCGGACGGTAAACATGATATACATAACCCACATACCCAAAAGGGAGCGGAAGCATGCACTAAGGGGCGATATGCGATGGAGCGATCGCCCCAAAGTCCAACCCATGGTCCTCCTGCCCGATCACCTTTGATCGAAGGACCACCCACTAGCATCCGCCACGGCGGATTCGGCCGCATTGGTTCTTGACCCAATCATCGACGGATTCCACCTCACTAGAGTCCCGATGGACGGCGGTAGCAGCCTGAACCTGCTCTATCGTGGATACAAAGGTCGCAAAATGGGCATAGACCCTCAAGGATTAAACCCACAAAAGGCGACCTTTAAAGGCGTCATACCAGTGTAGAGGCCAATTATGCGAGCTCGGTTACACTCGAAGTGGTCTTCGGATCCCCGGATAACTTCCAAAGCGAAGAGTTAATCTTCGACATAGTCTCGTTCCGCAACGGCTATCACGCACTGCTTGGATGAACCGCATTTGCAAAGTTCAATGCGGTGCCGCACTACGCGTACCTCAAGCTCAAGATGACAGGCCCTCGAGGAGTAATTACGGTCAACGGAAACAGCGAACACTCTCTCCAAACGGAGGAGCACACGGTGGCCCTCGCGGCGGAGGTGCAAAGCAGCCTCTCACAGCAATTCTCGAGTCCGGCTATTAAACGTCCGGACACCGTCAAGCGCGCCCGGAGTAACCTACAACAAGACCGCCTGGCACGATCCGAGCACGCGTAGCAATCCGGCCCCAACCCCAGCCCTCGCGAAATTGCGAAGCCAGTACTACGCGTACATAACTACGCTCTGGAGATACCATGGGCATAAGGGGAGGGGCACGACCATGGCACGCCCAGAATGCGGCTCAACCGCACCAGGGGCTCCCGATTGTGTCATTCTTTTTCTTTCTTCTTTTCTCTTACTTTCAGGACTCCGTTTTACAGAAGCCCTGTCCGGCACTAGAATTGACGAACTCACGATGCAACAGCCAGGGAAGAAGAAAGCTACGTCGAGTGTCCAGGTGGTCTCTCATCATGAGCATTATACCTGTTTTACATACCATCCCGCAGCTTACCTCGAGGGGGACATGTTAAATAGTCCCATCCCTTGCTTATCACACTATTTGTATCGCTCTGCTTTCATCGCAGTACCTTTTTGAATAAACAATACATAGCTTTTGCCTATTATTGCACTCCTTTCTTTATCTATATATATGTTCATTCATGACATGTTGCACCCGTACACTTTGGTACGGCCAATACACCAGGGGCTTAAGTACCCCAAAATATGGTGTGATAAGTCCGAACACTTTCACAAGTGCGGCACCCCGAACTTATAGCATTATATGCATCGGCTCCGATCATGTCTTGGGTCAATAGTTGGGTTTGCCCGGCTCCCATGTTTTGGTACCTTATGTTCCGTTATATCGGCTAAGGTAGCTGGGAGAACCACTGCGATTGTGCCCGGTTGAGCTGGGTTGAGCACCTCGATGGAGAAAGCTAAACTGACTGGTCATGATAGGCGAGAGCCGATGCATTGCTGTTCGAGAGGTTTTTTCGGGTCCCTAAAGACTTATGCCGCTTAGAGTGAAGAGTCGGCATTGTCCAGCCAAGGCGTGGATAGCGCCCCGAACTCGGTCTTCCGAATACTAGGGGCTTCGCCGAAATTTAAAATTATAGAACTCTATGGCTAAGTGAGAGTGTTCAAGCACTATAGTCCGGTTGCCTTGTTCGTTGCGTTGAGCGCCTCCCTCAAAGGACCCAAGAATGGGAACAAGAGCGCTCAAGTTTATCCCGAACACCCTAGCACTTTCGTGGCATGGGGCTGAAGCCAACGACTTGCCATCTCTCAAGTTTGATAAATGGCCGCCTGAAGGTAATATTTTAAATTCACAAGCGTTGCTTAAGCGCATATGAACAAGTTTTTTAGCGTCTGTGATAACAAATGCGAGTCTATTCAAAACTTACATCTTTGGAGCATTCACCCGCTATAAGGCGGGCACCCTTCAGGACGCCCTCATAGTACATTTCGGGCTTGTGATGCTCCTTGCCCTTCGGTGGCCCGTCCGTCACAAGCTTCTCAGCATCCAGCTTGCCCCAGTGCACTTTAGCACGGGCAAGGGCCAACGGGCACCTTCAATGCAGACGGAGCGCTTGATGACTTCAATCCATGGACAGGTGTCCACCACCACCGCACTAGCCCAAGTAGCCCCTGTGCATGGCTTCCAATGGCCACATCCAAATTATGAGGCCCTTCATGGCCTGTTCGGCGACCTTGTGGAGCTCGACCAGCTACTTCAGCTGGTCGCTCGAGCACGGATGTCCGGCCTCAAAGATATCGAGACCAGAACACCTTTTCCGTCGAGCTCCCTCCTTGGCGCGGTAGAACGCGGCAAATCGGACACACTACGGGGCAGATCTGCGAATGCTCACAGAGACCTCCGGATTCGGGTAAGTAATAGATAATTCACTTTCACATGCTTGCTTTGCATAAAGAATGCCTTACCCGCCGCTATCTTCTTTAATGATTCAATTTCCTGGAGGGCTTTTTGGGCTTCGGCCTAGCGGCTTTGGCACTCTCAAGAGCCGAGGCGAGCTCGGACTCTCGAGTCTTCGAGTCACGCTCCAAACTCTCATGTTTTTCCATGAGAGCACAGGCTCTTGCCGCACCTCCGCCACCCGCGCCTCCCGCTTCTCTTCTTGGGTGCGCTCATGACGCTTTGCTTTCGGTCGTGGACACCGCTTCCTTCAGGGTCGCCACCTCGTTCGTGGCCCCTACAATACCCACGTTATTCCTGTCATTTTTGCAACCAAATCCTTTCTATAAGGTATTACTTTAAGAAGGTATTACTTACCTTCCTTGTCCTCGAGCTGCTTCTTGGCAAAGCCGAGCTCGTTCTCGGACCGCTCGAGGCTCTGCTTCAATGCATCAACCTCCGCAGCTCGGTCTTGGCGGAGGTCAAGACAAACCTGACTGCATTCCCATATTGACATACTTATGTTAGACTCCTGCGTATATCTTTTAGATCCTCGGTATGGCTTTTCTTTCCGAACACCGAACGAAGCATCGAGGCTCTTGTCTATGCGGTAATATTTTTACATATTCTAAACTTACGTAAAAGCTTGTTAGAAGGCTGGTACAGGCTTCAGTCAGCCCGCTCTTGGCGGACTGAACTTTCTGGATCACCACACTCATAACAGTGCGGTGCTCCTCGTCGATGGAGGCGCCGTTAAGCGCCTCCAGCAAGCTATCCGGTGCCTCCGGATGGACGGAGGTCACCGGCATCGCAGTCTTGCCCTTCTTATGAAGGGGCCGCTTGCCGGACTTCGGAACCACTGAAGGTTCGGTGCGAGTCCCGGCACAGGGCCGAACTTAGAGCCCTCTGGGGTTTCGGCCCCTTTGCGCCCGGAGTCCGGGAGGTCGCCTTGCGGCGCTACCAGGACCACCTCCTCCTGATGGGGCCCCTTTTGGGACTCCACCGCGGTGTCGTCTACGTCACGAGGAGAGGAGGCGGTCGGAAGTGAAGTGCTATTCACATCCGACGAATCCAGGGAGCCGCTCGACGAAGCAGCGAGCTCGCCCTTGGGCGGGCTACATGGTTATATTCGGCGTTAGAAGACACTATGCGACAAATAAAAAGTCATGAGCTATTCCGGAGTCCGGACACTTGCGATCTTGCCAGGGGCTTGGCCCTTGGTGGCCACTCCTCCTCGTTGTTGTCGGCGTTGGTGGAGAAGTCCGGAGGAAGGGTCCTTCCTTTCTTGGACCCTCCGGCCTCCCTAGTCGGGGCGACCTTCCTTTTCTTCTCTCCCCCCGCTGGGGGAGAGGCTTCTTTTTCCTCCTCCTCGTCCTTAGGGGAAGATTCTGCCTCAGAGTCGTCGGACGATGAGTCTGACAACACCTGGCGTCGGGCGCTCCTTCGAGTCCCCGTGGCCTTCTTCTCCGGCACCACGTGAGGTGTCGTAGCCAACAGCCCCGTCAAGCGGGCGTCCGCTGGGTCTTCTGGCAAGGGAGCTGGATAGTTAACCTGCCCGGACGTGTTACGCCAGTCCTGTCAAAGGTAAGGGAGTTTAGATCCCACATGGAGTCAAACTATGAAAAACAAGAGTCCCGTAAAGGGCAAAATAGCTTACCTCGGTAGCTTGGCGCTTCGAGCTGAATCCGCGATCTTTGGTAGCGGATGTGGGAGCCTCAGCGCCCTTGAACAACACCTTCTAGGCATCTTCGTACGTAGTGTCGAAGAGCCTTTTCAGAGTTTGGTGTTGTGCCGGATTGAACTCCCACAATTTGAAGGCCCGTTGTTGGCATGGGAGGATCCGGTGGATGAGCATAACCTGGACTACATTGACAAGCCTGAGATTCTTGTCCACCAGGGTTCGGATGCAGGTTTGGAGTCCGGACAGCTCTTCCGAATCACCCCATGTCAGGCCCGTCTCTTTCCATGATGTGAGTCGTGTGGGGAAGCCGGATCGGAATTCGGGGGCCGCCGCCCATTGAGAGTCTCGCGGCTCGGTGATGTAGAACCACCCCGATTGCCACCCCTTTATGGTCTCCACGAAGGAGCCCTCGAGCCATAGGACTTTGGCCATCTTGCCAACCATGGCACCTCCGCACTCCGCTTGGCGGCCGCCCACTACCTTCGGCTTGACATTGAACGTCTTCAGCCATAAGCCGGGCGGGGCTAGATGCGTAGAAAGGCCTCGCACACGATTTATAAACGCTGAGATGTTGAGGATGAAGTTCGGGCCAGATCGTGGAAATCCAGGCCGTAGTAGAACATGAGCCCCCGGACAAATGGGTGAAGTGGAAAACCTAGTTCGCGGAGGACGTGGGGGAGGACCACCACCCTCTCATGGGGCCTAGGGGTGGGAATGAGCTGCCCCTAAATGCAGGAGCCGGTGCTGCGATGTCGATGGACAAGTATCCGCCTTCCGCAGCTTTTTGACTTGTCCCTCCGTGGACGGAGGAGACCATCCACTTGCCTCCCGCTCCGGACATGCCCGGAGAAGGTTGAGGAGGGATGTGCGGACTTGGCGCTGGAGCTCGAGTCTTGTGCGGAAATGGATGAGCAAAGGAGGAAGAAGGCGAAGGTGAAAAGGTGGATCCTTATCCCCTTATATGGACGGACGAAGCTATGCGTCCCCCGCCAGCCTAGTAAAACTCGCTCATCTCCCAAGCGCCGTAATTAATGGCGCAGTTGGGTTACCCATGTCCGTATTGATGGGAATCCTGGAATAAGGGGGCACGATCTCCACTTTGACAAGACGTGCCAAGGAAACCGCCTCGCTGAACGCGCTGAGGTGGAACAATAAAAACGATTCGTATAAAGGCCTGGCCGTGGTGTGATGTCACGCCGCAGAATACGTCAGCAGATCTGTGCAAAAGTTATTCTCTCTATGGTGGTATGTGGAACTTGTTTTGCAGAGCCGGACACAATCCTTGTGTTCAGAATCTTCTATGAAGTATTCGGAGGAGGAACCCGCCTTGCAATGCCGAAGACAATGCACGCGCTGGATTCGTTGTCATTGAAGCCTGGTTCAGGGGCTACTGAGGGAGTCCTGGATTAGGGGGTGTCCAGATAGCCGAACTATCACCGTTGGCCGGACTCCTGGACTATGAACATACAAGATTGAAGACTTCGTCCCGTGTCCGGATGGGACTTTCATTGGCGTGGAAGGCAAGTTTGGCGATACGGATATGTAGATCTCCTACTATTGTAACCGACTCTGTGTAACCCTAACCCTATCCGGTGTCTATATAAACCAGAGGGGTTTTAGTCCGTAGGACGAACAACAATCATACCATAGGCTAGCTTCTAGGGTTTAGCCTCTCTGATCTCGTGGTAGATCCACTCTTTTACTACCCATATCATCAATATTAATCAAGCAGGAGTAGGGTTTTACCTCCATCGAGAGGGCCCGAACCTGGGTAAAAACATCGTGTCCCTTGTCTCCTGTTACCATCCGCCTAGACGCACAGTTCGGGACCCCCTACCCGAGATCCTCCGGTTTTGACACCGACACCGGCCCTAGGCCGGACACCGCACCGGAACCTCCAACGGTTCCGGCATCCGGCAGGCGGCCCCCTACTAAGAAGGTCAAGCCTACGATGCCGGTGACCTCCGTCCAACCGGAGGCACCGGATAATCTGCTGGAGGTGCTTAACGGCGCCTCCGTCAACGAGGAGGACCGCACTATCATGAGTGTGGTGATCCCAAAGGTTCAGTCCGCCAAGAGCGGGCTGACCGAAGCCTGTGCTAGCCTTCTAACAGGCTTTGAGGTATGTATTTCAGATATGTAAAAATATTACCACATAGACAATAGCCCCTGATGCTTAGTTTGGTGTTCGGAAAGAAAAGCCAAACTGAGGATCAAAAAGATATACGCAGGAGCCTAACATAAGTATGTCAACATGGGAATGCAGGCTATGCTGCTGACCTCTGCCCAGACCGATCATGGAGGTCAATGCATTGAAGCAGAGCCGCGAGCGGTCTGAGAACGAGCTCGGCCTTGCCAAGAAGCAGCTCGATGACAAGGAAGGTAAGTAACACCTTATGTAAGTATATAAAAAAGATGTGGTTGCAAAAAATGATAGGACCAACGTGGGTATTACAGGGGCCACAACCCAGGTGGCAACCCTGAAGGAAGCGTTGTCCAAGGCCGAAGAAAATGCGGCTGTGGAGCCTACCCAGCGAGAGAAGCAGGAGGCACGGGTGGCGGAGGGGCAGCGAGAGCTCCCGGCTCTCGTGAAAAAACACGAGAGTTTGGAGCTTGACTCAAAGATTCGAGAGTCCGAGCTCGCTTTGGCGCTTGAGAGCGCCAAATCTGCCAAGGCTGAAGCCCAAAAAGCCCTCCAGGAAATTGAGGCAATGAAGAAGATAGCGGCGGGTAAGGCATTCTTTATGCAAAGCAAGCACGTGAAAGTGAATTACTTGTTACTTACCCGAGTCCAGAGCTATCCAGGAGCATTCGCAGATCTTCCCATGATGTGTCCGATGTTGCCGCATTCTACCGAGCCGAGGAGGGGAGCTCGACGGAGAAGGTGTTCTGGTCTCAGTATGCTGAGGCCGGACAACCGGTGCCCTTGAGTGACCAGCTGAAGCAGCTGGTCGAGCTCCATAAAGTGGCCGAACAGGCCATGAAGGGTCTCATAGTCCGGCTGTGGCCTGGGGAAGCCATGCCTGGGAGCTACTTCGGGCTGGTGAGGCGGCTGGTGGACGCCTGTCCATGGATTGAAGTCATCAAGCGCTCCATATGCATCGAAGGTGCCCGTAGGGCCCTTGCCCGTGCTAAAGTGCACTGGGGCAAGATGGACGCTAAGAAGCTTGTGACAGACGGACCACCGCCGGGCAAGGAGCATCGCAAGCCCGAGATGTATTATGAGGGCGTCCTGAAGGGTGCCCTCCGTATAGCGGATGAGTGCTCCAAAGATGTAATTTTTGAGTAAACTCGCATTTGTGATCCTGTAGGCTGAAAACTTGTTCATATGCGCTAAGCAACGCTTTTGAATTTAAAATATTACCTTCGGTGCGGCTGTTTATTAAATTTGAGAGATGGCGAGTCGTTGGCTTCTGCCCCCATGCCACGAGTGATGGGGTGTTCGGGATAAACTTGAGAGCTCTTTTTCCCATTATTGGGTCCTTCGAGGCAGGCGCACAACACAACGAATAAGGCAATCGGACTATAATGCTTGAACACTCTCACTTAGCCATAGAATTCTATAATTTTAAATTTCGGCGAAGCCCCTAGTATTCGGAAGACCGAGTTCGGGGCGCTATCCACGCCTAGGCCGGACAAAGCTGACTCCTCGCTCTAAGCGGCATAAGTCTTTAGGGACTCAAAAACCTCTCGAACAGCGACCAGCTCTCGCCCTATCATGACGGTCAGTTTTAGCTTTCTCCACTGAGGTGCTTAGCCCAGCTCAACCGGGGCACAATAACAGTGGTTCTCCCGGTGCTACCTTAGCCGATATAACGGAACGTAAGGTACCAAAACGTGGGAGCCGGGCAAACCCAACTATTGACCCAAGACATGATTCAGAGCCGATGCATATAATGCTATAAGTTCGGGGTGCCGAACTTTGAAAGTGTTCGGACTTATCACACCGTATTTTGGGGTACTTAAGCCCCTGGTGTATTTGGCCGTACCAAAGTGTATGGGTGCAACATGTCATTAATGAACATATAAAGATAAAAAAGGAATGCAATAGTAGACAAAAGCTATGCATTGTTTATTTGAAAAGGCTGCGGTAAAAGCAGAACGATACAAATAGTGCGATAAGCAAGAAATGGGACTATTTGACATGTCCCCCTCCAGGGGCGAGCTGCGGGATGATATGTGAACCAAGTATATTGCTTGTTATAGAGACCACCTGGACACTCGACGTAGCTTTCTGCTTCCCTGGCTGTTGCGTCGTGTGTTCGGCGGTTATACTGCCGGACAGGCCTTCCGGAAAGTGGAGTCCTAAAAGTAAGAAAAAAAAGAATGAAATAATTGGGAGCCTCTGGTGCGGTTGAGCCGCATTTTGGGCATGCCGTGATCGTGCCCCTCCCCCTATGCCCATGGTATTTCCAGAGCGTATCTATGTACGCGTAGTACTGGTTTCGCAATTTCGCGAGGGCTGGGGTTGGGGCCGCATTGCTACGCGTGCTTGAAATGTGCCAGGCGGTATTGTTGTAGGTTACTCCGGGCGCGCTTGACGGTGGCCGGACGTTTAATGGCCGGACTGGAGAATTGCCTTGAGAGGCTGCTTTGTACTTCCGCCGCGAGGGCCGCCGTATGCTCCTCCGTTCGGAGAGAGCGTTCGGTGTTTCCATTGACCGTAATGACTCCTCGAGGGCCTGGCATCTTGAGCTTGAGGTATGCGTAGTGCGGCACCGCGTTGAACTTTGCAAATGTGGTTCGTCCAAGCAGTGCGTGATAGCCACTGCAGAACGGGACTATGTCGAAGATTAACTCCTTGCTTCGGAAATTATCCAGGGATCCGAAGACCACTTCTAGTGTAATGGCCGAGGCCTGCAGCTTGGCTTCTACACCGGTATGACGCATTTAAAGGTCGTCTTTGTGGGTTTGATCCTTGAGGATCTATGCCCATTTTTCGACCGTATCCTCGATAAAGCAGGTTCAGCATCGTCATGCCCATAAGGACTCTAGTGAGGTGAAATCCGTCAATGATTGGGTCTAGAACCAATGCGGCGAATCCGCCGTGGCGGATGCTAGTGGGGTGGTCCCTTCGATCAAAGGTGATTGGGCAGGAGGACCACGGGTTGAACTTTGGGGCGACTGGCTCCAACGCCTATACGTCCCTGAGTGCACGCTTCCGCTCCCTTTTGGGTATGTGGATTGCGTATATCATGTTCACCGTCCACACTTGTGGGGGGAAGCCCTTCTGTCCCCTATTGTTCGGCGACCGGGGCTCCTCCTCGTCATCGCTATGCAGCCCCTTGTCATTGTTTTCGCCGTTTAACTTGCATGCCTGGTTGAACACCCAACAATCCCTGTTGGTGTGGTTGGCTGGTTTTTCGGGGGTGTCGTGTATCTGGCACGAGCGGTCGAGTATTCGGTCCAAATTGGATGGGCCTGGAGTATTTCTTTTGAATGGCTTTTTCTGCTGACCGGGTTTAGAGCCTCTGGATCCGGCATTAACTGTCGTATCCTCAGCATTGTCGTTGTTAATGCGGCGCTTTTGCTTGTTGCGACGCGACCTGCCAATGATGTCCTTCGTATTCGAATTACCAGTGCTCTTGGTCATGTTATTACTACGAGCTAGCCAGCTGTCTTCTCCCGTGCAAAAGCGGGTCATGAGTGTCGTGAGGGCTGCCATGGATTTCGGCTTTTCCTGTCCTAGGTGCCGGGCAAGCCACTCGTCACGGATGTTATGCTTGAAGGCTGCAAGGGCCTCTGCGTCCGGACAGTCGACTATTTGATTTTTCTTTGTTAGGAACCGTGTCCAGAATTGCACGGCGATTCCTCGCTGCTGAATTATGTGGCTTAGGTCATTGGCGTGCGGTGGTCGCACATAGGTGCCCTAGAAGTTGTCGAGGAATGCGGCTTCCAGGTCCTCCCAACAACCAATTGATTCTGCTGGCAAGCTGTTAAGCCAATGCCGAGCTGGTCCTTTAAGCTTGAGTGGGAGGTATTTGATGGCATGTAGATCATCGCCGCGGGCCATGTGGATATGAAGGAGATAATCCTCGATCCATAACGCCGGATCTGTTGTGCCATCGTATGAGTCGATGTTTACGGGTTTGAAACCCTCGGGGATTTGATGATCCATTACTTCATCTGTGAAGCATAGTGGGTGTGCGGCGCCTCTGTATTGGCCTATATCACGATGTAGCTCAAATGAGCTTTGTCTACTGTGTTCGGCCTGGCCGGATTTACCATATCCGGCATGACGGTTATAAATCACGCGTGTGGCGCCCACGCGATCCATAAATCGATCTTGTTTGCCTTGCCCTGTCCTCCAATATATCTTGCAGGTCTGGCGCATTTCCCCGTGCCTTAGTATTCTTTGAGCGACGCCGGGGTGCGGCTTGAGTGGAGGGCCGAGAGGCCTCTCTGTCAGCGACCCACGAGGTGGCGATCGGCCGCATCATGCGCTGGTGATGTAGGTCTAGGTGCTTCCTCCTCTAATTGGGGTAGCAGCCTGCGTTTTGGGTAGCTTTTGGAGGGGCGTTGAGTTCGTACTCTTGCCGCAAGGACATCACCCATCTGTCGGCTAGCAAGTCTTGGTCAGCTCTAAGCTATTGCTGTTTTTTCTTGAGGCTGCTCGCCGTGGCCATAAGCCTGCATTTGAAACGCTCTTGTTCGATGGGATCCTCAGGCACGAAAAATTCGTTGTCGTCGAGGCTTGCCTCGTCTTCGGAGGGAGGCATGTAATTATCGTCCTCTACCTCTCTGTCTGCCGCTCTCTCTCATGAGGGATGGCTTCTCCATCCTCCCTGTCTTTGAATCCTGCTGGAGGGGTTGTCTTCGCACTGTTGGGGTGTTATTATCTCCCGTGCGGAATCGCTGTTTTGCCTGTGGCGGGATTTAGAGCGGTGCATTGGCCTTGGCTTAGGCTTCTTCTTGGAGGGGTCATCCTCCATTGTTCCATCGTCGTTCCCTTCTTTTGAGGTGTCCACCATGTATATGTCATACGACGAGGTGGCCTTCCAGTGCCCTGTAGGCGCTGGTTCTTGGTCGTCTCCTGCATCGGCGTCCATACCGTCGATGTCTTCGGAGTCGAAGTCGAGCATGTCTGTTAAATCATCGACAGTGGATATGAAGTGGGTGGTGGGTGGGCTTTGAATTTCTTCGTCGTCCGCATCCCAACCTTGCTGACCATAGTCCGACCAGGGCTCTCCTGATAAAGAGAGCGACATTAGTGAATTTAGAATGTCGCCGAAAGGCGAGTGCTGAAAGATGTCAGCGGCGGTGAACTCCATGATCGGTGCCCAATCGGATTCGATTGGCAGGGGCGCGGGAGGTTCGGAGTCCGGAGAGGAGTCCGGCACCTCGGAGTCACGAGCTTCGCAAAGGACAAGTATGGTGTTCGGCTCGATCGCCGTAGAGATTGCAGCCCCCGAGGCGGTGTCCAACCACCTGTCCTCGATTAAGCGATCGGCTCTGAGCTAAGGGTCGGAGCGGACAGATGCGGCCTCGAGGCATCGTTTCGGGCGGCAAAAGCTAGATCATGCCCATCGTGACAGTGCGGCATGCTTAGCTGTGGCTCGAACCCGTCGAAGATCAAGTCTCCGCGGACGTCGGCCGTGTAGTTCAAAATTCCAAATCTGACCTGATGGCCAGGGGTGTAGCTTTCGATCTGCTCCAGATGGCCAAGCGAATTGGCCCGCAGTGCAAAGCCGCCGAATATGAAGATCTGTCCGGGAGAAAAGTCTCACCTTGGACGCGTCATTGTTGATGATCGGAGGAGCCATCGGGCCTAAAGGTGACGACAGAGGAACTCTCAATGAAAGCACCAATGTCGGTGTCAAAACCGGCGAATCTCGGGTAGGGGGTCCCGAATCTGTGCGTCTAGGCGGATGGTAACAGGAGACAAGGGACACGATGTTTTTACCCAGGTTCGGGCCCTCTCGATGGAGGTAAAACCCTACTCTGCTTGATTAATATTGATGGTATGGGTAGTACAAGAGTAGATCTACCAAGAGATCGAGAGGCTAAACCCTAGAAGCTAGCCTATGGTATGATTGTTGTTAGTCCTACGGACTAAAACCCTCCGGTTTATATAGACACTGGAGAGGGTTAGGGTTACATAGAGTCGGTTACAAATGGGAGGAGATCTACATATCCGTATCACCAAGCTTGCCTTCCACGCCAAGGAAAGTCCCATCCGGACACGGGACGAAGTCTTCAATCTTGTATCTTCATAGTCCAGGAGTCCGGCCAAAGGTCATAGTCCGGCCATCCGGACACCCCCTAATCCAGGACTCCCTCAGTCACCGTGGAGCCCAAGACGGCGTCATCGCCAGTGCTTTTGGTAGCCGAAGACCGACTTTAGTCAGGATAACTTGTACTAGATGTTCCCCTTTGAAATGGCCGTTGTTGGCGCCCTTCCCACTCAATATTTGGGGAGAGGCCCGGGGCCTTTATAAATAGAACTAGCCACCACAGAGTAGAGGCATTTGGGATAGAACCCTAGCCAGAGAGAGAGAGGCGATCGAACTCACCCAAGCAGTTCATCGCACCAGCTCAAGAACACCTCTCGCGAGGCTGTTCTTCCCCCTATATTGTTCATCATCAGCCCCTGAGGCAATCCACCACACCACACACTGGAGTAGGGTATTACACCACAACGGTGACCTGAACCAGTATAAATCTCGTGTCCCTTGTGTTGTTCATCGTTTCCAGCTTAGATCTCATGAGGTGATCGGACGTGGGTCGGTAGGGGAGAGATCTTCGTGCGCACCCCAGAGTTCGAACCTTAAGGGTCTGCCGGAACCCAACATCCGACAATATATGTTATACGTTGCAAAAATAATATAATTTGAAAGTACATTCAGATACGAACCAAACAATACAATTTTTGGTGACATGCATTCACATTTTTCTTGTCAAATACAGTATGTGGTCAAACTTTGACCCTTAAATATGCAAAACAAAAAAAATACTTCCAAGACCAGCGCCGCTCTTCCGCTCTTCTCCTCTTAAAACATTGCCACTCCTCTCATTTTCCAATCTAAATCCAGCGCCGCTCCTCTCCTCTTCCATTTCAAAACCATCGCCCCTGCTCTCCTGTTCCAATCCAAAACCAGCGTCGCTCCTCTCCCGTTCTAATCCAAAACTAGCGCTGCTCCTCTCCTCTTCCATTCAAAAACCACCGCCGGCGAGTGAAGGTGCTGTGGAGAAGTAGATCGATGGAGGAGTACAACTGATACGTGAGGATCATAGATAGCGACAATGTGAAGCTAGCTAGGATGTTGGAGATACAGTCTTGGTTTGACAACAAGGACCAACTAGCAGCGACGGCGACATCCATGGCCAAATATCTGCAACAGAGCGAAAAGGCGGCGATACTCCCGGAGGTAGTCGTGCGGGAGTACATAGAGCTGCTCCTCTAGGCCATGGAGCAAACAGATTCACCGAATTCGATCGTGAGGGAGCGGTGGTGGGAGTATCGATCCCAGATGGAGCATTGATACGTCTCCAACGTATCTATAATTTTTTATTATTCCATTCTATATTATATTCTATTTTGGATGTTTAATGGGCTTTATTATACACTTTTATATTATTTTTTGGACTAACCTATTAACCGGAGGCCCAGCCCAAATTGCTGTTTTTTGCCTATTTCAGTGCTTCGTAGAAAAAGAATATCAAACGGAGTCCAAACGTAATGAAACCTTCGGGAACGTGATTTTTAGAACAAACGTGATCCAAAGGACTTGGAGTCTACGAAAAGCAATCAACGAGGAGAGCATGAGGCAGGGGGGGCGCCTACCCTCCCCCCACAAGGCGCGCCCTCCACCCTCGTGGGGCCCACGTTGCTCCATCGACGTACTTCTTCCTCCTATATATACCTACGTACCCCCAAACCATCAGGGGCATCCATGAAAACCTAATTCCACCGCCGCAACCTTCTGTACCCGTGAGATCCCATCTTTGGGCCTTTTCCGACGCTACGCCGGAGGGGGCATTGATCACGGAGGGCGTCTACATCAACACCATAGCCTCTCCGATGATGTGTGCGTAGTTTACCTCAGACCTTCGGGTCCATAGTTATTAGCTAGATTGCTTCTTCTCTCTCTTTGGATCTCAATACAAAGTTCTCCTCGATTCTCTTTGATGTAATCTTCTTTTGCGGTGTGTTTGTCCAGACCGACGAATTGTGGGTTTATGATCAAGTTTATCTATGAACAATATTTGAATCTCCTCTGAATTCTTTTATGTATGATTGGTTATCTTTGCAAGTCTCTTCGAATTATAAGTTTGGTTTGGCCTACTAGATTGATCTTTCTTGCAATGGGAGAAGTGCTTATCTTTGGGTTCAATCTTGCGGTGTCCTTTCCCGATGTGAGGGCAACAAGGCACGTATTGTATTGTTGCCATCGAGGATAACAAGATGGGGTTTATATCATATTGCATGAGTTTATCCCTCTACATCATGTCATCTTACTTAAAGCATTACTCTGTTCTTATGAACTTAATACTCTAGATGCATGCTGGATAGCGGTCGATGTGTGGAGTAATAGTAGTAGATGCAGAATCGTTTCGTCTACTTGTCGCGGACGTGATGCCTATATACATGATCATACCTAGATATTCTCATAATTATGCTCAATTCTATCAATTGCTCGACAGTAAATTTTTTCACCCACCGTAATACTTATGCTCTTGAGAGAAGCCACTAGTGAAACCTATGGCCCTCGGGTCTATTTTCCATCATATTAATCTTCCAACACTTAGCTATTTCTATTGCCGTTTATTTTACTTTGCATCTTTATCATAAAAATACTAAAAATATTATCTTATCATATCTATCAGATCTCACTCTCGTAAGTGACCGTGAATGGATTGACAACCCCTTTATCGCGTTGGTTGCGAGGTTCTTATTTGTTTGTGTAGGTGCATGGGACTCGAGCGTGGTCTCCTCTTTGGATTGATACCTTGGTTCTCAAAACTGAGGGAAATACTTACGCTACTTTCTTGCATCACCCTTTCCTCTTCAAGGGAAAACCAACGCAGTGCTCAAGAGGTAGCAAGAAAGATTTCTGGCGCGCTGTTCGAGTCTACGCACAAGTCAAGACATACCTAGTACCCATCACAAAATCTTATCCCTCGCATTACATTATTTGCCATTTGCCTCTCATTTTCCTCTCCCCCACTTCACCCTTGCCGTTTTACTCGCCCTCTCTTTTCCGGTCGCCTCTTTTTCGCTTGCTTCTTGTATGCTCGTGTGTTGGATTGCTTGCTTGTCACGATGGCTCAAGATAATACTAAATTTTGTGACTTTACCAATACTAACAACAATGATTTTCTTAGCACTCCAATTGCTCCTCTTACCGATGCTGAATCTTGTGAAATTAATGTTGCTTTGTTGAATCTTGTCATGAAAGATCAATTCGCCGGCCTTCCTAGTGAAGATGTCGATACCCATCTAAATAGCTTCGTTGATTTGTGTGATATGCAAAAGAAGAAAGATGTGGACAATGATATTGTTAAATTGAAGTTATTTCCTTTTTCGCTTAAAGATCGTGCTAAAGCTTGGTTTTCATCTTTGCCTAGAAATAGTATTGATTCATGAAATAAGTGCAAAGATGCTTTTATCTCTAAGTATTTTCCTCCCGCTAAAATCATCTCTCTTAGAAACGATATCATGAATTTTAAGCAACATCATCATGAACATGTTGCACAAGCTTGGGAGAGGATGAAATTAATGATACGTAATTGCCCTACACATGGTTTGAATCTTTGGATGAATATACAAAAAAATTATGCCGGATTGAATTTTGCTTCTAGAAATCTTTTAGATTCGGTCGCGGGAGGCACTTTTATGGAAAAATCACTTTAGGAGAAGCTATTAAACTCCTAGATAATATTATGGTTAATTATTCTCAATGGCACACCGAAAGATCTACTAATAAAAAAGTGCAGCGATAGAAGAAATTAATGTTTTGAGTGGAAAGATGGATGAACTTATGAAATTATTTGCTACTAAAAGTGTTTCTTCTAATCCTAATGATATGCCTTTGTCTACTTTCATTGAGAATAATAACGAATCTATGGATGTGAATTTTGTTGGTAGGAATAATTTTGGTAACAACGCGTATAGAGGAAACTTTAATCCTAGGACGTATCCTAGTAACTCCTCTAATAATTATGGTAATTCCTACAACAATTCTTATGGAAATTTTAATAAGATGTCCTCTGAATTTGAGACTAGTGTTAAGGAGTTTATAAATTCACAAAAGAATTTCAATGCTTTTCTTGAAGAAAATTTGCTTAAGGTTGATGAATTGGCTAGGAACATTGATAGAATTTCTCTTGATGTTGATTCTTTGAAACTTAGATCTATTACACCTAAGCATGATTTCAATGAGTCTCTCAAAGCCATGAGAATTTCCATTGATGAGTGCAAAGAAAGAACCGCTAGGATGCGTGCTAAGAAAGATTGCTTTGTGAAAGCGTGTTCTTCTAATTTTGTTGAGAATAAAGATGAAGATCTAAAAGTTATTTATGTGTCCCCTATTAAATCTTTGGTTTGCAATATGAATCTTGATAATTATGGGACTTAATATGAGCCACCTTTACCTAGAAGGCGTTCCAAAAATTCAAAGTCTTTAGATCTTGATGCGAAATTGGGTAAAAGTGGGATTGAAGAAGTCAAAACTTTAGATATCAATGAACCCACTATTTTGGATCTCAAGGAATTTAATTATGATAATTTCTCTTTGGTAGATTGTATTTCCTTGTTGCAATCTGTACTAAATTCTCCGCATGCTTATAGTCAAAATAAAGCTTTTACTAAACATATCGTTGATGCTTTGATGCAATCTTATGAAGAAAAACTTGAGTTGGAAGTTTCTATACCTAGAAAACTTTATGATGAGTGGTAAACTACTATTAGAATTAAAATTAAAGATCATGAATGCTATGTTTTGTGTGATTTGGGTGCTAGTGTTTCCATGATTCCAAAAACTTTGTGTGATTTGTTAGGTTTCTGCAAATTTGATGATTGCTCTTTAAACTTACACCTTGCGGATTCCACTACCAATAAACCTATGGGAAGAATTAATGATGTTATTATTGTTGGAAATAGGAATTATGTGCCCGTAGATTTCATCGTTCTTGACATAGATTGCAATCCTTCATGTCCTATTATTCTTGGTAGACCTTTCCTTAGAACGATTGGTGCAATTATTGATATGAAAGAAGGGAATATTAGATTCCAATTTCCGTTAAGGAGAGGCATGGAAAACTTTCCTAGAAATAAAATAAAATTACCTTATGAATCTATTATGAGATCTACTTATGGATTGGCTACCGAAGATGGCAATACCTAAATCTATCCTTGTTTTTATACCTAGCTAGGGGCGTTAAACGATAGCGCTTGTTGGGAGGCAACCCAATTTTATTTTAATTTTTTTTATTTTTGCTTCTGTTTAGGAATAAATATTTGATCTAGCCTCTGGTTAGATTTGTTTTTACGTTTTAATTAGTGTTTGTGCCAAGTTAAACCTGTAGGATCTTCTTTGATGATAGTTATTTGATCTTGCTGAAAATTCAAGAAACTTTCTGTTCATGAAAACAATTTTAAAAAATCACCAGAACGTGATAAAATACTGATTCCAATTGCATTAGATCAATAAACAAATTTTATAGGTTTTCCTATTTTGGTAGAATTTTTTGAGTTCCAGAAGTTTGCGTTAGTTACAGATTACTACAGATTGTTCTGTTTTTGACAGATTCTGTTTTTCTTGTGTTGTTTGCTTATTTTGATGAATCTATGGCTTGTAAAATAGTTTATAAACCATAGAGAAGTTGGAATACAGTAGGTTTAACACCAATATAAATAAATAATGAGTTCATTACAGTACCTTGAAGTGGTGTTTTGTTTTCTTTCGCTAACGGAGCTTACGAGATTTACTGTTGAGTTTTGTGTTGTGAAGTTTTCAAGTTTGGGTAAAGATTTGATGGATTATGGAATAAGGAGTGGCAAGATCCTAAGCTTGGGGATGCCCATGGAACCCCAAGATAATCTAAGGACACCAAAAGGCCGAAGTTTGGGGATGCCCCGGAAGGCATCCCCTCTTTCGTCTTTGTCCATCGGTAACTTTACTTGGAGCTATATTTTTATTCACCACATGATATGTGTTTTGCTTGGAGCGTCTTGTATGATTTGAGTCTTTGATTTTTAGTTTACCACAATCATCCTTGCTGTACACACCTTTTGAGAGAGACACATATGATTCAGAATTTATTAGAATACTCTATGTGTTGTACTTATATCTTTTGAGCTATATAGTTTTTGCTCTAGTGCTTCACTTATATCTTTTAGAGCACGGTGGTGGATTTGTTTTATAGAAACTATTGTTCTCTCATGCTTCACTTATATTATTTTGAGAGTCCTACAAAACAGCATGGTAATTTGCTTTAATTATGATAGGCATCCAAGATTAGTAAAAAAATCTTATGAGTGTGTTGAATACTATGAGAAGTTTGATGCTTGATAATTGTTTTGAGATATGAAGATGGTGATATTAGAGTCATGCTAGTTGAGTAGTTGTGAATTTGAGAAATACTTGTGTTAAAGTTTGTGATTCCCGTAGCATGCATTATGGTGAACCGTTATGTGATGAAGTCGGAGCATGATTTATTTATTGATTGTCTTCCTTATGAGTGGCGGTCGGGGACGAGCGATGATCTTTTCCTACCAATCTATCCCCTAGGAGCATTCGCATAATACTTTGCTTTGATAATTTGTAGATTTTGGCAACAAGTATATGAGTTCTTTATGACTAATGTTGAGTCCATGGATTATACGCACTCTTTTCCTTCCACCATTGCTAGCCTCTCTAATACCGCGCACTTTTCGCCGGTATCATACACCCACCATATATATTCCTCAAAACAGCCACCATACCTACCTATCATGTCATTTCCATAGCCATTCCGAGATATATTGCCATGCAACTGACCACCGTTCCGTTTATTATGACACGCTTCATCATTGTCATATTGCTTTGCATGATCATGTAGTTGACATCATATTTGTGGCAAAGCCACCATTCATAATTCTTTCATACATGCCACTCTTGATTCATTGCATATCTCGGTACACCGCCGGAGGCATCCACATGGAGTCATATTTTGTTCTAAGTTTTGAGTTGTAATTCTTGACTTGTAAAGAAAATAAAACTGTGATGATCATCATTATTAGAGCATTGTCCCAATTGAGGAAAGGATGATGGAGACTATGATTCCCCCATAAGTCGGGATGAGACTCCGAACTAAAAAAAGAGGCCATAGAAAAAAGAGAGAAAAGGCCCAAATAAAAAATGAGAGAAAAAGAGAGAAGGGACAATGCTACTATCCTTTTTACACACTTGTGCTCCAAAGTAGCACCATGATCTTCATGATAGAGAGTCTCCTACGATATCACTTTCATATACTAGTGGGAAATTTTCATTATAGAACTTGGCTTGTATATTCCAAATGGGCTTCCTCAAAATGCCCTAGGTTTTCGTGAGCAAGCGAGTTGGATGCACACCCACTTAGTTTCTTTTGTTGAGCTTTCATATACTTATAGCTCTAGTGCATCCGTTGCATGGCAATCCCTACTCACTCACATTGATATCTATTGATGGGCATCTCCATAGCCCGTTGATATGCCTAGTTGATGTGAGACTATCTTCTCCTTTTGTCTTCTCCACAACCACCATTCTATTCCACATATAGTGCTATGTCCATGGCTCACGCTCATGTATTGTGTGAAGATTGAAAAAGTTTGAGAACACCAAAAGTATGAAACAATTTCTTGGCTTGTCATCGGGGTTGTGCATGATTAAATACTTTGTTGATGAAGATAGAGCATAGCCAGACTATATGATTTTGTAGGGTTAACTTTCTTTGGCCATGTTATTTTGAGAAGACATAATTGCTTAGTTAGTATGCTTGAAGTATTATTATTTTTATGTCAATATTGAACTTTTATTTTGAATCATTCGGATCTGAACATTCATACCACAATTAAGAGAATTGCATTGAAAATTATGCCAAGTAGCATTCCACATCAAAAATTCTGTTTTTATCATTTACCTACTTGAGGACGAGTAGGAATTAAGGTTGGGGATGCTTGATACGTCTCCAATGTATCTATAATTTTTTATTGTTCCATGCTATATTATATTCTGTTTTGGATGTTTAATGGGCTTTATTATACACTTATATATTATTTTTGGGACTAACCTATTAACCGGAGGCCCAAATTTAAATTGTTGTTTTTTGCCTATTTCAGTGTTTCACGTAAAAATAATATCAAAGCGAGTCCAAACGGAATGAAACCTTCAGAACGTGATTTTCGGAACAAACGTGATCCACAGGACTTGGAGTCTACGTAAAGCAATCAACGAGGAGACGAGGCAGGGGTGCACCTACCCCCCACCCCCACCCCAGTGCGCCTCCACCCTCGTGGGGCCCATGTTGCTCCACCGACGTACTTCTTCCTCCTATATATACCTACGTACCCCCAAACCATCAGGGGCATCCACGAAAACCTAATTCCACCGCCGCAACCTTCTGTACCCGTGAGATCCCATCTTGGGGCCTTTTCCGGCGCTCCGCCGGAGGGGGCATTGATCACGGAGGGCTTCTACATCAACACCATAGCCTCTCCGATGATGTGTGAGTAGTTTATCTCAGACCTTCGGGTCCATAGTTATTAGCTAGATGGCTTCTTCTCTCTCTTTGGATCTCAATACAAAGTTCTCCTCGATTCTCTTGGAGATCTATTTGATGTAATCTTCTTTTTGGGTGTGTTTGTCGAGACCGATGAATTGTGGGTTTATGATCAAGTTTATCTATGAACAATATTTGAATCTCCTCTGAATTCTTTTATGTATGATTGGTTATCTTTGCAAGTCTCTTCGAATTATTAGTTTGGTTCGGCCTACTAGATTGATATTTCTTGCAATCGGAGAAGTGCTTAGCTTTGGGTTCAATCTTGCGGTGTCCTTTCCCGATGTGATGAGGGGCAACAAGGCACATATTGTATTGTTGCCATCGAGGATAACAAGATGGGGTTTATATCATATTGCATGAGTTTATCCCTCTACATCATGTCATCTTACTTAAAGCATTGCCCTGTTCTTATGAACTTAATACTCTAGATGCATGCTGGATAGCGGTCGATGTGTGGAGTAATAGTAGTAGATGCAGAATCGTTTCGGTCTACTTGTCGCGGACGTGATGCCTATATACATGATCATACCTAGATATTCTCATAATTATCCTCAATTCTATCAATTGCTCGACAGTAATTTGTTCACCCACCGTAATACTTATGCTCTTGAGAGAAGCCACTAGTGAAACCTATGGCCCCCGGATCTATTTTCCATCATATTAATCTTCCAACACTTAGCTATTTCTATTGTTGTTTATTTTACTTTGCATCTTTATCATAAAAATACCAAAAATATTATCTTATCATATCTATCAGATCTCACTCTCGTAAGTGACCGTGAAGGGATTGACAACCCCTTTATCGCGTTGGTTGCGAGGTTCTTATTTGTTTGTGTAGGTGCATGGGACTCGAGCGTGGTCTCCCACTGGATTGATACCTTGGTTCTCAAAAACTCAGGGAAATACTGACGCTACTTTACTGCATCACCCTTCCCTCTTCAAGGGAAAACCAACGTAGTGCTCAAGAGGTAGCAAGCATCCACCAGAGATTGAAGGATCGAGCATCTACAGGGTGCCGTTTGTGAGAGTGTCGTGCCAGAGCGAGCTGGTGGAGTCTTCGTCGACCGAACCCAACTGCAAGAGGAGAAAAACAGTTGGCCCGACGACGCTTCCCCGCCATCCTCTCCCTCGCCGTTCACATCGTCTCACAGGGTGGCTGTCTGCCGCCGAGGAATAGGAGGACTGCCCCCAGCCCAATAGTCGGGCAGGTTGTGAATTGTCAGGAAGAGCTTAGGGTTGTCAGTATTTGCAGGTTGTGAATTGTGTTTTGTGTTGTGTATTTTGAGAGTACTTTCAGATATGAATGTCTTTTGAATTTCAGATTTGCAGTATTGAGCATGTGAAGTATCTTATGAATTCTAGAGATCTGTTTTTAGCACTTAAAAAAATGCAGTTTCATAGGAGTATAAAAGTGCAGACAATGTGATTCTCAGAGAAGAAACTGCAAGTTTCAGTTTCAGATAAGAAACTCCAAGTTCAGTTTCAGATAAGAAACCGTAACTTTCAAAGGCAGAGCATTTATATTAACACGACCTTTTCAAACAGTGGTAGCATCATGTTGGAAGTTTTATTCATGGTCAAAACTAGAACTACCAGCCAGTTAACATCATGCTGATCAACATTTATGCATAGCACATCTTCATATGATGCACAGTCAAAAAGATATGCTATTTTCAAAATGCCCACACAATGTCGAGTGTGCGAAAAACAGAGAAAACGAGGGACGAAGTTTTGGCAAGTGTTGGACGTGGTGTGCGTAGATGACAATTGGGACCCACATGTTAATAAAGGCAGAGGAAAAAATTTTGGAGATATTTTCTCTGCACAGGTGGAATCGAACTCGGGCGGAACAGCTGTCAAGTAGTGTCGGTGTTCTGGGAACGGGGTCCCCAGACTTGCCTGCCTGCGGCCCACGGCGTGGCTCTGCGAGCGGTCCCGTATGGCCCATCTTCACCAACAAGCATTCGAAACCCTTGCGAGGGGCCAAGCCTCGCGAGGCGGATGACACAAGACCCCCTCGGGAGCGGCCTCACTAGGCTGGCTCGCGAGGGGCGGAGAGATCAAGGCAAGGCAAACCTCGCGAGGTTCCAATGACGCAAGCCATGACGATCGAGACCAGGCGGGCGCCAGTGCGCACAGTGTCCTTGCTTCCTCTTTGGTGCTAAGGAGGCGAGCGCAGGCGAGGAGTACCGAGGCATGAGGCAAAGGTTTCCATATCGGTGCAACGAGACCAAGACCAGCAAAACAGCAAGACGGAGGTCATCGTGGAGCCCAAGACGGCGTCACCGCCAAAGCCTTTGGCAGGCGAAGACCACCTTTAGTCAGGATAGCTTGTACTAGCTATACCTTTCAAATTGGTCGTTGTTGGCTCCCTTCCCGCTCAATATTTGGGGAGAGGACCAGGGCCTCTATAAATAGGGCTCAGCACCATAGTAGGAGGCATCTCATCTTGGACTTGATCCAACCGATCCTCACACCCACCAAGCACAAGAATACCTCACCTCAGGAGGCTGTTCTTCCCCTTGTACTGTTCATCCTCAGCCCGAGAGGTAATCCATCACACCACACTAGAGTAGGATATTACACCACAACGGTGGCTCGAACCCGTATAAATCTTGTGTCTCTTGTGTTGCGAGTTCGTCGAGCTAAGCTTAGAGATCTCGGTGAGGCTGAGGGCGTGATTTGGTAGGGGGAGATCTTCGCGTGCACCCCAGTGTTCGAACCTTGAGGGTTTTGCCGGAACCCGAAATCCGACATTTGGCGCGCCAGGTAGGGGTGCGCTGCAGTTCTCCTTCCGTTGATCCGCGTTCCGTCGCCTCGTCATCTCAATGGCGGACGCTCGCCGAGCTCGCGCTGAGCGCCGGGCCACCCTCGCCGCCCACGCCATTCAGATGGCTCCCGTCGCCTGGCATCCCCGTAGTTCTCCGTCGCCTGCCGCCAACGCCGTCACCGGCCCGGCGGGAATCAGCAGCAAGCGTCCTCTCTGCACCCCTTGGTGCGGCGGGACGGTCGCACCGCCACTCTGTCGCTGACCCCGGCCGGTTCATCATCCCACGCTTGTCGCGCTCGTCTCGCTCCAAAGGACGCGCAGGCTGCGCTGCTCATGGCACGCGAGCTCCTGCGCTACCGCCCCGTCGACGACCTCTACGAGGACTGGCTGGACCACATCGCCGAGCTCGTCAGCACCGTAGGGGGCTCCCCTGCACCATCCCTCTCGCTGCCTCGCCCTCCACCAGCTACAGGTGACGTGGCTCATGGAGCGCCTCCAGCACCTCTGCACCAAGACGATGCCCTGGCGCCAAGGTGCGCGGCCCCGCGGCGCGACCTGCCGCGCGAGGCACCCGCGCATGAAGAAAGAAGCTGTCAAGAAGTTCCTCGACCATAAGAGAAGGCTCCACCGCTCCCCGCACTGTCACGTCAAGATCGCTTGCCGCGGTAGGGCCTTACACCACTTGACGTGGTGGCGCGCAGGCACCAAGATCAAGCTCCACCTCCACGGCGGGCCCCGGTGACCATGGCAGGCTGCCTCGCTTTCACCCCCGAGCTACGTAGCGTCGCCTGGCCGGGCAAGTTCAAGCCGGATCTACCTCCTTGCTATGACGGCACCTCCGACCCCACAGAGTTCTTGTAGCTCTACGAGCTGAGCATCGAGGCGGCTAACGGTGACGAGAAAGTCATGGCGAACTGGTTCCCCATGGCGCTCAAGGATGGCGCGCGCTCGTGGCTCCTGAAGTTGCCTCCCGGCTCCATCTCCTCCTGGAACGAGATGCGCGACCGCTTCGTCGCCAACTTCCAGGGCACACGCGACCGCCCCCGACCGCGGGTGACCTGCGCCGCGTCAGCTAGCAACCAGGAGAGACCCTCCAGAAGTACATCCAACGCTTCAACAACGTTCTCCTCAAGATCCCCAAGGTGATGGACGAGGCCATCATCTCGGTGTTCTCTGATGGCATCCGCGACGTCAAGATGAAGGAGGAGCTCGCCATCCACGAGGAGTTGTGCCCATCCCTGGAGCTGTTCAACCTGGCAACCAAATGCGCAAGGGCTGAGGAGGGGCGCCTTTCCCTCCTCGAGCTCCCAGCTGCCGATCCAGAGGAGAAGAAAGCCAAGGCCAAGGAGGTGAAGCACAAGGTATTGGCCGTGCTCGCGGCGGATCCGGACACGAAGCGCGGCAGAGACTAGCCTGAGTCATCCAAGAGCATCCGACCATTCTGCACCTTCCACAACGTGCATAGCCACAACACCAACGACTGCCAAGAGCTCAGGGCCATTCGAGATGGACGCTTCGGTCGACGCCCCGAGCGCAACGACTGGGGCTACGAATGAGGGGGAGGATGTGGTGGAGGACGCTGGGACGGCCGTGGCCTGCGCTAGGAGTGGCGTGATCGGCCTCGCGAGGACCGTTGGTAGGACCAGCCTCGCGAGGGTGCCTGGAGGGATCAGCCTCACGAGGACCGCCCTCAGGGCAACGCCAGTCTTCCTCCTCTGCCTCCACCACCAAGAAGGAACGACGACCACAATCAGGACGAGGGGGATGGGGGCTTCCAAGAGCCGCGTGCGATCGCCTGCATCCTGGGCGGAGCTCAAGCCCCAGCCTCTCAATGCATCTTCAAGCAGTTTGCTTGCGAGGTGAACGCAGTCCTCCCCAGGCTCGAGGCCACGTGCCCGCTCAGGTGGTCCAAGTGCGCCATCACCTTCAGTTCGGCAGATCAGCACAAGTGCGCGGCAACCGCTAGCGCTCTCCCGATGCTTTGTTCACCCGTCATCAGCAACGTACAAGTCACCAAGACCCTCATCGACGGCGGTGCAGGGCTTAACATCCTGTCCGTCAAGACGTTTGACAGCCTTCAAGTGCCGTACGATCAGCTTCAGCCTACCAAGCCCTTCTCAGGAGTGACTGACGGCTCCACCACACCGTTAGGGCAGGTCTGCCTTCACATCACCTTCGTAGAACGCAACAACTAACGCACCGAGCTCATCGACTTCGACGTCGCTCACATCCGTCTGCCATACAATGCCATCTTCGGATACTCGGCCCTGGCCAAGTTCATGGCAGTGACGCACCACGGCTACAATGTCCTCAAGATGCCAGGAAGCGGCGGAATCATCACAGTCCCCTGCGAGGAAAGAGATGCGGTGTGCTCCCTCGAGCGCGCCTTCCAAGCAGCATCAATCGAAGACCCCGACAACAATGCAGCTCAGTACCCTCCTGAGGTCGTCCCCAAGAAGAAGAAGCAGCTACTCCATGCCGGACCTCAGGAGAGCGGCACCGCAAGAGGTACCTCGTCAGGATGAGCGCCCGCGCCTGGGGCGCCTCCTTCCCTCGCATAGGAAGGTGCGCTGAAAGTGCAACTATCCCTAGGTGGTTTTGGTAATTCATAACAACATATAGCTCATTGAGCTAATGCTATTCCAAGACAAATATTTCAGGAAAGCTCAATGAATGGCATGGCATGGATGATGAAAGTGGATCCCTCAAAATATTAAGGACAAAGGATTGGCTCAAGCTCAAAAGCTCAAGACTCTACATTTTACATTTTAGTGATCCAAGATCACATTGAGTCTATAGGAAAAGCCAATACTATCAAGGAGGGATTAGGTGTTGCTTAATGAGCCTCTTGCTTCAAGTGCTTAGTGATATGCTCCAAAAACCCTCAACTACTTTCCCAAATCCACATATGACCTAAACCCAAAGTCAAAATCGGTCCTACCGATTCTTTCTATCCGGCACCACCGAGTTCAAATGTCATAGCCACTGCCACAAACCATAGGCAAATCGGTCTCACCGATAGGGATCTCGGTCACACCGAGATGGGATTGTAATCTCTCTATTTCCCTTTGTAACGTTTCGGTCTAACCAAAGTGAGCGATCGGTCCCACCGAGATTGCAATGTAAACTCTCTGTTTCCCTTTCGTAACATTTCGGTCTCATCGAAAAGAGCGAATCGGTCCCACCGAGTTTACCTGACCAACTCTCTGGTTAGCTAATTACCAAAATCGGTCTCACCGAGATTACGTTATGCCCTAACCCTAACCATATCGGTCCTACCGAGTTGCATGTCGGTCCCACCGAAATCACTAACGGTCACTAGGTTTACTGAATCGGTCCTACCAAGTTTGGTAAATTGTGTGTAACGGTTAGATTTTGTGTGGAGGCTATATATACCCCTCCACCTCCTCTTCATTCGTGGAGAGAGCCATCAGAACAAACCTACACTTCCAACTTACCCGATTACGAGAGAGAACCACCTACTCATGTGTCGAGGCCAAGATATTCCATTCCTACCATATGAATCTTGATCTCTAGCCTTCCCCAAGTTGCTTTCCACTCAAATCTTCTTTCCACCAGATCCAAATCCTATGAGAGAGAGAGTTGAGTGTTGGGGAGACTATCATTTGAAGCACAAGAGCAAGGAGTTCATCATCAACACACCATTTGTTACTTCTTGGAAAGTGGTGTATCCTAGATTGGCTAGGTGTCACTTGGGAGCCTCCGACAAGATTGTGGAGTTGAACCAAGGAGTTTGTAAGGGCAAGGAGATTGCCTACTTCGTGAAGATCTACCGCTAGTGAGGCAAGTCCTTCATGGGCGACGGCCATTGTGGGATAGACAAGGTTGCTTCTTCGTGGACCCTTCGTGGGTGGAGCCCTCCGTGGACTCGCGCAACCGTTACCCTTCGTGGGTTGAAGTCTCCATCAACATGGATGTACGATAGCACCACCTATTGGAACCACGACAAAAACATCCGTGTCTCCAATTGCGTTTGAATCCTCCAAACCCTTCCCTTTACATTCTTGCAAGTTGCATGCTTTAAATTCCGCTGCTCATATACTCTTTGCATGCTTGCTTGAATTGTGTGAAGATTGCTTGACTTGTACAAATATAGCTAAAATCTGCCAAAGTCTAAAATTGGGAAAAGGTTAAGTTTTTAATTGGTCAAGTAGTCTAATTACCCCCCCCCCTCTAGACATACTTCAAGGTCCTACAAGTGGTATCAGAGCTTTGGTGTCCATTTTCTTTGATTTCCATAGCTTTTGGTGGTCATAGCCTTGGTTTCATAACCTAGGAGATATGGCGTCTAGCAAGGGAAATTATCACCGTAGAGGTCCTTACTATGATGGCACTAATTTTGCTAGTTGGAAGCATAAGATGAAAATGCATATTCTCGGACATAACCCCGCTGTTTGGGCTATTGTGTGTATTGGCTTGCAAGGTGAATTCTTTGATGGGAGAGAACCGAACCGTGAAGCTAGTCTTGGATGAATTGAAGATCACCTGCAATACAACGCTCAAGCTTGTGATATCCTCTTCAATGGCTTGTGCCCGAAGAATTCAACAAAATCAGCCATCTTGAGAATGCAAAGGAAATTTGGGATACTTTGATTGATATGCATGAAGGTACCGACTCCGTCAAGGAATCCAAGTTGGATGTGCTCCAAAGTCAGCTTGACAAGTTCAAAATGAAGGATGGTGAAGGTGTCGCTGAAATGTAATCTAGGCTTGCTCTTATCACAAATGAGATTGCCGGCTTAGGAAGTGAAGAGATGACCGACAGATTCATCATCAAGAAGATCCTAAGAGCATTGTATGGAAAATATGATACTGTGTGCACATTGATCCAAATGATGCCAAATTACAAAGATCTCAAGCCAACGGAAGTCATTGGAAGAATTGTTGCTCATGAGATGTCACTCAAGGATAAGGAGGAACTTCACAACAAGTCAAGTGGTGCTTACAAAGCCTCATGTGAAGCCCCCACATCATCAAGTGAGAAACAAACCTTCAATGAAGAATTGAGCTTAATGGTGAAGAACTTCAACAAATTCTACAAGAGTAGAAGCAAAGAAAGAAGCTCTAAGTCAAGGTCCTACAATGACAAAAGATCTTCTAGTCGAGAGCGCAATTGCTACACTTGTGGGAGACCCGGACACTATTCCAAGGAGTGTACGGCACCCTACACACGCAGAGAAGACTCTCCGACAAGAAGAAGTAGAAGAGAAGAATCACCACCAAGAGAGAGAAGGAGTAGAGATGATCATTATGAACGAAGACCCTCACGGAGAAGCAAGGATTCGTAAAGGAAGGACAAGTCATCAAAGAGCTACACAAAAGCGAAGACATCAAGCTCATGTTGGTGAATGGGTATCCGGCTCCGACTCCGACAATCACTCCGAGAGAAGCTATCACTCCGACTCCGAATATACTCAAGATGAAGGTGTTGCCGGTCTAGCACTTGTGTCAACCAACTCCTACGACATATTTGATTCACCAAATGAAGGAATTGGAAGATGCTTCATGGCCAAAGGTCCTAAGGTAACACACCCCAAGTATGTTGATTTTAATAGTGATGAAGATGACTTGTTAGGTGATGATGATTTACTTATTGACAACTCTAGTGATGAATACTATGATGAAACATCAATTAATCATGCTAATCAAGATAAAACGAATGACAATGATAAGGAGAAGATTGAGCTTCTAACTAAAGAACTAAAGACTCTTAAGTTAGCTCATGAAACTATCTTCGAAGATCATCGAGAACTTTTAAGGGCTCATGAGAAGTTACTCTTTGAAAAGCTCAATCTTGAGCAAGAGCATAAGTTCTTAAAGGCAATCAATGATGATCTCCGTAAGAAAAGTTCTTCTTACATTGCCAAGCGTTTACTCTTATCTACTTACATGCCTCAAGTCAAGTCTAGTAACAAGAACAAGAAAGATTCTTCCTCTAGTAGTAACAATAACAATGCTAAATCCAATATTTTTGCTTCTAGTAGTTCTCTTGATTCCACTAATGATTCTCTTCGCCAAGTTACACTTGAGCAAGAAAACAACTTATTGAAGGGAATTATAGAGAAAGGTGTATACAAGAGCCTTGCCGGGAGTAAGCAATTCGAGGAAATTGTACGCAAGCAAGGAAGGCACCGGAAGAATTAAGGTGTTGGTTTTGAATGAAAGTTCAATGCCAATGGAGTTGAGTGGGAAGAAGATCAATACCCCAAGACGAAGTTTGTTCCTCAACAAGAGAAGTATGATCCTACTTCCTTCAAGGGAACACAAGCACAAGATGATCTTCCACCACAAGACCACAAGAACAAAGGCAAGGACAAGCTTCAAGAGGAGATTGATGTATTTGAAGAAGCACCTAAGGCCTTGGTCAAGTGGGTTCCCAAGACTACGTCAAGTTCTACTTCATCGAGTACAACTACAACTCCAAGGATTCCCATCAAGATGATGTGGATCCCGAAGAAGAACTAGAGTGTTCTTGAGGGTGACTCCGCCAACATTCTTCACTCATATCATTATGGCAAGGACAAGTGCAATCAACTTCCATATCTTGCACTAGTTCAAGGAGTCACAAACCCTCATGTTGCAAGGGACAAGGTAACCTAATGTTTTCATGGACATCATCTTGTGTGTGCATCACTCTATGTCTATGGATATTCTTGTTTGTTCCTTGTGGGACTAACCCATGTAGGTATTGAAAGTGCAACTCACTCCAAAGGATTGCTCCAAATGATCTACATAAACATTGAGCATCCACATCTTCAACACCTACATGAAGTCATCATCGACAAAACCCAAGGTTAGTTCATCCCTCGAAGGGGGATCTCACATCTAGGGGAGCTTAACTCTAAGAATTGAGTCAAAGAAACTCTAATGATGTGAACACATCAATGCATTATGTAAAAGTGGTAACCCCACTTGAGCTTAAAGCGATGAGTATGACCTATGATCAAATGTTCTCATTTGACTCCTAAGTCAATATACTCATATATAGATGACCTAGTCATCGCCAATTGTTTGATAGATGCTAGAATAGTTTGTGCATGCTTTGTCACATATTTCATTTGTCATTTTATTGTGTGAGCATGTTGGTTGCATATTTTACTCATTCGAGGACATCCACTTGTTGTTTTGATTGATTGATATCTTTTTGTTTAGCCAAATGGATGGACAAGAATGCCTAAGAACCTTCTCTAGCTATCTATGATTTTCTCTTCTCAAACTCTATTCATGCTACATCACAAAATTTGATCAAGTCAGATTCGAACCACTCTGTGTGAGGAGCACTCGGAGTCCCCGATTCGTCATAGACTTAAACTTCCAAAACTTCTTTGTGCTTTTCATTCGACCGATTCCTCCATTTCGGTCATACCGAGATCACTAAGTCGATCTAGGTTTTCAATCTCGGTGCAACCGATTTGAACTTTTCGGTCACACCGAGTTGCTATAACTGTCAACAGTTATGCATCTCGGTGCCACCGAGTTGTTCCACTCGGTCACACCAACAGTGTCGGGCTATATATTCACACGGGCAAAAATTTGGAAAACTTTCTCCAAACCTCTTCGCCCACGCAGCTCTGCCTTCTAGGTCTCCGGATCGTCGACTTCATCGCCAGCCGCCTCCTGTCGCTGGTCTCCGCCGCCGTCAACGGATTTCATCTCCGCCGTTGCCGCCGTAGCGAGTTCATCGCCGAACTAGGGTATGAACTCGATCATAGTGCTATCCTCGTCTGATTCTCAGCACATTGTGTTCATTATGATTCTTGCCACGATTGAAACACCTCTATCCAGTCAAAGCAATCCTTAGAATAGATGCGATTTGAAAATTTAGGGTTAGGTTTACATAAACCATCTCGGACCCACCGAGTTGAAAAACTCAGTCCACCGATTCGGCTAACGCCATTGCACTAGTAACTCTCGGTTTGACCGAGAATTGCTATCGGTGTGACCGATTTTAGAACTTTGTGAAACCCTAGCAGTCTCGGTGCCGCAAACTATGACTCCTGGCCCCGACCGAGTTCACTAGTTTAGGTTCCAAAACTGCTTCGGTATCACCGAGTTTGAAAATCGGTTGATCCGAAATGCTTTCTGTGGAAAACTAAAACTAAGTTTTTGAATCATTCGTTTGCAAAAATCTCTGCATTTTGTGATGCTCATCCACTCTATCTCATCTATAACTATTCACAGGGTCAGCAGTCAGTGTTTGCAGCATGTCAGACCAAAGTGACAACCAGAACAAGTCAGAGGAGCAGATTCAGATGAGTGAGGGCACTTGTCCCTCTAGCAGCTCAGATGAGGGAAGCAGAAGCACTCCCAGCAATTTGCCCAGAGCTGCCACTAGGACAAGGAAGAAGAGAACCTCAAAATCTGAGGATGAGGATTATGTGGCAGTAGAAGATGAGGCCATTTCAAAGAAGAAAGTGCTCAAGAAGGAGTATAGCTCAGCTGCAGTTAAGCAGCTGAAGATCAAAAGGCCAACAGGAAGACAACCTATGTCTAAAGCCGAGCCTCCACTCAAGCATCTTTGGAATCCCAACCCAAAGAGCCCGCGAGAAGGAAAGAAAAGGAAGGAAAGGGTCAAGAAGACCATGGCGGAGTGATTGGAAAGCCTTCCACGATGGAAGAAGAAGAAGAAGAAGAAGAAGAAGAGGTTGCTTGCACCAAAGACCCAAGGTACATGTGGTCGATGGGTGATGCTATAAAGTCGTGGGCTGCAACATCAAAGCCCAAAGAAGCACCCAAAGCTGCCTCCAAGCCCAAGAGTGCACCTAAGAGGAATACCATGAGTATACCATTCTTTGAGAAGAACAAGGCCCCAAAGGTGCACGAAGTTGTCAAGGAGGAAGATGATGAAGGACAAGTCTGAGGAAGCTCAAACCCAAGATTCCACACCACAATGATGCTCATCCGTGGTGAGAACATGAAGATCAGAGACTCGGGGTTGAGGCTATGGAGAGAGTCGATCCATATGCCACCAGGAGAAGGACTGCTGTTGATTACAGGTTCCACACAAAGGAACAATTTGGATTTCTATGAGACAATCTTGTTGGACAAGAAGCCTATAGTGTGTGACATGAGGTGGGTCGACTGGACCTACATAAAGGAGAATGAAGAACATTATCCTGGAGTGTATGACAGCTTCAGTGCATGTGGAGTTGCAGACTTTGTTGGGCAGAAGCTCACAAACTGGAATGATGAGCTCATTATGCAATTCTACTCCGAGCACATTTCTATCAAGATGGCAGGATAGTTTGGATGTCTGAAGGTACGAGATACCAATCAACTATTGAGGAATGGGCCAATCTGATCAATGCGCCAAAGGAGAGTGAAGATGACTTGGACGTTTATGCCAAGAAAAAGATGGATCACAATTCTATGTCACATATGTACAAGGAGATCCCAGACAAAGCTCTTGAGACTTTCAAGTTTGGGTCAGTCCATTTTCTTCTGTCAGGGCTGCCAACGATCAACTGGATCCTAAGGCACACTCTTTTGCCCAAGTCAGGTGACCACAACATGATCAGAGGGCATGCAATTAATTTGCTACACATATTTGATGTGCCACAGAAATTCAAGGTCATGAGCCTCATGGTTGAGACTATCAACAGGACAGCAGCAGACCAAAAGAGAAGTTGTGGATATGCCCCACAAATTTAGGAGTTGATTAACTCAAAGATGGGCACAGGAAAATATCGGTTGGATAAGGAACACTTTGTTCTCTATCCAGACTTTGAGGAAAATCAAGTTGTGATGAATGAGAATGAACCATCATCAGTACAAGCTCAAGAGAAGAAGGAGAAAGCAAAGAAAGAGAAGCCTGCCAAGATGCCAACTCAAGAGGAGGCATTTGAGTACTTTTTGAAGAGCAAGCAGGACCATCTTGGTTACGTGATAGCATCAACTCTGAGGATTGAGAAGGGGTTGACCACCCTAACTCAAAACCAGGAGAGCCTGGAAAGAATCATGGAACAAAAATTCTATGATTTAGATGTCAAAATGGCGAGATTCGATTGGTTGTGGAGCAGCTTCTGAGGATGACATGCAGGAGAGGAAGGGCGGGACAACCATCGATGCATTTGCCGAGTGCCTCGAGCTCGTGGATCACCAGAGAGCCGATGCATACACGTGAGTCACTTCATCTGCACCGATTACAGCTCCAAAGGCAACCAGCTCCAAGACCAACTCCTTCACTCCATCCACATCAACTGAAGTCTTCATCCAAGGAGCCATCTCCACGCCACCAACTCAAGACCAAGCACGAGAGGCGATATAGTACTATGCATTTTCTAGGAACTTTTTGGTAACTTGTTGCCAAAGGGGAGAAAATGTATAGATCATAGGCTTCGAGAAAGAGAGTTTGCTTTTGTTCTCTCTTGTCTTCTTGGTTGAACTTTGTTTGCTTTTGATTGCTTGAGATACTATGCTATTATCTGTGAGACATTGATGATCATGTGTTTGATCATAAGCTACACTTATGCTTGTTAGATGATATTATCTTACTTATCCTTGTATGATCATTCACTTTGCTTGGTGATGAGTGCATGTATTCAATCTTTTATTATTTTGAGCGCTCCACCAAGATGTATGTGACATGGAAGAGTAACCCATGAGCCTAATTCCTTGTGCATTTGCAGTCCAAAGCAAATCTTAAACTATGCACAAATTTAGGGGGAGATCTTGCTTATCACATACTTCTCAAAGCGATGATGTTTTTCAATCTTATTATCATTTGTCGAAGCTTCGATCTATATGTTGTCATCAATTACCAAAAAGGGGGAGATTGAAAGTGCAACTATCCCTAGGTGGTTTTGGTAATTCATAACAACATATAGCTCATTGAGCTAATGCTATTCCAAGACAAATATTTCAGGAAAGCTCAATGAATGGCATGGCATGGATGATGAAAGTGGATCCCTCAAAATTAAGGACAAAGGATTGGCTCAAGCTCAAAAGCTCAAGACTCTACATTTTACATTTTAGTGATCCAAGATCACATTGAGTCTATAGGAAAAGCCAATACTATCAAGGAGGGATGAGGTGTTGCTTAATGAGCCTCTTGCTTCAAGTGCTTAGTGATATGCTCCAAAACCCTCAACTACTTTCTCACATCCACATATGACCTAAACCCAAAGTCAAAATCGGTCCTACCGATTCTTTCTATCCTAGCCACCGAGTTCAAATGTAATAGCCACTGCCACAAACCCTAGGCAAATCGGTCTCACCGATAGGGATCTCGGTCTCACCGAGATGGGATTGTAATCTCTCTATTTCCCTTCGTAACGTTTTGGTCTAACCGAAGTGAGCGATCGGTCCCACCGAGATTGCAATGTAAACTCTCTGTTTCCCTTTCGTAACATTTTGGTCTCACCGAAAAGAGCAAATCGGTCCCACCGAGTTTACCTGACCAACTCTCTGGTTAGCTAATTACCAAAATCGGTCTCACCGAGTTTGTGTAATCGGCCTCACCGAGATTACGTTATGCCCTAACCCTAACCATATCGGTCCTACCGAGTTGCATGTCGGTCCCACCGAAATCACTAACGGTCACTAGGTTTACTAAATCGGTCCGACCGAGTTTGTTGATTCGGTCCTACCGAGTTTGGTAAATTGTGCATAACGGTTAGATTTTGTGTGGAGGCTATATATACCCCTCCACCTCCTCTTCATTCGTGGAGAGAGCCATCAGAACAAACCTACACTTCCAACTTACCGGTTCTGAGAGAGAACCACCTACTCATGTGTTGAGGCCAAGATATTCCATTCCTACCATATGAATCTTGATCTCTAGCCTTCCCCAAGTTGCTTTCCACTCAAATCTTCTTTCCACCAGATCCAAATCCTATGAGAGAGAGAGTTGAGTGTTGGGGAGACTATCATTTGAAGCACAAGAGCAAGGAGTTCATCATCAACACACCATTTGTTACTTCTTGGAGAGTGGTGTCTCCTAGATTGGCTAGGTGTCACTTGGGAACCTCCGACAAGATTGTGGAGTTTAACCAAGGAGTTTGTAAGCGCAAGGAGATTGCCTACTTCGTGAAGATCTACCGCTAGTGAGGCAAGTCCTTCGTGGGCGACGGCCATGGTGGGATAGTCAAGGTTGCTTCTTCGTGGACCCTTCATGGGTGGAGCCCTCCGTGGACTCGCGCAATCGTTACCCTTCGTGGGTTAATGTCTCCATCAACGTGGATGTACGATAGCACCACCTACCGGAACCACGACAAAAACATCCGTGTCTCCAATTGCATTTGAATCCTCCAAACCCTTCCCTTTAGATTCTTGCAAGTTGCATGCTTTAAATTCCGCTGCTCATATACTCTTTGCATGCTTGCTTGAATTGTGTGAAGATTGCTTGACTTGTGCAAACATAGCTAAAATCTGCCAAAGTCTAAAATTGGGAAAAGGTTAAGTTTTTAATTGGTCAAGTAGTCTAATCACCCCCCCCCCTCTAGACATACTTCAAGGTCCTACATGAGCTCGGCGCCCTCCTCGGGCAGGGCTCGGGGGCTCTCTTCTAGAGTGCCTCAGACCTTGCCAATGTCACGAGGGAGGTGCTCGGGCACCACATGGAGGTGTGCTTTGCAGCACGTTTCCCTCAGGAGGACACCGGACGAGGAGCGCTCGGCGCTCAGGAATTCATTGCCCAGACCACTCGAGAACTGCAGGATGCAAGGGCCATGCGCGGTGACCGCCGCTCACCGGGCACAGCTCCCCATCCAGGCGAGGATGCCAGGCTGCGCGTCTGCATCGATGTCCCAGGGCTCAACAGGGCCGCGTCTCAAGAGATCTTCTAGCCTTCGCGCATGGGACGCTACGAGGGCTCACCTCACAGCTACGTTCGCATGCCCTTTGGCCTGCCGAGTGTGGCGTCCGCCTTCCAGCGCGGCCTGCGGAGCATCTTGGCGGCTCAGGAGGCTAGGCACCACGCAGTCTTGGCGGAGATGGAGACAATCCTCAAGGAACCGCCTGGACCCCTAGGGCCTCCCGAGGCTCAGGATCCCGGTGGCTCATGAGGAGCAACCCCTGCACCACGCATCTTCAGCTGCCCCAACACCCCTTCTACAACGGAACTAGGTGACATTTTCCAAGTTTATCCAGCCGGGAGCGCCCCTCGGGCTGCATCATTCCCATGCCGCGTGGGTCCGTCCCTGTGGCATGTATCCCTTTACATCTTTAGCTTACCTTGCTGGGGGCGCCCCACGGGCTGCATCATCCCCAAGCCACTCGGGTCTGACCGAGTGGCATGTATCGTTTGTGCATTTACCTAAGCCAGTTCGCTTTACATGCATGATCCATCTGCAATTACCACCTGCTTAATTGTCACCCACCACGGGAGCTGCTCACACCGGCACTGCGCTTGTGCAAGGGTCCGTCCCTGCAACGTCGACAAATTTGAGCGGTCGAGCTCTGGCCCGCGGTACGCCCCGCGTGCGTCACCTCACCAGGCCCTCAGTGCCTTCACTCTCTCACGGAGCGACCAGTGGCCGGCCGGCAATTATAATGGCAACCTGTGCCCCTCCTCGCGTTGACTTGCAGGAACCTCCCGAGGATAACAGCGGGCGCTACCGCGGGCTCCCTCTCCTCCCATGCAATTCGCTTGCGCGTTAAAAGGGGGACTCCTGAGCATCACGACTCAGGAGCTCTTACTGGCTCTCCAGCCCTCACCCCCTGGCCTTGACCACGGCATCACGACCTGGCATACCAGCGACGGCTGAGCTCGCTCGAGGGCCGGGACCTGAGGATGTGGAGCATGAAGGAGAGCGTGGGAAGAGGAGGAGACTTGTACGGGCCTGAACCGGCTATGCTACGACCACCTACGCATGAGTCTGGCGCCTCGTGAAGGACCGACCCTGGACTGCCAAGATAAGTTTCACGCTCGGGTCAACCAATCGCTGCGGCATAAAGTTCTCATTGGTGTTGCCCCTCTACGGCAACGTAATCTCCCTTTCCTACCTCTCGGCGGTCACTTGCACGCTAAAGGGGACCTCCTGAGCATCGCGTCTCAGGGGCTCTTACTGGACCTCGGGCCGCTCACCTCCTGGCCTTGACCACGACATCGCGACCTAGCATACCAGCGACGGCTGAAGCCTGCCTGGGGACCAGGACCTGTCAGCGTAGATCACCAAGCCGTCGCGAGGTTGGAAAGGGGAAACCGAGCCAGAACGGGACACGCACACGCACAATTTCATAATAAGGATAATATCAACAAAGGACATTGCGGACCCTTTACACGCCCCCGCGGGGTATTTCTCGATTCCTCGCAGGGAACAGAAGGAAAGAACTTATAGGAGCCCTATCTATACACGCTCTAGTGGCCGACGCCATCATCAGCAGTGGGCCACGGGAGGGTGGCACCAATCTCATCCAGATCAGCGGCGGCGACGGCCGCACGCTGCAGCCTTGCTCCGGGCGCGGCGAGAGCTCGGGGGCACGTAGCTGTCGTCGCTCGTCTCCGGAGTCTCGTAGAGCTCAGAAGAATCGCTGGACACCCAGGTGTCGCTGTTGCTGCCAGAGGAGCCGCAGGCGACGCGGATAGCAGGCCTTGCCGTTGCTGCGACGCCGTCCTGACGGCCCCTTCCGGAGCAGCACTCCAGGCGGCGGCCTTCCGCGTCGAAGACCTTGAAGGACAGTGTGGAGGCGCCGTCGTACTCGAAGTGGATCGTGAGGGCGCCTTCCGCACGGCACACTCGAGCGACCTCACCCAGCCTCGGGTCATGAAAATCTCGCCCGAGGGGGACGGTCTCAACTTCCGCTCCAGTCGACGGCGCGCCGCAGTCGGCGTGCTGCAACCAAAGCTCGAGGGGCCCCCTCGGTGACATGTCGGCAGAGAAGAAGGAAGGGAAGCGGATCCAAGTGCGCAGAGGCATTCCCGCCCACAGCACAAGTTCATGCGAGGAGTCCGCGGCGTGGACTCCAGGGACGACGATGCGCGCCACCGCGGTCCGGCGGCCATGGCTGCGGCACGCACGGCGCTGCTCACCGCCTCTTCCTCCTGAGCCTTCGGCTTGGGCGTATAGGGGTAATGGATACGCAGGAGGAGGCCGCTCGTACCAAGGCCTTGTCACCTCCTGCATCACCACCACGTCACGGTAGGAGACCGGCCTCTTCTTCGGCGGAAGCGGCCCTGGCTCATCGCGGGGAGTCTTTCCTTTCTCCGCAGCGGAACACCTTCAGATGGGCACCATTGGTGTCACTACTGGCAATGGAGAAAGGGGGGGAAGCGAGCGGAATGGGAAGAGATGGGAGACGGGGGATCCACCCCCCCTCCCCATTTATAGCAGGAGAAGGCCAACCAACATCCCCCACCATCACAGGTAATGATGGTTTTTCCTTGCATGCAGCAGGGACTCGTCAAGTCGAGCAGTTGCCGAGGCAGCGTGGGGAAGCGGAGACGCCCACGTCCAATCAACCGCCACGCGTCGACCAAGGCCGCAGGCTGTTGGGGCCCGCGGCGCTCCGCACTTGCCCTTTGGCTTCGCCTCGAAGCCAAGTCCGAGCGTGCCTTGTGCCCGGGGGCTACTGTCGGTGTTCTGGGAACGGAGGCCCCCAGACTTGCCTGCCTGCGGCCCATGGCGTGGCTCTGCGAGCGGGCCCATACGACCCATCTTCACCAACAAGCATTTGAGACCCTCGCGAGGGTCCAAGCCTCGCGAGGCGGACGACACAAGACCCCCTCGGGAGCGGCCTCACTAGGCTGGCTCACGAGGGGCGGAGAGATCAAGGCAAGGCAAACCTCGCGAGGTTCCAATGATGCAAGCCATGACGATCGAGACCAGGCGGGCGCCAAGAGGGCACCAGCGGGCACAGTGTCCTTGCTTCCTCTTTGGTGCTAAGGAGGCAAGCGTAGGTGAGGAGTACCGAGGCATCGGGCAAAGGTTTCCATATCGGTGCAACGAGACCAAGACCAGCAGAACGGCAAGACGGAGGTCATCGTGGAGCACAAGACGGCGCTACCGCTAGAGCCTTTGGCAGGTGAAGACTACCTTTAGTCGGGATAGCTTGTACTAGATGTCCCCTTTCAAATTGGCCGTTGTTGGCTCCCTTCCCGCTCAATATTTGGGGAGAGGACCAGGGCCTCTATAAATAGGGCTAGCCACCATAGTAGGAGGCATCTCATCTTGGACTAGATCCAACCGATCCTCACACCCACCAAGCTCAAGAACACCTCACCTTAGGAGGCTGTTCTTCCCCTTTTACTATTCATCCTCAGCCCGAGAGGCAATCCACCACACCACACTGGAGTAGGGTATTACACCACAACGGTGGCCCGAACTAGTATAAATCTTGTGTCTCTTGGGTTGCGAGTTCGTCGAGCTTAGCTTAGAGATCCCGGTGAGGCTGTGGGCGTGATTTTCTAGGGGGAGATATTCGAGCGCACCCCAGTGTTTGAACCTTGAGGGTTTTTCCGGAAACCGAAATCCGACAGGTAGTGTCACTCAGCCACTAGGCTAGTTCAGTTGTTTCGTTACTAATAAGGCACTTTCTCAGGTGGTCGGATCTCCTCCTGCGCCTTTGTGCGCTCGCCGCGACGCTGCTATCTGCCGTTGTGAACATGCTGAACAAACGAGAGGAACCTAAAGAGGACTGTAAGTGGAGAGGCGGACAGTCGGGACCCACCAGGTCTATGGCCGTAGCAAGCAAGTGCCTCATCAAAAAAATACTTCCTCCTAATGCTATACTGACGCTGGGGCCCACGGGTTTGTCAACATAGTTACATTTTTTTAGGTGCTTCAACGTAGTTACTATAGGAGATAAATTCACAACGAATTTGGGCAGTGGCGGTATCATTTATTATCACTTTGGGTAGCAAGTATCAATTTGGGTTTTGGGCTGCCCTGCCTAGGCTTTCTTTTTTAACATCGCAGCCCACGACCTCATTTGGGAGGTCCATAGGCATGTTTGTATTTTCTTGAGGGCCGTCATGTATCGACCGCCTATGGACCTCCCATCCGAGGTTTTATTTTTCTGAAACATCGGCAACCCAATTTATGTTTTTTTGAAGAAAACACAGAGGTGCATTCTATTTTTCTATATAAGAATAGGAACGCTGGTCCAACTTATGTTTCCCTTCTAACTATATTATATATATTTAAATTATTTTATATGTTATTATATTTTATTGTTATTGTCATCATATATTTAACAGATACTTACATATGTAACAAAACAATATCCCAAATCTTATTAACTTACAAAAATAATTTCTTAACAATAAAATCCTGGATTTTTTTGGCAACGAAAATCCTGGTGATTGTGTACAAAAGTTTGGTAAGATATAAGGACCAATTTAATAATAAATCACTTATTATTTCAATATATATATAGAAAAAATGCTCAGCCCCTGTTTATTTTTTGATAACATTGTTGCGCCCACCCCAACATTATAATTCGAATCAACCCAGCAAAATCGTGTATTTCGAGAAAGTGCAAATGGCCTATAATTTTTTAGGAAAAACATAAATGGTCTGCATGGACGCTACATTATTTGTTCACCCAGCCCAGCTAATGGACTGTAATTCAAAAAAAGGATCAAATTGACTGTAAATTCTACCCCGCAAAAAAAGACTGTAAATTCTAGAAAATGGGTTGAATACGTGCCACATTTTTGGAGGCTGAAATGTGGGCCAATAGGACGAAGCCAACGCAAGTCGTTGTCAACTTAGTCAACAAATGATTCTGACATCGTTAGTCGTTGGATTTACATCCAACGACCGGCATCCATCTTCAATCTCTCGTCTTCTTCCTCCAGCGCCGCCGAGACCACCTGCTCCCGCCTCCTGCTGCTAGCAGCTCTACTTAGCACGCTTCGCTGTCAAGCGCTACTCCAATGTTGGCCAGGCCATCCCTCCACCCCTCCGCACCTCCTGTTCTTCTACACTGACTGCCGAACCACACCGCACCAGAACCAGATAATCCTCGTACACCTCTTCGTCTGCGACTCTACTCCCGTGTCTTCCCATCTCCGCTCGTTCTTTGTCAGGCCTCGCCGTCGTCCACCACCTCGGATGCGCTCGGCGCGGAGTGGTCAACGTGGTCAACGAACGACACCATCGGAAGTAGACTATGCATGGAGAGGCTGACAGCTGGGTCCACGTCTGCACGCAAGGAAGTTCCTCCTTATTACACGCAAAATAATGATTCCTCCACCTGACAGCTGGGACCCACCAGAAGGGCCTTTGTATTTCGTGAAAAAATGTTCCCACCGCTGACAGGCCGGACCCACTAGCTATATCTTCGCACGTAAGGAAGTGCCTCCTTATTACGCACAAAAAAAATGAATACCCCCTGCTAGCTGGGACCCACAATAGTGGGAGGCTGACTTGTGGGCCAACTAAGTTGACGGGGATGGAGGGCTTTGTCAACTTAGTCAATATGAACAATTCTAGCTCCAAGGACCATCGATGTCCATCCAACGGTCGTAGTGCTTCTTCAACCTCTGGTCTTCTTGCTCCAAATTACCAAACCAGCACCGGTCGTGCCTCGTGCTCCTGCCTCCCGTGGCCGGGCCAGGATGCCGCGGAGGCCTCACCGCCCCCTACTACTCCCACCGCTGGCCAGGCCATCCCTCTACTCACCCAAACCCCTGTTATTCTGCAGCGACGACAGCCTCACACCGCAGCGAACCAGTGAACCCTCATACTCCTCTGCGCGTGGGCATCCACTGCCGCGTCTTCCCTGGCTCCGCGTCATCCCCTTCCTAGGCCTTGCCATCGTCCACCGCCTTGGTGCTCTCGGCGCGGCATGGTCAATGTGGTCAATGACTGACTTCCATCAGAAGAGTATCAGATGTGGAGAGGCGGCAATTTGGGTCCATGGCAGCCGCAAGGAAGTGCCTCCTTATTACGCTGTAAAATAATTATTCCTGCACTCGACAGCGAGGACTCACCGGACGGGCCACCGTATTTCTTGAAAAAACATTTCCCCGATATTTGGGACCCACCAGCTACATCTTCGCACGCAAGGAAGTGCGTGCGGGCAAAAAACAATTTGCCCCACGACCGGGACCCACCAGCTATATCTTCGCATGCAAGGAAGTGCCCGATACGGGACCCACCTGGTCAAAGCGTGCGTAGCGTTGTCATTCGGCGTGAGCGATAATGCGTACATACTGGTCGATGTGGAGCGCGCATGTGTCGTAGTAGAGGCACGCATGTAGCATGTACACGTACGTACAGAGGCCAGTGTGCAAGAAAGAAAATACGGCCACGTACGTACATATGGGCGGGGTCTCGAACGCCTACTCGCGCATATGTACGGCCAGGGCTTGTGTTCATGGCTGGGTCAGAACGGAGAAACAACGTCGTATTCGTGTTCATGGGGAGCCAACCGGCTAGGTCAGAACGGAATGCGTTGTCGTGTTCATCGGGAGGGCTTGGACGATGGAAATGAGGCCTGGCGTATCGCAGAACGGAGGAAACAGCCTTGTGTTCGACCGGCCACGGTCAAACGGGATCTTGTTCATCGGGAGGGGTCTGGCGTACCGCAAAACGGAGGAAACAGACCTCCTACAGTTGAAACGGGGTCCTGTTGATCGGGAGGGGTGTGGCGTACCGCAAAACGGAGGAAACGAACTTGTGTTGGAGCGCTACAGTCGAAATAGGGGTCCTGTTCATCGGGAGGGGTGTGGCGTACCACAAAACGGGACTCCACGGGACACTGTTCATCTCCACCGTCGACCCCCTCCAGCCTCCACGGGCTACTGTTCATCCACCGTCGACCTCCTCCAGCCTCCACCTGCGACTGTTCATCCATGGGCTCCTGTTCATCCAGCCTCCACCGCGCCCTACTCCACCGGCTACTGTTCAACCAGCCCTCTCCACGGGCTCCTGTTCAACCACCCCTCCACGGGCTACTGTTCATCCAGCCCCCCACCGTCTACTGTTCATCTATCCCTCCATGGTGTCGTCCTGTTCATCCAGCCCTCCATGGGGTCCTGTTCATCCAGCCCCAACCGGCTCGATCGATCGGGGTCCTGTTCATTCAGAGGCAACACCACGGGGCCCTATTCATCCACCCCCACCGGGAACTGTGCATCCAAACCTCCCCAGCAACGCCTACTATTCATCCAGAAGCAGCATCGATCGGCTTCAGTTAGCAGCAGTAGAGAAGGAATCGCTCGATCGGGTTCAGTTAACAGCCATCGATCGATCGCTCGAGTTAAGTAACGCATAACTGCGGTCTGTCGCCGGGTTCGATGGCGAACGCCTCGCTCGGGTTCAGTTAGAGCCCAATGCCTCGCACCCACGCGTGTGCGCATACGAGAGAAACGTGCAAACCTCCGTGCATCGCTGGGCCCCGACCACCCACCGTGACCGGGAACACCCCGATATTTTCCTCGCCCTCGCTTCTACCACGGTTTTTTCCGTCATGGACGGCCCAAAGAATGTCATGCAGCTGCATCTCCGGCCCGCCCAGGACTAAAAGCCCATTTCTGTCATGATTTTTTGTCATAGAAGTAGGATCCCACCACATCTATGATAATACCAGGTTTTGTCACAATTATCGTCATAGAAGTGTCATAAGTATGACAGAAAAAGTTTTCATTCGGCCCAAAATGTCACAGATGTGTCTTTTTTTTGTAGTGCATAGCCCGGATGCCCGAGGACCCCTTAATCCAGGACTCCCTCAGTAGCCCCTGAACCAGGCTTCAATTGCGATGTGTCCGGCGCGCAGATTGTCTTCGGCATTGCAAGGCGGGTTCCTCCTCCGAATACTTCAATGTAGTCCTCGATCATAAAAAACGTGTCCGGCTCTGCGAAACAGACACCACACACAACCACAACAGGGTATAATATTTAACAAGTACCATCTACTGACAACATTTGTGGCGAGATGTTACGTCCTTTTCCTTGTTATTATTTCGAACCGTCTTCCAGCCTCTCGCTCCATGTTACGAGACGCGGTCTTTATTGGCACATCCTGTCAAAGCAGAGATCGTGCCCCCTTATCACGGGATTCTTATAAATACGGGCGTGGATAATCCAATCGTGTCTTTTGTACGATCCCTTGGTAATAGGCGAGCTTTATGGCCCGTGAGAAGGCGTTCGATATTCATCGCCTTTATAAAGGGGTACAAACCTGTCTTTCTCCCCCACGCCTTCCTCTTCTTCAGCCTTTCCAGCCTCAAGCTTCAGCACCCACGCCTCGATTCCTTTCATTGCTACCAAACCTTCTAGTTATGTCCGAATCCAGCTCCCAAGGCAGGTGGGCGGCCTCCTCGGTCACCGAGGAAGATATCGTGAAGCTCCGGGAGGTGAGGTACCTGACTGTGGAAATCCCCCACAGGCTCCCTGCCAAGGGGCAGGTTATCCCTACACCAAAATCCGGTGAGAGGGTTGTATTCATCTCTCACTTCCTCCGCGGGCTAGGGTTCGCTCTCCACCCCTTCGTTCATGGCCTTATGTTCTATTATGGGCTAGATTTTCATGATCTAGCTCCGAAATCCTTTCTTCACATCTCGGTGTTTATCGTCATGTGTGAAGCTTTTCTCCGCATCCCCCCACACTTCGGCCTATGGCTCAAGACCTTCAATGTGAAGCCGAAGATAGTCGACGGGGAGCAGGCAGAGTGCAGTGGTGCTATGATGAGCAAGCTTGCCAATACTATCTGGCCAAAAGGCACCTTCACGAAAACCTCCAGCTTATGGCAGCGGGAGTGGTTCTATATCACCGAACCCCGCGGTACCAAATGGGCGGCTGCGCCTGCGTTCCGATCTGACCCTCCATTGCGGCTCGCATCATGGATTAATAAGGGGCTGGACTGGGGATCAACTGATGAAGTGCAGACGCTGCAAATTCATATCCAGAGCATCCTCAAAAAGGACACCGGCCTCATTAACGTGATCCAGGTGATGCTAGTCTGCCGGATCCTGTCGTGTCAGCGATGGCCTCTCCACATGTGGGAGTTCAATCTGGAAGGACCGCGGACCCTTCAACAATTCTTTGGCACAACGCACAGAGGGATGTGGAAACTAATCTTCAAGACTCGAAAGCAATGGCCGGACACGTCCGAGGACATCGGCCTCGACTACAACCATCTGGATACCTCGGTAAGCACCCAACTTCTGAACGCAACTCGGTTGACTATCCCATAGCGATGTACTCAGAAACCTATCTTCGACCAGGGCTGGATAAAGAAGGCGGAACGAATTAGGTGTTCAGCTCCACTTCTCGAAAACTCAGTTGATCATGTGTTAACGAGGATGCTGGCCCCGGTGCCGTATCAAATGTCGGCGAAGGAGGACAAGAAGAAGAACAAAAGGGCTGAAGGTGGCCTCCGCTCTAAAGGTATACTGGACGCTACGTCCGAGGAGACTGAAGCTCCCTCTTCTGAAGATGAAGATGAAGGGGAAGAAGAAGGTGATATCCCTTCTCCCCATGGGAAGAAAAGGACTGCCTCCAAAGACCTAGAGGTGGAGGCATCTAAGAGAGGCAAGATATCCCTATCAGATGGTTCGAGTTCGGATGCCGATGTCAACGCAAAGCACCTTTCTAGAGGCAAGCCCCTTGCCAAATCGTAAGTGAACAAGGATGCTCTAGACATGTCATGTTCTTTTGGGGTTGCAAGGGTAACATTTAAACTATATGTTTGCAGTCCGGCCCGCTATCAACCTCACTAGTCCTCCTCATCGGGGGACTTGCCTCCGGAGATGATGGAAAGCAAGACGCCTCCACAAGATCCTTTGCCCCTAAGGGCGGACGACTTCGAGGTGTCGTCCCGGAGGATCTCCCCTGACCATCCAGCGACATGGGGGACAATGAAGATAGCGCCCGAGGGTGATACTTCGATCGTCAAGGGTCCAGGGGAGGCAGACCCCACCGGGACCAACAATGAGGGCCCCGAACTATCTGGTTTACAGCCGAAGATGACTCTAGGGTTGAGTAAGTGTACCCCTTTGAGGGGGGTCCTGTCGGATTTCGGGTTCCGGCAAAACCCTTGAGGTTCGAACACTGGGGTGCGCGTGAAGATCGCCCCCTACCTAATCACACCCTCAGCCTCACCGCGATCTCAAAGCCTAGCTCCACGAACTCGCAACACAAGAGACACGAGATTTATACTGGTTCAGGCCCCCGTTGTGGTGTAATACCCTACTCCAGTGTGGTGTGGTGGATTGCCTCTTGGGCTGAGGATGAACAGCACAAGGTGAAGAACAGCCTCCTGAGGCGAGGTGTTCTTGTGCTTGGTGGGTGTGAGGATGATCTGAATCTGTCCCCTCCTACTGTGGTGGCTAGTCCTATTTATAGAGGCCTGGTCCTCTTCCCAAATATTGAGCGGGAAGGGAGCCAACAACGGCCAAATTCGAAGGGAGACAACTAGTACAAGCTATCCTGACTAAAGGTGGTCTTCGCCTGCCAAAGGCTCTGGCGGTGACGCCGTGTTGGGCTCCACGGTGACCTTCGTCCTACCGTCCTACTGGTCTTGGTCTCGTTGCACCGATATGGAAACCTTTTGCTTGATACCTCGGTACTCCTTGCCTGCGCTTGCCTCCTTAGCACCGAAGAGGAAACGAGGACACTGCACGCGCTGGCGCCTGCCTGGCGCCCGCTTGGTCTTGGTCGCCACGGGTTACATCATTGGAACCTCGCGAGGTTCGCCTTGCCTTGATCTATCTGCCCCTAGCGAGCCATCTTGGTGAGGCTGCTCCCGAGGAGGTCTTGTGTCGTCCGCCTCGTGAGGCTTGGCCCCTCGTGAGGGTCTTGGGTGTTTGCTGGTGAAGACGGGCCGTACTGGGCCACGGGTGGAGCCACGCCAGTGGCCAGTGCAAGTCTGGGGACCCCCGTTCCCAGAACGCCGACAGTAGCCCTCGGGCCCAAGGCGCGCTCGGACTTGGCTCTGAGGCGAAGCCAATGGGCAAGTGCGGAGCGCCGCGGGCCCCAACAGCCTGCGGCCCTAGTTGACGCGTGGCGATTGATTGGACGTGGACGTCTCCGCTTCCCCACGCTGCCTCGGCAACTGCCTAACTTGACGAGTCCCCGCTGCATGCAGAGAAATATCATCATTACCTGTGATCGTGGGGATCGCCAGTTGGCCTTCTCCTGCTATAAATGAGGATGGGGGCAGAGCCCCTGTAGCCCATCTCTTCCCATTCCGCTCGCTTCTCCTCCCTTGCTCCATCGCCAGTAGCGACTCCCATGGCACCTGCGAAGAGGTTTTCAGCCGCGGAGAAAAGGGGAAGGCTTGCCAGGAGGGGCCTGGCTCTCCGCCGCCCAAGCGTGGACGCGGTCGTCCTCGCAAGCACTCTGCGACCCCCGCCGCGGCCCCTGGCGGCCGCGTCGGTGCCCTTTCGCGTCGTGGGAGCCGCCCATGTCGAGGCAGCCCCGTTGATGAAGGGAGGCGCGCCATGGTCGCGTGGCCTCCCCGGTCGTGCTTCCACTCGGCGGAGGTGCTGCCAGAGTTTGTGGTGTGGTCGGAGAACCCTGCCGAAAACTGGCTTCAGCTCCCGCGCTTCTTCGCCGAGGAGCTGTCGGCCGCAGGTCCAGACGGGCTCTGGCTGCAAGCGGACGGCTGCTGTAGCAAAGCTTCCTGGGTTGCGGTTGAGACCTCCATCGCGGGCAACGCTGCCCTGGCCCGCAGCTGGCAGGCGTTTGCACGCCCGCGCAGCCTGGGCAGGCGGTGCACCCTCTATTTCAAGTACGACGGCAATGCGTCCCTCTACGTGGAGTGTTCGGAGAAGATGGTCGCCGCGTCGGGTGCTGCCCTGAGGACAACGACGGCGACGAGGTGCTCGGTCTTGGCGACGGTCATGATGAGGATGAAGGTGGGCCGCTCTCGGCGCCAACCGCGGCTCGTCAAGCTACGGCGGCTCTTCCTCCGGCGACAGCTCCACCAGCGGCGGCTATGACCAGCCGCCGGGCCCGCTTCAAGGGCGGCAGCGGGTCGTCTCGTCGTCGCGCTCTGGTGAAGCGCGAGGTGGGGTCTGGCTGAGCCCAGGAGGGCGTCACGGATCCCTCCTCGCGAACTACTGCAAGGCACGCGCCGCTTTTGTTTCGTTCTTCTTTTCCTTCCTGCATTGAGAGAGACAAGTATGGGGCCCCATGGGGGCGTGCAACAAACTATGATTTCCAAGTTGTTATGTTGTGTTTATCATTCCTGTGCCGTGTCGCAATATCAATTTTTTATATAGGCGCATAGGAATAACTTAGCTTGACGTGCTTCAAGTAGTTTCCGCCTCATGAGGCGCGCATTTCTCAATACTTGGCGAGGAGGAACTGCAAAAATTTGTTAGGATATCCAATCCCTGGCCGCAGGCGCCTCTAGCCACGACCCAGCGCCTCGTATCACGGTACCCGAGGGGCATGGATTGAGAGAGGTGCGCCAGCTTGCGGCACGAACGAGGGTGCCTCGCGAAAAACAGACAAGACGCTCACGAGGGCACCTGTCCAGCCCCCTCGCGAGAGACGCGAGAGAGGGTACATGTCAAACAAAGAACCGAAGGCAGAAATAGAGGCAGAAGTAGATGGAACAAGATCAGCAAGCAACACCAGAAAGAAAATTTCTATTAAAGAGGGGCAAGCCAACTACGGAAAGCAACTGAAAAGCCGCGTCCAGCACCTAGTCACCAGCGCGGAGCTAAGTGCTGCCACTAGGACGTGGGAGGGAGCCCCAAAGGCCCGAGGGCGGCACTCCTGAGACTCCGGGGCGTGTACAACCCCACTCATTATTACATGAGAGTGTCACGAGCGGAGACCTTCACACGCACGGGGCCTTCTTCACAGGCGATGGGCCTTTCTTCATGGGTAGAACTTCTGGAGGTGCTGGATGTTCCAGGCGTCTGGATGGGTACCATTTTCTGCATCTCTAGGCGCGCGGCGCCAGGTCTGGACACATGGGCGACCCTAAACGGGCCCTCCCACATGGGTGATATCTTATGCACCCCTTCCCTGGAGAGCACCTGCCGTAGGACGAGGTCACCCACCTCGAGCGTCCTGGAGCGGACGCTGCGACAGTGGTAGCATCGCAGCGCCTGCTGATATCTTGCCGCCCGTAGCGTGGCTTCACGGTGGCGTTCCTCCCCCAGCACGAGGTCCATCCCCCGCATGGCGTCCTGCTGTGCCTCATCAAACTCCAGGACCCGCGCGGAGCGATGCCTGACCTCATGAGGGAGAACTGCCTCTGCTCCGTAGACGAGGAAGAATGGGGTATCTCCCGTTGGCTTGGTGACGGTGGTGCGAATGGACCACAGCACGGACTGGAGCTCGTCGTGCCAGTCCCTGCCGCAGGCCTCGAGCTTCTTCTTGAAGGTCCTGGTCTTGAGGCCTCTCAGGACCTCTGCGTTGGCGCGTTCGGCCTGGCCATTGCTCTGGGGGTGCGCCACCAAAGTGTAGCAGATCCGCGTTCCTAGGTTAGCACAATACGTCTTGAAGAGATTGCTAGTGAACTACGAGCCGTTGTTGGTGATGATGCGATTGGGGACCCCAAACCGGCTCACGAGACCTTTGATGAACTTGACCGCAGAGCCGACCGGGATGGTGCGGACGGCTTCTACCTCGGCCCACTTGGTGAACCTGTCGATGGTGATGTAGAGGTAGCGGTAGCCCCCAGGCGCTCGAGGGAACGGGCCCAAGATATCCAGCCCCCAGACCACGAATGGCCATGAGAGTGGGATGGTCTGGAGGCCCTGAGCCGGCTAATGGATCTGCTTGGTGTGGAACTGGCAGGCCTTGCAGGACTTCACCAGCTCAGTCGTGTCGTTGAGTGCCGTAGGCCAGTAGAATCCGCTGCGAAACACCTTGCCGACGAGGGTCTGATACGTCTCCAACGTATCTATAATTTTTGATTGCTCCATGCTATATTATCTACTGTTGATTATGGGCTTTATTATACAGTGTTATATTACTTTTGGGACTAACCTATTGTTGGAAATATGCCCTAGAGGCAATAATAAAATGGTTATTATTATATTTCTTTGTTCATGATAATAGTCTATTATTCATGCTATAATTGTGTTATCCGTAAATCGTAATACACATGTGAATACATAGACCACAACGTGTCCCTAGTGAGCCTCTAGTTGACTAGCTCGTTGATCAACAGATAGTCATGGTTTCCTGACTATGGACATTGGATTTTATTGATAACGGGATCACATCATTGGGAGAATGATATGATGGACAAGACCCAATCCTAAGCATAGCTCAAAGATCGTGTAGTTCGTTTAGCTAGAGCTTTTCCAAATGACAGGTATCATTTCCTTAGACCATGAGATTGTGCAACTCCCGGATACCGTAGGAGTGCTTTGGGTGTACCAAACGTCACAACGTAACTGGGTGACTATAAAGGTACACTACGGGTATCTCCGAAAGAACTGTTGGGTTGGCACGAATCGAGACTGCGATTTGTCACTCCGTATGACGAAGAGGTATCTCTGGGCCCATCGGTAATGCATCATCATAATGAGCTCAATGTGACCAAGTGTCTGGTCACGGGATCATGCATTACGGTACGAGTAAAGTGACTTGCCGGTAACGAGATTAAACGAGGTATTGGGATACCGACGATCGAATCTCGCAAGTAACGCATCGATTGACTTAGGGAATTGTATACGGGGTTGATTGAATCCTCGACATCGTGGTTCATCCGATGAGATCATCAAGGAGCATGTGGGAGCCAACATGGGTATCCAGATCCCGCTGTTGGTTATTGACCGGAGAGGTGTCTCGGTCATGTCTGCATGCCTCCCGAACCCGTAGGGTCTACACACTTAAGGTTCGGTGACGCTAGGGTTGTAGAGATATGAGTATGCAGTAAACCGAAAGTTGTTCGGAGTCTCGGATAAGATCCCGGACGTCACGAGGAGTTCCGGAATGGTTCGGAGGTAAATAATTATATATAGGAAGTCAGGTTTCGGCCATCGGGGAAGTTTCGGGGGTCACCGGTATTGTATCGGGACCACCGGAAGGGTCCCGGGGGTCCACCGGGTGGGTCCACCTATCCCGGAGGGCCCCATGGGCTGAAGTGGGAGGGGAACCAGCCCCTGGTGGGCTGGTGCACCCCCCCTTGGTCCCCCCTGCGCCTAGGGTTGGGAAACCCTAGGGTGGGGGCGCCTCCACCTGGCTTGGGGGGGAAGCCACCCCCTGGCCGCCGCCCCCCTTGGAGATCCCATCTCCAGGGCCGGCGCCCCCCCTAGGGGGCCTATATAAAGAGGGGGAGGGAGGGCAGCCGCACCCATGCTCTTGGCGCCTCCCTCTCCCCTTGCTACACCTCTCCCTCTCGCAGACGCTTGGCGAAGCCCTGCCGAGATCGCTGCTGCATCCACCACCACGCCATCGTGCTGCTGGATCTTCATCAACCTCTCCTTCCCCCTTGCTGGATCAATAAGGAGGAGATGTCTTCCCAACCATACGTGTGTTGAACGCGGAGGTGCTGTCCGTTCAGCACTAGGATCATCGGTGATTTGGATCACGACGAGTACGACTCCCTCAACCCCGTTCTCTTGAACGCTTCCGCTCACGATCTACAAGGGTATGTAGATGCACTCCTCTCTCTCGTTGCTAGATGAACTCATAGATTGAACTTGGTGAAGCGTAGAAATTTTTTATTTTCTGCAACGTTCCCCAACAGTGGCATCATGAGCTAGGTCTATGCGTAGTTCTCTTTGCACGAGTAGAACACGGACTTGTTGTGGGCGTAGATGTTGTCAACTTTCTTGCCACTACCAGTCTTATTTTGCTTCAGCGGTATTGTGGGATGAAGCTGCCCGGACCGACCTTACACGTACGCTTACGTGAGACAGGTTCCACCGACTGACATGCACTAGTTGCATAAGGTGGCTAGCGGGTGTCTGTCTCTCCCACTTTAGTTGGAGCGGATTCGATGAAAAGGGTCCTTATATGAAGGGTAAATAGAAGTTGACAAATCATGTTGTGGCTTTTACGTAGGTAAGAAAACATTCTTGCTAGAACCCTATTGCAGCCACGTAAAACATGCAACAAAAATTAGAGGACGTCTAACTTTTTTTGCAGCATGTGATTGTGATGTGATATGGCCAAAAGTTGTGATGAATGATGAATGATATATATGTGATGTATGAGATCATGTTCTTGTAATAGGAATCACGACTTGCATGTCGATGAGTATGACAACCGGTAGGAGCCATAGGAGTTGTCTTAATTATTGTATGACCTGCGTGTCATTGATTCAACGCCATGTAATTACTTTACTTTATTGCTAAACCGTTAGCCATAGTAGTAGAAGTAATAGTTGGCGAAACAACCCCATGGAGACACGATGATGGAGATCATGGTGTCATCTTGGTGACGAAGATGATCATGGAGCCTCAAGATGGAGATCAAAGGAGCTATATGATATTGCCCATATCATGTCACTATTTGATTGCATGTGATGTTTATCATGTTTTGCATCTTGTTTACTTAGAACGACGGTAGTAAATAAGATGATCCCTCATAATAATTTCAAGAAAGTGTTCCCCCTAACTGTGCACCGTTGTGAAAGTTCGTTGTTTCGAAGCACCACGTGATGATCGGGTGCGATAGATTCTAACGTTCACATACAATGGGTGTAAGACAGATTTACACATGCACAAACACTTAGGTTAACTTGACAAGCCTAGCATGTACAGACATGGCCTCGAAACACAAGAGACCGAAAGGTCGAACATGAGTTGTATGGAAGATACGATCAACATGGAGATGTTCACCGATGATGACTAGTCCGTCTCACGTGATGATCGGACACGGCCTAGTCGACTCGGATCATGTATCACTTAGATGACTAGAGGGATGTCTAATCTGAGTGGGAGTTCATTAAATAATTTGATTAGATGAACTTAATTATCATGAACTTAGTCTAAAATCTTTACAAAATGTCTTGTAGATCAAATGGCCAATGCTCATGTCCACCTCAACTTCAACGCTGCTCCTAGAGAAAACCAAGTCGAAAGATGATGGCAAGAACTATACCTGACCGGGTCCTAACCTGAGGATCATCCTCATGGCTGCAAAGAAAGATTATGTCTTAGAAGCACCGCTAGGTGAAGCTCCCATCCCAGAGAACCAAGGCGTTATGAACGCTTGGCAGTCTCGTGCTGATGATTACTCCCTCGTTTAGTGTGGCATGCTTTACAGCTTAGAACCGGGGCTCCAAAAGCGTTTTGAGCAACACGGAGCATATGAGATGTTCAAGAGCTAAAATGGTTTTCCAAGCTCATGCCCGGTCGAGAGATATGAAGTCCCGACAAGTTCTTCAGCTTGTAAAATGGAGGAAAATAGTTACATCGGTGAGCACATACTCAAAATGTCCGGTTGCACAACCGCTTGACTCACCGAGTTAATCTCTCGGATGACGCGGTTATTGACAGAATCCTTCACCGCTTCCACCGAAGCTACAAGAGCTTTGTGATGAACTTCAATATGCAGGGATGGAAAAGACAATTCCTGAGGTAGATTGAATGCTGAAATCAGCGTAGGTAGAGATCAAGAAGTAACATCATGTGTTGATGGTGAATAAAACCACTAAGTTCAAGAAACGCAAGGGTAAGCATAACTTCAAGAAGGACGGCAAGGAGTTGCCGTGCCCGTAAAGCCGATTGCCGGAAGAAGTCAAAGAATGGACCCAATCCACGAGACTGAGTGCTTTTATTGCAAGGGAAGCGGACCTTTGAAGCAGAACTGCCCCAAATACTTAGCGGACAAGAAGGCCGGCAACACTAAAGGTATATGTGATATACATGTAATTGATGTGTACCTTACCAGTACTCGTAGTAGCTCCTGGGTATTTGATACCAGTGTCGTTGCTCATATTTGTAACTCAAAGCAGGAGCTGCAGAATAAGCGGAGACTGGCGAAGGACGAGGTGATGATGCGTGTCGGGAATGGTTCCAAGGTCGATGTGATCGCCGCGGCACGCTACCTCTACATTTACCTACGGGATTAGTTTTAAACCTCAATAATTGTTATTTAGTGCCAGCTTTGAGCATGAACATTGTATCCGGATCTCGTTTATCTGAGATGGCTACTCATTTAAATTCGAGAATAATGGTTGTTCTATTTATATGAGAGATATGTTTTTTGGTCATGACCCGATGGTCAATGGTTTATTCTTAATGAATCTCGAACGTGATGTTACACATATTCATAGTGTGAATACCAAAAGATGTAAGGTTGATAATGATAGTCCCACATACTTGTGGCACCGCCGCCTTGGTCACATTGGTGTCAAGCGCATGAAGAAGCTCCATGCCGATGGACTTTAGAGTCTCTCGATTATGAATCATTTGACACATGCGAACCATGCCTCATGGGCAAAATGACCAAGACTCCGTTCTCCGGAACAATGGAGCGAGCAACCAACTTAGTGGAAATCATACATACTGATGTGTGCGGTCCAATGAGCGTCGAGGCTCGCAGAGGATATCGTTATGTTCTCACTCTCACTGACGACTTGAGTAGATATGGGTATGTCTACTTGATGAAACACAAGTCTGAGACCTTTGAAAAGTTAAAGGAATTTCAGAATGAGGTAGAGAATCAACATGACCGAAAGATAAAGTTCCTATGATCAGATCGTGGAGGAGAATATTTAAGTCACGAATTTGGTACGCACTTAAGGAAATGTGGAATTGTTTCACAACTCACGCCGCTCGAACACTTCAGTAGAACGGTGTGTCCGAACGTCAGAATCGCACTTTATTGGATACGGTGTGATCTATGATGTCTCTTACCGATTTACCGCTATCATTTTGGGGATACGCTCTAGAGACAGCTACATTCACTTTAAATAGGGCACCGTCTAAATCCGTTGAGACGACACCATATTAATTATGGTTTGGGAAGAAACCCAAGCTGTCGTTTCTAAAAGTTTGGGGATGCGATGCTTATGTCAAGAAACTTCAACCTGAAAAGCTCGAACCCAAGTCGGAAAAATGCGTCTTCATAGGATACCCTAAGGAAACCATTGGGTATACCTTCTACCTCAGATCCGAAGGCAAGATCTTTGTTGCCAAGAACGGGTCCTTCTTCGAGAAAGAGTTTCTCTCGAGAGAAGTAAGTGGGAGGAAAGTGGAACTTGATGAAGTCTTGACTCTTGAACCGTGAGTAGCGCATCTCAGAAGATGTTCTGTGGTGCCGCACCAACCGAAGAGGAAATTAATGATGATGATCAAGGTACTTCGGATCAAGTTACTCTTGAACTTCGTGGGTCCACGAGGACACGTTCCACACCAGAGTGGTATGGCAACCCTGTCCTGGAAATCATGTTGTTAGACAACGGTGAACCTTCCAACTACGAAGAAGCGATGGCGGGCCCAGATTCCAACAAATGGCTTGAAGCCATGCAATCCGGGATAGGATCCATGTATGAAAACGAAGTATGGACTTTGACAGACTTGCCCGATGATCGGCGAGCGATAGAAAACAAATGGATCTTTAAGAAGAAGACGGACGCGGATGGTAATGTTACCATCTATAAAGCTCGACTTGTCGCTAAGGGTTATCGACAAGTTCAAGGGGTTGACTACGATGAGACATTATCTCCCGTGAGCGAAGCTAAAGTCTGTCCGAATCATGTTAGCAATTGCCGCATACTATGATTATGAGATATGGCAAATGGACGCCAAAAGCGGCATTCCTTAACGGCCATCTTAAGGAAGAACTGTATATGATGCAGCCGGAAGGTTTTGTCGACCCTGAGAATGCTAACAAGGTATGCTAGCTCCAGCGATCCATTTATGGGCTGGTGCAAGCATCTCGGAGTTGGAACATTCGCTTTGATGAGATGATCAAAGCGTTTGGGTTTATGCAAACTTATGGAGAAGCCTGCGTTTATAAGAAAGTGAGTGGGAGCTCAGAGCATTTCTCATATTATATGTAGATGACATACTTTTGATGGGAAATGATATAGAACATTTGGACAGCATTAAGGCCTACTTGAATAAGTGTTTTTCAATGAAGGACCTTGGAGAAGCAGCTTACATATTAGGCATCAAGATCTATAGGGATAGATCAAGACGCCTCATAGGTCTTTCACAAAGCACATACCTTGATAAGATATTGAAGAAGTTCAATATGGATCAGTCCAAGAAAGGGTTCTTGCCTGTATTGCAAGGTGTGAGATTGAGCTCGGCTCAATGCCCGACCACGCAGAAGATAAAGAAGAGATGAGTGTCATCCCCTATGCCTCAGCCATAGGATCTATTATGTATGCCATGTCGTGTACTGCACTGATGTAAACCTTGCCGTAAGTTTGGTAGGCAGGTACCAAAGTAATCTCGGCAAGGAACACCGACAGCGGTCAAGAATATCCTGAAGTACACGAAAAGGACTAAGGACATGTTTCTCGTCTATGGAGGTGACGAAGAGCTCGTCAGAAAGGGTTACGTCGACGCTTAGCTTCGACACGTATCCGATGACTCTAAGTCTCAAACCGGATACATGTATATTTTGAATGGTGGGGCGAAGTCTGGTGCGATTGCAAGCAAAGCGTCGTGGCGGGATCTACATGTGAAGCGAGAATACATGGCAGCCTCGGAGGCAGCGCATGAAACAATCTGGGTGAAGGAGTTCATCACCGACCTAGAGTCATACCCAATGCGTGGGCCGATCAAACTCTTCTGTGACAACACTGGAGCTATTGCACTTGCCAAGGAGCCCAGGTTTCACAAGAAGACCAGGCACATCAAGCATCACTTCAACTCCATTCGTGAAAATGTTCAAGATGGAGACATAGATATTTGTAAAGTACATACGGACCTGAATGTAGCAGATCCGTTGACTAAACCTCTCCCTAGGGCAAAACATGATCAACACCAGAATTCTATGGGTGTTCAATTCATCACAATGTAACTAGATTATTGACTCTAGTGCAAGTGGGAGACTGTTGGAAATATGCCCTAGAGGCAATAATAAAATGGTTATTATTATATTTTTTTGTTCATGATAATAGTCTATTATTCATGATATAATTGTGTTATCCAGAAATCGTAATACACGTGTGAATACATAGACCACAACATGTCCCTAGTGAGCCTCTAGTTGACTAGCTCGTTGATCAACAGATAGTCATGGTTTCCTGACTATGGACATTGGATGTCATTGATAACCGGATCACATCATTGGGAGAATGATGTGATGGACAAGACCCAATTCTAAGCATAGCTCAAAGATCGTGTAGTTCGTTTAGCTAGAGCTTTTCCAAATGTCAAGTATCATTTCCCTAGACCATGAGATTGTGCAACTCCCGGATACCGTAGGAGTTCTTTGGGTGTACCAAACGTCACAACGTAACTGGGTGATTATAAAGGTACACCACAGGTATCTCCGAAAGTATCTGTTGGGTTAACCTGAATCGAGGCAGGATTTGTCACTCCGTATGACGGAGAGGTATCTCTGGGCCCACTCGGTAATGTATCATCATAATGAGCTCAATGTGACCAAGTGTTCGGTCACGGGATCATGCATTACAAGATGAGTAAAGTGACTTGCCTGATGCTTGAGATTAAACGAGGTATTGGGATACCGACGATCGAATCTCGGGCAAGTAACGTACCGATTGACAAAGGGAATTGTATACGGGATTGATTGAATCCTCGACATCATGTTCATCCGATGAGATCATCGAGGAGCATGTGGGAGCCAACATGGGTATCCAGATCCCGCTGTTGGTTATTGACCGGAGAGGTGTCTCGGTCATGTCTGCATGTCTCCCGAACCCGTAGGGTCTACACACTTAAGGTTCGGTGATGCTAGGGTTGTAGAGATATGAGTATGCAGTAAACCGAAAGTTGTTCGGAGTCCCGGATGAGATCCTGGACGTCACGAGGAGTTCCAGAATGGTCCGGAGGTAAAGAATTATATATGGGAAGTCAGGTTTGACCATCGGGAAAGTTTCGTGGGTCACCGGTATTGTCTGGGACCACCGGAAGGGTCCCGGGTCCATCGGGTGGGGCCACCTATCCGGAGGGCCCCATGGGCTGAAGTGGGAGGAACCAGCCCCTGGTGGGCTGGTGCGCCCCTTGGCCCCCTGCCTAGGGGTTGGGAAACCCTAGGGGTGGGGCGCCTCAACCTGCTTGGGGCAAGCCACCTGCCGCCCCCCCTTGGAGATCTCATCTCCTAGGGCCGGCGCCCCCTAGGGGGGCTATATAAAGAGGGGGGAGGGAGGGAAGCCGCACCCATGCTCTTGGCGCCTCCCTCTCCCCTTGCTACACATGTCCCTCTCGCAGACGCTTGGCGAAGCCATGCCGAGATCGCTGCTGCATCCACCACCACGCCGTCGTGCTACTGGATCTTCATCAACCTCTCCTCCCCCCTTGCTGGATCAATAAGGAGGATACGTCTTCCCAACCGTACGTGTGTTGAACGCGGAGGTGTTGTCCGTTCAGCATTAGGATCATCGGTGATTGGGATCACGACGAGTACGACTCCCTCAACCCCGTTCTCTAGAACGCTTCCGCTTGCGATCTACAAGGGTATGTAGATGCACTCCTCTCTCTCGTTGCTAGATGAACTAATAGATTGATCTTGGTGAAGCATAGAAAAATTTTATTTTCTGCAACGTTCCCCAACACCTATTAACCGGAGGCCCACCCCATATTGTTGTTTTATTGCATGTTTCAGTATTTCGAGGAAAAGGAATATCAAACGGAGTCCAAACGGAATGAAACCTTCGGCAACGTGATTTTTTGGAAGATTACCATCATGGAGACTTGGAGTTTATGTCAGAAGATACCGAGGAGCCCGGGGAGATAGAGGCGCGCCCCCCTCTGGCGCCGCCTCTGTCTCGTGGACCCCTCGAGCACCCCCCGACCGACTTCTTTCGCCTATATATGCCTACGTACCTAAAAACATCGAATATCAAGATAGATCGGGAGTTCCGCTGCCGCAAGCCTCTGTAGCCACCAAAAACCTCTCGGGAGTCTGTTCCGGCACCCTGCCGGAGGGGGAATCCATCACCGGCGGCCATCTTCATCATCCCGGTGCTCTCCATGACGAGGAGGGAGTAGTTCACCCTCGGGGCTGAGAGTATGTACCAAAGAGCTATGTGTTTGATCTCTCTCTCTCTCGTGTTCTCTCTATGGCACGATCTTGATGTATCGCGAGCTTTTCTATTATAGTTGGATCTTATGATGTTTCTCCCCCTCTACTCTCCTGTGATGAATTGAGTTTCCCTCTTCAAGTTATCTTATCGAATTGAGTCTTTATTTGAGAACACTTGATGTATGTCTTGCCGTGTTTATCTGTGGTGACAATGGGATATCACGTGCCACTTGATGTATGTTTTGGTGACCAACTTGCGGGTTCCACCCATGAACCTATGCATAGGGGTTGGCACACGTTTTCTTGACTCTCCGGTAGAAACTTTGGGGCACTCTTTGAAGTACTTTTATGATTGGTTGGATGAATCTGAGATTGTGTGATGCATATCGTATAATCATGCCCACGAATACTTGAGTTGACAATGGAGTATCTAGGTGACATTAGGGTTTTGGTTGATTTGTGTCTTAAGGTGTTATTCTAGTACGAACTCTTTAATAGATCGATCTAAAAGAATAACTTTGAGGTGGTTTCTGCACCTACCATAATCTCTATGTTTGTTCTCCGCTATTAGTGGCTTTGGAGTGACTCTTTGTTGCATGTTGAGGGATTGTTATATGATCTATCTATGTTATTATTGTTGAGAGAACTTGCACTAGTGAAAGTATGAACCCTAGGCCTTGTTTCCTATCATTGCAATACCGTTTACGCCACTTTTATCATTAGTTACCTTGCTGTTTTATATTTTCAGATTACAAAAACCTTTATCTACCATCCATATTGCACTTGTATCACCATCTCTTCGCCGAACTAGTGCACCTATACAATTTACCATTGTATTGGGTATGTTGGGGACACAAGAGACTCTTTGTTATTTGGTTGCAGGGTTGCTTGAGAGAGACCATCTTCATCCGACGCCTCCCACGGATTGATAAACCTTAGGTCATCCACTTGAGGGAAATTTGCTACTGTCCTACAAACTTGTGCACTTGCAGGCCCAACAACGTCTACAAGAAGAAGGTTGCGTAGTAGACATCAGGGTCCGTGACGACGAGTGGTGCCTGCAGTCCCCGCCGTGTATGTCGGCCAGCAGCTCTTTCCCCTGCTCCCTGGAGATGCAACGCAGGGAAACGTCATTGGGTCGTTTCCTATATAACTCACCGTCCTGGACGCAGTATGCCGTGGCCTGTCGGGCCACACGCTCCGCGTCCTCCTCCTTCTCCAGCAGTGTCCCTTGCATCAGGTATTCCTTGAATTCCCTGGTCCAGCACCCCTCCTGAGGCTCGAGCGTCAAGAGTAAGCGTGCTCCCGAGGTCGGGCCGCAGGCCGGGGCTCCCGTGACAGGTGGTTGAGGGAGCTCCTCTCGAGGCAGCACTGTTCTTGAAAGTGGCGGTGTTGCCGATGGCTTGAAGAGTCGCTCCTCGAAGACGCCAGGCTCTTGGGGTAGCCGCTTGGATGCTCTCTTGGTGATGTTGTCGGCTTCCTTGTTGGTGCCACGGGCACATGCTGCAATTCCAGGCCCAAGAACTGCTTCGCCATCTTGCACACCTCCGCGAGGTACGCCTCCATGTCCTCGTTCTTCAGCTCATACACCATGTTGGAGAAGTTGACGAGGAGCTGCTAGTCGCCCTTGATGGCGAGCCGCTTCACCCCCAGGGCCACCGCAGCCTTGAGGCCAGCTATGAGGCCTTCGTACTCTGCGATGTTGTTGGAGACCTTCTCGCCCTGCTGGAAGCAGAGCTGCACGGTGTAGTAAAGCTTGTCCTGAGTGGGTGAGGTGAGCACTTCTCCAGCCCCCGCGCCCTGGCGCGCAAAGGCGCAATCGAAATACATAACCCAGCCGTCTAGCGCTTCACTCCCCGGCGATAGGGATCGATCCTCGCCTTCTTCAAGCCCTGGGGCGTCCGTCCATTCTGCCAGGAAATTAGCGAGCGCGACTCCCTTGATGACCCTGGTTGTGCTGAACTCCAACTGGAATGCCTGATGCCTGTAGCTCGATGTTCCACTCAGTGACTCTCCCGGCAGAGTTGGGGCTCCTGAGCACCCTCTCCAACGGGTAGGCCGAGATGACCTTGATGGGGTGACCTTGAAAGTAGTGTCGCAGCTTGCGTGAGACCACCAAGAGCGTGAGCAGGAGCTTCTGAGGCATGGGGTACCGCTCCCTCGCGTCCCGCAACACCATGCTGACAAAATACACGGGGTGCTCGACGAGGGCGGGTGCATTGTCGAGGCCCGCGGCTTCCGGAGGTTGGGGCGTCTCCTGAGACGACGAAGCCCCCAAAGCCCGGTTGCTCGTTGGGGCTTCCGCAGGCCGAAGTGCGCCGTCTTGTTGAGCCTGGTCCTTTGCTAGCGTCGCCGCAGCCCTCGCGGAGCCCTCTGGGTCTTGCGCCGCCCTGGCTGAGGGAGCGGCTTGGCGCGACGCATCCCTAACCCGGTGCTCCTCCCGGACCGCCACCAGAGCTGCGCTGGCGGAGTAAGGGGTGGCGGCAAGGTACAGCACCAAGGGCTCGAGAGGTCGGGGCGCCACCATCACCGAAGGGCTGGTCAGGTATCTCTTGAGGTCTTGAAATGCTTGGTCGGCCTCTGGAGTCCACTCGAATGGGCCCTTTTTCTTCATCAGCTTGAAGAACGGCAGGGCGCGCTCTCCCAGCTTGGAGATGAAACGCCCCAACGCGGTCACGCGACCGGCGAGCTTCTTCATCTCCTTGAGGGTTTGTGGTGGACTCATGTCTTCGATTTCCTTGACCTTCTCCGGGTTCGCCTCGATCCCTCTACGGGACATGAGGAAACCCAGCAGCTTGCCGGAAGGGACGCCAAACACACATTTCTCCGGGTTAAGCCGCAAGTCTACCTGGTGCAGGCTTTCGAAGGTCTCCTCCAGGTCTTGAATTAAAGTTCTCGCCTCCCGAGACTTCACCACAATGTCGTCGACATAGGCTTCAGCATTCCTCCCAAGCTGCCGACCCAGGGCGATGTGCATCAGCCGTTGAAAGGTCGCGCCCGCATTGCGTAGCCCGAGCGGCATGCAAGTGTAGCAGTATACCCCGCACAGGGTCAGGAAGGGCGTCTTCTCGACGTCTTCTACCGCCATCTTGATCTGGTGGTAGCCTGAGAACGCATCTAGGAAGCACAGCAGGTCACACTCAGCGGTGGATTCGATGATCTGGTTGATGCGTGGAAGCGGGAACGGATCTTGGGGGCAGGCCTTGTTGAGGTTGGTGAAGTCGACACACATACGCTCCTTTCCACCTTTCTTGGACACAACGACGGGGTTTGCCAACCATTCAGGGTACCGGACCTCACGAATGACGCCTGCTGCCTCCAGCTTGCGGGTTTCTTGGACGATGAAGGACTGCTTCTCCATGGACTGCCGCCGCACCCTCTGCTTCATAGGGCATACATTGGGGCACACCTTTAAGTGATGCTCAATCACTCCTCTTGGGACCCCTACCAGCTGATCGGGTTCCCAGGCGCATACTTCCTTGTTCGCGCGCAAGAACTTCACCAGTGCCTCCTCTTTGTCAGGGTCGAGGTTGGCGCCTATGGTGAAGGTGGCCCCCGAGGACCCGTCCTCCTTGAACGGCACCTGCTTGGTTTCTGCCCAGTCTTGGGTGAACAACTGCTTCTTCTTGGTTGGAGCGGCCGCCTTAGCTCCAGAGGTGCCCGCGTCGGCCGGTTGCACCGCCGCGGCTGTCTTGAGGGCAAGCTTGAGTGCCGCCAGAGCCTCCTTGGTATCTCCCACTATAGTGAGGACGTCCTTTCTCCCAGGCATCTTCATGGGTGAGGGAGTCCTGGACTAGGGGGTGTCCGGATAGCCGAACTATCATCTTTGGCCGGACTCCTGGACTATGAAGATACAAGATTGAAGACTTTGTCCCATGTCCGGATAGGACTTTCCTTGGCGTGGAAGGCAAGCTTGGCGATACGGATATGTAGATTTCCTACCATTGTAACCGACTCTGTAACCCTAACCCTATTCGGTGTCTATATAAACCGAAGGGTTTTAGTCCGTAGGATCTAACAACAATCATACCATAGGCTAGCTTCTAGGGTTTAGCCTCTCTGATCTCGTGGTAGATCTACTCTTGTACTACCCATATCATCAATATTAATCAAGAAGGAGTAGGGTACTACCTCCATCAAGAGGGCCCGAACCTGGGTAAAAACATCGTGTCCCTTGTCTCCTGTTACCATCCGCCTAGACGCACAGTTCGGGACCCCCTACCCGAGATCCACCGGTTTTGACACCGACATTGGTGCTTTCATTGAGAGTTCCTGTATCGTCGCCGCGTTAGGAAGGATGCCTCATCCCGCCTTTAAAGACGATACTATCGCCAAAGGAGCCTTGACCACCGGGTCGACTCTTCGTTAGGTGGTTTTCTTATGACCGCCAGTTCGCCATCGCAAGACGATGACTTCTCGGGTCATCGAAACCAATCTTCACGTTAACTCGAACTTGCCGAGCAGTTAGATCCGATCGAGCTCTCCTCCGTAAACGAGCTCTTGGATCGCATCGCCGCCCTGGGAGTCGCCACAGACTACGAACAGATCGGGCCTAAAACTGATCTGAGAGAGATCAACTCTCCCCAGGCTACCCATCATGTTGCTGTGGTAGACGAGCAATACGGCTATTCTTCTTCTATCTTAAGGACTAGCTACGTCCGGATTCCCGATCCCTCCATGCCGGATTCCCGCAGAGGGACGGATGTCGATCAAGCCCTGAACTTAAAGTCAGGTGGCGGGTTGGATTCATTGATAGCATTCAAAATCCAAACTTCCAAGTTCGGAAACTTCGCCCCCGAGTCTTAAATTGGACGGGTTACGGTTCTAGTTCCACCCGCCCACCCAAACATTAGCGATCTATCCCGAATTCGGCAAGAGCCCGCTGAAACAGTACATCATTACTGGGCCAGATTCCTCCTGGTTATGGACAGGATAAAGGACTGCCGAGAGGAGGACACAATCTCACTTTTCTGCAATAATTGCATGGACAAGGGAATCCTAAACGCCATAAGTCGTCACGAAATTACACGCTTTGCTGACTTGGTGACCATAGTACAAAAGTACTGTGCGATGGAGAGTGCTTGGAAAACCGAAAGTAAATTTTGGGATAATCCGGCCCCGAATACAGCCCTAGTCCAAAATAAAAGGGTGCATCATCACCAAGCACCTGGGTTAAACATGCAAAAACAAAACCCCCCTAAAGGGCACGGAACCGTACTAGAGGGTTGGCTAAACGGACCCGGCAAAATTCATAGCACAGAGGGCGCCACTCCAACTCATAGCCTTCGAGCATGTTGAATACTACGGCAGGTGGCCAAAAGTGGTGAAGAGCTTCTAGCCTCAGAATCCCAGCCCAGCAACACCAGTACGGTATTAACAGTCTTCGAGACTTTTGCATCAAATAACATGCGGAAACGAACACTCCGCAACCTTGTCAAGTCTACCAAGTAGCAACAATAAATCCATGGAGTGACATGGCTATTACCTTTAATGCCAAGGATTTAACCCAAATTTCGAACAGCCCGAGCACCAGCCGCATTGGTCCTCGGTCCAATAGTGGGCGGCTTTGCCTTACTAAGGTACTCATGGATGGCGGCAATGGACTAAACCTCATCTACGAGGAAACCCTCCGAAAAATGGAAATAGACTGGAACCGCATTGAGCGAAGCGGCACAACCTTTAGAGGAATAATCCCTAGCCGGGAAGCATGCTACACAGGAAAAATCACCTTTGGGCGTAGTGTTATTTCACGGACAATTACAGTCCGAGGAGGTCACATTTCAAGTGGCCCTGCTCAGCAGCGGATATCACGCTTTATTAGGGCGAGAGGCATTCACAATTTTTCAAGCTATACCCCATTATGGGTACATGAAGCTTAAAATGCCCGGACCTAACGGAATCATCACTCTCGCTAGTGATCCGAACATAGCACTCGCTACCGAAAACAAGACGGCCGCACTAGCCCTCGAGGCACTATCCGAAGCCCTAGCGGCCGAGGAACTCACCGCGATGCGCTCCACGGTGAACAGGGACGATGTGATACTTGATAAAAGATCCAAGTCCGCCTCTTTTAAACCAGCGGATGAAATAGTCAAATTCCGAGTCCACCCAACGGATCTCGCAAAGACGGCCTCCATTGGGGCACAATTAAACCCCGATGTAGACGCCAGACTACGAGAATTTCTATGAGAAAAGCGGGACATTTTGCATGGCACCCTTCGGACATGCCAGAATCCCATCGTCGACCGGGCCGAGCACAGCCTAAATACCCTAAAAGGATTCAAGCCAGTCAAATAGGCTCTTCGGCGCTTTTCCGAACCCAAGAGACAGGCCATGGGAGAGGAGCTAGCCAAACTTCTAGAAGCCGGATCCATCAGAGATATAAAACATCCGGACTGGCTAGCAAATCTGGTGATGGTACCAAAGAAGGATAAATCCTGGCGCCTATGTGTTGATTTCAAAGACCTTAATAAGGCTTGCCCAAAGGATCCCTTCCCCTCCCTCGCATTGATCAAATTATCGACGCTACAGCAGGACACGACTCATTGTGCTTCCTCGACGCTGCATTTCGCTACCACCAAATCAAGATGGCGGAGCTGCACCAAGCCGCAACAAAGATTCATCACTCCATACGTCCCATTCTCGCTTCAACACAATGCCCTTCGGCTCAAAAACGCCGGCGCAACATATCACTCATGATTCGGACATGTCCGGCAAACCAGATCGGCAAAACAAAGGAAGCATATGTAGATGACGTGGTCACAAATCCAAGCATGTCAAAACTCTAGTAGACGACTTGAGGCTCACATTCGACAATCTCCAAAATATGACATTAAGCTCAATCCGAAAAATGCATCTTGACGTTCGGTAGGAAAGCTCTTGGGCTTCACTGTGTCCGGTAGAGGAATTGAAGCAAACCCAGCCAAGATCTGAGCTCTGTCACAATTGGATATTCCAAAAGACCTGAAACAAATAAAAAAAATTGACTGGATGCGTAGCGGCTCTAAGCCGCTTTATTTCCCGTTTGGGAGAAAAGGCGTTACCCCTTTACCGCCTCCTCCGGCGCACCGAACACTTCGAGTGGACGAATGCCGCCACGGCCGGACTCGAAGAAATAAAAGTCATATTGGCAACAAATCCGGTCCTGGCCGCGCCCAACATGGGCGAACCAATGCTATTATATATCGCCGCAACACATCAAGTTGTCAGCGCGGTGCTCGTCGTCGAACGAGAAATGCAGGGCGGACAGGTTCCCTCTTCAAAACCGGTTTACTATGTGTCCACCGCCCTAACTCCATGCAAGTCCCGTACCCACATTATCAAAAGATAGCATACGCGGTGTTCATGGCATCCCGGAAGCTGCGACACTACTTTCAAGAGTGTTCGATAATGGTAGCCTCGAAGTACCTCTTAACGACATTATAAACAACCGCGACGCAACGGGCGGATTGCTAAATGGGCCATAGAGCTCCTTCCATTTGACATAACCTATAAGCCACGACGAGCTATTAAGTCGCAGGTTTTGGCCGACTTCGCGGGTCGAATGGATCAAGTCAACTCCCTAAAGAGTACGGGCGCATACTCCAATTGGATCATGCACTTTGAAGGCTCCAAAATGTTGGCGGCACTGGGCTGTCATCGCCCCGACGTCTCCCCAACCAGTGTGGACACAGTCCAATACGCCCTTCGATAATGTATACGGACTCCAACAACGCAGTCGAATACGAGGCCCATACGCACGGCCTCCGGATGGCGCTCCATAGGCATTAAACTCCTAGAGGTGCGCGATTCAAACCTCGCAATATCTCAAATAAATGTAGACTTTGATGCCAAAGATCCGAAAATGGCAGCGTACCGCAATGCGGTCCTAAAAATGTCAGCATGGTTCGAAGGGCTCGAATTTCATCATATAGCCCGGGATAACAACCAGGTGGCGGACGTTTTAGCACGCATCGGCGCAAAACGCGATGCCATCCCGCCCAACAACTTCCTGGAACGGCTGTTCAAGCCATCTGTACTATGGGAAGGGGAGTCCGGAAATAACAATCCGGACCCAACCGCACTGCCTGACACCGAACACTCTGACACAATCGGAGGCTCTGCCAACGAGATAACACCCTCCGCCCACGAAATAATGGCGGTTATCGCCCCGTGGACGGAACCATTCCTAGCCTACCTAACTAGGCAGGAACTCCCCGAAGACCAAAATGAGGCTCGCTGCATAGTACGAGGATCCAAAGCCTATAAAGTCCATGAGGGAGAGCTCTATAAGAAAAGCACAACAGGAGTCCTTCAAAGGTGTATCTCCGAAGAGGAAGGGCGAAACCTCCTGGCTGAAATTCATGCCGGACTAGGTGGGCACCACGCCGCAGCCCGGGCCCTTGTAGGCAAGGCCTTCCGTACATGATTTTATTTGCCGACGGCCTGGGCAGATGCGCAGGATTTAGTCCAATGATGCGTCGGTTGCCAGCTTTTTGCTAACCAAAGCCACATGCCACCCACCGCCCTCAAAACTATACCCATCACCCGGTGTTCGCGGTCTGGGGGCTTGACATGGTTGGACCCCTTAAGGGAGGAACCCACAAGCAAAAATACCTATTGGTCATGGTGGATAAATTCACCAAATGGATAGAGGCCAAGCCTGTTAAAACGGCCGAATCCGGGCCGGTGATAGACTTCATATCAGGGGTAGTAAACTGTTACAGCGTCCCCATAGTATCATCACTGATAACGACACCAACTTCACGACCGATGAGGTCAAATTATGGTGCAAAAACATGGGCATCAAGCTCGATTACGCCTCAGTCTATCACCCTCAAACAAACGGTCAAGTCGAGCAAGCAAACGGTCTAATCATGAGCGACATTAAACCCAGACTAGTGCGGTCCCTCAAGGAATCTAACACGCACTAGGTTGAGGAGCTCGACTCCGTACTCTGGGGGCTGCGGACCATGCCGAATCATACTACCGGATTCACACCATTTTTTATGGTGTACGGCGCAGAGGCAGTCATGCCCTGCGACATAATGCATGACTCACCTCGTGTGCGCATGTATGAAGAAAGAGAAGCCGAGCTCGATCGGCAGGACAGTTTGGACGCATTGGAGGAGGAGCGCAACGTGGGAAAAGCTCGTTCCGCATTTTATCAACAACAGGCTCGAAGATATCAAAGCAGGGAAGTACGGGCCAAAGCTTACAACGTTGGCGAACTAGTTCTACGCCTGCCGGACAAGGAAAAGGACAAACTCAAGCGCAAATTGGAAGGTCCCTTCATCATCGACCAGGTCCTCGACCGGCGGAGCATACCGTCATGTAAACGACGGATAACCGACTCGAGCCGAACCCATGGAACGCAGCCCGTCTACGAAGATTCTACGCCTAAGCGCCGGACTCCGAGTTCGTCTCCTTCCTCCGTCCACATTTTCTATTTTTGTTGTCTTTTATTTCTCTCCTTCCTCCTCCTTCTTCTTGAAGCCTTTAGAGGCTCGTTTGCGCTTTGTTCACACATACTTGACGCGCTGTCCGCGCTCATTATACCTGGGGGCTTCTTTAACAGAAGCTTATTTATACGGGCTTCATGCCCAACACATGTGTCAAACTTCCGCATGTACCTTTTACTCACCATTATATGCATCGATATGACTTAAGTTTTGGCCAAACCGGGTTGCTGGCTCTGTGCTTACCCCTACATTCCCGATTGTTCGGCTAGGTGGTAAAGGGAGCACCTCTGCGATTGTTATCGCCGTCAGCCGGATGTGTACCTCAGATCGGGTGAAGCCGAAATCTAGAGTTCTTAAGTGAATATTCGGTCGGTGAACCGAAAGATGATTTTAACTATTTATCCATCTGCCCCGGATGATTTTCGCTTTCTTAGCAGTTTGGACATGCACTTTAGGGCATGCCTCCCAGGAAAGGAACCCTTAACTAACTATTCTCCCCGGAAGATGTTTCTTACTATCCATGTAATATAACATAACTAGTTGGGCACTTGTCCGATACATGCAATAATGACCCCTCGCCTTGTCTCCATGCATGCCCCGGTTCTTACATAACCGCGAGGGTATTCGGACACACTCCGGACTATTGGGTCCCGAGGTCGAAGCGAAAAGGTCTGCTATGACAAACGATCTAGAATCCGGCTAGAAGACATTTTTCATGTCATATTCAATTACATAGTCAACTCGACTAATTGTATTCCTCCTCAATGCCATCTAATAGGCTATCTAATTTACGATCTTCTTTGGGAATACTTGGCGGCCAATTCTACTTGGCCGTACACTGCTTTCTGAGGATATCCTTCCCATCAGCCCCACGTCCGACCTCGGCCATGTGGTTTGGGTCACCTTCGTACCGCTGCGTCTTTACCATGGCGAGCCTCCTGGCGCCTTGACAAGAAAGCCGATATCTTCCATAGTCGGAAGCGCCGTGCTCCTTGAAGCCGCTGCCAGCTCCCCAATGCCTTGAGCGGGGAGATAGATGGCCACAAGGCCTGGCGACGCCTTTCATCACCTGCCGAACTTCGTTCGTGCAGGTAGCCCTTGATTCGGAAGAAGATCACCCGAAGAACCGGGCATCTCCTCAGGACGACCTATGAGCAAACCTACATACATGTTTATGTTAGTCGCCTTCCTTGCCGAACTCTTTCAAAGGTCGTTTAAGCACTTACTGAAAATGCCGCGACGAAGCCGTCGATTCTCCTTTACGGAGTCAGCCAACTGGGCATGAACATCCTTTAGTTCCTCACCTAGTTGGGTGTTGGCATCTTGGAGGTTATTTTTCTCCTGCCGCACCTCGTAAGCACGCTCTCGCCGGCCTTTAGCTGGCGCAGAGCTGTTGCTTGTCCGGATCCATCCCGGCGCTTATCTGCAATGTTAATGTCGATTTATGCACGCTGCACTTTGGCGTAAACTACTTCTACTTTGAAGGGCATATATTACCGTAGGGAGTCTTCATGGCTTCCCTTGGTCATGCCGATGCAGCCTCAAGTTGGGCCTTGCACTCTTCAAGCTCCAGGACAAACGGGTATTCTTTTCGGTAAGAACTCAGATTCCAAATGATCCTTAAATCAGTTCTCCTAACTATTTTAAGTCTCAGGGCTCTTGGCATATATAACTGTCAAAATTCCTTACCCGTATGTCTTTCACATACTGCTCCGTGGCTCTGGCTAGGCCATCTTGAGCGGCACCAGGTGCGCCTCTCCCGAACTAAAGGCGTCCAACGCCTCTTGAGAGAAACATGCGTCCACGTAGAATAGTCCGTGGCGCCTATGATTCATGGCGCTCTCCACCTCGACTTGGTGGCGGACGGTGCAGCCGGCATCCTCCGTTGGAGGAGCATCCGATGCACGCCTCGTGTTTGTACCCCTTCCGGACTCAGCTTTTGAGCCCGGTTGGCGAGGTCCGATTGGCAACTTCTCCGGACTCGGTCCGCGAAGCGCTCTTTTCCTGAAAAAACCACGGCGTCGGTGTGCCTCCCAGAACCTCTCCTTAAAACACGATGGCACATCATACCGTTCTTGGCGACGTCTCGAGTCGCACCGAACTTCTTTTCTGCTTGCTGGGCCGAGCTGCCCCTTGTTGAACGGCCGCGGCAGGCTCAGCTTCCCGTTCTGAAGGCACCCGCTGCGAAACACCATCAAATACATGGTGATTAGAAGTAAAGCACGGGTGGGTCATGGTATCCGGACTTCGGTCACGGTTACCTGGGAGGCTGGAAATAATCCGGGGTAGTTGGCCGTAATGGCAACCAAAGCATTGTCGATGCTAAGTTGGTGGAACACCCCGTCGATCAGCTCCACCTTTATATCCGGGTCCTCTTCGGAGGCCGGATCGAGGGACCGTTCCGGATCCTCGGGTTGTGGGGCGGGTTGTGTATCTTCTCCACGGCCCAGCGCAGTTCCTGCGTAGAAACCATGAAATGAGATATTTAACCACGGGAACATGGATCGGACAGCCCACAAAGATATTTGCTTACCCAACTTCGAGGATTATTCGAAGAAAACCCGTTCGGTCGACGCGGAGAAAATCCTCCTCCTCCCCTTTGTACATAGCGGACAAGGTCTTCACCAGTTCGGTGACCGATCCCGCCCTTTATGACCATGGCGGGTGGCATCGTCCTCCCCGTTGAAGTCCCACATGGGGTGGCCCCTATATTGGAGAGGCTGCACTCCCCTCATAATGCAGATTGCAATGACTCCAATCATGGTCAATCCGGCATGAGCCAGTAATCTTATTCGGCTCATCAAGTAAAGGACGTCCCGATCATTTTCCCTCTGGGGGCTCCGCGGGCGCCAGCTAAGGCGCTTCGTCAGAGGAGCGCTGCTAAACTCCGGAAGGCCGATCCAAACAGGATCTGGCAGCGGGACGTCCTCCATGTAAAACCATTCCGAGGGACAGTCCTTGGACGCCTTCTTTGGGGTTCCGAATAAGTATCCGGTCCCGGCGATGCGCCATAGTTCGGCTCCGCCCACTTGATATATTGATCCTTCGTGAGAACGAGGCACAAGGCAGAACAATCTCTTCCACAGAGCGAAATGGGCCTCAACGCCCAGAAACAACTCGCAAAGGGCCACAAAGCCCGCTATATGCAAGATGGAGGCAGGCGTGGGTTGTGCACTGGAGGCCGAGAACTCAAAAAGCCCCCGGAGAAACGGATGGATTGGAAATCCGAGTCCTCTCATTAGGTAAGAGACGAAGCATACCCGCTCTCCCTTAGAGGGATCGGGGACGCTCTCCGCCTGCTTCCCGCCCTTATAAGTGGCGAGTCCGGAACACACCGGAACCATGAAGGCCGGGGGAAGGAATCCCTTGGTTTGGAGCACCACCAATTCATTTGTCGGGATCGAGCATCTCCCCAATCTCCGGGCTGAGGGCTGGGAGCGCGAGAGGAGGAGCCGTCGGCCCATCCATGGTGGAGTGGGTTTTTGTCAAAGGCGCCTGATGAAGGCTCACGAAGGGAGGATGGTGTGATCCGGATCTGGATCACCGTCTCTTTATAGACGGCTCATTTACACAGCAAGGGGGTAAATGTAAAGATACCTGACTTTTCACATTCGATTCGACACGTGGAAGATGGCCATTATTGGGCGTGGAAGCCGAGAAGCGCGATATTCACAAGAAAGCCGGACACTATTCAACATAGGATTCATAGGGGAACCCGCCTTGCAATGCCGAAGACAATCAACACGCCGGACTTATCATCATTGAAGCCTGGTTCGGGGGCTACTGAGGGAGTCCTGGACTAGGGGGTGTCCGGATAGCCGAACTATCATGTTTGGCCGGACTCCTGGACTATGAAGATACAAGATTGAAGACTTCGTCCCGTGTCCGGATAGGACTTTCCTTGGTGTGGAAGGCAAGCTTGGCGATACGGATATGTAGATTTCCTACCATTGTAACCGACTCTGTGTAACCCTAACCCTATTCAGTGTCTATATAAACCGAAGGGGTTTAGTCTCAGAGACGAACAACAATCATACCATAGGCTAGCTTCTAGGGTTTAGCCTATACGATCTCGTGGTAGATCTACTCTTGTACTACCCATATCATCAATATTAATCAAGCAGGAGTAGGGTATTACCTCCATCGAGAGGGCCCGAACCTGGCTAAAAACATCGTGTCCCTTGTCTCCTGTTACCATCCGCCTAGACGCACAGTTCGGGACCCCCTACCCAAGATCTGCCGGTTTTGACACCGACAATGGGGTTGTAGGCCGGATGGGTCGCCGCCATGAACTGAGCTAGGGCTGGGTACCCGAGAATAGCATTGTACGGGAGGCTGATGTGGGCCATGTCAAATTCGACCAGCTCAGTGCAGTAGTTGTCGTGGGTGTCGAAGGTCACGGGAAGATGGATCTGTCCCAGGGGGCTGGAGGAGCTGCCTCCGATGCCGGAGAAGGGCTTGCTCGGGCGGAGCCGCTCGAATGGTACGTGAAGCAGGCTGAAGGCCTCCACCGAGAGCACGCGTTCGGCCGGGCGCCGCCGTCGATGATGGTCTTCGTGACGGCTACATGGCAGATGGTGGGTGTGCAAAGCATAGGGAGCACACCCGAGCCGACGGTGGTGACGGGGTGATCTTCCGAGTCGAAGGTCAGGTCGGCCTTGGGAGCTACCCAACCCAGGGGAGCTCCCTGCCGCACGGAAGTGGTGCTGATCTGGCAAAAGAACGGCTTGGCGTGGCAGTCCGAGGGTGGCGCTTGCGAGCCACCGAGGAGGGCCGCGACCGCATGGGGTGCGGCCGCCGCGAAGCGCGCGGCGAAGAGGCCGCGCAGCTCCTCCCAAGATGCCACCGTGGATCCGGGGAGGTTGATCAGCCAGGCGCGCGGCACGCCAGTGAGGGCCATGGGAAGCCAGTTGGCCATGACCTTGTCATCGCCCCCAGCCTTAAGGACGGCCTCCTCGTATGCCATCAGGAAAGCCACCGGGTCCGCCCTGGCTGTCGTGGCGGTGGCATCTCAACTTGAACTTGGGCGGCCATCGCACGACTCGCCGGCGGGGCCAAGGCTCAGAGCCCCCTGGCCCAGCCACTGGCACCAGCCGTTGGAGCCGGAAGCACGACACCTGCCATGTGGGCGAAGCATGGTGATGGCGGAGCGCAGATTGACGGAAGGAAAGCTCCGGCGCACCCCTACCCGGCGCGCTAAATGTCGGATTTCGGGTTCCGGCAAAACCCTTGAGGTTCGAACACTAGGGTGCGCGTGAAGATCTCCCCTACAAATCATGCCCTCAGCCTCACCGCGATCTCAAAGCCTAGCTCCACGAACTCGCAACACAAGAGACACGAGATTTATACTGGTTCGGGCCACCGTTGTGGTGTAATACCCTACTCTAGTGTGGTGTAGTGGATTGCCTCTTGGGCTGAGGATGAACAGCACAAGGTGAAGAACAGCCTCCTGAGGCGAGGTGTTCTTGTGCTTGGTGGGCGTGAGGATGATCTGAATCTGTCCCCTCCTACTGTGGTGGCTAGTCCTATTTATAGAGGCCTGGTCCTCTTCCCAAATATTGAGCGGGAAGGGAGCCAACAACGGCCAAATTCGAAGGGAGACAGCTAGTACAAGCTATCCTAATTAAAGGTGGTCTTCGCCTGCCAAAGGCTCTGGTGGTGACGCCATCTTGGCTCCACGATGACCTTCGCCCTGCCGTCCTGCTAGTCTTGGTCTCGTTGCACCGGTAAGGAAACCGTTGCCTGATGCCTCGGTACTCCTCGCCTGCGCTTGCCTCCTTAGCACCAAAGAGGAAACAAGGACACTGCACGCGCTGGCGCATGCGTGGCGCCTGCCTGGTCTTGGTCGTCATGGCTTGCGTCATTGGAACCTCGCGAGGTTCGCCTTGCCTTGATCTCTCCGCCCCTCGCGAGCCAGCTTGGTGAGGCTGCTCCTGAGGAGGTCTTGTGTCGTCCTCCTCGCGACGCTTGGCCCCTCCGAGGGTCTTGGGTATTTGCTGTTGAAGACGGGCCATACTGGGCCGCAGGTGGAGCCACGCCGTGGGCCGCTGTCACATCCCCAGTTCTGGTAATGCTTAGTGCTTGCATTAGAGTGTTGCATCATGTTTACTTTTCCGGAAAACTTGAAATGGGGGATTGATCAAACCCTACCACCAGATCAAATCAAATAGGTTCAACATAAAAAATTTCCAATGAACCTGAAACGCCCTTCTAAAATGTTCATCACCTCTGCCTTGGTCTTAAACCACTGTCAAAAGTGATGCACAAATTTCTAGGACAACAGAGGGTCATTGGATTGAATCATTAGTTATTTGCATTTGGGCATTTAAATGATATAAAATATTTTAAATGCTCAAATAATCATGAACTAAAATCTTTATTGTTGGAAATATTCCAAACAGTAGCCTTGAGCAGTTTCATGATTTTCGAGTTAGTTTTAGTATTTTAATAAAAGCCCTAAAGTTGCAGAGGAAATAGAAAACAGAGATAAAAGAGAGAGAGAGACTAACCTGGCAGCACACTTACCTGGCCCAGCTCCTCCAGCAGGCCCAGCCCATCTGGCAGCCCAGCCACCTGGCCGGCCCACCGAGGGCAGGGGCGTCTTCTTCCTCCTGCCAAGGCGGAGGAGAAGCTAGCCACGCAGCGCCCTGGCGCGTTACACGCCGCAGCTGCCTGCTCGGGCTGTTCCTCGTCAGCTCGACGTCTTCCGCGACGCCACGCAACCCCGACCCTCTCACTCTCCCCTGGACCCCTTCTCCCTCCTCTGCTCTCTCTCCTTGTGCCCGAAGCGGAGCTCATCGCCACCGCCGCCGCTGTTGCACTCCGCAGCCTCCCCTTGACCCCTCGTGCGTGCCCAGTGGCTCGGCTACCTCGTCCTCGACCTCCTCGCCAAGCCAAGCTGCTGACGCCGACGCCAACGCCTCACCGTCGTCTTCTTCAACGTCGGGCAACCGAGATCGCCCGGTGACCAGTCGCCCGCCTCCGACGCTTCCCGAGCTCGCTGAGGCCACCCGAGCGAATCACCGTGAGCTCTGCGCGGATCCCCTCATTCCTTCCCTTTGATTTTCGAGCCGTGACGCCGCCTTTGATTTATCAGTAGCCATCGCCGCTTGAGCTCATCGCCGACGCAGCTCCGGTGACCAAATGGTCACCCCGGCGAGTCCAACTTGCTCCCCGCAACGCGTAGTGCCCCGCTAGACCTTCGCCTCACTTGTTTGCGCATCGCAACGCCAACGCCACACCCACACGAACTCCGGCCGCCACCAAAGCTCGTCGCCGGCATGATTCCGGCGACTCCTGCGCCCAACTCCGCTTCCTCTTGATGCGGGCGGGCAAGGGCAACCCCCTGGTGCCCTCAGTTGCCACTGCCGTGGCCTCTAGGGTGGACGCCGTCGCGTTTGTGTGCTCGTCGGCTGCCAACTCCGGTGAGATGACGTGGCCGCCATTAGGGCCTAAGCACCCTACTAATTACCCTCGAGTCAATGACAACCGGCCCCACCGCCCAACTAACCGGCTAACTAAAACAGATTAGGTTAGTGTAACTTTACCTGCTTAGATTAGTGCTAACACCGTGGACCCCACGTGTCAGATTTTGACTTGGTCAAGTCAACGTTGACCGGTCCCACCTGTCATACACCCAAACCAGCCTGAGACACTGACGTATGGGTCCCACAGGTCAGGTTTGACCCGGGGCAGCTCAGTTGACCTGCCGACATCACAGTGACGTCACCCTGACGCAATAAAGCATTTTCTCGGATTTAAGTTTATTCAGGAAATTCCAGAAAATGTCATAAACTTCTAAAATTCATAGTAATTCAACCGTAACTCCAAATGAAATAATTTATATATGAAAAATGATCAGAAAAATCTAATCTATCCATCTGTACCATTTTCATGCATGTTAGAACAACTTATACCTGCTGATCAGGTCAAATCAATTAAATGTCATTTAAACTCTCACATATGGAGTTTGAATTTGAACCTAGTGTTCAAACCAACCCCATTTAACTTGTGCTAGATGCATTAGGCCAATCAATAGCATATTGCCATGACATTATCATGCATCGTAATTGTTGCATTGCATTAATTGTGTTCCTCTTTGTTTGCCGGTATTTGTCCCCTCTCAGTAAGACGTGTACCGACGATGAGATCGATGAGACTGATGAAGAGCTATATTATCTTCGGAAGTGCCAGGCAAGCAAAAACCCCTTGTTCATTCCGATACAATCCCACTCTCTCGCTCCTGCTCTCTTTTACTGCATTAGGACAACAACGATTCAACTATTACATGTTGCGGTAGATGAACCCCTTTATCCTCTGCATGACCTGTCATTCCACAGTAAATAGATGAAACCCACTAGCATGAGTAGGAGTTGTTTGAGCCCTGTTGTGCCTACTCATTCATGCTTGTTGTCATGCCTGCCATCGCTTAGAGTTGATTCAGGTCTGATTCATCGGGGATAAATCGGAGGTGTGTAAACATGTCCTACTGTGTGTGAGCTAAGTGTGTGAACACGATTTGGTAAAGGTAGCGGTGAGAGGCCATGTAGGAGTACATGGTGGGTTGTCTCTGAGTTCTGTGTTTGTGATCCATGAACAGTTACTACCACACATTGGGATCCTTAATTGACTCTCTCGGCTTCTTAACCACCCTTGTCCTTTGTCCGGGAGTTGCAAAGTAGTTTACGGTGTTTTGTAGCATCTTTGGGGAGCATACTTGGCGCTGACCTTAGGGTGGGCTGTGTTGCAGTGGGCACATGGCAGTCTTAAGAAGCGCCCGTTTGGTGTCTCGGGAACCCTGCACTCTTCGTTCGGGGCCGTTAGTTGAAACCTCGGACGGAATCCCTGCGTATGGAACCCGAATAGGCGATTAACCTGGACTAGGGACTTGAGTGTTTAGGTAGGCCGTGGCCGACACCCTCGCCAAAGCTTCCGCTTGAAGGTTGCCGAGATACATGACGTGTACATGGCGGTAAGTGGCGAGGCGTGTGAAGAAGTACACCCCTGCAGGTTAATATGATCTATTTGAATAGCCGTGTCCGCATGAGAAGGACTTGGGTTGCCTATAACAGTTCATAGACAAGTGAAAGTGGATACTCTAAAATCGCGCAAGATAAGCGTGGAGTGCTATGGATGGCGTTCTCGTAGGGAAGACGGATCGAATCCATAGTGGTGTATTGATTGGTGAATATGTGGACTCGTGTAATACACCTCAAAAGAGTTACTTGCGATCGTAGTTCAGATATGCCACCGAGTCAAAGGCTAACTTCTGCAGGTTAAACTCCACCACCCCCTTTGTTGATAATGATGCATGTGTAGTTAGATTCTGATGTAAGTCTTCTTGCTGTACATTTGTACTCACGTTTGCTTATTTTATGTTTTTTGCGTAGAGACTTCGGCCTCACTAGTAGTTCCGTGTGGACTTTGGCGTTTAGCTTGTTACCTCAGCTACGATCTTGTGCCCTCGGCGGAATCTGGTAGATAGTCGGGCTTCTCGGCCTTTTCATTTATAGTTATGCGTACTCGGACATGTTAAGCTTCGCATGTGTTTGACTTGTATGCTCTGAATCTTTGGGTCGAGAGACCCATGTTTGTAATATCTTCGCCTCGGAGCCTAATGAATAAATACTTTGAGTCGTAGAGTTATGTTGTGATGCCATGTTGTATTTACACATATTGAGCATATTGTGTGTATGTTTGAAATGCTTGGTATGTGTGGGATCCGACAATCTAGTTGTTTATCCTTGGCGTGCTCTCTTATGGGGAAATGTAGTCTAGTGCTTCCTTGAGCCATAGTACTCCGCTACAGCCAGTTCACCTGAGTCTCGCTAGCCCAGACTACCGCTCTAGACACTTGGTAGCTGGCATGTGTTTTACTTCATTCTCGTGTCTGTCCCCTTGAGAAATGTCACGCTGGTGACATCCGGAGTCCTGCCTAACTCGCTACAGCCCGGGGTCCGGAGTCCCTGTTAGCCAGTGCTACAGCCATTCTACACGCTGGCCACGACATGCTCAAAGTTGATTCATGTATGCCTGTCCTCATGGGTTAGTACCGCTTTGGGTTCACGACTAGCCATGTCGGCCCGGGTTCTCTGTCATATCGATGCTAGCGACACTATCATATACGTGAGCCAAAAGGCGCAAACGGTCCCGGGCCATGGTAAGAAAGCGAAACTTCATTAGAATACCGTCGTGGGGCATAAAGTGATATGAGGTGTTACCAAGCTAGATCGATGTGACTTGGAATCGTGGTCTGACAGCTTTGGTATCGAGCCCCGATCATCAGAGGATTACCAAGCCAAACCGGTCAAGTTGTGTCTAGAAATGCTTTAGTTATGTAAGGGAATTGATTGTGGAAGGGAGCGTAAGGCTCTTTTTACTCCTTATACCTCATGGCCTTCTTATCTCGAGTCATCCTCTTTCTCTTCTACGGGATTAAGAACTAGGCTTATCATCTATCTATTAGGATGACGTGTTACTAATCCATAGACTTTTAAGATTGTTGGTTTCGCCCGATTCGGTTTCTACTACTTCCGTGTGTTCATAGTTGGTCTCGGAACCTTGATGTTGTGCTTCTGAGTGGTTATGCCACCATTTTTGCAGGATGTCTCAAATCATTTTGAGCATTTACAGCCATTATGTTGTCCGAGTCATCCCAGATTTCTAAATAGTATGATGCATTTGCAAATCCCTTCTCTCCATTTATAATGTTCATCTGGGCCAGATTAATCACACAAATTAGTATGTTGAGGTACTCCGCTGCCTCAACATATATGTTGGAGTTATTATTATGACCTAGGTGTTTTAGGGAGTCACCTAGTAATCTAGCCATATTTTGTGTTCCCGGTGTGATGATTCTGGCCATTATTCTCGAAAGCATCCTGTGATGCCATTTAGTAGTAGGTATTCTATTCCTGGGTTCTTGACCCGAGATTCACCCTACTTACCTCCTGTTGATAGTGTTTGCTAGTTCCTTTAGGATATTAGCAACTTTGCGATAGTCCTCGAGGTCCGTGGTATTTCCTTCTTCCAAATACCATGAACCATTAAGGCAGAAGTTCTCGAACCAAAAGATCACAATAAGAGTGCTCTTGATGAGTTCTTTGTTCTATATCGTGAATCTGCCAGTTCTACTTTCCTGCATGAGTTATCCGGAAGAAACCTGTTGAACTTGATTCGACATACTAACCTATGCATCCACAACTCAGAAAGTTATATGTTCCTCGAGTTGTTCCTCCTTAGTTGTATTTTGACCCCCGTCTATCAATTGTTAGTCAAGGGTATGTGTGCGATCGTGTTTATCGATGCCTATTATCCTTGTGGTCCGTCAAGCCATTCTATTCCGGAATGACTAGGAGAAACAAACTCCAGTACCTCATCCATTTCCAGGATTGGGTCAAAGCAGTTGTAATCCGCAGATCAAATGCAATCAAGCTTTTGATTCTGTTCTATCCTGAAGTATTACCCACTTTATGTCAGGAATGTCGGTGTACTAGAGTAGGGGTACCCTAGTATCCCGAACTCGTGCATGGACAGTCGTAGCACCCCGCGGCAAGGCTTGATTGGTCACCGCCAAGATCCTCCGTGGCTCCTTTTGAGCCATTCAAGAACAAAGTATATAGCCAAGAAGACAAGGCCCCGGCAAGAGGAGCTTGCCGGGAAGGCCACTCAAGGCACGCAGAAGACAAGACCCCGGCAAGAGGAGCTTGCGGGAAGGCTCAGAACGCGACAAGCCTCCCAAGCCGCGACAAGGATTCAGCAGCGGCGAGGCACTTGCCGCGCAGTAACCTCTCTTCATCTCCGCTCCAGCTCACCCATCAACGTGTCGCCATGGGACCATTCCATGCGCACGTGTCAAGAGGCTGTGCAGCCGGCGGAGAGCAGCGATAAGCAGCGCTGACAAGCCCGCCATCGTGGCAAACGGTGGTGCCCTGTTGCACTGTTTGGACGACAAGGACAGGCATTTAATGCTTTTGTCTTGCCGTCAGAGTTAGGTATATCGCACTGTACACTGTTCAAGTAGGTGTACCAACTACTGTTTTTACATTTTTACCCTCTTCTATATTGCCGCTTGTCGGAGACCCCTTGAGCATATAAAAGGAGGCCCGTGCGCAACGTAGAGGAGGTTGGAACATTCTCTCACGCTAGGTCTTGTAGCTCTCATCGCTCCCTAGCAAGAACACAATACAATCATACAAGCAGCGATGGAGTATTATCTCTCCGGAGAGCTCCGAAGCTGGGTAAAGCCTTTCGTGCTTGCCGCCTCGATCCGCTCTTTGTGCGATCTCCGCCCCCCTCCGAACCACAAGGGGCACAGTCCGCTGACCCCATAGGTGTTCGTGGGTCCGATCAGCCTCCCGACATCTTTGGGCGCTAGGTAGGGGCGTCGAGGCCGTGTGAACCCGATCCGGCGTGCACACGAAGCGGCGTCTTCATCATCTTCAACATCTTCGCGACATGCCACCGAAGAAGAAGGCTCCGGCGGCGTGAGCCGTCGCGTCGTACCCACCATCACCCGAGCAAGCGGGTGGTGGAGTAAACTGTTGGCCCGGAAGAACAGGCGCCCGGCGAAGGAGTTCGTGGCGTTGCCAAGTCCAAGGACAAGGCAGCGTAAACCTCGGCGTCCGCACACCCCGCGCCCATCTCAGAGGCAGCGGGACCAACAGCGTCATGGTATTCACAATACCATACGCTCGTTGGATCAAGACCGACCTGGAGGATCTCGAGACCCTCAAGACCAGCGTGCACACCAACGTGCTGGCACGAGCGAGATATGGTCGCCTGGACGGGAGGCTGCTCCTTCTAACATAGTTAGAAGTCCGAGCATCTCCCGCTCCTCGCATCGTTCACCATTGCCACCCACTACTCCAGCAGAGGCTCTGGCGAGAGCTCACCGTTTTTGGATTACCCTCCAGCGGCCGAAAGTCGACGGTGGAGGGCTACCATCAAAGCCTCATCGGCTTTGCTAGCGGCGGCAGCTCGCGGCAACCAACCACATCACTGCCGCGGCAAGACGACAAAGCACGAGCCGGCGGCGACGAGACTTGTGGAGGTGCAACCACCACGCATTCTCCGCCCCGAAGGCCAAGATCGCTGACTCGCCGGATCCACCTCGACGACGACTCCACCGCGTCATCTGATCCACGAGCTCGCCGCGATCAGCGCCAAGTTCTTCATGAGCAAGAACAAGAAGATGCTCGAACTCGCATCGAGCGTCGAAGAAGCGGCGTCGATCCGAAAAAGCGCCGGGCCCTTCCGTCGACATGCGCGCCCGGAGGAACCAGCGACTTGCCGTCTGTGGTAGGTTGCCCTGCGTTCACTCGTGAGCTGCGGCAAGTCCGGTGGCTCAACAACAAGAACTTCAAGCCGACGTGCGGAGAAATGCGATGGCAGGGGCACTCCGTCGAGTTCCTCGACATCTACACCATTGCGATTACAAGCTGCGGGGACGAGACGACAAGATCCTCGCCAACTATTTCCCACTGGTACTCAAGTCCAACGTCAGATCTTGGCTCATGCACTTGCCGGACAGCTCTATATCCTCTTGGGCAGATTTGTGCCATCAGTTTGTTGGCGCCTTTACAGGCAGCCACAAACCTCATGGCCAAGAGAGTGACCTTCATCTGCTCGCCCAAAAGGAAGGAGAGTCCCTGCGCAAGTTCATTCGGAGATTCAGCTGCAGTACTACAACATCCCGGATGTCCACCCTGCCCGGTGATCAGCGCGTTCCACCGAGCGTGCGGAACTGCGCAGGATGAGGGAGGAGATGGCGATGCGCCATAAAGTCAAGGACGTCGATGAGCTGTATGCGCCTTGGCCGACAAGTGCACGTCTTTGAGGAAGGAGGAGACTCGGGGAGAGAATGAAGCGAGGATCTCGACAGCGAGGAGACCCCCGGCAAAGAAGAGCCGTGGCGAGGCAACAGGAAGAAGAAAGGCGAGAAGTGCTAGCTGTTGAGCAGTCCGGCAATGGAGGTGGCGACAAGAACGCCAAGGCTGGTGGCTCCGGCAAGGAGGTTGCCACGACGCCAACCACCGATCTGTGGCGGCCGACAAGCGGGGACGGCTCCGCAAGCAATCTTGCCAAGATCCACCGCACCAAGGGCCCACGACCTCCAGAGCTGCAAGAAGGTCGAGCAGCTTGTTGAACAACGAGAAGGCTGAGTACTGGCGGCGCGACAAGGAGAAGGCCCAAGAAGGTGCTTTGGTGGAGCCAAGAAGAAGAGACCCGGCGGGGAGGAGCGCCCTTGGCAAGGCCAAGCAGCGGCAAGGAGACAGACCTCCCCGCGGCCGCGACAAGGACAAAGACGAAGACGACGATGAAGACATAGATGATGATGACGCCGACGAGCAGGAGTTTCAGAAGGCTACGGAGGTCCTCTGCGTTGACGGAGGTGCTTCCCTGCACACTTCCCACCGCCAACTCAAACAGTGGATGCGGGAGGTCAATGCAGCGGAACCATCCGTAGAGTCACGCAAGCCTCTGAAATGGTCAAACCGCCTATCATCTTTGATATTGAGGACCACCCTGATCGCATAATCTGCGGTCGGGTGCTTGCCGATGTTGGTCTCACCAACTACACCGCAACCTCAAGGTCACCAAGATGTTAGTTGACGGCGGGGCCGCTTGAATCTGATCTCCTCGCGGTGCTCCGAAGCTTCAGATCCTGACAATGAGCTCGAAGAGACTGGCACATTCCAAGGAATCAATCCGGGAAGGAGTAAGCCGAAGGGGAAGATCACGCTGCCGGTAACATTTGGCAGCGAGCTGAACTTTAGGACTGAGAAGGTCACGTTCGACGTCGCTGATTTCCCATTGCCTTACAATGGGATACTCGGCCGTCCAGCACTCGCCAAGTTCATGGCAGCATCTCATTATGCCTACAACTTACTCAAGATGCCAGGCCCGATAAGCATCATCTCTGTCCATGGCGACAAGAAGGATGCTCTTATCTGTGCCGACAAGATCTACCGGGATGCAGCAGCTGCGACGGAAAGCAAAACACTTGCCGCTGAAGCTCCCGAGGGAAAGAAGAAGACCAAGTTCGGCAAGAGCTCTGATGCCCACTCCGGCAAGCGCACCTCTTCGGAGTGCTGCACTACCGTCGAGGACGCACCATCGAGCTCCACCGGCAAGTGCAAGAAGACGATGGCTGCTCCGCCGAAGACCAAGAAGGTGTCCGCCAAGGAGGACGGCGCTGGTGGTACCTTCACCATCAGTGCCTCTCTCGACCCCAAATAGGAAGAAGCGGCGCTCGTTGCTTTCCTGTGAGCGAATGTCGGCGTGTTTGCATGGCAACCGTCGACATCCCCGGTGTTCCCTGAAAGTGATTGAGCACCGCCTTTGGCCGTTTAATCCTCATCTTGGCGGCCCGTCAAGCAAAAAGTCGAGAAGCAAGCGGTGGAGCGCCAAGAGTTCATAGCGAAGAGATCAAGAAACCGGAAGCGGCAGGCCTTGTCGAGGAGTGCTCCATCCTACGTGGTTGGCCAATCCTGTAGTCGTGCGCAAGGCAAATGGAAAATGGAGACTTTGTGTTGACTTCACGGATGTTAATAAAGCTTGTCCCAAAGACCCATTTCCCTTGCCGCGCATCGACCAGATTATTGACTCCACGGCTGGATGTGATTTGCTTTCGTTTCTTGATGCATATTCAGGATATCATCAGATCTTCATGGCAGAAGAAGATGAGGAAAAGACCGCATTCATTACTCCATGTGGCACATACTGTTTCATACGTATGCCTTTCGGATTGAAGAATGCTGGTTCAACATTTGCAAGAGTAGTCCATGACGCTTTTGAGCCGCAAATGCACAGAAATGTAGAAGCCTACATGGATGACATAGTGGTCAAAAGCAAGGACAAAGCAACTCTGGTTCAAGACTTAGATGAGACCTTTACAAATCTGCGCAAGATCAACCTCAAGCTCAACCCCGAAGTGCGTGTTTGGAGTCCCTTCCGCAAGCTTCTCGGGTTCTTTCATCTCGGCCGAGTTGAAGCCAATCCCGACAAGATCAAGGCCATTGAGCAGATTGAAGCACCAAAAGCGCGTCAAGGATGTACGAAGGCTTGCCGGTTGCGTGGCTGCTCTCGGCAGGTTTATCTCTGGTCTGCAGAACGCATACCGCCATTTTCAAGATTTTGAAAAAGGCAGGTCCAATGAAATGGACTCCGAAGCGGAGGCTGCTTGTGCAGACTTGAAGAGATACCTGTCCTCCACCACAACACTTGTCGCACTCTAAGCCACAAGAGAAGTTGCTGCTATATATAGCGGCAACCAATCAAGTGGTTAGTGCTGCGTTAGTGGCGGAGAGGAGGCGGATGACGAGCTAGCAACCACGGCAGACACATCCAGCGACAAGCGAGGGGCTTCACGACAAGCTCTGGTCCCGACAAGGATGGATCTGCGTGACGCAGGGCAAATCTGAGAAAAGGATGGTGCGGTGCCACACTGTTTACTTTGTCAGTTCCCTCCTGCGGGGGGCTAGGTCAAGGTACTCTGGTGTGCAGAAATTGCTTTTCGGCCTTCTCATGGCCTCGAGAAAGCTGCGCCATTACTTCCAAGCACATGAGATAACAGTCGTCACTCGCTTTCAGCATTTGAAGAGGATCTTTGAGAATCGAGAAGCGGCAGGCGGGATTGTCAGTGGGCATCGGAACTATCAAGCTTTGGCCTCAAGTTTGAAAGCACTTCAACTATCCAAAGCGAGCATTGGCAGAATTCATAGCGTAATGGGCGCCAATACCGGATGAAGAAATTCTAGAGACGAGCATTCTGTCACGAAGCAAGCAAAAGAGTGGCTGATGTACTTTGATGGTGCCTTCTCGCTGCAAAGGCGCCGGTCTTTGGCGTGCTGCTTATCGCACCCACCGGCGAGCACCTCAAGTACGTAGTCCAGATGCACTTTCCCAAGGAGCAAGCGACAAACAATACTGCAGAGTATGAAGGTTTGCTTGCCGGTCTCAGGATCGCAGTGGACCTTGGGTCAAGAAGCTTATCGTCAGGGGTGACTCGTAGCTGGTCGTCCGCCAAGTAAACAAAGATTATCAGAGTCCATTGATGGAAGCCTACATTGATGAAGTGAGGAAGCTAGAGGAGCACTTTGACGGCCTGCAAATGGAACATGTTCCAAGAGCTCAGAATGATATTGCTGATGGCCTATCAAAGAAGTCGCTGCACTTAAGTTGCACAATGGAACCAGGGATTTTGTGCTCAAGCTAACTCAACCGACCGTAACACCATCAAGCTGGACAGGACAAGAAGAGGAAGTTGATCTCTGGTGACTACTTTCCAGCAGAGCTTCCGAAGTCGCCGCCAAGAAGGTCCCCAAGATCGACACCAACAGAAGCTGAGGCGATCTGCTCCGACAAGCCCGAGGTTTGTTTCGTTGAAGCGACGCTCCCGACAAGTTTTGCTCCGGCAAGCTTGCCGGGGAGCATCAAGCTCCGGTGAGCCGCAGGTTCTTGTCGTGGAAGGCGATGTTCCCACACCAGCGAGATGTGCCTTTAGTCCTTGTTGTCGAGCCGCAAGCTCCAAAGATGGGCGCAGAGATTGTTCGCTTCCTTCGCATGTGAGAACTTCCGAAGAGCAAGAAGAAGCGGAAAGAAGTAGCCCGGCAGTCAAGTATGTACCAGTTTGTCGACTGGCATACTGTTATGCAGAAGAAGACTCAACGGGGTGAAATTGAAGTGTATTTGCGGGAAGATGGACGAAGAAAACTGTTGGCGAGAGATACATGGAGGCATATGTGGTCACCACATTGGGCGCAAGAGCACTTGCCGCAAAGCTTTCCGGCAAGGTTTCTTCTGGCCGACAACCCTCCGGGGATGCAACTGCACAAGTAACCAAGTGTGAAGCGTGCGATTCCATTCCAAACAGATACACCAGCCAGCTCAAGCTCTCCAGACGATCCCTTTATCCTGGCCATTTTTGATGCAGGGCTCGACATCCTCGGCCCCTTTCCCCGAAGCTGTCGGGGCTTTGAGTACTTATGCGTCGCGGTCGACAAGTTCACAAAGTGGCCCAGGAAGTGGAAGCGATGAGGAAGGTGGCGGCCGGTCGGCCGATCAAGTTCTTGGTCGATTGTTTGCCGTTTTGAATCCCTAACGGGATCATCACCGACAACGGCACGCCAATTTCTGAGTCGCACCTTCATGCGATGCGTCCAAGATCTTGACGCCAAGGTCTGCTTTCATACATTGCTCACCCGAGAAGCAACGGTCAGCGAGAGAGGGCAAATCTTTGAAGTGCTCTTGCGGGCTCAAGACCAGAACTTTCGGCAGGCTGCACAAGTGCGGAAGAAAGCTGGATTGAGGAGCTGCGGTGGTTCTTTGGTCGATCGGGACAACGCCAAATCGAGCCAGCGCCGACACCCTTTGCTCTAGTCTATGGAGCGAGGCAGTTCTCCCCACGGAACTCGTGATACGGATCGCCTCGAGTGCTCGCTTACGATGAGCTTGAGCAAGAGCAGCTGCGACAAGATGACGCTGTTGCTCCTTGAGGAAGATCGTCTTCGGAGCCATGTCTGAGCTACTCGTTACCGGCAAGCTTTTCGTCGCTACCATAACCCGCAAAGTTAGTGCCGAAAGCCTCGAGGAAGGCGACCTTGTTCTTGGTAGCGTTCGGTCCGCCAAGAATTCAAACAAGTTGACGCCGAGGTGGGAAGGCCCTTATCGGGTGAAACGAGCCACTAGGCACTGGCGCTGTTCTGCCTTGAGACCGAAGATGGCATTCCGTGAGCAACTCTGGAACATTGAGCATCTTCGTAAGTTTTACCCATAGGGCGCGGTTGCGGAACCTGTTCCGCAGCCACCTTTTGTACAAGTCTTGCCATTGTTGCATGTAATCCTTTGTACAAAGCCGGGCGCAGACCCGATGCATCAAGAAAGCTCATGTGTTGTGCACAATTTGTCAAATTCATGCTTTCATCATTTTATTGCATGTTTTGACTAACACTTTGTGCAGCACCCACACCGGCAAGCAACCTCGAGCCACTAGGCTCCAAGACTTTATTTTCTCTTCCTTCTCTTTCTCAAGGAAGAAAAGGTTCCCTCGTGCACAAGTTAACCAGGGGGGGAGGAGAAGATAATACTATGGACCAAGTGTTGCTCGAGGAAGTTTCACTTGTCGGGGAGCAAGCAACAGAAAAGCTAAGTTGCCAAAGTTTGAGCAATCAGTTCTTAAATTTTTAAGTTATCTTCCTCGAGCGATAGTACTTTGTATGGAAAACATGCGGCATTAGAGGAACCAACTTCGCGAGGCTAATCGCGCCCTTACTTTGTTTCGAGTCCGCTCAACAACTTAAGTGAGCTGCAGCTAGTCACGACAAGGTTGCTTGTCGGAGGCTGACACCGCCCGACGGAGTTCTTGACGTTCGCACTCGGCCTTCGCGGCAAAGGTGCCTGCACCGACAAGTTCCCTAAAACCGTAGGGCAAAAACGTACAAAGAAAGAAATCAAGTAGAGGAAATAACGTTGCATTCATCACCTAAGATAGAGTATATTACAAAATGACTTGTCGCAGATCTAATGAATTGTTCTAAACATGATCAGCAGCGACAAGGGGAAGATAAAATTGGCGGCCTAGTCTACACGGTCGCCATCAATCCTCTTGATCTTGTTCACCTTGTCCACGATGGGCGCGACAAGGGCCTTGACCTCCTCCACGTTGGCATCTGGCGGCAAGGATCTGAGGACGCCTTTGAGGTTGAGGCCTGGATTGCGGAAGGCCACCTTCATCAACACCTTCTCAAGGGCTCCTGCACAGATCTGGCGTGATTCCTCGGCCATTGCTTTGGGACCTCTTCCCGAGTCGGCTGGAGGCCCGTCACCACAGCCTTGAAGAATAAGCTGAGCTTGGCGCTGGGTTGGAGGTGCTCGTCGGAGGAGTATGCAAGATCCGCCATCCCAGCTCCATCAACTCATTGTGGATGCCGGCCGTGAGTATCCACAAGACCTTGATCGGTGCTCCTCGCTCTCCCTCAAGGCGCTCTGGGTGGCAACAACATCCGCCAGCAGCTCCTCTTTGGCCTTGATCGTCTCCAACAGGCCCACCTCTCGCTCCTTGGCGCCGTCCAGCGTCTGCGTCTGCGTCGAGTGCTCGGCTTGGTGAAGATCTGCCTTGGAATCCTTGGCGGCGTCGAGCTCCTTGATCCCTATCGTGAGGCAGCCTGCAACTCTCAAGAGTGTAGGCGTCCTTCTCGGCGCTTTCAGCGCTTGAATGGCTGACAAGCTCCTCGCCGCTCTTTTGAAGATCGGCCTCCAGCTGTGCCACCTTCGCCTTCAACTCCTCCTTGGCGGCCTCGGCGGCAGCAGCAGCATCGCCGCTTCTTTAAGCGCCCGCCAGAAGTGACTCCTCGCGCGACAAGCTCTTCCTCATGGCTGTCCAGTTGACCTTCCGCTGCGCCCATTTCGCTTTCCCTATCACGGAGAGCTTCTCGGCTGACCAGCTGCTCCTCTCCTCAGTGCGGCCTTCTCAAGGATGAAGGCCGTGCGCTCTTACGCAAGTTGCTCCAGCGCTTACGCTACGTTCCGGAGAGTTTCTTGGTTAGCGCTCAGGAGATCTTAGCAGCGCTTCTCCATGTCCGCTCCCACCCTCGCGACAAGTGCTTCCCGGGACTCCAACTTGGCTTGCCGGGCGCGGTAGAGCGACAACAGCTTCTTCAACAGTTGCTCCTCCTCGGACTCGCCGCTGCTCCTGCTCGGCGCTTCCACCAGCGTCAGCCCAGCGGAGGCGAGCAACTCTCCGTCGAAGGTCTCTCCTTCGATCGCCGCCCTGGAGCTCGACTCCCAGGGGAGTTTGATGAAAACGCCATCGCCGGCCTTCAAGTAGGTGCCGGGCTGGGCTCCTCGAACTGGCAGCCTGCAACGGCGGCGAAATCGTGACGGTCGGTGTAGCGCCGGCGCTCCTGCGGCCTCTGGGCGTCGGTCGCGATCGCCTGACCCTGGCGGCATGTGCCGGCAGCCTCGGTGGCCTCTGGGCCGACAAAGCTGCGTCGCGATGACCTCTTCTTCCTGACGGCGGCCTGCGTCGGTGTTGCAGCCTTCCTCCTCGCTTGGCGACCTCGACCTCCATCGGCTCTGCGTCGAGATGAAGAAAGGACGATCAAGCAAACACTCAAATAAAAACAGAAGAAAACAAGCCCAAGGGAAATTTTCGCGTAAAGGGATTACCTGCAATGGGATCTGCAGCCATGGTCTCGACTACTGGAGGATCACTGGCGCTGTCCCTTGCCGGGGTAGCCTCCCTTGCCGGAGTAGCCTCCTTTGCCGGAGGATGCTCCCTTGCCGGAGAATCCTCCCTTGGCGGCGTAGTCGAAGCAGACGGAATTTCGGGGGCGGCTTCCGGGCCCTCCTGATGAGGCTGCTCTGCTCCTCATAAACCAACAATCGAGATATTTATGAAGAAGGAGCACCCATGCACACCCAAAAGTAAGGAGAAAACCGCATACTTACCACAGGGGCTGTCTTTGGGGCTGCTCGAGGAAGGGTTGCAGGTCCGGCAAGGGGTCTCAGATCGCCTCCTGTTGCTACGCTGGTGAATCATCCTCAACCATCCACCACCACGGGGTCTTGGCCCTCTTCGACGCTCTCTGGGCTAGCGTCCTGAAAAGGAAAAAGTTCAAAACGAAGCAAGTCAGATTCAAGATAAAGCAACAAAATTGAACAAATACAAGTACAATATTGAAGCTTACTCTTCTTCTTCCTCCTCGGAGCTGAGCGCAGAGAAGTCAAAATCCGGCTCGCCTCCAGTGCGACGAGGCGGAGGAGTGGGCTCTCTTGGCCGCTTGGCGCAGGCGTCGGTGGTGGACTGGGAGGATCCCGCCCCAGTTATCGCAGCAGTGTGGGGTGCTCCCGCGGCAACATCGCTTCTTGCATGTTAGAGCGCGTCATGTGGCCTTCTTGTTTGTGAGCCCGCTCTGCCGCCTGTCTCGTCTCCGGCCTTGCGGAGGCGCCTCTTCAGCGGGCGAGGCTCCGTTGGCGGCGAGTCATTTGGAAGGAGGAGCTGAAGCGCCCTCGACTGGTTCGCTCGACTCAGCCTCGGGTGCGACAAGCTCTTCCTCGCCGGCGAACTCCCTTCGCTCGGCAAGGCTTGCCGCCTCGGCTGCGTCCGCCTCCTCCACGGTGAACCCGAAGGCGCCCGTAGCAGCTGCTGCCGCCTCCTCCAACCTGGTGGCACGCGCACCATCTCCTCGTCGGTGGTGTCGCGGGTGAGCCTCTTCTACGCTCGTCGGGCGGATCTGCACTTCTTCCAAGGTGTCGAAGAACTGCTGCACGATCTCGTCGGAAGGCTCTTGCCAGGTTGGAACGATCCCATGGGAATCGCACAACGGCATCATAGCGCGGATGCGGTCGAGCGCTGAGTTGTTACACAATGTGACGACCCTCCTCGGCAACCTAAACCACTCGGGGTGGTCAGGGTCGTTCTTGAACAGCTCTAGCAAAGATCGCATCCAGCTCCAAGACGGTGAAATTCCAATTGAGACCCGGGCGCAGCCTCATGATGTCTGCCGCATTTTGGAACTCCCAAGTAGGCCTCCTCCTTTCCTGCAAGGGAGCAATGCAGCGGCGAAGGAAGTCTGCGCCAACTGCGCCTACGGTTAGTCCGGCAAGCCTGAGGCGCAAAATCCGGGTCACAACTATCTTCAACCTAGCATCCTCTGGCGCCAAACTGCTCCAATCGTTGTCGCGCACTATTGGGGTTTGGCGCACGGCAGTGAAGGGCTGCGGGTTCTCCTCTATGATCCAACACCAGTTGGCTCTCCACTCCTCCCACTTGCTACGGAACTCTCCTTCCAGGTAGACCTCTTTCTTGCCGATCCTGGAGACCCAAGCTATCCCTCCGGCAAGCGGCTCTCCTCTCTCGACGCGAGGCACAAAGAAATGGCGGAAGAGTGCCACATTTGGGTGGACTCCGACAAAGTTTTCGCAAAGGTGTGCGAAAACTGCCATGGTCAAGACAACATTGGGAGTGAAATCAAGGAGGCGGAGGCCATATGTGTTCATGATATCGCAGAAGAACTTCGGAGAAAAGTGGCGGGCGAGCCCTAATAGAAAAAGTGCAAAGAAAGGATACCTGTTGGGGCTAAATCCGGCACGCTGATGGTGGGAGTACCTTCGCGCCCGGATGCGCCGCAGCGTCTCCATCGACCGGAAGAGGTAGAAGCCCTCCCTCAGCTCCTTCAGCGTCAGCTGGGGGAGAAGATGGCCCGCTCCTTGCGCGCGCCTTGGCAGCCGCTGCGCCTCGGCCATTCACCCCGTTCCCCTTGTCGGCCTTCGGAGCCATGGCGGAGGCGGTGGAGGAGGTCGACGGCGTCGAGTGTGCTTGTGGCGAAAGGGGGCGGGGCGCTGCTCTCTTCGCACTGGAGAAGAAGGGGGGAGCGGCGGTGGTTTTCTTGACAAGACAGCAATGGCGAGGTGGACGACCTGCCCCTGTTTCCCCTGTTTATAAGGGCAGAGAGGGGGCGGACGTTCCGCTTTCTAATAAAGAAACCCCCGCGACCGCGCCCACGATCTCTCGCACGACGCCACGTTCGTGCGTGCCGTTAGTGGGGGCGTGGCGGGTCGAGGCAATAACTTGGCGTGATCAAGGCCGCGTGTGACCGTGCCTTGTTTTTGGGCCTGGCCCGACAGCTCGGCACCGCAGCGGCCCAGTTCGGGGGCTCCTGTCGGTGTACTAGAGTAGGGGTACCCTAGTATCCCGAACTCGTGCACGGACAGTCGCAGCACCCCGCGGCAAGGCTTGCTTGGTCACCGCCAAGATCCTCCGTGGCTCCTTTTGAGCCATTCAAGAACAAAACATTTAGCCAAGAAGACAAGGCCCCGGCAAGAGGAGCTTGCCGGGAAGGCCACTCAAGGCACGCAGAAGACAAGACCCCGGCAAGAGGAGCTTGCCGGGAAGGCTCGGAACGCGACAAGCCTCCAACGCGACAAGGATTCAGCCGCGGCGAGGCACTTGTCGCGGCAGGCAACCTCTCTTCATCTCCGCTCCAGCTCACCCATCAGCGATGTCGCCATGGGACCATTCCATGCGCCGCGTGTCAGAAAGCTGTGCAGCCCGGCGGAGAGCAGCGATAAGCGTGGCTGACAAGCCCGCCATCGTGGCAAATGGTGGCGCTTCTGTTGCCTTTGTTTGGACGACAAGGACAGGCATTTAATGCTTTTGTCCCTTCTTAGTCGAGTTAGTATATCGCCCAGCATACCTTTGTTCAAGTAGGTGTACCAACTACTGTTTTTACATTTTTACCCTCTTCTATATTGCCGCTTGTCGGAGACCCCTTGAGCATATAAAAGGAGGCCCGTGCACAACGTAGAGGAGGTTGGAACATTCTCTCACGCTAGGTCTTGTAGCTCTCATCGCTCCCTAGCAAGAACACAATACAATCAGACAAGCAGCAGTAGGAGTATTATCTCTCCGGAGAGCTCCGAAGCTGGGTAAACTGCTTTCAGTTGCTTCGCCGCGATCCGCTCTTTGTGCGATCTCCGCCCCCCTCCGAACCACAAGGGGCCTGGTCCGCCGGCCCCATAGGTGTTCGTGGGTCCGATCAGCCTCCCCGACAAGGAATGTCATGAGAATTGCACCTTCTCTTATTAATTCTTGATGCAGTGATACTCTCGCCATCATCCTTCATTCCTCGGTCCCGTGTTGTTGCAACCGGAATGCCGACAAGTGAACCATGATGCGTGAAATTTATACTCCTAGCAACCGTGTTGCTTGGTGGTTAAGTGGACAATAACCTCATCCTTAGCAAGTTGATTATTGAATCATCACCCTAAGGTTGATTGTGCTACCTAGTCCTTATTTCCGGTGCACTCTTCGATCAATGAGTTAGGATTGTGTCAATCCCTTGGTCTTTGATCATATCGTCTTACCCTGAAAAGCAAGATTGTTCTCGAGCTTAGTAACATAGCGGTGGTTCGTGATTTTCCTGATAATCTTCTTGGAAGTATTACCAGGTTGTTCCCTGACTGTTATGTTGAGCTCGTGATCATGTTGTTTTTCCTCCAAACCACCCATTCACCAAGAATCTGTGTGGGATACCCTGAGCTAGTTGGTTAAGCCAAACAACAACTTGGAGAGTTGGAAGATAAAAGCTTGTCTGACTTAGTTCATGTTAAGGGATATCTTTTCGTGTGTGCGTGTTGAAAAAAGATGATATCTCCATCGATTGGTCCTCGTGATCAGTTGTTGGATCTGTTGTCTTGCCAAAACTTTGACTTGAGTATGGGCTATCATCAAGTCAAATCAGAACCAGCGATGTTCGTAATGTTGTCTTACTTGTGGTTGATCCCTCGAGCATACACCATTACATCTTTTGGTCTGACCAATGCTATCACCGTGTTCACATGATGGTGGAAGTCCAGTGATATGGAAATTCCGATGAATTGTTGTTAAGCCCATCAGCAACATTTTGTCTCCCCCGTGAATCATGTTGAACATCAACCTAGTGTTGGAAACTTCGTAAGCAATGCCTTCGTGTTCTGTTCATGAAGCTTATGCTTGGATGGAAGAAGTGACTTCCTCTAATTATGTGCATTAGGTGTAAGTTGCCGCCATGATATTCGAGAAAGGTTTGCTTTGTTTCCCTTGGAATCATCCCAAGTCAGTCATGCATACGTGTGAAGTAGTCTATGGTTTGGTAGATTAATTACCTCCACTCCATATGAGTTCCTAGCACACCAAGCCACTGATTGATTTGCTCAAGGAAAATGAGCGTGTTGTGCTAATTCTAGATCATGCACAAGATTCCGTTATCCTCGATGATGGTTCCCAACCAGAACTCGGTAGTATTTTTATTATAAGACTACTATGTGGTCATGCTTATGCAGGACAGCGTGTTCACATGTTGTAGCAAAACTTCGCTCATGTTTTGGAGCTTGCTATCGTAGTTCATTCCTCGAGAATCTCATAGCGCCATCTCGTCGAATTGTGTTGCAAACTTTCTTTTCGAGACATCTTTGATGCAAGTATCCTATTATCAATCGGATCTGAATCTCAGGCAGATATGATGGTTGGAACATTCCCAACAGTTGCATTTTGTTCCCAGCTTGCACCGCCATTGTGCCAATCCCCATGGGCTGCCCTTCTCGTAGTTGCTATCCAAGATCATCTTCCAAAGTGGACTTACCATGGGTCCCACCCATTTCTGATGATAAGCAAGGTGATCCATTGCGTTGTCTTCAACAAGGTAGTCCACATCATCCATCCTAGTCTGAGTATGCCATTTCTTCAAGCTCTTTCAAACGATCAATTGTAAATTGCCTTAAGCTGGTATGAAGGGTTTCAATGATCTATGGATCAAAAGTAATTCTTTTTGCCACTTAAGGGAACAGTTCAACGAGTCACCTTTTCAAGGTGCCCCGTTACGGGACCATGGAAATTATTTCCTCGCCACCTTGACACCATCCACCATCTTTCTAAGCGTGGAATTGTTGCCCACCAAATCAAACCCCGTCGCTGTTTGTTACATTCAACTCGATGTGTTTGAATGTATCACTCGATGAGTGATCTGAGTTATTCGATCTTCGAGAAGATCGATCCCTCTGGAGTTTTTCCTTTCCACTCGTTGTCATGTTGGATGTAGTTCTCAAAGCAAAAGCGTCAAGATCAATTTGAAGCAATGAATCAACATCTTGAGAAATGCAATGGATCATGAAGATCGTAAGTTCAGTGTCCCTCTCGTCTTCTTACCTCACATCTTGAATCTCGGGACGAGATTCTTGTTTAGTGGGGGTGAGTTGTCACATCCCCAGTTCTGGTAATGCTTAGTGCTTGCATTAGAGTGTTGCATCATGTTTACTTTTCCAGAAAACTTGAAATGGGGGATTGATCAAACCCTAGCACCAGATCAAATCAAATAGGTTCAACATAAAAACATTTCCAATGAACCTGAAATGCCCTTCTAAAATGTTCATCACCTGCCTTGGTCTTAAACCACCTTTGTCGAAAGTGATGCACAAATTTCTAGGACAACAGAGGTCCTTTGGATTAAATCATTAGTTATTTGCATTGGGGCATTTAAATGCTATAAAATATTTTAAATGCTCAAATAATCATGAACTAAAATCTTTCTTGTTGGAAATATTCCAAACAGTAGCCTTGAGCAGATTTCATGATTTTCGAGTTAGTTTTAGTATTTTAATAAAAGCCCTAAAGTTGCGGAGGAAATAGAAAAGAGATAAAAGAGAGAGAGAGACTAACTTTGGCAGCACACTTACCCGGCCCAGCTCCAAAGAGGCCCAGCCCATCCGGGCAGCCAGACACTGGCCGGCCCACCGGGGTGGGCGTCTTTCCTCTGCCAAAAGGCGTAGGAGAAGCTAACCACGGGCGCCACAATGCCACGCCTGGCACTGCCTGCTGTTCCCTCGTCGCCTGGGCGTCTTCCGCGACGCCACACAACCCCGATCCCTCTCACTCTCCTTGGACCCCATCCACCTCCTCTGCTCTCTCTCCCGCGCAGCCCGACCGGAGCTCGTCGCCACTGCTCGCCGTTGCCGCACCCAGAGCCTCCCCCTCGACCCCTCGTCGTGCCCAGTAGCTCGGCTACCTCGTCCTTGACCTCCTCGCCAAGCCAAGCAACGCCGGACGCTGCCGAACGCCTCACCGCCGTCTTCTTCAACCTCGGGCCACCGAGATCGCCGGCGACCGTGCGCCCGCTCCGACGCTTCCCGAGCTCGCTGAGGCCACCGAGCGAACGCTGTGAGCTCCTGCGTGGATCCTCCTTCCTTCCCTTCGATTTGAGCCGTGGGCGTCGCCCCTTGATGGCCGTAGCCACCGCCGCTTGAGCTCGTCGCCGACGCAGCTCCGGTGACCAAATGGTCATCCCGGCGAGTCCAACTTGCTCCGTGCAGCGCGTAGTGCCCCACTAGACCTTCGCCTCACTTGTTTGCGCATCGCAGCGCCAAACCCACACCCACCCGAACTCTGGCCGCCGCCAAAGCTCATCGCCGGCATGATTCCGGCGACTCCTGCGCCCAACTCCGCTTCCTCTTGATGCGAGCGGGCAAGGGCAACCCCCTGGTGCCCTCAGTTGCCGCTGCCGTGGCCTCTAGGGTGGATGACGTGGCCCGTCATTAGGGCCTAAGCACCCTACTAATTACCCCCTGGAGTCAATGACAACCGGGCCCCACCGCCCAACTAACCGGCTAACTAAAAGCAGATTAGGTCGGTGTAACTTACTGTTTAGATTAGTGCTAACCTGTGGACCCCACGTGTCGATTTTGACTTGGTCAAGTCAACGTTGACCCGGTCCCACCTGTCATACACCCAAACCAGCCTGAGACAACGGCGTATGGGTCCCACAGTCAGATTTGACCGGGGCAGCTCGGTTGACCTGCGACATCACAAAGGACGTCACCACGGCGCAATAAAGCATTTTCTGGATTTAAGTTTATTCAGGAAATTCCAGAAAATGTCCTAAACTTCTAAAATTCATAGTAATTCAACCGTAACTCCAAATGAAATAATTTATATATGAAAAATGATCAGAAAAAATCTAATCTATCCATCTGTACCATTTTCATGCATGTTAGAACAACTTATACCTGGCGATCGGGTCAAATCAATTAAATGGCATTTAAACTCTCACATATGGAGTTTGAATTTGAACCTAGTGTTCAAACCAACCCCATTTAACTTGTGCTAGATGCATTAGGCCAATCAACAGCATATTTCCATGACATTATCATGCATCATAATTTTTGCATTGCATTAATTGTGTTCCTCTTTGTTTGCCGGTATTTGTCCCCTCTCAGTAAGACGTGTACCGACGATGAGATCGATGACACTGATGAAGAGCTATATTATCTTCGGAAGTGCCAGGCAAGCAAAACCCCCTTGTTCATTCCGATACAATCCCACTCTCTCGCTCCTGCTCTCTTTTTACTGCATTAGGACAACAACGATTCAAGCTGTTACATGCTGCGGTAGATGAACCCCTTTATCCTCTGCATGACTGTCATTCCACGATAAATAGATGAAACCCACTAGCATGAGTAGGAGTTGTTTGAGCCCTGTTGTGCCTACTCATTCATGCTTGTTGTCATGCACTCTTGCTTAGAGTTGAGTCGAGTCTGATTCGCCGGGGATGAATCGGAGGTGTGTAAACATGTCCCACGTGTGTGAGCTAAGTGCGTGAACACGATTTGGTAAAGGTAGCGGTGAGAGGCCATGTAGGAGTACATTGTGGGTTGTCTCATTGAAGCCGTCCTCGAGAACTGAGTTACGTGTTTGTGATCCATGAGCAGTTACTACCACACATTGGGATCCTTAATTGACTCTCTCGGCTTCTTAACCACCTTGTCCTTTGTCCGGAGTTGCAAAGTAGTTTACGGTGTTTGTAGCATCTTTGAGGTGCATGCTGCGCTGACCTTAAAGGGGTGGGCTGTGTTGCGGTAGGCACGTGGCCGGTGTGCGGCGCCCGTTTGGTGTCTCGGGAACCCTGCACACATCGTTCGGGGCCGTTAGTGGAAACCTCGGCGGACTCCTGCGGATGGAACCCGAATAGGCGATAAACCTGGACTAGGGACTTGAGTGTTTAGGTAGGTCATGGCCGACACCCTCGCCAAAGCTTCCGCTTGAAGGTTGCCGAGATACATGGCGTGTACATGGCGGTAAGTGGCGAGGCGTGTGTGAAGAAGTACACCCTGCGGGGTTAATATGATCTATTAGGTATAGTCGTGTTGGCGGAAAAGGACTTGGGTTGCCTATAACAGTTCATAGACAAGTGAAAGTGGATACTCTAAAATCGCCAAGATAAGCATGAGTGCTATGGATGGCGTTCTCGTAGGAAGGCGGGATCGAATCCATAGTGGTGTATTGATTGGTGAATATGTGGACTCGTATGCGCCACCTCAAAAGAGTTACTTGCGATCGTAGTTCGGGATAGCCACCGAGTCAAAGCTGGCTTGTTGCGGTAAACTCCACCACCCCTTTGTTGATAATGATGCATGTGTAGTTAGTTACGATGTAAGTCTTCTTTGAGTACATTTGTACTCACGTTTGCTTATTTTATGTTTTTGCGAGAGAGACTTGATCTCACTAGTAGTTCAGCGTGGACTTGACGTTTAGCTTGTTACCTCAGCTACGATCTTGTGCCCTCGGCGAGATCGGGTAGATAGTCGAGCTTCTCAGCCTTTTTCATTTATAGTTATGCGTACTCGGACATGTTAAGCTTCCGCATGTGTTTGACTTGTATGCTCTGAATCTTTGGGTCGAGAGACCCATGTTTTGTAATATCTAAGCTCCTCGGAGCCTAATGAATAAATACTTTGAGTCGTAGAGTTATGTTGTGATGCCATGTTGTATTTACACATATTGAGCATATTGTGTGTATGATTGAAATGCTTGGTATGTGTGGGATCCGATAATCTAGTTGTTTATCCTTGGCAGGCTCTCTTATGGGAAATGTAGTCTAGTGCTTCCTTGAGCCATAGTAGTCCGCTTCTGACCAGTTCATCGAGTCTGCTAGCCACACTCTTTTGCTCGAGATACTTGGTAGCTGGCATGTGTTTCACTTCGTTCACGTAATACATCCTTGAGAAATGTCACGCTTGGTGACATCCGAGTCCTTCCTAGCCTGCTATAGCCGGGGTCCCGAGTCCTGTTAGCCCAGTGCTACAGCCAATTCACACGCCGCTTGGCCGACATGCTCGAAGTTGATTCATGTATGCCTGTCCTCATGGGTTAGTGCCGCTTTGGGTTCACGACTAGCCATGTCGGCCCGGTTCTCTGTCATATGGATGCTAGCGACACTATCATATCGTGAGCCAAAAGGCGCAAACGGTCCCGGGCCATGGTAAGGCGACACCCGTGGGAATACAGTGCGTGAGGCCGCAAAGTGATATGAGGTGTTACCAGCTAGATCGATGTGCCTTGGAATCGGTGTCCTGACAGCCGCAGGCAGGCATGTCTGGGGACCCCTGTTCCCAGAACGCCGACAAGTCCGTACTCCCGCAGCAGCCTCTAGGAATCCGGAGGCGCCGGATATTCTGATGGGCACATTGCAAAGTGCGTCCATCTCAGAGGAACATCGTACCTTAATGGGTACGGTAGTTGAGAGGATTCTGTCCGTGAAAAGCGGATTGGATGAATCCTTCACGGGCCTGCTGAGAGGCTTCGATGTATGCAATGTAATATCTTTAACCGCTCTTTTCATGCAAAATGCGCCTGTGTATAGGTAGTAGCCCCTGAGACTCTGGTCAGTTTCCACAGGGAGGCGATCAGAGGATCAAAAAGGTATGCTCAGGAAGTAACATAATTTATTTGAAAACATGTTGTTATGTCAATGGCGACCGCCCAAGCTGCGGAAGTTTCAAATCTAAAGCATAAACTTGAGTTAGCTGATGAGGACTTTACTCTTATTAACAGGCAGCTCGACGAGGCGCAAGGTATGTTTTGGGACAACCCACTTATGCATGTATAATAGTATGAGCACGAAGCTGAAAATTATACACTGTGACATGCATAACTGAAGATGGCGCTGTCGCGGTTGAGACCCTTCGGGCCGAGCTTGCCCGAGCCAAGGAGCAGGCCAGAGTGAGCAATGCGGCTGCCAAGAAGGCGGTTGCTGATTTAAAGGCCGAACAAGCCACTCGGCGCCAATGCGAGGAGAGAATATCTACCATAGAGCAAGAGCTAAAGGATGCCAGTAACAAATCACTTGAGGAGGATAACGAAGCCAAGGCAGCCGAACTCGGCAAGGCCTTACAAGAGGCGAGAGAAGCACGGTCCGAGTCTAGAGCGACTCGGGACGAGATCCGGCAAGCTGGGGAGATAGCGGCTGGTAAGCCCTTTCTTTTACAGACTAAGTTCGGCGACCCGAAGTATGCTCTGCTTAATCAAGTGTGGAGTTCTCCAGACGCGTTCTTGGACCTACCGAAGAGTGTCTCCGATGCGGTGCAGTTCTTCCAAGCGCAGGAAGGACGTGCTGTGGAGAAGCTTTTCTGGTCACAATTCAACATGCCACGGCGTCCGCCATTGCTGAACGAACAGATGGCCTAGTGGGCCGAGCTCCACAAGATGTCCGGAGCTGCCATGAAGGATGTCTTGGTCCGGCTATGGCCGGCTGAACCGATTTCGAACAGCTATTTCAGTTTGGTGCAACGACTTGTCGATGCAGTGCCGCGTATCGACACCGTCAAGCGGTCGTCATGCATAGAAGGTGCCTGGATGGCCTTCGCCAGCGTCAAGATGTACTGGGGAAAGATGAAGGCCACCGATGTTGCGGTTAAGGGCCCGCCCGGAGGCAAGGACCATCGCACGCCGGAGCAATATTTGGAGGATGTCCTAGAGGCGCCTGCTTGATAGAGGGTCAGTGCTCGAAGGATATTATGTTCGAATAAATGCACCAGAATTGTGATTACAATATTATGATGTATTAAGGTTGTGTTATACTCATACCTTTGCCTGTAAGTTATTTCCTCTTGTGCGGCCGTTTTTTTATAATCTGAAATTTTGCTAATCGTCGGCTTCGGCCCCCTCGCATATAATACGGGGGTGTTCGGACTAGCACCTGATCACTCTTGACCCAACGTCTTGGTCCGTAACGGAGGTGTCAGTGCGGCGATCTAGGCAATCGGACTATAGGGCTTTAACACTTTCACTTAGCCATAGGAGTTTGAAGGTGGGTCTACGATGTAGCCCCTGGTATGTACGCGTTTATCCGAATAAGGTTGCATTACATAGGTGACCAAAAATGCGGTCCTTCGTGTAGTACGCAAGAAATCGCAAAAGATTCTAATAAGTCACCGAGTGGTCGACCAGCTCTCGCCGCATCATGACAGTCAGTTTTCGGCTTTCTCTACTGAGGTGTTTAACCAGGTGAACCGAAAACACAATCGCAGTAGTTCTCCCTTTACTACCCTAGCCGATAAGACGGAACGTAAGGTAGTAAGCACAGGAGCCGGGCAACCCAACTATTGACCAAAGACATGATTCGGAGCTAATGCATATAATGTCAAACTCGTGACGCCGAATTATGTTGTAGAGCTGTTCAGACTTTTCGGCAACCCCTATGTTGCCGTATCGAGCCCCCGACAATTTGTGTCGAGGTGTGTGCGTGAAACAACCGAAGAAGCAAAATACAGCTCTATGAGAAAAAGCAAATACTGAAGATGGATTATGTTCACTGGAATCTGATTGATGCGTCGAACGCAGTCTTACAGATTATAACACCACTACCCAGGCCATTTTACATGTTTTAAAGGGTCGAGGGCTGAGGAAAAAAGGCTCTATACATGTTTTAAATAGAGTGTTTGGTCTACAGAGAATCTTTTGGGCCTCCTGTCGCACGTCTGCGCTGCCTTTGCCTCGGCGAAAAGGATTCCTTAAAAGGAGTAATCTTTGGTTATTTGTACGAAACCGGGCTCAGAAAGAGTCCTTGTAGGTCCGTAGGATGAACCGGTTTTGGTTCACCTGTGGCAAAAGATAAGATATAGTTAGAAAAGAGAAGAGGGTTGTAGGAGGGCGAACCGTATTGTAGGCCTGTCCATATTGTGCCTCCGCCGATGACCAAGGTATTTGAAGGGCATAGTTATGCATGCGTGATACGAACTTCACGGGTATATGTGGCAAATGATGGAGGCGGAACTGCTAATCCAGCTCTAAAACTGACTGGTCCTGTGTAGTAGAGGTCGGCGGCTTAATGGCCAACGAGATATGTGGCTTGACGGGGCCGTTTTGTAATTCGGTTGCGATGGCCGCGGTATGCTCCTTGGTATGGAGGGAGCGTTCCACGTTTCCGTTGATCGTGATGACGCCGCGTGGACCGGGCATCTTAAGCTTTAGATAGGTGTAGTGTGGGACCGCATTGAAACGAGCGAAAGCGGTCCGCCCGAGCAGTGCATAGTAGCCACTGCGGAACAGGACTATATCGAAGATCAAGTCTTCGCTTCGAAAGTTGTCCGGTGAACCGAAGATGACTTCCAATGTGATTGAGACCGTGTAGTGAGCTTCGACGCCGGGTATTACTCCCTTGAAGGTAGTTGTGGTGGGCTTGATCCTTGAGGGATCAATGCCCATCTTGCGGACTGTGTCTTGATATAGTAAATTAAGGATACTGCCGCCGTCCATAAGGACTCGCATGAGATGGAATCCATCGATAATTGGATCGAGGACCAGAGCTGCCGAACCTCCGTGGCGGATCTTGGTTGGGTGATCCTTGCGATCGAAAGTGATCGAGCAGGCTGCCCATGGGTTAAATTTTGGGGCGAGCGGCTTTATGGCGTAGACGTCTCGTAGTGTGCACTTGTGCTCCCTTGTAGGGATATGCGTCACATATATCATGTTTATTGTTTTTACTTTGGGGGGAAATTGCTTCTGTCCCCCGGTGTTCGGTTGTCGAGTCTCTTCGTCTTCGCTATCACTGGGCGGCCCCTTCCCTTTGTGTTCGACATTGACCTTGCCGGCTTGTTTGAAACCCCAACAATTTATGTTGATTTGGTTCGCGGGTTTGGCAGGGCTGCCATGAATTGGGAGGGCCTATCTAGTATCTTGTCTAAACTGGATGGACCTTCTCTCTTTGCCTTGAATGGCTTCTTCCGTTGACCGGATTTGGGGCCACTGAATCCGGCGTTGACCGCCATGTCTTGGGTTCCTGCATTATTGTTTTGACGCTTGCTTTTATTGCGTCGTGGCTTGCCATTACCGTCCCTGGCTTCGGAGGTGCCTGGATCGCTGGTGCTATTGCTTCCATGAGCAAGCCAGCTATCTTCTCCCACGCAAAAGCGGGTCATCAGTGCGGTAAGAGCTGCCATCGACCTAGGTTTTCTTGGCCGAGGTGACGAGAAAGCCACTCATCTCGGACGCTATGTTTAAAGGTCGCGAGGGCTTCGGCGTCTGAACAGTCGACAATTTGGTTCTTTTTAATTAGGAACCTAGTCCAAAGTTTTTTGGCTGACTCTCCGGGCTGCTGGATGATGTGATTGAGGTCATCGGCGTCCGGAGGCCGGACATATGTACCTTGGAAGTTGTCGCGAAAGGCGTCTTCCAAGTCATCCTAGTTCCTAATGGAGTTCTCTGGGAGGCTGTTTAGCCAGTGTCGGGCTAGTCCCTTTAACTTTAGTGGGAGGTATTTGATGGCATGGAGATCATCACCGCGAGCCATATGGAGATGGAGAAGAAAATCCTCAATCCGTACCGCGGGGTCGGTTGTTCCATCATATGATTCGATATTCATAGGTTTAAAGCCTTCTGGGAATTCGTGCTCCATTACTTCCTCGGTGAAGCATAGGAGGTGTGCGGCGCCTCTATAACGGGTGACGTCGCGACGGAGTTCGGCGGATGGCCCTATGCGGTTTTCACCCCGAGTGAGGTTGTGTTGATCACGCCGGGCCTGATAGCCGTCCCTACTCGTAGATTGATCTGGCTAGGCCTGCCCTAGTGTCCAGGTCCTACCGTATGTCGTAGGTGTAATCTCAGGCCACTGTCTCCCTGCCTTTATGGCGGGTTAATGTGGGCTGGTGTTCGGCTTGTTTAGCCGTTCCGTCTCAGCCACGCGGTGGCCCGTCTAGTTCATCGGCTGCATGACGCGCTGATGTTAGGGGTTCCCGCGCATCAACGTTGAATTGGGGTAACAACTTGCGCTTCGGGTAGCTTTTGGTTGGTCTTGCGAGGCCGTATTCCTCAGCTGCCAGGACGTTAGTCCATCTGTCATTGAGCGTATTCTGTTCGGCTTGAAGCCGTTGCTACTTCCTTTTCAGGCTCCTCGCGGTTGCGATGAGCTGTTGCTTAAAGCGTTCTTGCTCGAGGGGTTCCTCTGGCACGATGAAGTCTTCGTCGCCGAGGCTTATTTCGTCTTTAGAGGGTGGCATATAATTGTTGTCCTACGAGTCCTCATTCCCGACTGGCTCGTCAGGGTTACCCTGCCCCTCCTCCCAATCATCCTGTTCGGATGTTGGTTCGACGGGGGCATCTGGGTCTTCGGCATTCTCCGGAGTGTTATCGTCTCCATTGCCGGTATTGTTTTCTTTGTCGCGGTGCAATTTTGAAAGGCGCCGCTGATGCTGCCGCTTTGGTGGTTTATCGGTGTTATTGTCCTTAATTGGATCCTTACTACCTTCATCGCCATCCTCTTTTGGCGTATCCACCATGTATACGCCGTATGTGGAGGTGGCCGCCCAGGGTCCGGTATGCTGCGGGTTTTGGCTTTGTTCGTCTCCGGCATCGACGTCTATACTATAGATGTCTTCGGAGTTACGGTCAAGCATGTCAGTTAGGTCCTCGACAGTGGCTATGAAGTGGGTGGTGGGTGGAACGTAAAATTCCCCACTCTCAGCCCCTAGCCAGGGTTGGGTGTAGTTCGGACGTCGTTCCTCTGTAATGACGAGGGATCGCATTAAGTCTAGAGTCTCGCTTAAAAGCGAGGTTTGGCCAGGGAGAAGAGAGTCCGTGGAGTATGGCGGGAAGAAAACTCCTTGGCCGAGCTCACACGGTGCTGACTTCGAGGGTTCGGAGCCAGTGTTCGGAGAGGAGTTTGGCTTCATGATGATTGCCGGTGACACTACTTCCTCTAGCTCTCCCGTACTAGGCTCAATAGCCGCAAAGAGTCCGGCGGACTCGGAAATCCCATCTTCGGACCTGGTGATGCGCTCCGGGTCTAAGGCCAGAGCGAAGGTTGGGGTCACGAACCCTTGGAAGATCAGATCTGCTCGGATATCGGCGACATAATCTAGATTTCCAAAATTAATCTGATGACCTGGGGCGCAGCCGCCGATCTGCTCTAGATGGCCAAGCAATTTGGCCCGCAGTGCGAAGCCGCCGAACACAAAAATCTGGCCGGGGAGAAAGACCTCCCTCAGGGCAGCATTGTTGTAGATGATTGATGGAGCCATCAAACCTTCTAACGAAGACATAGCAGAACTCTCAATGAAAGCACCAATGTCGGTGTCAAAACCGGCAGATCTCGGGTAGGGGGTCCCGAACTGTGCATCTTAGGATCGAAGGTAACAGGAGACAGGGACATGATGTTTACCCAAGTTCGGGCCCTCTTGATGGAAGTAATACCCTACTTCCTGCTTGATTATCTTGGATGAAGACGAGGGTTTACAAGAGTTGATCTACCACGAGAACGCAATGGCTAAACCCTAGATGTCTAGCCTATATGATTATGATCGCCTCTACGGACTAATTCTTCCGGTTTATATAGACACTGGAGGGGCCTAGGATTGTACAAAGTCGGTTTACAGAGAAAGGAATCTTCACATCCGAACGCCAAGCTTGCCATCCATGCAAAGGAGAGTCCCATCCGGACATGGGAGGAAGTCTTCTGTCTTGTATCTTCACGGCCCATTAGTCCGGCCCACGTCACATAGCCCGGACGCCCGAGGACCCCTTAATCCAGGACTCCATCAAGCACCTCTTCCCATTGCAAGATAAATAGATCAAGTTTGCCAAACAAAACCCAAATATTGGAGAAGAAATACAAGGATATAAGAGATCATGCATGTAAGAGATCAAAGAAACTCAAGTAACTTTCATGGATATAAAAAGATAGATCTGATCATAAACTCAAAGTTCATCGATCCCAAAAAACACACCGCAAAAGAGTTACATCATATGGATCTCCAAGAGACAATTGTATTGAGAATTCAGAGAGATAGATTGTCGGTGTACTAGAGTAGGGGTACCCTAGTATCCCGAACTCGTGCACGGACAGTCGCAGCACCCCGCGGCAAGGCTTGCTTGGTCACCGCCAAGATCCTCCGTGGCTCCTTTTGAGCCATTCAAGAACAAAGTATTTAGCCAAGAAGACGAGGCCCCGGCAAGAGGAGCTTGACGGGAAGGCCACTCAAGGCACACAGAAGACAAGACCCCGGCAAGAGGAGCTTGCCAGGAAGGCTCGGAATGCGACAAGCCTCCGACGCGACAAGGATTCAGCCGCGGCGAGGCACTTGCCGCGGCAGGCAACCTCTCTTCATCTCCGCTCCAGCTCACCCATCAACGTGTCGCCATGGGACCATTCCATGCGCACGTGTCAAGAGGCTGTGCAGCCAGCGGAGAGTAGCGATAAGCGGCGCTGACAGGCCCGACATCGTGGCAAACGGTGGCGCTCTGTTGCACTGTTTAGACGACAAGGACAGGCATTTAATGCTTTTGTCCCTTGCCGTCAGAGTTAGGTATATCGCCTTATTACCTTTGTTCAAGTAGGTGTACCAACTACTGTTTTTACATTTTTACCCTCTTCTATATTGCCGCTTGTCGGAGACCCCTTGAGCATATAAAAGGAGGCCCGTGCGTAACATAGAAGAGCTTCGAACATTCTCTCACGCTAGGTTTTGTAGCTCTCATCGCTCCCTAGCAAGAACACAATACAATCAGACAAGCAGCAGTAGGAGTATTATCTCTCCGGAGAGCTCCGAAGCTGGGTAAACCGCTCGTGTGCTTCGCCTCGATCCACTCTTACGTGCGATCTCCGCCCCTCCGAACCACAAGGGGCCTGGTCCGCCCGGCCCCATAGGTGTTCGTGGGTCCGATCAACCTCCCGACATCTTTGGCGCGCCCGGTAGAAGCGTCGAGGCCGTGTGAACCTGATCCGGCGTGCACCACGAGCAGCGTCTTCATCATCTTCAACATCTTCGCGACATGCCACCGAAGAAGAAGGCTCGGCGGCAGCGGAGCCGTCCAGCGTCATACCGCCATCACCGGAGCAAGCGGGTGGTGGAGTAGATCTTTGGCGGAAGAACGGACGCCGGGCGAAGGGGTTTGTGGCGTTGCCAAGTCAAGGACAAGGCGCGCAAACCTCGGCGTCCGCACACCCCCCAGCGCCCATCTCGGAGGCAGCGGGACCAACAGCGTCATGGTATTCACAATACCATACGCTCGTTGAATCAAGACCGACTGGAGGATCTCGAGACCCTCAAGACCAGCGTGCACGCCAACGCGTCTTTGCACGGCGAGATCTGATGCGCATGGGCGGGAGGCTGCTCCTTCTAACATAGTTAGAAGTCCGAGCATCTCCGCTCCTCGCACCGTTCACCATTGCCACCCACTACTCCAGCGAGAGGCTCTAGGGAGAGCTCGGCTGCTTTTGGATTACCCTCCAATGGCGGCTGAAGTCGACAAGTGGAGGGCTACCATCCAAAGCCTCATCGGCTTTGCCAACGGCGACGCTCCGTGGCAACCAACTACATCACTGCCGCGGCAAGACGACAAGGAACGAGCCGGTGGCGACGAGACATGTAGAGGTGCAACCACCATGCACTCCCCACCCCGAAGGCCAAGATCGCCGACTCGCCGGATCCACCTCGACGACGACTCCACCGCGTCATCTGATCCACGAGCTCGCTGCGACCAGCGCAAAGTTCTTCATGAGAGACAACAAGAAGACGCTCGAACTCGCATTGAGCGTCGAAGAGAAGCGCGGCGTCAGTCCGACAAGCGCGTCGGGCCCTCTGTCGACATGCATGCGCCGGAGGAACCAGGCGACTTGCCGTACGCGGTAGGTTGCCCTGCGTTCACTCGTGAGCTGCGGCAAGTCCAGTGGCCCAGCAACAAGAACTTCAAGCGGGCGTGCGAGAGAAATACGATGGCGGGGCGCACCCGTCGGAGTTCCTCGGCATCTACACCATTGCGATTGCAAGCTGCGGGGGGGAAGACGACAAGATCCTCGCCAACTATTTCCCACTGGTACTCAAGTCCAACGTCAGATCTTGGCTCATGCACTTGCCGGACAGCTCTATATCCTCTTGGGCAGATTTGTGCCATCAGTTTGTTGGCTCCTTTATAGGCGGCCACAAACCTCATGGCCAAGAGAGTGACCTTCATCTGCTCGCCCAGAAGGAAGGAGAGTCCCTGCGCAAGTTCATTCAGATATTCAGCCGTGTGCACTACAACATCCCAGATGTCCACCCTGCCGTGGTGATCAGCGTGTTCCACGAGCGTCGCGGAACCGCGAGGATGAGGAGGAGAAGGCGATGTGCAAAGTCAAGGGCGTCGATGAGCTATACGCCTTGGCCGACAAGTGTGCGTCTTTGAGGAAGGAGGAGACTCGAGGAGAGAATCTGAAGCGAGGATCGACAATGAGGAGACCCCCGGCAAAGAAGAGCCGGCGGCGAGGCAATAGGAAGAAGAAAGGCAGAGAAGTGCTAGCTGTTGAGCAGTCCGGCAATGGAGGTGGCGACAAGAACGCCAAGGCTGGTGGCTCCGGCAAGGAGGTTACGGCCAGCGTAACCACCGATGTGGCGGCCCGACAAGCGAGGACGGCTCCGGCAAGCAATCTTGCCAAGATCCACCGCACCAAGGGCCCACGACCTCCGGAGCTGCAAGAAGGTCGAGCAGCTTGTTGAACAACAGAAGGCTGAGTCTGACGGGCGCCGACAAGGAGAAGGCCCAAGAAGGTGCCGGTGGAGCCAGCAAGAAGAGACCCGGCCGGGGAGGACGCCGCGGCAAGGCCAAGCAGCGGCAAGGAGACAGACCTCCCCGCGGCCGCGACAAGGACGAAGATGAAGACGACGATGAAGACATAGATGATGATGACGCCGACGAGCAGGAGTTTCAGAAGGCTACGGAGGTCCTCTGCGTTGACGGAGGTACTTCCCTGCATACTTCCCACCGCCAACTCAAGCCATAGATGCGGGAGGTCAACGCAGCGGAACCATCCGTAGAGTCACGCAAGCCTCTGAAGTGGTCCAGCACGCCTATCATCTTTGATATTGAGGATCACCCTGATCGTATAACTGCGGTCGGGTGCTTGCCAATGTTGGTCTCACCAACTATCCGCAACCTCAAGGTCACCAAGATGTTAGTTGACGGCGGGGCCGGCTTGAATGTGATCTCCTCCGCGGTGCTCCGAAGCTTGAGATCCTGACGGTGAGCTCGAAGAGACTGGCACATTCCAAGGAATCAATCCGGGAAGGAGTAAGCCGAAGGGGAAGATCACGCTGCCGGTAACATTTGGCAGCAAGCTGAACTTTAGGACTGAGAGGGTCACATTCGACGTTGTTGATTTCCCATTACCTTACAATGGAATACTCGGCCGTCCAGCACTCGCCAAGTTCATGGCAGCCTCTCATTATGCCTACAACTTACTCAAGATGCCAGGCCCGATAAGCATCATCTCTGTCCATGGCGACAAGAAGGATGCTCTTATCTGTGCCGACAAGATCTACCGGGATGCAACGATGGAAAGCAAAACACTTGCCGCTGAAGCTCCCGGGGGAAAGAAGAAGACCAAGTCCGGCAAGAGCTCTGATGCCCACTCCGGCAAGCGCACCTCTTGGTGCTTTGCACTACCGTCGAGGGACGCACCATCGAGCTCCACCGGCAAGTGCAAGAAAGGCGATGGCTGCTCCGCCAAAGACTAAGAAAGTGTCCGCCAAGGAGGGCGGCCCTGGTGGTACCTTCACCATTAGTGCCTCTCTCGACCCCAAATAGGAAGAAGCGGCGCTCGTTGCTTTCTGGCGGCGAATGTCGGCGTGTTTGCATAGCCACCGTCGACATCCCGGTGTTCCCGGAAAGTGATTGAGCACCGCTGGCCGTTTGTCCTCATCTTGCGGCCCGTCAAGCAAAAAAGTCGAGGAAGCAAGAAGTGGAGCGCCAAGAGTTCATAGCGTAAGAGATCAAGAAAGCTGGAAGCGGCGGGCCTTGTCGGAGGAGTGCTCCATCCCTCGTGGTTGGCCAATCACATGAGTCGTGCGCCAAGGCAAATGGAAAATGGAGACTTTGTATTGACTTCACGGATGTTAATAAAGCTTGTCCCAAAGATCCATTTCCCTTGCCGCGCATCGACAGATTGTTGACTCCACGGCTGGATGTGATTTGCTTTCGTTTCTTGATGCATATTCGAGATATCATCGGATCTTCATGGCGAAGAAGATGAGGAAAAGACCGCATTCATTACTCCATGTAGCGCGTCTTTGTTTCAGACGTATGCCTTTCGGATTGAAGAATGCTGGTTCAACATTTGCAAGAGTAGTCCATGACGCTTTTGAGCCGCAAATGCACAGAAATGTAGAAGCCTACATGGATGACATAGTGGTCAAAAGCAAGGACAAAGCAACTCTGGTTCAAGACTTAGATGAGACCTTTACAAATCTGCGCAAGATCAACCTCAAGCTCAACCCCAAGAAGTGCGTGTTTGGAGTCCCTTCCGGCAAGCTTCTCGGGTTCTTCGTGTCTCAGCAGGGGATTGAAGCCAATCCCGACAAGATCAAGGCCATTGAGCAGATTGAAGCACCAAAGCGCGTCAAGGATGTACGAAGGCTTGCCGGTTGCGTGGCTGCTCTCAGCAGGTTTATCTCTAGGTCTGCTGAGCGCGCCCTGCCATTTTTCAAGATTTTGAAAAAGGCAGGTCCAATGAAATGGACTCCCGAAGCGGAGGTTGCGCTGCAGGACTTGAAGAGATACCTGTCCTCCACCACAACACTTGTCGCACCTAAGCCACAAGAGAAGTTGCTGCTATATATAGCGGCAATCAATCAAGTGGTTAGTGCTGCGTTAGTGGCGGAGAGGGAGGCGGATGACGAGCTAGCAACCACGGCAGACACATCCAGTGACAAGCGGGGGCTTCACGACAAGCTCTGGTCCCGACAAGGATGGATCTGCTTGTGAGCGCAAGGGCAAATCTGAGAAAAGGATGGTGCAGCGCCTGTTTACTTTGTCGGTTCCCTCCTGCGAGTGCTAGGTCAAGGTACTCTGGTGTGCAGAAATTGCTTTTCGGCCTTCTCATGGCCTCGAGAAAGCTGCGCCATTACTTCCAAGCACATGAGATAACAGTCGTCACTCGCTTTCCGCTGAAGAGGATACTGCAGAATCCAGAAGCGACAGGCAGGATTGTCGAGTGGGCACTGGAACTATCAAGCTTTGGCCTCAAGTTTGAAAGCACTTCAACTATCCACAGTGAGCATTGGCAGAATTCATAGCAGAATGGGCGCCAACACCGGATGAAGAAATTCGAGGACGAGCATTCATGTCAAGGAAGAAAGCAAAGAGTGGCTGATGTACTTTGATGGTGCCTTCTACGCTGCAAAGCGCCCGGTCTTTGGCGTCTTTGCTTATCGCACCCACCGGAGAGCACCTCAAGTCGTAGTCGAACGCACTTTCCCAAGGAGCAAGCGACAAACAATCTTGCAGTATGAAGGTTTGCTTGCCGGTCTCGGGATCATGATGGACCTTGGGATCAAGAAGCTTATCGTCGGGGTGACTCGCTGATGTCGTCCGCCAAGTAAACAAAGATTATCGAGTCCATTGATGGAAGCCCTCGTTGATGAAGTGAGGAAGCTAGAGGAGCACTTTGACGGCCTGCAAATGGAACATGTTCCAAGAGCTCGAGAATGATATTGTCGATGGCCCATCAAAGTGTGCTGCACTTAAGTTGCACAATGGAACCAGGATTTTTGTGCTCAAGCTAACTCAACCTACCGTAACACCATCAAGCTGGACAGGACAAGAAGAGGAAGTTGATCTCTGGTGACTACTTTCCGGCGAGCTTTCCGAAGCCGCCGCCAAGAAGGTCCCCAAGATCGACACCATGATGAGGCGATCTGCTCCGAGCAAGCCCTGGTATGTTTCGTTGAAGCAGACGCTCCCGACAAGTTTTGCTCTGGCAAGCTTGCCGAGGAGCATCAAGCTCCGGCTGACCCGCAGGTTCTTACCGTGGAAGCTGATGTTCCCACAGCAGCAGATGTGCCTTTAGTCCTTGTTGTCGAGCCGCAAGCTCCAGCATGGGCGCAGCAGATTGCCCGTTTCCTTGAGCAGGAGAACTTCCGAAGAGCAAGAAGAAGCAAAAAAAGTAGCCCGGCGGTCAAGTATGTACCAGTTTGTCGACGGCATCTTTATGTAAGAAGACTCAACGGGGTGAAATTGAAGTGTATTTGCGGGAAGATGGACAATGACTGTTGGCGAGAGATACATGGAGGCATATGTGGTCACCACATTGGTGCAAGAGCACTTGCGGCAAAGCTTTCCGGCAAGGTTTCTTCTGGCCGACAGCCCTCCGTGATGCAAGCGCACAAGTAACCAAGTGTGAAGCGTGCGATTCCATTCCAAGCAGATACACCAGCCAGCTCAAGCTCTCCAGGCGATCCCTTTATCCCTGGCCATTTTTGATGCAGGGGCTCGACATCCTCGGCCCCTTTCCCGAGTTGTCGGGGCTTTGAGTACTTGTGTGTCGCGATCGACAAGTTCACAAAGTGGCCGGCGGTGGAAGCGATGAGGAAGGTGACAGCATCAAGTTCTTGGTCGATTGTTTGCCGTTTGGAATCCCTAACGGGATCATCACCGACAACAGCCGCGCAATTTCTGAGTCGCACCTTCATGCGATGCGTCCAAGATCTTGGCGCCAAGGTGCGCTTTATACATTGCTCACCCGAGAAGCAGCGGTCAAGCAGAAGGGCAAATCTTTGAAGTCTTCTTGGCGGGCTCAAGACCAGAACTTTCGACGGGCTGCACAAGTGCGGAAGAAAGCTGGATTGAGGAGCTGCGGTGGTTCTTTGGTCGATCGGGACAACGCCAAATCGAGCCAGCGGCGGACACCCTTTGCTCTAGTCTATGGAGCGAGGCGGTTCTCCCCACGGAACTTCGTATCTGGATCGCCTCGAGTGCTCGCCACGATGAGCTTGAGCAAGAGCAGCTGCGACAAGATGTGACGCTGCTCCTTGAGGAAGATCGTCTTCAGCGGCTATGCGAGCTGTTTACCAGCAAGCTTTGCGTCGCTACCATAGCCACAAAGTTAGTGCCAGAAGCCTCGAGGAAGGCGACCTTGTTCTTCGGCGCGTTCAGTCCGCCAAGAATTCAAACAAGTTGACGCCGAGGTGGGAAGGCCCTTATCGGGTGAAACGAGTCACTAGGCCTGGCGATGTCCGCCTTGAGACCGAAGATGGCATTCCGGTGAGCAACTCACGGAACATTGAGCATCTTCGTAAGTTTTACCCATAGAGGCGGTTCTTGAACCTGTTCCGGCAACCACCCTAACCACAAGTCTTCTTTGCTGTTGCATGTAATCCTTTGTACAAAGCCGGGCGCAGAACCCGATGCATCGATAAAGCTCATGTGTTGCGCACAATTTGTCAAATTCATGCTTTCATCATTTTATTGCATGTTTTGACTAACACTTTGTGCATCACCCACACCCGGTAAGCAACATCGAGCCACTAGGCTCCATGACTTTATTTTCTCTTCTTTCTCTTTCTCAAGGAAGAAAAGGTTCCCTCGCGAACAAGTTAACCAGGGGGAAGGAGAAGATAATACTATGGACCAAGTGTTGCTCGAGGAAGTTTCGCCTTATCGGGGAGCAAACGACAGTAAAGCTAAGTTGTCAAAGTTTGAGCAATCAGTTCTTAAATTTTTAAGTTATCTTCCTCGAACGAAAGTACTTTGTATGGAAAACCTGTGCGCAGAGGAACCAAAAAGAGCCTAGTCGCGCACATACTATGTTTCGAGTCCGCCCAACAACTTAAGTGAGCTGCAGCTAGTCGCGACAAGGTTGCTTGTCGGAGGCAGCACCGCTTGCCGAGTTCTTGACGTTCGCACTTTTCGGCGCTTCGTGGCAAAGGTGCCTGCACCGACAAGTTCCCTAAAAGCGTAGCGCAAAAACGTACAAAGGAAGAAATCAAGTAGAGGAAATAACGTTGCATTCATCATCTAAGATAGAGTATATTACAAAATGACTTGTCGCAGATCTAATGAATTGTTCTAAACATGATCAGCAGCGACAAGGGGAAGATAAAATTGGCGGCCTAGTCTACGCGGTCGCCATCAATTCTCTTGATCTTGTTCACCTTGTCCATGATGGGCGCGACAAGGGCCTTGAGCTCCTCCACGTTGGCATCTGGCAGCAAGGGTCTGAGGACGCCGTTGAGGTTGAGGCCTGGATTGCGGAAAGCCACCTTCATCAACACCTTCTCGAGGGCTCCTGCACAGATCTGGCGTGATTCCTCGGCCAGCTGCTTTGGGACCTCTTCCCGGAGTCGCTGGAGGCCCGTCACCACACCCTTGAAGAATAAGCTAAGCTTGGCGCTGGGTTGGAGGTGCTCGTCGGAGGAGTATGCAAGATCCGCCATCCCCAGCTCCATCAACTCATTGTGGATGCCAGCAGCGGTATCCGCAAGACCTTCGGTCCAGTGCTCCACGCTCTCCCTCAAGGCGCTCTGGGTGGCAACAACATCCGCCAGCAGCTCCTCTTTGGCCTTGATCATCTCCAACAGGCCCACCTCCCGCTCCTTGGCGTCGTCCAGCGTCTGCGTCAGAGTGGTCAGCTTCAGCTGAAGATCTGCCTTGGAATCCTTGGCAGCGTCGAGCTCCTTGATCCTATTAGCGAGACGGCCCTGCAACTCTCCAAGAGTGCAGGCGTCCTTCTCGGCCTTCGGCAGCGCGCTGCAAGCTCCTCGCCGCTCTTACAAGACTGGCCTCCAAGCATGCCACCTTCGCCTTCAACTCCTCCTTGGCGGCCTCGGCGGTGCGGTAGCATCCTTCGCTTCTTTAAGCGCCCGCCAAGTGACTCCTCATGGCGACAAGCTCTTCCTCATGGCTGTCCAGGTTGACCTTCCGCTGCGCCGGCTCGCTTTCCTGCGCGGAGAGCTTCTCGGCGGCCAACCGCTGCTCCTCCTCAGCTGCGGCCTTCTCAAGGATGAAGGTCATGCGCTCTTTTGCAAGTTGCTCCCGCGCTTCTGCTACGTTCCGGAGAGTTTCTTGGTTAGCGCTCCAGAGCTCTTCTGCGCGCTTCTCCATGTCCGCTCCCACCCTCGCGACAAGTGCTTCCCGGGACTCCAACTTGGCTTGCCGGGCGCGGTAGAGCGACAACAGCTTCTTCAACAGTTGCTCCTCCTCGGACTCGCCAAGCTCTGCTTTCGGCGCTTCCAGCGTCGGCCAATGAGGCGAGCAACTCTCCGTCGAAGGTCTCTCCTTCGATCGCCGCCCTGGAGCTCGACTCCCAGGGGAGTTTGATGAAAACGCCATCGCCGGCCTTCAAGTAGGTGCCGGGCTGGGGCTCCTCGAACTGTGGCCTGCTGGCGAGCAAGTCGTGATCGGTGTAGCGTCGGGCGCTCCTGCGGCCTCCGGGCTGCCAGTGCGATCGCCTGACCCCTCGCCGGCTTCTGTGTCGGCAGCCTCGGTGGCCTCCTCGACGACAGGCTCGTCCACGACGGCCTCTTCTTCCACAACGGCGGCGTCGTCGGTGTTGCCGCGCGCTTCCTCCTCGCCGGCGAACTCGACCTCCATCGGCTCTGCGTCAGACGAAGAAAGGACAGTCAAGCAAACACTCAAATAAAAACAGAAGAAAACAAGCCCAAGGGAAATTTTTCGTAAAGGGATTACTGCAATGGGATCTGCAGCCATGGTCTCGACTCTTGGAGGATCCTGGCGCTGTCCCCTTGCCGGGTAGCCTCCCTTGCCGGAGTAGCCTCCTTTGCGGAGGATGCTCCCTTGCGAGAATCCTCCCTTGGCGGCGTAGTCGAAGCAGACGGAATTTCGGGGGCGGCTTCCGGGCCCTCCTGATGAGGCTGCTCTGCTCCTACACAAACCAACAATCAGATATTTATGAAGAAGGAGCACCCATGCACATCCAAAAGTAAGGAGAAAACTGCATACTTACCCTGGGGGTTGTGCTGGGGGCTGCTCTGAGGAAGGGTTGCCGGGTCCGGCAAGGGGTCTCAGATCGCCTCCTGTTGCCCGCAGGTGAATCGTCCTCAACAGCGACCACCGGGTCTTGGCCCTCTTCGACGCTCTCTGGGCTGGCGTCACGAAAAGGAAAAAGTTCGAGCAAGCAAGTCGATTCAAGATAAAGCAACAAAATTGAAGAAATACAAGTACAATATTGAAGCTTACTCTTCTTCTTCCTCCTCGGAGCTAAGCGGAGAAGTCAAACTCCGGCTCGCCTCCGGTGCGACGAGGCGGAGGAGTGGGCTCTCTTCGCCGCTTGGCGGAGGCGTCGGCGGTAGCTGGGAGGATCCCGCCCCAGTTGTCGCAGCGGTGTGGGGTGCTCAGCAACATCGCTTACCCTTGATAGAGCGCGTCGCTGGCGCTTGCGGCTGTGGGCCCGTCTGCCGCCCGTCGTCTCGGCCTTGCGGAGACGCCTCTTCAGCGGGCCAGGGGGCTCCGTTAGCGGCGAGTCGCTGGAAGGAGGCCTGAAGCGCCCTCGGTAGATCGCTCGACTCAGCCTCGGGTGCGACAAGCTCTTCCTCGCCGGCGAACTCCCTTCGCTCAGCAAGGCTTGCCGCCTCGCCTGCGTCCGCCTCCTCCACGGTGAACCCGAAGACGCCCGGTGCAGCCAATCTGCCGCCTCCTCCAGCCTGGTGGCAATGCGCACCATCTCCTCGTCGGTGGTGTCGCGGGTGAGCCTCTTCTGCTCGTCGGAGCGGATCTGCACTTCTTCCAAGGTGTCAAAGAACTGCTGCACGATCTCGTCAGAAGGCTCTTGCCAAGTTGGAACGATCCCATGGGAATCGCTGGCGGCATCATAAGCGCGGATGCGGTCGAAGCGCTGAGTTGTTACACAATGGGGCGACCCCTCGGCAACCTAAACCACTCGGGGTGGTCGGGTCGTTCTTGAACAGCTCTAGCAAGATCGCATCCAGCTCCAAGGCGGTGAAATTCCAATTGAGACCGGCGCAGCCTCATGATGTCTGCCGCATTTTGGAACTCCCACGCAGGCCTCCTCCTTTCCTGCAAAGGGAGCAATGCGGCGGCTAAGTCTGCGCCAACTGCGCCTACGGTTAGTCCGGCAAGCCTGAGGCGCAAAATCCGGGTCACAACTATCTTCAACCTAGCATCCTCCGGCGCCAAATTGCTCCAATTGTTGCCGCGCACTATTGGGGTTTGGCGCACGGCAGTGAAGGGCTGTGGGTTCTCCTCTACGATCCAACACCAGTTGGCTCTCCACTCCTCCCACTTGTTACGGAACTCTCCTTCCAGGTAGGCCTCTTTCTTGCCGATCCTGGAGACCCAAGCTATCCCTCCGGCAAGCGGCTCTCCTCTCTCGACGCGGGGCACAAAGAAATGGTGGAAGAGTGCCACATTTGGGTGGACTCCGACAAAGTTTTCGCAAAGGTGTGCGAAAACTGCCATGGTCAAGACAGCATTGGGAGTGAAATCAAGGAGGCGGAGGCCATATGTGTTCATGATATCGCAGAAGAACTCGGAAAAGGGCGGGCAGAGCCCGCAATAGAAGAAAAGGGCAAAGAAAGGATACCCAGTTGGGGCTAAATCCGACGTGATGGCGGGGAGTACCTTCGTGCGCGGATGCGCACGCGTCTCCGTCGACCAGAAGAGGTAGAAGCCCTCCCTCGGCTCCTTCGGCGTCGAGCTGGGGAGAAGATGGCCCGCTCATGCGGCCACCGTGAGCCGCTGCGCCTCGGCGATTTCACCCCTTCCCTTGTCGGCCTTGAGCCATGGCGGAGGCGGTGGAGGAGGTCGGCGGCGTCGAGTGTGCTTGTGGCGAAAGGGGCGGCTGCTCTCTTCGCACTGGAGAAGAAGGGGGGAGCGGCGGTGGTTTTCTTGACAAGACAGCAATGGCGAGGTGGACGACCTGCCCCTGTTTCCCCTGTTTATAAGGGCGGAGAGGGGGGCGGACGTTCCGCTTTTTCTAATAAAGAAACCCCCCACGACCGCGCCCACGATCTCTCGCACGACGCCACGTTCGGTGCGTGCCGTTAGTGGGGGACGTGGCGGGTCCGGGGCAAGTAACGGCGTGATCAAGGCCGCGTGTGACCATGCATTGTTTTTGGGCCTGGCCCGACAGCGCTCGGCACCGTGTGCGGCCCAGGCCCGGGGGCTCCTGTCGGTGTACTAGAGTAGGGGTACCCTAGTATCCCGAACTCGTGCACGGACAGTCGCAGCACCCCGCGGCAAGGCTTGCTTGGTCACCGCCAAGATCCTCCGTGGCTCCTTTTGAGCCATTCAAGAACAAAGTATTTAGCCAAGAAGACGAGGCCCCGGCAAAGGAGCTTGGCGGGAAGGCCACTCAAGGCACGCAGAAGACAAGACCCTGGGAAGAGGAGCTTGCCGGGAAGGCTCGGAACGCGACAAGCCTCCGACGCGACAAGGATTCAGCCGCGGCGAGGCACTTGCCGCGGCAGGCAACCTCTCTTCATCTCCGCTCCAGCTCACCCAACGTGTCGCCATGGGACCATTCCATGCGCACGTGTCAAGAGGCTGTGCAGCCAGCGGAGAGCAGCGATAAGCGGCGCTGACAAGCCTGCCATCGTGGCAAACGGTGGCGCTCTGTTGCACTGTTTGGACGACAAGGACAGGCATTTAATGCTTTTGTCCCTTGCCGTCGAGTTAGGTATATCGCCTTTGTACCTTTGTTCAAGTAGGTGTACCAACTACTGTTTTTACATTTTTACCCTCTTCTATATTGCCGCTTGTCGGAGACCCCTTGAGCATATAAAAGGAGGTCCGTGCGCAACGTAGAAGAGGTTCGAACATTCTCTCACGCTAGGTTTTGTAGCTCTCATCGCTCCCTAGCAAGAACACAATACAATCAGACAAGCAGCAGTAGGAGTATTATCTCTCCGGAGAGCTCCGAAGCTGGGTAAACCGCTCGTGTGCTTCGCCTCGATCCGCTCTTCGTGCGATCTCCGCCCCCCTCCGAACCACAAGGGGCCTGGTCCGCCAGCCCCATAGGTGTTCGTGGGTCCGATCAGCCTCCCCGACATAGATGAAGCCATCTAGCTACTAACTATGGACCCGAAGGTCTACAAATAACTACTCACGCATCATCGGAGAGCCACCAATGGAGGTGGTGAACCCCATCCGAGATGGTGTCTGTATTGGATCTGGTGGTTCTGGACTCTGCGGCAGCTAGATGAATATTTCATCGACTCCCCTAGGGTTTGTGGAATATTGGGGTATTTATAGAGCAAAGAGGCGGTCCGGGGGCACCCGAGGTGGGCACAACCCAGGCACAGCCAGCGCCCATTATGTTCCTTCTTGTCCAAAAAAATCTCCATGGAGTTTCTTTGCGTTTGGACTCCATCTTATATTGATTTCCTGCGATGTAAAAAACATGCAGAAAACAGCAACTAGCACTTGGCACTATGTCAATAGGTTAGTACCAAAAATGATATAAAATGACTATAAAATGATTATAAAACATCCAAGATTGATAATATAACAACATGGAACAATAAAAAATTATAGATACGTTGGAGACGTATCATCAAGCTCCAAGATCTCTTCGACCCTTCCGTAGAATCTTTCAGTTGTGCCGTTGGCGTTGGTCACGCATTGAATTGTCACCCCGGATTTCTGGAAATCACTGTCCATGTCTTTGGCCTCCGTGTAGAATGTGTACCCATTGATACCGTAGGACTTATAGGTCGCGAGCTTGGGCGCGGGGCCATGTGCTAAGGCGTGTATGAGCAATCCCTCAGAACTGCCCTCTTCCGGGGGATTTTCAAGAACTTGCTCTTTGAACCAACGCAAAAAAGTGGCGTTGTGCTCTACAGTAACTTCGCCGTCCGTCTTGAGCATCCCCTTATCATGGTACTTCTTTGTAATGCTTTGTTTGTGCCATGCCACATAATCATCTACCTCATCTAGGTGTTGTAGCACTACTAAGTTAGCCCTGTCAAAGTCGTTCCGTCGATCCGAGTAGTCCACGTGCAATTCCCTCCGGCCGTTGTTGTGACCATCTCCTTCGAGCTTCCCATCGTTCTTCTTCACGGGAAAACCAACAACAGGGTCTCCGAAGCCTATATAATTCTTGCAAAAGGAGACGCACTCATGTGTCAGATACCCCTGGACGATGCTCCCTTTGGGACGGGACATGTTACGAACGAATCCTTTGATGACCCCATTATCCTCTTGAACGGCATCATGCTGTGAAGGAATGTCGGCCCAAGGTCGATGATGTCGTCCATGATGTGGACAAACAGATGGACCATGACGTCAAAGAATGCGGGCGGGAAGTACATCTCAAGCTCACATAGTATGACAATGATCTCTTCCTGTAGCCTTCGGAGCTGCTTCACACTTATGGACTTTCGAGAGATAATGTCGAAGAAGTTGCAGAGACCAGTAAGCGTGTCACGGATGTGCTTCTCCATTATCCCTCTAATGGCAACCGGGAGTATCTGCGTCATCATCACATGACAGTCATGAGACTTCATCCCGCTGAACCTTTTCTTCTTGGGGTCTAGAAATCTGCTTATCTTCCCAAGGTAACCGGAACTGACTTTGATTCCCATAAGGCACTTGATGAATTGATCGATCTCCTTTGCACTTAAGGTGAAGCAAGAAGGGGCAATGATTCTCCTCCATCTTGTTGACTTTTCTGCCCCTTTCCCCCTCCTCCATCTCCGTCTCCTCCATCGGCTTTTTACGGTGGAGACCTTTCCTGATCTTCAAATCTTCCAAGTCTTTCCTTGCCTTCGGCCCATCCTTGGTCTTCTCCGGCATGTTCATCAGTGTGTCAAGCAAGCTCTCGAGGACATTCTTCATGATATGCATTTGATCAAGGCAATGAGGCATGTCGTGATTGGGCCAGTACTCGAAGTCCCAGAAAACAGACCTCGTTTTCCATACCTTCAGCAGCGCCTCCGGCGCCTTTTTGATCTTTCCCGATGCGGGGCATGGTTCCCAGTTTCTCAACAGCCCGTCGATTTCGGTGCCACTCCTCTTAGGACTGGTCATCTGTCTCTGAATCTATGTCTGAGGAGTTATCTAGACCCAGCAAGAGACCTGCTTCGACAGGTAGCATTGTCTGCTGTGAAGACCTTGTTTTCACTCCAGATTTTTCTAGCACCCACTCAAATGGCTGATTCACATGAAGAGTAGTTGAATGTACAAACATTGTCGACAAATGGAAATGTAATGAAAAAAGGATTGATAAGATATTATTTAAATATATGATGTCTGGCTAAACAGGATGGCATTGCATATTTCACATATATTATAGCTGGCTTAAGAAGATGAGATTGCATAATTCACATATATGATATAGAAACTAAAACATGTGGCATTACAGAACATGTCTAAACTAAGCAGATGACATATATGTTGTCAAAAGTAAGCAATGAAAGGCAATATATGCATGATATGACCAACATCATCATGCCAAGTTAGAGCAAACACCTTGGGGGTAAATAAGAGTGGTCAGCTCCCTATGAATCCACATCTGAACATATATCTTCCTCTGAATTACAATCTGGAGGAGGGGGGTGTTTGCCATTACACCCTCCATGGAGCGATATCTGCATGACATTGTATTGCCGCACAAAACTCTTCTCTTTTTCTCTACACGTTCAACATAATTGTGTACAATATCTACATGCATACAAAAAAATATAGTGAAATTATGTAAGGAGAGCATGCGTAAACCTAGAGTGATGGTAATAAGCAGTGGATAGATCAAAAAATTATGATAGCAGGCTGATGATAGCTTTAATTTAATAAAAAGATAGATGGGGATTGCTTTACTCTTTGTTTCCCACCAAAGATGAACAACATAGACATGCCCTAGGTGAACCAGATAATATTCAGAGATACTATTCATTGCTGCCACGATATGTGCCCCACAAGCATTTTAAAACTCAAGTTTGAACATTAATTTGGACCTGACTTTGAGTCTAAGAGGTGAACAGAACGATAAAGTAGTAGGTAATATTAAGCAATGCATAACATAAGCAGAAACAAAAGAGTGCGACCATTCTTGTGGACCCGTGTACTCCTTAGGTTCATCCGCTTAGTCGATGATGGTGATGCAGTAGCGGTAGCTGCCGGCGGTGGGGGACGAGATTTGAGGCGGCGAAAGACGGTAAGGAGTCATGATGTCTGGTATGGTGGACGCTTCTGTCGATGGAGCAGCTTAGGTGAGGTGGACGACATCGCGACAGGTGCAGGACAAACCACACAAAGTTTTCTTCGACATCTATCTATAACTGAAGTAATTCAGTAAGGGCTCCTTTGGCTTGTAGGATTCTAACAATGCAAGGATAGGAAAACACTGGAATAGAATAGGAATGCATGTGGGAAATAGAGCATTTGTACACACAGGATTTTTGTCAACTTGGGTGTTTGCTTCACGGGAATCGGAAGAGCAGAGGAATGCAAAGAAACATGGCCAAATTAAAGTGAAACCACATGAAAATGTGTACAGTTAGAATGTTAGTTTGCGACTAATGCACTTAGTCTTGTTTTCATGCATAGGATTTTGAAAAGCAGGTCCAGGTGGATGTTTGGCTCCATTCCTTTCAACCAAATGGATGAATAATTGAATAGTAGAGTGCCATAGGAAAATTTCTATTGCTATGTTTTTCCTTCAATTTTTCCTTTGAACCAAAATAGACCTAAGGGATTGACATTAATGTAGAGTAATAAGTGATTTGACAAGTGTACAACCTCTTTGGCGTAGCCGTGTCGACGTCCGCATCATTGGCTGGTCTCTGAGAAGTTGCGGCAGAGATGGCTGTCGGAGGTGTGCAAGAAGATCTGAGGCGTCTATAGATGGTGTCGAGGGTACTGCTCTGTTGTGATGGATGGTTCCGTCATTGGAGCAGCTCCGATGAGATGTACAACATCGAGGCCGACGCAGTACAAGACAGACATCGTTAATATCAAGTGGGATTCTAATAGCATCTCTAATAGATGATGTAAAATACATTACCAAAAAAGTGGTAGATCTACAATTTACATCACCAAAAAACGCCTGACTCCAACAGATGAGGTAAAAACTGTTGACTCCGAACTTAACTGTCGAAACTGAATTTTACTATCGAATCTTAATGTTATTGTCGAAACTTAATTTACTGTCAAAACTGAACGCACTAGTAGCAGAGAAGCACTTCACATGTAGTTTAGGCCGCTTGAGCACTAGTAGCAGAGAAATAGTGATCTAAATCAGCAAGCGATCGACAGGGAACACACTAGCAGATAACAGCCAGAGCAGCAGCGAGAACTAGAGCCAGACCAGCAACTCGTGTAGCTACAACAGCCCATGTACCAGCATCAGCAGCGCGAGCGAGAGCGAGAGCAAGAGCAAGAGCAGAGCAGCAGCACGAGCAAGAGGAAGAGCAGAGTAGCAGCGCAAGCGAGCAAGAGGAAAAGCAGAGCACCAGCGCGAGCCAGAGCAGCATCAGCAGCTCTGGCTGGTATGGACGCCACCATCGAGGGATCCTTGCACTCGGGAAAGCCGCCATGGAGGATGTCACTGACGGCGCCAGCGTTGAGGTAGTCGTGTCATGGGGGAGCGGGTTCGATCGCTGGCAGCGCCGTGAGGTCGAGTTAAGGAGAGAAGGTGCTGCACAAGCTCTTTGTTGGCGTCGAGTAGGCCTCGGCTTTGTCTGAGGAGTCTGTGAGGATGTTGCGGTTTCGGTGGAGCAGGTTAAGGCGGCACTATGAGGATGGAGCAACCACGATAGACAAGGCGATCATCAGAGAAGCTCCTTGGAGCGGAGGTCGGGCCGGCTAAACGAGATCCATGACGGATCCTCATCTAAGGCGGTGGATAAGGGACGTTGAGTTGTTGCGGTGGACGACATTGTCGGGGAAGACCCTCCGACTAGGCAGCGGTAGGGTGGCGGACGGAGGAGGGTGGGGTTACGCGGCTGAAGTAGAGAGGTTACGGCGGCCCGAGTTTTTGAATGGCGAATAGGAGGTGATGGGAGGGGGGAACCATGATTTAGGTACGTGCTCTCCCAAATGTCGGTGTCAAAACCGACGGATCTCGGGTAGGGGGTCCCGAACTGTGCGGCTAGGCGGATGGTAATAGGAGACAAGGGACACGATGTTTTTACCTAGGTTCGGGCCCTCCCGATGGAGGTAAAACCCTACTCCTACTTGATTAATATTGATGATATGGGTAGTACAAGAGTAGATCTACCACGAGATCAGAGAGGCTAAACCCTAGAAGCTAGCCTATGGTATGATTGTTCTTCGTCCCACGGACTAAAACCCTCCGGTTTATATAGACACCGGAGAGGGTTAGGGTTACATAGAGTCGGTTACAATGGGAGGAGATCTACATATCCGTATCGCCAAGCTTGCCATCCACGCCAAGGAAAGTCCTATCCGGACACGGGACGAAGTCTTCAATCTTGTATCTTCATAGTCCAGGAGTCCGGCCAAGGGTTATAGTCCGGCCATCCGGACACCCCCTAATCCAGACTCCCTCGGTAGCCCCTGAACCGGGCTTGACGAAGTCCGGCGTGATTGTCTTCGGCATTGCAAGGCGGGTTCCTCCTCCGAATACTTCATAGAAGATTTTGAACACAAGGATAGTGTCCGGCTCTACAAAATAATTTCCACATACCACCGTAGAGAGAATAATATTTACACAAATCCAATCTGCTGATGTATTTCGCAGCGTGACATCACACCACGGCCAAGCCTTTATTCGAATCGTTTTTACTGTCCCACCTCAGCGCACTTAGCGAGGCGGTTTCCTTGGCACGCCTTGTTGAAGCAGAGATCATGTCCCCTTATTCCGAGATTCTCATCAATACGGGCGTGGGTAACCCAACTGTGCCATTAATTTACGGCGCTTGGGAGATAAGCGAGTTTTACCAGGCTGGTGGGGGCACATAATTTCGTCCGCCCATATAAGGGGATAAGGATCCACCTTTTCCATCTACGCCTTCTTCCTCCTTTGCTTATCCATTTTCACGCACTCGAGCTCCAACGCCCAAGTCCGCACATCCCGCCTCAACCTTCTCCAGTCATGTCCGAAGCGAGAGGCAAGTGGATGGCCTCCTCCGTCACGGAGGGGCACATCAAAAAGTTGAGGAAGGCCGGATACTTGTCCAATGACATCGAGCACCCCCAGGCCCCATGAGAGGGTGGTGTTCCTCACCCACTTCCTCCGCGGACTAGGTTTCCCACTTCACCCATTTGTCCGGGGGCTCATGTTCTACTACGGCCTGGATTTCCACGATCTGGCCCCGAACTTCATCCTCAACATCTCGGTGTTCATCGTCGTGTGCGAGGCCTTCGTCTGCATCCAGCCCCACTTCGGCTTATGGCTGAAGACCTTCAATGTCAAGCCGAAGGTAGTGGGCGGCCGCCAAGCAGAGTACGGAGGTGCCATGGTGGGCAAGATGGCTAACATCCTATGGCTCGAGGGCTCCTTCGTGGAGACCATAAAGGGGTGGCAATCGGGGTGGTTCTACATCACCGAGCCGCGTGACCCTAAATGGGCAGCGGCCCCCGAATTCCGATCTGGCTTCCCTACGGCTCACCTCATGGAAAGAGATGGGCTGTCGTGGGGAATTCGGAAGAGCGGCCGGACTCCAAACCTGCGTCCAAAACACGGTGAACAAGAAGCTCAAGCTCGTCAACGTAGTCGAGTCATGCTCATCCGCCGGATCCTCCGTGCCAACAACGGGCTTTCAGCTTGTGGGAGTTTGATCCGGCACAACACCAAACCCTGAGCAGGCTCTTCGACACTACGTACGAAGATGCCTGGAAGGTGCTGTTCAAGGGCGCCGAGGCTCCCTCATCCGCTACCGAGGATCACGGATTCAACGCGCAGCATCAAGCCAACGCGGTAAGTTATTATGCCCTTTACGGGACACTTGTTTTTCATAGTTTGACTCTATGCGGGATCTAAACTCCCTTACCTTTGACAGGATTGGCGAGGGCGTCAAGCAGATTGTCGGCTCCCTTTGCCGAAGACCAGTGGACGCCCGCTTGACGGGGCTGCTGGTTCCGGCACCTTACGTGGTGCCGGAGAAGAAGGCCAAGAAGAAGGAGTTCCCGGCGCCAGGTGGTGTCGGACTCATCGTCCGATGACTCTGAGGCGGACTCCTCCCGTGAAAACGAGGAGGAAAGAGAAGCCTCTCTCCCAGCGGGGGAAGAGAAGAAAAGGAAGGCCGCCCCAACTGGGGGGGGGGGGCGGAGGGTCCAAGAAAGGAAGGACCCTCCCTCCGGACTACTCCACCAACGCCGACGATGGCAAAGAAGAGTGGCCACCCAGGGCCAAGCCCCTGGCGAAATCGTAAGTATCCGGATACCAGAATGACTCATGGCGCTCCTTCATTGCACAGTACCTTCTGACGCCGAATATAATCATGCAGTCCGCCCAAGGCCGGGCTCGACGCTTCAACGAGCGGCTCCCTGGGTTCTTTGGATGTGAATAGCATTTCACTTCCGACCGCCTCCTCTCCTCGCGCTGCGGATGATGCCGAGGTGGAGTCCCAAAAGGGGCCAAGCCAGGAGGAGGTGGTCCTGGAGGCTCCACAAGGCAACCTCCCGTACTCCAGGCGCAAAGGGGATAAAACCCCAAAGGGCTCTAAGTCCGGCCCTGGGCCGGACTCCGCACCGGACCCTTCAGTGGTTCCGGAGTCCGGCAAGCAGCCCCCACGTAAGAAGGGCAAGCCTACGACGCCGGTGACCCCCGTCCAACCGGAGGCACCGGATAATTTGCTGGAGGTGCTTAACGGCGCCTCCATCGGCGAGGAGCACCACACTACTATGAGTGTGGTGATCCGAAGGTTCGATCCGCCAAGAGCGGGCTGATCACATGTGCCAGCCTTCTAACGAGCTTTGAGGTATGTATTTAAGATATGTAAAAATATTACCGCATAGACAGTAGCCCCGATGCTCAGTTTGGTGTTCGGAAAGAAAAGCCGAACTGAGGATCTAAAAGATATCTGTGAGAGTCTAACATAAGTATGTCAATATGGGAGTGCAGGCTGCTGTGACCTCTCTTTGCTTGACTGCAGGTCGATGCATTGAAGCAGAGCCTCGAGCGGTCCGAGAATGAGCTCGGCCTTGCCAAAAAGCGGCTCTAAGACAAGGAAGGTAAGGAATACTTATGTAAGTATATAAAAAGACGTGGTTGCAAAAAATGACAGGACCATCGTGAGTATTGCAGGGGCCACATCCGAGGTGACGACCCTGAAGGAAGCGCTGTCCAAGGCCGAAAACAATGCGGCCGTGGAGCGCACCAAGCGAGAGAAGCAGGAGGTGCGGGTGGCGGAGGTGCAGCAAGAGCTCCAGGCTCTCGTGGAAAAACACGAGAGGTTGGAGCTTGACTCAAAGACTCGAGAATCTGAGCTCGCCTCGGCCCTTGAGAGCGCCAAATCTGCTAAGGCCGAAGCCCAAAAAGCCCTTCAGGAAATTGAGGCGATGAAGAAGATAGCGGCGGGTAAGGCATTCTTTATGCAAAGCAAGCACATGAAAGTGAATTACTTGTTACTTACCCGAGTCCGGAGCTCTCCAGGAGCATTCACAGATCTTCCCCGAAGTGTGTCCGAAGCTGCCGCATTCTACCGAGCCAAGGAGGGGAGCTCGATGGAGAAGGTGTTACGGTGTCGATATCTTTGAGGCGGACACCCGGTGCCCATAAGCGACCAGTGAAGCAGCTGGTCGAGCTCCATAAGGTTGCCGAACAGGCCATGAAGGGTCTCATAGTCCGGCTGTGGCACAGGAAGCCATGCACAGGAGCTACTTGAGGCTGGTGAGGCGGCCGGTGGATGCTCGCCCATGGCTTGAAGTCATCAAGCGCTCATTATGCATCGAAGGTGCTCAGAGGGGCCTTGCCCGTGCTAAAGTGCACTGGGGCAAGATGGACGCTGAGAAGCTTGTGACGGACGGACCACCGCCGAGCAAGGAGCATCGCAAGCCCGAGATGTATTATGAGGGCGTCCTGAAGGGTGCCCGCCTTATAGTAGATGAGTGCTCCAAAGATGTAATTTTTGAGTAAACTCGCATTTGTGATCCTGTACGCTGAAAACTTGTTCATATGCGCTAAGCAACGCTTTTGAATTTAAAATATTACCTTCTGTGCAGCCGTTTATTAAAATTGAGAGATGGCGAGTTGTCGACTTCTGCCCCCATGCCGCGAGTGCTGGGGTGTTCGGGATAAACTTGAGCGCTCTTTTTCCCATTACTGGGTCCTTCGAGGGAGGCGCTCAACACAACGAACATGGCAATCGGACTATAATGCTTGAACACTCTCACTTAGCCATAGAATTCTATAATTTTAAATTTCGGCGAAGCCCCTAGTATTCGGAAGACCGAGTTCGGGGCGATATCCACGCCTTGGCCGGACAAAGCCGTCTCCTCGCTCTTAGCGGCATAAGTCTTTAGGGACTCGAAAACCTCTCGAACAGCGACCAGCTCTCACCTTATCATGACGGTCAGTTTAGCTTTCTCCACCGAGGTGCTTAGCCCAGCTCAACCGGGCACAATCGCAGTGGTTCTCCCAAAGGCTACCTTAGCCGATATAACGGGCGTAAGGTACCAAAACATGGGAGCAGGCAAACCCAACTATTGACCCAAGACATGATTCGGAGCCGATGCATATAATGCTATAAGTTCGGGTGCCGCACTCATGAGAGTGTTCGGACTTCTCACACCATATTCAGGTACGTAAGCCCACAGTGTATTGGCCGTACCAAAGTGTACGGTTGCATAATGTCATAACTGAACATATTTTTATATAAAAGGAATGCAATAATAGACAAAAGCTATGTATTGTATATTGAAAAGTCTGCGGTAAAAGCGAGCGATACAAATAGTGCGATAAGCAAGAGATGGGACTATTTAACATGTCCCCCTCGAAGCGGCAGCGGGATGATATGTGAAACAAGTATCTTGCTCGTTATAGAGACCACCGACACTCGGCGTAACTACGCCTCCTGGCTGTTGCATCGTGTGTTCGGCGATTATCTTTGCCGGACAGGCCTTCCGGAAAGTGGAGTCCTGAAAGTAAGAAAAAATGACAAAATCGGGAGCCACAGTGCGGTTGAGCCGCATTTTGGGCATGCCGTGGTCGTGCCCTCCCCTATGTCCATGGTATTTCCGGGCGTAGCTATGTACGCGTAATCTTGGTTTCGTAATTTCGCGAGGGCTGGGGTTGGGGCCGCATTGCTACGCTGCGATGCTCGAGCGTGCGAACGGTCTTGTTGTAGGTTACTCCGGGCGCGCTTGACGGTGTCTGACGGTGTCCGGACGTTTAATGGCCGTACACGAGAATTGCCTTGAGAGGCTACTTTGTACTTCCGCCGCGAGGGCCGCCGTATGCTCCTCCGTTCGAAGAGAGCGTTCGGTGTTTCCATTGACCGTAATGACTCCTCGAGGTCCTGGCATCTTGAGCTTGAGGTATGCATAGTGCGGCACCGCATTGAACTTTGCAAATGCGGTTCGTCTGAAGCGGTGTGTGATAGCCATCGCGGAACGGGACTATGTCGAAGATTAACTCCTCGCTTGAAATTATCCGGGGATCCAAGACCACCTCAAGTGTAATCGAGCCTGTCTGATTGGCCTCTACACACAGTATGACACCTTTAAAGGTCGTCTTTGTGGGTTTAATCCTTGAGGGATCTATGCCCATTTTTTCGCACCGTATCCTGATAAAGCGGGTTCATTCTGCCGCCATCCATAAGGACTCTAGTGAGGTGAAATCCGTCAATGATTGGGTCTAGAACCAATGTGGCGAATCCGCCATGGCGGATGCTAGTGGGGTGGTCCCTTCGATCAAAAGTGATCGGGCAAGAGGACCATGGGTTGAACTTTGGAGCGACTGGCTCCAACGCATATACGTCCCTGAGTGCACGCTTCCGCTCCCTTTTGGGTATGTGGGTTGCGTATATCATGTTCACCGTCCGCACTTGTGGGGGGAAGCCCTTCTGTCCCCTATTGTTCGGCGGTTGGGGCTCCTCCTCGTCATCGCTATGCAGCCCCTTGTCATTGTTTTCGGCGTTTAACTTGCCTGCCTGCTTGAACACCCAACAATCCCTGTTGGTGTGGTTGGTTGGTTTTTCGGGGGTGCCGTGTATCCGCACGAGCGATCGAGTATTCGGTCCAAATTGGACGGGCCCGAGTATTTCTTTTGAATGGCTTTTTCGTGACCGGGTTTAGAGCCTCTGAATCCGGCATTAATCGCCGTATCCTCAAAGCATTGTCGCTGTTAATGCAGCGCTTTTGCTTTTATTGCGACGCGACCGCCAATGATGTCCTTGGTATACGAATTACCGGGGCTCTTGGTCATGTTATTACTACGAGCTAGCCAGCTGTCTTCTCCAGCAAAAGCGGGTCATGAGTGTTGTGAGGGCTGCCATGGATTTCGGCTTTTCCTGTCCTAGGTGCGGGCAAGCCACTCGTCCGCGGATGTTATGCTTGAAGGCTGCAAGGGCCTCTGCGTCCGGACGATCGACTATTTGATTTTTCTTGGTTAGGAACCGTGTCGAGAATTGTCCGGCGATTCCTCTGGCTGCTGAATTATGTGGCTTAGGTCATCGGCGGTGGTGGTCGCACATAGGCGCCACTGGAAGTTGTCGAGGAATGCGGCTTCCGTGTCCTCCCAACGACCAATTGATTCTGGCGGCAAGCTGTTAAGCCAATTCCGAGCTGGTCCTTTAAGCTTGAGTGGGAGGTATTTGATGGCGTGTAGATCATCGCCATGGGCCATGTGGATATGAAGGAGATAATCCTCGATCCATACCGCGGATCTGTTGTGCCATCGTATGATTCGATGTTTACGGGTTTGAAACCCTCGGGGATTTGATGATCCATTACTTCATCGTGAAGCATAGTGGGTGTCTTGGCGCCTCAGATTGGGCTATATCACGGCGTAGCTCAAATGAGCTTTGTCTCATCGTGGTTCGGCCCGGCGGATTTGCCATATCTGGCATGACGGTTATCGCCACGCGTGTCGCTACGCCCACGCGATCCGTAGATCGACCTTGTTTGCCTTGCCTTGTCCTCCACTATATCTCACAGGTCTGGCACGTTTCCCCATGCCCTGGTATTTTTGGAGCGACGCCGGGGTGCGGCTTGAGTGGAGGGCCGAGAGGCCTCTCTGTCGCGGCCACGGGGTGGCCGGTCGTCCGCATCGTGCGCTAGTGATGTAGGTCTAGGTGCTTCCTCCTCTAATCGGGGTAGCAGCCTGCGTTGTGGGTAGCTCTTGGAGGCGTTGAGTTCGTACTCTTCGGCTACAAGGACTTCATCCATCATCCGGCTAGCAAGTCTTGGTCAGCTCGAGTTGTTGCTGTTTTTCTTGAGGCTGCTCGTCGTGGCCATAAGCCTGCGTTTGAAAGCGCTCTTATTCGACGGGATCCTCAGCACGACAAACTTCGTCGTCGCCGAGGCTTGCCTCGTCTTGAAGGAGGCATGTAATTATCGTCCTCTACCTCTCTGTCTGCCGCTCTCTCATGAGGGCTGGTTTCTCCATCCTCCCGCGGAATCATGCCGGGAGGGATTGTCTTCCGCACCGTCCGGTGTTATTATCTCCCGTGCGGAATCGCCGTTTTCTTTGTGGCGGGATTTAGAGCGGCGCCGCTGACGCCGGCGCTTAGGCTATTTCTTGGAGGGGTCATCCTCCGTTGTTCCATCGTTGTTCCCTTCTTTTGGGGTGTCCACCATATATATATGTCATACGACGAGGTGGCCTTCCAGTGCCCTGTAGGCGCTGGTTCTTGGTCGTCTCCTGCATTGGCGTCCATACCATCGATGTCTTTGGAGTCGAAGTCGAGCATGTCGGTAAAATCATCGACAGTGGCTACGAAGTGGGTGGTGGGTGGGCTATGAATTTCTTCGTCGTCCGCATCCCAACCTTGCTGACCATAGTCCGGCAAGGGCTCTCCTGATAAAGAGAGAGACTTTAGTGAATTCAGAATGTCGCCGAAAGGCGAGTGATGAAAGATGTCCGCGGCGGTGAACTCCATGATCGGCGCCCAATCGGATTCAATTGGCGGTAGCGGAAGGTTCGAGTCCGGAGAGGAGTCCGGCACCTTGAGTCACGAAGCCAGAAAGGGCAGGTATGGTGTTCGGCTCGATCGCCGTAGAGATTGCAGCCCCGAGGCGGTGTCCAGCCACCCGTCCTCGATTAGCGCGATCGGCTCGAACTAAGGGTCGAAGCGGACAGTGCGGCCTCCAGTCCTTTGTTCGGCGTGAGCTAGATCATGCCCATCGTGTGATCTGCGGCGCTTGGCGTGGCTCGAACCCGTCGAAGATCAAGTCTCCGCGACGTCGGCCGTGTAGTTTAAACTTCCAAATCTGACTGATGGCCGGGCGTAGCTTTCGATCTGCTCCGGATGGCCAAGCGAATTGGCCCGATGCAAAGCCGCGAATCTGAAGATCTGTCCGGGAGAAAAGTCTGCCTGGACCGCATCGTTGTTGACGATCGGAGGAGCCATCGGGCCTAAAGATGACGACATACGGAGGAACTCTCAATGAAAGCACCAATGTCGGTGTCAAAACCGGCGGATCTTGGGTAGGGGTCCCGAACTATGCGGCTAGGCGGATGGTAACATGAGACAAGGGACACGATGTTTTACCCGAGTTCGGGCCCTCTCGATGGAGGTAAAACCCTACTCTTGCTTGATTAATATTGATGATATGGGTAGTACAAGAGTAGATCTACCACGAGATCGAGAGGCTAAACCCTAGAAGCAAGCCTATGGTATGATTGTTCTTCGTCCCACGGACTAAAACCCTCCGGTTTATATAGACACCGGAGAGGGTTAGGGTTACATAGAGTCGGTTACAATAGGAGGAGATCTACATATCCGTATCGCCAAGCTTGCCTTCCACGCCAAGGAAAGTCCTATCCGGACACGGGACGAAGTCTTCAATCTTGTATCTTCATAGTCCAGGAGTCCGGCCAAAGGTTATAGTCCGGCCATCCGGACACCCCCTAATCCAGGACTCCCTCAGTTATGGCGGCCCGAGTTTTCGAATGGCGAATAGGAGGTGATGGGAGGGGGAACCATGACTTAGGTACGTGCTCTCCCAAATGTAGGGTGTGTTACAAAGGTACCCCCACCGATTTGAACTAGCGGCCCTTTCGGCTCAGGGTTAGAACGGGGATTTTGCGTGTCAGGATTTGGCAGCAAGAGGGAGTTTTCGCGCGCGTTGTAATTTTGGGATAGCAAGGTGCGGGTTGAGAACGAGCAAATTTTCAAAGCACAAAGAGACAAAGCGATATATGATTTTTTTGGGATCACAAGGCGCGGGTTGATATTTCGAGACAAGCCTAACATGTACTTGAAAGGATCGAGAAGAGGTGTCTATAGGGGGGTGTGATTAGACACTCAACAAGCAAAATAATTGCAACATGCAACAGAGAGTTTGCAAGGCCATCTCGGTGAGACCAAGATCCTATCGGTGAGACCGATTGGTTAGGGTTTTTGGCAGTGGCTCTGTCAAGTGAACTCGATGGCGCCGGATGAATCAAATCGGTAGGGCCGAGTTTGATTTTAGGTTTTGGACATATTTGGATATGAGACAGTGGTTGAGGTCTTTGGAGCATATCACTAAGCATTTTGAGCAAGTAGACCATTAAGCAACACCTCATCCCCTTTTAATAGTATTGCCTTTTCCTATGGACTCAATGTGATCTTGGATCACTAAAAATAGAAATGAAGAGTCTTGAGTCTTTGCCAATGTTTGTCCTTGGCATCTTAAAGGGGTTCCACATCCTCTTGTCCATGCCACGCCTTTGTTAAACTTTCTGAAATATACTAGATGAAAATATTAGTCCAATAAGAAATATGTTGACATTAATTACCAAAATCACCCAGGGAGCACTTGTGCTTTCAGTCTCCCCCTTTTTGGTAATTGATGACAACATACATCAAAGCTTTAGATAAAGATATGAAGAATACCAAGTAAAGCTTTGGAAAGGCATGTAACATGCATTGGCTCTCCCTACATGTATGCAATCATGTAAAGATAGAATATGAGATCATGTGAAATGCATAAGCATGTCAGATCAAGCAATGGGTTACATGTATCTTGGCTATATGCATCAGAGCAAATGATGTAAATACAGGAAGTGTACCTTCATGTTCATATGTCCTTCTTGCAAACAATATGTACATCAGCAAGAGATCATCATGCACATGAGTGTGACGCATATACTTACCTTGTGGTCTTGAGCTGGCTTTGGAAGAGGTGACCTTGAGAAAACAGGGTTAGATAACACAAGAACACCTACTAAACAGAGCAAATTGAGAAAACCACAAGAGTACAAATATTGGGATGACTGGGAGCCTCTAAGATCTTGTGGAGTTGAGCCAAGGAGTTTGTAAGGGCAAGGAGATCGCCTACTTCGTGAAGATCTACCCCAGGTGAGGTTAGTCCTTCGTGTGACGTAAGCCGTGGTGGAATAGACAAGTTTGCTTCTTCGTGGACCCTTCGTGGGTGGAGCCCTCCATGGTCTCGCGCAACTGTTACCCTCCTTGGGTTGAAGTCCCCATCAACATGGACGTATAACACCACCCATCGGAACCACACCAAAAATCACCTTGTCTTCATTGCGTTTGATTTCTCTGATTCCTCCTTTACGTTCATATGCAAAGTCTTTACTTTTCGCTGCACAACTCTTAGACTTGCATGTGTAGGGTCTTGCTTGACTTGGTAGAATTGTTAAAACTTGTCTATAACTAAAATTGGGAAAATGATAAGTTTTTATTTGGCCAAGTAGTCTAATCATCCCCCTCTAGACATACTTTCGATCCTACACTTAGCAACTACTCCTTTTCTGCTTCTTCCTCCATTTGACTGCCCTTTACAAATTTCTGCTCCTCTCCCCTCTGTTTTATTGGAATTGAAACCAGCAAGTTCCCTAAGGTTCAGTCCTTTCCCCCAGCTACAACTTCAGATGTCTGTGTGATTGTTGGCCCTGCCTCCCGTATTGATGCAGAGCCCTCCAAGACAGTCGACTTGTCGCGAGGACTCATTGTTGTTTCCTTTTCCTTTAGAACAACAAGTTGATTGTCTGCAAAATTTAGTTTTTTGGCTCCCACGGAGCCAGCTTGTTCTTCCTTGGTTATTTTTAGGGGGCTTGTAACTTCCTTTTCGTCCTCTTCCCTTAATATTTCTTCATCAGCTCTATCCATCACATTATTCCTCCAGGTTGGTCCATCGCTACTGTGTTTGCTGCCTCCACTACCCATACCGTTGCTTCTCCAAAATCCCCCGGTCGCTCGAACCTCTATTCATTTCTTCACTTGAGCTGCCCTTGTAGATCATAGTTTTCAGCCATGGCCCAAAATGTCTAGCTCCTTCTCTTCTTGATCTTGTTGGGCAAGCCTTCTCTGCATGTCCGATGATACCACAGTTATAACAAAAGTCAGGTAAGTATTCATATTCAAAGGAAATAATCTTCTCCTTTTCCTTCCTCTTCCCTTCTATTTCATCCTCTTCGCCACCCATCACCTCTTCATTGGGCAACTCCCGCTCTTCCTCATCGTCATTAGTGATCAAAATTCTGAATCTCGTTAAGGGAGCGGTAATATCGGTATGCACTTTAATCCTCATAAAAGCCCCCATTGCTTCTCCATTGTCATCTAAATCCACATTAAGGACCTCCCCAATTCGATCTCCTACCAAATCCCCTATTTCTTTACTCATCATCCCCATAGGAATTCCATAGGCTCTTACCCAAACCGGGATGGTTTTAAATTCATACTCGTCTATAGTCTTATTTGGTGCATAATCCTCCATCACTATCAGATCTTTATTGAAGGTACATGGTCCATCTTCCAAAGCTTTTTTCTTCACTGCCTTATCATGGATATTAGAGAGGAACCTGTTTCTGCCAAGATCTTTGCACTGAATTTCTGAGAACGGGCACCAGACATTGCCGAGTGTTCTTCCTACATATTCAGATTTTGCCTGCCTATATGAGAGGATCTTACCCACTGCTTGGTGCTTGCTCGCCTTCGAGGCACATGCTTGCTTCTTCCCGATCCTGATTTCGTTCTTCTCAGCTTCTGACATCCGCATGTCCTTCAACATACCCTCTACTTTCTCCAGTACCGGGGCTCTTCCTCCGCTCATAGCGGCGATCAGTCGAGGATTCGTCCCTCATTGCCTCCACCTACCTCCCCCGCCTCCCTACAAGAACTAACACACCACGAAACTCCCACGTCACAGATCCCGCTCTCAGATTCTCCCGCACAGCTTGAGAGAGCACTAGGATGGCCAGAGGAGAGAATTGCGCTGCGCCGCTACCAGATCGAGGAATCATGCACTCTTTTGTGGATTTGAAACTCTCTGATTCAAAAAAAGATTGCCGATCAAGGGCGCTGGACTCGCCACGAAGTTGCCAGAAGCGGCACGAAAACGTCATATGTGGACAGACTCTCTTGGGCACCCACCCTCCGAGTTGTTTTACCTCGCCGGATAGGGGCGGAGATGGCAGCAAGAAACCTTACTCTGATTTTATCAGTTATTACTCTCAACCATGGATTTCTCGCACTGGACGGCGAGGATTGGCGATCGTCACCAGCTTGCATAAACCAGAACTACCCACATCAGATCGAACTCGTACTGGTTTCTTCCACCGTCGGTGACCTCCAAGCCCAAGCCCAAACCCCAACACCCGCGCGGCTCCCGCCGCCGCCGCACCGGAGATGGCGGCGTACCTGAGCATGGGCGAGGCGCACCGCCGCATCGCCGACTACCTCTCCCGCTTGGACGACGCTATCTCTCAATCCGACGGCGCCGACCTCGCCTCTCTCCTCGCCATCTCCTCGGCGCCCGCCTCCACCCCTGCTCTCCGACGCGCTCGCCGCTTTTCCGGATTTTCCCCGCCTCGCCTCCGACCGCTTCCCCCACCTCTCCGACTTCCTCCCCCCGCTCCTCCGCGCCATCCACTCCCACTCCCTCCGCCGCTTCGGGGACGCCTACTCCTCCTTCGAGAAGGCTGCTAGGTGCGTGCTGCCTTGTGCCTTCCTCTCTGCACTCCTTCCGAACAAATTGGATAAACGCATTCGAATTTTAGAGGATTTGATGTGGTGTTGGTTGCAGCGCGTTCCTGCAGGAGTTCCGGAACTGGGAGACTCCTTGGGCGATGGAGGCGATGCACATGGTGGCGCTTGAGATCAGGCTGCTAGCTGAGAAGGTGAGCTGGGTGGTTGGTTTGGGTTTGTAAACCTGAGGTTTTGGGGCTCATGTCTGCTTGCCTATTGTCTTGGTGTAGGCAGATAGAGAGCTTGTGATGAGCGGGAAGAACCCAGACAAGCTGCAGGCTGCTGGGTCCTTCCTGATGAAGGTTTTCGGGGCACTTGCGGTATGGAATTCTGAAAGCTTTGTCTGGTGTGCATTCTTGAATGGTTATAAGAACTAGCAAGTGTCTGATTCGAATTGAACGAAAAAGAGTCTGATTCGAATTGAAAGAAATTGCTTGTGATGAGCTTGTGCAATGCAGGTGCCTCAGAGAGGTGCTTAGCAAAAATGAACATTTTTTCCTTGTCACAAAGGGCAGACAAGGTTCTTATTTTGTACTAGCACCTATGCTTGTTTAGGCACCAGTGCTTACCATGTGCTTATAAGAATATAATTGGCTCTTGTCGGTAGATAATACAATCATCTAAGCACCTACGTAGAGGAACTTGCATTGGAATAGTTGTAGCTTACATGGTGTTTAATGTTGTGGTTCTGCCTAAGGCTTCAAGCATGACATGTTGAAACATTCTGTACTGCACATGCCCTCTTAAGGGGGAAACGTCCTATGTTGCTGGAAGAGGAGAAGCTGATGCATTTACATCAACCTAGAGGGTGGTGTTTTTGCATAGAAATTGCTCTGAAGTTACACAATGTTACTGTTCTGCCTCAGCCACTTATCATCTGTCATATTTATTCATACAATGAATTCTCTTCTGATAGCTATTTTTCGTGTATATGCTAGAGTTGTTGGACAGGTGATGTGACTCTTCTAAAAGAACATGCAGCAATTATACTTCCTTGATGCAAGCTTTCCTTTCTTAAAATGGATATATTCTAAAGATTCTGTCTCTTGGTTATTGTTGAATCTTCAACCTTACAGGTTAAAGGACCTAAGCGTTGGGGCACTGTATGTTACCTGCCAGCTGTTTAAAATTTATTTCAGGGTAGGTTATTCACTGCAATGTTTTCGCTCTAATCTGTAACTTCAGTACTATTGTTAATAAAGCACAAACATGTCTAGTTAGCATGCCAAATGTAGCTAAAGTGTAGTATGCACTGGAATCCCAATTTACATGATTTAAGATACAACGGGCTAACACTTGATGCTCAAATTATGCAGCTTGGTACTGTTAACCTTTGCCGTAGTGTCATAAGGAGTATCGAAACAGCTAGGAATTTTGATTTTGAAGATTTTCCAGTGAAAGATAAGGTAAGATAGTAAAAGTTATGGTCTCTTCTCTATCAATCCAAGGCATTATATTAACATGCATGTTGCTCCAATAATAATCTTGATTATTCATGACGGCACAGGTCACTTACATGTATTATACAGGTCGCTTGGAGGTGTTTAATGAGAATTTTCTTGTTGTAAGTTCTGTCTCACTCTCTCCTTGTGTGTGAACATTTATTATATATTCTGCTATGGCAAGTTATTTTGACCTATGAATCGGTGAGGCTGCTAATATATATTTTTTGTTCTTGTTTGAATCAGGCTGATCAGAAACTAACTTATGCTTTGATACATTGTAATCCTCAAAGCGAATCAAATTTGAGGTATTTGTATTACTGGGTGTTTTGTAGCTTGTGATTTGTGGGGTACACATTTGTTGGAACTACTAATGGTCTGTTTTTTTCTAGGAAAATTTTGAAGTTTCTAATCCCTGTAAAGCTGTCAATTGGTGTTTTGCCAAGGAGGACCCTCCTGGAGAAGTACAATCTGCTTGAGGTATATATCCTTGTACTCCTGTTTACTAATATGAAGCAGATTGTGAAATGCAATATATGTAGTTTATTTAGTACCACCATTTCCAGTTGCAAAAACATTTATCTTGGTTGTTCACAAATATTCCCATGAACATAATTTGTTTCTTTTGTTATGATTACACTTAGTACTCCATATGTGAACAATTAGGGTAGAACACTAGACCATAGGCTCTGATGTGGATGCCACGTCAATGCCTTAACCTTCAGTTTTCAAGAAGCAAGATCTACTAACATTTGGGCGTGACTGGAAAATTATAGACGACAAAGGGGAATACTGTAGCAGCAATTTGTGCATTTGGATACTCTGCTGGTATAAGTACATTTCATTAACATGAAGTCTCATGAGTTCATGAACGTCCTATGTTTTACTTACCAATTCTTCGAGATGATTAGCAAGTTAATCTGGGCGTGTCAACTTTTTAGTATTATCTTTTACCCTAGGGTCTATATGGGATTTTAGATAAGACAAAAGGTTGGGAAATCTACAGTACATATAAGATTTGTGAACCTTTCGAGAACCATGATTAACTTTATCAGAACCTTATCAACATTTACGCTAAAAATAATCTAATTGGCATTCCTCAGGTCATTGTCCCCTGAGAACAATGATTGGTGACAGATTATGATAAGTATACTTGGCCTAGTGATCATTTATCAATGATAAGGCTTAGTCCATTATATGAATTGCTTCTGTAATCGTGAGTTGAGGTTTTAAATGATGACCAACCTCTGAGAAAACAAGCCAAAGTACTAAGAGCCCACTTTTGCTTTTATTGCCTTGTGACATTACTATAAACTGATTGCTTGTCTTAAATATATACTCTTGTTTTCCATACCATGGCTAATTTAAATTTCTCGTTGTAGTTTGTAGGCTGTATCTTGGGTAAGTGATGGATTCATCATTCATATTGTATCTTTTACTGTATTACTTTTATGAAATATACTGTTGCCTTGAATTATTTATTCTGTTTCATACAAATGTTCTTTTAATGTGGATGTTATATTCCTTCAATGCGGTGTGACTTTACTACTTGGAGATTTCCCGTAACCATTTTGATTTGTACAAGTTGGTAATTTAACCTTTCAGTATGCAGATATTGTGACCTCACTTAGGAGAGGGGATCTCAGGCTCCTTAAGCAAGCCCTTGATAGACATGAAGACCAGTAAGTTCACATATTTCTGTGCTGAAAAAGTTTCGACCCTCTGCTATCACTGATTGCTTCCTTCTTTTTTGTATGTGGACATCGATTGCTTCCTTCTTTTTTGTATTGGGACATCGATTGCTTCCTTCTTTTTTGTATGGGGACACTGATTGCTTATTTGTGTTTGAAGGTTACTAAAATGTGGTGTCTACCTTGTGTTGGAGAAACTTGAACTCCAGGTCTACCGAAGATTAGTGAAGAAAATGTGAGTGTGATCTTGAAGGTGTCCTTGTCACACTTTTACAGAATGAACCAATCCTTTTTCGCTTTGCTTTCTTCTGCAGCCATATCATACAGAGGGAGAAGGAACCATCGAAGGCGCATCAAATCAAGCTGGAGGTCTTGGTAAAGACTCTCCAATGGCTTGGAATCACCATGGATGTGGATGAGGTACTTTGAGAGTCCAACATATTGTTTTTTCTAACTGACAGTATCTTGATTTGCTATGATAATAATGTAACCTGATTTCCTCCCTTGCTGCTATCAGGTGGAATGCATCATGGCGTGCCTAATATACAAGAATCTCATAAAAGGATACTTTGCCCACAAAAGCAAAGTTCTTGTCCTTAGCAAACAAGACCCCTTCCCAAAGTTGAACGGGAAGCCCGTTTAGTTAAAGCGATATCTCATAAGCTTGTACACCTAATGAAAGTTTCTCTTATCTTCGATGTACGGAACATGACATGTTTATTCAAAATTACCGCGACTCTGATTGTAACAACATTTGTATTCTAGCTGCGATGTTTGTAAACATTTATAGTTGGTAGCCTCCACTTTAAACGGTGGTTTTCATAGCTTCAGTGAGGTACAATATTGTATTCTGGATAAACTAAATTTGCAGACTGCAATTAAGGCCATAGTAAAAAACCGAACTTGAAACCTAACTGGTGAGGTTGTCGGTTCAGATTTTTACTTGCCGGACCGCTAGTTCATCGGTTCATTTGTGACAAAAAACCAAAATATTTAAGATAAACTTTTAACATTTTGACCTCACATCAAATGAATACGCATAATATAGGACTAGAACTTCTTCAAGAGTAAACTTAATTGATAGATCCAATAGCAACAATATAAGAGTTGCCATCATCACACTTGCATAGGCGACATTGATCCTTCATATGCAAATTTATTTGTGCTAGTAAATCCAAACGATACGAGGATATGGAATATGCTGTAACAAGTTTGCTAAACAATAACAAAAATTAATACTTCTGTGGCGTTAAGGATATGGAATATGCAATTACAAGTTCGCTAAATAATAAATGATGATGATTGTAGTTATGATGCCATTTTGATGACTTTGAAGAAGCAAGCTCAACCCAGTGAACTACTCCCTCTGTCCCATGATACAAGAGCGTTTTTTGACACTACACTAGTGTCAAAAACGCTCTTATATTATGGAACGAAGGGAGTACTAGATTGCAAGGCAATAAGTGAATCATACACCTCACCCGTTAAGCACATTAGTGCCTGTCATCCTTGGCAAAACAGTAAAGAAAAATACAAGTGACAATGCGTGAAGCCCAAATAAGTGCAACAATTAAAAGACACTTTTTTTTTGCTTCTTACCTGGAAGACTTGCGCAAATTGTGTTGTCCAGTAGTGCACAAAAGGAAGCTCTCACATGAAATGATACCAAATAAAAGCAAAAGAGCAACAACAACAATTGTGCTTGCTTGTTCACATGCAACATTACAAAATTTTAGCACAGAACTACACACTGGTAGGATTGTGATGAAACAAAGCTTCTATAAACTGTATACCTTGACATTGTCACCAAAGCCCCTCACAAATCTTAATTGAAACTAAGTAAATAATTATGCACGATCACACAAGTAAGGAGGCTAGAATATTACAAGGGCTAGCATGACACTTTCCTGCAGGGCCGGAGCCAGCATACTCGCATTGGGTTCAGCTGAACCCAATGAAATTTTCTGGCCAGGTATAGTATACACATACGTACATGCTTTGACCCCAATAAAAAATACGGTTTGAATGTTGGCGCTGCCTCTCGCAGCGCCGCTTCTTCTTCTCCTACCTCGGTGGCTGCCTCTCACAGCTCACATATACACCATTGGAGACACAAGATATTTGTTGGCTGGCTGCCTCACACAGCCCAACCTTTTCCTCTCATCTTGTATTCCTCTTGGCTCAACTCAAACAACAAGCTTTACATCTCTTATATAGAGACTCACGCGCGCACACACACAGCCAAGGCCACACCGGCCACTAACCCACGCACGCACCACTAACTAATCCCTAGCTACATGCACGCCCACGTCGAGACTATATGGCCAAGCCATTCAACTAACTGACTGCATGCAACCACTAACAACCGACCAATTCTCTTGGCTCCAACTTGATCTCAACTTGATCTATCCAGCCAGCCGGTTTGGCTTCATCATGCACGCATCTCGCCGCTTCCCACGGCTGTGCCACATCACGCATCACCCCGGCATCAAGCCTTGCGCCATATCACACGGCACCGTGCCTTGTTGCCGTTATCGACATCTCGCCGTGCTTACCGTATCGCACGGCGGCCTGGCCACTACTAGGAAAAGGGCTATAGATAGGATTGACACTAATGACGCATCGTAGGAAAGCGGTGCCACGACTATACTAATGGCACGGTTTGTGATGCGCCATTAGTGTGAAGACACTAATGACGCACCATACAAAAGGTGCGCCACACTAGTGATATTTTTTTTTTCATTTTTACATACATACTAATGGCGCATCCGTCCGTAGTGCGCCATTACTAGTTCTAATTAGTAATGGCGCACTCCTAGACTGGTGCGCCATTGCCGTATGTTTTTTTATTTTTTTGCAAAACTACTAATGGCGCACCGTGTCACAGTGCGCCATTACTAGTTTAAACTACTAATGGCGCACCGTGTCACAGTGCGCCATTAGTGTATATATATATATATATATATATATATATATATATATATATATATATATATATATAACTTTTCTGCAAAACTCTAATGGCGCACCACATGCAGTGCGCTGCTATTACTAATGGCGCACTGCATGTAGTGCGCCATTAGTAATTGTGGTTACTAATGGCGATTTGCATGTAGTGCGCCATTAGTAACCCTGACCCCAACAAGATATTTTGGACAGCCCCACACCTACCCACTCACTTTCCCCACCTCATTCCCTCCACCTCCTTCTCCAAGCTTTCGGCTGCCTCCTTCTCCTCACCTCATTTTCACCATAGATTCATCAAAATTAAGTGGTGAAATTACCTTTTTTTGATAGGTAAGTAAGGGGAAAGCTATCTTCATGATGTAGATCTACTTTTTTCTCCTAGCTCGCTCCAAAGAACGTGCACATGCACTTTTGTGGCCTAGCTAGATCTATGTATGTTTGTGGTGTTGCATATATGTTTGTGTTTGCAGTGTACCGGTATTTGAAATGCGATAGTTGCCAATATTTTGCGGAATGTTGATTCATTTCCGTTTCGCGAGAATTTTGGCACTATGCATTCTTTTGGTCCTATTTTAGGAAAGGTCATGCCAAATTTTTTCTTGGTTCCAAAATATCGCTTTGCTCTACCTCGCAGCGACCATGGTCCGCATACGATGACCGAAGGCATCGTGAATAGGTTTTTGAGCTCCGAAGGCCGAGATGCTTCAAAAGAACGAGACGGAGATAAGATGTCCGTGTCGAAGATGCAAGTCAAGAGTCTTATTGCGGACCCGGATTCCGGGCAAAAGTGGACCACCGCTCTTGCGTGGTTTCATGGATGGCTATCGGTGGCAAGGTGATGAAGATGACTATGAAGTCGCCCATGGGGGCCGCAAGAAATGAGGAAGGGCAACAAGACAAGTACCACCGCGGCGAGGGCGGGCGAGAAGACGAAGAATCTCTAGGACATGATCACGACGGTGATGTTGTACCACGATCATCATGTAGAAGATGTCGTACATGATGATGAGGAAGATCAAGACGAAGGGCATGATCATGAAGATGAAAATGCCGGAGCAGACGACGATGGAGGCCGGGTGCGGGACCCTCATATTCAAGAGCTGCTTCTCAAGCGACGGATTACGCAAGAGCTGCCGCCCGAGAGAAAGCCAAGCTGGATCAACTAGAGATAGACGCGGTTACTCCATTGTATGAAGGATGCAGCCCGAGGATACCCGCTTTGAAAGTAACGCTCATGGCTCGGAGATGAAGGTAAAACACAAAATGACCGACGCGTGCTTCGGCGAGAACATGTCATTCGCACGAACGTCTTCCCAAGGGGAACAAGTGCCCGACCAGTTTCGAGGAGGCGAAGAAAATCGTGTGTCCTCTGGATTTACCGCCGCGTGAAATACCATGTGTGCATGAACAATTGCATCATTTATCGGGACGAGCACGCTGGAGTCTACCATATGTCCGGTGTCTTGGCGTCACTCGATACAAGAAGAAGAAGAAAGCTCCTCGAAAATCGGTGTGGTACTTTCCGATCACTCCTCGTCTGCGGTATTTCGCGGACCCTAAGGTAGCAAAGCTCCTGCGTTGCACGCTGATAGGGAGGAGAAGAAGCTGGTATATGTCTGAATTGATCAGGAGATAAATTAAAAGTCAAGATGCTTAGTCACCATAATGATGCGTGCCTTTGGCAAGCGTTGTACTTCGAATACTCAGAATTTGGGATGGATCCAAGGAACATCGTCTTTGGGCGCGAGCACCGATGGAGTCAATCCGCTTTGGCAGCGAGAAGCACACATAGCACTGCTTTGTGTTTGTGTGGATGTACAACCTTCCCCCACAGTTGTGCATGAAGAGGAAGTACATTCACATGAGTATGCTAATTGAAGGGCGAAACAACCAGGAAATGACATCAATCAGATTCTGGGGCTCTTTGAAGGAGGAGCTAGACACGCTGTGGAAAACGCCAGCCAATACGTGGGACGCCGCAGAAAGAATATTTCCCTATGAGAGCCGCAGACCGCCACGACGGTGCACGACTATCTCGGTTACCGATATCTCGCGGCAGGTAGTCCACGGATTTTCCGGATGCGTAAGGTGCATGGATGATACAACGACGCCACTAGATAGAGATCCGGGTCTTGAAAACCGTGTTCATGGGACATCAAGGTGGCTTCGCGACGATGACCCGTGGAGGAAATGCAAGGATCTGTTCGATGGTGAAACCGAACCCCGAAACGCCTGTCACGAGGAGCGGCGAGGAAATAGACGAGCTGTTGAAAAATTGGAAAGACCGCCCACGCCGGAAAGAAGCAAAAGGCGCCAGAGCCGGAAAGAAGCGAAAGCGCCAGCAGCCTTGAAGGTATGGAAAATGAGGTCTCTTTTACGGGACTTTCCGTCTTTGGAAGATCCACCGTGTGCCTCACAGCCTTGATGTCATGCATATCATGAAGAACGTGTGCGAGTCCGCTTGGTACCCTGCTCAACATGCCGTAGAGGACCAAAGATGGGCGAAAGCAAGGGCGGACTTGAAATCAATGGGCATCGTGCAGAGCTTCACGCTAATGATGATGATGATGATGATGATGATGATGAGGCGAAGCGGGACACGTAAAGTCGTCGCAAAGGCAAAAAGGCCAAGAAGACCGGAAATGACTACCCTCCGCGTGCTTCACTCTAAGTCGAGGAGGAGATCGAGCAGTTTTCACCTGCCTCCTAGGAGTAAAACTTCCTTCTGATTCTGTGGGGAAGATAAGCAGATACCTAGACCCAGCCGAAGTTCAGCGGGATGAAGTCTCCACGGTATCACGTCTTGATGACGCAGATACTTCCAGTTGCAATCCATGGGATCATGGACGCGCGCACGTCCGCGAAAACGCTATTTGGCCTATGCAACTTTTTGACGTCATCTCGGAAGTCGATTGGCGTGAGGCAACTCGTAAGGCTACGAGGAAGAGATCGTGGTGATACTATGCGAGCTTGAGATGTACTTCCGCCCGCATTCTTCGACGTTATGGTGCATCTGCTGGTCCATATCGTGGAGGATATCATCCAACTCGGGCCGACGTTCCTGCACAAAGATGATGCCGCTCGAAAGGATGAATGGTGTCATCAACGGATACGTTCGCAACATGTCACGTCGAGAGGAAGTATAGCGAGGGCTTTTCGATCAAGAGTGCATCTCCTATCGCACGAATTATCTAGGCATCGAGAACCCGTTGGTCTGCCCGTCAACAGGCACCTCGGCGGGCTCGCTGGATGGGGTCACCGTGAGGGTCGCTGCGAAATGCATGTCGACTTCGAGGGCCGACTTCGCCCGACTTTGAAAGAGCAAACCTAGTCGCGCTACAACACATAGACGTGGTCGATCCTTGGGTGGTAGAGCACAAAACCTTTATTGAGAAGACGATAATGACCGAGGCCAACAGAGGACTGGACGGAGATATAATCAAAGAGCACAACTCATGTTTCACGCGTTGGTTCAAGCGAAGCTTCATGCATACCCTTTACATGAGGATTCTTCCGCGGAAGAACAACTCATATTCGCCTTGTCAGGTATGCCGAGCACAACCTCGATGACCTATGAGGCGTCTGATATAAACGGCTACACATTCTACACCGAGAACAAGGACATGAAGAGCGATGGTTATCGAACTCGAGTAACGATGGAATCCTACACCGGCAACGACAAGGACAGATACTACGGAAGGATCGAGGAGATCGGGAGCTGAGCTACCGGAGAGAAGGTCCGATGTTCCTTGTTAGATGGGCCAAGAGCGCCCTAAAAGAAGACCGGTATTTCACCACCATGGTTATACCCGGCCAAATACAAGATCATGGTATAAACGTCACCGCGAAAAATGAGCCATGGGTCTTGGCTTCCCAAGTGGACCAATGCTTCTTCATTACCGACCGCCAAAGCCCGGTCGTGTTGTCGTGAGGAGAGGCAAAAGGAAGATCATTGGAATGGATGGAGTAGCCAATGAGCAAGACTTCGACAAGTACGGCGACCCGAAGATCGAACATGACGACGACGATGAAGTAGCAGCACACACCACAAGAAGAAGCAGGACCACCCTACCTAAAGGACGTCCGTTCCACAGAAGAACTCCATTTGCAAAAAAAGAAGGGCAAGAAGATTGTGAACAGATAGCTACCTAAGATCGATTGTATTTAAATCATAGTCTTCATTTCTCGATTGTATTTCATGGGCACTTTTTGATATCATGAATATTTTTAAATTTCATGGGCACTTTTTGAATTCATGAGGACACTTGATCTCGATCCCCCTACATCTCGATCCTGATTCCCCCTCCATCTCGATCTCGATACCACCCGCACCTCCCGCTTAGCTCCACCGCCGACGACCCACCGCAACCTCCCCGCTCCACCGCCACGACGAGCACCCGGCCCCCGCACTTCGCCTCCACCGCCACGATGATATTTTCAAGTAACAAATTTGAACATATTTTTAAAAATTATTACTGTTTTTATAAAAAATATTACTGTTATGATTTAAACAAGTTTGAACATATTTAAACATAAATAAATATCAAACAGGATTTAAAATGCATAAAAAAATATTGGGAGCACAGGAATCGAACCAGGACCTCCGGTGTGGTGCTTTGTCTTGACAGATCGGGCTAGTGGGCGGGTTACATTGTAGATAGGGTTAGGTGGTATATAGCCTGACAAGTCGGGCTAGATTAAATTACTTATGGCGCACCCCTCGGTGGTGCGCCATTGCTATGGATGTACTTATGGCGCACCCCTGGATGGTGCGCCATTGCTAAGCCTCCCCCCGCACTAAAATCCCCAATCTCTCACATTTCTCTCTAATCCCTCCCCTGCCTTGTCTCACCCGTGCCTGACCACCACCGCCCACCACTTCCCCGTGCTGGCCCGTCCCAGGCCGTGCTCGCTTCCCCTGCACCGACCACCTCCCTCACCGCCCCCCTCCGCCCAGCGCCCTCCTGTCCCCCTCACCCAAGCCCGCTGCGTCAACCTCCTCCCGTGCGACAGCTAGGGTTCCTAGTCCGCCACCGCTGCCCGGCCGCCGCCCGCAGTGCGCCCAGCCACGAACCCTCCGCTGCCCGCCTCCGATCTGAGACCCCAGCGCCTCCTCCCATCAAGCAGCCGCTCCCACCAGCGCGCCCCTCGAGCAGGCGCTCCCTACTCAAAGAACGCTGCCGCCCGAGCTTACGCCGGTGACCAGTCCGTGGCGTGTAGCCACCACTCCTTCGTCCTTCCTCCCTCTTCCCTCATCCCCCCTCCCTCCTTCCTCTTGCATCCTCTGTTCAATTTTTTTCCTGATTTTTTTAGTGGATGAGTACTTGATGTAGATTCGATACTGTGGGAATATAATGATAGTTATTTCTTGCTTGCTGCATGATTTTTCCAGAGCATGCTCAAGTTTACATGTGAAAGGATTGTGCTTGATAGGTGTTTGTGATAATGCCTCTAAGGGCAAATGTTTACAAATTGTAGGTTGAATATTTTTCATGAGCAAATGTTTTGGTTTAAACATGTTAGCAAATTGTAGATTAAGTTGTTTTATCTGCAATTTGAGAGAGCGAAAGCTTTGTGTTGGTTATCTTGGCGAAATTGGTTAACACATATCTTCCGGAGAGATCCCTGTTCTAGGATCTGAGCTCTCTCTTCTCTGAATTCAACTAAGGCATGAGGAACAAGGGGAGATAACTATTAGATCCATGTCTTAGTAGTGGTAAACAATCGTGTAGGTCAATTTTGACTACGATCTTGAACTACTGAGGTTGCAATGTTTTGGCATCAACACTTGTAAGAAAAGAAAAAGCAGGAGAATGAAGATTATATTAAAAAATGGTATTAGTAGTGGTAAACAAGCATATAATCCCTCCTGTGTAGTAACAATAACTTTATGCAGGAGAGTGAAAGAAGAAGCATAGGCTTAATTGAGCTGTGGAGTTCTTGTTACCTTGTCTGCATACATCCTCGTTAGTTACATGTATCTCTCTGTTTGTGTTTCTGCGTTACAGGTTCGATCACGGTTGGAGAAAAATTGAGGTGTTTGTTGGCTCCAAGACAGTGATACAGGTATATACATGTGCTCTGCTTACTTGTTTGGTTTGCAATAGTGGTGAGCCTCCTCCACCCAAAACAGTTACCCCCTCTATCCCATGCACACTTCGCCCCCATCGTGTATTTTCTATTATGAAATAATTCCTACTGTTATTTAAAATATAAATGAAATGATTTGGAACACCAAGCAAGAGTTACGTTTCAAGTTGCTGAACCTTTTCATATAAGCTTGCAGAAGATTTAATTGATCATAGAGAAAATGAAAAACGAAGGTCATACCGATCCTAGTTGGTATTATTTTCCTCAATTTTAAGTGTTGAATGAACACATAAAGAGAGTGCTAAGTGATTTCAATATATTAAGTTTTAGAATAATATATAGGATTTTTGGTTTTTAACCTTGGTTGCCATTGTTTCTATTTGTAACGGTCTGAAGAATGACTCATGCTGTTTGTGCTAACAATCTCTAAGTGAAAGCAACTAGTTGGAGTAGATTTGTGCACACAATACTCCTTCCAAGACAATTTGCTTCCAAGGAGTAGTTTCAGTTTGATTGCAAGTAGTAGTTTCAGTAAAGTTTCAGCATGGTTTTAGTATAGTTTCAGCATGGTTTCAGTTTGCTTCCAAGGAGTTGTTCTCTGTCTGGTCCAATTCTGAAGAAATAAAAAGTGAATAGTTTGTTTGTTCCTGTGTGGTCACTCTATTTTTTAGTCTTGACATCAGTTATGTTTGTTAGCGACAAGATATTTAAATGAAGCTTGTTCTTTTTCAACTGCTCAACCGATGCCATGAAACTGAATATAGTAGTTGAAAACCCTGTTTTCTTCCGATCGTGAAAATTTGAAGTCATGTTTGTCTTTTGGTTTTGTTGGTTGACAATTATGTTTAGTTTTTCATTTCATGGGTCTTTGTAAAATGTGCAGGTGGTGAGTTGAGGCTCGACATACAGCTTGTTTGGACTAACCAAGAGGACGAGGTATGTTGCTTGCCCAAGCTAAGTGACACGTCTGGCGCCAAGTTTTCTCATTATATAATTACTGTTAGTGCTTAGTTAAACTGCATGATACGACCATAGCAGATGGATGGTACTAGGTTTTGTTTTGTTTCTTGCCAATGTATTCAGAGAGCAGATGTGCCACTGCAGATTTATTTTCTTGAAGGCGGCTCACATAAGTTGAGCTACAAGTGAACAACTTGCTGATATTAGATCTGGAATGGAAGCTCACATAAGTTGAGCTAATTTTTGTCCATATGAAAGCAGAGGACCGTATGGTCTGTGGCCTTTTCATCCATATGAAAGTAGAGGCACATTGTGGTGCTAGTTTGCTGGGTTTTGTCTCCGACCATCGTGTCGTGATGAATTTGCAGGTACCCCGAGAGGCCCTTGAGTTTGCCGGAATGTTGGTTAACTTCCGTTCCGGCAAATTCGGGTACTCCATATGTCCTATTTTCAGCAAAGGTCATGCAGAAATTTTCCGTGAATTTTAGCATGACTTTGCTAAAAATAGGACATATGTGGTACTTGTGACTAATGCATGGGACGGGGTACTTAGTACTTAATTAAGTAGGATCAACTGCCCTTTATTCTTGCTGCATTAAACCATAGGTGGCAATAGAGCCAAGTGATTAGGCCCAACTTAGAATTCTCCTTAGCATCGATAAACCCTAGATGATAAACCCAACATAGGTGGCAATAGAGCCAAGTGATTAGTGCCAAGTGATTAGGCCCAACCTAGGGTGCCTCGGCATCGATAAACCCTAAATGATGAAAACTTAACTTGGCTGCCCTGATGCCTCGGTGTCGATGAGAACCTAAATGATGTATGCTTAGGCTTTTAGGGTGCCTCGGCGTCGACAAACCCTAAATGATGAAAGCTTAGGCTTTTAGGGTGCCTCAGGTCGACAAACCCTAAATGATGAGACCATGATCTTGTTCCTTGACAATAACCAACTTTTTGACCAAACTTTTTTCCTATGTAGAGCGAAACATGGCCCTAGCGATGAGGCCGGTGGTTGGTGGCAAGCAATTCAGGAGCTGTCCCGGGAGATGGAGGAACAACCTCATCGCTATGAGGACGCCATGAAGACACCGATCCTGACTACACGACCCCTAGTGGCGTCGGGGATGACACCACTGATGGTGCCGCCGAGGATGCCACCACTGATGATGGCGACGCACACACAGATGGCTGCCAATCGAAGAAGCAAAGGAAGGACCGGCGCCCGAATGCGCTCCGCACCCTCAAGGAGGAATTCACTCAAGTGGACTCCGCGGGCATGCAACGGAGCCCAAACATATAGTCAAGGGGTACTCGCTTCAACTCGGGTGCATTCTCCGGAGCACCGTCTCGATCAACACCGATAACCTTAGGCATAAGGACCACGGGAATTTGCGCAACCTCCTCTTCACGAAGCTGCACGAACGATACAAGTTCCCTACTGAATTTGAAAACACACGCCTCTCAGGGAATAAAGTGAACAGTGCCGCCCTCACGAGGATGAGCACGGCCCTGTCTACTTGGAGAAGCGCGGTGAAGAGAATGATTGATAAAGGTGATAGTTATGAGAAGATCAAGGCGAAATATCCTTTGATGAGCGAAGATGAGTACAAGGAGTTCAATATCAAGTGCGAGAGCAATAGCAACCTCCGAATCAAGTCGATTGGGGAAAGAAATGCGGAGTTGAACTTAGGGAACACAAACTCGGTCCAGTGGTTACAGAGTGGCGGAGCCTATATGGGACAAGGAGGACGCGGAGCGTGCCGAGCAAGGCCTACCGCCCCGCTTTGAGAAATACAGCGGTGACAAGCAGACCAGGAACTTTGTCAGGGCCCGGTACAAGGAGGACCCGATAACAAAGGAGCTTACCACGGATCCGAAGACCAGGCGGCAGAGCTTGTTCTGTAAGGAATACACCCAGCGTAATTAGCTCCATATGGTTGCACTCTAATTAATCCCCAATATTTCTAAATGGTTCACGTTCCTTTCGCAGACACCGAAAGCGATGGCGCTGGGTCGTCTTAGAGCTCCCCTTCGACACCCCTTTAAATAGGGCGTTGAACGTAATGAAAAACAAGGATAAGCTCGATGGCCGGCGTCACCGGTCGTGGTGGCCGGCAAAGGCTTGTCCACAAAATGGGGTCATACTATACCGTTGGTGTGCGGAAGGAGAAAAAGGCCAGCTCGGAAAGCCGACGCGCGAGGTTGAAGAACTCAAGGCACAAGTGGCGCGGATTCCGGAGCTTGTCCAAGAGCAAGTGGAACAACAAGCGGGAACGAAGCTCAACGCCATGGTGCCTACGCCGATTCATGGTCGACGACGTGGATTGCGGGCGGCCAACAGGCCTCCCGGTTCCCGGCTTCACGGCCAAGAATCGCCTGGCAGCGGTAGCGCCATTGGTGTCTCCGCGGCGGCGCCATTGGTGTCTCCGCGGCGGCGGTATTCGTGTCTCCGGCGCCGCACGGCATTGGAGCTTAATGCACCGGTGTATGCCGGTCGGCACCACCTCGCCAAGAAGCGCCCCTCCGTCGGTTACACGCCCGCCGTTGGCGGTGCCTCGACATTAGCCGAGCTCGGCGACATCACGGTAACTAAGCCTCTCGGCCGATGACTTCATCTCCTTGCCTTTGGTGGGCATCCCCGATGCCCTGTACATGTTCGCAGGGCACCGCCGACGTTCCTTGCACTCTTACGCACTTCGTGGCGCCGAGTTGGTCGATGTCGCCAAGGGCAGAATCGTTCAATCGGGCAACCCCATGTTCCACGGTAATCCGATGCCACCCACGGTGTATAGGGTTGAAGTGGTTCCGGTCGCCAGCTGCGGACGAGCTGTTACCTCCGATTCGACCGGCTGGGGCGGCGAAGAAGATGAGATGACCCTCGGCGCTGCGTAAGCTGGCCCTGCTTTGGCGAAGAGCCATATTCGTTTGGGGCGGGGACACCACCCACGCATAAGACCGCCCGGTCGTGCGGCGCCAAGCCATGGCAAGAACGCCGCCGCGCTACCGACCTGCCGGACATCCCTATGGCACGGGATCCGGACAGCCCTATGGCACAGATCCGGACAGCCCTATGGCACGGGATCCGGACGGCGACAACGACGACGGTACATTTACCAAAGTTGATAAGTACTTTGCCGAACATGGGTACCGGCGAGTTCTGCGGGCCTCTTTCTCAAGAACCCAACCAAGACGATCGCGATCTAGCCTGGTACGACGGAGAAATCCAATTACAACGGGCCGTCCGGCGTTCGGTTCTCGTGACACGCCTCCAGCTCCCGCCTTCACCGAGCCTCGAGATAGCTGAGGTGCGAAATATTATCAGCCCCAACACGCTCAAGAAGGCGATGCGTGAGCGAGAACTTCGGTCCCATTACAGGAGATCAAGAAGAAGGGACGGAAACGAAAGACTAAAAAGGGCGCCGGTGCCAGCCAACCGGCACCGAGTTCGATCCGTGCTCAGGACGGGCCACCTTCACCTAAGGATATCTCGAGGAGGGTGCATGTGGCGGGTAGGGCAATGCTACCGCCAAATGTGTTGAATGCTGCAACCGGTGCTATGCGGAGTCTGCATTTACGTTGTTCTTTCTTTGGAGAAGCGGCGTCTCGAGAGAGAAGGATGTGGCATACCGGTTTTCGTGGCCAAGGTGCGAGAGGGAAGGGATTTGTGGATGGCGACATCGGGGTACGATCGTCTCTGCGGTTTGATGACATCTTTGCTATGTTTAACCTTCATCCGCTGCACTACACCTTCGTTCGGCTGTTTTTCGCTGAGTATGGAGATGCGGATCATTAGAGACAAGACCGGACATCGTGATAGTCGACCCCTTCTACATGCGTGCTAAGCACTTGAGCAGCGGCGGGGACCGCCAAGTTGCGAGTTCACACCTCGAAGGCGTCATTCAGCGGACCCGGATAAGGATAACTTCCTTGTGGCTTACTTTCCGAGTAAGTCATCCCTTAACCGCCCGTAACATATGATTCTTAGATTTCGATCGTTCTTTTTTCCTAACATTCCGTGTTACGTGCGGTGACACACATTGCACACTCATCCTCTTAAGCCGAAATATTCCATGGCCACGTATTTCGACCCGAACGTAACTCCAAGATAGACTACGGATGTCAAGAAAATTCTTGATGATGTTCTCCCGATTCGCCAAATCCGGAGGCACCTTCACCGAGGCAGTTAAATGAAGTACGGCAAGCACATATTCTCACACTGTCTGAAGTTACGCTGCGTCAAGCGGCCGCGATCGAAGGATGCCTACTGCGCCCTCCATCACATGCGAGCGATCGTAAGGGACCATCATCAACTTCGCTGCGGATAATCTCAAAGATTAGGCCGCGAGCTTGTCGGCAGTCCAGGACGCGGACCTCAGACAAGAATTCTTTCGCATCCAGTCGGAGTTTGCGGACATCATCCATCAAGGTGTCCTTCATACCTCGGGGCAGTTCTTCCTCAGATATCAACCGTCCAACAGTGAGATAGATGAAACACTACAAATGCAGGGTGACAACAACCGCGATTTCATGACCATCACGACAGACGGCGGCTTCATCCACACTCCTGTCCGATGAGTCGAGCCGAAAGTACTGATGTGTAGTTCTGAAACATTGATTGGCTCATGTTGTAATTATACTTTAATGAATTCGTATGTCTCTTTGGTTTGGACAGTCGTTCAACTTAGATGTAATCGATGCTATTTATTAGTAGGACCATGAATCGTGCTATTAATGTCTTGCTTTTCTCTTCCGATCCTTTTGTTGCATACTTACATATTGCTTATGTATTGTCTCGTTGTTTGGCTTGTGCATAGAGATGCCGTCGTATGTCGTGGTACAAGGGTAAGGTTCCCGAGTCTACAACGATCGGGAGGAGTGTCGAAGACAGGTTCACTGTTTCAGCAATAGCATTACAAAGGGTACACCACTAGGGCGGAGGCCGAATCTAGATACGTCCGCTATCTAGCGGAGAGAGGAGGAAGCGTTGGAGGAACCGGATGAAGACCGGTTTGATCGCGATGATGCTCATCGTGATGACCACAACTCTCTTCTATGTGATGGTAGTTTAGATGATCGATATCGACTTGTAATGTGAAGACAAACTCGATACTCATTGTCTTGAGACTTGTAATGTTTTATCTTTGTTCGGTCTTTTGAATTCGGAGACTAATATGATGAATTGTATTCGGAGACTAATCTTCTATTGTATTCGATGAATCTGATGTTGCTTTGTGTCTTGCTGTCTATATTCTGTGCAATAATATATTTTGTAACCTGTGCAAAAATCAGAAAAGAAAAAAAACCAAATATTCATACTAATGGCGCATCACCACCAGGTGCGCCATTAGTATGCCAAAGGATACTAATGGCGCATCAACACAGAATGCGCCATTAGTATGACAAAGCACATGCTTACGTATGGCCCCCCGGAAGGCACACTAATGACGCATGGTGTTACATACTAATGGCGCATCGCTTGCGCGCCATTAGTATACCAGATACTAATGGCGCACCAGTGGTGCGCCATTAGTAAGAAATACTAGTGGCGTGCTACTAATGGTGCACTGGTAATGCGCCATTAGTAGGCAAAACCAATGCGCCATTAGTAGGCTTTTTCTTAGTAGTGGGCATCCCGCTTTCTCCACGTGTCTCAACTAAAGCTTGGACGACTAGCTACTTCCTAGACCAACTAAGCTATACTAGCAGAGTGCCCGTGCGTTGCCACGGGCTCTTGAAATAGTTTATCAGAGTTACATGTTAAAATCCACACATACAAACAATATAACACAAACTGAAGTCCATTATTGCAATGTCACAAGTTGAGTGATGTTACAACTTAACATCTATTACAAAAATATTAATATCTAGATGATGCGCTTGAGAAATTCTTTCACAATATCGTGAAAGTCTACTCTAGCTTCATTCCCGTGATGTTTTAGCAAGTATAATAAAAAATGCTTCCTCAATTCATACCCATCCTGCAGGAAAAATAAATGTAGTTTGTATGAAAAATTCACGGAGAAGGTCTTAAAACATGTAACCCATAATACTCACCGTGCAAACCGGCTTGACCAATTCTTTACCGTTCCACCAGAGCATAAAATGAAAAACAAAATAGCCAGAGACATTCCTGGAAAACTTTCAATTAATATTATAAATAATATAATGATAACAAAAGTAAATATTCTTGTTACGAATTCATTACCCGTCTATACTCGTTGGAACACCGGCGGAAATAAACGATGCCATTTAGATATATCAAAATTCCACCCAGGCAGCTTTATTTCGAAAGTGCTTCTTTGAAATCCCTTGAAAAACTTTTTAATTTCAGTGAATGCCTCAAGTTTTTATCCTCTGACGATTGTGATGATTGAATAGGATCCATAATATATAGACGACGTGCCTCTTTGTCGATGATGTACATGATGTATCGGCCGATGGATGCATAGGGAAGATAAATCTATAAGTTGAGATATTAGAAACTAAAACAAATCATGATTACAATGGTCAAATTATTTCATTTACCTTATTGCAAGATGAGATGTCGGTCTCCATCCCGTGCCAGCTATCAAATAATGTTGCCAACGTCTGGATAGTTTCCTTCTCACAAAACTTCTGACCTCGTGTTGACTCTAGCAGCATGGACTAAGTAAAAGAAAAATAATATTGTTTCAACATCTTGATAATAATGACACCTAGAATGAAGAGTTACAGTAACTTACACAAAATCGTAGATCCATGTAGTGTATAGGAGGGTCTGTGAACAATAATCCCTCGTCACATGCCAGCATAAGCACGGCGGTGTTGAAGCAATCATTGTCCATGGGCTGCTCCATGTTAAGTATGAACTGAAGTTTCTTAAGACTTAAGCTCATTGGATCGGGTGTGGAGCTTCGGACCCATACCTTCCTGTAATTTGGATGGTAAGAAGAACAATAATATATATCCGCACATTAAATATTGATACATGATACTTACTCCAAAGATCCAGCATCATTAATCGACACGATGTATTTACAGAGGCCGGCAAGTATTTCACGTTGGTCCGTAAGAATGATAGTGATTGGGGCGGGACGTTTCTCTTCGACCACGTCAGATGGATCATCCAGTATCTCAAGATCAGAATTAGATAAAGTTTCGTTCTTGAGAGGTTGATGGTACATGGGACATCCTTTTAACTTATTAAGCTCTGAATCAAGCAAAATAATTGCTAATTTTTGTCGAAAACGTTTCATATCCTCCTACAAAAAAATACAAAAATATTTAAAAGATTTTTTGATAAAGCATTATGAGTTAAAGTATAAAACTAAAATACCTGCGTAAACTGTTCTGACAGTCCATGTGGTGTCCAATATTCCATATAGTTTAGCATGAACAATCCACATGATACGCTATAATATTATAAAATAATGCTTTAGAATATCACACAGATGAATCAAAAAACAAACTATTGAAAGAAGTGCTTACCCATCGGTTTGTATTGCCTCCTGAATTTGCTCTACAACCGTCCATTTTGTAACATTGAGATCAGGCCACTTATGACTTTTGATAAACTCCGGACTATGCTCTGCAAGTTTCAGCCATTTCTAGCCCTAATAACTTTTATAAATATATATGAGAAATGTTAAGGATGAAGTCAAACAAAATAAATGCTAAGATGATAAAAGAAATAGATAGTTACCGTAGTAGCAAGGTCATTGCGTTTGACATTCTCACCAAGTGAGTCCAATACTTGGATCTCTCGTTTTTTCGCGTTGGCAACTGCTAGATACCAATGGTAGCCCGGCGTGTTAATCGGATGAACAACTGGTGTAAATAAGATACAAGTCACAATCACGATTAGATATAGTTATTAATAAATCATTAAACATATGAACTAAATAAAAACAATACATAATTATATGCATGGATTACGAGACAAAAACTAACCATATCTTGTTGTAGATAACTATTAATATGGCCTTACGATGCCACGATATTTTGATGGGTCTATGTCTCTTTCCCCGTCTTCTTTTATCTGGCCCGATACAAACGTGCTAATAATATGTACCTTTTCACCCGCCCTGTTTTGTAGATGCTCGTGAGCAAGCATGCAATATATGTAAGCATTTATTACCTGTAAATAATATTTAGGTTATATTTATAAATTATGACATTATATATAATCAAAGATTCTGCAATTGGTCTTACACCGTCATGTAAGAACATGTCATTTTTAATAAGGCATTCCAAATCGCCTTTTGCTAACAAGGCATCTCCAATGTCCACAAACTGGGTATTCTTAGGGGCAGACTTGATTGATTCGATGACTGTAATATCTCTAGGGGTACAAACATAGTCTATGAAATTCATAAAAAAGTGAGCCAGCTTAGTAAACAATAAAAGCCAAATTAGTTGAATAGAAAAGACAACATCACAAAAAAATGTTGATAATAATATAAAAAAATACCTTGTGGGATAACATGTAAATTAGCATCCTTTTTTGGTTTATTATGAGATATAACCTCTTCGACGTGATTATGTTGTGATTTTCCGGCCCCTTGCAGCGACATTGCATCTGAACCCTCAATGGATTCTTTCCGTGCATATCCAGAGTCATCATCCATGTATACTATATTCTGAAAAAACAGAAATATAAATACACCATTCATTTTATCGTATATAATATAGATACAGAGTAAGGTTAGTTATATGCACCTCTTCTCGCAGTGTTTCAGTGTGGTCTGTCATCGTTGCATCAGTGCGTAAGTCGGAATCCATCAACTTATATCTATGCTAAAATATATTTAATATTTTTTACTATATGATAAAACTATATATAATATATAATAGAACTGTATCTGAAAATAAAATAACTGTTTTATCTGATAATAAGAAAAGCATTTGGTTATATTAGAAAAATGCTGCTTAAATCATTTTACAAACAGAACAATTCGGAAAACAACAATCTGTAATGTTCATATAAATTAGTAGGCGTTTGAAAATGCTTAAACTATTTACAATTAAATGATAGGCTATGGAAAATTGACAAACATAAACTAAAACAAACAACCCAACATTAACAAAGTTTATTTGTTTCATCTATTTTTTTTGTGATACGCTTAATATATGTAACAAGCATACACATATTTATTTTCATGAACCATGTTTATATATATAGAATTTTGTTTAATTACAAATCAATAATTACATTTTTTTGTTTAATATCATTTTGATGTACAAAAAAAATTACAATAAAAATCATCCCAGCATTAAAAACAAGTATACCATGATGAAGTGTAAATGATATTTCCGACTGCTTCATATTATTATATGTAGTATATAATAAACCAATTTGATATTATTAGAATTATATGTAACACAACTTATTCGTATGCAATAAATGTTGTTTAAATAAATATTATTAGAAACCACTGGCTCTTTTTTGTATTATATTTCCTACTCAAACATTTAATACAATGTTCATATCTTAAATAATTGTTCACGTTTATGAAAATATTATGGATTTTTAAAAGGTTACGATTTTCAAAGTTTGTTCTGAAAATTTTAAAAATGTTTGTGCTTGTAAAGAACTGTTCACATTTCAAAAATTGTTCATTTTTTAAAAATGGATCTCCTTTTCGAATGTTGTTCAAATATTAAAAAAACTGTTTGTGGTCAAAAAACTGTTCAAATTTAGCAAAATTTTTATTTGTATAAAATTTTCTTCTCAAAATTAAAAAAAAAACATGTGTTTGAAAAATTTGTTCGCTTTTTCATATTTCTATATATTTTCGGGAAATAAAGTGATGAAGCAGAAATGAAAGAAATAAAGTGATGAAACATTTGAATTTATTAGAAAAATAAATATTAAAATCATTTTACTAACACAACATTTTAGGGTAAACAACAAACTATAATGTTTATATATAAGTAAGTAGGGTCTGAAATTGCTTAATTTATTTTTAATTAATTGTATAGCATAGCGTAATTTTTCAAACATAAACTGAAACAAACAAAACAACATTACCAAAGTATATTTGTTTTTCCTACTCTTTTTAAATATTTATTATATATATATATATATATTTACAAATTTGTACATTTTGTTAGGTATGTATAATGTAAATATACATGTTATTTTCTGATGTATAAAAATAATTAAAAAAATCATCGCAGCACTAATAACCACTATATCATGATGAAATGTATATGATGAAATATAAATAATATTCCCTACTACAGCATTTAAATATATACAATATATAATAAAAGTAAAAGTGAAACTAACACAACTATTTGTATGCAAAAAATAAACCTAATTGGTATTATTAGAAATATATGTTGTTTAAATGAATGTCATACCATATGAAATTTTGGGAAAAACAACTAAACATAATGTTCTTATATAAGTAAGTAATCATTTGAAAATTATTTAAATTATTTATGTAGGTTGTGGAAATCCGTCAAACAAAAGAAAATAAAACATGCAAACAAACCTTCCTTAACAAAGTATATTTGAGTTTTCTGTTATCTACCCCTTCTATTTTTGTGATGCCCTTGGTTTATTTAATAAGTATAAAAAATGTATATTTGTATTAACCATGTATATTATTATACACTTTTATTGATTTTGTGAAGCATGTATAGTATATATATATGCATAGTTGATTTTTATCCACAATATTACACAGGCTGTAACAAATTTGGGCCAGGCCGAAAAAAGTGCATCACACCGACGCCCAGCTCCCCCACGCCGACGGCACACCTCCCCCGCTCGACGGCCCACCTCCCCAGCGCGACGGCACACCTACCCCGCCCCGTTCACCTTATCCCATTCAGTACTCACTCCACTCACTTCAACTACCCCTTTCCCCTCCGCCGCCGCATCGCCGCATCGCCAGTCGCCGTCCACGAGCTGCAGTCAGCGCTCCTCCGCCCGCTCTTGCCGCATCAGTCCCTCCCATCTCCTCTCCACTCTCGCACATCTAACCCGCTCACCTCCCCCAGCCGCATCGTCGCGAACGTCGCCAAGCTCGCAACCACCACGACTCCGCCCGCCAACAACCGCACCACTCTCCGGCGCCCCGTGTGCGAGGGAAGTTGACGAGCACGGGCACATCGACCAGGCGCGGGTGTTGGATCTGGACGCCGTTCGGAGACGCGGCGGTGCTGGTCTCCGGCGAGTTCCTTGCCTAGATCCGAAGCGGGGTGCCTCGATCTGCAACGCCAGAAGCCATGGTAAGCCGATCCAACGCTTCCCTCCTCTACTTCTTCCATTTGTTGCTTCCCTAACCTGATCTCCTCCTCGCTGTTCTATCGAGGCGTCGTGGCATGGCCGCACAAGGAGGGCCAGGGCGAAGACGGCTAAACGACGGCCAAGGCACGACAACGGTGGTGCAGCCTGTGGTCCACATCACCGGCAAGAAGCACCACCACGAGGGCCAGGGCGAACTCGGCGGTGTTGGTCTCCGGCGAGATCCTTTCTCGAATCCGGCGGGGTGCCTCGATGCAACGCCACAAGCCACGCAGACGCCGATCTGAACGATTCCTCCTCTACTTCTTCCATTTGTTGCTTCCCAAACCTGATCTCCTCCTCTGTTCTATGAGGCGGTGGCACGGCCGCCGGAGGAGGGCAAGGCGAAGACGGCTACCCGACGGCAAAGGCACGACAACGGTGGTGCACCACCTGTGGTGCACATCGCCGCAAGAAGCACCACCACGAGGTCGGGTCACGGTGGTGCAGACTGTGGTATTCATAGTCTACCACTCCGCCGTCTTCCGCAACCCCCACCACTTCCGTCAAGGTGAGACAAACGGCCCATCCCCTGCATAGGACCCAAACATGTCCCCGGTCCGCGTTTTGCTGTAATTTGTGGCTAGCTATGTGAGCGTGTACTGCTACTATTAGTTTTAGGAAAAGAGAGAGGGAGATGTAGAGGGAGATAGAAAAATGTATGTGCTAGGTATTGTGAGCGTGTTCTGCTACTATTAGTTTTAGGAGAAGTGCTGTGGATTTGCGACAAACTATGGACGATACACACACGATGGTTAAAAATGGCCGTCCACAGGTATGAGCTACGTATAGGAGAAGAAGGATAAGCAAGGTCTGTGTGATTTTCTGTGACTGAAATAGATTGCAAGAATGCTAATTTACATATTGTTGTAAACTTGATATTATCAAATATCTCGCTAATATAGTAAATGAGGACATGTTTGATTATTTTTCTCATGCATTCTCCATGCAATAGTTATAGTTGCACCGATCAAGTTGTTTTCATGTGCAACCAACATCAAAAGTAGGTTACAATGGCCTCAAATGAGTTGCTTATTCTTTCAGATCGTCACAACAGATTGAAGGTGCAATCGCAGTGGAGCTGGAGGTTGAACCGAGGAATAATCATAAGCGTCATGAAGCTCTTCGTACAACAATGGATGGTTTAAGGTGAGGCCATGCAATGTTGCCATAAAAATGCAATGTTTGCAGCACTACATATTTCAGTATATATTATGTCATATTGTGTTTTGTGAGGGTAAAATTAGGAAGCACTGCCATTAATAAATTTGGCTTTATCATTTTTTTGATGAAGTGGAATTTTACATGTATGTAAATGAAATAGAAAGTACTAATTTAGCATCCTCATGATTATATAAACTGCTAGTTATAGATCCTACATCACATAATTATAAGTATTTTACAAATGTTGTAGAGTAGGACCATACAGTTTAATACAATAGATAAAGTCATTCCATTTAGAGGGTATTAAAATAATGGTAATGTTTGTCTTATGAGCTACTTCATTGCATCTGATTGGGTCAATCACTACACTATCATGTGATAGGTAGTGTGAAATGACATTATCTCCACATAACCTTTCTGACATGCCACCTTACAGCACACTGCGTATAGAACAAGTATTCATTATTTGAGTCAGAAGATATAGTGTGTCTGGTAGCTGTCTAACTATACTACCATTTTGTTTTGCCTGTGTAGGTGCTTATAAATGAACACATGTGATGCCTAATAGGAACGTGGCGGAGCACGCCTTGGAGTTAAATCGCGCCAATGGGGTCGCCGATACTAAACAGGTCATTGTAAAATGTTATACTGATAGATGCCAACCGCGTAATTATTTTATAGCTTGTTTTGTTGAAGACTGGATGTATTTTAAAGACCAATAATTAGCTATGATTAAGCAAGCCAAGCTGAAGTTTTGCCTTTGTTGGGACTTCTGAAACAGACTATCAAACAGTACTACAAATTTGAAATGGTGTTCTTTTCTTGCAAATGCACAACAAACTTTCAGGGGCCTGCCGATGGTTTGTTGAACAACAAATTTTTAGGAGTTCTGCCTGATTTTCTTACCATGGTTAAGAAAATAACATGCTGGCAATGATTTGTGAGTAAAGCATGTTCCAATTCCTCTTGGATTGGCGCGTAGTTTTAGTATTTTTATAAACATCATTTATCCATATCAAGTGTGCTTAATCTTGGTATATTCCCATTTTTCATTTTAATCTTGGTATACTCCCCTTGACTTCTGTACAGTTTTTTTGTTCAAGACCAGTTGTAGTTTATTTTAATTTGACTATGCAACCTTCTACGTACTGCATCAATAAGCAACAGATCTTCCTGCCCAACTTTGCTTTTATTGCTTGCTTGTCCAGATGATGTGCTTTGACACTGTCCTCAATTTGTTATATTCATTGGATTACTTGTTCTATCTTGATATAGTTGGGATATAGTTGGTATTAGAGTATTACATATCCATTGTGAATAATTTTAGACTATTCCATCGAAGCATTTTGTCCTCAAGCAATTTCTATTACATGTAATGACTTAATATTATGACTCTGATGATATATATCTTCAAGCAGTACTATTATATTTGTTTGTTTTCTGGCATGTTGAAACACTTAATAAGTTATTTGTTTGTTTTTGGCTCAAATATATATATATGAGCTTTCATTAAAAAGTTAGGCAGTCAACTATGGTCATGACTTCAAAAGTTAGGTGTATGACACACGTGCGATGTCCAGAATAGACTGTTAGCCTATAATATCTGAAAGAACTGTTTGTATTCAGTTGCCACCCACCTAATAGGACTGCTTGATTAGATCTACAGACAATTGTATTGGCTATGATCTTTTTATAAGATGGCACTATCTCCACTGGTGTTTTTTTTGGAATTTGATGGTATGCCTGACCAAACATGATCCTAATATAATAATCATTACCCTTTTACGTAAGAGAAAGATCCAGAAATTTGCATACCTAGAGGAAGTCGCCTTCTTGATGCCCCTTGCTTACGTAAGGTACTCCTCGGGAATTTGTCCTCCAAGTCTGGGTATTTTGATCCTTTCATATCTGTGATGGGGAAGGGAGAGTAAGGAGGGGATGATGGATGGCACATGAGGTTAACATATATAGGTAGGCCATGCAGGGGAAGGCTGGGTAGCAGATATCTTTCCTTTTTTCAGATATATTCTTATGTATGGTGCAGATATCTTTCCTTTTTCAGATATGTACTTATGTATGGTGCATATATCTTTCCTTTTTTCATGAAACGCACACCTCTTAATAAATTAGAAAATATGTCAGAAATCAGAACTTACTAAAGAATTAAATTGTTGTATTAATTAAATAAACAACTTATCATTGATTGCATGCCACTAAGTTACTTATTAGTTCTTATAAAATTTTCCCATATAAAAACGAAATATCTAATTAGTCTATTTAAATATTTATTCTTTTTAATATTGTTCAATTTGAAGAGGTAAACATGAACTTTCTATATAATTTATGTGTATTAAATTTAGCTAACTTGCTCACAACTTGCAACGGGTTTGAGGGCGTATTTTACAATCGAGGCACCCATGATGTATGTAACTCATTAAATTATGAAGTTATCATTGATTTGTATGCAACTCATTAAAATTCACAGCCTGCACACTAACATATCTACTGTTACCGTGGTTTTACTTTTTTACTGTAGGTACAGATCAATAAGAAAAACTATTCCTCTCTCATTTTTGTTACTCTATTCAGGAGCACATAAAAGATAATCAGCGTTTATTCGCTAGCTGGAAATAAAGGCAACAGTGAGAGAGCAAGATCAAGGACAACTACAAAATTTAAGAATATATGCAAGGTACGTGCCGTATGACCGTCATATGTTTATTGACTATTCTCTAGCTGATTATTTCCGGACGTATGTTTATTGTCAGATGTCGGACGAAGAAAACCTCGTATAGTATAACAGTGCGTGTATGGATGGAGTTATACTATACGAGGTAGTATATGGTGCCTGTATGACCGTCATATGTTTGTTGACTATTCTCTAGCTAATTATTTCCGATGAAGAAAACCTCGTATAGGATGGAGTTATACTATACGAGGTAGTATATGATGCGATGCACGGAATGTCTGAAAACATCACCTGCCGAACTTTGAGTATGTTGTGAACCTGCCATGGTCCAACACAAAAGTACTTAGGTTCACCTGGAGCAAACCTGGTCCAAACTGTCTGGTCTACAACCATAAAATTTAGATATAAGGAAAGATAGATATACAACCAACATAGCTAGTGGATGCCACCATCAATCACTCTTTAAACTTTGAAAATATTTCAGAAAATGTCATTTGATCATCTGATCAGCATGGGCATTCAAAAGATTATTACCTTCAAAATGCCTCCGGTTCACCGGGAGCAACAAACCTGCTCCTGACCGCCCGGGTATTCTAGTGGTTCAATACCAATCGTCACGTAAACCTTTTTCCTCTCTCTCTCCCTCTCTCTCTAGTTATATATGTATCCCTCTCTCTCTCTCTCCCTTCTCACTCCATCCCGACATAGATGCCGAGCATGTCGCACGAATAGGGTTCGAAGGGGGTGGGGCATTCCGGAGAGGAATTAGGGTCGCTAGAGCAAGTCCAACATCTTCCCTAAATCTCTTTTTTTGGAGCATATCTTCCCTAAATCTCTATATAGGGGACTCCCCTATAAAGATTCTCCAGTAAATTTCTTTAACTCAAACATCACCGCATTTACTTTATCTAAACCCCCCATATTTCAATCTCCTACATTTTATTGGAACTACCAAATTCATGTGTTCATCGTTATAATACCATACATTTTTAGTTGAATGGTCAATTTCATGTGTCCATCATTCTAATATTTTATTTTATTTTGAATTTGTTATGAGACAGAAATGAAATAACCAAAAAACAACTATTTTACTCTATATAAGATACAAACGAAACAACCAAAAACCGCACATTTTCGGCGGCAAAACATACCCGTACCGATTGACAGTCCGATTCAAGCGGGGCAGTCATCATTCCCCATGCATGTGGACCTAGAGCTTCAAAGGCACGCTCTCGCTTCCGCCTGCATAGCACTGGCCACATGTTCCATCGCACCAGCTCCTAATCCCACGTCCTCACAATTATCCCTCATAAGAAACCCCAGCCACTATCATTGCTGCTTCACGGAAGGCTCCAGCAACAATGATTCTGAGGACGTCGCCCATTGGTTTCTGCCATGCTCTCTGCTCCAAGTATCGGCTGGCTTTTCTGGTTCGTACAGAATATAAGGGATTCTGAAGCCCAATATCTGTCGTTTGCTTCCGTCTCCTCTACAGGCGGCTCCACCACCTCCATAGCATGCAAGTAACCAGCACCCATTGATCTCCCATTCTAAAGTAGTACGTGCTTCTTTAGCATCCATGCAGCCACACATGTGGACGTAGTCCTTCTAGCTCTATACTTCTCCATAGTTTCTTGACTTCCTTGCATCTTATGAACGGGGCCGTCCTCATCTAATCTTTTACGGGCTAGCCTTCACAAGAACTGCAGCACTTTTGGTTGACATGGTACCTCCCAGATTCTTTTCTCAGCCATGCTCGTTACTGTGTTGTCACTTGCCCGGATAGTGACATGTGTAGACGAACTCGAAAGGGTGAGATTGATAACGCAGCACCTACTCCCAAGTGAAAATAAGATGGAGATTGGTCACGCTGAGGTTGATGGAGGTGACGTTGTCGCGCTACCGCATTAGCTCCTCACCGCATCGCGAGTTGCCACACCCCACCTCAACCAACCCGCAGGCTGCAGCACAACAAGCACATATATGTTCAGAATTCAGAGTCCCTTACGAGTCACGACTGACCTCTAGGATAAGGAGAAGACGTAGGGGATAATGAACTGGGAAGGGGAAGGAGAAGAACGGGCGTGGCCAGCCGTCAGATCGACTGCTTCGCTTGAGAAGACAAGCCCAGCAGCGGCAGCCCTGTGGAGGATAGACCTCTCGCCCACCCCTCCTCAGACACCATGGGCGTAATAGCTTCGGGCAGCAGCCCCAGGAGGACAGAGCTCTCGCCCACCCCTCCTCGACACCATGGGCATAATAGCTTCGGGCGGCAGCGAATCCCTGGGTGTCGCGCAACGTTGACCTTGGGGCATCGCTGGCGGGAGGTCATGGACGGAGAGCCCAGTCCATCTCGCTGCTCGGGAGGCTTCAAGCGGCCACATCGGAGATGGGATAGGGGAATCAATTAGCGCCGGGTTTTTAGCAGGGTTTCCATACAAAACCAACGTGGAGAGGACGTGAAAAGAAAAACAATCACGCGAAGTGCGGGAGGGCTCGACGAAACGTAAGACGGAGACGGAACCTTACGCTTCTTTTAGGTAGTAGAGAAAATATACATAGAAGCCAAATTATATAGATAGAAACAAAACAAGGCAGACAACATTGAAGTTTAATACTTAATTAGAGGGTGCCATCAAGCATTTATTCCTTACATATATATAATCCAATACATTATTCATATTGCCAAAAGGATAAATCTGATATTTGATTCCTAACAAAGCTCTATTGGCTTATTATATCTGCGACATTTCAATATGCATTAGTCCATAGTCATTCGTCCAAAAACCTCAAGGCTGCTGTAATTTCAGTTGGGATGTTTCCAGCTGCTTCATTGCCTTTGATCGTCAGCATCTGGACCAACAAGTTCTTTCTGAGCTGTATTGAATCCTAGAAAAAAATGAATTGTTATATATATATATATATATGTAGGGAATAAATTGTTGAAGAATGAATTGCACAACAAACCTATGTGAGTGGAAGAACATAAATTTATATTCAACAATGATATGGAAGAGAGAAACTTGTTATATATGCACCTACCGAAGTCCTGGAAATGTTATGCCCGAGAGTATCATCTTGGTGAGCCATCTCCTGTAGGAGTTTGAATCCAGAGTCCAGGCTGTGACAAAAAAAACTCCATATGTTAGAACCTATACCAGTGAGGCTATATTGTGCATGACCAATTAAAACTATTACAAGCGGACTGTAATATAGGTATTATCTTGTGGCCAATCCACGAGTTGGGGATTCAAACCAGGCCTCTCCTGTTGCAATACACTGGCAAATTCTTTCAGAACGATCAGGTCTTCCTTCTTAAGTTCCTTGTCATGAAAGTCCTCTTTGCCTAGGAATGACTCGTTAGCATGATCAATCAGGAGAGTCCTCCTATTTTCAATATTAACTGCAAGGAGGCCAGAGGAGGAATCCACCAAATACAACGGCAATAGGTACTGCAATAGGTATACAAAGTTAGTGGTGAACAGATAGTATACACACCAACTTTTAAGAAGGAAATTCCTTACCATGGACGGGGTCATGAGCACGTTGTATTTCGGCAAAGGCCGTACAATGACATTGTTAATCAACAAGTTGGTGCGATCAGCTTGGCATAAGCTAGTCCGACTCAGCACCCGTATAGGCCATGGAATTGCAAATCAAACATATGAGTGGAGCCAACAAAGTCTGTTCCTGCTCTTCTCAGTATCGGCGTCGCTACTAAGCTTACGCACTGCAAGATCGAAGCAGCTCGGATTGACCCATGTATCAGCTCGCATGGTGTCTTGGATAGTCCGTAGACTTAACTCGATCACGAATGGACGAGGGCTCCTTATCCATATTGTGCTGCAAACAAACCAGCATCATAAAATCAGGGTATCATAAAAATAATGTACTTCAATGTGTGGGCAAACAATAGTATATTTTTTCAAAAATTTAGAAAGGTCTGAAATGTATGTACCTAAAAATTGGAGTTGTAGTGTCATTTGAGGACATAAGTACTATTTCGTAAGATATGTTCGGTTGCAACTTGTTCCTATTACATTGATGATAAAATCTATAGATGGTACATGTATCATGCACCAGGACCCGTTGCAATATACTACAGTTCATAGAAAATTTGAAGTTTAAAATAACATGCTGTGGATGGTACTAACATGGCGTAATGTAAAAGGATAATATTAGCGCATGACCAGATTTTTGCAACCACTACGTTAGATCTTAAGAACCTTATCGGACTTAGAAAGGATCACATGATCCTAACCAGTGCATCCATGCAACAACTTATGAACGTGACCAACTCATCGACGTGGATTAGGTGAAAGAACAGATTTGTACTCGGGTTTAAAATAATAAGAAGCCGATAATGCATAATATAATGGTACTGATCTGCAGCTAACGATTGCAAATAAATTATAGATAGAGTTTAGGGCTTCCAGAACAAACTCTAACTGCTCCTCGTCTGAGGAAAGCATGACGTAGTTGTATATGTACTTCGACCGCGCTGCTCACTCCATTAAAATCGGCATTGCAGCCATTGGCATCGGGCAGAAAGTCCTGTTAGCACCAGGACGAAGCGAGCGAGGGCAGTGCGACGGTGGACTCACAGCCGGGCCATATATATGAGTGTCGGAGGGGAATCGTCCGGCACCAGGTCCGATTTAACTTTCCTTATAAACAAATCCGATTAAGGGAATATTAATGGCCACACTGGGAAACCCATTGAACGTACGGTAGACCGGACCGGGAGATTGGACACTATAACGTTTTGGAAGGAAATGGCTTAATGGATAATTATAGTTCTAATTGACATATCCTGGCCGGGAGGAATCGTGGGCATGTTCTCGGAAGGTGGCCCATATCCTTCCGTAATTACAATATTCCATAACAAAAACTATAGGAAAACATGGAATAAAATTATTTTGCTTGCATGCTCCACCGACAGATGTATCAACGCCGGATTATATATTTCCTAATTTATGTCTCCTTTCCAAACTTTGCCTCCAGATATATAGTAAGAAACAATTAATTTATTTCCCAAATATACGTCAAACACGGCGCTCGAGAAATATAAAGAAACACAACATTTTTTCTTCTTCTGTTTTTGTCCTCCTCACCACGATCAAAAAGCCCGCACCACTTGAAGAACTATTGTTTCTGTGTGTAGAAAGAAACACAACGCACGGGCATACGACAGTACTTGATTCCATGTACAAAATTAATTATATTATATTTGGAATGTCATAATCCATGATAGCATGCGATAGCATCTGTCAAGGTAAACGTATTTTCCTTTTTGTGCTGCACTGTATATTAACATTTTTTAACCTACACTGAATCTCTGTACATACGTGTAGCTCAAATGAGAGTAGACAGGTTACCATTTGAAGTCCATTATTGACAGTTTGGTCATCAAATATATATTAGTCAAACACTTCATAATGTGAATTGGCAACAAAATGATGCATGCAAAGCATTCATACATTTTTATATCTAAGACAAATTGTGCACTTGTGTACATAGATACTTCTAGCCTCCATTGTTCCTAGCTTGAACAACACCATTGACGTACGCACGTGTTTCGTCAAGTGTCATGAGGCTGGATTCATGGATATCTACGCTAAAAATCAGTGTTATATATAGTAGTGACATAATATTACATAAAAAATACATTGACAACAAATGTAAAATATAACGCAACCCCTACCTTGTAAAAAAATTCAAAAATATGGAAATTAGTAATACCAGCAATTATTGACAACAATCATGCATTTGCCCAGCAATTATTTAGATATCTTGATCACATGCGTTAGGATTTATTTCTTTGGTGTGAAGAAATAGCCCAGATGGTCTGCCCTGTTCAATCACATGAACACAGGAACATATTGTGGTTCTCCTTTTTAAGATCGATATGTGCATAGTCTACTCATGCCACCTCTCCCCCTCGTCCTCTATCCTTGCTGCATCATGGCGCATCTCTCCCTCATCCTCTCTCGATTGCAACACTGATCGGGAACCGGAATGTGAAGCTCGATTTCAAGCTTGAGAAGCTAGACCCATCGCCGGAATCAGTTGCTTTGTCGTCGGAGCGGTTGAATCCTCTTAGGGTAGAAGATATGAATGGGGGTGAGATTGTTTTTAGCTATGAAATGTGGCTCAGTGATCATTGACGCCGCACAAACAGAAATTACCAAGACAACAATATAACAGCAAAACCAACTTGTAGTAGTACCAAAACTCCAAAATAGTTATTAAATATTGTATACCCAAAAACCAAAATTATAGTTTCCATCCATAACCAAACATGACAAGATGCTTGAAGTATTCCTGACGGTTCTTGTTGCATAGAAGCATATTTAGTTGTTCAAAACCCTCAAGGCCGCCGTAATCTCCTAAGGGATGTTTCCAGCAGCTAGATTGTCTTTGGCCATGAGCATCTGGACTACCACTTGGCTCCTGAGCATAATTGGATCCTAGAAACAATGAAACAAATTCACCATGAAACGCAAAAGTGGTTGGATTATAAATGGCACATTAAAACTCGTCAGAAAGATAATTACTGTAGTGTTCATCCAGGTCATGCTACGCAAAGAACCTAGCTGGTGGGCCATCTCTTGTAGAACTAAGAAACCCGAGTCTTTGCTGTCACAAACAGAATAAAAATTTGAGATTTCTACATACTGAATCTTATTCATCTGAAAAATTTATTAAATTACCGCCGAAAATTGAATGACATGTTGTCTTGTCGCCAATCCATGAGTTCGGTGTTCCATCCAAGGACCCTAGCCTGCAACACTTCATTGAGTTCTTGCTTCAAAATAGTGGTCTCCTTCATCATCTCTTTGTTGTTAGTGATATTTCCCACTTGTCGTACGTCTAGTGATGGATTAAATACGATAACCCTTCTCCTCATCCGATTGACCACAAGTAGACCATACGACGAATCCGGGATAGACAACGGAAGTAGATACTAAAGAAGGTCAACACAGGTTAATTGCTATCGGGAAAGAAAAAATAAGTTAGGAAGTAAAGACTCTTACAATTGTGGAGTTGAACACATCATATCTTGGAAAGGGCTGTAGAACAACATTGTTGATCAGCGTTGAGGTGCTGTTGCCCTTTGCGGCATCCATGAATTCCTTAGAGCTCGTGATTGAGCATGAAACTGCAAGTCAAAATAATGTTTTCCTCCAACCATGTTGGTGCCTGCATGCCTCTCTACTTCAGCGCTCGCAAGCTTACGAACAGCAACATTGAAGCATTCGGGATGTAGGCTTGCCGACGTTACAAATAGTGTGTCCTTCAGCTTCCCGAGGCTGATTTCGATCCGCACGGTGTATCGCTTCTTATCCAGATTGAGCTGCACGTAAAAATACATATAAATGGTTGGCACTATTAGTGGTTCTTTAATATATAAATTGTTCATATGGTAACATTTTCTAGATAATCTAATAGCTATTAACAGAACATAATATTTTGATAAACTATAGAGCCTGCAAATTTTTTCAGCACCTTTTAGCAAAAGCTATAATTAGATAATGATTTCTATGTAAGAACAATATTAATTTGTTAGGAATTAATAGCAGGAAAATTTAGGTAGCACCCTTTATACCAAGTTTGCTGGCTGTTAAAAAAAATTAAATTGTTGTACAAAATAGTAAGGACATTAAGTTTATCAACATTTGTACTGCAAATAATATTAATATTTTGTTATTCATTACATACGGTAGATGTGCAACTAAAAAACTGCCTAAACATTTAACAAATCGAGCTATATCATATTCCTATATCAAACAGAGTCTGCTCTATACGACCTAGTTCTAATGAGATTTCTTTAGAGAAAATAAACATACAATAGCATAACTTACTCTAGTGTCTGCTCATCATGAATGCCGTTCATAAAGCCGAATATATATTCGAGTGCATCTTCCACGAAATGCCTTGGTGGGGGCAGAAGATGGAGGGGTGCGGGCAAATCTTCTTGGGGATCGGCCACATCATCGTGGAGCTGGAGGGCAGCCTCATTGGGGTCGGGGCAGCGGCATCCGTGGTCGCCATGGATTGTTTCCAAAGTGATAGGCTCCATCGCTGATCAATAGGCGTGAGTGATCGTCGCTGAGGCGTCTTGACAATTAGGATGTCGATGCAGCATATATTTGGCAGCTAGATTTATTGCCTCCAACTGCTTTTTATTGCCCGCCAAATATATCAAGTCGTTATTTATTGCCTGCCAAATCTATCAAATCGTTATTAATGCTTTTTATTGCCTGCCAAATATATCAAGTCATTTTAAGACGTAGATGATTCTTTCTATTTATAAAAACTCTTGACGGGGACGTAGAAGATCTTTTACCTTTTTTATAGTTGAATATTTTGTCTTAAGGATTGCCATATTTACAGTTCAATATCAACAAATCGAAAAAATCAACCTTTGTATAAAACCATATATCCCGAATTAAGCACACGTACAAGAAACTATATTTTCATGAACATGAATGCTATAAGTGTATTAAATATTCAAAAAAAACATATCTATTTTAATACATGAACATATCCGAAATTGTTTAACAATAACACTACATTAGGTTACTTCATGTTGTCCATTAATAATTACAACCTTGCTACGCTTTATTATGTTTACGCAAAACAACACATCAATCTGAGCACCAATGTCTCTACCGATGATATAGTATTGTTGCTACTTAAGAAATATAAGGATTTTTGCAGTAGATAAAATTTGTACCATTGGTTCAACGAATTAACCGTAATTCCATAACAATCAGATATAATACAAACAAAATTCAGCCTGTAAGGACTTCCTTGTAAACGATGTTCTTCATGGAGGTAAGCAGTGACACAGTAGGTCTTTTGCGCTTTTTAGAATTCTTAGACTGCTTCTGGCCCTTCTCCTTTGGCTTATCCTTCTCAATGAGGATCTTTATGTTGTTTCTTTGCGGTCGCCATGACAATGCGACGTAGAGTTGACCATGTGAGAACACTGGATTAGGTAGGTACACACCAACAATCGGGATGGTCTGACCTTGAGCCTTGTTAATCGTCATAGCAAAGCTAAGCCTTACAGGAAACTGCTTCCTCTTAAACTTGAATGGGAACATGTCGTTGTCAGATGGGCACAAAGGTATTCTAGGAAGGAAAACCCTCCTACCCGCGTGTTGTCCAATCACAATTTCTGCGTCAATGGTGTTCCTCTCAAAACCTCTGACAACAAGCCTGGTCCTGTTACACAAACCATTAGCTGGATCAATGTTCCTAAGCAGTATGACAAGGCAGTTCATCTTGAGTTTGAGTGCATGCGGAGGAAGACCATTTGGAGTTAATCCGCTCGTAAACTTCAGAGCATAGTATCCATATGGATCGTCTTCAGCACTGTCAAAGCTATGGTAAATTACTTCATCTCCGTGAAAACGCTCTATCATGCGTGTGTTTATCTTGTCGACGTTGTCATTGGTTGTGGAAAGGATTGCGCGAGATGTCATGTAATTTGAATCACTCATGTTGTCATCTAGACTCGGAAACACGTGTTCAATCAGCTTCTCTAGGTCGTCAAAGACGCCAGAGACGAGCATGATGTCATCGGGGAGTAGTATATTGCCCTGATCGTCAGCTTCCTCGGTGCCATTTCCGATCCTAAGCAAGTAATCTGCAAACCATGTGTCATTATGAGCCCTCATGTTGGTGATGAGTCGAAGTTTCCGCATACACTTCCATAGATGAGAACTCCGGAGTGTTGCATCAATTATCTGGCCACGTGACCCCCTTCTGACAACCGGAAGCACCTGCCTAAAGTCACCGCCAAAGACAACAGTCTTTCCTCCAAAGGGTATGTCGCGTGTTCCCATGATGTCACGCATGCTATTGTCCAATGCCTCAACCGCCTGTCGTTTAATCATGCTGGCCTCATCCCAAGTATCAACGATGCCATCCTTAGTAGCTTGGCGGTTCCACTCTGCTTGGAGAAGCTGCACGAGGCTCCGTCGTCACAACTCAATGGTATCTTGAACCTAGAGTGCGCAGTCCTCCCGCCAGGCATGATAGAAGCGGCGACACTCGAGGTCGCGGTGGCGATAGCAATCTTGCCCTCGCTCCTCAACTTGGCGAGCAACGCCTATAGAGGTAGGTCTTCCTGTACCACCGGGCCGTCAACAAAGAATACACCCCCAAGACCGAAGTTCAACAGCCGCTAGTATCTCGTCAGATGCCACCTTCTGCTCAAAGTTTAGTGAAGATGCCAATTTTGTGTCATCTACGCCAAACTCGATGGTTGATTCCTCAATGACCTCTCTCGCCTCTCCATCGGTCGGGTCAAAGGCATCATCGATGCTTGGAAGTGAAAAATCACTTATGTCTTTACCCATGGATCGCAACATACCCCGATGTCAAGCAACACCATTTGCTCAACCTCTTTCGGGACGCCCGTGTTCGACGGTAGTCATCGGACATAGGCTCGACGTGTCTATCCCATAAACCTTGCACGCCGCTCGCTCGCATGCACCAAGATGGTTGCGAAGAGCCTCCTAAGAGAACAAGGCATCACCCATCGCTCGCTTCAAGAAGACAATCATCGAGCGTCTTTGCGCCTCGATGAGTCCCAACCTTTCAGCAAAGATCTCTAAAGCTATCACAAACCAGGCCGCCCACGGTGAGCAAGTCCTGAAAGGATGTTTTTCCGTAACATGGTTGAGCATAACACGCAGGTAATATCGCTCCCCCTCAGCAGGATTGGCAGAGACAATACGACCTATTTGGAAACGCTCCACCCGCGGCCTCCAACACTTTGTTTTCCTTTGCCACGTAAAGCTTCCCGGAAAATCTTTGTGCAATATTGTCCGAGCCCAAGGGTGTCCCTGGTTAGCCTTGAAATACTCCGTTAACATCGATTTCGATGCATTTTCTGACGCGACAACCTTCTTCAAGTCAGCCTGCGCATTGAATGCAACCCTGTGCATATTCGGGAGATGAAGAGGCAACTGCAAGATAGGAGGGTAATTGGCACAAAGTGGAAATCCAAATATCCTCCACATAGCCTCCGGAGGTGTGATCCACCTTGCGTCAACGTATCTCTTGATCTCATCAATGTTACCACTGCTGTTGGGCTGGTCGATGCTGAAAGAAGCCTTATCATGGCCCTTGTAAATGTACTTGTAAATATATTTGACGACCTTTATGCTCGAGCATACCTCAACGTTGATGTGGCAATTGAACATCCGCTTGAAGGTATGGGTTATAAGGCACAACCCATCTGTTGTCCAACATCTTCCCTCGGACCTTAGCACTCCTGCCATCGCCTCTACGTCGATAAACCGGTACGAGTCCTTCCCCGTGTCGTGTTTTCATTGAACGGTCATGGTATCTGCACTTGCATCCATTTTCTTGCATGCAAACATTCTTCGGATTGAGAGCACCGCATGGTCCGTGCATCATATGTTTTACCACCATTGAATACAATTCCAGATACTTATGCTTGTCTGGGAGCTCGGCGGAAATGAGACGGTCATTACGCTCGGGACGAGAAGCTTATACGTTGAGTCCATGATCAACAAAAATGTGCGTGGGAGGCCTCTTTTTTGAAACTCGACAACATACACATATGCGACAACAACACCCAGGATGTGCTTCTTGAACAACATGTCCTTCATAGCCTCTAGTTTGCCAAGAACACACGAGCCACAAGATCAGGTCGGTCTTGGCGCCGTCGACCAGCAGCAACTCCTTCGTTATCTCTTCCCATTTAGGATTGCAAGTCATGGTCAAGAAGATGTCCGGCTTCCCGTATGTATGGACAATTGCCATGGCATCCATATGCCTCTTCTTCATGTCGCGGTTGCCACCGTGGTATGTTCCAGGGAGAACTATTCTTACCCCAACAGCGCTTGCTCGTGTCTCCCCCGATGTGATCGCATCAACAACTCCTTTATACAAGTCGGCACGAATATGCGTCTGGTTCTCCCTGTACCACCTCAACCGACAACTTTCAATCTTGACGTACATGTCGACGGCCCATTGCTGCAAGAGGCGTGCTCCACAAAGTATGGGATTAAAGATCGCAGGCCGTGTCTGCAGCATGTAACAGTAGTAGTCTCTGACAGACGCACAACCGGGTCATTGCCCTCTGCACATGATTGAGTACTATCCAAATGAGGATATAATCAACAATTAAAATATTATTTGCAGAAAAATGGGAAGCAGACGGCATACCTGCATCCTCATCATCATCGTGGACCAATTGAGGATTTTGTACAACCTCCCAAAGAACACCACGTTTAGGTAGCTTCGATGCCAACCTAGTTCCCCTTGGATAGAATAGTGGATAAGATAAAGGGTCATATGCTCCGGAGGTCACACGATATCGTTCCTTTCGTTGTTATTACCACAAAGTGTTATCCTCCGTCAAACCTTTTGCTATGTCGCTGCCCTCAACCCAAATTGCAACGACCTCAGATGGCAACGGTCTGTTATATCTTCTTTGGTCAAGCCTTTTATCGGTGTTTAGGTCTATCCTGTAATCATCGAGGTTGTCCTTGTGTGCACCCAAACTCCTAAATTGCTGCGAGTACGGGTTTTCTTTGAGTATGTCTACTAACTTCTTCACGACATCCTGGTCTAATTGCTTGGTGGCCGCTTTACGATGAGTGATGGTTGGGTCATCATCATAGAAGTACAACCGCAGATGCTCGAGACGGAGCTAGGCCCGAATGAATGCACATTGTGGTAGATGGTGCCATGTGCCCTAATGTGTACACCCTGCACCTCATGTTTGTGTAGTTCTCATCAAGGCTGGCGCCTAGGGTTGTGAAGGCGAAATGCCCGTTGAAGAAGCGTATGTTCTCTCGAAATGTCTAGAGTCCGCATCCATGCTTGACCATAGCCTCATCAGCTCGGGGATTGGTTCCGGTTGTTTAAGCTCGATTTGACCATTGCGACAATGAGAAACCGTCGATCTCGGACACAAACTTTCCGGCCCGCAATGTTTGCGATTTGTGTCAAGATTCGTGATGTGTGTGGTGTCCGATGTTTGTGTAGACAAAGTCTAATGGATCAACCTTGCTAGGTATAGCGGATTTAAGCGTTAAACTTCCTCGTCATCCTCCGAGAGGTCATTATCGGATCCTACATGAATATTTTGAAACATGATGTTCGAAACATTATTAACTAAGAACTATAATTATGATAACGATCAACGAAATATTAGTTTATAGCTTACAATACCTTCCCCGCCAAACATGTAGTACTGGCCATCCATAAAATCGGATGGTGTCGTATCATCGCCCATGATGCGCCTCGAACCCATCAATGTCGCTCAGCATTATATCACAGATGATGATGACAATAGACAATGTCATGTCAGATGAGGGTTGAAGGGAATGAGCACAACAATGTGACAATAGATTTATCATACCATTGCTACTGCCAATGGAATTCGACGTGATCATCGGCGGGTCAACATCAGATGTAACATCTTCAGCGCCCCGAGAGAGGGGTTTTGTCTGGGACAAGTTTGCTAGGTCAGGACGTGGGAGTGCGAGGGATTCTTTGCATGGGGTGTTCTTTTTTGAAGCATATGTTGCCTTTCTTTTAGCACTTAAATCCCCCTTCTCTTTGCTGTATGCCCTCCATTCTCGCAGCGCGTTATTTTTTTCTACAAGATCGATCGTTCCGTCCTCTAGATGTTTCCGATATTTTTCTCGCCTCCGCGCGTTTGATTGCTCTCCTTGATCGGGAGTTAAGCTAGTTCCACGCTGTGTACCACTGTGCTTCCTAGGTAGTTGGTTATCATGAATGAAATCTGTGCTGATTGTAGTGGTATGAGGCAATACTGCCTCATCTTGTGACACTGACGTATAGATGGACCTAGTTGGGTCAGCTGGTTATAGAACAACACAAAACGCTAATTAGTACTGATACAAAAGGTACCAATAGTTTATGTAGGTGATATGAAGTTGTGTTACATGCTTACTTACTAAAAATATGTTATGAAAAACATTAGAAATATATATAGTATCATAAGGTAGCTGAAATAAAAATCATTCTAACCTGAAACTGTAAGGGCAGGAATGTTATCATCTCCGTGCTTCACGGTAGTTCGCCTGACGCCTTTTTTCTCGCTATTGTTTTCGAGGAGCGAGTGAGCTTGCACCCCATTAGTGATATCACCGAGAGCGCCCGTCGTCTATTTTGCATACCTGATATATACGGTTGCAGTGTCATCTTGACCGAATCTCGAGATAATAATCATTCTGCTATGAACTCAGCTGAATATTCAACACACGTCGGCATGTTATATAGAAATAGTCGTATTCGAAGTGTCAACGGCAGGCACATTTCTATGGAGATGCTTGCCGTCGTGTTTACCATCTACCCCGAGCTTTCAGCTCTTCATTGTTAATGTCAGCATTTTCCTTGTTCTTAAGATAGGTTGCCCGCCTCCGCATTTATTACCTCTTTCTTGTCATCCGGTATTAGATGTATGAAGGTGTGAGAGAACAACATGATGTATAACACATTGTTTTTCATTTAAAGCCAAACAACCATACCAGATATTGAATGATCAGTTTGACTTCCATGTTGTTCATATTCTGCTTCCTCCTCTTTTTCCTCCGATACGCAGCGCCGCCTCTTGGCATTTAGCTGCTCCCTTTTTTCATCAGACAATATAAATTTCTTAGATGGTCTGGAGACACTCACGACACATCCTTTAGTCATGTGCTCTGATGTTGAACTGGATTGTGGTAAAACTTGAGGAGTTGCATTAATGTTGACGTGCTTTCCTCCATATATATGAGTCAAATCTAGAGCTTCTGGAACAAACCCGAAAGCAAAATGATAATGTTCTTAGTATGTTAATGCACAGCTGCAACACAAACTGTATAAGATAGATACGGTTCACAACGAAAGACCTATCTTGTAATACCGTTTAGACTCTGTGCTACGGCTGCGGCCAACTCGTCAGTGAGACAGCTGAGAGACACAAACGTTGATGAGGTTGCCGGAGTGCCTGCTTGATGCAAAAATAACCGACAGTGATCATAACGGGTCAGTTTGGTGCTATCCGAAGAGTAGAGAATACTCATTAAGTTTTACACTAACCTGAGTTCATTTCGGAAGGCCGCACTACAAATGTGATATCACCATTAGTGGGTTGACGAACCACATAAACTGCGGCTTGTTCAATGATGGACTGATCTGAAATTGGTTCATACAAGTATTTCGACTATTTTATAATAGGTGCAATCAAGGTGTGTGAGTAGTCAAAGCAGGAATGCACATTTTTTAATTAAAAACAAACAACTATACCAGTGTTGACGCAAACTTGCTTCCGATGATCAAGTTTCTTTGCTTCCTCCTCTTTCTTCCGCCGATAAGTAGCTCGCCTCTTGGCGCTTATCTCGCTCCCTTTGTTCATCGCTTAAGATACCTTTTTACTTTGGTTGGTGGCATTCTCGAAAGATCCTGTAGTCATGTGCTCGGACGTTGGAAGGGTTTGGGATAAAACACGAGCGGATGACATAGAGTCCGTGTATTCCTCCATCATTAGGAGACACATCAAAACCATCTCGAATGTAACGAAAGCAACATTTGGATTGTTCTTAGACTGTTCCTGACCATCTTGAAACACAACCTCTATAAGCTTGCTAAATAAACGAGATTCCTGTGTCTCCCTTTCAATATGTATTTTGCTCACCTGAGTTCAGATCGGGAGCTTGATTCTCATGATCAAGTTTCTTTGTTGCCTCCTCTAACTTCCGTCGATAAGTAGCTCGCCTCTTGGCGTTTATCTGCTCCCTTTTTTCATCAGTTAAGATACCTTTTTTAGTTTGTTTGGTGACATTGTAGAAAGATCCAGTAGTCATGTGCTCGGACGATGTTAGGGTTTGGGATATAACTTGAGTAGTTGACATAGTGGACATGTGTATTCCTCCATCATTAGGAGACAGATCGAAATAATCTGTAATAGAACAAAAGAATATGATATTGTTCTTAGACTGTTTTTCAACATCTTAAACACAACCTCTCTAAGCATGAGGATTAACCGAGATTGCCGGGTCTCCTTTTCAATATGATTTTCGCTCACCTGAGTTCAGGTCGGGAGGCCGTTGAACACATGTGATATCACCATCAGTGGGTTGGGAAACAACCAGGTCAGCGGTCTGTTTAGGTATGAAGTGGCTCGACCATGGCTCATACAAACTACTGAGATTGAAGTGATGAAATTAATAGAACAAAATGAAGAGTACTATATCCGCATAGCATCATACCTGGACTAAGAGGCCCATTAACAACAACGTTTGTCCCATCCATCTGGTATCCATTTAGCTCTTTACCCATTTGTTCATTATGAACAAAAAACGATTGTCTAGACGGGTCAAGTGTCAGCCCATCTGAGTGTCATTCATACAAGTAAGCGAAACCATTTTGAAAAATAAATATTATTAAATATAGGTAAATTGACAATCCAAATGTCATAAATGGATCCGTGCATTGGTCTCACCATCATTTGTCGACAATCGGGATATAGGTAAATTATCTGAAACAACGACAATTAAGGAAATCACAATCGGGATATAGCTTGACATGTAGGATTTTTTTAGTCAAAGATTTACCTCTTGTTTCACCCGAATCTGTTGTATGTTTCGCAGTTTTGCTTTGTGGATTCCCCATACTAACCTGCAAGCAAAGTCTTCATAATATTAACAAAGGCTTATGAACTGGACTTGTTTATCATGCTTAATGATCTTAGTTTGTTTTGTTATCCAACTCCTGGCCTCCGTGTTGGGAGGTTTTATGTTACCAAACAGCTTCTTAATTGTTTGATATATTTTGTTGTTTCATGCACTTTTGTTCGTGACCTTGGAGAGAACTTGGAGACTATAAAGATTCTCTGTACATCGGTATGATATGCTCATTTACTCACTGTGAGTATGGAATATGAAGCTACTTATGAAAACTTATACCTTCATTTGCTATTTTTGAAAAGCCAAGCTAAATGTAACAGGTTATTTCTTATTGCAGAAATTTTATAATTATAGTGTCCCTTGCTTTGCTCCCGGCTTGGCTTGAGCACATGTTATTTTCCACTTTTTTTACTTAGTAACGTTGGTTTCTTAAAGTTTTTAGAACTGCCATATATTTTCTCTGCACTTTATGGAAAGATATTGAACTAAATAGCAGACACTGTTTGATATAGTGACTGTTATATCTTTCTGGAAACAATTATGTGTCTTACTACCGCATCTTGAAACTTTGCCAAATCTGATGAACTGGGAATATGCAAATTTCAGATAAGCTAAAGATATGTTTAATGAAGTCACTGTTGCACATTTCAGATATTGGGCCTGCCATACCATGCTCCACGATTTGAACTTCGTCAGCTTCAAGTATATGCAAGACAAGTAAGCACAATCAACCAACTCAAATATGCAAATTTATAAGTGTTGTTTGGCCTACCATGTTTCAGCAAAGATAGTCACAAACGAAAATAAACTACCATGTTTCAGGTAAAGAGCAGAAGTTGCAATACTTACAGCAAAAGATGGACCAGAAGGGTATCACGGCGTCACGTGGCCCAGTCTCCTAAAGCGATCCCACACCAGATCACCGACTCCTGAGATGTGCCTTAAGTATATGAATTATTGAGAATTATTGAGTGTATGAACTTGACTACTCTGACCGAAAGAGGAGCAGCGACGGTTGAGACCCAGCGTGATCGTCGTCATCGTCGGATCGGGTTCGTGATCGCCGGCGAACGCTAACAGCGGGATCGCGGCCCCGTGTCCACGCCGGATCCAACAGATCGCCGCCGCCTCCTGCAAGTGCTACGGCCAAAGGATGGATCGGCCGCGTCGTGCAAGTTCGTTTGCGATGGGATGGATCCGGCAGCGATGCAGGCGTCTTGGTGGATCTGGCGTGCGATCCGGCAGCGGCGGAGTCAGATCTGTGTGAACGAGGGATCGATCACAGTTGTTATCGATACGATGACGAAAATAAACCGGAGTGCGATGAAGAAAAAAAAACCGGCGGTGGGAGTATGACGAAAAAAAACCAACGAAAATTGATCAAGCGACTATTCACCAAGTCGTTCATTAAGGAGTAGAGATGCATACTCAAAACCAAACATGCAGATACATCATGACATGATTAGCGCTAACACTGACCCCATCAAATTTAGAATCGCTCAAGCAAAGCCCAAAAAGGCACAAGGGAATTGCCACCGTGAAAAGCCTCTTTGTGGCTTCCTGCTCGTTTTCATTTTGCATCGAGGTTCATGCCCATTGTGTTGATCTCTTATTCATATTCTCATGTACGTGTACACGGCAGCCGCATGACCTTTCGCCCTTCTTGTTCACTTCCTCGACTCTGTGATGTGATCTCTTCTATTTGCCATCAATTAGACACCACTCGACACACCAGCGACGAGACGACAACGAGGTCTCGACAGCGGCAAGACGACTATTATGGTTGAAATTCAAGGTATTGAGATTGCATCATTAGCCATCACATCTCCTTTCTGTTGCACACGCCCTAGTTTGCTAATTGCTTATTCCACTGTATCCAGATAATGATGCGGGCACTTCAAGGCCGCCCGCTAGACATAGGCAAAGTGCATCAAATAGCGTGGCTGTAAGCAGTCTTTAAAACCAGAGGAATTAAATTAGATGTGTTGCCTTCCGGCTAGTTGGAAGAGAATTTTAGAGCATGCATGATGATATTAGACAAAGATATTTAATCAGAGTACTAAAGTTGGTAATCGGTTCATGAGTGATTCTTTAATTTGCTATGTGGAGAAAACTATATTTTATACCATTGTATTAATGTTTTGTTTGATCTTTCTAAAATTTTGGAAAATCGAAATGGGGCACTAAAAAATGCAAGTGACTTAACATTCTTCTTTTGCTTGATTTGATGGTGTTTATTTTAAACTTGCCATTTGATTCAATGTTTTCAGGAAGAAGAGAAACCACAACCAAGACTTGAATTTATGAAGATTTTAAGTACCACTCTATTTATAATATGCAAAAAAGAGGTTCTTGTTCTAAGAGTGTGTAAAATTAGGCTTTACACGTAATCAATTTGTATGAAATTCGCACAAGTCAGTGAGTGGACCCAATGGCTAAATTTTCTGCCTCCGCCCCTGCTTTCCTGATGGATATCTAACAGTAGCAACCATGAAGGACTAGTTAAGTTAGGATTATGGAGGCTTGGGATTATAAAAAAAAAGATTATGGAGGCTTGGCCCCCTTCCGCCACCTTATGGTAGGGTAGGCGGGCGGGGGTTCTTGCCCTCCATATCATCACATTATATTTTCTTCAATTATGTTGGAGTATATGTATCTTATAATCATAATTTGTATCATATATTCACATGTACATTATGCATTAAAACCTTATCTTGTAATTAAATTACATTTTCCATGTTTACGCCTTTGTAATGATATATACAAGAGAGGAGTAGGAGAGGAGCGGAGGGGCGGCGCAGGGGCATAGGGCATATTGTTTCTTTGTCCTTTTTTTTACCTAGCTTGTTTCTTTATTATTTGTAACTAAAGTTCGGTGATCTGTGGCATGCATGGGCAATATCTTTATTGGTGTATTAGTTTTCGTAGAATAAATTATGGACTACATGGTATTAAATTTACATTAACTCAAAACACACAGATATGTGTGTAGTTAATATTTTTTAGAAGGCTAATATAAAATATAGGTCTTAAATTATCAATTAGGAAAATGTACCAAATCTACGGTCCATGCTTCCTATGCATGTATGGTTTCCCATACACTTTGGAGCTCGGAAAATCTAGTAGGTGGGAATTATTTGTTGTAGCACGCTCCTTTGTATTCTTTCTTTTTGTGGGGACATCTTATTCCTTTGTTCGTAATTAGGTTGTGTTGTAGATATAGACATGGTCTATTAAACTTTGACTTTCAATTTTAGTAGAAATTAAAAAAACATGGTAAAAAATATTTCTCTTGATAAAGATAATGCTACAACTTTTACCTTAGCAATATAATATTTATATATATTACTAGTAAAATTTAGGAAAAATTGACTGTACGCTTTGTAGAAAGACCTCACCAGTTTAAGTATAATTATAATGATTATCAGCCATGCTCTGTTTAGCCAAAATATTTAGTAGTGTTCGATGTCTGATTGTTTAGTTTTCTAGCATATTACCTTTTTTCCATATGTTATATTTTTTGCATGTACAGTAAATCATATCAATGCAAGTCCTTTACAGACATGTATTTTGGATAGAGAAGTATTGAAACCTAGCCGATGCATATTGTAGTATATGTGACATGTCTTTTTTTAGAAACGCTAAGTATCTATATCTATACCAATATAAAAAGACCCAGTGAGGCAGATCCAACAGATCTCAGCCATCCATTAGCATTAATCCGACAGTCCTTATTATCTTAATGGTGAGCAACCAAACACGTTTAGCGCTAAACACGTTTACTGCTAATCAATCCTTTCTCTCCCCGATCCCCTTCTTACGTGCCCTTTCACACGAAAGGAAACTGCCACAACGAACCGTTGTGCGATCCCCTTCCTTACGTACCATTTCACACAAAAGGAAACTGACACAGCGAACCGTCGTGCGATCCCCTTCCTTACGTACCCTTTCACACGAAATAAAACTGCCACGGCGAACCGTCGTGTGACCCCCTTCCACAGCGGACAATCTTGCGACCCCCTTCCTTACATACCCTTTCACACGAAAGGAAACTGCCACAAATAACCGTCGTATGACCCCTTCCTTATGTACCCTTTCACATGAAAGGAAAGCGCCCACAATGAGCGATCGTGCGGTCCCCTTCACGTTCGTGCACTTTTCACACAAAAGAAAACTGCCACAATGAACCGTCGTGCGATTTGTCGGGAACGTCGCTGAGACCGCATGGTCGTCCGTTGGCGTCGGGCCGTCGGACCATCATGGACACCGCTGAACCGCCCACCCGTTCTTCTCCGTCGAGGACATGTCGCCGTCAAACATGCAACCAACTAGCCAGAGGTTTTTCATCTCTGCTTTCTTCATTTCTTCCGGAGAAGGTTGATTCATGTTTCACTAAACAGAAAAGCAGTTTGTATGCACTAATTAAGCTTCATTATCCACGTGCACTATGAAACAACTAGGTTACATAGTGATATGGAACTTTTGGTAGCACCTGGGTAGTAGGTCAGGTGTGCTGATTTCAATGGATTGTGCTTACATTTTTGGATTTCTCTTTTAGCGGCCTGAGGACAAGGTATGTGCCTCCTCCCCTGGTTATTGATATACCATTAACTACGTTGGATTAGTACAATTTTTAACCTATTTGAAGGAAGAGATGGACCTGCCGCTGATGGTGCTTACACAAACTATTTCTACATACCTCCTCCCCTGGTTACTTGATATATCATTAACTACGTTGGATTAGTACAATTTTTAACCTATTTGAAGGAAGAGATGGACCTGCCGCTGATGGTGCTTACACGAACTATTTTTTTTGATGCTACTTTTCTAAAAAAAAATCAGGTATATCTTTAAGCCGGATTAAGATTACACGTGTGTTGCACGTGCGTATTTACTAATTAACATAAACATGCGTACCATCACCACCACTACACACGCATTCACGTAATTCCTATTGAAGACAAAAATTGATTCGTGGTTGACAAGGTTGCCCACACGTGGCCACGTGCCTCACCATCGATAAGAACGTCATCTCACCCTCAGACTGAAAGAATGTTGTGTTAATGAGATGCACATGGTGTCAAACATGTGGTTTGACCCTTCATGGGTTGTGGCACAGCCACTCCGTTAAGTCTTAACCATGTAGCGATAGTTGGTTCTCATGACATGTCCTGTATTGATTAAGACTCACGGATTAAATCTTTGCAAAAAAAAAGACTCACGGATTAAAATTTGAAGCTCGAATTTCAACATCTACATGTGTTCTCTTTTGCCATTGATGTTCAAAACCAGAATTACTACATCTATATGTGCCCTCTTTTGCCATTTTTTTTAGAAAAGAAGGATGACCCTCGGCCTACATCTGGGCGATGCATGCGGCTACTTTATTAATTATTCTTATAAGACCTTATAAAGTCATACAACAGTAAGACTAAAGCCACCGTCTAGGCAACATCTGTCGCTACTCCTATCCAGTTGATGTAGGGATGCTGATAGTCTGGGCCTAATACCAAACAGACCTCGCAGCCAAACCTAACATCTATGACCTGAGGTCTCAACCAGGACGCCTGCCGAGTATTGGGCACCCACCAGTTCGGCGCACTCTTTAACCCGACGCCTGCTGGGTATGAGGCCGCCGCAGCCACCTGCCACCAACCCATCTTCAGAGCTATACTGTTGCATCCGTGCCAGGTCTCTCTACGCCGCCAGCGCCACCACGATGCCGACAAAGATCGTTCTCCTGCGCGAGTCCATCCTCGCACATCGGACGCCGAATCTGCACTGCGCCACGCCGTCGAGATCCGTCGCCATCAATGTGTAGGATGAAGCACCGCTCCACCTAAGATGCGGTCCACTGGTCCCTCGAGCCCGTGCACACCTCCAAGAACGACGCCCCCAAAGGGGGAACGACATAAGAACGCCGCCGTCTTCCGATCAACTGATCTAGGGTTCCCCCGGAGGTAGAAGACAGTGACCTTGAAACTATCCTCGGCGATGACTTCAAGAAGGGAATGCCGCAAAATAGCGCCGCCACCGCCGGCTTTGGCAGTAAGCCGAAAGCAAGTTTTCACCCGGATCTGTTCGAAGGACCTCCATTAAGCATCTCGTGCACGGATCGCCGCCATCTCGCCAGGTGGGCGATGGATCCGAGCCGCCGCCGCTGGCCGCCACGGCACCACCGCGGTGCCTAAGCGGCGTCGTCGAACCCACCATGCCCGCTGTAGACACCCTCCGGTCTGCCGCCCGCAGACGAGGCCCGCGATCCGGCGCCGCCACTGAGTGCTCCTCGGCCGCGGGGAGAACGCGCCTGCGCTGTCGTTGCCGTCAATGGCGCCCGCTGCTCCTTGCCGCCGGTGCACCGCCAATTCATGAGCCGCCGCCGCCGACAGGAGATCGCCACCACCGCGCGAGGAGGAGGGCCCCGCCCCCGCCGTCCAGGCGAGCAACGCCCGGCACAGCCTCGGCGGTGGCGGAGGAAGAGAGGAGCGGAGGCCTAGGGCTAAGCGATGAATCGCCCCCGTGTCGCCAGGGCTGGCGGCCAGCGAAGTTGCGTTGGACCTGGAGATCTTTTTTGCCATTGATGGAAGAGACTCACGCATTTCCTTTTGGCTAAACAACAGTATCTTGATTTGCTACAATAATATGCGCCCTAATTTTCCCCCTTGCTGCTATCAGGTGGAATGCATCATGATTCATGGCATCCTCAATAAAGCAAAGTTCTTGTCCTTAACAAACAAAGCTCCTTTCGAAAGTTCCTATGATACTTTCTTTGTAAAGAAATATAAAAGCGCGTAGATGATAAGCACACCCAACGATAGCGGGCACCTCAGCCCACCATCAATCTGTACGTCGAGCCAAAATGCAGCCTTGTACCGGCGACGATCAATTGGCCACGGATCCTGGTGTCGGGTGGTGCATCACGCCTGTATCTTGGAACTTGGATGGAGTGACCGTAGCCTCGGATCGGATGCATGAGATGCACAAAAAGGGCCGGCCCTGGATGGCTTGCCTTCCTTCGTGTCCGTGGCTTGCTACGGAGGTCCGGGCCGGACCACACGAGAAATGTGTACCGAGCACGGCGTACGGGCGGATGCGAGCCGTGTGGTATTTAAAATTGCGTGATGAGGAATTAGTAGCAGCAGCCGCAGTTGCTTTGCTACTTGCTAGCCAGGCTAGATCCCATCTATAGACCATAGTCCTTTTTTCCTTTGAACTTTACAGACCGTAGTCCTGGATCAATAACGAGGTGCTAAATGCACGTTGTGGCACGCTGGCACGGTAACCACTTACCACTGCACTGCAGTACAATCTTCCAAGCGGAGCAGCCTGGTAGATGTATTTACTGTTCAGTGATGGTGACCGCTTGCGTTCGCTCGCTCGCATGCCAATTATGTAATGGGATGCTCGTTCTTTTTTTCGACAAAAGGAAAATTTTATTGGCTCAAATATAGCATTAAGAGGACACATCACACTGAATTCATACACTGACCTCCGCATAACTAAGATGCACACAACCAACCCAACACACACGGAAACACAATGACAACTAGCAAAGTCGTAAGACCAAAAGCTATGTACAGGTGTGGAAAAAAGAAAAAGAAATAAGCTCCAAAGCGATCAGATCAACGATCGACAAACTACAACTAAGACCATATCCGCAGCAACCATTGACACCACATGAATGATGAGGATCTTCAACAGCAACGCCTTCAAGAAGGAAGTGACACTCAAGCGATGCCGTCACTGGATCCAACCACAAAGGCCAGTATCAAAGCTTTCACCCTGAAGAATTAGTCCGAACATATCTGAGCAATGCCCCCAACAAAGTAACGACGTAAAAAACATCGCTATTGTCAGGAATAACCACTCGGGTCTGTCCTAAGCTTTTGCCCCGGAGCTCGAGACCGGGTGCATGCAACACCACCATCCAAATCTCACATGTGTTGTCTCTACCGTTTTTCCGCTATCCGAGCAGCTACAATTGGACCGTGACTACTCCACAAACATCCCTCTGCGTCAAGTCATTGTCCGAAATTTGTAACCCACCACTGAAGTCATCCACTGAATCAGGAGATAAAACCTCCCGAAGTCTTTTTGATGACCCCCCGCTGTCATGGATCGGTAGGAAGCTGCTGCAGAACAATCTACATACGCCACTATCCGGCCAATCAGATCTAAATCACCTCCACCATCGAGCTCATCACTGCAACCTCAACAATCCAGAGACCGCGTGGCCGGAGCAATGCCAAGACCACTGTTGCCTCAACAACCGCCATGCCGGAGCCACCACCACAGATCAAGGGAGGTGGGCGCTGCCATATATGAGGGCCGCCATGCATGAGGCACATTTGTGACTGGCCAGCTAGGTTGGATCTCGGAAGACGTCAGGTGCAGCTCATAGGGAAACAACCCGCCGCCACTATGGCCATTGCCAGTCCGCGACTCCGTCCGACACAAGCCACCAGAGACCACGGCGCCATCTTGGGGAGGAGGTCAGGGGTGCGCACAACAAGCTAGGGGACCGATCTGCCCCGTCGCCACCATCCGCCATCGCAGGACCTTGCCGCCGCCGCAAGTCCGCCCTAGTGCCGCCCACACAGCCACCTCGGCAGCACCACCACCTGCACCCGGGCTGCCGCCCCGGCTCACAAGCTCTGCCGCCTAAACGCTTCATCCGAGGCCGCCGCGCCATGCCGGCCGGAGCGCTCCCTGCGTGAGGGATCTTTAGCAAGAGAAGACATCCCCGCCACCGCCGCCGGCCAAGTAGGCTTTCCCTGCTGGCGTCCTCCGACGGTGGCGGGGGAGCAGATGGGGAGGACGGGGGCGGCGGCTAGGGTTTCCGCCCGAGCCGCTCTCCCGTGAGCGACGCGGGCGTTATTCCTTTTCTTCGCGGACTACCTAGATTGGTTCTCGGCCGTCACCGGAATGTTCGTTCCTCGGTTCCCCACCACGTTTTCAAAACCCTCGCAAAATGAAACACAAGTTCTTGGGTATATCGACGTCGCCTTTCTCCTGCACTCATCGGTGGCGTGACGTAAGCAAAGCTCGACGTCGTTGTTGTATCTCCAAAACACCCTCGAAGCCAGGAACATTGTTGACTTAGCAACCGAGAAGTCAAGCGTCGGAGCCAGAAGAGGGCGACAACGATGAACTGAAAATTAGATGGCCGTCCCCGAAAAGAAAATGAAGAGGGTTGGACAACCATCCTCGATCCCACCAGACAGAACTAGATAGGCCTTACCTCACTAGTTTTCCGACGAAGCCGAAGTTGCCCGTGCATCATGGTACGGAGAAGTCATAACACCAAAACACTAACCGTCGATGTCCACTCAGACAAGCTAAACGAAATGTAATAAAAAAAAGGGGACCCAATATCTGGCCCTGACCGAAGCGCCATACAGCATCCATTGACGTCAATCATCGTCACCTTAACGAGGACATGACAGAAGAACTTTATTCCATGCCGTCGATGGCACTATCGCCTCGCTACCGCCGACTAGACACCTAGACTCTTGTTCCCTCCATGAACTTCTTGGTCCCTCTACGAACATTGATTCAGTGATGGTTCTACGTGTATTGGGGTCAGCCAACCCCACAACTTTTTTTGATTGCACCCTTAGCCATATTCATATTTGTGCAAAACTTTAAAACATTTCAAAAAAAATTTAGTGCATTCGAACCCACAACTTTTTGATGCTAGCACCGCCAGTGTTGTCGTACAATCACGCCGAGCCGAGCAGCCAGCTTGGTGTGGTGTTTGTATTATATAGTTCAGGGATACTGGCTGCGTGCTTTCGCTCGCACGCGAAGTATAACGGGACAAAATCATGCAGTGAAACGGACAAGGGAGCAATTTCACTGGCATTTTACGCAGGAAGAAGCACGTTGAGTGAGTCCAAGCTGAAATTTCCGCGCAGCTCCGAAGTCTGAAGTCCAATCTATAGTACATCTACGTGGCCAGCACAGGATAGAAAGAACTCCTTGGATAAAGCGAGGCGATCGAGCCAAGCCACTGGCAAATGATTAGATAAACCCAACGGGAAAGGTAGCTTGGCCCCAGGGTTTGCGTCGCTTGTTCAATGAGCCAGCCATTCCACTTCCTTCACTTGTCCAGTACCGTCGCCTCCAAGATCCAAACGCAAAGCAGGCGGCACAAAGGCAGGAGAGGGTGTTGCTTGCTGCTTGCTCCATCATGGCCAGCTTGGCTACTCAGCCCCGATTGAACTCCTCGAGTGCTTTTGCTTTCACAATCACACGGCTCCTTGGTTGCTTTCTGCTATGTGTTTTTCCTTTATTTTTGCCTAAGAAATTTATTAAATGGTCTCATGCAGACTCAAAGACTGAGCTGCGACAAGTGCTCTAAATTCAGGAGGAACAAGGGAAATGTTGGCAGCAAAAGCTCTAAGTATCTAGAAAACAACATTGTTTAATTTGCCTCGATCTAGTGCCCATCTGTAAATTGTTGCTTTCTGCAACAAATGCCTTTTGGACCATGAAAGAATGTAAAATTAAATGATAAAGAAGCTTTCTTCTATTTCCCCATCTTTGATATGGTTTCTCATCCAACACTTGCACGTGTCTACAATGGCACCCAGCCGTACGCATGGCCAAATCCTGGAGAGATATGTGAGCTGGTTACCCGAGAAATGATTGAGCCATACGTTATCGATATCTGTTTCAAATCAACGCAACTAAAAGTTCGATTTAGAATTGAAACAGAGATCGATAACAGAGCAGCAGCATATTAAAAACGCTGTCTCCCATTTCTGAATCTTCGTAACTTTGCTTTATTTTAGCAAATAAAAAAAGATGTTGCGAGCTTAAATCGGCAGGCACACACGATGATGCATTCCCCTCGTGTATATGTGCCATCACCTTTTTTCTTTTCTTTTGGAACCGTTAAAGATTGAAAGATCAACCAATGTGAACGCACTATGTGGTGCATGATTGAAAGTGTGCTGAGCTTTTTTCATGCCCAACCGTATAAGTAAACCAAGAAAGGCATTTCTTTGTGTGCACGGTTATATATACTTGAGATTGTGGATTTGTGATGCTACAAAAACCATAGTGTCCATACCCACAAGATTACGTCTCTTTTATCTAATAGGAGTACAAAGCAGGTGTCACGATCTTCTTCTTCACTTTGCAGCCAAAGTCGTGGATAAATGCACCGCTGTCGATTCCGTAGAAATCACTTGTTAGCTATGCGCATCTCGTTACATTATTCCTTTCGCTACTAGTGTGACAGACTAGTAATAATACTTATACCACACTTTAACTAGTGGCGTTCTTCCTAGAGTATAAGAAAAGAGAGAGAAAGAGAAGTGCACTTTACACCCCTAAATGAATGGCCACGTTTAGTTTAAAACCCCTTAACTCTATAACCTGTTAGGAGGAACCCTCCAACTATCTGTCAACACTGTTTTTTTTTCCTCAAAGTGAGCTAATTTTTTTTCCTAATGTGCGCGTTTTGTCATAACTAATTTTGGAGTATGAAATTGCAATTTAAACTCAGCCATCAGCTCGGGATTGTAAAATGCACTCCTCTCATAAAAAAATTGGGGTCTTTCAAGAAATACCACACTAAAGATTATGTTTTGAGAAATATGAATCCAAAGAGGAAATATGGTTACATGTTTGGGTTGGTGCTTGTAAGATCTTGTTATTTTGTCTATTTGGAAATGTTCTAGAGATTTGGGGGAATTGTTATATATGGTGATTACTATCATGATTTTTCAAATGTCAAGGGAGCCAGCCATATACACACATGTTTAATTTATTCTTTAATTCTGCAGGAACTCTAAAAAATTTATAGGATGGATTTTGCATTAGGGTGCGTTCAATGTTGTTATCCTACGAGCAACGGCGGAGCTATGTTGATGTCTGGGGAACCCCCCCCCCCCCCCCCAAAGCTTTGAAATAATTGTGAAGGGATTTCTTTTGAGAAGGCTTGGATTGAGAGAAAAAGAGTGCAGACATTTAGTGGGAGCAGACGTTCCCGTCGACTGCGAGGCGCTGATGGTGACTTCATAAAACCTCAAGATGCTATGCTGGCTCAGTCTCTTGGAGGTGCTCATAGGGGTAGGATGTGCGTGCGTGCGTTCATAGGTGTGATTGTATGCTCATGTATATGGGCAAGTTCGATTGTACTGTGTTAAAAAAATACTTCTTGTCGCATATTTAAGTATATCGAGTAACTAAAGATAATTCATTATACATTACTTTTTATTATCATCTCTTGATTGCAAAACGAGCTCAAGATAAGACTGTCTTATCAACCACTGCACAATGTCCTTAGCAAAATAAGCTCGAATTTGTGCAAGGTACACGAGTTACTGTTAGAAGGGAGAGAGGGGTTTGGTGGAATAGTTCGATTGTATTGCTTGAGCCTCGTGTGCATATATATAGGAGTACATGATCTACTTGGAGTACAAGACAAGCAAGAACACTTCCTAGTTTATCCTATGTTTTCTAATACAATCACGTTACTCAACATCCCCCCGCAGTCACAACGGTAGCGACGCAGACGGTGAGACTGGAGAAGTATCCGACGGCAAGCCGGCGGACACCCTGATCGTAGCAGTCGGCGCGCCAGCGAGTCGTGGCTGGAGTGGCAACCGACAAGGTTGCTCAAGCAAGGCGGTAGCCCTTTGTGCCGTTTGTCGAGATAGCCGAGAGCGTGGGTGGTGGAGCTGTGGTCGCGGTAGCCGTGCGAAGAATGACGTGGTCGATGTCGAGTCGGGGTGGCCAGTGTCGAGGAAGTCGCCGTGGAGCCGCAGGCGCAAGGGGGCGCGGAGTTAGCATGGGCGCAGTGGTGTCGAAGTAGTGGTGCGCCGGGGAGAAGACGGTGTTGACGAGGCGTCGCACCGGGGTTGCCAAACCCGGGGACACGTCGTAGACGAAGGCACACGTCGGTGTTGCCAGCACCGGGCATGCGCAGACGGTCGAAGACGAAGTTGACGAAGCGCCGACCAGGCTTGCCAGGCCCGGGAGCACGTCGTGGATGAAGGCAGGCATCGGTGTTGCCAGCACCGGGCATGCGTAGACGAGGGACCTGCACGAGCTGTACGCCATGTCAAAGAGTCGGAGGGCCAGCAGAGAAGAAGACTCGACGACGGTTGTGGCGCCAATCGGCATGGGGACGATATCACCAACGGTGGTCGGAGTAGACGAAGTGGTCGGGGAAGATGACGGCGACGCTGGCGACGGGCTGGTGCTTGGACGAAGACGAAGGGGGTGGACGGGCGGCGGCCAAAGAAGAGCAGTAGCGGCGGCCTGACGGCGGCGGCAGCGGCTAGGTTAGGAGTGCGATGGCGATGCTCGAAGTAGGCGAAGAACCCTGACAGCATGACGAAGACCGGCGCGGACGGTGGCGTTCAGCGCCAAGGAGACGGCGCGCGCATACCACGAAAGTCGGCAGCGGTGGCAGCCAGAGTGGACGCGGGCAGCGCTACAGACGAAAAGAAGCGGCGGCGGCGGTTGGTTAGGCGATGGCGGGAAGACCTCAGGGCGGCGGCGGGGACCGCGGGCCGTGACGCTGCGGCCTAAAGGGGCGATGCAACGGCGGTTCGCGAGTCGGTGCAACCGCGGGGACGACCTTGAGGCGGCGGCGGGGACCAAGTATCGCGGCACTACGGCTGAAGGCGGCGTAAGCGGCGACGCCGCGAGCCGATGCAGCGAGGAGAACCACGGGTGGCGGCGCCGCTGCGGCCAGCGATGCAGCGGCAGCCCGTTGCTCGATTGATGGAGGGGCGCGCTGAACTCGGGGACGATCTTCATGGGACCTACGGAGGCGCGCGTAACCGACGGGCCAGGTCGGTCGCGCGGCGTAGATGAGGCGGATCGCGGTGGCGAGCGGGTGATCAAGCCGATCGGGCGCGAGGTTGGGGACGTCGCTCGGTGGAGGCGTGGTGACGGCGGAGTCTGAGATGAAGCCGGTGACGACGGACGGCGTGATACGTCATGCGGACGAGCTTGTCAGCACCAGCACCCGGGCTGCCAAAGCAACGCTGGCGCCCGGACAGCGAGGCCCGAGCGACCAACGGAGCAGCGGCGCCCAACTTGAGGCAGCCGACGAGCCTGGCGTAGCCGTCCCGACGCAGCCGAGGACGAGGCCGGCGAGGTAGACCGCCGGGCCGCCGTGCAGCCGCGACGAAGGCGGGTGACGTGGATTGATGGGCGGGCCGGCGCGTGAGCGACGGCTATGATTGGCCGTCGCATGGCGCGAGGCCGCTGGGTCGGGGCGATGCAGGTGTCCCGGTCGGAAGCAGAAGGGTGACGGCCGGCGCGGGCCACGGACGTACCGACGCTGCGGACGGCGCTTGCCTCGACGGGTTGCCGTCTTGCGCGGCGGGTCATTGGGTCGAGGAGAGGCGGCTGGTCGCGCCGGGTCGAGTAGAGGCGCCGGTCGACGGCGGCGCGGGCGACGCATAACCGATTAAGAATAGATCGAAAAACCAAAAAGAAACCGCGCGATCAAGATAACTGGCGGGAGAGAGAAAACCCTGGAACAAGGCTCGGGGAAAAGACTCTCTAGGGCAGCCGGTCAACACGACCGGTTGACGAACCCTAGATACGGGCGACGCGGTCCCCGGCGGCGGTCATGGATTGTATTGTTAGAAGGGAGAGAGGGATTTGGTCGAATAGTTCGATTGTATTGCTTGAGCCTTGTGGGCATATATATAGAAGTACATAATCTATTTGGAGTACAAGACAAACCAGAATACTTCATAATTTATCCTATGTTTCCTAATATAATCACGTTACTCAATAATTACATTTCCCACGAGTCATTACGAACAAAACTAAACGCAGGTTCAGAAAACCAAAACTAAACTATTAATTTAGCAAAAAATGTATGGAGTTATATTGTTCCATAAGGTGCCGCTGTTTGGAGTGTTTAACATGGATTGTATTGTGATTTCGCCAAAAAAAACATGGATTATATTGTAGGTCTGGGCTGGGGGAGGGGTGTGGAGGTCTATTTTTGTCTCTCCGCCATTGTCTCGCTTTAGTAAGCATAAACTCAAATAGCCAGTAATTTTGACCCTCAACTTTCAGTACATCAAAGTATGGATAATAACCTTGGTAAAAGAGATATATGATTGATGATATGGCTCTATTTTCACACACATGGCAGCTTAGTTAGCAAAATTATCAGAAAAAGTCAAGAAAAAACCACTTCCACGTCACACAATGACAACACCTCTTAGTCAACGGGCACGCCATACCCCTAAAAGTCGAGTTAGCATTAGTTTGGGTTAGATTGGACTTAACTTACCCAAAAATATTCAAACAGGAGGGTTAGTTTGGGTTATCCAAAAAATCTAACCCACCCAAGAGGTGCTGATTTGGGTTAGTTCTTCTTGGGACCACTAAAAGGACATCTTTTTCTCTCGCTCTCCAAGCAGCAGATCCCTTCGTCGAAGCTTCTCGTCCTCTTCCTCCCCCTCTACTTTTCCGCTGAAAGCTCTCGCCAGATCCAGCTCCATCTCACCCTGCTATCCAAACACCTCATTAGATAAAGTTAGTTCAGTGTTAATTTAGGGTTAGAATCTAACTCTAATCTCTAACTGAGTTAGAGTATCCAAACAGGGCCAATTTGTCTTTTGTGCTATAACTGCCTGAAACCACTTCCACGCCATCATTCCTACTCCTACGACTTTTTGCAAAGGACATGGAACAATTACGTCTGCCATTAGTAGCCGAAGCATCAAAACTAAACTCAACCAATATTTGGCGGACCATCAAAACATAAAGGGGGCACTTCATGAAACGCATTCGTTAGAGCATTACATCATGAGCTTAATTTGCCGGTAAACCAACACCCTAGCTAGCTATGGTTGCGGTGCGTGCACCGTCGAAACGGGGCGTGATGGACATAGGAAACGAAAAGGATATCCATCCAATATACTGGCAGCAAATGCTGGTAGGAACAGGCAGCTGACGCTTTCCAGGCATATCATTCAGCGTGCACCTGGACCGTAAAGCCCCCGCGCGCCCGGCTTTTGGCTCCGCTTTCTCGGCCGCGCCTTCTTTTTCCGCATCTGGGATCGGGTCGAGCCGAGTTCAACCCATGCATTATGACGCCGCCACTCCCGGCGGAATGATTCTTGATTCCTGCTGCTGCTTCTGCTCTAGCTGCCTGCCGGTCGGCATCGGTAGTGGCTCCAAGCCCGGACCGAAGCAACGGCATGGCAGCATGCCGGCTCGAGCCTGATTGACGGATCCCGTTCACCTAAGCGTAGGCACGCGCTGCCTGCGTCGCGTACGAGAAGAAACCATCATGGCGGCATGGCCGCGATGGGAATCTCTCTCTGTCTAGCCATGCCGTGCTGTTCGGTTTCGATGTGTACGTCCACGCATGCGTGCGTGCATGGCCGCTTTGCGTCGGCGCGAAGAACGTCGGGCGACGGGCGCGCATCAGGCGGCGACGGACGACGTCCTCCTCCTGCGGTGGGGCGATGTGGAAGCTCTTCTGCGTTTCGGGCAAGGTCGTCGGTGCCGTGATCGGCATGGCAATGCAGGGCCTTACGGTTGCACATTTGCGCCGCCTTATCGAGTTATTCCGATTCTGATTCTGTTCTTGATTTTACTCATGTATGGCCTCGATCTCGCTACTTCTACAAGGGCCCTGATCCTTACAAAGCTCAGTTCGTATCCTAGTCTAGTTTGTGCATGAAAGGCATGATGTTGTCGTCGTGCTCGATCTTCGGGGTCAGGACGGTGGCACGAATCTGTAAGCGTCGCTTATTTTCGAACGAAGGTAGTATTAAATTATGGTAACTGATGTTCCCGTGGTGCACGCACACGGCACACAATTCAGATAGAAAACAGCACGATAAGCACCAAACACTGAATAATAGCCTAAAGGTCTGTAATGGGCTCTTCGGGCAGAGTTTCGAGCAGTGCATGCTTCTTTATTAAGCAGAGCATACATGCTGGTATTGTGTAATGTGTATTTCAGCAGAAAGGAGAACACAAGTGGAACCCGGAGGCTTTTTCTTTACGAAGGGAACATGTGTTTTTTTTTTGCGAAATTGCAAAAGGAACATGTGCCATGGGTTAAGCAATAAACCATCTTGTTGAACATGTCTACATATACGTTGATCTGGGTCCTGTATGCAGTACCTATAATATCTGTCTCCCTCTATATGTACGTGTATTTTAGGAGACAAGATACCGGTCGCACCCTTATACCTATATATATGTGGCTAGTGCACGATCAATCAATTATCAATGCACCAAATCATTCTCTACATGGTATCTATCGCAAGTCGATCTCCATACCTTAACCCTAAGCCGCCTCGGGCCGCCCGCCCGCCATGATCTCCCGCCGCCGCCGCCGCCCCAAGCCGCCGCCTCCGCCCCAAGCCGCCGCCTCCGCCTCTCCTCCAGCGCCCCTCCCTCACGCCGCCTCCTCCACCACCGCGCGCATCAGGCAGCGCACGTCCGCCCATGCGCGCTTCTCTGTCGCCGCGCCGCCGCCGCCTCTCCCCACCCTGCCGCCATGTCGTCCAACGCCTCCACCTACTCCAACCCCTTCGCCGCCGACCCCGTCGAAATCCGCGACATCAATGTCCATGCACGCGTCCCCGTTATCCTCGACGCCTCCAACTCTACGTACTTCGCGTGGAAGACGTACTTCACGCTGCTCTTCCGCGAGAACAATCTCATGGACCACGTGGATGGCACCGTGGACTCCCGCGCCATGATGGATGACGCCGAGTGGACCGCGATCGACGCCACGATCATCTGGTGGTTCTTCATCACCATCTCCAAGGACTTGTTCCACACGGTCGTGAGCGCCGGCGACGACGCCCGCGCCCTGTGGGTCAAGCTGAATGGCCTCTTCACCGACAACAAGCTTCAGCGCCGCGTTTTTTTGCAGCAGGAATTTTTTGACTGTCACCAGGATGAATAGTCCATTGATGACTATTGCCGCCGCTGAAAGAGCGTTGGCGGACGAGCTCCGCGACATTGGAGCCAAGGTGGACGACGACCTCCTCCTCAGCACGCTCACCGCCGGCCTCAACGAGGACTTCGGCAACGCCGCCTCCAACCTCACCTTGATGCCGAAGCCCTCCTTCCCCAAGTTTGTGGCGTACTTGAGGTTGGAGGAGCGCCGGATGAAGGGAGTCAGGAAGCGCGTGCAGCACCACGCCCTCGTCGCCGGCACCTCACGCGGAGCACCTCCACCGGCCGCCCGCGCGTCGTCGCCTCGGCGCCGCCGCCCCAGCGCCTCCGGGTACTTCCCCCCTCCTTGCGCCTCCGCCCCTCCGCCCCTCCCGCTCCCCCGGCGGTGGCGGGCGTCGCCCGGCAACCGCCCTTGAGGCGGCCGATAACGGCGCCGGGGGCTGTCGGCGGCAAGCGGTGACTCCTCCATGGACGTACGTCACCAACCCGTGGACATGCGTCGTCCACCGTACTCCATGCCGGTCCCTCGGGCTCCGGCTCCGGGCATCCTTGGGCCCCGACCGGCGGGTCACCAGGCCCTCTTCGCGCGAAGCGCCGCTCCTTACAGCGGCTCTGGTGCCGCCCTCCCGCCCAGCGCCCGCCCTACGGGTCGCGCCGGCTTATAAGCGCCGCCGCCCGCGCTTGAGCGCGCCCACCTCTGGCGCCGCCGCCCGCTCCAACCGCCGGGGCTGCTCCGCGCCCGGCCTACGGAGAGTCCTACTACGCCTCGGGTGCCACCGCCATGGGACCCGGTCCTGCTCGCCCGCCTTTGCACTCCGCCCGTCACGAGCTCCTATGGTGGCGGTGGTGACTGTACATGGACTCGGCGCCACTGCTCACATGACTGCTCATCCCGGTAACCTCACATCTGCCACTCCCGTTCATACTCCCACCCGTATCACCGTTGGTAACGGTTCCTCTCTACCCATTACTCACGTTGGTCATATGTCTTTTCCTACTACTTCCACTCCTGTGCATATGTCTAATGTTCTTGTGTCTCTAACTTAGTCACTAATCTCGTTTCCGTTAAATCGCCTTGCTCGTGAGAATCCTATAACTGTTGACCTTGGCGATATCGGTTTTTACATGAAGGACGCCTTGTACGGATGGTGCTCCACCGATGTGATAGCCGGCGAAGCTTTACCCAGTGCACCCTCGGCGCCACCACCACCCATCGCCCGTCGCCTTCGCCGCCCGTCGATCTTTGGCATGCCCGTCTTGGTCATCCCAACTCCACCGTTATGCGTCGAGATACTTGAGTTTTCCTTCTCATGTAATAAGGTCGACGACCACACGTGTGAGGCTTGCCGTCTTGGCAAGCACGTTCGTCTTCCCTTTAGCGAGTCTACAAACATTTCCACCTTTCCGTTTCATTTATTGCATAGTGACGTTTGGACGTCCCCGGTTGCTAGCAACACGGGCTATTTATACTACACATCTGCCCACTCCCGTTCATACTCCCACCCGTATCACCGTTGGTAACGGTTCCTCTCTACCCATTACTCACGTTGGTCATATGTCTTTTCCTACTACTTCCACTCCTGTGCATATGTCTAATGTTCTTGTGTCTCCTAACTTAGTCACTAATCTCGTTTCGTTAAATGCGCCTTGCTCGTGAGAATCCTATAACCGTTGACCTTGACGATATCGGTTTTTACGTGAAGGGCGCCAATTACGGATGGTGCTCCACCGATGTGATAGCCCGGGCGAGCTTTACCCAGTGCACCCCTCCGGCGCCACCACCACCCATCGCCCCGTCGCCTTCGCCGCCAGCGTCGATCTTTGGCATGCCCGTCTTGGTCATCCCAACTCCACCGTTATGCGTCAGATACTTCAGAGTTTTTCCTTCTCATGTAATAAGGTCGACGACCACACGTGTGAGGCTTGCCGACTTGGCAAGCACGTTCGTCTTCCCTTTAGCGAGTCTACAAACATTTCCACCTTTCCGTTTCATTTATTGCATAGTGACGTTTGGACGTCCCCGGTTGCTAGCAACACGGGCTATTTATACTATCTGGTGATATTGGATGACTTCACTCATTATGTGTGGACCTTCCCTCTCCGTCGCAAGTCCGACGCTCTTGCCACACTCACCGCCTTTTATTCATATGTCACCACACAGTTCGGTCGTCCCATTCTCGCCTTGCAAACTGACAATGGGAAGGAGTTTGACAACGTCGCCGTCCGCAATTTACTTGCGTCCCACGGCACCATCTTTCGCCTCACCTGCCCCTACACGTCTCAGCAGAATGGTGGCGCCGAGCGCGTCCTTCGCACGCTGAATGACTGTGTCCGCACGTTGCTCTTCCACTCCCTCGTGCCTCCTCGGTTCTGGCGGGCCTTTTCGCGACCGCTAGCCTACTCATTAACATTCGCCCCTGTCGTTCCCGCTGGAACTACACCCGTCACCAGCTCCTCTTCGGTGCGGTTCCATCTTATGATGGTCTTCGCATTTTCGGGTGTCTCTATTATCCTAGCACCGCGTCCACTGCTCCTCATAAACTTCGCACTTTTGGTCTCTCCCTTGCATCTTTCTTGGCTATCCTCCCAACACCAAAGGTTACGGTGCTATGATCCGATCTCCCACCGCGTTTTCACTTCGGCATGTGTACTTTGATGAGCTCGTGTTCTGTTTCAGCAGTACCGTCATCTTGAGTCCTCTGCTGTGGCCTTGATTCGTCCCTGCCACCATCTCTGGCGGACCGCCCGGCCACCGGGTCCGCCCTGCCCGCGCTCACAGCCTGGCCACAGCTACTTGACCAGCCTTGACCCCGACGCAGCCTCCTCGACCGCCCCCTTGGCCCCTGTCGCCCTTGACCCTCTCGGCTGGCCCCTCTCGGCTCCGCGGCCTTCAGCCTTGACTCCGCCCTGACCCCGCCCGTGGCTGTTGGGGAACGTGGCGAAATTCAAAATTTTCCCTCGTGTCACCAAGATCTATCTATGGAGAAACCAGCAACGAGGGAAGGAGAGTGCATCTACATACCCTTGTAGATCGCTAAGCGGAAGCGTTCAAGAGAACGGGGTTGAAGGAGTCGTACTCGTCGTGATCCAAATCACCGGAGATCCTAGTGCCGAACGGACGGCACCTCCGTGTTCAACACACGTACAGCCCGGTGACGTCTCCCACGCCTTGATCCAACAAGGAGAGAGGGAGAGGTTGAGGAAGACTCCGTCCAGCAGCGGCACAACGGCTTGGTGGTGATGGAGGAGCGTGGCAATCCTGCAGGGCTTCGCCAAGCACCGGGGAGAGGAGAAGGAGAGAGGTAGGGCTGCGCCGGGGAGAGGTCAAACTCATGTGTTGGCAGCCCTCAAGACCTCAACTATATATAAGGAGAGAGGGAGGGTGCGCCCCTCTAGGGTTTCCACCCCAGGGGTGCGGCTGCCCCAATCCCATCTAGGGTGGCGGCCAAGGGGGAGAGAGGGAAACTTGCCCCCAAGCTGGGTGGGCGCCCTCCCAAACCCTAGGTGCCTTGGGCCCTTGTGGGGCGCACCAGCCCCACAGGTCTGGTCCCCTCCCACACTTGGTCCATGCAGCCCTCCGGGGCTGGTGGCCCCACTTGGTGGACCCCCGGGACCCTCCCGGTGGTCCCGGTACGTTACCGATAAAACCCGAAACTTTTCCGGTGACCAAAACAGGACTTCCCATATATAAATCTTTACCTCTGGACCATTCCGGAACTCCTCGTGACGTCCGGGATCTCATCCGAGACTCCGAACAACATTCAGTAACCACATACAAACTTCCTTTATAACCCTAAGCGCCATCGAACCTTAAGTGTGTAGACCCTACGGGTTCGGGAACCATCTGAACATGACCGAGACGTTCTCCGGTCGATAACCAACAGCGGGATCTGGATACCCATGTTGGCTCCCACATGTTCCACGATGATCTCATCGGATGAACCACGATGTCAAGGACTCAATCGATCCCGTATACAATTCCCTTTGTCTAGCGGTATTGTACTTGCCCGGGATTCGATCGTCAGTATCCCGATACCTTGTTCAATCTCGTTACCGGAAAGTCTCTTTACTCGTTCCTAACACATCATCCCGTGATCAACCCCTTTGTCACATTGTGCACATTATGATGATGTCCTATCGAGTGGGCCCAGAGATACCTCTCCGTTTACACGGAGTGATAAATCCCAGTCTCGATTCGTGCCAACCCAACAGACACTTTCGGAGATACATGTAGTGCACCTTTATAGCCACCCAGTTAAGTTGTGACGTTTGGTACACCCAAAGCATTCCTACGGTATTCAGGAGTTGCACAATCTCATGGTCTAAGGAAAAGATACTTGACATTAGAAAAGCTTTAGCATATGAACTACGATCTTTGTGCTAGGCTTAGGATTGGGTCTTGTCCATCACATCATTCTGCTAATGATGTGATCCCGTTATCAACGACATCCAATGTCCATGGTCAGGACACTGTAACCATCTATTGATCAACGAGCTAGTCAACTAGAGGCTTACTAGGGACATGGTGTTGTCTATGTACCCACACATGTATCTGAGTTTCCTATCAATACAATTATAGCATGGATAATAAACGATTATCATGGACAAGGAAATATAATAATAACTAATTTATTATTGCCTCTAGGACATATTTCCAACAGTCTCCCACTTGCACTAGAGTCAATAATCTAGTTCACATCGCCATGTGATTAACAGTCACAGGTCACATCACCATGTGACCAACATCCAAAGAGTTTACTAGTGTCACTAAACTAGTTCACATCATCATGTGATTAAGACTCAATGAGTTACGGGGTTTGATCATGTTTTGCTTGTAAGAGGTTTTAGTCAGCGGGTCTGCAACATTCAGATCCGTATGTACTTCATAAATCTCTAGGTCATATTGTAAATGCTGCTTCCACGCTCCACTTGGAGCTATTCCAAATGGTTGCTCCACTATCATTATCCAGTTTGCTACTCAGAGTCATTCGGATAGGCGTTAAAGCTTGCATCGACGTAACCCTTTACGCCGAACTCTTTATCACCTCCATAATCGAGAAACATGTTCTTACTACTCCAAGGATAATTTTGACCGCTATATGGTGATCCACTCCTTGAACACCTTTGTACCCTCTTGCCAGACATGTGGCAAGGCACACATCAGGTGCGGTACACAACATAGCATACTATGGAGCCTACGTCTAAGCATAGGGGACGACCTTCGTCCTTTCTCTCTATTCTGCCGTGGTCGAGCTTTAAGTCTTAACTCCATACCTTACAACTCAGGCAAGAACTCCTTCTTTGGTGATCCATCTTGAACACCTTCAAGATCATGTCAAGGTATGTGCTCATTTGAAAGTATTCTTAAACATTTTGATCTATCTTATAGATCTTGATGCTTATTGTTCAAGTAGCCTAATCCAGGTTTTCCATTGAAAAACACTTTTCAAACAACCCTATATGCTTTCTAGAAATTCTACATCATTTCTGATCAACAACATGTCAACAACATATACTCATCAGAAATTCCATAGTGCTCCCACTCACTTCTTTGGAAATACAAGTTTCTCATAAACTTTGTATAGACCCAAAATCTTTGATCATCTCATCAAAGTGTACATTCCAACTCCGAGATGCTTACTCCGGTCCTTAGAAGGATCATTTGGAGCCAACATACCTTTTAGCATCCTTAGGATCGACAAAAACTTTCTGATTGTATCACATACAACCTTTCCTTACGAAGACTGGTAAGGAAACTCGTTTTGACATCCATCTGCCAGATTTCATAAATGCAGCTAATGCTAACATGATTCAGACGGACTTAAGCATCGCTATGGATGAGCAAATCTCATTGTAGTCAACTCCTTGAACTTGTGAAAAACTCTTCGCCACAAGTCGAGCTTCATAGACGGTGACATTACCGTCCACGTCCGTCTTCTTCTTAAAGATCCATTTATCTCAATGGCTTGCCGATCATCGGGCAAGTCCACCAAAGTCCATGCTTTGTTCTGATACATGGGTCATATCTCGGATTTCATGGCTTCTAACCATTTGTCGGAATATGAGCCCACCATCGCTTCCCCATAGCTCGTAGGTTCATTGTTGTCTAGCAACATGACCTCCAAGACAGGATTACCGTACCACTCTGAAGCAGTATGTGTCCTTGTCGTCCTACGAGGTTTGGCAGTGACTTGATCCGAAGCATTATGATCACTATCATCAGCTTCCACTTCAATTGGTGTAGGAGCCACATGAACAACTTCATGTGCCCTGCTACACCCTGGTTGAAGTGATGGTTCATTAACCTCATCAAGTCTCCACCATCCTCCCACTCAATTCTTTCGAGAGAAGCTTTTCCTAGGGAAAGGACCTAATTCTAGAAACAATCCTTTTTGCTTCCGGGCGAGGATCGAGGTATACCCAACTGTTTTGGGTGTCCTATGAAGAAGCATTTTATCCGCTTTGGGTTCGAGCTTATCAACCTGAAACTTTTTCACATAAGCGGCGCAGCCCCAAACTTTTAAGATCACGACAATTTAGGTTTCTCCAAACCATAGTTCAAGCGGTGTCGTCTCAGCGGAATTACGTGGTGCCCTATTAAAGTGAGTGCAGTTGTCTCTAATGCCTAACCCATGAGCGATAGTGGTAATTCGATAAGAGACATCATGGTGCGCACCATATCTAATAGGGTGCAACTATGATGTTCGGACACACCATCACACTATGGTGTTCCAGCGGTATTAATTGTGAAACAATTTCCACAATGTCTTAATAAGCGTGCCAAAGCTCATAACTCGAGATACTCATCTCTATGATCATATCATAGACATTTTATCCTCTTGTCACGATGATCTTTAACTTCACTCTGAAATTACTTGAACCATTCAATAATTCAGACTTGTGTTTCATCAAGTAAATATACTCAACATCTACTCGAATCATCTGTGAAGTAGGAACATAACGATATTCACTGCACGCCTCAACACTCATTGGACTGCACACATCAAAATGTGTTATTTCCAACAAGTTGCTATCTTGTTCCATCTTCTTTGAAACCGAGGCTTTTCAGTCATTTTGCCCATGTGGTATGATTTGCATATCTCAAGTGATTCAAAATCAAGTGAGTCCAAACGTTCCATCCACATGGAGTTTCTTCATGCGTATACACCAATAGACATGGTTCTCATGTCTCAAACTTTTCAAAAATGAGTGAGTCCAAAGATCCATCAACATGGAGCTTTTTCATGCGTTTTATACCAATATGACTTACACAACAGTGCCACAAGTAAGTGGTACTATCATTACTATCTTATATCTTTTGGCATGAAAATGTGTATCACTATGATCGAGATTCAATAAACCATTCCTTTTAGGTGCAATACCATTGAAGGTATTATTCAAATAAACAGAGTAACCATTATTCTCCTTAAATGAATAACCATATTGCGATAGACGTAATCCAATCATGTCTATGCTCAACGCAAACACCAAATAACAATTATTTTAACACCAATCTCGATGGTAGACGGAGCGTGCAATGCTTGATCACATCAACCTTGGAAACACTTCCAACACATATCGTCAGCTCACCTTTAGCTAGTCTCCGTTTATTCCGTAGCTTTCATTTCGACTAACTAACACTTAGCAACCGAACCGGTATCTAATACCACAGTGCTACTAGGAGTACTAGTAAAGTACACATTAACATAATGTATATCAATATACTTCTATCGACCTTTCCAGCCTTCTTATCTACCAAGTATCTAGGGTAATCCTGCTCCGATTGGCTGTTCTCCTGAATACAGAAGAACTTAGTCTCGGGTTTAGGTTCAACCTTGGGTTTCTTCACTGAAGCATCAGCTGATTTGCCGTTTCATGAAGTATCCCTTCTTGCCCTTGACCTTCTTGAAACAAGTGGTTTCATTAACCATCAACAATTGATGCTCCTTCTTGACTTCTACTTTCATGTGTCAAACATCGCGAATATTTCAAGGATCATCATATTTATCCCTGATTTGTTATAGTTCATCTCGAAGCTATATCATCTTGTTGTAAATGACTTTTGAGAAACATCACTATCTCTATAAGATCAAATCCCACTCGATTAAAGTTATTGTTGCACTCAGATAATCTGAGCACAAGATCAACGATTGAGCTTTTCTCCCTTAGTTTTGCAGGCTAAGAAAATGCGTCGGAGGTCTTATACCTCTTGGCGTGGGCATGAGCCTGAAATCCCAATTTCAGCCCTCGAAACATCTCATATGTTCCGCGGACGTTTAAAACGTCTTTGGTGCCTCAACTCTGAACCGTTTAAGCTGAACTATCACGTAGTTATCAAAACGTGTATGTCCGATGTTCGCAACATCCACAGGCGGCGTTTGGGGTTCAACACAATCGAGTGGTGCATTAAGGACATAAGCTTTCTTACATCCGCATAATCGCTCTTGTCAACTTTCAACTATATTTTCTCTAGGAACATACCTAAGCGGTGGAACTAAAGCGCGAGCTTACGACATAATTTGCAAAGATCTTTTGACTATGTTCGGGATAATTAAGTTCATATCATGAACTCCCACTCGAATAGACATCCCTCTAGTCATCTAAGTGATTACATGATCCGAGTCAACTAGGCCGTGTCCGATCATCACGTGAGATGGACTAGTCATCATCGGTGAACATCTTCATGTTGATCGTATCCTCCATACGACTCATGCTCGACCTTTCGGTCTCTTGTGTTCCGAGACCATGTCTCATACATGCTAGGCTCGTCAAGTTAACCTAAGTGTTTCGTGTGTAAATCTGGCTTACTCCCGTTGTATGTGAGCGTAAGAATCTATCACACCCGATCATCACGTGGTGCTTGAAGCAACGAACTTTCGCAGCGGTGCACAATTAGGGGAACACTTTCTTGAAATTTTAATGAGGATCGTCTTATTTACTACCGTCGTTCTAAGCAAATAGGATGCATAAACATGATAAACATCACATGCAATCAAATAGTGACATGATATGGCCAATATCATTTTGCTCCTTTTGATCTCCATTTTCGGGCTCCATGATCATCATAAATCATGGCATGACACCATGATCTCCATCATCGTGTCTCCATGAAGTTGTCTCGCCAACTAATTACTTCTACTACTATGGCTACCGGTTAGCAATAAAGTAAATTAATTACATGGCGTTTGTTCAATGACATGCAGGTCATACAATAAATTAAGACAACTCATATGGCTCCTGCCGGTTGTCATACTCATCGACATGCAAGTCGTGATTCCTATTACAAGAACATGATCAATCTCATACATCACATATCATTCATCACATTCTTCTTGGCCATATCACATCACATAGCATACCACCGCAAAACAAGTTAGGCGTCCTCTAATTGTTGTTTGCATCTTTTACGTGGCTGCTATGGGTTTCTAGCAAGAACGTTTCTTACCTCATAAAACCACAACGTGATATGCCAATTGCTATTTACCCTTCATAAGGACCCTTTTCATCGAATCCGTTCCGACTAAAGTGGGAGAGATCGGCACCTGCTAGCCACCTTATGCACCAAGTGCATGTCGGTCAGTGGAACTTTGTCTCACGTAAGTGTACGTGTAAGGTCGGTCCAGGCCGCTTCATCCCACAATACCGTCGAAACAAGATTGGACTAGTAACGGTAAGCATATTGAACATCATCAACGCCCACAACTACTTTGTGTTCTACTGCGTGCAAAGAATCTACGCAATAGACCTAGCTCATGATGCCACCGTTGGGGAACATAGCAAATTCAAAATTTTCCTACGTGTCACCAAGATCTATCTATGGAGAAACCAGCAGCGAGGGAAGGAGAGTGCATCTACATACCCTTGTAGATCGCTAAGCGGAAGCGTTCAAGAGAACGGGGTTGAAGGAGTCGTGCTCGTCGTGATCCAAATCACGGAGATCCTAGTGCCGAGCAGACGGCACCTCCGCGTTCAACACACGTACAACCCAGTGACGTCTCCCATGCCTTGATCCAGCAAGGAGAGAGGGAGAGGTTGAGGAAGGCTCCATCCAGCAGCAGCACAACGGCGTGGTGGTGATGGAGGAGCGTGGCAATCCTACAGGGCTTCGCCAAGCACCGCGGGAGAGGAGGAAGGAGAGAGGTAGGGCTGCGCCAGGGAGAGGTAAAACTCATGTGTTGGCAGCCCTCAAGACCTCAACTATATATAGGGGAGAGGGAGGGGGTGCGCCCCCTCTAGGGTTTCCACCCCAAGGGGTGCGACTGCCCCAATCCCATCTAGGGTGGCGGCCAAGGGAGGAGAGGGGGAAACTTGCCCCCCAAGCTAGGTGGGGCGCCCCCTCCCCAAACCCTAGGCGCCTTGGGCCCTCGTGGGGGGGCGCACCAGCCCACCTGGGGCTGGTCTCCTCCCACACTTGGCCCATGCAGCCCTCCGGGGCTGGTGGCCCCACTTGGTGGACCCCCGGGACCCTCCCGGTGGTCCCGGTACGTTACCGATAAAACCCGAAACTTTTCCGGTGACTAAAACAGGACTTCCCATATATAAATCTTTACCTCCGGACCATTCCGGAACTCCTCGTGACGTCCGGGATATCATCCGGGACTCCTAACAACATTCGGTAACCACATACAAACTTCCTTTATAACCCTAGCGTCATCGAACCTTAAGTGTGTAGACCCTACGGGTTCGGCAACCATGCAAACATGACCGAGACGTTCTCTGGTCGATAACCAACGGCGGGATCTGGATACCCATGTTGGCTCCCACATGTTCCACGATGATCTCATCGGATGAACCACGATGTCAAGGACTCAATCGATCCCGTATACAATTCCCTTTGTCTAGCGGTATTGTACTTGCCCGAGATTCGATCGTCGGTATCCCGATACCTTGTTCAATCTCGTTACCGGCAAGTCTCTTTACTCGTTCCGTAACACATCATCCCGTGATCAACCCCTTGGTCACACTGTGCACATTATGATGATGTCCTACCGAGTGGGCCCAGAGATACCTCTTCGTTTACACGAGTGACAAATCCCAGTCTCGATTCGTGCCAACCCAACAGACACTTTCGGAGATACCTGTAGTGCACCTTTATAGCCACCCGATTCGTTGTGACGTTTGATACACCCAAAGCATTCCCTACGGTGTCAAGAGTTGCACAATCTCATGGTCTAAGAAAAAGATACTTGACATTAGAAAAGCTTTAGCATATGAACTACGATCTTTGTGCTAGGCTTAGGATTGGGTCTTGTCCATCACATCATTACGCTAATGATGTGATCCCGTTATCAACGACATCCAATGTCCATGGTCGAAAGCTGTAACCATCTATTGATCATCGAGCTAGTCAACTAGAGGCTTACTAGGGACATGGTGTTGTCTATGTACCCACACATGTATCTGAGTTTCCTATCAATACAATTATAGCATGGATAATAAACGATTATCATGAACAAGGAAATATAATAATAACTAATTTATTATTGCCTCTAGGGCATATTTCCAACAGTGGCCCCCGCCACCGCGGCTGCACCCCTCACCGGTGTGGTCACTCGGGCTCGGACTGGGATCCTGTGTCCCAGCACGCGCTACCCGTCGGACGAGTATGCGTGCGCGACTTCTACCTCGACACCATCCCCGCTCCCCACCTCCGCTCGCGCAGCCCTTCGGGATCCGAACTGGCTAGCTGCGATGCGTGAGGAGTTTGACGCCCTGCAGCGCAACCGTACGTGGCAGCTTGTCCCGCGGCCACCACGTGCCAATGTCATCACTGGCAAGTGGGTTTTCCGCCACAAGACTCGCCCCGACGGTTCTCTCGGCGCTACAAAGGCGCGTTGGGTGGTGCGCGGCTTTCGCCGGCGCGCCGGCGTGGACTTCACCGACACCTTCGCCCCTGTTGTTTAACCGGGCACGATTCGCGTTGTTCTCCAACTTGCTGTTTCTCGCGCTTGGCCTGTCCACCAGCTCGATGTGTCTAATGCTTTCTTGCATGGCCATCTCGGCGGCAGGTGTTACATCGGCAACCGACTGGTTTCGTCGGCGCCGCCTATCCGGACCACGTGTGCTTGCTCTCCGTTCCCTATACGGGTTGAAGCAGTGCCTCGGGCACTGGTACCGGTGAATCGCGGCCTTCCTCCAAAGAAATAGGGTTCCGGTCCACATGGTCCGATGCCTCCCTGTTTGTCTATCACGAGGCCCCGCCACCGCGTACCTCCTCTTGTCGTCGATGACATCATCTGACTGCGTCCTCGCCGGCGCTTCTTGACAGATCTGGCTTCGCCTCGGACGCGAAGTTAGCCCTCAAGGACTTGGGGGCTCTCCATTACTTCCTCGGCATCGAGGTGCGTGCGCCCGAACTCTGGCTTCTTTCGCACCGGTAATACGCCTATGAGCTTCGAGCGGCGGGCATGCTTAAGCGCAAGTCTGCTTCCCACGCTGTCGTCTGAAGGCTAAGGTGTCCGCCGTCGAGGGCTCTCCGGCGTCCGACGCTCCCTGCTACCGCTCCATCGTCGGTGCACTTCAGTATCTCACACTGACGCGTCCGGATATTTAGTATGCTGTTCAGCAGGTGTGCCTTCACATGCACGCTCCGTGTGACACTCATTGGGCTCTCGTGAAACGTATACTTCGGTACATACGTGGCACCACAGCCATGGGACTCACCCTGACGGCCTCGCCGGACACCAGCCTTGTCGCCTACTCCGACGCCGACTGGGCTGGGTGTCCCGACACTCGACGCTCCACTTCCGCTCTCATGTCTACCTCGGGCCCTCTCTGATCTCGTGGTCGTCTAAACGACAACCCACGGTATCACGATCGAGCGCCGAGGCCGAGTATCGGGCTGTGGCCAACACCGTCGCGGAGTGTTCATGGCTACGACAGCTACTTCAGGAGTTGCTCTGTGAGGTCACCAAGGCGACGCTCGTCTTCTCTGACAACGTCTCCGCGGTGTACCTTGCTGCCAACCCTGTCCATCACCGACGGACGAAGCACATCGAGATCGACATCCACTTCGTCCGGGAGCAGGTCACACTTGGTCGTGTTCGTGTTCTACATGTACCCACCGATCAGCAGTTCGCCGATATTATGACGAAGGGACTACCTACCTCGACTTTCGAGGGCTTTCGGTCCAGTCTTTGCGTCTCCGGCGACGCTTGACCTAGGGGAGAAGTGTTGAACATGTGTACATGTCACGTGAGGTCAGGTCCTGTATGTCGTACACAGTAGTATCTGTCTCCCTCTGTATGTACGTGTATCTTAGGAGACAAGATACCGGTCGCACCCCTTGTACCTATATATATGTGCGTAGTGCACGACCAATCAATTATCGATGCACCAAATCATTCTCTATACATCTCCTCTCCCAGATCGCTCAAAAGTACTCCCTCCTTCCCATATTGTTAGGCATACAAGTTTCAGCACGAAGATTAACGCAGGTTGATCGTTAGTTTATTACGTGAGCCGTCATACAGGTTTTTACGTGAGCTAACAACACAAGAGATCCATCAGGCGTGATTTGTTTTATTTCCAGAAGAAAAATAGGGCTTTTTAACTGTACAAGAGAGAGAGGAAGCAGTCTACGCCTAATATTATGGGATTGCATGAAAATGCTAATACGCCCAATATTTGGAAAGGAGGGAGTAGCAATGGATCCACAGAGCTAGAGCAGCAATATCCTGGTGACATGCATTTTGAAGCCCAAAACACCGTCGAAATGGACGGTACCACTACGATGAGTGATATACAATGTGTTCGCGGCAAGAGACAAGAGCTGGCCAGGTGAACAATCGGGACAAATACCCGTACCGACGTTTTGGTATGATGGCCTAGCCGGTAAGTACTCCTCGACAAAAAAAAAAAAAAAACAAGGCGTCCACAATGTATAATACTCCCTTCGATCCGAAAATAAGTGTAGCTGCTTTAGTGCTAAACTGGTATTAAATCAATGAAATTTATTTTAAGACGGAGGAAGTATACGTTATATATATAAGTTGCAGGAAATAAAATGGTCAATGTCATTCTGTTATTTTTTTAACCAAAGTCAGCAGGAGCTCTGCTATTGCATTTAGTAGGGGGAAAAACTGTACATCAGCTGTTGCCAGCTTATAGAGTAGCCAAGTGACCAAACCAAAGAAGAGAGAAACACAGTCCTCAGGCTCATAAGTTAGCCTTCCACTAATACAATCTCATTCTGTTATGAGAGTAGGAATACAAATAAGGAGGCTCATAGTCAAGCTCTCTAAGCTCTTCATAGCAGTGTAGGTCTGCATGTATGGCTGATGATTCCGCATGAAGGTGTTTGTATCCCAGCTTCTGTTAACCTTGAATAAAGAGGGGTGCAGTTCTAAAAAAAATAAAGGAAATAAAATGGTCTCAACTTTCGAAGGTTTAGTACACTTAAGTGGGGAATAACAATACTAAACATTTTTGTTTGATGACAAATGACAAACATTGAAACTTTGAAAGAAGAAAATCTTCCGGGTGAAACAAGATGATGTCATGATTGTTGGCAAGGACCAACTTAAAATGTGCTACATCACAAATATCTATAAACAGGTGTTCAGTTTTCCGGTGACCAACTTCATGGTGCTAAAAGAGGAACTCTCACACTCTCCGGAAGAGAATGCCATTTTGACGAGCTTCTTTAGAAGAAGGAAGCATGGGAAGCCATTTCTTAGATGGAACATGATAAAGCCCCAAGACCAAAGGGGTTCCCAAGTAAGTTTTATCTGAGGTTTTGGAAAGTTATTAAAGAGCATTTGATGCCAATGTTCGATGAACTGTACAATGGACTTTGCCCTTGTTTAAGTTGAATTTTGGTGTCATTACTTTACTTCCTAAGAAGGAGGACGCGGTCTAGATCCAGTATTTTCGGCATATTTGCCTATAAAACTCGAGCTTTTAAATCTTCATAAAAAATTCACAAATCATGTTACAGTAACTGCGTAGAAAAGTGGTGAGACCAACTTGGATGACTTTCATGCCTGGACGACACATTCTAGAAGTGTAATAGTCTTCCATGAGACCATCCATGAGTTGCATTCCAAGAAACTCAACGAAGTTTTCCTCAAGGTGGAATTTTGAGAAAGCCTATGACAAAGTTAAGTGATCTTTCCGGCAGGAGGCCACACACATGGAATGTTTCACGCTCAAATGGTGTCAAAGGGTTCAAACCTTTGGTCAGAACGACATTGTTGGTGTTAAGGTTAATAATGACATCGATCACTATTTCCAAATAAGAAATGGTTGTGCTACGGTAATCTGTTGTTGCACATCCTTTTCAACATTGTTGCTCATATGCTAGCAGTGCTCATCGCAAGAGCCAATTAGGATGGTCAGGTTGCTAGTCTTATTCCACATTTGGTGAATGTTGGTGTATCCATATTGCAGTACACGGATGACACAACCATTTTTATGGAACAAGACATGGAAGAGGGAACTAACATGAAGCTAATTCTCTGTTTGTTTAGACAACAGATTTGTAAAGGCCAAAAAAAGACGAGAACCGGTACAATTGTTTTCTTTTTTGAGTCTGACTCACTTCCATTTTGGTACCTTGGCATCCGAATGCACTAACACAGGTTCATAAACTCTTGAATAAGGAATGGAATGGCATTGAGGACCGTTTCGAGAAAAAGCTCAGTAGTTGAATTGTTGAAAGGCCAAGTTATTGTCCTATGGGCCTTGGCCTATTCTCATCAACGTTATCCTTACCAAATTAACGATCTTTATGTATCCCTCTTCAACATACCAAAAGATGTAAGGAAGAGTTTTGATTATTATAGATCTAGAATCTTTTGGCAATGTGACAAACATAAAGGAAAATATCAGCTGACTAAGTGAGATATAATTTGTCGACAGAAGAACCAAGGGGCCCTTGGAGTGGAGGACCTTGACATCAATAGTCTATCCTAAGATAAAGTATCAAATCCATGTGGTGTATGTATTTTAATTTAGGCCATATGGAATTGTCAGAATTATGTTTTAATTAACATGAAACTTCCAATACATTTTAGGTTATCTTTAATGACAGCGGTTGGATCTGTATGTGGCCTATCATCGGCGAGAGGAGGCTTGAGCGTCCATGGACTCTAGGTGCAATCTATGGGAGATGGTAGATCTAGCTATATTCAACCAATTTCGATGGCACACAATTGATTCGTGAGGCATGAGGCATTGTGTAATCCTATTCCGTGTTGGTTGATTTAGCCTTTTGTGGCCTTTTTGTACCTGTGTGAGAAATGTTTGAATCTTAATATTTTTGCAATAATAGAAGGTTGGGTGCAAACCGATATAGAGGCAAGGTTCTTTATCCTCTTTTCATAAGAAAAAAAACACATATCTGGTTATGGAAAAAGCCATGATGTACTCTCTTCATTTCCCAAAAAAATGTGAATTATGCTTCGTTAAGATAAATCTTTAACTTTTTCGCCAAAAAAGAATAAGCCTTTAACTATAATTACATTATTAATACATAATTTTGTGATACAAAGTGATAACGGTAAATAAGTGGATTAGTGTAGAGTATGAATCTGGTGACATCAATTTTTAATCACATAAAGTAGTACTATAGAGTAATTGTTGAAATAAAAGTTTATCCTACAATAACTAATAAGCAGTGTTACGGAAAGAGTATAAGGAGAAATCAGTGTCAACGCAGGCCAATACATTTTTGGCACACAAATATTTGAACTAGTCTTCGTGTCTGTCAAGTGCCTGCATTAGGGACCCTGAGCTCCCGTCTCCGAAGTGAGGTCACAATATTTACATACTTAAAGGTTAAATTAGAGCTTGTACAAATCAAAATGTAAGGAATTTGACATCTACGTTAGAAGAACGTGCTTAAGAGATTGGAAAAATAATTATAATTCCGCAAAAAGAAGAAAAAGAATCCTAAAGTGCAACAAGGTAATGATATCATTGTCGTGTGCGATCCCATGATGGTGGCACAAATGTGTTTTTCTGTAGCTGATGTACTACTACAAATTAGATGTTCCGGTGGTGCACGCATTACATTTATTTTAGAAAAGATTGCAACAAGCACTAAACATTGAATAATAACCTCTTACCGTAACTGGTTCTTTGGATAAAGTATATTTTTTCGTAAGTACCCAAATTGCATACCATAACATTATAGAAGACGAAATGTTAATTTACAGAGAATAACACAAAAGCTCTCACCACAATCTGTGAGCAGCAAGTCCTACTCCAATCCCTAGAGTTACTAATGTACACTAAATGAACTACTCACACATCTCAGCTAGACCTCTCCCTCATGCCAGAGCCTAGAGTTTCAGATCATTAAAAACGAGCGAGCCCAAATACGCCACAACCTGGAGACTAGTGGATGGCGGCATATTCGCCGCGTAGTTTACTGAGGTGGCCATTTCGGGGGCGTGGATTTCTGTTTGGCAACGATGATGGCGTCGAGAGGAGCTTTGGTCGCGGCTTGGGCTTCGGTAGTCAGATCTTCCCGGCGTGTCCGAGGTGCTCTTCCGTTGGTTGCTTGGTTGATTTGAAGTCGGAGCTGCGGTGGAGTGTGTCCATGCGGTGACGATGACAGGTGCTCGGTGGTCGGTTACGGAGGGCATGGTCGGCACAAGTTCTGCATATTTCCCTTGTGATGATTATCGTCAAAGTCGGAGCCGTCGGTTGTTCACGCATGTGGCCTTCTGTTGGCATGTGCCGTCATGGTTTCTGCGCAGCTGTTTGCAGCTCTGTGATCCCACGTCGGTGGCCAGGTTGACCGGTTGTACCCATCTTATGTGGGTTGGATTGTATCAATTTTAGCCCGATTTTTCGTCAACCGGGCAATTCTCACTCCTTCTTAATCAACGAAATTGGCAAGTCTTTTGCCTTGTTTCAAAAAAAAAAAAGCTTCATATACCTAGAGCTGCCGTTATCAAAGACATTCGCATTGCCTTGCTTCCCATAAGCTCCAACAAACAAGGGTGAGCAGAGAATCAAATCCTCGGTAATTCGCCTTAGGAATTTGTTTGGGCAGGGTATCAAGCAGAACATGTTGCTTAATTAATCAGAGCATGCTAGTATTGGGGGGTATTTCACCGAAAGGGGGGTACATGAGGCTTTCTTTGCAAAGGGAACATGTGCCCTGTGCTAAGCAATAAATCATCTCCCCGCCCACACCTCCAACACCTCCCAAAAGTAGCAAGAGATCAGGTATGTGCGGCTGGCATACTTGTTATGCCCACGATACTAATGATGCCAATGGTGCCACTAAGATGATATACAATGATGTTCACAACAAGAGACAAGAGTAATAATACTTAACAAATACGTGGTAGATTTTTGATAAGAACAGTACTTTTTCCCGCTTCTATAAAATGAAGTTGTCCCGCTGTAGACAAAGAAATCACGCTGAACCAGAGTGGGACTGTTAAGGGCTACACTTCCGAGATGAAGACTCAGCGGCCCCCTGAAATCTAGGATCGCACGAGGCGATTCTAGGGAGGCGACGAGGGTTCCCTGCGCGCCGCCGTGACGCCGCCGGTTCCCTCTCTCTCCGTCGGCCGCTCCGGCGGCGGGAGTGAGGGGGAACCTCGGGTCTGTTCGCTAGATGGGTGTGTGGTAGGGTTAGGGTCGAGGCCGTTGCGTTGGTGTCGCGTCGGAATAAGTTTTTCCAGGCTCCGTTTGCGGTCAGGCGAGGCTTTTGCCTTCGTCTAGGAGCCAGCGGGGTTGGGGATCCCTGGATCTCGTCGATGTCGCGGGCTATGGTGGCTGGAGGTCCATCGGCACGGGCCGTTTAGGTCCTCAGATGGGCGATGGATCCAGGGAGACGAAAACCCTTCTTCTTCCTTGTTGGTATGATTTGCTGCTGCTGTTTTTCTCCTTCCTCTGCGCCGATGTTGGTGGGAGACCCTGTTTTGCCCGGGCGGATGGCCCGGCCGCGGTGCTGGACCGGTCGGATGACTCGAGTTATCTTCCTTCTGGAAAGGACACTTTTCGCGGTACTCAAAGCCAAAGATGGCGGCGGTACATTGCGGTGTGTTGGATTGATGTCCATGCCCTCTCAGCGCTGGTGTCAGGAAAGGAGGAAGCAGCGTGGCGGCAATTATACCGAGGTCGAAGATGATGACCTGCTTGTGACTGGTTGTAGATCTTTCTGCTGCATGGGTCTTCTCTAAAGATTCAGGAATGATGACATAGGGCTCCAGAGATCTTCTTGTGTTATGATTGTTTTAGGGTACTCTAGGTGTTCATGGTCCTTTGTATTTGCGTTTCAGTGTGTTTATAAGGGTCAACTATTTTGTACTGATTCGTGATATGAATGATAAAATTCTAAGTGGTTGTTTGGATGGAGAGTTTGTAGAGAACCAGCTCTCCAAAAACGTGATTTCTGTTACAACCAGCTAAAAACTTGTTTGGGATATCTAACTAATCCGTGGATAAGTAATACTAAGTTTTATAAAATCTGAAAAAGCCTGTTTATAGAAAAACGATTGGCCAGTACCCCGCACCGCCTATTTGGCTATTTGGATGCATCGGCGGGTTCAGCTTTATCATCTACGTATTCATTAATTCTTTTCCGTCTACTTTTGCGTCCAAATGTCATCCTTGCTGGTACCTCCGGCGATCGTCGCCGGCGCCGTCCAACACCGGCACCGTGACAGCGGCGACGTCAAACTCGATGTTCGTCCTCTGTCGAGACAATGCCGGCGGCAACGGCTTGTACGGCTTGCCATGTTATCTCTGCCATGCTCAGCTTGGGCGCGGCGGACAGTACCGTTGACAGCGTCCTGCTTCATACCAGCGTGGACCTGCCCATGTACGGGCGTCGCTACCACTGCTACGTCGGCCTGCCGCGTGCACATCATAAGCTAGCTAGCAGGAGAGCCATATATGTGTGCCATGCAGCATGCAAGGAAGAGGACGAGAGAAACATGCATAGGAAGGCTACGAGCGAAGAGCCATGGCCTCTGGGATGAGCGGAAGGCAACTGCGTAATCGTGTTTTGCCCTTTTTCCACCCAAACAAAGAATTGTATAGACTCATCCTAACAGAATAACTAACAAAAACTGGTTTTCCTAAAAATCCTTTAAAAACCAGTTTTTCAAAATCCCACGTCTAATTCTCCGTATCCAAACAACCACTAAAAAAGAGTGGGACTGTTGTCCATCGACGGAATGAGGCAAAGAAACAAAAATCATCCGGTCCCGTCTATAGCTAGCCAAATTACAGATGCAAACAAATCGCCACTACTGCCGGAGCACTGCGCATCGAGCAGCAGCAGACACGTCTGAGAAAACAGGTTGGGCGACAGCACCCTGACCTCGGTAGTTACTGATGCCTGAGATTCGCTGACGCTATGCGCCAAGTCGCTAGCCGCTGCCTTGACTCGGCTCTCCCTTTCATACGTCGGGTCGATTCTCCTCCGGGCTCCCGCCTCCTGCCCTGCGATTAATTCTCGCTTCGTTTCTGCAGATGGGAGTTGAGATGTTTGCGCGGGCCTTCGACGCGGTGGATGGATGGACGGGAAAGGCATAATAAATATGATATGGGCGAAACTATTTCATAAATTAAACTGTTTAAAAAAATATTTCATCCAGTTGATTTCTAATGTGCAACGCTTAACTTAACGGCAGGCGCTGCTAACAATTAAGGCCTACACCTGTGCAATGCGATCTTGCATTATCAGCCTTTTGTGAGGCTGCATAAATGAGTCAGTTCGAGACAAATTGTGAATTTTTTTTTCACAAATTAGGTGTGAAATTTTTTCAAAAGCAGTTCACTTTATGAAATACTTTCGTTCTAAGGTCAAATTTGTGATTTTTTTTACATGGACACCAACAAATTGATGCAGCTTGTACGATGGTGATGCTTGTACGCTTTAGCCAAGGATGGCGCGTGCAGCGGTCATGTTGGGGACTTTAGGGTAACTCCAGTCGCACTATTCTAAATTGTCCGGCCGCGTGTGTTTATCCTGAACAGGCGGCCCAACACATGGAAGCAAACTGATCAATATTCGTTTTTAGTTTGTTTTCGATTCATTCCCGACCCAATTTTGGGCCGTGTTCACAGCCGGACGGACACACATGGACGGGCACGGCGAGTGTCCATGTTCTTGTTGAGGAACGTAATAATTAAAAAAATTCCTACGATCACGCAAGATCTATCTAGGAGGTGCATAGCAACGAGACGGGAGAGTGTGTCCACGTACCCTCGTAGACGAAAAGCGGAAGCGCGTTTAATGCTTGTGATTGATGTAGTCGAACGTCTTCACGATCCAACCGATCCAAGTACCGAACGTATGGCACCTCTGTGTTCAGCACACATTCAGCGCGATGACGTCCCTCGAGCTCTTGATCCAATGGAGGGTCGAGGGAGAGTTCCATCGGCACGACGGTGTGGCGACGGTGTTGGTGATGTGATCCGAGCAGGCCTTCGCCTAAGCACTACGACAATATAACCAAGGTGGTAAACTGTGGAGGGGGGCACCGCACACGGCTAAAAAACAACTGTTGTACTTTGGGGGTGCCCCCTAGCCACGTATATAAAGGAGGGGGAGGAGGAGGCCGGCGGCCAAGGAGGGCGCGCCAAGGGGGGAATCCAACTAGGATTCCCAATCCTAGTTGGATTCCCTTTCCTATTCCAAGATGGGGAAGGAGGGACGGAGAGGGAGAGGGAAAGGAAAGAGCCCCCCCCCCCCTAGTCCATTTCGGACTGCATTGGGGAGGGGCGCGCGCCACCTTGTGGCCTGCCCTCTCCTACTCCCTTATGGCCCATCAAGGCCCTTAACTTCCCCGGGGGGTTCCGGTAACCCCTCGGTTCCTTGATAAATATCTGAAACGTCCCGAAACCTTTCTGGTGTCCGAATACCTTCGTCCAATATATCAATATTTATCTCTCGACCGTTTCGAGACTCCTCGTCATGTCTGTGATCTCATCCAGGACTCCGAACAAACTTCGGTCACCAAAACACATAACTCATAATACAAATCGTCATCGAACGTTAGGCGTGCGAACCCTACGGGTTCGAGAACTATGTAGACATGACCGAGACACATCTCCGGTCAATAACCAATAGCGGAACCTAGATGCTTATATTGGCTCCTACATATTCTATGAAGATCTTTATCGGTCAAACCGCATAACAACATACGTTATTCCCTTTGTCATCGGTATGTTACTTGCCCGAGATTCGATCGTCGGTATCATCATACCTAGTTCAATCTCGTTACCGGCAAGTCTCTTTACTCGTTCCATAATGCATCATCCCGTAACTAACTCATTAGTCACATTGCTTGCAAGGCTTATAGTGATGTGCATAATCTCATAGTCAAAGGAATATGTATAGGTCATGAAGAAAGCAATAGCAATAAAACTAAATGATCAACATGCTAAGCTAACGGATGGATCTTGTCCATCACATCATTCTCCTAATGATGTGACCCCGTTCATGAAATGACAAACATGTCTATGGTCAGGAAACTTAACCATCTTTGATTAACGAGCTAGTCAAGTAGAGGCATACTAGGGACAAACTGTTTTGTCTATGTATTCACACATGTACTAAGTTTCCGGTTTTACAATTCTAGCATGAATAATAAACATTTATCATGATATAAGGAAATATAAATAACAACTTTATTATTGCCTCTAGGGCATATTTACTTCAGTTCTTCCCTGGCCCGTCCGTCGGGGACGCATGCGCCGTGCCACGCCCCCTAACTTTGTGGCAGCCCATGTTTCCTCGACGCGCCCGAGCTGTCTAGCCTCGGCCGCCTGATTTTAGCGCATCCGACGGTCGGATTTGGAGCTTATCCGGCTGGATTTGAGCTCACCCGGCTGCCGGAGGCCGCGCCATGCCATGGACCGGCCGGGTACCAGACCGCACAACCACGACAATGCCCTCAGGCCGCATGCAGGTACTTACTCCGCCTCTAACCGCTCGGCTCTACCCCGTCGCTGGTCACCGGCAAATACACCAACCGCCGTCGTCCGGGCTCGGTGCTGGCCCAAAGGCTCGGCGGCGCAGCGTTGCCGCTTATAAAGTGCGACGACTGTCCACAAAAGGTCCTGCGTTGCGTGTCTACTACGCCGGAACATCCCGGATGTGTCTTCGTCAAGTGCAAAAACAATGGGGTATGTGCTAGTTTAGCTTCGGTTGTGCTCCCGGATTTGGTGCATTTTGCTTATACTCAAATTTTATTGTGTAGGATGGACGCAATTTTTGTCATTGGGAAGAAGAATACATCGATCTATTGATAGAATGCAATTTTGTATGTGCTAGTTTAGCTTCGGTTGTGCTCCCGGATTCAATGCATTTTGCTTATACTCAAATTTTATTGTGTAGGATGGACGCAACTTTTGACATTGGGAAGAAGAATACATCAATTCTACTGATAGAATGCAATTTGATATATGTATGTGCGATTATTGCTAGAATAGAGGCTAGAGATGAGACTAGATGTGAAGAAGCAACGTGTACTTCTTTAGACTCAAAGAAGAAAGAAGCATGCAAGATAGAGATTTCACAGATCAACGATGAAGGCATCGAGAAGGCACTATTCCAACTTGCGGGAGCAGCTATGGAAGTTGGATATCTTTTAAAATGTCTTCTTTTGGTTCTTGTTTTCTATGGTCTTGCTATTCTAGTCAAGATTTTGGTGAATGTACTCCAATGTATCGAAAAAATCGATGACGAAAATTATAAGAAATGCGTCGAAAATATATATGCGGACGAGATACGGCCGCACGTTGGGCGCACGATCGGCACATCCACAAATCCCGGCGGACGCCACCCCAAACGGACAAAAAGCGGACAAAATGGCGTCCGTTTGGAGTCATGCATTGGAGTTTCCCTTAGAGCAACTCCAACCGGGCAACCCATTTCTCAGCTTATGTCTGTTTGGGTTGAAGCAAACAAAAACGTCGGCCCAACGCGCCGACCCAAATCTAATATGCGTCCATTTCGTGTCCCCGCCGACGCATTTACACACAAATTTGGGTCTGAAGTGTGTGCACGCAGACACGAAGCGGACGCGCCTCGCGTTTTTTTGATGTACGCCGCGGCCCCACATGTTGACCGGCCAACCACCGCACGCGGTCGTATTTAACGCGGCCACCTATTGTGGGCCCACGCGCTGACTGGAAGCTACGTGGAGCCGTCCTTTTTTAATCCACACGTGCGGGAGGGGGCTCGTCCACTTCACTTCCGCTGCCAGTCCACATCTAGTCACGTGCTCCCTCAACGGCGATAAAGCAAACCCTAGCAATGTGCTTTTTCGGCGGCTCTGCCAAGAACAAGGGGAAGCTCACCCCCGACGCTTCCTCCTTTTGCACACTTCCTTTCTCCGTGTCGCCGATACCTGCCCGTCCCGCAAGGTAGCGGTTGCACATTCTGGCACACCAGGCGCGGTGGCACTGGAGTACAGGCGACCGTTACTGTACCCAGACGTGACCCTGCCGCAGCAGGGCGAAGTGGCTCGGTCGCGGGAGATGGCATTCCCCTGGGTTGGCCCGACGTCGAAGCTGGCCGGCCTCACCGGCCCCGGCTCAGATGACGAGGATGCCTAGGGCAGCCTGGGCGGTGGCGGGGACTTCTTTCAAGTTTAATTCTGTTTAACGTTAGTGAGGACTTTGGCCGCCTGTTGACCGGTGTCGGTGTCAAAACCGGCAGATCTCGGGTAGGGGGCCCAAGCTGTGAGTCTAAGGATCAATGGTAACAGGGGACAATAGGGACGCGATGTTTACCCAGGTTCGGGCCCTCTTAAGGGAGGTAAAACCCTACGTCCTACTTGATTGTATTCGATGAGTATTGAGGTTACAGGAGTTGATCTACCTCGAGATCGTAATGGCTAAACCCTAGTTGTCTAGCCTATGATTAATTTGATAGCCTCTACGGACTAAACCCTCCGGTTTATATATACATCAGAGGGGCCTAGGGTTGTTCAGAGTCGATTTACAAGGGAATGAAATATTACATCCGGACACTCAACTTGCCATCCACGAATACAGGAGTCCTACCCGGACACGGAGGATGGTCTTCGAATTTATCTTCACGGCCCATTAGTCCGGCCCATGTCGAATAGGCAACACACCCCAGGACCCCCAAATTAAGGACTCCCTCAGTAGCCCCGAAACTTGCCTTCAATGACGATGTAGTATCCGCCTTATGTCTTTGGCTTTGCAAGGCGGGTTCTTCATTATACTCTGTATTGATGACAGCCTGGTCCTGACCTCCGCGTTATGCCTTTATGATTCCTTCATGTTGTCGCCTCGATTTCCATGCGCCGGGCGAATGCGAACGGTCCATAAATTTTTTTTTGCAAATAAGCCCCTTACCACGCAGGGGGGACATCTATATAAAGAGGTTAGATCCCCAAATGCCATCCACATCGCGTAGAGATCATCAGAGCCAGCCACGAAAAATGTCAAAACATGGCCATCGCTTCTAGCTCTTCTTCGCGCCCCCATGGCCTTCAAGAGGGTGATTGGCGAAGCTGCTCAGTGTCTCACCTTCAGCTGAATCGACTTTAGACGTAGGGATATCTCCCACTCGCAGATCTAGTCTCTATGTGGGCAGGATTGGCCTTGATTGGCAATGATGTGCTAGCAGAGAATTTCCTCAACCCCAGGAAGGAGGAGAGGGTATGCTTTGTTTCGTTTCTCCTGCGAGGCTTAGGATTTCCGATCCACCCCTTCCTGAGAGGTCTATTGGAGTTCTAACGGATCCAACTTCACAACCTCACACCAGGTTCTATCCTGCACATCTCGGGTTTTGTCGCTCTCTGTGAGTTGTTTTTAGGCTGCGAGGCTCATTTTGAACTATGGAGAAAGTTCTTTTGCCTCGTCCCTCATCATCAAGGGGGTTCCATATTTGAAGTGGGCGGTGCCGAAGTATGGCGCATAGCCGGATCAGGTTACCTTGTCAGAACTCCCAAGGAGGTATCCCAATAATGGTCTTCGAAATGGTTTTATATCGAGGATGTTCCCCTCTCGGACCCAGTTTGGCATGGACTCCTCGAATTGTCCAACGCTCCTTTGAAGAAACGCCTCAATTGGCGCCCCCGGAGTCCCAAGGAAGAAGACAGTGCGGAAGTGAGGAGGTTGGTCAGCAAGGTCAGATTACTTGCTCATTCCAAACTCTCGATAATCAAAGTCATGGCCATTGCGATAAAGCAATGTATCTAGCCCCTCCAGTCCAGAGTGACCCCTTTATGGTGTTACACCAAAGAGGACGACGCGTCTCGTTGTAGGCGCAAAGGCCCGGATACCTGATACGTCTCCAACGTATCTATATTTTTTGATTATTCCATGCTATTATATTATCTGTTTTGGATGTTTAATGGGCTTTACTAAGCACTTTTATATTATTTTTGGGACTAACCTATTAACCGAAGGCCCAGTGCAAATTTCTATTTTTTTGCCTATCTCAGTGTTTCTCATAAAACGAATATCAAACGGAATACAAACGGAATGAAACCTTCGGGAGAGTTATTTTCGGAACAAATGTGATCAAGGGGACTTGGAGTGGACGTCAAGAAAGAAGCGAGGAGGCCACGAGGCAGGGAGGCGCGCCTGCACCCCCTGGGCGCCCCCACCCTCGTGGGCCCCTCGCAGCTCCACCGACCTACTTCTTCCTCCTGTATATATCCATATACCCCTAAAACATCCAGGAGCACCACGAAACCCTATTTCCACCACCGCAACCTTCTGTACCCATGAGATCCCATCTTTGGGCCTTTTTCAGCGCTCCGCCGGAGGGGGAATCGATCATGGAGGTCTTCTACATCAACACCATAGCCTCTCCGATGATGTGTGAGTAGTTTACCACAGACCTTCGGGTCCATAGTTATTAGCTAGATGGCTTCTTCTCTCTCTTTGGATCTCAATACAAAGTTCTCCTCGATTTTCTTGGAGATCTATTCGATGTAATTCTTTTTGCGGTGTGTTTGTCGAGATCCGATGAATTGTGGGTTTATGATCAAGATTATCTATGAACAATATTTGAATCTTCTCTGAATTCTTTTATGTATGATTTGTTATCTTTGCAAGTCTCTTTGAATTATCAGTTTGGTTTGGGCTACTAGTTGATCTTTCTTGCAATGGGAGAAGTGCTTAGCTTTGGGTTCAATCTTGCGGTGTCCTTTCCCAATGACAGCAGGGGCAGCAAGGCATGCATTGTATTGTTGCCATCGAGGATAAAAAGATGGGGTTTATATCACATTTCTTGAGTTTATCCCTCTACATCATGTCATCTTGCCTAATCGTTACTCTGTTCTTATGAACTTAATATTCTAGATGCATGCTGGATAGCAGTCGATGTGTGGAGTAATAGTAGTAGATGCAGAATCATTTCGGTCTACTTGTCGCGGACGTGATGCCTATATACATGATCTTGCCTAGATATTCTCATAACTATGCACTTTTCTATCAATTGCTCGACGGTAATTTGTTCACCCACCGTAATACTTATGCTATCTTGAGAGAAGCCACTAGTGAAACCTATGGCCCCCGGGTCTATTTTCCGTCATATAAGTTTCCAATCTATTTTATTTTGCAATCTTTACTTTCAATCTATATCATAAAAAATACCAAAAATATTTATCTTATTATCTCTATCAGATCTCACTTTTGCAAGTGGCCATTGAAGGGATTGACAACCCCTTTATCGCGTTTGTTGCGAGGTTCTTATTTGTTTGTGTAGGTGCAGGCGACTTCCGTGTAGTCTCCTACTGGATTGATACCTTGGTTCTCAAAAAATGAGGGAAATACTTACGCTACTTTGCTGCATCACCCTTTCCTCTTCAAGGGAAAACCAACGCTGTGCTCAAGAGGTAGCAAGAAGGATTTCTGGCGCCGTTGCCAGGGAGGCTTACACCAAGTCAAGTCAAGATTCGATCTCCCGCCAACGCTCGATTTATCGCGCTGTTGCTGGGAAGATCTACGCCAAGTCAAGTCAAGTCAAGACATACCAAGTACCCATCACAAACTCTTCTCCCTCGCGTTACATTATTTGCCATTTGCCTCTCGTTTTCCTCTCCCCCACTTCACCTTTGCCGTTTTATTCGCCCTCTTTTCCGTTCGTCTCTTTTCGCTTGCTTCTTGTGTGCTTGTGTGTTGGATTGTTTGTCACGATGGCTCAAGATAATACTAAATTGTGTGACTTTTCCAATACCAACAAAAATGATTTTCTTAGCACTCCAATTGCTCCTATTACCGATGCTGAATCTTTGTGATATTAATGCTGCTTTGCTGAATCTTGTCATGAAAGATCAACTTTCTAGCCTTCCTAGTGAAGATGCCGCTACCCATCTAAACAACTTTGTTGATTTGTGTGATATGCGAAAGAAGAAAGACGTGGATAATGATATTGTTAAATTGAAGGTATTTCTGTTTTCGCTTAGAGATCGTGCTAAAACTTGGTTTTCGTCTTTGCCTAAAAATAGTATTGATTCTTGGAATAAGTGCAAAGATGCTTTTATCTCTTAAGTATTTTCCTCCCGCTAAGATCATCTCTCTTAAAAACGATATTATGAATTTTAAGCAGCTTGATCATGAACATGTTGCACAAGCTGGGGAGAGGATGAAATTAATGATACGTAATTGCCCTACACATGGTTTAAATTTATGGATGATTATACAAAAAATTTATGCCGGATTGAATTTTGCTTCTAGAAATCTTTTAGATTCGGCCGCGGGAGGCACTTTTATGGAAATCACTTTAGGACAAGCTACTAAACTCCTAGATAAAATTATGGTTAATTATTCTCAATGGCACACCGAAAGATCTACTAGTAAAAAGGTTCACGCGATAGAAGAGATTAATGTTTTGAGTGGAAAGATGGATGAACTTATGAAGTTGTTTGCTAATAAGAGTGTTTCTTCTGATTCTAATGATATGCCTTTGTCTAATTTGATTGTGAATAATAATGAATCTATGTATGTGAATTTTGTTGGTAGGAACAATTTTGGTAACAACGCGTATAGAGGAAACTTTAATCCTAGGACGTATCCTAGTAATTCCTTTAATAATTATGGTAATTCCTGCAACAACTCTTATGGAAATTTTAATAAGATGCCCACTGATTTTGAGACTAGTGTTAAAGAATTTATGATTTCCCAAAAGAATTTCAATGCTTTGCTTGAAGAAAAATTGCCTAAGATTGATGAATTGGCTAGGAACATGGATAGAATTTCTCTTGATGTTGATTCTTTGAAACTTAGATCTATTCCACCTAAGCATGATATCAACGAGTCTCTCAAATCTATGAGAATTTCCATTGACGAGTGCAAGCAAAGAACTGCTAGGATGCGTGCTAAGAAAGATTGGTTTGTAAAGGCGTGTTCTTCTAGTTTTCATGACAATAGGGATGAAGATATAAAAGTGATTGATGTGTCTCCTATTAAATCTTTGTTTTGCAATTTGAATCTTGATAATGATGGGACTGGAGATGCGTCAACTTTAGTAAAAAGGTGATGAGGACATCAATACCATTGTTACACCCACAACCCCTACTGTTACATATACTGGACCAATGTGACGCCCGGATAATTAGACTATAGTAATTCCCTGCTAATGATGCCACGTCACCTATGTCACTGTAGTTAATCTCGGGATAGTCCAAAACCGATTCAAATTCAAAATTGAATTAAAGGCAAACAACAAAAGTTTTCAAACTTCAAAACTAAAATATCTTGGTTGTACCAAATAATGCAAAGTTAATTGTGGTGAAGAAACCCCACTTTTATAAAATGCTTAATACTCTAAAATGATTAAAACAGATGGTTGAAACGATTAAATAAGTGCCTTTGATATTTTATAAAATGATAAACTATTTATTTTGAGGTAGAACTTTTTAGGGTAGTGGGTTACTTTGAAACACTATTTTCAAATCTATTGTCATATTTTACTAAACTAAAAATAAAGTGTAACTAAAATAAAACAGAAAAGAAATAAAAACAGAAGACAAACAAATACAAAAAAACAAACATAGAAGATCCCCCCTCCCCTGGCCCGTTCATTAGCCCAAGGCCACCAGTAAACCCACCCCACTCCTCTCCATAACCACCCCTGAGGAAACCCTAGCCCGACCGACTCCCCACTCGCTCACTCCCCCCCCCCCCTCCCGCCCTCCCCTCGCTCCTCTCCTCCCCACTCACTTTACGGATCGTGGGAGGGACCCCGATCTGTGCCGCCCAGCGACCTCGGCAGCCAGCGCCCGTCGCTGGCGCCCGCCATCTTCTTGTCGCCTCCCCTCTCCCCTCCTCATCGCCCCCGATTGGATCGAGATCGAACCGTCAGCTGCCCGGAACACCACCGCCTTGCCTTTGCCATGGCGCCCGAGCCGCTCATCCCCGCTCGATCTGGCGCCCACACTGCGCCAGGGCCTGATCCGCTCCCACCTCCGTTCAGCGCTCTCCATCGTCCGGCGCCACAGCTGGCCCATGAGCTCCGTCATCGTCCCGGCCTCGTCGAGCCTCCCTACGCTGTGTAAGCACCACGTTCCCCTCCGTCCTCCCCTCGATTTGTTGTTGTTCTTTGATAGCTCGCCGTTACCAAGCCCTCCGCTTAGCGCCACTCCCGGCGGCAGGCTGCGCCGTGGGCCATCGCGCCCAGTTTCGCATGCCATTGTCGAGGCCTTCGCCCGGGCCTTGCCCGCTCCGGCCGGCGACTTCCCTCGCTCTGCCTGCTTGCGCCCTCGGCCCGCACGCCCTTGGCCTTGTGGCCGAGGCAGCCTTGGTCCGCCAGAACAAGCGTCCCTTGGCCCGTTTGACCCACTAAGGCCCCAAGACCTTGACTAGGGGCCCGCTCCCTGAAACGTTATTAAAAAAGAAAAATAATAAGAAAAAAGAGAATTAAAATAAATAAATAGGTAAATAGATAGATAAAGTTAAATATTAATTAATTAATTAACTAAATAATTAACTTAATTAATTCTGTTTATAGTAACTAATTAAGATTAATTAACCTAATTAACTAATTAACTTAATTAACTAAAATAGTCAATGACATGCGGGACCCACACATCAGCTTGACCCAGTCAACACCTCTGTTGACTGATGACGTCATGCTGACATCAGCAAACACTATTCTGGATAATGTTGATTTAAATAATTAAATAAACCCTAAAAATGTTTTAAATCTTTTATAAATTAATATAAAATAATCCGTAGCTCGGATGAAAAACTTTGTACATGAAAGTTGCTCAGAACGACGAGACGGACCCGGTTACGTAGCTCGTTCGTCCACCACACACCCCTAACATATCAAACTCGCAACTTTCCCCCTCTGGCTCCTCTGCCCGAAAACGCGAAACACCGGGGATACTTTCCCGGATGTTTTCCCCCCTTCACCGGCATCACCTCATACCGCGTTAGGGCACGCCTAGCATCACGCTTTGCTTTGTCATGCATCGTCATGCATATGTTTGCTTAAATATTCATTGTTTCTTCCCCCTCTTCTCCACAGGAGACTACGAGACCGGCAGGCTGCCTGCCCGGTTCGACCTGGAGTTGGCGACCCCTATCTCTTGCCGAGCAACCAGGCAAGCCCCCTTTGATCACCGGATATCGCCTACTCTTCTCTATCTTGCTTGCATTAGAGTAGTGTAGCATGTTCTTGCTTTCGATTAATCCTATCTTCTTTGCATAGCTTTGTCCTTGCTACTCTTGTTGTTACCTTTACACCGCTATCCTCTTGCTTAGTATAGGATGCTAGTGTTCCATCGGTGGCCCTACACTCTTGTCCGTCTGCCATGCTATACTCTTTGGGCTGTGATCACTTTGGGAGGTGATCACGGGCATATACTATATACTTTACATCTTTGTTACATTACCTGTGATCTTTGTTAGGAGATGGGGGCTGAAAGGACAGGTGGCTCCATCCCAGTGAGAGGTGGGCACAGGTTCCCGACGGCCCCATTGTTACTTTAATGGCGGAGGCGGCAGGCAGGTTGAGACTACACAGGTGAGAGGTGGGCCTGGCCCTGGTCGGCGTTCGCGGATACTTAACACGCTTAACGAGTTCTTGGTATTTGATCTGAGCCGGCTACGAGCCTATACGCACTAACCATCTACGTGGGAGTAGTTATGGGTATCCCGGCGTCGTGGTATCAGAAGCACTTGAACGTCGGACGGAGCGGCGTCGGATTGGGATGGAGCACGCTAGGCTAGGTGCGCTTCCGGCCGCATAGCGTCTTGAGGTGTGCTTTCGAGGCGATGGGCCCGGACCCTGCGGCGCTTAGGTTTGAACCGGCGTCTTGGCCTCTCTGTTGTGCCTAGGTGGGGCTGCGGCGTGTTGATCTTCAGCGGCCGGGCATGACCCGAGGAAAGTGTGTCGGCCAAATGGGATCAAGCGTGTTGGGTAAGTTGGTGCACCCTGCAGTGAAGTTAATCTATTCGAATAGCCGTGATCTTGATAATGAGGCGACTTGGAGTTGTACCTTGACCTTATGACAACTAGAACCGGATACTTAATAAAACACACCCTTCCAAATGCGGATACAACCGGTGGTCGCTCTCTCTCGGGGAGTTACGAGGAGGATCGCTGGATAGGATTATGCTATGCGATGCTACTTGGAGGACTTGATGCGCACTCTTCTACATGTTGCAAGACGGAGGCTGCCCGAAGCGTAGTCTTCGACATGATTAGATATCCCCCTCTTATTCTGGCATTCTGCAGTTCAGTCCACTGATATGGCCCTTTACACATATATCCATGCATATGTAGTGTAGCTCCTTTCTTACGAGTACTTTGGATGAGTACTCACGGTTGCCTTGTTCCCCCTTTCCCCCTTTTCTTTACCCGGTTGGTGCGACCAGACGATGGAGCCCAGGAGCCAGACGCCACCGTCGATGACGACTACTACCCCGGAGGTGCCTACTACTACGTGCAGCCCGGCGGCGACCGAGAGTAGTTAGGAGGATCCCGAGCAGAGGCCTGCGCCTCTTCGATTGTATCCCGGTTTGTGCTAGACATCTTATGGCAAACTTGTTTAACTTATGTACGTACTCAGATATTGTTGCTTCAATGACTGCGTCTATGATCGAGCACTTGTATTCGAGCCCTCGAGGCCCTGGCTTGTATTATGATGCTTGTATGACTTATTTTATGTTTTAGAGTTGTGTTGTGATATCTTCCCGTGAGTCCACTGATCTTGATCGTATTACCGTTTGCGTGTATGATTAGTGTCTGATTGAATCGGGCGTCACAAGTTGGTATCGAGCCATTTGCTGTAAAATTCCCTTTCCAACTCCTTGGCGAAGTCGAGTCTAGGCATTGCAAAACTTTTACTAACTTGGCTGTGTGTCTTACGGGCTGCGTCGCCATCGAATTAGTAGTAGGATCTTTTACTCCTTGACCTATACTCTGCGGGACTCGACATCTCTTCTATTCGGGTTAAATGATTTTGCTAAAATCTAACTCTAGGTTCTCGTTACCACTTCCTGCCGGAGAGCCCTTTAATACGGATGACCGACTGCTTCAACAGAAGATTCTGACAATACTCTCGGACGTTCCCTCGATACTTTGTGCCATCCCTCTTGCAATTCCCCTTCCACCGTAAACCCTTATGGATAACTACTTGCAGTTGTTATTCTTACATTCATCCCCAGTTGGTCTCGTTATTACAAGATACCCTGAAAAACTAAATGCGTTGTTTCGATAATCCTTTGAGCTTACTGCCTTGCTGTTCTTTGTCACCTGAATACCCCTACGGTTAATTCTCGCACTTATCGAGTATCCGCTCATCCCCCAGTTGATCATGTGTTACACACAAGTCTTCGAAATACCACTGATCCTCCGAAAATCCTTAGCCGCTTTATTGCTCTGCAAATACTTGTCTACTTGCATTATGGATGCTTCCCATATATCTGGCAATATTCACTAGTATCCTTTGACACCGTCATTTTGATCCTATTGGTTCAACATGTGTGCGAATGCACACAATCATCTATCAACCCTTCTTAAATATCTTTCCGGCTCAGACATCATTTTGAACATGAGCTGGTTCTCGACCAAACTATCGTAAATCGATTGTGCCTCTGGTATATTCAATTGATCCATCCTTGATCAGAACGTCTGCTCTGATCCTTTGTTTTGGAAAATCATAATTCCTTTGCAATTAAGCTGCGAATTATTCAGATGCTTCCATAACCTGTTGCATTTGCATGCCTTCCTCTTCTGGTTGAGCATCGATACTCATAACAGATCCTTTGTGGACCATCAAGTCCTTTGTTGGTTTGTTATCCGACAGTGTCCTTCATAATTAATCACTTTGTGAGTTCTTTCTCCGATACATATTGCCTTTGGTAAATTGTATCCTCTGCTTTCTCAATACCTTTCAGCTTTCGGTGGTGGTATTTCTATTGAAGCTTGTGGTATATATTTCCACGATACCACGATGGGTTGAACCTATGCCTTCCTTAATATGTGTGAACTCGGCGGTTTTCATGAGTCATACACTTACGGTATTTTGCGGATAAAATTTCAACACTACAACCTCCTCGAAAGTGAGAAGTGAATGAAAGGTTATGCATGGGAGAAGTGGGAGTCGACCTTGAACTTGTGTTCATGCCCATGGGCACGATGTAGATCTTATCATTAAAGCTTCTCTTAAATTAATTATCCCTTTGGTATAAGTTCATCTTATAACTGGGATCCGCCTTTTGCAATCGTGGTTCCGACCATGTTCTCTTTTAAATACCATTTCTCGTGCAAGTTTTAGCACTTGTCTTCTGTAGAGCAATACCCCGGTCCAACCTCTACTTGATCTGTCATCGAGTATTACCCCCTGATATCTCGAGATTATCATGGAACTGCATAACTTCTAATGAGTTCTTCATCAAGTGCTACATTCCTACTGATTCCAATTTTTCACGGGCTCTGAGTTATTAAACACTCAAAGACACCAATAAGCTGAACCGAGTCCGCTTTTCACGGTTCAACAACTCTTGATGGTAAACTTCTACCCGATGCGAGTTTGTACCCGATCACATCATTCCTAGGCTGATCGACTATATCATTATCATGCTAAATTTTAAGCTGCGCTCTGGGTCCTTCTTCCCGTAGCACAATTATTTGACGATGAGCTAAGCTTACGTTGATCTTCCTCATCATATCATTTCTCCTTGGACAATAAGCTTGGTTTCGAGTTTGTATCATACCCTTGGTTCCAATAACCTTTCGCTTCACCATTCATTTGACTTGATGTCATCGCCGATCGATTACATCTTGAAATTTCTCGACAAATTGTGTCGTGATCATCATCAATCTTATGAGCTCTTCCAGGATATCAAATGAGTTCATGATGAGAAATACCATCCTTGCCCTCGATGATCTGCGTTATCATCGACCTTTATTGCCTTCCACCAACACAAGCTTGTTCGTGTTTGGTGTTATACCTTGAGTTCCTTGCTATCCAGCAATTGTTCTTCTTTACCTTGGAGTATTACCATCTTTTATGTCAAGGATGTCGTGAAATTCACCACCCTTAAGAATTCTTGATACGGTGATACTTATTAACATCACCATTCTTTTCTTGGTCCCGTGTTGTTACTAACCTAATACCGACAAATGTTACGTGATGTGTAAATTCTAAACTTCGAGCAACCCTTTTGCTTTGAAGTTATTGGTCTATAGTTACATTCTACGACTATGGCTTATTGGATCACCATTCTGACATTGGTCGTGCAACCCAACCCATATTTTGGGCGCACCTTTTAACCAATGATTAATTATGTATGTTTTCCTCGAGCATATCCCATTATATCATTTGATCTAACAAATGTTATCTCCTTGTTCACATAATTGTGGAAATCCATCCTTTGAAATTCTCGATGAAATGTTCTTTGAGTCCATCAGCCACCTCCTCATCCCCTCCTTGGTTTAATGATGAACTATTACTTCAGGAACCCGCTCCCATAGTTCATTCCCGAGAATCTTACAATGTCATCTCGACAATGTGTGTTGCACCTTTCTTCTCAGGCATCCCGAGTCTGAGTTATCCTGACACCAATCAGATCTGACTCGGTCAGATATGATGGTTGGGACAACTTTCCAAGAGTTATGATGTTGATCCTTTGATGACCCGGTAACATGATGTCATGCCTAGCATCCCCCGGTGGAGGACCTATCATTATAGATTCCTTTTTGACAAGGTTATCCATTCATCCATGAGTAAATTGTAGGACTTATTCTACAAGTCATTCCTGATGGATCCTTCGTGTTTCCAAAGTCTGATCTTCACCTGAAAACCATGTCAATGCTATCTCGAAGCATGTCAATGGTACTCCGATTTTCAACATGAACATTTGAAGCACGATGCTAAATTTTATTTATCACTTATCCTAACACTGTTGTATGGGTAATATCATGAGGTTCCTTCCCGCTTACCAAATGGTTTTCTACTTTATATCCTGTCATGGATATCTTGCTCTGCTTGTCCTTGGGAAGGATATACCCTTGAAATATGTGTTTAAACATATTTTCCTTTCCATTGTTCTGTTTAATCTGATGATCATATTTTCCTTCCATTGGTTTGTTTGAACCCTTTCTATGATCTATATGATATAAGCAGTAATAATCCACTGCTTGTGCAAACACCTCGAGGTACAACTCACATCGGTAAGACCTGTTACTATTGTTGATGACATTCCGGTAGCCACCGATGGGCGAGAACCTTGCCTATTGGTCCGCCTCATTCAACGAAAGCGTGAAAGTGGTTCTCTTCGTCCCTCGCCCTTGGTACCAACGTTGATGCCGACATAACTGACATGGTACTCTCTGACATGCCTTGCTATCATGACCGTGAAAGATGTCACTGCTCCTATAAAAAAACACATGGTGGGCCCATAACCCACAGTTCCACAGGATCGAAACCTGACTGTCCTGTACACCCCCTATTCCCAAAGTTATTCCTCGCATGTGGCCTCGTATGTAATTCACGGGCCACCGTCCTAGTGATCTATTCTGGTATCAGACGCAATACTTACTCTCGCTACTCTGAACCCCTTCTCACTCTGGTTCAGACTTCGAGCAACTATCTATCCGCTTGGAACCTCTTATTGTACCTTCGTACCTTACTCTCAATGTATTTCATATGTTCAACTCGAGAGATAATCTTATACTCATTCATGGGTTAACCCCAGATTGTTTCCCTCAAAAGCATTATGTCGTAGTGAGCTGCCCCTTATCCTTTCGTAAATGCGATGGAGTTCGAAGAAATGATGACAAGTTTATCATGATGCATTGGAATAAAGAATTGAAGACATCAACGAAAGGATTAACTTCTTCGAGAAGATCCGTTAGAATATCGTAACCATAACTTTCCCCCTTACTCCCCTCATAAATCTCGGGACGAGATTTCTTGTAGTGGAGGAGAATTGTGACGCCCGGATAATTAGACTATAGTAATTCCCTGCTAATGATGCCACGTCACCTATGTCACTGTAGTTAATCTCGGGATAGTCCAAAACCGATTCAAATTCAAAATTGAATTAAAGGCAAACAACAAAAGTTTTCAAACTTCAAAACTAAAAATATCTTGGTTGTACCAAATAATGCAAAGTTAATTGTGGTGAAGAAACCCCACTTTTATAAAATGCTTAATACTCTAAAATGATTAAAACAGTGGTTGAAACGATTAAATAAGTGCCTTTGATATTTTATAAAATGATAAACTATTTATTTTGAGGTAGAACTTTTAGGGTAGTGGGTTACTTTGAAACACTATTTTTAAATCTATTGTCATATTTTACTAAACTAAAAATAAAGTGTAACTAAAATAAAACAGAAAAGAAATAAAAACAGAAGACAAACAAATACAAAAAAAACAAACATAGAAGATCCCCCCTCCCCTGGGCCGGTCGGCCCAACCCGGCCCCCCGGCCGGCCCACCCCCCACCTCGCCAAAACCACCCCAGAGGACACCCAAGCCCGACCAGGCTCCCACTCGCTCCCCCCTCCCTTGCACGACGCCCACTCCTCGCTCCTCTCCTCCCACTCACTGTTTGGATCGGCAGGAGGGACCCCGATCTGTCTTGCCCGCGACCTCGACGACGGCGCCCGTCGCTGGCGCCGCCATGCTGCTGTCGCCTCCCCCTCTCCCCTCCTCATGCGCCCCCCCGATTGGATCGGGGGATCGAACCGCCGCCGCCGCCCGGAACACCACCGCCTTGGCACTGCCGCGGCGCCCGAGCCGCTCATCCCCCGCTCGATCTGGGCGCCCGCCTGCGCCCAGGGGCCCGATCCCGCTCCCACCTCCGTTCTGCGCTCTCCATCGTCCGGCGCCACAGCTGGCCCCGCGAGCTCCGTCGCCGTCCCGGCCTCATCGAGCCTCCCACCTGCCTGTGAGCACCACGTTCCCCTTCGTCCTCCCCCTCGATTTGTTGTTGTTGCTGATAGCTCCGCCGTTACCGAGCCCTCCGCCTAGCGCCACTCCCCGACGGCCGGCGCGCTCGCCGTGGGCCGCTCGCGCCCTGGTTTCGCATGCCCGCTGTCGAGGCCTTCGCCCCGGGCGTTGCCCGCTCCGCTCCGGCCGGCGACTTCCCCTCGCTCTGCTGCGCGCCCTCGCCTCGGCCCTTGGTCCACGCTTGGCGCTAAGCGCCCAGCGTGGCCGAGGCGCCTTGGTCACTCCCAAACAAGCGTCCCACTTGACCCGTTCGCCCGATCCACTAAGCCCCCCCCCCCGGGCCACTGACTAGGGGGCCCCACTCCCCTGAAACGTTATTAAATAAAAGAAAAATAATAAGAAAAAAAAGAGAATTAAAATAAATAAATAGGTAAATAGATAGATAAAGTTAAATATTAATTAATTAATTAACTAAATAATTAACTTAATTAATTCTGTTTATAGTAACTAATTAAGATTAATTAACCTAATTAACTAATTAACTTAATTAACTAAAATAGTCAATGACATGCGGGACCCACACGTCGACTTGACCCGATCAACACCTCATTGGCCCGATGACGTCATCTTGACATCATCTTGACATCGGCAAACACTATTACGGATAATGTTGATTTAAATAATTAAATAAACCCTAAAAATGTTTTAAATCTTTTAAAAATTAATATAAAATAATCCGTAGCTCGGATGGAAAAACTTTGTACATGAAAGTTGCTCAGAACGACGAGACGAACCATGTTACGTAGCCCGTTCATCCACCACACACCCCTAACATATCAAACTCGCAACTTTCCCCCTCTGGCTCCTCTGCCCGAAAACGCGAAACACCGGGGATACTTTCCCGGATGTTTTCCCCCCTTCACCGGCATCACCTCATACCGCGTTAGGGCACGCCCTAGCATCACGCTTTGCTTTGTCATGCATCGTCATGCATATGTTTGCTTAAATATTCATTGTTTCTTCCCCTCTTCTCCACAGTAGACTACGAGACCGGCCAGCGGCCTTTGCCCGATTCGACTACGGAGTTGACGACCCCTCTCTCTTGCCGAGCAACCAGGCAAGCCCCCCTTTGATCACCGGATATCGCCTACTCTTCTCTATCGCTTGCATTAGAGTAGTGTAGCATGTTACCGCTTTCGATTAATCCTATACTCTTGCATAGCTTTGTCCTTGCTACTCAAGTTGTTACCTTTACACTATCCTCTTTGCTTAGTATAGGATGCTAGTGTTCCATCGGTGGCCCTACACTCTTGTCCGTCTGCCATGCTATACTCTTTGGGCTGTGATCACTTGAGGTGATCACGGGCATATACTATATACTTTACCTTTGTTAATTTACCTTGATATCTTTGTTAGGAGATGAAATTTGAAAGGACGGTGGCTCCATCCCGGTAGAGGTGGGCCTGGGTTCCCAGCCCCATTGTTACTTTAATGGCGGAGGCGGCAGGGCAGGTTGAGACTACAGGTGAGAGGTGGGCACTGGCCTGGTCGGCGTTCAGCGGATACTTAACACGCTTAACGAGTTCTTGGTATTTGATCTGAGCCGGCTCTGAGCCTATACGCACTAACCATCTACGTGGGAGTAGTTATGGGTATCCGGCGTCGTGGTATCAGCGAAGCACTTGAGACGTCGGTGGCCGAATGGCGCCCGGATTGGACTGGAACGCCTGCTAGGCTAGGTGCGCTTCCGGCCGCCCATGACGTCTTGAGGTGTGCTTTCAGGCGATGGGCCGGACCCTGCGGCGCTTAGGTTTAGACCGGCGTCTTTGGCCTCTCTGTTGTGCCTAGGTGGGGCTGCGGCGTGTTGATCTTGGCGGCGGGCATGACCCGAGGAAAGTGTGTCCGGCCAAATAGGATCAAACGTGTTGGGTAAGTTGGTGCACCCTGCAGGAAGTTAATCTATTCGAATAGCCGTGATCTTCGATAATGGGGCGACTTGGAGTTGTACCTTGACCTTATGACAACTAGAACCGGATACTTAATAAAACACACCCTTCCAAGTGCGGATACAACCCGGTGGTCGCTCTCTCTCGGGGTTACGAGGAGGGATCGCTGGATAGGATTATGCTATGCGATGCTACTTGGAGGACTTGATCTGCACTCTTCTACATGTTGCAAGGCGGAGGCTGCCAAGCGTAGTCTTGACGGATTAGATATCCCCTCTTATTACGGCATTCTGCGATTCAGTCCCGATATGGCCCTTTACACATATATCCATGCATATGTAGTGTAGCTCCTTGCTTGCAGTACTTTGGATGAGTACTCACGGTTGCCTTGTTCCCCTTTCCCCTTTTCTTTACCGGTTCTTTGCGACCAGACGATGGAGCCCAGGAGCCAGACGCCACCGTCGATGACGACTACTACCCCGGAGGTGCCTACTACTACGTGCAGCCCGCTGACGACGACCAGGAGTAGTTAGGAGGATCCCAGGCAGGAGGCCTGCGCCTCTTTCGATTGTATCCCAGTTTGTGCTAGACATCTTATGGCAAACTTGTTTAACTTATGTCTATACTCAGATATTGTTGCTTCCGCTAACTCGTCTATGATCGAGCACTTGTATTCGAGCCCTCAAGGCCCCTGGCTTGTATTATGATGCTTGTATGACTTATCTTATGTTTTAGAGTTGTGTTGTGATATCTTCCCGTGAGTCCCTGATCTTGATCGTACACGTTTGCGTGTATGATTAGTGTACGATTGAATCGGGGGCGTCACAACCAATTACTAGAGCTCGCGTACGCCAATTGAATTACCAGGTACTTTCGTTTCTTGGTAATGATTCTAATGTTCATGAGAATATGATACTGCCTAAATTGGATACATTTGTTTTGCCTACAAACGAAGGGCCGAGCTTGGAGAAGGATGAACATTGGAGCAAGAACACGCATGGAGATGATGGCATGCGCAAGGGGATCAAGGACGGAGTTACAAGTGATGATTTCAGGACTTTGAAGCCACCATTAGGAGTGCATGAAGCCTTGGACGAAATATACAATGGCTATTCTAGGTGCTGCGTCACCTTATTATTGGTCCAGGCCCATGTAATTTCAAAATACTTAAGTATAGGCTATTTTTAGAGTCCGTATGTGTGGGGAAACAAGAGTTAGGGTTGGTTTCGGACCCCACCCTCAAGGGCCACGAAATTCCCTCCTCTTCCTCCATATATACAACCCTTAGGGCGTCGTTTAGACTTTGGGTTTTGCTTAGATTAAAAGTTCGCCATAGCTGCAACTTCGCGCACTTCGTTTGTGTTCAACGACCAGACCAAGGCGTCACAGAACCCCACCTTGATCAATAAAGCTTTCCTCTTATATTCGCAATATCCAGATTGCAATCTTAGTTTCTTGCTTGTTCTTCGTTTGCCTGCAGGAAACAGACCTTCGTGGTCAGGTTGATCGTGCTCCGGCATGGTCAATAACCTCTCGGAGTTGGTTTAGCGATTCCTAAGGCGCGACGTCCTTGCACGCTCGTAGTCGGATCGTCAAAGTCGACTTCACCCTAAACGATAGCCACCATCTCATCGAAAGACGGGACACCTTGGCCTCTATCAAGTGGTATTAGATTTCCAGGTTGCTCGGTGAGATTTTACAGTTTTTCATACATTAGATCGAGTCTGTTCTTCATACCTACAGTCCACGAAAAAGCTACAAAAAAAATTAGGGTTAGTTCATCATATCTGAACCAACCGAGCCTTTGCGTAATCTTTTTAGGGTTTTTTCTTTGTTGAATTTGCGGTTGCATCGTCGTGTCAAGTTGCTGGTCTTAGAGTCTAGACTTTTAGAGTTTCGAGTTCTGGTCATAAGTTGTCACACCGCTGCCGCACCATCATCATCTCCTTGCCATCTACAATCATTGCTTATCCGCCACCGCTCTGAATCCGTATCCATATACCACCACCAATCCGTATCCATATACTACCACCAATCCGTATCCATATACCACCACCAATCTGTATCCATATACCACCACCATATATCCACCACCAATCCGAGTTCTTCTCATATTAGGTTTGTTTTCGAGTTCCATCTAAATTCCGATTCGTGTTTCCTTGCCTGCGTAGGTCTCGGAAAAAAGAAGTCTGGAGACCCCCGGGCAGTTTTTAGGCCAAAATTTCAGCGACCGAAAATATTTTTTCCCTATCCTATTTTTAGGCTGTTCTGAGTCTTTTGAGACACTCGCCATCATAGTGATTTTTGGTCGCACTTTTTCGTCGTCGCTGCCCTGATTTCCAAAAAAAAATTGTCAATTTTTTTTCATACCCATCCTGTCAGTTTGACCTGGGAAGAGTTTTGAGACACTCGCCATTATAGTGATTTTTCGCAAAAAAAAGAGCGCCAAAAAAAAAATAACAGAGCGAAAAAAAAATTCCAGAGTTTGCTTTTCCCTTGTTTCCGTGCAGCGCTGTGATTTTGTTAGTGTTCTAGGCTCGCGTCTCTAGCACGGTCTAGCCTAGGACCAGCAGAGTACCATTGTTGAGCGTTTATTCAACTTTGCATCTCTGAATTGATTATTGCTGACCTTTTTGCTACCATACTATAAGCTTTCCCAACTCCACATACATCTACGTCATGTGTTTGACTCTCCCTGGCAATCGCTCTATCCAAGCTTTTGAGAGTTTTGACTACAACGGTTGCCGATCACCGCCTGCTGCTGGGTAAGAACTGGTAAGAATTTAAGATTTGCTTCACGGATTTGTGACACCCGCCACCACCACCACTTGGTAGTAGTCTGTAGGATCATATTCTTCTGTGTTTCTATTGCTGCTAACCATGCCTGGATCACAAGTCGACGAGACTGATTGGGAGAACTTGATGAACAAGGAGCTTCATGATAAGTTTCAACAAATGATGAGTGGACAGGTGCAAGATGTGCTAAACAGATTTGAAGAGGCCATGGAGAAGATAGATGGCATGGAGAAGACGTTCGAAACAAAGCTCGATAACAAGTTTAATGAATTGCTCGCGCGTCTTCCACCACCACCACCGGCTGCTCCTAACGCACCTCTACAACAACAACAACAACAACAACAACAACAACAACAACAACAACAACAACAACAACGACTACCTCCACGTCGTGAAACAGCCCTCCGCTGAGCGAGCCGTGTTCCTCTTGCGTTTGGCCATACTGTTGGTGCTGCTATTGATACTTCTGTGGCTCCTGCTGCTGATGCGGAGGAGGATGATTATGTGGGAGATTACGAGGATGAAGTTGATCAAAATTGGAACTACGTGCAACCACCAGCACCACATCTCCATGTGCAAAGACAACATGTTTTCTACCCTTATCTCCAGCAAGTTTATATTTAACATTCATACGCTCAATGTTTTCCTTAGTTAACTCATGCATTTTTAAGATCAATTCAGCACGTTGTTTAGCATCAAAATTAACATTCTCCGAAGATGGAAGAGGCAACAAATCAATGGGTGCACGAGGTAGGAAACCATACACAATTTCAAAAGGGCACATCTTAGTAGTAGAATGCAACGAACGATTATAAGCAAATTCAATATGAGGCAAGCATTCTTCCCACATTTTCTTATTATTCTTCAAACCAGCCCTAAGCATAGTAGACAATGTTCTATTGACTACTTAAGTTTGTCCATCAGTTTGGGGGTGACAAGTAGTACTAAAAAGCAGTTTAGTCCCCAACTTAGCCCATAAACATGTCCAAAAGTGGCTAAGAAATTTAGTATCACGATCTGAAACAATAGTATTTGGCACACCATGCAAGCAAATAATTTCACGAAAGAACAAATCAGCAACATTAACAGCATCATCGCTTTTATGACATGGTATAAAGTGTGCCATTTTCGAGAATCTATCCACGACAACAAATATGCTATCCCTCCCCTTCTTTGTTCGAGGTAAACCTAAAACAAAGTCCATAGATATATCCTCCCAAGGAACACTAGGCACAAGCAAAGGCATATATAAACCATGAGGATTGAGTCGTGACTTAGCTTTTTGACATGTAGTGCAGTGAGCAACAAAACGCTCAACATCTCGTCTCATCTTTGGCCAAAAGAAATGTGTAGCAAGTACGTCCTCCGTCTTCTTCAAGCCAAAGTGTCCCATTAATCCTCCTCCATGCGCCTCCTGCAACAACAAAAGACGAACGGAGCTAGCAGGAATGCATAGCTTGTTAGCATGGAACTCAAAACCATCATTAACAACGAACTTGTTCCATGTTCTTCCTTCTTTACAATTCTGCATTACATCTTTAAAATCAGCATCATGCACATATTGATCTTTGATGGTCTCCAAACCAAATATTTTGAAGTCAAGTTGTGAAAGCATAGTATAGCGACGAGACAAAGCATCAGCAATAACATTTTCTTTACCCTTCTTGTGTTTATTGACATAAGGGAAACTCTCAATGAATTCAACCCATTTAGCATGTCTACGATTCAATTTAGCTTGACTTTTAATATGTTTCAAAGATTCATGATCAGAATGTATAACAAATTCTTTGGGCCATAAATAATGTTGCCATGTCTCTAAAGTCCAAACAAGAGCATATAATTCTTTATCATAAGTAGAATAGTTCAGACTAGGCCCACTCAATTTTTCAAAAAAGTATGCAACAGGTTTGCCATCTTGCAATAACACACCTCCTAATCCAATTCCACTAGCATCACATTCAAGCTCAAAAGTCTTATTAAAATCAGTAAGTTGGAGTAAAGGAGCATGTGTCAACTTATCTTTCAATACCGTGAAGGCTTCTTCACATGCGGTACCCCAAACAAAAGGCACATCCTTCTTTGTAAGCTCGTTGAGAGGTGCAGCAATGGTGCTAAAATCTCTCACAAAACGCCTATAGAAACCAGCGAGTCCAAGAAAACTCCTCACTTGTGTGACCGTTTTGGGCATGACCAACTCTCAATAGCTTCAATCTTGGCTTTATCAACTTCAATTCCCTGTGGAGTAACAACATAGCCAAGACAAGATACTCGGTCGGTGCAAAAGGTGCACTTCCCAAGGTTACCAAACAAACGTGAATCATGTAGAGCATTAAAAATAGCACGTAAATGTTCCAAATGTTCTTCCAAAGATTTGCTATAAATCAGTATATCATCAAAATAGACTACCACAAATCGTCCAATGAAAGCACGTAAAACTTCGTTCATTAGTCTCATGAAAGTACTAGGTGCATTAGTTAACCCAAAAGGCATGACTAACCACTCATATAAACCAAACTTAGTTTTAAATGTTGTTTTC